>CP129452.1:18530000-21250000 GCA_030445155.1 Quercus variabilis | reverse complement strand
AAGGATATCCCTTAAAAGTTTTAGGGTGAAGCCGTGAACATATCATGTCATATTGGGAATAGAATCTTCTTTCGAGCGGGTATCAAGAAAACATCTTATGAGATTGTGAGAGACCGCCAAACTTGGTGCCTCTCAAAAAAAGAGATAGATTTTTGGGTGCTTTTTCAAGGCACCTCTCTTTTTGGGTAAGTGGTGTGAAGTCTCCACTTATTTTTTTTACAAAAAAAAAAAAAGAAAAAGAAAAACTAAATATAACTATACATGATTGAATTATTTCATTTCATTTATTAAGTAAAAAAGTACATATTTGATAAATTGAAAATTACATGGCTTTGGATTCTAGTTACAAACTACCAAAAATACATGTCTTTTTGTCCTAGTTACAATCTACCCAAAATAAATAAAGACAAAGATAAAGCCTAGGTCTACCTATGCAAAGACTCTAAATTCGGATGCTAGGTTATGAAATGAGAAGGTGTTCGCCACCCATTCCGCCTAGACAAAGTCTGGTTTTCTAGACTCTTGTGACCAATATACCCTTTATGCATGACATGAATGATATGTTGCACGCATGAGGAAAAAAAAAAAAACAAAACAAAACAAAACAAAACTAAATCACACAAGTTTATTTATGAATGCATCCCCTTCTAAGTAAAAAAAAAAAAAAAAATCAGATTTGTTTTTGTGAAAAAAAAAAAAAAAAAAAGAATTTAGTTTAGAAAAATTAGATCTGTTTTTGAGAACTTTAAAAAAAAAAAATGGTTTTTTGAAGAGAAAAATTCAGATTTGTGCTTATTAAAGAAAACAAAATCTTTTGATTTGAAAATATATCAAATCTGTTTTTCGAGAACTGAGAAAAAAAAAAGGTTTTTGATTTGTAAAAGATTAGATCTGTTCTGTGATTTAAAAAAAAAAAAAAAAAAATCAAATTTGTGTATTTTTTTTTAAAAAAATTGTTTTTATATGTGTAAAAAAATATGAAAAAGATTTCTTGAGAAGAGCATTTCATTCATGAAATAAATTTATGCTATTTGTACTAAATAAAACAAACACAAGAAACACAACCAATCATGATCCTTTTTTTATTTCAAAATCTACTATTTTAAAAAAATCAGATCTACATCTAACGAAAGCGTAGATCAGTTTTTAATTTGAAAAAAAAAATTCAGATCTACATCTAATGAAGATGTAGATTAGTTTTTGATTTAAGAGAAGTTCATATTTGCATCTAAGGAAGATGTAGATCCGTATTTTATTTAAGAAAAATTCAGATATGCATCCAAGGAAGATGCATATCTATTTTTTATTTAAGAAAAGAATTGATAACATGCTGATTTTGAAACTAAGAAAGAGATCATAACAATAATAAAAAGAATCAAGAACATATTTTAACAACATAAGTTAACAATTCATGATATGAATATTTGACACAACTACACTAAAATAAATAAACATGCATAATCACAACAAGAGCAATATAAAAAAAAGGGGTTAATAAGAAACAACCTCTTGCATAGAGCACTCTTCTTCTTGAGAGGATATTTTAGAGTTCAAAGAAATTTATGCAATTATCTTTGAAACCTAAAAATCCTAGCTTAAGAGAATATCATAATGGGGATCGAAAATATGAGAAATTTAAGGGTATGAGAAAGTGTCTCTCTTGAGAGCGTAAAAGAGTGTGCTGAATTTTGAGATCCAGTCTCTATTTATAGAGGCTGGAAGACATTAAAAAATAGCTCAAATGATTAGAATGCAAATTTGGATGCGTCCTTCTACAAATAAGTTGAAAAGGATGTGCCTTATTGTTACTCGAAGAGAGTTGGGCCTTAGCCCTTAAGGGTGCAATTCGACACTTTGAAAGTGCTGATCGACACTCCAAAAGTGTTGAATGGTACTCTTTGGTGCTGATCGCACTTTTGTGTTCGGGTGCGTTTTGGACTCCTTTTTTAGGTTTTCTTGAGCCGGGCTTTACACTTAGACGTGTTTTCAATCCTTATTCTAAGATTTTTATCTCTTTTCTGGATAATTCAAGTCTTTTTAACAACAATTATCTTGTACATAAATACTCTAAAATAAATCTTGATAAAGTTTAGATTATCCACAATTTTATTGTTATCCAATTATCCCATTTTTTTCCTGTGCAAGCAATCCTATTTTAAACACTAATTATCAACCAATCACAAAATTATTTAATTAATTTTAATTGTTTAACCAATCAAAATTAATTTAAATTAACCATGCGTGGTCGACTCTACCTAGACACAATGCATGCTAATCATGCAAACTTGTTCATGTGATATCTTTTGATCTGACGATTCGTTTTGGAAACCAGACATATTGTCGTGACCATTAGAATCTCAAAATCATTTTTATGATATGCAATGAATGAATTAATGCATGTAATGCAAACATGAATTTTGGGGTACATGGATGGTCATTCAAGTAATCTTCTTTGATTAAATCGTAGGTACAAAATCGAGTGTTTACAGAATGCCTTTCATTGACAGAGCTTGGAAAGTGAATGTCAATGTAAAACTAAGACACTGATTTTAGCATCCATGATTTGATTGAGGTTGAATTTTCAAAGATTTCCTAGCCCTTGAACCTAAAACTTTGGATCATAGAACTAGTACCTTGTTTTTTTAATAAAAATGAAACTACTTGACTTAACTGACAAGGTTTTGAAACCTGGACCTGACCGTATGGTCCGACCGGAAAAACCGCGAACCTCTCAATTTTGTGGTTTTTTTTACCTTCAAGAACTGCTCTATGGGAGAAAAAGCAAGGACCCGTGCAAACCGTGGTCGGACCATACGGTTTTGAGAACTATGATAAGTTTTTGAGGTTCAGACGGTTTCTGTTTATTTCAGATTTTCCAGTGAATTTTGGCCAATACACCAATATGAAGTATGATCAGATCTAGAAAAAATGAAAAAGAAATGAAAGAACACAAAGAAGAACAAAGATTGCAAGGAGATCTGATAATAAATTTCATTTCGCCGATAATCCATCACCTCAGATCTCTTCTTTTTCTTCATCATCATCTTCTTCTTCTTTGCTCAAAGACTTCTTCTCCCCTCAAAGCTTGGACCAGACGCTCTCTGCCTCTGCCTCTCTCTAGTCTTTACTCTTTATTTTACTTTTTCATTTCATAGCCAAAAGCTCCTTTCAATTTTGTTAAGTGTGCCCTTGAATGACAACACACTAATACTCTCACTGACAGCACACACCAATACTACTGCTACATCTTATACTCAAATTTTTTACTGCCATCCAACTGTAAACAAATAAATGAAGTTTGTAATTCACGATAACTTTGGATAAGTACAAATGGTAATTTAAAATTTTTTACAACCACTCTTTTTTTTTCTTTTTTCTTATTAGATAAATTCTACTACCATTTTTGTTAGACTTTAGATAAGTACTTCAATTTCCTCTTCGATAACACATTTCAATGTTGTCTTGTGTATACATCTTTTTTTCCTACTCTTTAAGCTTTACATTTATCACTTATTATACTTGCTTATGGGTTAGAGTAGTGTTTCGATTTATTGCACTTCATTTGCTCTTGTTCCATACTTAGATAAGTTAGAGTAAAAGTAATTAAGCCGTAATTTAAAATTGGGGGCCTAAACAAGGATTAGTGTTTTCACACTAATTGAGCTTTCATAGGCCCAAGCCTAATTCTACTTTGTGTGCAAGCAAAATCTTCTACTTCCCTACTCTTTAAGCTTTACATTTATCGCTTATTGTACTTGCTTATAGGTTAGAGTAGTGTTTCGATTTATTGCACTTCATTTGCTCTTGTTCCGCACTTAGATAAGTTAGAGTAAAAGTAATTAAGCCGTAATTTAAAATTGGGGGTCTAAACAAGGATTAGTGTTTTCACACTAATTGAGCTTTCATAGGCCTAAGCCTAATTCTACTTTGTGTGCAAGCAAAATCTCCTGCTTGTACCAGAAGTTTATTAGTCTAGGATTTAGTCTACTATATCCATGTTATGGTTCATTGTAACATGGGTTTTTGTACTACACTCTTATATAATAAAGATGTAGCTTTTAAGAGTTTTTCCTCTATGAACATAGGCCGTAAGGTTGAACCACATAACACTCATTATTATACTTCCCTTTTCCACATCTATTCAAGCATATTCAATATGGAATATATCATAACTAATATTTAACATGGTATCAGAGCCACCTTCTTGTGGCCATCGTTTTTTGTTCTTACGTTGTGTTTAAGAGCAATCTTTATCTTCCTTGGTGTTTCTTCACTGCGTTCATCTTCTTTGGTTTCCCATTACTGCTGTCAAAACTCTTCGATTCCCAAGTATAGTCATGCCACCATTAGAAGGTCAACACTACAAGATCATAACCATTGCCTTCCTCAAACCACTGTCACAGAGTCAAACTTCATTCAAGGGATCTTCTCAACCTTATCAAATCTCAAGTTTTCATCAAGTTTCCATCTTGAGTTTGAGAAGAGGTGTTAGAGATATATTAGCTCATTAGCATAAGCCCAAGCCTAATTCTACTTTGTGTGCAAGCCAAGTCTCTTACTTGTACTAGAAGTTTATTAGTCTAGGGTTTAACCTATTATAAATATCAAAATTATGGTTTATTATAATATAGGTTTTGTACTACACTCTTATATAATAAAGATGTAGCCTATAAGGGATTCCTTCATGGACGTAGGCCGTAAGGCTAAATCATGTAAGCTTATGTTTTTATGTTCCTATTTTATACTTCCATTTTCCGCATCTCTTTAAACATATTCAATATGAAATATATCATAGCTAATATTTAACATTGTTTAATGGCATCAAGCGATTTCAGTGTTGAACAGGGGCGATGTTGTGTTCAAGCCAGGGGGTTCAAATGAACCCCCTGACTTGTCAATTTTTTTTTTTATTTTTTTTATATGTATAATTTTTTTTTTTTTTTTACCTTTTGTTTTGACCCCTCTAAAATAAAAATTTAAACACTCTGACCCTAAATTTTATTTAAACCCAACTAAAATAAATTTGAATATGATTATCTTAATGATACTTTCACAATATTTTTACAACAAATATTATATGACAAGTTATAACTGGTTTTTATTTAGACTCATAATTAATATCACTTTTTACCTACCACAAACAACTTACCACCTAGATTTTGTTATAAATTTTTTGTGAAAGTATTGTATATTGAATATTATTAAAAAAAAAATTCATTTTTGCTCCTTTGTTAAAAAAATATATGTATATTCTTTGCATGACTCTGACTTACTTTACTTTACATTTGTGATTCTTTTCCATTCTCTTTATCTCTCTTTCTCTCTTCTGTATTTTCTTAGTTTTTCTCTTTATTTGATCAAATTGTTTGATAAATACTCTATAAATTTTCAAGTCCAAGAAGTTTTTTAGTGTTTGTTCAAATTCCAAGAGAACGATTACATGTATGATTAAAAAGCCATACACTTCAAAAGCAAAAACTTATATTAGTTACTATTTTTTTTTCTTTGTTTCACATTACTCCTAGTTCTACTCTTGGGTGTGTTAGTATTCTTCTTTATCACATATTTTTATTTAATTGACAATACATATAAATATAATAAGTTATTATTAATTTGACAAAAATTTATGATTTATTATTTAACTATATTTGTTTTCTTACTGATTTTTAAACTATTAATAACTTTTTTTATATATTATTATACAATATAGTTGTATTATATACTGAATTGTATTTAGAATACTATTTTAGATTATTGTATATGATATAGAAGTTGTATGTACAGAAAAAAAAAATCATTTTATTTTTTATTTAATGTCATGACAAATTTCTTGCTCTATCATTGTTGAACCCCCGAGAAAAAAATCCTAGAGCTGCCACTAGTGTTGAAGTGAAATATCTCATCCAGCAGTAGAGGTTTTACCATTTTAAGGCTTCGAAATGTGCTTATCTATTATAGACTAATGTCGCAAGGGAACTCTATACATCAAACTGGAAATTCTATCACTCATCACTCATCAGGTTGGAGAGAAACTTAGGATATAAACTAAGGGTCTGTTTGGATACAACTTATTGTTGATGAAAGTTGCTAAAAATTGATTGTTGCTGAAAACACTATAACAAAATAATTTTTAAATGTATAAATAGTATCGTGGGACCCATTTTTAATATTTTTAATAGATAAACAGTATATAAACAGTGCGTAAACAATGCACGCACTGTCGTTAACAGTACTTTTTTCCCACAAAGTCAGCAAAAGCGGGCAAAAAAAAAAAAAAAAAAAAAAAAAAAAAAGGAGAAAACTCGCAGGAGAAAACGCACCGCAACTAACCACGCTATCCAAACCCTCGCTAAGTGCTCTGTGTAGATAATTAGAGACCAGGTCTTTCAATTTCAAAACTAATATGAGAGGGAAGTACATAGAGAGACAAGCATAGTTACTATAAAACACCAACTCAAGGCCTATTCCACATAGCCATAACAGTTCATAAACAATGACATAAGTAGAACCAAAACAAACAACCCAAGGTAGTTGTTACTTGTTACAAGGATGGTCTCCTCTTAAATATGATGTAGATACGATTTCTGAGTACGCGGCATAGAAAACTATCAATCTTATGCAGGGCAGGGCATGTAAGGATGACAGAAGAGAGAGAGCGTGCCAGAACGAGGAAACCATTGATCTTATCGGATCTGGAGTTGCTTGTAACTGGAATTCCCTGGGATTGTTACCTGAATTCTGCCACTATGATCATCAGTTTGCCTACTCTGAGTTTCCTTTGACTGGTAACCAACCTTTCTGCGGCGCTCATTATGTCCAGCCAAGCGGACGCGGCAACTTCTTTTAGCTTCATCAAACTCTGATAGATCATGGAACCTATATGATCCAATTATGAAAAGTTCTCAGATACCATCAAAGTTAAATTCACTGAAAGAGCATACGACATAGAAAAAAAAAACTTGTCCTGGTTTTATAGAAGTGGTAAGTGCTAAATGAATTTATAGGCAAGGGACAAATGAAGCTTTAAGTTCAGCAGAGACAATAATATCTACAAGTAGAAAGTAACTAAAAATTCCAGCAATTTGTGTTGATACTGTTGTTCGAATGCCATAACCCTTTATTTATTAAAAGTATTCTTTGAAAACTTCCTTTTAGAAAAAGTTCCTGTTACTGCAACTTGAACCTGTCTTATATGGTAACTTTCTTTAATTGCATTGCCTCCAGTGTTGGAGTTAGAGGGAAGCTCTTTCATTGAATTTAGGACTCTCCACTACTTTTGGCGAACAAGTTAGCACATGAATTCCTCTTGCAAATGTCTAAGATGTTTTAGTATTTTAGCGTAATAGTTACATTGCGTAACATTGGGTCAAAATAAAGTACAGAAGAAATTCACATATTTTTGGAATTTTTTTTTTTGTTTTTTGCTGACGTTTTAGTATATGATGGAATACATACATTTACATATAGAAGCCAAACTGGGAGTAGAAGTAATGCTAGGAATCACATTCCAAGTCTGCAAACATATTCAAAGGTTTAGAAATGAAAATTAGCCATATTGGGGTCTACAGGTCATTGTTGCCATACATCAGAAGTTTGACTTGTTTGTTTTGGTGAAAAACTTCTAAATTATGCCGATAAAGTTAGTTCTTGAAGTATTCTTTGGAACAGAGAATTATTCGAAGCTTCATCTATATATATGTGTGTGTGACGTTTTTAACCAAAAAGAAATGAAGGATGTAGCTTGAAAATTCTGGGAGAATGATCTAGGAAAATATATTTTTTCACACAGGCAAGAAAATTTTCCTTATTTACATATAGATTATGATCATCAAGTAAAAAGAAGCAGAGGCCGTGCTAGTACTACAATATTAAAGAAACTTGAATCAGAAACAATGCTAAAAGAAGGTTTAGAGATCCTGGACCTGCTGCATTGCTGACAAAACCGTTGCCTCTGCCCTGCAACAATCACAACAGATGCCTTTGAATGAAGTTCACACACTTTATGACGGCGATGGTAACGCTTTGCATCAGTTAAATCAGCTCCACATTTCTCTGCCTGACAAGACGGCGGTGACACCCCACCAGCACCACCACTGGTGCCTCTTTTACCAGAGAAAACAGCAACTGCTCTCTTTCTCTCATTATCTGCAAAGCTCATCATTTCACCACCTCCCTCTTCTTCATCCAAGTCATCATCTACATCTTCTTCGACTTCCTTGTAGACCTTCTCTTTGAAAGTTCGCTTGCCTTCAAAGCTCCTTGCTTCCATTGAGAAAGCTTGCAAGAAGAAGGTAGTGGTGGAGAGTAGTGGAGCAAAGAGGTGGAACTTGGGAGTAATGTAGGTGAAGAAAGTGTAATAAAAAGGTGAAAAAGGTGAAGCAGGACCACAAACTCCATTGTCTTGAGTGTGTCAGTATATGGTGGTGGAATAGTGAATAACAAGTTGTTTATAGGCTAGTTTGGAGAACGGTAAGTTATGATTTGCTGATGTTGGAAAGGTTTGATGAGCCTAATTTTGTTTACCAGTGGTTGGTGCTGTACCAATAGTGTGTTGGAATTACATGCTAGACTTTTGGAGGGTGTAGATTACATGTTAAACTGATTCCTGTTTGAGGGTACGAAGTGCATGAATTATCACAATTCATTGTTAAGATTAAGATATCAGACGTACACGAAAAGTTTTTATTGTTAATTTGGTCTTTGTAGGATCTAATTTCATAGTTGATTTCTATAAAGTGTCATGATGATTACTATGAAGGATCATTATTTCCCATTTTAACTCTAAATTATTACTTGCATGTACTAGTTTAAATTATGGACCATTGTGGTCCATCTGGACTGAACTTGAGAAACAGTCTGAGTTCATATTCAAAGTGTTACATAAATTCATTGTTCCTTGAAATGGACAATTGGTGGTAGAGCCCCCTAATTTATAGGCGATTTGATCAGTGCCTGGGTCATAAAAGTCTTATTGAAATAATTAGGATACGTACTAGCCTAAGTTCCTTGTCATCTTTAACCTGTACTGTCATATGATCATGATGCACAAAGCGCATGGCAGAGACCAAAACTTGATTAGAAATTTAGAGCAAAAGAATAAGTCTAAGTTGAGTAATAGCTAGGGCTAGGCACCTTGAACGTCTTTAGGATTTACATTTGAGGCAGCTGGATGGATGTATCTTCCTCTAACAGGACCTAATTTCTTCTTTATTGATTTTAATGGAGAATTATAATTTTCTTTTTAGTTGTAATTTGGATGCCAATGACTTTACAACCTAAATAAAAAACAAATGCCAAACAGACGGATTCATCGACATTATATAGTACTAGTCTTTCATTAGACATGGGATCTCTCACTGTGTCTTTGCTAAACGAAGAATATTTGTGTATGAGCTCTATGTCTCTTTCTTTTCGCTAAATGAAGGAAACTCATAGGCATAAACCTTGAGTTCAACCTCCAATGTGATTTAGAATATCTACTCCATGATCAAATGTTATATAAGGCAAATTCTTCATAAGTGGATATGAATTGCACTGCTTTTCTAAAGCCTGTAAAGTTGTTCTTGTTCACTATGATGGAAGAGGCTTGAGAGGGACACTTCATTTTACCAATGAACCCTTTATTCAACTATACTGTACGAGTGCCTAAAATCACTTCTTTTTTTTTTTTTTTTTTTTTTTTTTTTTGAGAAACAATATCACTTCTTTTCAGTTATACATACAAGTAAAAATGTACAGCACGGTACCCTCTTTGTTTGCCTTTCAGATGGCCTATATATCTTTAAATCATGCTTTATCTGCCTATTCTACTTTACCTTTTCCTGTAATAGTTTCATGAAATACAACATATATTTAATTTTTTATAAACCAATATTAAGCCTCAATGTTTTTTTATTCGGCATACGCATGAACAGAAGTCTACATGAAGAAAAATTTTAAAACTTGAAAAATTAATATTATATAATTGGGTTTAAAGTTAAACTTTTGGGTAAGTCCGTAATAGAGTGGGCAAACTGGTCATTTCCTTTGGGAAATCTTAGAGCTCATCCCAACCATTCACGTGTCCAAGAAATAAATAAATCAAGACCACACATCTATCCTAGGAATATCTAAGGATTCAGGGGCAGTTATGAAAATTCATGACATAATGTTCCAGGTTTGGACAAATGGAGAAGGTGTACCAAGATAAGGAGTAGGACAAAGAGACAAAGAGCTCGCTGTTGCATTGTGGTGGTAGCATCAGGGCATGCCCACTACAAAGATCCAATGTCATGTAATGTTTGAGTAGTCGAATACAAACAAAGGTGCTGAGGACCTATACTATGGAGTGCACCCTTGGCCATCAGGCCATGTTGTGAGTGTAACCTTAATGCAAACAAGGAACTCAGTAGGCTTTGGCATTACATAATACTCCACTCATCTACTATAGTATCAGTCATTCGCCACTAGCTACCTAACAAAGAATGGCACGACAATATAGACTCCAAAATATTGTAGCAACTTTTGTAGTATGTTCATATCCAATTAGAACCTTACAACTATTGTGCTTACTATGTATTTTGGGTTTTATAAGTTATTATGAGGAGTTCTATTGTAATTTGGTTAGTCTTTTTGGAGTATAAACGCAGATGTGGCTAACACTTTCTTACGGTGATTCAAAGTAGAGTTTTCTCTCTCTACTTCAATAACTATGGTTTTTCACCTAGACTTAAGTTTTTAAGTGTTTCGAGGCTTTTAGACTTAGGTTATTAGGTTACGTGGTATCCTTGCTCCTTATCATGGTTTTGAAATCTAGACTATTCAAAGAACGGAAAAATGGAGAGGTTTAATGTTTTTAAGGTCAAATTAGAATTCAATCAAGGTCAAACCATGATGTGTTATTTAATTTTTTTTTTAGTAAATTTAATTCATATGTTATGTTTATATATAATAATTTTTCATATCTAACTAACACAATGCTTGTGGCGAAATGGTTGACATATTAGATATGTCTAATGTGTGATTTATCTACCTTATATTAAAGTCTCAATTGGAGCCTCTAAAAGCTATTATCCCCCAACAGTTTCCTGGCTTACAAATACCTTTATGTACTTGAGTCTATTGATATTATGGACAAAGGGACCTTATATTTTGTTATATGAAGGGACCAAGTTGAGTAGCCTTGCAACAAAATGAATGTCAACACTACCACACATTAGCATAACAGATCAAATTAATGACATGACCTTGCAACATGAATTAACATGGGCATAAGTAGTTGATTTAAGCATTTAACAGAAGTCATATGTTCTTCTTGTTCGATTTAAAAAAAAAAAAAAATTAAAAAAATTAGAAGAATAAGAGGCAATGGTTTAGAAATGCTTCAGATAATTATTAGTTATCTGATCGTATTTGATATGTTTTCTGTTAAATTTCAGCTGCTACAAAGTGATGTAGAAGGATAGGGGATAGGCTGTTAAAGTCAACAATTCAGTGCATTTTGGGTAGTGCTTGGCTGCTCTTGAGTAGTGTTGTTGGAATTATACTTAAAAAGTAATAATTCAAGAGAAACAAATATAATGCATTTATCAATTAACAATTATATCATATGCATATGTAATAAAAATCAACAATAAGATGTGAGAAATTTACATACTAGATTATGTTATTCAAGGACCTCACAAGCAATCAGGATGCTCTCTCTAGCTGGTCAGGATTAACAAGAGCTTAATTTTCTCTTTCACACCCCCTTGCAAGTGTAACAATATTTATAATATTCAAAAATGACATAACCAGCCATAAAATCCTTTCTATTGTAATAACACTTCATGTAACAGAAATGTTACATTTGTTAATAAACAACTTTATTAATTAGATTCATTAATCAAGAAGTTCATTAATGTGTTATTACTTTTGTAACACCATGCTAATACATGGATTCATCTATCGTCTATATCCAGAACTACTACAACACCTTTAATAGAAGTTCAAGTTACTAGTATTGACACGATAGATTTATTAAAGCCAACACTCAACGTGCATGAATCTCATTATGGAAGGACTTACAAGATTATTATGCATTGACCATCGAAAGACTAGCTCTTATTGTCTTCCATAGTCTGAGCAATTTTAACTTGCATCTCCTTTTCATCATAGTCCAACAATGTACCTATTAGAATAGGCTACATCATGATAGATATGGTCAAGTCAAGGACTACAATGAATGCATTCATAATTTTAGTCTACTAAATCAAGTAGACCTATTTCAATATATCAATATCTTTCATCATAAAAATGTTGCATAATTTCACAAGAGACTGAATATTTATTTGTTAATAATAGAGGCATTATATATATTATGTTGTGCCACATTATTCTAACAAGTGTTTGGATCCATACATATGTATAATAGACACTGCCCATTCAACAATATCATCTGTAATGCAAGTTACAAGGTTTACAACTTATCATTGGCAAGGGGCAAGGCCATTGACTAGTGAAAAGAAACGAAAGTTCGGGCAGTTTCTTGAAATGTTATAATACCCAGAGAGATAAGAATCATAAAGAAGTTATATAGCCTGCTACATGAACTTGGAAGGCAAAACTGTTTTTTCAGACATATGCCATGATTCGACATTAGGACCATCGTGCTCACTGGCTTCCGCGTCACTGGTGAGAATCAACATCACACCCACTTGATTTTTGTCACAATAATGTGCCCATCACCCTCAGCATTGAGTTGGATTTTGGTCCCATCATCGCACTTGGATTCTTCCTTTTTTTACAGGGCCCTTCAATGATAGAACCTTGATCATCAAGCATTAGGACTTGAATTCAAGAAAATAGGACCACATGAAATTTCAAATTTCAAATTCACAAAAATTGTAAATTTTATTTCTTTTCTTATGTTGGCTGGATATTGATCAAGATTTGTTTTTTATTTTTTTGTCTATACGGCTAGGGGGGAAGAAAGAACAAAACTAAAAAACCAAAACAAGGAACAAAGAACAAAGATTTTGTTACTCTTGTAAATAGACAATATATGTGTATTAATTATACAGAATCGAAGATTATGGAAATGAGAAAGGTGCTATTCCTGTCTGTAAAAGAGGATAAGATAGCTGGACAGAGGTCCCCTACACCCTAGTCATTGTCAAATGTAATCCAATGTTGAATTGGTTGGTCCCAGCAACTTCAATTTTGACGAATCATGCAGAAGGTAGGTCACATATATGCCCAAAATTTCAGCTTGTTCTATCCAAAAGTTGTCCATATTAGATCGTGCATTTCAATAGCTCAATTAGTAAAGCTTTTTGTCGTCGAATACTATATAGTATATTGTGGTGATAGTGTGATACCTACACTAACTATGTATGTCCATTTCACTCGCACAAATCTAACTAGTGGCTTTATCAGAAATTGCTTTTCTATCGCGTTTTCTTTTTTATCATTCCTCCTGAACTCTTTATCTATCAAAATTATTCGCCAAAAAATAGACTGCGTATCAGATACCAGAACCCCAGTATTTTGACACAAGCGAGTCCGACAATAAGCAAGGCATTTTGTATGTGGACAGCTAGCACAAAGAGCACATATGCAGTCCATAAAGCCACTCAAAAAGCCTCAAGGACAGTCCAAACTTAGGTCTGGTACAGTCCTTTCTCCTTTGCATGCGCTTCTGCTTTATGCTTTGAATGTCATTCTTTTTTTCTCATTATAAGCTTTGATTTGGATATGTTTGGAAGGATGAAAGAGTGAAAAAATAGAAAAAAGCTGAAGAGAAAATTAGAGATACCTTGATATTTTCTCTTATTTGGTAGAATAGAAATATGGAAGTAAAACAAAAAAGATAGAGAGAGGGGGGTTATTTTCTATTCGGGCTACCATTTTAGTCATTCCAAAAATGGAAGGAAAATATAAAAGAAAATGGAGTATCTTACAATATAAGTCCATAATCTTAACCTATGGTTTTAAAAACAATTTAATACCCTCTCAAGTAGAAAACAATTTATTACAAGGGTTCCCTCAGGTGAATAGTGTAAGGGCATATTAGAAATTTCATACAAAATACTCTTTTTCTTTTTTTTTTTTAATTTATATACCCCCTCTCAAACACTTATATATAAAATTATTAATCCTATCTTGAAATATCTAAGTAGATTGTTTTATAACATTGTTAACATCAGTTATATAATTTAGAAATAAATAAAATTTGTTTAAAATATCAAGTTCAATATCTGTTATCCATGTTAACGTTCATTGTATATAATCATAATTTAAACGTAGTAATGGAATATCTGACAAGCTTGCAAAAGAGAGAGGACTGATCAAAGGGGGCACTAGTGTGGCACCGGCCTAAAGGTCTAAGTTAGGAGTCCAAAGAGCTAATATGATATTGTAGTGAGTTAAAAGCATAAGTGTCTCATGGAGCATGTTTTAGCATTTAAAGCACATCTAGAGAACATATGAAGAACATCTAGAGAACGTACCTCTATTTATGGAGATGTGTTGCCTTTTATAGCTGTGTCTTCCAACTATTGGTTGTCTATCAATTAATATTGTGCATTTATATGATTGGCGTAATGGTTGGCAACCGCTATTCATTCGTTGGCTTTTATTCTTCCATAAATGTTGGTATAGAATGCTAGTTTTAGACGATACTTATCATTTATTACTTTGACTGAATCATCTTCTAACTTAATGGGCATGTAGCTATTGGGTAACAATCATTCGTTACTTCATTAAATACCTTTATTAGTTATGTTTTTCATTCATTGCTGCACAGTTAGTGGGGGAAGATGATCTTCTTGTATGGACGATCTTTTAGGTAAGATTTTCCTTCTTGATTTTTTCGTTTAATAGAATTCATTATAATATAAGAGAAATGTTAACAGATACCTTAAGAGTATTAGTTTAGAAACTATTTTTAGAAACATTTTATGAGAAAATGATAAAATAATAAAATGTTTTGACAACCTTTTATATTTCCCATGAAAGTAGTATCAAGACTTTCCTAACATGATTTATTAACAATTGCCCTAAATGTACCGGTTAACATGACCCATAATATAAAACTTAATAGTAAAGATTTAGCCATTAAGGACTTTCCTCTATGGACGTACGCCTTTAGGCTCTAACTACATTAATTTCCTATGATCTCTCTTTTTATCTCGCCACCTTTATTTTCTTCTTTCTATTTTCTCATACATCAATGCAGTTTTGCTATCTTTTTACATGGAATTAGAGCTATATTTTATATTTTCTATTAGAAGTTATTTATAATGACTTGAAACTTTACCAAACAACATTAAATTTCCCTTGATGGAAGTTCTATGTTGTGTTAGATATATATGTGTGAATGGAAGCTCTACATAGATAATTGTAAAGAATATGAAGAATTAATTACTATAAAACAATGGTTTTCAACCAGTGGTATTAAAGCCCAACACAAGTGTATAACCCAAGGGAATTCCTCCCACAAAATAATACAAATGATCTTGAAAAGGTCCATAAAGGAAGTGTTAATGAGGTTTTGAATTGAACGTCACATTGCAATATCATCTAGGAAATCAGAAATTACAAAGGCATTGAGTGAGCAAAGCTCACCCTAGAATCCCCCCCCCCCCCCCCCCCCCTCTCCCTCTCCCTCTCCCTCTCCCTCTCTGACAAGAGAGAATGAAGTAAATGCATATATTAATGAAATAAATGCATATCTGAAAGAGCATGAGGTTTTACTATGTGGCATATTTCTTGAGTTTTTTTTATTTTTTTTATTTTTATTTATTTAGGTTTCTACCTCAACAAAATTTGTATTTAAATCAAAGTATTAATTCATTGAATTAGCCAATAAAGTAAATGCATATATTAATTATCTGTAGTTGTTTATTAATTATTTATATTAAATGAATTTATATGTTTATTTTTATAAATTTTATATAAAAACCACTTTTATTTGAATAATAATAATAATAGAGTTAGAACATGACATTCTTCCTCATGTGTAATTGTGTAGTTTGTTTGGTAATAGTTGAAAATAAATACATTTATTTTGTTATATTAATTGTAGGGGTGAGGGCCTGTAGACGACTAAATTTCTAGTTTGAAGTAAATCAAACAAGTAAAATAGTTTCACAAGTGCGAATTTGTATTGATGAATATGTGATACAATTTTCTGAAATTACAAAAGAGTAACCCTCTGATTCAATCTCCTTAAAAGACATGTTGATTGGAATTGTATTAATGTGATTTTGACTAGAACACCAAAGGTCCTTCAATTTGACTGAAGGATGGATCGAAGGCCCTTGAAACAGAATTACAATGAATCTCTAGCTATGAGCTTGTTAGAAATTCTTTGTTCTTCGTGTTCTTGGTGCGCTCTCTGTCTTTGAAGATTTGTGATGGAAGTTCTTCGGTGCTTTACAGGCTTGAATCCGTAGAGCTTCATTGATTTATGGCTTGTTGAGGTTTCTAAAGGTTTTTAAGTTTGATTCCAGCAAACTTTAAGATTTAGATTGAGAGTTTGAATGATTCTGCTTCGAATACTCTTTGAATTTGAGGTTGAAGTACTTGAAATTCTTGAAGGCTTTGATGCTTGATTTCTACAGAGCTTTTGTACTTTTGAGTGCTTTTGAATCTTCTCTGATACTGCTTGTGCTCTAAATGGCTTGGTCCCCTCCTAAATGCCTTAGGAAGGCTTCTATTTATAGGAGTTTGGAGGTGGGTGAGCGACATATGGCGAAGTCTAATTGGTGACACATGTCACAACCTGAATAGTGATAGCAAAACTTAGCAACAATATGTGGCGTTTTGTAATTGGCTGTATTTTGAGGACTTAATAGTATAATGTGTCAGCTTATGATAGGTCAGGAATTTTCCCTCTCTACATGGCCGAAAATATATGTTGGGCCTTGGGCCTTATTCGAGAAGGCTCAGTGGTCCGAGGATAGATCAATAGTAAGGAAGACGTAAGACTTTGAACTTCACGAGCAAGCTATGATTGTGAAGGCTAGGGGAGATAGGCTGAGGAGGAGTATCTTATCAGCTAAACGAAACAGAGGTCAGAAAGTGTGTTCCGTTATCTAGAGTAACGTTCCAGGAAATTCTATTGATAAGGATATGCACTATAAACGTACTGGACAAATGGGCACTGAAAAATATCTAAGGAAAAGCTGCTGTCACCGCATTAAATACTCTACAACTAACTTTCTAGCCGCATTAATGAAGAAGCGATACCTGAACAGTAGTTTTTAGCCTTACAACTACTCCCCAAAGATATCAAGAGAGTGTTGATGTGACAAAAATCAAGATCAATAATCTAATTTTTACATGTGGAGGGCAGAGATAAAAGAAAAAGAGAGTATAAAATAGAGAGGAGGCCTTAAGAGAAAGGGATCGAGAAAAGGATCGAGAAAGAAAGAGAAAATCACTATAGCAATCAAAAGTTGAACTTGTAATCGAACTTGAAAAGAAATATGTAAGAACTGATCTTCTCGGATTGTGCGGATAATGATTTTTCTTTATATTAAAACAGTCTATCTTCATTTTCTTGTCATTTGGATCCACTTTACTTGTTGTCTAACTCATTAAAGCCTAGTTTTCCAACCTACTCTCTACAAATTTATTGTATTGGTTTTTTGGGCCTAAGTTCATCCATCATTTGGGCTTGGGAATCAAACTATGTCCTGACATTAATTATTTTAAGTAGTGCATTAATTATTTAAGTATAATAATTTTGATATCATTTTTCTAAGACTTATATGAGAAAATTTTTATTTGAAACATGGTATTCTTGTCTAAGCTTAGTTGCATTAGCACAAATTGCAACAAAGTCCAATAAAAGAAAAAAAAATTAATCACACAATCAAAAAAAAAAAATGATGGATATTTGCATTTTTATTTTATCAAAAAATTATTTGCATTATTTTTCTTTTTTTTTTTCTTTTGAAAACACAATATTCGTATTCTTGAATAGACATGAAACATGTCAATCTATATTAGTCACTATATCACATAATTTTAAATCTGCAAACAGATATAATATGATCAAATCACTACACCACTTTTATTGTCTTAATATTTTGTCTATAAAATAGAATACTTTATTACAGAAAAATTAATGAAATATTGGAGGAAATTAATAATAAGTTAGTGATATTTAGAATTGAGCAGGAATCCGGGAAACTCAACCTACTGGCCAACCCAATCTGATCCAACTCAAAGAGTTTTAATAGATGTCCGAGTCAAGTTTGAGCCGTACACTCGGATATATTTCGGGTTGGAATCTATTTCCAAACTCATGTAACCTAACCTGCCTTACCTTGAAAATGAAAGTTCTTACCCCACTTGACCTCACTCAGCCACTCTTAAAATCTCTCTAAGTCTACCTATTCACTTGAATTTGTAAGGTTTCGACAGATTGAAGGGATTTGTGTTCATTTTTTCTCACATGGGGATGGAAATGAAAATAGATTAGGATTTAGGTTGTCTGACTGTTTTAAAGGTTTGGAAAGGGGTCTGGGAGAGAGAAGTGTTGTAGGGCCAACGTGATTGGCCTACACTTCTCTTCTTTATAGACATAACTAACCTTTCTCCATTAAACTTGATTCCAAATTTGAATCCTTTTTTGAATTTGGTATAGTCCATGTTAGCTTAGAAATTTGCTAAACTAGATTTCCAACGGGCAAGTTAAGCCTAATTCCATTAGTCAATGATAAAATCAAGCAATTTAAATCAATTGTGAGAATTTAAACTTTGCCTTGATTGCGAAAAATTCCTTCTTCTATATTCTATATTTTGTATTGTAGTTGACCCAATTCACTTCTTTATGAAACTAACTCTAAAACATTCGGATTAAAACTAAAACTCTGCTTTGTAAGGAGATAAATCAAGAGGGGAATAAATTTAGATTGCATTTTCTAAATGAGTTGGGTCATTATTGCCAAAAGCTTTTCTCTTGAAACTTAAATTTGAAATTGAATGAAATCTGGCAAGTAATAAAAGATGATTGAGTCTTATCAGTTTTGGTCAAGCTCTTAAATTGAAGAAAAAAAAAAAAAAAAAAAAAAAAAAAAAAAAAAAAAAAAAAACCCGACCCAAGACCCAAGTATCGCCCTCTAAAATGAATAATATCTACGGACGGGTTAACCCAAAATTTCAAGGAGGTCTGGGTGAAAGAAGTTTCATCCCAATTTGATTGGGTCAAGGTGCTGGTTGACTCAATTGAAAAGAAAGAAAAAGGCCCAAAATTGACCCAAGACCCGAGTATTGCCCTCTAAAATGAATAGTATCTACGGAAAAGTTAACTAAATTTCAAGGAGGTTTGGGTGAAAGAAGTTTCAACCGATTGGATTGGGTCAAGGTGCGAGTCGACTCTAACCTGACTCGTACTCATTCTATATAATATTTCAGTCAATAGCACTCAAACATTATAACACATAATAAATATTATACATGATCCTTATATTATATAATGCCCCACACATTATGTAAAAACTTTGCTAGTTGAGTTAAACTAAAAGGTACATGTTTTATGTTTGCTAAGAGCTAGTTTTGTAGCTTAATTAACATCTCCTAGTTTTCTAATAAAGTCAACTCCACTATATAGAAAATTAAGACAATTACCAGCATTGGTAGTAGGTTACCTAAAATAGGATAAAGGGTGAATATAGGTAATTAAAACCAAAAAACACAACAACAACAACAAAAAAAACCCTACTGCATCCACTCACCAATTTCCCTCCTAAGATGGGTTTTAGCTAGAGTTGTCCCCTATCTTTATGATGGGAGTACTGTTCATTCCTTAAACATCTGTTTATTACTTTTGTGTCTTAGTAATTGTAAAAAAAGTAAAATGGGTGTTTTGAAAAGTGAGAAACGATAATAATAAAAAATAATGAATAAAGAAATAATATTTAAATAAAATAGAGTTTAGAATAAGGAATTTGGTGTGGAAGAAAAGAAAAATATGATTAACTAAAATAGGAAAAGTAAGGCCTTATCCTAAAATAAGGAGAAAATTGAAGTTTTTATTTATTTATTTATTTATTTTTATCTAAAATACATATTCTACTCTAACCTAATTTAAGTATATATGTGTGGTGGTAGGTTCCAATTAACTCAACTGGTAAAGTCTCAAATTGTTGAATAAGAAATTTAGGGTTCAATCCCCGCCTACACAAAAAACTGATTAATGTTTTGGTCTGATAATAAAGAACTATCATTAAAAGCAGACGCTATAGGTTGAAACTCTTTAGAAAAAAAGTGTATATGTGTGTTCACTCTTTGCCACTTTTACTCCTAAACTTATCATAAATCATATTTAAGGAAAATAATTTTTCTTTTTTTGTTATATTTTATGCTTTATATACAACTAAAATGAAAATTTAATTTGTGGTATTAATTTGTTTTATAGTTAATTCATATTTACTTATTAAGGTTGAAATTGTTATAGATTGTAAAGCTAAGTGAAGCTATAAATTTTTTCTCCAAAAAAAAAAAAAAAAAAGTGAAGCTATAAAATTATTATTATTATATTTTTTTGGTGGAAAGAAAACGTATTATTTAATAAACAGGAAGCTTGGTACAACATTGTGTGTCTAGAAGCCATAACAGACTGGTGGCTATTAACAAAAGGGCCCAGATTGCATTCCCTGAATCCCTAAGGATACATATTTGCAACAAGTACCATGTATATTGACATTTTACAAAATTGGACATTGATCATATTCTTGAAGTCGGCTATCTTGCTCCCTCCCCTCTTTGCGAGTCTGTCTGCCACTCCATTAGCCTCTTGGTAAACGTGACGCGGACGGACAATCCATTCTCTGTCCAGGAGCAGGAGGGTCATGCAATAAAAAAAATAAGAGGAGCTAAAGATGGGTACAATAACACCATAAGATGTTAGCCAATGAATAACAAATTCTGGAATCTAGATCAAAGATTGATATATTTAAATCCAGCTGCAGGGCAATATCAGCTCATCATCAAATTAGCTAAAGCAAGAAGAACAAAGCCACAAAGGAGGGCATATGCTTTTGTAGCTGTAAATATGCAGAGAGCGGAAGTGTTTTCAGGGGTAAACTGCAGTCTCGCCAACACAGCAATAGGAGCTCTTCTCGAAGCAATGGTGGAAGCTGGTATCATAGCTAAAAACTATGGATTTCAGCATGTTTTGTTCTTAACTGACAGGGTCAATCTCCATCAAGTTTTCAAACTAAGAAAAAGCACAAATTGGCTAGATAGTAGTAGGATAGCTGATCTGAATTTTCTTTCTCAAAATGGTGTGTTTTGTAATACTCTAGTTGTCCCTCATGTAGTAGTTAAGGCTGTGTGGTGTTTTGCAAAACAGGATGTGAACACACCCTTGTATTATAGGTGGTTCAATCCTGCTCTAAGTTAAATGTATGAACTCTTCCTTTGTATGGTATCAAAAAAAAAAAAATCCAAGTTCCCATGCAAATTTTAGCCCTTCTCTGACTGCCCATAATCCAGCTGCATTGTTCTACACTTTAGAATTTTTTTTTTTTTTTTTAATTTTTAGTTATATTATAATTTTATAGTGTAGATGAAAAATCTTTTAAATTATTTAAAAATATATATCCATCTGGATATGAAAAAAAAATTAAAAAGGAGAATTTAAAATAATATTATTAAAAATACACGTTACAATTGAGTCAGCAAAAATTAATTTTTCAAACTAAAAATTTCTAAGATCCAATTTAAGATTGACTTACAAAAAAGATTAAGTAAATTTGTCATATTATTAATTCAAAAGAAAACGTTAGTAGAATTTGAATATAAAAACTTAATTAGGATTTTTGTTATTGTAAGTATAACTAGATTTTAAATGGAAAAAAAAAATGATATCAAATTTAAATAAGTATTATTTAATTAATATTTAAATATAAAAATTTCATTTTAGAGTTGTAGCCTTAAACCCCAAAATGCATTGGGCAAATTAGGGCTATCCAAGCAAACCAACCACCCGACAAAACCAACAAAACTTACTGGAATTGACAGCCGGTGGCCTAATCTGATCCCTTTGTTAGTCGGCTACAAGTCTAGTCACTCAAAAACCCTCGAATCTCCCAGATTCTACCTAGACCTAACAACTTTTAGACCCTTCGCCTCTCAAATTCGGCCACGTTTGGCCTTTCTCTGCTTAGATCTACTTAGATCCGGTGATGTTTGCTTAGATTTACTCAGATCCGGTGATGTTTGGAATAGATTTTCTTAGATCCGATGATTTTTGGTGTGGATCTGGCAAGATTTGGCTTAGATCCTACAAGGTTTAGCTTAGATCCATTCAAATTCCAACCAAATATTTATCTCCTCTACTCAGATCTGGCGAAGATCTACCACCGCCATAGCTCCATCGGTTCAATCGAATCGACCGATCCTCTGCTAGAACCTGATCTGACTCAACTCACAGTGGTTACCAGTCGGTTACAGGTCTTCACTTCTTCCACCTGATCTGAGCGGTCAAGTGGTGGGTTGATTACAAACCCGATCTGGCCAACCCAAGGACAGCCCTAAGGTAGATTATCGTTTTTGAGAAGGTCATGACAGGAATACAAATTTTTTGTATCATTTTTTGTGTTATATTTTATGTTCCACCGATCATACTTTGTCATGTATTTGTTTAACTTTCCTTATAAAATAGCCAAAGTTTAATATAAAAAAATAAACACATAACAAATTATGATTAGTAAAACATAAAATAGAACACAAAATATAGTACAGAAGATTTGTATTCATCATGACAGAAACTTTGCACTTGGTTGAAACTTGAAACTACACTTGAAAACGAAAATAGTGAATCCGGCGTCACAATAGTGTACCAGTCGACTTGAGGGCCACTGAGGCACTGACCAACTTCACGCTGAATTCAAGTTTGAGATTCCAAGTATTTTCATTTTTTATTCTTTTGTGGGAAGTTTATCAGAATACATTGATCATAATTTTACATTAAGGTCCGAAGTCTAAAATAAAAGGCATGAGAAAAAAAATTTAACCATTCAAACATTCAAACAAACGAAATAAAGTAAAATTCAAAGTTAAATTAATATATAAAGATTAGACAAAAATATATATGAAGTGAATATTTTTAATATATTTCTACTCAATCATTTTTAATATATTCAACTTTATTTTAAAACGCAACAATTATCTATGATTGTTTTTAACTAAATATTATAACAGTTTTTCTTTTAATTTATAAAATCAAATAATCTTTTATTTTGTTATGAAACCTAATTTTGACTGAAAATGCTTGATTCATAATTGCAATATATAAAAAATAAAAAGTAAAAAGTAAATAGAAAAACAAGTTTTCTGTTAAGAAAATAATACTAACCACAAAAGATGATAATTATATTTATCATTATATGTCCAATATTCTTTTTATATTTATCAATAGTGTTAAGACAAACAAACGCATAGGAAAAAAAAAAAAAAAGCACTTTACTTTATGTGAAAATGTAACACTACATCATAAAATCTAAAGTTTCAAACTTTAAACTTTGAGCCCCAAACATCAAACAAGCATATTGTAATACTAAACTTGTAATACTAAACACATATTATGTAAAAATGTAACATGACATCACTCAAACAAGTATATTATAATACTAAATGCATATAATATGTAAAAATGTAATACGACATTACTTAAAATCTAAAGTCTCAAACTTTAAACATTGAGTCCCAAACATCAAACAAGATATGGTAATAAACACATATAAAATGAAGTGATTATTTAATATTTAAAATTCTTTTTGAGTTATTTTACAATTTAGATTGACTAATTGCGGTTTGGGAGGGCGAAGAATAAATTTTTTTATTCTAAACTTATATATATATATATATACTAAAATTATTTTAAAAAAATTCTAGGGAACTATGGCCTAGGTTAACAACATATATATACCTAATTAAAAATACTTGAAGATGGGTCAACTAGTTAAATTACAAGACTCTTGGCTATTTTGAAGTTTCAACCTTCAAAAAGTGGTAATAAGAAATATTAATGTTCAACTAAGGTCATACAAACATTGTCTTGTGTATGCAAAGCATAATACACATTGAGACTGCGAATTCAACATCAACACCATTTTACAAACATTGTCTTGTGTATGCAAAGCATAATACACATTGAGACTGCGAATTCAACATCAACACCATTTTATCAACACAATTTTATCAGTTCCTTTAACCACCAAAACTCTTACACAGTGCTCTTCAATCTACCTTTCCATATCCTGCAGGTTGCTTTTCTCAGTTTCTGCATCTTGAATGCTTCTATACTCTGCTGTATCAATCACATTATCATCAGCCTCCGCAACTATTGTCGCCTTGATATGTTGTGTGGTCTTAGTTGTGACATCAAAAGCACTTTCCATTGCCTGTTTAACAGTGTAACTAACATCCTCAGCCGTGTCCATTGCTTTCTTAACACCTTGTTTCGCTGTGTCTGCCACGAAACCTGTCACACCACTCATATCATCTTCATCATCCTCGATATCTTGTGCTTGATCTTTCGCTTCATAATTAGTGCTTGTATTTTTTGTGCTTCCTGTACTATCAGGCAGTACGGATGCCACATTTCTAGGTTCTGAAACCGCTTTGCTACCCTGAAATATATGTACACGTAAAATTAGTTCTTGGTTTAAGGCAAACCATGGTCCATGAAGTAAAATTACGTGGTCACGCAATCTCCCCCACATATAATTTGATTCTTCATCGATCATTTGTTCAATCCAGAAAATAAAATAAAAAGAAACTTTTTTTTCTTCTTTTTGATAAATCATTTGGTTGATAGTTATAGTTTGAGTGCATAGGTATAAGCCTTGAGACATGATCGATCCATTTCACAAGAGAAAGGCCACAACCGTATACACAACAAGCTTTTAATTTTATCACTTCTTACTTCAAATTTGACAGCATCTCAATCAATTTATTAATTTGATAGCTCTTTTTTGATATAAAAAAGAATTACAAAAGCTAACTAAAATACAAAGATATACAAGTCAAATTACCATAAATAAAACATTTTATTTCGTATTTAAGATTTTTCTTAATTACTTCTTCGGAGAAAAAAAAAAAAAAAAAAAAAAAACTGTTTTAGATATTATAATCGGATGTACAACCATTGCTAATTTTGTAATATAAACTAATTACCTGGCTATGTAAAATAAATAAATAAGAACACACCAGATTAGGGGAAAATGGGGAAAATATATACACACACACACATGAATACCCAAAACAAAACAAAAACCGACAACATTAAAATGGAATAGCTAACTAAAAGAGGCAGGTAAGAAAGAAAAAGCAGAAAAGAAAAATCCCTTGTAGAAGAATATAAAGACATACTTGGGCATGGTAAGAAGTGGAGAAGCAGGCCCTGCAGAATCTGCTACTTATTTGAACATAGCCAGGAGGGTCATGATTAGGCAAAGAATTAGATATGCGGAAGAGGGCTTTCTTTGCTAAAAGTATTGCAGCCATTTTTCACACAAAGTGTTAAATTGTTAACTTCTCTATCGTGCTTTATATCATCAGCAACATCACCATGCACCACGTGTACGTGTTCTTCTAATCCCTGAAGTAGTAGTATATACCCTGAACAGACTCCATCTGAATAGGTAGCTGAAATATCATACTCCTATATATAGAATAATGTCAAACTATCATAAAGGAAGGACGCTATATATAAGAATTTTATTAGTCGGTCGGCGGATTGGATGTGCACTAGGCTTGGGGACTTGGACACGTTTCGGATATGCTGAGGATGACTCTGATTTTGGACATTTAGCCACTCAAAACATGTTGATTTTAACTTTAATTTTGTGGTGAATTGGAGGTGGTAACGGTATATGTATTTTTTGTCTTCATACGTTCTTCACCGCTAAAATTTATACGTATATGTTGACTTTTTCCCCCATGAGTAAAAAATATGAATAACTTATTGAAGAAGAAAAATAATAATTACAAAAGCTCTTTTTTAAGTCTCCATGGCAAAAATTTGGGAAAGGAGGGGAGAAAATTCCCTCAAGATTACACAATAGAATCCATCTAACAAACATTGTTGGTCACGAAATTCGTATCCCTATACGTGTGATTTATAAAATATTTTTAAAAAGAAACCAAAATGAACTTAGTTTCATCAACAATATGTTCTATAGACTGATAGAGAGTGGTAGAATAACATTTAAGGCATCTCCTTCACAAATGGCATATTCGTATCCTAATTCTCTTTCTTTTGTTGCTCCTAATTAACCTTGTTGCTTTGGCTTTTGCTTAAAGATCTTTGATCATTTGTCAACTTTGTCCATGCAAATATAACTTCTTTATTATGATTTCTAGATCCATTGATGATTAGTATATTTTCTCCAATCTGATGACGATGTCAAAACTCATTTTCACAAAATTAAGAAGGGAGAGGGAGATCCTATGGACTTTCTTTCGAGTTCTTTTCTCTTGCATATATAATACCTAGACATTAGAAAGTTTAGTGTATATTTTATTAATATGGCTAGTTGAAAGCAAAAGATCAAGTACTTCCCTTATATTTTGTTTAATGATGTGATTTCTTGTACTCATCCATGCTATATCACAACATATAGCTTTGAATAATATGAAATTTCTTTCTAATTCCTTTGGCACATTCAATTTTGCTTATGCATTTAGAAAAATTAACCCAGATAATTATGTAATTAAAATGTGTATGATAAAATCTGTTTGGACAAAGAACAAAATGGTTTTTTCAATTAGCGTACACCTATGTGGCCTAGGCCTAAACACTAAACAGGCCCTGACTATGACAATCAAAACCCTCAATGTATCAGAAGTCAACAAAATCAGAGCAACAGAATGAATCACAAGAGTCCACAAGCTGCAGACCTGAAGCAGAGACCAACGACAAGTAGTTTGAAGTGTAAAATGCTGCATGTAGTATAGTGTTGGTTAGTGAGCATGTGACTTACACGTGACTAATTAATTGTACATTCTGTTAGTTGGTTAAGAAGGTTGTTAGAAGTCTGTTATATCAGATTAGTCAGTTAAGAAAGTTGTTAGATCAGATTAGTCTGTTTTAGTTGCTATAAATACATGTAATTACATTTACTTTATTCAAATCAATGAAATTCATTCTTCAGTAAATTTCATATGGTATCAGAGCGTTAAAATCTCTCTTTCTCCCAAATTTCTAGTCTCTCTTTTCTCCCAAATTTCTAGGGTTTGTTCTTGAGAGCTTTGAAGTTTCGTTAATGGCTGAAACAACAAATACTTCTTCTTCTTCCTCTGTGCAAGATCCTGCACTCGTGGAGGATATCTCAAATCCTCTGTTTCTTCATCACGCTGAAAGTCCTGGAGCCATGCTTGTGTCTGAACCGTTAATTGGTGAGAATTACCATGCTTGGGTTCGTTCAATGAGGAAGGCATTGCTTGCCAAGAATAAATTTGGTTTTGTCAATGGTAGTATCACTCTCTCTTCATCATTGTTAAAGACTCCAGCAGCAGTTGATGCTTGGATTCGCTGTGACAACATGGTAGGTTCTTGGTTGATGAAGGCTGTGTCACCTCAAATTTGAGTGAGTATCACATATAGGGACACTGCTCTGGAAATTTGGAATGACCTCAGGGATACACATTCTCAAGGGAATGGACCTAGGGTTTTCCAAATTCAGAAAGACATTGCTTCAATGTGTCAGGGTGAGTCTTCAATCACCAATTACTTTACTCAGTTGAAGCTATTCTGGGATCAACTTCAGAATTTTAGGCCCACTCCTACTTGCTCTTGTGGGAAGTGTACCTGTAATATGCATCAGAAACTTGAGGATCTTCGTCTTCAAGAATCAGTCATGCAATTTCTGATGGGACTCAATGAGTCATACTCTCAGATCAAAGGTCAAATCTTGTTGATGGAACCACTACCAACCATCAACAAAGTTTACTCTTTGCTGATTCAAGAAGAGAGGCAGAGGAGTATAGGGCTTAGTAATTCTGTTCACATAGAATCTACTACCCTTGCAGTGAAGGGTTCTAATGCCAATTTTAATCCCAATTCTCCTGGTTTCTTTGGCAATCCTGGTGTTTTTGGCAAGAATTCTAAAGGCAGAGACAGACCTATATGCACTCACTGTGGGAAGCTTGGACATGTTGTGGAAAAATGCTTCAAGCTCCATGGTTTTCCTCCGGGATTCAAGCCAAAAGGGAAGAACTTTATGGTCAATCAAGTCAATGTTCAAGAAGCTTGCACAGACAATGGTCATACCTCTGCTAATTTTCCTTTCACTCAAGAGCAATGTCAACATTTTTTGACCATGTTGGGGACTCAAATGCAAGCTGCTCATCTCACCTCTAGTGGCAATGAGACTCAGTTCAACTTGGGAAACAAGGAAACACACATGGCCAGCAATGTGATTAGGCCTAACCTGGCTGTGCCTTCCTCTTCCAATGACACATATGCTCTCACCATGGCAGGTATGTCTAATTCTACTTGTCTTGATGTGAGGCATTCAGTTTTTTCTGCTAAAATTACACATAGAACAGCTTTTGGTGGTAATATTTGGGTGATTGATACTGGAGCAACAGACCATATAGTGTATTCTGTTCATTTATTGACTGATTTCACTGCTGTTGATTGTGTGGTTGCTCTTCCTAATGGTGAAACTGCCCTGGTAACTCATATTGGTTCTATATGTTTATCTGAAAATCTTGTCTTAACCAATGTGCTTTGTGTTCCTTCTTTCTCTTTCAACCTTTTGTCAGTCAGCCAACTTACCAAGAAGATGCACTGTTGTCTCATTTTCTTATCTGCCTTTTGTTTCATTCAGGACCTCAAATGCTGGAGGACGATTGGTGTGGGTGAAGTTCATGATGGGTTGTATCTTCTTCAACATAGCCCCTCTGATACTTGTGCCATTCCAATTCAGTCCCAGGCTACTCCATCTTTTCAATCTGTGTTTAATTCTGTTTTTCAATCCATTTTTAGTACAAATAAATCTCATGTTGTAAATAGTGTCAAAATTCCTGTTTCTGTATGGCACTCTAGACTTGGGCATCCATCTGATGCCAAGATTTCTATTTTGAAACATGTACTTCCTGATCTCTATTCTGTTTCTAATGAGATATGTGAAATTTGCCCTTTGGCTAAGCATAAAAGGCTTCCTTTTCCTTTTCCTAATCATGTTTCTGAATTTCCTTTTGATTTGATACACTGTGACATATGGGGTCCCTATGTGGTGCCTACTGTTGCTGGTCACAAGTATTTTCTTACCATTGTTGATGATTGTACTAGATCAACTTGGGTTTATCTCATGAAATCTAAGTCTGAAACTAGGTCCTTATTACAATCATTTTATACCATGGTTAAAACCCAATTTGGTAAGTCTATTAAAACCTTTCGGACAGATAATGGTCTTGAATTTCAAATGGTTGAATTCTTTAAGCTTCATGGCATCATTCATCAACATAGTTGTGTTGCCACTCCACAACAAAATTCTGTTGTGGAGAGGAAACATCAACATATACTTTGTGTTGCTAGAGCTTTAAGGCTTCAATCAAATATTCCTATTGCTTATTGGGGTGATTGTATCCTTACTGCTGTTCATCTCATAAATAGACTTCCTTATCCACTTTTGAAAAACAAATCTCCATTTGAGCTTCTTTACAATAAGCCCCCAAACTATTCTCATCTCAAAGTGTTTGGCTGTTTATGTTTTGCTTCAACTCTCTCTCACAATAGAGGCAAATTTGATCCTAGGGCTCTTAGATGTGCCTTCTTGGGGTATCCTTTTGGGGTTAAAGGTTACAAGCTTTTGAATTTGCAAACCAGATCCTCTTTTATTTCTAGAGATGTTCTTTTTCATGAATCTGTGTTTCCTTTTAAGTCTCTTCCTGCTTCTGTTCCTTTATCTCAACTTGACCCATTTTTCCATGATTGTTTTCCTAATGCTCCTCCTCTACCTGTCACTGATTCTATTCACCATTCTGCTCCTGTCTCAGCCTCCTCGGATCATGTTGATTCCACCATTCTTGAAACACATTTTACTGATCTTCCTGAGGAATTATCTGTGTTTATTCCTAATGACATCACTATTCCTATTCCTGATGCTTCATTGCCCATTGAACCTGTCCCTGCCCCTCTTTCTCTTCCAGTCAGTCCTGGTTCACCAATTCTTGTTCCAAGGAGGTCTACTAGAGTCTCCAGACCACCTGCTTATCTTCAAGCTTTTAAGTGCTCTGCTGTTTCCACCAAATACCCCATTACCAATTATATCTCTAGTCACAAACTCTCTCCTTCTTACTCTCATTTTTGCAATAATATCTCCACCATTCAAGAACCTAAGTTTTACCATCAAGCAGTTGGTGATCCTAATTGGGATGCTGCCATGGCAGCTGAAATTCATGCTTTAGAACTCAATAACACTTGGTCTCTTGTTCCTTTGCCTTCAAATAAAAGGGCTGTTGGTTGTAAGTGGGTCTTCAAAATCAAATACAAGTCAGATGGCAGTGTAGAGAGGTACAAGGCATGGTTGGTTGCCAAAGGATATACTCAGAAGGAAGGTTTGGATTATACTGAGACATTCTCACCTGTTGCCAAGATGGTGACTGTCAAACTTTTCTTGTCTTTGGCTGCTGTGCAAGGCTGGACCCTTCATCAGTTGGATGTCAATAATGCGTTTCTTCATGGTGACTTGCATGAAGAAGTATATATGTGTCTTCCTCCAGGCCTGCACAGCAAGGGGGAGCTTGTGTGCAAGTTGAACAAGTCATTGTATGGCCTTAAACAAGCCTCAAGGCAATGGTATTCCAAGTTCTCAACTACCTTATTGCAGTATGGTTTTCTGCAGTCCAAGGCAGATTACTCTCTGTTTACCAAGCACTCAGGAGCTTCTTTCATGGCACTTTTAGTATATGTTGATGATATCCTTATTGCCAGCAACAATCCTCAATCTGTAGCAGACCTAAAAGTTCTCTTAAACAATCAATTCAAGCTGAAAGATCTAGGCAGTTTGAAATACTTCTTGGGGTTAGAAGTTGCTAGATCTGAGAAAGGTATTTCCTTGTGCCAGAGAAAGTATACGCTTGAAGTGATCAATGATGTGGGAATGCTTGGGTGTAAACCTGTTAAAACTCCCATGGAGATAAATCTCAAACTAAGCAAAGATGAGGGAAAGTTGCTGACTGATGCTGGCATGTACAGAAGACTAATAGGGAGGCTGCTGTTTCTTACCATCTCTAGGCCTGATATCACCTACTCAGTACATAGGCTGAGTCAGTTTATGTCCAAACCGAGAGAGCCTCATCTCAGAGCAGCCTATAGAGTAATTCAATACCTTAAAGGTACTTCAGGACAAGGCTTGTTCTTTTCAGCTCAATCCACCTTACACATCAAAGCATTTGCAGATGCAGATTGGGCTGCATGCGTTGATTCCAGGAGGTCCATCACTGGTTACTGTGTGTTTCTTAGTGATTCTCTCATCTCTTGGAAATCTAAGAAGCAAAGTACAGTGTCAAGATCCACGGCAGAAGCAGAATATAGAGCAATGGCTGTTGCAGTGTGTGAAGTGACATGGATTTTGTATTTGCTTAAGGATCTAGATGTCAAACACAGCCAGGTAGCCTTGCTGTTCAGTGATTCACAGGCTGCAATTCACATAGGAACTAACCCGGTTTTCCATGAACGCACAAAACATATTGAAATAGACTGCCACATTGTGAGGGATAAGGTGCAAGCAGGAGTTATAAAGCTAATGGATATTAGAACTCAATGTCAAATAGCTGATCTGCTGACAAAAGCTTTAAGTTGGAATCAGTTTTCCAGTCTTCTTACCAGGATGGGCATTTCAAATATTCATTCTCATGATGTCCATCCTGAGGGGGAGTATCAGAAGTCAACAAAATCAGAGCAACAGAATGAATCACAAGAGTCCACAAGCTGCAGACCTGAAGCAGAGACCAACGACAAGTAGTTTGAAGTGTAAAATGCTGCATGTAGTATAGTGTTGGTTAGTGAGCATGTGACTTACACGTGACTAATTAATTGTACATTCTGTTAGTTAGTTAAGAAGGTTGTTAGAAGTCTGTTAGATCAGATTAGTCAGTTAAGAAAGTTGTTAGATCAGATTAGTCTGTTTTAGTTGCTATAAATACATGTAATTACATTTACTTTATTCAAATCAATGAAATTCATTCTTCAGTAAATTTCATACAATGTCTCTTCGTTAAACTTTACCTTAGCAAGGAAAATTTTAGCAACAATACACACATGCACGCAAAAAAAAAAAAAAAAAAAAAAAAAATCTCACCATTTTTTATGAAGACAGCTAGGACGTCTGTCCAATTGGTTAGATAACCCAACCAAACTCCAAAGCTCAATTGATGGTTCCAGATGGCTTTAGTCAATCGGATATGAGTTTGTGCACTTTAAAAACCAAACTTCCGGGTTGAGTTGTAGGGTAAGAGATTTGAAAACAGACGGATCCGAACTGGCATAAAAACCAAACTTCAACCACCGTTCTCCCCTTTAATGTTGCCATTCTCAGCCACCTTCAATTGTCGCTCGAACCTTCCGCAACCCGTGAAGATTGAGCCCGATCTGCCGCTCCTCTCCGGTTGACAGCAAGTTGAGTTTCACTCCATTTGATCAGTGTGGGTTGAGCACAAATCCAACCCGGATCAACCCGTTCGCACTCCTAAGTAGTCAATAGTGATGTATTTCATTGAAATCTAAGAGAGAGAGAGAGACAAAGATCGATCTAATGTAAGAAAGTGAATAGTAAGTTCTGTGACTTAAAAAATTAGTGCATTTTTGTCTGTTCTGGTGCTTCTCGTGCAACTAAAAATATAAGGTTTAAATTACTCCTTCTAATGAGTCCTATACTTCCTGACTTTCAGTGTTAATCACAGGTTGTCAGACATTTTTTTGTTGTCCCCATTCGTCAAAACCCCAACTTTAAGGTAAGTTATCTACTTACTCAATTGACTTTCATCTCCAAACAGCAAACTACATCTTTTTTTTTTTCTTTTTTGATAAGAGAAAGAGAGGGAGATTATACGTGACTCACTTCCTTAGATGTGATTATAAGAGTACTATCCGCTAGCAAATATTAAATTAAGTCATAGCTACTGTGACTAGGGTGCCACAAACCTCACCTTAGCATTCTAAGAAAACTAGTAGTAAAGTGATTATTTTGATCACTCCACGAAGAATTATATTTTGTTTCTTAAAGCATGATCGACAGAAGAGTTTAACAACCATCTATCTACACCAGCCATAAAAAAGTATATATCAAATATTAAAAAACCAAAAAGGTGGAAGATAATTACTTCAGCGCGTTCATAAGCAGCGGAGAAGCAAGCTCTGCGAAATCTACGTACTGGACTTAGTTAGAGACAATGGTGATGACTTTCTTTGTTAAGAATATTGCTGCCTTGCCAACTCACTCTCTGTGATTCCTAATTTCCTTCACACTTTTTTTTTTGTCTTTGGTTGGCCCTATATGATCAACTATATATATATATATGCTCAACATTGTTGTAAGAGTTAAACATAAAAGGTGGGCAGCGAGTAACACGTCAAGAGGTATGGAGACACGTTTTGCCAATATAAGGATGATGCATTTAAAAACTCAGCGGTGTTCACTCTAATATTCGGTGTAGAATAGAAGGCAGCTTAGAGTGTAAATTGTTATATATTAGCTATGATATGTTCCATATTAAATATACTTGAATAAATGCGGAAGAGGAAAGTATAAAATAGAAACACAAGAACATGAGAGTTATATGGTTCAATCTTATGGCCAACATCTACAGAGGAAACCCTTAAAAGCTACACCTTTATTATATAAGAGTATAATATAAAATCTTTGCTATAATGAATCATAACATAGATATATATATATATATATATATATAGTAGACTAAACTCTAAACTAATAAACTTCTAGTACAAGTAGGAAACTCAGTTTGCACACAAAGTACAATTAGGCTTGGCCCTATGCTAATGAGTTAATATATCTCTAACATAAACAATTGGATGACTAAAACTAGCTTTGTGCTCTTCAAAATTGTCATCAGACTTGTATTCTCTTACTAGAGAACTCATATGTAATTACAACAAATGTCCCGAGTGCACATGTAATATCACAAAGGAAGTAGAGTGAGTTTTATAGCATATATTATTTGAGCCACTACCCGCATTCACATCAGAGGTGATAAAACCACTTAAAAGTTGTTTTAACAACCCAAAAAAAAAAAATGCTATATTGGTGGTGCTATATCTAAAATTATTTAGTAATCAACTATGGGAAACTCTTATCTATACTACGATACTATAACAATAAGTTATAATTTAAAAACCCTTCTCAAAAAAAAAAAAAAGTTATAATTTAAAATATATATTTTTTATTACATTCTCTCTCTCTTGTTCGTTAATATATGCACTCTTCTCACTTCTCACTTCTCTCTATCTCTCGTCTCTCTCATGTCCCTCTCTCATCGTGGTCCGATCTTTGCGGCAATTTTCCTCTCTAATTGTGGTCCAATCTTTGCGATGGTGGTTCTCCTCATCGTGGTCCAATATTTGCAGCGGTGTTTCTAATCTAGTGTTAGGTGTTGGCCTGATCTAGGTTTGGGTGTTGATAGTGTTTTGGGTTTTAGGCATGGTGGCTGTTGATAGTGTAATAGATATTGGGTGTGCTGGTTATTGGTAGTGTTTGGGTTTTGGGCATAGTTGCTCTTGGTAGTCTGGTGGTTGTTGGGTGTGATTGGGTTTTGGGTGTGGTGGTTGTTGATAGTATGGATTTTGGGTGGACTGGCGGGTGTATCTTCTTTTTTTTTTCTTTTCATATTGGCGGTGGTGATTGGCAGTGAGTGTGGGTTTGCTGGTTTGAGAAGAACGAGGTATGACTTTGTTGGTTGCTCTTGTTTCAGAGAAAAGAGGGAGACGAAGAGGAAGAGAGAGAAAGAGGAAGAATAAGAAAAGAATATTTAAATGAAGTAGGAAAAAAATAAAACATTTTATGTATTAGAGTTTGTTTAAATATTGCTTATTTTGTTGAAAATTGAAAATAATGCAGCAAAATAAATTTTAAATGTATGAACAATGCCGTGAAACTCATTTTTAATAAAAGTTTTATTGAAAAAAAGATTTGTGAATCTCATGAACAATGCACAAGACCTACTGGAAAAAAAAAAAAAAAAAAAAACACTGAAACGCAAAAATTGGGTCTGTTTCAGCTGTACCCAAATGGATACATGAAATAATGTATTAAAATAAAAAAAGTAGTTTTTGAGTTGTTAAAAGCTAAACTTTTTAGCATGATTGTTGTGAATGCTCTTGCATCCTAATAGTAGCATGAGCTTGAGGCCCTGTTCTGGGTCCATAACTTTAACGACCAAGAACCTGGACAAGCTCAGGCCCAATTTGGCTTCATTAGCCCAAGAGACTCATTTTGTTAATATCTGTGTAATTTAGACGTGGGCCGCTATGTTTCAATTTTTTTTTTTTTTTTTTTAAATTGTTAGCCCAACAGATGACAGAAACATGACTCATATATTTATTTTTGGGGGAAAAAAACTCTCAATTACGGCTGTTACTAATTTAAACTGATGGCTAAAAAGTTTGAGAAGGAACTTTACTAACTTTCAACTATTTCACTCGTCTCCCCACATTGTTTTCCAAACAGGGTAATTAATTTACTAATTTATACAAACCGTGCGTGAAAAATTGAATGTGTACAGATATTGACTGGACATGCATTATTACAAGAATCATCGGAAAAAATAGAAAATGGTATTTGTTTTACTTTGTGATTGATTTAACAATAGAAAAGGGGAAAGAATTTTAAATGTGTATTATTTTTCATTATTTAGCTACTAACTAGCCTAGATAATTTGAGAGCTGAACTTTGATGGATCAGGCAAGCAAGCAATCAAGAAACTGCAATTTGCAATACCCATGCAGCACAGGAGAATTAAAGAGGAACTTGGTCTATGAATTCCACATAACTTGGATGCTTAAAATCATGTGGATTTTCTTAATTTTTGAGTCTCCCCCAGAAGTGAAATGATATAAGATGAAAACTTACTTAGTGTATAAAACACTTGTGAATGTTTAGATCCCCCAAAAACAAATTTTCCAATTCAAGATTATATTCAAACAATATATGTACAGAATATGAAATATAAGCAATACCCAATTTAACAAACTACTCCAAGCCATTAATTAATCACAACCAGCAGAAATTAAAAGCTAAGAGTAAGAGAAATAGAGATGTAAACACAAGATAACACCAGTAAGTGTTATCGATGAGGAAATTGAAAAACTCGGTGAAAAACCTCTTCGTGGCCCTCCAAGCGATAAACGATTCACTAGAAAATCAGTTGCGATACATGAATAGCAATAGGCTCTCCAAGCCTAATATACCCAGTGCACCTAAGCCCTCCAAGTTTCTTACTTCAACAAGATTACGTCGAACCATGTCTTCTCTAACTTTCCAAATCTCATAATTAACCCATTGCATCAACCAATATGAATTGGTTATCTCTTGAACTGCTTCCCAAGCACCAAGAACCTTCTCACTACTCTAAATTTGGTGAGATGAGGATTTGGTTTATGATCCTCTCATAGGTATACAATGGAAATTGTGAGAGTAGAGGAATTTGGAGAATCAAGTGTATAAGATTGTTGATGAATCAATCTTATTTTTCTCTAGAGTTTCTCTCTCAAAGTTCTCTCTTTCTTTACTCCACATTTCGTGGGTAAAAGGGTATTTATAGTAAAATATGAGATAGAATGTGAAAAGTCATTTTTCAACAAAACAGAGTGCAGACTGAGATGAGTCGCGAGATCTAGTCGCCAATTACTAGACCTGGTCAAACTATACTTTTTGTCCTGCAGTGATCTAGCTATCCTAACTCTTTATCTTCCTACATGCTTCACACATGTGCTTCATTTTGCAAGTCATCACTCGCGAGTTAGTTGCGAGTTGTAGTCGCTAGTCATCATCTTGTTGCAAACTCTTGATCAAATCTTCACACTCTCTCACACACAACCTTTACATTATTTCTACCTAAATACAAAGTTTCTAAATGTTGAATTACAAGGAAATTTGACTAGAATAAAGTCAACACATAATTGAATAAATTCAACTTTACATAAGACATACTGTGAGTGTTTGGATTACACTTATAGTTGCGGCACGTTTTCTGTTTTGCGTTTTCTGCCTTTTTTTTTTTTTTTTTTTTTTTTTTTCCTGCCGGCTTTTTTGACTTTGGAGACAAATTTACTGTGCATGTACTGTGCGTGCACTGTTCACGCACTGTTCATGCACTGTTCACGCAATATTTAATGTTAAAAGTGGGTCCCACAACACTATTTACATATTTAAAAATTATTTTGCTACAGTGTTTTCAGCAACAATCAGTTTTTAGCAACTTTCAGCAACAATAAGTGCTATCCAAACGGACTCACTATGTGCTTTTATAATTCCTTAGTACACATACAAATTGAATGGTGACCTGCCTATATATGAAGAATAGGTAACAGAGATCTCCCACGAATAAAAGATTAAACCAACAGACATCTAGACAAATAAGTACCCCACATTATATGTAAAACACATACAATATCATAGAGCATGGTGAACAGATAGATGAATTGTATAACCTACTCCTCTTTCATATTGATTTAACACAATATTCAACTCTTTGGGAATAGTTTGAAGGGAAGTTGAAATAATAGTATCACTTTTAATGTTCATATCTTGAGATTTTAAGCTTGTCAAACCTTTAATCTGTCATATTGCATTTTCAACATCATCTTGTTGAAAGAGTGAGTGTACTTATAGGAATCTCATCCCCTTTTAGAAAGCCCCTTTTTTTAGTCATTAATTGCCTATTCAAGGAAGTAGAATATGAAAGAAGAATCGTCAATTTAGAAGATGGTAGTGGCATTTCACATCAGGAACTTTGGTTTGCACTGTGTGTGTGGGATACTTCAGCCAATATGGATGAAGTCAAAAAGAGGATCCTTTGTCTCAAATCCTTTGGGCAGAATCATAAAATGATGTGGAATGGACGATCTAAGTTTTCCTTGAGCAAATTGATAGTCTTAAATCGCAAAGCAAGAAAAATGGGAAATGAAAAAAGAGCTAGTACGTAGAATGGACAACCCAAACTTTTCTTGAATAATGTGATAAATCTTAAATCACAATTCACAAATAAAATTCGAAAATTTCATGAGTGGTATTAGCATAAGTCCTCAAAGTCGATAGTAAAATCTTGTGAAATTTAGCAATCAAAACAGAATTAATGTGAGGATTAAACAATTTTAGGACTGTGACCTATGTTGTTTTTCATTCAAATTCCTTCATTTAAACCTTTATTTTTAACTAATTTACTATTTGTGATCATTTTTACTTTTGTTTTAAAAGTTTTTTTTTAAAAAAAATCCTGTTATTTTCCTTTTTGTAAATTTCTCAAATTTTCCCCTTTTTAGGGGGTTTTATTTTTATTTTTTTCTAATTTCATGTCTAACACGAATTAGGCTTTCCTATTAATCTCAGGATTTCTCTAATATTTTTCCTAAGAGCATCCACAGCAATGGAGCTAAATTTTTAGGTTTTTAGCTACACAAAAAGTCATTTTATCTATTTTACTTTCTCACATATAGCAATGAAGCTATTTTAACTTTTAACACAATAAAATAATATTTCATTCAATCGCCAACACACAACCACAACCACCGTCAAACCCATAAAAATCACTGCACAACCACAACCCCGTCATGCCCATCAGAACCAATGAAGAAGAACAAAAAAAGAAAGAAAAAAAATCAACACAACCAAACCAAAACACAAGCACAGCCTGATCCCAACCGTCTAATATGGACTCTGATCGGAGTTCTTTTTATATGTCTGAAGGTGATGATCAAATGGCTACAGCCCAGCCCAGCCCAGACCCATACCAGTACACCAAGTTCAGTCCGTCAATGGCGATAATCGTGGTGGTGCTGATCGCCACTCTTTTCTTCATAGGCTTTTTCTTAATCTATATCTGCCACTGCTCTTAGGGCTTGGCCAATTTGAACAGCATTCGAATGAGAGGCCTCTCCAGACACTTGACCACAGTTGGGCTCATGCAGATCGGCAATGGATATGTGGAGGAAGAAAGAAGGGTCTAGAGGAAGAAAGAAGAAATGGAGAGGCAGTGAGAAGAGAGAAGAAAGAAAGAATAAAACATAAAAAGTAGTGTGAATACAAAATAAACAATTATTTTTCTTTTTAGTTTTCAGCTACCGTGCACATCTATAAATAGATGTGCACGATAGCAAAAAGGTAAAAAATTTTAAATATAGCTCCGCTGCTACAGTCTTCTTTTTTGTGTTTTGATGTAATTAAAATAGTTATTTAGCTATTAAGCTACACTGCTACAAATGCTTAGTGGCTATAAGTTATAACCCACTAGGCATCAAGTTATTCAATAATAAAATTTTAGAGAGAACTTTTCTTCTTTTTCGTTGCCTTGTGAAGTACGTTTTCTTTCAGCAGTATACTTGATGCATTTCTTTACTCTGCTAGACATGTTTGACTTCTTATGCCTATCCCACTACGTCACAACTCACAAACATCCTGCCTATCCAATCCAAACGAGAAGCATTCCCCCCTCCCCCCCCACCCCCCCCACAATTCAACTAAAAAAAAAAAAATCTAGTCATCCTTTGAGGCAGGTAGGAACACAATATTCTAATTCAGGAAAATACTAATGCAAATGAGAAGTCAAAAAAGGAAGCCGCTAGTATATAGTAGGAGGTTAATCTTCAGTAGTCTTTAGACACAAGCAATTATGTTATTACTGTGGGAAAATGATGATTAACATTGAATTTGAACCCAAAAAAAAAAAAAAAGGTGGTGATTGAATTAACTTACTGAAATGAACTTTAAATACTACATATATATCCAGGCCAGGAACAAATTTTTTCAGAGTGATGTGTGAATTGGACGGTTAATTTTCAATGAATTAAAGGTAGCACTGTACCAAACTTCAACTTCAAACCTTACAGTTACAGACTACAAGACAAGCTAAGTGGAGAATTGGGTTTTGGGAATCTCCATCCCTTTTTTCATATATGAACTAGTCTTGGCCTTGGTAATAGAATATTTCACAATGTGATAAAGTGAAAGACCACCTATTGGCTATTTCTTAATATTGTCTTTTCTCAGCTGGATGGTACCACTGCCACATGGAGAAGGAGAAGGGACTGCCATCGAGGTCAAGTAGAAAGCAAGAAAAAAAAAATCCAAGTTATCTCAGTAGAACTACTACCTTACTAAAGCCGCTGCCATAGAAAAATAAAGTACGTAAAAACAAGATGAAAGAAAGAGAAAGTGGTTAGACCAACAAATTAAAGATTCCTGAGAAATCAAAGTGTTAGCTTCCCAGACTCAACTTTGAACAGGTCCAAGAAGTTTGAAAAAACTAAAGACTAAAAAAAGAAGCTAGGAAGCAAGCAAGTATGGATTTAAATAAACTAAAAGAATCAAAAAATTTGAAATAAAGCGATGGTTCTTCATTAAATTCACCATTTTCTGCGAAAAATTAAAGTACAGTAGTAAAAGCACTATGTTGTAGGGAAGTAGTGGTCCAACCAGCATCTTTCCACGGGCCGGGGATCATAAGCCCAGTAAACAAGCAAACTGAATAAAGAAGAGGCTGAGCCTGCCAGCTAGACCAAGGGCCCAATGCCAAGTAGGCTCACCATTTTTGCAACCAGACACTGGCTAGCGGACGAGATCCCCTCCTTTTGGTAAATATAAGAAAGGTAGTATGTCCATAATATTTTCACAATAATCATAGGTGGTTAGTTGTTATATATTAGTTCAAATTTGAACCTAACACTAAAATTACTTTTTTGCTCCAACAATAACAACCAATAATAACCTGCTACTTAAGATTTATTGTAAAAATATTGTAGACATATCATTTCTCTAAACGTAATAACGAAGACACTTTAATTTGCCGAGTAACCCGCCAAAGAAAAGTCCAACAAGTACCATGGAATTAATATAATCGAGGAACCAAGGGAGGTAGCGCCTAATTTTGGAAAGCACTGAATTGCATTCACACGGCTTGTTTTATGGCCTCCTCACCCCTAAACCCTACACCATTATAAGCCAAAAATTAACCTTAATCACAAGAGACAAATTAAGACTACTGCACTTTCACAAAGAAAACCCTAGAGAGGGATTCCTTTTTCATGCAACAACTCTCCATTGAACATGTTTGATAGTTTTACTATTCCAACACTAATCAACATCCATGTGGGTTGATGTTAATACTAGAAAGACTACATCAAATCTTCAAGGAGTCTTGAAATAGCCACTAGGTCAGTTTACAAACAATGTATCATCTTGCATAACTTAGAAGGCACAAGGTACAACGTAAAAGTCTGTAATTGCTAGCAGAAGCTTAGAGGGTTTGGGTACATCATTTGAATATTAGTTGAAAAGTTTTGTAAGTATAAATTATTATGTGTACTACAACCTCCTATAGTGAATTTTTGTTGTTTGGTGTTGCGCTCAAAGTGTTTTTTTCAGTTAGGATTTTTACTCCGTGAACATATGTTGTCTCTGTGTGCATGTGTGTATGGTTCTTGTTGTTTATCTTATTGAATCTGTTTATCCACATCAATCATTGTGATTTGAATCTTACTTAATTAATTATCTATACCAAATCTTAAATTGGTTGATTAAAATTGGTAGTTAAGTGGTGTAAGGATATAAGCGTAACTTTCAACTTAAAATGGAAAGATGAAGGAACTAGTTTTATTAAAGGGATATGACTAAAGTACACCTTTGACCCTTAGAGTATGTGTTTTTTTTTTTTTTTTTCATTAAGACCCATTTCATATCAAAATTTTCATTTTGGCCCTTCATGTTTAATTCTGTTTTCATATTGACCATGTCATCCACTTATGTTAATAATTTGACCGACAAGTACCTGTCATATGTTTAACTATCTCATGAATACTAGCTTTAAAATATTGTGGGATATAAAAATTTCATTGTTATAGGCAAATATATATATATATATATATATATAAATGAACAGCTAGATTACTAACTAAATGAATGGCATGGCCATTATGAAAACAAAATCATCAAAATGAAAATTTTGATATATTAAGGGAAAAATGAAAACAACCTCAAATTTTATGATCTGATTGTGTACATTATTAGTCAAGGGATATTGTAGGGATTAAGGAAGAAGAGAAAGATCACCCCCAAGCTTATTGGAAAAAAAACTCCCGTAACCTTATTCATCATATTCAATATGCAAATAATTTTTCTTGTAAGCCTATAAATAGGGTACCAAATCACATCAACTAAGAAAAAAAACATCAAATCATAATAAATATAATACCAGAGTACACTTTTGGCCCTTAAAGTTTGAATTTGTTTTCATTTTAGTCCTTTATGTTTCATAATTTTCATTTTGACCCTTCATGTTTGATTTTGATTTCATATTAGTCATGTCATCCATTTTTATTAGTAATATGGTAATACCTGGCATTACATGGGTGATGTGTCTTAATGGAAATCACTTATCTAGACAGTTAACAATTAGATTATTAATAGAAATTGACTTATATGGGTGACATACTCTAATAGAAAACACTTATCTAGCATTTAACAATCAAGTTACTAATAAAAGAGGACTTATATGAGTGACGTGTTTTAATGGATGACATTTACTTGACACTTCATAATTAGATTGCTAACAAAAATATATGTCACTAAAAATATGAAAAGCATAGTCAGACATGAAAGGTCAAAATGAAATTTGAAATGTAAAAAGCCAAAAATAAAACAACCTCAAACTTCAAGAGCCAAAAGCATACTTTAGTGTAAAATTAACAATCAACTCCTTAAAAACCCTCAAAATAAAATAATAACTCAAATCAATTCAAATACCATAATTTTGATATATGGAAATAATCAACATTAATTTGTGTCCAAGACAACTCTTTGAAAACAATTTGGTGTCCAAAACAACTTAGGTCATGGCCTAGGGCCCTTTACTAGAGACAGGCCCCAATTTGGGTGCAATAAGTGATATTTAAAAAATAAATAAATGAAAAATTGTCAGTTGCACCTTCACTCTTAAAAAGGTTCAAAAAATTTAATGATATTAGAAAAAACACTTTTTTTTTTTTTTTATATAAGTCTCACAAATTGATTACCTCCCAAAAAAAAAAAAAAAAAAGTCTTACAAATTGGTATGTCACAAATCGGATTCAGATCCTCTAGATTTTCTAGGGTACTTTATCAATAGATTTCTTTAAATCTTAACAACTCTTTTTATGATTTAAGGGTTTAGATTCTGCTATATCAATATTCCACTAACAATACTCTTAAAATAATAAAATAATGTTGAAAACAAAACAATTAAGATTATTGTTAGTGGAATAGTGATATGGCAAACTCTAATCTAACTGCTGAATTTCATGTTCCTTATGTTCTTAACGTGCATATCAAATTTCGTTCAAATTAGATATTATTTACAATTTAATCAATTAACTTATTTTTTATATACAACTTTAGATTATAAAAACTTGAAATTATAACAATTATTTGATGACATAGCAATTGATTTCTTATTTTCTTGAAATTTTGTAAATATTAAAGATGTAATAAGAACATGCAATCTAACAATTAGATTTTTAAAATTTACACTCAATACAAATATAAACGATAAGACAAAATTTTAGGCTCAATTGGAAGTTTTTTCATTTCCCATATTATTTACAATTTGAAGTTTTTTTTTTTATTTTTCCTTAAGTTAGAAAGGCAAAGTTAAAACTATCATTTTAGGTAGCAATTATGAGAAATCTTGATTGTGACTTGGACTAGTCCATTTAATGGATAAATTGTGCGATTCTGAGATGGTGATGGTATGTTGCATTGTCGCTGGGCTGATGGGACACGATGATAGAAGTCGGTAAGGTTTTGGTAGATTGGGTTTTCAGTTTTGTCATCAATCGTTGACAAGAGGTCCTTTTGAAAAATGGGTGTTTTGGTTTCCAATGAGATTTGAATTTAGAAATTTGATATAGGTACGTGGGGTAAGGTTTCTGTTGTGATAGGTGGATTTTCATGCCAATGGCAATGGGGTATGGTTGGTCGAGGGTGGGCAGTTATGCTGGCTTTTTCAACTTTACTTTCCATCAACTTTTGCTCCGAAATCAAATTTGATGCATCACAAGGTTTGCAAAAGGGATATCATGATTTAGGAAGGAAATCATAACACCACCTAAAGTAGTCTGAAATATAGGTTGAACCAAGAGTCTACTCTAGATCCCCACCAAATTTATGGAAAATTTTCCAATGTAATTCACTCGACATAACCATCATGTTTCCTTTCCAAATTATATCAAGTAAGGAAAATCGAAATCATAACTAAAATAGCAATCAATAACCTTCAAATTTTCAATATAAAACAAATTCAAATCCCATAGTCCACCAATGAACATCTATGAAGCACAAATACTTCATGTAAGATGTCATTCTAATGTCGTATTTGTGTCGTATAACTCGTATTAAGATGTCATTCTAATGTCGTATTTGTGTCGTATAACTCGTATTTGTATTTCGGTGTCATAATGGCTATCTTTTGTTATAATTTTTCAGAAGTTACTTGTGTAACCAGTGCCCATGTCCCTGCTTCTTAGATCAACATTAATATGATGTTTGTTCTAGAAGAGAAAAATTATGATTTTTTTTTTTTTTTTTGAGAATCGAATCTTGATTCGCTGTGTAGCATAATCGATATTTTCATTTTTGCAACGCATTGGAAAACATCTGGAATTAATCAGAGAAGAATTGATACATTACATGAATACTTATTTTCCAGCAAAAGAAATGGCCAAATAGCCTATGTATACAAAGTTCATCTGTCAGTATACAGTACATACGGCTGTATTTGATAAGAAACCAGTCACTTGTGGAAACTCACCCCAATTCCAAACCTTCAAAAACTCAAGATAACCTTTCTTTACAGGTATACCCTCCATTTTTCCTGGCAACCGCAACAGAAAATTAGATCCATAAGAGAAAAGCAATGAAGTTCATTGTTGTGCTTCTTTATATCCAACACCGTTGAGCCACGAAACAACTTGCTCAATAGAGGGCCTTTGTCGTGGATCTCGGTCTAAACATTTACAGGCAATACCAAGCACTTCTAAGAGCTGCTTCTCATGATCCTTATCCCATATTGCTGAATCTATAATTTCTTCCTCCCTCTTCTCTGATTTCATCTGAAACACCCAAGAAACCAAATCCCTGCAGTTTTTGCCTTTGCAAACTTCCACAGGCCTTTTACCAGTAAGAAGCTCAAGAAGAACCACCCCAAAACTATAGACATCACCCCTGATAGTTGCCGTTAAAGTCTGACTATATTCAGGAGGGATATAGCCCAAGGTACCAACCAAATCTGTTGTGACGTGAGTATCGTATGGTTGCAATAGCCTGGAGAGACCAAAATCAGCCAAATGAGCTTCAAAAATTTCATCCAAAAGAATGTTGCTGGATTTTATGTCTCGGTGGACTATGTTTGGCTCACAACCCTTGTGCAAGTAAGCCAACCCACGAGCTGCGCCTTGCGCTATCTTGAGTCTTGCGTCCCATTTTAAGAGTGAAACCCCATCAACATTCTCATGAAGCCAATAATCCAAGCTTCCATTCTCCATGTAGGAGTAAATTAGCAACCTGTCATTACCATATCGACAATAACCTTGAAGAGCAACAAGGTTCTTATGCTGAGCTCTTGAGAGGGCTTCCACTTCAGCCTGGAATTCACGTTCCATCTGACCACAATCCCCAGAAAGTCTCTTGATTGCAGCTTTTGTCCCATTAGGAAGGTTGGCTTTGTAAACCAGACCAAATCCACCACAACCAATTATGTTCGCTTGGTTGAAATTGTTTGTAGATTTTAACAACTCTGTGACTGTGAGATCTTTACAGTCTGAATTCTGAAAAAGCACCAGCTTTGAAGATCCAAGGACTTCAGATAACCTGCGTGGCCTGCTGAGTTCCTCATCAAAGTTATCAACTGGATCTCCCACATTCTGCCTGGACATTTTAAGCAGTGCAATTGCAAGTAGCACGGCAACTCCAACACCTATGCTGATTGTTATGCCGAAGATGCTGTTTCGACCAAATTTACCATTTGAGCCAGATGAAATAGCGGGTCTCAGCCCTGTATGGCCACCGAGATCACATGGTGAATCTATCTGCCCACAAAGTCCCAGGTTGCCCTCAAAGCTGGAGCTTGGAAAGATTGAGAACTGTCCCCCAGTTGGAATTGCTCCATACAAGTGATTATATGCCACGCTAAACTTTGACAAGAATGTCAGCTTACTAAATGACAGCGGGATGGATCCAGAGAGATTATTATACGATAAATCCAACAATTCCAAGTTGCTCATCTCTGAAATGGAGCTAGGGATGGTTCCAGTTATGTTGTTCCTGCTCAAATCTAACACATGCAGTTCTTTTAATCGCCCAATTTCAGGCGATATTATTCCACTTATTCTGTTATTGCTCAGGTATATTGCAGGTGGGAAACTTGAGGCCTGGTTGTATTGCAGACCATTAGCACTCTGGTTTCGCTTAACATATAGTGGAATCCCAGCTGAAGCAGTAAGATTTGATGAACTTCCATTTAAAAAAATGAGGCTCTTTAGCTCTGTCAAACTCTTTGGGATTTCACCTGTGAGAGAGTTATTTGAGAAGTCCAAGTAAAACAAACTTTCCATCTGACCAATCCAGTTGGGGATACTGCCATCCAAGTGATTCCAAGACAAATCCAGGACTCGCAACTGCCTACAACTCAATAGCCAACCTGGGATTTGGCCTTTCAAAGCACAACTCCCAATAGCGAAAACCATCAAACTCTTGAACCCACTCACATTTTGAGGAATTTCCTCACCATGAAAATTCTTTGCAAGAACAAGAGTGGTGAGATTTTGGCATTGCTGAAGCACAGATAGTGCCCCAGTTAGGTTCACAAAGCTGTTGTTTGACAATGAAAGGGACAACAATGATGTAAGCTCTGAAAAATCTTCAGGGATTTGGCCAGTCAATTCATTCTTAGCAAGGCTCAAAATTTTCAATTCACGGCAATTAGATAGGGAATTTGGAAGAAGAGGCCCATAAAACCGATTACTGGCTAGATCAAGTTGGCAGAGGTTGGGCAACCCAGTGAAATTAAGATCAATAAGGCCCGTTATCGAATTGTTACGAAGATCAAGCACTCGAAGCTTTGGGCAAAGTGCAAGGGTAGATGGCAATATCCCAGAAAATGAATTTGTGTGTGCAGCTAATAGTTCTAGTTTTGTGAGGTTCCCAAACACATTAGGCAGTTCACCTGAAAAATGGTTTCCAAAAATGACTAAGGTTTTAAGGCTAAAGAGCTTACTCAATTCCATGCTTAACTGGCCAGATAAATTGTTTCCAGAGACTGAGAGTTGCTCCAAAGCTGACATAGAATACAAAGAATCAGGAAGAGGCCCTGAAAGTGAATTGAAATCCACATGTAATTGTTGGAGAGAGATGCTGCAATTATCCAAGCCTTCAAGACCGCCCATCAAATGGTTCACAGACACATCAAGAATCCGAATCCCACTTGAGGAATTGCAAATGTGAGAATCAAACCCACCAGTGAATGAATTGTTGCTAATGTTGAACACAACAATATTTGGCAATCCCCCGAGCTCGCGAAAACTCTCATTGAATAAGTTGCTAGAGATATTCAGTGTTTGAATGGATTCAAGACCGGAAAGTGCCTTTGAAACTGGTCCTGATAGCATGTTATGGCTCAAATCAAGAACTTCCAGCTGCTTCAAGTTTGAGAGCTCTGCAGGCAATTCACCATCGAGATGATTGCTTGAAAGATCGAGAACTTTCAGATGGTCCAGTCGACCCAAAGAGTGTGAAATAATCCCTTTGAGACCATTTCTGGAAAGAAGCAACTTGGTCACTCTACTGGTAACTGAGCTACTATTCTTCACATTCTCACAGACAACACCATCCCATCTGCAGCATATAGATGCACTGGTCCAGGATGTGACAATGGACCCATTTGTGAGGTTTCCTGCAAAGTCCTTGAGCGCCAACAGATCATTTGGATTACAGGATGAGGCTGGGGTTTTCAGACCCAAACATGAACAAAGAAAGCAAGCCAAGAATACCCATTTGAGGAAAGTCATTGCAACAAGCTTCAGTACCACCATTGCTGAAACCAAAGGAGATTTTCCTGCTCAAATCAAGATCAATGCTCCCATAAACTTAACTGAATTTGCTATTGTTGTGCATGCGCTGCTTTCCAGAAGCTAAGAAGAATCCAAATGAAGAAACTTGGATACCCACATGCAAATACCTCCACCAAAAAAGATAAAAAAGACCCAACTTGCAGCTTGCAAATTAAGCAAAAGTTACAAGACAATTGAGATCACCAATCCCCACCAAAAATCAAATCCCTAGACCAGTAAATTTAGGAACTCAGAAACCAACTTCAATGTGTAAGTGCAAAACAAACACTGCCCAGAAGAAGAAACGTTCAAGTGAAGCACCTTAAATACCCACATCCCAAAACACCTCTGAAACAACAAAAAGACCAACTAACAACAGCTTGCAAGTGAAGCAATTAACAGTGACCATTATAAAAAAGTGAAGCAATAATAAATACCAAGTAGAAGCACTGAGATCCCCAGTCCCCACCAGAAATCAAAACCCTTGACCAAAAATCAAGAAACCAACATATTTTGCTGAACAAGCAACAGAGTAACACTAACACTAGCACCCCATGAAGAGAGAGAATGAAAAAACCCACTTTGAAGAAACTTAAAACCCACCTCCAAAAACACCAAAGGAGCCGCAAAAGGACAACTTGCAAGTCAAGCTACAATACCAGTTGTAAAACCAAATAAAACACTGATATCAGATCCCAAGATCAAAGATTTCAGTCACTCAAGCAGAAGAGACGACAGAAGTTAAGGAAAAAGGAAGAAACTTTAACTAAGCTAGTAGACCCATGAAGAACCCAAAGAAAGCCCCACCAGTGAAAACCATAAAGATCTGAACTTCATTAACATCACTTGGAAGTGAAGTAACAGTAACCTGTAAACTCAACACTGTACCCACTTTTTCCTCAAATTAGCTGCACCAAATTCAAAACGAGACACGTCTCTCTCTCTCTCTCCCAGCCTCACTAATATTCAAAGTCTAAAAAGATGACAGAATCTAGAGGAAGAAAAAAGAGCTATAGATATTTCAAATCAAGGAACAGTAATACGAAAACTGTACAGTGTCATGTGGGAGTGCAATTTTCTGATATTGAAAAGGAAAGTTCCTTATCTTGGTTGAGAATCTATATTTTAATGGACAAACAGTTGGGGAGGCAAGTCATTTTTGAAACTGAAGACGCAAGGGCTGACTTTTGGACAAATTTTCTTTTGGGTTTTTTATTTTTAATTTTCTTGGTTTTTGCTGCACAGTTTACAAGTCACATTTTTTCTCTCCTCTCAGTCTCTGATATTCAATACCTACATAATTTGCCTGTTTGTTTTCTACAAAATATTACTAATAATTATTAGTGTGAGGTGGTGGGGTTTTGATTAGGTTGGAGTGTTGGAGTTGGACATGTTTGGTGCGGTCTAACGAGGAAAAAGATATTGCCCCACTCCCACCACCCCCACGTTTACACTTTGCGCGTGCACTCACTGTCCAATCATTTTGTTTTTGTTTGGTAGGCTTGCGACATGAAAAATATGTTGGTGGCCAAGTAATATTTTCCACTCTTGACTACTTTGGCTTTTTGATTCTCACATGTGATTTTTTTTTTTTATTAAGGATATCGAGTCACCCATAATTCTATGGAAATCACTTTTTTCTTTGACTCCTTTATACACCATTTTTTTTATAAGTGACAGCTTGTATTATATACCATAATTTCTATGGAACTCAATTTTTTCAAGATGCAGTGTATGTCTCTTATTCTTACCCATATCAAATTTTATTGAATATCAATAACTATCATATAAATATCAATAATTACATGTCTACATGAGCCAGATTGGAATTTTTTTCAATCCAACCCAATTATGTCGGATTGAGAAATTTCAAGCCCATCAAATTTGTGAAAATCAACCCAACTTGATCCACATGGGTCAAATTGGGTCAGTTAGTTGTGTATACATGTTTTTTTTTAGAACGAAACAAGCCATCATATATTCATTAAAACTGAATCCTAAAACATAGCTTCCAATGCAACTGAAGGTGCATCTTCCATCCAGATTATATCCTTATTTAAGTTACTAGCATATTTAGCTAAGACATGAGCTACCCTATTAAAATCCCTTTTAACCCAATTGATCAATACCCTCCTTAGCCCACGTATGAGCTATTGAATATCAGCAACCACATTACCAACAACTAACAGGTCTAGACTTGAAGAAGAAAATGCTTTCATAACATTAATACTATCACCTTCAATTATTAACTCAGAGAAACCCATATCAACAGTAAACTCCACAACTTTTCTACATGCTAATATTTCTACTTCTTCACTACCAGAAACTGATGGCCCTATAGCAGAAAGTGCAGCCATTACCTCTCCATGCTCATTTTGTATCACAGCCCTAAATCCAAACCTTCCTCTCTCGTTGAATATGGCTACATCAAAATTCATTTTGAAGAAAGAATGAGGTAGTGGACGCCACACATTTCCTCCAGTTTCCCCTCAGTGTGACAGCAAGTTGCTCTTGCGCCTGTGCACTCTCCTCCAGCCATTCCTCAGCCCTTGTATTCAGCCATCTAGGATCCTTAAGCTTCCCCCCCTGCAATACACAATTAAGTTGATTCCATAACATCCAAGCTTGCACTAAGAATAACTCCATTTCCTCTGGTTCCAATCTATGCATTAAATAGTCAAATAGCTACTACATATCTTGTTGTCCAAATGGGCATTTCTGCAACTTAGTCCGACTTCCAGCCCACATGTCATGTGCAGCAAGGCAGTCCCATAGCATGTGCACCTCATTCTTTGGGCTTTGCAAGCATATCAGGCAAATAGTTTCTACAATAATTTTACGTTTTGCTAAATTGAGTTGAGTTGGCAATATTCCATGGCAAGCTCTCCATCCGAAGATTTTGATCTTGTTAGGAACTTTCATCCTCCATAAATCCTTCCACACCTTCTGCTCATCATTCCCTCTCAAACACTCTGCCCAATTCTCATTCCTCATGACATGTTGTGCCACATAATATCCAAACTTCACAAAATATCTCCCATTCCTATTATGCATCCTGATTATTGAATCAGCCACTCGCCTTTGACTTAAATGGATTCGACAAATGGCCTCTACATCCTCACTACAAAAAACTGTCATGACAAGATCTTGCTTCCAACAGTTTATACCCAATTCAATCAAGTCTACCATGAAACACTCTCCTGCATCCACATTAGTCGGATATAGGACCCTATTTGTAGGGTGTTTAGGAATCCATTTATCAACTAGAATTTTTATTGATGCCATATCTCCAACGCTCCAGCAGCAACCCGCCTTTAGAATAGGTAGGACAACCATAATACTTCTCCAGACATAGGAGCAATTAGGCGATTCAACAGCATCTAAAAAATGACACAGAGGAAAATATCTGGCTGAAAAACATTTGTACAAAAGCGAGTCCTTTTGTTGTAGCAACCTCCATCCCTGCTTGGCTAGCATAGCCAAATTGAAAGTTCTCAAGTCTCAGAATCCCATTCCACCTTCCTTCTTTGCAATAGTCAGCTTATCCCAACTTCTCCAATGAATCTTCCTTTTATTCCCCACCTATCTCCACCAAAGTCTTATGCACATAGAGTTCAATTCTTCACATAATTTTATTGGTAATTGGAATACTCCCATAGTATAAGTGGGAATAGATAGGGCCACCACTTTGATGAGTACTTCCTTGCCTACCCTTGATAGCAACATTCCTTTCCAACCTTATAGTTTTTTCCATACTTAATCCCTTAAGAAAGCGAAAGTTTGGTACTTGACACGCCCAATGAGTGTAGGCAGCCCCAAATATGACTTAAACCTCTCCACCTCTTACACGCCCAAAGTCTCCATAATCTCTACCTTTTTGTCACTTTGAGTATTACTGCTGAAGTACACTGATAATTTCTCTAAATTTATACTCTAACCTGAAGCCTTTGCATAAACTTGAAGAATATCAGCAATTGCCTCTGCTTCATTACGAGTTGCCCAACAGAATAATAGAGAATCATCTGCAAATAACAGGTTAAAAATTGTTGGTGCTCGTCTACAAATTGATACCCCATGGATACATCCTTCCAATTGTGCCTTTTCCAATAGGGAAGTAAAGCCCTCTGCACACAAAAGAAACAAATATGGTGAAAGAGGATCTCCTTGACAGATTCCTCTAGATGGATGAATATTACCAAAAGGCTTTCCATTAATAAGTACAGAAAATGTAGGTGTAGTAACACATCCCATCATCCTTTTAATTCACCTTTCCAAAAAACTCATCCTTTGCATAATGCCATGTAGGAAAGACCACTCAACTCTATCATAGGCTTTGCTAATATTCAATTTCAATGCTATCAACCCCTTCTTGCCCTTTTTCCTGCTATGCATTGCATGTAGAGTTTCATAAGCCACCAGAACATTGTTTGTGATGAGACGACTAGGTACAAATGCACTCTGAGTAGAAGAGATTATATGGGGAAGAACCTGTTTCAGTCTATTTTCCAGCACATTAGAAATAATTTTATACATAACATTACATAAGCTTATAGGTCTAAAATCAGTCATTTTCTCAAGGTTTTTCACTTTAGGGATAAGAACAATATTGGTGTGATTAATTTTAGGAACCACAACACCAAAATTCAAATAATCCAAAACTACAGCTATAACACTATCACCCACTATATGCCAAAATTTTTGGTAAAAAAGAGCATTCATACCATCAAGTCTAGGAGCCTTAGTTGGTCCCATTTGGAACAATGCCACTTTGATCTCATCTACATTAAATTCACTGGATAAAATATTTTGCATATCAGTGGATACCTTGCAAGGCACTGCATCAAGGCACTCATCCATCTCTGGTCACATGGTCCTGCACTAAATAAATTCTCAAAATAATCTGAAGCCACCACTACTACATCCTCCACATCTTCCACCTATTGGTTCTGTACATTTTTAATCCCTTGAATATAATTATGCCTCTTCTGCTAAGTTGCTTCGGAGTGGAAAAATTTTGTGTTCTTATCTCCATATTTTAACCAAGAAATCCTGGATCTCTATGCCCAATAAATCTCTTGTTTGAGTAGGAGCTCATCCAAACACTTACTCACTTCCAAAAATTATGCCCTATTCTCTGCTGTACTTTCTGCTTTATTCAACATCTCAATCCTTTTCTGCATTTGTTTGATCTCTTCATTGTTCGGGTTGGACCTAGCTGATCCCCAAGCAAATAAATCAGCCCCACAAGTCTTTATTTTTTCCTTTATTGAGTTCAAGCCAATAGCTTCATGACCAACCTAATCCCAAGTAGCCCTTATTACATCTTCACAATTGTCCAACATGAGCTAGGACTCCTCAAACTTGAACTTCCTATCCTTCCTAAATCTGTTCAGACCAAAACTCTTGGTTTGGACTATAATAGGCAAGTGGTCCAAGGCATGAGATAAGAGAAGTGTGACTGAGCTTAGTTGAAATTTCTTCCTCCATTCCTTTGTAGTCATTGCCCTATCAACCCTCACCTTAGTATTTGCATCCCGAGGCCACTTGTTATTCCATATAAAGGGATAACCTCTAAACCCCAATTCTTCTAATTGACACAAATCCAATACTTCCTTGAATGTTGCAACCTATTCATGCTGTGGTGGACACTTACTAAGTTTCTCAAAGGAGCTAAGAAATGCATTAAAATCACCTATGCAAAGCCACGGGCCATCAATGAATATTTTAAGTGAGCTAAAAACTTCCAACACTAGTACATAAGGTAACTACTGCTATTCCTACATGGGTGATTGAAGATGTGAATGAAAGCCTAAACAAAAATTTTACCAGGGAGGAGGTTGCCACGACCCTTAAATAGATTCACCCCACAAAAGCGTCTGGCCCTAATGGTATGTCTACCATTTTTTACCAAAAATATTGGAACATTGTGGGATGTAGCATTACTAATATGGCTTTAAATGTTCTCAATGGTAATATGTCTTTGGCTAGTCTCAACAAAACCAACATTGCTCTCATTCTAAAGATTAATAACCACAAAAAGATGGCTGATTTTCAGCCCATAAGCCTATGTAACGTAGTATATAAGCTTATATATATAAAAAAAAAAAAAAAAAAAAAAAAAAACTATTGCAAATAGATTTAAGGCTCTTCTTCTTCATATTATTTTAGAGAACCAAAGTGCTTTCACTTCTAACAGGCTAATTACTGCCAATGTGCTTGTGGCTTTTGAGTAAATACACTTTCTAAATCACAAAAATGCAGGAAAAATGGGCTATATGGCTACCAAATTTGATATGAGTAAGGCGTTTGACAAAGTTGAATGGTGTTTTATTCAGGGGGTTATGGAGAAACTAGGTTTTAGAACTAAGTAGGTAAATATTGTTATGAAGTGCATTACTTTGGTCTCATATTCAGTTATAATAAATGGTGCTACTTGTAGGAACATCCTACCCGAGGACTTCGGCAAGGGGACCCTCTCTCCCCAACTCTCTTCCTCATTTGTCCTAAAGGTCTTTCTGCACTTATCTATGAGGTAGCTCGAAACTAGCCCTTGACAAGCATTTATATATGTAGGGGCTGCCCAAGAGTCACCTATCTTCTATTTGCAAATGACAGCATTCTCTTTTGCAAAGCTAGTGCAGTTGAATGTCAGGAGTTGAAGCAAATCCTTTAAAAGTACAAGGAAGCCTCGGGTTAGAAAATTAACACCAAGAAGTCCTCAATTTTCTTCAATCCCAATACATCACAAGAAGTCAAGGATGAGATCTTTGCTACCCTAGGCCCTATGCAAGACTCTAGACACATGAGATACTTGGGCCTTCCATCCTTCATTGGAAGATCAAAGAAGCATATTTTTTTCTATCTTAAAAGAAAGGACTAGGCAAAAGCTAGCTGGCTGAAAGGGAAAACTTCTCTCCCCTCAAGTAATCCCCACATACACAATGGGGTGCTTCCTTCTTCCTCAAAGCCTATGTGAAGAATTAGAAAGAATGTTGAGGAATTTCTAGTGGGGCCAAAGGCAGCAAGAAACTAAAATGTGCTGGGTTACTTGGAAAACAATGTGTAAGCAGAAAGCAAGTGGAGGAATGGGGTTCAGGAATTTGCAAGCTTTTAACAAAGCAATTATGGTGAATACTCCAAAACCCAAACTCTCTAATGGCAAGGGTTCTCAAATCAAGATACTTCTCTATCGGGGATATCCTAAATGCTAAACTTGGTAATTCCCCATCATACTTTTGGAGAAGCATCCATAGTAGCCTTGATATAATTAGAAAGGGAACTCGGTGGAGAGTGGGCAATGGGAAATTAATCCACATTTAGGATGACAAATGGCTGCTGATCACCTCCACCTACAAGGTCATCTCACCTCCAAATGCTACCCCCTAATTCCCAATGGTCTCATCACTCATTGACCTAATGACAAAATGGTAGAAAGTGGACATGATAAGAGCAACCTTCCTTCCTTTTGAAGCTTATAGAATCTTGAAGATTCCTTTAAGCCACAACTTTCCAAAAGACAAAATAATCTGGCTGAGGAACAGCTGTGGAGATTTCACAGTCAAAAGTGCCTACCACATAGCCCACAATCTACTAGAGACAAAAGAAAAAGGAGAAAGCTCTAATGGGACCCTTGCAAACCATTATGGAGAAAGCTCTGGCATCTCAATCTCCTAGCAAAAAACCAAGGTTTTTGCTTGGAGAGTATGTGTCAATGGTCTCCCTACAATGGAAGCCATTTTTTGCAGGGGGATATCTCAAAGTAAGGACTGCCTTGTTTGTGGTAGTGAAGTTGAAAGCATAGACCATGCCTTCCTCAGTTGTGATTTTTCATCCATTGTTTGGAGTCTATGGCTAGAAAATCCACTTCGCACACAAGGTATTAAAAGTATTTTCTTGACTTTGCAATATTTATCCTTTCTCACTCAACACTTCAAGATTTGGAACTCTACTTTGCCACGACATGGGTCATATGGTCCAACAGAAATAGAATAGTGCACAAGGACTATGGCCTTTCTCCACTTCAGGTGTGGCAAATGGCTAAAAATGCAATGGATGACTTCGCTAGCTTTGCCAATTGGGACTTCGGTCCAATAAGATCCTCCCCTTTCTTCCACCCCCCTAGGAATCCACAAAATAAATGTTGATGAGGCATCTTCAGAGCATAACAAATTTTCCAGTGTGGGTGTTATCATTAAAGACTGCAATGGTCAAGTTGTGGCTGCTCTATGTAAACCGCTCCAAGCATGCTATTCTGCAGAACTAACTAAGGTCATTGCATTAGAGCAAGGTGTTCTTTTTGCTCAAGAGCTTCAGCTGCCTCGGGTCATCTTTGAATCATATTCACTAACTGCCATTCAAACAATCAATTATAAGGCTATGGGAACAACTATGGGCACCTTATGTTGGAAAAATCTGGTTTTGTATCTCATACAAAACACACGCAACGAAAGCAACAAAAAAAAAAAAAAAAACGGATCTACTTCAACCATGAAAGATAAACATGTAACCATGAATTCTAGAATCAAGGAATAGAAAGCGTACCTTGGTGCAGTGAATTTCAAAACCTTAACTTGAGAATACCTTCAATCTTCATCTCAATTCCACATGGTGCCCAAGATGTGTGGTCTCTCAATCAGTCTTTTGTACATAGATTCTCAAAGAAAAATCCTCCTCCTTTTCCCTGTGGAGAAAAACTGATTTCTTTTTCTTTTCATCTTACGTACGTTATAAACTATTCTCATAGTTTCTTTAGTTAATAACACTTATTAAATAATGACTGATTTCTAATTGGGTTAGTCTTTTAGGCCTACCTAATTGGGCTTTAGTTTGTGGTTTGAGATAGGACCAAAGGGACCAATAAGACACTAGCTCCAATAGGCCTTGGGCTTTTCCATCAACTCTTGATAAGTCTAAAGTTACTATTAATTATATTCAATACCATTATAAGAATATAATTACACTCTAGGCCTTATCTATAAACTATATCTCAAGACTTTATTATACATTTAACCCCTTCATTAAAATATTTGTAGTAATACAAAGTCATTAATATTGACTGCCACTTTGAAGGTTATTACATCTTAATCCTTGAGTACCCAGTTAAATCCTTTATGTTATTCATAATATATTTATGAAATCCAATTTCATAAATATATACTTTAGTAACTTTTTACTAAAGTGTTTGGACCCAACACTCTGAATAACCAAACCCATTAAACTTATCTCAAGAGAATATTTTATATCTCCGTTAAGAGATTATGAATTCCATCTTGAGAATATATGTTCCATCAACACTAAATGCGGCTGCCCAACATACTGAGGTTTTAATCATAACTTATAGATCTCCTGATATATGAAAGCAACTTACATCTCATGATCAGGTCCATTATTCTCTCAGGATTTAGAGTTGATATAAATAAAAGTCGTGAGATTTATTATTCAATTGACAGTCTTTAGGAGAATAATAAATCTCATAGTGGTCCAGTTCAATATGTCTTAACTCTTAAAACATATTAACATACCAACTAGAAGTCTCCACCTCCATGATCAAGACAAATCATCTTAGTTGATATGTTATAGTCTTTGCAAATGAAATGCCCAATTTCATCACTAACTACGAACTAAAATTTTGAGTTTATAAAGAACTTGTGATTTATATCTTTCTATGACTTTTCACATAAATCACATATTATGCATCTCATGGACTAAGATAATGTCCCATTAGTTTGTAAATAGTCTCAAATAATTAAACAACTTAATTATTCATGACATGTAAATGAAATTGGATTTTAGGGCACAAACCCTAACAATCTCCCACTTGCCCTCAAAGGCAATTTACCACATATCCGACACTTATCTCCCTACAGAGTAATTCATAGTCATTCTAAGGCAAGGTTTGGAAACAAGTCTTAGCCAAATTTAATGCATAAATTATCTTTTCTACTACTACTTTTCACGTACTCATATCTCTCTAATGAGATGATACTTACGCTTAATGTGTATCTTCACCACCTAGGATGAACACATATCTTGAAGTCCAACTTCATGAATCACAATCAAACTACAATTTAGTATTTGTACATCCAGTATTTATCAAAACTTCGCTTTAGTGGATAAGCATATAATTCCTCATTCTCCTAAGATATTTGAGTATATGTTTTACTCCCACTAAATTAAGTGATCTTTGATTCAATTGATATTTGCTTACCATGCCCACCGTAAAATAGATATTTAGCCTAGTATTTAGCATAGCATAAAGACTTCATATCGATTTGATATAAGGAACCGTCTTATATGCTCTTCTTTTTATATGTCTTAGGACTAGAGTCCTATATAAAGGAACTTCAAACTTTAAAAGGAAAGAATCATTTCTTAAAGTATTTCATGCTATACTTGGCTAGAATCTAATCTATTTAAGCAGTTTGAGATAGATTTAATATCCTAATTTCTGAATTTTAACAAAGTTATAATTCGTAGGATATGACTAGTCTTTCCCAAGTACTTTATATCAAACTGGACTAGACAACCAAAAACTCCTTTGATGAGAATAACTCTATATCATTCTAAATGATTAGAATGTTGTCAACATACATTGAGAAATTTATTATTCTATATAGCCTTTACACACATAAAGCCTTTTAAATACTTGATCAAAATCAAACCATTTGATTGCTTGATCAAAGATGATATTTTATGATTTAGATGCTTGCTTTAGTCCATAAATGGATTTTAAGCAACTAGCATACTAAACACTACTAGTTCTTTGTTATAAACAAGTCTAGTTACATCATATAGATGTCTTCCTCAAGACTGCTACTAAAAGAAGCTTTCTTAATATCCATTACCATATTTCATCCTAATGAAATATAATGGATAAGAGAATCTAGATAGAGTCAAACTAGACTATTGGTGAAAGAATCTTTTCATAGTCGAAACATTTCTTTTTGAATAAATCTTTTCGCCACTAGTCTTGACTTTGAAGGTTTACACCTTCAAATTTATCAATCTCATTTACTTGTAGACCTATTTGAAAACAATAGGCTTAATGCAATTTAGCACCTCTACAAGTTCTAGACTTTAAATAGAATTTAATTCTATTCACATAACCTTGAATCAGTAATTCATATTCATATCATCTATTGCCTTTACATAAGACCGAGGATCAAATTCATATCCTTATGGAATAACTACAAAAGTTTATTCCAAAACGATGAATTTATTTGATAATCCTCCCACTACGATATTGTACTCGTGTATTAGCTATATATCTAGAATAATATCTTGTGGTGTATCTAATACAACCATCTCATTTCCAAATGTACTTTATAGTTGTCCTATAACAAATTTTGACATTTTTCTTCTAGAACAATTTACCTTTACTTTGAAAGAGCCCTATTCCTCCTTTATGTATGCACTAACTTAAAAAAGTCATTAGAACTTCATTCCTTTATGAAAAGACGCCCTAGATCATATTATCCTCTAAATAGGATTCATAGATTGTGAATATAACAAAATAATGATTCTAAAAGCCCATCTTTTACCAATCTTGAATACCATTTAGATTAATAAGATCTAGACATAAGTGCCAAAACATACAAAACCAAAGGATGGAAACTATCTCTTTAAAAAGTAAAACATATAAATTTCCATCTAGAAAACTGTAGGGGCTCCTTTTTCGGAGGTGGGCCCCCGACAATGAATTTGTAGAGAGTGGGGCAAAGGGTTCGGCTCCGGCCGGCCCCTCGCCGGTCTTCCTTGAACTTCTCGTTTGTTGGTCTTTGCTTGGGGTTGCTCCTCGGCTGGCGTCCGAGGAGGCCCCCCTTCACAAGGGGGGTTCTTCGCCTTATATATGCCCTTTAGCTCGATCCTGGCCTTACAGCTGTTGGCCATCCGGGCTACTGGTTCAGAACTTGTCCCATCAGACAGGTTCCTCACCATACTGAGGGTTGTTGCCTCCAAGGTTTTTCAGTGAAGGGTCTTGTCATCATTAATGCAGCCTGGAGGATCAGGCATACTTGTTAGGTGGGGATGTGACCACCTATTCTGGGTCTGCCCCCTACCTGGGTTAGACTAGGTGTGCCGAGGAGGGGTGTGTCCTCGGCTCGGGTCTTGGAAGGACTAAAACCCTTAGGCCGACCCTCTGAGGAGATTGCCCTCCTCGGCTTGGGCCTTGGGCCAGCCTAAAGGTGGGCCGGGTGTTCTGGGCCCTCGGGCCCCACAATAGCCCCTCAAAATCCTGCTGCACGTCTTCTCGGACAGGGAGGAGGGTTTTGCAAACCTTGGCCCCTATGTCCCGGAAGGCCTTCAGTCGGCTGGTTCTTCCTTGGGTGGTTGGATCGACCCTTAGACTCTTCAATAGGTAGTTAGTTTCTCCACAGGAATAGGTCTTTGGACCGAGCAGTACCTTGGCTCCATCGTAAATAGCTAGCTCCCCGTAGGCTTGAGTCCGTAGACCAGGCAAGACCTAGGTACAATTGCTGCCTTAAGTACGAGTGGCCAGCTCCCCGTAGGCTTGAGTCCGAGGACCATGCAAGTCCTAGGTACAGTTGCTGCCATCGTTTCCAAGTGGCTAGCTCCCCATAGGCTTGAGTCCGTAGACCATGCAAGACCTAGGTACAATTGCTGCCTTAAGTACGAGTGGCCAGCTCCCCGTAGGCTTGGGTCCGAGGACCATGCAAGTCCTAGGTACAATTGCTGCCATCGTTTCCAAGTGGCTAGCTCCCCGTAGGTTTGAGTCCGTGGACCATGCAAGACCTAGGTATAGTTGCTGCCTTAAGTACGAGTGGCCAGCTCCCCGTAGGCTTGGGTCCGAGGACCATGCAAGTCCTAGGTACAATTGCTGCCATCGTTTCCAAGTGGCTAGCTCCCCGTAGACTTAAGTCCGTGGACCATGCAAGACCTAGGTACAGTTGCTGCCTTAAGTACGAGTGGCCAGCTCCCCGTAGGCTTGAGTCCGAGGACCATGCAAGTCCTAGGTACAGTTGCTGCCATCGTTTCCAAGTGGCTAGCTCCCCGTAGGCTTGAGTCCGTGGACCATGCAAGACCTAGGTACAGTTGCTGCCTTAAGTACGAGTGGCCAGCTCCCCGTAGGCTTGGGTCCGAGGACCATGCAAGTCCTAGGTACAATTGCTGCCATCGTTTCCAAGTGGCTAGCTCCCCGTAGGCTTGAGTCCGTGGACCATGTAAGACCTAGGTACAGTTGCTGCCTTAAGTACGAGTGGCCAGCTCCCCGTAGGCTTGAGTCCGAGGACCATGCAAGTCCTAGGTACAGTTGCTGCCATCGTTTCCAAGTGGGCCCCGAGCATGAGGACACAGTGTTCACCTCTTTGGGCAACTCAGTCTCACGTCGGGTAGAAGTCCATCCCCCTAGCCCCTTGCAGGTTGCTGGAGCAAGAGCCATTGTACCACTGCTGCACAGTTGCCTCCAATAGGAGTTCGTCCTCGGATCCGAGGACTTTGTCTTTGGTGTGAGGACGTCCACGGGTCTTTTCCTGTGAGCTGTTTTTCCTCGGGTCGGATTGTGACTTCGCACGTGGGGCTGATCTTGCTTCTGGTTCACGTTCCTCATCTTCCTGGTTTACGAGGCGTCGCTTGGCCTTCCGCGCTCCCTGTTTGACACTTCGGTGCCCGTAACGCGCCTCCATTAATGCCCTCGTGAATTAACACGAATCAGACAGCTGGCAATCCCCTTGGAATTGGGTGGGAATTAATTCCCTTTGACAATTCTCCCTTCGAATTCCGCGCGGCTCAACTCCCGCTGGTTTTCGCCCTCCATAAAAGGCGTTCTGGGGGGGGTGTTTCTCCTCATTCCATGAATTCTCACCCACGAACAGACATATACACTTTCACCTTCCTGAGCCCCTTTGATACCGCCACCAAGGTTGTGACCGCAGTTAGGAGACTTGGAGTTAAGGGCCGCCGTGGCCGCAGCCCCCACTGGGCTGCTGGCGCGGCAGAGTTTAGGCGTAACACTAGCAGGGCCTCGTATGGTGGCCAGGGGAGACGTCATTGAAGTACCTAACGCCCCTCCGCAGAGCGCACCTCCGACGAAGGAGGCACGCGAACTCCCGTCACGGCTGGTGCCCGAGTATTGCCGTCTCCGACGGTCAGTGCTCGTGCAGTTTGGAGAGGGTCGAGGAAGCATCACGAGGGAAGGTGTTCCAGGGTCCCGAGGTCGGCTCCTTACTTTGTTCAAGCTTTGGTTTGAAGGTGAGCCAGCCCTCAGCCCCCCTTCCCGTGCTTTTACTGTCCAGTTCTCCCATTCTCTGGACGCCGGTAAAAGCACAGGTTGACACTTCCCTCATTCCTGATATTAATTCTTTGCGAGCCTCTTGCCCGGCCAGTTCCAAGACCGGTCTGCCTGGGCCTCTGATTGTAGGATTAGTTGGTAGGATTTTTTGTAAAACACGCCTGTCTGAGCCTCTGATTGTATTTGTAACCTCTTTTTTTTTTGAGATTGTAAAGATCATTGTATTTGTAATCTTCTTCTGAAATAATAAAGAATTTTCCTTTTACTTGTTGTTGAGTTTCCTTTTCGCACTGCAATTCTTCTCTTCTTCTCTTCTTCTTTCTTTCTCTTTTTTTTTGCACCGCCAACTTCTGAGTAATAACTGCTTTAGAACGACCGCCGGTTGCGCCGGCCGGCGCACTAACCCTTCCCACAGACGGCGCCAATTGTAGGGGCTCCTTTTTCAGAGGTGGGCCCCCGACAATGAATTTGTAGAGAGTGGGGCAAAGGGTTCGGCTCCGGCCGGCCCCTCGCCGGTCTTCCTTGAACTTCTCGTTTGTTGGTCTTTGCTTGGGGTTGCTCCTCGGCTGGCGTCCGAGGAGGCCCCCCTTCACAAGGGGGGTTCTTCGCCTTATATACGCCCTTTAGCTCGATCCTGGCCTTACAGCTGTTGGCCATCCGGGCTACTGGTTCAGGACTTGTCCCATCAGACAGGTTCCTCACCATACTGGGGGTTGCTGCCTCCAAGGTTTTTCAGTGAAGGGTCTTGTCATCATTAATGCAGCCTGGAGGATCAGGCATACTTGTTAGGTGGGGATGTGACCACCTATTCTGGGTCTGCCCCCTACCTGGGTTAGACTAGGTGTGCTGAGAAGGGGTGTGTCCTCGGCTCGGGTCTTGGAAGGACTAAAACCCTTAGGCTGACCATCTAAGGAGATTGCCCTCCTCGGCTTGAGCCTTGGGCCAGCCTAAAGGTGGGCTGGGAGTTCTGGGCCCTCGGGCCCCACAAAAACAATTATAGACAATGCTTAGCTTTACCAAAACATAAATAATTTTCTTTTGGTCATGCTTTTGAGACTAATTTCCTTTTGGCAATTACTAGGGCAGCTAACTTGTCCAACTGTTTGGTATTATAATTCCTCTTCTTATCACCCTTATCTTTCGGTTTAGGCTAAGAATTTGAATTAAATCATATTGATCCTAGCCTTAGCTTTTAGGATGTCTTTCGTTACGTAGAATTCACTAATCAATTCAGATAATATAAAAAGAATTTATTTTCAAAACAATCTGAATTGATCAAATGATTCTAACAAGGACTTGTGGATCACATTCACATAAGATTAACATTTAATCTCTACATCCAAGAATTCCAATTCATTTTAAAATAAAATATTTTCATAAAATGACATAGAATTGGAACTTCTTAAGCTTTTCTTAGCACTCAATATGATTTATACCAAGCATCTCATTTAGACTTAATATAAAGTCTAAGTCTAGTACTAACTCTTGCATCTCATGCAGTAGCACAATTGAGATAGAAGCCAATATAACATATTAGCATTTCAATAGAGACTATGATCATATCATAAACTATCTTCCATTAATGCATCATGTATAGGAAATTATGACAATGCTGAATCAAAACATGAATATTTACTTCAACTCCTTTAAGCACCATGTCCAAAATTATTTCTTAGTTAATGTGATTCAACTAAAATAGTAGCTAGAGGAAAAAATTTATGACAACTTTATATTGAGACCATGAACTTAAATACCAGGACATTATTGTTTTGCATCCATAACCATATAATATGGAACCTGAAAACATACTATACTAGGTGCAACGACAACCTAATCCCGCAATTAATATTCCTCAGCATAGACTGAATACCAATCACTATGATCAGGCGAGAATTATTCTCTTTATTAATGCTATCATGATAACTCTTAACAAACAAAAATAATTTGCCGCTCTTCCTTTGGTCTCTAAGTAATAATAGCAAGAACTCAGCATAGAGGATGCTATCAAACTTAGTCTAGTGTACATCATTGTCTAGAATCATGTGTAGCCACATTTCATCCTTTTAACAGGCTTATTTTGTAGTACCATGATAAAAACACCCTTCGCATGGAATGCAAAACTCGAGGTTAAGACAAGATGTTTGATCAAACCACTATAAACCAGGAAATTCAATCTAGTAGTACCATGAAATAAACATCCTCCGTGCAAGGCTCGAGGTCAAGACGAGATGTTTACCCCACACCACTATGAACCAACAATGGAGGCCATGAGATCCAACCCTTGTATCTTTCTCCCACTAGAAATTTTAAAACAAGTGGATTGTCTTGAAATCATTATGATCTAATCACAATTTTAACCCTACACATCAAGTGTGTTTAATTATTTAAATTCAATGTGATGTAACTATGTCACGTCACAATAGCGTAACGAACATTCGCGCAATCACAAAGAAGTTTAACCTTGTAATCCGTGAAGTAAATACCCTCCGCATGGAATGCAAGACTCGAAGTCAAGACAAGATATTTATTCACATTACAATAAACTTAACAAAAGGGTTATTTCAGCACTCCCACTCATTATTTGGGTTTTTCTTTTAAATAATTGTGATCCCATCACAATTTATATCCTTGCACTTGATAAAGACTCTAATCTTATTAGAATCGCTAACTAAAATGAAAGTCCTAAACTATTTAGGATTCCTTAAACACTAATGAATCAAAAATTAGTTATATAGAACTTTATCCTTAATTTACTAGATAAAGTATTCTAATCTCATTAGAAACTATATAACTTTAATTAGAATTTTAATCTCATTAAAAACCTCTAATTAAAATAAATTAAGGACTTTCAAACATTAAATGATTTAGTACTAAGAGTTCTATTTAACTAACATTTTTGATCTCATTAGGTCTATTAGTTATGTGGGGCCCGAGGGCCCAGAACCCCCGGCCCACCTTTAGGCTGGCCCAAGGCCCAAGCCGAGGAGGGCAATCTCCTCAGATGGTCGGCCTAAGGGTTTTAGTCCTTCCAAGACCCGAGCCGAGGACACACCCCTCCTCGGCACACCTAGTCTAACCCAGGTAGGGGCAGACCCAGAATAGGTGGTCACATCCCCGCCTAACAAGTATGCCTGATCCTCCAGGCTACATTAATGATGACAAGACCCTTCACTGAAAAACCTTGGAGGCAGCAACCCCAAGTATGGTGAGGAACCTGTCTGATAGGACAAGTCCTGAACCAGTAGCCCGGATGGCCAACAGCTGTAAGGCCAGGATCGAGCTAAAGGGCGTATATAAGGCGAAGAACCCCCCTTGTGAAGGGGGGCCTCCTCGGACGCCTGCCGAGGAGCAACCCCAAGCAAAGACCAACAAACGAGAAGTTCAAGGAAGACCGGCGAGGAGCCGGCCGGAGCCGAACCCTTTGCCCCACTCTCTACAAATTCATTGTCAAGGGCCCACCTCCGAAAAAGGAGCCCCTACAATTGGCGCCGTCTGTGGGAAGGGTTAGTGCGCCGGCCGGCGCAACTGGCGGTCGTTCTAAAGCAGTTATTACTCAGAAGTTGGCGGTGTAAAAAAAAAAAGAGGTTACAAATACAATCAGAGGCTCAGACAGGCGTGTTTTACAAAAAATCCTACCAACTAATCCTACAATCAGAGGCCCAGGCGGACCGGTCTTGGAACTGGCCGGGCAAGAGGCTCGCAAAGAATTAATATCAGGAATGAGGGAAGTGTCAACCCGTACTTTTACCGGCGTCCAGAGAATGGGAGAACTGGACAGTAAAAGCACGGGAAGGGGAGCTGGGGGCTGGCTCACCTTCAAACCAAAGCTTGAACAAAGTAAGGAGCCGACCCCGGGACCCCGAAACACCTTCCCTCGTGATGCTTCCTCGACCCTCTCCAAACTGCACGAGCACTGACCGTCGGAGACGGCAATACTCGGGCACCAGCCGTGACGGGAGTTCGCGTGCCTCCTTCGTCGGAGGTGCGCTCTGCGGAGGGGCGTTAGGTACTTCAATGACGTCCCCCCTGGCCACCATACGAGGCCCTGCCAGTGTTACGCCTAAACTCTGCCGCGCCGGCAGCCCAGTGGGGGCTGCGGCCACGGCGGCCCTTAACTCCAGGTCTCCTAACTGCGGTCACAACCTTGGTGGCGGTATCAAAGAGGCTCAGGAAGGTGAAAGTGTATATGTCTGTTCGTGGGTGAGAATTCATGGAATGAGGAGAAACACCTCCCCCCCAGAACGCCTTTTATGGAGGGCGAAAACCAGCGGGAGTTGAGCCGCGAGGAATTCGAAGGGAGAATTGTCAAAGGGAATTAATTCTCACCCAATTCCAAGGGGATTGCCAGCTGCCTGATTCGTGTTAATTCACGAGAGCATTAATGGAGGCGCGTTACGGGCACCGAAGCGTCAAACAGGGAGCGCGGAAGGCCAAGCGACGCTTCGTAAACCAGGAAGATGAGGAACGCGAACCAGAAGCAAGATCAGCCCCACGTGCGAAGTCACAATCCGACCCGAGGAAAAACAGCTCACAGGAAAAGACCCGTGGACGTCCTCACACCAAAGACAAAGTCCTCGGATTCGAGGACAAACTCCTATTGGAGGCAACTGTGCAACAGTGGTACAATGGCTCTTGCTCCAGCAACCTGCAAGGGGCTAGGGGGATGGACTTCTACCCGACGTGAGACTGAGTTGCCCAAAGAGGTGAACACTGTGTCCTCATGCTCGGGGCCCACTTGGAAACGATGGCAGCAACTATACCTAGGACTTGCATGGTCCTCGGACTCAAGCCTACGGGGAGCTGGCCACTCGTACTTAAGGCAGCAACTGTACCTAAGTCTTGCATGGTCCACGGACTCAAGCCTACGGGGAGCTAGCCACTTGGAAACGATGGCAGCAATTGTACCTAGGACTTGCATGGTCCTCGGACCCAAGCCTACGGGGAGCTGGCCACTCGTACTTAAGGCAGCAACTGTACCTAGGTCTTGCATGGTCCACGGACTCAAGCCTACGGGGAGCTAGCCACTTGGAAACGATGGCAGCAATTGTACCTAGGACTTGCATGGTCCTCGGACCCAAGCCTACGGGGAGCTGGCCACTCGTACTTAAGGCAGCAACTGTACCTAGGTCTTGCGTGGTCCACGGACTCAAACCTACGGGGAGCTAGCCACTTGGAAACGATGGCAGCAATTGTACCTAGGACTTGCATGGTCCTCGGACCCAAGCCTACGGGGAGCTGGCCACTCGTACTTAAGGCAGCAACTGTACCTAGGTCTTGCATGGTCCACGGACTCAAGCCTACGGGGAGCTAGCCACTTGGAAACGATGGCAGCAATTGTACCTAGGACTTGCATGGTCCTCGGACCCAAGCCTACGAGGAGCTGGCCACTCGTACTTAAGGCAGCAACTGTACCTAGGTCTTGCATGGTCCACGGACTCAAGCCTACGGGGAGCTAGCCACTTGGAAACGATGGCAGCAATTGTACCTAGGACTTGCATGGTCCTCGGACCCAAGCCTACGGGGAGCTGGCCACTCGTACTTAAGGCAGCAATTGTACCTAGGTCTTGCATGGTCTACGGACTCAAGCCTAAGGGGAGCTAGCCACATGGAAACGATGGCAGCAACTGTACCTAGGACTTGCATGGTCCTCGGACTCAAGCCTACGGGGAGCTGGCCACTCGTACTTAAGGCAGCAATTGTACCTAGGTCTTGCCTGGTCTACGGACTCAAGCCTACGGGGAGCTAGCTATTTACGACGGAGCCAAGGTACTGCTCGGTCCGAAGACCTATTCCTGTGGAGAAACTAACTACCTATTGAAGAGCCTAAGGGTCGATCCAACCACCCAAGGAAGAACCAGCCGACTGAAGGCCTTCCGGGACATAGGGGTCGAGGTTTGCAAAACCCTCCTCCCCGTCCGAGGAGATGTGCAGCAGGGTTTTAAGGGGCTATTGTGGGGCCCGAGGGCCCAGAACCCCCGACCCACCTTTAGGCTGGCCCAAGGCCCAAGCCGAGGAGGGCAATCTCCTCAGATGGTCGGCCTAAGGGTTTTAGTCCTTCCAAGACCCGAGCCGAGGACACACCCCTCCTCGGCACACCTAGTCTAACCCAGGTAGGGGGCAGACCCAGAATAGGTGGTCACATCCCCACCTAACAAGTATGCCTGATCCTCTAGGCTGCATTAATGATGACAAGGCCCTTCACTGAAAAACCTTGGAGGCAACAACCCCCAGTATGGTGAGGAACCTGTCTGATGGGACAAGTCCTGAACCAGTAGCCCGGATGGCCAACAGCTGTAAGGCCAGGATCGAGCTAAAGGGCGTATATAAGGCGAAGAACCCCCCTTGTGATGGGGGGCCTCCTCGGACGCCAGCCGAGGAGCAACCCCAAGCAAAGACCAACAAACGAGAAGTTCAAGGAAGACCGGCGAGGGGCCGGCCGGAGCCGAACCCTTTGCCCCACTCTCTACAAATTCATTGTCGGGGGCCCACCTCCGAAAAAGGAGCCCCTACAAGTTAGAACCATGTGTAATCTAATCACACATAACCTTGCTCTTAAAAAACTTGAAAACACTTAGAAAAAAAAAATTCTGATTTTCTTTCTTTTGATCGATCGAATGTGACTCTCGATCGATAAAAAAAAATTAAAAAATTTGAACTTGACAACCTGACTTGTTCGATCGATACTCGATTGCCTCTCGATCGATCGAAAAACAAATTTGATCGATCGACTATCAATTGAAAATCAATCTACTTAAAAAGTCTGATCATTGTTTCACTCGATCGATCGAAAGTGATTTTCGATTGATCGAAACTCGTGAAACTCGAATTTTTAGAAATTTTCTAAGGAAGTTTTCTAGGGTTTTTCTTGACCAAACAACTAACCGTTTTGACATCTTCATTGTTCTCTTCCAAAAACACTTTTTTGATTTTATCAACGAAGATTTTCATATCAAACATTAGGGTTTTCAATATCAAGGTGAAGAACCTTAAAACATAAAAAACTTAATCTCTAAAATAACATCACGCCTATATTAATATATGTAATCATAAACTGATTTCACAACCCAGACATGAATCTATACATATATTCTTCATCCAAGCGGTGCATTAATATATATATATATATATATATAAATCAATTCATGAAGTTAGGACTTGAGTCCTTGATAACATATAAATATATATATATATATATACATACAGATGCAATATTCAAAGCGTTTATATATAAGATCAAGTCGTCCATATTTAATGTACTATAAACCAATGTATAGTATATCCTTTTATGACTGTGCCGACTTGCAATGTTTATATATAGGATTGAATAGAAATAATAAAGCATGACACAACACCGTATCAAAGAAGCATAATTGACGCACTTGACAATTACATTCAATAGTCAATTATAACCAAGCCGTGCATATCAAAAGTAAACCCATTCGCAAGATGTGTAGATGGTGTCCTTGATGAATACAAACACCAAAAACATACGGCACTAAACAAAAGTTATAGCCGTGTCCTCTTGGAACCACGCAAAACAATATATCGCATATATTGATCAATGCACACAGGGTTTATGGAACAAAATTATGCAGAAACTTTACTGCAGAAAATTAAATCACCAAGAAAACGTTTTTTCTTTGATTCTAAAATTCAATCACATGTTATACAAGCATGATATTGAAGACCGCTCTGATACCATTGTTGGAAAAATCTGGTTTTGTATCTTATACAAAACACATGCAGCGGAAGCAACAAAAAAAAAAAAAAAAAAAACGGATTTACTTCAATCATGAAAGATAAACATGTAACCATGAATTCTAGAATCAAAGAATAGAAAGCGTACCTTGGTGCAGTGAATTTCAAAACCTTGACTTGAGAATACCTTCAATCTTCATCTCAATTCCACATGGTGCCCAAGATGTATGGTCTCTCAATCAGTCTTTTGTACATAGATTCTCAAAGAAAAATCCTCCTCCTTCTCCCTGTGGAGAAAAACTGATTTCTTTTTCTTTTCATCTTACGTACGTTATAAACTATTCTCATAGTTTCTTTATTTAATAACACTTATTAAATAATGACTAATTTCTAATTGGGTTAGCCTTTTGGGCCTACCCAATTAGGTTTTAGTTTGTAGCTTGAGATGGGACCAAAGGGACCAATAAGACACTAGCTCCAATGGGCCTTGGGCTTTTCTGTCAACTCTTGACAAGTCCAAAGTTACCATTAATTATATTCAATACCACTATAAGAATATAATTGCACTCTAGGCCTTATTTATAAATTATATCCCAAGACTTTATTATACATTTAACCCCTTCATTAAAATATTCGTAGTAATATAAAGTCATTAATATTGACTGCCACTTTGAAGGTTATTACATCTTAATTCTTGAGTACCCAGTTTAATCCTTTATGTTATTCATAATATATTTATGAAATTCAATTTCATAAATATATACTTTAGTAATTCTTTACTAAAGTGGTTGGGCCCAACACTTTGAATAACCAAACCCATTAAACTTATCTCAAGAGAATATTTTATATCTCCGTTAAGAGATTATGAATTCCATCTTGAGAATATATGTTTCATCAACACTAAATGCAGCTGCCCAACATACTAAGGTTTTGACCATAACTTATAGATCTCACTCCTGATATATCAAAGTAACCTACATCTCATGATCAGGTCCATTATTCTCTCAGGATTTAGAGTTGATGTAAATAAAAGTCGTGAGATTTATTATTCAATTGACAGTCTTTGGGAGAATAATAAATCTCACAGCGATCTAGTTCAATATATAATAAATCTCACAGCGATCTAGTTCAATATATCTTAACTCTTAAAACATATTAACATACCAACTAGAAGTCTCCACTTCCATAATCAAGACAAATCATCTTAGTTGATATGTTATAGTCTTCGCAGATGAAATGCCTAATTTCATCACCGACTACGAATTAAAATTCTGAGTTTACAAAAAACTTGTGATTTATATATTTCTGTGACTTTTCACATAAATCATATACTATGCATCTCATGGACTAAGATAATGTCCCACTAGTTCATAAATAGTCTCAAATAATTAAACAACTTAATTATTCATGACATGTAAATGAAATTGGATTTTAGGGCACAAACCCTAACACCTTATCCAGAGAATCCTTCAGGCTATTGATTCATTTGAGACTTGCCTTTTGAAGTACTTAAGCAAAAGCTTCAATGCAGTGGCTCACGAGCTTGCCCAATATGCCCGAAGAACTGGAAGCCATCACATTTGGAAAGGAGTTACACCTGCTTTTGTAATTTCTTTTCTGCAAATTGATTTGTCGTAATTTCTTGGTTTCTGCCCTGCTTTGCAAGCTTCTCTATATGAATTTTCTTATTTGGTTTAATACCATTTATTCCCTTTCAAAAAAAAAAAAAGTAGCTTTGGTTCGTTGTCTTTCTTTTTACAAGTGTATTTTAACATTTCTTTGAGAAACAAAGAGGTATCCATAAAACCCTTCCCTTTTGACTCATGTGAACATGTATATGTATTTTTCTTCAATTCCTTGTGTCAATAAATTGATCTAAATTCAAATTATTGAAATAATATCATTCGGCATTTAAAAAAATAATTTGAATTTTCAAGATTTTGATTCTTCTTTAAAAAAAAAAAAATGAAAAAGAATAAGCTAATAAATGGGTAGGTCTTCCTTTGAAAACTAAAAAGAAATAAAGGAATGCAATTTAAAAAAAAGAAAAGAAAAGAAAAAAAGTATGTCCTTCTTCTTTGAAGAGGGTAGAATGTCTTTTTTTTTAGATGGGTTGATAGTTGACAAAGATGAGGTTTGAACTATATACATAGTTGTGTACAATTCGAAAAAAAAAAATTAGAAAAATTTTTTCTATATTTTTAGGTGCTTAGGATAATGAAATATGGTGGTTGACTAGAATTTTTTTTTTTCCGGCTGACTGTAAAATAAAAGCACTTATGGGGAAATTGGTTTACGCTTTCATTTTTTGTAAACCATTTTTTGCTTTACCCAAAACTTATCAATCGAATCTCCATCCCCTACTGTCTATCACCCAACCACCACCCTCACTAACATCATCAGTCTCTAGTGGCCAACCATCATCGTTGGTGACCACCAGCCATTGCCACCATGGTCCTCGATCATGATATATTTTCCTAAATTTTTAATTTTTTATTATATATGTTGTTAGATTTAGACCCCTAGAAAACATAGTTTGTTTAAGCTAATTTAATAGCCAAGTTGTTACTAAGGTCAATTAAGTAGATCTCAGTTAAACAATACTAAATCATGTCATACACAGCGGAAAAGTAAAGAACACAACGATATGATGATTCAGAAAAACCAATGAAACTGTCTAGTTTCAAGGTAAAAAACCTAGGAAAGATTTAATCTAAACAATTCACAAGGCAACAATTTACTAATAGAATGGAAGTTTTTATAATAAACTTAAACCTAAATCTACTGCTATCTTATGTAGTACTTACTCATATGATCACACGTAGCTTTGAATCCATGAACTCTTCTATTATGAATTTATTACACACAAATGCTCTAATTTGTGACTTTGAGATCTCCATTTAAAGGTTTAAATCATCAACAGTAGTTGATTTAATGCAACAACTTAACTCCACCAGTACCAGTAATCTAGATCTGATTTCTGGTAGGTGCTTATTGAATTAGAAGGTTACAAAATGTTACAAATCTCATAGGAGTAACTCACAAGACTTTGAAAACATGTATTATTGTTTTCCTTTTATACTTAGCAGTGTTGGATTCAAACCCCAAACATTTTGCAAGCTGTTGGGCTTGATTTAAAAATTTGCAGAATTGTAGTTTGATCAGTTGAGCTTTTCGGATTTTGAATTCTTCTTTCTACAACTTGTATGTTCTTGAATCTTGACTTGTATCAACTTGAGGAATGTCTAAACCTTTTCAAAGACTCTAAAATCTTACACTAGACTAGTTTTTGTACTCGGTTTGCTAGCATACAACAAAATTTAGTTCCTAAACATTTAATCCTAAATATTTATAACCTAACATGTGTACTTGGGAGATGAGATAAAGTGAGAAAGTAGTAGAAAATATGTTTTTCATAACATTTTTCAAGAGTGCAATCAAACACTTTAAAATAATTTTTTTTCAAGAAAATATTTTCTGTCAAACCAAACAAAGCCAAAGTATCAAAAAGTGATGCCATTATCACTGAATTATCACTTGAACTCCAATGTTATGAAAAGTTATAGATGTAATAGGTGAAAAAATATAAGCCTTTTTTTGCATGAAAAATAATATATATTGTAGGGGTAAAAACATAGAAGTATAAGAACAGTGCTTAGGTTCTTGGTCAACACAACTAATTTCTAATTAAAAAAGAGATAAAATTTCACAATGCAAAGATTAGACAGAATTAAAGAAGGTGGAAAAAGACACTTTGATTGATAAAAAACAGTTTCCTAAGGTGCAAATGAAGGATCTACGGAAAACTACAAGCTCTTGCTCTCTCTTTTCTCTCCTTCTTGTATTTCTTTACAAAATTTTTGGATCCCTTTCCTGTTGGCCCTCTCTTCTTTTTATTCTCCTCCCCTTACTCCTTTCTAGTTGTGTCTTTCTTAGTTGAATTTGGGGAGATACTTGTCCCATCAGACATCTCCCTGCCATTTCATAATGATAGATTTTTGGGATGTTTCTACTGTTTAGGCCAATCATTCAGTATTTAATGAGGTTGACATTAGGTAGGAACAACTCATTAATGCAGATGTGACAGTTACATTGGGTTGTGCATCATCTTCTTTGCATTCCTCAAGGATGGGAATTAAAATTGAGTCCGCGATGAATTGGCTAACCGCTTCTCAGCTAGGCTATTACATCTTAGGACAAGCTTGTTCCTCAAATTACCTTGGTAACTAGTCCAAATGGTCTATTTTCCCTCAAACTTGGGCACTTCCATATTTGTATATGGGCTAGGAATTTACTTCAGAAATGTTTCTTTGGTCCTTCCTCTCCAGCTCAAGGTCCACAGGGCAACTTTGTCTCCCCCCACGGCACACGCGCACACACACACACGTGTGTGTGTGTGTGCGCCTTTTGCATGACATAACTTATTTTGATAGAATGAAAATAAATTTGAATTCAAATAAATCCTAGGCAAAATTTGTAAAATAACATCTTTTTAATATTAATTATTTAAATTGATATTGTTTAACATTTAAAAACAAGTTGTGTTTTAGGAACAAGGTTAAATTCTCAAATAGTTTTAAAATAGTAACAATTTAAATAATTATTATTAAAAGAACATTATTTTGCAAATTTTCTAGCCCTTAAATCTTACCTTTAATAAAATTAAGTCTCTAAAAAATACCAAAGAAACTAAATTAACATAATTCACAATTTTTTTTAAGAAGAACGTGATTCACTAATTAATTTGTATCAAAGGCATTTAACAATGTAATAACACACGGTTGTAAAAACTTGAGAGTTGTTTGGTAACGTTATTCTAGTAATGTTGTTTGTATTTTTTGAAAATACGTTTGAATATGTTTAAAAACTGAAAAGTATTGCTCAAATAGCCATACCAAACGGATTGCTAATTGGTGTATTTATCTCCCAAAAAAAATAAAAACCTTTGCTAAAAAAGAAAAAGAAAAAGAAAAAAGGTTGTAATTAGTGTGGTGTATGGACGCGTTGGGGTGGCGAGTGTGGAAGAAAAATAGAGACTGAAAAAGAGAGGGTTCAGGTCAAAGGGCTGGGGCTGGATTGGAATTGACAAAAGTTATTTGACCGGTTATAGCCGGTGGACGATGTGGGGAGCGGCGGTAGGCGAACGTCACGGACGTCTTTCCGTAATATTAGTGAAAGTTAGTGAGAGAGAGAGAGAGAGAGAGAGACAAAAATAAGAGAGATTTCCTCAGCCACCGGCTTGTCGGGTCAACTACTCAACCAGTTTACATGTGAATGTGGTATTATCACCAAACCCCATTTACTCACTTTCTGCGATTTTTTGGTTCCCTCCCATTCCCATCACCATCCCATTCGTTTTACTTTTTTCCCCCTCTTTTCCTTTTTATCTTTGGTGCTGAATTTCTTTATCACATTCATTTTTACTCACTTTTTTTGTACTTTCATCATTATCACCTCACCTCCTATGTTTCCGAATTTTTTTTAGCCCAGGTACAAATGTAAAATACACTTTGATAATATTGGTCAATAAATTTTCCTCTTTTTTTGTCATTTTTTTCCATTAGATTCTCTCTCTCCTTTTAGTCCATTCAGTTCTAATCTCTTATTACCATTAGTATTGCATTTCTCCACAATTTTTTATATAAAAAATAGTTATACTTTTTAATTAAAAATATAGTACATATATTTAAAAATATATATTATCGGTCCTCTCTCTCTCTCCTTTAAAACGAAAAGTAGCAGTCATTTCTACATTTTATTAAGAGTCGGAGAGGTCAAGCGAAAGGGGGCAACCACTCAAAACAAATTTCACTAGATATGTACTCAAATATTTTATCTATGTTATTGTCAATATACATTACTCTAAAGCATCAAAGCAATGTCTATCTTTGCATTTTGTAAAGGTCTGGATCTAAGTCATTATTGATTTTACCGAGTGCCCTAAAGGAATTATCATATTATAGATAGATTTTTTTTTTTTTTTTGGGAAAAACAAACACACAAAAAATGGCTTTTTCATGTGATTTTGACATTTTGATTTTGGATGTTGCTAAATCTTTAGCATATAAATCTCATTTTTGAGATTTTCAATTTTTTTTCCCAATTATTTATGATTTTCTTTCTTTTTGTCTATTTTATTTTTTATTTTAAAAGAAAATTGATTAGTTTTTAATATTAAAAAAAAATCTTTTAGAGGGGTTTAACGATGATAACAAATGACCACCACGCACCCTTCGCACGACGGTCACATCACAAATAAGTATAAAGTTCTTATGGGGTGGAAGGGATAAAGGTCGGGGTTCAAGTCTCTAAGAAAAAGTTTCATGCACATATACATTTAGATTATGCTAGAATATAATTTTTATCTTGTATATGAAAAAAAAATGATAACAAATTAGAACTTAATACACTAAATGAAAAAAAAAAAAAAGAAAAGAAGATGACTAAAATGAAAATTGACTAAATTTAGTGGGTGTAATTTTGAGTTTTATAAAGAATGCTATTTAAGAATTACTTCATCTTCTCCCAAATAAGCATTCTATAGTCTATATATTTTTTGATCATATGACTCTTTGACTCATATTTAAAGAATCCCATCAACAGGTACTCTAGAGTATTAGTTAAGGTTGAAATTTATATTATACTCGATTGACTTTTTTCATGGAGTTAAGACACTTTCAATTAAAATAGTATTTGTTTATTAGATTTTGCTACTTCGCAATACAAGTGAAACATTTTTTAGCCTTTTTATCGAGTGTACATGGCTCCCAATAACATATTTTTTTTTTTTGCAAGAACAAACTTCTATATTATAAATGGCATGATACTCATATATATTTAATATTAATATAAAATATAATTTCAGATTTTAAAATTTCAGATGAAAATGATATCTCACATATCCGAATCAAAATTTATTGATTCTATTATTCTAATAACATGAGTTGCGCTTAAGCAAGGTCACTTAAGCCTTTACTTAAGGCCCTTAGTATAAATAAAAAAAATTATATTTCTATATCTTCAATTAATTTGATTTTCTTGCAATTTCATTATATTTAATGTATTGTCACACACAAATATATATATAGGGTGTAATTTTGTGATATTACATTATGTATGAACGAATTTAGAAACATATAATGAAATTTGATATATTATAAACAAAAAGAAAAATCAAATTTGACTAGTGGGAGACAGTATAGGTTGGGTCGACTTGTTCGGTAAAATATTACGACTCTTCCTCGATCCCTCTTTTCTTTGGGTCAGTAGAAGTTTGGTAAATTGTATAAAAGTCTATACTCTAGAGTTTAGATTCATCATGCTATGTTGGCAGCTAAGCTGGGCTTCTTTTGTTGCTTTCTAAAATTACTCATGATTAATCTTCTCGAGTAAGCTTGCACAAACGAAGGGATTTCCTCGTTAGATTGATGGCATTGCCCACAATAAACAAACCAATGACCATTAATAATGGCATTTTTTTTTTCCTGCTTTCTATATAGTTGACATTGTTCAATTTGGTCTGGAAAGATAGTCCACTACTTCACCTTTAACAAGTATTTTATGTATTTTAACATGCATGTTGAGTGTTATATTTATTTTTTGAGATATGAATCATGCTGAGTACATATATTATAACTGCCCACACACACACACACACACACACACACTATATATCTATGTATATGTATGTAGCATGGCTACAAATTAACATCAATTAGCTAGGTCTAGAGCTAATTGATGCTTAATTCTTAATATTTTCAAAGTCCATTGTAATAATTGAATTATTATATAAAAATAAAATAAAATAAAATCAATTAGTTAATATGTTTCAAATTAGTGGAGTTCAGCCCATTCGGCCCATCAAAATCCAGTACCTCTGAGTCCGTGATAATAGGGACAGGATTTTCTTTATCTGCAGCCTCATTCTCGATACAATTATTATCAACTATAACCTCTGTTTTTGAATTTGAAAGCAGAGCATCCACATCTGAAACAATAGGGGTAGAGTTCCTTGTATCCGCATGTTCTGTATAACATTACTTGGTACTTGCATTCATCCCTTTACGCCATCTAACAGTTGATTGTCAAAGGTCCAGGGTCCCCCTCTCAAAATACGACTCATATCGAATTCAGACTGAAACTTAAACTGAAAAAGATTCGAACCAACTTCTACGATCTGTAAATCCGTATTCAGTCCCCATGCTCTTCGTAGAGTATTCATGGCTGCCCTTTTATTGAAGGCCTTACATGTCATGAACTTACCAATGAGGCTTAAGTTGCAACTCTCAATCTCAGTCAATCTGCCCTCATCAGAAATCTCAATAACTTTTCCTCTTATGCCGTTAACTTCATATTCTCCAAGCTATCGATCACGTCGTCTGCCATGATAGTTCAATAATTGATAACAGAAAATTCAGCCCCTTAGGATGAAACCAAGGGAGAGAAAGACTCGTAAAAAAATGAGAGAGAGCGCTCCTACAGAGAGGAGAGCTTCATTAAAATACTTTAAAAAAATATATATACATATACATATATATATATATATATATATATGTTTCAAATTAAATGTGTGTTTAATTTAACCATTTTTTTAGAGTTTAGCTAACTGGAACCAGAGTGTATCCTTATATATTAAATGAATGCTTAATTGTATTATATGAATTATTAATTGGTATCCTCTAAAATTGCTATCTTTCCAAGAAGTGGTATGAAGACAAAAAAAAAAAAAAAAGAAAAAAAAAATCTCATAATTAAAAATAAAAAACAAAAAAAATTTGAATTTGACAAACAAATAAAAAAAAGTGAACAGAGGGAAAAAAAAATATCATAATTAAGGGGGGGGGGGGGGGAGGGTTGTTAGCTAGGATAAGTAAAAAATAAAAAATTGAATTTGAATTTGAAAAAAAAAAAAAAAAAACTCATAAATAAGGGGGAGTTGTTAGCTAGAATAAATAAAAAATTTGAATTTGACAAAAAAAAAAAAAAAAGTGAACTGCAGAGGAAAAAAAAAATCTCATAATTAAGGGGGAGTTGTTAGCTAGGATAAATAAAAAATAAAAAATTTGAATTTGAATTTGACAAAAATAAAATAAAATAAAAAAGTGAACAGAGGGATTTTTATTTTTTAAAAAGTATTGTCAAGAAGTTGTACTATTTTAAAATTTGAATTTGGCACTAGAAAAAATTAGGGGACTCAAACATGCGTTGCAAATACAATTGTCAAAGTTTTTTTTTTGGTGCAAAAGGGGGAGTTATATATATATATATATATATATATGTATTACATGACACTCTGTAAGAGTACCTAATTCTATTACATCTTATAAATAGTTATAATCATGGTTTTAAAAACTGGACTGGACTAGCCAATTCAACCAGTTGAATCAAGAACTGGCTACTAATCTGGTCCCAAAAAACCTAATAACCGATCAAAACCAGCCAAAAACCAAGTTAAACCAGAAACTAGAGGCAATTTTGGTTTTGCTTTTGATCCAGTTTTTAAAACCGTAGTTATAATACACAAAAGATGGGTATATATCATAATAAAAAATCCTGCTTGGTTGCTCTCTTCGGTTTTTGGCTAGTCATTCCGTTACTCCAATCGCCTTATAGTATATGTGATGAGGATGGACAATCTAGTCTCACGCTAAGAAGTTCCTACAATCATAGATCAAAGGAGCAATATCTAGTGCATATACACCAACTTTTGTTAGCCATTGCAAGACTATATTAGAATCAATTTCTAATTTAACATGTTTAAATCCCATTTCCCATTCTAATGCTAACCCATCTCACTGCCCCTGTTTCTGATATATTATTGATATCCCTACAACAAATCATATAGGCACATACTTGGGCACCCCAAGTTTTAGTAAAAGGACTGCAAACTCATATCAATACATAATTTACAAGATTCATATATTGAGCATGACAAGCTAGGTATTTATCAATAGCAAGGAGGGCTACCCTGATTAAATCCACAACAACCATTATCCCAATATTCTGTATGCAAACGACCCTTCTACCTTGAAAAATATGCAGGAGTATAGATAAGATGAATCGTAATTTTTTGCAGGGAGACACTAGACACCAAAGACCTTGTCATACAATTGGTTGAGATGTGATAACTAAACCAAAAGCAGTAGGGGGGTTAGGTATTAAAAATATCATACACAATAAATAATATTGCAATGCTTACGAGTCAGGCCTAGAGACTTTGGACAAACTCAAATACATTATGGGCACAAGGATAAAAAGTAAATATTTTTCCTCACACGACACTAAAATGAGAGTATTACATCTCAAAGAGCATCACATATTTGGAAAGCAATTCACATGGGGAGTAAGTATGTTTTTAAAGGAATGCGATGTATAGTAGGAGATGGAATCAGGATTAAGGTTTTGAAGGATAATTGAATACGAGGAAGGCCACTATATAAGAGCCAGAATCGAAGGACCTCTTATGGTAAATGAAGAAAATAGGAGAGTGGATTCGCTAAGACAAAACGAAAGATTGGTATCTAGAAAATACTAGCCGCGAACCTGCGTGTTGCGTGTGATAATTATTTTTATGGTGGTTTTATTAAAAAAAATTTACAATTTAAACTAATCTAATAATGAGTAATGTATTTCAAAATTATATTTTTATTTATTATAAGAATAATCATAAATGTAATATAGGATCAATCCAAAACACCAAAAAAAAGAAAAAATAAACTAAAAAAAATTAATAAAACTTAACAATGATTAATTGAACCAATATTAGGATAAAATTTTGTTTTTGATAATCTATTAAGGTTATTTTCTTTGTAGAAATTATAATTTCAGCCGCTCAAAACATATTATCAAATAAACAATTATTAGCAAAATCTAAGAATTAAATTTCTATACATGCATTGTTAAAAAATAATAATAATTAAAATAAAATTGCAAAAGTTAAAATTTGTCACCTATCCGATTATTTTTGTTTGGCTAACCTTTGTTTTTCTTTTGTTTGGCTAACCTTTGTTTTTCTTTAAATAAATGGCAATATAAAGTACTTCTAGTACAACTATTAAGAGTACTTTGTCCACTACAAAGGATTAGAAAATAAACAAAAATTAATAAAGTCTCATAGTTTAACATCTAAATTGAGCACTATAAAAAATCATGCTATGTAACAGAATAAATACTAAATTATCCAAATCATGCTATGTAATAGAATAATATTATATTTTTATATGCTATATTTAATTCTTTAGAACGCAATAGGATAACATTTAAAATTCAAAGAGAATAAAAAATAAATAAAAAAACAACAACAACAATTTAAAAAACTAAACTAAATCACAATTTAAAAAACTAAACTAAATCGCATCAACCTAAAGTAGAGATGCAAGAAAAAAAAAAAAAAAAATCCACCAAAAAATTTAGAGAGAGAAAGAGAGAGAGAGAACCTTTTTTTTTTTTTTTTTTTTTGTGAGGGAAAATTATGCATAGAATAGAAGAGATAGTGACAAATTTATAATAAGAATGTGTGAATAAGAAAAGACAAAAATAAAGGAAGATGAAGGGAAAGAGGAAGAACGATATTAATGGAGAGGGTAGTGGGAAAATGAAAAGGTAAAGGAGGGAGAAAGATTGAAGAAGTAGTGGGGAGATAAAATGGTAAGGGAAAGAAAAAAGTTGGAGAAGTATAAATAAGTAGTGGAAGTAAATAAATAAGTAGTGGACTACATTTATAGGGTTGAAAATTGTAAAAATAATTTTTAAAAGGTAGGAAAATTATATTTTAAAAAAGAAAAGAAAAAAAAGAATGACGTGGCAGCTAATGTGATGCAACGTGAGAGCAGCAGCATTAAACGCTACGTTTCAGCTTTTAGTAATATATAAATATAGAATATAGATATAGATGACACTTCAAATACCTAACTAGCTAAAAGATATCATTAAAGGTATACCTATTGCTCAGCATCAGATATAGCAGGATAAGTTAATTAGTATGGCCGAGTGATAATGGAAGATGCTCTGTGAAATCAGCATCTAACTTCACTTCATATATATACAGGAAAATGTCAAGTATGATAAAGGTTGATGGAATTGGAAATGCAAGATACATTGCCCAAAGAAAAATACGGCATTTTGTATGGAAAGTTATGTATACGAGATCATCAACTACTAGCCAATCACCAAACTAGCTAGGGTTAGTCCGAATTTTATGTGATTGCCCTTGGGCTCAATAGTTTTGGCTTAATCCCTCTGCAATGGCAGCAGCAAGGATTGCTTACTAGGGAGCCTATTGCTGCATCAACATTAATTTTTATTGAGCCCCTGATCAGTTTGGTCCAAGTGGACTGGTTTTGGAGGCTTTTTCAGCGTAAGAGAGGTTCTTGATTTTTTGTGTTCAGCAAAAAGCTTAAGAGAGTCTCAAAATTAACTCACCTTGGCTTGGATGATTGTTGTTTTTTTTTTCAAATAGCACTTCATTTTTCATCTTCCAGACCATGTCAAAAAGAAGAGCCCCATAAAGTATAAAGTCCACCCTTGGGTGACATATTCCCACTAGATGGATTTAGTAAGAACTGAATGAGTTCTTTAGAATTGGACAGACCCAAGCATTCCACCCTTAAACTCCGTGGGCTACTGAACCAAAGAGTCCTTGTGATTGTGTAGTCAATAGACAAATGGGAAATAGATTCTTGCTTCGAATTGCAAAGATGGTACATATCATCTATATTACCCGAGACATTTAGCTACTATTATCCATTTGTGAAGTGAAAGAAACTAAGATCATATAGGTGAATGGATAACCCCAACGAGCCATTTTGTGACGTTATTTATAGACCAAAGCTATTTGGGGAATCGAGGTAGTGGCACTTTAGGAATTTAATGATTCCTTCGAATTTACTATCTTTTGGTAGGACGGTGTTTAATACATGCTAATGACATTTTTAATAAGAGAGAAAAATGGAAACAAAAGTTTCCTCTTCTCTTAATATATAGAAAATAAATAGGGCAATATCATATCACAGCAATTAAGATAAGTAAATAAGGTACATAGACAACACAATTCTCAAAAACAGCAAGTTTTTCCCAAAAAAAAATTCTCAAGGTGGTATGCCATGAATGAAATGCCCGAAGATTGGATTTCTTATCTCGCCCTGTTTGATAGCATGACAGACAAGACTTGAATCACCTTCTGCATAATTTCATGAAAGCCGACTTCCCTGGCAAAGATGAGTCCAGTTTCCATAGCCAAATCTTTCACTACTTATGCTTATAACGCCCCTTGCACTCGTTTGGACATAGCAGCAAGCCATTAAACCCCCCACTTGAGTTTCGTATACAACATCAATCCCTTAAGTTTGGTCCTCATTGAAAATTCTATATTCTTCCTCATGGATCACCTTGTTTCTGTTTTTCCATATTGCCCAAGAATTGCAAATTAGTTTCTCTACTAGCTTCTTTAAACTTGTGTTTCTAGGTGGGTTACTACGAATTACAATTCTAATTTTAACATTATGCTCTCCAATCCTTCAGCAGTAAGAAATAAATCAGATAAGGCGTCTTTCTGAGGCGCCCTAACAAACTTATCCGCGATAAAGTAGTAGATTACTTTTCACAGCCTTTAAGTAATGACGCCAACATTTGGTGTTGCAGCCACTGCAGCACTTTGGCTTTTCTTCTCTGCCCATCAAGGTCTCGTATAGGACCTGTGATTAATCAAAACAAATTAAATAGTCAACATATATGATAATCATAAACCCAACTAAAATTTCTTGATTATGTATAAGAAAACTCAAAACAAAACTTATACCATTATGAATCTGTTATCGTGCTCAAAAAGGGAACTTGCTGATAGGATCTTTGGATGACAACTCCGTAACAGGCCATCTATGAGAGTTGTGTAAATTTGTAATAATCGAGCGCCACACAAATGCAAATGCTTAATATTTGATATTAGAGGAATGTCTTCTTCAATTACTTTAGCTGATACATAGTCAAACTATAATATCAAAACAATTAACGATTCAGTATTTTTGCAAAAAATAGTTTGAACTTGATACCAGTTATGTTACAGATATATAAACCCATTTGTATAAGCCCAAACTCATCCCACTTAGTGTGCAAGATAAGTCTCTTACTTGTACTAGAAATTTAGGGTTTAGACTATTATATATACTCATGTTGGGTTCATACACAAGATATGTATTAGACTCTTATATTAAAGATGTAGTCTTTAAGAGTTTCCTCCATACCTCATGTTCTTGTATTCTTATTTTATTCTATCAAAGCTAATATTCAACCAGTTATAAGCTCAAACTCCTATTCTAAAAAGGTTTCAGATAGTGAATTATCAACTAGAGTGATAGAAATTATAAACATTCTTTGCATATTGAAAATATAATCAAGATATATATATATATATATATATATATCAATCATTTAGGTTAACAACTTTTTGACAGATAGAACACTAATAAGAGTTCATTATTCATAACTTCAAAAGCAATACATGTTACTTTGTTTTGCTAATTAAATTTCTAGTGGAATCCTAGCCTCCATCAATCTTTGAAGTATTAAGAACAGAAAGAATACTACCAAAGTAACAAAACCAAATCTGAATTTAATAAAAGGGGGAAACTGGGTATTGGTGTGCCTACCTAACAAAAGATCACTAAAACTGAGAACTCAAATTCATTTAACCGTCTGCATACCAGTGGAGAGAACGACAAGTCTAAAACTTGCTGTTGCTGAAACATTCCAAGATATTGTCTGAATTGAAGAAACCATTGCTCGGATAAATGATTGATAGGATGCCGATTATGTTGAATTTCTTTTAGACTTGAAGAATTAACAAGAATTGGTATTGGCAGTTTTGAATGGCCTGTATATGTGATTTTAAAGTGATGGAGATTTTTACAATTAATCTTAAATATTCTTGGGGGCTCATCATAACAGTAAATCAGATCTAACCTCTTCAGTCGATGACTTGAAATCTCTATGGGGCCTGGGCAGGACAAATATGTATCTAAGGTCTCAAGAAGGGGAAATTTAGAACTAAGCTCTTCAAGGAATTTGTTACGAAGTTTGAATCTATCAATTTTCAGCTCCTTTACATTATTGCATGAAGACACATTCAAATCCAAATCACATCCAGGCTTAACGGTATCACTTGCACAATAGAGAGTAATAAGAGCAAGTGCTTCAATCCTAATGTCGTTAACTTGTCCTATAATTGCCTTCTTAAGCTTTGGATTATGAAGAATCGGAAGAAAGTGCAAGTCACATCTCTTCAGAGTAGATTCCTCCAGCAAAGGACAGCAAGATAAGAGATAATTTATTATCACCCAATCAATATCAGAAACTTTCACTATAGACAGCTCTCGTAATCATGAAAAAGTAAACTCTGGATATTCGTCGATTGAGGGACTCTCCGGCCACTTGCAACCCTTTAACTTTAACACTATTAATGATTCAGCAACAAAAATAGTTTCAGGAAGAGTGTACTTTTTGATACAAAGGTCTAGATTTTTTATTCGATTTTTAATTGCTAGTTGTATCAAATCATCGATAAAAGATGCATCTTCAGTGTCGCTAATGGTCATATTCAACTTAAATTATTAGACAAGTACCTTCTGTAGCTTGAGTATTATTAGACCTTTATCGACTGATTTAAAAAAGCCTCTCTTTCTTCAAAAGATAGACCATCAGGTTCATCAGTATCTGAATTAAAATACGCAAATCGATTTTCTATATCATCATCTGAATAATTCAAAAACGCCTCTCCTTCCCTCTGTGAGACCCTTGGTACACCCCCTACCTATTCTTCCCTTAAGTTACTCATGGTGATGCTCCTACTTCTCCTTATGCCTAGGTGTTTTCTAGTCAATCTGGGTTCACCAATTCTGCCCAAGTTCCAAACCCAAGAGAGATTCTGGACCTTCAAATCAGGCGAGGATCCTGAGAGGCAGTGCTTATCTTCTTTGATTTCGTTCCTGGGAGGATTACTACTTGGGCTAGTTGGGTGGATAAGGAGCTATCTTATGGGGACTTTGCCAATTGCTTGGAATGTGTTGGGATCCTGAAATCAGTGGCGATTTCTAGGAACTTCGAAGGCTTTAGGGATGCCAAAGGGCTTAGACATCTAGTGCGTCGTTGGTTTCCCTCTTTGCATACGTTTTTCTTTTCTATGGGTGAACCTACCATCACTCTAGAGGATGTGGTCAATAATTTCCTTCTCCTAGTGTTTGATGATGAGAGTCCCTTTGACATCCAGCTTTCTGTTGGGGATCTCACAATTGAGGAGCGATTGTTCAAACATTTTGGTAGACGTACCACTTCTTCTGGAGGCAAGCTAGTCAGGATGGGGAAGTGGGTAGCAACCCTTTCCAAGGAAAAGGATAAAATCTATCAAACAGGCTAGGTTCCTAGCACTCTGGTTGAGCAAATTCCTCTTTAGCGAGTTTTTCGACTATGGAATCAAGTTTACATTATTTCCTATAGCTATCAAGCTGGCCCAAGGTACCAAGTATCCTTTAGCCCCCATGTTCTTAGGCCATGTTTATTCTTAGTTAGACTTGCTTCATGGTGATGAAATTAAAGGTAACTCCTACTACACCATAACTTCATCTCTGCATTGCGTTATTCTTCAAGTATTTGTGTGGGATCTTTCCCATGTCACTTTGGCAAAGTGTAGGAATTTAAAGCATGTGAAAGATAAATTTTAGGGATCCCTGGATGTTATCAAGGGGCTATATGGTAGCTCTATTGATGGTCACTCCATCATTTTTCGTTGGTCTAACATGAAGGGTGGGAGTGTCAACCTCATAAAGCTGTTTGATCAGAGGGGGGGCACTTAAGCTGGCGTTCTCCCCCGGGAGTTTGGTCCTAGATTTGCTTGTAACTTTTCCCTATCTTCCTTCTTAAACTCTCCAGGGCATACTTTTGACTTACGTCGAGGAGATGAAAGCAACTTGGCATACCTTGCTTGCACCAGCTCTTCGTGTCTTCCAGTTCCTTCAACGAGTGGCCCTAGGTACATTCACTATTCTACGCACTGGGTACTTAGGCAGTTCGGTTTTCATCAGGATATCCTGCGGGTGTTTAAAGAAGTGGTCCTTTCTCTCCCATCTCTGGATCCATTCTTAAGGCTTCAAGCCTTTTCTTACTGGTCATAGAGGAACCCCCAATTTGTGGTGCCAAGTTCCTAGTAGGCAGGCTTTACTTCAAATGGTTCTTCTAGTTATTAGAGGAGGGTTTAGAAGTCTTTCTTGGATTTTATTGGTTTAGGTATAAATTGGGAGGACCCTTGACCCCGATCTCTTCTCTGCACTTTCTTATAACAAGCGTTTGGCCCTCTCTATTGCTGGCATTGTCTCTAGTGTGCCAATTAAGAGAGGGCTAGTTAAGGAGATTGGTGCTACAATTCGTGTTGGTAAGGGTAAGGAGAAAAAAATCAAGAAGGAGACAGTAAAAAATCTGAGGTTGAGGAGGGTGTTATGGGTACTGTAGCTGGTCAAGGTACCAAAAAGAGGAAGACTGGTTCAGCTTGCAAGTAACTCGTTATTTTTGAGGACCCTAGGGAAGTGGACCCTACTGCTGAAAAGTAGGTTAGCCATCCTCCTATCCTAAAGATCAGAGTGAAGACTAAGGTAGAGACTTCTATCCTTCAAATTCCTGTAGTTTCCCTTAAAGGGATCCTTTCTGTGGCTGTTACTTCTTCAGCCCCAAGTTCTTCGTGGTACTCTACCATTGTTCCTGACTCTCCTCAGGGACCTTCTGGGCTTACTTGTAGTAAGCAGAAGACTATTGTAGTTCTTGGAGAGAGAGAGAGAGAGAGAGAGAGAGAAGGGCAAGGCCTCACTTTTTCTTCTCTCATAGTTGAGCCTTATCTTTTCATTTTATTATGTGATATATTTTTTTTTTTATGGGTATTTTCTGTTTTGCAGTCTAAAAGCAAATCTGATCCTAAGGGAGTAAAGAGCCCCTCCTTTAGTGATAATGTGGTATGATACTTTTCCATTCCTTCCTTCCTCTTTCTCTGTCTATCATATATATATATATGTATGTATTTTTTTTTTTTTTTTGGGGCTTGTCTATTTCTTCCGTTGGATTGTCATTCATCCTCCTTTTCTTCCTTTTTTTTACAGGTGGAAGTGTCTCCCTCTGTGACTAGTGGTACTTTGTAGGAGGAGGTGGTGGCATATCATCCTCCAGCTATTTCTAGTGTGAGAAAGGAGTTTCAAGTGGTGAAGTGGCTGGGGAAACCGAGCAGGTTCTTGGAGTAGTTAAGGATGTTGAATCTGCATAAGCTCCCGTCCCTTCAGTTGTTCAGGATCCTGGAGCTTTTAAGACCTCTGTCCCTAAGGATCCCACTTCTGGGCAGACTCCCAGTCCAGCTAAAACTGTGATTGTTGAGTAATCTCCTAAGCCTGTGGTAATTAAAGAATCTGTTAGGGCCATAACCTTATCCTCGAGAACAGGTAGGCCTTATCTTAGCCTTCATTCCCTCTTGAATTCGTGTGCATCTGCATTATTCATCTGTCTGTCCTTCCCCATTTTTTTAAAATGTTGCTTCTCTTTTCCCAGGCCAAGCCAGTACTCAAATTGCCCTTGAAGCTAATTCTACCTTAGAGACAAAAGCCTCTGAAGGTGTGTTTTATCTTTCGCAAATCTGTCTCTTTTCTTTTCTCCCTTTTTGCTTCAATCATGGGTAAATCCTCTATGCCCCTTCCCTCCTTTAGTGATTTTTCCAAGATTTCCTCCTCTTTCTTTCAACATGCCATGTGCTCTTCTACAAAGTCCCTTGAAAAGTCAGAAGGGCAAGCAGGTGAATCTCCCACAATGGCTGAGGCAGTAACCTAGGTTCAGGAGGAAGCCCTACTGCAGGGAACTGGTATTTATTCTTCATCCTTTTCTTTTCTTTCTTTCCCTTTTCTTGTGCCTCTCTCAGCTTTATGATCCCATTAACCAAGGAGCCTGAGCCTATGACTACTTAAGAAAACAAATGACCCCTCCCTACTACTTAAGCAGTTGAGGTTCAACTGAGATCCCCCAGACCACTTCATCTCCCAGTCATCTTTCACTTCTTAAGGAGAAGGACACAACAATGGAGGAAACCCTAGTGATGACTGTTTTAGATCTTGACATACGGCTCCGTACTTTCCTAACCCGTTTTGATTCCCTGGAGTTTAACAGCCTTCCTACAAGTCACTTTCATTGCTTCAAGCCTCCTTGTGCCAGCTTCCTTTGATTCTCTGTGCCTGTTGAAGGTTTTCCTCTCCTGGAAGGGTTGCTTAGAGTCAACGGAGACTTCACTAGTGGGTTTAAAGGAGATGTGTTTTTGGGAAATATTCTAATCGAACTTCTCTATGCTATGTTGGTTTCCTTGAAGAGCACCTTTCTTGATTCTTTATCTTAGTAGAGACTTTTGGAGTGGAGGGGGGGGGGGGGTGGTACAGGATCTCATAGAGGTAAAGCTCAATCTCTCCTTCTTGCTGTAGTACCTCCGGTCTATGGCTTATGCTCTTTTTTAGAGGAAGATTTTCAGGGGCCTTGATGTAGAGATTGTTGCCACTGAAGAGGCTTTGGCTTGTGCTCATAAGGTGCTACAAGATTTGAAGATTAGAAAGCAGTAGGCCCCCTCCTCTCTAGCTACTTCCTCTGCTTCTGCAGTTTCTGAAGAAGGCCCTTTATTGGCTGGTCTTATGCCTTAGTTTCTCCATTTTTTTTTTTTTGTAATTTAAATTGCATAAGTTTTATTTGTGGGTTATCAAAATTTTTTTTTTTTGAACATGTGAACTTTAATGGCTTCTTGCTTCCAGTAATATGTATTTCTTTTCCTTTTCTTCTCTGTTTTTTTTTTTTTTTTTTTTTTTTTTTTTGAAACTAAGTCCTGGACCATAGTTCATAAGGATTTATTTTGTGGCAGGTCCTGGGGTAAGTACTTAGTGATTATGCTCCTACACAGGTCTTAAGCTAGGTACTTTGGATACTTATCCTCGTCCAAGTCCTAGGTCATGGACTAGGCAGGCTTTTTTTGTGAAAAACCCTGGGCTAGGTACTAAGGAGTCTTGTTTTCCATCCCAAGTCCTAGGCCATGCACTTGGATCAGTTCTGGGGCAAGTCCTAGGCCATGTACTAGAAGAAGTTTTTTTTTTTTTTTTTTTTTTTTTTTTTTTTTTTTTTTTTTTTTAAATTAAGTACAGGCCCAAGTACTCAGCTAGGGTCTTAGCTGAACTCAGGCCATATTGAATGGTATATGTAGCATTATTTAAGCATAGTTGTATAAATGCACGTGATGGCTACCTAAAACACGATCATGGCTTACTAAAAAAAAAAAAAAATTCAAAAGATGATTTCTTTGGAATTCATTATAATGACTTAAAGACATTGAAAAGAAGTGGGCCTACCATAGGGCGACCTTTTCACATAGATTATAAAAAGGGGTATTAAATAAGGTACTTGGCAAAATAAGCATAAGACAAAAGATATTGAGCAATAATAACATAAAGGGTGCTAGAAACACTTAGCGAGATGAAGGATGACAAAAAAGTCCCTGGTGTACCCAAAACTTCACGTGTAGTACTGCTTTAACTATTTTCCATTTATGGGATCTACTGGGGAGGTCCCATCCACCTTTGCTAGGTAATAATATCCATTTTTGTGGGCTTCTTTAACAACGTAGGGGCATCCTCACTTTGGAGCGAACTTTGAGGGTCTTGAGATATTCTTCCTTACGTGTTCTACTACGCTCAATACTAGCTGCCCCTTTGTGAAGATCCTTGCGTATACTACTTGCTCATATGCCTTGGTCATTTTCTGCTGGTACCTCTGGCTTCTCCTCCTTACAACTTCTCATTCTCCTATAGTCCTTCCAAGTCTACCAGCCTTTCCTTAGCGTGTGTGTCATCTGCATCTCCCTAGATCTCCTCGAGTATGACTTTTGGTGTGGGGACCGTTAACTTTACTAAGCTGATGACATCCGTCCCATAAATAAGGGAAAATGGTGAAAATCATGTAGCTGTCTTCAGGGAGCTCCTGCATGCCCAAAGTACATATGTTAGGTGGGAGCTCCACTTTCCCCCGTACTCATATTTCATTTTCTTCAGGATCTTCAGTATCATCCTATTATTAGCCTCAACTTGGACATTTCCTTGTGGATAATCAGGCGTGGATCTCCTATGTTTAATGTGGTATCCCTCCAATAGGTTCCTCACATCCTTGTTTAAGAATGGGGTACCATTGTCACTGATCAGCCTCCTAAGGATCCCAAATTGTACGATGATGTTCTCATTAATGAAGTTTGAAACTACTGCTCCAGTGGCCTTCTTTAAAGGGACGACCTCTACCCATTTTTGTAAAGTGTTCAGTGGCTGCTAGGATCCATATGTGGCCATTGGAAGTTGGGTTTATGGGCCCTATGAGGTTAAGCCCCCAAGTGTGGAAAGGCCACGGGGTAGTCATATCTTGTAGTGTGTTTGGGTGAGTCTATATGGCATCCCCTAGTACTTGACATTCATGACATATTTTAACTAGCTTCTCAGAATCTTTCTTCATCGTGGGCTAGTAATATCCCAATTGCAGCAACTGTTTATGGAGCCTCCTCTTTCCTGGGTGACTTCCACATTCTCCCAAGTGAACTTCCTTTGCTGTTTTCCTGGCCTACCTAGGCCCTAGGCATCTTAGGGGATCCCTGTTGTACTCTGTTTTGAACAAGATCCCATTCTACGGAAAATATGGGCAGCTAGCTTCTTGAGTTGGTGAGCCAGCTTCCTGTCGACTGGTAGGATTCCTTGAGTTAGGTATCCCACAAACAGGGTCCTCTAATCTTTTGCAACAAATGCTACATAACTTTCTTCTTTGTCCACTGAGAGTTGGCAATTTTGACACTTCTCTTGTACAATGACAACGTCTTTGTTTATGTTAGGCCAGTAGTACCCCATGCCCTACATTTTCCTATATAGACTAAATTTTTTCACGACCCCACAGGTCTAGTTGTGTAATTCCTCTAGTTTCAACTTTCCTTCCTTCTCACTAATGCATCTAGACAAGATCCCTTTAGGCAACCTTCTGTACTACTCCCCTTCTATCAAGGTGTAGTCTTTCAACTCTTTAATACTTCCCCCACGCTCTAACTTTCCCATTTCTCTCTTTATCTCACTCTTCCAATCTTCTTCATTTGGTTTCTATGGGAACATCCTTTTGTGAGTTTCCATGATGGAGCTTTGCTGCTTGCTTACCCTTATCAAGGTGCTTTCTTCCTTAAAAGGTACCTAGGATCCCAGGGTGGCTAGTGCGTCAGCGAACTGGTTTTCACTTTTTTGGGCGTACTTCACATTAAAGATCTAGAATTTCCCTTCTACCTTCTGTGCCCAAGTCCGATAGGATGCTAGGCTTTATTCCCTTAATGCAAAGTCTCTTTTGACTTGGGAAACTACAAGGTTGGAATCTCCCAGCACTCTTATATGCTTGATCCCCATACCAAGTGTTATGGCTAGCTCGGTCAAGTACGCCTCATACTCAGCGACATTATTTGAACAAGGGAACTCAAGTTTGAAGGATAATGGCACGGTGTCCCCATCTTCACAGCTCAGCACAATTCCTATACCATTTGAGGCTGCTGTTGTTGACCCGTTAAACCTCATAGTCCACTTCCTTCGTCATCTTTCTAGGCCAGAAATGCCCCTATTGCTTGAGAGTTAGATGCTAAATATAATAGCAGAGGCCACCCAAATATTGGCGCTTGTGGGGTAGGTAGATGATTCATGATTTGCTAGATCCTTTGGAAGGCTTCCTGCTGATTAAGCTCTAGGTGAACTTAACTCAATTTTTTAACAGTTTGATTAGTTCACTTGTGACCAAGGCTAGACTTGGTACAAATCTTCTGATGTAGGAGACTCTTCCTAAAAAACTTTTGAGCTCCCTAACTGTTGTGGGCTTCTTCATGGTTGCTATGGTAGTGGTTTTGGCTGGATCTACACTTATGCCTTTGTGATGTACCAGGAATTAGAGGAACTAGCGGATACCCCCAAAGGCATACTTCAGGGGGTTCAAGTGCAGCTTATACATCCTGCACCTTTCAAAAACTCGTTTGAGGACTTGGAAGTGTCTTGCCCTGGTCTTTGATTTCATGACAATGTCATCTACATAATCTTCCATCTCTTGATGCATCATATCATGGAAGATGGCTATCATGATATGCTGGTATGTGGCTCCTGCGTTTTTAAGGCCAAAAACATCACGGTATAATAGAAGTTCCCAATCTAGGTCCTGAATGTTGTTTTCTCAGCATCCTTGGCAGCTATTTGGATTTGATTATATCTACTATACCCATCCATGAATGAGAACATGGAACTTCTTACAACTATGTCTACGAGGAGATCAATGTTAGGTAAAGGAATTCATCCTTTGGACATGCTTTGTTTAGGTTACGAAAATCCACGCAACATTGGATTTGGCCATTCTTTTTCCTTCATGGGAACTATATTAGAAAGCCACTTAGGGTGTTGGATAGGCTTGATGAACCTTGCCGCCATCAACTTCTTGACTTCTTAAGTGATTTGAGCCTCTATCTCGGAGTGGAAGATCCTAGCTGGTTGGATTACTAGCTTAGTACCTGGATCTACATTAAGGGAATGGACCACTAGCCCAGGATCCAGGCTAGGCATCTCATCATATGTCCATGCAAACACATCTATATATCTTTTTAGTAATCCCACTAACTGAACCTTTTCCTTTGATGATAACTGGCTATTGATAAAAATAGGTCTTTAGGGGTCCTAAGTCAGCCCTCAGGTTTACTTCTTCCAACTCCTCTTTAGGTTGAATTTGTGCTTCCTTCTCCACATCCTCTGGGATCTCCTTTTGAGCTATCATGCAGTTTGGTGGTCCGGGACCCTCCTACAGAGTGCATTCAGGTCCCGCGTACCTTCATAAGTAATATATCAACTTGCCCCTGGGTTTTCGGACTACTACACATTCTAGGATCTTGAGGAACTAGCTTCCTTCTTTTGCCTTTTTCTATCCAGGAGGTCCCTTTGGGTCACAGGTACCCCCTCCTTCTTCTTCTTCCAAAACAGGTGCCCTTAGGGTTCCTAGTGTGGGATACTCGTCATCCAGTGCTAACTCATCATAAAACATTGTTTCTACGAAGTTCACTTCTCCTTGATTGAAGGGATTTGGGTTGGCAGGGATCTTTATGGGTCTCCCATTCAATCTCCCTTTGACACATTAGTATTATATTGAAGGGATGAAGTGGTGCTTATGGAGCTAAGGTCACCCCAACAAAATGTGATAAGAAACTTTTGAGTTGATCACATGAAATCGAGTTAGAGCTATTATTGGGCCTACCCTTAAGGCCAATTGCACGTACCCTTCAATGGATTTTGCAACTCCTCCAAATCCCATTATCTCCACAAGGGCCACTAGAATCCTCTTGCTAGCCATGCCAACATCCTTTAGGGTAATTAGGGTGATGAGGTTGAGTGAAGCCCCATATGTCTACCAATACTCTCTTGATTTGAACACCATTTATGGTGGCTGTCAAATAAAGGGGTCTTCGATGTTCCGGGTACTCAACCTCTATATCTTAATCCGTGAAAGTTATTATATTAGTTGTTTCCAAGAAAGCCCGACTCGTATGAGATTTTGCAATGAAACACTCCACCCTTAATTCTACTGCTCTGCTTATGAGGGACTTTGTCGTAATCCTTCTTGCTTCTGGTCCAAATCCTAGTTGGTTGAATAGGGACCTGAACTTGGGGTTCTTCTGGAGGGTTCTGATTTTGTTTGGATGGAAAGACCCTTCTGACTCTTTCGCCTCTGCATCAGCCAAGTTCCTATGAATTACAATAGCCACTACCCCTTTTCCCTTGTGATTGGGCAAACGGTTCCTTTGCACCTCTGGTCCCCGTTAGGTAAGCTCTAGGGTCCCTTCCCAGAGCTTCTTGTGAAAAAACTCTTCATTGGGTCCAGCATTCCATGGTGGAATGCTTGACATAAAGTTCATTTAGATACAGCTGAAAATTGAAAACTGAAAACTGAAAACTGAAAAACACTATAGCAAAATAATTTTTAAATATGTGAATAATACCGTGGGACCTATTTTAATGAAAAAGTTGCTAAAAAGTAAAATTTGTAAGTTTATGAACAGTGCACACCGTGCATTGTTCATTAGAAAAGTCAAATATTGCGGCTACTGTTCATGAACAGTGGCTGCAACAGTGAATGAACAGTAACAATTTTGGCTGAAACACGTGAAAAAAAAAAAAAAGAAGCCAAAAACGCAAATGCCCAATGTGGATGTGCAAACCAAATGTACACATAGTTATGAATCCTGTAAAACAGGAGGTTCTTTCTCTCCTCTTCAATGGGTGGCCTTGACACAATGAATGCCTTGACAACTCCATCTCCAATCCACTTATCTAAGACATGGTTCAGCTCCTCCACAATACATAGGATCACAGGTGGTTCCGTGGTCACTTTTCCTTTAGGCCTGTTCCTTTTTTCTCCTACCAAAGCTGTCATGGCCTGGGAAATTGGTACCCTTTCCTTCTGGTTCTTTGTAGCAAGTCGGCAAACTGAGCTATGCATAAATTCTCCAAATTAAGTCTATAATCAAAGAGCATGTTGGATATACAAGTCTCCACGAGCTCTTTTTCATGGTCTCCATAACAGTCTAGGGAGAAATCTTTGAATCTTTTGATAGATTGGATGAAATCCTCCCCAGGCCTTTGCTTCACCATTTGAAGGCTCTGGAAAGTGAATTTATCCTCGCCTGGGTAGTACTTTGCATAGAATCTCTCCATCATCTCATCCCAAGTCATGATGGACCTGGGCCTCAAGGTAGTATACCACATATATGCTCTGTCCACTAGGGACTTAGTGAATTCCCTTTAACATAGTTATTTATCCCCTGCATAGGGACCCATGGTGTGAATAAATCTACTCACGTGTTCTACAGCACTCCCATTCCTCCCATCAAACGGGTGGACTTTAGGGAGTTCATATCCTTTGGGGTAAGGCTTGTTGAAGAGCTCTTTTAGGAATAGGGGATCTCGAGAAAATTGCTTGGGGACCCCCAAGAGCTTCTCCCATTTCTTGTTCAAGAAGGGCATTCACATTTGCTAAAGTGAGATATTGGGGATTGGCTCCCCCTCCTATTGTTGACCCTCCTTTTGGCTGGACCTTTTCTTGGTTGACAAAGGGAGGGGCGTTGTCTCTAATTTCCTGGGTTCTTCCTTCTTTTAGGAGATGGATCTCCTACTGGAGGTTCTTCATCATCTTTGCCATTTTAGACCATAGGGCTTGACTCTCGCATCTAGCGCCTTTGCCCTAAGGTAACTTCGTGTTCTACTAGGGATACCTCATTCCTTCGCCTAGAAGCCACTTCATTTTCTACAACATACTTTGATGCTGTGGGTGGCAGGTTAGTACCCTTATTATTCCTTGGTCTTGGAGCCATGCTTTGCGAAGGAACTACTTCTTCCTTCTTTTTTGCCCAGTCTTTAGTGGAGTCACCTTAAAATGTGGGTTCTTATTTTGGATAGTACCCAGACCCAAGTAGAATCAAGGATCCTAGGCCCCCAAAGAATTTTATAATTGTTGTTTGATGGACTGGATTTGATTCACTGTAACTATATTGGGCTAATTACACACCAAGTTATGCACAAAACATGGATCCTACAACACATACATATTCATAAATACAAATATAAGCATATTGTAAAGTAAATGGTCGAGGAACAGTAAAGAAATAAAGAAAAAGCAAGTAAAGACGTCAGGGATCCTTAGAAAATATAGTGATATTTCATTATATTGAGTTTTAGTACATTAGACCCTTCTTTCCACTAGGATGTGTCATAGGGTTCAAATAAGTTCAAAAGTCACAGATTTATATAACTTTCTATAGGCTTCCAAGACTTGTGAGGTTTGAATCTCCTTGAAATCCAAGTGTATTCTCTTGTGCCTGTCTTAGGATCCCTCATAGTGTTTTTCCCTTTTTTCTATTTTTTTGAGATTTAAAGGAGTTGTCTAAAGGGTCTTTATGTTCTGATTCCTTATTGCTGAATGAATTTTGCTGATGGCTTGATCCCCTTTTATAATGCCTTCCTAAGATTTTTGGTATATCATTGATTCCCTCAATTTGCTACCTTGGGTACCAAAACCAATGTTGTGTCAGCAACATTGGTAGATGGTCCCTTCCTTATTTTCTTACTACATTCTTCTTTTGAGGATTCCCTCCAAAAAGTCCCCAACTGACCTTCCTCTTTTGGGGGCTCCTAAGGGCTGACTTTCAATCTTCTCTTCCCAAAGCTTTTAGATGGACCTTTTTAGACCCCACCTTTTGGCTGCTTCACCTTTTGTTATTTTCTCTAAATGGGTAGATTTCTTCCTGTCAAGCTAAAAGATCCTCAACCACCTTCCTTCAAGGTTCACCCTCTTGTGTTCTCCGAGGTACCAGGATTCTTTTTATCAAGTGCCGATTCCTAAGTGATCAGCTTTTTTTTTTTTTTTTTTTTCCTCTGAGTCATAGGCAGCTGATAGGACATGCTTATCTTCGTTCCTTATGTCCATGAGTATGCTCCCTTGAGCTGTCCAAATCTCAATTGATCCTTTCTTGCATTTCCCGAGGATCTCCCTGGTTCTAGCAGTCCCAAAGTATTCCCTTTCTTGACTTCCCAAAGAACTCTCCTCACAAAGGTTGGGCTAAGCTTCCATTTTCCTTTTTCTTTCTTTTTCTAAGGCCCCAAAGTTGGCCCATTCATGGGTTTGGGCTTCCTCTTGCTTATTTTAAGTGGGCCTTAGTTAGCAGATTGGGCCTTGCCTATTTTTGAGGGCCCTTTTAGTTTTAGATTTGAACACTTGTAATATTTTGGACTTCAGCAACACCAAAGATCATTCTTGAACAAATTGGGCATTTCGGGTACTTGTATATTCTCCTTTGTCCTTTTTGAGGTTTTTCACATATCCTTATTGAGTTGGATGCACTTGTTATGGTTTTGCCGTCTTTACTCTATCCAAAGTTCATTGCATTTAGTCCCTTGTGGATAATTACGGTTTTTAAAAAAAAAAAAAATACAAGATAGAATTCTACTCTAGCCTAATCTAAGTGTATATGTGTGTAAAGCTCCCTTCTAGAGACTTGAACTCCTGCTCTTGCCTCTTACACCCTACAAACACTTATACTTGTGGAGTGAATGACCCACTGACGCACAGGTCAAGCATGTATTCACTATTCAGGAAATCAAACAAGTGTATAGCTACCTTGGCTAATCTAAGTAGATAACACAGTCCAAGGATTTTGTTTTGTTTGAAACTACCTTACTTTTATTTGTTGTACTATGTTTTTAATAATTTAAAGGACACTAGTCTCAATCTTATTCTTGTTACTTCATGGTTCATGTATCTCCTTAGTCACTAATATATATGCACATGAAAATTTTTAAAATAAACATAATTAAACTCATACTTTGTAATGATAATTTGTTTTATACTTGTGTGATACATAGCTTAATTAGGAATTATATATTTATATGTAATTAACGTAAATATTTCAATATAATAATTACAATCAAATCATAAAATAGGTAGTATCTTCTAAAAAAAAAAAAAAAATAGTAAAAAAAAAGAGAAAAAAATTAGTTGGAGTTACATGAGGAATACTACTTGTACAATACTACTTATGTTTAGGCACATTGAGCCATTTTTATTATTTTAAAAAATAATTACAATATTTATTAAAATATTAATAAAAATTATTTTAAATTACTAAAAAGTTCTAGCAACCTAAAATTGTTTTTGAACTAATTTTCAAAGGGTATCAATTAGCTAAATTGGTATAAATCTTATTATTGGAGATATTTTGGTTAAAATCCACCATTCTGTCATCAACCTAGTGTGCATTTGGGAATGACTTTTAAGCTAGAGTATAACTTATTACGTGCACTATTTGCAAGTCCCATGTGTGTTCTCTAAGAAGAAAAAAAACTTATTTTAAGCTTCAATTAACTTTTTCTATCATTACTGTGGGGAATTCAAGCCTTTTGCCCTTAATTTTTAAAAAATTTAGCAATATGCCCATCTTTCGAGACTATATAGAGATATGCCCCTGTTTTGATACTTGATTACCCTAAAATCGAGTTTCAATGAAATACTCGATTCGTAGAAAATTGAGTTATGCCCGATCAAACTTAAAAAAAAATAATAATAATAAATAAAAACATGGAACTTGAGTTCCAAAACGTCACTATAGGGCTTAAAAATGTCACTATAAAACTTAAAAATGCCATTATAGGGCTCCCTGAACTGGTATGGGGCGATCACACTTTAAAAAAAAAAAAAAATTGAAGGAAAACACTACTATAGGGCTTTAAAACGTTACTATAGGGCTCCCTGATCGTGATATGAGGTGATCACACTTATAAAAAAAAAAAAAATTTGCAGGAAAACGCTGCTATTGGGCTTAAAAACGTCACTATAGGGCTTAAAAACGCCACTATAGGGCTCCTTGGGCGATCACACATATAATTTTTTTTTTTTTTGCATGGAACTTGACTTCTTGAAACTCAAGTTCTGTGCAATTTTTTTTTTCTAAGTTTGATCGGGCATAACTTGATTTTCTACTAATCGAGTATTTAATTGAAACTCGATTTTAAGGTAATCGAATATTGAAACAGGTGCACGCTCCTATATAGTTTGCAAACAATAGCATATTACCAAAATTTTTAAAAATTAAGGGTAAAATGCCAGAATTTCCCATTACTATGAGTCCCATTTAGCTTGTTTATGGAAAAAAAAATTGCTATTTTTCAAGTACCACTCCTTGATGCAAAAAATACAATAAACTTATTTTATTTAACTTTTAACTTTTTAATTTTTATCTACACTACTTTTAACAAAAATCTAGATACACTAAATAGACACTATTAATAGAATCTAAAAATTACCCAAAAAGAAAAGAAATAGCATAAGAAAAAAAAATGTACAAAACAAACAAACTCTAATTGATATATGGACATGTATGGATGAGTAATTCTTAGCTACTCTCGGATCACGAAAATGATATTTTCTCTTTTCACATTCATAATATAGTCCACCCATTAAAAACCATTGCGCACTCTTGGTGTGGTGGTCATTCTATAAGTATAAATGCTTGTGAGGGTGTGGGGAGTAAAAACTGAAATTCAACTTTTCAGGAAAAAGTTTTACACGCATATAAACTAAGATTAAATTAGAGTAAAAATTTTATCTTGTAAAAAAAAAAAAGAGTTCATTTATTAAATTTATATTGAAATTTACCATAAATATAAAATGAGTTACTATCATTTGATCGTATCTAACAATTTCCCCGTAGGACAATTAATAGACACACTATGGGGTACTGTGTAGTGGCCTAGTTGGGTAGTTCAAGGTTAGGCCCATACATTTTTGTATTTATTCTTATCCTATATACAATTACAAACCGATATGGACACGTATGCTTTGAGAGATGGCGGAGATGAAGAGCATGGGAGTGGTGGGCAGCGGTCAAATGGGCTCCGGAATAGCCCAGCTCGGCGCCGTCCACGGCCTCGACGTTTGGCTTATTGACTCTGATCCTCTTGCTCTTTCCAGAGCCTCCAAATCCATCTCTTCCTCTATCCAACGCTTAGTCTCTAAAGCCCAACTCTCTCAGGTTCTCTCCCTCTCCCTCTTTAAATTCCAAAGTAAGAAGATTTAATTTAATTTAAATTTTTGTTTTCAAGGGTTAACATAATTAATGGGCATGAGTTGAGTCCACATGGAAGACCTATTTTAACTAGGCTGCTCATGCGTTTCTGAATTTGGGTCGTGCTGAAGGGAGTTCTTAGCATAATTTTGTAACGGGTTCCTTTATACTGTGAGTGATCCTCGTTGTTTTCAGGATTTTCAAATAAGACTAATACGGCATTCAATGATTCAAAATTTTGGGGTCATTTGCTGATTGAACATTTACTAGAAAGCATAGTAGCATTTACTTGATACTGAAATTTCACCAGGGCTTTTTGGAAATGTTGTCTGGCTTAGTGCCAGGCGAACTTAGAATCCTGACCTTAGTTCCTTTATATGGTTGATGAACCTGACCATGTATGAGCTTCTTTAAGAGATTCATTAAACAGGACATCCGGTCTAAAAGTACAAGTGAATGTTCCTTGACTTTGAGTCCTTTTGTTCCAAATTAGTTTGGGGCAGTCCTGTAGTACTAGCTACCAAGGGTCCTGTATTACTAACTACTAAGAGTTTGTTTGAATACTATTTATTTTGCTAAAAATTGAAAATTAAAAACTAAAAATATTGTAACAAAATAATTTTTAAATGCGTGAATAGTGCCGTGATACCCATTTTTAATGAAAATTTTGTTGAAATAAAGAGATTTGTAAATCTCGTAAATAGAGCACGGAACCCACTGAAAAAGAAAAAAAATGTCAAAAAAAAAAAAAGGAAAAAAATAAAAAGGAAAACGCTGAAACATAGACACTGGGTCTGTTTCAGCTGTACTCCACCGAGGACGAAGTGTGAGGTTTTTTTCTCCTATTGTCTTGAACCAGATAATAAATGTAAGCTAACTTGCATTAACTATAGAGGATGTGCCAGGTTGTTGTCAATTATAAAAAAAATGGGGTTAAGCTTATGTCCAGTGCATTAGTGCCATTGGACACATTGGGGTTTGGACACATGTCTAGTTTTAGACATGTGTCCAAATCTCAATGTTACTGCACTAGACATAAGCCATGCCCAAAAAAAAAAAAAAAAAAAAAAAAAGATGTGCAAGGCCCTTGTTGCTTGCTTATATGCCAAATATGATAATATATGGATACATGGGAATTATCCTTTAGAACTTGCTCATTTTACTTCCCACCCTTCCCTTGGAGCCAAAAATTTATAAGGAAAAGAAAAATTGTTCATTGTATTTTCTGTTGAGGATACCAAATGCAGGCCCCCATCACGTGGTTGGATGATGGATGCCTGCTGCCAGTTGGGTTTAATTGATTTATTTGATCTTATTTAATTTAGGGACTTAGTTTTATTTTCTGTTTGAACTTTTAGAATAGACCATTCTGCTGACAAATTGAGTTTGAGGTTGCAGTGGCAGTGACTTCCTTGCAAATCCTTGATGTTTTACCAATATGGATGCTGCACCCAACTCTACCTTACTCCCGTTTAAATTGCAAATCCCATTTAGCTTGTTTCTTTTTAGGATTAGAGGGATTAAACCATCTTCCTGGCTCAGCTGTCTTTGCATTTTACAAGATTGTAAGGACAGAATCACGTTTCTATGATAAAACAAAAAGGGGGAAGTTCCAATGGTTGGCTGTAGATTCATGCAAGTTTATGCTATTAAAAAATAACAATTTTGACAAAACTTGTTAATAACAAAATTTGTGGGGATAGAGGGATATCCAAGTGGTTCCAGCACTTCTTGTGGTGATTCAGCATGGTGGTTTGAACCCAAAAAAAATTGTTACCAAGATTTTTCAATTCTATTCATCAATAAAAAAAACATTTTGATTCTACTTAACAGGCAGCAGGTACTAGTGCCTTGAGACGATTGCAGTGTACAACAAACTTGGAAGAGCTTTGTTCAGCTGATGTTATCATTGAAGCTATTGTGGAATCTGAAGATGTGAAAAAGAAGTTATTTCTTGAACTAGATAAGATTGCAAAAAGTTCGGCCATTTTGGCATCTAATACAAGTTCCATCTCCATTACTCGTCTAGCATCTGCGACTAGCAGACCCCGCCAGGTTATACTCAGAATATCTTTCCTTGGCCTGAATTATGATTAAATATCTGATAATAATTGACTTGCTTAAGTTCAAGCAGAGTGTTCTCTTTCTTTAAATGTTTATACTTATTTTACTACACGAGAAATCTGATTAGCTCAAACCAACATATTATTGCCTTTGCAGGTGATTGGCATGCATTTCATGAATCCTCCTCCTATTATGAAACTGGTTGAGATTGTGCGGGGTGCAGACACATCAGATGAAACATTTAATGCAACAAAAGCCTTGGCCAAGAGGTGATTGACCGAAATTTCATGTAATGCAAAAAATATTATTATTTTTGTTCCCCTAGCAGACCATCTTCTCCAGCTGCCCCTAATTTCCATAGGGTCAACTGACCCTGGTCCTGTCTACCTAAGTAATACAGAAAATAAAATTTAATCTCTCTCTCTCTCTCTCTCTCTCTCACACACACACACACACACACACACACACAACAAATTCTGGCATGGTGAGCATGTTCTGTGCATACATCTGCTCACCTGATATGGCTGCTAAAAATTGTCTCTGTGAATTGACAATAAAAATAATTCGATTGTGGCATATGTCCCTTCTTTCCTATGTTTGTATGTAGCTCTACCTACTAGTTATTTATCCTCTTTTTTCCCCTCCTATTCAAAGCATATTTATTTTTCCCCTAGGAGGAGCGGGTTGTTTATAAACGTTAATAGATATTTATTGATGGTGATAGATTATTATAGTCTTGTTCTGTTGATAATTGTCTGGTGATTGTGAATATTGCAGGTTTGGCAAGACAGTTATATGCTCTCAGGATTATTCTGGCTTCATTGTAAACCGGATCCTAATGCCTATGATAAACGAGGCATTTTTCACTCTCTATACCGGTGTAGCAACAAAGGAAGACATTGATACTGGTATGAAGCTAGGAACAAACCATCCAATGGGTCCTCTGCAGCTTGCAGATTTCATCGGTTTGGATGTCTGCTTGTCAATAATGAAAGTTCTTCATGCTGGTCTTGGGGACTGTAAATATGCTCCCTGTCCTCTTCTTGTGCAATATGTTGATGCAGGTCGACTTGGAAGAAAATGTGGTATTGGGGTGTATGACTACCGTAAACCATCACCTCGACTTTGAGCAGTTCTCATTTTGAGAATGATAAAGTTCTCGGTGTCTGTCCATGGCTTACCTTAGTCAAGTTGATTGGGTGACAGATTCCTGCAGATGAGTATCAGTATGCCTACTCATTCCTGGACAATTTGGGCTCTTAGTCATGTGGCATATCAAATAATGGACCTGCATATCAAATAATGGACCTGTTAACCACTGCTTCTCTGTCCATATTACATAATGTTTTAGATTCCTTTTGGTTTAGAGAAATGCTACTCCTACAACCATTTTAGTTTGTCTCAAAGACTCCAACGGTGGGATTCATAATGGGTCTCAGAGATAAGACAAATTATTATGTTTATGATGTATCATATTGGGGGGCCACTTCTATCAATCTCCTATTCCATCCCCCACTTTCAATTGAGGACTTCGAAGGGCTGGGTCCTAAGTATTGGTTCTCATTTTTACTAAAACTTATTAAAAAAAAAAAAAAATCTGCTTTGTTTACCTCTGTTATTGTCTAAATCCCTGATTGCAAAAGGAATACCAGCTGTGTCCTAGGCTCGCCATAGATACTATAATCAAGAAGAACAAACAACAAAGTCAATAACTGCTCATAAAACAGATTACAGTTACAGATCAACACAAAACTAAACAATTAGCTATCTACAAATCCATGTGATGTTCATGGAAGATTTGAAAGTCATGGACACTTGGCTGTGTTTTGTTGAGAAGACGACAAATTGGGTGGATGTAAAGTGTTGGGTGAATAGAAATGTGAGAACCTCATGAATCATGATAATAGTATACTTTAGTAAAGCTGTATTTTTTCTGTTGTGAATGGTATGCAGATTCTTTTTCATATTCTGGTATTAAAAAAAAGGATTTCTTTTTATTTGTTAAGTTGTAAATTTCTTGTATTTGTGTTAGTTTTATTCCTTATCAATTTATTTGTAATTCAAGCTTAAATTTTTTGTATTTGTAGGCTTTGTTTGTAATTGGGTTGGACTTGTGTTCAAGATGGTGTTGTTGATGTGCAACTTTGCACCCCACGAGTTGGAGTTTTGGCAACGTTACAAGCATTTGAAAGGGTGTTCAGACACAATTCGCGAGAGTGGGTCACTTGAATTTCACAACTGAGAATTGAACTGGATAAAAATTTAGACAGATCACTTGTCGTACCTTTCCCCTTCCAACTATAGGTACTTCCATTTCCCACAAATTTAACTCTATGCACCCACCTGAGAGTTGAGAGAATTGTATCCATTGTTGAGAGAGCCAAACACTATCAATTCTCTACACTTTCCCTTTCACCATAGCCAAACCTCGGGAGGAGATTATCCCAATCACAATTATCACCATCTATTGAGTGTTGTGAGTGAATTGGATTTTTGGGAACCATTGGAGCTTGCCAATTTTCAGCCTTGGAGACTTGAATGTGCAACCGGACTAGGTTATGGGAGCCAATAGCTAGATTGAAGAATGGAATCGGTGTAATTGGTTGTAAGCAAGAGTTTTGAGGGCTTGAGTATATAGATAGCATTAGGCTTGGAGGGTTTTGTGCGGTTTGCTTATCGGACTAGTAAATCATTTCATCGGTGGTGCCATAGAGAGATTTTTACTTTGGTTTTCCTCTTTGAAAACACGCCCGGTGTTTTCATGTGGTTTGCTTCTCTTCACTTACTTCTTTATAGCTTTTTAATTTGCTTATATACTTATCTATGCAATCGTTGGTATTCATGCTTAGTTGCATTGCTTAATCATGTACACTTGGCTTTAATTGATAGATTAACCTTAATTGACTTAGTCATAATTTAAAATTTGGGGTCTAAACCATTACTTTTTTAAATTAGGCAATATCTCAATATTGATAATGTTGCTCTAGGTATGAAAATAGGGATTAGGTTGTCAACATCACGTTTGTACAATATGATTTACTTAAGGAATTAAGTGCACAATGTAGATTTATCTAAAGGGCAAAACTTAGTGATAAAGTTTGAATGTATAAAAATGTGTAGAAAATATACAAGTGACAGTGTATTTATATAGATAGGATATGTGTGTTGTACAATAAATATGAGTGAACTTCAAGAAAACCTAGTACATTAGTGCATTGGGCCTAAGCGCGTTAAGCTTATATTCTAACAATTAGTTTGTTAATATACTATTATAGTTGAATTTGATTGGGAGATTTAAGATATATAATCTTTAAAATGGTATATAAATTGTGTCTATTTCTAAAATCCCTCTTTGTATATTTTAGAATACAAGCCTAACGGAATTTAGGTCTACTATACTTTACTTGAGATTTAAGATATATAATCTTTAAAATGGTATATAAATTGTGTCTATTTCTAAAATCCCTCTTTGTATATTTTAGAATACAAGCCTAACGGAATTTAGGTCTACTATACTTTACTTGTACTGCACTATTATTGCTTCTACAACACTCTTATATAAAAGCAATCCTGACAATATTACGTAGTATAATATAACAATGCATAAATCTTATAACAAAGTTAGTGACCTTGTAGAAGTCACTAACTTGGTTTTTCCTTCGTTATATATTAGAATACAAGCCCAACGAACTTTAGGTTCATTGTACTTACCAAACTCATATTGTCTGTACAACACTTCTATATAAAAGCAGTCCTTATGATATTACACGGTATAATATAATAAGACTAACTTTAGGTACAGTATTTATGTGTTATTCTTTAGGTTTATCTCTTAAAATTTTACCACGTGGATTTTTTTTTTTTTTTTTTTTTTTTTTTTTTTTTTTTTTTTTCATAAGATAGAAGTGTATTTTTAAGTTAAGTAGCCACATAGTTAAATTTTGAGAAATAAATGTAAGGAATAGCACTTAAAATACTGTCCTTAAGTTTTGTCTAACATAATAATACATTGTGTTTAACAGTATATACCTCAAAATTCAAAATCACAAGTCACAACCAAACGTGATTCTTCCGCAAAGTGAATTGAAAATGGTGTCACCATAATGAATCTGGTAGATTGATATCACATGGAAGTCCAACCACAATACAAAAGCGGGGCTGGCTTGCAATCTATTGAGGTTCTACCTTTTTTCCGAAAAATGACAACAGATGATGAATTTAAAAACAAAAGAATTGCCCCCAATCATAGCATTATTAAAATAACCATCTAATTGATGTAGCTACCAAGTGTTACTTCCACATTGGATGGCTAAATATTATGGTCTCTCGAAGATATGTTTTAGTATTACTCACCCATAAACTAAAAGTTTTAAATGTAAATGTCCTTTTACTAAAAACAAAAATGCAAATCCTTAATCCCTTGGTAAAGTAGAGAGAAAATGGAAGAGACATATAACGTGATGTCTTCCTTCTCTATTGCTTGACAGCTTGTGTGAGACAGAAGAAATCAAAAGGAGCCCCTCTCTTTTGAGCTAAACATGGCCCACATTTAAAGGAGCAATGAATGTATAAACTTCCATGTTCAACTTGGGTAGCCCCACCACCCGTCCCTCACACCCTAAAGCTGGCATTATTACGGAAGCACCTTTCTCTATTGACAGAGACTGAAATGGAATCCGAGGAATTAATAAAGGTAAGAAAATGTACAACATTATTAAATAAGAAAGAAGATAAAAAGAGAGCAAAGTTGAACTTTAAAAAGAAAAAAAAAAATTTATAGCTAAGGTGTTTTGGAACAATTTGAAGGTGTGAGGAAAGGCGAAAGCGATGAAGTTCTTGTTCCAGTGCCCATGTTGCTCGTGTTTCTGCTTCATGAAGCCCAAGAAGGGCAAGGCAAAGGTGAAGGAAGTGGCCAAGGAAGCGAACAAGGAAGTGAAGGAAGCCAAGGAAGATAAGAAAGAGTGACAAATGCATCTCAATTGAGCAATGTTGACTAGTAAATGATCCTTTTTAGTATGCACAAGCAACTAAAATGCGTATCTACTTCTTTCCTCCAAGTTCACTAATAATTATTATTCATGGGAAATAATATAAAAATGTTACATTATCATCATTTTGTTTTAGTTGCTTGCAATGTATGCGAACATCTGCATTTGACATCAATGCTTATATAGCTGGTATTTAAATATGTCCATTTCTTGCAAATTTGATACTAGTAGATCTGTTAGACTTATCCTGGTCATCATCAATTGTTAGAAGGTAGGATTTAATTTCACATGGTCCATCCTCTATGGCAACTGCATTTCTATGTGTAGCTTTAAAAGATTGTTGCAGAGATTTAGTCAAATTCATCAATTCTGGTTCTTGAGTACTGAAGATTTAAAAATTACATAAAATTTGTGTGCGCTCACATAAGTGTTGTTGGAAAGTGAGTCTGTTTGTGTGTGTGTGTGTGTGTGTGTGTGTGTGTGTGTGTTCATGTCAATGACAGAGAGAGAGGGAAAGATCTTGTTGAGGCAATCCCCCCACACCACCTACTCACACAGGATACAGTAGAATTTAGAAACTGAAGTAACTTTACATAAACTACATGCTCCAATTTCGCTGCACGTATAAAGGAAAGCAATTGAAGTTCCATCTGCATTTTCTCTCTAGGGAATCAGGTTTTGATAAGCAAGAAAAGTGGACAGTTGAGCGGTACTATCTATTTCTACCTAGGGGAAACGGAAAATTTCTTGTTTCATTACGGGACGTGTAGGAATTTGGGCACAAACACTTGGATAAGTGACCAATCACTCAATTTCAATTTCAGACCACTGAAATTGATCCTTGGTTGAAAGCTGAAACATTGTTCCAAAAAAAAAAAAAAAAAAAAAAAAAAACATTGTTCCAAGAAAGAATTTCTTTCTCATTACTCGTATCATAAGAAATTAGTTTTACGGTTAGAGTTTTAGGAATATTACATTTGGCCTACAAGTAGAGTTATGGTGAGTTTGGTTCAACTTTTTGAAACTGGGCTTTTTGAAAAAGTGGAGTTTTCAAAAAATGCAGTATGAAAATTTGTTTTTTCAAAAAGTTGAGTGTTTGGTAAAAACTGTTAAATTTTTTTTTTTTTTTTGAAAAAACTGAGTGTTTGATTAGGACTTATAAAAGTGGCAGTTTGAAGGATAAATTACTAAAAAGAACAATGTCTATATAAAAAAAATTCTTTGTTTTAATTACCTCTGTTAGTGCAAGTTATGGACACAATATTTTTACAAAAATTTCACAATAAAGTCTATATAACAAGTTGTTAATGGTAGAAAAAAAAATGTCACTAATAGGTTTAGATTAGAACTAATAACAACTTATTGTATAAACTTTATTATGAAATTGTTATAAAAATATTCTGTCAATAATACTATTTTTTTTTCTAAAGAAAAATAGTACCAACTTAAAAAGTTTAGAGATATAATAAAATGTCACAATATTTTGACAATACTAACTTAAAATTAATCTTTGTAAAATAAAATTTTATTAACACTTATCTTTTAAAGGAGTTGTTCCAGTACCCACAATTTTTTCTTCACCACATACTCTATAACATCACAGTTGTAAAATAGAAGTTGTAAAATAATCTGTGTTTCTACTCTCTATATTTTCTTTCATGTTGCTTTACCCAAGCCCAAAAACCTTTTCTTTTTTTTTTCTTATCCACACATTCACTTCGTCCTCATCTTCTTATCTTCCTTTTCTTTTACATCCCCCCCCCCCCCCCCACACACACACACACACACACACACACAAACTAGTCTGAGCTCCCTCTCTCTACTCCATGTCTCCAAAGGTTCTATTTATCAAAAACTCTACCGAATTCAAAAGGTTTTTTTTTTTTTTTTTTGAGATTAGATATGAAAGACGTAAATAAAAAAAAAAAAAATAGAGAAGAGAAAAGGAAGAAGCAGCACAAAAGAAGAAGAAGAAGAAGAAGAAGATGAGATGCTGCAGCACAGCAGCATAGAGGAGCAGGGGGAAAAAAAAAACTCTAGGCAATTTAAAAAAAAAAAAAAGAAAAAAAAAAAGGGAAATCCACCAACAGTAATATTTCTATTTTGAGAAAACGTGTTTGTGCATTTTTCCCACTGCAGCTCTGAGCTCCTTTTTGCAAATGCACATTTTCTTCACAAATCCAAAAGCAACTTTTAACAAAAAGTTGCTTTTTGAACCTTACCAAACAGGCTTTCTGGGTTGGGGGTTTCAAAATGTGCATTTCAGCTTCTAAAAGCTGAAACAAACGAGCACTTAATTTGGTTCTTAAACTTTCCATTTGAAGTTTTGAACCATTGAAAAATCTAGACAACCAATGGATGAACAGTTCTGAGTCTTCTGACCCCTAAATTGGTTTTCTACTAAATTTTAATTGATTGACCAATTAAACCCAATTTAATGGTTAGCCAATTACATATTGCATGGATAATCACAAAGCACAAAAAATCTCTAACTCACACATCCAATATAGTAGTTTATCAGATAATTTTTGTACCAAGTGAATTTATTCCTGACATAACCTAAGTCAAGAAAACCACATTCATCCAGAGCATTGCGAAAACCTTGCATGTGTTGAAATGGCGTTAGAGGACCTTCAGCCTTTTCATGAGACTTAAAATCTTATTGAAGTCAACTGCACAAAGCCATGGCAGGGAGAATTCCTGATGAAGATATCTCAATAAGCCCATGACTTGTGACATTTAAAAGTTTCAGGCACTCCGTAAAAGCTAGTGAAGCACCAAGAACTATCCTTGCCCTTATTCATTATAGCATCAAAGGTGAAGAAGTTTCAACATAAACAACACAATTGTGTTTCCAAAATAAATCTAACCCTCCACTACAGTTAACTTGGGACACACCAAAATAACCTCCAAAATTCAATTTATCATGGATTCTAATTAGCCTAGCTTCATCCAAACATATTTTAGCTAAGAACAAAATTGCAAGATTTTGTGCCCATACTAAATCAATGAGCTCATGTGAGGAATTTGGAAAGGGCCTTTGGAGCAAGTAAGTCGCGATGATCATATCCCAAAGAGAAAGGGTCTTTAGAGCCAGTAATATTAACCAAAGTAGAGTCCAAGTTACTAACCCCATGAGAGACACATTTCCAAAGCATGTGATTTGGGGTCAGAGGCATGTAAAACCTTCGGAGGGCCATGCCCCCACCACCCCCCCCCCCCCCCCCCCAAATTTTTTTTTTTTTAAATCTATTTGTAATATTATATAAAAATAAGTTGTGCTCATCTAGATCTATATTCTATATATATCTTAAAACTAAAGCGTAGCGTTTATTGTTGTTACGCATCTGTTGAGTCACATTAGCAGTCACGTCATTCACATATTTTCTACATTTTCTTTTCTCCATTTAAACTTTTCTTCCCCCCCCCCCCCCCTCCCCCCAACTGCCATTCTCCAAATATATATGTATATATATTCTTCTCCCTGTTAGTTTACACTTACTGTTACACTTTTTCCAACTTTTTCCCTTCCTTTTTGTCTTTTTATCTCTTTACTACTCTTTACTTTACTGTTATACTTTTTTCCTCTTTTTTATATTTTGACTTTTCTTCTCTCTATTTTATTTTGTATAAATTTGATATCATTTTTTCTAGTTAGTCCATATTTTTCTCCCACAAAACTGTGAGTACTCTCTCTCTCTCTCGGTGGATTTTTGTTCTTTCTTATACCTCTAATTAAAGTTGATGGGGTTTTTTTTTTTTTTTTTTTTTTTAATATGTGGTTTGGTTTAGAAAGTCTTCTCTTTCTCTTTTATAACTTTGGTTGAATTTCAATTTAGCTTAATACTTAATTTCTTTTGGAAATAGGAATTTGAATGGTTTTTTAGACCCCTTAAAACACAACCAGATTGAGTAGCCTAGTTAATTAGCCAAGTTGTTACTTAGTCAAATTATGCAATTCTAGGTTAAAACAATCAAACAATTATATCAAGAATATAAAGCAGTGGAAAAATAAATAACACAAGATATTATCACCCAGGAAAACCAAACAGGTAAAAAACCTGGGGAGGATTTTACCCACCGATCCTCAAGGCAAAACTGAATTCACTATGAAAGAATCGAAGTTCATACAAAAGGACTTACAAGCTCCCCGCTCGACTTCCTAATACTACCTACCAGTAGAACTTACTGACACGACCCCGTGCAAGCTCCGAATCTACGGACTCCTTCTTTGTTGAATTCTTCAATCAGCTACAAGCACCCACGCTTGATATTCTTTAAACTTCAATGGTAGCAACCAAGTTGATCATCAAGATGTTGAAGTAATCTCTATCTTGAAAATCCTAAGTTTTGTGTAAAGGAAAGCTCCTCTAGATCTCACAAGAGATTTACACAAAACAGCAATGTATGAGCAACAATACAACTGGAGCAACTCCAAAAACGTGGCTAGGGTTTTGCTTTATATACCTAGGGCAAAAACATAAAACTCTAAACGTTTTAATGAGTTAGGGCTTAGTTGGAAAAACTGCAAAAAATGCAATCTGGTCGACTTTCAATTGATCGAGTCTATTATTCGATCGATCGAGCCAGACCGAAATGCCCCAATGCATCTACAGTCTCTCGATTCCAACTTTACAATAATTAATCAACTTTGAGCAAGTTTAAACAGGACTAAACATATTGTCTTGATCATAGTTTGCCAATATTACAAATTAGAGTTCTAAATACATAAATTCCTAAACTTTTAGAACCTAACAAACTCCCCCTTTGGCAATCCGTGACAAAAAACAAATTAAAAGCTCAAAGTTTACAAGTAAAAGGCCCTTTACAAAAGTAATGCTCATAAACTCAAATTCAATCCTAACTACTATCCATCAGTTGCAAGTGTAGACAGCAGCTCAGTTGAATCAACTTGTATATTCCTAAAATACTCAACAAACGTATAAACGCATGTATGACAGAAAAGAGTAAAACAACATGTATAACATTCTTGTAAGATTCACACAACACAGAATAAATACATATATTAATGATCAACTCATAAATATAAATTAATAAGCAGTGAATCACAAAGTAACAAGAATCAATGAATACATCATGTATATCAATCAAAGTTACTCCCCCTAACATGAATATCCCCAAAAATGATATACAAAGTAAAGCACCTAGATACAATCTAAAAACTCCACAAGCTCCTCAAAAACAAAAAGTCTCTCCCTAACTACAAAAACCCCTCTACAAATTAAAAACTCCACTCCCCCTTTTTGTGATGAAATGCCAAAGGGCAATCACAAGTCAACATCAAAAGGAGGTGGTGAGGGTGAATGAAGATGCGCAAGGTCGGCTCGTAGAGCACGAATCTCATTAAGCAAGTCCACCAAAATCTGACCCTGAGCCGCCTGAACGGTCATGACAGTCTCTAAGGTACGACGAACATCAAAGTCGGCCGAAGGAGGTGGAGGAACATCAGCAGCAGTAGCATCACCAATAGGATCAGGAACATCCTCACCAGCAGGACCTATAGAAGAAGAAGGAGGAGGTGCGCTACTAAAAGGCTCAGACCTAGGGTGTTTAGAACCAGCTCTAAGATGAGCGGCCCTCTATCTAAGAAAAGACGCACCTATGGGAGCAATCACATGAACGGGCTCAGAGGAAGGGAAGCCGCTAAGATCAAGATAAAGCAAAATCCTATGTATAAAAATAGGATGAACAAGAGCATGAGAAGTAGATGAACTCCTATAAACATCGTTCAAAGAACGAAGAAAGAGATGAGGAAAACTGATAGGAGCATCAGTAATTAGAGCGTACAAAAATACAAACCGCTCGAAAGGAATGGTGTGAACATGAGATATGGGCCAAATAGAATGACAAGCTATCCTAAAGAGCAGATAGTGCAACCCTGAAAGCTCAGCAGAGCTGATCCTAGGATCAGAACCCCATTGGATAGAAGTTCCAGTGATGTAAGACAAGACATCACTCAACTTGGGAGACTCATCATAAGGATAGATAGGATTCTGGACCAAAGGTACCCCTAGAGCATCAGCCACTACCCGAGGAGTAATGGTGTACTCTACACCTCGTATCCAACTCTTTACCAAAGTGTTGGAATCATAGATGGGACTAGAGATGTTCGAAAAGAACTCTCTAATCAAGGCAGAAGGTAGAGGAGGATCAGAAATATCCACCAAGGGTAACCAACCCCGACGCTCAAAGTTTGCCTTAATGGTAGGATCAAGTTCATCTAAGAGAACAGAATGCTCAGCCCAAATCTTTCTCCTAAGGTTTAGCTTCTTAAAAATCTTTTGGTTTTTCTTACTCGGAAACTTCTCACGGTCAAAAGAAGAAGGGGATGGAGAAGAGGAGGGAATAGTCCTATGGACTCTAGTCTTCCTAGGCATGATGCTAAGGAAAAGACAGAGACACAAAGAGAAAACCAAAAGAAAAGAATAAAACAAAAGTAATAGCAGATTGCAAGTTAGCACAATAAAAATATAAAAAAAATCTATATGATGCATGAACAATAACAATGTTGTGATGCATAAACTAATGCAGTAAACACAATTCTAATTAGGTTCAATTTCACAAAATTGGCTCGAACATAGAGTTTCTAACAAAAACCCTACAAAAATTTGAAAAACCACTTGAAAATTTTGAAACAAAATGATGAATTGATCATCACACATTTTTGAAAACAGATTAGAATAACCAATTTCATTAAAACATCAAGCCAATTTTATCAATTAAACTCAATTGAACAGAAATCCCCAATTCAGATCAATTACAAGCCCTAGAATTTTTAATTTCTCATAAAACCTAAAATTGATCAAATTAAACTATCAAGATTATGTTTATAGCATGTCCCCACAAAAACCCATTGATCAATTACACAAAATTAGGCGTGAATCAACAAAAATCCCAAAAAGAAAAAGGTCTGAAAGTTTAAAGAAAAATGCATGAAAAGATGTAAATAAACTCAAAAGAAAGGGTAAGATAGTCATACCGGCTTGAGGAAAGAGAAACCTTGCAAAAAATCCGGAGGAAAACGACAAAAATTTGGACTTTTAGCCTTGCCGAGTTGGAGAGAGAAAGAAAAGTTTGAAAACTTTTTGAAAAAGTGTTTAAATCAGTCAAGAACAGTGTTTTAAAAAACCTGATTCGCGACTTTCGATTGATCGAAAAATACATTCGATCGATCAAATCAAACAGTCATTTTTTAAACAAATTAAAGCACTTTTTCGATCGATCAAAAATCAGAATGGATCGATCGAACTAGGTAGAGGCTCACAAAAGTTTTGAGAAAAATCACAGTTTTGAAAATCATAAACCATTTTTTGAAAACAACTCCTCAAAGTATTAAACTAATTGAAACAAAATGCATGAGTATAAGATGGAATGCTTTTTCAAAAAACTCAAGTTTTAATCCCAGTTTCTCCAAAGAAAATTTTAGCCATTCTTCTTTTTAAATTCTCAGGCAAAAAAAATGTTTTGCATAATTCTCAAAGTAATTCCAAACTTGGTTGGTCAGACCAAAAATACACACAATAACATGTACAAAGTTTAACAAAGAATAACTTGTATAGTGTGTGCAACTAGCAAAAGCTTGAGATACATGTGAGGTGATATGTGAATAGCAATTAATCACAAAGTCTACACAATCCATCACATAGGATTTAAAAGAGACTATCACCTAAAGAGTTACATCTTATAACTTCCACATCTCCTAGAACAAAAGTTTGCAATCATGTAAGTTTCTTGTATTTTTGCCTCATTATTATGTGAGATTGGCATCAAGCCTAATAGTACACACCAATTTTAATTATGTGAAATGGCATCAAGCCTAATAGTACACACCAATTTTAATTATTAAGCAATTAAATCGAGGCAACACCTTATGTTCTTTTTGTGCATGTGTTACACTTTCTCGAGCACAAAATCTTATGATATGCACTAAGGTGTTCATGATTGGCTAATGAACAGTGGTGAGATAGTTATTTATGCCTTTCTCAAAAGGATCAAGTCCGACAGTCAAATAACATGTAACTTCAAGATCAAGACAAAGTGATCAACAACCATAAACATCTTTCCCACACAACATGCACTACAAAGCTTTAATTAGTCAAGTGCAATAAATAAGCTCATCAAAGCTAAACAAGGTACATAAGACATGTTATGTGTAACTAAATTGACCAACCTTGTTTTCAAAAACCAAGAAACATAGTGCGTAACATATTTTGCTTTTCTCCTTTTTCTTTTTTAATTTTTTTATTTATTTTTATTAAAAGAGAAAACTAATAAATCCTAGAATGAAATGCATGAATGTAATGCAATGCTAGTCCTAGAACAAATAAAAAAAAAAAAAAAACCAAATAACAATGGTCACAAAGGAATGAGCAATGAAGCATAAGGACCATGTCAAAAAGACTCAATTAGGTCGAGTCTTTTGCATCCAAAACCTTTTAGATGTACCATGAGCATTGGAGTTCTTATTCACATTCGCATGATTTCCAACTCCAGGATTGGAATAAAGGTTCAAAACCTTTACTAATTCACCAATGAGTGCCATAGGATCTTGTGCTTGAGGCACAGGCACCTTTGGTTTGTTTGCTCTCTTAGCAGCTTGAAGCTTGTAACAGTTAGGACGAATGTGTCCAAACTTTCCACAATAATGACAAATCCAAGTAGGTTTACTATGCATCTTGTCCTTACAAAGGGTAGAATCCTTATGTTTAGTTTCTCTCAGATCAACCTTAATCTTCCTAGGAGGTGAAACTTCTACAGGTTTGACTACCTCACTCACAGGTGGTTTGACAGTTTCATTCACAACCTCACTCGTAGAAGGTTCAGAAGAAGATGGAGGAACAAAGTTTGTGAAATGTGGTGCAGAATCAAAGATGCTTTCAACATATCCTAAACCAGATTTATCAGAAAAATACTTTTGAACATTCAACATGTGATCTAGTTTAGAACTAGCAGATCTAGCAACAGATAAATCATGTTCCAAAGTTTTAACTCTATCAAGTAAGAGCATGTTCTTAGATTTAACATTATTCAAAAGATCATTAGCATCAAACAAGTTAACAAGCAAATTCTTCTTTTCAAGCTCAAGAGATTCAATTTTTTTCAGGCCAAGTTCATTAGGCTTAAGAGAAACAGAAACACTTTTGTTATCAACGATAGGCTTGGTACTAGTCAAATTTCAAGTTTAGTTTGAGACTCAACTAACTCTTGTTCCAAGCTTTTCATCTTCTCATCTTGAGAGGAAATTTGATTTCTCAAAAATTCATTCTTTTTATTAGACTCATCTAATCTAACAATCAATTCCTCTTTTTCAAGATTAGCCAATTTTAACTCTTCTTTAAATTTCTTAGCAATTTTCAAAGATTTAGATAATTCCTTATGAAGAGTTTCAAAAGCATAAAAAAAATCAACAAAAACAATAGTGTCATTTTTATTCAAAACATCACAGGCATCAAAAAAATTAGCAGAAGCATGAGCAGAAAGACACTTCAAATTATCGATGATAACAGGGGTCAAGGATCAACTCTTAGATCAAAAGATCTACAACAAGAAGAGCTACCAGCTCTGATACCACTTTAACGATTTTTTAGACCTCTTAAAACACAACCAGGTTGAGTAGCCTAATTAATTAGCCAAGTTGTTACTTAGTCAAATTATGCAATTCTAGGTTAAAACAATCAAACAATTATATCAAGAATATAAAGCAGCAGAAAAGTAAATAACACAAGATATGATCACCTAGGAAAACCAAACCGGTAAAAAACTTGGGGAGGATTTTACTCACCGATCCTTAAGACAAAACTGAATTCACTATGAAAGAATCGAAGTTCATACAAAAGGACTTACAAGCTCCCCGCTCGACTTCCTAATATTACCTACCAGTAGAACTTACTGACACGACCCCGTGCAAGCTCCGAATCCACGGACTCCTTCTTTCTTGAATTCTTCAATCAGCTACAAGCACCCACGCTTGATGTTCTTTAAGCTTCAATGGTAGCAACCGAATTGATCATCAAGATGTTGAAGTAATCTCTATCTTGAAAACCCTAAACTTTGTGTAAAGGAAAGCTCATCTAGATTTCACAAGAGATTTACACAAAACAGCAATGTATGAGCAACAATACAACTGGAGTAACTCCAAAAACGTGGATAGGGTTTTGCCTTATATACCTAGGGCAAAAACATAAAACCCTAAACATTTTAATGAGTTAGGGCTGAGTTGGAAAAACTGCAGAAAATGCAATCTGGTCGACTTTCGATCGATCGAGTCTATTATTCGATCGATCGAGCCAGACCGAAATGCCCCAATGCATCTACAGTCTCTCGATTCCAACTTTACAATAATTAATCAACTTTGAGCAAACTTAAACAAGACTAAACATATTGTTTTGATCATGGTTTGCCAATATTACAAATTAGAGTTCTAAATACATAAATTCCTAAACCTTTAGAACCTAACAGAATTTGAATACATCTACCAATTGTTTGAGTAATAAATTATTATAAAGTCTTTTTTTTTATTCTTTAATTTCATTTTAATTTTGGCTGAGATAACATTGTAGTTTTGTGATGAGTTTCGATTATTATAATAATTTCCTTATTCCTTAAGAGATAAGAAATTTGAATAATAAATTTTAAACTTATAAAATTTAGTTGTATACACTACGATAGAAATTAGAAGGATATGGTTCACCTTTAAAAAATATTAATCAAATACACATAAAATAATAAAATGATATATTTGTAGAGATATAAAGATTAAAAAAATATTTGTAGAATTTAAAAAAAAAATAGAAAATACTTAAAAATGATTTTACTTGCCCAGTTCCTATTAGTTTTTATGCTTTTTCCCTTTGAAATCTCTCACTGGCTTTACGATTCAACTATATTAGTTTCTCAAGTGTGCTTCACCAAAAAAAAAAAAAGAAAAAAAAAAGGAAAAGAAAAAAAAAAAAAAGACTTAGTAAAGGCTAATAAATCCAAACTGCATTTCTTTATTTCTCTCTTCTATTATCATCATTTTTTTTGGTAACAAAATTGATATTTTTCTCAACATCCCCATTTTCCCCTCAAAGTTATATATTTTTCTAAAATTTATCACCGTCAGTTTTTTTTTTTTTTTTTTTTTGGAAGAGAATTTGATTTGTTTCAAGGAAGAGAGATTGGGTTGCAATGGATTTATGGTACCTTTTTCTTCAAAGATTTGAAAAAGGAAATCGCTAAGAAGTTCCATGTGGAAATGATAATAAATAAAATTTATTATATGAAGAATCACCGTCGAGCATAAGTTTGATGAGAGATGTTAAATTCTGTCTTTTATATTTTGTTACATGTTTATAGCAAAGTAGACAATATCATATACTTATTTGAGTTTATAATATGTTAAATTTGATATATATATATATATATATATATATTACTTATGATGTATAATTAACCTATGAATACATAATTTGGCCCTCCAAGTTAAAAATCCTAGCTACACCCCTACATGTGAGGAATTTAAAGTTTGCACGTGGACTGAGCTTGAGATATCAAAAAGAATATTTGGAGGGGTGTAGGGAACCACAAAGTAATGAACTAATTCACATGCTGGTAAAGAGTCCTAATAAACATGGATAGCTTTGTTATGATTATCCATAGAAGGAAAAATAAAACCAACCTTACTCTAAGTAGTGGTGGCTCTTGGATTTTTTTTTTTTTTTTTCCTTTTTCTAGAAGGGTCAGTAAGAAGAGGAATCTTGAGTAAGAGATTAATTTTGTGGTCTACATAGTTTTATCACAAATTTTTCCATAGTACTAAGAAGGTAATAAAAGATAACCTATAAATTCATTTCATATATTGTTTCTTCATATAATTAACATACTAATTATGATTGTTGAGATTAAATCTTGGAAATAATCTATTGTTTCTAAATAAAATACCACTACGCATCATTGGCGTAATGGTTACTTCGTAAGTGTAAGTTCTTGTGGGGTGAGGGGAGCAAGGGTCGGAATTCGACTCTCTAAAAGGGAGTTTCACACATACATACACTTAGATTAGGCTAGGGTGAGATTTCTATCTCAAATTTAAAAAAAAAAAAAATTATATATATATATATATATACACAATAAACATATTAATTATTGTTGTCAAGTGAACTTTAATTATTATTACTTAGAATATTTTTATCAATTAGTTTATATCTTTACTTTGTTCAATTCTTGTATTTAACAATTCAACTCAACTTTGGCAACTATTGGTCTTTGTAATTCTATTAAGAAAATTTTTGTGGGGTGTTAGGGTACTTTTTTTTAGCACCCAATTTTATTTGAGTACCACCTATTTATTTTCAAATACCACTAATAAGTTATTGGGTTTTCTCAAATATTTTTTACTCTATTATTATGTTAATCACAAATGTTTTATATCTCATTATCTAAATTGCGACATGATATAAACTATCACAAAAAGCCAAAAAACTCAAATCTTATCCAATTTTATTATAATTATTTAACTAAGCCCAATTCTCATTAGCAATATTAAAAGCCCAAGCTAACTACTTGACACTATTTTGTGAAAAACCCAAAGTTATCAATACTTGGCAAAATACTATCTCATAAGTATTTCACTTAAAGTCCAATGATTGATAAACAATACTTTAAATTCTTAGAACCTATTACTACGATATTACAAACCTACGAAATCTACCCATGGTAACCATTTATGTTATGTGACACTATTCATTTTTCCAAAACACATGGCAAACATATATCAAGCCAATGGAGAATTATGAATTTGTGTTACTAATATAAAAACCCATGGAAAGTTATGATTTATCTTAAACTCATAATAATTATTTATTTCAACCATAATATAAACCCATGGAATTTATATAAGAACCCATGGTCACTATTTGTATCACAACATTCATAATATTTATTTACAAAACTCATGGTGATTATTCTCCTTACAAACCCATTATGATTATCTATAGAAAAACCCATGAGAATATCACATTGTTCCCCTATAGTGGTTGTTACCATATTTTATTTGAAACCCCTGGATATTGCCTCTATTTAAAACCCATGGTAAATATTATTCTCAAGAAATATTGGAGGTCATTATTTAAAAGCCCTAAAGAAAATATCATTTACAAAATAATCCATAACAAAATTATGAGAAACTATACAAGTTGTTATTTAAAGCCCATGGAAATTAATACCCAAAATCTATCATAAATATTTATTAAAGCTCATGGATTCATTTTATTTCTACTAACAACTAAAGCCCATGTGGAATAAAAGTACATGACAATATATGGTAGCTTTGTCCATTTTGTAGGGCTCATAATGAGAAAGCAAAATGATAGGCCCAAGTGCAGAGAACTACCAAGTCAGAGGCTCACAAAAATACTTAGCTCTCATGGCCAAACCCAACATGAAATCTCAGCCAAAACAGCCTAAATGTGCAAACTGACTTCATTGGAGAACTCTATTCAGTTCTACCTTCCACTGGAGGTCACCTCAAGAAGCAACCAAGCTCCCAAACCAAATTAGGAGCTGGCCACCTATCCCACTGCCAACTCTGACGTGAACAGTACCAAAGGCTGATACCTAAAGGTTAATGGGCAATAAATATCCTTCTTTCCCAAGTTTTGGCCACAACTCAAGGAAGCCATAACTAAGATCTCCAAGCTCATGAAATCCTCAACCAAATAGTTTATTTTATTACTAAAAATTTATGTAATTGGTTTATGAACCAAGCCCATGAATCCTAAAGGGGAAATTTTGGGAACATGTGGAACCCTCTGAAGTGGGCTTAAACTTTGACACTTGGCTTGGAGTGCTGAATCCTACTTTCTACGGTCCAAATCTCAGTTGCAGCACTAGAATTCCTCCTTAATACCTACCTTAATCCCTTTGGATGAACACAATCTAAGAATTCTTAGCATTTAATGCAAGATTATGCAGATTTTTACCCATGTGACATTGCCCAAAGAAGCAAAATAGCCCTAAAAGCAAATCTCCCATTTTAGGCCAAAACCTAGGATAATTGAGTCTGTTGTCCCGCCCCTAATCAATCCTACATTTTTGGACTTTTACTAATCAATCCCTTCAGCTTCACTATAAAAGGGAGCTACCATCAACTCATGGAGGACAACAAAACCTATCATAAAATTCCTCACCCATCATGATATTTTCAACCCATAAATTAGTCCCTTAGTTCACCTTTTGATCTTGATAGCACTAAGTATGTATGAAGGTAAACACCTCTAGATCTCACAAGAGATTCATATACATAGTATATCAACAACTTTTAAAACGTGGCTAGGGTTTTTCCTTTTATATTTGAAGCAAAACATAAAACCCTACACGTCATATGTGCTTAGGCTGTGTTGGAAATTCTGTAGAAAAAATAATCTACACGAGTTTCAATTGATCGAGTCTAATTTTCAATCGACCGAGCCTTGTAGAAATTGAATAGTAATTTCTTGGAATTACTCGATTTTAACTTTACACGTAATCACACTTTAAGTAGCCTAAATCTAGACTAAATGTTTCTCTCTCTAATTGAGAGCTTCTTTCTCTAGTTTTCAGAGTTTTGTTCCACTTAGGTGTTTTGTGTTTACTTCTACCTTTTTTGTGTTTCCTTTTAGACTTTAGCAGTACCTTTACCCAAAATACTCCATTCCACCTCTTTTCTAACCTTTATTTCCCATCACTCACTTTCTCTGTACCTCATCTTGCTTCTTTTACCGTGTCAACCTTCTGTTCCACTATATGGGTTATTGTGTACTCCTTTTACTTTACTCTTTTGCTCTTTTCTTTATCCTTTCCTTAACTTTTCCTTGTTCCTGATCTACACTTTTTCTTTTTCTTCTCCTTGTTTTCTCGATTTGGCCTCTTGTGGGGAAAGTGCTGTGTGTTTTGACTCATAGTTTTGTCGTTGTGCTGCGGTTCCCTTTCTACGTGTACATGGAGGACCCTTTTGCAGCTTGTAATTTTGGATGGTCTGAAAGTAATGGGTCAGAGGTAAGCTCTGGCCCTTTCATTGAAGATTCTAACTCGGATTCACTAGGTAGTGAAGATGATGATGCCCCTTTTGCTAGACATGGGCCTATTCTAGAGGCTGATCATGAAAATGTTGACATGCAAAGAGGGTTTTGGAGTCACTGTGCTTTTAGTTTTATTCTAGATTATAGGAAGTTCTCTATTGCATATCTACAACAACTTATCAATAGTGCATGGTGCATCAGAGGTGTGGCTATTGTTGTAGGTAGAGATTCATTTTTCTACTTGATCCATTTTGAAAGGTCTGAAGATTTAGAGGATATGTGTGCTGAAGGTTTGTGGGCTGTTGATGGTGCCCTTTTGGTCTTGGAAAATGGAGGCCTAATCTGGTAGTAAACAAACTTCATCTTAATTATGTGTCTATCTGGGTTCAGCTACATGGCTTACCCCTTGAGTATTAGTATCCTGAATTGGCTGAACAGATGGGTCAGTTGATTGGTTTTGTTGAAAGGGTGGATTAGGAGGATCATATTCCTAGGAACATTAGGTTCATGTGAGTATGTGTGCGTTTGGATCCGTGGATGCCAATCATTTCTGGTTTTGTACTTCGACTAGATGATGGTTCTAGAACTTGGATTCAATGCCGTTATGAAAGGGTACATAAATTATGCACTAGGTGTGGCCTGACTGGTCATACTAGAAGACAGTGCAATGAGAGCGTGGATGAGATGGAGAGGCAGATTCATCAGAGGCAACGTTTGTAACGACTCTTTCATGTGCAGTATGGGTTTGATTCTATGGAGCCTCACTTCCACAATGAACTGAGGGCCTTCTACAATAGACGGAGGCATTAGACGACTCAAGTGCATGGTGACAACATGCAACATAATAACCATGATCATATTCATCATCATGACCCTAATCTTATTCATCAATCACAATCTGGTGGTGGCAACATGCAATCAAATAACCCTGGTCACAGTCATCATCCTGAACCAAATCTTGATCATCAACCACCAACTATAAGTCCTCTGTCCCATGGTGTAAATACCCAGGTTTCCTCTGACCTTGATACACCTTCAAACTATAATGATGTTACCACTCCAATACCACTTAATCCTACCACTACCCACCATCAACTGGCTGACCATGCAAATCTCTACTTGGCCATTGTTTCTCTCAATTTAGGTAACATCTCTAATCCCCATAACCTTGTGAATTCCCCTGCTTCATCCACTGATAATTTATCCATTCACCCAACAAACACCATGGACCAGAATCTAGTTCCTGAAGAGGCCTCGCAGGGTTCTCCTAATGAAGAAGCTGACCCCAATTATCCCTTTAGGAAGACTTGGGTAGATGGTACAAGCCTATATATCACAACGGGGGAATTAAGTGTTCAAACAGATGTAAGCTCAGATACAGAGAGTGATTTTGAAATTGTAAGGATGTTTAATCTAGATAAGTTGAATGAAGGTCGTCCTGAGTGGGTTCGTAGCGATGCATGGGATGTGGGACAAATTCCTGAAGATTCTGTTGTGCAACACGTAGTCAACAGAGTGGACAGAGATAGACTAAGGGTTGAGATTGTAAATCCTAATTCTGGGCTGAGCATTAGAAGAGTTTCGGAGGCAAGCCCATCACAGACTATAAGCCTTGATACTGGCCTTAATTCCTTTTTTGGTTCTGAGGCCTATGGGCTAGGCCCAAGTCCACCTTCACCTGCCTCTATTAATTCTGATCCTGGTTATCTATCAAGTCTACATTGTAATGACGTTTTGCCAGAGACAAATGGTGCTGCTAAGAAGAGGTTCAGACCAGATTTGGGGAGGCTGGAAAGGAACATTAGACAGAGGTTCTTATGTGGTTTTCTCTAAAAAGAAGGTATCAATGACTCTTCTTTACCTAAATCATTTTCTAATTCCATGCATCATGTACTTCCTGTTGATAAACTGCTCTTTGAATATCCTAATGGGCGTTAGGAAGCTAGCCCTAAGCAGCTTCCTCATCAGCCATAAGGATTATAAGTTGGAACTGTTGAGGTCTAGGCCAATCCTCTGCAATTCTTAAGTATCAGAAAAAAGCCCAAGAGTTGAAACCAGACATTTTGTTTCTAATGGAGACTAGGTTAGCTAAAGGCAGAGGCAAACAAGTTTGGATAAGTGTGGGTTGTCTGATGGGTGGGAGGTTCCAAGAGTAGGTTTTGGTGGGGGGCTGATCCTGGCATGGATGCCTAGACAGAGTCTTGTTGTAGAATTTGCATATGAAAATCTCATCCATATTAGCTTACTAGATAATAAAGGGAACCCTCTTTTAATCACCTTTGTGTATGGACATCCTAATCATGCCAAAAGAGACCTTGTTTGGCAACAGCTTAAATCTTTAAAAGATCATTCTCATCCAAATTGGCTTTGTATTGGGGATTTTAATCAAGTCCTAAACTCCCAGAATAAATTGTCCTTCAATCAGGGCAACATTGTTGGTGCTAATTTGTTGCAACAGGTGATAGATGATCTACATTTGTGTGATTTAACAGCCACTGGTCAGAGATATACATGGATAAATAATAGAGAAGATGAAGATCTAGTATTGGAAAGGCTAGATGGAGCCTTTGCTATAGTTGATTGGGTCAATATGTATCCTTTACACTCTTTTAGGAACCTTCCTATCATCCATTCTGATCATGGACCTATTCTCTTGGATCTAGAGGTCCGAGGTCCCTTTAGGAAACGACCCTTTAGGTTTGAGCACATGTGGATTTCACATTCTACTTGTCATGATCTGATTAAGCAGTCTTGGAATTTAAATTCTTCTCATTCTAGAGCTACCCAATTAAGGAACAAATTATCTAATGTGAGAAAGAATATTTTAGAGTGCAATAGATGGGTTTTTGGTAGAGTGGAAATGGAGATTCAAGAAAAAAAGGCATAGCTACAAGTTCTCCAGAATTCCATCAACTCTGTTGAGGATGCTAAAGCTGAAAAATCTCTAAGGATGTAGATTGAAACCCTCTTAGATAGAGAGGAGTTGATGTGGGCTCAAAAGGCGAGGACTAAGTGGTTCCTTCATGGGGATAGGAACACAAAATTTTTCCAAACTGTGGTTAAACAAAGACGAGTGAGAAGTAGGATCCTCCATATCAAGAATGGTCAAGGCATTTTCACAGATGAGCTTGAAGAGATTGAGACCATACTTAATGATCACTTTAAGGAAAAATATGAGAATAGGAATAACATTAGTGTGGAGGAATTAGTTGATGAGTTTCAAGGCTTACCTATTCCTACATTATCTGTCCAGGATTGTACTTATCTTACTCGACCAATCTTAAGTGTGGAAATTGAAGATACTGTGTTCCAATTAGGGCCCTACAAAGCCCCTGGGCCTGATGGTATTCCTGCCTTCTTTCATCATGAGTATTGGTCAACTGTTAGGTCAAATGTCATTAATACTGTCCAAGCCTTTTTCCATTCTAGCTCACTTTTCAAACCGCTTAACCATACCTTCATTACCCTTATTCCTAAGGTCACTTTCCCTGAAGAGGTTACTCACTTCCGGCCTATTAGTCTTTGCAATGTCTTATATAAGATTATTTCCAAAATTCTTGTTAATAGGCTGAAACCTCTAATGGACAAGCTCATTACTCCTTTCCAAAATGCTTTCATTAAAGGTAGAAACATTTCTGATAATATTCTTATAGCACATGAAATCATGTATGACCTTAGGAGGAAGAGAGGGAAGAAATTCAGTTTTGGGGCTTTGAAAATAGATATGAGCAAAGCTTATGATAAAGTTAGATGGAATTTTCTTAAGGCCGTGCTTGTTGTGATGAAGTTTGATTAAAAATGGATTAATTGGATTATGGAGTGTGTTACCTCAGTGCAATTCACCTTACTCATTAATGGTCACATGTCTAAGTCTTTCACAACAACTCAAGGGCTAAGACAAGGGGACCCTCTATCCCCTTATTTGTTTCTTTTTTGTGCTAATATCCTATCCATCTCCCTTACACAAGCTGAAACTTTAAACAAGTTGAAAGGGGTTAAAGTTGGAAGAAACGACATTTCATTTACCCATCTGTTGTTTGCTGATGACTCTCTTTTGTTCTTCAAAAAGGATAAGCACTCTGGAGATACCTTGCTAAAAATTTTGGATTGGTATTGTAAGGTATCAGGGCAATCTATAAATCCTCTTCAATCTGATTTATATTGTTCTCCTAATATGCCTATGGAAGAATAGGAAGCCTTGGCTAGAAAGTTGAAAGTTAATCTGGTGCACAATCCTAGCAAGTACCTTGGCCTCAACTTTAAGCTTAAGAGTAATAGAATAGCTAATTTTCACTTCTTGGTTGAAAAGCTCTAGTCCAAATTGCAGGGTTGGAAGGCTAGGTTATTATCACAAACAGGGAGATCAACTCTTATATCCTCAGTGCTTCAATCTTTACCTTTATACACGTTCTCATGTTTCAAAGTTCCTGATTAGGTGTGTAATGAGATGGATACCATTATTAGAGCCTTTAGGTGGGGGCATGAGCAAGGTGAGAAAAAACTTCACCTTTTGAATTGGGAAAAAATCTGTCAACCTAAGAGGAAAGGAGGTCTTGGTATTAAAAAGTTTGGTCCCATGAACCATGTTATGCTTGCAAAACAATATTGGAATTTGTACCAAAATCCTAACTCTTTGCTGGCAAGGACTTTTAAGGCTAAATACTACCCATATTGTTCATTACAAGAATACACTCCAAAGTCTCATCATTCTTGGTGTTGGAAGAATATTGTAAAGTAGGGTGATTTTAGCCGTAGGGAGGGGCAGTGGAGAGTTGGTAATGGATTCAATATACCACTTACTCATCAAAAATGGTTTCCTAGTTCTCATGGTAACTTGCATCATCCTGAACTACAAACAGGTACAGTGGGGGATCTTATTGACCACAATTCCAAAACTTGGAAAGCTAATTTGGTCCGAACCTTATACCCCTTTCCTTTGAGCAAGCAAATCCTACAAGTTCCCTTACCTAAAACTCATGATATGCAAGACAAGTTGATTTGGAAGTATTCCAATGAGGCTAATGGTAATTACAATGTCAAAAGAGCCTATGAGATTATTATGCAGGAGTCCCGTTCTTCTGGGAATATTCATGGAAACCAAAATGTGTGGAATTTGATTTGGGGAGTCAAAGTACCTTTGAAAATCAATACTTTTGTTTGGAAACTTATCCAGGATAGATTGCCCATTCTCTTTAATTTGAACAACAGAGGCATTCCAACCTAAACAACCTATCCCCTTTGTAATTCTGATGTTGAATCCTCAACTCATCTCTTTCTCCTCTGCCCCTTTACAAGGGCTTGTTGGCACAGATCAACCTTGGCTGTACATGCCACTGACTTTAGGAGTCTAAGTGTCCAACAATGTCTATCCACTATTCTCATCAAGTTCAAATCCAGAGAGATTGCTTCAATGGCTTACATACAAGCAATTTTTACAACTCTATGGCATATTTGGTTACACAGGAATAGGGTGCTCTATGATGGTTTACATCCTAATCCTATAAGTGTGATTTTAATTTCTCAATCTATGGCATGCAGGTACAAAGAGGCTTTTCTTGATCAATCAAGCCACACTAACCAGCCAAGAAGACCTCAACCAGACCACTACTCATCCTCAGGGCAGTAGCAACTGATAGTTAAAATTGTTGGAGCTAGGAGTAGGAAGCAAAAACGATGGTTTTATGCTTATAAAGCTATTACTAGGCAGGGAGATAGCTTGTTTTATAGTGTAAATAGTAGTGTAGTAGATACAATAGGTGGGGCACTGTTGGATGCTATGGTAGAAGCTGCACTCAAAGCTAAAAACCATGGTTTCCGTTATATTTTGTTTCTAGGTACTAGCAGGCATTTAGTCCATCTACTTTAGCATAGGAAGACCTCAAACTGGCTGCAACAGATCAGGCTAGCTGATTTAGATTTTTTGAACCAAAATGGACTTTGCTATGATGTGTACTTAGTGCCTAAGCTTATTGTTAATTCTATTTGGTCAGTTGCTACCTTGGCATGTCAAATGCCTCTTAATTGTAGCTGGTTTAATCCAACTGTTGTGTAATATGTTGGGTTACTTTCTCCCTTTTATGGTATCAAAAAAAAAAAAAAAAGTTTTGATCATAGTTTGCCAACATTATACATTGAAGTTCTAATACATTTAGATCCTAAAGTCTTAGAACCAAAAACTATGGAAGTTTTCTCTTACGTTGTTGACTTAATAATAATAAGGAAAACATATGATTTTTACCATGTAAACACATTAATCTGTCAACATCTATCGCTAGAGGTCTGTCATATTCACTGCTAGACCATTTTTCCTCTTGTGTACTTGTTATAATGGGCCCACTTTTACATTAACCAACTAAAGAGGAAATGCATAATTTTTGTTAGGACATATATGTTTTCACTTGTTAAGAACATATGTCACTTATTTATGTAAATTGGCTAATCCTTTGACAAAACGCACTCTACTTATAATTGGGTAGTTCTAGATGTTTTTAATACTTCAAGAAACAAGGTTTCAAGGTCAAGTGTTGAAGTCATCAAGTCTGTCCAAGAAAAAGCAAGTTGAAGTGCAATTTCATTAAAGCTCGACACCTGCTCGATAGCTACCTCGACACCTGCTATCTGCCGAGATTTAAAAAAACTCAGATTTCCAATATGATTTTCTTGGGATCCGTGAATATGTTTTTGGGCCTTCTTTTCTTTTAACCCTAAACATATAAAAGGATTGTTTTAAGAGCCGACAAGTGTGACACAAGTTGCAAAATCAGTGAGCAATCCCTATTCAAGCAAATTGTGATCAAAAGACGAAGTTCTTGACCTAATTCATCTTCCTTCAAGAAGTTGCTGTGTATTTGCATCGTAGGGTTTTGTAACCAAGCATCTTCCTGCTATTCATCATAAAGGATGAACTGAAGAACTTTGCAGCTAACCTTTCTTCCTAAGTTGGTGTTCTGAAGTCGCGTACTGGGATCCGCGCATTGGTTAGTCACATACTTGGGAGCCGTGCATCAAAGGTGGGAACTGTTGCTACAGATCAAGTCCAATTGAGTATTGGGGTAAGGGTTCAACTGTAGGTTGGTAAGGTACTTGGGATTCATTTACTTATAACAGCTTGATTTGATAATAGTGGAGTTTCGGGAGTGGTGACCTGAAAATCACCCGATGGGGTTTTTGCCGCGAGGTTTTTCCCCATTCATAAACAAATCACCGTTTTATTTAATTTCCGCTGCATATTTAGTTTTTGGTGATTTGTTTGTGCTTCCACGCAATTACATAATAAATTGATTAATTAAAAACTTGGCTAATTAATTAATTGGTTTTATCACAAGGGGTCATTTAGTTTGTGGCCTATCAATTTTTACTATGCGAATACATTTATTGATTTTTCAAACATCTATTGTTGGATGTTTCTCTTGCTTACTGCTAGACTATTATTTAAGCATTTGTTGTGGTGGGTCATCATTTGTGCTAGCTTATGTTTGCAAGAGGTATTTTTGGGATTTTACTATAATCTTTGTTGGATGCAACCTAGACCTCGAGCAAAATAGGTCTTTCACACTTCACCGATAGCCTTTGGGCCATGTTCCAAGCCTAAAGTTGAGTCTCGATCTTGACTTGCCTAACATCATGTGGGCAACGAATAAAAAACGCCCCCAACATTGTGTTAATATTTTTTTCTGTCTTCACTTAATCACTCTCCTATCCCCGTCCACCCCCCACCCCCCCCCCCCCCCCCGGCGTCTATTTTTTTTTAGAATCACCCATTGTCTAATTGATTTTTAGTGTTAACATTTACTAACAACTTATTGACTTTCTGGCCCATGCCCCAATCCCCACTTAACAAATAACAAATTAAAAAAAAAAAAATCAAATTCAACCACTCTACTCGCAAATTCATTCACAAGTATAAATTAATTGTAACTTTATTTAACAATTCAACTCAACTTTGACAATTATTAGTCTTTTTTATTTTATTAAGAAAGTTTTTGTTATGTTAACATTTATTTTGTCTTCACTCAATCACTCTCATGTCCTACGCCTTTTGTCTAATTTTTTAAAAAAAAAAAAAAAATAGAATCACTGCTTGTCTAATTGTTTAAATATCTTTTAGTGTTAAGATTTATTAATAACTAATTGATTGACTAGCACATGCATGTCCTAACCCCCACTTACAAATAACAAATTAAAAACACATTCAAATTCAGCTACTCCACTCATAGATTCAATCAAAAATTTTAATTAATTGTAACTTTATTTGCAAGAATAGATTGTTAAGGGGATCATACTCAAGTTTATTTTAGTTGGACTTGGACTTAAAAAAGATCTTGGTCATAGGGCCATCATATGGGCAGTCCAATGTTCTGCCTTTTGGAGAAAATAAAACACTATCTACTTGATCTTATCAACAAGAGTCGGGCAACTTTTGGGAATTACTCGTACAAGGCTAGACCAAAAACAACATGAGCTGGCGGAGCTCACCGGTGGTGGCTATGCCTTAAACCCAGATAGAATCATTGATTTGAAAAAGGGCATAAACGAGTTGTTGCACCATGAAGAGGTATTCTAGAAATAGAGGTCACGCTTTATATGGCTTCCCACTGGAGACAAGAATACTAAGTTCTTTCACCAAAGACCAAGCCATAGACGCCGCACGAATCATATTGAGGGATTGCAAGATGACCATGATGCATGGTAGATCGACGAGAAAAAAATTTCTATTATTGCTGAGGACTTCTATCGCGAGCTTTTTACCACTTCCAATCTGATACACATGGACAATGTCCTAAGCTCAGTTGCTCGAGTTGTTACAGATGGAATTAATGAGATCTTAACACAGCCATACACTGAAGATGAAGTCCGCAAAGCATAGTTTCAGATGAACCCTTCAAAAGCACTAGGGTTGGATGGTATGTCACCTTTCTTTTTTAAAAAATATAGACATATTGTTGGGCTAGATGTTACCGCTACTATTTTATCAGTCCTACACTTAGGGAGGTGCCTTCGTAAGATGAAATTTACTCATATCGTGTTGATTCCCAAAAAAAAAAATCCTTAGTGCATAACGGACTTTCACCCCATCAGTTTAAGTAACATAGTCTCTAGGATTGTTTCTAAGGTGCTTGCCAACCATCTTAAAATAGTCCTCCCAAATGACATCTCTGACCCCTAGAGTGATTTTGTCCCAGGCAGACTCATCACAGATAACACCACTGTGGCTTTTGAGATGTTGCATCGTATGCGGAATAGACGGCATGGCAAGGTTGGTCATATGGCCGTGAAGCCCGACATTAGTAAATCTTATGAAAAAGTGGAATGGGAGTTCCTTAAAAAGATCATGCTTAGATTGGGCTTATCAAAGCAATGGGTAGACTTGGCAACAGAGACGGTATGCACAACCACTTACTCTATCCTTATCAATGGAGAACCTAAAGATTTCATCACTCCATCCTATGGTATCCATCAAGGTGACCTTCTTTCCATATATCTCTTTCTTTTGTGTGCTGAGGGCCTTTCATCTATGCTACCGAAAGCCACAAAAACTCGACAACTACAAGATCTTCTATCATGTCGAGGAGGTGTTTGTATATCCTGTTAGGTAAAAATGAATTGACCCTTTACAAATTAATTAATTACCCAAGTTAATTAATTAGTTAAATTACATGCAATGACGTGGTAGCACAAACAAATCATCAACTAAACTAAATGCAGCAGAAAATAAATTTGACACAGCGTTTTGTTTATGAATGGGAAAAACCTTCGAGAAAAAACCCCACTGGGTGAATTTAAGGTCATCACTCCCGAGAATCTACTATTATCAATCACAAGCGATTACAAGTATAAGGATTTTACCAAACCCTTTGGCTTATCCTGAAATACCAACCTACAGTTAAACATTTACCCTAATACCCAATTGGACTTATATTGTAGCGGCAATCTCTCCGTTCAATGCACGAATTCCAGTACATGACTAACTTCACCAACTTGAAGAAGATTATCGGTAGTAAAGTTTTTCAATTCATCAACAATGAAGATCAAGAAGCTCTTTGGTCACAAAACTCTTAGCGTAAAAACGTAGTAGTTTCTTTAGAGAGAATGATGAACTAGAGTAATTTCTGCCTCCAGTCACACAATGCATGCACGATGGCCTTTTAAAATAATTCTTATATATGTCTAAAGTTGTAAAAAAAGAAACCCTACACAAATACATAAGCATTGGCTGAAAATCAAATCTGAAATTTTTTATTTCGTAATTTTGGACAGATATAGCTTGTGTCAAGCTTCTATCGAGCTTCAACATTAAATCTCGATAGAAGTCTTGCTGTCGAGATTGTTGTCGAGTTTTAATGAACAACATTTCTTCACTTGTTTCTTGGTCAGATCTTCATGGCTTTAACACTTGACTTGAACAACATGTTTCTTGAAGTCTTAAACTCATCCTAAATCTACCCAATTATAAGTAAAGTGTATTTTGTCAAAGGATTAATCAATTACATAAAATATGTTCCTAACATATCCCATCTTTTGTTAGTCAATGACACCTTGCTTTTTTATGAAGCATGCACTAGGGAATTCCAGAACCTCCTATCCATCTTGGCTCAATATGAAGCAGCTTCTAGCCAAGCTATCAATCGACAGAAAACAGCCCTATTCTTTAGCCAAAATATCTGCCCTGTAGTGAAGGAAGAAATCTGGTCCTTATTGGGTGCTCAAGTCATGCATGACTGTGAAAAATACCTAGGACTACCAATGGTGGGTGGAAAGTCTAAGGTAGGTACATTTAAGGAGATTCAAAAGCATATTCCCAATAGAGTAATGGGATGGAAGGAGAAGCACATTTCAAAAGTAGGGAGGGAGGTGTTGATTATAATAGTGGCGTAAGCTATTTTGACCTACTCCATAAGTCTTTTCGAGATCCCTAGGACAGTGTGCAATGGGATAAACTCAATCTTGGCAAAATATTGGTGGGGACAAACGCAAAATAAGAGAAAAATTCATTGGATTAGTTGGGGTAAACATTGCTCCCCAAATAATAAAAGAGGGTTGCGGTTTCGTGATATCCATGTGTTCAACTTAGCTATGTTAGCTAAATAAGCTTGGAGGCTGATCCATGGAATGCACCTGCTTATTTATGGATGCTGAATAGGGTAGCAATCCATCCTTTGTTTGGCTTAGTCTCCTCTAGGCTAGGGAGCTTCTTCAGGAGGGTTCAGCATGGAAAATTGGTGGTGGCAAAAATGTTGGTATCGACAGCCATAAATGGTTGCCCAACACACCTAGATTTAAACCTGGTGCAAACCAAACCCTGAAAGTCAGTGCTCTTTTCAATCCTGAGACTAGGTAGTGGGATCGTTCTCTCATCCATGCCCTCTTCCACAGCTCCACTAGAGATGATATTCTGCACGTTCAACTCGGCCACTCTAGCTCTCGGGACAAGCTTGTGGATGGAGACCAAGAGTAGGACCTCTATAAAAACGGCCTACTAGGTTGCTCTCCAACTGCACCAACCTGTGACTGGGGAGCACTCTCTCGCTAGGCAAGATAAGCGGTTGTGGAACGAAGTCTGAGCTTTGAACACTGCCCTGAAGGTCCGCAACTTCATATGGCATGCATGCCCCGACGTTCTCCCTACTAGAGTCAACCTTCTCCGCCGAAAAGTGCATATTGATCCACGGTGTACCCTCTATGGACAACATGATGAGACCGCTGACCACATTCTCTAGGAATGCCCCTTTGCCCACAATACATAGGCTTTAGTTCGAGGCAAAATCCAAAAGAGTAACTCTGAAGCTCCGTGTTTCTACCTCCTAGCTCACTAGATGTTGGACAGACTCCTGAAGATGGAACTAGAGACTTGGGCCATGACTGCTTGGTCCTTATGGAATGCTCGGAACAAATTCCACTTTGAGCAGGTCCAAACTTATCCCACGATGATCTTCTGAAGGGCGTCTTCTCTCCTTGAAGAATATCAACGGCTCATGGCTGCACTCCCTCCTTAACGACCACCTTAGGCGTGCTTATACCCATCTTGTAGGCTTTATATAATATACTTGTTTCTTTGTATTTTTTATTCTTTGTCCCCCAGTAGGTAGCTAGCCACTGCGTTGGCTGTCTTTTGTTTACTTTCTTTGGGGTTTGTCGTGTACTTTCACTACAAAAAAACTGGTCCTATAGTGGCGTTTGTGAAACGCCACTATAGGTACTAAAAACGCCACTATAGGCCCATTTTGGCTATAGTGGTGTTTGCTATAGTGGCGTTTGTAAACGCAACTATTGTACCGCTATTATAGACTTATAATGGCGTTTTACAAAAACACCATTATAGGACTGCCCTATAGTGGCGTTTGCAAACGCCACTATAGGACCACCTGTAAACGCCACTATAGACCAATTTTTTTATTTTTGAAAAAGGCTATAGTAGCTTTTTTAAAAATAAAAAAATTAGTCTATAGTGGCGTTTGTAAACGCCACTATAGGTATAAAGTGACAGAACAATAGTGGCGTTTTTGAAACGCCACTATAGCCAAACCACCACCAAAAAATTAATTTTTGGTAATCAAAAGAATTTTTTTTACGTGAAAAAGTTTTTTTTTTTAATTGAATTAAGATTGTAATTAAATTAATATTACAATTTTAATTAAATTAAATGATACAAAATGAAACAAAATACGTTCAACAAATTACAAATCTAAATCTAAAAAAATACAAATTCAAAAAAATACAAAATACAAACACTATAGTCCAGCAAATTCAAAATGAAACACAAACCCACCAAAAAAAATTCAAAGTTAAACAAAATATGCTCACATCCAAAAAAAAAAAAAAATAGCAACTCCACCCAACACATTCAGCCACCATAAACCAACCTGCAAAAAGAAATCATCAAATAGATTTCAAAATTTTCACTACTTTTTTGGTTTTATTAACAAAGATATTATCACACTTGAGATCTCTATACCTATCAATAATAAAAAGCCAAAGAATTCACAAAAAATTAATCAAGGAAAAGACCAAAACAATCATTAAAATTTTTATAAAAAAAAAAATACTTACTTGCAACACCATCTTCAAATCCAAAACCCACTAACATTAACACTACCATAAATAAAATAGGGGAAATAAAATCAAAATAGAGAGGAAGAGAAAAGAATAAATCTAGGTGTGTAGTGAAAGAATAGTGAAAGAAGAAAAAAAAAAAAAAAAAAAAAAAAAAAAGAGAAAAGAAGAGTGGAGAAGCTAGCTAGACGTTGAGAAAAAGAATTGATAAGGTGAGTGGGAGTAAAGGAGAAAAAGAAGTCTGAAGAAGTTTGAAGAAGTGGAGATAAGGGAGAAAAGAAAGAAAAAAAAAAAAAAAAAAAAGGAAGTCTGAACAAATTGGCTAAACGTAGAGAATATGAATTGATAAGGTTTGTGGGGGTAGGTGGGGTCAGGTGGGTTTTGAATTTTGAATATTGTAATTTTTTTAATGCTTTATATATATATATATATATATATATATATATATATATATATTTAAATTAAGAAAGGATAGGTTTATAATATTTTTACAACAAATTTTACGTGGTATGTTTTTATTGGTTGTTATTGTTATGGAAAAAAAATAATTTTAGTGTTAAATTTAAATTTGAATCAATAACAACTAACTACTTATCACTTTTTGTGAAAATATTATAAAAATATTGTAAACATAGCATCTCATTTAAATATAAATATATAATAATATAAATATATATTTAAATATATATATAGAAACTGAATGGCCGGCCATTCAGTTTCAGTTTTACTTTAGTTATTTTTTTTTTATTAGGAATATGGTAGAATATTCCTAGGATCTATGGCATATTTTTGGAATATGCCATACTATTTGTGTAAGCCTGCACCATTACCTATAGTGGCGTTTGGTAAACGCCACTATAGGTCCATCCCAAACACCACCATAAGTCCCCTATTTTAATTTTTTTTTTGTGCTGGATTTTTTTTAAATTTTTTTGTGCTGGAATTTTTTTTAGCTGGGCTATAGTGGCGTTTACAAAACGCCACTATAGGTCATACCATTACAAATGCCTATAGTGGCGTTTATAAAACGCCACTATATGCCCTACTGTTACAAGGACCTATAGTGGCGTTTGTAAAACGCCACTATAGGCCCTACCCAACCGGAAAAAAAAAATAAATAAATAAATAAAAAGTTCCTATAGTGGCATTTGACATGCTGCTATAGACCCATTTTTTAAACGCCACTATAGGACACTCCAAACGCCACTATAGGGCACCTATAGTGGCGTTTTTAAAAAAAGCCACTAAAAAAAAACGCCACTATAGGACCAGTTTTTTGTAGTGTTTCTTTATTTTAATATACTTCTATCGTCTTCCGTAAAAAATAATAATAAGAAGAAGAAGAAGAAGATTTAGGATTAGGGACTCAAGAATCAAGATATTCAAAATTTTATTTTTGGGTGTAAAAATGAAAAAAGAAATTATAAAATTACTTTCATAGAATTCTCATATTTTCCCAATTTGGGAATAGTCTATGAGAGCATTAGCATTGAGGAATTCTAATGCTAAATCTAAGGAAAATTTGGCATTTTAAGCCTAAAAAACTCTTGCATCAAGAAATTGTAAACAGTAATATTGCAAATTTTTTTGCAATATTCCTACAGTACAATTCTAAACACAAAATTGCATTATTCACAATATTGCAAAACAAAAAAAAAAATATATATATATATATATATATATTTTACTCATCCTTTTTCCCCCAAAATTTCTCTCTCATCCCTCTCATTTTTTCTATTCTCTCCTCTCTTTTCCTTCTCTGTTTCTCCATCTGCTCTCTCATCTCTGAAGCTTCATCGCTGAAATTTCTCACGCATCTCTGAAATTTCTCACCCATCTCACACGGCCTCTCTCTCATTGCACCGGTGCTGGGTTTTGGATTTTTGAGGTTGGAGGTTGGATCAACGTGGATCAGCGAGCTAGGTTTGGATTGTTGGGCTGGGATCGGTTGATGGTGGGTTTGGATCAGTTGATTGAAGGGTTTGAAATGGTGGATCTGTTGATCGATGGGTGGATCATTTGGGTTGATCATCGGTAGCTCCGATGGTGGCTTCGGTGATGATATTTGGGTATTTTCGACAGCCTGGGTTTCGAATCGACAGCGTAGGTTTGTTGATTGGTGGCTTGGGTTTGCTGATCAGTGGCTTGGGTGGGTGTGGTGGCTATTGTTGGCTCCAACTAGTTTGATGGTTTGTGTGTGTGTGGCTTTATTGATGGTTTGTGTTTGTGTGTGTGTGGCTTTGTTGTGGTTGGGTTGTGGCTGAAGTGGCTGGTTCTTCTAGGTATTTTTGACGGCTGGGTTTTGCTGGGTTGATCATTGGCTCCAACTGGTTTGATGGATTGTGTGTGTGTGGCTCTGTTTAAGGTTTGATGGTTTGTGTTTGTGTGTGTGTGTGTGTGTGTGGTGATGGGTTTGGATAGGTTGATTAGTGTATCATGGGTCTCTGTGTGTGTGTGGCTTTATGTGTTGAACCGGTGCTAGAGGTTGAGGGAGAAAGAGAGGAAAAAAAAAAAGACTGTTGGAAAGCCCAGGAAAACAAAAGTTACGGTTAGAAAAAAATAATAAAGAAAGATTAAAAAATAATATTTTAATAAAAATAGAGTTTTGGGATGTTGAAAGTATTGTAAAATAGGATGGTATAATAATAAAATGGATTTTTGGAATGATAAAATAGAGTAAAATTGGAATTCTCTTATGCTAATGCTTTGAGGCCTCCACTATTGTAGGCTAAACAACAACCTTAGCACCAATCGTTCCCTTCAAGGGCTACCCTTTAACTTCATAAATATCAGGGACAAAGACAACGCTCTTCCTAGAGGCAATTTGCAATGTGGAAAATACTTAAAAGATTTCTCAAAGTTTAATAGTAGGCCGTGCAAATAAATGGTAGATGAGCCCAAAGTGGTTTTTGGCCTATTACATATATTAAGCCATAGCTCAGGGGTCTATTTAACAACCTCAAAGATACATTGACACCCTTAATAAGAAAGATCTGGCAACCCATTTTAGAACCTTAAAGATAAACTAAAACCTGTCAAAAGAAACATATGTGTGTATTGAGGTGTCTCTCAAAAAGCAAGTGAGAGAGAGGCATAAGTGAATTTCCAAAGAATTTTGTTTATTACAATAAAGGAGTAATCTATCTCAATTAAGCCTACTACAAATAAATTTTGAATTTTGATAGAATTAAATTTTTTCTGAATATTACACTTTTTTTTTTTTTTTTTTTTATAATTCAATTTACAATAATGGGAAATGGTGGATTTGAATGCCAAATATCTCCGTTAAAAAACTAGAAAATATTAGCTGAGTTATAAGGCTTTTAATGTGAGAACATTATACAAAATAGTTTTATGACTTTTATCTTTTATCATTAAATTAAATTAAATTAAAGAATGTATTTTTAGTCATAAAATAATGGTTTATTTCTAAAACAAATACTCCTATTTTTTGGGTAAAATATTTCTAAAATATTTTATCTTAAAAGAAAACACCAAATCCACGTTGCTTTTGTGACGTGGCTTGAATTGGAGTTGGTGAAGGATTTTTTTTCAAAATAACATCATTTTTTTTAACAATTTCGTTAGTTAACATAGTTTGCAAACTATTTAGAAAACTAACATCTCGGGTTTGTAAAAGTCGAATTCACTGTAGTAACTCGAGTGCAAGACTCTTGAGTTCGATGGAACTCAAGTTTTAGAAACTCTAGTTCCTTGCTCTTTTTCCTTGGTTCCTTTTCCTTTGTTCTTCATTCTCCAAAGGCCAGACCTTTTCTCCATACCAAATCAAGAACAAACCCACAAAGACCAAATCAAGAATAACCTCAAGAACCCATAAACACCCACCCACAGCAGAAACCACACCCATAAACCCACAAATCTCAAAAATGGTTTTGGTTTGGGTTGAGAGAAATGAGCTAGAGATCAGACCACCGCCGATGGTGGCTATAAGTGCTCAAAAAATAAAGGCCCAAGCCTACTAAGAACAATGGTACCTTACCCTTTATACCAAGCCCAAACAATAAAATTCCTATGCGAGTGAGAAAAGTACTTCAAGTGCAACTCTAAACTAAGTTTTGGGATATAGTTGAAGAGATTAGAGTGATAGAAAAGAGAATTTTAAGTAGTGATTGGAAGTAATGCTCTCCTTGGGTTGGTCCAAATATTAGTTTCTTATTTATGAGTGTTACAAGTTCTAGACCAAATTACATTGTTCACTTTCCTCTTTGTCTATTTCTTTGAGAAAATAATATCCATCCTCTTTTCTAAGATGTTCTCTTCTTTTTATATCCTTCCTCCTTGCATCATAACCCTTTGCTTGTATGCCTCAAGGCATTTCTCAATATACTTGTCCCATCAAACTCTGCTGAAGATGGTAGAAGAGGTTGCTAGCTGTGAAGTTATTGTTCTAGTACCATTTCCACATTAATGCAGGTAATATGGTTGGTATAGGGCATTCAATGTGAAGGTGGAAGTATCGCTTTCAAGAAGCTCCTTCTCACATTCTTTACCACCACTATGGCTCTCTCTCCCCCCTCCATGGTCCTTCTTAAGATACTAAATGCCCATACTTCTACTTTCATCCTCAAGTTAACGGAATCCTCAGAGTTTATTCAGCTCTTTGGATTGATTTATGCAAACCATTCCTTGTTCTATTCCTCTTCGGTCCTTGAAACCCCCACAGTGGCAATGATTGTCGGAGGAAGAGCCAAAGAGCTCGGCCATGGAAGTTTAGAGAGCAGAGGAGTGGGTTCGTTGTTTTTGATTGATTTGGGTTTGTTAGTTCTTTCTTCTTTGTGATCTCTGCCTTCTTCTTAGTGAATTTTTGGAACTCGAGTCTTAGAGACTCGATTTCCACATTGATTTTCATAGAAAGCGAGCCTTTGATACTCGAGTTGCTATAATGAAGTAAAGTCTAGGACACTCAAGATGTTAGTTTCTTAAATAGTTTGGAAACGATGCTAACTAATGAAATTGTTTGAAAATGGGTGTTATTTTGAAGAAAAAAAAATCCAGTTGGTGAACTACCTTGTTCTTTTCCTCATTAAAATGGTGTCATTGCCATAAAGCGAAGTAGGGAGGGAATTAAGTTGTTCTTTTCCTCATTAGTTTGGTCCAACGTTTAAATTGTTTTTTTTTTTTTTTTTTTTTTTTTTTACCTTTTCCGTCTTCAAACCACAAAATGTAAATCCAGGTATGCATCTACCAAGTAATGAAAGTAGGCAAATTTAGTATTAAATGAAATTTCTCCAACAATGATTAGAAAATACAAGGCATAATAAGTAGTTTAATTATGACGTAAGAGTAGTGTGTCTGATCATTTTCATATATGTTAAACTCAGACACTCCGCGATATAGCTTCTTGTTGTTCTAGCCATCCTTAATGGCCAGCACCACAAAAACCTTTGCAGTATATATCGCATCTGGAATAGCCATAGTTTGGCGGGCACCGCTTAGGATAGCAAGCCTTATAGCATTGAACATCATACATATAATAAGCTTCCCCAAGCTCAACACAAGCAGCAAATATCACAACCATGGCAATGAGGAGCAGGGCTACCACTTTGGTTGAACCCATTTGCGCTCCGCTTCTTCGTACTTTGGGGTTTTGTTTTGTGGGAGTCTTTGCATTTTATAGCAATATATTTTCGTTGGAAAACAAATGGGAGTTAAGAGGCCCACCTATTTTTGGGTTAGACTATGGAATCATTTAGTTGATGAGAAAACATTGGCCAAAATTGGAGTTTGATTTCATTTTTTAAATAATATAGTAAGTAGGCAATGCTTTTAAACTATATTTTTTATTGGCATCTCGAGTCTAAGATACTCAATTTTCTCCTATAAATCGAGTCTCAATGACTCGATTTCCATGGTCTGATCACGTCTGATGTGACATCTTTTTCCACGTGGCGACCACTTGGAAATCAAGTCTCTAAGACTCGATTTATAAACCAAAAAAATTTTAAGTTTCAAGTCGCTCATGTACAAGCCGAAATACCAAAAAAAAAAAAAACAATCAGATTAGAGAGAGAAAAAGAATCTAAAGCTCACCTCACTGAAAATACAATCAGATCAGAGAGATAGAGAGAGAGAGAGAATCTAAGTTCACCTCACTCACACGGCCTAGGGCTCGCGTGGCCTAGGTCTCGACCCGATCTAGCCAAAGAAACCACAGCAAAGAGAGGGAGTGAGACGGATCTGGTTGTGGATGGTTACAAATCTAGTGGTTGCGGTGGTGTTTTTGTTTCTTGGATTAAAGCATAAGAAAGACTGAGAGAGAAGGAGTGAGACAACAAGAAGAAGAAGAAAGAGAAGAGAGCAGCCTTTTTGGCTTTCTTTTCTTCTTTGACTTCTTTCCCTTTTTTTTTTTTTTGGCTTTGATTTCTATTTTTCTAGCTCTGATTTCTATTTCTTTTCTGGGCTTATAAATCGAGTCTTAGAGACTCAATTTCCAAGTGGATGCCACGTGGAAAAATTGCCAACTCAGACCTGATTAGAACATGAAAACCGACTCTCAAAAACTCGATTTATAAGCCCTAAATCGAGTCTCTTAGACTCAAAATACTAGTAAAAAATATAGTTTGAAAACATTGCCTACTAACTATATTATTTGGAAAATGAAATTAGATTCCAATTTTGGCCGAAAACATTCTATCAGGCTGTGGCGTAAAACTAGTGTTTTACGCCAGCCAATAGATGTTTGCGACGTTGAAGTTCACTTAAAGAAACAATATGACCTCAAAAAAAAAAATTTCACGCTCACAACTTCCTCTGCTTCCTTCACGCCAAACCTCCACCATCGCCACACAAATCGCCAGAGCAGAATGAGGAGAAGAAGAAAGAGTTCTTGCCATGCCCTCTGCTTTCTCCTTTAGGATTGTGCCGTCCTTTGCTTGCCCAAACCTCCACCACATCATACACCGAAGCTTACCACCACAGAGTTTCCCAGAGCTGTATGTGGAGCTTGGAAACAAACTAGAGCCGTCGTGAGCCACGATCCAAAGGTTTGTTTTTCATGATTTTCCCTTTTCCCCAATTTGGATTTCGAATTATTAATGGGTTTTTTTTTTCTTCTGTTTTTTGGGTTTATAGGTTTTCTGTTTTTTGGATTTATGGGTTCAGTACATTCGTGTTTGGGATTTTAGGTTTTAGAATTGGAATTTAAGGATTCTGGGTATTGCTAATTTTGTTCTAATATTGCTCTTACTAATAGCTTGAGGTTTTGTGCTAATTTTATGCTAATTTTGGGTTTTCTGCTAATATTATTAGTCTTTGAATTGTTATTGTTGGGGGTGATTTTGAGAAGAGAAAACATTATTGATGGGTTTTTCTGGGTTTATAGGTTTATCAAACTTGTGGATGTTTGAGGATTCATTGGGTGATCACTTGTCCAAGAATTTAGTGGAGCGCTTATCTGCTCTGAGAACTCGTATCATTATAGAAAAAACTTGATACTGCTTTACTAACTGTGAGACCTCAATTATTCAAACATTGGATAATTTGCTGTTTGTAGGAGGTTTAACCTTAGCTGATCTTCAGCAGGCTCTAGAAGATTACTTGCCTGTTCTTTTAGGACTAGTTAAAGATGGTAAAGCATGTATTAGTGCCACTATGATTTGAATGTTTTAACTGTTTTGGATAATTCATAATAGTGGCACTTATCTGTTATTTGTAGGAAGCCATCTATAATACAAGGTGCAATTTGTATGGGTAAACCAGGAGGGTGACGCTGAGGTGGGAGTATAGGACTAATCTATCAATTTTCAAATTTCTTTCCTGCCTTTCATTTCTAGTTGTCATTACATCCCTCCTCCATTCAGTGGAATTGATGGTTTTATATGGATCAATACTTTTGCAGGAAACTGGCATGTCTAATGCTTGGTATGAGGTGTTGTCAGTTTTGCACTTGATGGCAATGCTATCATTATCACAGGCCAACTTATTACTTCTCCCAAGAACATCTGCCGATGGTTACCAGCCATAGGTATCAGAAGGTAGTTTTAGTGCAAAACTTTATGCTTGAGTTATTGTGACCTCTAATTTTGTTATTTATTTGTAAAATTTACATTGGCTATCATATATAAACTTATAATAGAGAAACATCTGGTTCCAAATTTATTATAGAATTATTTTGGGACATTTTTTTAATATATATATATATATATATAAAGCTTTCTCCTTGTTCAACATTTCCGAAGAGTAATATCAAAATTTTGAACGTATTTTTATTCCTAATAGTCTTCAATGGGTTAGGGAAATTTTGTTTCATATGGTAAGAAAATACTATACCAATTAAATTTCTCCTTATGTGATGGTTGGTCTTTCAAGCTTAGAGGCTGCTTAATCATTTTAATTTGTTTCTCTCCCTTGCCATAGATTTGTGGTAACTATAGTTGGTGTTAAGGGACCCTCTATTATTTTTTTTTCTTTAATTTTTATTTTTGTTTACCGAACCCTTGGATCTCATTTTGTTTCAATTTTGATCTGTCTGATGACTAAGTTTTATTGTTAAGTATAAAGCTTGCTGATTTTGCTTGGGTTTTCAAATTGGGATATTGGCTATGGCCGAATGTGTAGTGATTGAACTAAAAGTGACCTGCTTGTAGTTGATGTGGGTATAAGTCTCTTGGCTTTGGCATTAACCAAGAGTAAGTTTCAAATTTCGGAACATTGGCTGATTTGAATGCCTAATGTGAGTTTGGTAATCATCAGGATCATAGTTGCAACTTGAATGAGCTTTCATATGTAATTGTTTCTTACTAGGATACCCCTTTGCTTATATGGACAATAATGATAGAGATAAGTAACCACACATTTAATGGCTTTGAGTTATCAATTCTTGAGCTAAAATATTTATTTTTGTTGTAATTGTATAAGTATTCTACTAGATTTTGTGGTGTTTGTATCCCTTCCTTTGTAGACTTTGTTAATAATTTGAATTTTAGCTTGTAATAATTTAGAGGGAGTCTATGTATGGTCAAAATTTTCCCTGCAAAATTTTCATTGGCAGATAATACTCTCCTAGGTATAAAATTAGCTATTACACTTCATTTTTATCAATGTTCTGTATCTGCAGAACATTTTTTTTAGTGGACAGTCTAAAATATGAGTACATTAACAGGCTATGAATTTTGGTGCCAGCATTCATATAAAAGTTCCCATTAATAAAACACTATAATTTCCATTCATTGGTAAGTGAAGAAAAGATAGAGAGAGAGCATGCCTTTGCCATGATAGATACAAAAGCTCTAGCAACCCAACATATACATATGCATATACATACCCCACCCCCCCCCCCCCCCCAAAAAAAAAAAAAAAAAAACAAAACTCCAACAACCCAACATAAACTTCAAAAACCTAAATTTACCTAGGTCAAACCACAACCAAAAAAAAAAAAACACGCACACACACACACAATATCAATCTTATAAGCATAATACAGCTATAGCAACCCAACAAAAACCCACTTGTGAAAAAGTAAAACAAATTTTGAAACTTTCAACGCAATTGTCAACTTCTTCACAGCAAGTTCCAATTCAGTATTCAATTATCATTTCCAAACTCAATCCCATCACATTGTACATCTAAAGCCAATTTATCTAACAATCAATCTAACTTAATCAAATCAATCAAACATCCCTAATTCAAAAACCAAAAAAACCCCAGATCATATCAAAACCCAATACAGCATCTTTCATTAGAACAATACAAGATATGAACATACACTCACCCTCCGTTCTCATAAAAAAGGAAATGCCCAAAATTTGAAACTTTCCGATAAAGCAAACAAAAAAATCCAAACACCCAATTCGAAATCCAAATTGGGGAAAAGGGAAAATCATGAAAAACAAACCTTTGGATCGTAGCTTGCGGTGGCTGCGGTTTGTTTCCAAGCTACATGCAAACCTCTGACGAACTCTGTGGCAGTGAGCTCCGATGTGTGGTGTGGTGGAGGTTTGGGCAAGTAAAGGATGGCACAACCCCAAAGGAGGAAGTAGAGGGCATGGCGAGAATTCTTTCTTCTTCTCCTTGTTCTGCTCCGGCAATCTGTGTGGCGGTGGTGGAGGTTCGACGTGAAGGAAAAAGAGGAAGCTATGAGCATGAACTCTTTTTTTTTTTTTTTGAGGTCATATTGTTTCTTTAAGTGAACTCTGATGTGGCAAACATCTATTGATTGGCATAACACATTGGTTTTACGCCACAGCCTGATAGAATGTTTTCTCTATATAATTGTGTAAATATAGTATGTGACACTCGTCTGTAATGAGTTTTGTTTTTGCATTTGTGACAGAGGATTCAAAAATCCCTTTGTTTATATGACACATCAATCAATATCTTTTACCATTGCTATATATAACTGCGAAAGCCAATTCCTAAATCTCTCCTCCAATACATCTCTCAATTGCTTAATCACAAATTAAACCTATTCTAAAATCAATATATTTAAAATAATACACTAAGCAATTCTACTTTATATTGACGCAAAATAGAAGGGTGGGAAACCGATATAAACACAGCATAAAAACTTCCAAGAGAGAGAAGATTTAAAATTTAAAAAAAAAAAAAAAAAAATTTATTTCCTAAGCACAAAAATGAAGTATCATAAACAAAACTAAACTCTTGACTTTGTGGCCTTCTGAGTTCAAAGTTCAAAATATAGGAAATCCTCCAATAGTACACAAAGAATTGATGCATATGATTGGTGTTAAATCTCTTTTGTGCAAATGCAAACATTTTAAATGCAAACTGCAATAGTGATGTAACTTTTTTTGACAACGATGTTTTCCCTTTTCCTCATTTTAGGTGGATGGTATTAATCAAAGTCATTGTACAATTAAGTAGATGGAAATAATTGAAGTTATCACAGAATATGACATTTATTCACATTTCTTTTAATAATGGTTTTCCTCATAGCCACATGCATTTTTCAACTCTATTGATTTTTTTTTCTTAGTTACCATGGACAAAGAGATTTGAATAATTGAATCCTGAAGATTTTTATTAGAAATAATAAAAAATGTCAATTAAGTTACACCTATCTTTGCAATTATAAAGTATTTCTCAATAAAAAGAAAGTTTGATCAATCTCTGTAAGCCTTAATTAGAGATTTTTTCATTGTTTCCTCCCAAATAAAGGATAGGTACAGAGCAACATGTTATAGTTAGAACTGACAAAACGGTTCAGAATTTTTTGACCCGACCCGACCTAACACGAAAAATACCTGACCCGAACCCAATTTTTTTAACTCGAAGTAAAAACGGGTTAACCCGTGACCCGACTCGTGTTTTTTGTGGGTCAACCCAACCTGACTCGACCTAAGCCAGAACCATTTTTTTTAAAATTTTTTGTTTTGGTAAAAAAAAAAAATAGTGAAATTAAGACAATATTGGTTTAATTGTTTATTGTGAGGTTTAAGGAAACAATTGATACATTTACATACTGCATGCAAATTAATTGAGAGATAAATGAATGAACATTATGTAATGAGTAAAGATTTTTAGATATCAAATAGTAAAGTACACGTCAAGATAATTTGGTTACAATAAAGTTAAAAATAGATTTAAAATTGTAGACATATGTGAGACACATTTATAAGTGTGAAAATAGTAAAGCCAAAGTATCAAATTAGTATAAATTACGAATGCTTAGACCTATTTTTTAATAATTTATGTTCAAAATAAACAGTTTTTCAAAATAAATTATGATATTTCATAGAGTGTGTACTGCTTAACAATGATATGATCTTCATAAAAAAGACCATGTATAAATAAGTAAGCAATCAAACTTTAATGTATATCTTAAATTGAAATAGAGTGTCAACCACAATTGATAATAGATTATAAAATTATTTGTTTAAGATTGTAACTTTCTTATATGTTTTTATTCTTTATCAAATGACTTATCCAATAAGTCATTTGTAATTTTGTTTTATATTTTGGAATGTTAATATTGTGTAGAAATAAAACTTGTATATTTGTTTTACTTATCTTTGTGTTATTTTCTTTTAGATAGCAATGTTAGGATTTGTATAATTTTAAAATTATTGAATAAGTATTAATAAGTTTAACTAAGTTCATTCTTGATATAAGTGATTAATTCAAAATAATGTATTTTATATCAAGTAATATGTTGCATAACTTTCTAAATGGCAAATACATATTATTTTCTTTATAAAAATAAAAAATAAAAAAAAAAATTATGTGAAAGATACGGCCAACCTAACCCAATCCGCAACCCGATTAACCCGTCCCGAACAGCCCATTTTGCTTTCAGTTAAAAAAAAAAACTCACATTACATCAACGTTTCATTAAAAAAAAAAAAAAAAAAAAAAAAAAAAAAAAAAAACCTTCCGGATCGAGTGGCGCCACGGGATTTTCCTCTGGATAAGAAAATCAGGACAGCTGTCAGAAAATTAACATATTTATCTTTCCTAGTTGCTTGTCTCCCTCAATGTTTAATTCATTGTGAAAATCAGTGATTTGTTTATTGGATTGGGCCGCACGACCATGTCAAAATCCTTGTAAGATTGACATGTATTTAAGAAGATTATATGGAGAAGAGGTTGTAGAAGAAAAACAAAAATTCTTAAACCAAATATGTCACCAAACACAAGTTCAGATAGTTCTACACCCTTGTTAGAGGCTAGTGATCACCATCACAATGAAGAAGAAGCAGAAGAAACAAATAGAGGGTGTTGTAAGAATGTGTTGGATGTGGTAGAGGCCAAGACCCAATTGTTGTTTTCCCTACCAATGATTCTCACCAATGTTTTCTGCTACTTAATAACCTTAATTTCGGTCATGTTCGCCGGCCACCTTGGTGAGCTCGAGCTTGCCGGTGCAACTCTTGCAAACTCGTGGGCAGTTGTCACAGGCCTCGCTGTCATGGTAACTCTTTCTATCATGTTCATGTCTTTTATTTATCTAGTTTTCCTTCATTTTCTTAAAATCTTAAATTAAGCAGCTTCATATTATACCTTCAAAGATTTCAAAGAGAGTAATAAACGCCCATCTGTTCACAAATTAAGCAAGAAGTTCAGAGAATAGTAATGAAACATTTCTAGTGTCTCATTCTTGCTAAGCTGATACGCTTCCCCAAGAAATACTTATATAGATACTACTGCCAAAATTTTTTTTGCAGTATATATCAATCTGATACGCTTCCTATTTTATTTAAATATTCTCTTTTTCTATTTCTCTTTTCCTCTTCCTTTTCCTCTCTTTCTCCCTCAACCTCTGGCAAACCCATACCCAGCAAGATCACAACAAGCAAATCACAACAAAAAATCACCCAAATCAACAGAAACTTAACCAACCATCAAAAAATCACCCAAAGCCACGCCGATCTCGCCGCCACAACAACTACCAAACAGTCACCCAAAACCGACCCAAACGCCGGAAACACATGCCCAAGGGCGATCTCCACATCCCACGCCCAACGCCGATCACCACCCCACACCCAAACACCGATCTCTGCGCCAATCCCCAAATGCCGATCTCCACGCCACCACACTGATCTGCAACAAGAGAGAGAAGAGAAATAATGAGTCGGTGGTGGCTTGCCATGGCCGGTGAAAGTGGGTCAAGCCATGGCGTGGTGGCTATGGAGTTTTGAGTCTGAATAGAGGAGAGCAGTATGAGAGAGAAGGAAGATAGAGAAAAGAAAATAACTAAAGAGAGAGAGAGAGGAAAAAGAAAGTTGGTCCGAGTTTTTTTTAATAAAAAGTATGAGGTAGACAATTAAAAAATAATTTTTAAAAATACAATTGTACAGTAGCATCTTATCACAATTGTAAAAATTTTTACAATTTCGAATATTTACAAATCCAAATGCTGACTCAGTGGGAGAGCAGAAGTGGCAGAAGGAATTGTTTGTTGCCCTTTTTTTTTTTTTTGGTTTTGTTTGGTTTTCTCTGTCTGAACATTCTGTTTTTCCACGTAATTGCTTTCAAATATGACAATGATGACTGTGAAAGGGTCGTATTGACAATCCACTGCACTCCACATATGACCAAGAATAAAAAAATTCAATAGCAAAAGTATGCATAAAGCCATAAACGTGACCTATAATATGATTGAAAAACTGAAGGTCCACATGACTGGAGCCATGTTTCTAGTTTTTTTTTTTTTTTGATGAACATGTTTCTTGTTTTTTAAGTAATGCGATACCAACCTTGAATAATAGCAAATTTAAAAATAGGGTATGTTTAGTTGAAGGTAAAATATGATGTATAGAAAATAATGGAGAAAAAATAAAAGAGAATAGGTTTGTGTGTTGTTTGATAAAGAGGGAGAAAAAGAAAATTTTTAGGTGCTGCACAAAATTTGCCTCTCCTAGAGAGAAAACAAGTGTGGAAATGTCTTTGAGGGGGAAAAAACAAAAATAACCCGCCTTTTTTACTCTTACAACTTCACCTACCCTACTTAATTTTCACGCACTCTACCTATTTCCTACTTTTTCTGCTCTCATCATCAATTTTCTCAGACTCCTCTTCACAAGCATCTTCACAACTCAACAGTAATAATTAAAACTTCTTTTTTTTTTTTTTTTCTTTTTCCTTCTTCTTGTCCGGTAATAATCTCAACTTAATTTTCTTTGTTTTTGTTTTTGTTTTTTTTTTTTTTTCTTTTTGTTTCGGTTAGCAATATTAATATTCTTTCCAGTATTAACTCAAAATCTTTGGCTTAGCAATATTAATTTTGCCCATGTTTTTTATGATGTTGCCCATGATTTTAACTAGATCTTTTCTGCCTAGTATATATAATTTGTTGAACTTATATATTCAAAACTTTGTTGCCCACGTTTTTCTTCCCAGCAAAGTTAACACATAATACAATTTTTATTGCCCATAAAATTTATATTATATATAATAATAAAGAAAAATAATAAAAATTTATGTACAATTTAAATTTTAATATTATTTAATAAGTATAAATAAATCTATCTCTTACCTATTATGTAACAAGGGTATATTAGTTAATTTATATAAATTATATTTTCTATCCTCCTATTTTTTTCTTTAATCAAACAAAAGAGTTTTTTTACTTTTTTTTACTTTTCCACCTTCTTACTTTTCCACTTTTACAACTAAATACATACAAAGAAAAACTAAAAATTTTTTTATCTTCTTATTTTTTCACTCCTCTAACCAAACACACCCTCAGTCTATCATGAGAATGATTAAGACCAAATGAGGGTGATCATACATAACATTGAAGTGACATAATTCTTACTTTCAAATTTATTTTAATGAACAATGAAAATATTTCATGATCAAAGCACTGTGGTACAGTTGCATGAGCAGACAAAACAAAAAAAAACACAGATGGAAACAAAACTATACCTGCAGCCAAAGCAGACCCACTAGGCACTAGCAAAGTATGGGATGATGATCCAAAGGGTACAAAGAATTCTGCTTTGAATATTGGTATCCTTAATGTTCTTCTTTTGTACAAGACAATTTCGGAGAGAGAGCACTCAAAAAATAATTAAGTGGTCCCTTGCTTCCAGCTTGCTCCAACAGAGACCACAGTCCACAGCAAGGTTATCTTTAGTGGGGAGAGCCTGTTTTGAATGGCCGACCAAATAAATAAAGTGCTTGGGGAAATTATTTGTAAACCACACAATCTTACACCAGTTATTTTGAGGTTTGCTCAATCAAACAGCCTTCTTGTGAAGGATGATGTTGTTTTCAACAGCTTATTTTGCTTAGAATTTAAGCTAGGAAAATAAATAAAATAAAAAAGTGAAATTTTAGAAAGTGTTAGTTCACTCCAACTTATCCAAGCATTCAATTTGGATGTCAAACAATTTATCTTGAATACATGCATACCAATCTTTCTGACCTGGCTGGTGGCCATACCATTGTCCAATTGGTATGAAAGAAAACAATTTAGCTGACGATGTACTGGCACTGGCACTGTAAGTGTCAGTGTATATATTCTCATTAAAATTTTCAATTGTAATGTTAGTGAAGGATTTGATCCCCATTTCCCACTTTTTATCTCAATAAATGGAGGATTTTCTCCAACCCCGTGAGCCCTCAAGAGTTGTAACCTCCCAAATATAACCTAATGTTGCAAATAGCCTCCATATGGACCACATAATGGTAGCCATGTTCTTGCAAAGACCCAACCAAAACTCTTTTTGAGGAGGATTGATGTCAGACCAAGCAATCCTGGTAGCATAGGGTTTGTCAGTAGCTCCATTCCACAAGAATGAATTGATTACCTCTGCTCCATAAAGTTTTTCAAAGAATGAAATGTTTGCCCAATTTGAGTACTGTATAGTACTGATGCCATCAACTAAAGGCCTACAATGCGACACAGTTGGTTTTCCTTGAAATCAAGGGCACTCTCTAGTCTTTAACTTCAGCTGACACCTTTGAGAAAGAGACCTCAAACTTACCCACATAAGTTGCCAAACCAAACAGTGCCTTGAACTCTACCAAAAACTGATTATTAGCCTCAATAGAATCTTTGTTAGCAGCATAAAAAATCAACTGGTCAGCAACAAAACATAGGTGAAACAGATTCGCTTTTGTTACTTTTAGGATGGTACATGAAACCATTCCGTCCTGCTCTTTTTTGCAATATGAAACTAGTGAAAACCATTATAATCAGTACAAAGAGGTAGGGGGACAAAGGATCCTTTTGCCTCAACCTCTTTTTCACTTCAAAATATCCAAATAAAACACCATTTAAAGCTATAGAGTATTTAGGAGTAGATATACTTGTTAGGATTCCTGCAGGAATGCCCAAGAAGATTTTGATAGAAATTCACTGCCATACTTGTTATTCTGATTCATGGTTAAGACATATTGCTGTTCCAACGATTTCGACCGAAATTGACGTTGTCCACCCGAAACGAAACCGAACCGAACTGTGGTTTCAACTGAAGGCAAACTATTTAATGATACTCCATAGTTGATTCTTACATTATAATTATTTGTTTTTTCATTCTAGATTGGGTTAAGTGGATCACTTGAGACACTTTGCGGGCAAGGATTTGGTGCAAAATTATACAGACTGTTGGGGATTTATCTACAAGCTTCTTGTATCATATCCTTCCTCTTCTCTATCATCATAGCCATTATCTGGTTCTATACAGAACCTATTCTAATCTTAGTTCATCAAGAAACTGAGATTGCAAAGACGGCCGCTCACTATATAAGATTTCTCATTCCTGGATTATTTGCATATGGCTTCCTGCAAAACATCTTGAGGTTTCTTCAGACACAATCTATTTTGTGGCCCTTGGTCATATTCACAGGTCTACCATTGGTTATTCATGCTGGCATTGCATATACTTTAGTACACTGGACATCTCTCAGTTTTGTGGGAGCTTCATTGGCAGCTTCAATTTCATTATGGCTATCAGTCCTTATGTTGGCCATGTATGTGACTTGTACAAAGAAATTTGAGCATACATGGGGGGGATTTTCATTGGAATCATTTCAATACATTCTTCCAAGCTTGAAACTAGCCCTTCTCTCTGCAGCAATGGTATGGTAAGTGTGCTTTTAATTCTATTGTGTCCGCTATTCTTAATGATTATGCTTTTTTTTTTTAATAATTAACATGGTTTTAAAAACCGAACCGGTCATAGAACCGTTTTTTTTGTAATTTCCGGTTCAACCCCGGTTTTTGACCGGTTTTTGGCCGGTTTTCCGGTTGTTGACCGGTTATTGATCGGTTTTGGAGCTTTTAACCGGACCGGATTGGCATCCGGTTCCCGGTTGAACCGGTCAGACCGGCCGGTCCGGTCCGGTTTTTAAAACAGTGATAATTAAAAAAAATACTTTGACATAGCTTATTTTGATATGAGAATACATTTTAGAATGACAAAATATGAGGCAATCTTGTTAAGATAGAAAATATGAACTAAACACTCACCAATGATTGATGAAGTGTTCTGAATTTCAGAAATTTTTCTTTATATTATTGATATGCCATGGCCAAATGAAATTCCAAACTGATCTCAAATTAAACAGGCTAAAAGAACCCAGTCCATATTGAAATTAGCATTATGACCAAAATTACCCCAATACATAAGTTGAGCCCTAAGACATGGTATCATAAGCACAGTCATGACCTTATAACTTTCACAAGTCCTCTAATTAGAAAATTTGTTAGTTTGGAGTACTGGGCTTTCGAGATTCTGGTTCTCTTAGCGGGATTGTTACAAAACTCAGAAACAACCACTTCATTGATTGCTATGTGGTAAGCTTCACGGTCATTTTCCCTAGCTGTATCAGTTACAGACTTGATATTTTTGCTTTAATAATTCTTTTTTGGATTAAAACTTTAGCGTGAATACAGAAGCTATCGCTTTCATGCTCTCATATGGTCTCAGTGCAGCTGCAAGGTTAGTTTGTATAATACCTTCGTTTTAAGTTGTCTTATTCTTTTTAAGCTCTGCATTTCCTTTTCCGTTGACAAAACTTAAAAGGAAAATTCCTCCAACCCACAATTTATGCCATGATTGAAATAACCATCAACATGTACTTTTAATCACATGAATTTTTGAATAGTCATGTGACTTGTTAAGAAGACTTAACAAGGCCTGTGATTATGTACATGTGGATGGTCTCTGAAAGCCACATAATTTGTTGGAAGAGATTCTTCAAACTAGTTTAGAAGAAAACTTTGTCTTTTCTCCGGTATGTTCCAAATATTGAAAAAAAATTTAACTTATTGTGACAGCACAAGAGTGTCAAATGAGTTGGGAGCTGGCCATCCCAACCGGGCAAAGAATGCCATAGGTGTGAGTCTAAAGCTCTCTCTCCTTGTTGGGGTCACACTTGTTTTGGCTATTGCATTTGGTCACAATATATGGGCTAGTTTCTTCAGTGATAGCTCTGAAATCATTAAGGAATTTGCTTCAATGACTCCTCTGCTTGCAATTTCAATATTCATTGATTCAGTGCAAGCTGTCATTTCAGGTCTGAATCATACAATTTTCTACAATACGCTCTATCTACCTCATCATTACAAATTTACATTTTCAGTTTCAAGGCTAATGGTTTTACACTGCAGGGGTGGCTAGAGGATATGGTTGGCAGCACTTGGCTGTTTATGTTAACTTGGCGACCTTCTATATCATTGGTTTAACAATTGCATGTGCCCTTGGATTTAAGACGAATCTGCAAGCTAAGGTGAGCTTATATCATGATACTATGAACAAAGTATCTACACATCAGTTAAACATGTCTGCATAGACGTACAAAATTTGATTTTTCATCTTCACAAATTTGAGATACAATCAACTACAAAATTTTTGTAATGTTTCCTTTGTGTGCATTATGTTATACAGGGTTTGTGGATTGGCTTGATCTGTGGCCTCTCTAGCCAAGCTGTTGCCCTCTTTTTAATTACACTGCGAACCAAATGGGCTAAACTAAGCCTCCCCGAGAAAGATAACAGAGAAAACCCAGTTTTGGTTTAATTGAATGACAAGCTGCAGAAACAAGATGAACAACATGGCTTGCTTGGGTGAACTAGGCTAGGTTTGGATAGCACTGAAAAGGAAAACCCAGCGCGCCTGCTTTTTTTTTTTTTTTTTTCTATGGGTCTCGTGCACTGTTCACGGGACTCGCAAATACGGATTTCAACAAATTTTACGTTAAAACTGGGTCTCACGACATTATTCATACATTTATAAATTATTTTGTTATAGTGTTTTCAGTTTTTAGTTTTTAGTTTTCAGCAATAAGCGATATCCAAACAGACCAGACCCCTAATAAATGACCAATGACACACATTATATTGCACATTCATTTTTTAGTGACAAGTTTTAGCATGTGGTCTGGCGAATATTTCACCATATTTGATAGAGATCCCATAGAATTTAATAGATCTTTGTTGAATTTGGTGATAACCCCTATTAAGCACGGGGGTGGATTCGGATTTGGGTGCAGGTGCGGGAGTTGGCAATTTTTTAAAAAGTAGGGTGTGGGTGCAGCAGACTGTGGCAATTAAAAAATTATTAAAAATATTTTTATTTATATTTTTTATATATTGCTAAACTTATCTTTTTATATAATGGTAAACATATACCAATTTAAGAGTAATGGTAAACATATCTATATCTATATATTACTAAAAGCTAAAGCGTAGCTTTTAATTCCGCTGCTCTCACGTTGTGCCACATCAGCTGTCACGTCATTTTCTTTATTAAAAAAAATAATTTTTCCTTCAATTTTTAATTGGTTTTTACAATTTGCAGCCCAATAAATCTCAACCCTATAACTGCAACCCACTACTTATTTATTTACTCTCACTATCATCCTATAATAAATTTGTATAATTAATTTAGCCCACCTATTATTTATTTAGTTCCACTATCAAGCCCAACCCAAAACATTTTCAGTTCAGCTTAAAGGAAAAAGAAATTAAAAATATCAAACTTTCAAGCCGGTTTGGAAAAAAAAAAAAAAAAGGAAGCGTAGTGTTTTGAAATATGTAACGTAGAGGGAAGCTTAAAGGGAGGAAAAAGAAAAAAGAAGAAATGAAAAAGAAAAAAAAAAGGTACATTCAAGCAGGTTTGGAAGAAAGAAAAATGAAAAAAAAAAAAAAAAAAAAAGGAAAAAAAGAGAAAGGGAGGCGTTCAGGTTTTGCATTTAGGGTTTTGAAATATTGCATATCATGTAACGTAGAGGGAAGCTTTAAAGGGAGGAAAAAGAAGAAAAAAAAAAAAAAAAAACATTGAAGCCTTCAGGTATTGCGTGAGAAAACAGAGAGTTTGAAAGCTTCCCACCTTCCTGCTCTACTGTTTCTCAGTAACGGCTGCCTATCTGATTTCCTTCCTCCATTTATTCCTTTCCACATGGTTTATAAATACTGACAGAACCTCCCTGCTGTGGTTGAGGTATCTCTACATCTCAATTCTTTTTTTTGGGTGCAAAACTTTTATTCTCTGTTTCAATTCTTTTTTTTTTTTTTGGTGCAAAACTTTTATGCTTTGTTTATATTAATATGAGATGCCTTTTTTTTTTTTTTTTTGCTTTTTTTTTTGTTTGTTTGTGTTTATGTTTATATTAGACGAGCATCCTGGCACGCCATTGATGTGTTTGTGAGATTGCCTGAATGTTGTTTCAATAGTGCTACAATTTTACTGCCAAAAAAACTATTTTATTTTACCTTGGTTTATTTAGAAATATCTCAGGTGTCATTTTTTTAATGTGTTGTGGCTTATTGGAAGAATGTAAGACTCTAAAGTAGTGAAGTATAAAGTGTTGGTGGCACATTTCATCCATTCCAAGGGGATTTAAAGGTGAGTTTTCATCTCTCTTGATTGTTTATATTTCATGACTGAGGGAAGTAGTTTGATAGTGGTATACTGGAGTTTGAGTGGTTGTTAGGAATGGGTATGGCCAGATTTTAGGGAGTCATTGGATTGGGTGCAAAACTTTTATTCTCTGTTTCAATTCTTTTTTTTTTTTTTTTGTGCAAAACTTTTATGCTTTGTTTATATTAATATGAGACTTTTTTTTTTTTTTTTTCGTTTGTTTGTGTTTGTGTTTATATTAGACAAGCATCCTTGGCATGCCATTGATGTGTTTGTGAGATTGCCTAAATGTCGTTTCAATAGTGCTACAATTTTACTACCAAAAAAACTATTTTATTTTACCTTGGTTTATTTGGAAATATCTCAGGTGTCATTTTTTTAATGTATTGTGGCTTATTGGAAGAAGAATGTAAGACTCTAAAGTAGTGAAGTATAAAGTGTTGATGGCACGTCTCATCCATTCCAAGGGGATTTAAAGGTGAGTTTTCATCTCTCTTGATTGTTTATATTCCATGACTAAGGGAAGTAGTTTGATAGTGGTATACTGGAGTTTGAGTGGTTGTTAGGAGTGGGTATGGCCAGATTTTAGGGAGTCATTGGATGTCAAGTATGTAAGTTTCTATTGTATTTTAGACTAAATACAAGTATATGGTGAATTAGGGAGAAATTTTATTAAACAGATAAAATGAGCATGGAAGCCCAATATAGTGAAGTGAATGAAAGTTATCACTTGTGGCTTTAATTTAAATCAAGTTTTAGGCCTGATTTTTTTAGGGGAAAAAAAAAACCGTGATTGTTATCAATGCATTAATCATATATGTACCCCACATCTACATGACTTCTATATCCTATATATCATAATGAAAAATTTAGTAAGATACGCCTAAATCCCAGTTATAAGATATGAATCCAATTATTAATTTTGTTGATGTTGAAATAGTTTAGGGTGCATATCAAAGATATGATGCATTTGTCTTCATATCTGACCAAAAGCAGCAGCCAACTATGATCCTATGCTAACACATGATATATGTGTCGGTGAGAATCAAAAGTAGTAATTGAAGAAATCATGTTGAGGTTCTTCTTTAATTCTTTTTTCTTTACTCAATTGCACTCAAAATTAAGGGTAGTAATTAAAGATATCATCTTAAGGTTCTTCTTTAATCCTTTTTTCTTTTGTGAATTGCACTCTAAGTCATAGCAAACCACTCCTCTCTGCCCTTAACTATAGCTACAATACATAATTGACCACCATTGTGAATTTGCATAAACTCCCAGAACAAGCTTAGCTCACATACAAAGAAGAACACTAGCAGTACATAATGACTCAAAATCCCTTTAACTAATGCAGCAAAAGCCGGCATTGGACAAAAGACATTTCAATGTTAGCTGGAAACAATAAAAATGATAAAAACAAAGAACAAATATATATATATATATATATATATATATATATATATATATATAAAAGCCTGCCACCAACAATTATAATATTAATTGGAACTTCCCAACAACAAAACTTAGGCCAAGGGACCACAAACATACATGGCCTACTACCACCAAAATTTATATACTGAGAGAGTCCCAACAAATTTGACTTATATGTTTATATAATAATAATAATAATAAATAAATAAATAAAAATAGAGTCCCAATGGATTTGTTTAAGCACATATATTTGAATGAGGTCAGACTTTTGGAATTTTTAGGCACCTAGGTTTGGTAAATCCAAATTTTGCTACTAAAGTTGATTTTTTTTTTTTTTTTAAATATTTGGAAAGGTTGGGGAGGGGACCATTCATGTTGATATTTTAGGCAATATTATAGTAGCTGGAGAAAATTTCCCAATACAGCATTTATACCGGTAAACTTTCATCCAAACCATTGTCTCTTGCCACAAATTGTAATACAAAAGCCACATCATCACCTTCCATATTATCCCATATGCCTTTGGGATATGATTTTGCAGATTCTCTTTTGTAACGCACAATAAATAACCAAAGTACATTAGCCATGTGCCTCTTTGGTCCACAAGTGTCATTGATAGATCCAGAGCTATTACCACTATGGATGTAGAGGTAGCAGTCTATCTGGATAAAAAACAAATATGTGAGTGGCCAGAGCTTGATACAGTTGCACATAGTCAGAACATATTACTTCTACTTTACTACAATGTATTGTTTAATGAGTTGCTTTGCTGGGAAATTCCACATTTGGCCGAACAGTTTGTGTAACCAAAGAAAATAACCAAAAAAAAAAAAAAAAAAAAAAAGGACATTGTTGAATGAGTTGCTTTGTTGGGAAATTCCATTGTAAATAAAGTTGGAATGTTTCTTCAAGTATGTCCAACACTCAATTATTAATAAAATGAAAAGGCTATGCTAAAATATTTTTATATTATCTTTTGGTATGCTTGAATAATTTTATATTATCTTTTGGTTGTGTAGGGTGTTTAGTTCAAAAATTGGATTGTTTCTTCAAGTATTTGTAACTTTTAATTATAAATAAAATGAAAAGGCTATGCTAAAATATTTTTTACATTTTCTTTTACTTGTGTAGGTTGTTCATATTTTATACCAATTGATTACGGATTATCTATTAAATTGCAAGTTCAACAACTTGATTGTTTCGTACAGTATGTCCAAATCTCAATTAATGAAAAGGCCATTATAGAATTGAGGTTGTATTATTTTTTGGTGTTCTAAACTAATTTTTATATTATCTTTTGGTTTCTACCAAATTATAATGGATTATCTTGGGGGAATTTTATAAATTAAAAATTTTCCAATTACTTTAGAACCACATGATAATCAAATTTTGAGACAACTGTCAGATGAGATTGTAAAATAATTTAGTAAAAATTCCAAAATCTTTAGAATCACATGATGTTCAGATTTTGGAATAATCGTCAGATGAGATTGTAATATGTCTAGAGATTAGATATTTTCTATTGAAAAACATGAATGGTGCAAAAATATCACATTAAAGGTCTTGGTGTTGAATGATGTGGACACCTGTCATCGTTCTGATTACTATTTTAATCACCAGTTCCTCACAAGTTACCCGTTAATTTACACGTTTTTAAGCTGGATTGTTTCTTCAAGTATTTGTAACTTTTAATTATAAATAAAATGAAAAGGCTATGCTAAAATATTTTTTAATTTTTTATTTGGTTGTATAAGTCGTACATTATTCCTAGTAGTTGATTACAGAATATCTATTAAGTTGCAAGTTGAACAGCTATAAAATGAAAAGGCTATGCTAAAATTTTTTTTATTTTTTGGTTGTGTAGGTTGTTCATATTTTGTACCAATTGATTATGGATTATCTATTAAATCACAAATTCAACAGCTGGATTGTTTCGTAAAGTATGTCCAACTCTCAATTAATGAAAATGCTATTATAAAATTAAGCTTATATTATCTTTTTGTGTGCTAAAATAATTATTATATTATCTTTTGGTTTCTACCAAATCATAATGGATTAGCTATTAAATTACAAGTTCACGCGAGCTGGAATATTTCTTCAGGTCTCTCTAAAATGAAATTCTTAGCTAAAATAGTCCTCATATTATTGGTAGGGTGTTCATGTTATCCACCAGTTATTTCAAATGATTTTTTACTATAATGACAGTTAGTAAATGATGGTCGGTAGGTACTATGGAGTCACGTCAGCAGCTATGGTGTCTATCTTTCAATATGAAATTTTACTGAATTACATTCCCATGATACAAAAGAATTTAAAACCTAGACAAGTTGGGAAAATGGGGAAATTTTATAAATAAAATATGTTCCAAATACTCTAGAACCACATCATATTCAAATTTTGAGATAACTGTCATATGAGATTGTAAAATAATTCAATAAAATTTTTTTAGGACTACATGATGTTTAGATTTTAAGATAATCGTCAGATGAGATTGTAATATGTTCAAAGATTACATATTTTCTATCGAAAAACATGACTGGTGCAAAAATATCTCATAATTTTTATTGTTTTGCAGCCACAATGCTTATTATTTTATTTATACACAACTTTAAATTCAAATCTCATGTTTGTTACTTTCACATGAACTCACCACTTTTTTCCTACTAATCACAATCAACCACATCCAAAATTGTGGCACAAAATATTGAAATCTTATATTTTCTCTTTTTATTAACTTTTTACTATGACATAGTGCACAATGCTATAGTCATCATTATATTTCTAAAACAAAAAATATTTATAGCTTTATCAATCAAATATTGCAATTGAAAAAAAAAAAAAAAAACAATTTATACACTCCCTAGGGGCCGAACAAATGCAGAGTTTTTCTTTATGGCTACGGCCCTTCACATTAAAGTTTCCTGCGTTACACAGATGCTGTATTCCAAAGTCATGACATGAATGATGTTACATAGTCAGCGTGATGCGGATATATATATATATATTCTTTCTCATTACAATGTTGATCCATATATCCCAAGTTTCAATTTCCTCTTTTTATTAACTTTTTACTAGGAAGTAGTCCACAATTCTATAGTCATTGTTATATTTCTAAAACACAAAAAAAAAAACAAAAAAAAAAAAAAAAAAAAAAAAAAAATTTATAGGTTCATCAATCAAATATTGCAATTAAAAAAAAAAAAATTACACTCCCTAGGGGCTGAACAGATGCAAAGTTTTTCTTAGTATATGATTATTGTCATGTTTTGTCACCAGCTCATTTTTTCTAACGCATTACTTTCTTAATATGTCTTTTCGTTTTTTAAAAACAACTGCAAGCGATTCAATCGGCTAACCAAAAGGAAAAAATTTCTTCACCACATCAACCTAACTGGATTACTCCAAAATCCATTATTCCTTCGAAACGATGAAGAAAAACCCATTCATCAATGCTTTAGGGTTGCAAATAAACAAGCACTATTTTGGGTTGGAGCTCACAAATATTTTGTACGAGATCAAACTAAAGTGGGAAAACAAATCCTTCTTCAAGCAAACATAGAAGGAGAAAAAATGCAAAGTATGGACTCGCAATTACGTTGTTATGCAAATCAAATGATGAAGGAATACAATTACTATTATCAATTCTAAACCAACCAAATGGAAAATAATTGTTGCAAAACTATTACCAAATCCTTCGACATACAATTTTTGGAACAAACACATTTCGCATCCCAAAAAACCAAGCATGCAAGAGAAATAGAGTGGGTCATTGGGATCCTGAATGCCCTTACCCATATCGAAATGAAGAATTACATGTAACATGCAAAATGTGCTCAATTGACTTGGAAATGTACAAATTAGCCAACCGAGTTTGATAGAAATTATGTTTCCAAAAAGCATAATACAATAAAATTTCCTCATCTTGTTTATAATAATAATCTCTATCTTTAAAGGAATAAATCTTTTTTTTATTATTAAAATTTATTTTAAAACACTTGAAACAGCTTATTACAGTCCTCTAAAGTTTTCACCTAGCATGGCGCTAACTTCGAATTTATAAAATTCTTTCTATCTAATTTTAAATTAATTAAATTTTACTAACTTGGGAAGATGGATGATCATCTCTTGACTGGCTACAACACCAACTATAGTTGTATCCTTTCCACATCTAATTCCAACATAATACCTTCTATCATTACAAATCCTACAATATATTGTTTATACATATATAATGCAACTTAAGTAGTAACACATTCAAAAATATTTCAAATAACAACATGATCATAAAAAAAATAAATAAATAACCACGCACAACGCGCGGGTCCGCGACTAGTATTAATAAATTTAAAAGCATATTTATACATATTATTATAATGTTTACACAACCCCAATTTTAGCCCAATAACATTTATAATATTAAATTATTTTCCTTCAAAAAAAAAGTAATGAGGTGATAAAATCAAAGTATTAAAGAATAATAAAAACTGACGGGTTAAGGTGATAAAAACCTGTATTTTTACTGTTTTCACAAGTTTCAACATTTTCTATCTTTTTTACTTTTCAATTTTTTCTTCTCTCAGAAGGCCACATGAAGCAAAATAATGGAGGCCGGTGACATGGTGGTGCCCATTTTAGTTGGAATTGGGCCGTATTGGCCATTTCAGCACCCGTTTCTGCTGGAATCGGCCCGATTTTGCATGGATCGGCCTAAATTGGTGCGAATCCCCAAAAAAAAAAAACGCGGCATGGACACGCTATTAGCGGCATCGCACACTGCACACCGCATCAAGTGCGAGTGCGGCGGCCCAGGAGCCACACCCGTGCTTTCTAGGATAACCTTCACGGATCTAGTGACAGGTGCAAAACTATGTACAATTGTGGGGGCCTTTGCCCCCCAAAAGTTTTAAAAATATCTCCATTATTGCTAAAAATTAGCTTCATGTCATTAGGTTTCTTAGCATTATAAAGACTATATATAATGATGGCAGTCGTATAGTTTGTGCCATCATCCTTAACAATGAGTTTTTTTTTTTTTCTTAATTAAATCTAAGCAAAAATGGCTATAAAATCTTGATAGGTACAAAATTCTTCTTCAATTCTTCTTTTATATTTATTTAAATTTTGTTTTACGAATTTTCCACTTTAATTTATTTAACAATAAAATGATAGGGGCTTTATTCACTAATTTTATCTAGTATATTCAGGCCTTAAATTTGTCTTTGGTATAACATTTGGAGAAGCAAATCTATAAATTGATGTACCATTGTGCTAATATAAGAATTGGTATATTCAGACTTAGAAATTCTCAATATATTACAAGTTGGATGATATTGGTTGTTTAACTTTGTTAGTATTTTGAGTGCTAATTTTAATGGAAGATGCTTTTTTTTTTTTTAAATATATATATTTTTTATACATCTCTATAGCAAACTAGATAATGTCCCTCGCGATACGTGGATGCTTGATAATTTCATCTAAAAATAATTTTTATTCTTTTAAGACCCATATATAATATTCATTTTTTTATATTGTATTTATGATATTTCCTGTAATATTGTTGAATTCTTTGAAGTTTAATATTTTTTTAATTTATATTTTATAATTTTTTTTTCTTATCCTAGAAGTAATTTCCAACTATTGAGTGGGTTTTTTTTTACTAATATATATATATATATATATGAGATTGGAATTGCATAGTTATTAGAAATTTCTAGGAATCTATACCATAGTATAAATTTAATATTTAAAATAATAAAATAACATCTTGATAAAAGGTAAACTTTATTTCTAAAACCGAACACTTCCTCAACCACTTCATTCTCACCACCATATCTCAAACACTTTGTTCATAATCTAAAAGAAAAAAAAAAAATTATTTGTGTACCAACATAAAGAGAATGTAATCAAACAAAGAAAAATTGGCTAAATATACTTCAATTTATCAATTTTAGTTGCCTCTAATAGGACCTTTATATCCTTTTTTAAAAAAAAATAAATAAATAAAGAGAGAGAGAGAGAGAGAGAGAGAGAGAGAGAGAGAGAGAGAGAGAGAGAGAATGCTAAAATTCAAGAAAAGTATAAGCTAAAATTGGGAAAACTAATCTTGAATTATTAATTTTACACATGAGCTTCGTCTTTATATAGAGAAGTAGAGCATACTAATAAACTTACAATCGTGTATCAAAACCGTAACAGAAAATTAAATAATTTGAAATTAATCCTAACAAACCGCGACAACTGCAATCAACAACACTAACCAAAAAAAAAAAAAAAAGATTTAGTTGGATAAGTACTATACATAAAAGATACATGAGAAAGAACATAAAAATTATGTGAAGAACTACTTAATTGTAGCTTTGATGGAGGGAACTAACAATATGATTGTAGTTTGTACACCATTTGCACACTATTCTTGAATAATTGCAACTAAAGCTAAAATAATCTTGATTCACAAAGAAAACTCCAAAATAATCCTAACTTTTTACTTTTATGGTCGAGGATCATACCAATACTACACTAAATAGTAGTCAAAAATTACAAAGAAACCAAGAAATTGTGAGGGCTAAAACAAAATAAAAAAGCACCCAACCTATGGCATGAAGATTAAAGGTCTGTTTGGATATTGCTTATTTTGCTAAAACTGAAAACTTATTAATGAAAGTACTGTAGCTAAAAGTAAAAGTTAGTTGAAATAGTACAGTGGGGCTCACGAATAGTACTAAAAAGTGTAATGGGACTCATGAATAGTAGCAAAAATAAGCTAAATAGTGAAATAATTTTCATTTTTCATTGGTATCCAAATGGAGACTAAAGGCTATGGGTAGGACCCGTAGGTATATATAAAGTAGCAGAAGTGCAAGAAATGAAAATAGTGAGTGGAAACGTGAAAAGTTTTATGCTTTGTGAGAAAGAGGAAAGTCTTTGAAACAATGAACCCAATAACATGAAAGAGTCCTTATCTTTTAAGTTTTAATTAGCCCTTATCTCTAACATGGCACTTGAGGAATGTCCTGATACAATGGATCTTAAGAGAATTAAGAGTTTTTATCTTTAGAATTTTAATTAATCAATATCTCTGATGTGACACTTAAGTAAAGAATTTAAGTGAAAAAAAAAAAAAAATTCCTTGTCAAAGAGAGTGCCACATGGCAAAAATTCATGCTTTCTCACATAAGGTCACTGCTTTTATATATACTAGTTTTTAACCTATGTGATGCATGGGAAAATTACTGAAAATGAAATCTAATGAATGCTAAGCAATTATGCAAAATACCATTTAAATTAAAAGACAAATATTAGTGAATGTTGTTATCCTTAGCTGTTTGTGTTACATCTAGAGTTTCATATCTAAGTTACTATAATGCTGCTTGTAGCAACTGAAGATCACAATATAAGTATATTACAAGAGGCCAAAACTTATATTATCTTCAAGCTCTCTTTAGCCTTATAGAGTTCCTAACAAAATTTCTTTTGTATTGAATTTGATTTCAGAGGGCTTATTCAAAATTATTTGAATTAAACCTCAGAAGTTAGAAAAAAAAAAAAAAATATATATATATATATATATATATAACATTATAACATTGTAGCTGATTAATATACAAATAAACTACCAATTTAATATGATTAATCATTATTAGCAATTTAGAGAGAAAAAATTAACAAAATTAAAGTTGTCACCTATTTAACCTAAAACTTTTCATATTCTAAAGTTGTCAAACACCTATTAACAAATAGCTATTGATATAAAATATTTAGTAATTTTTTCAATACCGCAAGTTGTTTATGCTGTAAAAATTTGAGAGAATAACATAGCAAGCATCTTAAACTCTTTCTTGCTTGGATCCTACAAAACAATATATATATATATATATATATATATATGTATGTACGTATGTATGTATGTATGTAGAGAGACAACCAATTATGATAGTGTTGGAGGCAAAGTAAAAGATTAGGAAAAAAAAAACTGAAGAAGTAAGCGGTTTGGCTAGCATACCAGCTAGTTAATTTATATCGAAAGACATAAAAATCTTACAATCAAATAGAATCTATCTTAAAAGTAAATAAATATATGTGGTACAATCAGATAAATAAAACGTATGTCAAGATGATCAAGTTTGGCAACGAAGAAGACGCAACAGCTATTGATGAGGATAGTCTCTATCTTAAATTTGTGATAATGATGAAGATGCAGCGACTACTAATTATGCAAATCTAATTTTGATTCAACTACAATAAAAATGAGGATAATTACCATAAAAAAATTATTAAAAAAAAAAAAAAGACTTTTATGATATAGCACATCAAAGGGAATAAATAATAAACAAACCTATGAACTAAACAAATTTTAGACACACATAAACAGAAGTAGAGCACCCGCTAAAGTGTTTCATTTCCTTAGACAATGTGGCTCAAGTCACAGCAAGCCCTGAAATGAAAAATTATGAAGATAAAAAAGATATTGTGACACTTCACAATAAAAGTTGGGTAATAATGATAGTATTTAAGGCACTGTAAGAAATGTTGTAGTGCTGGGATCCCAACATAGTCTTTTAATGGAGACTAAATTGAAGATGGGTGCCATGAAAAGAGAGAAGGAGAAAATTGGTTTTGTTTTTGGTTTGATTGTTCCAAAAGCTCAAAATTGTGAAGGTTTGGCAATGCTTTGGAAGAAAGAGATCAAGTTAGAAATCATGGGATATGCGGGAAACTTCATTGATGCAATAGTTATTGATGAGTCTTCTGATTTCAAGTGGAGAATAACTGGGTTTTATGGGCACCCTGAAACGCATAGAAGAAAAGAGCCTTGGGAACAGTTAAAAAGCCTAAATAGAAGATTCCAACTACCATGGATTTGTTTTGGAGATTTTAATGAGATTTTGGTAGTAAATGAAAAATGGGGAGGAGTGCAAAGATCCCAAAGGAAAATGGAAGGGTCCAGGTCAGCAGTAGACTCCTGTAATTTCAAGGATTTGGGATATACTGGTCCAGACTTCACATGGTGTAATATGCAAGAAGGGGATGACAGAATTTATCTAAGACTAGATGGGGCTTTGGCAATACAAGACTGGATTGAAAAATACAAGGAGGTTCGAGTCCACCACATTGTGGACTCCACATCTGATCACTTTGCTTTTCTAGTCTCGAATTCCTTACTCTTCGACATCCTAGAAAATGCCGGTTTCACTTTAAAGCAATGTAGATAAAATAGAGAGAATGCAGGGAAAATAGCAAAAAGCAAAATACCCCATGTGGTATGGCCGAGAGACTCAATCAGTGTGCAGCTGAGCTATATGGTGGAATTTGGACACATTTGGGAAGGTACCAAAGCAGATCCCAAAAAAAAAGGGGGGGCTCTTAACAATATCGTAGCAAAAGACACATATGGCAGCATGGGTAGAGAAATAAAAAAAGCTAAGAAGGGAGATTAATAACCTTTTGGATAGTGAGGAGATTATGTGGCAACAGCAAGCAAAGGTTCAATGGCTTGGGCTTGGAGACAAAAACACGAAGTATTTCCACTCTAATTAGGGGGGGAGGGGGGGGGGGAGGGAAGAGGCCCACTTATTTTTGGGTTAGACCGTGGAATCATTTAGTTGATTTATGGTGTAGGTGTAAATGAGCGAATTATCATGGAGTTAGTCAGTTATAAAATCACAAAAATAACATGTGTAAAGAGAATATATGCAGACAACAAGTTTTGTGACAATTTTGTCATGTAGTAACAAATATGGTTATATATAATTGTGTAAATATAATATGTGACACTTGTCTATAACGAGTTTTGTTTTTGCCAAAAGCCAATTCCTAAATCTCCTCCATTACATCTCTCAATTGCTTAAACACAAATTAAACTTATTCTAAAATCAATATATTTAAAATAATATACTAAGCAATTCTACTTTATACTGATGCAAAATAGAAGGGGGAAAAACCGATATAAACACAACATAAAAACTTCCATGAGAAAGAAGATTTAAAAAAAAAAAAAAAAAAAAACCTTTATTTCCTAAGCACAAAAATGAAGTGTCATAAACAAAACTAAACTCTTGATTTGTGGCCTTCCGAGTTCAAACTATAGGAAATCCTCCAATAGTCCACAAAGAATTGATGCATATGATTGGTGTTAAATCTCTTTTGTGCAAATGCAAACATTTTGCATGCAAATTGCAATAGTAATGTAACTTTTTTTTTTTTTTTTTTGAGAATACTAACTATTAACACACACACACACAGCGAGAGGAGAATGTTTTTTTAAAGAAATTTACAGTGATGTATATTTAATGTAACTTTTTTTTGACAACGATGTTTTCACTTTCCTTCATTTTAGGTGGATGGTATTAATCGAAGTCATTGTACAATTAAGTGGATGGAAATAATTGAAGTTATCACGGAATAGGGCCTTTATTCCCATGTCTTTTAATAACGGTTTTCCTCATAGCCACGTGCATTTTTCAAATCCATTGATTTTTTTTTTCTACATTACCATGGAGAAAGAGATTTGAATAATTGAATCCTGAAGATTTTTGTTAGAAATACTAAAAAATGTCAATTAAGTTACACCTATCTTTGTAGTTATAAAGTATCTCTAAATGAGTTACCCAACATGCCACATGCCACATCATCTTATCACATATTTAAGAATAAATACAATCATACTCAATTAATTCTAATACCCATATATAAATCCAACCAAATTGGAAATTTATTGAGATGTTATTAGGTGTGGTAGAATATATTGAATTTTAAGTAAAATGCTGATATGAAATCACTTATTGGATGATGTAAAACATGAGTTTTACACCCCATCCTTATAGAATTTAGTATCTTTCTAAATTATTTCTCAATAAAAAGAAAGTTTGATCAATCTCTGTAAGCCTTGATTAGAGATTTTTTCATTGTTTCCTACCAAATAAAGGATAGGTACAAAGCAACATGTTAAAGTCAGCAAAATGAAAATTAATTATTTTTTCATTTAAAAAAAAAAATTCTCACATTGCATCAATTGATCAACGTTTCATTAAAAAACAAGAAAAAAACAACTTCCGGATCGAGTGGCGCATTTATTGGATTGGGCCGCACGACCTAGTAAGACTGACATGTAGACCTAATCTCAGTCCGTCAAAACCCTAGTAAGACTGACATGTAGTATTTAAGAAGATTATATGGAGAAGAGGTTGTAGAAGAAAAACAAGAATTCTTAAACCAAATATGTCACCAAACACAAGTTCAGATAGTGCTGCACCCTCGTTAGAGGCTAGCGATCACCATCACAATGAAGAAGAAGAAACAAATAGAGGGTGTTGTAAGAATGTGTTGGATGTGGTAGAGGCCAAGACCCAATTGTTGTTGTCCCTACCAATGATTCTCACCAATGTTTTCTGCTACTTGATAACCTTAATATCTGTCATGTTCGCCACCCACCTTGGTAAGCTCGAGCTCGCCAGTGCAACTCTTGCAAGCTCGTGGGCAAGTGTCACAGGCCTCTCTGTCGTGGTAACTCTTTCTATCTTTTTTTTTTTTTTTTTTTTTTTTTGAAACTTGTAACTCTTTTTATCATGTTCATGTTTTTCATTTCTTTTATTTATCTAGTTTTCCGGCCAAAATGGCCCTTTACCATCAATTTTTGAAATATTTGGCAAAAAAACACTGTTTCGGAAATAAACAGGAATCTACCACTTTTTCAAGTACTCGAGTTTGGTGAACTCGAGTACCCTATTTTATAGTTCCACCGTGGCTGCTGAGCTGGAAATTGGCCATTAAAAAAAATTAAGTGGTACTCGAGCTTGGTAAACTCGAGTACCACGCAACAAAATACTCGAGTATACTAGGCTCAAGTACCTTTTATAAAAAAAATACAAAAATTTTTTTTTTCTACAGTACTCGAGTTTACCAAACTCGAGTACTGTGTAAATTTTTTTTTTTTTTTTTTTTTTGTTTTTGTTTTTGTTTTTGTTTTTGTTGCTTGAGGATAATTGACAAATAAACATAAGGATAAAAATAAGTAGCTTTTCTATGTTTTTGTTTATTTAAATAGAAGCATTGTAAGATATAGAGATTTTAATTTCGAAATATGAATTTAATTTCTACATTGATTAAAATTGTTCATTGTTTTCTCATAAAAATTGTTCACTATTTTCTGTATAAACTATTTCTACGATTTTACATAAAATTATTTTCTGTTCAGCATTATTTAAGAAATTGTTTGCTTTCTTTTTTGCATAAATTATTTTTTGTTCACTATTTAAAAAATTGTTCACTGTTTTCTCATAAAACACCTAGTGAAATCATGTTTTCTAAATTTAAACGCCAAATCTGAATGCTTTTTCATGTTTGAATTTCACAATAATCGAATATATTTTTCTTCATTGATAAAATCTGTTTCTACATTTATGAAATTTTCTCTCTGCACATCATATTTACTGTATATTCAAATCTACTTACTGAATTCATAAAATCTGTTTTTTGCATTAATTAAAACTGTTCACTGTTTTGTCATAAAAATTGTTCACTGTTTTTTGCATTAACTATATCTAGCATTGGCGCAGTTATTGCACTTAAATGGTTTTTGTGTTTTTCTAAATTTGTAACCATATGAATAATGGACAAACTCCATGAAAGAAAAATGAATGATTCGTATAAATCACCTAATGGTAAATGCCTCGAAAAATTTGAATTAGTTGAATGTAGAAATTCAAGAAAAATCAATGGAAAATCAATGAATGTAGCAAATCGTGAATGTGTACATAAGATGTACAGATAGTCTAGACTTGTTGAGAAATTTGATTTCATTGAAAGTACAAAATAATGAAAATTCAAAGGAAAAGTATGTACGTTAGATGTATAGATTGTATGAATTTGTTTAAAAATTTGAATTCATTGAATGTACAAAACTGTGAAAACTCAAGGAAAAATTGTGTACACTAGAGGTACAGATAGTACGAATATGTTGAAAAATTTGAATTTGTTGAGTGTGTAAAATCGTGAAAATTCAAATGAAAATTGAAGAGCATACCAAATTGAGTAAACTTATTGTAAAATTAATTACATTAGATGTACAAATCATCTATTTTTTTGAATTGATAAAATCTGTTTCTACATTAATAAAATTTACTCTCTGCACACCATCTTCACTGTTTTCTCATAAAAATTGTTCACTGTTTTCTGCATAAACTATTTCTCACATTCTACATGAAATTATTTTCTGTTCAGCATTATTTAAAAAATTGTTCACTCTCTTTTCTGCGTAAATTATTTTCTGTTCTTGATTTAAAAAAATTGTTCACTGTTTTCTCGTAAAACACCTAGTGAAATCTTGTTTTCTAAATTTAAACGTCAAATCTGAATGCTTTTTCATGTTTAAATTTCACAATAATTGAAAATCCAAATCTGTATGTTTTTTCATGTTCGAATTCCACAATAATCAAATATGTTTTTCTGCATTGATAAAATCTATTTTGATACACACTTTGTCAAAATTATCCAACAATGATAGATTGTGATTGGTTGTTTATCACTTTCTAATAAACTCACTATTTTTTCTACTTCACCTACAGTCTACCATGTAGAAATATAGAACAAGTGCGACAAAATGAGTAGAAATTAGAGATGATTTGAATACAATGAATCATAATGTATTGAAAATTTCCCTTTATTACATTTTTTTATTATTATTATTATTATTACTCCTTATTTAGTTTATCTAAAAAGTTAAACATTTTTGGGTTTATCCAAAAATCTATGCCACGAAATACATTGCGGGAAATCTAGACCAAAGAACTGCTAAAATAAAAAATTGAGCGGAATTGTTGCTGTACTTAAATAAGTTGTCATAAGCAGCATAAATTACCAACCAACCAAAAAAAAAAAAAAAAAAAAAAACAGAAACTGCATCCACCTGATCAAATAAAGGTGGTAGGTTGGGTTTTCAGTTTTCACATACAACTTCGAAGCAGGTTCTTGACCAAATATTTTGTTTCTTTAAAGCCTTTCAATATCAGATTTGTTATATACTTTCCCTCTGACTAGGGGCTGAGAGAGAATAGAATCTATATGTCTAGGAAAAAAAAAATGTTTGTAACAGAATCTATGTTGGTTTAATGGCTACAATCGTGCCTGAAAAATAAAATAAAATGTAGCTCAATAATCAATTTTCTATTATGACTTTTACCTCAGAGCATGTTTTGAGTGTCTATTTATGTGTGTGATTTTGAACTTGTCTTTGTGTTTTTTTTTTTTTTTTTTTTTTTTTTTTTGTGTGTTTGAAAGTAGTTGTGCCTGTTAAAAGTACTGAATGTTGATGTTATGATCCATAACACTCAAAACTGTTTGTAAGATGGATTTTGGCTCAAGTAGGACATGATATACTATTCACTAATTTCTGCACAAACTATTTCTAGTATTCCGCAAAAAATTATTTTCTGTTCAGCATTATTTAAAAAATTGTTCACTCTCTTTTCTATGTAAATTATTCTCTGTTCACTATTTAAAATTTTTTTTGCTATTTTCTCATAAAACATCTAGTGAAATCATGTTTTCTAAATTATTCTCTGTTCACCTTTTTTTTGCTATTTTTTCATGTTCAAATTTCACAATAATCGAATCTGTTTTTTTGTATTGATAAAATCTATTTTGATACACACTTTGTCAAAATTATCCAACAATGATAGATTGTGATTGGTTGTTTATCACTTTCTAATAAACTCACTATTTTTTCTACTTCACCTACAGTCTACCATGTTGAAGTATAAAACAAGTGTGACAAAATGAGTAGAAATTAGAGATGATTTGAACACAATAAATCGTAATGTATTGAAAATTTCCCTTTATTACATTTTATTATTATTATTATTATTATTATCACTCCTTTTTGTTTGTACAATTATTTGTATATTTGTGATTTGTCTTTACCTATGGAAAATGAGTTAGTACAAATTTAATATGGATGATTTTTGTCATTTAAAAGACGGTCGTTTTCTCTTTTAATAGATAAATTGTACTTTAATATATTAAGAAACAATTATTTTGTATTTTTTTTTTATTTGTTGATAGTTTCTTAATACTAAATAGATGATACGCATTTTTTGTTTATATTTTAATCCCCTAAATCAAACTTCTATCTCCGTCTTTGAATCCAAAATGGCCAAAACACATCGGAATGACCTGAAATTATTCCTGGGGTAAAACATGGGGTGTTACTACAGAAACAAAATGGTAATATAATAGCTATTTCTAAGATTCTACTATTTTTAAGCTTAGTGTCCGTTTGTAATTTATTTAGCTGTTTGCTAAACTTTCTGCTGAAAGTGTGCTAAATTATATTTGTACTTCAAAAAAATTTTAAAAGGTGAAAAATAATGCAAGAAAAAATGAGGTTTTAAAAAGCTGTACACAAAAACTAAAAGCTAAAAGTTGAAATTGATGCCAAACAATGTGTTCTTCACTTGCAATACTCTGATATTTATGCTCTCAAACAAACAATCACAATCTATCATTGTTGGATAATTTTGACAAAGTGTGTATCAAAATAGATTTTATCAATGCAGAAAAACATATTCGATTATTGTGAAATTCGAACATGAAAAAACATACAGATTTGGATTTTCAATTATTGTGAAATTTAAACATGAAAAAGCATTCAGATTTGACGTTTAAATTTAGAAAACACGATTTCACTAGGTGTTTTACGAGAAAACAGTGAACAATTTTTTTAAATCAAGAACAGAAAATAATTTACGCAAAAAAGAGAGTGAACAATTTTTTAAATAATGCTGAACAGAAAATAATTTTATGTAGAATGCGAGAAATAGTTTATGCAGAAAACAATGAACAATTTTTATGAGAAAACAGTGAAGATGGTGTGCAGAGAGCAAATTTTATTAATGTAGAAATAGATTTTATCAATGGAAAAAAATAGATGATCTGTACATCTAATGTAATTAATTTTACATTAAGTTTACTCAATTTGGTATGCTCTTCAATTTTCATTTGAATTTTCACGATTTTACACACTCAACGAATTCAAAATTTTCAACATATTCGTACTATCTGTACCTCTAACGTACACAATTTTTCCTTGAGTTTTCACAGTTTTGTACATTCAATGAATTCAAATTTTTAAACAAATTCATATGATCTATACATCTAACGTACATACTTTTCCTTTGAATTTTCATTATTTTGTACTTTCAACGAAATCAAATTTCTCAATAAGTCTAGACTATCTATACATCTTATGTACACATTCATGATTTGCTACGTTCATTAATTTTTCTCGAATTTCTACATTCAACTAATTCGAATTTTTCAAGACATTTACCATTAGGTGATTTATATGAATCATTCATTTTTCTTTCATGGAGTTTGTCCATTATTCATATGGTTACAAATTTAGAAAAACACAAAAACCATTTAAGTGTAATAACTGTGCCAATACTAGAAATAATTAATACAAAAAACAGTGAACAATTTTTATGACAAAACAGTGAATAGTTTTAATTAATGTAAAAAACAGATTTTATGAATGCAGTAAGCAGATTTGAATATACAGTAAATATGATGTGCAGAGAGAAAATTTCATAAATGTAGAAACAAAATTTATCAATGCAGAAAAATATATTTGATTATTGTGAAATTCAAACATGAAAAAGCATTCAGATTTGGCGTTTAAATTTAGAAAACACGATTTCACTATGTGTTTTATGAGAAAACAATAAACAATTTTAATCAATGTAGAAATTAAATTCATATTTCAAAATTAAAATCTCTATATCTTACAATGCTTCTATTTAAATAGATAAAAACATAGAAAAGCTACTTATTTTTATCCTTATGTTTATTTGTTAATTATCCTCAAGCAAAAAAAAAAAAACAAAAAAAACAAAAAAAAAATTTACACAGTACTCGAGTTTGGTAAACTCCAGTACTGTAGAAAAAAAATTTTTTGTATTTTTTTTATAAAAGGTACTCGAGCCTGGTATACTCGAGTATTGTGTTGCTTGGTACTCGAGTTTACCAAGCTCGAGTACCACTTAATTTTTTTTAATCGGCAATTTCCAGCTCAGCAGCCACGGTGGAACTATAAAATAGGGTACTCGAGTTCACCAAACTCGAGTACTTGAAAAAGTGGTAGATTCCTGTTTATTTCCGAAACAGTGTTTTTTTGCCAAATATTTCAAAAATTGATGGTAAAGGGCCATTTTGGCCCTAGTTTTCCTACAGCAAAGATTTTATAATTTTTATGTCTTCATTAAAATATTATTTTTAAATTCTTTTTTATTATCAATCTCATCTCTTCCCCTCTCTTTCTATGTGTATCTCTCCTTTTCCAAACAAAAACGACCAAAACCCACCCTCACCACAACAGACACCGCCAGCCACCACCCCCATGCAAAAACCAAAACCCACTGCCCCAAAACCCAATCACAAACCCCAAACCCACCAAATCAACCAAAAACACCAGATCAACTAAGATCCAAACAAAACAAAAATTATCAGCAGCGATCCAACCACGATCCATGATCCAAAACCGGATCAAATCTCAGCCGCAATCCACGATCCACCGTGGAAAGGAAAGAGAACCCATATATCACTGACCCACGATCACCATCACTACCAGCCGGAAAATAAATAAATAAATAATTAATTAATAATATTTACTTTAAAAAATTGGATTCGGTTAATCTATAGCCATTTATTTTTAGAAAAAAAAAGCCATTTATTTTTAGAAATTTTTTCAAAAATTGAAAAGTTCAACTTTTTCAAATTGGATCCGCTTAATCTAAAGCCATCTATTTTGTCCTTTTTTTTCAATTTTTAAAAAGATATTTCCAAAAATGAATGGCTGTGCCCATACATTAACAAAACCTTAAAAAATTTATATCATAGAAGTTTAATCAGAATCATTAAGTAACTCCCCTACTGTTCCACCTTCCTTCATTGGCATTCAATTTTATCTACCGACCCCCAACTTTCATCACCTTTTCCTGTGAATCAGTTCATCAATTCAAAATTTGCTTGCATTAAATTCTCCACCGACCTTCCTTTTCTTCTCCTTTTCCCATTCAGTCAGTACTTGCTTCAATTCTCAACCTCACTCCACAGCTAGCATGTTCTCAAAATATCATTTCTTTTACAACAGATTAGCGTTGCTTCTTCCCCAAATTTCGTTTCTTTTACAAGAACTGAAGATGAGAAAAGATTCAGTGTTCTTCAGTTCTTGTCCTTTGAAGCTCGTTCATCTGCTCAAAATACCGCAAGGCCGAGAGGAAAAGGAGGCTGAGGCAGAGGCGTGTGAGGGAAAAAGGCGACCACCAAATTTCAAAGCTGAGCAGAAAAGACGAGAAAGAGTGAGAGAGAAAAAAAATTCAGAGGAAACGGAGGCTGAGAGTGTGAGAGAGGGTTGTGAGGGAAAGAAAAAGAGAGGATATGAGTTTTTAGGGTTAGGTTTCTCCAAAACAACGTAGTTTTAGGTTGGGAAAAATTGTCAAAAACAGTGTAGTTTTTGGTCTCAACACAACCGGCCAATAACCGGTTTAGCTGTACCGGTTAAACGGTTAAATCGGCCGGCTCAGCCCCATTTTTTAAACCATGCCCATTATCACACCACCCACAACTAAGACAAAACCCAGCACCACCACAGAAGAGAGAAACAATTTGAAGAAAGAAAAAAAAAATCAAAGAAAGACTGTTATTTTCGGCCATAGTTTAAAAAAAAAAAAAAAAATGAAGGTCCACATGACTGGAGCTATGTTTCTTGTTTTTTAAGAGTATTTGCAGCAGTGGTGGTATAAAATAATAATGCTAAATTTTAGCTCCACTTTTATTAAAATGATGCTCCAGCAGTGGAGCTAAAGCAAAAAAATTTAGATGATTCGCTACAGTGCACATCTATTTTTAGATGTGCACTGTAACATGGAGCTAAAACTAAAAAATACTTTTTTATTCAACTGATCCACTTGTTCTCATTTTTTTTTTTCATTTATCAAAACTGGTCAGTCTTTCACTCCCACTGTATTCTCACTCTCTCTCGTTCATCTCTCAACTCTCAAGCCTCCAAGCCTCTCAAGCTCACCCACAGACACTCCAGTACAATCACTGCCATCCTCACCCATAGACACGCCGCCACATCCCCCCTGACCCACGCTGTCGACACACACCGCCACAGACCCAGCTCCGACCACGGCAACCCCCACCACCACCACCACCACCACCATCACCACATCAGTCACAAATTCAACTATACCCACACTCATTAAACCCACCACCACCAATATCAATCACCACCTCCACCACCACGGCAACCCCCACCACCACCACCACCACATTAGTCACAAACCCAACCACACCCACACTCATCAAACCCACCACCACCAGGAAAAAAAAAAAAAAATCAAACATCGGCAGAACCCACTGCCAAAATGGTTTCTTCTACAATTTTTTCCTTTGAACCCAAAAAAAAAAAAAAAAAAACAAACAAACAAACAAACAAACAAACAAACCATGAACCAGAGGTTGATAGAGGCGTGGTGATGGACCTAGTGGAGCGGAATTGAAGCTTGCTGAGAAATAAAGAGAGGACATTTGAATAAATGGAGAAGGAGATGAAGAGAAAAAGTAACAAAAAGATAAAACAATAAAAAATAAGAAATGGTTGAAAGTTAAAAAGTGTGGCTGAGGGTGGATGAGACAAGAGGAGTACGTGTGTGGAGGAGAAAAACAAAGAGGAAAAAAAGAAAAAAAAAAAAAGAAAGAAAGAAACGTGTATTTGGATGAAAAAAATAAGACAATGGAAAAAATAAAATTAAGAATAATAAGAAATTAAAATTAAGAAATGTTGTCATAATATTTTTACAATAAATTTTAAGTGGTAAGTTATTATTATTTGAAAAAAAAATAATTTTTTTGATGGTGGTGGCGGCGACGGCGGCGGCGGTAGTGGCAATGGTTGCAGGTGGTTGTGATTGTTGTTTATTGTAGTAGATATATTATTTTTTGGGTAATGAGATATATTATTTTATTGTAAGGGATATATTATTTTATTGTGATGTTTATATTATTTTATTATGTTAAAAGTTAAAATAGATCCACTGTTACAGTATGTTTATAGGTAAAATAGATAAAGTAACTTTTAGTAGAGCTAAAAAGCTAAATTTTTAGCTCCACTGCTGTGAATGCTCTAAGTCCTGCGCTACCAACCTGGAATAATATTTAATAAATTATAGATGGTCTTAAAAGATTAAATAGTTTAAAAATAGTAAATTTAATCATTTAAATATAATTCGAACAATATATTTCTAATTTAGTGTTATAACTATTGAGTTCATGACAGAGTCTAGGTAATGGAGATAATGGAGAAAAAAATAAAAGAAAAAATAAGTTCATGTGTTGTTTGGTAAAGAGGGAAGGAAAAAAAATTCTTAGGTGGGGCCAGGCATTTTTCACCTAGGCTGATACAAAATTTGCCACTCCGAAATGGAGAGAAAATAGGGGTGAAGATGTTTGTTAAGAGAGAAAGACAAAAGTAACTCTCCTTTTTTCCTCTTACAAATTTACTTCACCTAATTCCCACTTTCTTAGCTCTCATCATCAATCTTCTCAAATTCCTCTTTACAAGCATCTTCACACCTCAACAGTAAGAATAAGGACATCTATTTTTCTATTTTTCTTTTTCCTTCTATAGGTAATAATCTCATCTTAATTTTCTTTGTTTTTGTTTTGCTTAGCAATATTAATTTTGCCCACGATTTTAACTAGATCTTTTCTGCCTAGTATATATAAATTGTTGAACTTATATATTCAAAACTTTGTTGCCCACGTTTTTCTTCCCAGCAAAGTTAATACATAATACAATTTTAACAGAGAGAGGAAAATAAGGTGGAAAACAATGTTTTTTACTGTTTGGCAAAAGAAGGAAAATGCTGAGGATGAAAAACCCGGGCGAAAATTTTCTCTCTCGAGCCCACAATTTTCATCCTCCCAAATCAGGAGGAAAATTGTAGAGAGAAAAGTGCTCTCACATCACTGTTACAAAAATGCCCTCATAGCTACAAACACAACGGCTACAAACACAATAATCTTTCTCTCAAACATCTCTAAACTCAAAAACACAATTTTAAAATTAATCAAATCATAACAATAAAAGAAAAAAAATAAAAATAAAACAAAAAAATAAAAACAAAAAACAAAAGACAAAAGACAGAAACCATCTGACCGATCTAGACTGCGTTGGGGACAAAGATGAGTGACGACGACAGTTGGGCCAACTGCTTTGGGACAAAGATGACCCATCTAGACTGCGTTGGGGATGACTGTTCAGGAATCAAGTTAAAAAAAAAAAATATATATATATATATATATATAGAGAGAGAGAGAGAGAGAGAGAGAGAGAGAGAGAGAGAGAGAGAGAGAGCGAGTTGAAAAAAAAAAAAAAGAGAGAGAATGGATTTGCTGGAACGTTCTTGAGAGTTGAATGAGGGAGAAAAAGAAAAAGAAGGGTGTGGGGATAGAGATAGGACGTGTGTGGAGGAGATAGCATAGAAAAAAAAAATGTATAAATGAAATGAAAAGAGAGAAAGGAGAAATAGTATAAAGAATTAAAAATCCTTTTTGAAAAATGTTACTATAATATTTTCAAAATAAATTTTAAGTAATAGATTGTTATTAGTTAATAGTAGCGAGTAAAAAAATAATTTCAGTGATGCGTTCAAATTAGAACTAGTAACAATTTTTTACATAAATTTTGTTGTAAAAGTATTGCGAAAAATATTGTGGACATAACACTTCTCATTGAAAAATATAATTTTTTGTAAATTTTATATTATTTAACGAGTATAAATAAATATATTTCTTATCTATTATGTAACAAGGGTATAATAATCAATTTATATAAACTACATTTTCTATTCTTCCCTTTTTCTCTCTAACCAAACAAATGAGTTTTTTACCCTTCCACTTTTCCACCGCTTCAACCAAACACACACGATAAAAAACCAAATCTTTTCTATCCTCCCACTTTTCCATCCTTTTACTAATTTTTATTCTTCCACTTTTCCACTCCCTCAACCAAACGGATCCTGAGGATACCAATATTCAAAGCAGAATTCTTTGTACCCTTTGGATCATCATCCCCATACTCTGCGTTTGATTTTAGCTATTATGTTCTTCTTTTGTACAAGACAATCTCGAATAGAACTCTCTGTATCAGCTAATCTTGAGTGCATGAACTCTACTAAAATTTGATTATTAGCCTCAATAGAATCCTTGTTAGCAGCATAGAAAATCAACTAGTCATCAACAAAACATAGGTGAAACAAATTCACTTTTGTTACTTTTAGGATGGTACGTGAAACCATTCCATCCTGCTCTTTTTTGCAATATGAAACTTGTGAAAACCATTATAATCAGTACAAAGAGGTAGGGGGACAAAGGATCCTTTTGCCTCAACCTCTTTTTCACTTCAAAATATCCAAATAAACTAAAAAGCTATAGAGTATTTAGGAGTAGATATACTTCTTAGGATTCCTGGTGGAATGCCCAAGAAGATTTTGATAGAAATTCACTGCCATACTTGTTATTCTGGTTCATGGTTAAGACATATTGCTACTTCAAGGGTTTTGACCGAAATTGATGTTGTCCACCCGAAACGAAACCGAACCGAACTGTGGTTTCGATTAAAGACTAACTATTCAATGATACTCCATAGTTGACTCTTACATTATAATTATTTGTTTTTTCATTCTAGATTGGGTTAAGTGGATCCCTCGAGACACTTTGTAGGCAAGGATTTGGAGCAAAAGTATACAGACTATTGGGGATTTATCTACAAGCTTCTTGTATCATATCCTTCCTCTTCTCTATCATCATAGCCATTATCTGGTTCTATATAGAACCTATACTAATCTTAGTTCATCAAGAAATTGATATTGCAAAGACGACTGCCCACTATATAAGGTTTCTCATTCCTGGATTATTTGCATATGGCTTCCTGCAAAACATCATGAGGTTTTTTCAGACACAATCTATTTTGTGGCCCCTAATCATATTCACAGGTCTACCATTGGTTATTCATACTGGCATTGCATATGCTTTAGTACACTGGACATCTCTCAGTTTTGTGGGAGCTCCATTGGTTGCTTCAGTTTCATTATGGCTATCAGTCCTTATGTTGGCCATGTATGTGACTTGTACAAAGAAATTTGAGCATATATGGGGGGAGGGGGGGATTTTCATTGGAATCATTCCAATATATTCTTCCAAGCTTGAAACTAGCCCTTCCCTCTGTAGTAATGGTATGGTAAGTGCGCTTTTAATTCTATTGTGTCCGCTATTTTTAATGATTATGCCTTTTTTTTTAATAATTAAAAAAAAAAAACTGTGACATAGCTTATTTTGATGTGAGAATATATTTTAGAATGACAAAATATGAGGCAATCTTGCTAAGATAGTAAATATGAACTAAACACTCACCAATGATTGATGAAGTGTTTTGAATTTTAGAAAGTTTTCTTTATATTATTGATATACCATGGCCAAATGAAATTTCAAACTGATCTCAAATTAAACAAGCTAAAAGGACCCAGTCCATACTAAAATTAGCATTATGACTAAAATTACCCCGGTACATAAGTTGAGCCCTAAGACATGGTATCATAAGCAGTCATGATCTTATAACTTTCACAAGTCCTCTAATTAGAAAATTTTGTCTATTTGGACTATTGGGCTTTCGAGATTCTGGTTCTCTTAGCAGGATTGTTGCAAAACTCAGAAACAACCACTTCATTGATTGTTATGTGGTAAGCTTCGCGGTCATTTTCCCCAGCTGTATCAGTTACAGACTTGATGTTTTTGCTTTAATAATTCTTTTTTGGAATAAAACTTTAGCACGAATACAACAGCTATCGCTTTCATGCTCTCATATGGTCTCAGTGCTGCTGCAAGTTTAGTTTGTATAATACCTTCGTTTTAAGTTGTCTTATTCTTTTTAAGCTCTACATTTCCTTTTCGGTTGACAAAACTTGATAGGAAAATTCCTCCAACCCACTATTTATGCCATGATTGAAATAACCATCAACATGTACTTTTTATAACATTAATTTTTTAATAGTCATGTGACTTGTTAAGAAGACTTAACAAGGCTTGTGATTAAGTACATGTGGATGGTCTCTAAAAGCCACATAATTTGTTGGAAGAGATTCTTCAAACTAGTTTAGAGGTAAACTTTGTCTTTTCTCTAGTATGTTCCAAATATTGAAAAAAATTTACTTATTGTGATAGCACAAGAGTGTCAAATGAGTTGGGAGCAGGCCATCCCAACCAGGCAAAGAATGCCGTAGGTGTGAGTCTAAAGCTCTCTCTTCTTGTTGGGGTCACACTTGTTTTGGCTATTGCATTTAGTCACAATATATGGGCTAGTTTCTTTAATGATAGCTCCGAAATCATTAAGGAATTTGCTTCAATGACTCCTCTGCTTGCAATTTCAATATTCATTGATTCAGTTCTAGCTGTCACTTCAAGTCTGAATCATACAATTTTCTACAATACGCTCTATCTACTTGATCATTACAAATTTACATTTTCAGTTTCAAGGCTAATGGTTTTGACATTACAGGGGTGGCCAAAGGATATGGTTGGCAGCACTTGGCTGTTTATGTTAACTTGGTGACCTTCTATTTCATTGGTTTACCAATTGCATGCGCCCTTGGATTTAAGACGAGTCTGCAAGCTAAGGTGAGCTTATATCAAGATACTATGAACAAAGTATCTACACATCAGTTAAACATGTCTGCATACACTACCTCAAAAAATGTCTATTACATCAAGTGTTAATACAAGAAAATATGTATATAGTAGTTTTAGATAAAATATTGCATGTACAAGTTAAAATGGTTGCAATAATAACTTAAAAGTGCTAAACTATTGCATCAACAATAATTAGTTGCAATAATTTATAATTTTTAGTTGCAATAGAAGTTATAATATATTAGGAAAAATTGTTGCAATAACTTAAAATAAAAGAATCATTGCAATAAATTGATACAAATTGTTTTTACAATCTATTGAAACGAAAATTTCGAACTAATAGCTTATTGCAATGAAGTTGGCATTGCAATAATTTGATATTAATTCTTTTACAATCTATTGTAATGACAAACACGTAATTGCAACGAACATTTCGTTGCAATAATTTGATATCAATTATTTCATAGTCAACCACAGTAACAAAATAAATTAATTATCTTTTACAATAAAGATATCATTGCAGTAATTTAATCCGACTTATTTTATTCAATTATTTGCAATATATTACAATTAGTTTCATGAAGTAATTGCTTATACTTACAGAATATTCAAAATAGTAAATTGTTTATTGCAACAGTATATATATCATTGCATCAAAGTTATTATTAAAATATTTGGAGTTTATTACAACAAAAATTTTTGTTGCATAAACCTATTACCTCAAATTTTATTGCAACATATTGTATCAACTATGGCAATGACTCTAATGCTATTGCAATAGTTTTTTTTGTTGCAATAAACGTTTTTTGTTGTAGTGATAGACATACAAAATTTGATTTTTCATCTTCACAAATTTGAGAAACAATCAACTACAAAATTTTTGTAATGTTTCCTTTGTGTGCATTATGTTATATAGGGTTTGTGGATTGGCTTGATCTGTGGCCTCTCCAACCAAGCTGTTGCCCTCTTTTTAATTACACTGCGAACCAAATGGGCTAAACTAAGCCTCCCCGAGAAAGATAATAGAGAAAACCCAGTTTTGGTTTAATTGAATGAGAAGTTGCGGAAAAGAGATGAACAACATGGCCTGCTTGGGTGAACTAATAAATGACCAATGACGCACATTATGTTGCACATGCATTTTGTAGTGACAAGTTTTAGCATGAGGTCTGACGAATATTTCACCATATTTGACATAGATCTCGTAGAATTTAATATATCTTCGCCGAATTTGGTGATAACTCCTATGAAGCAAAGGTGTGGGTATGGATTCGAGTGCAGGACTTGGCAATTTTTTAAAAAAATAAGGTGCGGGTGCAATAGGATGCAGCGATTAAAAAATTATTAAAAATATTTTTATTTATATTTTCTATATATTGTTAATCATATCTTTTTATATAATGATAAACATATACCAATTTAAGAATAATGGTAAACATATATTAATAAATTTAAAAGCATATTTATATCTATTATTATAATGTTTACATAGCCCCAATTTTAGCCCAATAACATATTTATAATATTAAATTATTTTCCTTCCAAAAAAAAAAAAAATAACGAGGTTATAAAATTAAAGTATTAAAGAATAATAAAAACTGATGGCTAAAGGTAATAAATCAAAGAATCAAAACCTGTATTTTTACTATTTTCACAAGTTTCAACATTTTCTATCTTTTTGACTTTTCAAGTCCTTGTCTCTTTTACTAGCATACCTATTCAAAAATCTATCAACATTCCACAACTTTCTCCCTTGCTCTATTTGTCACAGTTTCAGGAGCTCAATTTACTGCCTTCACCAGTAAGTGCATATGAAGCCGTGGCATCCTTATCTCTCTCTCTCGCTCTCTCAAGGCCACATGAAGCAGAAGAATGGAGGCTAGCGACATGGTGGTGGCCCATTTCGGCCGAAACAGGCTGTATCAACCATTTCGGCCGAAACAGGCTGTATCAACCATTTCGGCACCTATTTCCGCCGAAATCAGCCTGATTCAACGTGAATTGGCATGAATCCTAGAAGGAAAAAAATAAAGTAAGACATGGCACAGACATGCAATCAGCAGCATTGCGTACCGCACACCGCGTCGGGTGCGAGTGCGGCGACCTTGGAGCCACACTCATACTTTCTAGGATAACCTTTGCGAATCTAGTGACAAGTGAAAAACTATGTACAATTGTGGGGGCCTTGGCCCCCCATAAGTTTTAAAAATAACTCCATTGTTGCTGAAAACCAGCATCATGTCATTAGGTTTCTTATCATTATAAAGACTATATATAATGATGGTAGTTGTATAGTTTGTGCCATCATCCTTAACAAAGAGGTTTTTTTTTTTTTTTTTTTTTAATTAAATCTAAGCAAAAATGGCTATAAAATCTTGATAGGTAAAAAATTCTTCTTCAATTCTTCTTTTATAGTTATTTAAATTTTGTTTTATGATTTTTCCACTTTAATTTATTTAACAAAATGATAGGGGCTTTATTCACTAATTTTATCTAGTATATTCTAGCCTTAAATTTGTCTTTGTGTTAAACATTTGGAGAAGCAAATCCATAAATTGATGTATGTTAGGGGCGAAAAAGTTTCCCTTTCGACAAATAAGATTTATAATGGGTTAAAGGTCTAAACCAAAACTCAACAATGGGCTTGATGCACGGCCTAAAGGCTATCAGTGAAGGTTCAAAGAATTCACTACATTTTATGCCTTGGGCTTAGGTTGAGGCTGACAAGAATGGCCCATAAACAATCCTTACAGCAGACACATCAGCATGGTTAAAAAAGCATACTGTAAGATATAGCTTAGCAGTAAAACGTTTCTATAGAAGATAGCCCAGCAGTAAAATGTTTCTACAAAAAATAGCCCAGCGATAAAATACTTCTGCAAAAAATGGCCAAGTAGTAAAATAATACGAAATAGAATAAACTCCTAGCTATTAGCTACTTCACAAATTAAGGGAAATATCTACATTTTCAGACTCATTATCTGTTAGTTCTAGAGAAGAGTCTTCTAGTACAAAAATATGAGGGAAAAATTCTATAGTAATAGTTACATCATAACCCTTAATAGAAAATGAATAAGCAAATATCATGGGTTCCATAATAACAAATAATGGAGAAAACTTAGTGTGAGATAAAGGGAGAGAGAGAGAGAGAGATCTCAACTAGTGCAACAAGATCATTATGATGCTAAGACATGCTCATGAATATAGTGAGTAATGAGAGATATTTCAGGTAGTATGAGTAGTGAGAGTCATTTGTGAGTAGTATGAGTAATGAGTGGGAATGTATAGTAAGATTGCTGGGACTTTCTGCTGGAGTTAGCTGAATATTTTTTAGTAGAGCTATAAGGAGTGTTTTGGGTTAGGAGCTGGGGAACTTCGTTTCTAAGCTTGAAACTAAGAACTCAGTGACTTTTTAGAGCTTAGAGAAGGCTGTTTGCAGAGAGGTTAAGGAAAAATCTTGGTGTGTAGTTTAGTGAGTTGGTTGTTGAAGCATTAATGGAAAATCCTATTTATAGTTCGGTTTTAGGGGGTAATTAGGAAATAATCTTTGCTAAATCTTCCTCAATCTTCAGGAAGTCCTTAGAGAATCGTTCCCATGAATTTAGTCAAGAGTGGTAAGCTCAACTTTTAGAAAGTTCTTGCTGTTTTGGGTAATAACAGCTGGGTTTTTGGCTTAGCATTGAATGCTGATTAGCCTTGGCTGATGGGATTAAAGCATGCTTTAGGCTGATGATCTTGATTATTCTACAATAGAATCAGAACTCTCTAGGGCAGGTTGTGTCACCCCAAGCTAGGTGTTAACCTTGGAGCCCTTGCTGAGAACTCTACTGAAATCCCCTTAGTGCCCTCCAAACCACATTTCCCTAAGTTTTCTCATTTGGAGTTCATGTGCTTGGTTCATAAACTAGAGAATACACATTTTTAGTATGAAAATGAGCTGATTTCATGTTGTTTCGGGAGCTTCAGTGGCCTGGTCATGATTACTCTTGATGTTTGACTGGCTGGGTTGGAGAAGAAAGAAGGGACAGCTAGCTAAAGCTTCCTAGCTTTCTGTCACATCAATTTCAGCTTTATGTCATGTGAGAAATGATGGGATTTCAACTTGTCAAGGAAGGATTCATCCCCTGGTGGACACGTGTCCGTCTTCTGATATGATTGGACAAGTTGGGACTTGATGGGAAGGGGCTCTAGCTATTCAATTGTTGCTGAAATTTGGCTAACCAGTTCACGTGTTTTCCAACTGCTGGGATTTGTGTGTGGGCTGGTCTGACCCAACTGAGCTTTGTAGATAAGCTTCCTCGGGATTGGTTATCCCTACAAAATGAGTAGTTTTGCCATGGATGATATTCATGGGCTTTGTCATTAGTTGACTATGGAAAGAATAGATATAGTTCCGATAAATTTTGTGAAAGCAATATTTTTTGAGAGATGAGTAATTTATATTTCCCACAAGTGAGGGATTCAATATATGTAAAATAAGTGTTAAAATAATATTTGATTTTGTAAATATTTGTCAAAATAGCATTTGGGCTTTATGAAATAGTTGCCAAAATAACATTTGGGCTTTGTAAAATAATGCCAAATTAGTATTTGGGCTTTATAAAATGATTTGAGATTTTGTAAAAATATTGCTGTGTAGCAACGGACTTAGTAGAAGTGTCGTATCGTAACTGGTTTTGTAAATGGTGCCACATCGTAGCGGGCTTTGAAGTTACCACATCGTAGTGGACTTTGAATTTGTCACGTCGTAGTGAGCTTTGAAGTCGCCATATCGTAGTGGGCTTTAGGGAATTTGAGCTTCCGTTGGTTTTTGCCCATAAGCTAAGTGATGTTGGGCTTTGTGTGGAGATAGCGTAATTTTGTGGCCCAATTTTGGTAGTAATATGGTGAGTATTATTTGTGGAGAATTTAAGTTGGATAATATGTTGGATGTAATAAGTGATATTTGTGCGAGGGCCCAAGGTAATTTATGGGGCTTATATATGGAATATTTGTGAAGGCTCAATAACATGGAGAATATTTGAGTAATATGTGGGAATAATTTATGGGCTTGCGTGGGTATTTTAGTGAGTGGGCTAATGAAATTAAGGCCTGAAAATTTGTACCTCAACAATGTACCATTGTGCTAATATAAGAATTGGTATATTCAGACTTAGAAATTCTCAATATATTAAGAGTTGGATGCTATTGGTTGTTTAACTTTGTTAGTATTTTGAGTGCTAACTTTAATGGAAGATGCTAAGGTTTTTTTTTTTTTTGGGAATATTTTTTATACATCTATATAGCTCTATAGCTAATTAGATAATATCCCACGTGATACATGGATGCTTGGTAATTTCATTTGGAAATAATTTTTATTCTTTTACAACCCATATATAATATTCATTTTGTTATATTTTATTTATGATATTTCCTATAATATTGCTGAATTCTTTGAAGTTTAATATTTTTTTAATTCATATTTTATAATTTTTCCTTATCATAGAAGTAATTTCCGACTATTGAGTGGGTTTTCTTTACTAATCTATATACATGAGATTGGAATTGCACAGTTATTAGAAATTTCTAAGACTCTATACCATAGTATAAATTTAATATTTAAAATAATAAAATAATATCTTGATACAAGGTAGACTTTATTTCTAAAACCAAACACTTCCTCAACCACTTCATTCTCACCACCAAATCTTAAACACTTTGTTCGTAATCTAAACGAAAAAAATAAAAAATAAAAAATTATTTGTGTACCAACATAAAGAGAATGTAATCAAACAAAGAAAAATTGGCTAAATATACTTCCATTTATCAATTTTAATTTCCTCTCATAGGGCCTTTATATCCTTAAAAAAAAAAAAAAAAAAAAAAAAGGGCATGGGCACACTATCAGCAGCATCGCGCACTACACACCACATCGAGTGCGAGTGTGGCGGCCCTGAAGCCACACCCGTACATTTGAGGATAACCTTCATGGATCTAGTGATAGGTGCAAAACTATGTACAATTGTGGGGGCCTTCGCCCCCCAAAAGTTTTAAAAATATCTCCATTATTGCTAAAAATTAGCCTCATGTCATTAGGTTTCTTAGCATTATAAAGACTATATATAATGATGGCAGTCGTATAGTTTGTGCCATCAAGCATCATCCTTAACAAGAAGTTTTTTTTCTTAATTAAATCTAAGAAAAAATGGCTATAAAATCTTGATAGGTACAAAATTCTTGTTCAATTTTTCTTTTATATTTATTTAAATTTTGTTTTATGATTTTCCACTTTAATTTATTTAACAAAATGATAGGGGCTTTATTCACTAATTTTATCTAGTATATTCAGGCCTTAAATTTGTCTTTGGTATAACATTTGGAGAAGCAAATCTATAAATTGATGTACCATTATGCTAATATAAGAATTGGTATATTCAGACTTAGAAATTCTCAATATATTACGAGTTGGATGATATTGGTTGTTTAACATTGTTAGTATTTTGAGTGCTAATTTTAATGGAAGATGCTAATTTTTTTTAATATTTTTTTTATACATCTCTATAGCAAACTAGATAATGTCTCTCGCAATATGTGGATGCTTGATAATTTCATTTGAAAATAACTTTTATTCTTTTAAGACCCATATATAATATTCATTTTGTTATATTGTATTTATGATATTTGCTATAATATTGCTGAATTCTTTGAAGATTAATATTTTTTTAATTCATATTATATAATTTTTTCTTATCCTAGAAGTAATTTCCGAATACTGAGTGGGTTTTCTTTACTAATCTATATATATGAGATTGGAATTGCATAGTTATTAGAAATTTCTAGGAATCTAAACCATAGTATAAATTTTAGATTTAAAATAATAAAATAACATCTTGATAAAAGTTATACTTTATTTCTAAAACTGAACACTTCCTCAACCACTTCATTCTCACCACCATATCTCCAACACTATGTTCATAATCTAAAAGAGAAAAAAAAAATTATTTGTGTACCAACATAAAGAGTATGTAATCAAACAAAGAAAAATTGGCCAAAGATACTTCAATTTATCAATTTTAATTGCCTCTAATAGGACCTTTATATCCTTAAATATATATATATATATATATATATAAAGGAGAGAGAAAGAATGCTAAAATTCAAGAAAAGTATAAGCTAAAATTGGGAGAACTGATCTTGTATTATTAATTTTACACATGAACTTTGTCTTTATATAGAGAAGTAGAGCATACTAATTAATTTACAATCGTATATCAAAACCGTAACAGAAAATTAAATAATTTGAAATTAATCCTAACAATCCGCAACAACTATAATCAACAACACTAACCAAAAAAGAAAAAAAGGAAAAAAAAAGATATAGTTGGATAAGTACTATACATAAAATATACATGAGAAAGAACATAAAAATTATGTGAAGAACTACTTAATTGTAACTTTGATGGAGGGAACTAACAATATGATTGTAGTTTGTACACCATTTGCACACTATTCTTGAATAATTGCAACTAAAGCTGAAATAATCTTGATTCACAAAGAAAACTCCAAAATAATCATAATTTTTTACTTTTATGGTCGAGGATCATACCAATACTACACTAAATAGTAGTAAAAAGTTACAAAGAAACCAAGAAATTGTGAGGGCTAAAACAAAATAAAAAAGCACCTAACCTATGGCATGAAGATTATAAAGGTCTGTTTAGATATTACTTATTTTGCTGAAACTGAAAACTTATTAATAAAAGTACTGTAGCTAAAAGTAAAAGTTAGTTGAAATAGTGCAGTAAGGCCCATAAATAGTACAAAAAAGTGCAATGGGGCTCATGAATAGTAACAAAAATAAGCTAAATAATGAAATAATTTTCATTTTTCATTGTTATCCAAACGGAGACTAAAGGCTATAGGTAGGACTGGTAGGTATATATAAAGTAGCAGAAGTACAAGAAATGAAAATGGTGAGTGGAAACATGAAAAGTTTTGTACTTTGTGAGAAAGAGGAAAGTCTTAAAACAATGAACCCAATAACATGAAAGAGTCCTTATCTTTTAAACTTTAATTAGCCCTTATCTTTGAATTGGCACTTGAAGAATGTCCTGATACAATGAATCTAAGAGAATAAAGAGTTTTTATCTATAGAATTTTAATTAGTCAATATCTCTGATGTGACACTTGAGTAAAGAATTTATGAGAAAAAAATTCCTTGTCAAAGAGAGTGCCACATGGTAGAAATTCATGTTTTCTCACATGAGATCACTGCTTTTATATATACTAGTCTTTAACCCATGTGATGCACGAAAAAATTACTAAAAATGAAATCTAATGAATGCTAAGCAATTATGCAAAATACCATTTAAATTAAAAGACAAATATTAGTGAATGTTGTTATCCTTAGCTATTTGTGTTACATCTAGAGTTTCATATCTAAGTTACTACAATACTACTTGTAGCAACTAAAGATCACAATATCAGTATATTACAAGAGGCCAAAACTTATATTATCTTCAAGCTCCCTTTAACAGAGTCCTTAACAAAATTTCTTTTGTATTGAATTTGATTTTAGAGGGCTTATTCAAAATTATTTGAATTAAACCTCAGAAATTAGAAAAAAAAATATATTTATAACATTACAACATTGTAGTTGATTAATATACAAATAAACTACCTATTTAATATGATAAATCACTATTAGTAATTTAGAAAGCAAAAATTAACAAAATTAAAGTTGTTACCCATTCAAAAGACATAAAAATCTTACAATCAAATAGAATCTATCTTAAAAGTAAATAAATACATGTGGTACAATCAGATAAATAAAATGTATGTCAAGATGATCAAGTTTGACAATAAAGAAGACGCAACAGCTATTGATGAGGGTAATCTCTATCTTAAACTTGTGATAATGATGAAGATGTAGCAACTACTAATTATGTAGATCTAATTTTGATTCAACTACAACAGAAATTACAATAATTACCCTAAAAAAATTATTTAAAAAAAAAAAAACAGTCTTTTATGATATAGCACATTAAGGGGAATAAATAATAAACAAACCTATGAACTAAACAAATTCTAGACACATATAAACAAAAGTAGAACACCCGCTAAAGTGTTTCATTTTCTTAGACAATGTGGCTCAAGTCACAGCAAGCCCTAAAATGAAAAATTTTGAAAGACATTGTGACACTTCACAATAAAGGTTGGGTAATAATGATAATATTTAAGGCACTGCAAGAAATGGTGGAGCACTGGGATCCCAACATAGTCTTTTTAATGGAGACTAAATTGAAGATGAGTGCCATGAAAAGAGAGAAGGAGAAAGCTGGTTTTGTTTTTGGTTTGATTGTTCCAAAAGCTAAAAATTGTGGAGGTTTGGCAATGCTTTGGAAGAAAGAGATCAAGTTAGAAATCATGGGATATGCGGGAAACTTCATTGATGCTATAGTTACTGATGAGTCTTCTGATTTCAAGTGGAGAATAACTGGGTTTTATGGGCACCCTGAAACGCATAGAAGAAAATAGTCTAGGGAATAGTTAAAAAGCTTGAATAGAAGATTCCAACTGCCATGGATTTGTTTTGGAGATTTTAATGAGATTTTGTCAGTAAATGAAAAATGGGGAGGAGTGCAAAGATCCTAAAGGCAAATGAAAGGGTCCTAGTCAGTAGTAGACTCCTGTAATTTTAAGGATTTGGGATATACTGGTCCAGACTTCACCTGGTGTAACATGCAAGAATGGGATGACAAAATTTATCTAAGACTAGATAGGGCTTTGGCAACACAAGACTGGATTGAAAAATACAAGGAGGTTCGAGTCCACCACATTGTGGACTCCACATTTGATCACTTTGCTTTGCTAGTCTCGGGTTCCTTTACTCCTCGACATCCTAGAAAACGCCGGTTTCACTTCAAAGCAATGTGGATAAAAAAGAGAGAATGCAGGGACATAATTGAGGTTGCCTGTGAAAATAGTAGAAATCAAAATACCCCATGTGGTATGGCCGAGAGACTCAATCAGTGTGCAGCTGAGCTAAATAGGTGGAATTTGGCCACATTTTGGGAAGGCACCAAAGCAGATATGAAATAAGAAAAAAGGGCTCTTAACAATATGGTAGCAAGAGACACATATGGTAGCATGGGAAGAGAAATCAATAAGCTAAGAAGGGAGATTAATGACCTTTTGGATAGTGAGGAGATTATGTGGTAACAGCGAGCAAAGGTGCAATGGCTTGGGCATGGAGACAGAAACACGAAGTATTTCCACTCTAAAGCATCGGGGCGGAAGAGGCCCACCTAATTTTTGGGTTAGACCGTGAAATCATTTAGTTGATTTATGGTGTAAGTGTAAATGAGCAGATTGTCATGGAGTTAGTCAGTTATAAAATCACAAAAATAACATGTGTAAAGAGAATATATGCATACAACAAGTTTTGTGACAATTTTGTCATGTAGTAACAAATATGTTATATATAATTGTGTAAATATAATATGTGACACTCGTCTATAACGAGTTTTGTTTTGGCATTTGTGACAAAGGATTCAAAATTCCCTTTATGCCCCATCAATCAATACTTTTACCATTACTATATATAATTGCAAAAGCCAATTCCTAAATCTCCTCCATTACATCTCTCAATTGCTTAAACAAAAATTAAACTTATTCTATAATCAATATATTTAAAATAATATACTAAGCAATTCTACTTTATACTGACGCAAAATAGAAGGGGGGAAAACCGATATAAACACAGCATAAAAACTTCCAAGAAAAAGAAGATTTAAAAATTATAAAAAAAAAAAAAAAAAAAAAAAAAAACCTTTATTTCCTAAGAACAAAAATGAAGTGTCATAAACAAAACTAAATTCTTGATTTGTGGCCTTCCGAGTTCAAACTATAGGAAATCCTTCATTAGTCCACAAAGAATTGATGCATATGATTGGTGTTAAATCTCTTTTGTGCAAATGCAAACGTTGTACATGCAAACTGCAATAGTAATGTAACTTTTTATTACTATTATTATTTAGAATACTAACTATTAACACACATATATAGAGAGAGGGGAAAATGTTTTTTTTAAAGAAACTTACAGTGGTATATATCTAATGTAACTTTTTTTGACAACGATGTTTTCACTTTCCCTCATTTTAGGTGGATGGTATTAATCGAAGTCATTGTACAATTAAGTGGATGGAAATAATTGAAGTTCTCACGGAATAGGACCTTTATTCCCATATTTTTTAATAACGGTTTTCCTCATAGCCACATGCATTTTTCAAATTCATTGATTTTTTTTTTTTTTATACATTACCGTGGAGAAAGAGATTTCAATAATTGAATCCTGAAGATTTTTGTTAAAAATACTAAAAAATGTTGATTAAGTTACACCTATCTTTGCAGTTATAAAGTATCTCTAAATGAGTTACCCAACATACCACATGTCACATCATCTTATCACATATTGAAGAATAAATACAATCACACTCAATCAATTCTAATACCCATATATAAATCCAACCAAATTGAGAATTTATTGAAATGTTATTAGGTATAGTAGAATGTACTGAATTTTAAGTAAAATGCTAATGTGAAATTATTTATTGGATGGTGTAAAACATGAATTTTTCACCTCATCCTTATAAAATTTAATCTGTTTCTAAATAATTTCTCAATTAAAAGAAAGTTTGATCAATCTCTGTAAGCCTTAATTAGAGATTTTTTTTCATTGTTTCCTCCCAAATAAAGGATAGGTACAGAGCAACGTGTCATAGTCAACAAAATGAAAAATATTTATTTTTTCATTAAAATATATATATATATATATATATATATATATATATATATATATATATCACATTGCATCAACTGATCAACGTTTCATTAAAAAACAAGAAAAAAACAACTTCCGGATCGAGCGGCGCATTTATTGGATTGGGCCGCACGGCCATGTCAAAATCGGATTGGATCTGTAAGCCTTAATTAGAGTTTTTTTTTTTTCATTGTTTCCTCCCAAATAAAGGATAGGAACAATCCGTCAAAATCCTAGTAAGACTGACATGTAGTCCTAATCTCAAGCCGTCAAATCCCAGTAAGACTGACATGTAGTATTTAAGAAGATTATATGGAGAAGAGGTTGTAGAAGAAAAACAAAAATTCTTAAACCAAATATGTCACCAAACACAAGTTCAGATAATGCTGCACCCTCGTTAGAGGCTAGCGATTACCATCACAATGAAGAAGAAGAAACAAATAGAGGGTGTTGTAAGAATGTGTTGGATGTGGTAGAGGCCAAGACCCGGTTGTTGTTTTCCCTACCAATGATTCTCACCAATGTTTTCGCCTACTTAATAACTTTAATATCTGCCATGTTTGCCGGCCACCTTGGTAAGCTCGAGCTTGCCGGTGGAACTCTTGCAAACTCGTGGGCAGGTGTCACAGGCCTCGCTGTCATAACTCTTTCTATCATGTTCATGTCTTTTATTTTTTTTAGTTTTTCTACAGCGATGATTTTATAATTTTTACCTCTTCATTAAAATATTATTTTTTAATACTTTTTTATTATCAATCTTATCTCTTCCCCTCTCTTTCTCTGCGTATTTCTCTTTTTCCGAACAAAAATAACCACATAAGTTAAAAAAAGTTTTAAAACAAAAATTGATTACTGACTCAGTAATTTTAAACAATCATAAGTTTTTTAATAAAATAGTAAACAAGTAACATAATCCACCAAAGAATATAATTTCTCCTCGGAGAGAGAGAGCACGAAAAAAATAATTAAGTAGTCCCTTGCTTCCGGCTTGCTCCAACAGAGACCACAATCCACAGCAACGTTATCTTTAGTGGGGAGAGCCTGTTTTGAATGGCCGACCAAATAAATAAAGGAGTGCTTGGGGATATATTTGTAAACCACACAATCTTACACCAGTTATTCTGAGGTTTGCTCAATCAAACAGCCTTCTTGTGAAGGATGAGGTTATTTTCAACAGCTTATTTTGCTTAGAATTTAAGCTAGGAAAATAAATAAAATAAAAAGTGAAATTTTAGAAAGTGCTAGCTCACTCCATGTTATCCAAGCATGCAATTTGGATGTCAAACAATTTATCTTGAATACATGCATACCAACTTTTCTGACCTGGCTAGTGGCCATACCATTGTCCAATTGGCATGAAAGAAAACAATTTAGCTGACTATGTACTGGCACTGGCAGTGTCAGTGTCATACATAAATTCTCATTAATTAAATTTTCCAATTGTAATGTTAGTAAAGGATTTGATCTCCATTTCCCATTTTTTATATCAACATATGGAGATTTTCTCCTACCCCAAGAGCCCTCAAGAGTTGTAACCTCCCAAATAGGAGATAGTATATCATGTTTCGGGTATATATGCCCTCTCTCGCAGCAGCAGTTGTTGGGTTCCACACAATTGTAAGACTTAGCTGCTATGAGAGAGATGGCATATACATCCGAAACATAATATAATTTTTCCCCAAATAGAACCTAATGTTGCAAATAGCCTCCATATGGACCACATAATGGCAGCCATGTTCTTGCAAAGACCCAACCAACACTCTTTTTGAGGAGGATTGATGTCAGACCAAGCAATCCTGGCAGCATAGGGTTTGTCAGTAGCTCGATTCTACAAGAATGAATTAATTACCTCTACTCCATAAAGTTTTTCAAACAATGAAATGTTTGCCCAATTTGAGTACTATATAGGACTAATGCCATCAACTAAAGGCCTACAATGTGCCACAGTTGGTTTTCCTTGAAATCAAGGGCACTCTCAAGTCTTTAACTTCAGCTGACACCTCTGAGAAAGAGACCTCAAACTTACCCACATTAGTTGCCAAACCAAACAGTGCCTTGTACTCTACTAAAAACTGATTATTAGCCTCAATAGAATCTTTGTTAGTAGCATAAAAAATCAATTGGTCAGCAACAAAACATAGGTGAAACAGATTCACTTTTGTTACTTTTATGATGGTACATGAAACTGTTCCATCCTGCTCTTTTTTAGCAATATGAAACTTGTGAAAACCGTTATAATCAGTACAAAGAGGTAGGGGGACAAAGGATCCTTTTGCCTCAACCTCTTTTTCACTTCAAAATATCCAACTAAACCACCATTTAAAGCTATAGAGTATTTAGGAGTAGATATACTTGTTAGGATTCCTGGTGGAATGCCCAAGAAGATTTTGATAGAAATTCACTGCCATACTTGTTTTTCAGGTTCATGGTTAAGACATATTGCTGCTCCAACGGTTTCGACCGTAATTGTTGTTGTCCACCTGAAACGAAACCGAACCAAACTGTGGTTTCAGTTGAAGGATAACTATTCAATGATACTCCATAGTTGACTCTTACATTATAATTATTTGTTTTTTCATTCTAGATTGGGTTAAGTGGATCACTTGAGACACTTTGCGGGCAAGGATTTGGAGCAAAAGTATACAGACTGTTAGGGATATATCTACAAGCTTCTTGCATCATATCCTTCCTCTTCTCTATCATCATTGCCATTATCTGGTTCTATACAGAACCTATACTAATCTTACTTCATCAAGAAACTAAGATTGAAAAGATGGCCGCTCACTATATAAGGTTTCTCATTCCTGGATTATTTGCATATGGCTTCCTGCAAAACATCTTGAGGTTTCTTCCGACACAATCTATTTTGTCGCCCTTGGTCATATCCACAAGTCTACCATTGGTTATTCATACTGGCATTGCATATGCTTTAGTACATTGGACATCTCTCAGTTTTGTGGGAGCTCCATTGGCAGCTTCAGTTTCATTATGGCTATCAATCCTTATGTTGGCCATGTATGTGATTTGTACAAAGAAATTTGAGCATACATGGGGGGGATTTTCGTTGGACACATTCCAATACATTCTTCCAAGCTTGAAACTAGCTCTTCTCTCTGCAGCAATGGTATGGTAAGTGTGCTTTTAATTCTATTGTGTCCCCTATTCTTAATGATTATGCTTTTTTTTTCTAATAATTAAAAAAAATACTGTGACATAGTTTATTTTGATATGAGAATATATTTTAGAATGACAAAATATGAGGCATTCTTGTTAAGATAGAAAATATGAACTAAACACTCACCAATGATTGATGTAGTGTTCTGAATTTCAGAAAATTTTCTTTATATTAGTTATATAACATGGCCAAATGAAATTCAAAATTGATCTGAAATTAAATAGGCTAAAATAACCCGATTCATACTGAAATTAGCATTATGACCAAAATTACCCCAGTACATAAGTTGAACCCTAAGACATGGTATCATAAGCACAGTCATGACCTTATAACTTTCACAAGTCATCTAATTAGAAAATTTTGTCAGTTTGGAGTACTGGGCTTTTGAGATTCTAGTTCTCTTAACAGGATTGTTGCAAAACTCAAAAACAACCACTTCATCGATTGCTATGTGGTAAGCTTCACGGTCATTTTCCCTCGCTATATCAGTTATAGACTTGATATTTTTGCTTTAATAATTCTTTTTTGGATTAAAACTTCAGCGTGAATACAGAAGCTATCGCTTACATGCTCTCATATGGTCTCAATGCTGCTGCAAGGTTAGTTTGTATAATAACTTCGTTTTAAGTTGTCTTATTATTTTTAAGCTCTGCTTTTCCTTTTCTGTTGACAAAACTTAAAAGGAAAATTCCTTCAATCCACTACTTATGGCATGATTGAAATAGCCATCAACATGTACTTTTAATCACATGAATTTTTTAATAGTCATGTGACTTGTTAAGAAGACTTAACAAGGCCTGTTATTAAGTACATGTCTAAAAGCCACATAATTTGTTGGGAGAGATTATTCAAACTAGTTTAGAGGAAAACTTTGTCTTTTCTCCGGTATGTTCCAAATATTGAAAAATTTTTACTTATTGTGACAGCACAAGAGTGTCAAATGAGTTGGGAGTAGGCCATCCCCACCAGGCAAAAAATGCCATAGGTGTGAGTCTAAAACTCTCTCTCCTTGTTGGGGTCACACTTGTTTTGGCTATTGCATTTGGTCACAATATATGGGCTAGTTTCTTCAGTGATAGCTCTGAAATCATTTGAGAATTTGCTTCAATGACTCCTCTGCTTGCAATTACAATATTCATTGATTCAGTGCAAGCTGTCATTTCAGGTCTGAATCATACAATTTTCTACAATACGCTCTATCTACCTCATTAGTACAAATTTACATTTTCAGTTTCAAGGCTAATGGTTTTGACACTGCAGGGGTGGCCAGAGAATATGGTTGGTAGCACTTGGCTATTTATGTTAACTTGGCGACCTTCTATATCATTGGTTTACCAATTGCATGTGGCCTTGGATTTAAGACGAATCTACAAGCTAAGGTGAGCTTATATCATGATACTATGAACAAAGTATCTACACATCAGTTAAACATGTCTGCATAGACGTACAAAATTTGATTTTTCTTCTTCACAAATTTGAGAAACAATCAACTACAAAATTTTTGTAATGTTTCCTTTGTGTGCATTATGTTATACAAGGTTTGTGGATTGGCTTGACCTGTGGCCTCTCCGGCCAAGTTTTTGCCCTCTTTTTAATTACATTGCGAACCAAATGGGCTAAACTAAGCCTTCCCAAGAAAGATAATAGAGAAAACCCAGTTTTGGTTTAATTGAATGACAAGCTGTGGAAAAGAGATGAACAACATGGCCTGCTTGGGTGAGCTAATAAATGACCAATGACACACATTATGTTGCACATGCATTTTGTAGTGACAAGTTTTAACGTGAGGTCTGGCGAATATTTCACCATATTTGACAGAGACCTCGTAGAATTTAATATATCTTCACCGAATTTGGTGATAACCCCTATGAAGCAAGGGTGTGGGTGGAGATTCAAGTGGGAGACTTGGCAATTTTTTTTTTAAAATAGAGTGTAGGTGCAGTAGGATGCAGTGATTAAAAAATTATTAAAAATATTTTTATTTATATTTTCTATATATTGCTAAGCATATCTTTTTATATGATGGTAAACACATACCAATTTAAGAGTAAGGGTAAACATATATTAACAAATTTAAAAGCATATTTATATGTATAATTATAATGTTTACACAACCCCAATTTTAGCCCAATATCATGTTTATAATATTAAATTATTTTCCTTCAACCAAAAAAAAAAAAAAAAAAGTAACGAGGTTATAAAATCAAAGTATTAAAGAATAACAAAAATTGATGGCTAAAGGTGATAAAATCAAAGCATCAAAACCTGTATTTTTACTGTTTTCACAAGTTCCGACATTTTCTATCTTTTTGACTTTTCAAGTCCTTGTCTCTTTTACTAGCACACCTATTCAAAAATCTATCAACATTCCACAACTTTCTCCCTTGCTCTATTTGTCACAATTTTAGGAGCTCAATTTACTGTCTTCACCAGTAAGTGCACATGAAGCCGTGGCATCCTTATCTCTTCTTCCTTCTCTCTCTCTCTTCTTTTTTTTCCTTCTCTCACAAGGCCACACGATGCAAAAGATGGAGGCCGGCGACATGGTGGCAGTCCGTTTCGGTCAGAATTGGGCCATATGTTGGTACTCTATCTAGTGTTTCATCTCGAATTTTTGATTTGCTAAATAATTTGAGATGTCCTACTATGTCTGATTATAGATGGTACCAAGATGTTTTCCTTTCTAAAGTAATGCATTGGAAGGATTGTTACAAGCCTGATTGGAAAGAAAAGTTTATTGACGGTCTACCTCTTGTCTTTGCTTATAAGGTAAAACAAGAATTAATTGGTAAAAATGATTCCGATAATTATGATAATTTAACTTATGGTGATATTTTAAGCACTATTAAAAAACTTGGTATTAATATGTGCAATGATGAAAAACTGTTAAAATACCAATTACAGAGTAAAAGAAAAGCTAAATATGAAATGAGTAATTTTTGTGAACAATATGGTTTGCCCCCTATTGCTCCCTCCAGGCAAAAGGGTAAAAAAACATGATAAAAGTCACAAAAATTATAGTCATAAAAAACATTTTAAAAAAAATACAAAACTAATTTCAATGATTTTTATGCCAAAAAGAAAAATGTTTCTAAAAAATATGATAAACAAAGATCAGGTAAAGGTAAATGTTTCAACTGTGGTAAACCTGGACACTTTAGTAAAGATTGTAAACAAAAACCTAATAAGCTAAAAAATCAGTTTAACATGTTAAATATTGATGATAATGATCAAGAAAAATTATTCAGAATCCTTGAATAAAACAATTCATCTGATTCTTTGGAAGATGATTTTTCTTCTTCAACTGATTCTTGCTACCAATCTATTGATGATTCCTCTAATTCACTAAATGTTAAAATTAGTTGTAGAGATTCTTGTTGCAATGTTATTAAATCTGTTAATATTCTCACTAATGTGAAGAAAATGAAAGTTTATTGGTTAAATTGATAGCTCAAATTGAAAACCTTGAATTTCAAAAAGAATATTTGGATAAGTTTAAGAAAAATTTGTTAAAAGATGAAACTAGTAAAAAACTTAAATCAACGATAAGTTTTGAAAAAACTTTGGAAAGATGTAACAAAAAGAAATCCAAAGATTTGACTGTTAATGATTTACAACAAGAAATTAATATTGTTAAACAAGAGATAAGTGAATTAAAACATGATTTTAAAAGCATTAAAAATGATAATAATAATCTTAAACAAGAATTGGTATTCTTAAAACTTGATAAAAATATTGTTCAAAATAAGTCTGATAATGAACAAGATGAGCACATGGATAGAGATGAATCCAGTCAACAGGCTCTTCTTTCTAATAAAGGTATTGTTGATTCTCAACTTAGTCTTGTTAATAAAACACTTTCTCCAAAATGGTTCACAAAAGTTAAAATTGTTGTTTCTCATGATTATTATTTCACTGTTATTGCTATGATTGATTCTGTTGTGGATATGAACAGTATCCAAGAAGGACTGATTCCTTTAAAATATTTTGAAAAATCAACTAAAAGATTGGTTTTTGCTATTGGTTCTCAAATGAAAATTAAATACAAATTGAACAATGCTCATGTTTGCCATGATAATGTCTATTTCAAAATTCCTTATGTTCTTGTTAAAAATATGACTGTGACTGACAAAGTGATTCTTGGTTTGTCATTTATAAATGCTTTGTTTCCCTTTCTTGTTGAACATGATGGAATTACTACTGATCCTTTTGGACAGAAAGTAACATTTAAATTTGCTTCAAAGTTTGAAATTGATACTGATCATGCTTCAAATCTAATTCATGCTAAAGTCAAACATCTTAACTTCCTCCAGCAAGAAGTTAAATACAAGAAAATTGCTAAACAACTATCTCATAAATTGTTACAATAAAAAATAGATAATTTTCAAAAAATGTTGGTTGAGGATGTTTGCTCTGATGTTCCTAATGCCTTTTGGTACAAGAAGAAACATATTGTTGACTTGCCTTATATTAAAGATTTTGATGAGAAAAACATCCCTACTAAGGCTCGACCTATTCAAATGAATGTCGTGAATTTTGTAAAAAAGAAATTAATGACTTGTTGGAGAAAAAATTGATTAGAAATAGCAGGTCTCCTTGGTCTTGTTCTGCTTTTTATGTTCAAAAAAATGCTGAAATTGAGAGAGGAACCCCTCACTTGGTAATTAACTACAAACATTTGAACAATGTTTTAGAGTGGATTAGATATCCTATTCCGAATAAGAATGATCTGGTCCATTGGTTGAGTGAGGCTGTGATGTTTTCTAAGTTTGATATGAAATATGGGTTCTGGTAAATCCAGATCAGTGAGAAGGATAAGTACAAAATTGCTTTTACCACTCCTTTTGGTCATTACGACTGGAATGTGATGCCCTTTGGTCTTAAAAATGCCCCTAGTGAGTTCTGAAACATTATGAATGATATTTTCAACTGCTTCAATCACTTCACCATTCTTTATATTAATGATGTTCTTGTTTACTCTAGCTCTATTGATGAACACTGGAAACATTTGTATTTGTTTCTAGATACTATTAAAGGAAATGGTCTTGTTGTCTCTGCTAAGAAAATTAAACTGTTCCAAACAAAAGTTCGTTTCCTCTGCTATGTCATCTCTAAAGGACAAATTCGTCCTATTGATAGAGCCATTCAATTTGCTGATAAATTTCCTAATGTTATTATTGATAAAACCCAACTCCAAAGATTTCTTGGATCATTGAATTATGTTGCTGATTTCTACAAGGATATGAGGAAATAATGTAAACCTCTTTTTGTGGTTAGAGAGCAATCCTCCACCTTGGTCTGATGTCCATACTTCTCTTGTTAAACAAATCAAATCTCATGCTAAGACATTGCCGTGTCTTGGTATTCCCATCGTTGATGCTTTCAAAATTGTTGAAACCTATGCCTCTGACATTGGTTATGGTGGTATTATGAAACAAAGAGTTTCCCCTGAGTTCTCTGAACAAATTGTTCACTTTTACTCAAAAATCTGGAATAATGCATAGTTAAACTATAGTACTATTAAAAAAGAGATTTTACCTATAGTACTATGTATTTCAAAGTTTCAAAGTGATTTATTAAATCAAAAGTTGTTATTGCATATTGATTGCAAAAGTGCTAAATATGTTATTGAAAAAGATGTTGAAAATATAGCTTCAAAACATATTTTTGCTAGATGGCCAGCTATTTTAAGTGTTTTTGATTTTGATATTGAATATATTAAAGGATCTCAAAATGTTATCCCTAATTTCCTTACCCGTGAATTTTTGCAATGTCACAATGGCAAGTAGAAGACCCAAAGATAATCATCCTTCTGAAACCTCCAAACAAATTGACAAAAAAAAAACCTGTTTCTCCTATTGAAATTGCTAACCATTTCACCACCCTAGAAACCATTCCTAGGCCCAATTACTCCACTGTTCTTGCCTCATCCTATGACCCTTATGCTATAACCCCTGTTAACCAACCTATTAAGACTGTTTTCCCCAGAAACTCCAATATCCCTCAATACATCAAGAAACAATATTTCCAAAATACGTTTTATATTGAACCCAACAAAGTCTTAATTTCTGATCCTCTCAAACTTGGTAAAAGTTATTTCCCTCCAAGATTTCACTGGATTCCTGAGCATAAAAAAAAGAATTTACAGTATTATTTTGATCTCTTGCGTCATGAAAAATCTATCATTATTAACACCATATCTGACAAAGGTGATGCCTCCAAAATTATTTACTACAATATTTACCTAGTCAATGTTATAACTGAAGAAAAATGGGGTCCTTCCCCTAGTTTTACCAGAATAATGTCCACTTCTCTCATCCCCTATTCCTACTATGATTACATCACTACTTGGTCAGCATTTATGCTTCACTAGAATGAAAACATGTCTCATTCTTGGTTTGTTAACTTTGATAAAAATTTCATTGGTTCTCTGCCCCTTTGGTTCAACTGTTGGTGGACTCAATTTGGCCCTATTAATGACATATTTCTTGAACCATTACTTAATGCTTTTGAATGTTTCAAGAAGTTTTATAAGGTTGATGCTCATGGTGCAAAGTTCCCTGCTTTGCTTCACTTTGTTAAACGGCATAAGATACCCTTGGATATTAAAATAGAAATATGAAAAAGAATGTGATGTTCTCTCCAGACATTGGCATGTAAAATGGTTGGGTAAATTCCTTCAAACTCAAAATATTATTGCTACCATTTCCAGAGAATCTTCATCTACTGTTGCTCTCCCCATTGCTAAGGAATGTTCACCTAGTCAATCCCATGTCCTTGCTAATGCTCCCTCCTCTTCATCCAGCAAGAATGCTAAGCCTCTGGCAAAAAATAAGAGCTCTCCCATTGATGACTTGAGAAAAAATCCTGATGCTCTTTTTGCTTTACTCAAATGGGCAGAAGAAGCTACTACTAATCAAGGAAATTCCAAATCCTCTTCTGAGGAATCTGTTACCCACAACCCTTATTTCCCTTATGACCAGGAACTGTTTGGTCATAATGAGGATAACACTCTTGATCTTGGGGAAAATTGATTGATACTATTTGTCTGGCCTGCATAACGGCCAAAATGTTACAGTGTTTACCCTTAGTGAAATTCCTACTGTTACTTTACACCACTAATGATGATAAAGATTCCCATAATTTCCCATGCTTTTAGTCAAGTCAAAGTTCACTTTTGGCGAGCTTTGGATAAAGATTCTACTAAAAATTTGAAGACAAAAGCGACATTACTATTCACTTTTACTGTTTATAGTTACTGTTCACTATTTACTATTCATTGTTATTGTTCATTCCGAGTTTTGCCTATTTAAGGGGGGTTGTCCCTTAAGTTTAGGATAGAATTTTTGATAGAATTGTTCTCAAAATTCTCTCCTTAGAAAACCTTCTTTCCTTAGAAGCTTTCCTTAGAGAATTCCTGCTACCTTGTTCCTACTACTACTTTCCCTACAAGCCTTGTAACTATTACTATTTCCCTACAAGCCTTGTAATTGTTAATCTGTACTGTTGAGATCTTGTATTTACTACTACTGTAAGTGTTTTTTTCCATTCATTGATAGTCTTTGTTAATCTACTTTAATCTTAATAGGCTCACTGTTGAGCGATGGCACCACTGTGCGAATTTGGAAGGATAGATGGATCCCAAAACCATCTACTTTCTGCCCTATCTCCCAGCAAAATACGCTCCCTTTAGATTCCACTGTATTTGAGCTTATTGATGGAGACACGGGTGAATGGAATGCTACCTTGATCAAACAAGTTTTTCTCCCTGATGAAGCCAGAACCATTCTAAGCATGCCATGAAGCCAGAGACGAGCCAACGATCGCATCATTTGGGCCTATGCACCTAAAGGTTACTTCACAGTGAATAGCGCCTACAAAGTGGCCTGGGCGATATCACCATCTACTGCCATGGATGAGGTTTCAAATAATGATGCAAAGAGACAATTCTGGCAGACAATCTGGAACCTTGATATGCCGAATAAGTTGAAGACCTTTACTTGGAGAGCATGCCGAAACATTCTTCCCACGAATAATAATCTATGCCGTTGAGGAGTCCTTGATAGTGCCACGTGTGAGGCTTGCGGATTGGCTATCGAAACAAGTGGACACCTATTTTGGGATTGTATTAATGCATGTGAAGTATGGGCAGCAACAGGGATAGCTTTTGATATAAATGCTGTATACCACAGTGAGTTCGTTGATTTTCTCTAGTACCTTATCTTTGTGCAGCGCATGGGACTGGAGTTGATAGAATTTATCATCACCGTCACAAGGTGCATGTGGCACAACCGCAACAAGACACGGCTTGGGTCCCCTAGATAGACCAGCCACGAGATTATCTACAAAGCTCGCTCCGTACTTGAAGATTTCCAGCTTGCCCACCTTGCACAAGCACGGTTCAAAGACCAAACGGATGCCTGCTGGGTTCCTCCATCCCACCCGTGGTACAAAGTCAACACGTATGCCGCAGTTTTCTCAAACTTCCAAATTGTTGGAATTGGTGTCATCATTCATGACCACGAGGGATCAGTGATTGCCGCGTTGAGTCAACACTTACCTTTGCCTTTGGGTCCTTTGGAAGCAGAAACTAGAGCATTGGACGTAGTAGCCTCCTTTGCTTAGGACATTGGTATCAGGGACGTCGTTTTTGAGACAGATTCGAAGGTGGTTTCTGATGCTCTCTATGGCACCATTACTCCACAGGTCCCTATTGTAGACGTCATTCGAGGAACAGTTCACAGACTCCAAGACTTTAGACAAACTCAGATACTACATGTGAAAAGGAACGCAAACCAGACAGCACATATTTTAGCACAGCATGCTAAAGGAATTGATGCTTTTGTAACCTGGATAGGGGAATGTCCACATTTCTTGGAATCCATTGTGTTTTAGGATGCTATGTACTTATCCTTGCCCTAGTAATAAAAATTTTCCCAGTATTCCCTATCAAAAAAATAGGCTCACTGCCTGGAAGGCTGGAAAAGAGACAAGTCCAACCTAATACATATTTTTCTTTTTTGAGAAATTAAAGAAACCACACATTTTCAAAGGTCAAAACAAGTCTTCAATTTGTATTTTTGCTTCTCTTTTCCCCACCCCACCACGATTACTATTTTCTCTTCGTAACCGCCTCTCTCTCTCTAACTCTGTTTTTTTCTTTGGCATACGAGTCTGCTATTAATTAGATTAAATAGTCCACCAAAAGGACTCCAAGGTTTATCATCATATATAATAACCCTAAAGTCCAAGTCCAAATATAGTTCATTCACTTTACCCGATTTCCTAAGGTAGGACTACATGCATCTATATGAGTTTTATATAACTCACGCAATTATCAAAATCCCTGTTGTTTGTGTCGGTTAACTGCATTTCTATTGCAACTGGCTCATAATCAAACGTATAATAATAATAATAACAACAATATTTTTTTTTTTTTACAAAAAAAAAAAAAAAAAAAGGCAGAAAGCACATTTTAATCCCTACATTTTCAAGCTATTTCTATTTTAGTCTCTACTTTTTATTTTTATCGCTTTTAGTCCCTATGTTGAAAAACACTTCCCGTTTTGGTCCCTACCGTTACATCAGAAACAGAGAAAACTAACGTAGCAAATGGTAGGAATAAATAATACTAAATTAATGTCCACATGGCCTAAATTAATAATAAAAAATATTTTTTTGGCATTTAAAAATGCCACGTCAACATCTAAATTAAAAAAAATTATTAATTTTAACTAAATAAAAAAATTAAAAACTAAAAATCATATGAATTGAGATCTAAGTGTATCTTGAACAAGAACAACAAGAACCCAAACCTAGAAATTAAAATAAAAAAAATAAACTCAAAATTCTGAACAAATTAAACTTAAATTCTCTAATTTCAGTCAAAGCATAGCCATGAATCAAAGTAGAAATTCTTAAACCCAAATTTTAATTTCTCTACAAACTCACCCAAACTCAAATTAGCTACCCCACCCCCCCAAAAAAAAAAAAAAACTCTATATTGGTAAAAACCCAACAAGATTGAAACCCAACAAACTTTGGTGGTCTTTCACAGTTTTTAGCAAAACAAACCATGTGACTAAAACTCAATGGTAGAACCCAGATCGACATAGAAACCTGGTGGCAGAAACTGAGATCGGCATTCACAAACAATCCCAAAACCTATATTGAGGAGACAAAACCAGATCGGCAGTGAGATTCGTGGACTCGATTGATGCTGCAAACTAAGAAATCGAACCTAAGAACTAGTTGTGATGACGATGGTGGAGCCAGTGATGAGTTGCATGAATGAAATATGGAGGGGGAGAGAAGAACCAAGAGATGGAAGGTGATAAGCCCGAGGGTGAGCGATTGGCTAGGCTGCAAAATGTTTTTTTTTTTTTTTTTTAATTTATGGGTTTGTGTTCTTAGATCTGGGTTTGTGTTCTTATTCAAGACACACTTTAGATCTCAATTCATATGATTTTTAGTTTTTAATTCTATTTTTAATTTTTTTATTTAGTTAAAATTAATAAATTAATTTTTTCTTAATTTAGATGCTGACGTGGCATTTTTAAATGCCAAAAAATATTTTTTATTATTAATTTAGACTACGTGGACATTAATTTAGTATTATTTATTTCTGACATTTGCCAAGTTCTCTTTCTCCATTTCTGATGAAACGGTAAGGACAAAAATGGAAAGCGTTTTCAGGATAGAGACTAATTAAAAGCGATAAAAATAAAATGAATAGACTAAAATGAGAATAGCCTGAAAATATAGAGACTAAAAAGTGTTTTTCGCCCAAAAAAAATTATAAACAGCTAAACTCGTCTTCTAAGTTTCACTAAAATTCATTTAAGTTCTTCAACTTTTTTTTCATTCATTTCAATTTTCTAAATCTCAAAACTCCTCAATTCAGTCACCTATTAATGTTCCATCTTGTATTGTCGCTTAGTCCCCAAAAAAACGTTCGTTTTGGTTTGTTATTAGTATTTTATATTTATTTTATTATTTATTCATAAATTTAAAAAAAATACGTTAGTTAAAAATAAATTAAAATTTAAAAAAAAAAAAAAAAAAAAAAAAAAAAAAAAAAACACTGGCCAAATTAACAATGTAAACTTTATAAAGCGAATGCTTTCACATGTACTCTTTAGAGACGGTTTCTAATCTAAACAAATCTAGAATAGTCTAGAGTACAATCTAAACAAATTGTATCTCAAAGCTACAAATACAATTTTTACTATTAGGAAACCTAGGAATAAATTATGGGGCCTTGATTGTATATCTCCTTCCAACCGTATGAAACATATATAGGTATAGTAATGTACAGAGCGAGAGCGACAGCGAGATCTCAAAAAAAAAAAAAGATAACAGGTACAGTGGAGAGATCGAGCGACATCGGAGAAGTGTTTCCGACAAAGATGCTAACTTCTTTCCGCTATTTGTCTGTGTGTCGTGTCCCTTTCTCTCTCTTGTATTGGGTTAGGGATTTTGGTGGGGTGGGTGATGTATTTTCTTGTTCAGATTGGGTGTCCGACGTGTTTGCCCAGTTTTTAATTTTCTGGGTTTTTTTTTAATTAATTTTTAAAAAAATTTATAAATAATAATTAAATATTAAAAATATACCAAAATGACATCATTTTAGGGGGCTTAATAGAAATACTAGATGGAATTTTAACAGAAAATTGAATTGAGATGTTTTGAAACTTACAGAACTTAAATAATCAAAAACAACGTTAAATGACTAAAATCAATTCTGGTGAAATTTAGAAGGTAAGTTTTGCATTTTAGCCTAATAATAATATGTGAGGTATATGAGGTATTAGTATTACACTATAATTGTAAAGTTGAATTTATTCAACTATTTGGTAGCTTTATTCTATGTCAAATTTGCTTGTAATACAGCATTTAGAAACCTTATATTTAAGGGAAAATAATGTAAGGGTTGTGTCTGAAAAAGTGTAAAGATTTGATCAAGAGTATGCAACAAGAAGGTGACTCGCAACTAGACTCGCAAATGGTGACTCACCAAAATGAAGCACATGTGTGAAGCGTGCAGGAAGATGAAGAGTCATACTAGCTAGATCACTACAGGACAAAAAGTACGATGTGGCCTAGTCTGGTAATTAGCAACCAGAACACGCGACTCATCCCAGTCACAAATGACTCACCAATGCACCCTGTTTTGCTGAAAAATGTCTTTTCACATTCCATCTCATACTCTACTATAAATAATCTCATATCCATGAAATGTAAAAAGATTCCAAAGAGAATTTTGTAAGAGAAACCCTAAAGAAAAACAAGATTGATTGATCAACAATCTTATACACTTGATTCTCCAAATTCCTCTACTCTCACTCTCCCTATTGTCATACTCATTAGAGGATCATAAACCAAATCCTTACCTCACCAAATTCAATGAGAAGGTTCTTGGTATTTGGGAAGCAATTCAAGAGAGAACCAATTCATATTGGTTGATGCAATGAGCTAATTGTAGGATCCGAAAAACTAGAGAAGACACGATTCGACGTAACCTTATTGGAGCAAGAAGCTTGGAGGGTTTAAGTGCATTGGGTAGATTAGGCTTGGAGGGTCTATTGCTATTCATGTATCCCAACTGATTTTCTAGTGGATTATTTACCACTTGGAGGTTGGCAGAGAGGTTTTTCATCGAATTCTTCAGTTTCCTCTTCAATAACACATATCAGTGTTATCTTTTGTTTGCATCTCTATTTTCCTTACTCTTAGCTTTTAATTTCTACTAGTTGTGAATAATTAATGGCTTAGAGTAATTTGCTAATTTGGGTATTGCTTATATTTCATATTCCGCATATATATTGTTTGAATATAAGCTTGTATTGAAAAATTTGTATTTGGGGGTCTAAACATTCATAAGTGTTTTATACACTAAGTGAGTTTTCAATTGGTATCAGAGCAGGTACAACTTGATGGATTTCTATATCCTTAGTGTGATCTTAAACCCCTGTAGCTATAGATGAAGCTATGGAAAAGGCTATGTTGAATTGTGGTGCAAATGTTTGTGATAATGACTTTATGCGTATTTTTAAAGATTGTTCTAACAATGAACTCCTAGAGTTATTAAAAACAAAGAAGCATGCTAGAATGTTTGTGCACATGCTAAAGTATCCTGAACACAAGAACCATGCCTTACACAATAGTCTATGTGAGTCAAATTCATTGGTTGAGAAGCATAAAAGAAGAAATAAAATATTGTGTGACAAGGTTGATCACCTTAAAAAGATAATTCAATCTAGTAAGAGAATAGAAAATGAAGATGATTTTCTTTTTAAAGATCAAGAATGCTTATCTCATGCTTACTTGTTTGTGCACACCTCTCTAAAAGTATTCAATTCTTGTTTATGGTATCTTGATAGTGAATGTTCTCGTCATATGATAGGAGATAAATCACTATTTAAGTCTCTCAAAGAGAAGGTTGGTGACTATGTAACATTTGGGGATGGAAGCCATACTCAAGTGCTTGGCAAAGGGACTATTGAGATACCAGGACTACCACTATTAAAAGATGTTCTATATATCAAAGGGTTTAAGGCAAATCTCTTGAACATCACTCAAATATGTGATGAGGACTTTCTTGTTCAATTCTCAAAGAAGAGGTGTGTGATCATAAATGAAGTAGGGATTCAAGTCTTGAAGGGATAAATAGCGTTGGTTGCTAGTTGATTTTAGCTTATGGTTTTTATAGTTTTTATTATGGTTTTCATATCACTTTGATTTAGTACTCTATGGTTTTAGTATTTTGTTTTTAAAATACTTGGATACTTTGTGTTATGGATACTTAGATATTTTAGTTATTTAGACTATGTTTTTATGTACCCTTGCTTATGTAACTTAGTACTTTTAGTTAATGTCTTGCATTTTCTTTAGTACTCTTGTGCCCTTATTGGATCTTGTATCCTTGATGCAATTTAAACCTAAAGCTTCTTACTTTAGTGTTCTTGCATCGGTTAAGTGTTGGACATGCAAATGATACTTTGCATTAAGCTTATTTGCTTATATGTCCGGATGTTCATTCACCGTGTGAATGTTCATTGTAGTCACTATTTATAATTAACATTCTTGTATGGTCAAGTTATGCATCATTATCATTTTCGTACTTGCTTGATCGTATTGTACTTGCTCCATATGCATTCTAAGTTTTTCACTTACAATGAACTTAATGAGTGCATTTTGTGATATTGTTTTCAGGAGAGACTTGTTCATATGGTTCAAGAGCTTCACAGATCTAGAATTAAGTGTGAGTGAGTTTTGGCAATTGTTCCCAACTCACATTTTTTAATCTAGAGTCTGATTTAGGGTTTTACACGGAATAGCCAAAGAGGAAGATTGTGAAGTTGAATTTATTTAACTATGTGTTGGCTTTATTTCATACCAAATTTGCTTGCAATTCAGCATTTAGAAACCTTGTATTTAGGTGTAAATAATGTAAGGGTTGTGTGTGAGAGAGTGTGAAGATTTAATCAAGAGTGTGCAACAAGAGGGTGACTCGCCAAAATGAAGCACACGTGTGAAACATATAGGAAGATGAAGAGTCAGGCCAACTGGATCACTACAGGACAAAAAATACAGTTTGGCCTAGTCTAGTAACTAGCAACTGGAACTCGCAACTCATCCCAGTTGCGAGTGACTCTCCAATGCACCCAGTTTTGCTAAAATGTGTCTTTTCACATTCCATCTCATACCCTACTATAAATACCCTCATACCCATGAAATGTAGAGAGCTTCCAAAGAGAATTTTGAGAGAGAAACCCTTGAGAAAAATAAGATTGATTCATTCACAATCTTATACACTTGATTCTCTAAATTCCTCTACTCTCACCCTCTCCATTATCATACCATGAGAGGATCATAAACAAAATCCTTACCTCACCAAATTCAGAGTAGTGAGAAGGTTCTTGATGTTTATGAAGCAGTTCAAGAGAGAACCAATTCATATTGGTTGATGCAATAAGCTAATTGCAGGATCCGGAAAACTAGAGAAGACACGGTTCGACGTAACCTTGTTAGAGCAAGAAGCTTAGAGGGCTTAGGTGCATTGGGTAAATTAGGCTTAGAGGGTCTATTGCTATTCATGTATCTCAACTGATTTTCTAGTAGATCATTTATCATTTGGAAGGCGGTAGAAAGGTTTTTCGTCGAGTTCTTTGATTTCCTCTTCGAAAACACGTGCCAGTGTTATCTTGTATTTGCATCTCTCTTTCCCTTACTTTTAGCTTTTAATTTCTGCTGGTTGTGATATATTAATAGCTTAGAGTAGTTTGCTAATTTGGGTATTACTTATATTTCATATTATACACATATATTGTTTGAATATAAGCCTGTATTGGAAAATTAGTATTGGGGGGGACTAAACATTCACAAGTGTTTTATACAATAAGTGAGTTTTCAATAATGAATGGCCTTCCAAAATAGTAGTCCTACACTGATCAATGTGAATCTAGTTGTCAATCAAAAGAACAAAATCTTTGCATACCAATCAAAAAGTGACCTATGAATGGTAGTAGGTTTTTTCTAGCTTTGCATACTATAAACAAATTATTAGTTTGTGTGACCAAAACCAGTTCTCACTAACTTGGAAGTCGCCTACTACTGTTGTGTTCAAAGTCAATGTGAATGTTACAATTTTCTCTTCTCAACGTATGTGTGGGGTGGGTATTGTGATAAGGGAAGAGATGGGATTGGTGGTTGGTGCTCTTAGTAAAAGGTTGGACCTTCCCCTAGGATGGTGGAAGCAAAGGCTAAAGCATTTGAAGAGTGTGTCTTAGTTGCTAAGGATATTGGGATTCATGAAGTTATTCTAGTGGGTGATTCCCTAGTAGTTTCTAATGCCATTTTTGGGATATCTCTTTCTCCATCATCGATTGCTTCTATTGTGTATGGAATTGTTTCTCTTTCTCATACTTTTTGTAGGTTTGAAGTTTCTCATGTTTGTAGGAATGGCATTAGCCCTGTCCATCTACTAGCAAAACATGCTCAAGGTGTTGAGTATTATGTTACCTAGATTGAAGAGATCCCTTGTTTCCAGAACACACTCTCTCAAACAATGTATTCTCTTTCCGTTAATGTTTAAAGTTCTAGTTTCCTATTAAAAAAAAAAATTTTTAAAAACTGAAAAAGTTGGGCTTCCATCTTGGAGACAGGCATCCCATTCCAAGAGTAACAAGAAAAAAATTGATTGGACGTATCCATTTGACTATAGCTTCGAAATCTATTGCCAACATCTTAGGACTACTTTTAAGGGATTTTTTCGTGTAATAATCTGGTGTGTGTGTGTGTGAGAGAGACGGGAACCGCACATACTCAAGAGGATAGTCAAATAGTTGAAGAGATCTAGCTACCCTAATTTCTATATATATATATATATATATATATAACTTTTAGGTTTTTGTAAATAGGTCACCTTTTAGTTTTTTGTTTCACATTTTGCAAATAAGCTACTAGAAATAATTTGTATCCAAATGCACATGCATATTAGTTGCAAGACATGGTGAATATATGTGTCATCAACTTGTGTTCTATTTGATTCTCAAAAAAAAAAAAAAAACAAAAACAAAAAAACAAAAAAAACAAAAAACAAAAACTTGTGTTATATTTTGCATAGAAACAAAATGCAAATCTTGCCGAACTAGCTAGAGATAATAACTTCAACACTTTAAAAAAAAAATGAAATAAAAAATTAATATTTAATTTGTTATTATATCTACTGTAGCATTTGAGAATATTTCTTTTTTTTTTTTTTTTTTTTTGCATAAAAAGCATCACTTGGCAGAATCACATGGATTCTTACAAAGGAATAATAGAAAGTTTTTAAGTATGTTTGTACTTGAGAATATTTCTTTTTTTTTTTTTTTTTGCATAAAAAGCATCACTTGGCAGAATCACATGGATTCTTACAAAGGAATAATAGAAAGTTTTTAAGTATGTTTGTACTTGGGAAGTAAATTTGATATTATTGAAAAATTTTGATAGTACCTAGAGTTAGCTCAGGCACGAGGGCTGGTACTTTACCCAAAGTTAAAAAAAGCAAGAGCATTCACATCAGTCTATGTATAAGTGTGTATAATAAAAAAAATGCTCAAATTTACACATTTTGTTCAAAAACAGCCCACATCAGTCCGTTTAAAATCTTGCAAAATCTTCTAAAATTATCCACAAGCTACAGTACCTGTGTAAATTTACACAAGCACTGTAGAATGTGTATATCATTTTTTAATAGTTTTTTTCTCTCTACCCGATACTGTAGCATGACTTTGCCTGACACTGTAGCACTATAGCATTGGGGTAAAGAAATAAATATTTTATTTAAATAAATGTGTATAATAGACAAACTGACGTGGGTGTTTTGTAAAAATAGGTATGTAAAATAAAAAAAAAGTAAGTTTTAGACTTGTAAAATAAAAAAAAAAATTCCACAGACTATGTGGATGCTCTAAGGACTTAATCATAATTGGTATAAGCCTTTTGATTTGATACATGCGTGCTAGTGGCTACTTTTGAGCCTGTCTTTTTGCCTTTTTTATTTATTTTTTTATTTTATTTGCTGAATAGCCCATGTTTCAATCTACTATTAACTTCCTTTTTCTTTGAACAATCAATTTAATTTGTATTTGTTTGTTCCTCCAGTGTGGGGTTTATATTGTCTCAGTCAACCAACGTCTTAAAACAATTTATTTATTTGATGATATGGCTTCTTCTTTTTCTTTTTTCTTTTTTGTAATTCCTTTCTAAACAAAAATTAAAATTAAAAAAGTTTTTTTTTTTTAAGTACTTGGAATATATAGGATTAAGGAGGAAAAGAAAATACAGAGCTAGACAGCTAGAGGAAGAAGCACCCTCTCCATCAACAGAAATAAAAACCGAACCTAGAATATTAGAGATGGTGTGTCTTCCTTGTAGAGAAAATGAATTAATGAAGCTGCTGACTTCGCAATAACATGGTCTAGTGTATTACCAAATCTAACAACATGGGTAAACTTCCGTAAAACAAAAGAGATTTATCAGATATAATAGCTGCTATGGACTAGTGGAGTAGCATTGTGTAATTACTTTATAGGGTCTGTAACATTACTTGCATCCCCCCCTATTATCTCATCTTAAAGCCAACTTGACTGAGAAACAGAGCTGCTTGAGCTTCGGCCCACAAAGGATCATAACCATCATGATCTCAGTTCTCCCTGAATCACCTCAGCTTTGTGGTGATGTGGTCCCTAAAAACTATATTTGGCCACATTAGACAATATGCACACTTTTACTTCAGTTCAACTTAACAATTAATACAGAGGAGCAATCTTTGGTTAGTTGGGATAAGATTTGCAGACCCAGAAAGGAAGGTGGCTTAGGACTGAAAAAGTTTGGACTGACGAACCAAGCTATGCTGGCTAAACGATTTTGGAGAATTGGTCAGAATCCACGGTCCCTTATCTCCAAAACATTCAAAGCTAAATATTTCCCAAGCTCTTCAATTCATGACTGTGTTCCTAAGCTACATCACTCTTGGTTTGGAGAAGCATTATCAACCACAAGAACAGCTTGTTAAAGGAAGGGAGATGGATGGTAAGGAATGGCGCCAATATCCCCTTAACCCATACAGCTTGGTTCCCATGCCAACCCCAAACTTTAAGGCAACATAATTTGAGCAATGGTTCTGTGGCAGACCTGATTGATAGCACTACACATACATGGAAGCCAGGTCTAGTCAGATCTTTGTATCCCTGCCCTACTAGCTCTGAGATTTTGAGTTTGCCAATATCAAAGACCGGTACCTGATTAGAACAATTGGTTTGGAAATACTCCTCTTCAGGTGATTACCAAGTGAAGAGAGCCTACAATCTGATTTCCAAGGAAAATGTGCTCCCTACCTTGAATCTGTGGCATCTGATTTGGAAAGTTCAAGTTCCTTTTAAAACAGGTAACTTTGTGTGGAGGCTTTTCCATGATAGTCTCCTTACTTTTCTCACTTTGAAAAATAGGGGAATTCCTGTAGCGAGCTCTTTCCCCTTATGTGATGAAAATGTGGAATCTTCCTCCCATTTGTTGCTGTTCTGCCCCTTTGCCAGAGCAACTTGGCATGGTACCCCCCCTAGCTGTTCACACCCCTGACCTTGGAGATGTATCAGTGCAACAATGGATTCCCAGCTACTTCTAAAACATAAGAAACTGGAACAGGAAAATATGCAGTACCTTAAGGAATTTTCACTACTTTGTGGACAATTTGGACACAAAGAAACTTGGTGGTTCATGAAGGCAAGCAACCTAATCCATTAGAAGTCATTCTAACTGCCCAATCTCTTGTTTGCAGGTATACAGATGCTTTTAGCTGCTGTTCTACATCCTTCCACCGAAGACATGCTCAGACCAAGCTTGATCATATTCCTACTGGACCTTGGCAGCTCATAATTAAAGTTGCTGGTGCAAGACTAAAGAATCTGAATAGAGCCGGGTGTGCTTATGAAGCCAAAACTACTCAAGGAGATCCCATTCTACAAGGAATATCTAGCTGTACAGGGCAAACTATTCCAGTCATCATCCAGGAGAGGCAATGTTGGAGGCAGCAATCAAGGCTAGGGACTTGAGTTTTAAACATGTTTTGTTCCTTAGGGATAATAGGAGAGCTGTGCAAGTCAACAACTACAAAATCACTCCTAGTTGACAAGAGAAGAGCTTTATGACTGATTGGTCTCATCTTTTATCTGCTGATTTTGTCTATCACTCAGTGTTTGTCCCAAGGATTGAAATTAGTAGTGTTAATTCTCTAGTTAAATTGGCAACGAATATGCCAATCAACTGCTGTATGGTTAATCAGAACCTTATGTAATGTTTCCTCTTTCTGGAATGGTATCAAAAAAAAAAAAAAACTTTAAATTTTCTTTTTTAAGGGAATCTTTTCAACAAATTAAGTAAGGTTATATCCCATGTGTTAACCCGAATATCCTGCCACTTGAACTGAAAGATACTAGTGGCAAAATATTTGACTTTCCATTTTCAATGATATACTCTTACACTGTTAACGTATTTCACATTTTCTGTATACATTCACTTTCCAAGTTTTAAACATGGACATAACATTTTTGCTTTTTAAAATTTGTACATCAACGCTTGCAATTATCTATATTGTATTTTCATTTTAAACTTTGTTGTTTTATAAAATAAAATATATTAAAAAAAAAAAGTGAAAATAATACTTAACAAGTTGTGATTAATATAGCATAAAGTGATGGCAGCTATAGGCGCAGATCAAGGACTCCTCCTAGCAAGTCTTTCTTATATGATGAGGACTATCATCATGAGCGTAGAAACAAAAATTCGTCCTTGGTAGGCCTGGGAAACAACGCATGAGTAAAGAACTCAACCAAATTTTCAGGTCACCTTTTACACGCTAGATTAAGGGAGGGAGACTTCCTCGGCGATTTGCATAGCCTACATTCACCATGTACAATGGTAGAAATAACTTTGTGGAGCATGTTAGCCACTTTAATCAGAAGATGGTCATACACTCCAAGAATGAGCCCTTGATGTGCAAAGTATTCCCATCCAGTTTAGGGCCTGAAACGATAAGGTGGTTTGATGGTTTGAGGGTAGGTTCCGTTGATTCCTTCAAGGAACTTACTTAAGCGTTTGGATCCCGCTTTATTATGTGCAGCAGGGTCCCTTGGCCTTTAGCTTCTTTGTTGACTTTGTTCATGAAGGAGGGAGAAACCCTGAAAACATATTCGAACAAGATGAGTGGAGACCCTTTGAGGCGCAACCAAAGCCTTCACTGCCAGTACCACCAAAAGCATGGACATACAACCAAGGAAGGGAGGTTACAATAATTTCTGTACTGACCCAACAGACAAGGAGACCAGTCAAGGTCAGGGGCTCATGGTAATGCTTCTTTAAGGCCCCATGTTTGGTACAATCAATGTCATTTTTGCTACACCGGGGAGAACTGGTTCTCATCCTTCCAGAGTGATGTTTGTAGCTAGACCACTAGCCGAGGACTCCAACTCCGAGTCGAAGAGAGCTAAACTAGAAATTCAACCTTCGTTGAGTTTCTCGAACAAAGACAAGATTAGAATCATCCAACTACATGATGACACTTTGGTGGTCACTCTCAAAATAAGTGGGTATGATGTGAAGAGAGTAATGGTGGACCAGGGAAGTTATACTAAGATCATGTACCCTGACTTATATAGAGGGCTAAACTTAAAACCTAAGGATCTACAACCTATGATTTACCTCTGGTAAGTTTTGATAGGAAGGTTGTTATCCTAAAGGGCTAAATTAGGTTGCCTGTACAAGCAGGCTTAGAGGTAGTAGAAGTGGACTTCATAGTGGTGGATGCATACTCCTACATGACCATTGTGGCCAGACCTTGGTTTCATACCTTATGTGTCGTTTCTTCAACTCTACATTAGAAGGTGAAGTATCTGTCAAGAGATCGGATTGAGGAGCTGGTAGGGAACCAATCCATGGCTAGGTAGTGCCTTGTGTCTACAATTTTACATCAGCCAGCAGCTGAATTCTCAGCCTCGGTTAACGAAGGCTTATAGTAGTCAAAGTCTCCAGAATTACCTGTGAAGGTTCCAGCCGAGTAGGACAAATGTGAAGATTTAGAGAAATTTGCCATATGTAATAATCCGAAAAAGTTTTTCAGGTTGGAGCTTAGCTACCACCTTAGGAGAAAGAGGAGTTGGTGGAATTTCTTAAAAGGAACGTTGATGTATTCGCTTGGAATGTGTAAGAAGCTCCAGGGGTGGATCCGAACTTCATCTGCCATCATCTGAATGTCAATCCATCTGTCATCCCCAGGAAGCAACACCTCAGCGTTCATCCAAGGAACACTCCTATGTTATCAAGGACGAGGTGATGAAACTTAAGCAAGCTGGGGTTATTAAAGAGGTTTTTTATCCTGAATGGCTGGCTAACACAATAGTGGTAAAGAAGAAGATTGGGAAGTGGTGCATATGTGTAGATTTTACAGACTTGAACAAAGCCTGCCCAAAGGACCCTTTCCCTATGCCTCAGATTAACCAGTCAGTAGATGCAACTGTGGGCCATCCTTGGATGAGCTTCTTGGATGTCTTTCAAGGGTACTATCAGATACCTTTAGCTTTCAACAACCAAGAGAGGACAGCTTTTGTCACTCCTATTGGAAATTACCATTACAAGGTGATGATGCCCTTTGGTTTGAAGACTATAAGGGCTACCTACCAGAGGATGAAGACCAGGATGTTTGAACCACAACTAGGAAAAAAATATTGAAATTTATATCAATGATATAGTGGTAAAGAGCAAGGCAGAGTTTGAGCATGTTAATGACCTTGGGAATATTTTTACTATCTTAAGAGAACATAAGCTACAACTTAAGACTTCCAAGTGTTCTTATGGTGCTGGATCAGGGAAGTTTTTAGGCTACATGGTCATACACCGCAGAATTGAAATCAATCTCGACCAAATTAAGGTGATCAACAATCTACGACCACCTCGGAATCCCAAAAAGGTCTAGAGCTTATAAGGATGACAGATGCTTTAAATCGATTCATCTCTCAGTCAGCAGACAGGTGTAAACCTTTCTTTCAATTGTTGAACAAGTGGAAGGGGTTTGAATGGACCGAGAAATGTGTCCTGGCTTTCCAATAGTTGAAAGAGTATCTATCTCAGCCACCCATCATGTCCAGACCCAAGATAGATGAGGTTTTGTTTACCTACATTGCAGTGGCCTCCCACTTGGTGAGTTTGGTGATGATACAGGTTGATAGTGGTGTACAGAGGCCGATTTATTATTTGAGCAAGTCACTACATGAGGCCGAGGTTTGTTACTCACCATTGGAAAAGGCCATTCTAGCCGTGGTGCACGCTACACGTAAGCTTTCCCACTAATTTCAGTCACATACAGTTATCGTCCTAACCCAACTCCCACTTAGATCTCTACTTCAAAGTGTTGATTACACAGGGAGAATTGTAAAGTGGGGCATGATTCTAGGGGCTTTTGATATCAAATACATGCCAACCTGGGAGCTGAGTTTGCTGAACCCTCTGTAGAAGAGAGGGTAGAGGAGTAGAACATAGATGGAAAATCAGTTAGAGTAATCTCCATACAAGAACCTTTGTCTTCGAAGGTTTACGTTGATGGTGTAGCGAACCATGGGGTACCTGGAGTAGGGCTAGTCCTGATATCTCCAAAAAGGATCACGATTGAGAAATCCTTAAAATTGGACTTCTTGGCTACAAACAATGAAGGTGAATATGAAGCTCAGCTAGTAAGGATGATCATGGTTCAGAAAATGGGAGGAAAGGCAGTAAAGGTATTCTCTGATTCAAGGATGGTGATGGGCCAAGTCCAAGGAAAGTTGGAAGCTAGAGATCCCATAATGCAAGAATACTTGAACCAGGTTAGACATTTACAATCTGGGTTTAAGTCTTTTAATTTATCACAAGTCCTTAGAAGTAAAAATATGCATGCAGACTCTCTTGCCACATTTGGCAACCTCCTCGGCATAAAGTTTACCTCGGGTAATCTTCATAGAGGACTTATGTAAACCCACCGAGGCAAGAGGGAAGGCAGTTCATGTTCATCAAATAAGGGTGGGTCCTAATTGGATAGACTCTATTGTATTGTTCCTCAAGGAAGATGTTTTGCCTAAGAATAATTCTGAGGCTGACAAGGTGTAGAGAAAAGCTCATTGGTTTTGGTTGTTCGAGGGCCAAAAACTATATAAGTGATCCTTTTCTGGCCCATATCTGCTATGCATACACCCTGAAGTAGTTGAGCTACTCTTAAAAGAATTACATGAAGAAATTTGTGGAAGCGACACGGGTGGCAGATCTTTATCTCACAAGGCCCTCACACTAGGCTACTAGTGGCCAAATATGCTAAAAGAAGCACAAGACTGTGTGAAGAAGTGTGACCAATGCCAAAAATTTGCACCAAACATTCACCAACCTAGAGGGGTTCTTAATCCCTTGTCCAGTCCATAGCCTTCCGCTCAATGGGGTTTGGATATTGTAGGGCAAGCCCTAAGGCAACAGGGAATAAAAGGTATTTGTTAGTCGGCATGGATTACTTCACCAAATGGGTTAAAGCAGAGCCATTGGCAAATATCAAGGATGTGGATGCCAAAAAATTTGTTTAAAAGAATATGATCACTCGATTTGGAATCCCTCATACCCTTATCTCGGACAATGGACTTCAATTTGATAACAAAGCCTTTAGGAGGTACTGCTACGATTTGAGAATAAAAAATAGGTATTCCACTCCAACCTATCCATAAGGGAATGGGCAGGCTGAGACTGTCAATAAGGTCATAGTGGGTGGACACAAAAAGAGACTAGATGACGCGAAAGGGAAATGGGTGGAGGAACTGCCACACGTCCTTTAGACTTACTAGACTACACCTCGTAGGTCTACTAGGGAGACACTTTTCTCAATGACCTATAGAGCTGAGGCTGTCATTCCTTTGGAGACTAGGTTCCCCATGCTGAGAACAAATTCTTTCACTCCGAGCGATAACAATGGGCTGTTGGAAAAGAGCCTAGGCTTAATTAAAGAACGGAGAGAAAATGACATGGTCCAATTGGCCTACTATCAACACAAGTTCAAACAAGGATATGATGCCAACGTGAAGCTAAGGCCACTGACACTTGGAGACTTAGTTCTAAGAAAGGTTATAGGAACTACTAAGAACCCAACATGGGGGAAGTTGGGACCCAACTGGGAAGGGCTATATTGTATAACATCAATGGCTAGGATAGGCGCATATTATCTTAAAGATCTAGAGGAAAAGGTTGTACCCCGTCCTTAGAATGTAAATAATCTCAGGAGGTATTATTATTAACGGAGACTTTCTTCACCCTATTTGGGTTTGTTATATTGTGTGTCATATATTTTCACTATCTATCTAAGTATCAAACAGAATATCAGTCATGTCTGGCTCCTCGAACCACATACCTAGAGGAAATTGATATCTTTTAATCATTGTACTAAGTGTTAAACAGAACCTTAGTTATACCTAGATCATCGGACCACATGCTTTAGGGAAATTAATACTCCTAGACATCTACCTAAGTATTAAACAAAACTTCGGTCATGCCTGGCTCTTCAAACCACATACCTTAGGGAAATTGATATCTTTTAATCATTGTACTAAGTGTTAAACAGAACCTTAACTATATTTGGCTCTTCGGACCACATGCTTTGGGGAAATTATTACTCATAAACATCTATCTAAGTATCAAACAAAACCTCGGTCATGCCTGACTCCTCAGACCACATACCTTGGAGAAATTGATATCTTTTAATCATTGTACTAAGTGTTAAATAGAACCTTAACTATACCTGGTTCCTCGAACCACATGCTTTGGGGAAATTAATACTCCTAGACATCTATCTAAGTATCAAATAGAACCTCGGCCATGCCTGGCTGCTCAGACCACATACCTTGGGAAAATTGATATATTTTAAACCATTGCTATTTTCTATCATCTTTGACAAACGTCAGGCAAAGCCTTAGTTATTGCAGACTTTTTGGACTACACGTTTAAAGTAAATTAGTATTCCTCATTGATTACTACAATGTCAAGTATAATCACTCCAAATAGCAATGATTTTCACTCTAACAAGAGTCTCAATTAGATGCTTATAAGCATCACTTAAAGCATTTACAGGCATGCATGTGTCTGTGTGAAAGTGGATTGTCCCCTTGATCCTATAAAACTGTTATTGAGTAAGGTAGAGAGTAATTTTAAAACCTATATGCACGTCGCAATACTGTGTAAGTTCTTAAAATTAGAATTATGCTTTGCCGAGGTGATGAACTTAGTAGATTTCACTTGTTTTAATACTGATCATGTTATGTGTGAAATTTATGTTGTCACTTAGATAGATCAGTAATTCAAGATATGCCCCATTATCACATTTTTTCTCAAAGTGTTGAAGCTAGCAAAGATTAAATTATGAGCAACATTAACACTAAAGTCATAAAGGAAAATTTTGTAATTTTCATTAATATTAAGCCTCTAACAAAGGCAAGTGGATTACAAAAGCTTGATGTAAATACAGAACTCAGAAACAAAAACAAAAACAAAAACAAAAAAACAAAAAACAAAAAAAAAAAGGGGCAACCTATTGCTTCATTTTTATTACAAGTTTTTCTTTTGGATCCTTTGGAGGTTGGGTATTTGCTGCCGTGGTGGACACTTTGGCTTTGTCTTTAGGATCCTCTTTTGGGGGTATGGAGAGAGTTGCCAACACCAGCTCCATGCTTTGAAAAGTTTCTTTTTCCTTAGAGAGATCCTTTTGAGCCATTGGAGCTAGGTCAGAACCTTGGACTACTTCTTTATTGGCATCCCCTGTCTTTGTAGTATCCTCGGCCTGCTCTACCCCCTCTGAAGAAGTGTTGGCTACAGGAGGAGCTTTGGGTGGGCTGCCTTGAATTTCACCTGCCTCTGAGAACACTGGGTCAACCTTAGAGTCCGAAGAGCTTGAAAGGTGTATAGTTGGGGGGTAGTAGACACTTTCTACTTTCCTAACCATGGAAGAAGCCTCAACCCCGACTTGGTTGAGGGCTTCATCCTATACCAGGGCACAGTAAGTCTTACATATAGCAAGGACCTCAGCCTTAAGGGCATCCTCAGTCTTGACCACCCCAACATCGTATCCATGCTACTCTACCTCATTATTGGCCTTCTCTACCTCCTCCATGGCCTTCTCGACTAAAGCCTTGGCCTTATTAACCTTCTCCAATTTCTTTTTCAGCTCAGCAATTTGAGTTTTGGAGGCGGCTAGCTGATCCTCAACATTGTGTAGCAGTAGCCTTTGGCTCTCAGCTTGTTTCTCATATTCTTAAGAGAGCAGCTGCATATTTTCTCTCTTTTTCCTCCTCCTGCAGCTTCTTCTTAAGCTCTTGGATGCTCCTCTCGGCCACATGAAAGGCCTCCACGGCAGCATTACGCCTTCCTTCCTCCTCGTTCATCTACCGATGGTAGTAGTCGGTCATCTCCTCTGCCCAGAAGGAGGCTTAAACAACCTACCAAGGAAAGAAAAAAGGATTAGAAAAAGAAATTAAAGAAAACAAATTAGGAAAAAAGAAAAAGGACTTACCATGGCAATGTATCTTTTAAGATTAAGGAACGGCTCGGACATATCATCAAGAAGCAGCAAAGCCTGCTCCACCACGTCGGCCACATAGCCGACTACTCCTCCCTAGAAATTTTAGATGGAAGGGTTAGCTAGTAGAGGTTCCCCATTCAGCATTGGGGCAAAAAGCCAAGTTGAAGGCCCGACCTGAGGATCGCTTATCTTCTCGGTGTCCCTCTGCCCCACTTTGGCTTATTTAGCCACCCTTTGAGCCTCATCCTCGTGAGAGGGGAGGGTCTGTCCAACTCCTACTACCTCCTTCCCTTTTGGCTCTCATTTCCTCTTTAGGTCGGCCGGTTGGAAGGGCAGGGTAGGTGGTGGAATGGGAAGCTTGGTCTGGGCTGCCTTCCCATATGCGTCTCTCCCCAGTTTAAACTCTATCAAATCCATCATACTGGACTTTGATTTGTGTTGAATCCCCATCTTGTCAAGTATTAGTGAGAATGGTGGGTTGAGATCAAGAATTGAAATTTTCAAGGACAAGGCTTGGTTGAAAATTTCAAACTCATCCTCAGAATCATGTACTTCAACCACTTCTTCTTCTTCTTCTATGTTGGTGGGGCGAGACGAAGTGGGTACTTCGGTTTTCTGTTGTAGTGGCAAGGCTACCTTTGGTATGCCTTCAAATATGGGTTTTGTGGTGAGCGTGCCTTTTGGAACAGGGCCAGGAAGAAGAAAGCCTGAAGCCACTACGCTGATGCGGTGCAGCCAAGGATCGTTCACCTTAATAACACACTTAGGCACTAGGAAACTCTTGGAGATTAGAATGTAACCCAATATCAAATGGGCTGCCCTAAGTTGACCATCGGAGTGGACAAAGACCTTGACCTTCAAGATCTTGTCTAAACTCTCATAGTTTACGAGACCGAAGTTGGGCACGACAGAGTATGGGTCTGCAAGACCATCAAGAAAATCAAAAAGATAACATTAGCGAAATGCAAGTCAAAGGAAACTTTAGATATAGACGAAAATCAAAGAAAAAGAAAAACGAAATAACTTCAAAATTGTGAATCTAAGCCTAGACTCCTACCTGGTTTGCCCTCCCTCGTCGGACAAGAGAGGCCATCATGCCATTCCCCTGATATAATCAAAAAGTCTTTGTTTAAGCCTTTATTGGAGTCGAGGAGGCATTGAATAAGCCTAACCTCGGGGAATCTAGACTTAAGGTAATACCCCTGTCCAGTAAGGTTATGGAGATTGTAGATCCAGTTAACATCGTGGTGAGTCAACCCTAAGCCCATTTTTTCATTAAGGGCATCTACACACCCTAGTATTCTAAACATATTGGGGGCACATTGGGTAAGAGCTAACCTATGGGCCCTAAGGTAATCTCTGGTGACAATATCCATAAGGATTCTCATCCCTCCTTCTATGAAGGTAATCATTGGAATTACTGCTTCTCCCTCTTGCCTATCTATGTGCCATTGTCCCTCTTTATAGTAACTAGTGCCCACCCCTGGAGGGATCCTATACTTAGCCCTAAAGTTTTTCATTCCCTCCTCGAAGTCTACTAAGCTCTTGAATCTACCCATTTCAAGGAAGGGTTGGAAGAACTAAAGAGATTAAGAAGGGAGAGTGGAGCCGACGAGAAAAAGAAAGAATGCGAAGAGAAGAAGAATGTATATAAAAATAAAGAGTAAAAGTTTAAGAAAAATTATAGAAAGAGTAAAGGTATCCTCGAACAGGCTTTTGGTATTTATAAGGGCTCAAGTGAGTTGAAAAGGTGTGCAGGTTCAGGTATGTGTGCTAGAACGAAATGAATGCTAAAGTGAGAGGAGAAGTTGATTTGAAAGGTATTTATATCAAGGAGGAAGCTAGAAGCGGGAAAATTCCCGCTCAATACCCAACAAAAACATCGGCCATTGGATTTGCATCACACAGTAGAACATGTGGAACAAGAAGCTGTAAGAATTTAATGAGGGCGCATCTCGAATGTTGAAGCACTAAAAACGTGCCTTGGGCAGTTAAAAAGGTGTCTTCACTAGCAAAGATGGGATGCAGAGAGCATAGGGCAACTATAATGACGTCGAAATCCTCCTTTCTTCTCAAGGATCTAGAAAGAAGAATCTCGAGGGGCTATTACAGGGTCATTGGGTCCTTGGAGCCCATTATTTATGTATATAATGGACCTAAGGCCCAAACCGACGACTGAAGGCGTCCGAAAAGGGTAACGCTGTCAAAAGAGCCATGTTGGCAAACAAAGAAGTCAATTTAGATCATAACGGCCCAGGGTTTGTGCCGAGGACAAGAGCCTCCTCGGCTAACCAAGGCCGAGGTCTATAGAGGTGGTCTGTCGTCTGCGGGAATGTCATAGAAACACTCAGTTGATATGAATAAGCATTATGAGAGCTCAAGACAGGGAAGTGTCCTAAAATATCTTGGGAGAAAGCTACTGCCACCATATTAAATGCTTTACAGCTAACTCTCTGACCACATTAATGTGGAGGTGATACCTGAACAGTGGATTTCAGCCTTACAACTACTGCATGAAGACTTATGGGAGAGGTTGATAGGACAAGTATCAACACCAACCATCTGGCATGCACGTGGAAGGTAGGGATGAAAAGGAAAGACAATATAAAAGAAGGAGGGGGCAACGAGACTTGGAGATCGTGAAATTAAGAAAAAAAAAAAAAAAACACTGTAGCAATCTAGAACCAGACTTGTAACCATATTTGAGAGCATTATACAAGAAACAATCTCCTCAGACTTTGCCGAGGACATTTTTTATTCAGTTCAAACTTGTCTATTTTCACTCTTTTGTCACCAACCTACTTAACTTGTTGCTTGATTAACTAAAACCCAATTTTCTAACCATTCTCTACAAATTCATTGTTTTGGGTTTTTTAGACCTAAGTCCATTCATATTTTGGGCTAGGAATTCAAATCTGGTCTCTACACTACATATATAGTAGTACATTCTTTTGAAGCAAAAAAAAAAAAAAAAAAAAAAAAAAAGAACATAAGAAAGAACAAAGGAGGAAAAAAACTTCAAATGCAGTAATTAAATTAACCTTACTAAAAAAAAAAAAAAAAACAATGAATAAAGAATCATATGTAACCCTTGCTTAATGAAGTACAACTACAAACATGAAAAAAAAAAAAAAAAAAAAAAAAAAAAGTGCAAGCATCTGCAACAAAAGAAGTTATTATGGTGTTCATCTCTTGTTTGAATAACTCTTGGCCAATTTTGTTAATTTATCTACTCTATTATCAATTTATCATAGCTGAATGTGGCAATACCTAATTACGTAACAATTAAATCAATTAGACATTAAATACATCCAATCAATGCACAATCATCTATATAAAACTTGAAATTAGTATTATTGATTAAGGTATGGATAAAGGCTTCGGTACAATCCATAATGACCCTCCCACACAACTCAACAAGTAGCAAAACTACCAAATTGACACTAAAGATAGACGTACATATAACAAAGTCACATGTATTATGGCTACAATCTAAGGTTCAGATCATAAGGTATCCACTATAGTGTGACAAGAATAATGCAAACCACATTTGGAGATTGACCTACAGGTTGCAGCTATTCAAAAACAATGAATCTTGATATGTTCCTTCTTCACAATGCTAGCCTGCACAAGGAAGGTGGGAACATTCTTCCTCTGATCTCCCTGAAGTTGTATAACCTCAACTTGATATAAGCCTAATAAAAATAATCACAAATTGGGGTAGTTTTCCTTAACCTAATTTCTGAGCTTTTCTCTACAGCCAGCGACAACAACTAAAAATACAAAAAATTGCAGACCAAAAACTCAATACCCAAACAGGAAAACATAGAAGAATTAACCCTAAAAATTTTAAATATACATAGAAAATAAAATTTAAGTATATCTTGATGGCTCGTACAGAGGAGGCAGCTAACAACTCCTTGCCATTAAAGTTGACGGTGGCCTTGAACCTGGGCCTATGGTCAAACCAATTTGCCTCTCGCAAAAGGATATGGATAGGAAACAGAATGTTGATTGACTTACTGAAATACAAAAGAGAGAGCAATGCTTCCAATAATTGAAATTAGCAAAACCCACTATTGGGTTCCAAACCCATCAATCTAAGTAAATCATTTAAAAGAAACACTCCCAAACGAAACATGAACAAAGGTGAAATACCTAAAGTGAATCATCCACATTCTATCAGTTTTCTGAGCTCTTCTTTATATATGTTGTTTTCTAATTCAATTAAATAAGGAGTTTTGAAACCGTGAAAGATAGGAACAGCAAAAGGAGGGGAGATAGTGATAAGGTATGAAGGAGTCATTCACTTAAACAAGGAGAGGAAGAGACAAAGAAGGGAAGAGAGAGGTTGGAGTTAGAAAGCTGAAGGTCTGAAGTATTGAATCTGTCTTTGGAAGAGAGACAAGTTGGCGTTAGTCATGCTAAAGGTCTGAAGAAGAAGAAGAAGAAGAAGAAGAAAGGGTTGGCGTTGAAAAGAATAAAGGGTTGTGTTTGGGCTTAATGGTAGACAGCAACGTAATATTCATTTTTTTGGGCTTTACAGTGAACATAATTAAAGCTATAAAGATTGGACTTTAGGGTAGAGATATGAATGGAAATCATTTTCTTTTTAATAGTATTTTAAAATTATAGGAAAAATTTTTTAAAAAATTAGAAATGACATGGTAGCTGATGTAGCTCGACAGGAGTGTAGCAACATTAAATATTATGATTCAGCTTTTAATAATCTATATATATTATAAACCGAGTTTAAAACACTAATATTATTATTTTCATGTGTGTTATAATAACTATTACAATTTACTCCCAAAAAAAAAAAATATATATATATATATATATATATAACTAAAGCCTTTGAAACTCTCACAATTTTTCACGTCAACACAATTTAAAAAATATAAAATAAAATAAAAACACAATTGAATTTTTTTTTAAAACCCGACTCTGCACCCAAGCACCACATTGACAGAGAGCATGAACGTGAGAAATAAGGGGCCGGAAGCAATTGCAACAGGTTGACATTGCTTGAAATTAAATTACGTTGGATTTCAAGTGGAATATTATCAGAGTTAAAAGGGTTTTTTACGCTTTTATATATAACAAGTCAGCGACTTTCAAATTGCTTCAACAATTGCTTCCTACAGCTTCGGTTGACATTATGTTGGACAAATAATCAATATGTAAAAAACTAAACTGTTACCTGTCATATTAGGTGAAAGCTATGTTATTCTGTGGAGATTAAGTTCTTGGTCTCAAGTTCTCAAAAGCTTTCTTTGAATTGTCTATATAAAATGTTTTTTATTTCGCTCTCTTTCTCTTTTTAGTGAAAATTTCTTATTAATCCAGTCATTTAATTTAGCTCTATATACAAAAATCTACTATAGTCATTTAGCCTCTGTTATAGTCAATCAAAAGGAATAATCTTTGTTTTATTGCTATCCACTAATAGGATTTATCATTCCAAATTTTAAGTTGGGTTATTTTAAGGTATTTTTGTTGGATATTATAGAAGAGATTGTATATTTGCTAAATAATTAGAAAATATTCAATGCGAAGTAGATTTTGTTGAATGGGTATAGAATTTCATATGTTTGATTTTTTTTTTTTTAATTGTTTGTTTTTATTTATTTAAATTGGGAATCTATGAGTTATAGGTTATGAATTATGGATTTTAACAAATTTTCAAATTAAATGATAGTGTGGGATTAAGGGGTTTGTGGTTATATCTACAACAAGTTACTACAGTAGACATTCATTAAACAATAAATTTAGGGATATAAAACTTTTTTAATGTATTAAATTCTTAATTTGTAGATTTTATTTAATCAAGATTCAAGAGCTGCACTTATTAATTTAAAAAAATTAATTAAAAAAGACCAAGAGCTCTATATTGGGGAACATATTCAATTTTACACTCTGATGTTTCAAGATTTGGATTTTTCCTCTTATATTTTAGGAGTGTTTGGAATTTACTCCCTAAAGTTTGAGAATGTTTGGATTTTAAACTCTAAAGTTTCATAATTTCGAGGTGTAAAATCTCAACACTCCCAAAACTTTAGAAGGTAAAATCTAACATCAAGTGTAAAATTCAAACACTCCAAACTTAAAATGGCAAAATCCAAATTTTGAAACTTTAGTTTATAAAATCTAAATACCTCAAACTTTAGAAGATTAATTTGCAATTTAACCTAATAACAATAACTATACAAGACATTTTTTTTTTCTTCATTTTATAACATATAACTGTTTAATAACTGTTTTAGCTATATAGTGTTATTTATAATTCAATATCTGCAATTGTAGTAAAATAAACCAAGATTAAATCATATATCATATTCAATAAATTTTCCGTGCATCGGGTTAGTGAATAGTATATAGATATACTGATGAAGGACAACATGCCAAAATATCTTGCGTAGCTGTCAAATTGATGTGTCTATCAGTCTATAATATTCCATAGTTCCACTTGATTATCACCATTATATTCTGACAGGTGTTAGAATAAGAAGAATAGCGCGAAGAAAATGGATATGTTAGCGAACACAAATTTAGAAAGTAAAACACCTTTGATAGAGGCTGGTCATGGTGAAGAAGAAACTAAGAAAAGGTGGTGGCAGAGAGTGTTGGACGTGGAAGAGGCCAAGAAACAAGTCTTGTTTTCCCTACCAATGATTCTTACAAGCGTTTTCTATTACTTGATCACCTTGGTGTCTGTCATGTTTGCCGGCCACCTTGGTGAGCTTGAGCTTGCTGGAGCCACTCTCGCAAACTCTTGGGCAACTGTCACCGGCTTTGCTTTCATGGTAACTCTTATCTGTTATTGTAGTTATGTGATGAATATCTAAACCTTCTTTTTCTCCTATGTTACCCTTTAGTCTTTAAAGAAAATATGTTGCTCAGTTGATCACAGATCACAGGTAGATATGGATAAGCACGGCCACAATTTTTTTTTTTTTTTTTTTTTTTTTGCCAAACTGTTTTTTTATGTGAATGAAAATCAAGTTAGTCTGTAGATAAGCACTGCAACATAATCGTTGCTGGGAGGGAAAAACGGTTATGCTATCTAGTAAGGAGTACAAAGGATATAAAGGTACAGGTAATCTAAAATACGATTTGGTATTTTATACGATCATTGATATTGTTATTGTTCTTCAGAAAGGAAAAAAAGGATTGGGAAAACAGAACTTTAACGGAGGGTTTCCTATATTTAAATTGCAATTTTGTTTCTGACAAAAAAAAAAAAAATTATTCATCTTTGTGTAATTCCCTCCACATGTGATAAAAATCCAACAAAGATGATGACGGTGATAGTAAAGGCTCGAATCAAGATTCCATTTAATTAGTCCAAAAGCAAAAGTACAAAGATGATTATATCAGCATATAGAAAAGTCCCCGAGTTTGGTCTGTTTCAAGCTGTCGGCCAAGTTTTCTAGTCATGTGATAGCACGCCTTGAATACGCATCTACTTTGGTGTAACTGTCCTGTAGCACAGGAATGCATGAATAAATAAATGAATACGTAAAGAACTCCAAGTCATGATAGGCCAATAGTCTTGTAACTCGGTGACATTGCCGGGTCTGTTTAATAGAGAGAATTTGGGTTTAAATCCTCCCACCCCCACCTACTGTAAGTAGAAAAAAAGAAGTAATTAGAGTTTTAATTTACTCTTTCAGGGTTTAATTGTATGTCATTAAAAGCAATTGTGAAGGGCCAGCCCTACTTTCACAGTAAATTTGTTGCTATACCTGATATATAGCTTATAGATTGTGACTCAATTGCGTCCAAGATGAGTTATACTCTGATTAGATTGCATAGTCAATTCATTGTCTTTGTAAGCTATGTATTCTTATTTAACCTTACTATGATGCTTCATTCTTGAATCTTATCTTTAGGTTGGTTTAAGTGGAGCACTTGAGACACTATGTGGGCAAGGGTTTGGTGCAAAATTATATAGAATGTTGGGGATCTATCTACAAGCCTCTTGTATCATATCCTTCCTATTCTCTATCATTATATCCATCATCTGGTTCTATACAGAGCCAATACTGACCTTACTTCATCAAGATACTAGCATCGCAAAGACTGCCTCTCTCTATATGAGATTTCTCATTCCTGGACTATTTGCATATGGCTTTCTGCAGAACATCTTGAGATTTCTTCAGACACAATCTGTGGTTATGCCCATTGTTGTGTTCTCATTGATACCATTGATTATTCATATAGGCATTGCATATGCTTTAGTGCATTGGACAGGTCTTGGTTTCACAGGAGCATCTTTAGCAACTTCAATTTCATTTTGGCTGTCAGTCATTATATTGGCCATGTATGTGGTCTGCACACAAAAATTTAACCACACATGGCAAGGATTTTCATTGGATTCATTCCATTACATTTTTACCAATTTAAAACTAGCCCTGCCCTCTGCAGCAATGGTATGGTAAGTGAAACTTCATTTATTTCATCTCATTACTATGCTGTTCAGCTCTTGCTAATTGTATAGAATTAACATTAACATAGACTTACAAACATATGTGAACAACATTTAGAATATAATTGAAACCCTTTGTAAAGATAGAAACACAATCACTCAGACATGTTCAACTAAGTGTTGCAGATTTTATAAAATCTTCTATCTATTATTGGTGTACCATGACCAGAAAAAAAATTTGAACCTGGTCTGAAATGAATTAAGGAAACCCAGTCCTAATTAAAGATGGCAATTTGTCGAAAAAATTCTCAATACAAAGGGTTTCAGCTAGTGAGTCATTATAACATACTGATCTATTAGGAGACATAGGAGTATGGTATGAAACATGACCTCAATAATTTTACTAGTCTTACATGGTCAAAATTTTTGCCAGTTTGGAGTACTGGGCTTTCGAGATTCTGGTTTTCTTAGCAGGACTAATGCAAAACTCAGAAACAACTACATCTCTGATTGCAATGTGGTAAGTTTTACATCTTTTCCCCTAGTTTTTATAAATTTTAAGATCTAATCTTCAAAATTTACTCCAAATTTTTCCTTTTTTGGATTATATATTCAGTGTGAACACAGAAACTGTTGCCTACATGATCACATATGGTCTCAGTGCTGCTGCAAGGTTAGTTAGTTGAACAACTTCTAGTGGTTTGTATTTATACCTTCTAGTTCTTCCGTTCTGTATTTAGTCACAGATATTGAGAAAAATAGAACTGATGATTACAGTACGAGGGTGTCAAATGAGTTGGGAGCAGGCAATCCAATCCAAGCTAAGAGTGCCATGGCAGTTGCTATCAAGCTCTCTGTCCTTCTAGCACTCACAGTTGTTTTGGCTCTTGGCTTTGGTCATAACATCTGGGCTGGATTCTTCAGTAACAGCTATGAAATCATACAAGAATTTTCTTCAATGACACCTCTACTTGCAATTTCAATAATTTCTGATTCTGTTCAAGGTATCTTATCAGGTAATAATCCTCAACTTTTCTTTTATATGTGCAGATTATTCCACGGTTATTGGTGCTAATGATTTAGATACTGCAGGGGTGGCCAGAGGATGTGGTTGGCAGCACTTGGTTGTGTATGTTAACTTGGCAACTTTCTACTGCATTGGAGTACCAATTGCAGGACTCCTTGGTTTTACTTTGAAACTACAGGCTAAGGTGAAATCTATTTAAAGTAGTCTGTTCACAAACACGCCTAAAAATCAGTATACTTGTCTGCATAGACATAAGATTTCCATATTTCCTTTATAGCAATTTGAGAAGCCCTCGTGCTTAGAAAGAAGTTTAGTTATCTAAAATTTTCCTGCAATGAATTATTCTGTACAGGGTTTGTGGATTGGCTTAATCTGCGGTCTATCCTGCCAAGCTGTCACCCTCTTGTTGGTTACACTGCGAAGAACATGGGCTAAACTGGATCTCTCCAATAACAACACAAATGAATATCCAGTTTTAGTTTAGAAAAAGGTCGTCAAGCATTGTAAGTGATTAGCAACACAGGCTACTTGGGTCTGTGACATATCTTGGGAGACATATATGCAGTTTATGCATGAGATTTTGCAGCTTCCTTCAAACATTGAACTTTTGGCCTAGCTCGAGAACTACGACTTACAAAAAATTGCAACTACAGATTTTTCCCTACACTGGCTCAAAAGAACAAGATTAGAAGAAGGGTCAATGTCCTTCAACGTATTAATCTGAAACTAGTGTTGTAAAATACAAGCATTTATTTTCTCTTTGTTTGAGATGTGTTAAAGGACCTCTCAATAACCCCTAGATGGATTGGGATCAAGCAGCATTAAAAAGGCATCCCAGAACTCATACTAATTATTTAGATTAAATATTATAAATATATAAGTGTAACTAGTGGCAACTCCAAGAATTTTGTCCAGGTGTTCCTATTCTACTTTGAAAAAATTCTGGATAATTTCAGTCTGTTTTGGGATATTTTGGTAAATACCGACTGCAATTCAAGATTTGGTTAGCATAAAGTTTGTGCTTAAAAAAAAAAATGATCTTAGAACCAAAACAAATTTGTATTCTGTACACCGAAAAACCTCAAAAGGAAAAAAAAATGAAAAGAAATGAAATGAACAAAGGTACCTGTACAATAAACTATAAATTCATTTGAAATATTAATAAAATTATTAATTATTGTTGTTTAGTTATTTCATAAATTTGTTTTTTTTTTATAAACTATAATTTGTTATATTATTGTTTCATTAATTATTAAATTATTAATTGTTATTTAGCCTAAGATAATTTAATTTGTTTGTTTTTTATAATGTATTAGTTAATTAAATTATTAATTATTGATATTTAGTTACTTTATTAATTTTTTTTACTAACTACTAGCAGTCTAGTACACACCCCACTGTGCATTAGCACACACTCAAATGGGTGAGTTTGGGGTGAGCATAATTGGATTGGGTATATAAAATTCATTTACCCATTAAAACCCATTTAACTAAATTGCTTCTAACCCAAACTCAACCCAACCCAATTATTATGGGTAAATCCCAACCCACCCAATTACCCAATTATCAAAATTACCAAAATACTCCTTAAGTGTAAATGACCAAAGTACTCTAAAATTTTCAAAAATGACCAAAATACCCCAAAACTTCAAAATTACCAAAATAACCACGAAATATACAAAATGACCAAAATATCCCTGAAACCCAAATAAATGACCAAAATACCCCCAAACTTGAAAATTACCAAAATATCCTTAAAACCCAAAAAATGATCAAAATACCCCCCAAAACCTTAAAATTACCAAAATACCCTCCAAAACCCAAAAAATGACCAAATACCCCTAAAACTAAAAAATGACCAAAATACCCCTTGAAACCCAAAAAAAGACCAAAATACCTCCGAAACATAAAAAAATGACCAAAATACCCCTGAAACCCAAAAAATGACCAAAATAATCTCGAAACCTACAAAATGACCAAAATACCACTGGAACTCAAAAAATGACAAAAATACCCCCGAAACTTAAAAATTACCAAAATACCCCCAAAACTTGAAAATTACCAAAATACCCCCAAAACCCAAAAAATACCAAAATAACCCCGAAACCTAAAAATGACTAAAATACCCCTGGAACCCAAAAAATGACCAAAATACCCCTAGAACCCAAAAAATGACCAAAATACCCCCGAAACATAACAAATTACCAAAATACTCCTGAAACCCAAAAAATAACCAAAATACCCCCGAAACCTAAAAATGACCAAAATACCCTCTAAACCCAAAAAATGTCCAAAATACCTCCAAAACCTAAAAAATTACTAAAATACCTCTGAAACCTAAAAAATGGTCAAAATAAGCTCGAAGCCTAAAAATTGACCAAAATAACCCTGAAAACTAAAAATGACCAAAATACTCCCGAAACCTAAAAAATAGCCAAAATAACCACAAAGTCTAAAAATTGACCAAAATAACCTAAAAACCTAAAAATGAACAAAATAGCCCCTAAACCTAAAAATGACCAAAATACCCCCCCTAAACCCAAAAAATGTCCAAAATACCTCTAAACCTAAAAAATTACTAAAATAGCTCTGAAACCTAAAAAATGGCCAAAATAACATCGAAGCCTAAACATTGACCAAAATAACCCTGAAAACTAAAAATGACCAAAATACTCCTGAAACTTCAAAAATGGCCAAAATAACCACAAAGTCTAAAAATTGACTAAAATAACCTAGAAATCTAAAAATGACCATAATAACCCCTAAACCTAAAAATTACCAAAATACCCCCTAAACCTAAAAAATAATCGATATACCTTCGAAACCTAAATATTAACTGAAATACCCCCTGAAACCTAAATACGACCAAAATAACCCTGAAACCTAAATACGACCAAAATAACCCCTAAACCTTAAAATGAACAAAATACCCTTGAAACCTAAATACGACCAAAATAACCCCTAAACCTTAAAATGACCAAAATATCCTTGAAACCTAAAAAATGACCAAAATTCCCCAAAACCTATAAAATGACAAAAAAAAGCCCCTTAAATCTGTAAGTTGATAAAAATACACCCTAAACCTAAAAAGTTATCAAAATCCCCCGTAAAACTAAAAAATGACCAAAATACTCCCTAAACATAAAAAATGACCAAAATAACCATAAACCTAAAAAATGACTAAGATACCCCAAACCCCTATTTTGGTAATTTTAGAGGCTTCGAGTGTATTTTATTCATCTTATAGGATTAGTTGTATGTTGGTTGATATTCCCACGGAAATAAGTGGGCTGAAGATCTCCGGGTCTTGATCTCGAAGAGAATCCTGGAAAACAAAATAAGATCAGAGAAGACCGGTGGGTGCCGGCCCAGGGTCCTCCGATGGCAAAGTTAATCTTTTTGCTAGTCGTCGAAAGAAAGAAAGTGCTATCAAGAATTTTTCAAAATATTTTCATACCTTGCTTCTCTGCCAACGAGCCCTTTATATAGTGTTCGGCAAAAGCGGTTACCCTGTAACTTCTCCAGTCATTGCGGTTTTCGGGAGTAACCGCTACAACCGCCACAGAAGTTACAATACTTAGATTTCATAACTGATTATTTACTGTAGAACGGTTGATGGAATATTGCATTTGTTGAGAACGGATGCAACGCCTCATCTCGTCCGTTTTACCTTTATCAAAGACGAGATGCTGTCATAATGCCTGGCTCATCCGTCATTAAGGACGGACGAGACATTTTTACAATGCCTCGTCTTTGTTCCTCAGGATGACGGAGGCAAGGACGAATGTTGACTCAATTGGCGAATGTTCCATCTTTTTCCAGGGATGAGATTCCATAGACAACCTGAGCTATCTTTTTCCTTCCCCATTCTTTGGACGAGGCGTGTGGATGACTTGGGAGTTAGATATTTTTTGCCTCCCCATCAGTTGCCCCCTGTCCACATGGGTCGTTCAACTAATGGGTGAGTTGTTAATTCGTCCTTGAATGTTTATAGCTAATGTAAGATAAGTAAATATGCCACGTGTTAGCATCTTATTGGTAATTAGTCTCGTCGATTCATTTTTTCGAGATAGGTGCCACATGTCACTCTCGTATTGGTGACGTCGTTTCAAATGCCCAGGTCAACATCCTATAAATAGTTGAATCTCTCCTGTGCCCTTCACATTTCTAGAATTTTCTGCCTTTGACATTCCTCGTCTAGGAGTTTTCACGCGTCTATAGCCTTCATCCGTCTTAGAAACAGGTATTCCTTCCTCCTTCGTCTTGTAGGTTTCTTCAATTTTTCTTTTCAAAGAAAATTTCAGCAACAATTATCTCCTCATCTAGTGATAGTGTAGAGAAAGAGATAGACGAGTATTACGACGAAAGTAGCTCCAATAATTCTAGTAGTACTAGTGATAGCAGTGGGGGGAATTCTTCAGACGAATACATTTCTAGCGTCCCTAGGATTCCTTTGGAAGTTGTTCAAGATCAACTTCGAAAGGCCTCAGGGTCCCAGGCAGGTACCTCGTCCAACATTCCTCCTAATGCTTCGGACGAGCAAACCATTGACTTTAGTTGCGCTATAGATATTCCTTCTAAGACAGACGAGCAAAGGTTGAACAATCTTAGGACGTGGTACCAAATTCCGGACGAGCTTAATCCCAGATTGCCAGTCCATGGAGAATGGTGTTGTGACCCTCGTTTTGGGATAGGCGTCTATGAGGCCTATCTTTTGGGGGGCCTAAGATTTCCATTAAATTCCTTTATCAGAGAACTACTAGGTTTAGGAGTATGTCAGTTTAACCCCAACGCGTGGAGGTTGATTATCTCCATGCAAATTTTGTGGAGGGAAGTATTTGGAGGGGACTGTCCTCTCACCGTGGACGAGTTCCTCTTCTATTACAAACCTTCCGAAATTCATCAATCCCTTGGCTTCTATCAGTTCACAGCCAAAGGTAGTGATTGTAGATTGATCAAGTCCTTAGCCTCGTCGGATAGGAAATGGAAGACGGAGTTTTTCTTCGTCTCTGGCTTTTGGGCTGGCAGCCCTATGAACGTTGGTCGGGATACATTTGGTCCTTATACTAGGGATTTAGGGAACCTTCATCCAGAGGGTAAAGTCTTTGTCTCCCTTTTTCTTTTCTTTTTATATATTATTATTATTATTTATGCCTAGCTTTTATTTATTTTCTTTTAGCCGTTGGACGACCTTCCCTTAGCAAATTCCACCGTGACCGCGTCCACAGGGCTCGTCTACACTCAGACAGGGACTTCCATTCCTTAATTACACTTAAACGACTTGCCAAGTGAGGACTTGGTCCTAACCCTTCTGAAGAAGCTCTTGCACACAAGATCACAGTACGAAGAAGTAAGTTCAAAATTCTAAGTGTTCTTGGTGTTGTTTGTCTTTCGTCTTTGTTCTAAAAGATTTTTTTTTTTTTTTTTTTTTTTTTTTTTTTTTTTAGGAATGGCAACAATGAAGGGAAATAAAGGGCAGGAGGTAGCTGCTAAAGGGACTCGTCTTGAGGGCGAGCCTCAATCTCGTCCATTGGGTGGGGAGAAAAGGAAAACTTTATCCAGAACTCTGGATTTAGGAAATCTCCCCAGCCGTCGAAGCAAGAAAGTTAAACAGGGCTCGTCCCAAGCGAAGCCCAACCTACCTCCGTCCCAACCACCTACCCAGGTGTTTGATGTTGATTCGTCCACGCCTATTGAGACCCCCCCATCTAAGACTCCTACACCCAAGATGACTATTGCCGCCTCGTCCCAGCCTTCTCAAAGGGTTGCTTCAAATATTGTTGAGAATGAAGATTTGGCCTGGGAACGGTTCTAGAGTGATGTGCTTAACAAGGACATAAACGCCTGTTATGATATGTCCTTGAAGGACTTTGAACACTTAGGTGTTCATGATCTTTTTAAGGTATGGACTTCTTGAGCTCGTCTTGGCTATAATACGAGGATCATTCTGTTAACTTTTCTTACTCGTCCTCTCTTATAGGCTATGTCAAAATTTATGGCGGCTTCTAAGCAAGCTACAGAGCTGGACAAGACGAGGGTCTTGCTGGAGACGAAGGTCCAAGTGGTGAAGGCTGAATCCAAAAGGTGGGCTGAGGCAGCTACTAATGCTAATGAGAAGGCAAAAGAGTTAGAAAATTTGATCGAGAAGCTGAGGACTGATGCTGTGGAGAAAGATACTCATCTTGATCATCTCCAGAAAAAGAATGACGAGTTGAGTTCTCTTCTCTCCAAAGCACGAGAGGACGCAGTGGCTGAATTTAAGGCGTCCAAACAATGTACTAATCTCTTAGACACCAACTATGCAGCTGGCTTTGAGGATTTCAGAATGAAGGCTATGGAAAACTTCCCTGAAGTTGACTTTAGCTCTATCAAGCTTAATTTGAACGCTGCTGCTACCAGCTCTCTCCTCCAAACTGGCTCTGAAGATGTCAATATTGAAGACGACGCCTCGACCTTGCCTCCTCAGGACGACTCCCATGTTGATGCTCCCCCAGCTTAAGGACGAAGTTTTAACTTTGTTATCTTTTGTATTTTTATTTTTATTTTGGTCCATTATTTTAGGACCCTTTTATGTAATGCAAGTACACTCAGCTCTTCCATAGTTTAAGGACAAGTTTATGCAAAACAAAATTTTAATTTTACAAGGGTGTTTGGACATTAATTGTCCGCCCTTGAAACAGTTGAATGAATATTGTTATCTTTCTTTAATATGTGCACGGACGAGTCTTTATTTTTCACATGCTAGTCCTGATGCTTAGCTCATCCATTTTACACATTTTTACCATTTTTGTTGGAATTTCACTAAGTGTGATTTATCCATGAAGTAATAATTCAGCATCATTCATCTTTTTGTTTTTGCCAATTTCCGTCTTGAGACTATGCATTTTTATTCATCCATGGACAAAAATACCTTTGATTCCTAAAGCACTCGTCTATGCATTTCCTTGTTCATACTTAGGATATACATAATATTTTACTTCATCCATTGTATGGACGAGTAGATGTTAACCTTATGACGAGTGTAAGTTTTACCTCGTCCCTTGATTTGGACGAGTTTACTTTTATATCAAGTTTATCTCGTCCCTTGATTTGGACGAGTTTACTTGGATATCAAGTTTACCTCGTCCCTTGATTTGGACGAGTTTTCTTGGATGGCATAAATTTCATTTCGTCCTTTTATTCGGACAAATTTGCGTTGGAAAAAATTTAAACGATACATCTTCGCGTCCAGAGAATTTTCTCGTCTTGAACTTTTCAGCTCTTAGCTACATGAAAATCAATATTGCACACAACATTATATACATAACATATTGTTTTAAGATGGGGCATACACTTCATAGGCTAATGCCTTTATTTAAACAACACAGACTATAACGTTGTCCACAAATTTAACACAATAATAAAGCCACACAAAATATAATGGCAAAGTTTTTAATCCCTGAGCTCGTCTAGAGTCATGCTCCTCCAAGCTGACATTCTATTGATAGTACTTCCTCAAGTGCTCCACATTCCAAGGATGCTCCAACTTCCTCCCATCAAGCGCTTCCATGTAATAGGATCCTTGTCTTTTGCAGTTGACGACTCTGTAGGGGCCTTCCCAATTTGGTCCCAACTTCCCATGTGCTGGGTTCTTTGTTGCCAAGGAAACCTTTTTCGGGACGAGATCTCCTATGTTGAAACGCCTTGGCTTCACCATTGCATCATACCGCCTAGCCATGAGGTTTTTGTACCTTGTCATCTTTTGTTCTGCGTCCATCCTTACCTCGTCTATTAGATCAAGGTTCAAATGGAGTTGTTCCTCGTTATCTTTGTCTTGATACGCCGCCACTCTATGATTGGTCATATGCACTTCTGCAGGTATGACTGCTTCTGTTCCATAAGCTAGCTTGAAAGGAGTTTTCCCTATAGGAGTTTTTGCTGTCGTTCTATATGCCCACAAGACACCTGGTAGCTCATCTGACCATACTCCCTTAGCCCCCTCAAGCTGAGTCTTGATTATCTTTAACAATGATCGGTTTGCAACTTCCGCCTGGCTATTAGCTTGTGGGTGGGCTGATGAGGAGTAGTGATTTTGAATTCCAAAATGCATGCAAAAATCTTTGAAAAGTGCGTTATCAATTGTCGTCCGTTGTCTGATACCAGCACCCTAGGTACTTCAAATCTGCACACAATGTTCTTCCACACGAAGTTTTTGACATTTTGTTGTGTGATGTTGGCCAAAGATTCTGCCTCTACCCACTTGGTAAAATAGTCAATACCAACCACGAGGAATTTCATTTGTCTTACACCCAATGGAAATGAACCCAGAATGTCTAGTCCCCATTGTGCAAAAGGCCACGGGACCGTCATTGGAGTCAAATACTCTGATGGTTGCCTGGGGATGTTGCTAAACCTTTGGCATTGATCGCAGACCTTGACGTAGTCCTTAGCGTCAGCTTGCATGTTTGGCCAATAATACCCTGCACGGACGATTTTGTGAACGAGCAACCTGGCTCCTGAGTGATTGCCATATGCTCCTTCATGAATTTCCCTTATTATGTAGTTCGCTTCATCTGGGGCTAAACATCTAAGATAAGGCTGGGAAAAACCTTTTTTGTAAAGAATTTCATCCATAAGAATGTACCTGGTTGCTCTTACCCTCAACTTTCTAGCTTCGTCCTTCTCTTCTGGGAGTCTCCGTCTTTGAGGTACGACACAATTGGAGCCATCCAATTTTCTCTATCTTCCACCTGTAGTATTTCTGGGATATCTACACTTGGCATATACTGAACTTCATCAAATTTGTCTATGGCTTCCCTCGCTAAAGCTTCTCTCGCCAAGACATCAGCTTCCATGTTTTCCTCCCTTGGGATTTGAACGAAGCTAACTTCCTCAAACTTTTTTATAAGGCGCATTGCTCTGTTTAGATACTTCCTCATTTGTTCTTCCTTTGCCTCAAATATTCCATTCACTTGGCCTATGATTAACTGTGAATCTCCCAGGACGAGGAGTGACTTCGCCTCTACGGACTTGGCTAATTCCATCCCCTTGAGAAGAGCTTCATACTCAGCTTCATTATTAGTTGTCTGGTACTGCAAACGGACTTTGCGTTTTAGTTTGTCCCCCTCTGGAGATTGTAAAACCACACATATTCCTCCTGCGTGCTGTGTAGATGAACCATCCACATAGACGACCCACTTAGTATTTTCCTTCTCACCCACTTCGTCACCATTTGAGGTAAACTCTGTGATGAAATCTGCCAGAGCTTGAGCTTTTATGGCGTGCCTCGGTTGATATTTTATGTCAAACTCACTAAGCTCGACGGCCCATTAGATCAAACGTCCTGTAGCCTCCAATTTGTTCATTGCCTTCTTAAGTGGGGACCTATCATAACATTAATGACATGAGCTTGAAAATAGTGTCTTAGCTTTCTGGAGGCTGCTATCAATGCAAAAGCTAATTTCTCCATTAGGGGATATCGTCCTTCCACTCCCCTCAGTGCCTTGCTGGTATAATATACAGGTCTTTGTACCTTGTCTTCTTCCCTCACTAATGCTGAACTCACTGCGTGTAGAGTGACTGCTAAATATAAATACAACTCTTCTCCTTGCACGGACGGGCTTAACAAAGGGGCCTTAGTGAGATATGTTTTCAAATTTTCAAAAGCTTTCTGACACTTGTCAGTCCATTCAAATGCTTTTTTAAGAACCTTAAAAAATGGCAGGCATTTATCAGTAGCCTTAAAAACAAACCTGTTAAGGGCGGCAACTCGTCCGGTGAGGCATTGGACTTCCTTAACATTGCTCGGAGGCTTCATACTCAGAATTGCTTGAATTTTGTCAGGGTTTGCTTCGATTCCCCTGTAGGAGACCATAAACCCTAGGAATTTCCCTGATGATACTCCAAAAGCACATTTGCTAGGGTTCAATTTCATGTGATACTGCCTCAGTGTGTTGAACGTTTCCTGCAAGTCGTCCAGATGCCTATCCTCATCCTGAGTTTTTACCAACATATCGTCTATATAGACTTCCATATTCCGCCCGATCTGTGGACGAAACATATGATTTACTAGTCGTTGGTATGTTGCTCCAGCATTTTTCAAACCGAAAGGCATCACTTCATAACAAAATAATCCTTGACTAGTGACAAAGGACGTCTTCTCTTGGTCCGCTTCATCCATCCTAATCTAATTATATCCAGAGAATGCATCCAGGAAACTGAGCAACTTATGGCCTGCAGTAGAATCTACCAGCTGATCAGTGCGTGGTAACGGGTAACTATCCTTGGGACAAGCCTTGTTTAAGTCAGTAAAATCAACACACATTCTCCACTTGCCGTTCGCCTTCTTGACCATAACCACATTGGCCAACCAGTCAGGATAGTATACCTCTCAAATGAACTTAGCCGTAATTAACTTCTGAACTTCCTCCTTAACAGCATGGTCTCTCTCTAGGGCGAACACCCTCTTCTTTTGTCGCACTGGTTTGGAGGAAGGGCATATACTCAGATGGTGGGTAATGACACTAGGATCTATACCCGGCATGTCTTTGTGACTCCATGCAAACACATCTCTGTTTCTTTTTGAAAAACAAATGAGATCCTTCTTGATCTTCGCTTCCAGATCTGCTCCAACCTTGGTACACCTCTCAGGGTTATCATCATCTAAAGGAATATCTTCCAACGCTTCAATGGGTTCTACCACAACTTTCTTTTCTTCGATATTCATTGTTTGAACTTGCTCGTCAGCAACCAACATGACTAGATAACACTCTCTTGCTGCTAATTGGTCTCCCTGTACTTGGCCTACCCCATGTTCCGTCGGGAACTTAACTGACAAGTGGTAAATAGATGTAACTGCCTTCCACCTATTTAGGGTTGGCCTCCCAATTATTGCATTGTAAGAAAATGAACAATCAACTACAAGAAAGTTCACCTCCTTGGTAACTTGCTGTAGATATGCCCCCACTGTCACTGGTAATGAAATACTACCCACAGATTGCACCTTCCTTCCACCAAAACCTACTAGGGGGAACTCACTGGCCAGAGCAAGTCTCGTCCTAACCTCATTTGCTGAAAGGCTGGATAGTACAAGATATCAGCAGAACTCCCATTATCTATTAACACCCTTCTAGTCTTGTAGTCCACAATAAGGAGGGTGATGACAATAGCATTGTCATGAGGGTGATGGACTCTCCCTACATCCTCGTCCGTGAAGGTGATCGCCTGCTCGTCCGTAGTCCCTGCACTCGGTGATCGTCTAGAGAGCTGAACGCTCTACACTGCTTTCAAGTATGCTTTCTTTGACTTAGATGACTGTCCTGCAGAACTTCCCCCCAGAATGATTCTTATTTCTCTGAGCGATGGCCATGACGATTCTTCGACCTTGGCTTTCAATTTGTCGTCGTTGTGATCTCGTCCAAGGAAATTTCTCAGCTTCCCTTGTCTAATGAGATTCTCAATATACTGCTTCAGATCGAAGCACTCGTCCATGTCGTGCCCATGATCTCTATGGAAGCGACAATACTTATTTCTATTGTGCTTGTTAGGATCTCTCTTCATCTTCCCTGGCCACTTTAAGGAAGGCTCGTCTTTGATTTGCATGAGGACTTACTCGAGTGGCACGTTCAAAGGAGTGTATTGTTGGTTCCTTGCTGATGGACCTGCCCTCTTCTCTCGATCTTTCTTATCCTCCGTTCGTCCCTTCTTTGGACGAGGAGCCTGATCGGAATGACGAGCAAGATTTGTTTCCATTCTCTCAGCCCTCTTCCTCTTCTTAGCTATAATCGTATCTTCTTCATTCATGAAGTTTTGGGCTGAATGGACGAGTTCAGCCATGGACTGAGGTTCCTTCTCATAAAGTTTATGTATAAACAAGTCAGAATTGACCGCATTATGAAAAGCTACCAACAATAGCTTATCATCTACCTCGTCCACGGTCAGGGCTTCCCTATTAAAGCGTGTGATGAAGGAACGCAAGCTTTCATTCTCTCCTTGCTCTATAGTCAGTAAACTAGACGAGGAACGCTTATGTCTCTGTCCTCCAATGAAGTTATTAACGAATAATTTGCTTAACTCCTCGAAAGAACTTACTGAATTCGGGGGTATTTTACTGAACCAAACTCGCGCAGGCCCTTTAAAGGTAGTTGGAAAGGCTCTACACATTATCTCATCCGGAACCCCTTGAAGATGCATAGTAGTCTTAAAGGTAGCGATATGGTCAAAGGGGTCACGTGTGCCATCATTTGAGTCTAAAGAAGGCATCTTGAACTTTGGTGGCAAGGGTGGCTATTGATGGATGCGATAAAGGGTGAGTCAGTTCTGTGAACTAAATTACAAGATTAGTCCTTCTCATGCTCTCCCTCATTTCATCCATGACCTTCCTCATTTGGTCCACCTCCCTCTCCAAATGCGGTACCCTCCGTGAGGCAGCACCCCTTGATTGATTTTCATATTCAAGGTTTCTTTCACCTTCCCAACTTTGTTCACGCTCCTCTCCACGAGCCTCGTGCCGTTGCCTTCTGAAATTAATCTCTCTTTGCAAGTCTTGATTTTGGAGAGTTAATTCTGCCATGGCAGCAGCCATGGATTGCATTTGTTGGGCAGAAGAGGGCTGCATGGCAGGCGCCGATTGTTGACCGCGATAGGGATTACTGGAAGCGTCTCTACTCTCTTAGGGGCCTGGACTGGTAGCCCTTGATCTTGTCCGAACCATCTCAACCCTTTTTCCTGAGAAAGAAATAGTAGAACTCGACAAATGAAATTCAAATGCGGTGAATACAATCTAATTTCCTTCCCACAGACGGCGCCAACTGATATTCCCACAGAAATCAGTGGGCTGAAGATCTTCGGGTCTTGATCTCGAAGAGAATCCTGGAAAACAAAATAAGATCAGAGGAGACCAGTGGGTGCCGGCCCAGGGTCCTCCGATGGCAAAGTTAATCTTTTTGCTAGTCGTCGAAAGAAAGAAAGTGCTATCAAGAATTTTTCAGAATATTTTCATACCTCGCTTCTCTGCCAACGAGCCCTTTATATAGTGTTCGGCAAAAGCGGTTACCTTGTAACTTTTCTAGTCATTACGGGTTTCGGGAGTAACCGCTACAACCGCCACGAAAGTTACAATACTTAGATTTCATAACTAATTATTTACTGTAGAATGGTTGATGGAATATTGCATCCATTGAGAACGGATGCAACGCCTCATCTCGTCCGTTTTACCTTTATCAAAGACAAGATGTTGTCATAATGCCTGGCTCGTCCGTCATTAAGGACGGACGAGACATTTTTACAATGCCTTGTCTTTGTTCCTCAGGATGACGGAGGCAAGGACGAATGTTAACTCAATTGGCGAAGGTTCCATCTTTTTCCAGGGATGAGATTCCATAGACGACCTGAGCTATCTTTTTCCTTCCCCATTCTTTGGACGAGGCGTGTGGATGACTTGGGAGTTAGATATTTTTTGCCTCCCCATCATTGGTCATTTTAGATATTTTTAGAGGTGTTTTGGTCATTTTATGGGTTTAGAGGTATTTTAGTCATTTTAGATGTTTCAGGGTATTTTGGAAATTTTAGAGGTTTCATGTTGTTTATGGCCATTTTAGCAATTTTGGATTTATTTGGGTCATTTCAAAGGTTTAGGGGTATTTTCATTATATTAGAGGTTTGAGAGTATTTTGGTCATTTTCTAGATTTAAGGGGTATTTTGGTCACTTTTTAGGTTTAGGGGGTATTTTGGTCATTTTTAGGTTTCGGGGTTATTTTTGTCAATTTTTAGACTTCGGGGTTATTTTGGTCATTTTCAGGTTCCAGGTTTATTTTGGTCATTTTTAGGTTTCTAGGTTATTTTGATCAATTTTTAGGCTTCGGGGATATTTTGGCTATTTTTTAGGTTTCGAGGGTATTTTAATCATTTTTAAGGTTTCGAGGGTATTTTGGTCATTTTTTAGGTTTTAGGGTTATTTTGGTTATTTATTAGGCTTCAGGGTTATTTTGGCCATTTTTTAGGTTTCGGAGGTATTTTGGTAATTTTTAGGTTTCTGGGGTATTTTGGTCATTTTTTGGATTTCAGGGGTATTTTGGTCATTTTTAGGTTTCGGCGGTATTTTGGTAATTTTTTGGGTTTTAGGGGTATTTTGTTCATTTTTTGGGATTCAGGGGTATTTTGTCCTTTGTTTGGTTTTGGGGGTATTGTGGTCATTTTATTGGGTTTCGGGGGTATTTTGGTTATTTTTTAGGTTTTGAGGGTATTTTGGTCATTTTTGGGTTTCAGGGGTATTTTGGTCATTTTTTGGATTTCATGGGTATTTTGGTCTTTTTTAGGTGTCGGGAGTATTTTGGTCATTTTTTGGGTTTTAGGGGTATTTTCGTCATTTTTAGGTTTCGTGGGTATTTTGGTCTTTTTTTGGATTTCGAGGGTATTTTGGTCATTTTTAGGTTTCAGGTGTATTTTGGTCATTTTTTGGGGTATTTTGATCAATTTTAGGTTTCGGCAGTAGTTTGGTAATTTTTTGGGTTTTAGGGGTATTTTGGTCATTTTTTGGGTTTCAGGAGTACTTTGGTCATTTTTAGGTTTTTGAGGTATTTTGGTCATTTTTTTGGGTTTGGGCAGTATTTTGGTCATTTTTTAGGTTTCAAGAGTATTTTGGTCATTTTTGGGTTTCGGGGGTATTTTGGTCATTTTTTGGATTTCCGGGATATTTTGGTCATTTTTTGGGTTTCAGTGGTATTTTGGTCATTTTTAAGTTTCGGAGGTATTTTGTTCATTTTTTGGGTTTTAGGGGTATTTTGGTCATTTTTTAGATTTGGAGGTATTTTGGTCATTTTTTGAGTTTCGGTGGTATTTTGGTCATTTTTTGGATTTAGGTATTATTTTGGTAATTTTAGTAGTTTTTGGGTTGGATAATTGGGTACCCAATTAAAACCCAATAAACATTAGTGTTAATTGGGTTTAATTGGGTTAATACCCATTTAACCTTAATAATTGGGTGAGTTTGGGTCTATTTTAAGTGGGTGGGTTTGGGTGGGCAAATGGGTTTAGGTTGATTTTGCCACCGTCTAGCACACACCTCATATGTACACACACCCTTGCCTCTCCGATATCATACCAAAGGCCGTTTTGGTTTAATTAGAAAAACGAAATATTTCGGTACCGGTTAATACCAGTGTACTATTTTAAAATTACTGCTAAATATATATATATATATATATATATATATATTCTCTTAAAAATTTATATATACTCTTAAAAATATAAAATGATTTTAAAGTTTGACATAATAATTTCTTTAAATATTAGTAATAATTATAGTTGTAGTATAATTTTTTTTTTTAAAAGAGTTGTAGTTTAATAATAGTACTAAGTCCATGTACTTACTAAATGCAGTAATGAAAAAACAAAAGAAATAAAAATCAATGTGCAAAAGTTAAAGCTAAGCACGTGGGTGGGAGATAAGCTTGAAAATTTTGAAAACTTTTGACTCATTTAATGACTTCAATATTCACGTGGGGAGTGGGACACTAGTGTACAAAACAACATACGGCAATTGGCATTCAAAACTAGAAATTCCAAAGAACAGAGAAGCAGAAAAGTTGAAGAAAAATAGAGAACGGGGAAGAAAAGATGAGGAAGTAGAAGCTGAAGCAGGTGAGGAGACTGCGATTGACCAAATGGAAGTGGCCGGAGACATGGAAGTGACCGGCAATGTGGTGGTGAGTGGTTGTGGTGACAAAAACTGATGATTTTGGTCCCTTTTTTTTTTTCTTTTCAGATTTTCTGTTACAATTTTTTTTTTTTTTTATAGATTTTAGTTCAAAATTTTGAGGGTGTTCCTGATATTGCCTGAAGGTGTTCCTATTTTTTTTTAAGGGTAAACAAATAAAAAAAATTAAATTATTATATATAAAATTTTTTTTTTAAGTCAGGGTGTTCCTAAGAACACCCGAGACTTTGAGTGGCGTCACCACTGAGTGTAACAAGGTCATTACCAACTTTAACGGACTCCAATTCAAGCCATGTCGCAAAAGCAAGGTGGATTTGGTGTTTTCTTCTAAGATTAAATATTTTAGAGATATTTTACCCAAAAAATATCTATTTTAGAAATAAACCGTTATTTTATGACTAAAAATACATTCTTTAATTTAATTTAATGATGAAATATAAAATTACTTTGTATAATATAAAATTACTTTGTATAATGTTCACTCACCAAAAGCCTTATAATTCAATCAACTACGAAGATGTTCGGCATTCAAATCCATCGTTTTCTATTATTGTAGATTGAATTATAAAAAATAAAAATAAAAAATGTAATATTCAGACAAAATTTAATTCTATCAAATTTCAATATTTATTTGTAGTAGGCTTAATTGAGTTAGATTATTCCTTTACTGTAATTATAAAAATAAAAATAAAAATAAAATCTTTGGAAATTCACTTATGCCTCTCTCACTTACTTTTTGAGAGACACCTCAATACACACATGTTTCTTTTGACAAGGTTTAGTGTTCGTTTGAAAACAGCTTATTTAGTTGAAATTGAAAGTTTTTTTGTTGAAAATATTATAAATAAAGATAAAATTTAACTGAATAGTACAGTAAGACCTATAAATAGTACTAAAAAGTGCAATGGAACCTATGAATAGTAACAAAAATAAGCTGAAAGTAGAAATAAGTTAAAAAATTCAACTCATCCCAAACGCACAGTTAGGGTCTATTTGAATACTGCTTATTTTGCTGAAATTAAAAACTTATTGCTGAAAGTACTGTAGATTAAGGTAAAAGTTAGTTGAAATAATACAGTGAGGTCATGAATAGTACCAAAAAGTGTAATGGGCCCTATGAATAGTAGCAAAAATTAGCTAAATAATGAAATAATTTTCATTTTTCATTAGTATCCAAATGGAGGCTTAAGGTCCATATGGGATCCTTTTTTTTTTGCTAAAATTGAAAATTTTTTGCTAAAAGTATTGCAGATAAAGATAAAAGTTAGTTGAAATAGTATATTGTGACACATTAATAGTACCAAAAAATATAATGAAACCCATGAAAATAGCAAAAATAAGTTGGCAAAAATAATCTTTTCCAAATGGACATTTAGTGCATCTTTGAGCTACTAAAATGGGTTACCAGATCTTTCTTCTCAAGGGTTCAATGTATCTTTGATATTGTTAAATATACCCTTGAGCCATGGCTTAATAATGCATGCGATGGGCCGAAAACTACTTTGGGCTCATCTATCATTTATTTGCACGGTCTACTATTAAATTCTGAGAACTCTTTTTTGGTGTGTTTGGATGACATGATTTGGACATTTGGATTTGGATTTGAGTAATTAAAATCCAAATAACTTGTTTGGAAAGTTTAAAAAATGTTAAGGATTTGGATTTGGCAAATCCATCAAGGATTTCAAAACTTTAAAATGCTTGTATTTGAAATAACTCCTAAAATTAATGGATTTGAAATTCCTTGATTTCAAATCTATTAATTTCAAATCCAAATCCAAATTCCCAAATACAGCCTTTAAGTATTTTCCTCACTGCAAATTGCCTCTAGAAAGAGCATTGTCTTTGTCCCTAGTTTTTATGAAGTTAAAGGTTAGCCCTCGACGGAAACGATTGGTGCTAAGGCTATTGTTCAGCCTATAGCAGTGGAGGCCTCAAAGATTATACCTGAATTGGGGAAATATGAGAATTCTATGGAACCCCCTATGCTAGCAATATATATATATATATATATATATATATATATTTATAATTTTCCTATATATATGAGAGAGATTCAAGTTACACCTTTTTTAAGACGTAGATTTCTAAAAAATCAAACAGTTAAAAGAAAACATTATTATTCATCATTATATCATTAAATACTTACCAAATTAATAGCATCCTCATTATCTCTTTCCTTATTAATTACTGGTTGTGTTTTTTTCCCTTTCTTTTTAGTCTTTATTAAGTCCTTTCACTATAATTTTTTTTTCTTCTTCTGCAGTTCATCAAACTTTTCTACCCTCTTCATCTTTCTAATCTTTCCTTACTTCAGTCAGTTTTTACTCCCCTAAATAAAACCTCTATCACTTTCCTCATCCTTTTTAACAAAATTTTTAAGATCATGAATTCTTGAAAATAACTTCTAATTATTTTTAGTTTAGGTTCCTTTTATCTTGTGTTCCAATTTTATTTACTTGATTTTTTAAAATCTTTTTTAAATGTCTGTTGATTTGCAAACAACCTCATCTCCTAAGATACAATCTGATTATCTTATCATTAAGGATAGACCTCTATAGACTTAGGACTTGTATTTGGTATGGTTGCCAAATATGTCCTTATCTTCATCTCTTGTATTTGAATTGAAACTAGTATGATGATTAGGATCAGTAGAGTCCATAGCAAGGCTCAAGTAATTGAAGCACAAACAATTATGTTTTTGATAACTATTTGCAACTTCTGCTGTGAATAACAAAAAATCCTTTCATTTTTTTTTAAAGGAAAAAAAAAATCCTTTCAATTGCTACCAAAAACAAGAGTCAGATAACTTTCAACTATTCCTTAAAAATAAAAATAAAAATTACCAAAACTAATCTGAGCCTATTATACACTAAACAAAATATCAAAAAAAAAAAATTGAATTGCATTCTACAATATCAATGTTTTAACAGATACACATAAACAAATTGTATTTACATATTTAAAATCTCAAACAAAACTACTCAATTACATCGAGTGTGATATATGAATATAAACAATTTTTCTTTTTTGGTTAGACCGCATTGAAGCGGATAGTGAAGGTAGATAGTCTACCTTTCAATTGCTCGTTGACGAAATGGGAGGTTTGATTGTTTAGTGTATGATAGGCTCAGATTTGAAGTATTTTTAATTTCCTTTATTTATTTATTTTAAGAAGCAAATTGAAAGTTATTTGACTCTTGTTTTGGGTAGTTTTGTGAAATCAATGAAAATGAGATTATTTTTGCAATTTTGTGTTGAAGTAAATATTATCTAGTGGGGAGCAATAAAGAGAGAGAGAGAGAGAGAGAGAGAGAGAGAGAGAATGCTAGTATTAATTAGGTAATAAAGTGGAAAATAATAGCATTTAATGATTTTTTTTAACCGTTAGATTTCTTAAAAATCTACGGTGTAAAAAATGTGTAAGTTTATAAGAGTGAAATGGGTTCAAGTTACACCTGGTGTAATTCTAAACAATGTTGCATCACGTAATAACTTGTTAATGAATTTATATTTTGACAATTCCATTATTGGATTACATATTCTATTTGTTCTAAACATGTGTGCCAATTTTCATAATCATCGGATATTATTTATCATTTGATCCATAAAATTATCTTTTATGCATTATTTTAAACTACAAAAACTTGAATTTATACAATTGATAGATGACATGACTATTGATGTTTGATCACTTTGAAATTTTGCAAGTATGGGGAATATATAAAGATAATGTAATCCAATGGTCAATTTGTCAAAATTCACATCCAATTAAAAATTATTGATTGATGTAACATTGCTTATTGGTGTAACTTAAACTCAACTATATATATATATATATATAGGGTTAGGTTCAAGTTACACCTAGTGTAACTCTAAGCAATGTTACACCACTTAATATTTTTTAATTGGATGCGAATTTTGACAAATCAACCATTGGATTATATTATCTTTATATATTCTCCATACTTGCAAAATTTCAAGGTGATCAATGATCAATATTTATATTATCAATCAATTGTATAAATTTAAGTTTTTGTAGTTTACAATAATGCATAAAAGGTGAGTTATGGATTAAATGATAAATAACATCTAATTGATATGAAAATTGACTTGAATGTTAAGAACATATAGAATATGTAATCCAACAATAGGATTTTCAAAATATGAATTTTATAACAGGTTATTAAGTGGTGTAACATTACTTAGAGTTATACCAAATATAACTTAAACCCAACCCTATATATATAATTTCTTTTTTTTCTTTTTTTGGTTTTGACCCCCTAAAATAAAATTTTGAACATCTTAAATTTCTAATTCTAAATTATTATTTTTTAAGTATAAGTCCAACTGAAATAAACTTGAATATGATCCCCTTAATAATCTATTTTTGTAAATAAAGTTACAATTAATTAAAACTTTTGATCAAATTTGCGAGTAACGTGGCTAAATTTGAATTTGTTTTTAATTTATTACTTGTAAATGGAGATCGGGGCATGGGCCAGTTAGTCAATTAGTAGTTAGTAAATATTAACACTAAAAAACAATTAAACAATTATACAATGGGTGATTCTAAATAAATAAAAAAATTAGACAAAGGGGTGGGACAGAGGAGTAATTGAGTGAAGAAAAAAACAAATGTTAGCGCAACAAAAAAATTCTTAATAGAATTACAAAGACCAATGCTTGTGAAAGTTTAGTTGAATTATTTGTTGGATATTTTTATAAAAAATATTATATTTATTTTGATACTCATTTATGTCTATCAATTATCCCTTAATGTCAGATACGTTGAATACTAAATTTTAAAATTCAAATTTAATTCAAAATTTGAATAGCTTTTGTTAATGGTTTCAATTGGGAAATTTATAAACATTAATGTAATATTAATACCATAATTGCCAGCATATTTGGTTTTATTATCTTATTTGAATATGACATAATAACGTCATATATGGAAGAATTTTAGCACTTAAATATATACTTATTGCTGAATTATTTTATGTTACCATATATACACAAGTGTTTACTATTAGGTTTAAGGAAAGTAAAAAAAAAAAAAAAAAACAAATGACAATATTTATACATATTTGAAATTGTATTACACATTTTGGCTTTTAGTCTTCAACCACTTTATGAGACATTAAATGCATAGATCATGTTTCTTTATTTTTTGTTCTCAACGTACAGAAGCTTTTGTTGACCGGTTATATATATATATTATATTATATTAAGAAAGCCATTGATTATATTATTAATTTCAATATCTTTATGAGTATTTAATTGATATCAAATCTTTTTGATTTTTTGGCTAAGGAGAAGTTAAAGGTCCGGCTATATATATATATATGGAAAGAAATAAAGTAGAGGACACACATTATTCTTGAATTACAAAGCTAAAAATTTTTCAAAAATAATTTTTATTGTCCTAAACACTTACCATCTATTGCTTTTTACAACTCACAAAAATATTCTATCTTTTACAAACTTTTCTGGGAAAAAGAAAGTACTATAGAGAGCTTATATCCTACGAGTAGTGTAGGCTCGCAAGGATAATCAGCAAAAGGTGGCTGGGCTGTTGTATCCTGGGGGCAACGTGCATAAACTATTTGTCTAACTACATCGGATATACCGTAGACGACACGATTTGTCTCAAGACAGTGACTTGATCCACGCCTCATCTCTGCCACCTCTCTTGGTAAAATCAAATTGTGTAAATTTCCAAGGAAAATTCAGGTATTATCTCTCCTTTATTTCCAACATTATTAAATAAAAGAATTGTATAGAGTAAAGACAAACTAATTGATAAAAATATTCTATGCAATAATAATTAAGGTTCACTTAACAACAATAATTAATATGTTTATTATATATTTTTTTTAATCTGAGATAGAAATCTCACTCTACCTTAATCTAAATATATATGTGTGTAAAACACTCTCTTAGAAGCTCTTGCCCCTCACTCCACAAGAACTTATACTTAATTACAAAGTGACATTACACCAATAATAAGTAGTAGTATTGTATTTAGAAATAATATATTATTTCCAAGATTTAATCATTGGACCAAACCTTAATTCCCTCTCTTCAAAGTCCAAATGAAACTTCACTTTATGGCAATGACACCTCTAATAGTCTAATGATGAAAAGAACAAGGTCATTTCCCTCAACAACAAAAAAACTCCAATTCAAGTAAGAACGTCACAAGTATATTTAAAGCATTGTGAGTTTGGTGCGCTTTCTTCTAAGATATAATATTTTGGAAATAAACTATTATTTTATGACAAACAATACGTTCCTTAATTTAATTTAATAACAAAAGATATTATTACACACTATAATATTTTAACCCCAAAAGTCTAAAATGCCAAAAGCTTTATAACTCAACTAACACTTTTTTCTTTTTTTCTTTTTCTTTTTTTTTTCTTTTTTGTATTTTTAATGGAGACATTCAAATCTATCATTTCCCATTATTGTTGATTGAATTAAAAAATATATATAAAGTATAATATTTTGACAGAATTTAATTCTTTCAAAATTTATTTGCAGTAAGCTTAATTGAGTTAGATTATTCCTGAGTTATGGCATAATACATACAATAGGCCGAAAAACACTTTCAGCTCATCTTGCATTTGCACAACATCCTATTAATCTATGAGACCACTGTAAGGGGGTGGGCCTGGCTTGGGGTATTATGTAAGCTCCTGCCGTATTAGGCCCGGGTAGTTTCTGGGTGAGGAGTTGGGACCGGCCCAATTGGAGCACACCTTGGCCCGGCTTATGCACAATCTTTGCCACGTCTGCCAAAGTCCATTTAGCAGCTCACAGCAGGCATAGTTATTATTGACAAGTTATGACAGGCAGGCATAAAATAGACAACGTAAAAAAAAAAAATGCATTCACTGTTTCTTTCGCAACGAACAAGATAAATAATTTAGAGGCCTTGCTTTTAAATAAAAATGCTTAAACAAAATATTAGAGCAAAATTAGTGAAGTAAAATAACGAGTTTGCCATATTTAGTATTGCCGCAGGATTCCAACCACGGAAGGGAAAACTACTCCCTCAACGCAAGTAATTTCATTTGGTGAAATTAATTGCTTTGAGAGGACAGCCCCAAATGGTATATGCCCAAGTATAGATTTTGTATTGCCTTTTAAGGACAAGGCTATTGAGGGAGAGAGGGGGGGTTAACCCATTTAGGTGCATGCCTGCCATAAGCGCTCTGTTTTTTCTTTCTTAGAATTCCCTTCTCTCTGTTTTCTTTCTTTCAATTCTTTTCCTCTCTGTTTTCTCTCTTTCAATTCTTTTCCTCTCTGTTTCTCTGATCCCTTCCCTTTGCCCTTTTGTACACAACCACGAGTCCCTTATATAGGGCCTGCCATGGCCGATTTTATTGTTCTAGCCTTTCTATGGCCCTATTCTGCTATCGTAGCCTTTTGCGATTCACTTACCAAGTCAAATGGTTCTGATCCACCATTAACCCATGGCTTTCAGACAACGAAGCTTCCTTTTCTACTTCATCCAGTGTGTCCTCTCTCTCTCGGTCTCTCATGGCATGCACCCAGCGGTCCTTACCCACCCTTGCCTCTTTTGGGTGGCATGTCATCCCAACAGGACTGTGCCCACCGAAAGAGCCTGGACAAGAAACGCAGAATGGGTCCCCGCTCCTCTCCCCACCGCCAGACCATGCCCTCACCCATGACGTCACCCTTTCCCATAGTGGCTGGGTATAGGCTGATGATGCCTGAGTCGTTCGCATGCGTTACCTTATTGGTGTTTCATTCATTTGCCGAGGTCTGAAAATGGGCACGCATATCCTACTGTGCGCTTTTTGGCATTTTCTGATGTGGATTGTTTTCCCAGCAGGCCAACGTCCATGTGTTGTCTCTTTCTTTGGAGGGTTGAGCTCTGTAGTGGGCTTCCCTTTAGTTTGGGCGTTTTGCTTTGTGGCTTTGCACCTCCTGCCATACTAGGTTTGCTATTCCTGCTACTCAACTCAATCCTGCTGGGCCCTTTCGAACCTGCCATGTATTTTTCTTCTCAGTAGCCCAGTATGCTTGCTGGGCTTTTTTTCCATTTCTTGCGGGCTCCAATGTCCCTTGTTTTTCTTATGGGCAGCCCTGGCCCGTTGATTTTGTTTCACACATGGATTTTGCTAACTCACTTCAGGCTTTCTTGGCCCAATTTTCTCTATAAACTTTTATTCCTTTAGGCTTATGGGTTCCCCATTCGCCTGTTACTCTCTTTTTTTTCTTATTACAGTGGGCCTGCTGTGGCCCATTCTTCCTTTTCCCTTATCCTTTCCACGAATTTGTTTCTTTTTTCTTTCCGGGCTTATTCAAGCCCATTTGCTTCTTCTGTACCCATCTCATGGACCCCTAAACCATTCATATGCCATCTCTCTCTTTTTTTTTTTTTTTTTTTTTGCTTTTTCTTTCAGTTTGTCCGCAACTCTGGGCCTTGATCCTGCTGGGCTTTATAAAAAAAATGAGCCTCAACAACCACTTAAGTATTTTCCTAATTGCAAAATCACACATAAATGTCACACAAATAATTTATAAATTGAGACCTATAAATTTATAATTAGCGTATTTTCGCACACTACCCACATTCTTCTATTATAATTAGTGCATTTAGGATTTTATTTTTTCGTACTTCAGCTCCCTCTCAATCAATATCCTGGCTCTCTCTCTGATTTGAAAATAATATTTTTTTGGGCAATGAAAAAATAGAAACTTAAAGGCTAAATACAAAAATTACCGACATTGTAGACTTCATTGTAAAACTACTCTTGATCTAGGAGGAAAATTTTTAATAAATCAAACTGCCATTTTGAAGTGCACCAACACGAATCCACTCATTCACACAGGTTCATCCTAACAATGAATGAATAGGTTGAGCACGTGGTTTCTCACACTTTAGTTTATATGTATGGTGAATTCAGATGATAATATTTTGAGAGCAATGCACAAAAGTCATGTGATTAAAGCAATGTTAAATTAAATGATTCTAATTAATATATATATATATATATATATATATGTGTGTGTGTGTATTAAAACACATGGGGTATGATTTTAAAAAATAGTCAAAGTTTGAAGAATATTCTTTTTTTTTTTAATTATTATAAACATTCAATTATTATACGAAGAAAATATTTTCTATAAGAGTATTAATATATATTGTAAACATTTTAACAAAGCAATATATCATATTTTAATAGGATTAGTTTTTAAATTACAAGATAACTATATAGTTATCTTGTAATTTTATGGTATATATTCTATTTTTATGTAAAGTAATTGGATTCCATTCATAATGAATACACACGTATAAGGTCAGCCACGGCTCCCTCAAAGAAATTTTTCTGACTCAATCACTAGTTTTTGCCTTTTTTGAAATCTAAAAACCAGATTTTAAGTAAACGACTTTAAGGTCACATTTATCATTTATGATTTTTTTTTTCTTTTTTTTTGGGGGGGGGGGGGGGGGGGGGTTAGAAACCATTGTTTTAGGGATTTTGTTAATGAATTGATGACTTGACATAGTATAAACCTTATTATAAAATAAAGTCAATATTAAAAGAAATCGACGTGGTAAATTTTGTCAAGAATTCTAGAGGATTTTGATTTATTTAGATGTGACAAATTGGATTACAAGTTCAGAAACTAACAAATTGGACCATGTAATTATCCGTAACTTCCAAGGTCATGATTTTCAGTTTGTTTTGTTATGTCGGTTTTGAGGCTTCACACCATTGGCTTGCCCGCACTTGTCTGTGCTCCACAAACACCACGCTTCAGTTTTCAAAACCTAACTAATAAGGAAAGCAATCCTTATAAAAACTATGAACTCCGCTCAATAACCCTTCGTGTTTAATTTTCTTGCAAATAACAAAGCACCCACCACCCCAGTAACGCAGGAAACAAAGACAAAGCAAGAAAAATGGCATCAAGCAAGGTTTCCATAGTGCTTTGCATTACCATGCTCGTTTTTCTGGCATCCTCTAACGTTGGAGAAGCCTTGAGATGGCGAACAGACCAGACATGCTACCATAAGTGCGACACAGCTTGCATGAATCAAAAAGGCCATGACGAGGGTCGTTGCCCGGATTATTGCAACCACTATTGCTCTGTTTTGGATTGTATTTTTTGTTGGTGAAATCAAGATATGACAGTGTGAAATTTGAACTGAAATGGAGATACATTCTATAATTCATGTTTGTACGCCAATGTTGACTAGTAAAAAGGACCTTCTAAGGCGCAGAATTACTTCGGAAAACCTATTTTACCAGATATAGGACTCAATGTATCTTGCAGATTTGTGTGCCTACTTTATATTGTTGTCTCCTAAATATTGATTAGTGTAATGCAGCTCATATAGAATTGATTTGAAACTTGCCTTTTCGGGTGTTATAATATGTTGTGTGTTGCTTAGTTTTCTTCATCTTTAGGGGTCTTTTCAGCATTGTTATAACCAGAAGAGGTTTATAAAGATTTTCTGCGTTTTGGCACATCAATTGCACAAGAAGAGACCAAATTATACATGTAGTTTTGTATACAAATTTTATAACACTATATTATAAGTAAACAAAATTTATGTTTGTATGTTGGCAAGCATTGACAATCATCAATGGTAAAACCAGGAAAATATAGATGGCCTATAGAAACTTTTGAAGTGGAGGGGATAAAGCTTCAGAGCTACTAATGATGGCACACATTTCCGGTTCTAGAGTAAACTCCTTCCTTCTTTACTAGTAGTTAATGTGAGAGTTTTAAGAAAGAGTTGTTCTAATACTACAAACCAGGGACGGACCAGGTGGGGGCCTAAGGGGACTTGGGCCTACCCTCACAGGCCCAAAAAAAATTTAGTAGCTAAAATTTTCAACCAAAAAAGACTTGGGCCCCTCCTATCTCAGCCAGCCAGCCCAGTCAAGACTCAAGAGCCCATGTAAATCTTAAAAAAAAAAAAAAAAAAACTAATCATGCAAGACTCTTGCGTGATTAGTTTTTATGTCTTGCGTGATTAGTTTTTAGGACAATGGCCCAAATCAAAGAGACATTGGAGTTGTTGGAAACTACAAGCTTCCTTTTATTATAACACATCATGCAAAATAATGCTTCCTATTCTTCTTTTCTTTTTCTTATTTACTTTTTAATTAATTTTTTTTATACAAGCGATAATGTGAAAATAGAATGGAGTTACTTAGGCTTAGCTTAGTTTTAGAACCTTGAGAGACATTAAAATCTTTCAGAAGTAATGATCTTTATTTGTTGATAAAGAATTTCTATCCACAAGATTTCACAGATTATGACAAACAAGTGTTGGAAAAGGAACTTTATCATTTTGAGCATAATGTAGTCTAGGATCTAGAGTTCAAAAAATTGAACAGTTTATTTGAGTTGTGTCAATGGTTAGTGAAAACTGGAAACTCATAACACTACAAACTTATATATAGAATGGTGAGACTTGTGCTTATTCTTCTAGTTTCTACTACTACTACAAAGCGAGCATTTTCAATTATGAAAGTTGTCAAAACTAACTTTCGGAAACAAATTTTTTGACAGACTCTTTGATGTTATACATTGAAAAGGATATAGTTTTTACATTTAATTTGGATTCAATCATAGATGATTTTAAAGATTTAAAAGAGCGTCGAATTCACTTTTCATAGATAATTGTATTTAGAAACAATAGTGTTTTGTGTCTTTTGTTTTTGTTGGTAGATGATTGTATCTTAATATATTAAAAAACAATTATTTTTGGGTATTTGTCTTGATTGATAGTTTATTAATACTATATAGATGTGTATTTGATTTTTTTTTTTTTTTTTTCGCTTATCTCCGGCTCCCCCAACTTGAAATTTTGGGTCCATCCCTAGTACAAACTTAACCACAAATCTCATGCATGCACAGTAGACTGTGACCAACTATCTATCACTTTCACGTAGACCTACTATTTTTTTTTTCCACAACTTAACAATTTGCCACGTGAAAAAGTAGTAACAAAAACTTTGAGTAAGTTTGTGATATTGGATTTTTTTTTTTTTAAGAAATTTGTTTAATTACAATATGTTTGTATTACTATTAAAAGAATCCTAAAGAAGAGTGAATTAAAAATTTTGTTCATTTTATATTTGGATAATTAATAAGTAGACAAGTGGAGAGAGAGAGAGAGAGAGGGATGAACCCCTCGTCTAAATTTAAGCCACTTTGATGGAAAGGTGATCAAAGAAAGTGATCATGTAAAACATTCAAAATATGTTGTAGATTAATTATCATACAACCTCAATGGGTGTAACCTCTCTCTCTCTCTCTTCTTTTTTTTTTTTTTTCACCTTCCTTCCATTACCAAAAAAAAGTACATATTACCTATTATAAACTTCAATTTCTTTTCTTATCATTCCTTTTGTCTCTAATTAAATTATTAAATTATTTGCTTTCGTGCTTTTCCTTCACTCAATTTACTCTCTCCAAGAGAATTTTTGCATAAGGAGGAATCATTTGAACACTTTTTCCTCTTCTACCATTTCGTCGTGATTGCATGACAAAATTCATCTTGGCCAATAAATTTGAGTTGTATGGGATTCACACGAACGGTTGAATGAGTAAAGGCTATTGTCAACTCTTCTTCCTCCCTAACCCTCTAATCAAAAGTAGCTCCCAAGTTCTTTATCTTTATAATAGCTATTGTTTGTGATTAATTGTGTCACTCCTAAGAAACGAAGAGATTTTTAAGCGCATGTGATAATCCATCATTCAAGTTTCTGAAGAAGTTTTTGAGAATTAAAACTTTCACTCTAAAGCATGGATCTCGATTTCTACAAAACCCAAAAGACCCTCATCTTGGTTTCCCTATGTCACGGTTGGTTGAGGTTCAACTTTGACTGGCATGGCATCTCACGATTCTTATGCCATCCTTATTACTAAATATAGGAATAGTCTGGCTAGTAGTCGTGAATTGTGATTGCTGCCTACATCGGGCTATGAGTAGTGATAGTTACACAATGTATGTATAGAACACATAAACATGATTTCAATTAAAATTGTAAAATCTTGTTTTCAAAGCACATTTTACCCTTTCAATATTATAACTGAAAATCATTTTTTCAAAACATGATTTTTCATAGACCGTGTAACGACACTATATAATTAGCTATGTGCAACAATATTTAATTAATGCATTATTATGAGACCAATGTCGATATAGAACCCTTACAATACCTCTATGCATCTTAACTAATCAACCTCGATAATTGTTGAAAACATAGCATGACATTATAAATTTTACTATGTAAATCTTAACCAATATGTCATCAATTATGAAAAATAATTCAAATATCTTGTTGATTTGGCTCAAATCACATTCATATTACATAAATTATTAAGTTTATATAATAAAATTTATAACTTTTAATATTTTTGTTTTTATTTTTTCCTTTTTCTTTTTCTTTTTCTTTTTTTTCCCCTTTTTTTTGGTGTCGTTTCTCATGTAAATAGGGATGTGCAAATTCAGCCGTTCTTCGACCTCTTGGGTCTTGTCTTGTAACCACGTTGGGCTCACGAGAGAGGTGTGGAGCAAAGGGTGCAAGCCCCTCAGCCCATTTTGGTTTAAGAAAATTCATTCGTTCAAAGGGAGGAAAAAGTGGGAGAAAACCTTCAGGCTATAATAAAAATAAATGGGTATCATACTCCAACTTCCTTTCATTATAATGAGGAAAAAGAAGTTAAGAATATACTCCATTTTGAGTTTGTGTTTTAAGAACATAATTTCAATATATGGTGATGTGTGTACATTAGGTGTCCGTTTGGTAAAAATTATTTTTACTAACATATAGTTTGCTACTATTCAGCTTATTTTTGCTACTATTCATTAGTTCCACTGTACTTTTTTATACCATTTATGAGTCACATTGTACTATTATAGCCATCTTTTATCTCTTTCAACAAAAATTTTTCAATGTCAACAAAATAAGTGAATCCCAAACGGACCTTAATTAGGTGTGTAATAAAAATTTTGTGACTATTATTACTCAAAAATATTTTTGCAAAAATAAAATAAATTAAATTAAATTACCTACCCAATGTAAACCGCAATAGATCATTACGTTCAAAATTATAGTTAAAAAAAAAATGCTACAAACTAAATTCATCTGATAAATTTTATAGTATCAAATGTAGTACAAAGAAAGGAATGCCATAACAATGGGCTCAGAGACCCATCACCCATAGGCCTAGTATGGACCACAACTCGTGATTGAACAGGGTCCAAACCCCACAACCCCACCAGTAGTTGTTAAGTCATTGTTTGCGTTAATGAAGTCCTAATTGAGCATCACCATTGATTGAGCATCCCCATTGATTGAACATCACCATTGGTGGTTGCTCAAACTCCAATTTAGTGCCCAACATTGGTAGAGCTAAAGGCAATTTTTTTTTAACTTCTTGCTACAGTGAACTACCAAGACTAGCAGTTCACTATAGCGAGAAGGCATAAAAAAAATATTATTTTATCACTTAGTTGAGTTTCATAGCAAAGAGGAACAAAGAGGAAGTGAGAAAGAAATTAATAAAAAAATGAATAGTGCTTGGCTAATGGTAAAAATGAGATAACTGATGCAACTTATGTTGTGAAATTTTGCATTAAATTAATAAAATAATTTTTTATGGTGTTAAATGCTAAAAATTTTAACTCCACTCACGTGAATGCTTTATATTCAAGAATTATAAACAGTTAAAAATAGAATGTAAGGGTGGTGGAAGGAAAATTACAAAAGGTTCTCATGTGGTCGTGGATCCACTCGGTACATAATGGAATTGATGAATGATTATAAGGTGGGTATGGGTATTAAAATACTTTTTATGTTATACTGGTTTTTGTTTTGAGTTATTAATTAGTAAGTTGGACAAGTTCTTCTATATATCAATTATGATTGCGTGACCACAAATGAAAAGAAGTGAATAATAAAACAGACATGTCAATTTTTTTATACAATCAAACTCCAAGAACCATTACTTTTCTTTCAAAATAAAAAAGAACCATTCTCCAATCAATAAAAAAAAAGAACCATTCCTTTTCTTTCTTTTTTTTCTTTTTTGTTTTGTGATAGGAATGAGTTTTAATTACGCTCTAAAGTCTAGCCCCACAAAACTCTTGCCACCATATTAAATTCTAAAAACACTATACGTACCGTTGAGCCTCCGTGATTATGCCACGTCTAGAGTCCCCGACAAAAGCAAAATAAACGGTGGCTAATTTATCGTGCCATATCAAAAATTCACACGATTTTTATTTTTCACTATTTTCTTCCCTTGTGAACGTTAGAATACTCTTTATAATCAAAAAAAAAAAAAATCCCTTCGACAACTTCGGTTTCCACACGCTCTAAAATAATTTCTTTCTTGCAAAGACTTGATAAAGAAGAGATCTGCTTTCCTAGAAACTTCGAGTACCATCATCATATATATATATATATATATATAAACAGAGTCATAAATCTTCAAATTAATTAGGAAACCGTACTCTTTGTTTTCATTCCCTCATTAGTCATGGCGTTTCAGAGGCACATGAATATCTTCTTTTTCTTTCTTCTCTTTTCTTGTTTTCTCTTTTCCTCACAGGCTTCCAAATTCTACGTTGGTGGAAGAGACGGTTGGGTCTTGCACCCCTCCGAGAATTACACCCACTGGACTCAGAAAAACAGGTTCCAAATCAATGACACTCTCGGTAATTATTTAAGTCCTTAATTTTCCTTAATAATCACTCACAAATTACAATACATTTTGTCAATAATAATTTTGTAACTCAATTAGTATCTCCTAATTATAATTTGTATATTTTGATATTTTCCTTAATTTATTCAAATTCTGCGGTCGAAATTATTGATGATAATACTTTTTTTTGGTTTTTGATGGTAGACTTATATTTATATGTGGGTGTTTGTTTGTTTTTGTAGTTTTCAAGTATAAGAAAGGGTCGGATTCTGTGTTGGTTGTGAACAAAGACGATTACTACAATTGCAACACAAAGAACCCAATAAAGAAATTAGAAGAAGGTGATTCTGAGTACAAACTTGACAAGTCTGGGCCATTCTTTTTCATAAGTGGGAAGGAACAAAACTGTGAGAAGGGACAGAAACTAATTGTGACTGTTTTGTCTGTGAAGCACAGCAACACCAGTCACCAAAACCCTCCTCCTAAAACCCCAATAGCACCAACACAAGCACCAACTCCAAGCAGCAGTCACACCCCAAAAGTTCCACCCTCTCCAGCTCCATCAAGTTCTTCACCTGGACCATCCATAGCCACAAGTCCAATCTCACAAGGCCCTGTAACTAATACCCCAGTAACATCACCGTCACCATCATTTTCACCATTGATTTCACCACCAGCATCATCACCATCATTTTCACCATCTTCATTATCACCAGTAACATCACCAGCATCAGCACCATCAGCATCACCAGGACCAGCTCCATACTCTTATGGGCCTGCGCCAGAAGCACCTTCTCCAGAGTCCAACGCTCCAACTGAGGCACCAACTAATTCAGCACCGTACCCATCTCCGCCACAACCAGGACCAAATTCGCCAGTGTTACCACCAACGTCACCTCCACCGGAGTCAGGCACTCCAAGCGCAACGCCGCCTGCACAGTCATCTGCATGGGCAGTAACTCCCACATATGTGTTAGTGAACTTAGTGGGTTCGGTTACTATTTTGCTGAGCGTCTCTTTGGGTCCTGTCTTTTAGAATAAGAAAATTTCATTAGTGGGATTTGGGTTTATTTTAGTTTTTCTTTTTCTTTTCTTTTTTTCGACTTTTTTTTGTTCAGTTTTTTTTTCTTTTTTTTTTAAGAATTTTTCAAGTTTAGTTTATTATAATTTATAGACCAATTTAGCTTTTTTTTTTCTTTTTTTTAGATTCAATAAGATAAATAATCGTGTATCTTACTCTTTTTGTGAAAAAGAGTATTATGAGGATTTTTTTGAGGATTTTTATTGGGTATCAATAATATGAATGATCCTGCTCATTTTCCTTTTTCTTTCTCTGCATTTTATCATTTTAATATTTTTTCTCTCTATATCCCAATTCTCTTCAAGTCATCATTATCATTTTTATTTTATTTCTCAATGTAACACCTTTTGGATTCCCGATATAAAACAACGACAGTGCTTGTTGTTATTTAATGTGTTGGTCCGATTTTTCTATACTATCATAAATATTAATAATGAGGTTTTGAGATGTTCCAATAAAACATGGCTGTAAGATTCAAAATGTCTTTCTAAATACTTTTATGGGTTGAGATCAAGTGAAATAGCTCTTATTATTACCACATACAATACATTTTTAGGGATTGTAATAAAAAATTAAGAAAGTGACATTTAATATCAACTATTGAATAAAAGTATTTTAAAATTTATATTTTTTTAAAAAAAGTTACAAGTTAGAAGATGTAAAAAATGAAAAAAAAAAATGCTTAAACTTTTGACTCAACCAGAAGTCCCTACTTCGTGATTATAATCACTTATTTTTGTCACCATATATATTTCAACATATTATTTTGCACTAAATTATAAACTACATCTCTTAAGTTTGGGCTAATTTTAATTTTATCCATTAATTAAATTTTAAAACTTCAATGAACTCTTCTAACAATAGGTATCATTTGGATTTACTCACTTCCATTAATGTGCAATGCCTAACCATTCATTGAGTGCCAAATTAGTCAAAACATAAAGGATAGAAAATCAAACAATCCCAAACATAGAGGGTTTAAGATCAAAATAAATACAAACATAGAGGGTGTTGTTAGGGGGCCAATCTGGCACTAAACAAACATCTACTCACGATGCTTTGAAAAAAATGAGCAAATCCAAACAATACCTAACATTAGGTGAGTAGATCAAAATTTTATAAGAAAAATCAAAATTACCTTAAACTTAAGAGATATAATTTACAATTTAATCTAATTTTCTATATAGAACTTTTAAATATATTTTTATACAATAAACAAAAATAAGTTTAATAAACTCATAAAAATAAGTTCATCCAAACATACACACTACAAAACAAAAATAAAATCTCAAATCTTCTAGGAGCACTCTATGACTCTATGGTTTATAAACAAATCCTGTTAAATACTAATGGAGTTGAATTAGATTAGTGTTTCTTTGTGTGAACTGCTGTTTACGTGGGACTTTCTTTTTTTGGTATAATAATAATGATAATAATAATAATTAATAAAACAATCTTACCTTCTTCTTCTTTTTCTTTTCTTTTCTTTTTTTGGGGGGAAGAATAAAAGAACCTTAACTAGTAGTATTTATTAAGGAAATAAAATTAAAATTTTGCTTTGCGAATTTATTCATGAGTAATATTACAATCACAAAATTTTTTTTAATATTTTTATAAATTTTTATTGTGACAAATTTTTATTAATTCTTATTTGAGTTCATCACTTTTTTATTTACCAAATAATCGCTCACCATATCAACCATCTTTTTAAAAAAATTGTAATTCTAGCATTTCCTATTATTCATATATGAAATTTAATGTGCAGCACTAACCAATGCCCCCTCCCCTCGTTTGGAAATGGGCACTAGAGTGGAAATTTGCAGAAAAGTCTATGGAAAATGGAGGACCTAATATCCATTGAAATACAATGACCGACTTAAGTCTGCAACAAAGTAAATGCTTAAGAAGTCAAGAATCAAGAAGTGTCGACTTTGTTGCGTTGCGATAAGTGTCCATTTGTGATTGCCGCACACTTTGTTGCGTTGCGATAAGTGTCCATTTGTGATTGCCGTATAGCAGGGTTGTAGACTTAATTTTGGTGATGGTGCTTTCATGAAAAAGAACTATAATATAATAATATTGCCGTATAGCAGGGTTATAGACTTAATTTTGGTGATGGTGCTTTAACGAAAAAGAACTGTAATATAATAATAATAATAATAATTGTGGGGGGTAAAAGTTCAGAGCTACTTAATGGGCCCGAGACACCCCGTTAAGGACTATTATATTTCCGAGGAGAAATAGGCGGTTGGGACGGCCCATCTGAAGGCAGGAAACCCAGAAGTAAAGAGGGAATACCGCCCGAAGAGGTCTCTACTGGTCCGAAGACTTCCCACTCCTCGGCCACAAATAGTCTTGATCAAACAAACATGTGGAAGGTCCGAATGACCTTTCTGACAATCCCAACAATAAGGATAAGCTCTGAGCGGATCCAAAGATGATCAGAGCCAAAAAACATCTAAAAGAAAAGCTGCTACCGCCGCATTTAATGCACTGCAACAGCTTTTCTGGCCGCATTTATGTGGAGAAGACCCCTGAACAGTGTAACCTCAGCTATCGCCACTCACAAAGAACTAAAGTGGACGCATGACGTGACATGCACTTGAGTAGATACGCGGATGAAGAACAAGTGGACGTTGGAGATGATAAGAGATGATAAGAGAGGATGCTATATAAAGAAGAAGGGTCCTTGATAATAGAGGGTGTGAAAAAAAAAAAAAAAAAAAAAAAAGAGAAAGAGAGAGAAAAAAAAGCTTTACTGTAGTTCTGAATGCTGTAATCGTTGTTTCAATTAATAATACATCTCTTCGGACATTCATTCATGGAGTTGTTCAGGCATCATTTCATGTTGTCATCACTGTAATCAACCTAGCCCACCATCGTTTACTTCATAATCAGCCCAGCTCTTGCGCCCACCCTCTACAAATTCATTGTTCTAGGTTCGTTGGGCCTTCGACCTATATCTTTTGGGCTTGGGCCACAAAAACCGACCATACAATTGGCGCCGTTTGTGGGAAGAGCTCGTGCAGGATCGAAGACAACGGTAGGTGATGGCTGAACACGGTGAACAAGAAGCGGAGTCTAGGGCATCTCAGCACAAGGACCCTTTTCTTAACCTGGAGCGAAGACAAGACCGCGAGGGTAGCGTGCACACCATAACCCCTGGTCAGAGCCAGTCACATGGCGGGAGCCACATGTCCTATGCAGAGAAGAACCGAGATTTGCAGCGGGAGGTTGAAAAGCTAAAAAGGGAGTTACGCCATGCAAAGAGGAAACGGGCTTCCTCGTATTCTGATGAGGACCCTGACGACGAGCCGGACGTCACTTATCAACCCAAATCCAGGACACCATCCAGCGAGTCCTATACCTATGAAGAGGAATCTCCTCACAAGGGGCAACGCAGAAGTCCATCACATGGAGACGTCGGAAGCGACGCCATGAGCAAGGCTCTAAACCAGATTTCCAGGTCACCCTTCACGCGCAAGATCGAAGAGGCTAAACTTCCTCGGCGCTTTAACCAACCAACGTTCACCATCTACAACAGCAAAACAGACCCCGTGGAACATGTGAGTCATTTTAACCAAAGGATGGCTGTCCACTCCAGGGACGAGGCGCTGATGTGCAAGGTTTTCCCTTCTAGACTTAGGCCAGTTGCCATGAGGTGGTTCGATGGGCTGAACCCAAATTCCATCAGCTCCTTCAAAGAGTTCACCCAAGCTTTTGGTTCACGATTAGTCACCTGCCGAAGAGTGGCCCGACCTCTGTCTTCTCTGCTGTCTTTAACCATGCAGGAAGGAGAATCCCTAAAGGTGTATTCGGATAGATACTGGGAAATGTTTAATGACATGGAGGGCAACTTTGATGCAATGGCCCTAGAAACGTTTAAGCTCGGCCTTCCTACAGATCATGGTTTAAGGACATCCTTGTCTGGTAAACCCGTTATTAGCATCCGTCAGCTAATGGACCGCATTGAGAAGTACAAGAGAGTTGAAGAAGACCAACAACAAGGGAAAGGTAAGGAGAAGGCCATCCCCCTAGAAAGGAGGGATTTCAGGTCGGATCGATACACCAGCAGCAAACCGAGGAGAGATTTCTCTGCGCAGTCAGGAGCAGCCAATCCCCAGACTGTCAACACCGTATTCAGAGACCCAGTCCACCAAGTTTTAGAAAAGGTCAAGAACGAGCCGTTCTTTAAGTGGCCGAACAAGATGGCAGGAAATCCTGACCGACGTAATCGCAATCTCTACTGCCAATACCACCAGGATCATGGGCACACGACTGAGGACTACAGGAACTTGTGGGTCCATTTGGAACAACTAGTCAGTGAGGGGAAACTTCGACATCTCCTACATCACACCAGTGGCCGAGGAGGTCCGACGAGCGCGGACTCCTAGAGGGATGATTCTTTGAAACCCCCTCTGGAAACTATCAATGTTATCTTTGCGGCCCCAGGGAGAACAGGATCCTAGCCATCCAAGGTCATGATGGTGGATCGGTTGCCTGCGAGGGAACCTGGCCAGGGTCCGAAGAGGTGCAAACTTGATGATCTAGTTTTGGGTTTCTCGGACGCCGACAAGGTAGGCACTGTCTAGCCTCATAATGATGCGTTGGTCGTTAACCTCAGAATTGGGGGGTACGATGTGAAACGGGTGATGGTGGACCAAGGTAGTGCTGCAGAAATAATGTACCCTGACCTCTACAAGGGACTAAACCTTAAACTTAGTGACTTAACGCCATATAGTTCTTCGCTGATCAGTTTCGAAGGAAGAGTTGTCACCCCAAAGGGCCAAATACGACTACCTATGCAGACTGGCTCAGAGGTGGTGGAGGTGGATTTCATAGTTGGGGATGTCTTTTCACCCTATACGGTAATTGTAGCTAGACCTTGGCTTTATGCGCTGGGGGCGGTTTCTTCCACCTTGCATCAGAAAATCAAATACCCATCCGAAGGCCGAGTTTGTGAAATCTGGGGGGATCAATCTATAGCAAGACAATGCTTAGTGGCTGCCATTCAACACGAGCCAGGAGCCGAGTCGTCAACCAGGGGCTTATAGCAACCAAAGCACCAGTTATCGCCCACTGAAGATCCGGACAAGAGCGCAAGATGCGAAGATTTGGCAAAACTCATCATCGAGGATAATCCCGAAAAATTCTTTCAAGTCAGATCTCAATTGCTGTTGCAGGAAAAAGAGGAGTTAGTGCAACTTTTTAAGGAAAACCTCGATGTATTCACTTAGGATGCTTATGAAGCCCTTGGGGTGGATCCGGAATTCATATGCCACCATTTGAAGGTAAACCCTATGATCACCCCTAAAAAGCAGCCTCCTCAGCGTCCATCTAAGGAACATGCTGAAGCAGTCAGAGAAGAAGTAGCAAAGCTCAAACAAGCGGGGGCGATTAAAGAGGTTTCCTACCCAGAGTGGTTGGCAAATACTGTGGTAGTGAAGAAGAAGAGCAGGAAATGGCGAGTATGCGTGGACTTCACCGACTTGAACAAGGCATGCCCTAAAGATCCATTCCCCATGCCTAAGATCGATCAGCTAGTAGATGCCACCATCAGACACCCCCGAATGAGCTTCTTGGACGTGTTCCAAGGTTATCATCAAATACCCTTAGCCCTGGAAGACCAGGAGAAGACTGCTTTTGTGACCCCCACGGGTAACTACCACTATAAGGTGATGTCGTTCGGTTTAAAAAATGCGGGTTCTACTTACCAAAGGATGATGACGAGGATGTTTGAACCACAACTGGGAAGGAATATCGAGATTTATATAGATGACATGGTGGTGAAGAGCAAAGTGGTGGCCAAGCACATGAAGGACCTACAAAACACCTTTGAAGTTCTCAAGAAGTAGAAGCTACGCTTGAATGCTGCCAAGTGCTCGTTTGGTGTGGGATCAGGCAAGTTTCTGGGATATATGGTGATACACAGGGGAATTGAGGTCAACCCTAATCAGATAAAGGCCATCAATGAGCTGCAAGCTCCACGAAATCCCAAGGAGGTTCAGAAACTGACGAGGATGAGGGCAACCCTAAATCGATTTATCTCTCGATCAGCGGATAGGTGTCGGCCCTTCTTTTCCCTGATTAACAAGTGGAAAGGGTTCGAGTGAACAGAAGAGTGTGCTGTGGCCTTTCAACAGTTGAAAGATTATCTAGCTCGACCACCAATCATGTCCAGCCCTGAGCCCGACGAGGTCTTGTTTGCATATATCGCTGTAGCTACCCATGCCATAAGCTTGGTGCTGATCCGAACAGAGGGCGGTGTGCAGAAACCCGTTTATTGCATAAGCAGGTCACTTCATGAAGCTGAGGTCCGTTATTTACCGTTGGAAAATGCTATTTTAGCAGTAGTGCATGGTACACGAAAGCTCCCACATTACTTCTAAGCCCACACAATCGTCGTCCTCACCCAGCTTCTGCTCAGGGCTATACTCCGAAGTGTAGACTACACTGGGAGAATTGCAAAATGGGGGACGATCCTAGGGGCTTTTGACATCAAGTATATGCCACGTACCTCGGTCAAAGGCCAGGTGCTTGCTGATTTGGTAGCCGAGTTCACAGAGCCCCAGTTAGAAGAGGTAAAGCTGACAACGGACATGGACGAAAAATCGGTTGGCATGATTTCTCAACAAGGCCCCTCCCATTGGGAGGCGTACGTGGATGGGGCCGCAAACCTGAGGGGCTCTGGAGTGGGGCTAATGCTAATATCCCCCGAGGGAATCATTATTGAAAAGGCGTTAAGCCTAGGTTTCTCGACAACCAATAATGAGGCGGAATACGAAGCCCTGTTGATGGGGATGAGTATGGTCCAAAGGATAGGAGGAAATGCAGTAAAGGTATTCTCAGACTCAAGGCTGATTGTGGGTCAAGTTCAGGGAGAGTTTAAGGCAAGGGACGAAAGAATGGAGGGATGCCTGAACCGAGCTAAACATCTGCAGTCAGGGTTCGAGTCTTTCAGCTTGCTGCATATTCCTAGGAGTGGCAACTCACACGCTGACTCCTTGGCCACTCTAGCCACCTCTTCGGCACAAGATTTGCCGAGAGTTATCCTCGTTGAGGACCTGCATAAGCCTACTGAAGCAGGAAAAGGAGTAATTCAAGTACATTAGGTCAAGGCTGGGCCCAGTTGGATGGACCCGTTGGTTAAGTTTTTGAAGGAAGATATCCTGCTTGAAGAGAAAGGAGAAGCCGATAAAATTCGGAGGAAAGCAGCCAGGTTCTGGTTGTCTGAGGATCAGAAACTATACAAACGTTCCTATTCAGGGCTGTACTTCTAGTGCGTGCATCCTGAAAAGGCTGAGCTGTTATTAGAAGAACTGCATGAAGGAATCTGTGGAAGCCACACTGGAGGAAGATCCTTGGCTCACCGAACTATCACTCAAGGTTATTGGTGGCCAAACATGCAAAAGGAAGCCCTGGATTATGTTAGAAAATGTGATCAGTATCAGCAATTTGCCCCACACATTCATCAGCCAAGGGGGACTCTCAACCCGCTATCCTGCCCATGGCCTTTCACCCAATGGGGCTTGGATATAGTGGGACCATTCCCTAAGGCTGCAGGAAACAAGAAATATCTGCTGGTCGACACTGACTACTTCACCAAGTGGGTCGAAGCAGAACCTCTTGCAAACATCCGAGACGTAGACGTGCAAAAATTTGTGTGGAAGAATATAGTTACTCAATTTGGAGTCCCATGTGTTCTCATCTCGGATAATGGCCTGCAGTTTGATAGCAAAGCATTTAGGAGCTATTGTAGCGAGCTGGGGATCATAAATAGGTACTCCACCCCAGCTTATCCCCAGGGCAATGGCCAAGCCGAAGCTGTCAATAAGGTCATTGTAAGTGGCTTGAAAAAGAGATTAGATGACGCGAAGGGTAAATGGGTAGAAGAATTGCCACATGTGCTTTGGGCTTACAGAACCACTCCACGCAGGTCCACTGGAGAGACCCCCTTCTCAATGACCTACGGGGTTGAAGCTGTCATACCTTTGGAAACTGGATTCCCGACACTAAGAACTAGCTCGTTTAGTCCGACGGGCAACGATGAGCTGCTAGAGAAGAGCTTGGACCTAATCGATGAAAGAAGGAAAAATGCAATGGTCCGATTAGCGCATTACCAACAAAAGCTTAGACAGGGCTACGACGCCAACGTAAGGCTCAGACCTCTGAAACCTGGTGATCTGGTACTAAGAAAGGCGGTAGGCACTGCAAAGAACCCAGCTTGGGGGAAATTAGGGCCTAATTGGGAAGGGTCATATCGTATTACTTCAGGAGCTGGCATTGGGGCATACTTCCTTGAAAACCTAGACAATCATGTGATATCACGCCCGTGGAATGTAAATAACCTCAAAAAGGTATTATTATTAATCAAACTCTTCTTTTAATCAGCATATCAATATGTTACGATTCCATTTAAGTGTTTAAACTTAAATCCATTCATGCCTGTAGTCCTCGGACCAGATGATATAGGTTAGTTAACACTGTTACGATTCCTTTAAGTGTTTAAACTTAAATTCATTCATGCCTGTAGTCCTCGAACCAGATGATATGGGTTAGTTAACACTATTACGATTCATTTAAGTGTTTAAACTTAAATCCATTCATGCCTGTAGTCCTCGGACCAGATGATATGGGTTAGTTAACACTGTTACGATTTCATTTAAGTGTTTAAACTTAAATCCATTCATGCCTGTAGTCCTCGGACCAGATGATATGGGTTAGTTAACACTGTTACAATTCCTTTAACTGTTTAAACTTAAATCCATTCATGCCTGTAGTCCTCGGACCAGATGATATGGGTTAGTTAACACTGTTACGATTCATTTAAGTGTTTAAACTTAAATCCATTCATGCCTGTAGTCGTCGAACCAGATGATATAGGTTAGTTAACACTGTTACGATTCCTTTAAGTGTTTAAACTTAAATCTATTCATGCCTGTAGTCCTCGGACTAGATGATATGGATTAGTTAACACTGTTACGATTCCATTTAAGTGTTTAAACTTAAATCCATTCATGCCTGTAGTCCTCGGACCAGATGATATGAGTTAGTTAACACTGTTACGATTCCATTTAAGTGTTTAAACTTAAATCTATTCATGCCTGTAGTCCTCGGACCAGATGATATGGGTTAGTTAACACTGTTACGATTCCATTTAAGTGTTTAAACTTAAATCCATTCATGCTTGTAGTTCTCGGACCAGATGATATGGGTTAGTTAACACTTCATTACAATCCTTTAAGTGTTTAAACTTAAATCCATTCATGCCTGTAGTCCTCGGACCAGATGATATGGATTAGTTGACACTTCGTTACAATTCCTTTAAGTGTTAGACTCTAAATCCAAATATAGTGGTTTTTAGTGAAGTATCATTCTTTTATGAGCCATGATTGAAGTTCCTGAATGTGTTAAAGTTAACCCTAACCTACATCACCTCTTATTCTTTCATGCAAACTTGGAAAGGATCACAATAAAGTTAAAGTACAAGACTTCATAATAACAACAAGTTGTATTATGCGCAACAAAGGAAGTAAACGCTAAGGAAAAACTGCTTCATTAATCAAAAGAGTAGATTACAACCTCTTACAAAAAGAAAAACGAGAGAGAAAAGGGGGGCCCTATGCATCTACTCTCGAGCTGAAGGGACCACAGGGTCAGCAACTTGGCCCGTCTAAGCAACAGCTTCTGGGGCTTGGCTCTAGGACTCAGTAGGAGTTTTCTCTTTGCCCAACCCTTGACCTTTGTCTTTGGCTGGTTCAACTGGCTGACCAACCTCTCTGGGTGCATCGAAGGCGGATGGGGAAGCTACACTGACTAAGCCTTGCTCCGTGGCCTCAAAAGGCTGTTGGACAGGAGGAAGGTCAGTCTCTGGGAGCTCTCGGATCTCTGGATCGTAGTATACGCTCCCAGGAAGCCTCAGGGGAGAGTCTAAAGGGACCCCAGCGACGTCCAATGCCTTTTGCCAGGTTACGTCGCAGTACTCACGAGCAACCAAAGCAAATTGCTCCGTAAGCAGTTTCCCAGTCTCATCCACTCCCAGCTGATATGCCGCTTTCCTCTCAGCTTCAACTGACTCCTTGGCCAGTTGAACCTCCTGCTCGGCCACTCGGGCGCTCTCCCTGGCTTTTTGGAGTTCAACCTTGAGACCCTTTATCAGCTCCCTTTCGGTTGCCAGGTTGATCTCTGACGCGCGTAATTGTTTGCGCTCCTCCTCGACCTGGGTCTCGGCGTTTTGGAGGCCGGCCTTGCTGTTGTCCCTCTCCCGGGTCATGGCCTTAAGCTGCTCGGATAGGCAAGCATAGTCATCCTTCAGCTGGCTGAGAGCCCTCTCCGCCTCAGATTGAGACTGGACTGCTACTTGGGCCTCGAGGTGGGACTTTCTGTTCCATTCCTTAGCCACGTAGATCTGCTGAGTAATCTGCATGACAACATTTTTAGCACAAAGTGAAAAAAGGAGGCAAAGCGAATTAAAAATGGAACTCAAATTAAGAGAGCAAGTTCATTTACTATGGCCATATCCCTCTTAAGGGATAAGAAGAGCTCCTGCTGGTTGAAGCGCCTATAGGACTCCATATCGTGAGGCAGGAGGAGTGGCTGCTGCAGGGCCTCAGCAACGTATCCTGCCCTCCCCCCATCATAGTTCTTAAGGGATGTATCCCAAAGAATGGGGGCGCCATCCAGCTCAAGCCTTGGGGACCATATGCGAGGTCCTGCTCCTCGGCGGACCTCAGCCCCAACGTTTTCGTCACGGCTTCCAGTGGAAGAGGCCCTCTTGCCTCAGTCCCTCGCCGTCTTCTTCTGCTTACTTACTTTTGGTGGCAACCCCACCTCCCTCTCTTCGAGCTTATGGGGCTTCTTCTTTTAGAGGTTCGGCATGGGTTTCAAGCCGACTCTAGGAGCCGCGGGAGGCGCTGGAGGCAGGATCTCTATTGGATGAGAGGTCCCAACGCCTTTTTGCTCGGCCTTTTGGCCCCTATTCCTCATCAAGCGTTTTAAATCCGCCATGTCCTCGTCCGAAGAGTCGTCGGGGAGGGCAGTTACCAAAAATGGGTGGACACTGGAATGCCTATCACCTCCCTCCTCGGCGTCCGAGACCTCTACCACTTGATTTGCCCCTGAAGCTTCCCCTTTGAAGTGGAACTTGTCTATTTGTTCTTCTAGCGAGGAGGTGGAGGAACCAACCTTTTCACCCTCAACCCCGGGTTGGAGGGGAGCTTGCTGTAGTGGCTGGACGAGAGGGGGTATACCCTGGGGGTTTGGATGTGGTACTGGTGGAAGGTCGTGCGGTGCCAAAAAGGCCTTGAACGAAACGTCGATACGGTTAAGACGTTCGTCTCCCTGGATTATCGCGTTGCCGACTGGTTGGAGGTCTTTTCGCCTCGCTTTGTACCCTAAGATGAGGGGAGCCGATCGGAGTTGTCCGTCCTCGCTTACGAAGATCTCGAACCGCAGCAAATAGTTGAGCGCGACGAAGTTGGTAAGGCTGAGCCGAGGAGAGATGTTTCTTCTATCTGTTACAAGTCACAGTAGAGCTTTGTTAGAAACTGGAAAGCGGCAATACAGGAAGAATCAAAAACTGTTAAAAGACGAAGGTCCTGAGCCTATGGTTAGTGTGCCTAAGTCTAACATGTCCCACCTAGTTCTTCTGCTCTAGTCGGACAGTGATGGCCGTCATGCCACGCGCCCGAGATGATCACATAGTCATCCTTCATCCCTTTATTAGATTTGAGGAGGCAGGAAATGAGCCTAACAATGTCGGACCGAGATTTTAAATAATATCCCGCTCCTTGTTAGCTGTGGAACTCATACATGTGCACCACGTCAAGCCAAGTGAGCCCCAATCCCAGGAGGCGGTTAAGGTCCTCAATCGCTCCTAGAATCCTAAACATATTAGGCACACATTGCCAAGGGGTAATCCTATGGTTTCGAAGGTAGTTAATGGTGATAGGACCCATAGAAATTGTCATTCCCCCTTCCAGGAAGGCAATGACAGGAATCACAACTTCCCCCGTTTCCCGGTCAGTTAGTATCTTCTCCGGAGGGCAATACCTCACACCCACGTTCGGGGGTATGCAGTATGTGGCCCTAAACTTCTCCAACTGGGCAGGGCTATCTACCAAGTACTCCAGTTTTCCCATCACTACTCAAAGGAAAAGTGGAGGTACGATGCAGCAGTGAGGAAACAGTCGCCCAAATTGGAAAAAGGATAGCCGAAGAGAAAACTGGAGGTTTGAGATGATAGAAACTTACAGGAACTGAACTAGACCCCGGTCACTGAACTCGCAGAAGGATTCTTGAGAATTCTGGGAAGGATTGAAATCAGTGATTGGAAGAGCTTGGAGCGTTTGTGTGCCTGTTCTTGCGGGATGGTCTGAAAGTTGCGAAGTAAAGGAGAAATGCCCACCTCTGAGATTTTATATGAGGTCAAGCAAAGGGGCAGAAGTTATTTCTCTCGAAATCCTGAGGAAGAACCCTATCTGTTGGATCAATAGCCCACCATTGGATGCAAAGGACAAGGCGCCCCCTGAAGTAATTAATGTAACGCTTTAGGAATATGGAAAACAGCAGCAGCAATGATGGAGCGCGCACATCTATACCTACACACGTGCCAGGCCGGATTTTTGTCCGTTTTCCAAGCCTTAACTCCATGACAGGTCAAAATCCTATTTTTTCTCTTCGGATGTGAGAGAAAAATTAAGATTTTGAGGGGCTATTGTGGGGGGTAAAAGCCCAGAGCTACTTAATGGGCCCGAGACACCCCGTTATGGATTATTATATTTTCGAAGAGCAATAGAAGGTTAGGACGGCCCATCTGAAGACAGGAAACCCAGAAGTAAAGAGGGAATACCGCCCGAAGAGGTCTCTACTGGTCCAAAGACTTCCCACTCCTCGGCCATAAATAGTCTTGATCAAACAAACGTGTGGAAGGTCCGAATGACCTTCCTGACAATCCCAACAATAAGGATAAGCTCTGGGCAGATCCAGAGATGATCAGAGCCAAAAAATATCTAAAGGAAAAGCTGCTATCACCGTATTTAATGCACTGCAACAGTTTTTCTGGCCGCATTTATGTGGAGAAGACCCCTGAACAGTATAACCTCAGCTACCGCCACTCACAAAGAACTAAAGTGGACGCATGACGTGACATGCACTTGAGTAGATACGCGGATGAAGAACAGGTGGACGTTGGAGATGATAAGAGAGGATACTATATAAAGAAGAAGGGTCCCTGATAATAGGGGGTGTGAAAAAAAAAAGAAAAAGAAAGAGAGAGAAAAAAGCTTTACTGTAACTCTGAATGCTATAATCGGTATTTCAATTAATAATACATCTCTTCGGACATTCATTCATGGAGTTGTTCAAGCATCATTTCATGTTGTCATCACTGCAATCAACCTAGCCCACCATCGTTTACTTCATAATCAGCCCAGCTCTTGCGCCCACTCTCTACAAATTCATTGTTCTGGGTTCGTTGGGCCTTCAACCTATATCTTTTGGGCTTGGACCACAAAAACCGACCCTACAATAATAATAATAATAAAGTTATTACTATGTGATAAACTATAATTATAAAATAATGTAAAGTTATGTTTTTTTTTCTTTTGAGAAATAGTTTTAAACATATAGGTCTGTTTATAAGAAACTTTACCAGTTAAATTATGTCGGTTTAATAACTTAATTGATAAAGAGATTTTAGATATAAAAAAATGATGATAAAAGACTAAATAAATATTATACATATTTTTTTTCTACAATATAAATCTTAAATGTAAATTAAGAATTTTTCAAAAGAAAAAAACGTCATACATACATTTGTATCAGGGGTATCATATGTCTTTTTCAAAGAAAAAAATTGATTTTTTTTTTTTTTGCAGAGAATATTTGGTTACAAACTTAAATGGTAGCCAATGGCTACTCACATTCAATAAAAAAAATATTGAGTAGGATTGTAGCCAAATTTTGTCCTAAAATCATTGGATTTTTTATTGTTTTATTTTTATTTTTTACAAAATTTAGCTTCAAACTTAGTATGTTGGATTTTTTATTAGATGTAAATTGTGAATTTTTGACAAATTTACCATTGAATTTTTTTTTTTTAATATCCTTTATACTTGTAAAATTTTTAAAAGATCAAAACTCAATAACTATATTATCAATTAAAATGTTTAAAATTTAGGTTTTATAGTATTAAATTGTGTATAAAAAATAAGTTTATTAATAAAATAGTAAGTAACATCTGATTAATTGACACAAAATTTATTATGAATGTTAAAAATATAAAGAACATATAATTTCTAATAATATGTTTTTATATTAATTTTTTTAGTGAGAATTGTAGCCAATCCATTAACTAACAATCAAATTTATAAACAAACTTTATATTTTATTTTAGTGTTCTTTTGAAAACTGCTTTTTTATTTTATTTTATTTTTTGAAAGTGTAAATAAATTTTAAAAAGTTGTACCTAAAAATTAAAATCTAAGTTATAAACTGTAAATTCTTCCGTGAGACCCACGTAGCTGATAAAAAAAATGACGGGGATATTAATATCAACCTAGTTATTCTGGAAATGGACTTGTCTGAACAAGTAAATTAATTGAGGCCGGTCCCTCTCACTCTCAGCTCTCATAATCTCCATTGAAAAACTGCAAGCAATAAACGGTGTTCCATTTCACATCGGCCCCTAAAGCTGCTAGAAAGTTAAGCTGCAATAAATGGTGTGCTTTAGGTACCGCAAATTTTGTTGCGTTGTCACATTAACTAGATTGGAAGCATCTGTACTTTTTCTTTTTTCTTTTTTTAATTTATAGAAGAAGAAGTGTCTGTACTGGAAAATTGAAATCATCACTTCTTCTTCTTTTTGCTCTTAACCCTTTTTAGAGGAATATGAAATTATGTCTTGAATGTGCATATGGACAAATCTTTTTCTTTTTTTAAATAATTCTAATGAAATGCTTAACTAACAAGTAATGAGGACCCTTATCCACTAACAAAAGTGTACATGCTTATGTTTTAAGCTTAATTATACTTTTTATTCGGCTGTTTTCTTCCATCTAAAGCAAAAGAATTTATCCATTAAGCTGTAGGAACAAGCACATTAAAAGTCCCACAATTGCTAGTGAATTGCAAACACAAATATCTTTGATATGGCCCCTTACACACGAGTGACTCTCTGCATTTATAATTTTTACATTCTAGCATTAAGAAAAAATATTAGTAATACATATTAAGATAATCTTCGTAAATATCCTATTAGCAATATCATTTAGACAACCAAGTAACTATCTAAAATTGTGTGAGCTGGACATATATTTTTACAACAGCACAACCACTTAGCCATCCATCTAATATCTTTAATTTAAAATTTGGACAAAATTGATAAATTAGTTTCTAATTTCTAGCCAATTATTACAATTCTCATTAAAAAAAAAATTAACATGGTATATATTTTAAAATTTTAATTATTAAATTGTATAGTCTTTATGTTCTTAACACACATGTGTCAAATTTTGTATTAATCGAATATTATTTATTATTCGATCTATAAATTTATTTTTATGAACAATTTTAAACTACAGAACTTAAAATTTAAATATTTAAATAATTATATAATTATTAATCTTTAATTTTTTAAAGATATAGTAAGTATGAAAGATATAAAAATATATAATCTAATGATAAATTTTTCAAAATTCACATCTAATAAAACAACCGTCTACAATAAATTTGTCGGTCAATTAAAATTGCAAATAATTTTAAATGTAATAGTTTATTAATTATTATGCCAAAAAAAAATTTAAAGTATATACTTTTTGTATGAACAGAGATTTAAAAGTGAGTCCCATGCCTAACTTTATAGCTCTTCAATTCCTTTATTATGTGTCAAAGTCGGGCTCACGTGTCAGACAAGTCGGCAGTTTACGCCAATATCAGTCGATCTGATCTTTGGAAAAGACCTCTCTCGTAGTCTGATAATTACCAAATCTGCTTATCTTTCTTTACTCTACCGACAAACACTTTGACCGTTTGCAAAGCTTTTCCTCAAAAGAAAAATAAAAATTTTGACCGCTTGCAAAGCTAAAATAGCTTCTTTTTCTGGCAAATAAAATTTGATAACATTCTTTTTTACACTCGCTGAGGTTGCCAGTTTTCACTTTTTAATACTTATCCTTAGAGCCCTGTTATTTACATTATTTTTTTTTCTATACCACTAATAATATATCACATCAACTAGTGTCAAATTTTGTCTCTAGAATTTCTCATTCTTGCCTAAAAATTCTTTTAAAAATTTTATTATAATTAAAATAAATTAATTTGTAGCATTTTATCACATATTTAATATAAAAAATTATCAAAAATTATATCTTTTAATATATATCACATTAATAATTCACTAAACAGAATATCCAAAACGCATAATCAACGGCAAAGGACGCATCCTTCTCAAAAAAAAAAAAAAAAAGGGTAAAGGACGCAATATTTTTTCATAATTCTTTTGTATTCTCTTATTTTATAGATACATAACTTTTATTATATAGTTTAGAAAAAATATATGGTGGTAGCTTATTGGAGAAAGTGGGAAGCTTGTGAATGAGAAGTTAATTTTCTTTTCCACGTATCTTACACGTCCGAATAAGAATTAAGAAAGAGTTGGACTAATTGAAATTCAAATTCAAAAGGTGGAACATGAAGTCCCAGTCCCAGTCCCACACACCCACACGCGTTTCTCTCGTGGGCCGTGGCAGTGGCACCTCTATTACTTGTCCCTGAAAATGCACAGCAACTTCTTCCTTTCTGGAGGCCTAGGTTAAAGGCACAGCGACTTGACTTCAATCAATCAATGAGAAACTTGGACCAATTAATAATTTGTGTACTATTTTCGTTTTCTTTCATTTTCATGGAACAGAGATCATGGATGTGAGTGATGGTCGAGACTCGAGAGGAAATGAGAGAGTTTTTAATTTGATCCCTTGCCTCTAATACATGTCGGCAAGAGGATAGGCTCTTTATTAGCTTCAAAGTTCCCAACTATATGATCTATCACCTCACTCAGTTGCATGGCGTTTGGATTTTCTTTTCTTTTCTTTTCTTTTTTCAATTTGTTGAAAATAATATATATATATATATATATATATAAGAAACTTATAATGATTTTAAGAATTTAAACCTTATTAAAAACCATATGATAAATTAATATCAACCCTGATTTTGTAAGGAGATGAGGAATTCATATTTCGGTTTAAAGCCTATTTCCAAAATATCTCAAATTAATTATATAAAAAGTATCCAAATTCTAAAATTATTGGATTGGATTGGATTGTTGTTGTCTTTATTGCTTGGGTGTAAACGTGGAATATTTTTTCTTCACTCGTCACTTGATCAACTAACATGTTTTTGTTTAATTCTCCTTAAAAAAATAAAATAAAATAAAAAATTGTCTTTGTTTTTTGACTTTTTTCAACCCCTTGAGGGGGCCATATGCTTTAAGTTTGTTTGATTGAAGAAAAAACTAAACGACAAAAGTGCTTGAGGGCTTTAGAAGCCCAAACTTATTGGTCTATTGACTCCAAAACTAGGCCTGACCCGTAAAAAAAGAGACTTCTTAGTCGACAAAAGGTTTTCAAATTCCAACGAGGGTATTTCTTTCCACTTCACTTGTAAGCCCATTCAACAATGCATATAAAGACTCTGACCAGTGTCAACTTCTTTTTTTTTTCTTTTTTTCTTTTTTTATGAATGTGTCAACTTCATATTTACACCCTTCAACTAGATTTTCTCGTATTATGTATTTAAATTATATTCATTGGACCATTCCTTACGAAACGAAACAAAACAAGATAAAAATAAATAAATAAATAAAAACTATTGTATATTTCCGAGAATTTAGATTTAGACACTTACTTTATTTTGAATTTGTACATTCTAAAATATTAGACCAAGCTTTTTACATGAAAAGACGTTAAGACCTGCCCTTTTCACTTTTCAGTAACTATTCAAACAATTTAAATCTTTGAAGTCAATAGGGGGTGGTACTGATTTAGCCTCTCATATATTTTTTATACCGGTCAATATTGGTATACTGTTTCGGGTTTATCGTTATTTTTTACTATTTTATACAATATACAAAGTTATATTTCTAATAACTCAGTATATTACTTTGGCAATTGTTTATATTTTTTGGTGAAGTTAAAGCATCAGCAACAATGAAGCTAAATAGATATATAGCTATTTTACTTTCACCAAAACACAAAAATGCATATTACAATAGTGGAACCATAGCTAAAAATTTTAAAAATTTTATTTTAAAAATTATAATAAGTTACTAAAACAAATATTATTTTTTTTTTTACTCATATCTCTTCTACCTTGTTAATATCTTCTTTTTTTTTTTTTTTTTTGCCCTCTTTTATTCTCCTTTACGACTCTCTCTCCTTTAATAATTGATATATTAAAAGCTCATAAATATTTAAAGACTAACGAATAGAATTGTTATTCTCCTTAACTCACTACTTTCTCTCCTTTAATAATTGATATATTAAAAGCTCATAAATATTTAAAGACTAACGGATAGAATTGTTAGATAGAAATACTTTTCAGACAAAAGAAAAAGAAAAAGAAAAAGAAAATTTGAACCTTTAAAAAAAGGAAAAAATTTCTCTACAAACTTAATTGGAGGAAATGTCAGCATCAAAAATTGACACCTATCCAACCCAACTAAAGTTGAAATTCAAGAACTAACTCCGGTTAACTCAAACCCCAGTTAACTCAAACGTTAGACTCTCTCCCTACTAGTTTTTGAATTTCAGCTTTAGTTGAGTTGGACAAGTGTCAATTTTTAGTGCTGACACATCATAATTTGGAGAGAGTTCCTCCAATTAATTTTGTAGAGAAACTTTTTGCTTAAAAAAATTGAATGATTTACGTTAACCAATAATTTTTTTTATTTGAAATGCATAGAGTTTCCAAGTCCTACACCCACCCAGTCAACTACTGGAAGTCCTAACTCATAAGGATTTCTTTTTCTTTTTTTTCATTCTTTTTTTCCCCTCCACACATCTTGCTTACTGTTGTAGCCATTAGCCTTTCATTATAAGTTTTTTTTTTTCATTCTTTTTTTCATCTCCACACGTTTTGCTTTGAAGTCTTGTCACATGCTTCTTGATTAACTACTTATTAGTTTATACTTTCAAGTGAGTGTACCCAAACTAAAAAGAGAAACAAACAAATGTTGAGAAATAAATGAAGAAGATGAAGGGGCTGTAGAAATAGAGGCTAGCAAAACAAAGGAAAAGAAGAAGAAATGCATAGCAGAGACAAATACGAAGAAGGGGAGGAAAAACCTAGGTAAGAGTGAGGAGGTGGATCTTGAAATTTGGGGGGTTTTCTAAGTTATTTTGTTTCGCCAGGTATCTATTTTCCAGCCGAAACTCGGTATTTATCCTGGTATGCCCAAAATGGCTCCAGGATAGCCAGTATTTAAACCGAAATAAAACAAGAACATTTTTGTACTAGCCTAAGCACCGGTACGACATATTCTGATGGTATCAGCTAGTACAGTACGAAATTAACTTAGTTTAAACACTAAAAATTATGGACCAAAAAAAAAAACACGTTTGATAAGCGATTTTATTTGAGTGTTTAAGTTATATTTCTTATTTTAGAATTGTTTAAATACTAAATTTAGAAAACTCTCCTTACCCGTTTTCAATTTTCAAATAATATTACTCAATAACACTTTCGTAAATATTTTAAAAATGTAGCAACCAATTAATAAGACCTAATATCACTACAACTCTCTCTCTCTCTCTCTCTCACCATATCTTTTTCTTTTCCTCCCTTCTCTTTCCCGTTCGTTCTCTCCTCTAATAAAATAATTATAAAAGTTACCACTTAAAAAAAAAATAAAAAAATACATATGCGTGCCAAACACACAATTAAATTATATTTTTTTCACATTTTAAAATATATTATTTGAAACATGATACCAAACACATTTTTTACACTATGAGTACTTCAAACACGTATTTTCACAACACTTTTTAAACCACAATTTTAACATAATTTTGAACAACGCTTGAAAGCTAATACCAGGCAGGCCTAGGATGTGGAATTTAATCCTTGTGCTTGCTTTTCAATTCCTCCATTAGTGCTCATTCATGGCCCTGACTTATCTAGCAGTTAGTTGTCTTTTCTTTTTCCACTTAATAATTAAGAAGGAGAAGAGTAAATAAAGCTGTTATAAGTGTAACTCTGGTCTTTGGCCTTTTGGACTTCTTGGCAGAACAGGAATTCTATGTCTATAGAAGCAAGTCGAGGTTAAAGTGAAAAAATAAATAAATAAACAAACAAACAAATGGAAAGCAAAATTTGTTAGTGTCAGAAAATTTGTAAGTCTGATTTTTTTTTTCTTTTTTTTTTTTTCTGGGTTGCTTGATTTTAATCTATTTACTGGTGAAGCTTCTCATTCACACTCATGTTATTGGTTTATCATCTCCCAACACTTCACTCATCTACAGCAGAGTTAAAAAAAAGAAGGGGGGGGGGGGGGGGGGGGGGGGGGTTTGGTGGTGTGTGGGGGATGTTAAGAAAAGAATCCACTGATTCATATAGGCAGTTATAAGGAAGAAAAATTTTTCTGCAAAAAGATACACAGTTCTGTATATAAGGAGGTAGAGAGACTCATTAGATCAAACAGAATTCCCAGAGGCCTCAAAAGGGTAGAGATGGACTTATAAGGGGAAACATAACTATCTACCATGAGGAAGACTATGGAAAACTAAAAAATACACCATCACAAATGAACATCAATGAACTGCTGTGGGCACTCAGATACAACAGTGGTTTAATATTTGTCAAAAGAAAAACCATCTCCGACGCCGGCTCCTCTGCAACAACATATCAACATGAGTCCTTAAAATTAATAAATTGCAGAAATATAATATGGCCAATTTTGCAAGCACGTATAGTTGTTTCCATGGTTGGAAATAAAAATAATAAAGGGGAAAAAAAATTTACAAGCCAATCTATCAAAAACTCTATCCCTAAAATGAATGCCCGTTCAAGATTCTAACCATTTAAAGGAACTTTTAATGACAAATAGATGTTTTTATAAAGGATATCATAATGCAGAATAATAATTGTATTCACAAGTTGGGCAAAGGTAGTTGTTAGATCTATTTTGATAAATTACCGCTTATCCCAAAATCTTAAGCTGATAGGAAATAGTAAATTTATCATTTAGGGCCTGTTTGGTTCTCACGTCACTCATATCTCACTTCTCATACCTCAATTTTCATAACTCAATACTCATTCTCATATCTCATATTTTATTCTCTCTTTTTCTCTTAACTTACTCCCCAATGTGTTTGGCTTTAGTTTTCTGCTAAAAATACTCATCTTAAACTCAAAATAATGGGTCCCGTAAGTCTGACCAGTCAGAATGGTAACGATACTCACAAGTCACAATTCTCCTCCTCCTTCCCTCAGCTACCACTGCTCCTCCTCCTCCTCCTCCTCCTCCTCCTCCTTCCCTCATAAACACGCCAACACTGCCAAGATCCCATTCCACAAAGACATGGACAACAAGTGTAAAACCCAACTCCGCCTCCTACCACCACCGACAACCACTGCAACCCACAAACCCACCGATCCCAACGCCACCATAAACAACCCTTAAAAACCCAACTCACAGCACCCAACCAGCGCACAAAACACAACCCTTGTCCTACCGATCTCACCATTGGAACCCACAAACCCAACACATGGGATATTTAATTTTAAAATGGGAGGTAGTGTAGACATGGTATCACCTAATCTACTACCATGATAAATTACTGCACATCCCAAAAGCTTAAGCTAGAAAGATTAAACATTATTCTAACACATTCAAAGTACAAATTTTCAACAATAAAATTCCCACAACAACAACAGCTTACCAAAAAAAAATCCCACAACAGAGTTACCTGATTTGAAGTTCAAATACAAGGAGAAGCTTGAATCCAAACTCAGTATACATTAATCAAAAGGACAGATCATCCACATAACATGAATAGCACTTAATGTGTAATCTTTCCTATACCCCCACCAATGATTTAAATCCTACGAATTAAGACAATCTTTGCCCTATGGATTAATGTTTAAATGGAAATCAGATCAATCAGATCAGGAAGGAATTTTGAAACACCATATACACTTGATCACAAAAATGTGGTATGATGAAGGCAGGAAGATCAAACAAAATTAAAGGTGCTGAGCCAGTTTTGAAAGAGTCAATTTTTTTCTTAAAAGGTAATTGTACAGAGATGCTCCAATGCACAAGCTGTATCATGTACAAAATATAGCCATTACCTACATATATTTTTGAAGCATCAAATGGAGCATCCAAGAAATGACAGATGGAATTTTAAGTGGCCAATTTGGAACGCATAAATAGACTTCTTGTTCCAAGTAAGGATTTCAAGTTAGTTTTTTTTTTTTTTTTTTTTTTCTTGTGGGGGGGGGGGGGGGGGGGGGTGGTCTTTAAATTTCGAAATTCCAAATAAGTTCTAGATAACCCAAAAATAAGTAAATGATAAGTGAAAAGGAAAGGCTAAAGACAAACCTTATGCTCCTGATTTTGTGATTGTAAGACAATAGGTTTAGACAGGATGCCATTGTCAATGTTTTGAATGTATGGTTGCATCTTCTCCTCCAACATCTCATTTAACTGAAAATTAAAATATAATATAATATATAGGATCAATGTACAGAATTGGATGATTTATGACTATTATAACTTTGACATAAGATGTTACAACAGCAACAAAGTTGTTGTCCCAAAACTACGGGGTTGAATATGGATCCTCAATAGACTAATCGAGGTCATTCACTATATTCTTCTTTGCCATTCTATCCTATCCAAAATTATACTCTTTGTCACCTCCTTAATTAAGATGTATTTTTTACTACTAGTAGTATTATTTTATGTATACCTCTACATATTTTTGTTCCCTCAACTTAAATCAAATCACTCTTTCTTGATTCTTAAAAAATAAAATAAAAATAAAAAACCATTCTTTTCTCATTGGTGCATTTATGGCTCTCCTTCGCCCTTCACAGATGACCAAACCATCTGAAGCAACTCTCTCTCTCATCTTTTCATCAATGGAGGCCACCCCTATTTCATATCCTATCTTTCCTTCTATTTCCACTTATCCATCTTACTATTCTCATTTCAATTATGCACATTTTATGAACATGTTCCTTAATAGCCCAACATTTAGTACCATATATCATGGTTAGTCTTTTTATAGCCTTGTAAAACTTTCTCTTTAACTTAATAAGTATTCTACGATCACAATAATCCCAATGTGCTTCTTTACTTCAACCACCCTGCTCTCCTTTTATGTTCTACATCCTCTTCAATCTCACCATCCTTATGAATTATTTATCTAAGATACAAAAAATACTCACTTTTTGGTAAAATTAATTCTCAATGGATTGCAAGAAAGTACTTGGGAGAAGCAGGCTAATGCGTCACCATGTAGACAAGGAACCTCTCCATTTGAAATTGATTCATTTCATGGTTTAGTTGAGTATTACAGATCTAAATGTCTATTCCATGGCACATCATTTAAAATTTTAAATAATGTGACATTTTATAAATTCTCAGATCCAAGAAACAAAATCTTAAACTGCAAAACAGTCTCTCTCCATTTCAAGTGAAATTGAGAGGATTTTGATCCCTGCCATTAAGATATGTGCACGTATGCATTTTTGTCAACTTCTTGGTTTCTTTTCTTTTCCCTACAAAACTCATGCAGTGAACAACTTGACTACTGTCATTAAAACTCAAGGATTTCCAGATTCTAGAACTTTTCCTTCAGAGGTCTCAGTACCAACCTCATAACACTAGGACAAGAGGCCATTGGCTATCAGTTAAAATACTTAGGAAGGCACTAATGTGACATCCATATTGTTCAACGTGACACTAGAAATACAAAAAATAATGAAAATACAATAATATTTTCCCTCCACATTGCAATTATTCCATCAACTGGGGAATTAATATAAGGAAATAAATTTGATCCCTCTATATGCTTAGTTGACAAAGTAAGTCAAAGCTGTCACTGGCGTTAGCATGGGATTGCTGTACCATATGTTCAAGGTATATTAGTGATAGAGGTGGACAAATGGGCACTACTAGGGTGGGTGCATAGTGGCTCCTATGCACATGCTTGTACATGTCTCTCACGCAGTTCCTTGCCACTATAATAGGAAAATGAAAAGGCCCAATATATAGAGCTGTAGCTCTTATTATTTTCTTTATGAGTTTTGGTAATTTACAGGTTGCAAGAGAACCACTTTCCCATGTAGTTTACCATCTTTTAAGACCTAGGTTTCAAACTTGATTTCCGGAAACCACAATGTTGTCAACATATCAAATATTTTTCAAACATTAAAATTACCTTCATAGCCCACATAAAAGTCAGAACTAACCTTTTCCTGCCGCCATTTAGTTTCCCATTGAACATCCTTGATTTTATCAGCAATTTCTCTTTGTGCATTAAGAAGAACAGTCATCTCATACAATTTCTCTGGATCTTTCAGATCTTCCTCACTCCAAGAAGATGCATTAAGTGGAAGTTCTAGCTCCTGCCAATGCTCTGCAGTTAGTTCAAAACATTCAAAGTATATTCCTCATCTCTGATGCAATGCAGAAAATATCCTAACTCATATGCCCTTCTATTTGTATGCAATCTATATCTAAAGAGAAAAAAAAAATTCAATCAACAGCAAGAGAGAGTAGATATTATAAAATTCAGGACCAATTTGTAAAAGCCAAACCAGAGTTAGCAAGTCAAACCACAATTAAATGCATCACATGCAGAAAGAGAGCATATACATTGTGGTCACCAGCACATGGTCTCATCCAAAGAGCATGTAACATTGAAATAAGCAAGAGAGAGAGAGAGAGAGAGAGAGAGACCAAGAGAAAAAGGGATATATTTAACTAAGATCCAATCTATAAAAGCATTAGCATGTCAATTCACACTTTTTTTTTTTAGAGATAATTACAACATGCTGCTAATCCCGCAACTCGAACCCTTTCCCCCCTAGACCCCTAAGCACTTTGTGCATGAGGAGGTGTCAATTCAACTACAAGGCCTTTGGTAGCATGTTAATTCACACTTCAATGCATTATATGCAAAAGCAGTAGATAAATTTTATGAAACATTAAATATGAATTTCTAATTTAATCTATTGAAAAAACATAACAATGTGAAATACTTGTACCCAAATATCAGTCAGACCCCATTCACTAGATACTCAGTTCTATTATCTATTGTTAGACAAAGCTGGGTGCCATATAATAAATTAAAAAAGGAAAAAAAGTACTTCAAATACAACCGCAAAATTGGTCTTCATATTATGTAAAACTGCAATAGGTCCTTGCAAAGTGAAAAAATGGAAATTCCTCCCCCACCCTTAAAAGGAATAAAAAAAACCTTAAACAACAAAATCACTACCATTTAGACAACTGAAAATTTTGAAGAGCTTCACACTATCATACTTAGACTACTGAACATTTTGCAAGACATAAAGAAGAGATAAAATATAAGATGAAAATATACGCATAATAGTTGTAGTTTATGCAATGATAGCTGTTATGAGACACTGTAACAAACATTAATGCAACAGCAAATGTCGGCTTTGTATGGAAACCCCTTAACAAAAATCAAAACCACAGTTCCCTGTTCCTGCTGCTTGTTAAATTTCTTTCTTTTTTTATGCTTTTTGAAAAATCTGATAAGTATGATCATGTTCTGGCCATCTAAAAGGCCCCAGTTATTCAGCCAAGTGCCATCAGCCCCAACAGTTACCCCGTGAATTGATTTTAGTCAAGTCGGATTCCTAACCAACATGCCAAAATATTTTTCATTTTTCAGATTGTTTTTTTTCTTATACTTGATAAATGGCTAAAATAAAAAATTCAGAATATGATTGAAAAGTATACAAACATTGAAAAGTAAGAACTAGGAGCTATAGAATGAAGGCGAAGAATACGCACACCCCAGCTTGGTGGCCGTGGTGGAGGATCAAGCTTCATCACTTCTGCCTCCAATGCCTTCTTGGCCTTGTGGTAGGGGATATTTTTCACTATAACAGGATCATCCCTAGCACGGACAGGATCTATAGAAATCAAGGCCTGTGAATCATAAACAATATTATAAGAAGAAATATTTTGCAAAAGTTGAATCATGGGAAACAATATGAGTGTCTATAAAAGCCCCTGTGAATCTAGATGTATTAGAAGCAGTTATTAATATATATTTCAAATAAAATGGAAAAGTATAGTGGAAAGATGAAGATTCAATATTGCCTCTTTTAGAGCCTGAAACTGATCGATAGAGATCGACTTTTATTTACACAACCACAAAGCTCTCTATAACTATTACGCAAATGCACATACAGAAGAATAAACTAATAGCAGAGATTCAATTTGTAAATAATTTTTAACACCTGTTTGTATGATCATTTGTACTTTTGATTTATTAAAAAGTGAGATTGGGGTGAGGAACAGGAAAATTGTGGAATAAGGATAAATTTAAGTGAAAAAAATTGACCTAATTGGCATAAGACTTATGTGGAAGACAAAATAAAGGGACATAAAACAGATAGTGGATTTGTTTCTGTCTTTTGTTTAATCTTTTTTGTAGCTGCATAGATAATTTGATAAGCCAATGATTTTTCTTCCGTGTTTCAGAATATAGTTAACCAACATGTTAACTAATCAATTACAATAAATTGGATCGGATTTTGCAGTTATTTCTTCTGCAGTACCTTGACATGACATGAGCGTGAAAGGAGTTCAAGAATCAGTTTTCTTTTTATAGGGGCTAAAATCATTTATTTTGGCTAAAAACACATTTTTCAGCATTGCATGAAACTTGGAAAGAAGACATCAATCAGAATGGAAATGAGAAGATATTTGTATTTATGTGGAGAGAGAAAGAGCACTAAGATTCTGTATCTTTTGAGATCTGATTTCCACTCACAAACTATTGAATTTCTTCTCATTCAAGTCAGACATTGACATTTGACAATTGTACCATGAATGTCTTACAACTGTGACTGTGAGTCTGTGATCAACCATCTCTATTTTCAAAATAAAACTTGAGCATATTCTAACCACAAATGTCACATTTGTTTCTCCCCAATAAGGTAACTAGAGAAATCCCTTTTTTTAATTTGCTGAATAAAAAAGGTGGAGTCCTGGGAACAAGTCACTTTCCACCATGACGAGTTAAACCTCTGCGCTAGATGGCCCCACCAACCAAGGTACTAATGCATCCCACCGTAACTAGAGAAATCTTAATTGCATACAAAAATCACATTGGTTTTCTTACTGTTTTAATAAATTAATAGAACCATCATCTGAGAATAAAATTAACTTACCTCCTGCAAGTGTTCCCAGCCTGGTCTTTGCTTTGCCACCACATCTCGAAGTTGATCATATTGCATGGAGTCCTGAACCCAACAAAAAATAAATAAAGAATTAAAGGAAGACACCAAGAAAATCGTGCTTAACAAATTAATCAATGTGATAAAGACACCAACATAAAATGTGACCTAAAACAATGAAATTGAAAGGTCATAATATTTTACTCTAGAAGGAATAGTACAAAATCTACCAATGTCAGGTAGCACACCTGTATTAATTTATATTGTCATTACCAGTTTCTATGAAAATACAAATAAAGCACCTTTAATAATTGAAGAACTGAAGAGTTTGGTAAAACACCATTTAAAATAACAGAAGATCAGATAATATACTGGAGATATTCTAGACTATTCAATTCTTAGAGAAAAACAGGTGCAAGAGACAGAAAAGAGCATAAAAATCTTTGTAAGAAAAAAACTTACATATATCATGAATTTTAAAAATGAACATAATTATCCATAGATATTTCTTCCATAAGATTTAGGTTCCCAACTTTAATGATTGCATCTCAAACCTATATATCATTGCAAAAGGCTTCTACATTATTTAGCTTTAATCTTAGGACATGAAAGAGGGTACCAAACCAATTCGGAACAATCCTGACAAGACAACGCAGCAATAATGGACTTGTGGTTTTTTTTTTTTTTTTTTTTTTTTTTTTTTTTTTTTTTTTATATATATATAAGTATTATAATGGATTTGTTTAGAAATCAACTTTACCAAACAAATATATTTTTATGTAGAAGGATGCTTTAGAATCTAAAGGCTTTAGGTTATGTAGGTTTAAAACAGAGCACATGGAGTGAAAGTTTAGTACAGGGAGAAACACCAATGGAGTATAAAACTTGATGGTAAGAGATACGAAAGTGTTAGTGTTTTCAATATCTTAGGGTAATACTCCCTTTGTCCCAAATTATTTGGCATGTATTCCATTTTGAGATGTCCCAAAATTATGTCCTGTTTGAAATGTCAAACACTATTAATTTATTAACAATCCCTTTATGCCCTTAATTGATTTGTAGGAGCATTTTTTTTAATTAAAAACCGAAATTTTGAAATCCACTATACACGTCATCTTTATTCAAATTATTAAAAAAAAAAAAAAAAAAAAAACCTTCAGAGATAAGGCAATTAATGATAAATTTGTTTAAGGGTAATTTAGGAGATTTCTAACTTTTTTAAAGAGATAAGGCAGTTAATGATGTTTCCCTAAATAATTGAGTTTTTCTAATTGGGCCAAACAATTTGGGACGGAGGGAGTATTTCATTAGGATGGAGAGATCGAAAAGAATGTAGATCATAAGATAAAGTAGAGTAGACTCAGTAGAGGAGGTTGGTGTACTCCAAGCGTAAGAGGGAATCATGGGTGTGGGATGTGGAAGAGTATTAGCACAGGAGTGAAGAGCTTCTTTGGACAGATAGTGTATGATGTGGGGGAGCACCGGAGGGCCATCATATTCGGTTCTGGCACAAACCTTGGAGTGGACATACAAAGGATCTTTTTCCAGATCTGTATGCTTGTTCTCAATCTAAAGAAGCTTGGATTTCTAACTTGATTGTTTCTGCATCAGAAGGGAGAGAGGAGTTGGAATTTACAATTCCATAGAGCATTTCATAATTGGGAGCTAGATGGTGTTAGTTCTTTTTTTTAGCTTCTTTATATTTACTCCTATATGCCAAGAGGTGAGGGGGATGATAAGCTATCTTGGAAGTTAGACTCTGACTGGTGTGTTTGATGTGCACTCCTATTATAATTGGCTATCTGGTACTCTTACTAATGTTTTTCCTTGGAAGAGCATTTACCGTTGACAATCTTGTTAAGAGAGGTCTGTCCCTAGTTAATTGGTGTTGCCTGTGTTGGTATGATGGGGAATCTATGGACCATCTTTTACTTTACTTCACTGTAAGCATGCTCATGCTTTTTGGAGTGAAGTTTTTCAGGTGTTTGGGGTCCAATGGGTAATGTTGAAGATGGTTATATCTCTTCTTTTTGCATGGGAGAATAATACCTATCAACTATTTGGAATATGATTCCAGCTTGTCTAATGAGGATAGTTTGGCAGGAACATAATAACCACATCTTTGAAGATAATGAGAGATCCTTTGATCTTTTAAACCTCTTCTTTTTGATAGTTTATTTCAATGGGCTAGTATTTGGGGTTTTACGCAATGTATTTCAATTTCTTCTTTCCTACAATCTGTTAGCTTTAGCTCTTGAGCTTTTTGTATTTATTTCATGTCCAAAGTGTTCATCATCGTGAAGACAATGTTCATTTCATTCAATAAAAATCTTATTATTTATCCAAAAAAAAAAAAAAAGATAAGCAGAGAATATAAAGTGGAGAAGTGGAGAAATGGAGAAATGTATCAAGAGTTCCATGTGATCATAAATTATCTATAAGTTCAAAGAGAAAGTTTTATAAGACTAGCTATACTATATGGTATTGAATGTATCAAGAAGCAACATGTTCATAAAATGATTTAATAAGTGTAGCTGAAATGAAAAGGTTAATATGTATAAGTGGAAATACAAAGAAAGATAGGATAAAAAAATATATAAATAAAAATTCATTTAAAGATAAGGGTGGTGCCTATTGATGTAAAGAAGAAGAAGAGTTGTTTGAGATGGTTTGATAATATACAACGGAGAGCAATTGATACACCGATGAAGAAAAGTGATTGGATTCAATTCAAGCAAATGAAAAGAGGTAGAAGAAGACATAAAATAACAATAGTAATAGTAAAAATAGCATGTTAAATAAAGAAATAATAGAGAGTATGATTCTTGCAACAAGAGCAACCCTTGAGTTTTGTTGCAACCATTGAGTTTGGAACCCAGAGCAAACTCCAATGATAAGCAGGAGGAAGGTCAGGATGATGCCAAGTCATCATGCCCCTTATGCCCCAGGCGACACAAGTGTGACGATGGTCAGGACAAGGTCATGGACCCGACAAAGAAGTATACTTAATTAAAAAATGGCTAAGAAGAATACATGTAGCTAGGCCAACCCCGATTAGTCTATTGAGGATTCATAGCCGATCCCGAAATTTCGGTACTACAATCTATTATTATTGTTGTTGATGTCACGTCTTTTATATATATGGGTAGATAGTCGGGGGAGGGGGGGTTGAACCATAGATATGGGCACAACAATAGATGTCATTTCCATTGGACTATCACTTGAACCCCTTTTGTTGTTACATCTATGTGTTAACCTTCAATAAATGATAGCTTTGTGATGATTTGTTAGACCACTGCTATTAGGGTCTTAATTGTTATACTCCTGTAGTACATTTCCAGTGTACTTGGGTTGTTCGTGAGTTTATTAATACTATTTCTTAATTTATTTATTAAAAAAAAAATGATAACTTTGTGATAGCTTTTGTAACTAAACGGAAAAGGGATTTTTTTTTTTTTTTTTTTGGGGATAAGTCAAAAAGGAAAGGGAACCATACTATAACTTTTCTGCATAACTACCATCCAAGACCATGCGCTGTAGAATATAATTTGGTAACAACTTCATCTAGTCAATTCTTGGGATAAAATTTTGTATGTTAACAAAACTCAGGTCTACCATTTTTAGATCAAATTTGAGAAGTGGAGATTTGTATAAGCACATATATGATATATCCAGTAGGACTAGATTTAGCTTTGCCCTCCTTTTAACCAATCAATTATCAAAGCAAGAAAAAGCTCAGTTCGATGGGCAAGCAGCAATATGTATGTGAAACGACACTAGGTGCCTAACTGAAAATCTATGAGTCAGTAACTGTGGGAAAAATAAAGCAAGATGCATGCAAAACCTTGTATTGCCACCAAATTTTCTGCTTGACATCATCATCATAGTCAAATCCACCCACAATCTGAGGCAAGGTGATCAACCAAAATGCAGCAATGCTGGGATCCCTCATGCTGTGAACTATATGCTGAAACAGTATACAAAACCATGAATTAGATATGAACAAGATGTTATATTAATATCAGGCGCACTGGCACCAATTCTATCATCCTCTGTTAATCAACTTCTTCATCAGACAGATTACAGGCCATCCATGGTGGATCCATTATCAAGCATACGTATTCAGAACACAAGCACATCATATTCCATGATGCCTTTGGGAAGGCATATGCCTTATTATGTGAAAAGAGCATAAGTCTATAAGCCCTTCGGGAATTTAACATAAACCACTCATATATTACCATGACTCAGAAAAATCAAGTCAGGAACATTCAGTTAACTCTGACCTTCACTTTTCCTAGCATACAGGAAACTGTGCTGTTATCATACACAAATCCATTTTTCCTATTGATTTCAATGCTAAAATCAAAGACAGAACTGTAGTAAAGTATATTTATTGAATTCTTAAGCAGCATGGCAGAGTTACAACTTACAACGATCATTATGTCATAACTAGAAACAGAAATGATATTTGTAGAGGCATGACAAGACAAAATGCAAGTCAAGGTTATAAAGAAGGAAAATGCCAGAGAGCACCATTATTTATTTATTTAAGTAAAATCTTCATTTTTTTTTTTTATAAGTAGAGAGATTTTATTGATAAAAAATATTATTTCATGCTCACGCTGATGACACAACGTAACCTAAAATAATTACAAAAGAATTATTAATAAAATATTCATTAATTTCTCTATAAGGAAAACACACCCCTCATTTTCCATTCCATAAGAAGTGAGGCTCGTGAGGTAATATGCTGCTTTAAAAGGATTGAGCCCATCCTTTTCCATGAGGGCTGCAGATTATTGATCATCATCCTAGGATTTTACATCACGCACTTTTACCTTTAGACAAATGGTACATGGAACTCTAAATTTTAGATGAAAACTGAAGAATTTTGAATACACTTTCACTCATATTAATAACATGATCATGAAATTATATGAAGAGTAAAATACTAACCTCATAGGGATAGTCCATCCTTTTCAAGACATTAAAGGCCTTCCATGGAGGCTCCATGATCTGCAAGAAAGACACAAGGAAAAAATTAATTAAAGCATTTTAAAATTGGACAGATGAAATAAGAGTAAATAGATATAACACACTAGTGTGACTTGTTAATATATGAAAACCAGGTTTATTAAACATCTTAAAAGTACAAATCTCAGCACAATGAAAAGCTCATATAGTGTCTAAAGTTCTAGCTTATATGAACAGCCTCAAAACTCGGAAAGTGATGCTGTTCAGGAAATTACCATTGGACTTGTGCAGAATCACTCCCACAAGTCAGAACCAGACTCAATATGTAAGTCAAAGCACCTTCTCCAAGTTGGTGCAAAATCAGTTAAGCATTGAGAGAGCTAACAGCATCTTCACCAAGGATAGAAGCTTTTTAAAAAAATCATGGAACATGCCATGAAACAAAAATCATAAGTGATAGAGTATTAGAAGGCACAGGGAACCACCCTTAGCACACTAGAAGAATGCACAAGACAAACTCCTAGATTATAAGTAATAATTTATCCTCTAACGATGCTGCCCAACATTTGGCCAAATGCTTTGTACTCAAAAAATTGCCAAATCAATCATTTTTCTCAACAACGTAATCTGTTATATACTATTCTTGTTTAATGTGTCTAGGTGATCGAACAATAAGGTCCACCAACATGGCCAACCTTCTTGATTCTTGATATTTCATGGCTTTTTCCAATGATCTACATGATTACAAAATTCCATGACATGCTCCTAGAACCCAGTTTTACTTCAGTTTACAATCACTCTATTCCAATACAATCCAATGTCATCAACTAAAAGCATATAGTAACCGCGTAAATTTTCCATGGAATAAATTATGATTTGTAACTGGATCAAGTGACTTATCCAAAAATGATAAAAAGACAGGAGAGTTTAAACATAAGCCTTAGTGTAACAACCCTCTCTTATAGTTCTTATAGACACCAGTATTTTGCTTAAAATTATCCCAGTATAATCATATAGAAGCAATTTCAAATGGTCATCAGAAAATTAATAGATGATAAAAGTAATCAGTTGATCCGAAAAAATGGATGGTATGTACAAACTGCTTGGTCTAGGCCAATTACGGGCATTGATCTTTCTGGTAGTTTTGAGACAACATGCCAAAGTACGAGATGTACAACCCAAAGGAATTCTCCTATGTAATTTCAACACATCTTTGCTAATACCAACTCCTTATCAGAACCAGTTTGAGATTCAATCTTGACAATTATGGTCTGTCATCGATGTTCATGTTCATGGGCATTTCTTTTCCTATCAAATTCTTGTAGGTGGAGTTCCCCTTGCATTCTTCTTTCTGATTATACAATTAAAACTACTTTTTCCCCTTCCTTCTGACTAGTATAATCTTAGCAGCCAGACAAGATAATCTTGATTAGGAATCCTCAAAGTGAATGGAGAACATCTAGAACCAGATGGAGGCTCTACAAATAGGGCAGTGGGTTTTCTTTTTATACTGCCTCACAATGACTGGAGGACCTACAGAATCAGATGGAAGCTCTAAAAATGAAAAAGTATTACTAGGATGCTTTTGAGTGGATTATGGCATGAAGCAATCTTCACTGCTGTATCAGAAATCCTTTTGAAGAAGAAGTGCATGAGATACTAAAGTTCCCGAATGTACTCCCAACATTAAGTAATCTTTGTCGGGATAAAGAAACTATATATGCAAGAAGAAAACAGAAGTTGTGAATTTGCTAAGTTGTGGCGTCAGAAAACATGCAGCAATTTCATATGCGCACTAGTCTTAAATAACTTTTGACAATGCTCAAAGTAAAATCTAATCAGCATCAGACAAGAACTCACGTCATCTGCAGAGATTCTGACTTGTAATTTGTGTTTGCATTCAGGACAGCCCATTACACCCTGCAATACCAATGTATATTTTACACAAAGATCAGAACCTAACATTGAGATGTTAAAAGATTATAGTAAATTTTATGCCTGAATGGATGTCAAGAAATAGCAAACTTTACATGCAGAAGCACATGCCTTGACTATCACTTACAAAGCCATATGTGCTTGAGAATATGTTTCTTACCGTCCCATCGCAAGTTGGGCAGTCTTTAGTTGGCAAGGGGACATGAAGATCCATGGTGGATGGAAGGTGCACCAACTCTGCCCGATTGTCCACAATGGCATCTGCAACACATTCAGCTGTTGCCTTCTCTCCACTGGAGAAGGATTCATGGGAGAGAGATATTACACAAGAAATGCAATTTTTGGACGCTGATTAAAGCTTGATTCCATGGAGACAGCCAATGACAATAATGATGACATTTGAAAGGGAAACAGCTATATTCTATATATTGGTAGCTATTCCAGCTCTGTAGCAGGTTCAAAAAGCTTTTGAATTTTGTCATGGAGGGACAGAAACATTATCTCTTATATAGTTACAAGGTTTGCAATCTAAGAAAACAAAACTGATTAGAGAGAGGTTACCCTTTCAAGGTGTAATTTTTAACTTGGTAATGCACCCTCCCTGATCCTCTGCACTTAGTACACCGCAATGCCTGCCACCCATTGCAAGTACGACAGTTTCTGCACATCAAGACCATTTCCAGGGAAGAAAGCATCAATCATTAACTCACAACAATATACATTTCAAAAGGCATACCAATCTGGTGCATTCATTAGCCTTATATCAAAGCCTACAAAAATTTACACCAATGAAAAAATAACTTAATATCTGCACTGACAAATAAATGAAAAATGGCAAACTCTTTAGATCAACCCCAAGTACAACCCCCCCCCCCCCCCCCCCAAAAAAACAAACAACCATGAGCACTCTTGCAATCAACTTTTACGACCACAGTGGAGATAGAACAACCCAATTTAGCTCTACAATATAACAAGATTGCTTTGCTAACAATAACATAGAGAAGTGATGAGTGTAAAGCAGTGGGAGAGAAGGTGCAGTTTCAAATGCATGTAAAAGAAATAAATAATATATAATTTACATACACACCCAAAAACTATTTAACGGCAGAAAATTTATGGATTTTGACTAGAGAACTGCTATTGATGGACAAAGGCTTTAGTCCAAATTCAAAGGGATATTGACAAGTACCTCTGACATATCACTTTCTTTCCAAGCTCCAATGCAATGTCATAAGTCCCTAGAGTAGCAACAGCCTGCAATCGACCCACAAAGCATATAAATATAAATCAAAATGATTTAACCACAAGAATATCATGCAAGTCCCACTGACCAAAACACAAGCATAATTCAATGACCCGTAAAATCAAACAATATGAAGTCCAACCCACAACAACCAAACATCACAAAACCCAACAAAAAATGACCCACTTATCCAAATGACAATTTTACACTTAAAACAAATGACAAATAGCACCCACGACAGACACTAAATTCCAAGAATTTGCATTCCAACATAAATTCACATTAGATTGAACTTTGTGAATTTTAAGAACTCACAAAGACCGAAGCAACCCAATTATCCAAATAACAATTACACTAAAAGCAACATCGAAAAAATTCCCATGATTTCCACACCAACACAGATTTGAGATTTCAAATTTGATTGAACCATGTAAATTTCAAAAAAAAAAAACCAACAACAAATATTGAAGCAACCCATTTAACAAAATAGCAAACACCACCAAAAGCAACCGCCAAGTTCTCAAATTTTTGTACTTATCATTAAAAAAAAAGCAGTGATTATGAGAAGAAACTCACGAAAATAGAAAAGTAAGAGAGCTTGGAGATGAGCTCGGGGACACCGAAGCCACGAGGAGCAGAGCCAACAATGTCGAAAGCGAGAGTGAATGGGGAGAGAACGAAGTGTATGGGGAAGTCGAAGATGTCAGAGACTTGTTGGCCATAGCGAGCTGTGAAGAGCTTGTATTTAACATCTGCGAACTTCTTCAAGTTCTTCAACATGCGCTGTGTTCCACTTGACATGGCGCAGAGAGAGTGCGAACTGAGAAGTGAGAAGTGAGAACTGAGAGGATAGAGTTTTTGGAGTTGGGTAATGTTAATGTAGCGTAGAGACCAAGGGTTGGGTTATCCGGGCTAAGCTTATCAGTAGTGCTGCTTAGTGCTACCTATGTCTGTCACCAAACACAGTTTCCTAATTTTATCATATCTATTCTATACAATATACTAAAAAGAACTTTTTTTTTTTTTAATAAAATGTGATATATATATATATATATATATTGTAGGGATAAAAGCCCAAATGTGTATATTGAGCCTTGGGCCTTATCTAGGAATGTGGGTGTATTCGAGGAGGGGTAAGTGATTGAAAGAGATCCCAAGTTTAAAGTCTCGTGAAGAAGGAACGGATGGAGGAGTAATTCCTCTTCGGACATGACAACTACAGTTTGAATCTATAGTCCAGCAACCTAGACGACCTATCAAGAGGTTTTCATGATAAAGATGAGTTTCATGCATGTATTGGAGTGATTAGAACTCAAAAATATTTAAAGGAAAAGCTGCTACCACCGCATTAAATGCACTGCAGCTATTTTTCTAGCCGCATTTATGTGGAGAATACCCATAAACAGTACAATCTCAAATATCACAACTCACAGAAAGCCAGAGAAGGTGTCTGATGGGATAGACACTCAAGTGAACATTTAAATGATTAATAAGTGTAGGATCATGATGGCTTGAGAGGAACTATATAATGTGAGAAACCTTCGACGATAGGAGGATCAAAAAAAAAGGAGAAAAGAAACACTGTAATAATCAAAGTTGTATTTATAAACAGTTATATTGATTTATACTCTGAATGATCTCCTCGAACAGTAAATTTATTCAATCCAATGAGTCTTGTTCTTGCTTGATCATCTTCTAAATCCACACTAGCCGTTATTAACTTCATTAAGGCCTAGTTCTTTAACCCATTCTCTACAAATTTCTTGTATTGGGCTCATTGGACCATCACACAATTCTTCTTTGGGCTTGGACCCTAAATTGTGACCCTACAAATATAATTTAGAATTTAATTGGATTTAGACTCTTCTATTTTTGCATCTAATAATTCTCTTACCATAAAAATTAAAAAATTAGATGGACACGTGGCGTAAAATTTTACTCTAATTGAAATCCAATTTAGAATCTAATTGGATTTAGACTCTTCAATTTTTATACTCAATAATTCATTTACCACAAAAATTAAAAGTTAGATTGAATATATGTCACAAAATTGAGAACTAATTAAAATGAAATTTTATTGAATGAAATTTTGAATTACCTTGGATTCTATAATGCATATAAATAGGAAAAGAAATCCTCGGCGGCTAGGAAATCCACCCAAAATAAGTTATAAGGTGATTAGGAGACCCTAAAAAACCTTAATTCACATTAAACACAAAATTAAGAAAACCACTAAAAAGGAAAATTGGGAAAATTATAAACTCAAATCATACGAACTCTAAGAGATATCCAAAAACATTCATGATCTTATTCTAGTTTTAAAGTTATAATATAAAAAATAATGACCATAAATAATAATAATAAATTGATTAAACAAAAGAATTTTATAGAAAAGCAATGCAGGTCATGGTCATAAGACGATGAAATTTGATCCTTGCGAGAATTTACTTTAGGTCACCCATTTTCATGCAATTTTGTTGTTTATTCCATTGATTTTTGCCAGTACTTTTTTGCTATCTGAATTTTTTGCATGTTAATTTCTGACAATCACTTTTTTAAATAAAAAATTTGTTTAATTTTCTATGATTATAACAAAAAAAAAAATTTCTAGAGTTATTATGATTATAAAATTGGATGTGAGATTATACTATTGCCAATTTTTTTTTTTTTATAGAGAGTTTCAATCTATAACATTCGCTCTTGATGATAATTCTTTATTATCATATCAAGACATCAATCTGTTTTTTGTATAAGCCGGGATTAAACCCTAGATCTCTTATACAACCATCAAAAATTTTATTAGTTAAGTTATCTGGAATCCACAATATTGCCAAATTTAAGATATGCTTGTCAACATATATTAAATGTGGCAACATTATAAATCCTAACATTTCTTAAATTTGGAAACATTATAATTCCACATTTAAATTTTTTTTTTTTTATGGGAAATGCATGAACTTTATTTGAAAATCATAAATAATACATGGCATCTTGAATCGCCAAAGATTCAATGAACGGTGGATAATCTTCCACCCAAGCTACAAGATATGTTTGACAAATTTTTTAATTAAATTTGGCAACATTATAAATCCTCATTCAATGTTATTAACACAACTTAAAATATAATATTTTTTTTTTAATACAAGATAAAATTTCTACTCTAACCTAATCTAAGTATATATGTGTGTGAAGCTCCCTCCTAGAAACTTGAACCCTGATCCTTACCCCCCACACCCCACAAGCGTTTATACAATATATGATATTTCTGTTGCAAACCATATTCAAGGAAACTTAATGTTGCCAAATTTATGATTATAAATTTGAATGTGGGATTATATTTGGTCCTATAAAATGAGACATATGTAGAACATCAATGTACCCATCAAACATAGTGTTCAAAAATACAATATGAGTTTTTTCAGTAGAAGTGTATTGTTGTTAATATTACTTATTTTATCTATGACTAGTTTTGATACCGTTGGAGGATTTAGCTTTTAAGGCAGAGAGTATTTGTAGAAGTCTTAAATGATTTAGGGCAGGGCTTGGATCTTACCATTCATTGTAAATCGGATGATGATGATCTTGGTGTCCATTTAACCAAGTATCCAGATGGCCTCTTTAAATTCAACTTTCGACCAAATGCTAAGGGCACTACCCTATTCTACTGTACTTTTCATTGGTCAAATGAGTTCCGTTGGTTTGATACCTACGTATTTGATAGAGACCATCCTCAATGCAGTAACTGCCTTTGGAAGATTAGGCCTGCTGGTCCATGTAAGTTAAATTACGTCACCAGCCAATATGATCTTTGCTTTTCGTGGAACTCAAATTAACTTAAGGTGCATTTAGTAAACTGTAATATAACAGTTATTCTTATAGTTTAATTATTTTTTATTACAGAGAATAGTTATTTTTTATGAATAATTATTCTTTGGCTAAAATGGGCAAATGCCCATTTCACACAAAAAATCTAGCAAAATGTCTCACGTCTGAAACTAATTAAGGAAATGCCCCTGTTTTGAAACTCGATTTTTTTAAAAATTGAGTTCCAAATGTAAAACTCGATTTTTGGAACATCGAGTTATAGCAAACGTGGACTTAGGAATTTTTTTTATTTTTTTGGGAACTTGAGTTCCATGAACTTGAGTACCATGTGAAGTACTCGAGTTCATGGAACTTGAATTCCACTTGCATTTTTTCAAGTAACTCGAGTTCCATGAGCTCGAGTACTTCACATGGTACTCGAGTTCCAATTTTTTTTTTTTTTTAATTTTCAGTTTGATATAACTCGATTGTCCAAAAATCGAGTTTCAAAACAGAAGCATTTCTCTAATTAGTTTGAGAAATATGGCATTTTGCTGGATTTTTTGTGTGAAATGGGCATTTTCCCATTTTGGCCACTATTCTTTAAAATGAGAAATAACTATTCCTTTTTAAAAGTGTTGTAATAGTTATTCCTTAGTATGTGTAATAATTTCTAACATTAATATATTTCCAAATAAATAAACTATCCATATCCACCTAACAATTATGGAAATAAAAAATAATCAAAAAAATAACTCATCTCTCTAAAATTTAAAATATATTATTTTCTAGGAAATATAATTGTATGAATGAGATATTTCCTAAAATATATTATAAGTTTTATTTTAATATTACAACTTACAACCAAACTAATGAATAGGTTTAGTTATTTCATTACAACACATTTTATTTCCAGTAATAAAGATTACCATTCCTGTTGTAATCCATATTCAGTAAACTGTAATAGACATTATAATATAATAGTTATTCCTAAGGTTTAGCTATTCAGTAGTTTGGTTATGTTTTTATTACAGGGAATAGTTATTCTTTATAAATAGCTATTCTTAAAAATGAAGAATAAGTAAGATATTTCCTAAAATATATCTTAAGTTTGATTTAAAATGGTTTCATTCCATTATTTTCAGGGTTTATTTATTATTGTGCTGTCACTAAATGAATAGTAATAAGCATAGTTGTCAAAATATGAATCGTATCGTGAATCGATTTTAAATTTTTTCGTATCGTGTATCGTATCGTATCGTGAATCGTAAGATATACAAACACTTAATAAAATTCATAAAAAAAAATTATAAATATACATATACAAAGGGTATATTCATTATAAATTTTGAATATATTCAACTAATAACTAATTTATTCATTACTTATGTAATAATATTTAACAAGTTAACTAAATAAATCAAACTAGCATGTGTTTATAACATACACATTGAAATTACTTAAATTCAAAAGTGATAATATATTACAAATGAGTCAAAAATAATACTTTATTTTTATTATATTCATCAATTGTTAATCAACCCTATCTAAGTCAACGCTATCATCATGTTTATAATTTTGCAAATTTATTTCTTCATCGTTATTCATCATTAACATTATTATCTATTCTTGTTCTTTTTATTTTAATAATTTTTTTATAATTTTTTTTTTTGGCATTCTAGTTTCTTGGACTTATAACAATAACGATAAAAATAAATAAATTTTAAAATATTAAAGTGAAAGGTAAGTATGTACTGTGTAGTCCAATTGTAAGAGAGAGTGAAAAAAAACTTATGAATATATTATTTTAGTAGGCTAAATTAAGTAAACTAATAACTTTTTTGCTAAAAACAAGTCTAACAACTTGTTAGATTCAAATAAAAGTACAAATTTTAACAACAAATCTCATTTTAAAGCATTTTTCTATGTATCGTACAATACGTACGATTTTATGATACGATATGATTCATACGATACGCACACTGTATCATATGATTCATGAGCACTTACAATACGCCGATACAATACAAAACTTTTTCCACACAATACGATACGTATTGCGTATCGTACGATACTGACAAATAAGCATTACATTACATCATTTTGTATTTCTTATAATTACTATTACAGTTTACCAAACGTGCCCTTAATGTCACTTTAACACTCGAAATATCCCATTATACGATGCTTAGTTATTAAATAACAATTTCCTTATTTGTCACAAAAAGCATTTTCCAAAATAATATGCTTGTCAAATATTTTCTTGTGTTAAATAAGAACCAAGTTTATCAACAAAATTGATTGTCACTAATTACCACATCTCTCACAAAAAAATAAACATGACTACATATTTTGAAAATCTAACCATCAGATTGTATGTTCTTTATGTCCTTAACGAGCACATCAAATTTCGTGTCAATTATATATAATTTATTATTGTCAAAATTCACATCTAATAAAAAAAAATATTGAGTGGAGTTGTAACTATTGGCTACAACTAAGTTTGTAGCCGACCTTTTTCCGTTATATAAAGGGTCAACATTAAATTTGTACTCTTTGATGTACTTGAAAATCTTAAAGGAAAAAGTTGCTAATCTCTATTTTCTTTTGTTTAATTAAGAGTTTATACATTATTTATCAAATTTAAATTAAAAAAAAAAAACTATTAGTTGACCATATATGTTTTGGATCAATGATAAAACACAATCATCTTGGAGCGAATAATATGGATTGAAATGTTATTTTTGGTTACTTGAGTCTTATTACTCAATTAATTGGCATATCCTTGTATTTTTCTGACATCTAGGATAGAAATCCCTCTTCCCCCATTGTAATTATAAAATATAAAATGAAAAAAAATAATAATAAATTAATAATAAAGTTTTAATGTCAATTCACTTAGTTTGTGCCCCTTTTTTTGTATACAAAATGTCTTTGTATTATTTAATGGACAAAATTTAGCTACAAACTTAATTGTAGCCAAATGTTACAAACTCACTTAAAAAATTAATATGGTTACATGTTTTGAAAATTTAGCCGTTGGATTGCATGTTCGTTATGTTCTTAACGCACATATAAAATTTTGTGTCAATTGGATTTTATTTATTGTTCGATCTATTAACTTATTTTTTATGCATCATTTTAGACTACAAAAACTTGTGATTTTAACATTTGAATGATAATGTAGCTATTGATTTTTAATATTCTGAAAATTTTACAAACATGGAGAATGTAAGAAGAAAATGTAATTTAACTGTAAATTTGTCAAAATCACATCCAATAAAAAGATTTGTATAAAGTTGTAGTCTTAGGTTACAACCAAGTTTGTTGCCAAACTTTATCCTTATTTGATTAGTTCAGTGCTTTAATTTGTTTTCTAAATGGAACTCAAAGAGTAATATATCCTTGTTCAATCTAAAATAAAAATGGACAAAGTTTGGTATCAAACTTGGTTATAGTCTAAGGCTATAACTCCATTCAATATCTTTTTTATTATATTTGATTTTTGACAAATACACATTAAGATTACATTTTCTTATTATCCTCTATGCTTGCAAAATTTTAAAAATATCAAAGATCAATAGTTATGTTATCAATCAAACATTTGAATTTTGAGTTTTTGTAGTCTAAAATTATACATAAAAAATAAATTTATGGATCAAATAATAAATAACATTCGATTGACAGGACATTTGACATGTGTATTGAGACCTAAATAATATATAATTTAATAGTTAGATTTTCAAAATATGTAGTCATGTTAATTTTGTTAGTGGGAGTTTTAGGCTCAAACTAAAACTAAGTTTGTAGCCAAACTTTGTCCAATACAAAGTTCAAATTTGTATTAAAATTTTTAAATCAATTCAAAAGAAAATTTCACTTTCACATAGATTTCTAATGCTTATTGTCTCATTTTAAAAAACAATATCATTGCCTTACGTGTTTAGAATAGTTTATCATGTGAGACAACTACAACTTAAGTTCTCAAAAACATATCAAGCGGCAATATTCAACAAATCAATTTTTGAAGTTCAATTCCTGCTCTCAATTAAAAGGCATAGACAATTATATAGTAAGTCTATGAATCCAAGTTATAAATACTAAGGGTACGTTTGATATACTATAATGATTATTACATGAGAATAGGAATAAGTATTACAAAGAATACATCAAGTTGGAATGTAATAAATATTATTATTCATTAGTTTGGTGACCATTTAAGAATAAAATTCTGAATATGTATTCACAATTTAGTAAAATATAAAAAGAATGCGTACTTAAATCATTTTTAAGTCAAATTTCCTAAAATACACTTATTTTAAGGGTGTTCAAAATAGAGCTAATAATTAACAACAAAGAAAATTTATTTTCTTTCCTTTTGAAAATGTGGCAACTAATGGCTTTTTAGGAAATTTCTTTAAAAAGTTATTATATAAGGTGAACGAATAGATATTCAGTACTTTTGATAAGGAATAGTTATTCCTCATTTTGAAAAATAGCTATTCATAAAGAATAACTATTCATTGTAATAAAAACATAACCAATCAACCGAATAGTTATACCATAGGAATATCTATTACATTACAGTGTCTATTACAGTCTATCAAACATGCCCTAAGTGTACATCTCCAAAATCCAGACCATAAATTAGAATTTCATAGGATAATTATAAGCCAAAAAATTCCAAGAATAGGTAATCGGAAGTTAAAGAGTTATCACATTATAAATGGTGTTAAAGAACTTTCGATGAAATCAGTTTAGCGTTGAAGGCATTAAATTAATAAATAATTAGCTAAAAATCGAATAAGTAGAAAGCTAAAAATGTAATAAGTAAATTAACCAAAAAAAAAATCAACTTAAAAATATTAAAACCTCGTATAATAAAAAATTTATATATAGTTCACAAGGCTCCAGTTATTCAAATATTATGCTCACAATATAACACAAACATATACAATAACTCTTATCAAAATAAAAAGATCTACATCGCGATCGAATGAGTTGTATGCAAGGTGTGATTTTTTTTGAAATAAAAGTGGTGCAAATTTACAAAGCACAAATCGTGCTCATGTTTTCCATTAAAAAAAAAAAAACACTTAAAAGGGAGTTTTATAACAAAAAATACTTAATCATGCTTAGGTTTTTCAATTAAATTAAAGCACGTGACAACATTTTCTATGCAATATTGATATAGTACAAAAGCTACAATAGTAGAACACATCTACTTCAAGAAAATAACCTCGAATTTACGAGAGTTTCTCGAATCTACAAGAAAATATAGAGACAAAAGTTTGAATCTTATTAAATTGAGTTCTAAATTTGAATAAACTTTTACAATAAAATATATTATAAAAAAAAATCTTATTAATGGCTTTGGAAAACTTGTTTGACAATAAAATATATTCTAAAAAAAATCCTAGTTGCTACCTAGCAATAATAGGACTCTAATTTGACTTAAAACACATTAAATGCATGTAAAATCATGGACATACAAATCCTAAGACTAAATTTCTAAGAATTACATTAAAATTTAAAAAAAAATAATAAATAAGAAAAGTATAATTGTAGATTTTGTCCAACATTAGATCCCATCACTTGGAAAATACTCGTCCTTGAGTTGATATTCGAGATCTAAAATCTTCCATGCCAATCAAACAAATACTTTGAATGCTTCATTTTCTATCTTCTTACCAAACTTGAAAGTCATCAACTGAGCAACTTGAGATTAATTTTTCTTGGTTTTCACGCAATTGGCAAAATTTACCAAATAAGAGTCAGTGATTGAATCAAAACTTTAGTTTAGTGCCTCCCACCAAAATAATAGGAGTTTGAGACTTGCTTTGATTTGATTTCACTGAGATCATTGACGATTTTGTATTCAATTTCTTCCTTCCTAGTCTCTATAATCTCAAATTTAATATCTTTCTCTATAATAGGATTTTCATTAATCTTCTCCACAATTTCAATTTCAAGATCTTCTTTTATAACGAGGTTTTCATTAAAATCCCTATAAAACCTTATATTTTCTTCAACATGCAATTCCTCCCTTAATGTGGAATATGGCTCTTCAAAATAATTTACCAAATATGAACTTTTTGGCCAGTAATCTTGTTTTGTACATGACAATATTTCATCATAATTCCAAGGATAAAATTTAATAGAAATCATCTTTTTCATCCTTGGCCATGAATGAATTGTGTCTTTACCTTGTCGAATTCTATCAGACTATATGTATTCCCACCAACTTAAGGCATATCCACTAAGTTTATACAAAGCAAGTGTAACTTTTCTCTCATTAGGAGTATTCATATAGTCAAATAAATCTTCTAGATCAAGTAACCAATCAAATTTTATTTATTTATTTATTTTTTTTTATAAAAACAACCATTAAAGGTTGCTATTTTTTTACAAAGGCCTATTAAAATCTTGTTTACCAATAGGTTGCCCATGAGCAATGTCTCCATGATTATTATATTTATCCATATTGTTTCCATGCTCTAAAGACACTATTCTAAAAAAGATATTTGTGAGTGCTTGTTATATGTATCATAGTACTTGATGGTTGTCACGTTGATATTTGATGATTTTTGTCATTGAAATTGTTATTGTCTCGCAAGTTGGCCACAAGACCATAATAATTCAAGGTTTTGATATCAATTGGTGCGGTGTAGAAGCCACAAGAAGCAAAATATGTCTACTTCAAAAAATCCACGGGGGTTTCTTGTAGATAGCTTGGAATCCACTAGAAAAATATGAAGCAAAAGTAAAAATTTGTATTAAACTAAATTCTGAATATGAAAAAATGTTTATAAACTTTGTTGATAAGAAAATATATTCGAAAATAAATCCAAATTTATGCCCTACCATAATAGGACTTTAATTTGACTAAAAGAAAACTTTTATTTTGATAAGAAAGACATAAAAAATATAAAATGCACCTAAAAGCAAGAAACTACTAAACCTAAACCTAAAATTTAGAAAAGTAAATAAAAAATAAAAAATTAGTAAATAACAAAAGTCTAATCGTAGATTTTGTCGTGCAATCAAATATAAAATGTATTATTTTTCCTTTTGAGTGGTTGTAGGACAACAATTATTTTTTTTGTCATAACTTTGATGCGGCAAACTATGAGTAGTTGCCTATCTCTTTCATATGAGTCCAACATTTTATCTTTACCACTCATAATCTGTCACATTAAAGTTGTGGCAAAAAAGAAAAAGAATTACTATGTCCATAATATTTTCACAATACTTTTACAACAAAATACAGGTAATCAATTGTTATTGGCTATGGTGGGCAAAAAGTAATTTAAGTTGTAAGTTCAAACTAAAATCTGTAACAACTTGCTACCTATAATTTATTGTGAAAGTATTATAAATATATTGTGGACCTAAGTGTGCGTTTGGCACTGTAATTTGAGGTTTTACGGGAATAGAGAGGAACGAGTGTTCCCTCCTATTCATTCCATTCCTTCTCACTTAAACTCCCAAATAAGGGAATGAACTTTCCATTCCCTCCATTAAAACTCCCAAATAAGAGAAGGGAAGAATATTCTAACATTATTCTTTTTATTCATTTCCATTCCATTATATTCCCTCCTCCCAAGCGAAGCCAAGAGTTTTTATTTTTTATTTTTTATAAAAATGTTTTAGTATCAACTATTAAGAGCTCATGTGAAAATCGAGAAGGCCAAACTCGTCACAGTAGTTGCTCTATTTCTAAGAGCCTGCAAATAAATGCATGAAACATGAAATACCATTAATTCAAAATGTTAGGCAAGCCCATTTGACCGCATTAACAATGGGTCCGTTTGGATAGCACTTATTATTGCTGAAAGTTGCTGAAAACTGATTGTTGCTGAAAACATTGTAGCAAAATAATTTTTAAATGTGTAAATAGTGTTGTGGGACCCACTTTTAATATTAAATATTGCGTAAACAGTGCGTAAACAGTGTGTAAACAGTGCGTGAACAGTGAATTTTGTCTCCTAAAGTCAAAAATGCCGGCCAAAAAAAAAAAAAAAAAAAAAAAAAAAGGGAGAAAACGTGGAGAGCATAACTTGCCGCAGGAAACCTCCCAATCCAAACGCTCTCAATAATTAAAAAAAAAAAACCCTTGAGCATTGCAAATTGCAAAACAGACTTTGATTTTATGCAGACCATTAATCCTTCATTAAACCCAAAGTAATAAATACTCCTCTCCTACATTAAGATCAAAATTCCCAAGACAAAACCAAACCAATTATGCTTTTTGAGAGTCAAAACTCAAACCAATTAAATTCACACACGACTCTTAAAAAGAAAGAAAATTAAATTAAATTCACACAAGCACAGCTTAAGACGTGGCACTAATAAGTTTCCTTTTTCATCCAATCAAAACCCACAATTTAGTCACCAAATTGTAACACAAACTCTAACTCTAACAAATATTCTCATGTTAGCTCACAAAGTCTCACACACCCCTTCTCTCTCCCTATCTCTCTCTAACACAAACTGAACGCAGACTACATTATAAGCTAAATCCACACGCACGCACTGTCTCTCTCTCTCTCTCTCTCTTTTTCTCTGTATAGAATCAAAAATGGCAGCAGTGCCAGCAGTTGCAGTGAATGGAGTGAAGGTGGGTTCAGCTTCACGGGCATACCTGGAGAGCAAGGCAGTGAAGGACACAAAGTCTTTGATCTCAGACCTCTGCCGCCAGTTCTACAATCTTGGTTGGGTGTCTGGGACAGGTGGTAGCATCACCATCAAGGTCCACGATGACTCCATCCCTAAGCCTCACCAGCTCATCGTCATGTCCCCCTCTGGTGTGTTGTTCTTCCTCAATCTTTGTTACTGCTACTTTTTTGGTTTCTGGGTAATCTTCGTTCTTGCTCGCCAACTTGTGTTTCCAATTTTTGTTTGATTTTCTGGGATTGTGTTGTTCGAGCTAATTGCACACTTGGGTTCTTCTGGATTGTTCATGCTCATCTGGGAATAATGTGTGATTCAAGTTTTCTGCCTGCTTGTGTTCCAATTTTTGATTGCTTTTCTGGGATTGTGTTGTTCAAGCTAGTTACACACTTGGTGTTCTTCTAAACCATTTGGTTTCTGGGTATAGATTATCCATGCTCATCCGGTAATGATGCGTAATTCAAGTTTTCAACTTGTTCTTTTGGTTGTTTCATTTCTGGGTGTTGGTAATTTATGATTAGTCTGGGAATTTGTTTTTTCAAGCTCAAATGTGTATTTGTGCTCTTCTATGCTGTTTGATTTCTGGGTATTTGTTATTTGTGCTCAGTTTTGTTTTGTGCATCCTTCCATGCTGGTTGATTCCTTGGCCAATTATCTATGTTGTGGATTCCTCTGTTATTTGAGCACAGGGGATATGAGTTGAGGTTAACTGTGTGTGCTGTGTATTCTCATGAGTATTTTAATATTTGAGTATTGATCATAGGAGCTCAATAATCTGGGTGTTTTGTACTTACCAATATAAATAATTTGGGTGTTTTGTAATGTCTGTAGGTGTTCAGAAGGAGAGAATGGTGCCAGAGGATATGTATGTGTTATCTCCAGAAGGGTCTTTCTTGTGGGAGCCCTCTCCTAAACCATATCCACATAAGCCTCCTAAATGCTCTGATTGTGGTCCTCTTTTCTTGAAGGTATCAATAATCTGTGCCTCTTAAATAATTAATATCAGCTAACTGTGAGATTCTTTTTGTTTGGATATTGCTTGATCAATCCGGAGATCAAGCTACTCTGAATTCTATATGAATCCAGATTCGGTTATGAGTTGTGTAGTTTTCTGTATTAAAGTTGAGCTCATGTATATTTGTAGACATATTTATGATAAGAACAGGAGCTTGAAACCAAAAAGTAAAAGTGACTGAGATGTGAGGGAAAAACTTTTGTTTAACATTTTCAGATGAGATTTTTTCCATTACTATATTCTGTTTCAGTTTGAGGTGCTAACTTTGTTGATGCAAATGAAGCATGTTGCTTTTGAATCTTGACTTCTGCAGCTTTTATTGCGGATATTTGGCATTTTTAGTTAACCTTGTTTGTTGCATGATCCTGGAGTTGTAAAGTGTTTTCTGGAGTCTGGTCCTTGACAATCCTGTAATAAGAAGTTTTCATCAACTTTAGTTGTGCATGTGAAAGCATGTTGCATCAATTATAGAGGCCTCACCTAACTGTTGATTAATGCTGTAGTCTATGTCTCTCTTCTTTCAAATACTTTTGGGAATGAAGATATGTTTATGAATTTTAATTGGAATGATCATTAATCATTAGATCTTTGTTAGGGCGACTTCTGTTTTATTTTATTTTTATTTTTAAATTTCTCTGTTTTGATCTTGTGTTTTTCTTTAATAAAGTCACAATTGATGCCTAGATGACCCTTTTTTTTTCGCAGGCATATGACATGTGTAATGCAGGTGCTGTTATCCACAGTCATGGAATCGAATCTTGTCTTGTAACAATGCTAAATCCATTATCAAAAGAATTTCGAGTAAGTTTTTGATTATTGGTGTCTAAGCTGTAATAAATTTTATCTATTTAATAATGTTTTAAAGTGGTTAGCCTTTCTACAGCTAGTTTTACCCACGGCTTCCCCCCCCTCTCTTATTTCTTTCTTTGACTTGGTCATGCTTGTTGGCAAATTTGCAGATCACTCACATGGAAATGATAAAGGGAATCAAAGGGCATGGTTATTATGATGAACTTGTGGTCCCCATAATAGAGAACACTGCTTATGAATTTGAGCTGACAGAATCTCTTGCTAAAGCTGTATGTTTTGTTATACATTTCGTTCTGCATGATGATTCGATTGCCTTATAATATCAATTTGTGGATGGCACATTGTGCCTTTTTTTTTCCTGGTGCTTTTTGAGAAACAAAAAATGATTAATATTACTACGGAGTACAACCTTATAATACAAGCATGTAAGTACATAAGTTCACATATTAGAAAACTATGTACATATTTTCCTCTATAACTTAATTATTATCTTTCTTGATGGATGCTTACTCTGGCAACCTTCTGAACTGTTATGATGGAAATTTCTCTATAATGTTTTAGACTAATTAAAAATGCCTTCACGTACTGTAGATTGAAGCCTACCCAAAAACAACGGCTGTTCTTGTTCGTAACCATGGCATATATATATGGGGAGACTCTTGGATCAGCGCAAAAACTCAGGTTTGTGTTACCTATGTAAGATGTGAATCAAAGTGGTTCATTGCATCTTGTAAATATAAATTGTTGGTTACAAATCATGGCATTTTCATGGGTGCTTTTGGAAACTAGTATGATCCCCAACTCTTCTGGTATCTTTCTATTAAATGTTAGCATTTTGCTTCCTGAACCATATAGACTTGCTTTTGAGTCATGGAGTAGCAGTGAGTTGTTCACAGTCATTTGACTGATACAAGAATTATTATCGTCTTTAAATACCTTATATGTGTTGATCCATTCATTTGGGATTTTTGTAATCTTGGCAATGTTATTGTTTCTTGTTGAAAGTTGTTAGCTTGTCGCTCTTTGTGCTTTGAGTTTCTGCCTTCATGTTTTTCTGCAATTCTTTTTTAGCATATGTATAGCCTTTGTTCTGACTATAGCTCAGTCATCTCTTTCAACCTATACAATTTGTGAAGGTACCAATATAAGTAAAAATTTTTGTCTGGACAACAACTTTGGGGAAAATTCTCATAGCAGTTATTCTTGTAAAATAGTAGATTACTATTGTGGATTGTTGTTGTAAATGCTCATTACTCTAGGGAGTAGCACAAGGCCATAACATTGCTAACAAAATGGGGATTTAAGGTGTTTAGGACACTTTCGTGTGTGTTTTCTCCTGCCCCAAGGCAAAGAGATTTTCTTTAAGTTTAGGCCACCTTAACTTCTTGGAGTCTTGGGATTATGACACTAAAGGGAGGTTTAAGTTGAAAGACACTTTCCTTTATGCATGATAAAATATCAATCAAATTGGATATGGGTATTACAACTTAGTGGGTGATTGTTGTATATAAGTATACACAAGTGTATGTTGCAATATATAGATGATCTTAAATTGGAAGGAAAATAATTAAGAAAAAAGAAATTAGAAAAAAAAGTTATAGGCCAACTCAAGCAAGGCCATAGTGTAATGCAAGTGTGATCGGGAAATCGAGTACACAGATCGGCAAACAGAATAGTGCTATCAGGACTTCAGTGAGCCTGCTTGAGTGAGGAATTGGTGAACGTACAGTTGGGTAAGAGCGATCTTGGGCAAGGGCTCGCTTTATGGTCACTTAAAGTCCACTTAAGCAAGAACATGAAGCTTGCTTGAGTGAGGTCAGTCTCGCTCAATTGAGAAAATTACAAAATGTCCTGTTTCTGCAGAAAAATGAGGGTAATGAGAGTTTGTCAGCCTTTAACAACTAGCAACAGACAATAAACGTTTTGGAGGGCTTGTATCAACCAAAGTGACCATTCATTAGTTCCTTTTCGAATGCAATCCTATATTGTTTTTTATATGGGTTCCATATTCAGTTTTGGTGTGTGTGTGTTTTTTTTTTATTTTTTTATTTTTTTTATTTTTTTACACACCATTAGAGGAAAAGTCACATAATTCTCCAAATTTTTTACTTGAAGAATTCTGGCTTAGTTGAATTATGGAAGCAAATTTGTCTACGACCTATTAGCAAACTCTTTGAGCGGGGGTGATCTTTTTCTTAAAGACAGTGGTTTATTTGTGCCTCTAAGCCATACAATTTTTTTTTTGTTCTTTAGTGCCTTTTCAAAGGCAACCCTACATTGTTTTTTAATATGAGTTCCATATTCAATTTTTTAAAATGATTTTTACACCATTAGATAAAAATTCACATAATTCTCCAAGTTTTTTACTTGAAGAATTCTACCTTAGTTGTATCTTGCAGACAAATTTGTCTGCGACCCATTAGCAAACTGTTTTAGTGGGGGTGATTTTTTGTTTTTGTTTAAAGACAGTGGTTCACTCGTGTCTCTAAGCCATACAAATTTTTTTTTTTTCTTTTCATTGTTTTTACCCCATAATCCCCAACAAAACCAGCATGTATACGTGTGTAACCACATAAACCCAGCTGTATGTGTAACAATGCCTCAGAACAATTTGCTCCATGTCATCTTTTTTCTATATGGTTGACTTCCTTTAATGTAACGACGTTCCTATAAGAAAGATGGAGCAATATATGGGTCTCAGAGATTATTCTATTACTTACTCTTCAATTGGTGTCTTTCCTTTCAGGCTGAATGTTATCACTATCTTTTTGATGCTGCCATCAAGCTTCACCAACTGGGTCTGGACTGCTCTACTCCAGACCATGGCCCTATCCGAAATGTTAAAGGAGTTTTGGGCTGTGGTGGTCATATAAGCACGTCTGTGAAGGCAGGGGCAGATTCAAATCATGAAATTGAGCCATTGAGAGTAAGTTTATGAAAATGTTCTCCCTTTTATTGAAAAATCTTGGGATTCTAGACCCATTATTGATATTATTTACCATTAGGTTTCTGTTCGACTTTTTAAAGTTATTATGCTATATAGAATCAAAATGATTCTTTTATTTGGGTTGCAGCGTTGCATTGTTCTTGACATTGAAGGGACTACTACTCCTATCTCATTTGTTACTGAGGTTCTCTTTCCATATGCACGTGGGAATGTAGGGAAGCATCTATCTGCAACATATGACACTGCAGAAACTCAAGATGATATTAAGTTGTTGCGCTCCCAAGTAAGAATTTTGTTCAGGCTTTTTGATTTGATAATGGTGCTTGTGGAATATTATGCTTGTTTGTGTGAGGTTTAGATATTTTACTGGGGCTACTAGTGACATCAAAATATTGATTGCTTGATTAATAAGTATACTACAATATATGGCTGGTAAGAAGCATTAAAAAAAAGAAATGGATTCTGACCTTTTCTTATATCACTCATCTTTATTATCCTTGTTACTGTCAAAAGATGGTCAGAGTTTATTTAACGTAAAAAAATTTCTTGTATCTTCTTCGGGGGCAGCAATTTCAATTAGGACCATTAGGCAGGGATTAGGCCTGCCCTAGCCCATGTGCGGTGAGGATTACTCAAAAAGTGGTGACAGCGGGATTGATTTCATCCCTTGTGAACCGGGGAGGTGGGGGGGAGGTGGTGGGTAGTGATAGGGAGAGGTCTTGGACGTTGAATACTCTATATTTATTATATAAGTAACTTATAAAAAAAATATTATTATAAAAGTACCCTGTATAGTTTAAATTATACAAAAATAACTCCTTTGACATTAATATTCTTTAAATTGTCTTTAGAAATAATTTGTAATTGTCTTGTGTTATGTTCATATTTTTTACAATGGACATAAATAATATATATTTGGCTAGAATCCAAATTATACCCTCTAAGTTTTAATCAATTATCATTTTTATTCCTAATTTTTTTTTTAGTTGGCATGTAAAGTTCACATTTGCTGTCAATTTCATTTCAGCCCATATCTTGCAGTTAAAGAAGTCTGAATTGACTGCTCGAAACTTTATTTGTGAACTATAAAATTATTCTTCATTCTTAATGCAGGTTCAAGATGACCTGAAACAAGGTGTTGTGGGTGCTGTGCCCATTCCCTCTGATGATGCAGGGAAGGAGGATGTGATTGCTGCTTTGGTTGCTAATGTGGAAGCAATGATAAGAGCTGATAGGAAGATCACTGCCTTGAAACAATTACAAGTAAGCAAAACTGGATTGAAGATATATGATTGCTTATGTATCCTATCTTTTGGTTGTAGCTGACTTGTATATATGCAGGGTCATATATGGCAAACTGGATATGAGAATAATGAATTGGAGGGAGTAGTTTTTGAGGATGTACCAGAAGCTTTGGAGAAGTGGCATGCTTTAGGCACAAAGGTCCTTTACATCCCTTCTCCCCCCTTCCATCTCTTCTTCCCTTTCACATCTTTGAATTTAGGATTTCTGTTTTTTTGTCATCTCAAATTCTGTGTGCGCTTCAGTGTTTTCTTTGTACCAGTTGTACAGAATCTTGTCATATTTATGTCTACTTGAATTCCCACCAGTACACATGCACTTGTGATACAAACATGTGAGAGAGAACCCATAAATGCAAGCTGTCTCGCTTTTTATGGAGTATATAATTTGACTTCCATTGTTTTATAGATATGACTGCTCAACTGGATGTCTGTTAAAACTAAGAACACTTTGAAAAAAATTGACTGCAGCTATTCCAATAATCCCATTTTTGGTGTGATTACTTCTCCTTGGAGAGGGAAAGGCATTTTTAGAAGCCTCCCAGAGATGTGTCTTATGTCTTGACTCTGAAATCTGAATACAAATTCAAAGCGTTGTTACCCAGTCAAAATTATGACTCCTTTTCTTTTAGTTAGCCCCTTTTTGTCGGATCTAATACTTTGTCTTCATTTATTAAATGTCAATACTTAATAGCCTTTACTTACACCACCCCCACCACACACCCCCCACCACCACCGCCACACCCCCCCCCCCCCCCCCCCCCCCCCCCCCCCCCCAAAAAAAACCCCCCAAAAAAAGAAGAAGAAGAAGAAGAAAGAGATGCTACCTTTATGTGAATGAGTGCCTTCATAGGCTCAAACTCTAGACTACCTTTAGAAAAATGGTCTTCATTGCACAACAATTAATCAGCATTGAAGCAATTATCATTTCCCTTGGAAGACATCACTACTTCAGTAATAATTAGATGTAATACCTTCATATTAATCATATATTTGATGTTAAGAAGACATACGTTCTTTGAAAGTTTAGTTAGTTCTATCTTGTGCAACAGGTGTATATATACTCTAGTGGTAGCAGGTTGGCACAAAGGCTTATATTTGGAAATACAAACTATGGGGATCTAAGAAAATATCTGTCTGGCTTTTTTGACACCACAGTGGGGTAAGTTGTATAAGTTCCATAATGCTTCTCTGCTTTTAGTACTCACAAGGGTACCTAGTTTGACTCCTCTCTCTCTCACAGGAATAAAAGAGAAGCGCGGAGTTATGTTGAAATCTCAGAATCTCTTGGAGTTGATAAGCCATCAGAAATTTTATTTGTGACGGATGTTTATCAAGAAGCTGTAGCTGCAAAGTCAGCAGGTAATTTGTGTTCATATTCTTATTGGGATTCTGAACATCCTGCTGGAATTGGGGAACCTGTCAAATTGACAGGTTCTGTTTGTGTCTTCATAACTGGACTGATTGAACTTTATCTTAGCTTAGCAAATTTAGTACACAGTTGACATTTCTACCCCCAAGTTCGAATGGGAATGCCAAACTTAGTTCTTCTTCTTATTATTAAATTGTATTTAACACTAATCCATGTTACAGGTTTGGAGGTGATAATTTCTATCCGGCCGGGAAATGCACCCCTTCCAGACAATCATGGGTTCAAGACAATCAAATCGTTCTTGGAAATCTGAAAGCTTAGATGTTCTTCTGTAATCATATGAAATGTGACAATTATCATGAATAAATATATAATTTACAATCTCGTTTTGAAAACAATGTGGTTTGTGCTCTGCTTCTGCCCCCTCTTGGTCTGTGATAATTAATGCTTTGCCTGAAATTCTTTTAAATCAAGATTTTTGCTTTTTTCCTAAATCACTTGCACATACTCTTCAAAAAGTCTTGAGCGTGGAAATATGAATACTTTTAGTACCATGTGTTGTGTCAATTATCCTATGTGGTAGATTGCGAGTGGTAAAAAAAAATGGTGGGTTCATGTGATAGTGAGAGAAAGTCAATCATAGTTTGTCACATAAAACAATTGTGGTAAAATGTGTAGCACTAGAATTATTCTGTAAATATTGAATTTAGGACATCCTACATCTTTATTATCTCCAAGTTCTAACCATTGATAAATTCTACCCCTATGAAGTAATGACAGATAGTCCCCTAGACCAATAATCTGTCTTCCTTAAAGAAATCTACATATCAAAACACACTTGTAGAGGGGGGAATTTAGAACTAATCACAGATTGTGTTCTTATGTGATTGATCTTAGACCATTGAAAAATTTGAACTCATCACAGATTGTCATCTTATACCATTAGGTCTATTTAGAATGTGAAATTTGAAAATCTAATTTTTGGATTGCATGTTTCTATTATATTCTTTATAATTGCAAAATTTTATGAAGGTAAAAAATCAATAACATTGTTATCAATCAAATATTTAAATGTCAAGTTTTTTAAGTCTAAAATTATGTATAAAAAATAAGTTTATTAATTGAATAGTAAATAACATTTGATTTGAACGAAATTTGACATGTGTGTTAAGAACATAAAGAATATACAATTTAATGGTTAGATTTTCAAAATTTACATCTAATAAAAAGATATAGAAGAAGTTTAAAGAGTTTCTTTCTTTAGAGAGAAGATTTATCTGTGTTTAAATTGATAACTATAAAGTTTTCATCAGCTATATAGTAGATTTCATAATTAATGTTCAGAGGGCAAACATGAACTGGTTAAGTAAAAAAGATGATGTCATATGTCTCCTAGAGAAAAAGAAATAAAATTCATTCAATAAAATTATGACAGGTTATATTTAAGATTATCATTGATCGTTAAACCCCTATGAGAGTCCTAGAAATAGATGCATTCTTAAGCCTTATTAAGAATGTTCTTTGAAGTATTGAAGTTTTGTTAAAATCAAGCCCTAAGCATGCAACAACTTCAAAATTCCGAACACGGAATTATTTTTGAACTCAAGCCTTAAAGTTCTAAAGAACTTTTTACACTAAAAATTTTCGAATCCGAAGAATGTTTAAAAACACGGGAGTCGTGAAGAACAAAGAATCCTTAAATCCAATCAAGTTAAGAATACAGTATTATTGCCCTTATTATATCAAAGTATTTCAGGAAGTGAGATAGGTTTTGCATTTGAGTAAAAATCAAGCAGTCATAGCCGTTGATGACACATTTTGCACATCTTTGGGCCTATGAAAATACTTTTATCTTAAAAAAAAGAAAAAGAAAAAAAAAAAATAAAGAGACAAAGCACGAAGTCCATTACTTTAGCCCCTAAAATTGACAAAAGTTTTGTCATCCCACAAAATTATCTAGACAGGCACAAGAAGGTCCTCGACTGGGCCTAAATCCAAGCTACTTAATTCTCCTTTACAGTGTGGATCAAGCCCACGCATGAAAAATGGACCATCCAACAAGGAAAAATTTGGAAAAGTAGATTGCTCTTTGAATTGGGCTTGGAACACCAATGAGACCTATGAGCCCTTAATGTGTGCAACGGGCAATGCAAAAGAATTCCTATATCTTTTGAACAAATATCCACAGCCAACACAAAGCCAAATTATTATATAAATGAGAATCAATCACCATTGCTTGCTCTCCAATTTGCATTTTCCTTTAGGAGAAAAGTCAGATCAACCAATCTTTTTAAGAGAATTACTAGTCAATGCTAATTGTTGCTAATGTCCAGCAAATATAACAAATTTTCTTCACATTAGGTAGATAGAGAATTACTAGTCAACGCTAATTTTCTTCATTTTACGAGTGATTGAGCGCAAAAACAAGACTGTCTCTTTCTTTCTTCATTACAACTACTCTTAATTATCCTTTCCTTCAAAGTTAAAAATGTGATTTTTCACAAGTTATGTAAGCTGGTTGCAAGGTCTTTCCTCCCTTTTAAAGGTGTGCCAAGTGTCGTCCAACCTCAAGAAGCACCACTAGCCTTCTTCATTATCAGTCTTCGAACTAAACTCAAGTCAGCAAAGAAGCCCACTCAAATTAAGATACTTGGTACATCAACAAAAGACCCCCAGGCAATAACCATGATGAGCGTGCTTAACTAATTAGCAACTTGTAGTTGCACATGACGATTGAAAGTTCTTTAGTAGTATGTTTTTGTTAAGCACTTTCCTATAGCAATAGGAATAACATTTTTTTCTCTAAATTTTATATATTTATTTATTAAAAAAAACACACACACACACACGCAAGAGAAAGTGAATGAAGGTAGCAATAGGAATAGCTTAAGATCAGTTAATTTAATGACTGTGTTGAGAAATGAGAGCAATAGTTATCTCACGTATTGGAGTTGTGAGAGAGGAAATGCAGGTGGAATTGTGAGAGAGAAAATGCATGTATACAATGCACAAGATACATTCTCAATTGAGTGAGCATACTATCAACAATAGTCTTATAGCTGTGGGTTCTTATTTTTGACAGTATCTCGACCCAGGTAGATATAAGGATCCTGAGCCTTATACTTATGGTTTGGTGGACTGGGCTTGGTTCACCGCAGCTATGTTGGGCTGATTACGAACCCAGTTGTGCACAAAACATGATTCTTACAATACATACACATTTATACATACAAAATATATACGTATTGTACAGTAAGGAAACAGTAAAGGAATAATAAAAAGGTAAATAAGACGTCAAAGATCCTCAGAATGATATATAATATTTCATTATTTTCTTGAGTTTTAGTACATCGGGCCCTTTCTTCACTGGGATATGTCACAAGGTCCAAATAAGTTCAAAAGTCACAAACTTAGATAGCTCTTTGTAGGCTTCTAAGACTTATGAGGCTTGATTCTCTTTAAATTCAAGTGTATCTTCTAGTGCCTATCTCAGGATCTTTCACAGTGTTTTCCATCTTTTCTCATTTTTTGAATTCTAAAGAAGTTTTTCAAAGGATCTTTTTGCACTGATTCTTTATTGGTGACTGGTTTTTGTTGATGGCTTCACCCCCTTTTATAATACCATCCTAAGGTTTTTGGTGTACCACTGATTCCCTTTATTTGATGCCCTAGGTACCAGAACTAATGTTGTGCTAGCAACATTGGTGGCTAGTCCATTCCTTATTTTCTCATTATTTTCTCCTTTTGAGGTTTCCCCCCAAAAAGTCCCCAGTTGACCTTTCTTTTTTGGGAGGTCCTAAGAGCTGATTTTCAATCTTCTCTTCCCAAAGCTTCAAGATGCTCATTTTCAAACCCACATTTTTGGATGTTTCACCTTTTGTCACTTTCTCTAAATAGGCAGATTCCTCCCTGTTAGATTGAAAGATCCTCAGCTATCTTCCTTCACGATACACCTTTTTGCGTTCCTCGAGGTAAGTCATCAACCTTTTTCTGAACCATGGGCGGTTGATGGGACATTCCTATCTTCGTTCCTTGTGTCCATGAGCATGCCTCTTTAAGCTGTCCCAATCCTAGCTGATCATTTTCTGCATTTCCCGAGGATCCCAACTTTTAGGAGTCCTAAGGTATCCTGGTCCAGTCCCTTTCTATGCTCCCTAGGAAATTTTCCTCACAAAGGCTGGGTTGAGCTTCCTTTTTCATTTTCCTTTCTTTTCTAAGGCCTAAAGCTTGCCCATTCATGGCTTTGGGCCTCATTTTGCTTATTTTAAGTGGGCTTTGGTTGGTGGATTGGGCTTTGCCTTTCTTTGAGGGCCCCCTTGGGTTTTATATTTCAATATTTATGATGTTTTGGGCCTTACCACAATACTTGTGATATTTTGGACTTCAACATTTAGCCCCCTGCACTTGTGGGTTGCCTGCAGCCTACGCGTGAGCAAACAAGATTTTGGCCTCCCCAAGGCTCTGTAGTTGGTATTTTTATTTCCTTCTGGGTCCTTTTTCCTTCTTATTCTAGGATCTTGGCCCTTCACATTGTCCTCTGATGTCCTGATTCCACGTATCCCACTTCTTTTGTAACTTCCCCTATTTTCAAGGAACGTGGTAGTTGAGGATTAAGTATCTGGGTAAACCTCTTCCTCCTTTTTTTTACGTTTCCCATAACTCTCATTAATAATTGACAAATAACCTTCCTATAAAATTGAATTTTGGCAACTAGTGCTTTTTTCTATGTTTCATCCTCTTCAATTTTTCTTCACGCCATTATTGCCATCACCTCAATCCTTTCCTCCAAGCACCTTTTCACTTTTTCAAAAGATCATTCCCAGTACACTCTTTCCCCTTTACTTCCTCCTTCCGTTGTCTTCTTCTACTTCAAACCCTTTTTGTTTTTTGCTACATTGTTCTTTCATGGCTTCCTTATTTTCTTCACGAAAAAGGAAGGAGCGTTCACCTATTCTTTCTGAAGGTGAGGGATCCTCAGCAGGGTTAGCACAAGGTGAGGTGCAGAAAGTCTCAGATCACCTAGCCTTTCCCTTACGAGAGATCCTTGGTATACTTCTAGTTTGTTCTTCCCCCAGGTTAATCACTGTGATGCTTCTCCTTCTCCACATGCTTGGGTGTTTTCTGGTCAGCCCGGGTTTACCAGTTCTGCCCAAGTTCCAGAATCAAGGGAAATCCTAGACCTTCAAATCAGGCAAGGATCTCGCGAGGCGGTTTCCATTTTCTTTGATTTCATTGCAGGGAAGATCACTGGTTGGTCTAATTGGGTGGATGAAGAGCTATCTGATGGGGGCTTTGGCAATTGCTTGGAGCGAGTTAGGATCTTGAAGTCAGTGGAAATTTTCAGGAACTTAGAAGGCTTTAGGGATGCCAAAGGTCTGAGACATCTGGTGTGCCGTTAGTCTTTCTCTCTTCATACATTTTTCTTTTCTGTTGGCGAATTCACCAATGCTCTAGAGGACGTGGTTAATAATTTCCTCCTCCCTATGTTTGGTGATGAGAATCATTTCAACATCTAGCTCTCTGCTGAGGGTCTCAAGGTTGAGGAGTGACTCTTCAAGCATTTTGGTGGGCGTACTGCTTCTTTTGGAGGTAAACTAGTCAGGATGGGTAAATGGGTAGCAACCCTTTCTCAAGAAAATTACAAAACTGTTAAGCAAGCTGGGTTCCTAGCACTGTGGTTGAGTAAATTTATCTTCAGTGAATTTCCTGGTTATGAAATCAAATCTACATTCTTCCATTTAGCCATTAAGTTGGCCCAGGGTACTAGGTATCCTTTGGCTCCCATGTTCTTATGTCATGTTTATTCCTAGTTAGACTTGCTCCATGGTGATGAAATTGAAGGTAATTCTTGCTATGCCATAACTTCATCTTGCACTGTGCCATTCTTTAAGTGTTTGTGTGGGATCGTTCCTCTGTCACTTTGGCGAAGTGTAGGAATCTAAAGTACATGAAGGATAAGTTCCAAGGATCCCCAGATGTCATCAAGGGCTTATGTGGCAATTCTACTGATGGCTATCCTATCATTTTTCGTTGGTCTAACTTGAAGGGTGGTAATGTCAATCTTATGGAGTTGTTTGACTAGAAGGGGCATTTGAGTTGGCGTTTCCCTCGGGATTTTAGTCTTGGATTTGTTTGTGATTCTATCTTGTCTTCCTTCTTAAATTCTTCAGGGCACACTTTTGATCTACGTCGAGGAGATGAAAGCAGCTTGGCGTACCTGGCTTGCACTAGCCTTTCATGGCTTCTAGTTCCTTCAATGAGTGGCCCTAAGTACACTAATTATTTTGTGCATCGGGTGCTTAGGCAGTTAGGATTTAATCAGGATATCCCACCAGTGTTTAAAGAGGTGGTGCCTTCTCTTCCATCACTGGATCCATTCCTCAGGCTTCAAGCCTTTTTTTTATTGGTCATAGAGGAGCCCCCAGTTCGTGGTGCCAAATTCTTAACGAGTAGTCTTTGTTTTGAGTGGCTTTATTGGTTATTGGGGGAGGGTTTAGAAGTCCTTTTTAGACTTTGTTGGTTTAGGTACAATTGGAAGGGTCCCTGACCTTGATCTCTTCTTTGCTCCCTCTTATAACAAGCATTTAGCTCTTCCCACTACCAGTGTTGTGTCTGCTGCAATAAGCAGCAAAACTAGTTTTGTGGAGTGGCTCGCTGCTACGGGTGGCTGGGTATCCTACGCCAATGATTTCCCTGCTTCTTGTCTAGGGTGCGACCTGATTGTGGACTCTTCTTTCGGTGTGCCTATTAAAAAGGGGTAATTGAGGAGATTAGTGCTACAACTTTTGTGGGTAAGGGTAAGGAGAAAAAAATCAAAAAGGAAACTAGCAAGAAATCTAAAGTTGAGGAGAGTGCTGAGGGTACTGAGGCTGACAAAGGTACCAAAAGGAGAAAGACTACTTTAGCTCCCAAGCAGCTTACTATTTCTGAGGACCCTGGGGAAGTGGACCCTTCTGCTATTGGAAAGGAGGTTAGCCATCCTCCCATCCCAAAGATCAGAGTAAAGACTAAGGTAGAGTCTTCTATCCTTTAGATCCCTATGGGTTTCCTTAAAGAAACTTCTTCTGTAGCTATTACTTCTTCAGCCCAAGGTTCTTCGGGGTCCTTTGCCATCATTCCTCGATCTCCTTAGGAACCTTTTGGGCATACCTGTAGTAAGTAGAAGACTGCTGAAGGACCTGTAGAGAGAGAGAGAGAGAGAGAGAGAGAGAGAGAGAGAGAGAAGGGCAATGCCTCATTCCCTTTTCTCTCATCCTTTCTTCTTTAGTTGCTCGTTGCCTTCTTATCTTATTTCATGTTTTGTTGCTTTACTGTGTTTCTCTTTCTCTTTTCTTTTATTGATGAGTGGTTTCTATTTTTGTAGTCTAAATGCAAATCCGACCCCAAGGGAGAAAAAAGCCCTTCCTCTTGTGATGATGTGGTGTTGGGGTCTAAAAAGTCACAATGTTGCACCAAGACCCAAAATGACACAGAGAATTAAACTCCATAAAAAATAAAATACTTGAGCCCACAATAAAGAAAAAAGATGGTAGACCCAAATCTATTAAGAGTTTTAAGGAGGAACCCAAACTCACGAATGGCTAAGCCTTAGAACTCATGAAATAAAGGGAAGAAGAAAGCCCAGCCTGCCAAGGTCAGAAAATCGCTAGGGAGCCTAGTGGTAAAAACTGGGTTGGGATACCTGGGGACTATTAGGAGCTCGGGATACCTGGGATGTGCAGCAAAGTCAGGGTTGGATTAAGACAGTTCAAGGGGAGGTGCCAAGAAACACAAGGAACGAGAACAGATATATCCCTATCAACCACCCAATGATGCAGCAAAGAATCAGAAGGCTTGTGAACCAACAATTCATGAACAAGGGGCTGGTACCTCAGGGAACCCAGAAAGAAGAACCATGAAAGGAAGTGGCTGGGAAACTTTCAACCTAGCATGAAGGAATCAGCTCACTTGGGAAAAATGACAAAGGGAAAGGTAGCCAAAAGCTAAATTTAAAAAGGTGGGGTTTAGAAGCCTTGAAGGAAGAAGGACCAAAGGTCAGCTCTTTAAGGACACTCCAAAACGGAAAGTCAACAAAAAGACTTTTGGGGAAGAAACCTCAAAAGAAGAAAATTATGAGGAAAGAGAAAGGGATCAGCCACCAATGTTGTTGGCACAACATTGGTTCTAATACCCAGGGGAGCAAATGGGGGGAATCAGTAGTACCCCAAGAACCCTAGGATAACACTATAAAAAGGGGAAGCAGCCAATAGTGAAAGGCATTTAACAACAATGAATTAGAGTAAAATCATTGAGAAAACTCTATTAGAATTCAAAAATGGAGAGAAAAGAAGGAAATACTGCACGGTATCCTCAAATAGTCACTAGATAACATACTTAGATTCAAAGGGATTCAAACTTTGCAAGTCTTAGAGGCCTGAAGAGCCATCTAAGTCTGTGATTTTTGAACTTATTTGGACCTTGTAACACGTCATAGTGAGCGTATTGTATTGCACAATTAAGAAAGTAATGGATTATTTTGCATTGTTTTAAGGACCCTTAATGCTTCATTTTTGTGTCTTTCCTTATAACTTCATTCCTTTGCTGTTTTTTGCTATTCAATGCATATATTTCTTATTTGTTAGCATGTATATGTTGTAGGATTCGTGCTCTGTGCACAATTTGGTTCGTAATCAACCCATTTAGCTGCGGTGAACCAAGCCCAATCCCTTAAAACAACAAGTAAAGAGTCTGAGATCCTTATTTCTACTTGGGCCTAGGTATTATCCAAAAAAGGACCCACACATGTGGTATGATACTTTCCATCCCTCCTCACTTCTTTCTCTACTTGTCTTTCCTTTTGGGCTTGTCCATTCCTGCTGTTGAGTTGCCAATTAACCCCCCTTTCTTTCCTTTCTTCTGTAGGTGGAGGTGCCTCCCCCTGTAATTGGTGGTACCTCACTGAGTTAAGTGTCTGGGGAAGCTAAGCAGGTAGTCAAGGATGCCAAGTCTGTGCAAGCTCTTATCTCTTCAGTTGGTCAAGATCTTGAAGCTACTCAGACCCCTGTCTCTAAAGATCCCAAGTCTAGGCAGACCCCTAGCTTAGCTAAAATTGTGATTGCTAAGCAAACTGTTAAACTCGTGGTCGCTAAGGAATCCTTTGGGGCCACAACTTCATCTACAAGAACAGGTAGGCCTTATCCTGTCCTTCATTCTTTTATAAATATATTAGCAATTGCGTTATTCATCTTTCATGTTTCTTTCCTTTTTAAAGACAATGCTTCCCTTTTCTTAGGCCAAACCAGTACCCAGATTGCCCTTGAAGCTGATCCCACCTCAGAGATAGAGGCCTCTGAAGGTGTGCGTTGTTTTTTTTTTTTTTTTTTTTTTTTTTTTTTTGTTTTGTTTTGTTTTATTTTGTTTTGTTTTTGTTTTTGTTTTGTATCAATCATGAGTTAACCCTCTATGCCCTTCCCTTCCTTTAGCAATTTTGCCAAAATTTCCTCTAGTTTCTTTCAACATGCAATGTGTTCTTCTACAATTTTGCTCTTTACCCTTTCCTTTTTCTCTCCTTCCTCTTTCCTATGCCTCTTCTTGCTTCATGACCCCATTGATTTTGCAGATGTTGATATGGGCACCAAGGAATCCAAGCTTGTGACTATTAAGGAAGCCAAATGACCCCTTTTCGTTGCCCAGACTGTTGAGGCTCAGCCAGTGATCTCCCAGACCACCCTAAGGCCTAAGGGTCTTTCACTTTCTGAGGAAAAAGATGCAACGATAAAGGAAGCCCCAGAGATGGCTGTTTCAGATCCTAGCTCAGGGCTTCTTGCCCTTTTGACTCATTATGACTCCCTAGAGTAGAGTTCAATAGCCATTCTGCAAGTCACTTTCATTGCTTGGGCCACCCTTTGTCAACTTCTTACGATTCTTTATGCCTACTGAGGGCTTGTCGCTCTTGGAGGGATTGCTTAGAGTCCACGGGGACTTCATTAGTGGGTTCAATGGAGGTTTGTTCTTGGGGAATATTCTGATGGAGCCCCTCGGTGCCATGCTGGTTTCCCTGAAGGATATGTCTCTTGATTCCTTATCTAAAGGAAGACTCTTAGAATGGAGAGGGGTGGTGCAGGATCTCATGCAGGCAAGACTCAATCTGTCTTTTTTGTTGGAGTACCTTTGGTCTTTGGCTCATGCACTTTTTTAGAGGAAGGTCTCTAAGGAACTTGATGTTGAGATTGCTACTATTGAGGAGGCTTTGGCCCATGCTCACAAGGTGCTGCAAGACTTGAAGATCAGATAGTAGCAGACCCTTTCTTCTCCAGCTACTTCCTCTACTTTTGCAGTTCCTTGGGAGGGTCCTTTGCTAGCTGGTCTCATACTTAGCTTTTTTTTTTTTTTTTTTTTTTTAAATTTTTTTTTAAATTTTTTTTTAAATTAAAAAAAAAGGAAGTTCAGACTGTATAAGTTGCTTTCCTTTCTTCTAGGTACTTTGAGTTGTTAAGTTTTTTTTCTTTCTTTTTGATATTTGAACTTCAGTAACTTCTTGCTTATAGTAACATGCACTTCATTTTCCTTTCTTATGCTGTCTTTTCCCTTTTTCCTTTGTTTTCTTCCTTTTTTTTTTTTTTTTTTTTTTCTTTTTTCAAAACTATGTCCTAGGCCATGGTTTTTGGGGATTCGCTTTGTGGCAGGTCTTGGGCCAGGTACTTTAGTGATTGTGCTCCTACACAAATCCTGGGCTAGGTACTTTAGATATTTATCCTCATTCAAGTCCTAGGTCATGGACCAGGTGGGCCCTTTTGTGACAAGTACTAGGCCAGGTACTTAGGAGGCTTGTTTTTCCACCCAAGTCCTGGGTCATGTACTTGGATCGATTCTGGTGCAGGTCTTGGGTCATGTACTAGAAAAAGACTTTTTCTTCCCTTTTGTTTTTGAATCAAGTACTAACCTAGGTACTCAGCCATGATCTTGGCCAAAATCAAGCTGTATTATATGTAGCACTGTTTACGCATAATTGTATGGTCTACTCAAATTTTTGAAGGAAGATTTCATTGAAATTCCTCATAATAACTTAAAGACATAAGATGGAAATGAGCCTGCCATAAAGGGGCCCTTTCAACATGGATTGTAAAGAAAAAAAGTTGCTAAATAAAGTACTTGGTAAAACAAGCATATGACAAAAGATAATGCCTAATAACATAAAGGGTAATGAAGAACTTAGCGACATGAAGGATGACAAAAGGGTCCCTGGTGTACCCAAAATCTTTAGGCATAGTACTGCTTCAACCATTTTTCATTTATGGGATTTGCCAATGAGGTCCTATCCACCTTTGCAAGGTAATAATACCCACTATCGTGGGCTTCCTTAACAACGTAGAGGCCTTCCCACTTTGGAGTGAACTTGGAGGGTCATGGGATGTTTTTCTGTACGTGTTCAGCTGCCCTTAGTACTAACTGCCCCTTTGCAAAGATCTTTGGGTTTATTTCCTGCTTATATACCTTAGCCATTTTCTGCTAGTGCCTTTGACTTCTCCTCCTTAAAACTTCTCATTTTTTTTCTAGTCCTTTAAGGTTTATCAGCCTTCCCTTGGCGGGTGTGTCATTCGCATCTCTTTGGATCTCCTCAAGCATCACCCTTGGTGTGGGGACAGTTAACTCTATTGGGCTGATGACCTTTATCCCATAAACAAGGGAGAATGGTGAAGATCCTGTAGCTATTTTCAGTGAGCTCTTGCATGCCCAAAGTAAATCTGTCAGGTAAGAGCTCCACTTTCCCTCGTACTCATGCTTCATTTTTTTCAGGATCTTCCGTATCACCCTATTAGTAGCCTCAGCTTGGCCATTTCCCTATGGATAATAAGGCGTGGATCTCCTGTGTTTAACGTGGAATGCCTTTAACAGGCTCTTTACATCCTTGTTTACAAACGGGGTACCATTGTCACTGATCAACTTCCTAGGGATCCCAAACTGTGTGATGATGTGCTCACGAATGAAGTTTGAATTTGTTGCTCTGGTGACCTTCTTTAAAGGGATGGCCTCTACCCATTTTGTAAAGTGCTCGGTGGCTGCTAAGATCCATATGTGGTCGTTGGAAGGTGGATTTATGGGCCCTATGAGGTCAAGCCCCTAAGTGTGGAAATGTCATGGGGTAATCATATCTTGTAGCGTATTTGGATGAGTATGTATTGCATCTCCTAGTACTTGGCATGCATGACATGCCTTAACCAGCTCCTTGGAGTCTTTCTTTATGGTGGGCCAATAATATTCTGATTGCAATAGTTGCCTATAGAGCCTTCTCTTCCCTGGGTGACTCCTACATTCCCCCGAGTGAACTTTCTTTACTGCTTCCCTAGCTTCCTTGGGCCCCAAGCATCTTAAAGGATCCTCGTTATACCTTTTTTTGAACAAAATACCATTGTACAAAAAATACCAGACAACTAGCTTCTTGAGTTGGCGAACTAGCTTCCTGTCAGCTGGTAAGATCCCTTAAGTCAGGTATTCTGCAAATGGAGTCCTCTAATTTTTTGCAACAAATACAACATAAATTTCCTCTTTGTCCATCGAGAGTTGGCAATTTTGATACTTTTCTTGTATAGTTGCAGCTTCTTTGTTCATGTTGGGCCAATAGTACTCCATATGCTATATCCTCCTGTACAGACTGATTTTTTCTGCGACCCCACATATCTGGTTGTGTAATTGCTCTAGCTTCAACTTTCCTTCTTTCTTGCTGATACATCTGGATAGGATCCTTCTAGGAAGTCTTCTGTATAGCTCCTCTTCTATCAAGATGTAATCTTTCAATTCTTTAATACTTCCCCCACGCTCTAGCTTTCCCACTTCTCTCTTTATCTCACTCCTCCAATCTTTTTCATCTAGTTCATCCGGAAACATCCTTTTAAGGGTCTCTACGATAGAGTTCTGCTGCTTGCTTTCCTTTATCAAGGGGCTTTCTTCCTTAAAAGGTATGGGATTCCAGGGTGGCCAGTGCATCAGTGAACCGGTTTTCACTTCTTTGGGCGTAATCCACAATAAAGGTTTGAAATTTCCCTTCTACCTTTTGTGCCTAAGTCCGATAGGATGCCAGGCTCTACTTCTTTAATGCAAAGTCTCATTTGACTAAGGAGACTACAAGATTGGAATCTCCAACTACCTTTATGTGCTTGATCCCCATACTAAGTGCTATAACCAGTCTAGTAAAGTACGCGTTGTACTTAGTAATGTTATTCAAACATGGGAACTTGAGTTTGAAGGATAATGGTATGGTGTCCCCATTTTCATAGCTCAGCACGACCCTTATACCATTCGAGGCTATTGTTGTTGACCCATCAAATCTCATGGTCTACTTCCTCCCTGAGAGTTCTACCACTGCCACTTCTCTTGGGATATCCTCCTTCAATGGACACTTTTCTTCTTCGGGGAACTGGGCTAGCAGATTTGCTATAGCCTAGCTCTTGACGGCCTTGGGTGTCCTTAATCCAATGTCATATTGGGAGAGCAATATTAGTCATTGCGTTACCTTTCTGGTCAATAAGGGTTGATGGAAGAGTGCCTTTATAGGATGAGACTTGGTCACTAGGAGGATTTGGTAGGATGGGATGAAAAGTAACGTTTCAGCCTTTGGAACGTGTAAATAACCACTAAGCATGCTCTTTCTATCTTGGGATACCTAATTTTTGTATCTTTCAAGGCCCTGCTCACATAATAAATAGGCTGCTCATTTCTTTCGTCATCTTCTTAGGCTAGTAATGTCCTGATAGCCTAAGAATTAGATGCTAAATATAGCAATAGAGGCCGCCTATGTATTGGCGTTTGTAGGATGGGTAGATGGTTCATGATCTATTGGATCCTTTGGAAGGCTCCCTGCTGTTCAGGTCCCCAGGTGAACTCAGCTTCCTTTTTCATTAGTTTGGATAGCTCACTTGTGACCGAAGCCAGACCTGACATAAACCTTCTGATGTAAGAGAACCTTCCTAATAAACTTTTGAGCTCTTTGACTGTTGTAGTACTTTTCATGGTTACGATGGCAGTGGCCTTGGTTGGATCTACACTTATGCCTCTGTGATGTACTAGGAATCCAAGGAACTTCCCAACAGATACCTCGAAGGCACACTTCAAGGGGATCATGCGCAGCTTGTACATCCTGCATCTTTCAAAGACTCGTTCAAGTACTTGGAATTGTCTTACCCTAGTCTTTGATTTCACCACAATATCATTCATATAATCTTCCATTTTCTTATGCATTATATCGTGGAAGATGGCTGTCATGGTGCACTGGTACGTGGCTCCTGTGGTTTTAAGGCCAAAAGGCATCACGGTGTAATAGAAGTTTCCTATCGGGGTCCTGAACGCTGTCTTTTCTACATCCTTGGCAGCCATACAGATTTAATTATATCCACTATACCCATCTATAAATGAGAATATGGAACTTCCCGTAGTTGAGTCTACGAGGATATCAATGTTAGGTAAAGGAAATTCATCTTTTGGGTTTGCTTTGTTTAAGTTGCAAAAATCCACGTAACATCGGATTTTACCATTCTTTTTCTTCATGGGAACTATATTGGAGAGCCATTTAGGGTGCTGGATAGGCTTAATGAACCCTGCTATCTGCAACTTTTTGGCTTCTTGAGTGATTTGAGCCTTTATCTCAATGTGGAAGACCCTAGCTAGTTGGATCACTGGATTGGTTCTCGAATCTACATTGAGAGAGTGGACCATTGGCCCGAGATCCAGGCCAGGCATCTCATCAGATGTCCACACAAACACATCCACATATCTTTTTAATAATTCCACTAATTGCTCTTTTTCTTGAGCTGATAGTTGGCTACTGATAAAAACGGGTTTTGGGGGTCCTGAACCAGCCCCCAAGTTTACTTCTTCCAACTCTTCTTTGGGTTGAATTTGAGCTTCTTTCTTCGGATCCTCTAGGATCTCCTTTTGACCCATCATGCAACCTGTTGGCCCGGGACCCTCCTGTAAAGCACATTCAAGTCTTGCGCACCTTCATAAGTGATATATCAACCTGCCCTCGGGTTCTCGGATTACCACACATTCCTTGGATCTTAAGGAGCTGGCTTCCTTTTTTTTTTTTTTTTTTTTTTTTTTTTTTTTGTCTTTTTCTGTTTAGGAGATCCTTTAGGTTGTGGGTACCTTCTCTATCTTTTTCTTCCAAAACATGTGCGCCTAGGGTCCTTGGTATGGAACACTCGTCATCTGGTGCTAACTTGTCATAAAACATTGTCTCTACAAAATTCACTTCTCTTTGACTGAGGGGATTCAGGATGGCAGGGATCCTTATGGGCCTCCCATTTAGTCTCCCTTTGACACACTGGTGGTACGTTGAGGGAATGAGGCGGTGCTTATGGAGCCAAGGTCATCCCAACAAAATATGATAAGAGACTTTTGAGTTGATCATATAAAACCGAGTTAGAACTACTATTGGGCCCTACCTTTAAGGCCAATTGCATGTAACCCTCAATGGATTTTGTGACCCCTCCAAATCTTGTTATATTTACAGGAGCCCTTAGGATCCTTTTGCCAGCCATGCCAACAGCCTCTAGGGTACTTAGGGCAAGGAGGTTAAGTGAAGTTCCTGTGTCTATCAACGCTTTCCTGATTTGAATACCATTTATGGTGACTGTCAAATAATATGATTCGGGTACTCAACTTCCATATCTTCATCCATGAAAGTTATTACATTAGTTGTTTCTAAGAAAGCTCGATTGGCGTGAGATTCTACTGTGAAACACTCCACCCTTGAGTCTGCTGCAATGCTCATAAGAGACTTTGTCGCAATCCTCCTTACTTCTGGTCCAAATCCCAATTGGTTGAATAGTGACCTGAACTTGGTGTTCTTTTGAAAAGGTTTGACTATGTTTGGATGGAAGGATCCTTCCGACTCTTTTGCCTTCGCATCAGCCAGGTTCCTATGAATTACCATAGCCACCTTCTTATTTCCTTTGTGATTGGGCAAAGGGTTCCTTTGCACCTCTGGTTCCCATTAGGTAAGCTCCAAGGCCCCCTTCCTGAGTTTCTTGTGAAAAAGCCTTTAGAGGGTCCAACAATCCTTGGTGGAATGCTTGACATAGTTATGAATTCTGCAAAACAGGGGGTTCTTTCTTTCTTCTTCAGTGGGTGGCCTAGACCTGGTGAAAGGTCTGACAACCCCATCCCCAATCCATTTGTCTAGGACATGGTTTAGCTCTTCTACAATACATAGGATCATAGGTGGTTCGTCGGTCACTTTTCCTTCAGGCTTTTTCCTCTTTTCTCCCACTGAAGCTGTCATGGCTTGGGAAACTAGTACCCTCTTCGTTTTTATGGTTAATGCTGTCCTTTTGGTTCTTTGTAGCAAGTCGATAGACTAGCTTATCCATAAGTTCTCTAGATTAAGTCTGTAGTCAAAGAGCAAGTTGGATATACAGGTCTCCTCAAGCTCCTTTTCTTCGTGGTCTCTATAGCAATTTAGGGAGACAACTTCAAATCTCTTGATAAACTGGAGGGGATCCTCCCTAGGCCTTTGCTTCACCATCTGAAGGCTCTGGAAAGTGACTTTATCCTCGTTTGGGTAGTACTTTGCATAGAATCTTTCCATCATATCATCCTAAGTCTTGATGGACCTGGGTCTCAAGGTGGTATACCATGTATATGCTCTGTCCACTAGGGACTTAATGAATTCTCTCAAACATAGTTCTTTATCCTTTGCATAGGGACCTATAGTGTGCATAAATCCACTCACGTGCTCTACAGCACTCCCATTCCTTTTATCAAATGGGTGGAATTTTGGGGGTTCATATCCTTTGGGGTAAGGCTTATTGAGGAGCTTCGGTGGAAATGGGGGATCCCAAGAAAATTACTTGGGAACCCCTGAAAGCTTCTCCATTTCTTGTTCAAGAAGGGCATTCACATATGCTAAACTAAGATATTAGGGATTAGCTCCCCTTCTTACTACCAACCCTCCTTTAGGCTAGACCCTTTCCTGGTTGACCAAAAGAGGAGCGTTGTCTCTAATCTCTTAAGTTCTTCCTTCTTGGAAGAGACGGATCTCTTGCTGGAGGTCCTTCATCATTTCTGCCATTTAGACCATAGGATCTAGCTCTCGCATCTCGCACCTTTGCCCTGAGTCAACCTCGGGTTCTACCAGGGGTACCTCATTCCTTTGCCTGGAAGCCACTTCATTTTCTCCCATAGTCTCTGATGCCATGGGTGGTATGTTGGCACCCTTGCTATTCCTTGGCCTTGAAGCCATGCTTTGCAAAGGGATGCTTCTTCCCTCTTCTTTGTCCAGTCCCCAATAAAGTTGTCTTAAAATGTGGGTTCTTATTTTTGACAGTACCCAGGTCTAGGTAGAAACAAGGATCCTATGCCTTATACTTGTGGTTTAGTGGACTAGGCTTGGTTCATCGCAATTGTGTTGGGCTGATTACAAACCAAGTTATGCACAAAACATTATTCCTATAAAACATACACATTTATACATACAAAATATATACGTATTGTACAGTAAGGAAACAGTAAAGGAATAACAAAAAGGTAAATAAGACGTTAGGGATCCTCAGAATGATAAATAATATTTCATTATTTTCTTGAGTTTTAGTACATTGGGTCCTTTCTCCACTGGGATATGTCACTAGGTCCAAATAAGTTCAAAAGTCATAGACTTAGATAGCTCTTTGTAGGCTTCTAAGACTTGTGAGGTTTGAATCCCTTTGAATCCAAGTGTATCCTCTAGTGCCTGTCTCAGGATCCTTCACAGTGTTTTCCCTCTTTTCTCATTTTTTGAATTCTAAAGAAGCTTTTCAAAGGATCTTTTTGCTCTGATTCTCTATTGCTGATTGGTTTTTGCTGATGGCTTCACCCCCTTTTATAGTACATTCCTAGGGTTTTTGATGTACCACTAATTCCCTCCATTTGCTACTCTGGGTACCAGAACCAATGTTGTATCAACAATATTGGTGGCTTGTCCCTTCCTTATTTTCTCACTATTTTCCCCTTTTAAGGTCACCCCCCCCCCCCCCCCCCAAAAAGTCCCCAGTTGACCTTCCTCTTTTGGGAAGTCCTAAGAGTTGATTTTCAATCTTTTCTTCCCAAAGCTTCTAGATGCTCCTTTTCAGACCTACCTTTTTAGTTGCTTCACCTTTTGTCATTTTCTCTAAATGGCCAGATTCCTCCTTGTTAAGTTGAAAGATCCCCAGCCACCTTCGTTCATGATCCACCTTCTTGCGTTCCCCGAGATACTAGACTTCTTTTCATGAAGTGTTGATTTCTAAGTCATCAACCTTTTTCTGAACCATGGGCGGCTTATGGGACATGCCTATCTTTGTTCCTTGTGTGCATGAGCATGCCCCTTTGAGCTATCCCAATCTCAGCTAATCCCTTTCTGCATTTTCCGAGGATCCCATCTTCCTGGGAGTCCCAAGGTATCTTGGTTCAGTCCCTTTCTGGGCTTCCCAGGAAATTTTCCTCACCAATGCTGGGCTGAGCTTCCTTTTTTCCTTTTCCTTTCTTTTCTAAGGCCCAAAGCTTGCCCATTCATAGGTTTGGGCCTCCTCTTGCTTATTTTAAGTGGGCCTTGGTTGGCGAATTGGGCCTTGCATTTTTTGAGTGCCCCCTTGGGTTTTAGATTTCAATATTTGTGATGTTTTGGGCCTTAACACAATACTTGTGATATTTTGGACCTCAACAATAGCTTAGTGGCATAACCTCCTTTCTTTTATTAGGAGAATAATGTTTCAAATCCCCCTTTCGTATTGTACTTTCAAATTATAGACTTAAAAAAAGAAAAGAAAAAATTGATTCAATCATTACCTTTGAATGGTTGACGACTTGACGTTATGTTACTTTTACATAGTTTAACATTTGGATGATTTGCTAACTTATATGGTCTTTTTTTTTTTTAAAATAAAAAAATTTAAAAAATTGGTCGGATCATGGTTCAACTTACTTTTACTCTAGGTAAAAAATTTTTAGATTTGGAGTGGGTCATTGGGTTTGGGTCAATTTTGCCATGTCTATTCTTGGATAGGGAATTATAAAAGTCCTTAATTGGTTTCAGTGTTCATAGAATTTCATTGTAGTTTTTAATTGTGACAAATGCAGTGTTCTATTGGCAGAAAATTATTGAAAATTTTTCTTAACTGAAAAAAATTATTAAAATCTTATTGAGAATAACATGAGAGAAATACCGATATCTTAAAAAGAATTAATGTTCAATTTGCAGTATATTCTCGAAAAAAAAGTGCCATGCAAAAAAAAAAAAAAAAAAAAGATTTTAATTTTCTTGGGAAGTCCATATCATATGTATCGTTAAATTGTAATTTCGAAGTCGCAATGATGTATAACGGGTGTTATGGTCCCTTGGTAGTACGATGACATTAATTCCGAAGAAAAAAAAAATTCATTGATGTGAAAGAAGCATTTGATAATTTAATACGTTTTTTGTTTTTCTTCCCCACTCTCTTTCTTTAATATCATCCACAAAGTGTGATGCATGCAATCATTATTCTATTTCGGTTTTACGCAAAACCAATAATATATGTGAAGAATAGGTCCTCAAAAGCCACAGAGAGTCCCTAAGTCATATTTAGTGGAGGAGGTTTCAGCACAAATCAAGGTCATTTAATTGATTGTCAATGTCAAAATAAAAATTTTCAGTTCCATACACCAAAAGGGCAGTGCCTTTCATTGCGCAAAATTATCATTGTTACTTGCCCTGGCTACTGTCAATTGAATGACAACTATCTGTTTAATATTCCTTAAACCCATTGGAGAGAAATGACTAAGAACAGTACAATTAGTTTCTTGATCACTCAACTAATTAAAAACCTTACATCAGAGTAACAACAAATTAATTATTTAATATACTTGCTTCAAAATGTGTATCAAATCCAATTTGAGAGAGTTTATTATTGTTGTCCCAACAAGAATTGAATACAATCTCATCTTTGTAAATGAACCCTTCAAGCTGCTTAACATTCAAGTAGATAGAAAACACCTCTTTATGAGAGATTTAGTGCACAAATAGGAGTGTCTCTTTCTCCTTCTTCACTACTACTCTTAATTACCTTTTCCTTCGAAGTTAAAATGTGATTTTTCACAAGCTATTTGACTTTGTTGCAAGTTCCTTCCCCTCTTTTGAAGGTTTTCTATGTGCTGTATAACCTCAAGAAGTACTGTAGCCTTCTTCATTATCTGCGTAGATGTGAGTAGCAGATTCAGCTCTTCGAACTAAACCCAAGTCAGCAAAGAATAATCAAATTTAGATACAAGGCACATCAACAAAAAACCCCAAATAATACTATTGAGTCAAAGACATTTACAATGAGAGTAAATTAAAAGATTTCTCTGTTTTATTTATTTATTTATAGATTCGATAATATTTCAAATATATGATTTTCGTTTCATGACGATTGCTCTTTATCATCAAGCTAAGGTACTGATTGATTTTTGGTGTAAGTAGGAATTAAACCCTAAATCTTTTATTCAACGACAAAATTTTGTTCTTTTGTAAATATTTAAATATAGAGAATTCTATTCCTTCATTAATACAAATTAATATTTTTAATTCACTTTTTAATGGTTTGATTTTGAATTCAAAATTTTTAATTACAACACCATGTTTATAACTTTTCGTGTTCAATTCATAATAAAAACCTTACCTCAGAGTAAAGGGTGAAAACTAAACACACACCAAAAAAAAAAAAAAAAAATCATTAATTAATATACTTACTCCATCTTCAAAATGTGTATCAAATTTCAATTTGAGAGATATTACTATTCTTGTCCCAACAAGAATTGAATACAATCTCAACTTTCTAAATGAACCCTTCAAGCTACTTAAAATTCAAGTAGATAGAAAACACCCCTTTATGAGCAATTGAGTGCACAAACAGGAGAGTCTCTTCTCTTTCATGGCAACTTTTGTTAATTATCCTTTCCTTCAAAATTAAAAGTGTGTTTGGCATGATTAATTTTGTTAATTTATTTTACTATTCAGCTTATTTTTGCAACTATTCATAGGTCTCACTGCACTTTTTGGTACTATTCTTGAGTCCCACTATACTATTTCAATTAACTTTTACTTTTATCTACAGTACTTTCAATAAAAAGTTTTCAGTTTTAGCAAAATAAGTGGATCTCATGAAGCACTGTTAGCCTTCTTCATTATTTGTGTAGACGTGATTATTATTTGTGTAGACGTGAGCAGTGGATTCAGCTAAACCCAAGTCAACAAAGTAGCCCAATCAAATTCAGATACAGGGCACATCAACAAAAGATCCCAAACAATAACTATTGAGTCAAAGACATTTCAATGAGAGCAAATTAGAAGATTTCATTCTCTTTTTATTTATTTATTTTTATCAAATACAATAATATTTCAAACCTATGGTTTTACTCCATGATGATTGATCTTTATTATTAGGCCAAAACATCAATTGGTTCTTGGTGTAGGCGGATCTTAGATCTCTTACTCGACGATAAGATTTCGTTCTTTTTAAATATTTAAACATTGAATTCTACTTATTCGTTAATGCAAATTAATATTTTAAAATCACTCTTTAAGTGTTATTTTGAATTCAAAATTTTTATTTACAATACCATGAAAAGTAGGGGTGGCAATTCGTATTCACATGTCAAGTTCGTGTCGTTTCAACTTATGAGTATTCGACTATATGGGTCAACCTTAACCCGACATGTTTATTAAATGGGTTAAGATTCCTCAAACCTAACACAACCCATTTATTAAACTAGTTAGTCGTGTCGACTTATATCATATTTATCAAAATGGAAAAAAAAAAAAAAAACTAATTTTAGTATTAACCAAATTGATATGAATTATGAAAAACCAAACAAATAAATATTTTTAACATAAAATTCAAAACCAACGAGAAACTACGTCACTAATAATCATTTAAAACTAAAACATATCTCAATATCACAAATAATCAATTATAATATGTCAAAGAAAATAAACCACAACAACTAATAAGTTTATATATCTAGGGTTTGAAGGGTATATTGGTAAAATGTCATTTAATTAAACGGGTTAAACAGGTTTCAAGTGATGGACACTAACCCAATCCATTTATTAAACTGGTTAGTCGTGTCAACCCGAATATGACACGAACCCATTAAGTCTCAACTCATAACCTACTAATTTCGTGTCGTGTTGTGTCGGATTTGTGGGTTGTGTCCAATTTTGCCACCCCTAATGAAAAGTGTTTTTAACTTATCAGCAACTTGTAATTACATATGAGGATTGAAAGTTCTTCAGTTGTATGCTTTTGTTAAGCACAATAGGAATAACTCATGATCCGTTAATATAATAATTGTGTTGAGAATTAAGAGCAATAATTATGTCACGTATTAGATAATATGTATCTTCTCTTACACAATATGTGAGTCTCGCATAGTAGTGAGCTTGTGCGACAGAAGATGCATATATCTGATATACAAGATACATTCTCAATTAAGAGACTGTGTTGTCGCCAAGAGTTTTGTGGCTTACCTTGTACCTCTACTTTTTAGTGTTTCCAACCTAGATATTCAGAGTCCAAATCTCCCCATCCAACTATCTAGTTATAAAATTGAAGAAAAAAATCACATGTTGTTAGTGGCATAACCTTCTCTTTTTTATTAGGAGAATCGTGATTTAATTTCCCCTTCTCCATTGTACTGTCAAATTTAAATAAATAAATAAATTTTAAATTTGAGCTTGCACTTGCGCTTGTGCTTGGATAGTAAATGATAAAAATTCTCTTTTATTAGGAGAATCATTATTCAAATTCCCATCTTCTCTTATTATACCATCAAATTATTAAAAAAAAAAAAAAAAGGAAAAAACTGAAAATTTGCATTGGAAAGTCCATATGCATCCTCAAATTGTAATGTTGAAGAATGATGTATATATACGGGTGTTATGGTTCCTTGGTAGTACGATGAAATTATTATAGAGTGGATGGGATGGTTTAAACTTTAAATTTGTTTCCTCTCAAAAAATAATAATAAAAATCTTATTGTTAATTCCAAAGAGAGAGAAAAAATCATTGATGTGAAAGCAGTCAGATAATTTCTTACGTTTTTCTTTTTCTTTTTTCTTCCCCCACTTTCATTACTTTTTAATATCATCTACAAAGTTGAATGCATGCAATATTGCTATCGTGTTCATCTATTCCGGTTTTACTCAAAACCAATAATATTTGTGAAGAAAATAGGTCCTCAAAAACCACAGTGAGCATGTAATTCATATTTAGTGGAGGAGGTTGATCAGCACAAATCAAGGTCATTTGATTGTCAATGTCAAAATAAAATATTCAATTCTTTAAAACCAAAAGGGGCATATGCCTTTCATTGTGCAAAATTATCAATGTTACTCGACCTCATGATTTATTGTCAATTGAATGACAACTATCTGTTTAGTATTCCTTAAGCCCGTGAAGAAATGACTACTAACAGTACAATTAATTTCTTGATCACTAAACTAAAAGCCGTACATCAGAGATTCAGGGTAAAGAAGAAAACTAACACAAAGTTAATTAGTTAATATACTCACTCTGCCTTCAAAACGTGCATCAAATTCCAATTTCAGAGAGAGGTTACTACTGTTGTTTGAAAACGATCTCAACTTTGAAATGAACCCTTCAAGCTGCTTCAATTGTAGATAAAAATCTATGGGTATCAGATTATGACTTGACAGTAAGAATGGGTTTTAAACTTCTATTATGTTTTGGACAAAGCTTAGATACGGTTTTTAACTACTTTTTATTTTTTTATTTTTATAAAAAGTTCTAAATTAAATTTAACCACGTAATTGAATTGATCAATGAGTCACAGTTGAATTTAATTATCTTTGAAGAAAATAATATTTTTTGTGTCAAATTGGTTAATACAATTAAATGGTTGAAATTTACTTGGAAAATCTAAGGTATAGACTGTTTAAACTAAAACCAAATTTCGATTAATCTTGGTTTGTTAATTACCTTTTCAAGTTACTCAAAATGATTGTGGATGGATTGTTATTACCTCGAGATGGTTCTCAAGATATTATTACTAGCTCGAAATGTTATCTGACCTCAAAGACTAGAGTCTAGGGTCTGGAAATGCCTAACTTAATAGGAATTTGGAAACACACACAAATTAACAATTAAAGGGAATGAGAAATTTTTAAATGACAAAGTTACTTAATTGACTTAAGCAGTTTACAACATCTTGAAATCAAAGAGCTTGAAGTAAATCATCTGGATTGAACTAAAACTTAGGCAAATAATCCTGAATAAAGTCATATCATAGGAATTCAGTTGATTCAATCCTAAAACACTAAATTGCATCGAAATGGAAGTTCATACTGATCAAATTGCCACAAACATGTACATATCACATCAAACTTAAAAATATTCACAAATATAAGTATCAAGATATAAACTTACGTATCCTATACCATGGTCGTTGTTATGTGCTCAGAAATAAGTTCTCTGATTTGTTCATGAGGTTTGTGGCGTCATTTGAAGGTGGGATGGAACGCTCTGAACGCTCTCTCTCCCTCGAAGAACAAGCGGAGCTTGCCCGCAGTAATAAAAAAGTCAAAAATGTGAACCATGCTAGATTCTGTGAAGGCCAAAGCTCAGGTTCCTCATCTCCTAGCTTCGCTGGGGGTTCTGGCAGCCAAAATTCTTCCTTCAAGGACAAACTTATGGGTGAAATACCAAGTGCATACACGCAGGCTTTTTGTTTTAAGGAGTTCATGGATGATGATGCCAAGTCGGATGACGAAGTGGAAACACTCAAGCAAGGTATGGTAGCTGTGAAGTTTTCGAAGGAGCTTAAAGAGATTCAGAGACCATGGGCAAGAGCTTTGATTGTGAAAGTGTACGGTAGAGCTATTGGATTAAATTTCCTTCAAGCTAAACTATTGTCTATGTGGAAGCCAGTAGGGCGTTTGGAAGTTGTAGATATAGAACATGGCTTCTTCCTTGTATTGAGAGTAGATGTTGAGAATGTTCTGAAGAAAGGCCCTTGGTTTGTAGGAGACCATTTCCTCTTGGTTAGACCATGGGAACCAGATTTCAAGCCTGACTCAGCCAATGTGTCTTCCATTGTAGTTTGGATAAGACTCAATGGATTACCAATTAAGTATTACAATGCTAAGGCTCTTCAACATATCGGAAAGGCTATTCGCAATGTGTTAAGGATTGATACATTTACTGCGACTGAATCTAGAGGCAATTTGCAAGGTTGTGTATCCAAGTTGATGTGGATAAGCCGCTTATCACTACGGTGATGATAAAACTTAAGTAATCAGTTACATATGAGGGTATTCATACCTTTTGTTTTGAGTGTGGAGGAATGGGCCACAGAAGAGAGTTCTGTCCATTTGTTGTTAGGCCGGTGCTGCTGTGTGAGGAAGCGGAGTTGGGAGGTGCAAGTGATAGAGGAGCAAGCTCACACGTTGTGCATGCGGCTGATGACGCTGAGGTAAAGGTGGGACTATATGGCAAGGAGCATAATGCCGTATGTAAGGACGTGCATGAAGGATTGTATGGGCCATAGGTGGTCGTGCCACGCAGGAAGAAAGAGACAAAAATTCAGAGGAGTACTGGTTCCTTACCTAACCACGGTCTGGCTTATGAGCAGAGGAATAACAGACACTAGGTAGCAAATAGGAAGGCTTGGGCTGGTGTGGAGAGGGATGATGGTCCCAGCGGGCTGAACAGGGAGACAAAGAGAAAAATGTCTCCCTTGAGGATTTTGGATAAAGGCCGAGTGGAGCAGGTGATACATAGAATAGGGAAAGAAGCCTAATCCGGTTTGGCCCAAAGTTTAAGTTTAAAAGTAAAAGAATCAAGAGTTGATAAAGCCCAAAAGCCTAACTCAGTAAAGGGAATAAAGGTTGTTGTGCGTGTAAGGGTTGGTCATACTCCTCTAAATAGCGTCATTGGGGAAGACGACATGAAGGAGTTGTCTAAGATGCGAAGTAAGGAGCTAAACACGCCGTCGCACATGAAGGGCTGTTCATATCTTGATGTTGGCTATGGAGATACAAGGTCGAGAACTGCTGAAGATTTTCACTTCGCTACCATCGCTGTGTCAGAATGGGTCAAAATCAAAGAGGAAGCATTGGAAAAAATGTTGGTGATTGGGTTGGCCGTGAGGTGAGTAATCTTAACTTGGATTATGGGTTGAGGCAACCTAAAGATCAAGAAGGCGTGGAAGGAAGGTTGGATGATTCTATCTGACCTAGCATGGAAAGTAGTGACGACTTGGTGGGCTTTCCTTGCAGTTGTTCCGGCACCGGAGAAGGAACACAGGAAGCTCAATCTGTTCATTGTTCTATAAGTGATGGGAGTGGGGGTTGTGCAGCTTATGGTGTGGATCAAATGGAATTGGAAGGGGGTGAAGATGGTAGGGCTTCCTTTTGATGTTTGTTAGAGCCCATTCCAAAGATTCCTCATGAATAACATCATTTGGAATTGTAAAGGTGCTTCAAAGCTCTCCTTTCAAAAGTATGTTAGGGAGCGGGTTCTAAGTCATAATCTAGCTATCCTGGTGGTAATGGAAACCCGAGTTGGGGGAAACAGAGCAAGAGAAATCACTGAGAGGCTTCCTTTTAATGGAGCTATCCATTTTGATGCAGTTGGATATGCTGGTGGAATAGGGGTGCTAAGAAATTCAAATAGAGTTGAGGTTGCCCATTTGGCCAGCATTGAACAAGAAATTCACTTCACGGTTAAGGTACGAATTTCTAATGTAATTTGGCTTTTCTCAGCTGTGTACATTAGTCCTAGGAGTGCTGAAAGGCACATTTTTGTGGAATAACCTCATGGAAGTTGCAGACCTTCATAATATGCCTTGAGTTATAGTAGGGGATTTTAATGAACCTTTGGTAAATGATGATAAATTTGGGGGTAGAGCGGTAAGTGTGAATAAGTCTCTTTTGTTCAAGGAGTGTTTAGATAAATGCAATATGATAGATATCAGTTTTGTGGGGCCTCGATACACATGGACCAATAGAAGGGAAATTCAAGCTTTGATTTAGGAAAGGATAGATAGGTTCTTTATGAATCCTAAGTGGTGCTTGCTAAACCCGGATGCAAAAATTACCCATCTATCTAGGTATCATTCTGATCATTGCCCTGTTCTGCTAGATATGCTACCAAGTTTAAAGGGTGGAAAAAGGATGCCTTTTAGGTTCCAAATGTGCTAGTTGTTAGACCCTACTTTCCCTGATGTTGTTTCTCAAGCATGGGAAGGTGCAAATAATCTAGTTGAGGCAGTTGATAGCTTCACTAGGAATATTGTAGCTTGGAATAAAAATCAGTTTGGGAATATTTTTACAAGGAAGAGAATTCTGATGGCTAGGATCAATAGTATTCAGAGGGCTATTGCTAGCAAACCTTCTAGTTTTCTTCTTAAGTTGGAAGAGGATCTCCTTAGGGATCTTGATCTTGTTCTTAATTAAGAGGAGGAGTTTTTCTTCTTAAGTTGGAAAAGGGTCTCCTTAGGGATCTTGATCTTGTTCTTAATCAAGAGGAGGAGTTATGGACTCTAAAGTCTCGGGTAAATTGGATGGTTTAGGATGATCATAATACAGCTTTCTACCATGTTTCGACATTGGTTAGGAGGAAAAGGAATTAGATCATGACAATCAAAAATGCAGTGGGGGAGTGGATTCATGAGGAAAGTGATATTAAAGAGGTTATTAGAAGTGGTTTTAATAGGATATACTCGATATCTCATGAGACTGCTTCAAGGGAAGACCCTATCATATTACAGTGTTAGGCTAGACTGTCGGACAGGGATAGAGAGAGCATTGAAGAAGAAATAAAGCCCGCATTGTGGTCCTTAAAACCATTTAAAGCCCCGGGTTCGGATGGGCTTCATGCGGGTTTTTTCCAAAAATTTTGGTCGATAGTGGGGGACTCAATGATTAAGGAAGTTAAGCAGATTTTTAGGAATGGGAAGTGCCTGAGCATTTGAATAAAACTCTCATTGCATTGATTCCTAAGATCCTAGGTCCTGAGACATTAGGTAATTACAGACCTATTAGCCTTTGTAACACGGTGTATAAAGTGGTGACCAAGATTATTGTGGCAAGGTTGAGACCTTTCTTGGATAAGCTTATATCTCCCTTACAGAAGGCTTTTGTCACGGGTAGAAAAGGTATTGACAATGTCATCATTGCTTAGGAGATAATTCATTCCCTTGGGAAAAAGAAAGGGAAGACGGGGTATATGGCTTTAAAGATAGATTTGGAAAAGGCTTATGACAAGCTTGAGTGGCGTTTTATTCGAAACATGCTTGCTAGGATTAATCTTCCCACAAAGCTCATAGATGTCATAATGAGTTGTGTGTCAACGGTCTCCACTTCCATCTTGTTTAATGGGGAAGCTTTAGATTAGATTCTACCTTCTAGAGGGATAAGGTAGGGTGACTCGCTTTCCCCTTATCTTTTCATCATTTGCATGGACTTTCTTGGGTAGCTAATAGAAGAGATGTGCAATATGAAGACATGGTAGCCAGTAAAAGCCTTTCAAAGTGGTCCTGAATTCTTTCATCTTTTATTTGCGAACAATCTCGTCTTTTTTGCTAAAGCAGATTGGGTAAATTGTTTTGCCATTAGAGATGTTCTTGATGAGTTTTGTGAGTTATCTGGGCAATCAGTGCGTGAAGCTAAGTCAAGAGTGTACTTCTCTCCAAATGTGGACAGAGACACAAGGGAATTACTTTGTGACATTCTTGGGTTTGCTTCCACCCTTTTCTTAGGGAAGTATCTTGGCTTTCCTCTAAAGCATCATAGATCTTCATCTCAAGAGTACAATTTCATCCTTGATAGAGTGAAACAAAAACTCTCAGGTTGGAAGAATAACATGCTCTTTGGTGGGGTAGACTGTTCTCATACAAGCCTCTTTGGCTGTTGTACCTTCGTATGTTATGCAATGTACCCATTTGTCTAGCAAAATTTTGGATGAGTTAGATAGAGTGAATTGAAATATCCTTTGGGGTTTATCGGAGGCAACCAAGAAGATTCATTGGGTTGGTTGGGATAAGTTGATAAAGTCTAAGGAGGAAGGGGGACTTGGGCTGCAATTAGCAAAGGGCAAGAATATAGCTCTCTTATTTGAGCTGAATTAGAGGTTCCATAATGAAAAGAAGGCCCCTTGGGCTAGAGTGTTGAATCTGAAATATTGTAATTAGAGAAGTAGAGGTGCTTCCAATGCTAATAGGCTGCCTTGTTCTCACATATGGGCTGTTATGAAAAAAGTGTTAGGTTCTAAATGTTTAGAACAATTGGCAAATCATAAACACAAACTTGGCTAGATATAGATCTTAGAGTCTATAGGTTTTATTAGACAATGCTTAAGGTGATTCAAGTCAAGATTCAAGAACATACAAGCTACAGGAAGAAGACTTCATATTCTGTCTAGTTCGATCGATCGAAGAACAGGCTTGATCAATTGAAAATCGTTTCTGTAGAATTTTAAGTTGGCCCAAACAGTCAGCTTAAGCCCATTTAGGATTAGAGTTTCAGATCTACTTCTCCCACTATATAAAGGAAACCCTAAGTCACGTTTTTGAGAGCTTTGAGAGAGAGAGAGAGAGAGAAGAGTGGAGTGTGCCTCTTTCGTATTTAGGGTTTTGTACCCAAACCTCTCCAAGGTCTTTGTTGCTCATATTGCTGTTTTGTGTAAATCTCTTGTGAGATCTACAGGAGTTTTCCTTTATACAAAGCTTAGGATTTTCAAGGTGGAGATGTTATCTGCATCTTGATGATCAATTCAGTTGCTGCCATTGGGGTTTAAAGAATAACAAGCGTGGGTGCTTGTAGCTGATTGGAGAATCCAAGAAAGAAGAAGTTTGTGGATTCGGAGCTTGCACGTGGTTGTGTCAGTGAGTTCTACTGGTGGGTAGCATTAGAAAGTCATGCGAGGAGCTTGTAAGTCCTTTTTTATGAACTTCGATTCTTTCACATAGTGGATTCAGGTTTACCTTGAGGATAGCTAGGTCAAATCCTCCCCAGGTTTTTACCGTGTGGTTTCCTGGATGATTATATTATTGTGTTTTTTATATTTCTGCTGCTTTATATTCTTGATATGATTGTATGTTTGTGATAACCTAGAACTGCATAATTTGACTAAGTTAATCACTTGGCTAATTAACTAGGTTAATCTGGTTGGTTTAAAGGGTCTAAAACTGTTCAAAAAGGTATGGATATTTTTAATAAAGGAAGCAGGTGGCTGATTGGTAGGGATAGTGGGCTGAATGTAGCAAAATAAATGGACAAATGGAGGTTCTCTTAGAGGGTTGATTCAAGGTCCTATCACGAGGGAGGCTAGCCATCTAGAAGTTAAAAACTTTATGATGGACACGGGTTGGGATTAGGGGAAGATACCCTTTGAACTTCCCTTAGAAGTTAAAAGGATGATTCAAGCAACCCCAGTGACGCTGTTAAGTAGAGGTGTTGATAAGTTGGCTTGGTCAGGGTCTCCTAAAGGCACCTTTGATTTAAAGAGTGCTTACAAGATTGCAATGGGGGCTGAATGTATTGAATATTTCTTAGCGCATTGGATTTGGAAAGTGAATACTCTTCCAAGGATTAGAACTTTTCTTTGGAAATGTGTTCACAACAGCATTGGAGTTAAGGTTTGCCTTGAGAGGAGGGGATTTAGTCATGATACTACATGCCCTTTATGTCAGGAAAGAGCTGAAAGCATTTTACATGCCCTGAGGGACTGCTCACTATTAAGATGCATGTGGAACTAGTTGGGGGTTATGCCCTCTAATCAAGCTTTTTGGAGGAGTAACCTCCAAGACTAGCTGATGTTAAATAGCAAATTTAAGCACAATTTAGGTGCTACTCAATTGCCTTGGAAAATTTTTTTTTCCCTTTGCTGTGTGAAATGTTTGGAAGAGTAGAAACAATTTGGTTTTCAATGGCAAAAGTAGGAACCCGAATCTAGCTTTGGTGATTGTAAATCAAGCTGTAGAATTTTTTTCATTGCCTTTTCTCTCCAAGGTTGCTGACCTGGAATGTCATGATGAGGATTAGATGGGAGAAGCTGATCCAAGGATGGTGGAAGCTTAACACAGATGGCTCATATTGTGGTAACACAGGCTTGGCAGGATGTGGAGGGGTGGTTAGGGATGATGTAGGCAGGTGGGTTATTGGGTTTAGTAGGAGTATTGGCAGGACAAACAGTTTTGCCGCTGAGCTATGGGGTTTAAGGGAGGGCCTTCTTCTATGCAGCAACCTCAACATTAATCCTCTTGAAGTTGAACTTGATGCCAAGTCTATTGCGGATGCCTTAGGGAACCCCTCATATGTCAATAACGTCGTATCACCTTTGTTGGATGATTGCAGACTTTTGATCTCTCGCATACCGCAGATTTGTATTAAGCACTGCTTTTGTCAGGCGAACAGGTGTGTGGATAGTCTTGCTAGGATGAGCTTTTGTCTAGATGTTGATTTTGCTACCTTTGATAATCTGCCTGTGGACTTAATTGATGTTGTTAAGAATGACCTCAGTGGAATGTTTGGTAACCGGGGCTGTACTGAGAATGTTGATGTTTCTTAGTTGGTAATGAATCTTATTTTCACCAAAAAAGAGGCTTGTGGCGTCCTTCTTTGTTGAACAAGGCCTTTATTTATATCTACCACCACATGTCCTTTCTCCGTCTTCTTTATTTTGCCATTTGTCCCACGTTTGTAACCGTTGAGGCAACTCTTCAACAACGTCCCATGATCTCTCTTATCAATGGCTACCTTGTAACTGGGCCTTAGTCATCATTGGTAACTAATACTTAGCCCAATGCTCATCAGAATTAATATTGCAGTCATTACAGATTGCATATAATTTTTTTAAAAGGTAAATAGTAGGAGAGAGAGTTGGGACAATTTCCACATAAATTCCAAGATTGAGAGTATGTAGAAGTAGAAGGCAAGCATTTGGCTTAGAAGTTGTTGTTAAATAAAACATAAAACATACAACTAGCATATAAAAAAAAAAAAATATATATATATATATATATATCTTGGCAGTTACTTTTGGCCCCACTAATTATTGGGCCCATGTCCAGATACAATGACAATTTGAGATTACGAAGGAAAAGAAAAAGTCTTCACAGTTTCCCCGCTTTTATTTTTTTCAACTTGATAATACTGTCTCCTTTTCTTCTTTTTCAATCATCATAATCACAGAGTCCAACTTTCTCCTCCCTTTGTTTTTAACCTTTATTGTGTTCCCATTTACTTTAGCTGGTCTCCTATGAATACAAACTACAAAGAGACTAAAAATAACAATTTCCTTTTAAAAAAAATATTTGTAAAGAGGAATAAGAATTTGCACGAGTTTAATTATAATTTTTTTTTAATATAGCAATTGATAGAAGAATCTTTTGTATCTGCATGAGAAAAATGTTCAAGTTTATAGATGTATGTATCTGCTTCAATCTAGCATGCTCCTTTTCTTCCTCATCTGTCTCAACCTAAAGACACCTTGATTTGTAAGATCAGTGGTCAAGTTATACAGAATTGTCTATACAACCCGTCATTGTTGGCCACTAAAAAAGTCTAAAACCCCTCCATTCAAAAGGAAGAGGATTTTATTTTGCCATGCCCAAGAATTAAAGAAGTTTAAAAAGCCACCAATAGTTTTTTGTTGGCCTGATAAATTTGAGTCTTTACATAATTATATAAATGGATAAAGTCATTTTCAAACAGAAAATCTTTCTTGGGGAACTCTAAGAACACCTTTAGGTAGAAATGGACTAACTGTTTGAGTTATTAGGACCAGTGTTTTGCATAATGCGAAAATTGGAAAGGATCAAATGCATGGTATGACTGTGTCATCAAGTAGAACATTCAAATTTGCCTTTGGTGATAATAGCTCGAGTGAAAGGGACCCAGAAGGGCCATAACCCCTTCACAAGTTGACTACAATATTCAAAGCACCAAACTTTCAGTACATACAAAAATTTCATAGTATATCCTTCTTTCTTAAACAGTCTTTGCCTTTGCCAATAAATGTCACATGAACTTTCCAATTTCTCCACCCCCTATTATCTTCTAACTTAGAACAAGTCCTCACATAAACATTCTGAAAACAATTTTAAATTTTTAAGTGTTGAAATAATGGTAGTGGGAAAGATGGAATTCATATGTATACAAAGGTTCAACTTCAGAACAGATATACCTGTTTAACAGATAAATGACTGTTGACTGAACATAACCAAAGTAGAAAATATACATGAATTGCTACTTTGTAATTGTTTGTAAAAAAATTTTGCAAACTTTTTTATAGCTCAACTCAATTGACACTTCCTGATATTGTTAACTAGATTCCACAATTATCGAATTATCAAATCAAAAAAATAAATATTATGTAGTTCTTCACCAAAAAAAGAAAAAAGAAAAAGAAAAAAAAAGGCAGATTCGAAACTCATCCATGGAATTATATGAAGAGAGAGACAGAAGACTTAAACCCCAAAAAAGGCAATTGACCCGAGCAAAATCTATCTCATGTTGATGGTTCTTAATTATGATAATATAGCCATAAAATTTCCCAAAAAAAAAAAAAAGCATCTTTACCTTTCTATGGAAGAGAGATCAAATTGTACAATTAAAAAGCAAGATGTCTAGTTGTGCATGCATCCAATTCCAAAACCCACGAATTAATACAAGAAAATGAACTTTCTTCAGGAAGAAGACCCTGAAACTCTTGGTGAAGTAAGAGGAAACAAAGGCAAAAGCTGTGGCTCAGCGTCTCTTGGAGTTGTGATCGGTGATGGATGCAAGTAAAACTTTTTCTCAGCGATGGCTTTCTCTTCCTCTGACGAGCTCCCAAGAGAAGGTGAGGAGGATTTGTCAAAAGGGTCTTCACCATTTAATGGGGTAACAGGGCTAAGAGCAAGTGAAGGAAAGTCAAGCAGACTTGGAGACAGAATCTCAGGCTTATTACGTGGCGAGAACCCAGCTGTCTGATGAGCAAAATTAGGTATCAAAGTGTTGATCATGAGGCTGTTTTTGAGGTTGTTCCTTCTCTCATAGAGTTTGAAGCCTTGTTGTTTCTTTTGAGGAGTTCTGATGGGCGGTATGCTATGGTGGTGATGGTGGTTTTTTGATGATGATGATGATTGTGGTGGTGGTGGTGGATCTTTTGAAGACTGTTTGGTTGAGGTGGTGTCTGATGAGCCTGTGAGCATTTGAACAACTTGTTTGAAGTTTGATGTGTCAGCTTGTACAAAGGTTGTTGGGTAAGGGTTAGAGTCAGATCTGGGGATAGGTTTAGGTGTGAGAGGTGGTGTGGGATTTTGATTTTGGAACCCATTGCTTACATTGCTAGTTGGGGAGTTTGTGGGAGATGGGTTCTCTCTATCTTGGGGTTTTGAGGTGTTTTCCATTGATGGGTCTTTCTGTCTCCAACACCACCAAGAGAGAGAAGGAGAGAGAGAGTGAGTGATTAATTTGGGTGGAGAACAAGAGGTGAAAGAGTGAAAAACAAGGTTTGATGGAGGAAGGGATTGCTTATGTGCTATGTTTTTGTTTTGACGTGCTTTTGTTTGTCTTGTTAGAGTCTTTAAGAGGACTTGTTAGTTTCTATGTAGTCTTTCTCTCTCTTGAAATTGCATTGTCTTCTTAGGTGGGTGTTGGAGTTGATTGGTCAGAAAGAAAATGCCCAACGGTTTCTTGGAATTTGATAAAAAAGAAAAAAAAAGAAAAAAAAAAGAAAAAGGGTATTGGTTGAATTAGGAATTTTTTGGCCATCAGCAGCATCTGTGCCACCAGTGGCAAATTTATCAAATAATACGTCTCCTTTATGTGTGTGTATACACACACACAGACACAACTAGCATTGACTTCAGGGCCCTGACTGAAGAGGCTCTTGTGTGTTTTTAAGAGTAATGTGTATGCGTGTGTGATGGGATTGAAGACTATGAAAATAGCATTTGATTTTGATACACAACACCCATCCATTTACGAATTTTGTACATTTTTCTGCGCGTGTGATTCACTCACAAATAAGATGAGGATCAAAGTGGTTGAGAAGTTGCTTCCATTAGTATTGGAGTGTGACCAAGTACAGTGATAGGAAGAAAGAGAGAACCTTGCTACCTCACTAATATTATGAGCATTAATAAAAGTCAAGATTCATCATGTAAAATTTGGTCAAATCTATAGTGCGCAGCAGACCCATCAAGAAGCAAACTTTAAGCTTCCGTTTTTGTTAGTGATTTGTTTGTACCACTAATTTTCCTTTTTTATTCCTTAATTGTGGTTTAGGGAATGATTTCTTTTTCTTTTTTTTTTTCTTTTTTATAAAATATTTTTCTTCAACTGTCGTGTAACACTACATTAGAGGAAATTTAAATGTGAAGTGACACCAATTTTCTTTTTACCCGCTCAATTCTAAAACACCTTCATATAATGCTTCCCATCATCATCAATTTTTTTTTTTTTTTTTTACAACAATTCAAATTTAAAAGAGTAGGATTATCAAGAAGGTATCATTTTGTGGGCAGATAAGATAAATAACCATAAATTAGCAGAGAGAGAGAGAGAGAATTGGAGTTTTGGGATTAAAGTACCTTCTTTTTGCGTATAATAAAACTTTAAAACATCACTTCAGTGATTTCATTTGTGATGTTAGAATTAGAAGCATGAGAAATGGCATAAGAAAATATAAATAATTTCATAGTGAGTTAATGCATTAGCTACTAGATAATTAGTATTTTTTATGCTAATCATTTATATGTGAATAAGTTCGGTTCCAAAGTAGTGTTATACTACCAGCAAGAGTAGTAGTCAGATTCTAATTCTCATTCTCTAATACATTTCTTAATATGTTGTTCCGTATCCACATTATATAATGAGTGGTTCTTAATTTTGATCATGCTTATATTTTCAGAAAAAAGTAATAAAGGAAAGAGAATCAAATTCTTATTTCTATTGGAGAGAGAGAAGGGTGGGGGACCAAATGCATTGGGTCATAACCATAATCATTATTGTTTGCATTGTGGAGTCCCTAACATACTCCATCAACCATGTAAACGATGGTTTTATTAGCTTAAGTCGTACTATTGAATTCATGAGCAAGTAAGAAACTCAAAAAGAGGTACAATTAATGAGCTTCTGGTCTGTTTGCACACTGCCTCCTTTGTGGGGTTTGATCCTTCTTGTTTACCCTTTAAACGTTTTTATTAAAAATATCTAAATACACTAGTTGAGTTATAAATCTTTTATGAAGTAAATTAAGAAAGTCAGATAATCAAGTACTATCACTCTCTTTTTAACAAGAGCCAAACCTTTGTGCGTAAGTAATTAAGTATGACCATGGGGTTGAGGCTTAAAAAGGAGAAATAAAGAAACAAAAAGTGTATTTAAGAAAATAAGTTACTTTATTTGTTTAAAGCCATTTTTTTTATATAGAATTAAAGCCTCTTTTTAATTCACCTTTTAAGCAAAATAAGTTTTTTTTTTTTTTTAAAAATTAAATAGACAGAATTTAAATAAATAAGTTAGCAGTAAATAAAAGTTGTCCTATAAAAAAGAATATGCAAAGAAAATTTGGTTTTTTTTTTTCAATCATTGGGTTTTGGGTGATAGAGCATCTTAAGAAAAATTATCATTGAACCCATTCAATCAGCATGATAATAATTTTGGACAGGAAATTAGCTAAATCAGAAAAAAGCAAAATGAAAAAAAATCAAAGTGGGGAATGAGTAGGTTTGTGAAAAGATGGGTAGCAATGAGCACATGACAGCAATACACTAGTCTTATGTTACATTACATATCATTGACGCAATTGCATGAGAAGATGACTCTCTCTCTCTCTTTCTCTCTCTGGTTTCTTCTCTCCTCTTTGGCTCCAGACTTCAATGTCCCAATGTCAAACACTCATTAATTGTCTTTTTCCTTTTACTGGAACCTTGTTCATCCCAATCTGTTTTATTTTATTTTTTTTGGCTGAAAGGAACCTTGATATCCTTTCATTGTTACATAGGCGGCCTATGCCCTATGGTTGTTTTGTTAATCTCTCTGTCAAATTTGTTGTGTTTTCGTCTTGGATATTAGTCTGTGTTTAGATAAATAAGTTTATTATATTGTTTTATAAATTGACTAAAAATAATTAAATTATATTTGAGAAAAAAATTTTGTGAGTTCAAATTAGATAGATAAATTCATTTGTTGTTAAATAAGAGATTTAGATTACGAAATCCACTTATGCCAAAAACTAATTAATATCTTAATTCAATAATAAAGAACAATCATCATAAAGCAAACGCTATAAATTAAACTACTTAGCTCTTCTTAAAAAAAATTTATACTCAAGTCAAATGAGCTAAGTAATCAATTTGGGCATGCGGAATATTTGCTGAAAATGTTTATTTGTAGAATATGATTAAGGTGCAATTGTATCAAAAAAATTGAAGCTTTAAAAAACCGTATAATACTAAATAAGCTTAAAAAATTGAAAAAAAAAATTGTGTTTGGATAATTTGATGAACTCAACTTATTTAATTTTGTTGTACAATAATACAAAGATGAAAAAGGTGATCATTTAAAAAAGGGGGACGAAATTAAACTTAATCAACAAGGCGAACAAGGCCACAGGATCATGATCATGCAATTACTAGCAAAATCTTGGCGATTGAACTTCATGATTTTCCTTTTCCACATTTCTTTTGTTTTTTATCCCCTTTTTGGATCTCGAGAAAGCAGGATAAAGAAATTGTCAAAATGTTATTATTAAAATTTCCTTTAAAAATGTTATCATTAAAAATAAAGAAGGAAAAAGAAAAGAACAAAAAGGAAAAAAAAAATTGTTGAAAAATAATAAATATGACCTAGTCTAGTCCAAGTAAGTTTTCCCATAATCCAAACTAAATGAGACTGGATAATGGCCCTTCTAATCTCATCTGGTCCTTTGTCAAAGCGCAAATGTGCACATTTGAGTTATAAAAGCAATTGTTCATCCCAAAACACAATAGGATAGGATCATATCGAAGTCATTATTTCTAAAACTCCACTTCAATTAGATCAACATTGTGCAATAACTTTTTTTATATTTTTTTCTTAGTATAAAAAATTGCTTAAATAAGGTCGAGAATTGCTTTTAGGGGGAACATGATATTTCATTTTCCTCGGGATGCGAGCTACTAGTTAAATAAATTTGCACTTATTAAAGCTTTGGGCACCATGCTTTATTATATATATATATATATATATATATATATATATATTCAAGCCTGTTAAGTTAACTAGTAAACAAGAAAAAGTTACATTAATGGCTGCCACTAACATAGAGCAAGAAAAAGCTACAAAGAGTCTATTAACACATTTTAACGCTTCAAACCGAAACATTCAAGATTTAAATGACTAACAAATTTTAATGCTTTCAACGAAAATATAAAATATTCAAATCTCGTTTGCTAAACTATCGAAAGAATTATCCCAAGAGCAAATCCCATATGTGCTTACAAAAAAATGATTGAATTCCAAAGAGGCATTCGTGTCAATTGGTCGACACACTATGATCAATAATCCGACAGTAAAGCATAGGAACGTAGATAATGGTAGTTAATAATAGAAACAATAATAAAAGTAGTTAGTCTCTCAGGTTGGCCGGCTAGCTTGACTAAAGTCTTAAACAAATGCAAATATGAGGTGGCATTTTTTTTTTTTTTTTTTCTGGTAGGTTTTTATTTTATTTATATCCTGTAGCTGGGTGACCATTTTTTAAGAATCTTAGTTTGATTTTGCTGACTTTGCAGGGTCCGCCAACCTTAGTCTTATTATTATCTCACCGTCACAGCAGGACTAAGCTTGTGTTAGGCACGTGCTTTTTTCTACAAATCCGGCCAATTCTTAATTCCAAAATACGTTTTCTATTATTGCTCAAAAAAAAAAAAACGTTTTCTATTTTTTTATTTAAAAAAAGGCTAAAATAAAATTCACTTGTGAATGGTTATTTACATCCTATATATGACGCAGTAATAACATAATTGAGTAATCAATGTAACATTAATTGGGCCAAATTCATTGACTTTAAAAAATGTCTCAAAAAAATTTCAATTTATTGTAGGTCTAATTATAGGGGAGGGTTCTAACTTGAGAGATATTAATGGGAAAACAAGTACATACTAGTATATTACTATATGAGGGCCACACACTTAAATTTCTAACCCAAAAAATAAAAAAGTCTCCAACAATTTCAACTTATTGTAGGTCTAATTAAGTAATTATAGGGGAGGGTTCTAACTTCTAGCTTCTAATTAAGAGAGTTATTAATGGGAAAATTATACGTTCTTAATTGCTATAATTTAAGGAATTAACAGTTGGATTAATTGATTGGAAGTAGATCAAGAGCTTTGTGACTTGGAAGATTGTCAAGTTGTCTGATTCTCCTTGTGGAGAGAATCTAAATTCAAATTCTCACTTTTATAGAAAAAAAGAAATCAATTTCAAGTATGACAATGGGATAGATTTTTCAGACCTTGTCCACTTAATCCTTCATAAGATTTTATTTTATATTTTTGGGCCATAGAGATGATTTGGAAAATGCAGTTTAACATGACCGATCTATGTCACATGCGATTTAATTTAAATTAGTGCATATACTATCTTCAAGATATAGGTGAATGAGGCGGTCACCTAAACCCCCAAGTAGAAAAGAGGCTTTTAAATGTTAACCGATAGAGTTATTTCTTTAATTGTAACAGTATTTATTAAACCCAAATATTAGCCAATAAATAAAATAATACTTTATATCAAATGAAAAACAAGAGAGAGAGAGAGAGAGATGCTATGTTCACAACATTTTTCACAACAAATCTTAAGTGGTAAGTTGTTACTGAATATTATTGGTAGGAAAAAAAATAATTTTAGTGATGGATTTAAATTAGAACTAGTAATAACTTAACACTTAGGATTTGTTTTAAAAATATTGTGAATGGGTAATACACAAATCCTAAGTAGTAAGTTGTTATTGGCTGATATTGGTGAGCAAAAAAGTAACTTCAGTGGTGAGTTCAAATTAAAACTATTAATAACTTAACACCTAGGATTTGTTATGAAAATGTTGTGAATATAGCACTTCTAAAAAAAAAAAAAGCAATCTAAAAAAAAATTCACAACATTTTTCACAATAGTTAAGTTAGAAATTTTTTATTAGTTCTCATCTATGTCTACCACTAACATCATATATTTACTTACTAGCATCAATCGATCACATTGACAAGTATTAAAAGTTTTGTCAAATTAGTAATTTTGCATCTAAAACAAGAAAATAGAATTTAAGTAACTTATAAAAAAAAAAAATTTAAACAGTCATATTTAAATATATGTAAAAAGCCTCAATTTCGTTTTTGTGTAAGGCCACAAAATGCATCAAGCTGCCCCTAATCTCGTATTGGGATTCTAGCGGTTTAGGGCAAGAAGGTGGACCACCCCATAGCCTAATATGACTTTATGTTTTGAGAAAAAAAAAAAAAAACCCTTAATAATGTAAGGTAGTCACTTGTAGTGCATATATTAATTGTACCATTTTTTCTCTTATAATTATTTGTATTTGTATGTTTTTTAGGAATTGGGGTGGTGTGGGGGAGAAGGTATATGGTGCAACGGATATATATATCATATAAGGGTGGGTTCTACCCCTATGTGAGGAGGGGGGTCGGGTTACAGTAAGGGTTGGACCAACCATTTGGCCATGCCCGTTCTAGTATACTCCAACAGGTGAGACCCAAAATTACAATCATCAATTAATTGATCTAAAGGCATTTTGTGAAGTTCAAGGGCACTAAACTAGTCGAGGCCCTAAGTTCTTCGGACAAACTGCGTCAAACCATATTTTTCAAATTTATCTAAAATACCACGTATATATGCTCAAGCATAAATGCGTGTCATATATAAATTTGCTGATTTTTTTTGAGAAATAAACTAACGGTTAAATACACACACTTAATGTCAATATACTTAAAAAGGATTTATTTGGTCCATAGCAAAGCATTACAGCAGCAGGGAAGCGGGATTCGGTTGGATTTTCCATCATGGAAATCTCAAAGAATCATGATGATGCATCGTAACAGGATCTACAGAATTAGGGATATATTGAGCACTTAAAAAACACAATACAAACACACAAGCAATGTAGACAGTTTCTTGGTGGGTGAGTCAGTTGTCCTGACTCGAACATTCTGATAGAGAAAGATTGAAGACCTTGACTTGGTGTTCCTCTTGGATAGAAGAGCCGAAATCTTTGATTTATCTGTGAGCGAGGGAAAATTGTGTGCTTAGACTTGGATAAATTATTGTTTCTTGTAGACAAAGCTGGATGGCCCTACCCTTGCTTCCTTTAGTTGCTCTCAACAATTACTATCGCAAAAACAAGAAAAGGGACATGGCATCTTCCATGATTTATCATGAGTAGTGCATAATATATGTCATATGGTAAACCCTAATAAAAATAATATCAACAATTATATATTTGTATAAAATATTATATTGTTTTTAGAAATCTTGCATGAAAGTGTGCAACTAAATGCTTCACTCCAATGAAAATTGAAACTTCTGCATGCCAACTATAAATGTGCTTCCCTCACTTAAATTTGCTTAGAAAAAAATTGATTCTGTTCTGAATATAATAAACCCCCCTATCAGGAAATTGTGTTAATCTGTTATACCCTTAATTAAAAAAGTAATCATGCTGTGCGAAGTGAGTTGTGAATGGCCAAAAGGGATTGTACCCTCAAGGCCTCACGCTTTTAATAAATCTTTTTATTTTAAGCTAGCATTTGCACCTTTCAATCCTGATGTAGTGTTATTAATAATAGGTTCCTTTAGAAGAAGAAGTACCACAGTACAAATATTAAGTTTTTTTAATGTCGAAATTGACATAGTTTGAACCGCGCATTAGGTAGAAGGCAGTAACTATCATAGTATCAACAATGACATCAGTACTTCTTGGAATATTGAGTGATTTTTTTTTTTTTTTTTATTAACATTTCTTTGGTGTGATGGAAGAAAGGTTGCAACTTGCAATCACATTATCTATGTTAAAATTTGCACCACAATGCTTCTTTAATTAATGTTTCCATACAGAGAGATAGCCCTTCCAAGAAATTGAACCCTCTTTAATTTGGTGAGGTCCATGCTGCCCTCAAATTCGCAATCCGTCATTATCATCTCACTTTTTATTGTTTTTGACGGAGACTCTATCAATATGATTGAAGATTTCCAGAATCCTTTACTCAATCCTCCATGTTTTATTATTCAATTTTGCCTATTGTATATGCTTCTCTAAACTTACTATCTTGTTGAGATTTTTGTTTTGTAAATAAGAACATTAATTGGTTAGCCCACAACCTTGCTTGTTAGGCTGCTCACTTTAAGTGGGATGGGTCCTTAGATACATCTCTTCTCTTCTTGATCGGATCTCTTCCCTGGGTTCTAGTGTGGATTCACCCCCCCTTTTGCCTTCATTTATAAGATATATCTTTACTTATTATTATTATTATAATTATAAAATGAACTTAGCCGAACAAGGGGGAAATCATGCTCAGTTGCTCCATTATTAGTTAATTGTCAAATCCACAAATTTTAGAGAAAAGTGAACATTTCAAAAAGTTACTAGAATTTATAAATTTATTTGATTTTAGTTATTAATAAGAAAACATGCATTCTTTACAACAAAAAAGGATATTATAGAAAAGTAATGCTTTTTTTTTTTTTTTTTTTTTTTTTTTTTTTTGTAGAGGACATAGATTAAGAGATAGCATAATGTAAAGGAAAAAGATAATTTGCATTATAACCCTATTTTTAGAAACCAAATCAAACCCTAGATTTTTAATAGTGTCAATTTAAACTTTCAATTAAACCTGAAAATAAAATGTCTCCTCAAAATTAAAGTTTAGACTATTCTAAAATTCTAGAGTATGATTTGAAACTATCAAGCTATAAGGTTTAATTTGAATCTAGCCTTGAAATATATGGTTTAAAATTAATTTACACATTGAAAAAGTTAAGGTAATTATATATTATAGGATAATAATTATCATACCAAATACTTTTTTAATGATTTAATAGTACAATTTATATATATATATATATATATATAATAGAGTTTTAAATTTATGGTGTATAATTCATAATAATTTCTTTTTATCATTAGGCAATGACACTAATTGATTTTTGATATAAGGTTCCAATTCTAGATTTTTTTTTTTTTTAATTCTACAATAATAGATTTTACCAATTGAGTTAATTGAAACCCATGGAAAGGGGGAGGGGCGGGGAGGGGGAGGGGGTTTGAACCGTAGTTCTTCTAATAAAGGAGTGTTAGTTATACCACATTTTTGTATGAATTCTTAAGTACACAAACATTATTAATAATTTTGTAACTTAATTGGTTCTTTCCAATGTTCCTCTTCTTTTTTTTTTTTTTTTTTTTTTTTTTTTTTAACAAGATAAAAATTTGACTCTAACCTAACTAAGTGCATATGTGTGTGAAACTATTTACTGGAGTTTTGAACCCTGACTTTTGCCCCCCACATCTCACAAACATTTATACCTGTGAAGTGACTATCGTACCAAGGATGTGCAGTGGTGTTTTTCAATGTTCCTAACAAAGTAGTTCAAGGTTCAAATTGGTCATTCTCATTATAACTACCGAATATATATATATATATATATATATAAGTCTAAATATTCAAACTTTACTTACAAGTTATAAGTTAGTAGCACGAAGCTTCCAAAAGCAATTCAACTTTCAAGTCTTTCAAACCCATTATAACTAAGGTCAACATAAAACTGCTCCTTCCGGAATTTAACGAAATAAAGTTGCAACTCCCAGTTCACATTTTTTATCGTATCGTGTGCATTAATGTATGTGAGAAAACAATAACACGTTATAACTTACATATAAAACTTCAAATTTTTTCTAGAAGCAACAATAACAACACAATGGCTAAAGAGCCTTGACTTAGAAACTAGCTAATTGGAGGTTTGCTAAAAATTATCTTGCCTAAAAAATATATGCGGCGGAGACGAATATTCTGATGACCAATAATTTATGGTAAAAAAAGAAAAGAAAAAACATAGTTATTGCAAATATTTTGATCTTGTTGGACTAGGTCACTTGTATTAGGGACATTGAGGATGGGAGGGTTTGGGCCCTTGGGGGACCACGGAGACTTGAGGTCCATGTTACAAGGTTCATGAATCAATGAATATTTCACACAAGTGCGATGCTACCATAGCTGTCTTTGTCTTTATTTTATGTTTCCTCTGTGTTGTCTTTAAAGTCAAAAAAGTTATTATCATCAATGCCAATCAGAGAATATGATGAGAAAGTTTGAGTTTTTGCAAAGAAATCAAACCCAACCTAAACTCACCCAACTCCCACTATTCCTTTCTCAAAAAAAAAAAAAAAAATCTCACTATTCATTCTGCTTTTACCTTTTTTTTTTTGTATAAGCACACCAATATTCCACTCTTCCCCCTCCCAAACACAAATGATTTGGTAAGTTACGATTGATGTAAAAATATCTTTATATGTGTTTATTTATTTATTTTGTATATTATTGTTGTAAATTGTTTCACCACTTTTAAGAAAGGCCAAACAAATTTAGTAATGATATAGATAATTCAAATTTAAATACATCGGATTTACAGTTAGATGTGTCACCAATCACAAAAAATGATTTATATAGGAAAATGCTGTAGACACTATAAATTTTACTACGTAAACTTTTACAAATTGATGTAACAATAAAAATTATTGGTAGACTACAACATTTTATTAAATGCATATTTAAATTACTTTTTGTAGTTTATAATACATCTTTGTAAGTGTAAAATATGTGGTATTCCTAGCATCATTCATTCAAATATTTATTTATTATCTTCTTAAAGTGCCACTGATTACATTCATTGTTACATCATTTGCAAGTTTTTCTAACTTGATCAATATTAATGGTTTGGCATCAATTTTAAACTTTAAACTTTTATACATAGCTTTTTAAAACTTCACTTTTTCATTTTTTTTAATTTTTTTTAAAGTACAAGTATATTTTAACACATTTCCAAATTATTTAAGTAATATTTAAATATAAAAAGTCCCATTTAAAATGGTCCTTTTCCACTCCAAATGTGTTGAGCCCTCAGCCCTGGTCTAGACCTCATCTAAATTAAGATTTTTTTTTTTTTTTTTTGGGGGTCCCCACATCTAGCTTGATTGTTTTTAGCATGATGGGATGTGTCGGCTGTGGCAAATGCAACTGGATTAGGTTTGGTGAATCCTGCTGGCAATGTTTGATAAATTCTTGAGTCTCTGAACTTGGCAGAGCAGAGTTGAGCATCCCCACTGCTAGTTGCTGCTAAACGTGTCAAACCATCTCTCTATGTACTTTAAAAAAATGTTTTAATTTGCAAGGAAAAAAGAATAAGCCGAAGAAAACACATTGATTGAAAGTAGCTGCTTCATGAAGTCAAAGAAAAGCACTACAGATTACAGAATTCATATGCGCCTACCACTTCTTTTTTCTTTTCTGAGGTTGAATTCATGAAATCTCACCTTGAATCGTTTCTTTATAGATGCTCTTTGATTTAAAGATTATTGGCAAAAAGATAGAAATTTTCTTGTATTTTTTCTCAATGAAAACAAACCATATTTGCCTCATCTCTTGACTAATTGAGAAGTACAGGAGATAGTATGTTTACATGCAACATTTAAAAGAATCAACCCTCCAATCACAAGCTCACAACTAAAATAAGTGAAAATGGTTATTACAGACAATAAGTAGGGGGGGTCATAGAATAAGAATTTTGTGTGTTCACTAGATGTGAATACCTCTGAACTTCCAGCCATAATACTGTTTCATTAATAAATGGGTTTTGAAAATTTTCCATCATAGTGCCCGAGCAACACTTTTGAACTCATTCAAGCAAGATTGGAGTATCTTTTGACGCTTCTGAAGAGACTGTCGTTCGTTCTGTAGTACATCAATCGCGCCGGGAGCAACAAACATGTCCATGAATCTCTCATCATTCACAGCAAACAAATCCAATCCAAGTGCCAACACAAGCCTATCCCGGCTGCACATTGCAGAACAGATTTGTTGGTTGTTATGATCAGTTCCTTATATTAGAGAACAGAAAATGATTCTGAAAAATTCAGAGACGCTTAAAGTCTAAAACCAGGAATTTTGCTAGGGACAAAGGCCACAAGAAATAGAACAACAAACTATAGTCAAACTGTAAAAGAATGTTCCATTCAATTAAAAACCCAGAAATACTTCATTACTGAAGGAGCAAACTAGCAAAGTGAAATAGAAATTAATATAAAATGAGCTAGTGTACCTCAGACATAAATCAAGTGAATCTATGAGATATGCATGCAATTTGAGAACAGAAGTTTATGCAAATTTAAAGAAATGGTTTACACAAAGTGTTGTCATCTGAAATATGTGTAACATAAAACTGACCAAACAAATAAAACCAAGCCTTAAGAAGCTTGATCCCCTCAAGCCTATGATGGTCTAAAGAACACTAGAGAACTTTTAGGTAACCTGTAAAGATAAATTCCTGATCCCTTCAAGCTACAAATTTAGAACATGTGTTACTGGTATTTCCATAAATATAAATGCGTTCATGGATGCAAAGTTAATGTTGAAAGATAAACATGCTTACCAAGGGGTTAAGAACCCAGAATTCAATGTGGAAGCCACACTTCGCTCAACAAGAACTTCACGTATCCGTGCAAAATGATGTGCAGCTGTTGAACAGATTTCTGAGTAAGCTGAGCCTGATCTTAAACCGCCATCACCAGTTCCAAATAAGAGACCACCACCATTTTGAACTCTCATGTGATCAGCATTTCTGCTATTCCCTGTCAATCTTGAAACCCGTTTTCTCACTCCAACATCAATGCCATTTCCAAAGTCTTTCTTGGCCCCTGCAAGTATTGCATCACATGGCTGATCAGGCGAGGGTGTCTCAGGCACAGTCATTTGGCTATCTCGGAGAGCTTCTCTAGCTTCTGTACCTTTTCCTGGTGTGGTTTGCTGTCTGTTCCTTTGCGGAGGTATGTTCTCTTGATCTCTCATAATTTCATCATGAGCTGCTGATCCTCCATCAGTTAGCTCAACACAAAACGGACCAGCTGACTTGTAAAAAGAGGTTGCACTTGAGCCAAAACCACCTTGAAATTCGTTCTCATAACAGACCTGCGAGTATGGGCTTGTAACTGAATCAAGGTGGTGCCGAACTAGTTGCTTGCATTGTTTGGCCAGGTCCTTCATAAAGCGATTGTAAGCATGCCTTAGAGCAGCATGAAAACCAACATAGCCATCCATTTTTTCTGATTTCCTCCCATCTGCATGAAAAACAAATTCCAATGGGATTATAATCAGTTCTATGAACTTAAAATTCAGACACACTCCCTCCCCAAGATGGACCTTTTTCCTTTCACTTGGAAATTGAAGGTTGGTGTCCTATATTCATTTCAGGATCTATGCATAGACAAGGTAAGAAATACATAACTAACAAAAATAGTTGATGTAACTCAGACATCAGATTACAAAACCTGAACTCCCACAAACATAAAATATTTACATAACTAAAACATTTATGCATATTTCCTGTTCCCTATTAAATACCATATGCTGAACATGAATAAGAAAATCACTCTGAGGTTACATAAATAAAGAAAAAGAAACTAGGCTGAATCCATCAAATCTCTAATCCCAAATCTTTGGGTTGGTGATAAAGTAAAATTAAATAACCATGAAAGATGTGAACAAAGAATTAAATAGCTTCTTACATTCTGAATCACGACTGTGATTTCTTTCTAGAGCAAGATCATAGAGATTCCCCAAAACAAAAGCAAGCCGATCACAAGCAGTGTCAAGAAGAGGAGCAAGCCATGATCTGGCAGCAGCACGGGCAATTTCTGCAGCAGCTTCAGTTACTCCTCTACCCCCGCCTCGGCCAGCATGGGCAAGCAATATATTTGCCACCTGCCAAGGGACAAAATAATTTAGTTCATAGAATCAAAACCCATCAATCCCCAGGTAAATTTCACTCCTAGGATACACACCTTCTCCCTTGACACTGGGGGGCATTCAATGGAATAAGCAGCACACCGAAATTCATGCATCACCCTTTCAAAAGCAGCTCCTCCATAGAGCCGAAGAGTAGCATTGGGAGGCTTTATATCTGCAGTAACTCCAGGCCATCCCCCAAGCCCACTTTGTGACTGCTCCTCCATTGTTGTCTTCCCCCATTGCTCTGGTGCAGGATCTGCTGCTCCATCAATTAAAGCTCCCTTTACGATAGACATAGATAAATTTTTTAATCAAATATCCAAGACTTAAACAAATTTAAGAAAATGAATCTTACATGATACTTGCTGGATTACTTTTTACAGGCTAGTAATAAGTACAAAGTAATTGGGTGATATTTGCAGAGGTATGGATGATTGATAAATTATTCAAAATTTCTTTTCCCAAAAATATTTGTTTTCTTTTTGAGTTTTCGTGTGCTATTTTATTTTGGGTTTTTGTGTGTGTGTGTTGTGTGTGTGTGTGTGTGTGTGGGGGGGGGGGGCGGGGGGTATCAAATTAACTCAAAAACTCTTGACTACTTGAGCTAAGTAAGCCACATTAGCAACAGAAGCATATGTTCTTAAGTGGAAGTAGACAAATCATGAATAGGATATGACTTGACATGAATTTGTCAAAGTGATTACTCACCACATGATTGCTGATAGAAGCCGCATACAACATTGCAGATCTTCTAAGATGAGCAATATCAGAAGTGGCCTGAATTTTAGATTCCATTTTCCCCAATTCAGTAGTAACTTCACAGCAGCGCTGCTCAAGCAAAGCTAAAGTTGCTGGTGCAGCTTCTTTGTATCTCTTATGAAGCTCGGACTCCAAATAATCTCTCAGACAGCCAAAACCAATATGAGGCCTGAACTTTTCCTCATCGAATCCACCCTTAATACCATCACGCAAGTGACGCAGAACTTCCAAGTCCACCTGAGATATTTGCCGGCGGAATTCATCATTTGAAATGGTGCTCTTGTCCTTTGGTAGGGCCACAAAAAATGGGCGCGTGTTATCTCCCAAGTAACCACTTGCACTCAAATATCGGTCCACCTCCCACCGGTCACTGAACTCCTGCATATATATATATATATATATACATCTCTTATAATTAGGGCCATTTTTTCTTAATAATACTATTTTAAAATTATTTTGTTAATTGAGATTGTTTTAAAGTTATTTTGGGATATAGGATATAGCCTTATTTGAATCTTGCCACTTGGAGAGATGAGTTGAGTACTCCACTGAAAACATGGAAAAAGAAGAATTTCACTAAAACACGGAACTCCAGTTCAGTGCTGGAACTCATCTCTCCAAGAGGTGAGATTCAAAACAGGCTATTTCTCAAAATAACTATTAAACATTGCTATTTTGCCAGATATATATATTTTTTAAAGAAAATACTATTTAGCAAAAACGAACCTTAAAATTAGTATTCAGAAGTTTATATAATTATTTCAAGAGAAACCATTCACTTCCACCACACGATGAAAACAAGATTCTTTTGTTATTTGTACATCACTAAAGCAAACCTCAACAGCAAAGAAGGCAAACATTGACTCATTTGGAATCCATTGACAACATAGATGATGGAAGCATCCACTGTTACAAGCTTATGTGACAGATTGAGCATTGGAAGCATTTGCAAATGATGGATTAATCTCATGAACCATTATCTTCTTAATATTCTCAATTTTGGTTTAGATAAATAAGAAAAATAAGATTTACTTCAAGGTAAACCTTAACCTTCAAGTTATTCTAGCTAACAATTTGTTATTTGAAAAATCATGAAAATTTTTATTAATTGTGTACTTTTGAATTTATACACGAAATTTCAATAAGATGAAGATAAACTTGAACTTCATAGGATTTACCAACAAAACAAATCATAACTCATCATAATCTAAACTAATTCAACTATCATTATTTCCTGAACACTAATAAAAATAAACTAAACACATAACACCCACTGATCTATATTATTAATTATTTTCTCTTTTCTAAAATGCTTAAACTTGCTTATTGGAGATTAACTCAATAAAAGCCATAAGTTCATACCTTGAGACGATTATCAAATTTGGAGACAACAATTATTGTCCGTCTGAATGTAGGATCAATTTCACGGATAGAATCCAACCACAACGATGAGCACCACTCCACACTACTCTGTTGAAGGAACAACAGAATGCGATGGGGAGGACTAGCCAATGACTTCACCATGTCAAGAATTTCCTCTGGCGTGGTTTCTGGTTCTCCCTTCTTTGCCTGCCAACAAAGTTTCAAACCGAAAATTCATATAAGAAGATAATCATTTCAAGCATTCACTTGCCCAAATATATAGTATATACATTAAGGAGAACCCACCTTAAGAACAAAGCCTGGGGTATCTATAATAGTGAGATTAGGACAATGTGCGTATTCAGCTCTCATCACAATTGGCTTAGAAGAAACCGCAGTTTTAGTCTTCTTCAAAAGTGCTTCAGTTCGGGACTTTATGATATCTGCTATGGCAGATGCCAAAACAACCGGACTTCCGTATTCTTCAGAATCCTCTTCCTGTTTTCAATTCTCAACTTTGAGATGGAGATAGAGAGCTAAACACAGTGAAATAACAACAACCTGAAGACAATTGCATATGCATTCATGGCCACACGTGACATGACCAACATAAAATTTTACTAATGCCCAAAAAAAGCCCCTAAAGTTTTGAGATGTCAATGTTCAAATTCCCGATGTGTTTATTCTTGTATTTTTAGTTATCTGATATTTAATTCCTTAAAAAAAAAACCCTTAATTTTTTTATCTCCCAGTTTTTAGAAAAAGATCAATTGCATGTTTCTTCATTGTGTCAATCAGCAATTCAACACCATAACAAATAAATACACAAATTTTTTTCCCTCCTTGTCAAAAATTTGTATTTCTCAGTTTAGCTGTGGTTTCTACTATAGGCAGCCAAACTAGGAATAGAAGTGTAATACTGTCATTCTAAAAGCAGCCTTAAACCTTAACCCCAATTTTGAATATCAAATTTTGAAAATTAAAAAAGAGAAAAAGAAAAAAAGAAAAAACCTTTAGTAAATTTATGAAACTGATTAGAACGCTAATCTGTAATAAATATTTCTTAATACATGGGCTAGTAATTTCTTATATTTTCCTGGAAACAAGAAAATCAATTTCTGAAAGCAACCTAGTTAGTTTTGAAGCAAAGCAAAGAGAACTGAATGGACAAAATGGAAAGAGAGAGAGAGAGAGAGAGAGTGAAAAGGAAAAGGAGGAGAAGGAGGACCTGAAAGCGGCAGCGGGGGTCGGGGGCAGAGGGGTCGTGGACCATCTGGAGAATGAGGGGTCGGCGAGTCCCCATCTCGACTTCACGGACGTTGAACCGGAACCCTAGCAGCGCTTCTAACAGTGAGCTCTTGCCGTCGGACTGTCCACCGAGGGCCACGATCTCTGGGATCGGTACTTTCTCTCCGAACGCCACTGCCGCCGCTTGCAGCCGGTTGTACGCCTCGAAACGGGCAGAGTTATGCTGGTGGTGCTTGCGAGACATGGATGAGGCAGAGGCCGACTTCTCCGATGGGGTCTTGGTGGGTGTAGCCATCAAGCTGTTGGGATTGTTGGCCATTGCAGAGAGAGAATGGGGGATTTCTTTTTGAATTTGAATTTGAATTTGAATTTCGTTCATATGAAAATGAAAGCCGTTGGGAGGGAGCGAGGGTTTTTCTTTTTAATTTTAATTTTTTAATTATCTCTAAATTACAAATAACACCCTTACTTTTAGGTAAGTTTCAAAATTTCAATTTTTTATTACTCCAAAGCTACGTTTGTTTGTTTGTTTGGAGTAAAAATAAATAGGAGAGAAAATGAGGTATGTGATTTTAGTTGTTTGATTGAGATTTGTGGTCAATTTTTTTTTTAATTAAATAATTCATAGTTATAACTAGAGAGGGGAGATTTTCGTCGCTGAATATTTTAATTTCATATGTACAAATTAATCCTAATTACATAATTCAAAATAAAAGTACCATCGCAACATTCACAATATTATAGAGGAAAAGCAAAATCAAATCAATGTAAAACCATGAAAATTAAATTAAATTAAATCTAACAACACCTACATATGGTCCTAAATCTAATGGCTTGGAAACATTGCGCTGCTAAACATATTTGATGGTTCAAGTGCATATACCTATCCTTCACCAAAAAAAAAAAAAAAAATCTTCAAATTTGATCATAACTAATCAATCCAAACAACACAAAATCTTTTAGAACCTATTTTCCAAAAAATATCATAATATATAATTATAAAGAATTTCCGAGGATGTTGTTCAATCTTGTATGAAAAGTATCGAAACTAGTAAGGATGATGATAAATCTTGATTGCAACAAACATCTAACTCAATTAATTGGTACACATGATGTTATACTATTGAGTGGAAACAATTTAATATCTACAACTCAATTTTTAAAAAAAATAAATATATATAATCAAATTTAGTCATCAATTAGAAGTGGCCAAAACAAAATAATAGTAATAATAAAATTCTCTCTTGAAGTTACTGATCCTTTGATTGACATAACTGCAATTAATCAATTCAACTGAGAGATTGGTCAATAGGTCACTTCAAGTTTAGAAGAAATGATGTATGAATTTCCATTAAAAAAAAAAAAAGATGTTTGAATATTCTCAATAATCCATATTCTCTTTTGTAGATTTACATTTTATTATGATTCACATGCTCTAGTTTATTCCATTTTGATATTTTCGTGATAACACGTCAATCACAAGCTTGTTTGTGTGATTTTCTTTGGATTTTGCAAGTTTAAGGTTTTCAGCCCAAGGTTGCGTACGCCTATTATAAGCGGCATACACCGCTGTGGCAACTATAATATAGGGGTGTATGTTGGTATGATGCAACCTTATGCCCTGATTCTTTCTTGTTTGTTCTTATGTTTTTATTTATCTAATTTCATTCTATTAGTGATAAAATATTATACATATAATTCAAAATTACAAATAATTCAAAATAAGAATGAATTCAATTAGAGATATGGTAATGACGAATTAGAATGAAACTAATCAGACTGAAACACGAAAATTGCACTCACTTTAAGGAGATTCAAACCCTTTGTGGTTGGCAAAATCCACAAATTAGTGCAACAAATGCTCTGTTTGTTTCGATGTAAAAAATTTTCAAATGTAAAATATTTTACATGAAAACATTTTTAGGAAAAAATTTTCAAGTGTCTTGATTGACCTCAATACTAAAAAATGCAAATACAAACCAACAACCAACAACCACCATCCGCCACAAACCCAATCACCACCAGCCACCTACATCACAAATCGGAGAGAAAAAAAATCAACAAAAGCCAACCAGCCACCTCAGCCCACCCAACCACCGCTACCCACAAACCCACCCAACCACCCACCGCAACCTAAGCCATCCCAAAAACCTAGATCATGAAGGAACGAAAAACCTACTCACTCTCAGCGATTCCAGATCAGATATCTTAGCAGTGGTGTTTGTAGCTTTCAAAACCAAATCCAACCAACAAGTAATGGAGCAGTGGTGATAAGGCTCACCTCGGGCCTCTCACAGTGACTTCTCCAATGACAAAACAGACTGAAATCTGATGGTGGTTCCACCAGAATGGAGGTGAAGGGATGTTAAGGGTGCTGGCGAAGTGGAGGCAGAGAGTGGCCGGTGGGTGTTGTTACTGGTTTGGGCTAGTGTGAGAGAGGATGAGTAAAGTATGAGAGAGGGAGAGAGAGTCGGGTGTGAGGCTGTGAGATTTTTGTAAAATATTTTACATTTGCTTTTTTTGGTAAAATATTTTACAAGTTTTTACCCACAAAGTTTTAGTTAAAGGAAAATATTTTACAACTTTGACTATATTTTACTTGCAATCAAACACTTGAAAATGAGAAAGTATTTTACATTGAAACATATAGAGCAACCAAATGGTCATATAGCTCATGCCAACTCTGCGCAAGTGGTTGAACTAAAATCTCTATCAAAGAAACACTCTTCTTTGCTCACAAAATAATATATAAAAATAACACTATACACACATTTAAAAAAAAAAAAATTTATTACTTAACTTTTTTTTATGTGCGCTTGTAAAGCTCTCTATGTTCACTGTCAAGAGTGGTAGTAGGGGTGGCAAATGGGCAGGTTTGGGTGAGTTTGGAGTGGGTATAATTGGGTTGGGTATATATATAAAACCTATTTGTCCATTAAAACCCATTTTACTAATTATTTTTAACCCAAATCCAACCCAACTCAACTATTATGGGTAAACCCCAACTTACCCAATTACCCGATTATCAAAATTACAAAAATACCATTAAACCCTAACTAAAAAATATTATAAAAATAAAAAATAATTATAAATTCTATTTTACCTCAGCTTTCTCGACAACCAAACAAGAAATCAAGAGGCCAAAAGTTTAAAGATAATGTGGAGCACAAGCTGCACAATGCAACCAAACAACAACTCTAAACGCCAATAGTTCAGAAAATCTGAATCAACAACTGTAAACAGCTTGATCTCACGTAGAGTCCTCTTCGCATCGATCTTGTTATCGAACGCATTTGCAATCTTCTTCAACGCCACATGCTCATTCATCTCCGCATTCAAAGCCGAGCTGAACCAAAAATTCTCCTAGTCAAAAAAACAAAAAAAACGAAATTGACAAAGAAAAGAGAGACAGAGAAATAGAGACCAAACGATGTCGTAAGCGCCTTTGATGATCAGCAGAATGGGAGGCTTATACTTAGCGGTGACTTCGAAGATATTGTACTGAATAAAGCTCCCTCCATGACTCAAAGTTGCTGATATGTTCTCCGTCGTCGTCGCCGTCGCCGTCGTCGACGTCGGCACCATCAGGTTCTGAGAAAATGAGGGAAAATGAAATCCCTCGTGAAAGCCTTCCAGGTCTGATTGCTGGTTTTTTTTTTTTTTTTTTTTTTTTTTTTTTGGGTGAGATGGGCTGGGTTGAATTTGGTAATATTGTTTTTGGGTTAAATGGGGTTCAATGAGTTTTTAGTTAAAGCCCAATAATTATTTGGTCTAATTGGGTTAGTGTCCATTTAACCCAGCTAATAATTGAGTGCGTTTGGGTTTAATTAGAGTGGATAAGTTTGGGTGGACAAATAAGTTTGGACTTACTTTGACACTCCTAAGTGGTGATAGCACGCGCCCACCGCCCCCCCCCCCCCCCCCCCCCCCCCCCCCCCCCCTTTTTTTTTTATAGAGATAGTTAAAAGCACAATAATATGAGTCAATCCCCCCTTCTTTTTATAGAGATAGTTACAAGCACAAGTATTATATATTTATTTATTTTATTAACATAAACCAACATGTTCGAAGTCTAGTGGCGTATGCCGGCCACAAATTAATAATGTACTCCACTTTGGACAGAAACCCCATATATCACTTTTATATATAGTCTACTGTCCCATTGTTCCATTTGATAACCTCCATTAGGTATTGAACGAAGAATAACCCAATTGTTGTATAGTGCGTTCATTTCTCTTAATACAATCTTAACCATTTTTTTAGGGTGATGACCTCAAATTTAGTCAAAATCCATGCAATTCCCATATATTTTTATACACTTCTCATCCATCCCCATTAGAAAGCAACAAGTTTCTAACAAAATCTTATTTATCTTAATTTACTATAATACCCTTATTAAATAAAAAACAATAAAATTTTCATTTTTATTTTCTTTTGTACATTAATAGTATAATATCAAGTTTCATGAAGTCATTCTCAAAAAAGAAAAAGTTGCAAATTAATTATGGTGTCATTGTAGTTTAATGTAATATATATAGTTTTATTTTCTTTATCCCACTTAACATTTTCATATAATAATAATAATAACTAGTCGCTAACCCATGCTATGCACGAGAACCTACCTATTTATGTTACAATTTGATGAAGAAGTCATTACTTGAACATGCAATGGTTTATAAAAAATTTGTCAGACAGTTTCAAATACTGCAAAAAAAAAAAAAAAAATCAAAAATTCAGATATTAAAATTTCTAAAGGACAAAAAAAATATTAAAGAATCAGATGATTCAATGCTTAAAAATTATTGAACCAAACAAAATATATATGACTAAACAATAGAGAAATATAAAAGAAAGATGGGTTACATTCGAAAGAATAATTTTAATTATTGCAAGCTTTTTTATCTTGTAAAAAATGGTTAAAGAGAATTTGGTAGTTTATGTATGAAAAATACTTTTTAAAAATACATGAAAAACCATAAAATAATTTTTTTAACAAAGTAGAGGAGAAGAAAATAACATAAGAAGAGCTCATATATTTACTCGGCTTAAAAAAAATATTGGGGTTTGCTTTGCTTTTATAGTGTTCATGATTAACCTCACAAATTTGGAAATAAATTATCAATGTTTGAGTTTGAGTTTAAGTTGAACTTGTTAGAGAGATAGAGTTTCACTTTTTATTAAATTTGGATTAAAAAATTAAATTTTTTTTTTAAAAAAATGATAATGATGAGTTTGAGTTTAAGTTGAACTTGTTAGAGAGATAGAGTTTCACTTCTTGTTAAGTTTGGACTAAACAAAAATAATTTTATTTAAATAAAATGACAATTTTATTTAAATAAAATGATAATTTTATTTAAATATTGTGCTGACATGGAAAATTATGAGAATTTCAGAGGTTTTGGTTTTATATAATAATAATAATAATAATAATAATAATAAAACAACTTGATTTTTTTCCCAAATTTGAAAAAAGAAAAAGGGTAAAATTTAGATATAGTATCTTAGATGTTGTTTCCTAGGTATCACTTCTAAATTATTAGAGCTACATATCTAATTTAATAACTCTACCAATGGGTGTTAACATCGTTTCTTCTATTTCTTTCTTCTATTTTTCCCCAGCTTGTGAGAAAACCTAATAGCTTCATATTTTCACACAATCGACAGTAACCAGATATCTTTCTTCCTCCATTTTATATTTCTTTCTACCTCAATTTCATTTGATGTTTGAATATTTGACGATAACCAAACTAAAAAATTCAAATTCTAGAAAAAGGGGAAAAAAAAAAAAGGGTTTGATGTTGAGCAAGGTTTTTAGACCCAAACCATTCATTAAACCGTAAAAGGGAGATGTTCAAAGTTTTTGAAGTCGAACTATGATGATGTCATAATTAATTTAATAATAAATTAAAGCTCAAATATAGATATGAAATTTATAAAACTAGCAAAATTGACTAATATATATATATATATATATGTGAGGGAAATTTAATGATTTTCAAGCATATATTTAATAATTAAATAAGAAATTTAATAAAATAAAATAATAACCATAAAAACATTAAAATTTATGATTAATTTTTGAAGTAAAGTTGAATATCTTTGAAGGATTTTAGTTATAATTTTTTTATTCCTTGTAAGAGATGGATAATTTAATTAAGTAGAATAAAATTGTGTTAAATTGTTTTTATTAAAAGAAAAAAAAATTGCTAAGGGGTTGGACCGCACGATTCTTGCCACCGCCTCATGCGGTCCAACCCTGGTTTTAGGGGTTCATGGAATTAACAAAAAAATCCAGTTTTTATGCTTAAAAAACTGGTTTTCATCCTGGTTCTCGATTTTCACAGTCCGACCTCCTCGGTTCGGTCCGGTTCTGAAATCCTTGATGTTGAGCGTTGATGTTGATGATGCTGGAAGCCGACGCATAACCTATGCTCCTAGATTAACCCTCTTTTGTCTTGTTGTCATTTGGAACATTGCATTATTGAGAGGGCAAAATTGATTTTGTACGCATTGGGTTCTTCTTGGTGGATTTCGATTAGAAAATATCACAATAATAGCCATATGGTGTGACAAGTCTAAGAGATCTGAATGGGTTAACAAAGATCAGTTAAGTTATTAAACTAGACAAGTGGCTGTAATTTAAAAAGGATACCTAAAGAATAATACTTAAAGTGCTATATCTAAATTTTGTCCTAATAAAAGTGACATTGAAAATTAGAAGCATAAGGGACAATATAAACCTAATGTCGGGAGATTGATCTTAGAAGGATAAATCTATCTTACCAACCTATTTTTCCTCCATTTCTTTCCTAATAAAGTGTAGAGAATTTCTTCCCACACGCGCTCTTTTCCTTCTTTATATTTCAATCTTTTGAAATCATTTATGGAAAAAGTTTATCTTCAAACTAATTTGAAGGAATCTTCTTCAAATCTGCTATGTGGTAGTTAAAAATGCCATTTATATATAGTTTTAGTTACATGATATTTTTAATGAGTCATGTGACTCGTTTAAATGATGCATATTGATATTTTTACAAATTATCACATAATTCATTGGGGGAGATTTGTCCAAGTAAGTTTAGAGAAAAACTTTGTTCATCCTTTTTACCATACAATATCTAAATTATGATGCAGCCATTTACAAGTACCTTTTGAAAGCTTCAAAGACACGAATAAGTGGAAGTTGTGATTGACTACACAACTAGCTATTTTACAAGTCACAATGCAACCATTTCTGTGTTTTTTTAAGCAACTTTTGAAAGCTTCAAAGTCGCAAATGGAAGTGGTGCAGCGATCGACTTCGCAACTAGCTGCTTACTAAAAAAAAAACTATACATATAATTGCCCTAAACTTCACTAATAATGAGGCTGTATATGGTATATATTGAAAGTTTAGCAAACAGCAAAAAACAGATGTTCTCGAATATAATATATACACCATATAGCATATATCATGTTTTTCCTAACCAAATGGCATTGATGTCGGCGCAGCATATTCTTATGTATGTTCCAACAGCGGGACACTGGACATAGGTTGTACGGTAAGCTAGTGTGAGGCTCGCCCGCTTTTTCCTCTCCATCTCCATCTCCATCTCCATCTCCACTCCACACACACTTTCTCACATAATTCAAAAGCAAATTTAATGTTTTTATAATTTTATTGTTTTCTTTAGCTAACTCAAGGTTGAGAGGATTTGAACTTCATGTTCAGACCCTACAAAAGGGGGGCATTATGTCACCAATGTTTTTTTTCCTCTATTATTGTCGATTTGTTTTTTTGGGTGGTAAATTGGAACCAACCTAATCGTGGATTCAATTTCATATAAAGATTCTACAAAATTGGCATAATGATAGGAAAATTAGTAGTTTATATTGTATTAGCAATGCAAGATTTTTTTTAGAAAACTTTATCAATGTAAGATTGATATTGTAAACTGAATAAATGTATACAACATTGTATAATTTTGTGCAAATGTATACAATATTGTACACTTTTTGTAAATATGTACAATGTTATATACATTTATCTAGTCTATAATGTAAATCTTACCTTGATAATGTAAATCAATAATTGTTATTTAAAAAAAAAAAATTACACATATGAAAAGTGATATTTGCACCAATCACATTTTGACATCTCAACAAGTGGTGAAAAAGTTGTATTCCTAGCATGTTCCTATATTTAATTCTTGGTTGATTAATTTACTAAACATTGTTACTAATTTTTAGATTTTATCCTATTTGAGCTAAATCATAATGCTAGCTTTAAATTTTTTTTGATTATGGGTACATAATAATATTTGACTGTTTTATTAACTCTTTTTCCCCCCTCAAAAGGAATTAATCGACTTTCAATTATCATGTTACCTTGTAATATATATATATATATATATATAAAGTTATGATTTGTGCCATAAGCTAATCACTTTTATTGTAAAAAACATTTTTTTTTTTTTTTAAATTACGACTTTAACAATTTGTAATAAGAAAAAAGTTGTATTAATAGAGTTATTGTAAATATACTGGTACATCATCTTTTTACAAGATGTTTAATTTACGTGGAAATAATAATAATAATAACAAAAAGGTTTTGATTCTTTCACATCTCCACTATTTTACATTCATTTATATGTTTTAAAATGTTAGCATTTCCATATCAATTGTGAGATATGTATGTGAAATAGAGGATAGGAACAACTGTAAAACAGTATTTTTCCATAACAAAAACTTCATTAATTTTCTAGTAGGTGAGAAGAGTCTGGCCGGAAGTCCCATTCTCAGCATTAGCTCATGTGCTGTCTGTCTGAATTTTTTGAAATGGTATCGCTGACTAGCAAATTTAGCAAAGATGGACTATATGATACAATGAATTTAAGACACAAATATTTGTCTAATAGTCACGAGAGACCCTTTGAATATCTATAATTAGATGAATTTTTCTTGAGCCCTCACTGAGGAAGGTGGTGATCAGCATGTGCCATGTTGCACTCCACTTGCTTTTCATATTTTTCTTAGGGAAGACAAAAAAAATTTCAAATAGTATTTAAATACAAAGGGAAACAAAAACAATAAAAAAATGAAAAGAAAAGGGGAAAAAAAATAGGGCTTACTTTTTATGGATGAATAAAAAATTTATCTTACTTGCGGCATAATGAAAATGATACGTACCATATATGGTAACCCCCAAAACAAGAGGTATAATCAAATCATTTAATTATTTAATGGTCATGTTAATGGGTGTTATGAGAGTAATTGTTAATGATGATGCGTGAATCGTCAACCATGATGGTTCGTCTAGATGGAGATGAACCCTCGTCGCTATTCCTGCAAACCAAAGACAAAGTCTCATCTTAGGTGGTCACCGGTGTGGTGATTGCCACAACGTCTCTGATGCCAAAGTCAGTGTATGGAAGCTTTGTGAGAATAATAAGAAAGTTCTGAATATCAGAGATATCTATATAAGAGTATATTTGGGTGAAAAATTATATACCTTCTTTGCCTCTGATGAGTGTGTATATATAGATTCATAGTTTCTAGTCATTGGGGCCTTAATTGTGGTTTTAGTGCTCTTCCTGTAATGCCTTAGGGCTTATTAATGCGAGTTTTGATAAGATTCCAACAGTCTAACAACTAGTTGGTAACTGTCCAAGGTATTGAATCAATAGCGGCTCTAGGATTTTTTCTTAGGGGAGTCAATAAGAATATATATCTTAAGTAAAATATGAATCTTACGGTCTAAATGGCTTTTTTATTACAAATTTGTCTATAGTACGTACTAGTAATAGAATAAAAATAAATTATAGGTTCATTTAACATATTTTAGTGAATTTTAATTATTACTGCTTAAAATACTTTTATTTATTAGTTTATGACGATTATTTGTTTACATTGTACTATTAACGTAAGATTTATATTATAGATAATTATACTATACACATTTGCAAAAACTATACAATATTGTACACATTTGTCTAGAAACAATGTAGATATTACAATGATAGTACAATGTAAACTATGAATTTTCCATTAGTTTATTTCAAATTTATTAAGATCTAAATGGGCTTTTTAAAACAATTTTAGATGAAAACAAAATTTACTTTGTTGTTGGGCTTACTATTTCTCCTAGATTTTAGATAAAATTGGATTGTTGTTAGGCCCTTTTTTGTATTTAAAAAGATCAAAATATTGTTAAGATGATCATAATTAAACTTATTTCAAGTGGGTTTTAAAAAAATTTAGAATCAGAGTGTTCAAATTTTTATTTAGGAGGGTTAAATAAAAAAAATATATATATATATATATTATATAAAAAAAAAATTTTAAAAAAATTTGCTAGCTTAGGGAGTTCGTTTGAACCCCCTCAACTATACATGGAGTCGACCATGTATTGAATCCTCTTATTAATGGCTTGCCTGCCTTCATACATGCCGTGTCAAGGTGGACGAATGTATTTGATGAGGTCATCCAAGAAAAGAGGCCTCGTCAGTCCCATCAATTAATAAACTATTATAGAAAAATTTTGACATTATTTTCATAAAAAATATAAAATATTATTAACAAAATTAATTACTCTATCATTTTTTCATAAAATATTTTTAAAAATAATTCATAAATCAATACTCTAAGGCACCGGTTAACATTTCTCGTTAAAAACGTTGATGTTATGAACAACAACACACACGGGTTTATCTTGGTTGGACTTGGAAGAGTAATGCAAATGAAGTCGGTGGTACGTCACGGACTCAAAGGAGAAACATGTGATAATAATCATATATATGTGCCATTGGTCAACTGTGATTTGCAACCTCCTTTCAGATTTGTTTATTATACATACTCTAAAAATTCTGAGATTGACGAAGGAAATTGGGGCACGTATCTCAATTTTAATTATGATCCTCTTCCAGGATCTAGCTTTGGTAACGTGACCCAGCAGTGAGTTTGACGCGTTTCTCGCCGGGAAAAAAGACCATCGATCCTACCCTACACGTCTATCATGCCTCCATGGTCAAGCTTATTTGTGGTGTTGTTATGATGGTGTCCATTGAAAGTTGATACTTCAAGCTTTTACTACAACGTAAATGTAAGTATACCACCTTGGTGCAAATTCACTGTGTTCACCATGAAGATGGTCCTTGGACTTGGAGCAATAGATAGTATCAAGTTCAACTAAATATAAATTCATTGCCATCGTCATAAAAAGACATGTATTGTACTGATAATACGGTCACCTTGAACTTGTGCATTACTCACAGTTGAATTTGTTGAAAAAACATGCATCGTACACATACAAGACAACATTGAGTTTGTGTACATGATCAATCATATTATTACTTCATTTATAATCTCAAACTCTAGGACCTTATAATTATTTACGATAATTTGATTGGGTTTTGGAAAATTGTGCCCTTAGTTTTTAGGGAATTTAAGGCCTTATTTTACCTAGAGGAAGAGGAAAGAGGAAAAAAGAAAAAGAAAATCATAGCGTCGTCATTTTCATGTTTTGTCATAACACTTGTCAATATTGAAGAGTTAATTAGGTGTTGACAGTTTGGAGAGACAGATGAGGCATAACAGGGTCGAAACAATTACTTTTGAGTACTTTCATTACAAATCAAATTCTTAGTTATATAATCTGTTTGTTCATGTAATTATATTCTTAATTAGAGTACAAGAGGTTGATGTCGAGATCAACAGTATACGGGAAAACTCGCAAAAGTAACATCTGAGTTGACTGAAATAGATACCATGATGATATGTGTGTGTATATATATATACATACTTACAGTACTTCAAATTCTTATTAGTTTGAAAAATTGAATTTAAAGCAATTGGATTCATATATAATTATTCTTAATTACAGCTGTGGCAGTAGCCTACAAGAAGTAGGTGTGCTAGATGCCAATTTTCCGATCCAATTTGTCAAAATTAAACTTTAATGTGGTTCGGCGAGAACCTAGAAGTAATTAACAAAGCTTAAACTCATTCAAATTTCAACACTCAGCAAGCCATTATTTAATCATAAAATTGCATAGTCCATGAAATATTTTATCAAAAACTTGCAGCTTATAAAACCCATCTCCCTTAGCTTACACTCTTGAACGCATGCAATCCGCAACTTCATGAGAGAATGGGTTACAGTACTAATATCCTCAAGCTCACAACCATTCTCTCCCTTGTCATTCCTCTACTCCTATCTTTGCAATATCAAACAGCCTTCTCAAATGACATTGAAGATGACGAAAAATACGTGGTAGACACCCCATTGTCCAATCTCAGATCGAGAAGCCGGTTCTTAGCAAGTGTAATAAAGAAAGGTACACACTGTAATCCCATTACTAACAATGTATGTAATGGGGTATCCGCAAACAAAGGGAAGAGCCTTCTCTATTGCTGCAAGAAACATTGCCGTAATGTTCTTTCAGATAAGAATAACTGTGGAGGATGTGGGAAAAAGTGCCAAGAAGGACAGCATTGCTGCAATGGAAGATGTACTAACACTTTTTACAATGTGAATCACTGTGGAAAGTGTAACAAGAAGTGTAAGAATGGTGTTAAATGTGAGTATGGATATTGTGGGTATGCCTGAATGTTTTTTTCAGGTAAATTATTGTAAGATTTGGTGTTGTGTATCTAAGACTTTTTACTTACGAATACAAGTTCATATATGTCAGCTAAATGCGCTGACATTTCCCGAGTACTTCTATGAATGTAATGTTTATTTTCATGTTTAATAATCAACACTTCTACTTACAATGCTGGCTTGTTTCCAATTACCAATCTGTTTCAACTCATTTCTTGACTCATTGCGTGTGTGTTTTTCCATGCAAATAACATTGCTGGCATATATAGGCACCAAGCATTAATAATAACCAAATTAAGTATGATGCCAACAACATCAATTCGTAGGCAAGAGCCGCAAGATGTAATATAAGTCTTATTGAATATAGTAAATATTTTCTGTTTTTGTTTTTGTTTTTGTTTTTCTTTTAATGGGGATCTACCCCCATGAAACCCTCCAAAAATTGGCGTATGCCGCTATTTGTGGCAAGCACACGGTATTGGTATTTGACTATTTGTTAGTAAATAATTGACAAATTATTGATATAAAATATTGCATGATGAAATTGTGACCTAGCATTAAAAAAATGAACTATAGGGTGCAAATTGTAAAATTTATTACAATTTGGATGATAATTTGTTAATTACAAGTTTATAATTTAGTGTGTAAAGAGCAAATATCCTAGTTTAAGGTGGATTGCTATAGTTAACACAAAAATTCTACTAAGAGTCACTGGCAGCCCTACATTAAATTCAAGGTGGTCATAGGACCATCCTGGCCTGAAATTTTTTTATTATATATAAATTTTGAAAATTTGTGATTTTTTAATCTTTAAAAAATATTTGTGACCGCCCTAAATTTTTTTAAGCCCAACATAATTAAATTTTGAACAAAATTTAGTAACAAACTTAGTTGTAAACTAAGTCTATAACTCTACTTGATATATATATATATATATATATATATATATTTTTAACGTGAATTTTGACAAATCCACAAATAGATACATTTTCTTCTTATATCCTTTATATTTGCAAAATTTCAAGAAGATTAATAATAAATAGCTATGACATCAATCAAATCTTTAAATTTCGAGTTTTTGTAGTCTAAAATTATACATAAAAAATAAATTTATGAATAAAAAATAAATAATATACGATTGACATGAAATTTGATATGCGTTTTAAGAACATAGAGATTAAAGAACATGTAATTCAACAATTAGATTTTCAAAATTGATTATGTTAATTTATTTAATGAGAGTTGTAGCCTTAGGGTATAATTAAGTTTGTAGTCAAACTTCGTCCTTAAACTTTAGTCCCCTTAACAATATATTAGGTCCTTACAAAAAAAAAAAAAAAAATCCCAAGAAAATTTTTATCTAACTAAAATTTTGATAGAGATATAACTTGCAACATTGGTAATGAGACTATCATGCAAAAATTTCAAAAAAAGAAAAATTTGTAGAAAGAAATTGTAAGACTTTATGTATTTGTGTGAGTGTGTGTTTTTTTGGGCCAATATATGAAATTCTCTTTTAATTAAATTTTGTCTAATTTAAGTTTACCACTTTGGAAAATATTCCTAGAATTGCCATTGCTAAGAGTGTAATTGGGAGGACATTTTTGTTATATGTCATTGTATGAGTTTATTTTTGTTATATTCCTAAAGTCGCCACTGCTAAGAGTGTCAATATATGAGTTTATTTTTGTTATATGTCATTGTATTTAATTTACATAACACATTTATATATATATATATATATATATATATATATAAAATGGATAGATAAAAAAAATAAAATAATAAAGAATTAATTTAATTGATGATATTTTTTTTGTTACACAAGAATAGAAAAAAATTGTTTCTCAAAAAAAAAAAAATTTATGTATGAAAAAAAAAAAAAAAACTTCTAATACAATAAGAGTATAACATATATTTATAAAAATAAATTTTAAAATCAAGTGAACTTTTTTAAGATAGACACTCATTTTTTCTTTTTTAATAATGGTTAAAAATACTATTTACTAGTAACTATATATGTTGCAAGGCAGCGTGTTTAGAAAGTGCGGCCCAGTCTCTCTTTTGTTGTTGTTGTTGTAAAGATTTGGACATTTGAGATTCATCGCTGGGTTTAGATGGAAAATTTGTTTAAGTGAAACGTAAATGACATGCATATCGAATCATGAAATTTGGTGCAATTACGGCATTATATCCTGCAAACACAAAATTTATCCATCATCTAATTAATATGTCCCATTCATTTTTTAAGCTATTATTTCAGCATGCAATTACCTATATTCCAAAAGATGAAAAATATTTAGTTAAAAAAAATAAATATATAAAAAAAGATGAGAAATATTTTTAATTAATCAATTCAGCCTACATATAAAATCCAATAATCCAATACTTAGATATTGGAAAAAACTATTGTTTATATTATAAAATATAAAATATCATTTTGTTTCTATACTCTTAATTTGTTTATACAGTTTGGTAGAAATTAGGGTAAAATCCAGTAAACTACCATGAGATTTGAAATAATGCCAAACACATCCAACATTTTTTAAAAATGACCAATTTAATCATTTAACACAAACGGAGTTAATTTTTTCCATTAATAACAATATTTTCACAAAACCAAATTGAAACTCAGATCTACTCTCTCTCTTCCTCTAATTTTTTTCCCTAATCTCACAAACTCTCTCAACTCTCTTTTCCTTTGCATGTATAAATCTGAAATTTTTTGAATAATCTGTCATAGACCCAAAGATTCATTCTTTGAATTTTTCTCCTTTTTCTTCTTAAAATCAACAACACAAGCAAAACTCTTCTTTGGTTTTTTTCATAAAATAATTTTTTTAAAGTTAATAACTTTGCTACTTTGCGTTTGGTAGCCGAGAAAATCTGAGAAAATCAACCCCACCCTCTTCTTAATAGATCAACCAACCCTTTTTATTTGGGCAATGGGGAAAAGAAAAAGCTATAGAAGAAGTCACATCTCCTCCATGTAGAGTTTGGTAGCCAAGAAAATTTGAGAAAAGTTGAGAAAAAGTCACATTTCCACCAATTAGCATTTGGCAGCCAAGAAAATCAAAAGGAAAAGCTCCTTAAAACAAAGAAACTCTAGAAAACCCAATAACACCAATGAAGGTTCTAACTGTTGGAAAAATAGCATGGAGTGAATAAAAAATTGATGTTTTTTATGTTTACTTGAAGATATTATTAAAAGAGGTAAAAATCCTGAGTCCCACATAGGAAAAGAAAGAGATAATATATGAGTTTATATGCTCATGAGTTAGACATTGGGTTGGGCTTTTGACATATGTGGACCGGTCTACTTGTCCAAATAATAATATTTTATTATTTTAATTTTTGAGTCTTTGTAGTGCAGTTTAGCTAAGATCATAACTACACCGTACCTTATTTTTGCGGTTACATGTGTGGTGCGGTATGGTTTAAAGTTTAGTAAAAACCATAACCGCACCTCATCTCATTTTTGCGGTCACATATGCAGTGCAGTATATAAGATGCGGTTTAAATGATTTGAAGTTGATATATTTTTCAAATTTTGGGCTTTTTCTACCTAGCCCAAAACTAATTTTCCCTTTGTTTTGATCAAATTTTTAAACTATTGAGTTAGTTTTTCTTTATTTTGGGCTAACTTTCTTAATCAACACTTGCTAGGATTATCAAACTATTTTTTTTTTTTTTGAAAACTAGGGTTATTAAACTATTAATAATATATTTAATATTAAAAAAAATTAAATATATTAATATATAGAAAGGGTGCAGTGTGGTGTGGTTTGTGCAGTTTTCTTATAATAAAACCGCAAACCACACTGCACCATATGGTGTGGTGCGGTGCGATGTAATATTATTTGCGGTGCAGTGTGGTTATGCCATTTTGCGGGCGGTTTTGGTGTGGTTTTTACAGTTTGTATGGTTTACGCAGTTTGGTGAACGCCCTTAATTATTACTGAAGCAGAGTGTCTGTTCAGTAACGTATAATTTTTCATAATCCCTCATTCATAAAAACTTCTTTTCACAGAGAGAAAAAAAAAAAATCCTCTCTAAGTGAGAATATTTTGTGCGTTTCATTTTGTGTCAAAGAGAGAGAAAGAGACATTGAGTAGTTCACAAGACCACGACCTTGTGTGCTTTGTTTTCATGTTGTAGATCATTTTATCCTGGAAGGCAGATATCCATGAGTCTCAAAGCACCACAATGATTGTGTGAGGGGTGAAATCTGCTTTAAAGAGATTATGTTAAATACAAGTCTTGATCTGAATCATTTATCCTTCCTTCACGCATTTGGTTTGTGAATTTCTAATTATTTGCAGATTTCTTCTTATATATTCAGTATCAATTTATTGTTTTGTCTATCGCATTTATTTTTGTTATTGCTTATAATTAGATCTTTGTATTGTTCCCTTTTGCTTAATCACAAAAGTAAATTGTAAGTAAACTGTTGAAATATAACCAACACTAACTCCACCACAAAGTTGCCATCAAGCCCCCAAGCAAATGGTAAACTCCTAATACCTATGTTGGCCAAACCCAAATCTAATAAACCCAATCACCCTTAACCTATAGAAAATTGTTGACCCACCCCCACAAGATCTTCATCACAAAATAGACAGATGAGAAAGAAAGAGGATCCATCATCAGCAAGATTCAAATAGCCATGTAAAGAAGATTAAGAGAGAAAGAGAGAGTCAGGTGATATTAGGAAAAAGAAAAGAGAAGAAAGAGAGAGTCAAATTCGAACAAGCAAATGAAAAAAAAAAATTGAGAGAAAAAGAGAAATTTAGGTGAGATAGCAAAAAGAGATAGATCTGAGTAACGGCAAGCATTCACACCGTTTGTGTTGAGGATTAAATTGGTTATTTTTTTTTTTTAAATTTTGGATGTGTTTGGCATTACCCCAAAGCGCAGGGTAATTTATTGGAATTTACCTAGAAGGTTTTTTTTTTTTTTTTTTTTTTTTTTTTTTTTTTTTTAACAAGATAAAATTTCTATTCTAGCCTAATCTAAGTATATATGTGTGTGAAACTCCCTCCAGGAGGCTTTAACTCAAGCCCTTGTCCCCCACACCCCACAAGCATTTATACTTGTGAAGTGACCATCACACTGTGGGTGAGCGATGGTTACCTAGAAGTTAATATTGTCTTTGTTATGTTTAACTTCATATCAAGTTATCCTTATTGTTCCTTTTCAAAAAAAAGTTAGCCTATATTATTAACTTATTTACGTAAAATGCCTATCTGGCAAACAGTGTACACTACTAGCATACGTGTAGCCAATAAAATAATAATTTCTACTTAAAAAGCTTTAAGAATAGGGTCCAGTAACTATTAGTTATTAACTAGTCATAAATACAAGGTTAAATAACTGTTTTCTTCTCCTCTTGCTAGGAGTGCTTTTTCTCATCTAGGGTGAGACTTTCTTTTACTTTTGTGCCCTTAGATTTACTTGGTCCACCTTTATTTCACCTTTATTATTTTCTTTTCCCTTTCTATTTGTTCTCAGAGTTTCTTTTGTCTTTACTGTTTTTTCTCTTCCCTTCCTATTTGTTCTCAGAGGTTCTTTTGACTTCAGTGTTTGTTCTCTTCCTTTCCTATTTGTTCTCAGAATTTCTTTGTCCTTAGTGTTATTCACTGTTCTTTCCTTATCCATCATGGATTCGGACTTCATTGAGAGATTACAGCGCATCAATTTAACCTCTGAGGAGGGTAAGGCTATTACAGTTCGTTCAGATCACCGTGAGAAGATTCTTGAGGAGTGCAACCTTAATCTTATTGGCCGATTCCTTATAGCAAAACCCATCAATCTTCATGCAGCAAAAAATATTTTAAGGTCTGTTTGGAAGTTTGGTTAGGATCTGAAAATTATTGATGTTGGGAATGGGCTTATTTAGTTCAAGTTTGCCATGGAGAGCCAATTATTATGGATTGTCAACAATGGTCCATGGAGTTTTGACAATCACATACTGCTTCTTAGACGTTGGGAGAAAGGGATGACAGCATTTTCTGTCTAGTTTTTGCAAATCCCTATATGGGTACAGGTATGGGGATTACCCTTTGATTTAATTAATGTAGAGACGGGTAGGGATATTGGTAATGGTATTGGCCATGTTGTTGACATAGATTGTAAAGCTATTTCATCTAAACAAGCCTGGTTTCTTTGAATACGGGTTGAGATGCCATTAAACAAACCTATTCGACGAGGGGCTCTTGTTATTAGTCCAGAGGGGGAAAAAGTGTGGGTAGCTTTTCAATATGAATGTCTTCTTGGGCTCTGTTTCAATTGTGGTTTTTTGAGGCATAAAGCAAAGGTTTGTTCTATGCCAAGATTTGGTGAGGGTAATGAAAGTCCATATGGTGATTGGTTAAGAGCAGGTTTTCTTTGGCAGAAGGAAGCGAGGGGATAAAGAACACCTAGCCCACCCAAGAGGAATATGGACAAGCATATTCACAGGGATAAAGATCCACCACAATCAATTTCAAAATCTAGAATATAGGGCAATTCTCTAACTGTTGCAGTGGTTATTAAACCTAGGACTTCTAATGGTAATTCTTCAACTGCTATTACGATTACAGAAGTTATGGATAATGATCTTGCTATTATTCCGGGATTGGATGGCTATGATTCTTAAAATCTGTATACTTCAAAGATTATTGAAACAAGTCCTGAAATGGTGGTTCACACTGATGCTATTGAGACAGAACACAACTCCGGAAAAAATGTTTCCAGTTGGATTAACGTGCCAATTGTGTATGAGGATAATTTGGTGAATCCTAAGAAATCTTCTTTAAGGCATTGGAAACGCATTATTAGGAATTCAACTGACAAAACTGTAAGTATAGTTACTCCCAAACTTCCAAGGTTAGCAAAGCGTATATCTTTACAGTATGATTCTCTAGATTCTCACACTCACAAGAAACAATTGTTAAGTAAGGAACGGCTTAGCATATTGCATTCTTCAGGTGAAGGTAATCCTTCACCACTGCCCCCACCATGAAGATCTTGAGCCTCAACTGCCGAGTAGGAATGGCAACGGGTCGGGTTCGGGCCGGGTTTTTCCATACCCGAACCCGACCCGCGGGGCAATACCCGTAACCCGGACCCGGCCCGTTTAGGGTAGCGGGTTTTTTTCCGGAGCCCGAACCCACCCCAACCGGGCCCCGCGGGCCCCGTTTAGGATTGGGCCCAATTCGCAGCCCAACCACAAAAAAAAAAAAAAAAAAAAAGCCCAAATTTTTTTTGTAATTTGAAGCATGTAATTTGAAGAAAAAATTATCTTAAAAATTGAAAATAATTTAATCACCGGCACCCCTAAGATTTTTGACAAAAATATATATATATGCCCATTCCAATCCTAAAATGCACGACCCATTCTTTGGCCCATTAACAAATTTACAATAACTAAAAAAGAAAAAAACCCAGATCCTTTCTTAATTAGGATACCCATCTAAATTAAATTATGATTCAAAAATCTAAATAAATACACACAAATCACAACATCAACTTCACAAGTCACAACCATTTACTCCCAAAAATAAAATATGAATTTGTTAAAAAAAAAAAAAAAAATTACATACGCTGCGTATGCAACGGTTCAAGAGGGATTCCGATCAGTGATCCTCTGAGTCTTTGACATCGTCATCTAAGTCCTAAGTCTCCTAACCAGTCGAGTTTGTGTGGTGACTGATGAGCCATACGCCTCTCTCTTTCTCTATGCTCTGCAACTTTAAGTTTCTTTTTTCTTTTTCTTTTTTTTTTTCCTTAGGCTTCTACAACTTTAAGTTTGAGACACTTTCCAGGTTTTGGGATAGAAGAATAAGTAGTGATGACGTTTTCACTGCAGGCTGAAGGCTAAAGCTGAAGAAAAACGGCGACAGCTCGACGGTAAGAGTCAACGGCGTGAGCTGAGGGAGAGGGACTGAGGGTCGGAGTGAATCGGCGGCGTATGTGGGTTGGGTGTCTCGCCGTCTGAGCTTTGGTGGTATTCACGGTGGTGGTTTGAGATAGAGTGAGGGTGAGGGAGTATGTGAATGTCAGATTGAGAGGGAGAGAGGCTGCTGAAGAAGAAATGGGGGATTAGGGAATTTAGGGTTAGATTTTAGGTGTATATATATATATAGAGGGTATTTTAGTAATGTCAGGTACCGGGTTTTTACCGGGTCGGGTCTCGGGTTTTTTTATAAAACCCGGACCCGACCCGGACCCGCTTCGGGTTTTTTTTTAAACCCATACCCGACCCTATTTCTAATCGGACCGGGTAAAACCCGACCCATTAGGGTCGGGCTGGGCCGGGTACCCGCGGGTCGGGCAAAAATTGCCATCCCTACTGCCGAGGGCTTGGGATCCTAGAGGCAATTCAAGAACTTCGCTTTTTGACGAATGAAGAAGGTCCCAAAATTCTCTTTCTGTTTGAAACACGTCTTAACTTGGAAGGTTTTCACAGATTAAAGAGGACTTTACAGGTGATGGAAGGTTTTGCTGTTCCAAGGATTGGTTTGGCTGGTGGCTTGGCTTTGTTGTGGCAAGATGGAGTGGATGTAGATATTCAAACATCTTCATCTCACCATATTGATGCTTTAATAAAAAAGAAGGTGTTGTTTGGCGCCTTACAGGTTTTTACGGACATCCAGAAACTTCAAGAAGAAGGGAATCTTGGGATTTATTGAGGTAACTTCATGCTTCTTTTTCACTCCTTTGGCTGTTGCTAGGTGATTTAATGAAATATTACTTCCTAGTGAGTACTGGGGTAGTGGCAGTAGGCCATACAATCAAATTCCTGAATTTAGAAGAGCAGTAGAGGATTGTTTACTGATGGATTTAGGTTTTAAAGGACCAAAATTCATATGGTGTAACAGGCTCTTAGAAGGGAATTTAGTATATGCACGATTGGATCGTGGACTGCATAATCAAGAGTGGCTTCAGTCTTTTCCACAGTCAAGTTTATCTCATATCCCGTTTGGGTTCTCAGATCATATGGCACTTATGTTGAAAGTTCAAACCACTCCTCAAATGAAACCTGCCAAAAAGCACAGGTTTTTTCGTTTTAAAGCATTTTGGATGAAAGATCCTAATTATGAAGATATCATCAGATCAAGTTGGGATTTATTATTTTGGGGCACTCCTATGTTCAAGCTAATTCAAAAAATCAAAGCAGTTAGAATAGCCTTGCTGCAATGGGGTGGTGGAAATGCCAGAAGTCTCATTAAGTCTATTGAATTGAAAAGATACTTATTGGCCAATCTTGAAACAGAATGCCAAGCAGAACCGTCCAATCAACAACTCTCTCAAAGACGAAATTCTATTAGAGCTGAACTGAATGAACTCATTGCACAGGAGAATATTTACTGGCATTAACGGGCAAAAGTCTCTTGGTTTCAAGAGGGTAACAGAAACTCGAAGTTTTTTCTTGCAGTGGCCTCGTAGAGAAGACGACGTAATGTGATTAGTAAATTGAAGGATTCTTCTGGGAATTTCTATTCTGACCAAACAGACTTGGAGAGAATTGCTGTTCATTATTTCCAAGAGATGTTTACAAGTGTTTCTACAGGATCCTATTCTCAAGTTATTCATCATGTTCATGAAGTGGTCACCCTGGAAATGAATAACATGCTGTTGGAAGATTTTACTCATGATGAGGTAAAGAAGGCGCTGTTTTAGATGAATCCAACAAAAGCTCCTAGTCCCGACGGCATGAACCGTTTATTTTTTCAAAAATATTGGCATTTTATTGGAACTGATGTGTCTGAGGTTGTTCTTGATTGCATAAATTCTAGAAAATTCTTACAAAGCATCAATTTCACACATATCACTTTGATCCCAAAAAAGAAAAATCCAGAACTCGTGTCTCATTTTCGTCCCTTTAGTTTATGTAATATCATATTTAAACTAGTCTCAAAAGTCTTGGCCAACAGACTCAAAAGAATTTTGGGAAGAATTATCTTTGACTGTCAAAGCGCCTTTGTAGCTAAAAGTGTGATTATAGATAATATCCTTATTTCTTTTGAGATCTTACATTACATGAAGTCAAAATGCCAAGGTAACGCACCACACATGGCTCTCAAGTTAGATATGAGTAAAGCTTACGATAGAGTGGAGTTGGGTTATTTAAAAGGCATTATGTTAAAAATGGGATTTCATCAAAGGTGAGTGGATCTGATTATGGCGGGGATATCGTCAGCCTCATATTCTGTTTTGGTAAATGGGGTTCCATCGGGATTTATCAAACCTTCTAGGGGCATAAGGCAGGGGGACCCTTTCTCCCTACCTATTTTTGTTATGCTTTGAAGGATTTTCTGCTCTTCTTAGAAATGCACTCCAACAAAGACTTCTACATGGAGTAAGTATTTCTTATAATGGACCTCAGATTACACATCTTTTATTTGCAGACGATAGTTTATTGTTTTGCAAATCTTCCATATCTGAGTGTCACATAATCAAGGAGATCTTACAGATTTATGAAGTAGCTTCAGGTCAGAAGATTAATTGTGAGAAGAGTTCAATTTTTTTTTTCAGCACCAACACTCCTTTGTCAACCAGAAATGAGACCAGAATGTTACTCAATACTACATCCACAGAACCCGTTGAAAAATATCTTGGTTTGCCCCCAATCATTGGTAGAGGTAAGAAACAAGCTTTTGCTGAAATTAAACTTCGTATCCAATCCAAACTCAGTAGGTGGAAAACTAAATTATTATCTCAGGCAGGGAGAGAAGTGCTAATCAAGTCCGTAGCCCAAGCGATACTTGTATATGCCATAAATTGTTTCTTATTGCCAGCAGGTTTTTGTGATGAAATCAATTCAACCAGAAAAATGAAGAGAAGAAAATGCATTGGTTGAGTTGGAAGCATATGTGTTTAGCAAAGAAGAATGGAGGCCTTGGCTTTCGTGACTTGAAGAATTTCAATTTAGCTTTGCTTGCCAAACAGGGATGGAGGTTAATGCAGTGTCAAGACTCGCTACTTTTCAAAGTATATAAAGCTAAATACTTTCAACATACATCCTTTCTTGAAGCTTCAGTTTCGAATCATTCTTCTTTTGCATGGAGAAGTATAACTCGTGGGAGGGATTTGCTCATTCAAGGCAGTAGATGGAGGGTGGATAATGGTTCTTTGATCAATATATGGACTAATATATGGTTGCCTTCAGTGACAAACCAGAAAGTATGTTCACCTAGAACGATTTTACTAGCTGAAGCCACAGTAGCTAATCTTATGGATTTCTCAACCCCACAACAGAGGTGGAAGGATTTCCTCATTGATTCTATTTTCTTTCCCTTTGAAGCATCAATCATTAAAACTATTCCTCTCAGTATTCGGTGATTGGAAGATACTCTTATTTGGACCAAAACCAGATCGGGAATGTTCTCTATTAGGAGTGCTTATTTTCTACAATTGGAAATTGAAAAACAATCCAATGCTTCTTCTTCGGCTACCACATCAGATCATACTAGGATTCATTCCTTTTGGAAAGGTATTTGGTCTTCTACAATTCCTCCAAAAATTAAATCATTTATTTGGAGAGCTTGCAATGATAGCCTTCCCACTCGGACAAAGCTTTTTGATAGGAAGATCTCCAACTCTTTCTCATGTGCCCTCTGTAATGATGAAGCTGAGACAAATAGCCACCTGTTTTTGGAATGTTCTTTTGCACAATCTATTTGGTTGCAAACTCAATTCTAGAATGGTCTTCGGCTACCACAACCGATCAATTTTATTGATGCAATGGAGGCTACTTTAAACAACTTGAATTCTGCAGATTTTGATACCCTTTGTATTGCTTGTTGGATGATTTGGAACTGCAGAAACAATCTGATATTTGAGAATAAACCTCTTTCATCAAAGGATTTATGGGCTCAGGCTGAACTTTACAGGTTGGAATTCATGGAAGTGCAACAAAAACCAAACCGGCTTGTTGAAGTGCAGAATATGAAGTGGCAGCCCCCAATTTCTGATTCAATCCATAAACTCAATATAGCAATTTCCCGTTCGAAGAAGAACACTTCTATTGGTTTTGGTTTTCTTATAAGGAACAATAAGGGTGAAGTATTAGTGGCATCATGTCATTGTCTACAGAAGAATTTAAACCCCCTCTGTACAGCAACTACAGTGATGAGATTGACTCTTTTGTTTTGTCAAAATACCAGTTTCTATAAGGTGATGGTAGAATGTAACTTTGTAGAACTTGTAAATCTCTTGAATTCGGATAGAATTTGTTGTTTAGAAGCTACTTGGATTATTGAAGACATTGGTTTAATTAGAGATAGTTTTTCTTTTATTTCTTTTCATAGTATACCTTTGCGATGAAATCGTGCTGCATTAGCATTAGCTAGTACTGCAAAATAGAATGAGGAGGCCATTGTTTGGTTAGAAGAATGCCCCTCTTTCCTCTTCTTCATTGTACAAAGTGATTTAATTGAATAAAGTCTATTTTCGTTTTCTCTCTCAAAAAAAAAAAAAAAAAGCTTTAAGCATAAAAAAAAAGCCACATAAAAAAATAAAACAAAAAATTTGAAAGAATGAGTTCCTTAAAAAAATTTCAAGCTTTTCTTGCACTTTCTGCGCCAAAAAAAAAAAAAAAAAAAAAAAAAAAAAAAAAGAAAAAAAAAAAAGAATCTCAACGCAGAAAATGAAATTGCATGAAAAGTTTGGAAATTTTTATATTTCAACCCATTCATCAAGCTCATCTCAATGTAAATGATCTGTTGGATGTCATTTCAACCATCTTGTCCTTCTTGCTTCGTTTTAATCTCTCCTCCCATAACTCGCTTTATAGGAATCATACAGTGTTTTGAACTGTTTGCATACAGTTTCATTTTTAGATTCAGACCCATGTCACCCATCCACAAAACCAAAAGCTCACGACTGACAATGTCATATTTGACCTCGAAAATCCACCGTGAACAATCCTACATTGACCGCTTAGACCATCTTCTCGATCCTCTCCTCCTTCTAATCTTCAACGATTTCAACAAGATCAAGGCTTGTTTATGGGAAAGAATGAAGACAGAGACACCCTTGGAGCAACTTAGATGGATTTGTAGAGATTCATCAAATAGATGGTAGGAAACCTTGTTGGCCTCTTTTCGAACGTCACAGAGATTACAAGGACTTTGAAGTTTAGCCATTTGTTGCGTCTCTTTTGTATTTGATACTTAAGAAATTTGATCTTGTAGTTTTTTGGTTAGTGGGAAAATTATGAGAGGGTAAAGAAAATTTGATTGGTTGCTAGGAAAGTGATGGATTTTTTTGGTTGTATATTTATTTGAATTTGTGTATTTGGTTGAATTAAATTTGTGTACAAAGATTAATAGAACTATGGTTGACTTTGGTTGCGTTTCTTTTGAGTGAAAATCACTTCTGAAAATGATTTTCCGTAATTTCGGGTGTTTGGTTGCGCATGGAAAATCAATTTTCGTGAAATCCTTTTCAGTTGACCGTGAGTCAAGAGTGAAATGGATTTCCGGTTTTATTTTCACTTCAAATAAAAATTTCAAGAAAACAGAGAAGAGAGCACGAAGAGAGACCCAGTGAGTAGCACCGCGCCGGCGAGACCAAGGGAGTCGCACCGCAATGATCCGATCGAACCCAATGGCTTGACCGCAATGATCTGACCGAATTTGATGATTTTTTTCCTTTGGTTTTGTTTTTTTTTTTTTGTGGCTTTTGATTGCTGGAGTTTGCTGCCATGGTTTGAAATGGAGTTTTGGTGGTGTGTGGTGTTGGGATTTGGCTGTGATTTTGAAATTTTTTGTAATAAAATTTGTTTGGATGATGAGAAAATAGGTGAGAAAATGTTAAAAATGTGTAGGAAAATAGCATTTTCCTAATAGAACCAAACACATGAAAATATTTTCCATAACAATTTTCATAATACAACCAAACACTTGAAAATATTTTCCTTTTCCGGAAAATAGCAGTTCCGGAAAATAAGTATTTTTTGGAAAATATTTTATGGGAAAAGGACCCATTTATGTAGTTGATTTTTCGGAAAAAAAGTTGTATATAAATTTTGTTAGAATTTCTTTTGTTAAATCCTCAGTAGTTTCACTTCGGTTGAGTTTGATTTTTGTATTTTTGGGTTGTTGCGTTTGGCTATTTTTTGAATGCTTGATTGATCACATAAATCTTGTTTGTTCTTGAATTTTTTTTTTTTTTTTGAGAACATTCTTGATTAATCTTTGATTTGTTAATTGATTAATTGATTGTTTTCAAAAACTATTTTTATGAGAATTCAATTGTAAAATCATGTTTAACAAAACCCCAATTAAAATCCTTCAAAGAAAAAAAGTTCTAATGAGATCAGGGTTTTGATTTCTAGATTTTCTTGAGAATTAGGGCTTATGCTTTGATCTTGTAAAACTAATTAGATTAGTGTTATTTTATGATCAAAGTACTTGAATTTTGATGTTCAAACTTTTTCAAAAGGTTTTTCTAAGTTCGGTTTCAGAATAAGATTCCAAAACCTGAAAAGCTTTTAAATTCGTATAAAAACGAAGGTATGGAGGCACTTGGCATATGTGGCTCTGTGTGCCGATCGACGCTTGCCTTAATGTTTAAAGTGCAGATTGGCACATTATCCCATTCTTTGGCTTCCGATTTTGGTAATTCTTTTAGAATTGAGTCTTAGGAGACCCTAATATGATTAGGATCTAGATTTAAAACATTTTTAAACTGCAAGGTCGTCTAGTGATTAGATCACATTGATTTTTATAGAAAAATCCTAAGTTAAAAACATCTAGTGGGAGAGAGATTCAAGGGTTCAATCTTACAACCTTTATTGCCGGTTTTATAATAGTGTAAGTAAACATCTTGCCTTGGCCATGAACCTTGCTCCCTGTAAAGGGTGTTTACTTTATGGTACTACTAGAATAAACTTTTAAGAGATAGGCAAAGTGTAGTTACATCAAGAACGATCATGCTACCGTGATGTGACTTGGCGGATTACATGGAGTCTAGCCAATGGTGTACACTAGACTAAGTCTAATGGTATCCCCCTCATGAAAGATTTCTTTCTCCTTACATTCGTCAGGAAGTGATTAGGTGCTGATATTTGGAGGGATAATGGACATTAGGCACATTAGAGTCAAAATAAATACTTTGATTACATTCATTACAAGTCAAATTCTTAGTTATATAATTTGTTTGTTCCTATTAGGTTGTGTATTAGGATACAAGTGGTTGATGTTGAGACCAAGAGTTTGTGGCATAAGTGATATCGTATAGTAAGTGACCCAAATAATGGATACCACTTATTTTGCTAAAACTGAAAAATTATTGTTGAAAGTATTGTAGATAAAGGTAAAAGTTAGTTGAAATAGTACAGTAAAGCCTATGAATAGTGCCAAAAAATGCAGTGGGGTTAATGAATAATAGCAAAAATAAGTTAAATAGTGAAATAATTTAAATTTTTAATTCTAACCTAAACGCACACTAAGTGTATGTCGTGTGGACGTGTGTTAAGTCCCATACCAATTGGTTGTTGGGTTAATTTTGGGTTTATAGGTGATTATGAGAAAATTCTCAACCTGTCTAATTCTTTTGTAAGTTCATAATATGTAGCTAGTGCTTTTCTCAAGCCACATGAAACTTACCTCTTATGCAATTATTATATATATTATACAAATATAATAAAATGTACAATTTCTTTTAAGTGTTATAATTTACTTTTTGTAATTGTCTTCCTCATATTTGTGCCCCCGTAGGTTAGCCATCCAGCGCAGTCCAATTTAATAAAATCCTTAAGTATAGGAAACAATCATACTGCTTTTGAAGATATTGCATCCTTTTGGCCTAACCATGATTACTTTGTATGTTAAGACAGAGTCAAGGAAACAGCGCAGTGGTACAAAGACAAAAGAGAAACGGCATCGTTTAGAGGAAGTAAAGGATGAAAATAGAGTCATTTAATTTAAAGAGTCAAGTCTATTGTGAGTGGGACATGTGGCTTAAGGTTATTGGTTGTAGTTGAAAGTTTGTTATTTCTATAGCCGAATTCTGTTAGAATCAGTAGGTTTTCCAGCGCAAGTTTAGGATATTTTGCATTGATTCATCTTGTAGTATAAATAGTGAATTGCTTTGAATTTTTCAGTTAGATCATTTGTGAATAAGAAATTCAGTTTTTCAGAAAGTTCTTCTTCTTCTTTTCTCTGCAAAACCTCCATACTCTGGTTTTCTTAATATGGTATCAGAGTTGAAGCTCCAACAATGGCTTCTGATCCTAACACTACTACTCTTCCACGAGCAAAATCATCCACTCAAAATACCTTGAATTCTTCCATGGCAGATGAATCAGCCAACAATCCATACTTTCTCCCTGTTGCAGAGAATCCAGGGATCATTCTCTCTTCACAACCTTTGATAGGTCTAGAGAATTATGCTGCTCGGACCAGATTTGTGTTCTTGGCCTTTAATGCTAGGAACAAATTTGTGTTTGTCAATGGAGCAATTTCCAAACCAGAGGTTACTTTGCCTCTATATAATTCTTGGTGCAGATGCAATACCATGGTTCTTTCATGGTTAGTCAATTCTCTTAGCAAGGACATTCAAGCAAGTGTGAGGTATATCAACACTGCTCAAGATTTATGGTTCGATCTACGAGATCATTTCTCTTAAGGAAGTTCACCAAGGCTCTATGAGTTGTAGAAGGAGATTTCTCATCTTACTCAAGGTTAATTATAAGTGAGTTCCTACTTCACTAGATTCAAACCTCTCTAGGATGAATATACGAAATTATCAATCTTATGCTTCTTGCACCTATGTTTGCACTTGTGTTTTTTATAAGACACAAATTGAGATTCAACAAAAAGAGCATGTTTTTCATTTTTTTGATGGGATTGAATGATAGTTATGATCACATCATTGGCCAAATTTTAATTGCTGAGCCCCTTCCTTCAATCAACAAGGTTTGCTCTTTTACAAGAAGAGAAACGCAAAAACATAGGTCATGGAATCAATGTTATGGTTGAACCTATTGCCTTGTATGCCACTAATGGTAGTAACCCTAATTTTAGGCCTACTCAGAATCAAGGCTATAATGGAGGAAAAAAAGGGAATTCTAAGAAAGAGAGGCCAGTTTGCAGCTACTGTGGCTTAACTAGACACTGAGCAGACAAGCATTATAAACTTCATGGATATCCCCCGAGTTATAAACCAAAAAAGAATGCTTCTATGGCAAATCAAGTTTCTGGTGTTTTTCATTCAGGAAATTCAGATGGCTCAGATGGTTCTTTTGGTCAAGCACAGCATTGCTTCATCATTGGAAGCAGTGCCTATGGTGCTTCACAATCAGGTGTTAATGCTTCTGGTATGCAACCTGATGCAATGGTCTTTCCTTCACAAAATTTTCCTCCACAGTTTTAGGCATACTCATCACAACCACTTCAGTGTCCTATTTCACAATCTCAATGTGAACAATTGCTATCATATTTGTCAATTCTTAAGGATAATGCTGGTGCAAGTTCTGGAACACCACATGCTCATTAAACTGCACCTGTGATGACAGCAGCTGTTGATACTTCTTCATCCAGCAACTTTGTCAATAATTTCTTAGGTAGTCCCTTTTGGATTCCTCCCAATATGTCTCACTCCATTTTCTCTACTCATTTAGTAGATAGAAAAGCCTATGAATCCAGTGATTGGATCATAGACACATGAGCCACTGACCATATGGTTTATTCACTGACTCAATTAACCACAATTACTTATGTTGTTCAAACTTATGTATCCTTGCCTAATGGGGAGCAAGCCATGGTTACACACGTAGGGATGGTTAGGATTTCATCCACATTAACTCTTACTGATGTGCTTTGTGTGCCATCATTTAGTTTCAATTTGATTTCTATTAGTCAACTTACAAAAGCATATTTTTTCTATTTAATTTTTCTTAGCAAATGCTATTTTATCTAGGACTTGTCTCATTGGAGCATAATTGGTCTAGGTAGAGAAAGCAAAGGCCTATATTTGCTGCAAAATTTTCCACAACATGCATCCTTTTCAACTCTTGCTGCTCCACATTCATCTTCCATTTCCTCAGATTTGTGGCATACACGTTTGGTCATCCTTCTTTTTCAAAGATGCTTTTGTTGAATAAATTTGTACCTTTTGTTTTTGAAAATAAGTCACAATGTTGTGATATTTGTCATTTTGCTAAGCAAAAGAAGCTTACCTTTCCTGTAAGTGAGCATGTTTCTATTTCACCTTTTGAACTTGTACATTGTGACTTGTGAGAACCTTTCTTTACTGCAACTAATGAAGGATACATATATTTCTTAACTATTGTTGATGATTTTTCTAGATGTACTTGGGTGTTTTTGCTTCAAAACAAATTTGAAACTGAATTCTTAATTCCTCAATTTGTTACTATGGTGGAAACACAATTTGAAAAGAAAATTAAATGCATTAGATGTGACAATGAGACTGAGTTTTACTTACAAAATTTCTTTAAGAGCAAAGGCATTTTGCATCAATTGGCCTGTGTTAACACACCACAGCGAAATGCCATTGCTGAAATGAAGTATCAACATATTCTTAATGTTGCTAGAGCTTTGATGTTTTAGTCTAAGATTCCTTTGTCATATTGGGGTGATTGTGTTTTGACTACAGTGTACTTAATCAATAGGACACCTTCTAAAATTCTGCATAACAAAACCCCCTTTGAAATGCTTTTCAATAAGCCTCCTTCTTTTGCTCACTTGAGATGTTTTTGTTGTCTTTGTTTCATTTCTACTTTGCCTCATAATAGACACAAATTTGCATCTAGAGCTAGAAGATGTGTTTTCTTAGGCTATCCCCATGGTATCAAAGGTTATGAAGTTTTGGACCTTGACTCTAATTCTATACACATCTCTAAGGATATAGTTTCTATGAGAATATATATCATTTTGCTCAAAATTCTTCTTCTTTACCTTCTCACATTGTTGATTTTGTTTTTCCTCATTCTAATTTTGTTGGTGAACCTGCTCCATTTCCATCTACATCTTCTTATGAACCCCCCAATTCTACTTTACATACCACTCCATCTGTACCTCACCAACCTAATTTAGCTGATGTTGTTCCTACTTCACCTAATGTTCTTTCTTCTCCTTCTTCTGATACTTCTTGTTCCATTGATCTTCCTCCTTCCACTTCCACTGATATTGATCCTATTCTCACATCCTCTTCACCTGTTGTTCCTAGAAGGCAACCAAACCTCACCATCCACTTGCATATCTCACAGCTTACTCCTGTAAGGCAGTGGTTTCCAAACCTTCACCAGGGTACGTTATGATATTTCAAATCATCTCAGTTATGAGAATCTTGGTAGCAGTTTTCACTCTTTTGTCATGTCTATTATTGCTACACCTGCAGAACCTACACCTGCAGAACCTACTCATTTTTATCAAGCAGTGAAATCTGCAAAGTGGAGAGCAGCAATGGATAAGGAGATTGCTGCTTTAAAGCAGAATAATACATGAACACTTACTCCTTTACCCTTTGGGAAGGTTCCTATTGGATACAAATGGGTGTATAGGATAAGTACAACCCTAATGGGACCATTGAAAGGCACAAGGCTTGTCTTGTTGCTCAGGGTTACACACAAAAGGAAGGGCTGGATTATTTTGAAACCTTTTGCCCTATAGCTAAATTTGTTCTGTTCGAATGGTATTAGTCTTGGCTACTGTGAAAGGTTGGTTTTTACATCAATTGGATGTAAACAATGCCTTTTTACATGGCGATTTGGCTGAGGAAGTATACATGTCTTTACCACTTGTTTTCACAACAATAGGGAGAACTTGATGTGCAAATTGAACAAGAGCTTATATGGATTGAAGCAAGCTTCTTGGCAATGGTTTGAGAAGTTTTCCACAACCATCTTGAGCTTGGGTTTTGTGCAATCAAAGACTGATTATTCCATTTTCACACATTCACAAGGATCTTCATTTACCATCTTATTAGTGTATGTGGATAACATTTTTTTGACAGGCAACAATCTAGATTGTGTGAAGGAATTGAAACAAGTTTTTGACAGAAAGTTTGGCAATAAGGACCTTGGATCTTTGAGGTATTTTCTTGGTTTTAAAGTGGCAAGGACCGATAAAGGAATTAGCCTAAACCAAAGGAAATATGCATTGGAAATACTCAAAGATACTGGTTATTTGGGCTGCAAACCTAGCAAGCTACCTATGGAACATAATTTGAGACTATCAAAGTATAAAGGTGCTCCTCTAGTAGACCCAAGTTAGTATAAAAGACTTGTAGGAAGATTGATGTATTTGACACTGACCAGGCCAAACATCACTTATGCTGTACATAAGCTGAGCCAATTTCTTGCTCAACCAATGGAACCTCACATGTTGGCAGTGAACAAGGTGCTTCAATACATTAAGGCCTCACCTGGTAAAGGTCTTTAATTCTCTAGCAGTTCAGATTTGCAAATAAAATCGTATTGTGATGCAGATTGGATTGGTTGCCCAAATACTAGGACGTCCTTGACTGGCTATAGTGTGTTCATTGGAGATTTGTAGAGGTTGAATATAGAGCCATGGCAACAATGGCTTGTGAAATCACTTGGGTTCTACAATTGCTTAAGGATTTAAGAGTCTGACATCCTAAACCATCTATGGTTTTTCGTGATAATTAGGTTGCATTGCATATAGCAGCTAACCCTGTATTCCACGAAAGAACAAAGCATATTGAAGTTGATTGTCACATGTTGAGAGAGAAAATTCAAGAAGGGAAAATCAAAACTTTTCATGTGGCTGGTAATTCACAAGTTCCTGACATTTTTACTAAGACATTGGGCATTTCAGCTTTTACTAGGTTGGCAAGCAGACTTGGTCTTATAGACATCTTTGTTCCTAAAAGGGTTAAGTTCAATTCACAACTTCAAGTCACTGAACAATCAGTTTAGGACTTGAGGTGGAGCGTTAAGACAGAGTCAAGGAAACAGAGCAATGGTAGAAAGACAAAAGAGAAACGACATCGTTTAGAGGAAGTAAAGGATGAAAACGGAGTTGTTTAATTTAAAGAGTCAAGTCTATTGTGAGTGGGACACATGGCTTAAGGTTATTGGTTGTAGTTGAAAGTTTGTTATTTCTATAGCTGAATTCTGTTAGAATCAATAGGTTTTCCTGCGCTAGTTTAGGATATTTTGAATTGATTCATCTTGTAGTATAAATAGTGAATTGCTTTGTATTTTTCAGTTAGATCATTTGTGAATAAGAAAATCAGTTTTCCAGAAAGTTCTTCTTTTCTCTGCAAAAACTCCATACTTTGGTTTTCTTAATATTGTAGGAACTTAAGTACTTGATTTTCTAGAAAATTTGCTTTTCTCTAAATTTATAGGTCATCTAATGTAATTTGATCTCTCTTCGATATATATGTTGACATCCAACGGTTATTCCTGACCAACCCATGAACTTTCCCTGCCCTTTTAGTGCTAGGAGGTCTCCATTATCTTTCCCACCCGATTGCAACCTTAGTTCATTGTACCGAGTACCATCTTTATGAGGCAAGGATGTCTTCTTCTTCTTCTTTTTCTTTTTTTTTTTTTTGGAAAAAAATATATTATTATGATAGTCAATATTAACAAATACAATTTGTTTTCATTATCAGCCTTCCCCCACCATAGGTTGACATTGAAGCTAGCAAATAGTGTTTAAACTTGATGCAGCTTCTGGTTTAGACCGCTCTTAAGGATCAGAATTCCCAGTTTGGGGGCGGATAACAAGTCACTTGTATGGAAACAACCAGTTCCATGAATGAACTGAGAATATTACTTCATGCTATAGATATCGAATGAGTTCGACTTCAAATTTTCCCTTCCGTGTAGACCTTATTTCTCCTATCTGAATCAAAGTAAATTATAAGATCCAAAACACCAGCCTATATACTTAAAAAGCCATTCGGTTGGCCAGTGGTTTCATTTGAATTTAACTACTCACCTTTAATCTTCCTCTTCCACTAACGGAGACAACATCACCAGTCTTGAGTGTAGTGTTGTTTTTAGAAACAGGAATCCAATTGATACGCAGCTCCCCTTTACTACACACAGATTGAGAACTTTCAAATGCATATACTTCTATCCTTATATAAGGCTAGAAGCTACTGTGTTTCAGTAAAAAAAAATAAAAAGGGGCCAACAGATTGCTACAAATCTAAGGTGGACGACAGAAAATTAATTTCCTTGAACAGGATAATATCCAGCTACTATAAAAAATATTAGGCTTGAAAAATGGATAATTCATATTATACTAGGAGATATTGCTATTTAAGAAGCATGGCTGCAGATTCAGGTTAGGGTGTAGGTGCAATGACTCGGCAATTTTTGAAAAAGTAGGGTGTGAGTGCGGCGGGATACCTTTATTAATAAATTATTAAAAATATTTTTATCCATATTTTCTACATATACATAAACACATTTTTTCGTATAATGGTAAACATATACCAATTTAAGAGCAATAGTATAGTATAGATAATAAAGTCTTTATAAATCCATATCATAATTTAATATATTAATCTTTTTTTAAGAATAAAAATATGTTAATCCTTAACTAGATATATTAGCCCTCATAATAATAATAATAATAATATACTACCTACAACCATTTAAAACAAAAAACAAAATAAAAATAAAAATAAAAGAAAGGTAAAAAACAGAAACCCATTAAATTCTTTATTTAAAAAAAAATTGAAAAACAAAAGTTATTAGCCACGTGGTTGGTATGTGGGGAAACAATAAAACCCACTAGGCACTAGTCTTTCTAAGAAATTAAAAAGAGAGAAAACAAAGAAGATGAAAACACTTAGGCTCAGAAGCTTTGTAGAACACAAAGACGAAGAAGAAGATAAAATGCAATGCAGAAGAAAGAGACGATGAAGAGGGTGGTTTGATACCAGCCCGGTATGATTTTTCCGGCTGAAACAGATGACCACCGCACGCCACATCAGGTGCGGGTGCGGCAGCCCTAGAGTTGCACCCATGCTTCAGTAGGAAATAATATTTGCTAGTTGTCATAGTGAGCATAATTCTGGAAGGGAAAGAGATTGAAAACCAGTTTGGGGGATATTAAAAGAGTGGGAAGCATAAAGAAAATTATTAATAAATCTTTTCAACATATAAAGCCCATAAAAATATCTGTGCATGAAAGCCTCGATCAGAACCACAACAAGACAGTCATAATTTTAATGTCTATATAAGTGGAAATTTTTTTATAAATTGAAATTCTTAAGACAATGTGGCTGATTCTGACAATGAAAATGTGCTGATGCATTGATGCTACTCCCTTCATACATGCCATTCACATATGAACAACATTTAACAGGTCATAAGCTTCCAATTGACTTAATAGATGCATTGAAAATGAAGATCATCTTAAGACTGAAATGATCAGTAACCATGTGAAAACACCCAATTTGAGTAGAATCTAACACAGACTAACCAAAAAGATGGAAATCATGGGGGGCAATAGTTGCATAAAAGATAAGGGAAGGCTGGCAGGATGATTCAGTGATGTGAAAGAATAGACAACCATAAGACATGTCACCAAAATGATTGATTATGCTACAACACTCTGAGAACAGACCTAACTGTGTATGATTTAGCAAAATATATGGCCCAATAAAGATAAAGTGAAAAAAAAAAAAAAATGCAAATTCAAGAAGACAACCAAAACTAGTTTTAGTAACACTTTGTCAGGTCTGAATCGGTTTAAGCAACATGCCTAAAGGATTTCAGTATATAAGTCAAGTAAAAGATCACAGCCCACTAAGCAGCAAACCAACAATACAAGAATCCCTTAAAAAAAAGTAATATATAAGATGCCAGAAAATGTCAAAACATAGAGATAACAATATATTCAAGTGACAACTTGTATTAATAAAGAAGGTGGTACCTGACCGAGTCAACAAGTTTTGATCGTGAAATCTTAAATCCTGCACTAGCCAGAGCATCAACCCTTAGAGATGCTTCTACAGTTTTAAATGTTTGGGTCCTGTCAAGAGAAGAAAACTAAGTTTGATTCTATGCTAGAGGAAAATTATTTAGAAACTGAAAAAAGAAAGGTTATCAAGATAATGACTGGCAACCTAGGTGCTTCATAATCAAGAGAGATCAATGGTATCTTCGTGCAAGAGACTGGAACATTACCAACCTGCAAGAAGAAAGGAAATCACAAACACAAGTAGTATGCAACTAAGTACTTCATTGTTTTCAAGTCCAGTGGCTATAGCCCATTCTATATTCAAATCTTTTGAGGAATGTCACAATATAAAGGTAAAACATAACTTCTAATGCTAGAACTTTTTACTACCACAAAAGGTTACATAATTTTTCCATTATTTTGATTCCCTGTATACATTGGTACTGTTACTACAAAAATAATAGAATCAGCGAACAGCAGATCTATATATTTCCAATGTGTTCTATAAATTCCAGAACCAATATATCTAAACTCAGGTGATAAGCATATCAATTCTCATTAAGATGAGTCCTAAAAGATAAAAATAAATAGAAAAAAATAATATTATTTTTCAAATTGGATGTTTGCAGATAATGAAAAAGTAGTCCCAGAAAAGCAGTAGAGATGAAGTAACAGTACCTTGTCTAATGACAATATAATAAAGTCAACAAGTTCTGGAACAATAATTATTTGAGCTCCCTTCTCTCCCTAAGCAGTGAAAATTTAACAAGAAAAAAAGAAAGCAAAGGTCAAACTCCACTCAACAAAGCCCTTTATCCCACTATTGGGAGATGACTAGCTATTATAAAAAGATTAAAAAAAGAAAGAAAAACTAAGACAAGTAGATGTAGTTTTTCTTTTTCCAAAACCAATTGGGTTTTGAATATTGGGGATGATTCTACCGTCCAAGTTGGAAAAGGGAATATGATCAATCAAAAAGAAAGCAAAAGAAGAAAAGAAATTGAGTCTATAAAGTGATTTCTGCAGCCAACAAACAACCCATCAACCTTGTATACATCCAGAACAATAAGGAATACAAGTGTCATACAACGAAATGTCCCAATTGAGAGCCATCAAATTATTAATTCCCATCTCAAATGTCTTGTTATTTAGAATACCTAGTAAAAATATATCTCATGTTCAATTTGCAAACTCTCCTACTTTCTAAAAGTGATCAGATCCCTAGAAGCTACAAATGCCACTTAAGACATGACAATTTTCAACTTTTTTTTTCTTATTTCTTTTTTCCTTTTGTAAGTACCTGTGTGCAGCCATGAGACACAGACTTGACATTATATAAACCCTGACATGGCAAACTTTTATAAATCAGTATGGTGAGGACATGTCAGCATATGTATTTATAACCCTTTTATTTTTATCACATTGCCAATGTTATCATAGTTTTCTCTCTCTCTCTCTCTCTCTCTCTCACACACACACACACACACACACACACACATGTTAGAATTACATCTGTTTCTGGCATAGAAGAAAATTTTTCTCAAACTGTCCACAGCTCATATGATAAGTATAAATTATCAAAGCATGTCAAACATGTCCATCACAACAGGGGCATGGCCATGACTCCTTTAATGTGTCCAAGCTATTTCAGCAGCACAAACATAACTTGAGACTGATTATAAAATTAGTTTTTAAAAGGATTTTTTTCTTTTGAAAAGTAAGTATACAAGAGAGTAAGATATAAAAACCATAAAACCCACTATCACTCTCATCCAAATGAAAAGTGATCTCAGAAAGGAATTATAATTAGACTTCTCCATACAAGTGGATTTAGCCTAGCCCCCATTGGTGAAGGGAGGGGGAGGGGAGGGAAGGGGGTTGGAAATGAGCTAAGCCTTCTTCATGGTGCAATGTAGTTGAAATTCAAATAGTGCAGTTCCATACGCAAACCTTCCTAACTAGTAGAAAAGCAAAATAGTATCCCAAATGAAAATTCAAATGATACCTGCAAGATAATATCCCCGAGTTTCTCCCTGGCAATCCCTTTATTAAGAATTGCACCAAGGAAGTCACCATGAGAACAAGGTTGAAACCCAAAGTTTCCTGTGACACTGGAAAAGTATCCATTAAACATAATTTAAGCAAAGGCTTCAATTAACTTACATGGTGGAGAAAAAATGGTGGAGCTACAATATAACTTACCTCAATGCTGCAATTACATCTGGATCACTTGTCAGGACATCTGGATGTCCGATAGAAATCCGGCATCGCTCAGCCTAGAACATTTCATAATTTGAAAGATAACTCAATCTGTAGAAAAGATGAAAAATGTACGTATATGCATAAAAGTAGAACTAATTCATTTTAACCTGTGGGTAGCCTCCCTGAGCAAGTGCTCTAATGTCAGATAGTTTTTCCAATGCCAGCATTGACTCCTTGAGCACTGGTGGAGTAAGAAAATTTGTGTGAAGAACTTCTCTTCGTGATGATGCTCGTCTAGCCTACAATGAATGCAAAAGAAATGGAGAAATTAGATCCATTTCTGCATAATCAAGTTCCATTTAGGCTTTATTTCATGACTGACTCAATCCATTGAATTCTGTATTAATGCAAATTTTTATTATATATTTTTAACATTATTGTCCTTTCTACAGAAGATAAAATATTAAAAAGGAAAAACAGATGTTGTATGTTTTTTTTTTTTTTTTTTTGACAATTCGATGGTTGGGGGAAAGGGGATTTGAACTCTAGATATCTCCATTAGAAACACTAAGAGATGCCAATTGAGTTACAAGGCTCTTGGGATTGTATGATGTATTTATTAAAGGTAAATACCATTTCAAGAATATGTTTCACTTCTTCAGTAGCACTTTTCTCTTCACCCTTTATGGCTTGTGCTAAGTGGCATATTTCTGAAGCTATATCACAGAGCATTAAAAATGTTAAAATAATCATCACATTATTCAGGAAAAAATAACAAACAAACTTATAACCTAAAAACCATTGAACCTAAGAGAACAAAATCAAAAGCTTTTCAAGTACAGAAGTAATAAAGAAAGGTGTGCCTAATTTTATCACCTCGCAAGTATTCAAGCACACAGGTTATCGATGAGGCCTTAGCAACACATCAATCATAAAAATGTTCAAAGGATAAGGTTTGCACTAATTTAATTGTTGTTGAGAAGCTGGGTTTTTTTGCAAACTATAATAAACTTATCGGTCCTTCCAAATATTTGACATGCAATATTCCTTGATATGGATTTATGGATATGCTAGAAACTCTTTGTAAGTTACCCCAGTACATAAAAGTGTATAAGGTTCTTGGTGGTATGCTGGACGAATTTCATCAAAGCAGCTGGTTTTTTATACAAATTTCTGTTGGTAGGTATTGTCCTGAACTAAGGCTGGTGTTACCAGGATTGGCTTTTCTATATAAGCTTGATACTTAAACCTTCGGCTTAGCACATTAAACAATAAATGCACTCCTTGGCAAGCAGAGATGAGTCAAGCTTTTAAACAAGATAGCCCTTGCAGCCTCAAGAATTCAGAAACTACAACATATAACCAGTTGTCACGATATAGGGTTCATTTTCTCGTTTCAGCTTGAATTTGCTGATTTTGGACCCAAAAAAAAAAAAAAAATCTATAAGTCAGGCTTTTTATCAAACACCATGCTACCATTTTGTCAATTCACCTTGTTCAGCAATACCGTTTTACAATTCATGAGGATAACTAACATACTTAAACTTCAAATGCGTTTCCAACGAAAAAACAATAATTATGATTATTCTTACTATTAGCATAAATAGGATTTAAAATACATGGTAACTTAAGACTATGCCTCCAATATTCACATAAATTTGGTGTGCAATGCAATGTACAATAAATTACGTGTTTCAACTATTCAGCCAAATGGGTATTCGAAAATCACATAATTTTACCACAAATCATACTAATAAAGAGTAGCACAGGACAGCAAAGCCACAGTGCGCACCTGAAGAAGTGAGAGGATGAGTGAGAGTAAAAGAGCGGAGGACTTTGTAATGAGAGAGCTTGATGATGATGTCGTTGTTGTTGATACCAAGTCTATGATGAGAGCGAGCAAGAGCTAGAGCACAAGTTGCACGTCTTAGAACCCATGGTGCTGCGAAGCCAATGGCAGCCATGGCCGATGTTCGCAGAAGAATAAATTGTCACTCCAATTCAATTTACATTCAGTCAGTCAGATCTTGCCACTTCAACACTTTACTGTGGGCCCTTCGTGTTTGGTCGTTGGTAATGGTATCCGATAAAATAGCGATTAACGGAGAAAAGTGATATGCTTGTCATCTCAGTTTAGTAAGAGATTTTTAGGGCATGTTTGGTTTGTGTTTTCAAATAACATTTTTTAATTTTTAAACAACATTTTACGTATTTCAATATACTTTTTTATCCACACGTATTTCAAGAAATACAAACAACAATTTTCAAATTACTCTACTAAATACTTCCTTAGTAACGCGTTTTGCAGATGCATATTTGTGTTGTTTTTTTTTTTTTTTTTTTTTTTTTTTTTAAGCCAAAAAGTTTGACTTTTCTCATGAACAGTGCATATTGTGCACTGTTCATGACTCACAAATTCACTTTTTCATAAAAAAAAATGGTCTGACAGTACTATTCACACATTTAAAAATTATTTTGCTACATCATTTTTTAGTTTTCAGTTTTCAACTGTATCCAAACGGACCTTAAGTTTTGTAAAAATATGTGTGGGTGAAAAAGTATATAAAAATACGTGTTCTAATATTTAAACAACAGTTTTCGTTATTTAAACATCATTGCCAAATGGAGCCTTATTGTAAAACTACTGTGCTTGCAATATTACTAACGAGTGCCTTTGTGCAAAAGTTGAAAATTTTAATATAACTATTTTTTTTTCTTCAAAAGTTGGGATGACCTTTTTATGAATACACACTTTGATACAAGTGGCATATTTGTCGAATATTTGTCGATATGTAATTAGATTATGTCACTTATACATGGATTTACTATAGGGATTTAGTAAACAATATTCCAACTATTGCTTGCCACGTGTCTAGATTGTTTCAAAGTGTGTAATCCTAGTCTTTTTGTTTTTTTAGGAATTAACTAGAATACTTGTTGGATTGAGCAGGATTGAAGAGAGAGAAAAAGACTTTGGGAAAAAAATGACCTCTTGTACTATGTTGGTCTCTAGACTATACCATAGTCTTCCACAATCCATACCATTGTTCCTCGTATTCTCCCTATACTCTTGAAAGATATTCTTGAAGCAAGTAGTTGGCTCAATCTGGTTTTGTGTCCTTTGGGGCAATTTGGTTGACTCAATCCTTATATGTTTCATGCCTTTAAAGGAAGTGAAGCCTTTAGAACGAGGAAGTACACCTGTTATGGGTGTATGCTTCCTCCCCCTCACAGAAGCATACACTCGTAACATGGTGTATTTTTCCCTTTAGAACCCACTAATTTTGCTAGATCATTAAATCAGCACTTGATGTTGCTAGGTCCATCAAATGGACTTCACTTGGCCTTTGATACTGTATAGTTTCGAGCTTTATCTTTTAGCGACAAAACCCACCTTGCCTGATTCTGAGCCATTGGAGCTTTGGTAGTGTTTTGGGTTCAAAATACATGAATTTTTCTTTTTTTTTGGGGTAAATAAAATACATGAAGTTTATTTCGCTAGGCTTGTTGTATTTAGATTCAGAAAAATTAACCTCTAACAATGGGAAATACACTAGTCCTCTAGGGTATTCTTGGTTATTTTTAAGCAGCCAATGCTTAGCCTCATTATTATTATTGTTATTATTATTATTTTAAGAAGAAGCTTAATGATGTTGTAGTAGCAAAACAAAGTAAAATTGTTCCTATATTAAAAAAAAAAAAAAAAAAAGTAAAAAGTAAAATCGTTATGCCTCTCTTGAAAAAGCATTACAAATGTGTTTGTAGGGAGTGGAATAGTCCCAATCCAGGCTTTAAGCTCAAGAAGTAATTGGGCTACAAAGAACAAACTAGGCCTAGCCTATGTACTAGAAGGAAGGCCTAGGGGGCAATGGGCTATGGAAGAAAGGAAGCTGGACCATCCTAAGTACTGCAGAAAAGAAGAGCGACACAGGAAAGCAATTCCCGTGGAAAAGGTAAGAAGCTAACATTAACTGAGGCATGGTGCACGGATGATCCACGTATGGTTTCCAGAAGACGCTTGGAACCATAGGAAACTTCCAAAACAGTCAAGAAGATTGAAGATTTTTACCTCTGCATTAATGAGGGGGTTATCACCTAACCTCTGCTGCATTGAATGCATATGAGCCAGCCTGAACAGTATAAACCCCCCCCCCCCCCCCCCCCCAAAAAAAGTCAGAGTTTCAGGATAAGAGAGGGGAGAAAACTGATAAAGTAAAGGAAAATATCCCTGAGAATTTGGCTGGCAATAAGATAGTTGTAGAAATAAGAACAAGGAATGTAACTATAAAGAGGGGGAGATGGGCAAATGGAAGGGGAGCTCTTTTGGGGAGAAGAATTAAGGAGGGAAAAGTCTAAAAGAGAAATAAAGAGAGAAAAAGTGCGTGTAACACCACAGGAACAAGAGAAGTTTCCTGTTGTAACACTTGAGCAATAGTAGAAATATAGGTGGACAATGAAATCAATTGTTTGAGTTTCTCATTGTAGAGTGTTTATTCCCTATAATACATTAGGTTGCGTGAGACATTATAGTGGTAATCTGTGGATCGCACCACGGGGACCAGTTTATGTTCACCCATAATTGGCGCCATTTGTGGGAAAACTTTACTAAGCAGAAGGCCCAAGAGTTGATTTGTTGTTATTGTTGTTGTTGTTGTTGTTTTTTTTTTTTTTTTTTTTTTAACTATGGTGAATCGGTCTCAAAGTGGTCCCGCTCACCTGGAACGACCAAGCGTTTTAGGAGAATCTATCCATTTGGATCAACGTGTGAGATCTGAAGTTTACAAGGAGGCTTAACAACAACCTAGCCCGCCTTTGCAAGAAGACAAGTTTGCTACCAATATAGAAGGTCCGTCCTACTCTAATAGGGAGGGGAAAGTGGAAAGGTTAAGGGAGCAAGTGGCTTTGCTACAGAGGGAGGCGAAGAGGGACAAAGAGTTGCTTTACCATAAAAACGAGGAGCTTCATCATCGAAGAGGACCAAGTCCAACTCTTAGTCACTCCCGAGGAGATTAGCGCATGGTGGATGATAGGAATAGGAAGAGAGGCAAGAGACCACCCATCCCCATAGGGAACGAAGGTAGGCTCCCTATAGGGAGAGGACAATCTCTCCACCTTATCACAAGAACAGAAGGGAAGAGCAAGACAGGTAGAAGCTTAAAGGGTCAATTCCTTAGCGCTTGATGATCCCTCACTCCTGAGTTCCTATAATGCCACAAGTTTCCAGTGATGATGCCATGGGTAAGGCTTTGCATCAAATATCTCAGTCCTCGTTCTCAGAAGGGATTGAGAAAACAAATCTACCGCATAGGTTTATAAGGCCAACTTTCATAATTTATGATGGCAAAATGGATCTCGTGGAACATGTCAATCATTACAACCAAAGCATAGCCATATACTCTAAAAACGAAGCCCTGATGTGTAAGATATTCCTTTCTAGCTTAGGGCCAATAGCTATGAGATGGTTTGGTGGGTTGGAAAAAGGGTTTGTTCGAGGATATGACGAGCTAATTAAAGCCTTCAGGGCGAGATTTGTGACATGCAATAGAATCCCGAAGCCTTTTGCCTCACTCTTTACAATGGCAATGAAGCGGGGGAAACCTTTGTAGCCTATTTAGATTGCTACTGGGAATTATACAATGAGATCGAGGAAGATAATGGAGGAATTGCGGCTAGTACCTTTAAGGTGGGGCTCCTTATTGATTTTGACTTGAGGGCTTCACTAGCCTTGAAGCCAGTTACGAATATGAACAAATTAATGGAGCGGGTAGAGGAGTATAAGAGATTGGAAGATAACTAGTTGCAAGATAAGGCTAAACCTGAAGTACCTGTCACGGAAAAGAAAGAGGTTAAGACAGATCAAGCTCCCCAACCTCGAATGGACTTTTTCCTTCAAGCTCGGAAGTTGAGGTCAGAAATGGTTAGTTCATTGTACAAAGAGCATGTATACCAAATTATGGAAAAAATAAAGAATGAGCCATACTTTCACTGGCCGAACAAGATGAGTAGGGATCTTACAAGAAGAAACCAAAGCCTTTACTGTTTGTGAGGGCTTTTTTTGCTATGTTGGGCCGGGCTGGCCCTTTGTGAATGTAGGCCCAAATGTTCTGGGTTGCAGGAGTCGAGACCGGGCCAACTGGAACTCAACTTGGCCGGTTTGTGCGCGAACTATGCCTCATCTACCAGGAGAGTACTTATCACAGACTGAGCTGTTCTAGAGAAGAGCTTGTGGCAGGCAGATACAATTGATAAAATAAAATCACATGTTCTGGAATGACCAGATAGTTCTTTTAATAAGAAATGACCAAACTACAATAACATTCAATGATCTTTGACAAATAAATAGTAATGGCAAATGGTAATAAAGATTTAATCCACAGCTTATGTAAATAAATTCAGTTTGGTCCGCAAGAGTAAGGCCAAAGAGAAAGAACGCCTCTTCTCAACGCAATTAACCTCCGAGGAAAGAAAACGGGATTCCTGCCGCGGAAGTTAATGGGTTTGAGGGAGGCGGACCTGAATGGACACTTCTCAAAATAATTATAGAAGAGAACAGGGATTTGAGAGGGAGAGAAGGGAAGGGGCCTATCGGTGCATGCCACTATCACTTGCTCATTTTTTCTCTCTTTCTTTCTTTCTTTTCTAGTCCTTTCTTAGTAATTTCCACTTTGGTCGTTTTTTAGTGTTATCCTCCTCTGTTTTTCTAAGCAAGTTACAGAGTATTTTCTTTAAGTTGCGTTGTATTGCTCTCGTGCTTGTTGTTGTTTTTGCACATGGCAGAGGCGTCCTTTTATAGTGCCTGCCGTGACCGATTTTTTACTATTCTACCCTCCAATCATTTTTCGTCTGGTCTGGGCGCACTCGCAGACCCTTACTGTTCTGTCTGCGAGTCCCTCTGTCATAGACACAGATAAAGTTTTGTCTGTTAGTCCGCCGCGGCACCTTGTCCTGCCACTGTGATGTTTCTCTCTCTCCCTATCCCTCATGGCATGCACCTATTGGTTCCCACTCAGCCTTGCCTCTTTTGGGTGATATGCCATCCCAGCAGGACATATTCCCCAAAAGAGTCTGAGCAGGGACCTCAAAATAGGCCTTCCCCTCTCCCCACCTCCAAACCATGCCCTCTTACCTCTGACCTATAACCCCATCATGTCCTGTATTGGCTGGGTACAGACTGGTGGTGCCTGAGCCTTACGCGTGGTTTATGTCTAAAGTCTGCCTGCTGTCCATGTATCTGCCGTGTTCTGGACATTTTGCTTGCATTACCAGTCGTTCGTCCTTGGCTTTTCCCAAGCTTTTACTCTGATTTCCCACCCTATAAGGTCTGGACTTTACCGAGTACTGGGCTTTGTGTTCTCTTCAGCCCAATTCTTTAATTGCCTTAGCTTCCCACCGTGTTACTCGGCCTTTCTTGCCTTGGCGATTTTTGTTCCTGTTGGGCCTCTTTTCAGGCCTATCATTCCTTTCTTTCCCCCAGTGGCTTAAGAGAGCCTACTGGTATTCTTACTCATGAGCTCCATTGTCCCTTTCTTTTTTCCCTTTGGGCCTGCGGCCCTTTTACTTTCCTTAGGCTTCCTCGGCCTATTTACTGACTTTGCTTTCCCATGGGCTTTTACTAACTTGATTGGGCTTCCTCGGCCCAATCTCCTCATACTCATCCTTGGGGTTCATGGGCTTGCCATCAACCCCTACTTTCGTTGTTTACATTGCCTTGGGCCTGCCGCGGCCTATTCTCGCTTTTTCATACCATACATTGCCCATGGGTGTCATTTCTCTCTTTCCGGGCCCTTTAGGCCCATTTGCTTCCTCAAGACCTATTTATTCATGTTATGGGCCTGTGTTCTATTTTTCTTGCCGCTTGGGCCTAACAGTCTTATTCTATGCCTGATACTCTTATTGTCTGCTTTGCTGGATTGGGCTGGCTTTACAAAAATGACCCTCAACACTGTTCATATCATCGAGACCGAGGGGCACATAAACGAGGATTGCCGAACCCTAAAAGACCATTTGTGCCAGCTCTAGAAGGCAGGTTACTTGGGCGAATTCTTGGTACGGGAAGACTCTCGCCTACATGACTTGAAAGGGGCTACCACCCTAAGGACTTCGACCCTTGCTTGGGGGTTCATAGCGGTAATATGTATGACTAGGAAGTGAGTTGAGACTATGAAAACCCCACCTAGGGTATTGGCCGTAAACTCAGCTTATGACTCATAACTAGAAGTTCTCGCGCCCAAAAAGGGACATTGGGAAGACAAAAGCATTGACTTTACGGGAAGAGACCTCGAGGATATTGTTTAGCCCCATAAAGATACACTAATAGTAACACTGTAGATTGGGGGTTTTGATGTCAGAAGAGTTATGATATATCAAGGAAGCGGGGCAGAGATAATGTACCTTGACCTATATGAAAGGTTAGGACTTACCCCTGAGGATTTGACAGAGTATGATAGTCCCTTAGGTAGCCTTTGATGGAAGTGTTATTACGTTGGCTGGACAGGTAACTCTTCCCGTGAAGGTGGAAGGAAGAAAGGATATGGTCAACTTTATAGTAGTACACTCATATTCCCCTTATACAGCAATCCTTGGACGCCCTTTGATCCTTTCCATGGGTGCAGTACTTCATCTTTGCATCAAAAGGTAAAATTCATGACCGAGTGAGGCATTGCAGAAGTACACAAAAACCAAAGTATGGCACGGAGATACAAGATAGCCTCCGTGGGGCATAGGCAAGAAAGAGAGTCTGAACTAACAAATCCCTTATAGCAGCTACAGTCTCCACCCGAGGACACCTGTGAGCGATTGGAGAAAATATACATCGACCTTGGGGATAAGTACTTCTAGATAGGAGCTAGCCTCCTTATCTTAGAGAAAGTAGAGTTAATTTTGCTTTTAGTAAGCAATCTAGATGTATTTGCGTGGAGTCCGTATGAAGCACCCAGAGTAAATCTAGAATTTATTTGTCATTGGCTTAACATTGACTCCCAATGTCTGCCGAAAAAGCAGAGACCTTGTAGGTCCTCGGATATACACGTTGGGGTGGTAAAGGAAGAGATAGATAGACTTAAAGAAGTTGGGGCAATTAAGGAGGTCTATTATCTCAAGTGGTTAGCTAATACGGTAGTAGTAAAAAAGAATAATGGAAAGTGGCGAGTATGTGTATACTTCACGGATCTAAACAAGGCATGTCCAAAAGATCATTTTCCAGTGCCTAAGATAGACCAGCTTATTGATGCAACTTTTGGGCACCCCAAGATGAGTATTCTTGATGCTTTCCAAGGGTACCATCAAATAGCTTTGGCCGCCAAGGACCAAGAGAAAACCTCTTTCATTTCCCCAATAGGTAATTTTCATTACAAAGTCATGCCATTCGGGTTGAAGAATGCAAGGTCCACCTATCAAAGAATGGTTACTAAGATGTTCAAAGAGCAATTGGGTAGAAATATGGAGGCCTATATAGATGAAATGGTAGTAAAGAGTAAGGCTGTGGAGTATCACCTCACTGTTCTTGCAAAAACTTTTGGGCATTTGGGGTCAGCTAGGGAAAGTTTATGAGGTATCTGGTAACTCATCGAGGTATTGAAGTTAACCTGAATCAGATTGTAGCCTTGTAAAATTTGAATTCTCCAAGGATCCCTAAGGAGGTCCAACGACTTACCAGGATGATTGCGGCTCTTAATCGTTTCATTTCACGGTCCGTGGATAAGTGTCGACCTTTTTTCCAACTGCTGAAGAAATAGAAAGACTTTCAATGGATGGCTGAGTGCTAGCAAGCATTCGATGAGCTTAAATTATACTTGTCTCGGGCTCCCGTTTTGTCAAGTCCGGTACCCGGATAAACACTATATATATATATATATATATATCTAGTTGTGACCGATCACGCGGTAAGTATGGTTTTGTTGAGGCTGGATCAAGGAGCTCAAAAGCCAATCTTTTATATCAATAAGAACCTTATGGAAGCTAAAACGCATTACCTATGCTCGGAGAAAGCTGTGCTAGCAATAATCCATGTTGTACGGAAGTTGCCCCACTACTTTCAAGCTTATATAGTAGTTGTGTTGATCGAGCATCCTTTGCAAGCGTTACTTAGGAGATCAGACTTTACGAGGAGGATAGCCAAGTGGGGGGCCTCTTTAGGAGCTTTTGATATTTAGTATAAGCCCCGAACCTCCATCAAAGGTTAATTCTTAGTAGATTTCGTTGCAGAATTCACTCTCGGGCATCCTAAAATTTTGCAAGTGGAGGGAAGCAAGATAGTATAACCCCGAGAAAGAATATGGCAAGTGTATGTGGATGGGGCGTCGAGCTGTCGAGGAACAAGAATAGGTATCATATTGATCTCTCCAGAAGGAATCGAAGCGAAGAAGTCATTTAGACTGGGCTTCCTAGAGTCAAATAATGAAACAGAGTACGAAACTGTCCTGCGGGGCTTAGGATGTCTAGACAAGTGGAGGCAAACAAAGTACAGCTACACTGTGATTCTCGACTAGTTGTTAGTCAGATTTTTGGCGAGTTTGAAGCTAAGGATCAAAGAATGATGAGCTACTTAAAAGAGGTCGGTATACTAAAGCATCAATTTAAGAAGGTGGAGATCTTACAAATCTCTAAGGGCAACAACAATCATGTCGACTCTCTAGCTACTTTAGCTTCCTTAGTGGTAGATCCTCTTCCAAGGATTGTATTAGTTGAGCTCTTTGATGTACATGAAATATATTCAATAAAATATTCACATATTTACATATTTAGCTTTACTTTTATGTTATTTTGTGACTGATTATGTAATATCTTTGTGTTGCAGGTAACAAGGGCTTTACATGCAAAGTGGGGCTAGGCCAATTGAATCAAGCCAACTTACATCCAGCCAGGCATGAATATTAAATTTAAGTCCAATTGGAGTAAGGAATCAAATGAAATTTGCACCAAATCCAAGTCCAATTCGGATTAGGATTTCAGCCTGCACATCAGTTAGTATTTTTGGCATAACTTTCGGCTCAGATGTCCAATCAAGATGATTCAAGTTGGGCTGGAAAGTTAACTTAAAGGGAGACAACTTTGTAGTTTACCAGGAGCCCGAATTATGAATTTAAATGGGCCAAAATAGTCGGTTAAGTGAAGCCTAAAAATCTAGGATTTTCTCCAAAAGGGAATTCAACTTGTAATAGGATTCCTTGACCTATTTAAAGGTTTTTTAGGGCAAAATTCAGGGAGGCTAGTGCTATGGCTGAGATGCAAAACAGAAAATTGGAGCAAGAGGCAGTGCCGCATGTGGCTTCTCTGTAGCTTTTCTCCATAATAGCATTGTGACTATTTCTTTCTCTATTTTATTTGTCTAGTTTAATGTTTAGTATTTTATTCTTTTGTTTTCTTTCAATTACCATGAGTAGCTAAATTCATAATTAGGGTTGAGGATAAAACCTTGTTAAGGATTATCAGTAATATTTATGTGATTTGATTTTTCCCACAATAGTTGTTCTTTAATGATTTAAATTGTTCTTACTTCATATCAATTGACTAAGATGGGATTCTAGATATGAGTTCAATCATGTTTTTCTCATGATTTAGGATTTGTCTTAATTAATTGAATGCTTGGTTTATTAATTATTGATTATAAAATTGGATATTGTTTGTGATTTGTCTGTCAATGGATACAAGTTATGATTTGATTTTTAGAATTGGATATATCTTGTGATTTGTTTGGCTACGGATACAATTGATGATTTGGTTTTATACTTAAGAAGCGAAGAAGAACATGCCTTTGATTTTTTAAAATAAGGATTTTAACGAGAATATTTTCCATGATAGCAAGATTGATTTCTAGATTATCCTGTAGTAAGGTGGGAAAAATTAATGATCATAAATATATGCTGATATAACTTGCAAGGCGGATTCCAAAACCTTAATTCCTTTCCCTTGATTGTTTATGTCTTTTTATTGCTTTATATCTTTTGCTTAGTTTAACTATTTGCTTAATTTTATTATTTGCTTAGTTTATTTAATTTCAAAACAACCAATTTTTAATTAAACTAGATTAGGATTAATTTGGTTAAGATTTGATTTAATTTTCCTACATTTATTCAAGTCCTTGTGGGTTCGACCTCGTTCTTGTCAAACTATACTTCGGTACGGTTCGTACACTTGCGAGTATTTTAAAATTTCACAACACTCTTACCTTTTTCTAGCATTACTCCTTCAAATTTGGAATTTCATCTTAAGTATACATCCATCCATGAGCTGGATGGATCCTCTTGTAGCCTACATCTGAAATGGGATTCTACCTGAGGATAGGAAAAATGCTGAGTGGATCAAACGTAGGTCTTCGCGGTATTGGGTGTCTAAAGAAGGGAAACTGTACAAAAGGTCATATTCAAGGCCCTATTTGCTATGTGTACATCCCAAGGTAGTTGAAGTACTTCTAGAAGAATTACATGAATGAATATGTGGAAGTCATACGGGAGGCAAGTCGTTGGTGCACCAAGCCCTCACTCAGGGGTATTGGTGGTTGAGTATGTAGAAACAAGCACTGGAGTTCTCCAAAAAATGCGTTCAATGTCAAAGATTTGCTCCTAGCATCCATCAACCCGAGGGTATTCTCAATCCTATATCTAGCCTATGACCGTTTGACCAATGGGGGCTAGATATAGTCAAACCTTTTCCAAAGGCGAGAAGTAGTAAAAGATGGCTCCCAATGGGGATAGATTATTTCACCAAGTGAGTGGAGGCCGAGCCCCTAGCCAATATTTGAGATACAAATGTTAAGAGGTTCGTATGGAAAAATATCATGACGTGGTTTGCCGAAAGTTCTTATATCGGAAAATGGACTGCAATTTGATAATAAGGTTTTTCGGCGGTATTGCTCGGAATTAGGAATTACTAACAAGTGTTCTATCTCGTCTTATCCTCAAAGCAATGGACATGCTAAAGAGACTAATAAGTCTATTGTGAATGGTTTAAAGAAAAGGCTAGACGATTTGAAGGGATGATGGGCGGAAGAGCTTCCAAGTATGCTATGGGCATACCGAACTACTCACGACATTCCACTAGAGAAACTCCTTTCTCAATGACATACAGTGCAGAAGCCATAATACCCGTTGAAACAGGGCTGCCTACTTCTCAAACTAACATGTTTGAAGTGAAGAAGAATGATCAACTACTTTGCAAACATATGGACCTAATAGAAGAAAGCCACGATGTTGCTCTGGTAAGATTGGCTAATTATTAGCAGAGGATCAACCGAGGATACAACAAGGGTATCAAGAGTAGGGAGTTTATTCCTGGAGATTTGTTGCTGATAAAAGTTTTGGGAAATACCCAAGATCATGCTATGGGAAAGCTAGGCCCAACTTGTGAGGGGCCTTATAGGGTCACATCTATTGCTGAGGTTAGGGCCTATCGGCTAGAAGATTTAGATGAAAGACCTATAGCAAGACCACGGAATGTGTTTAATTTGAAGAAGTATTACTTTTGATTATTATATAGAAAATATGCATTACTTACACTTCTATTTCATCTCAATTTAAAAAGCAGCGATAAATCTTGTGAGGACCCGACTTAGAATGCTGAAATCACAAAAAGGAAATAAACCCCGCAGTACTAGACCCTGTCTTTGCCTCGGGTAGGTTTTAAGTTGAGTTTTCTGTCTTAGTCTAACTTCAAAGTCACTAACATAAAATAAAATTGAAACTTCACAAAAAAGAAATAAATCTCATGGTACTAGACCCTGTCTTTGTCTCTGGTAGGTTTTAAACTGAGTTTCCTATCTTAGCTTAACTTCAGAGTCACTAACAAGGAACAAAAGTAAAATTCCGCACAAGGAAAATGAACCCAGCGGTACTAGACCTTGTATTTGCCCCGGGTAGGCCTTAAGTTGAGCTTTCTTGGGTTGACTTTAAGTTCACAAATGGAAGACAAAATTAAGACTTGACGCAAAGGAAGAAACGAAGCATGTGGCACTGAACTCAATCTTTTCTAGGGATAGGGTTTAAATTGAGTTTTCTGTTTTACCTAATTACTTGGGCATTAATGGAAAGCAAAGGTAAAACCTAGCAATGCAAGGGAGATAAACTTTATGAGAAAAGATCTCTGTAAATATCACAGGTAAGTGACTAACCTAACTTCTTCTTATTTTAGTTGTCACTAAGAGTTAGAAAGCAAGTTGTTTATCTGAATCCCGAAAAGCAAATGACGTATCTCCTATGGGAGAAACTATGGAAGGTAATTAGCAAACTTCCAAATAGCTTGGGAAATATAAGTATGAAGGATGGATATGTATAAAGACTTAGAAATATTTTTATGCATAAAAGTTCAAAGTACTTAAGGAAATTAAATACAAAGCAAAAGCCCCCAAAACCGAACAAACTAAAGAAATGTTCTAAAAGCAACATAAAAAGAAGGAAATTAAGCGCAGGGTGGCTCTTCGGAGGTGGACACAGCAACAGAACTAGTCACCTCTCCTCCTGACAAGGCAACGGGACCAGCCCTTCCAACCTCATGAACGGGGGATTCTTCATTAATGATGGCTTGAATCTCAGGGATTAGAATGATGACAAGCGCCTGGGGGATTGGAATGTTGCTCTCTTGCCTTAAAGAAGATGAAGCCTCCACTTGCATCTTATCTAAGACTGTAGTCCATCCTTTGGAGAAGTAGACTTGCAGGTTCTGTTGCACCTTAAGCTTCACAGTGGCAATACAGTCATATTGACTTTGGTAGTAAGCCTCCTAAATTTTAGCATCATCAGCTGCCACATAGCCTTTTAGTGCGGCATCCTTCTCCACAAGAGTCTTCTTCACCTCCCGTAGCTCTTTTTCTAGAGCCTCCTTCCTTTCAATGATGGCCTTGGTGTTTTCCTTGGCCTCAGCTCGCAGCTTCTCGAATTCAGAAACTTTGCTCATAACATCCGAGATCTTTTTCAAGAGGTCCTCATTGTCACTGCTTAGCTCTTCAGCCTTAGCTTTAGTAGCCAAGAACCTCTCCTCAATCACCATGGAACATTGGTATCCCTACCAAAAGTTATAAAAAAATGGTTAGACTTGAAAGTTTAGAAAAAAAAAAAAAAAGAAAAAGAAAAAGAAAAAGGAAAAGGCTAAGGAAATTGTATAGGGTTTGTTTGTTACCATGATGGCCTCCCTCTTCATGTTGAGCAGCAAGGATTCATCATCCTATTTTGCCCAATGCTTCATATCTTTGGGAAGGAGGAGAGCCTTGCCAACAAAATTTGCCACTTTACCTCCACAGCCTTCCTTCTAAGGTCTAACTCTCTCCATGGCAGGAAGTGCTTCCCCGTCCACTATGAATGCCTTGATATAGGCTAGAGCACTCGTAGCATTAACATAGGTGTCGCCCAGGTAAGGAGGGGAGTTGTCAAGGTCAGGGACCATTAAGGGCTGGTTGAAGCACGACCCCCTCAGACATTTATGCCCAGCCCTAGTTTCACGGGCGGGAGTGGCGGTTACCATAGTAATTGAAGGAGTTAGGGGAGTAGCAGAAGTAATGGCAGTTTGGGTAGGAGGAGCCTGACCTCGAGGCATGATGGAAATGGCTAGGAGTTGGCTAAAAGTCACCTGTCCTCTCTGGAATGACATCTTGGCAGGAGTTCCTTCTTGTGGGATGACGGATGGGATTATTGGTTCTTCACGGATTGGTGAGGGGCTGCGGGAAGTAGCGTTGCTTGTCTTCTTCTTTCGACGGTGTCGTGGATGATCGACCGGGGTAGGAACAGCACCAGTAACTCCCAAGTCTTCTAGGATGAAGGAAGGAGGATATTTGCTTCTACATCTACCCTCTTCTCTTCGAGCACGTTCAGAAGGGGATAGAGTGTACCCTTTACATCGAACGTCAATGTAGGGGAGTAAAGGATGGTTTTGGGTGATGGCTTTCCCTGCAACTTGAAAACTTCGATATATAGGAGAATAGCTGAGGATGAGAAATGCTCCTCAGAGTTAATCATTGAAATGTGGATAGATCAAGGATCGCAGTAACCTATTCAGGTCGGTAGAATTGATTAGTTGCATTTTCTTTTTGAAAGTGTGATCATCTGTAAAAAAAAACAAAACAAAACAAAACAAACAAAGAATAGTTAAATAAAGTGTATACGATAGCTCTGGAATTAAAAACAATATGTTTATAATATTAAATTGATAAAGAGGTTCCTATAAGATCTACCCGCCCGCTTTACCCGCATTTGTGGGCAATAGATTCCTTTGGGGTACCAATTCCTTGAGATGTTCAGGTAATCTCCTTCTGTCTCTTTGTCAAAATCTGAAAGGCCTGAGATAAGCCTCACCTCCCCATGCCGTATTTTAAAGTAAAACCCTGAGGTTTTACTATCTTGGGTATTATAAACATAGTTAATGTCGTGCTCGATAAGCTTTGAGCTGAGCTTCCTATTAAGAGTATCTACACTACTAACTACCCTAAATACATTGGGGGTACACTGGTCGGGGCAACCCTTAAAATTTCGTAGAAAGTTAGTAAGAAGTTCACTCATAGGAATCCTAACTCCTCCGTCTACAATGGCCACCAGTGGCATTACAACTGTGCCTTCTTTTCTTGATAGTATTACCTCGGATTCTAGGCAATACCTTATTTCTACATCATTAGGGATGTTATACCTTTTCCTAAACTCGACTAGTCTCTCAAAGGTATTAACCATAAGATTAAATTTTCCCATTATCAACAAAAGTCTATAAAATAAAAAAATAAAATAAAATAAAAAACGAACTAAGAAGAAAGATGTAAAGATGAAGCTAATCTTAAGGAAGAGAAGAAAATGAACTTACAACAAGAAGGTAAAGCAGAAAAAGGAGGCATTGATGGTCGCCTGAAGATCGTCGGAGAAGGAGACAGTGGAGAAAAAAGAGAATTTTTTTTGGAGTTTGGGCAAGGTATCAACGAAGAAGGAACCCAGAAGGAGGTCTGGGGTCTTCCTTATATAGAGAAAAATGAGGGAGAGGAAGGGACAGATGAGACAGTTCCTTTCCCGCTCATTTTTCATTTTCCAAAGGGCCCATTTGACCGTCCATTCAGCAACACGCACTGATAATCGTGGGGTAAGAAGCTCGGGCGACTCCGTGGCATTTATTGCCTGACACTACCACTGTTCATAAATGCCAATTAATGATTGCTCCGTTTTTCTCGAACCATGATCCCCTCTTCAAAGATAATGACCTGGAGATCGTGGAGGGTTATTGTGGGGAGTGGAAGAGTCCCCATCCAGGCCTTAAGCCCAAGAAGTAACTAGGGCGCAAAGAATGAACTAGGCCTAGCCTATGTACTAGAAGGAAGGCCTAGGGGGTAGTAGGCTATGGAAGAAAGGAAGTTGGACCATCCCAAGTACGACAGAAGAGGAGAGCAACATGGGAAAGCAGTTCCCATGGAAAATGTAAGAAGCTAGCATTACTTGAGGCATGGTGCGTAGAGGATCCATGTATGGTTTCTAGAAGACGCCTAGAACCATGGGAAACTTCCAGAACACTCAAGAAGATTAAAGATTTTTACCTCCGCATTAATGAGGGGGTTCTCACCTAACCTTTGCCACATTGAATGCATATGAGATAGCCTGAACAGTACAAACACCCCTCAAAAGTCAGAGTTCTAGGACAAGAGAGGGGAGGAAACTGATGAAGTAAAGGAAAATATCCTTCAGAATTTGGCTGGCAACAAGATAGCTATATAGATAAGAACAAGGAATGTAACTATAAAGATAGGGAGATGGGCAAATGGAAGGGGAGCTTTTTTGGGGAGAAGAATAAAAAGGAGGGAAAGGTTTGAAAGAGAAACAGAGAGAGAAAAAGTGTGCGTAACTCCACGGGAACAAGAGAAGTTTCCTATTATAACACTTGAGCAATAGTAAAAATATAGGTGGACAATGAAATCAATTGTTTGAGTTTCCCATTGTGGACTGTTTATTTCCTATAGTACATTTATAAGTAGGTTGCGTGAGACATTATAGTGGTAATCCATGGAGAGCCCCACGAGGATCAGATTATGTCCGCCTATAATGTTTGAATAAGATTTTCTAGGTTTCCTAACCCAACCCAACCCAACCCAAACAACTCCCACAAAAAAAAAAAAAAAAAAAAAAAAAAACCCTAGAGGTGTAATGATTCCAATCCAACCCATTATATTACCACCTACTTCTCAAGTGGGTTACTTCAATGCTTACCCACAGCAGCAATCTGACTCAACCCACTAGGCAACTTAGACAATTGCCTTGGGCTTAAGGCTATTAAATGGAAGAAGGGATCTATTAACCAAGAGAGTATAATTAAGGTCCTCTCACTTGGAAAAAGAAATGGACCCTAGAAAAATGCATTGTCACAAAAATATTAATCAATATTTTTTCCAAAAAAATAAATAATTCTATCTTTGAATGTTGTGCATTGTCATAAATTTTCAAAAATTTCAGTCTATCTGCCGTGAATTGAAATTGTAAAAATTTTCACTCTCCCAAGCATAGAATGTGAAGAAGAGTATATCAAAATTAAAAACAGAATTAAGAATTTTGTAGACAAGCTCATTAATGAAATCCAAAGTTCAATACCTCATCCTAATTTTGAGAGAGAGAGAGAGAGAGAGAGAGAGAGAGAGAGAGAGAGAGACTTTCTCCAGAAATAAGAGGCAAAAACTAAAAAACACATTTCCATATTGATTCTTGAAGGAATCAAACTCCATATGCTCTATGTTCACCTGCTCTCCATCTTGATTCTTTGTTTAGCTTTCTTTGTAATTGCTCATCAATCGGTGGTGTGTTGATTGCTCTCCTTTCATCTTCATTTCAAGGTGATTTTTATTTACTCTCCCTTTCTTTCTTTTTTGTTTTTGTTTTTTGTTTTGTTTTTTTGGTTGTTTCTACCATTGCAAAGATTCACCCTTTTACTGTTGCTCTTGTTGGGTGAATGAAAGAGTAAAGTTTATTTCATTCTTCACCATCTTTCTTTTTTTAATTAATTTATTTTTTATATAGCTATATGCGTAGTCTTTTAGGAGCCGAGAAAGTAATGTCATCCACTCAATTAATACTCCTACTCTATTCAGTACTTTTTATTTAGTCTTTGACCTCTCAATTTGTTTTTTCTTTTTCTTTTTTTGTTAAAGACTTCTCAATCTTTTACTTGTTAGGTACCAGACTAATAGTTGGCTTAGATTGAAGGGGAGGAAGGAAATGTAGAGTAAATTTGATCAAAATTAGTCTATTTTTAACTAATTCTACTTTATTTTCATCCACTATCTCTCATTTCTCTCTCAATCCAAATGAGCCTTAAAGCAAAGAGAGATGTTACGTCTACAACAATTTTACAACAAATCACAGGTGGTTAATTGTTATTGGTTCAAATTTGAAACTAACACTAAGATTACTATTTTTGCCCCAACAATAACAACCAGTAACAACCTACCATTTAGGATTTGTTGTAAAAATGTTGTAGACATATCATTCCTCTAAAGCAAAAGGATAATGTTTGTTACACACATTATGTGCATTTACGCTCTGTCCAAAACAACTAAATTCGTGATCTTAGTTCATATTTTAATGCTTGAAAATGTGATTTAAAATTATGTTTTCAGTTATATGTTGGCAGAGTACTATTTTTTTTTATTTTAAAAAAAAGACCTTTTTAAGTTTCTCCCTATTGCATGGTCTTTATGCAAAATCAGATATTGTTTCTAGTTCTACTCTGGATAGGAATCCCATCTGTTAACAATAACATCTAAAGGATCTCTTTATCATTTATCACATCAAAAACTTAATTATTCATTTTATATCTCAAAAAAATATATTATAATAAAAAAATATAATATCATAAGTTAAATAAATATTATTTAATTATTTAAATAATAAAATGTCAATTTCAAAATTTTCCTCTTACATCCCAAAATACACGGAGCCTAAGAGCATCTCCAACAGTCAATGTATCTCTATTTTTGGAGCATCAAGTGCTACTGGTCACGCTCCAATAGCTTCTCTAAACGCACAAATTCTCCAAAAAAAAATTTGACGTTACTACAGTAGTTCTCTTATTTTAGAGAACACTATAGCAACTCTAAATGAATTTTTCTAATTAAACAAATCATGCAACTCAATAAAAAAAAAATTCTTTCTCTTCGCTCTCACCAACGCTACAAAAAATTCACAATGGCTAAAATCACAACAATCCTTTCTCTCAAACCTCTCTAAACTCAGGCATTATCAAAAAACAAACTCAAAAACATAATCTTAAAATTAATCAAACCATTGCAATAAAAGAGAAAAAAAAAAAAAAAAAAAAAAAAAAAAAAAAAAAAAAGGAAAAAGAAAAAAAGACACAAGCCATCTACCATCTGGGCTACGTTGGGGAGGAAGATGAGTAGCGGCGGCGGAGCGGAAGGCACGGCGGAGCGGAGCCATCAAACCCATCTGTTCCTTTCTCTCTCTACCTCTTTCTTCGTTTCTTACCATAGAGAGAGCTGGATAGATGTTTTGGAACCAAGTAGAAAAAAATTAAAAAATAAAATAAAAGGAAAGCTGGAGAAAGAAAGAGAGAGGGAGGTTTTGGAGACTGGAATCAAGTTGAAACTGGAAAGTAGAGAAAAAGAAAAGAAGTGGGTGGAGATATATGGGTAAACGTGTGTGGTGGAGAAAAATCAAGAGAAAAAAAAAAGGGAATGTATGGATGATAGAAAGAGAGGAAAAATAATATAAAGAAAAAGAAATGACAATTTAGAAACTCTACCACAATATTTTTACAATGAATTTTAAGTAACATATTGTTATTAGCAAATATTGATGAGTAAAAATATAATTTCAACGGCAGGTTCAAATTAGGATTAGTAACAATTTTTCACATAAAATTTTGATGTGAATCTTGTGAAAGTATTTCGAAAAATGTTGTGAATATAACACTTTTTATTGAAAAATATAATTATTGGGAATGAATATAGAAAGAATAAATAATGATAAAAAAATAATAAAGAATGAATGAAGAAATAATATTTAAATGAGATAGAGAATAAAAGTCATTGTTCATTCTCCAAACAGTACAAAAATTTAAATAATCTGCTGGAGATAGTCTTAGGCCCTCGAAAGTATAAACTGGATGTTGTATGTAATGATAGATAGTGCAGGCAACTGTACAACACAACCGTACAACACAACTAATACTGTCAAGCACATTTGTTCGACCCATGCTCATAGATTGTGTACAAGTGAACAACACCAATGTCAAATCAAACAAAAGAGGTATCCTCACTCAAAGAAGGTATTGCATGTTTCGAAAACATGCATCCTCCCTCTCACAAGAGGTGGACCCCATGCAGAACTTTTTCCCTCACGAAAGTGATTCATGTCTTCTATTAATTCCTTGTCCGACACCAAAGTTTTTATTTGATAATCTGTCCAACACCCAAGTTTTAATGACACAGAACTGCTACTTTAATTCCTTCCCCCCGTGTGTATAAACAAATTAAGCACTGAGCACCTTAGTAGAGGCATATACACATAAACTCCTGTATCAAGCTTATCATCGTTGTCAAACTCAAATACACACTGATTATGATTTCACCACATCCAATCCAGTATCTCATCAGCTAATCAAAATTTTACCTGTCTCAATAAAACTGATCAGCAAGTATATGATTCCGATAACATTTATTATAAAATTCCATTAAAAAAAAAATAGAAAATATATCCAGTCCAACTAAATATATGTAGCTTCTTCCCTCTAACTAAGCTACCAACATCATGAATTTGAGTTCATTCCTTCAAAGGATGTAATGAAAAAGGAATAACTTATTTTAGTACTAAAAGCCTGTCCACTCATACAATGAAGCAGAAAAACTGGCTCATAACTCTTTAGCAAGACATGAGTATCATTTATTATCTGTAGAATACTCTCATCAAGTATGATCTGCTGTAAGTGTGTGTGGAACAGAAATTTCTATGCTTTGTAGCAAAACATAAATCTCTGGTGTTGTGCAGGAGCAGCAGCTCTGCATCAAAGAAATAGAAAACAAATTTGTAATCCATCGCTCCTTATCAATAACAATTCTGCAGCAAAAAAATTTGTTCTTTCTGTGACTTTCTCTTCTCATTCTCACAAAATTTATGTTTTACTACCTTACTTCCCGCATATGTCAACATAATCTTCAATTATCCAAAGAGAAGGATGAACCCAAATTTTTCTGGTCTCACATATATTATATATCCTAAATTTTCAGTTTTGTTTCTTTTGTTTTGATAATCAACCCAATAACATAAATGCACAGTTTTTTTTTTTTTTTCTTTTTTTTTTTTTTTTGGGTTCTGGGACAAAGAGCAAAAAGAGACAAAAATACCAAAGCATAGCTCGAGTCAAGAAAACCACAAAGGACACAATTTTGGTATAGTTCTTTACGTGTAGTTTCTTAACTCTTCCAATTAAATATAAGCACATAGTTACATTGATCAACAAAGTAGAAATAGCATTATCTTTTCCATAGAAAATTAAATTTTATACAATTATATATATATATATATATATATATTTAAATTTAATTGAAAATCTAATGTAGTGTAGCTAAGAAACTCTAATTAAGTTCTACCTCAAAAATAAAACTTACTCAATACTATGCAAAGATAATCAATCCACCACAGCAAGTTTCTGATACTCATCACCAGAGATGGCCATTTCCATTATAAACTCGGTGTTCAAGATTTCCCCATCATTATTCAAGAACAACTTCATCATATTCTTTGAAAACCCGCTCACCATTGCCACCCCCTTCTGCATGGAAACAACCGGCGTGGACTGAGAGTTCCTCAGATTCCAGAACACAATTTCTGGCACCACAGACCCATATCCTTTCTCCCTAAACTTCCTTTGTATCACTTCATAGTCCGTCTCCCAATCATTCTTCGAAGCTTGATCAAACTCCATATCACTAAACGCAAACACCCTCTTAATCATCTGGTCCTCCTTCAAGTTCCCATCCACAGCCACTTGCAATATATGATCAAACACCTTCTGAAAATCGGTGTTCATAAAGTTTACCTCCTGCGAAAACCTCATCTTCGATTTAAGATCATCGCCTTTAATTATATGAAGCTGAGGTTTCTCACTAAACGTAATAACCTTGCCTTTCCACGGCTCTTCACTCAGTTCCGAAACCAACAACCCCAATGCAACAGACACGTTGAAGGGGGTGCCCCACATGCTCCCAGAGACATCACAAACGGCGAAGCAGTTCCTCAACTTGCCTTCCTTTGACAAATCCTCCACCATCCTCTTCCATTGAAGGTCTGCAACTTCAGCCTCAGCTTCTGTTCCCTCTATCGCAGACTCAATGATCTCATGGGGAAGCAATGCCCCCGCAGAGATTGTTGATTTCCCACATTTAACATCTTCTAAATACTTCTTAAATCGCTTTGCATCATGCTTAAGGAACCTTTTCATGTAAAGCCTCATGGCCACCGAAGCAACTCTATTGTATGGAAGCTCATTCCAACGTTTGTCACTCATGTACAACTCAGGCAACTCCAACACCTTCCTAAGTGGTACCAAAACTTCCTTCCTTAACCTGTCACGCACCCTATATGCATAATGTGCCTCTACAACGCCTTGGTATTCCGAGCACGACTTCACGGGAAAAACCCTCCTTGCAATACTCTCGCAAAGCAGGAGAGACCTATCGAACGAGCAATCAATTGAAGGGCACCATTTGGCTGCAAGACTGATCTTGTTCAACTGCCCTGAGTTTAGGAACTCCATGTCAGCCTTTAAATACTTGGCAAACAAGTCTGATACGCTGTTGTGCAATGAACGAAAACCCATGTCACGATTATATCTCTTAAGGGCATTGTTAGCCATAGCCAAGCGCTTCCTTCCCCTCAGCCCCTGCGTAATTTCCTTGGCGACAAAAATTGGCTTCACACTGTATTTTTTGTTACAATCATGCTCGCCCTTTTGCTTCTTACGAATATCAGGGCCTTGTAGAAGTCGGTAAAGAATCTCTGGCAAGTCTTTGAAGTAGCCGAAATTAGCAAAAGACTCCAGGTTGTGGACTAGGGTTTTAGGGTGGTTCATGTGGAGAAAAAGCGCTGCTGTGTAGAAACCTTCTTTGTCAGACTTGCCGGTGCCACGTACTCCTCGGAGATTACAGATGAGCTTAAGGGTGGTGAGGGCATTGTGTGCCCAGGCCAGTTCAAGTCTCTGTTTCAAGGCCTCAGGCGGCGTATTGGGCACGACATGGAAGAAAAAATCGAGGCAAGGATTGCCAGAGGAGAGGAAGGTGGGTGAGAGGTTCTCGGTGTAGCCCCTTGGGGGTGTTTGGTGATAGGCTTTGTTGTAATCGGAAACCATGAGGTCCATGAATGGGTCACCAGTCTTAGGTTCTGGTTGGGGGGTTGGGGTTTGGTTATAGAGCTCTGGGGGACCAAGAAGACCCAATTGATCATCACTGTGAACATCAGGGTTTGATGAAGTTTTTAGGGTTTTAGTAGGGTTTAATATTGTTACACTTGGGGTTTGATTGTAGAGCTCTGTGGGACCAAGAAGACCCATCTGATCATCATTTTGAACAACATCAGGGTTTGACGAGGTGAGAACATTTGGGTTTGATAAAGTTGTTAGGGTTTTGGAAGGGTTTAAAAGTTGTAGGGTTTTAATTCTAATTCCAATGGAGGAAAAAACTTCATGAATAATTGGGTTTCTCTGGTTTCTTATGGGGCATTTGACGCAACGCAACATGGTTTTCTTTCTTTCTTTCTCTTTGTTTTCCTTTCAATTTGCAGTGGCTAATTTCTAATGGACTAGCTCCTGCCTTGAATTCGAAATGTTGTGAATTTGGAGGCTTTTCTCAATTTTGTGTTTTTTGGGCAACTAGATAGGAGGGATTTAAAAAATGACTTGAGCTCCACGTTTTAGCGTTCAATTTTACCTTATTTTTAAAAAATAATTTTCTCATCATTTATCTGCATATTATCTATATATATCTATATATATCTATATCTATATCTATATTCTATATCTATATATTACTAAAAGTTGAAGCGTAGCGTTTAATGCTGTTGCTCTTACGTTGCGCCACATCAACTGCCACGACATTCTTTTTTTTCTTTTCTTTTTTAAAATATAATTTTCCTACAATTTAAAAATGATTTTTACAATTTTCAAAATTTATTTACTTCCACTACTTATTTACACTTCTCCAACCTTTCTCTTTCTCTTACCATTTCATCTCCCCACTACTTCTTCAATCTTTCTCCCTCCTTTACCTTTTCATTTTCCCACTACCCTCTTCATTAATATCATTCTTCCTCTTTCCCTTTATCTTTTTTTTTTTTTTTTTGTCTTTTCTTATTCACACATTCTTACTATAAATTTGTCACTATCTCTTCTATTTTATGCATAGTTTTCCCTCACCAAAAAAAAAAAAAAAAGGTTCTCTCTCTCTCCCTCTCTCTCTCTCTCTCTCTCTCTCTCTCTCTCTCTCTCTCTCTCTAAATTTTTTGGTGGATTTTTTTTTTATTTTTCTTGCATCTCTACTTTAGGTTGATAATTTTTTATATTCTTTAAAACTCTATTTTGGGTTAATGCGATTTAGTTTAGTTTTTTAAATTGTGATTTAGTTTAGTTTTAAATTTTTGTTGTTGTTTTTTTATTTATTTTTTATTCTCTTTGAATGTTAAATGTTATCATATTGCGATCTAAAGAATTAAATATAGCATATAAAAATATAATATTATTCTATTATATAGCATGATTTGGATAATTTGATATTTATTCTGTTACATAGCATGATTTTTTATAGTGCTCGATTTAGATGTTAAACTATGAGACTTTACTAATTTTTGTTTATTTTCTAATCCTTTGTGGTGGACAAAGTACTCTTAATAGTTGTACTAGAAGTACTTTATATTGCCATTTATTTAAAGAAAAACAAAGGTTAGCCAAACGAAAGAAAAGCAAAGGTTAGCCAAACAAAAATAATTGGATGGGTGACAAATTTTAACTTTTGCAATTTTATTTTAATTATTATTATTTTTTAACAATGCATGTATAGAAATTTAATTATTAGATTTTGCAAATAATTGTTTATTTGATAATATGTTTTGAGTGGCTGAAATTATAATTTCTACAAAGAAAATAACCTTAATAGATTATCAAAAACAAAATTTTAACCTAATATTGGTTCAATTAATCATTGTTAAGTTTTATTAATTTTTTTTAGTTTTTTTTTTTTTTTTTGGTGTTTTGGATTGATCCTATATTACATTTATGATTTTTCTTATAATAAATAAAAATATAATTATGAAATACATTACTCATTATTAGATTAGTTTAAATTGTAAATTTTTTTTTAATAAAACCACCATAAAAATAATTATTATCACGCGCAACGCGCGGGTTCGCGGCTAGTATATATATAAAACCAAAACTTTTGAAACTTCCACAATTTTTCACATCAGCACAATATTAAAAAATAAAATAATAATAATAATAATAATAATAATAATAATAATACTTTTCTAAACCCTAAACCCGATGCTCTGCTTCTCTATATAAAATATAAATAAAATAAAATAAAAAAAATAAAAACGCCTAGAGAGAGGGGGAGATATAAAGAACAGAGAGCTTTTGTGACCGTGAAACACACAGAAATCTGATAAGATGCAAAGAGTGTTGGAGAGAGAAACTTGAGGAAGGCCTCTTCACTACTGTTAGACCGATCTCCCTCCATCTTCCGGTTCCACACAGTTATCGGTAAGTTTCAGTTTCATGTTCATTTCTATTCTATTTTGTTTTTTATTTTTATTTATTTGGCTTGATATCTAGGTTATTAGACAAGAAGGTAGTGGAGCAAACACAGGCCACGAAGGGAAAAGATATTTCAAATCCACAATGTTTCTACTCTCTCTCTCTCTGAATCTTTCTATTATTTGCCTTCTTTTTTTCGGTTTTTGATCTTAGTTTCATATTATAGGGTTTTTAGGTTTATTGTGTTTATGTGATCAAAATTGGGGTAGTCCTGATTGATTTATAATCTGGATTTGCTTTCATTTGATTAAAAAATGGGAAATTTTGTTGTTTTTGTTGGGAAATTTGGGTTTTAATCTATGACTTATTATTTGATTTTTGTTTTCCTCCTTCCTTTTTGGATTTTTTTAGTCAAAGATATATTTACTAATTTCAATTTTCGCTTAATTTTCGATTGTTACTTAGGGGTTTTGTGTTTTTTTTAGGCTAACTTTATAATCTACTTGATAATTTAATGTGCTTTTGATTTTAATCCTATGAAGGGGTTTCTTTACTGGAAAAAAGGGTCAAAATTAATGAAAATTTGATTGGTTGGTTTATAATCTGGGCGATTTGGGTTTTATATCTATGAATCATTATTTGATTTTTATTTCACTCCTCCCTAATTTGATTGTTTTAGTCAAAGTTCTATTACTTAATTTGATTATAGCTTAATTTTTTATTGTTATTCAGGAGTTTTCAGGTTTTGTTTAGGCCACGAAGGGACAACTCATTCCCCAACAAGTATTTCTCTTGAAAATAACAATTCTAGTATTTTCACACTATGTGAAGTCCTTGCTTTTTATGAATACAGGTATATGATGTTTAATGCTTCCTCTAACTTTATAGAGCTTACATATAAACTATTCACCAACTGAACACTTCTCCTAACTTGTGTGAAATCCGCCTGCTAGGGCCTTGAGTGAGGTTGGATGGTACCATGGTGTTATATTAGCAACAAATTTGAAACAATAACCTTTGTTTTGACGCTGAGAAGAAATGCAAGCCTTTTGTTGTAAAATTAGTCTCTATCACGTTCTAGAGTTGGTCATGATAAATACCTATAAGCCATTACTTTTAGTTGTAGAGAAATTATGAATCTATTGACTATCGAACTATTTGACTAAGGCAAATAGCATTAGACCTGATAATGGATTCTTCTTTGCATGTTTCCCTCATTAGGCACATCTCTTAGGCCTGTTTAGTTGCCCATGAATCAAAACCATTCATATTTTGTATAATACTGCATTCACAAATTCACACTTTAGTGGATATAATGACTTATTTGTGTTTTATGATGTGGATTTGAGCAAAATATTCTTAATTTTGTTAGAGAAAATTGGAACATGTTTGAATTCAAAAATGGCTTGAGAGTGAGGCTATGATTAGCTGTTGTCCTGCCCTATATGTATATAAGCATGCAAGGCTGTGTGTGTATTTTTCTCATTAGGAATAATTAATTTCATTAAATGTCTTTCTTATATATGGAGGTTATTTTTTTAAAATTGTAGGTTTGGAGATGTTTCATAGTACGCATTCTTTGGCAAAGATGTTGTTGAGTTGGGGGGTTGCCATTTTTCATCGCTTGGAGTTTTTAAAATAATTAGTGATATTTTTAATATAATTTTAGGATTTTCCTGCTTACCTGTTTTCTTTATTTGGCCATTGGGTTTACTAATCTATTTAAATTGTGTTCTTTTAATTTAAGGTTTTTTGAGCCAGGTTTGATCTTATTGAAATAAAAAAGTTTTTGAGCAAGGTATGCTTCTTTAGTTTTAGGTATTAATTTCTATGTGTCAATGTCTTTTAATTACTATTTATTTGTATATTTAGCTACTATAGTTTCTTTTCTTTTCTTTTTTTTTTTTCTTTTTTGGGTTTCTTTGTTGCATGTTATATAATTTATTTGGAGTTTGATATTAGAATTCATGTTTTATAAAATCTTAACTTTATATTAGAATTTATATATTTATTTCTAGAGCCTAATTGATTTAGTTTTGCATATAATTCTAAACATAAAAGCCAATTAGGATTAGATGTAGTTTATAATTGAACATAAGGTTAGGATTTAGAGGTTGGGCTTGGTGCAATAATAAGTACCTTCCACAAAACAAGTCACCATGGTAGTTGGAAATACTATAGAATGGCTCATTTTTTTTGGTTTCAAGCAGTCACAAATCACATAAACCCCAAAATATTTTGGATTCCATTTTTTTTTTTTTTGGCAAAATATTTTTTGTTGAGAACAATATACCCTTACGAAACTGAAGCTCCAGTTGTTTACAATTTTTTCTTCATTGGGATAAGTATTCGTTTCTCTTTTGAAAATTGAGACTGCTAAGTTTTTGTTAGAAAGGTTGTTTGAGATGGAGGCAAATAAACCTAAGTTTGAAAGAATTCAAACTTGAAGTCTTTTCCGGATTTGTTATTGGCTTCTCACAAGAGTTTGATAGAATTCCTAAATAGTGTTCATATGGCATGATTTGTTTTCCTACATAAATTAGTTCCTAAATCATCAATAGCTGAATATAGAGAAGAAACAAAAGAAAGTAAGAACAAAGTGGGGAAATGTTATTGATTCATCTCTACTTCTTTCTCTTTTCTTTTCTTTGCCCTACTTTTTGTTCATATCTCTCTTTTTACTTTTGCTCCCATGCCTTGCTGCTTGCTTTGTTGTATATGTTCTTGCTATTTTGTTCTGTTGGTTTTTGAGAGTGAATGGGAAAAGGAACTGCCTTTGTTGGGTCATGCTTTCTTCGGGTTTCTTTGAGAGGTTTGTTTGACTGCTGTGGGGAGTTGTTGGTCTCAGCCCTCTTAAATTTGTGGGAAAGGAGGGAACTTTTTGTATATTTGGGCTAGAAAAGGGTTTTGTTTATGGAGTTTTGGAGTGTTGGAACAGTGGTAATTTTTGTATTTGTTATGTTTTTTTTTTTTTCTTTTCCATCTCATATGTTAGTATTGAATTGTGCTTAAGAACAGCCAATGCTATTGCCCATTGTACCTAGATAAGTAAATCACTTTGTTGTATACTGCAGAATATGAGCAGCAAGATAGAGTTACAAAGAATTGCCTCGTTTTGTAAAATATGTTACTATCTAATTTTATAAAGAACATTTTTCTACCATTGAGTTGGCTTATCAGATTTGGAATATATGTGTTTGTTTTAAATCTAACCCACATATGTAAAGGGTTTGTGATGTTTCCTTCCTTAGACGTATAGAGCGTGTGTATGTACACTTTACATGAAACTGTAATTTATGTATACACAAATTTTACTATTAATAGAAAATTTTGTGCTGTGATTGTTTAAATGATTGCTCTCTATCAACAGACCTAAACACACTTATATATACATGACATATAATAGAATAAAAGAAAGATTAAATCTATTTTTCAATATCTTTCCCGTGCATCGCACAGGTTAGCGACTAGTTATTATTATTATTATTATGAGATAGGTTCAAGTTACACCTGGTGTAACTATTTAGAGTTACACATTTTCTAAACCATTGGATTTAAGTAAATCTAACGGTCAAAAAAAATGTACTCATTAATGCTGATATTCTGGTAAATATCTCATTTATTATTCTTATTTATAACATTTCATACTTATCTTTACTCCCAAAAATATGTATATTTTTCTCTCTGCTCTCTCTTTCTCATCCACTACACGTTTCTTTCACCTCCATTGCCCATCCACCTCCATTTTCATAAGGTTCTACGTCCGCAGCCATACAAAATTTGATGAATCAAAAACTTGAACTAATTAAACATAAGGCTAAAGTAAATAACTTAAAAATTGAAACTAACCTTTTGCAGAGAACAAATGAAGCGTTGCACTGGAAAAAATATATATTCCTCGTTGAAACTCTTCAAAAGCTTTGGGCAAAATCTGTTTGAATCGACCAATAATCACCCTCCATGTTATTTGACTTTAATTTTTGTTAATTTGTTTCATGGAAATCAAAGATTTTGGTTTAATAGTACTAATAAACTACAAAATCCAAACAATGGCTTAATTTGAGCAGCCAGCGGTTTTTTTTTTTTTTTTTTTTTTCTTCTGCTGGCGACCTGGCCGTGTAGGGGGAAGAGCAATGAAGGAGAAAGAGATGGAGATGCAGAGAGACATGTAGTGGAGGAATTTTTTTAATTTATTTTAAGAAACGGTGGAAAAATAAATAAATAGAGAGAGATGTATACTTTTTTGTGTTTTTTTAGGTTTAGAAATAAGTATGAAATGCAATAAATAAGAGATAATTAATGAAATCCTAATCAGAATATTAGCATTAATGAGTGTTATTTTTTACCGTTGGATCTACTTAAATCTAATGGTTTAGAAAATGTGTAACTTTAAAGAGTTACACCGGGTGTAACTTAAACCCATCTCTATTATTATTATTATTATTATTATTTGGGTAAATTTCACTAACATGCTCTGAAGTTTGTACTAATACCAAACAAATCCAAGACTTCTCAAAACTAGTTAATATGGTCCCTAAAGCCAACTTAGTTATTTTTTCTCAACAGTTTTAGGAACTAAATTGGCTTTAGGGATTAAATTGGTTAATTTTGAAAAGTTTTGTCCTAGTTGGCATTAGTCCAAATCTCAAGGGGTGTGAATGGAATTTACCCTTATTATTATTATTATTATTATTATTATTAGTAGTAGTAGTAGTAGTATTATTATTAACTACTACTACTACTACTACCACTACTACCACTACTACTATTACTATTACTATTACTATTATTATTATTATTATTATTATTATATCTGTTAAGATTTGTTGAGTAAAAAATAAAAATCAGTCATGGCGAATGGATAAACACCTAATTGGTAGGAGGATTTTCATTTTTATTTTCAAAATAATATGAAAACAATTTTCAAAAAATTGAAATTGAAACTAGTATTCAAATAATAATTTTTACATTATACGTGTTTGGTTCCTACTTTTAATTTTTTAAGAACAATTTTTAAAATACTAAAGAAAAAAAAAGTTTGACATTTCTATTTTTGATTTTTTTTTTATAAAAAAATTACCAATATATATATGGTTGATAATAATAATAAAGGAATAGAACTCATGTACCTTTTTTTTATTTTATAATGATAAGCTTTCTCCATGATTTTTTGGACCATTTGGTTTCACAAAAATCAGGCTAGAACAATTACAAATCCTCTTCCCTTGGATCAGGTTCTCTTTCAAGCCAACTAAGCTCTGCAGGATTTCTATTGAGTTCAACTTGCTACTTCTCAAGCTATACTAGATCCTCTCACGTTCAGGTTTCTACTTGCTTGGTCTCCACTTTGGCTTCCTCCCTCAAAATTAATTTTGATGGAGCTTTATTTAAGGAATTAGGGTAAGCGAACTTCAAGGACTCTGCCTACTTGAGGAGAGTAAGAGAATTAGGACAGTTGATATCTCTTAAAGGCCCAAGGAAATGAGAAGAGATAGTGACGGGGGCAAGAATGGTGGGAGGAAGTTTCCTAAAGGATATACCTCTCACCTTCGCATTCAATACCCTACACCAACTTTATCAACTGCATTAATATGAAAATGACCCCTAAACAATAACTTCACAGATAGCAACTCTTTTTGCCACCTTCAAAAGGGTCTTGATGGGACAAGTATCCTAAGAAATTCCCTGAGACATACAAGTGGAGGGTTGGAATGCATGGTAAAGGGATATAAAAGGAAGGAAAACCCTCAGAAAAAGGGGATGAACAATTTCTAAATAACAAGAGAACAGTGGGGAGAATTCAAGATTACCCTGTAAAGAACCAGAGCTAAATTTACACACAAGAAGTTGATCCTTGGATTTGCCTGAAGAGAATATTACCCTTAATTGATGTTCCATTTGTGCTTATTGACTACTTAAGATTCTTCAATCCTAGACTTGGACTTAACCTTGTATTGCACTTGAGTTAGTTACCCACTCTCTTAAAAATTATATTGTTTGGGCTTGATTTGAGGGATAAGGTATCATTGATCTAAATGAGCTTAGACCTTTATTTTTTGAGTATTTACAGAGGGAATTCAACTTTATTGTATTAATTAGTTACAGGTCATTGCCTTGTATCTTTCTTAAAAAAAAAAAGGGGGGGGGGGTGTGTGGGGGTGTGGGGGAGAAGGTCATTACCTTGCATGGGATATGTTTATTTATTTATTTACAAATATATGAATGAAACCTATGTAATTTTGGGAAATTTTTTTCTTCATTTCATGCTCCTTTGAAAAGTGCTGACAAATATATTTCTCAAACTCAATTTACATTTTTTATTATATTTAATTGACTTTAATAACTGAAAATGAAATAATGTCATGGAAAGGTATATAATGATATGTTTTGTTAAATTTTTGAAATATATTTACACAAAATAAAACTCATTGAACATTTGAGATATAAATATAAGCATAATTCATATAACAGATGGGAGGTTAATATTTTTTTATATATATTAGATCTCATATCATAGCTTAAAATTTTGAACAACTTTTTTTTCTTTCTTCCGTCAATCACATAACCCTTGGAATGTTGCCACATGATATACTTCATTGTAATTTGTTTCATTTTATACAATATGAAAAAAATAAAAATAAAAAATTCAGTAAATTACTTTTGTGGGGGAGGGAGGCCCAACCAAAGACATTGGGCCCAAGGCCCTATATACGGACCACCATTGTCCGAAGAGATGAAAAAGCCCAGTTAGAGGACCTGAGAGAAGAACGTCTGGTGAAGGGTACGTCCATGATCCGAGGATGTGTTCAACGATCCGAGGAGTCCGATACCCTCGGATCCGAAGAGCCTTAGTCTGACGTTCAACCTTTTGCAGCCCGAGCGATTCTCTCGACAGATGTGACCGAATGAGCCTCGGACGCGAAGGAATATAACTGGATCGGAGAAATATCTAAGAGACAGACCTCAACCACCGCATTAAATGCACCGCACCAACTTCTCTGGCCGCATTAATGTGGAAGAGACCCCTGAACAGTATCAGCCTGCTATCACCACTCACATGAGGCTAGGGAACACCCTTGATGGGACAAGCACTCAAGTGGATGTCTGGATGATGAACAAGTGGACGATCAAGATAAAGTGAGGAGGTACTATATAAGTAGGAAGGCCCCCTAATGGGGGGGATCGAAAATTCACAAAGAGAAAAAAGTGTATTGTTTACTGTAGCACCAAGAATTGTAACCCTCCAAGGGAAATCATCTCTTCGGACGTTATACTTACATCCATCCGAGCATATATTAATTCGAATTCCCTCACTAGTGTGGCTGTTGTATACTGTTATTTTTGCTATTCGCCTTGCTCTTTCACCCACACTCTACAAAATTCATTGTTTTGGGTTCAGTGGGCTCTAAATCCACCCCTCCTTGGGCTTGGGCCGCAAAATCTGACCTTACAACTTTAATTATATTTATAAAAATTTTGTGTGGTATTTTAATTTTCCCTCCAATTATTAATTGAAAAGTATTGCATTTGTTCTTTTTAGCTGCATGTGGATTGTGTATTTTCTTTTTATTTTTTTGAGAGTTAACTCACATGAACTATTGGTATTTGGTTGTATTATATTAGTTTCTAAATCATACAGGCAGTGGAAAAAAATTGGCATGCTAAAAATCACACATGGAGGCTTCAAAAAGGAAAAAACATTAACCATTGGCTATTTAGGCCCGGCCGATCCTATCCAAAACTTCAGTTAAGCACTACTCAGAGAATTTAAGCCACATTTGCAACTCATCTATCTATATCTATATATTACTAAAAGTTGAAGCGTAGCGTTTAATGTTGCTACGCTCATATTGAGACACATCATCAGCCACGTCATCATTTTTTATTTCCAATTTTTGTTATATATATTTTTTAAACATTTTCTCATTTAAGTTGACTTAAAAACTCCATTATTTAAAAATTTAAATATCTTTTAACCATTATTTTTATTATTAATTTTCCAAAACTCTCCCTCCCTTTTACCTCTTCATCTCCCCACTACTTTCTTCCTTAATATCATTCTTTCTCTACCTTTTTATTTTCCTTTATTTTGACTCTTCTTATTCACAACATCTTACTATAAATTTAGCATTTCTCTTATCATTCTATGCATAGTTTTCTACACAAAAAAGGTTACCTCTCTCTCTCTCTCTCTCTCTCTCTCTCTCTCTCTCTCTCTCTCTCTCTCTCAATTTGTTTTTCATTTTTTGTTTGAATTTTTTTTTTATATTTTATTTTCATTGCATCAATCCTTTAGGTTGATGAATTTTTGTGTTAATTAGAATTCTATTTTGGGTTTATGCAATTTAGTTTTGTATTTTAAGTTGTTATCTTTTATATTCTATTTAATTAAATATTATCCTACTGCGTTATACATATAGTACTATATAATAATATAATGTTATTATATTACATAGAATAACTTGAATAATTTGATGTTTACTGTTATATGGTTTATTTTTACTCTTTTTTTCCTCTCATCTTATTTTATTCAACATTTGAAACCAGTCACATCCTTCATACTATTAAATTATGCGGCACAAATCAAGAAAATGGCTAGACACAAACCTGCCTTCCTTTACCATACATTAGGGGAATCAATATATTTGTGTGATAAAGGGTCATATAATTTAGATAGCACCCTTTGAATGTGTCTAGGCCCATATATTATGTATCATCTTTTTAGGATGCCAACAATATTGATCTTATGGGAAAAGTTACATAAAATATTGAGAAAAAAATGTTTTGTATTACAATCTACTAAAAATGTTTTTTAAATATTTAAACCTTTCTATATTTCATATTATTGACATGTTTTACAACTACCACATGTGTTAACTTAAGTCTTAATATCCTTAAGTTGTTTCGGCCAAAAAAAAAAAAAAAAAGGTTGTCATAAAAGAGGAGTTCATGTAAAGTTTTTTGCAATATGAAATATTTGTTTTGTAAAGCCACCAAATTTGATGATTTGCAAGGCAATTGTGTATACTTTTAGTCTTCAAAAAACACACATCTACAAGTGGTTAAACGTTCATCTTAGGTAGTTTCAACTTTTCATATAATTTTACCTGTACACATTTATCTATTTTAATTTAGTTTTTTTTATATAAAAAAAAAAACTTTAATTTAGATATTTATAAGTAAACAATGAAATCATGATTCATGAATAATAAATATATATATATATATAAATATATATATATATATATATATATATATATATCTATATATATTTATCTTATGCAGCTGTAACTTTACATATAATTTTGTATTTATATATTCACCTACTTTAATTTAGATGTTTATAACTTAATAATGAAATCTATAAGCAAGGTAATTAAAACAATCATATTTTTACAATTCAAAAAAGTCACAATTTCTTTCTTCAAAAGAAGGCCTTTTACATTTCCTTGGTACTATTTTAATTTTTTTTTTTAAAAAAAAAAAACCTTTGACATACCACTAACCTAACCACTTCATACATTAAAAAACTTTTAGGCTCATTATTACTTCCGTTAATATATTGTGGATATCTTAATTGATTGAGACCAATCAAGAGAAATGTCTTTCATATTTCCTTGAAAATTCAGGAGGAAAAAAAAAAAAAAAAAAAAAAAAAAAAAAAAAAAAAAAAAAAAAAAAGACCTTTTAACATACCACCAACGTAACTACATTTATAACTATTTAAGCCATCCATGATATCTATTTCTTATTGATAACCATAAAATTTACAACTAGCAAAGGAGCATAAAAATAAATAAATAAATGAAGGAAGAAAAAAAGAAATGAAATCAAACGTTATTAATAATTATTATTTGGAAAATAAAAAGGTGGTAAAGAGGTGTAAAAAATAAAATAGAGATGACTATACAGAAGACATTGAATATAATAATAAAAATTTAAATCAACATTTAAATCAACAATTAAATATAATAATAAAAAATTTAAACTTAAAACTAATCAAACTCTAACTAGGGATTATATATATATATATATATATATAATCATAATCTTCATACACCATGACTTAAAAAAATTATTGAATAGTTCTACCTCTTATTTAATGTCTATGTTATGCAAATCATCAACTAATAAATATATGATAATGGTAAAAAAATGTTATAGATAAGATTATGAAAAGACCTTTTAACATACCACCAATGTAACTACATTTATAACTATTTAAGCTATCCATGATATCTATTTCTTATTGATAACCATAAAATTTACAACTAGCAAAGGAACATAAAAATAAATAAATGAAGGAAGAAAAAAAGAAATGAAATCAAATGTTATTAATAACTGTTATTTGGAAAATAAAAAGGTAGTAAAGAGGTGTAAAAAATAAAATAGAGATGACTATATAGAAGATATTGAATATAATAATAAAAATTTAAAATCAACATTAAAATCAACAATTAAATATAATAATAAAAATTTAAACTTAAAACTAATCAAACTCTAACTAGGGATTATATATATATATATATATAAAATCATAATCTTCATACACCATGACTTAAAAAAATTATTGAATAGTTCTACCTCTTATTTAATGTCTATGTTATGCAAATCATCAACTAATAAATATATGATAATGGTAAAAAATGTTATAGATAAGATTATGAAAAATATGATAAAACTATGTAAAAAAAAAAAAACTCTTTATAAAGTCTAGGGACTAAAATAGTATTTTATCTAAAAAATTATTACGCGCAACGTGCGGGTTTGCGACTAGGCACTAATAAAACTGACCCTAGAGTAAACATTGTCAAGAGCACGAGAACAGAGTCACAAACACAAGGTTCCCCAAACGCTTCAATAGCTTGAAAACAGTATCCTCTTTTGTAGCTTGACTTGTACATGCAACTCTTCCCTCTACTTGTGTACAGAAGGCATTGAGCTTCATGTGGCAGCAGGAGTGTAACAAACTACAATGTGAATAATCTGTCCATCCAAACATAAAGGCAAAATTTATAAACTTAATGACTTTACCAGTTCCTGTATCCAATTTGTTTTTGCTTCTCGGTCAAAGACTTCCAACCAGCTCCAGAGAAGTACTGGTTTTGCACAAGCCAAAAAAATATCAATGCACTAGGCAAACCCAGCAGTATTGACAGGCTACAAGAATATAAAACCCAAACCAAATCACAATAACAAATAAAAGTTATAAATCAAGATCAAACTAAAAATATCAAAAGCTACATTGAATAATTAAAATTTAAAAATAACAATTTCATATGCAGATTGGGAGCATTAAATTTATAAAATTGAGGTCAAATTCAAAGTTCTATTAGCAAGGAAGAATTCCCTTATATAACGAAATTAATATAAAAAATTCTTCTTGCTTTTTTTCTTTTTTGTGAATAAATTAATTTGGATCAAGTTACAGAAAATACATGAACTTAAGTAATTGACCAATCCTCATCAATTATTAAAAAAATGATAGTAAAGGAATGAAAGGTTCTAATGTAGAGGACAATCATAACTAATAACACCCCAAAAACAGAAAACAAAAAAAACAAAAAAAAAAAAAAAATGCAACAGAAGCTCTTCAAAAGAGAATGATGAAGTTGCCTATCATCTGTCTAAATTTAATTTATTAAAGCACAATTGAACACCTCAAACAATACCAACTCCTCCCCCACAACCCTTTTTCAAAATTTTAAGAAGTACAGGACTTAATAATAACATATTTGTCAAACCTGCATTATTCACCCATGTTGCAAACAAGCAAAGCTGATGTTTCAATTTCAGTGCACTAGAGTCATGCAGCCAGGTCACATAAAAGATGAGTACAATAATACATCAAAATCCTGTAACAGATAGGTAGCATATGGATTGATAAATATACTAGACTATGAATTCAACACCTTGTATGAGAAAAGCTCATTTGAAGGCACAAATGCGGCTATGTATACTATTGCAGTACCTTCCAGACAAAAAAAAAATGCTGAGGGTAACAAACAAAGAGTTTTGACACCCTTTTTTTTTTCCTCCAAAGTTTCACTCTTCCAAAGCCTCTCAAACTTGCTTCTAAAACCTTAATTGCCATGTCCAAGAACAAGAAGAAAAACATAAAACACAAAAATATACATTTGGTCCCTAGATTTTGGTTCAGTATCTATTTTAGCTCTTGAATTTAAAAAGTTCCTTTTCAAATTCAAATTTTTTTAAAATTCCTTTGTGAACAAATAGTGACAAAATACCAAAGAGAAATGAAATGAGAATAGAAAAAGAAGGCCAAAATACCTCAATACTCAATATTTTATTCATCACTACATCTATTCTTTCTAGTACATTGAGTAAATATATATATATATATATATATATATCTTTCTAGTACTGGCAGAAAGTTAATTATAAAAGTTGGAAATTGGATTTGTTCCAAAGCATTTACTCAGCCTTCGCTTGCAATATTAACCTTCCAAGCATGAAAAGGTACTTACATAATCTTCTTGTTTTTGGAAAATATATAAAGCTATATTAAAAATAATTCTTTCAAGTTGAGGGAGCAGAGAAAAGTAAGTGAATACCAAAAATTGTCTAAAATTAGTAAAAAAAGACATGTCAATTATAAAAATATCAGAAGGAATGACTTTGAATAGAATAAAATGACAGGAAAAAAAATACAAGTGGCAAACCCTAACTAAACTATGGATAATCCAACGCCGAACCCCAAAATATTTAAGACTTGGGCTTTGTTGTTGTTGTTGTAGTTGTTTATATTAAAAAAAAAAAAAAAAAAAACTCTGCTTTTCATGGTACCTAGATTTGTCAAGGTCTGTCACCCTAGCCAGAAATTGCAAGCCTTTGACATTATCATCTAGGACGTACTTTTTCCTGGGTTAAAGTTACTACCCTAGTGAGACTTAGCACACGCTCTACTTCTTGTATAAGCGATTTTATGTAAAACAAAAGTTTCAATTTGGCAAGTCTTCCTTTAACAAATAAATTTTGTTGAGGTATAAAAAAGAAAGATATGAAAATTCAAGACCTCAAGAATAGCTTCGATGGCTTCAGCCAATTATTTTTAGGCTTTTAAACCCTTCCATAATCTTTTATGAATTATACGATATTTGAATCCTTGAGCAATTGAATCTCTGAAGAAGAGTATTCTAAATAGATGATGCTAAAAAAAAAAAAAAAAAAAAATCATTTTTTGGTTCTAAAATTTGAGGAAGGAAGGTGCAAAGGGCAGCCAAGCAATGCGTCAATTCCTCAAAGGAATCCTTGATTTGTCAACCTCTCAATCTGATGATTGACATAAAATCCCAATTATTTATCCCATTGAGTATTACTCTTCTCACTTCCAAAAGGACCATGCCTTACAGTGGATAGTATAAGGAAGTTAGCAGGAAGAATCTGTAAAGAAGCTGAGCTGCATTCAAAAATATTTCAACCGTACCATTCAGTCATTTAGACGAAGTTTTGACTGGTACAATACGCGGGAGGAATATGGCCAAAATATTACTGCGTCGAAGAGGAAGACAATGGCAAAATGTTCAAACAAACAGGAGATATATCACCATCCAAGTTCATCCACAATTCACCGGCACAAAGAACAAGAAAAGATACTTTAATCAGTAGCCCAGCATAAATTTTTTACAGGTTAAACAGGACTTCACACTGCATCACATTACAAAACTCACCTTCTAAACCAAAATACGGTTCCTTAAAAGGCAATTTTCCACCTCCAAGATAGACAAAAAAACAGATTCAAACTCCCCTACATGTTTCCCAACCCTACAACATACAGACAAGTTTTAAAAAGTAAAACATAATTACAAGATTATTTTTCCATGTTGCTATGTAGCATTAAAGTACCAGCAACTGTGGATAGCAACAAATAAATAAATAAAAACTTATAAAATGAGTGTAAAAGATTCTCCAGATTACAACAGGGCAATACATTCTTGAATCGGAGACTTGAATTGAAGCCTCTGCGCTGTCTTTAAGTGACAACATCTTTCCTTTGATTTTGCTGTGTTGTAATGCACGAGAATTTGAAACACCAACAAATTTTAACCGCTCACGAATCTGCAAGATTATTCTCCGAACATTTACTGGTGTCGCTGATAGCAGCAGATACGGCATCAATTGTTCTGACACATGATAATGCAATGTTGATGACCTTGAGGGGAATGGAAAGAAACAACTATTTACTATTAGATAGAGCTTTGAAAAAGCTTGACCCATATTTGAGGATAGTGCAAATCACAGAGTCCCAGTCGATCTTTATGGCTTATCATGAAATGAAATAACCAACTAATAAATGAAAAGCAGTCACATCCAACTCCAACTCAACTATTATGTATGTGAATTTTCTTGTTTTTCCAATACCAAAGAACAGACTCCATATTGAAAAATTTTCTCGAAACTATGGATTCTATCACAGAGAATCTGAGAACAAGAGAACAGAGAAGAGAAAGAAAAATAGAGAGAAAAACTTCTGAAAAAATTCTTCAAGTATATTTCATTGAATACAATATACAGTACAAATATCAATGGAGTCCCCAACCTATATTTATACTATTACAGTGGGAGAGAAGAAGCACCAGAAAGATCAATAACTGCCTCACACGTGCTTTAACAAATTCACACACGTGCACTCTCAAGTCTAACAAACTACTAACAGACTAACTGTTTGATAACCTTGCACTCTCACTTGAAACGGCACCGTTCTCTTTAAATGATAAAATAGCTGCAACATAAAACGGCACCGTTTCCTTTTAATGAGAAATTGTGACGTTTTGTTTTTGCTTTCCTTTGTGTTTTCCCAATCTTATACACAACTCCGTTTTGATGAAACTAGCCGTTGGAGCTTCTTCTTCCTCATGGTTTGAATATGTTTGATCTTCAGTACATCCATGGCTATCTCCAGTACTGCCATGGCTTTCATCCCCCTTCAAACGAATAGGGAATTTCCACATAAGTTTGGAGGTAAGCCAATTGAACTTTGGAGAAGGAATTCCTTTAGTAAACAGATCAGCTAACTGATCATGGGTGGAGATGAACTTAATCATCACATCACGCCTAAGGACCTTCTCACAAACAAAATGGTAGTCAACCTCGATGTGTTTGGTATGGGCATGAAATACAGGATTAGTGGCAATAGCGAGAGCACTAACATTATCACACTAGAGAAGAGGAGGATGAGGAAGAAAAAGACCAAAATCTCGAAAAAGCATTCTGATCCAATACAATTCAGCAGTAGTGGAAGCCAAGGCATGATATTCAGCCTCAGTTGAAGAACGAGAAACAGTGCCCTGTTTCTTGGTAGACCAGGATATGGGAGAATTGCCAAAGAAGATCACCATACCAGTAATGGAATGCCTATCCACAGGATCTCCAACCCAATTAGAGTCATTATAAGTAGATAAAGAAATAGGACTAGGAGTGAAGGCAATTCCAAAATGTAAGGTGCCTTGAATATATCTAATAATACGTTTGGCTACTTGAATATGAGTCTGAGTGGGAGTACTCATATGTTGACAAGCTTGTTGAATAGTAAAAGATAGGTCTGGTCTTATAAATGTGAGATACTGTAAGGCACCAACCAAACTTCTATAGGATGTAGGGTCAGATAATAATGGACCATCATTAGGGAGAAGATGAGAGTTAGGTAAGGAAGGAGTTTTACATGGCTTACAATTAGTCATGCCAAACTTCTTAATAAGATCAGAGGCATATTTTGCCTGATGAACAAACAACCCAGAAGGTGTGTAATCAATTTGCAGGCCAAGAAAATAATGAAGTAAGCCAAGATCTTTGAGATCAAAGTCAGCCCCCAATAGCTTGATCACAGAAGAGACAAAGCTAGATTTGTTGCCAGTGATAATTATATCATCCACATATAGCAATAGAAAGACAATGGAAGAGTCATGCCTGAGAATGAAGAGATTGCTATCTGCAGTAGAAGCACAGAAGCCAATATGCAACAATTGAGAAGTAAATCTGCCTTGTGAAGAAGACAAACATGCTTAGGAAAGGCAGGATCAATATAGCCTTGAGGCTGAGCTAAATAGACTTCCTCTTTGAGAACCCCATGCAAAAATGCATTACTGACATCTAACTGCCTCAATTCCCAGCCAAATTGCATAGCCAAAGCTAGAAGAATCCTCACAGTAGCAGGCTTCACCACAGGGCTAAAAGTCTCATCATAATCCATGCCATATTGTTGAAGATACCCCTTGCAACTAACTTGGCTTTATATCTTGCTATGGAGCCATCACTGTGCCTTTTCAACTTATAAACCCATTTGCAAGTGACCACATTTTTATGAGGAGGAAAAGGAACTAGAGACCATGTATTCTGCTTCTTTAAGGATTGAAATTCAATATCCATAGCAACTACCCATTGAGGGTGTTTAGAAGCAACAATGAAAGAAGGGAGTTCTGTGATGGAGTAGTCAGCCTATACTTGCATAACTCTAGGCTTATAGATGCCATGCTTTGACCTTGTGAGCATTGGGTGAGAATTGGTGGAGGTAGGAACAATGGTAGTGGAATTAGGCATACTAGAAGTGTTTTAGGAGGAAGATGATGAACTGACAGGAATAGGAACAGATGAAGGGACAGCCAAAGGTGAAGGAACAACAGGAATAGGAATTGTTGGAGAAAGGAAAGAAGGAATAAGAGAAGCTGTGAGATCAGGAGGTGTTGAGGTAGTAGTAGACTCAGTAGTGGAATTAGGAATAGACTTATCAATGGGGTGTGAAGGTGGAGAAAACCAATTAGAGAGAGATGATGAGAAAGGAATATGAGGATCAGTGAGATTGGAATCATGAGCAAAAGGGAAGAAGGACTCATTAAACACAACATGGCAAGCAATGCAGATTTTGTGAGCATTAGGTGAGAATTGGTGGAGGTAGGAACAATGGTAATGGAATTAGGCATACTAGAAGTGTGAAGGTGGAGAAAACCAATTAGAGAGAGATGATGAGAAAGGAATATGAGGATCAGTGAGATTGGAATCATGAGCAAAAGGGAAGAGGGACTCATTAAACACAACATGGCAAGCAATGTAGATTTTGTTAGAAGTTGGATCAAGGCATATATAACCCTTAGAGAGTAGAGGATAGCCTAAAAACACACAAGGCTTAGATCTAGGCTGTAACTTATTTTGGTTAAAGGGTCTAAGATATGGGTAGCAGGCACAGCCAACAGTTTTAAGAGCATGAATAGATGGTGATTTGGAATAAACCTTCTCCCAAGGTGAATGAAATGCTAACACTGAAGAAGGCATTCTATTGATAAGGTAAGTTACAACAGAGAATGCATAGGACCAATAATTAAGAGGAAGATGAGACTAGTATAGAAGAGTGAGACCAGTTTCAACTATGTGCCTATGCTTTCTCTCTGAAACACCATTTTGCTCAAGAGTATGTGGGTAGGAAGATTGGTGGAGAATGCCAGATGTGGAACAAAAGGACTTAAACTCATGGTTAATATACTCAGAAACAATTTTCAGTTCTTAGAATCTTAAGCTTAGAACTGAACTGATTCTCAACCATGGATTTAAAGTGTTTGAAAACAGTTAGGACCTCACTTTTATGTTTGAGAAGGAATAGCCAGGTAAAACAGGAGTAATCATCAACAAAAATCACATAGTAATTGAAACCAAGTAAAGAAGTGAGTGGAGAAGGACCCCAAACATCACTGTATACAAGTTCAAGCAGTGAGGTAGAAACAAGAGGTGTTTTATTAAAATGAAACCTATGCATTTTGGCACTTATACAGTATTCACAAGATGAAAATACATCATCAATCTGAGATAAGGAAATAGAAGAAAATACAGGTTTCAAAGCAGAAAGTAAAATCTTAGAGCTTGGATGTCCAAGTCTGTGATGCCATAGTAGGATGTGATGTGGTTTGATAGTGACAAAAGCAAGATTCTGAACAAAATTGAAGCAGGAAGTTGAAGACATATTAGGATTAGATGGAATAGGGTAAACTCCATCTTTACTCAATCTTGCATAGAGGATCTTCCCTGTGGGTAAATCCTAAATTAAGAACTTATGTGCATCAAAATAACAAAAAGCATTATTTTGAAGGCAAAGTTTATGAACAAAAAGGAGGTTTGAGGAAAGGTTAGGCACCCTAAAAATGTTATCAAGCCTAAAGTTATGAGATAAGGTTTGAAGCTCACCATTGCCAATATGAGTGACTAGCAGTTCTTGACCATTGCCAACTGTGACAGTCTCTGATCCTTGAATTGGTTGCTGCATAAGAGAGAGTTGTGACAGGTTGGGAGTCACATGATCTGAGCAGCCTGTGTTAGTGAGCCAGGCATTAGAAGCTTGAACTTGAGCAGCATTAGCCACCATAGAAGCAAGTTTTGCAGGTGGATGTCTCCCTTGATATGTGAAATCCATTCTATGGCAACAATCAAGGGCTGAGTGACCATTCTTGCCACAGAACTAACAAATAGGTTTGTGTGATTGACCTGAATTCTGGTTTAATGATTGCTTAGACTGATTAAAATTCTGAAATTGAGGAGAAAATCCTAAATTTCCTGGATTGAAATTGCTTGAGTTGAAATTCTGGAACTGATTAGAATTAGAATAACCACCACTACCATAGTGAGAACCTTCAGAATTATGATTATTACCTCGACCTCCTCCTCTCTGATTGTTATTCCTACCTCTTCTTCCTTGTTGAAAACCTTGAGAATGAAACTTTGCAGCCATAGCCATAGAAGCTGAATCAACTGTATTAGATCTCTTTTTAATTACTCTTTCTTCAACATTGAGCAAAACATTCAACTCCTCAACTGACAGTACATCACTTCTAGTTCTAATTGCTGAACTAAAAGTATCATATTCAAAGGGAAGACCATCAAGAATGATGTAAAGGAGTTCTTCATCATCCACAAACACAGAAACAACAGCCAATCTATCTCTTGCTTGCTTAATTTTCTGGAAAAATCCATCAATGGAATCAACACCTTTCTTAATTACATTCAACTCATTTCTTAGACTCATCACATGAGACCTTGAGACAGATGCAAATCTTTTCTCCAACACCTTCCACACTTCTCTAGCAGATTTCTGCCCCACTGTTATAGCAAGAATTGCTGGAGAAAGAGTGGAATTACAGAAGGTGAACATTGCTTGTTCACGATTCTTCCAAGCTATGAAAGCTGGATTAACCTCAACAGCATAATTTCTAGATGAATCTTTAAGAAACCTATCTGGAACAATGATTGAATCATCAAGAACATCTATCATCGAATAGGTATCGAGAATTACCTCGATCTAATGTTTCCATACTATATAGTTTCCATAATCGAGCTTCACAGTCATCATGGATGACATGTTTGATAACAGCAACAGTGAAGTATTCACTGGTAAACTTACAGTAGCCATAGCAGGCTAAGTAGTTGAAGTAGACGCTGAAGAAGACGAACCAGAAGGAGCAGAAGCCATTGAAAGAGGATTCAATGCTCTGATACCATGAAAGCTTTTCTCAAAACTATGGATTCTATCACAGAGAATCTAAGAACGAGAGAACAGAGAAGAGAAAGAAAAACAGAGAGAAAAACTTCTGAAAAAATTCTTCAAGTATATTTCATTGAATAGAATATACAATACAAATATCAATGGAGTCCCCAACCTATATTTATACTATTACAGTGGGAGAGAAGAAGCACCAAAAAGATCAATAACCGCCTCACACGTGCTCTAACAGATTCACGCACGTGCACTCTCAAGTCTAACAAATTACTAACAGACTAACTGTTTAATAACCTTACACTCTCACTTGAAACGGTACCGTTCTCTTTAAATGATAAAATAGTTGCAACATAAAACGGCACCATTTCCTTTTAATAAGAAATGGTGACGTTTTTTTTTTTTTTTTTTTTTTTTGCTTTCCTTTATGTTTTCCCAATCTTATACACGACACCGTTTTGATGAAATTAGCCGTTGGAGCTTCTTCTTCCTCATGGTTTGAATATGTTTGATCTTCAGTACATCCATGGCTATCTCCAATACTGTCATGGCTTTCACATATTTCATTGGCAACCAAACAATGCCTAATGCACTCTTTGTCTTTAGTGGCTGCCTGTAAATTTAAAGCAAACAACACAATAAGTTTCTAAATTTTGTACTTGCTATATTTTGGAGGGCAAATCGAAAGGACTTGCATCAATTTGTTAGCAAAGGCATCGAAGAATCTGAGTCAACAACGATATCAAGCTACTGAAAGAAACTGATTAACAATAAGCCTAGTAAATAGTAATACCATCTACAAGTGTTCCAAAATGTTCTGCATTTAAATTGAAATATTCCGGAAGCTTCTCAAGAATTAAGGTGTTTGATTGCTCAAGTCATAAATTACACTCCCAAAAAATAAAAAAACTTAAATAGTTAAATATATATATATATATATATATATATATATATATGTGTGTGTGTGTGTGTGTGTGTGTGTGAGTTTAATAATTTACACATAATTTAACCCCTCCTCACATCTGGGCCCAAACTCTCCCCTTGAAAAGTGGAGACAACAAATGGTTAGTCTCTAATCAATACACAAGTACTTGTGTATTGATTTTCTCAAACCTCAAGAAAATGAATTGTTTTTTGAGTGAAATAATAGGAAGATAGAAAATTAGTGGGGGAATGGAAAAATAAGAGAACAAAAAAGATTTAATTTTTCCTCGTGTGTGTTTGGTTGGAAGGGTAGAAAAGTAGGAGGAGTAAAAAAATACTTTTGTTTGGTTGAGGAGAAAAGTAGAACAAAACACTTACAATAGTAGTAGTAAATACAAGATCTCAAGAGTAGAGGTTAATAGTTACAAAGCTTGAACTAGTCCTAGTTACAAGGTTTGTAGGGAAAGTAGTGTTGATGCCCATTTTTTAAAAACCAGTACCCAAAGGCCCATGAGGAAGAAAGCTCAATGAGAAGCAAGGCCCAAAGACCCACCAAGAGGACTGAAGAGTAAGAAAGGTCCAAAGAAAGAAGTGCAAGTGCAAGCCATCTACAGCAAAATACAAATCTGCTACAGAATACAAATCTGTCGCAGAATATAGCTTTATTGCAAAATACAGTTCTCTGGCAGAATGGCTTCGACAGATGAAGATAAATTGGGCCTAAGACTCTTTTGATCCAATCAACATTATTTGGCCCGCAAATTTGCAGCAAAATACAAATCTACCGCAGAATACAGTTCTTTGGCAGAATGGCTTTAGCAGATAAAGATAAATTGGGCCCAAGACCCTTTTGATCCAGTCAACATTATTTGGCCTACAAAGGCCCAAATCCTTTTGTATAAAAAAGATAGGCGTGAAAACTAATATGAAGAAGCACGATGAAAAGAAACAAGGAACGACAAGAAGTGTCAGCAGCAGGAAATGCATGAAGGAAAGAAAAGCTAAGCTAAAGGAAATGACAAACATAGTAGGAAACGTGTGAAGAAATAAGACAGAGACATGCAACAAGATGAAACAGAACTAATCTACTGCGGCAAGAACGGTGTGGGAACGAAAGAAGACAAAAACAGAAGGGTCAAAGCACCACCAACCTGTACCCAGCCAATACAAGGGAGGTCGGCCCACAGTTAAAGGGATTCAGAGGGCTTGGTTTGGTGGTGAGAGGAAAAGGGGGTCTATATTTGGTTTCCTGCCATAACCTCTTTTGGGAATATATCCTGCTGGGATGGTATCTTACCCAAAAGAAGTAATGAATGGTTGAGACCTTCTGATGCATGCCACAGAGCTAAGTAGTGAGGCAGCCCAATCCTTATCTTTGAACCTAGAGGTAGAGGTATACAGCAAGAACAAACAAAAGGGAATTTTGTCGTGAAATGAGTAGCATTGCAGCAAACATGTAATGAGCAATGGTAGGGGCAACCAATGGGTGAGTAGGTAATCTTGAAAGGATGCCCACAACAAACTAAAAACAGTTGGTGAAGCCCTAAGGGTAAAAGGGAGAAATCTCATTGAATCAGTTTGCTATAAAAGGAAGGTAACCACAGCAGAAAAAAGGGGACCGAGGTAGAGGAAAAAACAGGGGAAAGAGTGAAAAACAGGGGAAGAAGAAAAACACCAAAGGAGAGATCAAAAAGGAGAAAAGCACCTAAGGAAAAAAAACTCATGATAAGAGAGTAGTAAATACCTAAAGAGAGGAACCCAGAAAAAGGGAAAAGACCCAAGTGAGAAAAACAACCCACGGCAAGATAGTAGTTAGAAACTAAGAGTAAAAAAAAAAAAAAAAAGGAACACAGAGAAAGAAAAAGAAGAGAGAAAACGTGGCAGGAATAGGGGCATGCATCAATAGATCATCTTTTCCCTCCCTCTTAGCAAGCCCACTCTTTGAAACCCCCAAAAGTAATAGGTAGTAGCCATTTAGGCCTATTCTCCAAAATGCACAGCTTTTATGGCAGAAGCCTATGATAAGGTTGTTCAAGTTGGAGTTTGGGTTCTTTCTTGGTTTACTTATTTTATGGGCAGATTCGATATTTGATTTTGATTGCAAATATATTTGATTTTCTCTCATTATAACTTATATCTGCTGTATTTAGTCATCCTACTGTAACACGTTTTTATCATGTCTACCGCATCAGTTGTTCTGCCGTGATGTCTTTACTTGCTGTACTAGTTATTCTGTCATAGCACATTTTCATTATATTTACCGTGTTAGCTATTATACAAGCTAAACCTTTTCCTGCTGAAGCTTTCTTCTTTGTTTGTTATTACGTGTTTTACTGTTGACACAAACTAATCATTATCCTACCATAAGTATATATATACATATATCTTTATTGACGAATATGTGTACATGTTTGAGAATATGCTAACCCATTTAAACTAACATTTGTTTGATGGGTATTTTCTTTGGGTTTTAGATTTGTTTATGTGTAGGAAGTAGAAAAGTATTTCTGCAGAAAAATGAAGAGTAATCATTCACACGGCAGAAGGCTTCAAAGCACAATAGACAGCTTTAAAGCACAGCTAACAACTTTAAAGCATAACAGAAAGCATTAACGCATAGTAGACAGCTTTATTGCATATAGAAGGCTTTATGGCAGGAAGCTTTACTGCACAGCAGAAAGCTTTATTGCATAGTAGACAGCTTCACTGCATAGCAGAAAGTTTTACTGCACGGCAGACGATTTTACTACATGGTGGAAAGTTTTGCTGCACAGCAAAAAAGTCAATCCTGCGGCAAAAACTGAAGAAAAGTTCCTTCTGCGGCAAAAATGTCAATCCTGTAGCAAAAACTGGCAGCGGCAGAAACAGAAAAGTCAATCTTGCGGCAGAAACTGGAGAAAGCTTCCTTCTACGGCAGAAACAGAGGATAAGCCAAATTTGCAGCTTCTTCCCTTAGACTTGGACTCAACATTTGCGTACAAGCCGGACCAAATTGAGTTGTAGTTGGATCGATCTCAACTTTCTTACTCAGAATACTTGGGCCTAGTACGGTGGGAAGCAACCCAGCCCAACGCACAATAAAAAGGCCCCTACATTAAAATGGCGACTCCGCTGGGAAGTTGGGATTAAGATAGGGAGAATGAGAAATTTCTCCCTCGCAAACATGTTTCCAAGTCCTTACCAAAGCAAGACATGCAGATGTTCTTAGCCTTCCAAGCTATACTCTTAAGAAAGTATCCAAAAAGTAGCAGTCCCATAGCAGAATTCTGTGGCAGAATATAGCAACGTTACAGCAGGATAGTATTATAGCAGAATTATGTGGCAGAATACAGCAACGTTACAGTAGGACAGTACCGTAGCTAAATTTTGTGGCAAAACACAGCAACGTTAAAACAGAGCAGTATCATGAGCAAAATACTATGGTAGAACATTGCAGCAGAATGTTGTGGTAGAATACCACAATACCATAGTAGAGTTCAAATGGCATTGTATCAAAATGCAGTAGCAAAATATCACTACAACACCATAGAGTTCTACAACAAAAATGCCACTTGTTCCTATCCTTTAAATGCCACTTGTTCTCCTTGTCATGCATGTGGGACATGTGGCAAGCCACTTATTCAAACATGCAACTCTCCTAAAAGCTTTCTAAGCCACTTATCACATTTTTGCTCTCATTTCTTAAAAGGAAACACTAGAAGCTTTCTAAACTCTTTCCATCTCCACCTTTAGGTCCGACACCGAGAGGAGAAAAATCCCTTCATTCCCTCACAAGGTTTCAATCATTTTTTTTTTTTATGCTAGTGATTCTAGCTCTACTTCCCCTGAAGAACCAAAAGCTAGAAACAACAAAAATAAATAAAATAAATAAAATAAAATAAAGCTATTGTAGCTAAAGGAAAATTTTCATTATTACTATACTGTTACGAATAACTATTTCCTCTATAAAGTATCCCTCGGTAAACTTTTCCAGAAGTGCAAAATGTCCCTCTGCAGAAATTTTGCAATAGAAAGTACAGGTCTTTCGGCAGACTGTTCACAGCAAAATCTGCTGAATTTTAGAAGTGCTAAATGTCCCTCCGTAGAAATTTTGTAGCAGAAAGTACAGATCTTTCGGCAAACTGTTCACAGCAGAATCTACTGAATTTCAAAAGGGTAGAATGGTTGTCCGCAAATTATTTTATAGTAAAAAATTTCAAAAGCCAGAATGTAGATCTCTCTACAGATTATTTACAATGAAATCTGCTAAATTCCAAAATGTTCATTAGTAGAATATTTCACAGCAAAACCCCAAAAATGCAGAATGTTCAATGGCAAAAAATTTCACAGTAGAATCCCAAAAATGCAGAATGTTCATCGGTAGGATATTTTGTAGCAGAATTCTAGAGATGCTAAATGTTCATTGGCAGAATATTTCGCAGCAGAACTCCAAAAATGCAGAATGTTCATTGGTAGAATATTTCATAACGGAAAGTTTCAAAAGACTAAGTGCAGATCTTTCGGCAAACTATTCACGGTAGAATCTGCTGAATTTCAAAAGTTCTAAATTCTCATCTGCAAAATGTTTCATAGCAAAAAGTTTCAGAAGTCAAAGTGCAAATATCACAGTAGACTGTTCACAGTAGAATATTCTGCGGTAGAATATTCTACAGTAGAATTTTGTATTCTAGCAGGTCTTTTCGCAAAATATCCTACACAAAATTCAATATTGAATTCTTGAACTTTCTAAGTGCAATCAAAAATCCAGTGTGGTTATCTTCTACAACAAAAGTGATCATTGCCCCATCAAAAATTCACGGGAACACCAACAGTGTGAAGATGTGTAAAAGGGTATTGGACAATTTTGCTACAGCAAGAAATTCGTGTCTAGATCTTATTCAACATGTTTGAGACTTTTTCTCAAAGCAAGAGAGGTGCCTACAAAGCCTTTCATGTTCGCTTTTGCTAAAGCAATCTTTTGCTACTACATCAGCAAATATATCAGCAACAATGAAGGGAGGAGGGAGAAGTAATCAATTCGACGATATCAAAACATCCGCTTTCAACCAAAGAATACGTTGAAGGCATCCAGACCTTGGAATGAAGCCAATCATTCAATTACTGTGTACTCTCCATGAAGAAGCCCAAATCCACAAGCTGCTTGCAAATTGCTCTTTGTCCATTATTGGGTCTAGCAAACCGATTCAACAACCTTAAAGAGTTGAGAAGTTTTCTGTGAAGCACCTCAGAGGATTTACGCCTAGAGTGGCATTAATGATCATTATCTTTATGATGTTTCTAAATATAAAAAAAAAAAAAAAAAGAAAAAAAAAAAGAATGTATTAGATCACTTGTACTGCAAACTACGCAACTCCACCATCACTTTTCAAGTCATGAACCTCATTGGTGCCCATGTCTCATCCTAGAAGAACTCTGCAACAGTGACAAACTCAAAGCTCCCTCTTTCGGCTTGTGTACAAGAGGGAATAGTAGAAACAATTGTTGACTCACATCCTGCCGTAAATAGAGTTGCTTATCTTATTGTTGCAAAAAACTATTACGTAGTTTTTTTATTGAAGGTGTTCTGCTGCAAGGGGATTCTACCACAAGAATAAAGAAGCATGATGTCCTAGAAAGATGTGGGTACGTCATGAGAAATTCTATATTAGAAGCCCCTGACTTTTGGCTATTGCTAGCCAACCATGAAGCAAGAGACGTAGCAAGCTCCATCTAAATATGCCTATAATCAAAGCAAGCAAAGAAGAAACACATGAAATATGGGTCTTAGAAGTGAAACCTAGCAAAATGGTTGTGGTTATGAACTCTTGGCTAGAAGTCAGTAAAGGAACCATGGTTGTGAGTTCTTGGCAAAAGCCCATAATGGGGGCTACACTCAATCAAACCCGCAAAGGAGTCATGATCGCAAGTCTTTAGAAAGAATCTGCATAAGAGCTATAACCACAATCATATGTAGCAGAAAATACATGGGAAGCAATTATGCTTGCAGTGGAACGAAGTCAAAGCATGCTTGGGAAGTAGCTTTCTCCCAAATTCTATAGCAATGAAGAATTTCTACAATATGGCAACTTGTAGATCCATGGCATCTAATTTTTTTTACTGAAGAATGCATGAACCATATGATAGAGCATCGACACCAAGAGAAGGTGATATCAAGCTTATCCAGTTGTCTCACATGCTGGGGGGCTAAAGCTCATTCTGCGACAAACACGTGAAGCCTCCTGCTGAAAGCTAAGGGCTTATTCTTGTATACTGGGGGCTGTCTCATTCTGCAACAAAATTTAGGAAGTCTTCTTCAAAAAACTAAAGACTCATCCAGTTGTCTCACATGCTGGGGGGCTAAGGCCTATTCTGCAGTAAATTTAGAAAGCTTGCCGCAAAGTGCTTGGAGTATCAATATGAAATAGCAACATCATGTATCTTCCACAAAAACTTGGTGTGTTATGTAGTTCAAGAAAGCTTGGAGGAGGAGAGTAATGAAGTGAAAAACAAAGAAGTTATGGTAGAAGAAAAATTGGATGAAATTAAAGTAGGGTTGGACCCACAGAAACCAAGACCTATCTTAATTAGCTCAAGACTTTCAGAAAAGGAGAAATCAAAATTGATACTGTTGCTGAAAGAATTCAAAGATGTATTCACATGGGATTATAGTGAAAATGCCAGGATGGGATCCTAGGCTAATAGTGCATACATTGAATGTGGACCCTGAGGCCAAGCCAGCGGCCTAGCCTGCTAGGGTGTTCCACACTGCCTACCAGGGTATTCCACGTTGAGATAGAAGGGGCAAAACTTTGAGGAAAGAAGTATAGCAGGCAGCCTTCAAAAGGTTACAGCAGATCATGATGAACCTTCCTACTATACAAGCCCCTATTCGCAAAAAGCCATTGTTACTCTACCTAGCCACTAACTCGTATGCCATAGGTGCATTGATTGCTCCAAAAGATGGAGGAAAAGTTTTCAACTTTCGAAATAGAACATACTCCAAGGAATGAAAACCGGTTTGCAGATGCGTTGGCCGCATTAGGCTCACAAATAATTTTCGAATGGGATAACACTAGGATAGAAGTCAGCAAGAGGAAAGAGTTTACTATTGAGATGTTGAACGAAAGGTTCTAGGAGAAACAGTGTGAAGGAGATTGGTGGATTCCCATAAGGGAGGCCTTGACAGAGGAAGAAGACACCGCAGAACTGAAGATGCTAAAGGACTATGCCCTGGTAAGAGGAGAATTGTACCGCAGGATGCCAGGTGAGGTCTTGTCCAGGTGTGTACAGCAAGAGGAAGCCCAAAGAAAGTTAAAAGAAGTACATGATAAGACTCATGGATCCTGCGGAGAAGTCAAATTTACCATAGACTTCAAAGGGTAGGCTTCTATTGGCCAAGTATGGGTAAAGACGCAGATCAAGTCCAAACCCAGTGCGGGACCTGCCAGCTTGTGGCAAATAGAGAGGAAAGTTATGTTGTGTTCATCAGCGAAGACTAGAGAAGCCCATTCATGCAGTACCTGACAGAAGGTATCCTACCACAAAAACACAGCGAAAGATACAAGCTTAAGAGGTTGGCAATGCGTTACTTTTTGCATAATACGGTCATTTTCAAAAAAAGGGTACGATGGGGACCCCTTAAGGTGTTTGGGCCTTGAAAAAGCAAGAGAAATGATAAAAGAAGTACACTTAGGAGAGTGTGGGGAGCACCAGGGAAAGAAAAAGCTTTACAGATGTCTACTGTGAATGGGCTACTACTAGCCTACCATGAAGAAAAATGCGGTAGAATTTGTGAAAAAATGCCACAGTTACCAACTACATGCCAACTTGATTCACACTCATCTGCAGAATTTACATAGCATGGTCACCCCATGGCCCTTCCACACTTGGGGGCTTGATTTAGTTGGACTAGTTAACCCCCCATCATGTGGATACATATGGACAAAGAGCCCAAGAGCGAAGCCGCAGATATAGGGAAAAAATGACTGAAGCCTATGGCAGAATGACAAGAAGAATATGTTAAAAAAAAAAAAAAAAAAAAAAAAAAGGAATCAATAGTTGCTGTGGCAGAACGACAAAGAAAGTGTTTAGAAAGTGAAGATTTCTCATGAAAGCATCCTCATTTCCCCTTGAAAAAATATCTATAGTGGCACCACTTGTAGGCGCCTTAAAATGAGTGGCAAACTCAGTCACTTCTGCGGGAAGATCAATTTTGCAGCAGAACCAGAATTTATGGCAGGATCAGAAATAGCCCACGATGCAAATAGCGAAGGTACAAGAGTATTATTGATCTTGGGGGCTAAAAGGTCCTCTAATATTGCAACAATACACTTGCCCATGTTAGTAGCAGCTCCAAATAAGGAGGCCTTCCATAAATACATCATCACTGAAAGAAAATTGCCTTTTCACAAGGCCCAACATCTTTCTCCGCAGAAACTTCATCCTGGTAAAGAATACATGTGTTCTTTAACACAGCAAAAAGTATTATCAGCAAATAAAAGAGTATGCTACTATGATGAGGGCTTGCAATGTTAGCTCTACGCTTTGTTTTGAGCAAAAGAAATGAAGATGCAGAGAAGAAGAAGGCACAAAAAAAGGGAGTGAAGCCACCCTTTAATCTACACACTTAGAGGAAGCTTTCCTCTTGTGAAAGAACTCTACTTGAAGAAAGTGATGTGGCAGAGTTGTTTTGATAAAACTCTTTTCAGTCGTCGACTTAGATGCGAAGGTATTAAAAGAAAAGAAAATGAAGACCGTAAGAAGGATCCTTGCTCCACAAAGTGCTATTTGCGAAGTTGGCAAGAGAAAGAAGAATCAAAGAATCCAAAGAGCCAATTTTGAGCATTCTATAGAGATGTAGAACATCATAATGAAGGAGAACCCAACAAGGAAGGATTCCACGACATCTGTGTCTTCCAACCATTCATAGAGAGCAACTACACTTATGGAAGAATGGAGAGATGATACTAAGGAATACGTGAGGAAAGTAAGCAGTCAAACCTAATTCTTCTACTGCATAATCTGCTACAACCTTCACTTCCTACAGTATAGATGCTACTCTAACAGATATAAACAAATGGGCCTTGAGGAAACAAATGGGCTTAAAGGAGCCAGGAAAGAGAAAAAGCAAACCCATGGGCAATAAACAATGTAAAAAAGTGAGAATAGGCCACAGTAGGCCCGAAGTAATGTAAACAAAAAAAGTAAGAGGTTGATGGCAAGCCCATAAACCCCAAGGATGAGTATACAGTAATTGGGCCAGAGAAGCCCAATGAAGTTAGTAAAAGCCCATGGGAGTAAAGAATCGAAACGGGCTGAGGATGCCCAAAAGAATAAAATGGGAAAAGGAGCCCAAATGGGACAAAGGAGCCCGAAAGTGATGAAACGGGCCGAGGATGCCTAAAAGAATAAAATGGGACAAAAGAGCTCGAAAGCAATGAAATGAGCCAAGGAAGCTCGAAACTGCATAGTACAAGCCCAATGATAGTATTGGGCTAATGAAATTTAGCAAAAGGAAAGCATACAGCAGGCCCAAAGAGGCCCAGCAGGCACAAGTCATGAAAAGCAAAAGAAAAGCATATAGCAAGCCCAAAGAGGCCTAGCAGACACAAGTCATGAAGAGCAAAATGAAAGCATACAGCAGGCCCAAAGAGGCCAAGCAGACCTAGCACGACCCTCATGAAGAGCAACTTTTTGGCTACCCTTGGAGGGTCATGAATTTGTAGAAAGAAAGAGAACAATTTGCCCGAGGAGAGTAAAGATTGAAACAATAAACCCACGAAGAAAATAAGAGGGGCATTCGCATATGAGTTGTGAAACAACCCGCAAAAGAAAACCGCATGAGTTTTCGCATAAGAATTGCAAGAGCAATCCATATGCTCAGGGGGTTGAATGTTGATGCTCATTTTTTGAAAACCTGTACCCAAAAGCCCATGAGGAGGAAAGCCCAATGAGAAGCAAGGCCCAAAGACCCGCTAAGAGGACCGAAGAGTAAGAAAGGTCCAAAGAAAAAAGTGCAAGTGCAAGCCATCTACAGCAAAACACAAATCTGCCGCAGAATACAAATCTGCCACTTGCAAAATATAGTTCTTTGGCAGAATGGCTTCGGCAGATGAAGATAAATTGGGCCCAAGACCCTTTTGATCCAGTCAACATTATTGGGCCCATAAATTTGCAGCAAAATACAAATCTACTGCAAAATACAGATCTGCCACAAAGTACAGTTCTTCGGCAAAATGGCTTCGGTAGATAAAGATAAATTAGGCCCAAGAATTTTTTGATCCAGTCAACATTATTTGGCCTACAAAGGCCCAAATCCTTTTGTATAAAAAAGATAGGTGTGAAAACTAATATGAAGAAGCACAATGAAAAGAAACAAGGAATGGCAGGAAGTGTCAGCAGCAAGAAACACGTGAAGGAAAGAAAAGCTAAGTTAAAGGAAATGACAAACACAGTAGGAAATGTGTGAAGAAATAAGGCAGAGACATGCAACAGGACGAAACAGAACTAATCTGCTGTGGCAGGAACAGTGTGAGAACGAAAGAAGACAAAAACAGAAGGACCGAAGCACCACCAACTTGTACCCAACCAATACAAGGAAGGTGGGCCCACAGTCAAAGAGATTCAGAGGGCGTGGTTTGATGGTGGGGGGAAAAGGGGGTCTATATTTGGTTTCCTACCATAACTTCTTTTGGGAATATATCCTGCTAGGATAGTATCTTACCCAAAAGAAGTAATAAATGGTTAGAACCATCTAATGCGTGCCATAAAGCTAGGTAGTGAGGTAGCCCAATCCTTATCTTTGAACCTAGAGGTAGAGGTATACAAGAAGAACAAACAAAAGGAAATTTTGTCGTGAAATGAGTAGCGTTGCAGCAAACATGTACTGAGCAATGGTAGGGGCAACCAATGGGTAAGTGGGTAATCTTGAAAGGTTGCCCATAACAAACCAAAAATAGTTGGTGAAACCCTAGGGGTAAAAGGAAGAAATTTCATTGAATCAGTTTGCTATAAAAGGAATGTAACCACAGCAGGAAAAAGGGGACCGAGGTAGAGGAAAAAACAAGGGAAAGAATAAAAAACAGGGGAAGAAGAAAAACACCCAAGGGGAGATCAAAAAGGGAAAAAGCACCTAAGGAAAAAAACTCATGATAAGAGAGTAGTAAATACCCAAAGAGAGGAACCCAGAAAAAGGGAAAAGACTCAAGTGAGAAAAACAACCCAGGACAAGATAGTAGTTAGAAACTAAGAGTAAAAAAAAAAAAAAAAAAAAGGAACACAGAGAAAGAAAATGTGGCAGAAATAGGGGCATGCATCAATAGACCATCTTTTCTCTTCCTCTTAGCAAACCCACTCTTTAAAATCCCCAAAAGTAATAGCTAGTAACCATTTAGGCCTATTCTCCAAAATGCACAACTTTTATGGCAGAAGCCTATGATAAGGTTGTTCAAGTTAGAGTTTGGGTTCCTTCTTGGTTTACTTATTCTATAGGCAGATTTAATACTTGATTTTGATTGCAAATATATTTGATTTTCTCTCATTATAACTTATATCTGCTGTATTTAGTCATCTTGCTGTAGCACATTTTTATCACGTCTGCCGCATCAATTGTCCTGCTGTGGTGTCTTTACTTGCTGTACTAATTATTCTACCGTAGCACATTTTCATTATATTTACCGTGTTAGCTATTATACAAGCTAAACATTTTCCGCCGAAGCTTTCTTCTTTATTTGTTATTACATGTTTTACTGTTAATACAAACTAATCATTATCCTGTCATAAGTATATATATATATATATACATATATCTTTATTTATGAATATGTGTACATGTTTGAGAATATGCTAACCCATTTAAACTAACATTTGTTTGATGGGTATTTTCTTTGGGTTTTAGATTTGTTTATGTGCAGGAAGTGGAAAAGTATTTCTGCAGTAAAAATGAAGAGTAATCATTCACACCGCAGAAGGTTTTAAAGCACAGTAGACAGCTTTATTGCACACAGAAGGCTTTATGGCAGGAAGTTTTACTAAACAATAGAAAGCTTTATTGCACAGCAGACAGCTTCACTGCATAGCAGAAAGTTTTATTGCACAGCAGAAAGTTTTACTGCACGGCAGATGGTTTTACTACATGGCGGAAAGTTTTGCTGCACAACAAAAAAATCAATCCTACAGCAGAAACTGGAGAAAAGTTCCTTCTACGGCAAAAATGTCAATCCTGTAGGAGAAACTAACAGCAGCAGTAACAGAAAAGGCAATCTTGCTGCAAAAACTGGAGAAAGGTTCCTTTTGCGGCAAAAACAGAGGATAAGCCCACTTTGCAACTTCTTCCCTTGGACTTGGACTTAACGTTTGCGCACAAGCTAGACCAAATTGAGTTGCAGTTAGACCGGTCTCAACTCCCTTACTCAAAATACTTGGGCCTAGTACGGCGGGAGGCAGTCCAGCCCAACGCACAACGAAAAGGCCCCTACGAGCAGTGGTAGTAAGAACAAGGAATTCTCTCTCAAAGAAGGCTTCTAAGGAAAGAAAACTCTCTCTAGAGAAAATTCTATCAAAAAATTATGTCCTGAGTTTAAGGGAGAGCCCCCCTTAAATGGGCAAAATTCGGAGTGAACAATGTCATGAATAGTAATCTATGAACAGTAATCTGTGAATAGTATTTTTTTCACTTTTTGACTTGAAATCTCCAACAATTGAGGCTTTGGCATAGGCATAAGACCAGAAGAATCTCTGACTGTGAAAGGACAAAAAGCCAAAAGGAACACTTTGAACATCATCATTTATGCATGTAGTGGAATAGTGATGTTTTACGCATGTAGTAGAATAGTAGTGTAGGAGTTTTATGACTTGAAATCTTCAGCAATTGAAGAGGATAGAAAATGTAGTTTATATAAATTTACTCTTATACTTTTATTACATAACATATAAAAAATAATTTATTTATACTAATTAAATAATATAAAAATTAACACATATGTGTAAACTTATATTATTTTTCTTTCTTATTATTATAGATATTATAATCTTATATATATGTGTGCGCGCGAGTAGTTAAAGCAAGTGACTGATTTGAAATTCGAGTTATGTCATGGCCTATGATTCAATGGATAAGACACTACTGGAATACTAAGTGGGCATGACAATACTAGCGGGCATTGAGCCAAGGGCATGAAATTTTTCCCCTGCACTTTCCATTGTGAGATTCAAATTTAAGACCTCAAAGCCCCAAACCACTTAGAAGTGCACCCAATACCACTGGACCCCCACCCCCTATGGTGAGGAGTTGACCATTTTACAAATAAACATCAGTTTCTTGATGTTGGATAAAATAGAATAAGGCATTTGATTTCCAAAGAAATGTCGTCCAATAAACAAGTTTGTCAAATAATAGTTCCAAAATGCTGGGATCACCTATGAATGCCCAACCTAACCAATTCAACTGATGAAGAACTGGATCCCAAGTCCAGACACCGGATACTCGTTAGTTGTTAAGTGCAAGTGTGGATGTCTGACCCACACAAACTCATTAATTGTTAAGTAAAAACGTACAATATGTCCAAGCCTGCTTCTAACAAAAAATGACGATGTCCAAATCCCAATCCCATGTCCAAAACCCAATTTTTAAGGCAAACAGATATGCAAATCCCATCCCTTATCCCATGAGTGTATGACAAGCAAAAACACAAAAACTTTGGTAAAGGCTTATGCACTTTTGTATCAAGATTACCCCTGTTATCAAACTCAAATAGACCATCCAAATAATACTGAACTTATTATGATTTCACTGCATCTAATCCATAATTCATCATCTAATCAAATTTTCACCTGTCTCAACAAAATTGATCAGCAAGTTTATGGATTCAGATAACATTTATGCAATTAAAAAAAAAAAAAAGTCAAAATTTGCAAATATATCCAGTCCAAACTAAATATATGTAGCTTCTTCCCTCTGACTGAGCCACCAACAACATTATGATTTTGAGTCCATCCTTTTAGGGGATGTAACGAACAGAAATAACTTAATTTTAAGTACTACAAACCTAGCCACTCGCACCCTGAAGCAGGAAAACTGGTTCATAACTCTTTCTATTTAGTTCTAACTCACTTTTTAGAGAAGATAGATGTATCCAAGCACTAGTAACAGCAGAACCAACACAGCAGCAGGAGCAGCCCATAACCAGTAGTTAGTTGACTTTTTCCGTTTCAGGAGAGCTTTTGGAACTGAATCTGGGCCTTTTGATCTATTCCTGTTTCTGATACTCTTCACCTTATTAACCTTCTCCATTTGAACCTTCTTTGCTGGAACTGAAGTTTCAACATTTTCATCAATCTTCTCTGGTTCTGCATCCTCTGACCCTGCTTCTGCTGGTTCTTCAGGATCGGAACCAGGCGCAGATGCAGAGGCCTTCTTCTTTGCTTTCTTTTCACGCTCCTGAGATAGATTAAATGGAAAAAATGTCACTTTTGAGCTCCATTCTAAACAGAAAATAGCAAACAGTAATGATGAAATTATAGAAATTAATGATTTCCTTTAGCTTCTTTTCAGCTTCCTTTTGAACTCTTATAGCTGCTTTTGCTGCAGCTTTCTCTTGCTTCTTCTTCTTCCTTTCCATGGCCTCTTTAGCTTTTGCAATTTCCTCTTCTCTTTTCATCTCCTTCAGCTTTGCTTCATCAACTTCATTGTCCTTGGCAGGAGAGTCCTTTTGTGGGTTTTCTAACCCGAAGATCTCCTTGTCTTCTACTTCAATATGCTCCAAGGTGGATTTCGAATCTTCTGCTTTAGTTTTGGCTTCCTTCTGAGCCTTTTGGGCAGGCAAAGTTCCCTGTACAGGAGGTTTTGAATCTTCCTTTACTTGTTTCACACTGGGTTTTGCCACTTTCTCTGTTTCTGATAATGTAGGTTCTTCCACTACTACCAATGGCTTCTCATCTGGGTTCCTCATCCGTCCATCCCTACTCAATTGTCGACTATCTAATGATGGCAGAATTCTTTTCTCATAGTCATCCCTAAGAGCCTTGTCACTGCTCCAGAGGGCCATAAAGTTTTCAACCTAACCAAGAATATATCAAAGTAAGAGATCAAATTGCAAGGAAAAATTGATTTCACGTGAGGGTCTTGACATAGGACAAACACTAATTGAACAAACCTCTGAATGCGAAAGTTCCCCCAGAGCCGTAATATCTTTGATAGCAGCAAGCTCTCGTGCTTTGTTCAAGACCATACGGCTTTTGTAAAAGTAGGCATTCTGAAAACAAGATAGCATTACCATTGAAGCTAAATACTGACCAAATTACATACCTAACTTGATATAAACATAATCAAGCAAGCTTGAAAGCTAATGACTATAATTCTGCATTCTTATAAGACAACAATTAATAGTAAGGAGAAAAGGAGGCTTGGCTTATCAGTGTTTGAGCCATTGAATTTTTCTTATGCAACTTTGAAATACTTACACAGAAATAATGTTATAGAACATGCCACCAAAGAAAAAAGCCTCCGGTGGTCTCTTCATTCACCCAAAAATAACCTCCAGCAAAATATATGAAGATGGTCACAGGGAAAAGGTAAACTAAATCCTCTTCTTTTAGGTAAATAACACCAAGCACCCTTAAAGTTTTACAAAATAACACCTCCACCCCAAAAAAAAAAATTCATGAAAAGACACTTCCCCCCTTGAGGTTGTACAAATACAACAGTTAAGTTCTCGCAAACAAAATCTTCCATTTTTTTATATAGGTAAAAATAATTTTATAGAGGCAAGACTACCTTGTGAAAATAGACATGAAGTAGCTTAAAAATTACAAATGGAAAAATATCTACATATGGATCAAGTCTGTGAAGAAATGAATAGATACTATCTGTGAGACCCAATACAAAAGACCATTCATAAAGAGAACTAATAAAGTATGCTTGCATTAAGTTGACATGGACTCCACATCTTCAAAAGTACACCAATTTCTCTCCCTCAATATAGTCTCCATGTAGCCCACATCAAACATAAAGGAGTAAGATTCCTATTAATTTATATATATCTTTTTTTTTTTATAAGTAATAAACTTGATTGAAAAAAGATGTAAGAAAATACAAAGGAAATAAAGAACACAGGCAGTATGCAAAGAAAAAACTAAAACTAAGTAACAATAAAAGTACAAAAATCATCATAAGTAAAGAAATGAAAGTTAAAACACCCAAAACATTTTCCCAATCACACAAAGTCTGAAAGATAGAAGCTTCAATTCATGAATCGGTCTTCCAATCCCTTCAAAGGTACGTGCATTCCTTTCTCTCCATATGACCCACATAAGAAAATGAAGGATCATTTTCCAAATCACCTTAGGGTAGGAGTGTTATGCATCCACAAACCTCAAGGGAGGGGAGTGTCATTTCTCCCATAGTTTTAGTAAGAATCTTTTTTTTTAAGGAATATCTCATTAGTTTAATCACATTTTGAGAGAGCATGGACTTAACTGTTGCATTTATGCAAACCTCAATACCTCATGGGAGGAAGGGGGGAGTGTCATTTCTTGAAACATTTGTGGGTGTCATTTTGATAAACCTCTAAGGAGGGTAGTGTAATTTACCCTTTTTTTTTTGGCTAGCCATAAACTAAATCCTTTTTTTTTTTTTTTGTGAGGTGAATAGGGCAAGGGGAGTTGGTGAGGTATGACCCCAGTGCCCACTGCCCAGGCAACACAAGAGGTATTGGAACCACTAAGGCATCCCTCAAACCCTCTAAATTAAAACCACTTTGCTATGTAAAACATAATCCCATTGAGATACCACAGGGAGCTGTCATATAACTGTTAAAAACTTTCAATCAAAAAGAGAAGTCAGTAAGAATTGAATGCCTAACATATGAACCAATGGAATCAAGCCCCTAATAAAATCAAAAAGTAGTTACTGACTGGGATTCTGACAAACTTGTAGAAAAGAATGGTAAAAAATTGCAAACTAACTAGCTGTATTTTGAACTGATAGCTAGGCATGGAAAAGACATAATTATTTATCCCAAAGAAAAATGTAGAAGGAAAAGCAACCAGCACTCATGTGGACATCGATTTCCTTCCCCAGAGTCCATAGCTCTGCACTAAAATTATAAGATTTAGTAGCGTCTCCACCACTGATACTTTCCAATTATTTTTCACAGCCCTCTGAACCTTCCATGGTCACAACTTCCTTGCAGCTTCTTTTCAACAATTACCATCAAAGAATATTGTAATCCCCCCCCCCCCCCCTCTCTTAATTTAATAGTAAATTTCCTTGCAGCTTCTTTTCAACAATTACCATCAAAGAACATAGTAATTCCTTCCCCCCCCCCCCCCTAAATGTAATAGTAAATTTAAAGAAAATGCAGGGTCAGGTTAGAGGAGGGAATAAGCTTCAATAGGTACTGTGTTAGTAAAAAAATCCCCCCATTTAATCTACAGAGCCCAAAAGGTTGTGTTTCTTGGCTACGCAAAGTAAAAGCAGCAACTGAGTCTTTGATAAAAATCATATTCTCACCCCACCTCCACCACCAAAAATAATTATAAATAAGCAGAAGGAATAGTAGCAGGTTATCTATAATGGAGGACCACCATTACTAGGTGATACAAATCAATGAAACCTTTCCAAGCAGGGAACATCGAGGTGATGTCAAGGAATATAGATGATGGGAAATCGTTCTGTTTACTTGTACAATAAGGGTATAATATTGTTACAAACACCCCTAAAAACCGAAAGGACAATACTTCATGTGATACAACTATCATTGTAAAGTGCCTCCACAGCACCTCCAACTCATATGTTCTACAAAGTACAAAGACTTCTCACTAATGACAACATTTCAAACTAAATCAACTGCAGAACATCGATCATAACTATCGAGCATCACATAATTAATCATGGCCCACCACATACACATACACACATGTAGAAGAAAAGGATCCATAAATGTTGCAAAAAAGTAAAACTTACCCCCTCATCACGCTGTTTTCTGAGTTGCTGAATACTTTCATATGCTTTGTCTCTCTTCTGGGTGACAGCTTTCAGCTCTTCCGATAAAGAATTAATCTCATCATCTATTGCCTTTAGTGCATCATCAAGTTGTTTAATTTTGGCCTGAATTACTTGTTTCTCCTTCCTTACTCCATCCAAATCACCACCTATGAGCTACAATGACATAATTTTGCAAATGAAGTTTAAATTAAATAATCAAGAAAATCCATGCATAGCAATGAAAAATGACAAGCTCCAAAACATACAATTCAAATAATATATATTACAAAGTAAAAAAATAAAATAAAAAAATAAAAAAACCCATGAACTGCTATGGAAATGTCAGTGGGATGACAAGCTCTGAAACATATAGTACAAAATAGAACTTCATTGAACTTATCAAAAGAAAAAACTAGAACTGCATTACCTTAACCTGGTCTTGAATAGCTTCTCTCTGACCCAGTGAATCCTGAATCTTTGTTCTCATAGCAGCATTAGCAATTACTTTTTCCCTTGTCCCTTCAAGCTGTTTGATTTCTTTAAGGATCTTCTTTTCCTCAGACAATGGAATGCTCTCATGTTGTATGCAGTACTGCAAACTCTGGATCTGTATCCCCAAATACATAATCAAGGAGTAAGATAACTAAAAGCATAAAGGATAACTACAGTCCAAAACAAGCTGATGAATTCAACATCATATAAAGCATGTGGAGAAAGAAATATACTAGATTGTTAAGCTCTTCCTCAGATGAACATAAACCACTACCCCGACCGGCACTGTTTGCATTGCGCAGCTTGCCAAGAGCATGTTGCAGAGGCTCCATCTCCTTTCTTTTCTCATCCAATATCGATTTGAACTGCCTGTTGTCATCTTTCAGAGCTCTAACCTGAGAAATCAACTCTGCTCGATCTGACTGCAGAAAAGACGAAATAAAACAGTGAGATCAAATGTCTGGAGGAGTTTTCTCTAACTGCATTTGGTGAAACTTAAAATTCGTATGCAGTATGTCAAGTAAAATAAAAAATACTTAATACAACACATTATTATGCAAGGATAATTGTTTTAATTAAATTGAACAGGAAAAGATAATTTCATTTGTACAAAAGCAGTAAGTGGTCCAACCACCTATAACTAGAGCTACTTCTTTTAAATTTCAATTATCTCTTTTGTTAAAGAGACACGGGAGCAACTTCTTACGATTTAAATGCTCCCTGTTTGCCAAAAGCAAATTTGTCACAGAATTACTTTTAAAAGGTCATAACTCAGCCAAGCAAATAAATACTTGAAATGGAAACTTGAAGAATATTATTTCCTAAAATCACTCTCACATATCTCTCCTGCTTATTCTAGGAATGTTCAACTCCCAGCGCTCTGAGTCACCATTAAATTCTCGAACCATAAATATGCTCATCTTTCTTTTGTTTCACAACTAAAACAGAAATTAGCTAAAGAACAACATTCAATAAGGGTACTAAACTGAAATGGAAACTTCTTTTAAAGTGTTTTTGTCTAATTTGGTCCAAAGTTGAGAGGATAAAGCTAAGTTTCTCCTGGTTATTTTTTTTTTTCTCAAATTTCAAGCTTATCATGGGTTATGCTGGAAATATTTACCAACTTATATATCAAAAGACCAACTTATATATCAAAAGTAGATATAAGGTTCAAGTTAAAGCTAATGTAACTCTTTGTTAATGCTACACCACCACTTAGTAACTTTTTTTATCTAAGTAAAATCATTGCCTAGTAACTTTTTTGGATTAAAAATTCTATTTATCTTAACACACGCCAAATTTCATAGCAATTGGACATTTTATGCTATTCATCCATAAATTCACATTTCTACCTACCTTTAAAATACAAAACAGAAAAAAATTAAAACAAAAAAACAAAAAAACAAAAAAACAAAACAAAACAAAACAAAACAAAAACACAAAAACAAAAACACAAAAACAAAAACATGAAATTTAAACAATTTATATTTTATAAGTAAAATATTTATTAATCATTTTGATATTTTGCAAGCATGGAGGGTATAAGAAGACAATCCAATGTTGTAGTTGTCAAAAGTAAAAAGCTATTAGGTGGTTTTTTATTTTTTGATAAGTAAAAAAGCTATCAGGTGGTTTAACATTGATAATTAAATAACTTTTATAGAATGTAATCTTTCTTTGATCACATCCATTTTTATAGCCACAACCTGTGGGTAAATAGCTAAGATCTACTACCCTGCCTACCCATTCAATGCATATTTCAAAGTTAATATACTATAATAGCAATAACCACTATAAAAATCCACATATGAGGACCCACTAATGATAGAACTTAATAACTCTTTCCTATCAGTTTTTTCCTTAAAATCTAATTGACCCTCCACTACTCCTAACATATTAATAAAATCCATTCAGATACAAAAATATTTTCTTTGTGAAAGGGAAACCTTTAACAGGTTTTCAAGTGATCTTCCAGACTATTTCGATTTTCGACTTTTGATTATGTATGTGATCATGTAATTCCTATTCTTTCACATACATGACAGTTTTGAATAATAAAAAATTACATCTATATGAATTAGTTAATAAGTTTGGAGATAGAATGAAATATTTTCTCTTGTAGCAGGGATGTATCTTTTGTAGAACTCAACTATGGGGCTCTTCCCTAATGTAAAAGCTGGCATTTGATTTTGTAGAGGACTAAGTAGAGCATTTGATTTTGTTAAGGACTAAGTAGACCATTTGAACAAAGATATTCCAACCAGAGACTATTTCAACTTGTGATTATGCATGTGATCATGTAATTCCTATTCTTTCACACACATGACTTTTTTTTTTGGGGGGGGGGGGGGGGGGAGAGAGAGAGAGAGAGAGAGAGAGAGAGAGAAATCTATATGAATTAGTTAACAAGTTTGGAGAAAAAATTAAATATCTTCTTCTTTGTAGCAGGGATGTGTCTTTTTTTAGGCCCTCAATTAGGGGCTCTACCCTAACCTACAATAAGAAGAGCAATTTGAAGAAACTCTAACCAGAATTAGTGCCCCAAGAAATGAAATCTAATACTAACAGAATATATCTATTGCTCAAATTTACTAATAAGACTGGAATATCAAACCATCTTTATGGAGAACTTTAGCATACCCTTTTTGCCTTAAGTGCATCAGTGATCTGAAATCGGGCTTGATTTTTCCTCTGAATCTCTTTATCAGCCTGATCAATTTTGGCTTTTATTTTCGGGTCATCAAATGGACGGTACCTAACAAAATAAAATGAATGAATCTGCTTAGGTGCAGGCCACTCATCAACTGCATCCTTAGGGAAGTTGGCATCTGAGACATCATTTCCTTCTACTTTAACTGGTTCATCTCCATGTGAACCAAATTTTATGGGCTCCTCAAGCCCTGGCCCTTGATCCAATATTCCATTTTCCTTCCCATGCAAAACAGTAGCGACTGTGTCTTCTTCAGCTACAATCTCCACTGGTGCTTGGATCATCTCAAACCCCACAACCTCAACAGCCATGATCCACCACCAAGAAAAAACAGCCTCAAAACACCAAAAATCCTGATGTAAAAAGCAAAAACACACCTTGTGAACAAAGATAGGAAAACCTATTCTCTAAAATAAATCAGAGCAATCCAAATTTAAATATTTTGCAGGTTTTTTGTTGAATTGATCAAAAGGGTCAACCATCATATGCCTAAACTAAATCCCATTTGAGGCAATCATAATAATACAACAACAACATAGATCTACAATTTTCAAATTTTCAACAGAGATCTTTGAACCAAAAACAGATCCAAAGCCAGCACTTTTATACAGTGCATGTGCAAACAAAATCTTCAATAACTATCCAAACAGAAGAACGCCAAAAGTGAAACATAATACACACAAGCATTTGATACATCCCCAATCAATCAATTACCCAATTATTCATTAATGACATAATTAAGTAACAACAAAATCTAAAAGCACCCATCTCCCTTTCAGACATTGACAGCAACAAAAAAGAAATAAAAACAAGTGGGGTTCTAGATCAAGTCCTTGCACTAAACGAAACACTCATGCAGACCCACAAATGAAATTAAGCAAAATCAACAACAAAAATGATCTAAATGCAATTGAATTATCAAGATCAATACGGATCCACCCAAAAATAAAAGAAACCCAAATTGAAAACGGTAAGAGGAATACCAGTCTAGATAGAACAAAATAAAAAGATGAAAAATTTACCTGGAACAGAAAGAAGAGAGAGATTTGTGAAGAAGAACAAGACCCTTTTTTTTCAGACAAAGGGCCCCCAGACAGACAGACCCAGTTTCGAGTTTTGGCAAAAACAACAATGGGATTTAGATCTCGGTCCCTTTTCTTGTCTAAGCTCTGTGTCTCGCTCTCTTTTTAGTTATTCCTGTTTCCAAGAAAAGAGAGAGAAAATAAGAGAGACTTTTCGTTTGTGTATTTAGTATTTACTACTTATGTTTGTGTATTGTGAGTAGAAAGAGAGATAGAAAGACAGATTTCAGGTGCAGCAGATAATTTCGCTATCTACAATTTCTACCAGCAGTAAAAAAAAGGTTGGAGTACCGCTTTTATTGTCCCACTTCTACAAACATTTACTAACATTTATAAGGTCAGTGAGCGTGATTTTCCTGTAATTACTATTTTTTTTTCTTTTAGCTGTTTTAATCTTTGACTTTAAAAGATGGTTTCTTTATTTTTCTGTTTTTGGAATGCTAGTTATGATGCTTAAGGGAAATTATTCTTGTATGTTTGGGTTTTGTTGCCTTTTGGAATTTGGACAGCAAAATTAGAACTTATAACTACTCTATGGAAAAAGGCATAATAGTCTAGATATGGGAATTTTATAAATTAAAAAAAAAAAAAAAAAAAAAAGTCTAGATATGGGAATGGACGTTTTTTTGTCAAGAAAAGATACGTATGTTAACGGTTTTGACTTGCTTTCTTTGCATTGGATTTCATTTTTCCTAGGTGCTATTGCCTTGTATAGAAATTTATGACTTTTCCATGAAAATAGACCAATCCACCTATAATCAATGGATTCAGCCCATGATGACAATTTTATCCTGCCTCGCTTGATCAACACCTTTTGGGCTTCGCCTTATGCAGATTTTTCTTACCCTACAAAGTTGGTGAGGCGGGGATGGGGCGAGATTTTAACCCCGGACCATGGGACACACCATGGGACGAGATGAAGCAGGAATGGGTTTAAACTTTTTAAGCCTTGCTCCATCCCTGCCCACCCACGTTGATAAAGGTTAAATTTTAAATTTTTCATACCCTAAAACTCTATTATTTAAACAAACATATTATCATTTTTTTTTTTATCCAACATGACTCTCTGCCTCTTTTTTCTCTTTAGTAAGGTTGGAAATATGATACCAATTTTAACATTTTTTTTTTGTCTTTATTAGAAACAAATTTATATACTATTGAATTATTGATTTTGTACTATGAGATTTTTTTTTTTTTTTGGCGATATTGTCTTGTTCAACAATTGGATAATATTATTCAGTTTTTACTAAAAATTAGTTTTGATTTGATGAGATAAATTTATTTGTAATTTCAAGTATATTTTTATTAATGAAATAAGTTTTATTAAAAAAAATTGTAATAGTTGTGGGCAAATTAACAAGAAGTAGAGTTTTATGAGGTGAGGTGGGGTTTTACGGGGCCCCAAGGAGCGGAGATGGGGCAAGAAAATTTTTCCCATCATGCGGAAGAAAGCGAGGATGGGGCAAGACAAAACTATGCGAGACAAGGGCAAAAACCCCATCCTTTGGCCCCACCTTGCCCCACTGCCATCCCTAGATTCGAGATTCGGATCTCAATATCCAACCCTCAAAATCAATTAACTTCTCCTTCCTACATTATTCCATCTATCAAAAGTTGTTCGCTTTGAAGATCTAACGTGGTTATGAATACGATTGAGTCACGCATGGTGCAAGTCAAGGTTGCTTAGTGCAAGCATAGCATGCTGGCAACTGCTCATGGTTGTCCATGTATGCAATATGTTGAGGCTGCTTACCCTTGGCAACATAGGCAAAGTCAAGCGGGTCGTGGGGGGTGGGGGGATTGCGCCCTTGGCTGCCCAAAAATAATTAAGATCAATGTTTCATAATTAATTTGTTTTGTCAAAATTTGAGATTTTCCCTATTATTTTCTTAGTATTCTTTCTTTTATTATTTCTTTTATCAATGCCAATTAAATGGTCAAAGTCTATAAAAGTAAAATAAAAGGCTTTAAAAAAATTATAAAAAAGCATGAGTTAAGCTCAAATTTCTAATGCAATAATTTATTATTCTTTAAGAAAACTCGTGTATAAAGTAATAAAATATAAGGATAATAAATTAATAAAATATCAAGTTTAAGGTTTTGTCTAGTTGCTATAAATATTTTCATGTGAATCGTAACTGGAATTTTGAATTTAAAAAAAAAAAATTATTCATGCATAAACAAACCCCTAACAAATATAAATTGGATAACAAATATGTTATTTTTCTATGGATTTTCTTGTTTTAAAATATCGATGTGTACTTATATTAATGAATTTTTATTGTCCAAATTTGTTAAAATATTATAATATCTATAAAAGAAAATAAAAAAATTGTATCAAATGCTAATGTGCAAGGCCGGCTCAACCATATAGGGAAGTTAGGCAATGGCTAAGGCCCCAGGTAAAAGAAGACCCCCTCTGTTGATTAATGTAATATCAATTTATCTATTTTAATATTTTATTTAAGGATGTTTTACAAAAAAAAAAAAAAAATTAAGGCCCCTTCTATTGACCAATAGAATGCATTTAACACGTCATTTTTACAGATCAACACACTTAACCTTATCTCTTTATTTCCACTTTTTATCTTATTAGTACCATCTTTTTTTCTCCACTTCTACATGTGTTACATCTGCTTATATGTACCTATATATATATATATATATATAAGCACTTAACCAATAAGTAGATTTTTTTTTTTTAATTATGTACATTTTTTTTCCTTTGTTCTCCTGAAGATATCTACCCCACGTTCCCACTAAGTTTATACTTCCAATAACAAGCAATTATTTCATTCTACATGTCTCGCCATCTTTATCATGTTTTCTATTTCTTCTTAAAATTCAAAAAATAAATAAATCAAATCATGCACATCTACTCTCGCATTCCCAATAATTTCAAAGGCAATCACTCAAAACTCAATTAAGAAGGTACGAATATGCCATTTGTTTTTAATAAATTTCATTACATTGCTTTACCTTTTCATTTGTCTTTCTTTTTATCTCTCTTTCTCTGATTGCTCCACCACCTTCATAAAGGTGGTCAGTACATCTTTAAATCTCTTAAGTTACAGATTTCTCTCATCTTAATTTGTTCATTTATTTAATCTAGCCTCTTGACACTTCTCAGTGAGCATTCAAATTGAGATAAATTTTAGGTTATGTTAACAAGTGCCGTAGGGCATTGGTTAACAATCCAATTAAATGAAGTTTTTATGGGAAAAGAAAAAAAAAAAGCAATTAATATTTTGACAGTTTTTTTCATTTCCCATAAAAGTGATATCAAAACTTTCTTAAAATGGATTCTTAACCAATGCGCCAACGGCACTCGTTAACATATCCCACGTAAAATTATAACACTAAACCTAAAAAAAAAAAAAAAAGGACATTCATTGCACATGCGAAGCGCATGTGATAAAACTAGTATATATAAAAAGTTTTATATACCTAATAATTACACTTCATTTTTTTTTTCTTTTTTTAAATCTTATCACATCTAATCATCAATCCACACCACCCGTTTCCTATGTTATTTTCTTATACAACTTTTTTTTTTTTTTTGTAATTTTAATTTTTTTTTATTACTTTTCTCAATGAGTAATGCTAGAGGTACACTCAATCTCTAATAGGAACCCAACAGTTCTATCAAGACAGTAGATTAGCTATGGTAGTTCTTTGAGGGAACTAGGCCTCCTAGAGAAGATTAGAGATAGAGATAAAGAAAGAAGAGAATTAGAGAAATGGAGTTGAAGTATCGTGTTATTTCATCTATATCATAGTTACAATCCTTATCCCTTCCTTATAGGAGCTCAATTGGTACATTCGGTTATACAAACAGTTGTAGTCCTTTCTACCTAACTAACTAACCAATCAACAATACAACTGTCACAAGTAACTAACTAATTCACCCATCAATGTAGCGGCCAAACTCTAGCTTCCAACTCAATACTTTAACTGATGACAACACAATAGCCAAACTCTATCATTCTCACACCCAAATTCACATCCTGCATGTGTCAAGTCTTGATTGGATTTCAATATCTTCAAGTACATGTTGTGGACCCACATAGAAGCGCCTAAAATCCAATTAAGACACACAAGTAAGGCATGGATTTAAATGTGAGAATGAGTGTGTCTCTAATATTACTTTTCTAAATTCCCATTCCTACCGCTTTTTTTTTTTTTTAAACAAGATAGAATACTTTCTTTGTTATTTATTTTTTATTTGTTATATATGTTTTAAGAAGCTATCCTGCTTTTCTTATATATAATATATATTCTAATCAAATTTAAATATTTGTGTTAAAGTTACTATATTGAAAATATGAATTTAGTATAATTATTTTGTATTAGTATTAATTTATTGACTTGAATGATTAATAAATGTATTAATTTAGAATAAAGTATATACTTGTTTAGAGAATAAAGTGATTATATCAATTAGTAAAATTAAAATATTGCTTTTGATAGTTCTATTGTTCTATACATTAACTTTTATGTTAGTTAAATTATATTTTTCTATTATTAATCATGTTTCATATATTCGTAAATATTTTCTATTATAAATCATGTTAAGTGAACTTCAATGCAAAAACTTAATTAATAAATTTGCATCTCAAAAAATAAGAAATACATATTTTAAATTTTTAAAAAAAAATTGTATCAAAAGTTAAATAAATACTAGTTAATTAAAATTTAAATATAAAAAAAGGGGCCCAATATAAAGTTTTCACCTTATGCCCCTGCACTTGTTAAGTCGGCCTTACTGATGTGCAAGTGCGTGCATGTGTGCCTTCATTTGTATATTTGTGTCTTATGAGATCAAATCTTGACTCTGCCGTTGCCAACATGTAAAAGTTTCCTATACACACTAAAAATTATGGCTAATTGAAGTGATGTTAGTAGAGGAGTTCATCGTGAACAAAGAAACAAAGAAAGCAGAGAGAAATAGATTGAGAGAAAACAAAAGGCGAAAAGAGAGTTCTAGAATTCTGTATTTCTGTAATGTAATCCCCACAATACATCATTGAGCTATGCTAAGCATATATACATAATCAGAGAGAGAGAAAGAGAGGAAGCGTAAATCATGGAGGTTGTTATAACAAATTAACCACCTCTAACACATTATTATCACTACATTTAATCCTAAAATATCTGACTTAACCAAACAACAGTGTTTTGAGTTTTAGTGATATGGTGTGTTGGCTTCTTCTTACTACGACACCGTTTTCATCTTGCCTTTTGCAAGTCTGAGAGCATCTAAAGGTTCTTTGTCTTCATCACCAGAGATAACTTCATCCTCTGCTATCTTATGCTCTTCACATCATACAATTTAGTGTGGTTTTGCTTCATTTTTATCATTATACTGTACAATGTAGTTTAGCCAAAACTATAACTGCAGTGCTCTTCAATTTTATGATAACATATACAGTGCAGTGTATTACAATGCAGTTTTTCGGTTTTGGGTTGGGACATTTTTCAAAATTTTGGGCTAGATTGGCCTAGCCCAAACTTGGTTCTTCCTTTGTGTTGGGCCAATTTTTAAAATGTTTGGCTGATTTTTCTTTATTTTAGGCTGATTAAGAGTAGCCCAACAAAATTTTAGGTATGAAAATGCTCATTTTTTATAATAGTATTACTTCATATAATATATATATTACAGGTGTGGTGCAATTTTCACACCGCCACATGTGGTGCGGTGTGATTACTTCATTTTGGGCAATTTTAGTCAATGTCAAATATTAGTTATGATATATTCTATGTTAAATATGCTTAAATGGATACAGAAGACGAAAGCATAAAATAAGAATACTAAACACATGAGAGTTACTTAGTTCAGTCTTACGAATTACATCCACAAAGGAAAACTTTAAGGGCTATATTTTTATTATATAAGAGTATAATACCAAAAAAAAAAAACTGTGTTACAATGAACTATAACATGGATATATATAGTAGACTAAATCTTAGACTAATAGATTTTTAGTACAAGTAGAAGACTTAACTTACACATAAAATAGAATTAAACTTAGGCCTATGCTAATAGGCTTATATATCTCTCTATCAATCTGTCTAAGTTTAAGTATGATCATGAGATTTTTTTTCTTAAAAAAAAAAAATATATATATATATATATATATATGATCATGTGAGATTTGAGCATTTTGGTGAACACTCCATCAGTGATAGTTATCTACTCAGAAGTTGTAATAAATTTTTTTTTATCTATAAACTAAAAGTAATGAAATTATATATATATATATATATATATATATATATATCTTATAACGACCATTTTGTTAGCATTGTATGCAGCAGATTCTATTTTGGCAATATCAATCCCATGATAGCAATTTTCTCAAACAAAAAAAAAAAAAAAAAAAAAAAAAGAGGAAAAAAATCCCAATAGAGTAGGCCTAAGATTGTTTTAAAAGTACAGAAAAATCCCTGTTGTGTTAATAAAATTACCATCTCAATAATTTTAATTAATTTTATGGGGTGTGACAGAAATAGATGGACAGTTCCTATTAAATAAAGAGAGTGGACAATAGAGTAGCGTAGACACCTACTTTTCAACGCGGCAACACGTGCAATGTGAACTTGGTCCATCTTTGGAGGCTAATAATGCCTCTCTGCCTCTGCCTACTTACGTTACGTTACTTATTTTGTAACGTATCCTTTGATATCTTCTTCCTATTAAAGACAAAGTAACCTTTTTTCATTTTTTGGGAGAAGAAGTCACCTTCTTGATTAAGGGTCCGTTTGTTTTGGGTGAAAACAGTTTTAAAAAAGTATTTGCCGTAAAATAGGCTGTTTGGGTGTGCAAGGAAAATTGGGTCAAACGGAAAATCATTTCCGTTGACCGTAAAAAAGCCTTCTGATTACGGAAAATTATTTCCGTTTTCATTTTTCCTTCAATTCACTTCTGGACAAAGGACAAGACGCGCCACAGGGAGAGAGAGAGAGAGAGAGGACTCAAATGAGCAAACAGAGAGAGAGAGAGAGAGAGAGAGGACTCAAATGAGCAAACAGAGAGAGAGAGAGAGAGAGAGAGAGAGAGCGCCGTTGAGTTCAAGTTCGCGCCGAAAAATCAAATCGCCGTCCTCACACCCAGACCGATCGCACCCCACCGAAGACCGATCCACCCAGATCGATCGCACCCAGACCATTCCATCGAAGATCGCATCACCCTAAACCGATCGCACCCCACAGAGATCGCATCACCGCCGATCTCATCAACGCCGTCATTACCTGTGACTGATCTCGTTGCCCTTTCCCTCTATTTTTGATCACTCTCTCTTCTTCGCTCTCTCAATTTGTGTCCGATTGTGTGGGTTTTTATTGAGTTGCAGTGGGCTTGTTGTTGTTGTTAAGGTAGATTTATGGTGGATTTTTGTTGTTGTTGTGATGGTGTGGTTGGTGGTGTTTTGATGGTTTTCCTGTTGTGTGGTGGTGGGTTGTGCCAGAAAATAGCATTTTTAAAATGTTACCAAACACATAAAAATATTTTCTAAAAAAAATTTCATAATACAACCAAACACTTGAAAATATTTTCCTTTCCTGAAAATAGCATTTTCAGAAAATATTTATTTTCCGGAAAGTATTTTACGTTTAACCAAATGGACCTAGTGAAAAATTTGAAAGTTACCCTTGATATATAGATTTGCTACGGTTTTTTTTTTTTTTTTTCGCTTAAAAAATTAGGATAAAAAAAGAAAGAGAACCTTCCTTAATATCTCATGATTCTAGGGAGATTCCCACATGTAAATGCGGAACCAGGATTTTATTTCAAGGAGAGCAAAATTTATAAGCAATGTACAAATGCACATATGTGCATGTGAGTACTTGAGACCAATTTAAATAATAATTCATTAATGTTAATACTAATATGGTTTTTTTAATACAAAACGATCTAAAAAAACATATTATTAATATTGTGTTTAATGTTTATCTATTACAAATCTTGAGTACAATTTGTGTGAATTTGATATTTTAATTAATGCACTTGAAATATTTTAATTTGTGTGAATTTTTTTTTTTTACTTGTAATATTTTTTAAAAATGCACTTGAAATTTTATTATCTTCTCAAAATAAAAAATAAAAAACTTGAAATTTTATTATCAACTTGAAAACAATTTTTTTTTGAGTAAACGGTAATATTTATTAGAACACACACGAAAATAATAATACTAGTGTTTTATACTGAGTTTATGATATATTACATAACCAAAGTACAACTACAAAAGGGCCTAACTTTTGTAGTTATGGACTGAGATTATAAACAATGGACACTAGACACACACAACCAATTTGAGATAAACATCCATATATATATATATATATATATTTATTTGAATAAATAATAATACTTATTAGAACACATACGAAAATAGTAATACTAATGTAAATTTTAGATTATTATTATATAATTTCCTTATATTTGATTATTTATACACAATTTTTGCTGATGAAGAATAAATTATTACATTATGAATTTGAGATAAATTTTTATCGCTTTAAAGGAAATAATAATAAACTCTCTTTTTCCTTTATAACCTCGTGCTTCTTTAAACTATAAATGAAAAGAGAAATACATAAAACAAATCTAGGAAAATTTTTCAAAGTTTTAACAGTTATTTTGTATTACATGTAACAACTTTTGAAATTAATATATTTTTTAAAAAATACAAAATTTTTATGTACATTATTTCTTGCAAACTTTTCATATATTACAACTATACTTATGAAAATTGGTCCCCAACCTTTCAATTATGTTAATTTGGTCCCTAACTTTTCAATGATGTGTCAATTTAGTCCCTACCATTATATCTAGGATGAAAATTGCTGACATGGTAAACAACTAAAATAAAATTTTAGTTTATTCTTACATCAACGGAAGCTAATTTTTTATCTTGGCCATTAGTCACGTCATCAATTTTCATCTAAAAAATAATGCAAAGACTAAATTGACACGATACTAAAAGATTAAGGATCAAATTGACACAATTGAAAGGTTATGGATCAAATTGAAATATGGTGAATAGGATAAGGACCAAAAACGTAGTTTACCCATATGAATAATTATCTCACTAGATCTTTTATTCATAGTAATAAAGATTACTATTTCTAATATAATATTCATTCAGTGTACCTAAGTTGCTCTAATCATCGTGGGTTCCAATTAGCTCAACTGGTAAAATCTCTGATGATTGTATAAGAGATTTGAGATTCAATCCCCGCCTACACCAAAAACTAATTGGTGTCTTAATTTGATAATAAAGAGCTATTATTAAGAGTAAACGTCATAAGTTGAAACTTTCTTAAAAAAAAAGGTGCTCTAATCATTAATCAATAAATTCTTAACATCATAAAACAAGGTAATTTAATGGTATAATTAAGCCTTAAAACTTTAATTTTATGTGGTGGACCTAAATTACATAATTAGCGTGGGATGTGTGGTAGTTTTTTTTTTTTTTTGAAAACGGAACATTCATTCACTGATATATAAATAATCCTGGTACAAAGCATCCACAACAAGTGAAGGTGAATCTTCTAACCAATACATTTAATCAATGATATTCTTAGCATATCGGGCTAGTACATGTGCTACCATAATCCTCCCCCCTCCCCCCTTTTAATGTTAATGCAGTTGATAGAAACAAATTGCAGACCACGAACAAGGTATTGGATGTCTTTAAATACATGACCCAGCAAGGAATGATTAGCTATTGGAGAAGAGATTGCCTTTGTAACATTAACATTGTCTCCTTCTATGACTAACTTTGTGAAACCAGCATCAATGGAGAACTCTATGGCTTTCCTACAGGCTAAAGCTTCTGCTTCTTCATTGTTATTTACATAAGGCCCTTTGACAAACATTGACGCCATCACCTCACCTCCCTCATTGTAAATTATTGCACCAAAGCCAAAGTAATCCAGGTCTGAAAAAATAGCAGCATCAAAATTCAATTTATAAATTGATGGAGGGGGAGGTTGCCAAAAATCCCTACTTGGTACCGTGCTTGGGATTGATAGGTGGTGGTCTTGGGATTTTTTGTACTCATCCAAGAAATCCATTGCTCTTTTATTCAGCCATCTCAGGTCCTTTATTTGCTCCCCATGTACAACTACGTTCCTTTGATTCCAAATAAACCATGCTTGAATTGCTCCCCATGTACAACTACATTCCTTTGATTCCAAATAAACCATGCTTGAATAAGAAACAATTCAAACTCAGCTGTAGAGAGCCTCTCCAAAAGACTCTTAAATATTTGAAAAATATCATGTTGATCATTTGAATACTTCTACAAACTGATAGAGCTCCCAGGCTACACATCCTGAGCAACACCACATTTGCAAAAAGCATGTACACTAGACTCTGGAAATCTTTTGCAGCATTGACAGACATTGTTTGAAATGATTCTTCTCCTCCAGAAGATTCACATGGGTAGGTAAGATTTCTTGGCATGCTCTCCATCCAAAAACCTTGATTTAATTAGGAACTCGAAGTTTCCAAAGATTTCTCCACACCTGCTGGCCAATTGGACCCCTCAAGCTTTCAACCCAATTCTCTTATCTTAGCACCTTCCTTGCGACATGGTACCTAGATTTAACAGAATACATACCATTCTTATTATTAAGCCATACAACTAAGTCAGACATAGACGTACGACTTAGTGGTATTTTGCAAATGGCCTCACATCTTCCCTATGAAAGCTTGCCATGATGAGATCACATCTCCACCAATTTAAATTTGGGTCTATGAGGTTAGAAACCCGCCACTCCTCATCATCCTCATGCATTAGATAGAGAACTTTATTTTTTGGGTGATTTGGAATCTATTTATCCGTATGTACTCTAATGGATAACTCATTTCCTACTCTCTAACAACATCCACTCTTCTAGATAGGCATTGCTGCCATGATGCTTTTCCATACGTAAGAGTTATTGGGTGACTTAATAGCATCTAGGAAGTGGCACCATGGAAAATATCTAGCTTTGAAACACTGGAAAAGAAGTGAATCCTAGCCGTGCAACATTCTCCAATCTTGCTTTGCTAACATAGCTAGGTTGAAATATCTCAAATCCCAAAAACCCATCTCGTCCTTTCTTAGGCTAAGATAATTTGCCCTAGCTTTTCCATTGAATCTTCCTATCATTCCCAACTTGTCCACCAAAAGTTTGCACACATTGCATTGAGCTCATCAAATGTGTGGTGGTTTTAATTATCCACTATCCAATATTGATTCACGGAATATTAATAATAAATTTCCAAGTTTTTTTATTTTTATTTTGTTTTGGGCATAAAAGAGATTCATTACTAAAACAAACAGATAGAGTTTTTACAAACACAAAATTAATGGAGAGCCACAAAGGGGCTACTAAGACACTAGATAGACATAAAAATTCAACCTACTCTCAAAACATAAACATTCATCCTAAAAATACAATTATATGAAGTTATAATTCACGGTGATACTAACTAAACATTATATGAAGTTATAAACTTTCATTCTAGGATATATAACTAAACATTATAAGACAAGAAGGAACACCACTTGATAGAAAGTCACAAAAGGTCTGGAGAGAATACCACGTACGGATGGACTCTCTCATTCTCTCAAGGGAAGAACAAGAGGAATTTGTACGGAGCAAAAAAAAAAAAAGGTGAAAGATGTTAACCATGTAGGCTACCGTGAAGGGCAGGACTAAGGTTAATTGTCTCCAAACCATGGTCAGGGTATATGGAGTAAGACAAGTTCATTCAAGGAGAAGCTCATTAGGATATTCTAGGTCCTACACTCAAGCATTCAGCTTCGGAGACATCATGGAGGACGATGAGGAGTTCAATGAGGAGATAGAAAATCTTCGTGAAGGGTTAGTTGCTATTAAGTTCTCCAAAGAATTTAAACAGCAAATCCGAACCCTATGGACAAAAGCTCTCATTGTGAAGGTGTATGGCAGATTGGTGGGCTTAAGTTTTCTGCATAACAAACTTTTATCCATATGGATACCTGCTGGGAGATTGGATTGTGTCGACTTGGGGCATGGATTTTCTCTTACTCAATTCTACCTGAGAGATGACTATAAAGCTACTCTTAAAAGGGGACCTTGGATCATTGGAGAGCACTTTCTCTCCATCAGACCATGGGAGCCAAACTTCTAGACTACGTCGACAAATGTCACCTTGGTGGATAAGATTCAACGAGCTACCAATTGAGTATTACAACTTTGAAGCTCTCTTGCAAATTTGGAAATCTATTGGCAACGTGCTAAGGGTTGGCACTCACACTACAAATGAAGCAAGAGGTAGATTTGCGAGATTTTGTGTCCAGATTAATGTGGATAAGCCTTTGGTTACAGTAGTGTTGATTGGAAAGTTCAAACAACCATACTGTTATGAAGGTATCTAGAAACTATGCTTTTCTTGCGGCAAAATAGGTCATTGAAAGGAAAATTGTCCGTACACGGTCCGGCCAGACCTAACCCTGAGAGAGATAGAAACAAAGGATGTAAGGGACGTGGAAGCCAAATCATGCGATAAGCATGTGCTTGTCAAGCCAAATGCAGGAGAGGGGCCCAACAAGATCGTGCATGGGAGTGCGCATGAAGAGGTACATGAACGGACATATGGTCCTTAGATTATAGTAGCTCAAAGGAGAAGCGTGACAAAAAATCAGAAAAGTGGAAGGGCCTATACTGTGCTGGATAATGGTCGATTAAGACAAGAACAAAGGAAGATAGAGAATGAGTTGAGGTTTAAATTCATTGCAGGGAAGCAAAAACTCACCAATGAGCCGAGTAGGGAGGCCAAAAGGTAGCTATCCCCCCCCCCCCCAAAAAAACATATTAATGAGGCCCAAATAGCGAGCACTATCCGAAGTATAAAGCATACCTGCCTTCAACAAGCCCAAACTTCTCCAGCCTAAAGCCCATAAGCCATAGAGATGGTGCAAGTGTGCTCACAGGCTGACGAAGAGCTAAGTAATCCCAAGCCCAATCACAATGCCTCAATTAAGGGAAAAAAGGCCATTGCTCGATCTAGGGTATCACTAGAAACTCCTACAAGCACCAAAAAGGAGGATTAATTTGCTTCTTCATCTCAAGCTCAAACAAAAACTCAAAACTTCCATTCCTCGCATGTTCAGCCAAGCTGTGATGGAAGATCAAAGAAAGGAGTTAAGGGAGATATGAACCCAAGAGCTGCTATTGAGTTTCAACTCTCAAGTGTGTCCTAGATAGAGGTAGGCTATTAATGTGGAAGGGGTTGTAGTGGAGATACCAGAAGTTGTGCTAGACGAGATCCGTGGGAACCCAACTTGAGTGATGGGTTGGGTCAACAACAAGCTTCGGAAGGCATGGAAGAATAAATTCCCTTTGACAGAGATGAGTGCAAGGGAAGGAGGATTGGATTTGTTAGACCCAATGTGGACGAAGGCGAGGAACACATGGTGGGAATTTTTGACGAATACACTATTGTCGGAGGAGGAACGCCATCTTGTTCGAGAAACACTGACTCAGATCTCATTGATGCCAGTGCTGTGCAAAGTGAGCCTCATGGAGAGTCTTTCAGAATGAAGAATGTTGGATGGGCAGCCAATCTTATGGGGAACAAACACACTACGAAGTTAAAACAAGTGTTTCAACCAACTGTGGTGTTCAGTCTTCATGGGTTGCCGTTGGAATTGTAGATGGGAGTGCTGCAACATAACCTAACAATATGCCTAGGAGAGGGTCAGATAAAAGAGATGCTAAAGCGAATCAGATGGAATTTAAGGGAAAAGGCAAAATCCCCGCCACCTTTTGATGAATGCCCTACCCCTCAACATCTTTTCCTAATGAATATCATAATATAGAACTGTAGGGGCACTCTAAAGCCCTCATTTCAGAGTCATATTAGAAAGCTGGTTTGCAACCATGATCTTGCGATTTTAGTGTTGATGGAAACCAGAATTTGGGGTGAGAAGGTCAGAGAGATATCAAGCAGGCTTCCTTTTGATGGGGCAACTCATATTGACACCATTGGCTATGCCGGTAGGCTTTGGATGCTTTGCAACTCTGACAGGGTGGAGGTCACTACTTTATCCAGCACTAAGCAGGAAATTCATGTTGTTGTTAAGGTAATAAGCTCTAGCTCTAGCTGGTTATTTACTGCAGTTTATGCTAGTCCTAGGAGTGCTGAAAGACACATTTTGTGGGAGAACTTAAACAAAGTTGCAAAACTTCACAGTATGCCTTAGGTTGTAGCAGGTGGTTTCAATGAACTTCTTCTAGATAAGGATAAGTTTGAGGGGAAGGCTATTAGTGTGAACAAATCCTTATTGTTCAAAGAATGTCTGGATAATTGTGGCATGATTGATGTTGGCTTTTCTAGTCCTCGTTTCACTTGGACTAACAAGAGGGAAATACAAGCACTTATACAAGTAAGGATAGACAGATTTTTTGTTAATGCTAGCTGGTGCCTTTTATACCCTAATGCTAAGGTGGTCCACTTAACAAAATGCCATTCAGATCACTGTCCAGTGATGCTTGATATGCTTCCAAGAGGCCACACAAGGAGGAAAAGGCTTATCAAGTTTTTAACTTGTCGGCTGACAGATCCTACCTTCCCCAAGATTGTGTCTTAGGCATGGAGGCAACCTAATAATCTTGTGAAGGCCAAAGATAACTTTCCAAAGAAGGCTTCGGTTTGGAACAAATTGCAATTTGGTAATATCTTTTCTAGGAAAAAGGATATCACAGCTAGATTGAACGACATACAAAGGGTAGTTTATGTCAAGCCCTCAACTTTTCTACTTAATCTTGAAAAAGAGCTTATGAAGGAGCTTGATATTATTCTAAGGCAGGAAGAGGAGTTTTAGGCATTAAAATCTTAGGTTAACTTGCTAATCCAAGGAAATCGTAACACCGCCTTCTACCATGTTTCTACGTTGGTTAGAAGGAAAGGAAATCAGATTTTAGCAATCAAAGATACAATGGGAGAGTGGCTGTATGAAGAAAATGAAGTTAAGGAGTTTATTAGAGATGGTTTTAACTATATTTATACAACCTCCCTACCTAGTGCCTCTAGGCCATGTCCTTCAATCTCTCAGTGGCAAGCTAGGCTCTCGGATGAGGAGAAGAGTAGCATCAGTGGGGGTGTGACGGAGGAAGAGATAAAAGTAGCCTTGTGGTCGCTTAAAGCATACAAAGCTCTGGGTCTAGATAAGTTGCATGTTGGTTTTTTTCAAAGATTTTGGCTGATTGCGGGTAGCTTAGTCATTGAAGAAGTGAAAAGGGCTTTTATAGAAAGGAAAGTTCCTAGCTATTTGAATAAAACTCACATTGCCCTCATTCCCACAATCCAAGGCCCTAAGACATTGGGCAATTATAAGCCTATAAGCTTGTGCAACATAGTTTACAAGATTGTCACGAAGGTCATAATTGCTAGGTTGACACCACATCTAGATAAGCTCATATCTCCTCTCCAAGCAGCCTCTGTTCTAAGCAGGAAGGGGATAGACAATGCAATTATAGCCCAAGAAGCTATTCACTCCATTAACAAAAGGAAAGGGAAAGTGGGGTATGTGGTCTTGAAAATTGGTTTGGAAAAAGAGTACGATAAGCTTGAATGGAGTTTTATTAAGGATGCTAATCAAAATTAATCTCCTAGTGGATCTTGTTGATATTGTTATAAGCTGTGTTTCGACGATTTTTACGTCTATTCTGGTTAATAGAGATGCCTTAGAGTCGATATATCCATTGCGGGGGATGAGGCATGGAGATCCATTATCTCTATGTTTGTTCATCCTTTGGATGGACTACCTTGGGCAACTCATTGAAGAGAAGTGTACAATGAAGCTTTGGTAGCCAATTAAGGCCTCTCAAAGTGGACCGGCATTCACCCATTTGTTTTTTGCAGACAATCTTGTTCTCTTTGCCAGAGTGGACTACATCAATTGTTCAGTTGTTAGGGATGTGCTTGATGATTTTTGTTGCCCATCAGGCTAAACTATAAGTGAATCAAAGTCAAGATTTTCTTTTCACCCAATGTTGATAGAGATACTAGAAAGTCTCTTTGTGACATTCTTGGCTTTGCTTCCACTCCGAATCTTGGCAAGTATCTAGGGATTCCTATTAAGGATTTGGGCACCTCCTCCCAAGACTATAACTTTATCTTGGATAGGGTAAAACAAAAGCTTGCGGGCTGGAATGCGAATTTGTTATCACTGGTTGGCCAAGCTGTTCTCATCCAAGCCTCTTCAGCGACTATCCCATCCTATGTGATGCAATGTGCTCCTCTTCCGGGAAAAATCCTTGATGGATTGGACTGGGTTAATTATAACTTTCTTTAGGGTTCTTTGGAGACAACCAAGAAGATCCATTGGATTGGGTGGCATAAGGTGACTAAAACTAAGGATGAAGGTGGTCTTGGATTGCAAATGGCAAAGGGAAGAAATATTGCTCTTCTTACAAAGATGAACTGGAATTAAGCACTAAAAAAGAAGCTGCTTGGGCTCAAGTCTTAAGAGCTAAGTATTGCAATAACAGAAGGATAAATTCTCCTAATGCTGATAAGCTCCCTTGCTCTCACATCTGATCAGCCATTAAGAAAGGTAGGGAGGTCTTCACCAAAGGTAGCATATGGATGGTAGGAAGGGACAGCAAACTAAATTTCTAGTATGGTAATTGGACAAAGATAGGCCATCCTCGATAGCTCATTCAAGGCCCCCTTCCCTACGAAGCTTCTAAATGGGAAGTGAAGGATGTCATGCTTGATACAGGATGGGATTGGGATCGAATACCTTTTGATTTTCCTCCAGAAATCAAGTTGATATTCCAAGCCATCCTAATTAACTTAACAGGAAGAGGAGGTGACAGATTAGCTTGGGTGAATAATCCTAGAGGGGATTTCGACTTAAAGAGGCTTATAGTCTTGCCATGGGGCCTGATCCAAATATGGCCTTCTCTGCTAATTGGATTTGGAAATCTATGATGCCGCCTCGTATCAAAACTTTCTTGTGGCAATGTGCTCATAAGAGCATCAGTGTGAAGGCCTGTCATGTGCGAAGAGGGATGATAAATGATGTTTGCTATCCCATTTGTCAAGAAGAAGCAGAAACAATCTTGCACGCTCTAAGGGATTATGCTCGGGTTAAATTTGTGTGGGGGCAGCTGGAAGTTCAGCCTTCAAACCATGATTTTTGGCTGTCAGACTTGCAAGATTGGCTGAATAACAATGGAAATTTGAGTAACAACTATGCTGCTGGGCATCTTCCTTGGAAAATGATCTTTCCCTTTGTTGTATGCAATGTATGGAAGAGTAGAAACAATTTTGTCTTTAATAGGAAGAACCCAAACCCAAAACTGGCTACTGAGATAGTTAATTAAGCAGTGTAGTTTGTGTTCTCTGCTTCATCTCCTAGAGGCTTGACTCATAACACCATCAAGAGAGTAAGATGGGAGAGACCTCAAGGAGGGTGGGCAAAGCTAAACACTGATAGGGCTACCAAGGGTACTCCGAGTTTGGCAGGTTGTGGTGGAGTGGTTAGGGATGAGAATGGTAGATGGCTTGCTAGATTTTCGAGGCGTATAGGAATAACTATTAGCTTTGTAGCTAAATTATGCGGGCTTAGGGAGGGTCTTATTTTATGTTGCAACTTAAATATTTCCTCCCTTGTTGTTGAACTTGATGCTAAAGTAGTTGTGGACATCTTTCTTAACCCGATCTATCACAATAATGTTGTTTCGCCTATTTTAGATGATTATAGGCAGTTGGTGCATTGGTTTCGCCAGATTCAGTTTAGACATTGCTACTGTCAAGCCAATTGGTGTGCGGATATGCTTGCTGGGATGAGCACTAATCAGGATGTTGACTTTATTTCTTTTGATTGTTCACTTGTGGACATTAGGAGTATTTTAGATTATGACTCTATTGGTTTGTATGTAAACAAAGTATGCTCTGTTATTGATGTATTTGGTTAGCTTTTGAATGAATCATCTTTTAACCAAAAAAAAACTAAACATTATATTAGTAAATTTTGGGTGGGGCTAAGGGCAACTGTCCCTTCCCCTCCCTTGATCTCGTGGCTTCTCCTCTGTGGATGTGTCACTAGCTTATAAAATTCTTGATATTTCGATAACTGTTACTTGTCAAAATTAGAAAAGATGGTGAGCATTTTGAAAGAATTGATGGAGACTGGGGATATGGAAAAAAGAAATGAATAAGGTGATACTTTTTTTTTAATACCCTAAAACTTCATTTAATCAAAAAGAAAAGTATACAATAATGTAATCAGCCTTGCAAGCATCCAAGATAATTCTTGGGGCTTCATGCTTATTGCAATAGAATTGGCTTTTGAGCCTAACAGTAAGTTTGGTAGTGGTGTGATTTGCAAAATTAAGTATTTTTTCAACCCAACTAAACTTACATTTGAAAAAAGACTTGCTAAGTTCAAGGGAATTACAAATAATAATGCTAATAGACCAGTCAACTGATACACCCTTTACATTAAGATTGTCAACATAGACTTTAGCATCACCTTCTATGACAACCTGCATCCAGTGGCGGACCATCAATAGCACCAAGGGGGTCTTCCCCCCCCCCCCCCCCCCAAATTTATTAAAAAAGTTAAGGATTTTTTTTTTTTTTGGAATTATCCTAAGTAATTTGAAAATTTTTAAAAGAACCTTATCATTTTGGCCCCCCATACCTAATAATATAAATATATATTTAAGAAAGACTAAAAATAAACATAATGTTCATTAAAATAGAAGAATAATGCTAGAGATACAAACTATTTTACAAAAAATATTATAAATTGCTAATGTGGTGAGTGATTATTGGTAAATGAAAAAATAATATTAATAGTGGGCCTAGATAAAAACCAATAAAAGGTTGACCATATCAACATTTTGTAAAAATATTGTAAAATATAATACAATCCATAAATATATATGTCAAAAAATTACAATAATTAAACATTCAGCATCTTTAAAATGAACACATAGATATTTTAACAATTACCTCAACAAATAAAAGGGGAAAAATTCTAATTTTCATCCCAACACATCTAGGTTTTACTTGTATCATAGTAGTAGAAAAATTGAAAGGTCAACAGTTTTATTAATTCGCCACACCACTAAATTCCCCCACACATTTGCAAAATTTTTTGCTCCTAGTGCTCTCACAGGTGAGTCTCTCTCTTGCTCCCTCTATCTTTGTCGGCATTTACATTCTTTTTCTTTTCTTTTTTTTTTTTTTCTTTTCAGTTCTTTCATTTTCCCACTGCTACTGCAGTTTTGTATTTACAATATAAAAGTAAAAATTCTGTGTAACTAGACTAGACAAGAAACAATGAAAGACAAGCTTGAAACTTCAGTAGGCCCCTCAACCCTATACAATGCTCCTGTGTTACTTTACTTTTCATTTGCTTTCTTTTGATTTCATTACTTTACTTTTCATTTGATTTTTTTTCCTTATAATATATTATTTGTTATTATAATAATCAATATATTATATACCATATGGCATCATAATTTATAAATGTAATTGATTAGTTTGACTATAATATACAGTATATACTACCATATTAACATGTATTTAGCACTTCAAAAAAAAATTAACATGTATTTAGTTGTTGTTTATAGCACATGTTGAGTTATGAAGTATTGTACATTACTATTTTAGGTTTCAGACACACAAAAAAATGTATATATGGCCCCCCCAAAGATAAATTCGTGGCTCTGCCACTGCCTGCATCTAGTTCTTTGTAGTAACAAACTTGTAAAGCCCACAAAAGTGTTGTTGCTTTGTTATGCAAAGGAGAGCACTTCTTGTGTAGTTTGGCCCAAACTTTAAACAATTCACAAGAATTATCTCTTTCCACCACTGCAAGCAATTAAATTATCAAAGAGAACTGCATCCGCATTAAGTATGACCATGCTTGTAGGTGGGGGTTGCCAAGTCTCAAGTTCTTCAGCTCTATTCAATGCCTTAGATTCCTCATTAGCAATAACTAAAGCATATTCCTTGACTCTGCTATCAGAAACGGAGCTACAGTTTGACCTTGGAGGGCAATGCGCCCCGCCCCCCCCCCCCCCCCCCCCCCCCCCAAGATTTGGAAAAATAAAAAATATTATATATATATATATATATATATATATATATATATATATAATAGGCTTGAATTAAAACTTAGGTCCAAGAAAAATTAAACCTGCCCTCCCTCTATAAAATCTTGGCCCTTTAAACTAAAAAAAATGATTAAACAACAACACAGATCAGCCCCAAACTCAACACAGAAATGCCTCAAACAACAACACAACAATGAATTTATACCTTGAGAAAAGTAAAAAAATTTCAAATTAATGTATTATGCATATTGCTCACACTCTTATATTCATCTTTACTTAGTAATTATAATTACTTGTTATGTGAGATTCCATCATTGATGATTTTTTAGATTTAAAAGAATGTCTAGTTCCCTTTTCATATATGATTAAAATATAATGTATAAGAATCGATAATTTTATTTATTAATACTAAATAGATGGTTACTTAGATTTTCATGATTTTTTTTGTTTAAACTTCTGCCCCTCCTAACTAGGAATCCTGACTTTATCCCTATTTCTATCTATGTTGTTAGTGATGAGTGATGGCCCTAATATCCACCTGCTTACTGTTATGCACATACTGGTTCCACAAATTCCAAATTGAGTCTAAGGTAAAAGCCATATGTAGTGAATACCTAAAAGCTCTCGTCTGGTTTGGACATGACTCAGTCTTCATTACTCAATACTCAATACTCATAACTCAAACTCAGAACCCATAACCCAACCCCACTATCACTCAAAAACTCCAAAATTTTTATTTGGTTACAAAACCTAGTCACATATCTCAACTTTTAAGTCCACTTTTTGCCAAAATGGTGGAGCCCACCCCATTGACACTACACAGTGGGTTTATGGTTGCTATACGCGTCCATTTTCTCTTCCCCCTTCTTTCATATTCTCCTATCAAACAACCTATAAAAGTAGAGTTGCCCATAATCCAAAAGTAAAGCAGTCACCTCCCACTTTGATGCACTTGCACAACAAGAACAGGTTCTCATCTTCTTTAATTTTCTTTCATTTTCTATTTCATTTTCCCTTCATCAATACCCATTCAACGCCTCTCTTCCCAAAAATCCATTTCACACCTCTCCCTCGTCTAAACTCAGATAGATGCCTGGGGCTGGTGAGCACAAATCTGGAGTGGAATAGCCGTCACAGACACCAACCAAACCACCGTATAAGGTAATTTTCTCATGTGGCTTTGACTCTATCTTTGTTGCTCTATTTGGATTTGATTTTGAATAAACCTAAGGACTCTACTTTGCCTCTGAAAATATTAGGATATTTTGGGTCTCTTATGTTTAACCCCATTTCCCACAACAATATTTATGCAATCAATAGGTTTTGTTGAGTTTGGGTTTAATGTTAAGTATGCTATTTGCGTTACATAAATTCAGATGGGTATGTTGGTTGTTTGAGTTTGGGTGTATGCCTATGAATAAATACATTCTTCACTCTTAAATGGGGGTTGGTCACAATTCAAACTTTTAGAATATATAACTAGTTGTGTTCCCCTGTCAATTTCTGTTGTAAGCTCTAGTTTCCTTGCAATCTTTATAATCTAATCATCATCAAAGTGTAAAAAAACTGTGATTATACTTTTAGAACTAAAGTTGATGAAAATTGAATCATACTATTGTTATATATGCTTTGCATTAGGATAAAAATATGTTATCAAATAAAAGATAGTTGATCTACTCCTAAAGCCCACAAGTTTTTTTTTTCCCCAAATGTTGATACTTGCTACTTGCTACTATTAATCTTTAACTTTGGTAAATGATATTTCCCCAAAAGCACAGAAGCAATAAGAATGTTGTATAGCAACTTGAAACGCCTAGAAAGGAACATAACATGGAAACAGTCTTGATATATTGATATTAAAAGAATAAATGAAAACATGTTCTCTTTCATTTAATTATCATCTTAATTAGCATAAGTATTCATACACACAAGAGAATGTAAAATTATGAAGTAAACCCTTCAAATGTGAGTCGGTATTTTCAACTATCTCATACAAATTAGGCAAAAACCATATTTCCATCCTTACATTTTCAGGCGATTCCCACTTTGGTCCATAAATTTTATTTTCACCGCTTTTAGTCCCTAAAATCAAAAAGGCGATCTCGTTTTTGTCCCTATCGTCATCTCACGAATGGAAATAGTCTACGTGGCAAGTAGAGTGCATCGTAGGCACACTAAATGCTAACGTCAGCATTAAAATAATAATGTAATATTTTATTTAGCATTTTAAAAATGCCACGTCATCTTTTAAAAACAAAAAATTAATTTATGAATTTTAGCTAAATGAAAAAAACAAAAAGGAAAAAATAGAAATAAAAACCAAACATAACGCTCCCTCTAGCTCCATCCACCAACGACCTTTTTCGTTTTCCCACTCCCCACTGTAATGGTTTCCATTGGCTCAAAGCAAAACCCCACGACCTGAACTTACACCATTTTTCCATTCCCCTTCATACTTGTTCCCATTTTTCCAAATGTAACGCCCTTGCCCATCTTGCATGTTTCATTTCCAGTACCCTTTGTAAAAGTCGCTGTTCGCGTAACGCTTCTCTCCGTGCCCGTGCTTCCGATCGGAGCTCCATGACCCGTAGTAGGTGTCCCCGTCAGATCCGATTTCATACATATCTAATTTGGTTTGTGCTCATGAGTTTTGGGTTTGATTTTCTTGTTGTTCTTGTGTTTGATTTTCTGGGTTTGTGCTTGAAATTTCTAGGTTTGTATTTTTTAGGTTTTGGAAATTTTGGGTGCTCAGAGTTTAGCTAGAGCGATGGAGAGTAGGAAGAACAATGTTGTTTCGGTTGCAAAGTTTACTGTTCAGAAGTGGGTTTGTTCAAAATACCAATTTGCTTTTTATTTCTCTGCCTAATCTGGTTTTTTTTTTTCTCTCATCTCACATTAGATTTTTTTAAAATATTATTTTTAACCAATCTATGGTATTTCTGGATTTTGGCTAATCGTGTGTGTTTGTGTTTGATATTGCAAGCTGTCTCTTATGTGTGTTTGAATCTGTGTTTCAGAATTTAGCTACCGTTTTTTTTTTCCCCTTCTTTTCTTAGTTTTTTGTTCTTCAGTCAGATTAACAAATAATTGATTAAGATCAAACGATTCTAAAGTCCACTAGATGTTTTTGGGTTTTGAATTTTCTGGGTTTTTGTTCTTGTCTATTCTTCCTCAAGATAAAGCTAGATCTCAATTTATATGATATTTGGTTTTTATTTCTATTTTTTCCTCTCTTTTTTTCATTTAGTTAAAATTCATAAATTAATTTTTTGATTTTAAAAGATGACGTGTCAATTTTAAAATGCTAAATAAAATATTATATTATTATTTTAATGCTAACATTAGCATTTAGTGTGCCAGCAATGCACTCCGTTTGCCATGTAGACTATTTCCATTCATGAGATGATGGTAGGGACAAAAACAAGATCACCTTTTTGATTTTAGGGACTAAAAGCAGTGAAAATAAAATTTAGGGACTAAAGTGGGAATTGCTTGAAAATGTGGTTTTCACCTATAAATTATCTGTGTTGAGACATTGTTTGAATGCAGAGCTGAATTATGACATATTTCCTTTCTTCCATGCTTGTATGTTTCTTTTTCGAGCCTCTGCTCTGTGCTTTCAAGGGATGAATACACTTGCATCGATCAACAGGAGTATAAGCAAGGCTATTAAAGAATTCCTCAGTTTGCTTCACTGAGTTGATTAATAACATTAGCAAGAACAAATAATTATTTTGCATAATTTAACACAATTTTATCAAAATATGCATTTGGGAAATAATAATTTGTGTGTGGAATAGGTAACAAATATAAGTGTACAATCTCAAACTTTTCTTCTTAAATCTGCTCTATATGAAATTGTGGGGCCCGAGGGCCCAGAATCCCCGGCCCACCTTTAGGCAGGCCCAGGGCCCAAGCCGAGGAAGGCGATCTCCCCAGATGGTCGGCCTGAAGGCTTTTTAGTCCTTCCAAAGCCCGAGCCGAGGATACACCTATCCTCGGCACACCTAGCCTAATCTAGTTAGGGGGCAGACTTACTGCAGATGGTCACATCCACACTTAACTATTCTGCCAAGCCCTCCAGGTTCCATCAATGCTGACAAGACCCTTCACTGAAAAGCCTTGGGGGCAGCAACCCCCGGCATGGGAAAGAACCTGTCTGATGGGACAAGTCCTGAACCATTAGCCCGGATGGCCAACAGCTGTAAGGCCAGGATCGAGCCAGAGAGAGTATATAAGTTAAAGAACCCCCCTGGTGAAGGGGGGGCCTCCTCGGACCCCAGCCGAGGAGCAACCCCAGACGGAGAGCAAATAGACGAAAAGTTCGAGGAAGACCGGCTAAGGGCCGGCCGGAGCCAAACCCTTTGCCCCACTCTCTACAAATTCATTGTCGGGGGCCCACCTCTGAAAAAGGAGCCCCCACAATTGGCGCCGTCTGTGGGGAGGGTTAGTGTGCCGGCCGGTGCGACCGGCGATCATCTTAAGGCAGTTACTACTCAGAAGTTGGCGATGCAAAAAAAAAAGGAAGGAGAAAGCAAAAGAAAAGAAGAAAAGAAGAATGGCAGTGCGAAAAGAAAACTCAACAACAAGTAAAAGAAAGGTCCTTTATTAATTCAGAAGAGATTACAAAAGATTACAACTACAATTCTCATTATTTCATAAAGAAAAAAAAACTACAAATACAATCAGAGGCTCAGACAGGCATGTTTTACAAGAACTCCTACCAACTAATCCTACAATTGGAGGCTCAGGCGGACCGGTCTCGGGACTGGCTGGGCAAGAGACTCGCAAAGAATTGCTGTCAGGAATGAAGGAAGTGTCAAGCCGTGCTTTTACCAGCGCCTAGAGAATGGGAGAACTGGACAGTAAAAGCACGGGAAGGGGGGCTAGGGGCTGGCTCACCTTCAAACCAAAGCTTGAACAAAGTGAGGAGCCCCTAGACCCCGGGACACCCTCCCTCGTGATGCTTCCTCGACCCCCTCCGAACTACACGAGCATTGACCGTCGGAGACGGCAATACTCGGGCACCGGCCATGACGAGAGTTCGCTTGCCCCCTTCGTCGGAGGTGCGCTCTGGGGGAGAACGTTAGGTATTTCAACGACGTCCCCCCTGGCCACCATGAGAAACTCGGCCAGTGTTACGCCTAAACTCTGCCGCGCCGGCAGCCCAGTGGGGACTGCGGCCACGGCGGCACTTGGCTCCAGGTCTCCTAACTGCGGTCACAACCCTGGTGGCGGTATCAAAGGGACTCAAAAGGGCGAAGGTGTATATGTCTGTTTGTGGGGGAGAATTCATTGAATGAGGAGAAACGCTCCCCCCAGAACGCCTTTTATGGAGGGCGAAAACCAGCGGGGGCTGAACCGCGCGAAATTCGAAGGGGAATTGTCAAGGGAAATTAATTCCCACCCAGTTCCAAGGGGATTGCCAGCTGCCTGCTGCGTGTTAATTCACGAGGGCATTAATGGAGGCGCGTTACGGACACCGAAGCGTCAAACAGGAAGCGCGGAAGGCCAAGCGACGCCTCGTAAACCAGAAAGATGGGGAGCACGAACCAGAGGCAGGATCAGCCCCACGTGCGAAGTCACAAGCCGACCTGAGGAAAGATAGCTCACGGAAAAGACCCGAGGATAACCCCCCGCCAAAAACGAAGTCCTCGGATCCGAGGACAAAATCCTATTGGAGGCAACAGTGCAGTCGTGGTACAATAGCTCTTGCTCCGGCATCCTGCAAGGGGCTAGGGGGATGGACCCCTACCCGACGTGAGACTGAGTTGCCCAGAGAGGTGAACACTGTGTCCTCACGCTCGAGGCCCACATGGAAACGATGGCAGCAATTGTACCTAGGTCTTGCATGGTCCTCGGACTCAAGCCTACGGGGAGCTGGCCACTCGTACTTAAAGGCAGCAACTGTACCTAGGTCTTGCATGGTCTACGGACTCAAGCCTACGGGGAGCTAGCCACATGGAAACGATGGCAGCAATTGTACCTAGGTCTTGCATGGTCCTCGGACTCAAGCCTACGGGGAGCTGGCCATTCGTACTTAAAGGCAGCAACTGTACCTAGGTCTTGCATGGTCTACGGACTCAAGCCTATGGGGAGCTAGCCACATGGAAACGATGGCAGCAATTGTACCTAGGTCTTGCATGGTCCTCGGACTCAAGCCTACGGGGAGCTGGCCACTCGTACTTAAAGGCAGCAACTGTACCTAGGTCTTGCATGGTCTACGGACTCAAGCCTACGGGGAGGTAGCCACATGGAAACGATGGCAGCAATTGTACCTAGGTCTTGCATGGTCCTCGGACTCAAGCCTGCGGGGAGCTGGCCACTCGTACTTAAAGGCAGCAACTGTACCTAGGTCTTGCATGGTCTACGGACTCAAGCCTATGGGGAGCTAGCCACATGAAAACGATGGCAGCAATTGTACCTAGGTCTTTCATGGTCCTCGGACTCAAGCCTACGGGGAGCTGGCCACTCGTACTTAAAGGCAGCAACTGTACCTAGGTCTTGCATGGTCTACGGACTCAAGCCTACGGGGAGCTAGCCACATGGAAACGATGGCAGCAATTGTACCTAGGTCTTGCATGGTCCTCGGACTCAAGCCTACGGGGAGCTGGCCACTCGTACTTAAAGGCAGCAATTGTACCTAGGTCTTGCATGGTCTACGGACTCAAGCCTATGGGGAGCTAGCCACATGGAAACGATGGCAGCAATTGTACCTAGGTCTTGCATGGTCCTCGGACTCAAGCCTACGGGGAGCTGGCCACTCGTACTTAAAGGCAGCAACCGTACCTAGGTCTTGCATGGTCTACGGACTCAAGCCTATGGGGAGCTAGCCACATGGAAACGATGGCAGCAATTGTACCTAGGTCTTGCATGGTCCTCGAACTCAAGCCTACGGGGAGCTGGCCACTCGTACTTAAAGGCAGCAACTGTACCTAGGTCTTGCATGGTCTACGGACTCAAGACTACGGGGAGCTAGCCACATGGAAACGATGGCAGCAATTGTACCTAGGTCTTGCATGGTCCTCGGACTCAAGCCTACGGGGAGCTGGCCACTGTACTTAAAGGCAGCAACTGTACCTAGGTCTTGCATGGTCCTCAGACTCAAGCCTACGGGGAGCTGGCCACTCGTACTTAAGGCAGCGACTGTATACAAGGAGCTATCTATTTTACGACAGAGTCAAGGTACTGCTCAGTCCGAGGATCCATTCCCGTGAAGAAATTAACTACCTAATGAAGGGCCTAATGGTCGATCCGACCACTCAAGAAAGGACCAGTCAAATCGACGACCTTCCGGACCATAGGGGCCGAGGTTTGCAAAACCCTCCTCCCCGTCCGAGGATACGTGCAGCAGGGTTTTTGAGGGGCTATTGTGGGGCCCGAGGGCCCAGAATCCCCGGCCCACCTTTAGGCAGGCCCAGGGCCCAAGCCGAGGAAGGCGATCTCCCCAGATGGTCGGCCTGAAGGCTTTTTAGTCCTTCCAAAGCCCGAGCCGAGGATACACCTATCCTCGGCACACCTAGCCTAATCTAGTTAGGGGGCAGACTTACTGCAGATGGTCACATCCACACTTAACTATTCTGCCAGGCCCTCCAGGTTCCATCAATGCTGACAAGACCCTTCACTGAAAAGCCTTGGGGGCAGCAACCCCCGGCATGGGAAAGAACCTGTCTGATGGGACAAGTTCTGAACCATTAGCCCGGATGGCCAACAGCTGTAAGGCCAGGATCGAGCCAGAGAGAGTATATAAGTTAAAGAACCCCCCTGGTGAAGGGGGGGCCTCCTCGGACCCCAGCCGAGGAGGAACCCCAGACGGAGAGCAAATAGACGAAAAGTTCGAGGAAGACCGGCTAAGGGCCGGCCAGAGCCAAACCCTTTGCCCCACTCTCTACAAATTCATTGTCGGGGGCCCACCTCCGAAAAAGGAGCCCCCACAGAAATAATTATATTACCACCTCCACATTACTTACATGGCTATTTTCAAAATTGGACCAGCTTAAATTGGTATTAGATTGGAACAAGACTTTGTTCTAGAATTTCTTTCCATGTAATTCCATCCTTTAGAGTTTTAAAGTATATGTCGTAGTCCTTCTGTCATGACCCGAATCCATGGAACATGAATTTAGATGCATGACTAACTTGCTAAACTTATATTACTCTATAAACATAACTAATCCAAAATAAATTAAACTCTAAAGAAACAATACTCTTTATAAAAAAAATTTATTAAAAAAAAAAAAAAAAAAAAACCTCTTACAAAAATCCAAACTCCACAAATTGGAAATAATCTCCACTATATCAAACATGAATTACAAAATAAAGGTAACTAAAATTCAATAAGTCTTTAACTAATACTGAAGTCGCCTACAACTTCCACGCTCTAACTTGCACCTTACAAAGCGATCCAAAGGTTCTATATTCCCAACTACACTTTAATCTAAAAACAGTAATTGATGAGATGAGCCACACATCTAGTAAGTAATTATACAAAATACACAACATGATAGAGTCAAGCAAATACAAGTATTTTGATTTTTCACAAACTCATTCAATGATATCAAATATAATTATTCTAGAACATATAAAGAAACACTTAATACATATATAATCACCCCTTAAAATCATTCGAAAACACATACAAATAATTGATTAGAGCATAGTGTCACATATATACATAACATATTCTCACATACAATCCTGTGAGCAGATACCAACATCAAACCCCTATTGGTGAGGGATCAACACATATTCTCATATACAATCCTGTGAGCGGATATACACATATATCTAATCAATTCTAAAAACACTTATTTTGAGTCATATATCACAAAGCAAAGTTTATACAAAATAGAATACTTTCTTAATATTAACAATTATTCCAAATAATAAAGGCAAATCGAATATCTCAATATTAAATTGATACATAAATCAAAGGATGCTTAACTCTCTTAGGGAATGAATAAGAACTGAAAAGTTTATATAAATATTTTTACAATTCTTGAGTAAGTTTGAAAATTCGATTTGCTAAAAGAAATATTTTAAATACAATTTGGAAAATAGGAATATGACTTTGAAATCACTTGGCTTTAAACAAATTCAAAGATCAAGAACCTTTTTAGAAAACTTACTTTGAAACTCAATTATTTTCTGAAAATAGTTTAGTTTAGAAATCATCTTTTAAATGAGATTCGGACCTTCAAAACATTATTTAGAATTCAAAGTTTCTCTTTAAAACATTATTTAAAATTCAAAGTTTCTCTTTCAATGATCTAAAAATGCTTTTGATAAACTTTAGAAAACATAAGCTTAAAAGAACATAACTTTTAAAAACCTTTAACTTCTAAGAACCTAAAGAACACAACTTGTGCATATTATGTATAATTACTTACAACACTTAAATCACTCTGAAATTCTAGTCATAGCACCCACCAAAAGTCTCAGTACACTCTTATATAGGACCTATAATCAATCATAGAAATTACTTAATATCCTCTACAAAATATAAATCTTACTGAATTATACAAACTGTCTCACTAAGACTATACTTTGCTAAACTAAATGATAACACTAATGCAAAGCATCATTACCCGAAATTATGTTTCCTCAAATTTATCAAAACTCAGAGGCAGTAGCCAATACTTTAGAATTTAATATATAACCCCAATGAAAACTATGGGCCAAATCTAATATGACTTTGTTCATGGACTTAATATCATTGACCCTAATGGATTTAATATCACAATATTTTGGGATGAAATTACAATTCAGATAAAAACAAGTCTGTCAATATTCTTCAAAACGAATTGTAGTAGTGTTGAAACTGAATGGTTCATTATGTTTGGACTAGTCAAAGTCTAGGCAAAGACTACCAAGGCCATTAATCCATCAATCAGAGATAATAGACTCTGACAAAAAGTGATCAACCTAGTGTGAACACTGCGTGGGATTTTGGTATAAACTATTGAGTAAAAACAAAAGAACTTTTTGGTATAAAACCGGATATATGTGTGATTATCATTGCAGCCCAATACTCTTACAATCTTTCGAAAAATGACAAAAGCCATACTCTTGGATTTAATAACTTTGGCTTTTGTTCTAGAATACGTACAGTGGCAACCTAGGATTCAAGGACTAACGCAACAGTGTAAACCAAATTCTAGGAAAATATATCTCTTTGAAAAAAAATCTACATATCACTAATGTTTGTAAGATAAAATTCTAACTTTTTAAAATTCTTTGTTTCTAATAGAAGAAAAATCATAACTGGAACAATTGGTTGCTTCTTCAATTAACTCCAAGGAAAAATACACATCCTAGCCTTCTTAGTGATGAAACCCTTCTTATGAAAACCCTAATTTATCTTTTCCTCCACTTTACATTTTAACGCATCAAAGATGTGGGCTTGGTGGGGTAGTGGGCTAGAGTTTAAAACCTACTTGAGCTTATCTCTTTAGTCTCCAAAAAGCCCATAAAACATCTTCCTCTTTTATTTATTTATTTATTATTTTAATTGCCGTACTAAGTTATATGCATTAAAACTTTAATTTTCTCACCTATTTGTAGTACCACAAAATTGTCTACTCCCATCTTACTGTGCACACACACATATAGTACCTCAACTCTATATTAAAAACATAAAGGTACGGTGATAATCATAGAAACAAAATTGGGGTATTACACCTTCTCTAAAGGTGGGTTTTCTGGGTCCACTGTAAAAGGCTCACTAAATGGAGTCACGCTTTTAACCTGCAAAAGATATAGAAGAAAGTGATGATATCCAAAATCTCCAATAAATGAAACTTGCAACACTTTATATTCACAAGTGAAATTTGATTAAGCAAGAGTAAATTTAATAATATGATCATCATCTTTTATCTTATATATATATATATATATATATATATATATATATATATATATGTATATGTATATGTATGTATGTATGTATGTATGTATGTATTCTTTTTTAGTTAATATGAAAAAAAAAGTTTTATTAAAGTGCAAACCAGATCAAATTCAAGTTGTTATGCAACCAGCTTGATATTACAATCAAGGATGTCTTAAGTATTCTTGTTTTGGTAATAGGTATAGGGGCAAGTTCCTACAATGTCGGACACAAGTAATTATTATTCCAATACTAGTGGGCATTTGTGTGACCTTGACCATCGTGCCCTTAAGACATCCTTGAAACTTTATACTTTTGGTAGGAGGTTTTATGGTTGTCATTGTTGGTCGCCAGTAAGTACCATATCCAGTTATAACAAAATTTACGTTTGTGCAGTAAGTCAGCAATTCGTTGTATCGCTTTTTAAGTGCTTTATTTTAATGTACAGGATGATGACTGCGCATATAAGTTCTTCAAATGGTGGGACACCAATATTTGTATGCATGGCGCAGCAACAACACCTATTGTTAGGAAAATTCAGGTGGATGGAGTCTGAGGTGGAAGTTGCTAATAAAGAGTTGAAGCAAGCTCGTGGCACGGAAGAAGCAGCATTGAAACGGGAACAAGATGCAAAACAAAGGGTTAAAAGAGCCAAGGTTGCACACAGGATTATTGAAGAGAAAGCAGAGAAGTTTAAGAGAGCTCTAGTAATATCATGGATGATGTTTGGAGTATTGCTTATTTTTGTCTACTAAGTTTGGGGATCTTGGTGTTTGCCATATGTAGACACCGCATTTTGTACCCCTTACGACTTTAACCCCCGTTCCCCAATGAGACCAAAATTCTAAGACCCAAGGTTGATTTAGGGCCCAATCAGATTACAAATTAACTTGAGAGGTGTTAAAATGGAAAATATAACTCATTAATGAGGAAAAAATCTATTTTTGGAAAATAAATGCCAAGGAAACCCTCGGCCTGTGTACGCTAGCATGAGTTTCAAAGTGGAGAGGCCACATTTTGTCATCTGCGTCTTGAGTTTCATGTGCCATCAAATACAAATATCCCAACACAATTGCATATGTTATGTATATAGTTTTATAAAGGGCCACTTGGATCCTTTATTGGTATATTGTGGAATAAAAGGGTGAGGTCTAAACCATCTCATCCTTAGCTGCAGCTACAAGCTAGGAAGGGTGTGATTATATAGAAGTAGTTATATAATGGCAAATTCTTGAAATAAGAGTGTTGGAAATCATATTTATCAGGCAGAGGCAAGGGGCAGGGAGCTAATCATGTGATCACGAAGCTTTAACAGTCTTTCAAACAGTATCATATTCTAAGAAAATGAAGATTAATATTATACATTATTGGATTGTACTTGGTGGTAATTTAAGTTTGTACAACATCAAATGCTTATCAAAGGAAATATATAGAAGTCATTCATCTTTGGACAAACATATATTAAAACCATACTGACTTTGATTAATTACATGGAATCCGTGTTATCAGTAATGAAAAACATCCATTTTTTTTTTTTTACATTATTTCTAATATGTCGCAGTACAGCAAAAGCACACAAACTACAGCAAAAGCACACAAATTCTATTTAAAATTTTATGGAGAACACAAACTACAGCACAAGCACATAAATTTTGTTTAAAATTTTATGAAGCAAACAAACTACAGCACAAGCTGAAAGCTCGAAAATGTGTTGAAAACACAAGAGCTGTTTAGACCCCCAAATTAAAGTTACGCATCAACTGATTTTACACTAACTTAATACTAAGTGCGGAATAGTGTAAAAGTGAGCGGATAAACAAACAAGCTACTCTAATCCATAATCTAAGCAATACAGTAGTAAAATGGAAAGAAAAAGAGTAGGGAAGAAAGATGCAAACACAAGATAACACACCGAAGTGTTATCGAAGAGGAAACCAAAGAACTCGGCGAAAAACCTCTTCGCCGCCCTCCAAGCGATAATCAATCCACTAGACAATCAGTTGGGATACATGGGTTAGCAAGAGACCCTCTAAGCCTAATCTACCTGATGTATCTAAGCCCTCTAAACTCCTACTCCAACAAGACTTCTCGAAACCGTGCCTTGTCTAGCTCTCCGGATCTCGCAACAAGCTCCATATTCCATTTGCCATCCTTGGCTTCTTCTAATGCTTTCCAGCAGCACCAAAACTTCACTTGACACTCTGAAAGGGTGTGGTAAGTGTTTGAGCTATCAATCTCTCAAAGGTATGGAAATAGAGAGGTAGGAGTTGAGGAAATTCCACAAGCAAATGTATAGAGGATTGTGGGTATAAAAATCTCTAACTTTCAAGGTGTTTGGCTAGGGTTTTCTCTCAGAAGCACTCCTCAACATTTATGGTAATGTAGGTATAAATAGTGTAGGCACAAAAAGTGTGTATCATAATGGACAGGCTGGCAGAACAGAATGTCTTATGTGTATCTTGCGGGAAAACCTCACCCACGAGATACTCGCGAGACACAGCTGTCTCCATCTTGGCTTGACTCTTAGCATTCCAGCATGTGCAAGGCACATAAGTCACTTCACGGGATGCTTAGTCGCGAGATACCCGTGAGAACACTTTAGTCTTCAATAGCTTGAGTCTTCACACTCTCTCTTTCTATCACACAACCCTTAGAATCAAATCCCACAATAAATATAGGGTACAAAAGATTGAACAGTAATTACAATCAAATTTGTCACGGAATAAAAGCCAACAAAAACAAATAGTTGTAAATAACAACTTTACACAAGCACACAAATTTTTTTATAAAATTTTATGAAGCACACAAACGAGCACATATCCTAACCCACTGCTTCACATCTCCTTCTCCAACTACCCAAAGCATGTATATAAGCAAAGCAGCTAAATGCATTTGGACTCTATTTTAGATTGACTAGTAAGGGCAAGAGCTAGCAAAGCAGCTAATGCTGATAATGCTAATGGCATTTGTAGTGGTAGCTCTCTAATCGATAGAATAACAAAAAAAAAAAAAAGTTTATAAATAATGAAGTGAGCCCCATACATTAGATTTTTGAGAAAAGATAGGGAAAATAAAGCTTAAGCCTTTACATTAGAAGTTAAAAGGGTCCACTTTAGCTAATTAAAAGAGAAAAATAGAAAATTTTTGAGTTAATGTTTCATTTCTACAAAATCAAACAAAGGATATGTAAGGAAAGATATATAAGTTTTGAGATTTAAGTTTATTTTCCTTCGATTTTCAAATGGAACAAGTAATTACTAGTAAAAACTAAAAGGGTCATCAACGTCAGTCCACGGTGAAAACCCATTTTAACATCCAAAGTAGAATACCAAAAAAATTCATAAAACAGAAATTAAAATGAACAAATTTGATAGTGGATAGGGAAAATGGAGAGGGAAAGAAATAGTTTGCATCTGGGAGAAGATCACAAAAGTAAGGGCTTGTTAGGGAAAGCTAATGGTGACAGAGCTCAATGTCGCCGGTGAAGATTTTGACACTCCTCAATATTTTTTTTTTCAATCATGGAGTGTTCATCTCAGGTGGTTTTAGTGCTTCGGTTCAAATTCTCATATGTCGCTGGAAATGAAGAAGATGAAATGTGAGAGGAGGCGAAGGGGGGGAAGTGGGAAAGAGGGAAAGTGTTGCGGAAAATTTAGGGGAAGAAATGAACTAAAATGAGGAGAGCAACGGTAATATCAACGAGACTTAAGATGATTTGACAATGCACTGCACGTGGGTCCCATGAAGTCACTCCATTTACCAAACTGCCACTAAAAATCAATTTTGAACTTTTGGAAACACAAAATTTTTGTTCTTGGTTTACATCACCCAAACTTAAATTTTTGAGTTTTGAGTGATGGAAACAACACTAAAAAACCAAGCCAAGCACTCTTTTTTTTTTCCTGTGGGTCCCACGATTTTTGGATTATGGGTGATGGAAACTAAGTTATATAACTCAGTTTCCATCATCCAAACAACCTCTTCCTCCCTATGATGATGAGCACCTAAAAGGTGGGTAGAAGGTCCAAGACCAACTTAATAAGGTCTTTATTTGAATTTATTGGACAAAGATCAAATCTCATGCCCCGCTTACTTGCAAACCAAAAGACTTTGGCAACAAGGCATTTAAAGAATGAATGTGCACAATAATCAAACCCATAAAGAGCATAACTTGGATCACCAATGCCAATTTTTTTTTTTAGGAGGTTCTCTGTAGTAGGTAAGGAATTGGAACTAATCCTCCAAAGCAACATTTTAATTCTTCTTGGAGCTTTGAGCTTCCGTAGCCTTTGCCAGTGTATAGAAGAACTAGAGGATGATTTTATATTAATGGAACACTTGGTTTAATAAGATGTACTCATACTTATTTACCTTCAGGATTGGGAAAATGATTAGGTACTCCTAAGTACAAAATTATGACATTCCTTCCTTTTACATGAATGATGGATCTCAAAAAATTAAATTAATGAAACTCATTATTATGTGTGTTGGGTTCAAATAGATTGACCCCGGTTAATTAATTCAATTACTCAAGTTGATTAATTAGGTCAAATTACATGCAAATCTTGGAGGCACCAACAAGTCACCAAATAACTAATATGTAGCAGAAAATAAATTAACAAGGTGATTTGTTGACAAATTGGGAAAACCTCTTGTAAGGCAAAAACCTCACTGGATAAATTTAAGGTCACCACTCCCAAAAATCCACTAATCAATAATTAAGCGGTTACAAGTATGAGAAATCTTACAAATACCCTAACCTATCCCAATATACCAACCTACAGTTGAACTTTCGTTTCAATACTTAATTGAACTTGATATTGTAGTAATCTTCTTTCCTTTGTTGCATAAATCTCCAATCTGTGACTAACTCCTTTGCAGAGATCCTAGTATGTGACTAACTCTAGCAACTTGATTGATTGTTGTTGGCTGCAAAGTTCTTCACTTCATAAACAATGAAGATCAAGAAGCATTTGGTTACAAAACCTTAAGGCGTACAAAATGCAATAGCTTCACACAGAGTGTATGAGTTCTAGGTCTCTATTTTTGTATATGATGACTTTTAAAATAAGTCTTATGTATGACTAGGGTTGTAAGAAAAGAAATCTTAATCATTCAAGTCATCATGGGCCAAATTTCAGATTTGGAATTTCTGAAATCGTAAATCTCGATAGATCGACCTTGTGTCGAGCTTCTCATAAATCTTCGATTGCAACATCTATCGAGCTTATGTCGAGACTTAATGAAACAATTTTTCTTCAATTGTTTCTTGGATCAACCTTCATGACTTTAATAATACCACTTGATATGTTTGAACAACATACTTCTTAATATATTAAACCCAACTTAGATCTACCAAATTACAAGTAAAGTGCGTTTTATTAAAGGATTAGCCAATTACATAGAAAATATGACGCAAACAATGTGAAATGAGAGGATACCACATGGGGCATCTTTCATTATCAAGAATCCTACTTTCTTAGGAATGTTATCATATTTATAATCAAAGCAAATGTAAACATGCTTACTTTTTCAAACCAATGCGATTGGTGGCCTAGTGGCTGGGCCTTGGGCCAACAAGACTCTATCATGCAAAGTGTCTTGGGTTCGAGTCACCCCTCACTCCCCACTAACAGCGTGTTAGTGCTCTTTATACTTAATCAAAATGAGGTCTTACCTAGGAGAGGTTATGGGCTATTATCATTACGCCTAGTAGGTAAGTCACATTGGTTGTACTCACCCAATTTTCTTTTTTTAACAAAAATAAAAAGTTACTTTTTCGTGCATTCGAATTTCAAAGCATCATATATCTAAAAAAAATTTGGACGCAGAGAGACATTAAATTTCCCAAATTAAACATACAAAAAACTCATTTTTTTTAAAAAATGAAAAAGGTTAAAAGATGTCCTATGGGCATTGGTTTAGGAAATATTTTTAGAAATTTTTTATGGAAAAATAAAAAAAGCAATTGATTTTTTTTACAGCTTTTTATATTTCCTATAAAAGTATTATCAAATTATTCCTAAAATGATTCATTAACAAATGCCCTAAACGCACACGTTAATCAAACTTTTTTTTTTAATAATGAAGGAGAATATTAACAGATGTCCTAATAGCATTAGTTTATGAAGTATTTTTAAAAACTTTTTTATGGGAAAAAAGTACTATAATTGATTTTTTAAACTGTTTTTTATATTTATTATAAAAGTGATATTAAAACTTTGTTAATATTATCCATTAACCAATGTTAGAGTACCAATAACCAGGCCCATAATGAAATGCATCAAAGTCAAACTACTATAAATGTCACTTTAATGCTATAACCACAAACTATTTTACAACATTTTTACAAAATGTTGATGTGGCCAAACTCTTATTGGTTTTCATCTAGGCCTATCATTAATATCATATTTTTATTTACCAACAATTATTCACCACATTAGCAATTTGTAAATAATAATCAACTCCCGAAGTTATCTTTACAAAATTATACAGAACTAAATAATAATCAACTCCCGAAGTTACAATATTGGTTGTGGTTGTGATTATCTGGAATGGAATTGCTCCTAACGGGCTTTTTATATTTGTAGTTTTGCTTCTTTTCTTGTTAAAAGAATATTGCAGTTTATCCAATAAAAAGGTTAATAAATTTCCTTGTCCACCCATTCCACTGTACAGCTTCACTCTTTGGTGATGTGAACCAAGGGGTAGTTGAACAAGCAAAAGGCTAGGGAAGGCTAGGCTAGTCCCTGTATTTGAGCCCAGACCCAATAAATCCCGAATGGTCCCCAAATATTTTCATTATTTATAAGGGATCTTTCACAACAGATATTTTTGAATCTGTGTGGGCTTGGATGATCTCACAGAATGTTGGGCTGGATTTACTGTGGGGTTGGTTGAAAAAACTTATTACTGTTCATTCTCCAAAATCCATATTCTACAGTAAAACATTGTGGGCCTGGAGTGAGCTGAGATAAAGCCCAATGTAATCGGAATTTCAAGAATTTTGTACTTAGTTTGACCCAAAACCAATAACATATGCGCTGAGAGATATCCCCTGTTCTCACCAAATAATAGCCCAGGTTCAAATCGAAATTAAGAAGTTTATGAGCATTAGCATCTGGGCACTTGAAAATTTTGCCATTTCACACTCAAAAAAGTTAATTTATCTATTTCACCATAGACTTTCATAATTCATCCAACATCCCAATTTTTTTAAATAAAATAAATCTACAAATCATGAACAATATAAAGAACAGAGAGGGTGAGTAAGAGGTTAAAAAAAAAAAAAAAATTATGTTTACAGACCATGAACAATATTTTCTAAAAGTAACAACTTGATGTAGCTAGGTTGCAAATTTTTTTAGAAATAGCAATCTGGGTAATGCTTGCTTTTGGTGATTTGATGGTTTAAAATAGCAATTTGGGGATTTTTACACCCCCTAAATGCTAATGCTCTTAAAAGGGATAAAAGGTTACGCAAAGTACAAATATACTTTACTTAAAGTATTTGCACCAGACAATAAAAAATGGAAAAATGAATCAATTTTACACATCTATGTTCCAAAATCACCCACATTAGTTTATTTAAAGATATGTAAATTTGCAAAGTTGCTTAGTAAAGGTGTAAATTTATACTAACACTATTCATTTTGCATTTATTTTTTAATTTATTTTTTACATATCCCGAGAATGAAGAAAGATAGTGAATGATGATTGTTGTGTGTGAAAAAGAGAAACAATTAAAAAAAATTGATATTTTAATGAAATAGAGTTTAGAATAGATGATATGATGTGGGTATTTTTTATAAGGAAATACTAACAAGTGCCCTTAGGGCATTAGTTAAGAATCCAATTAAAGAGAGTTTTGACATCACTTTTATGGGAAATAAAAAGCTGTCAAAATATTAATTGCTTTTTTTTTCTTTTCCCATAAAAACTTTCTTTAACTGGTTTTTTAACCAGTGCCCTAAGGATACTCAATAGCATGACCCTTTTTTATCAAGTAATTATATAAAATATAAAATGTAGGTTTTTATGCTAAAGTAAACAAAAAAATTTGTATGAGTTCATTTGAATGCTCTAACTAAATAAATATGGATTTTTAGATGAGTTGTTACTGTAGTACCTAGAGATGATTTGAATGCTCTAACTAAATAAACTTTTCTTATTCTCAAATATAATTTTCCCAAAATGCTATTTTTAATAATAAAACAATTTTATATTTCCAAAAAAAAAAAAAAAGAATCCCCTCAACATTATACAAAACCAAAAGTTACACAACCAATAGCAGGCACACACAAACCCACCCATAGGAGAGGATGGGAAGACGGAATAGTTGTTATTAGCTCATAAGCATTGGTAGCAAATTACTTAATTTTTCTCCATATTTTAAAATAAGAACATACTTTTTCTATTTTAGCTAACTACTTTTTCTTCTCATTTAAATTAGATTACTTATAAACCCTATTTTATATAAACATATTTTCTACATCAATTTTATATCATTCCTCTCACTTTTAAAAACACCCACTTTACTTTATTACAGTTATTAAGACACAAAAACAATAATAATAATAATAAATGTTTAGGGAATATTAATGAACAATACTCTCTAAAATAGTGAGCCATTGTAGTTAAAACCTATCTTGAAAGGGAAATAGGTGAGTTAAGGGCGCTTGTATTAGTGATTGTATAATAGAAAAAGTACCATATTTTAGCCAACAAGCCTAAAATTTACTTACACCAGGTCATGCAAAGTTGTATAAAAAAAATACATAGTTGCTATAGTAACCAAGTAAATTTACACTGACAATATTCATTTTGCATTTTGTTTTTTATTCTTTCTTTACGTGTAATGAAGATAAAGAAAAATAGTGAATGATAGTTGTTGTGTGTGAAGAAAGAGAAACAATTAAAAATTTTGATATTTTAATGAAAATGTAATGCAATATAAATAATCTAATGTGAGAAGTATGTAAAATAGAAAAAGTAGGTTCTTATGCTAAAGATATACATAAATTTTTGTACAAGTTTATGCGAATGCTCTAATGCAAGTATATTTTTAGGTGTTTTTTGGTTTTGGTTACCCATATTCACCTCTTGCCCTATTTTAGGTAATCTGCTACCAATGCTAGGTCTCACCTAAGATTAGCAAGTAAGCAACCACTTAGGGCCCCCATTGAAAAAAGGCATCCAAATTTTCACCAATAGAGATATCCATGTACCAATGGAAGGTATTAATTAAGCCTCAAATATTCGCTAATAAATAAAAAGTAATTTTTTTATCAAAGAAAAACTGAAAAAAGAAAAATACTTTCATTGGATGTGGCAATGACTATTTGTTTTTATTAATTTTAGAGTGTAGAACTCATTAATTTTCTACACACAAATACTGAAAGAACTTATTAATCTCCCACTGGTAAATAAATTTATATTCAAATTTTATGTTGAAATATTAAGTATGCAATTTTATTAAAATTTTCAATCATAATTTTTTAGAATTTGGTTGCTTCACGTAATAGATAATATTTATTTATTTTTAGTTGTATAATCATTGAGTAATGAATTATCAAAAAAAAAATCATTGAGTAATGTGATAGATTGATTTTAATTTAGTATTATGCATAAAAAATAGATGTTAAATAAAAAAATAAGTTTTTTTTATTAATATAAAAATATAAATCACTTAAAATAGTCGTTTTAAATTCCATAACACCTTGAGTCCTCTGTATCTAACGGAAAGAAGGGCTTTGGACGTTTCCCAACAGAATTCCGTGTAGGGCCTACATATCATCAAATCACTATAATGGCATTATAATTAATTATTTTCAAGTTCAACTACAAATATTAAAATTTTAGTACAATACGGACGCATGTCTTATAATAACAGTGTCTCAATATTCAATACAACCATAAAGACAAGACAAGCGTATCTGCAATCAAAATAAAATACAGACACCATATCATGAATAAAATAAATAATTTTGTTTAAATTAAATATGATAAAATTTCAAAATACTAATTAATTAATTTTTTGTGTAAAGGAATTTAAATATTAGATTTCTTATTTCATATTAAGAAACTTTATAATTGAATTAATTAAATTCACGTAAAATAAATAGAATAAAAAACCAAAACCTTCCCATTAAAATCCGGCGGAAGATGAGCAGTTCAAATTATAACATGAGACATTTTCAACAAAAAATAAATAAATAAATAAAATAAATAAAATATAATGTGAGACCCAATAAATGTGTGACTATTTGGGGGTTGCGAGTTGCGACTTTGCCACCACTTTAGGACCGTGGAATTGTGACCGGGGATTTTTTTAATTTAACTTTAAATATATTTTTGTTTTGGCCACTCAGACTCAGTTCTTTGTTGCTTCTTCTGTCATTAATCCATTGGTTCAAGAGAAAGGTGTATAAATCGTATTGGTTAGAATAGATTCTGCAATTTGCAACGTCATGTAAGATCGGGCGGCCAGAAATTCATTCTTCATGCGGTAATGATTGGGTAATTGATCACGTCAGCATCTGAATAGAATTGTTTCTCCGCACCCCTCCGAAGAATGTTTTATTTAAGACAAAAGTGGGTATACGTAGAATTACGCCCATTTTTATAATTATTTGATGCGATTGATTATAAATTGTGAGAAAAAAAGGGTGGTGATTTATATGAAAGTAGAAATTTTTTTCAAGGAGGCCAAGTTATATATATATATATATATGTGTGTGTGTGTGTACGTGTATGCCCATTATATTTATTTTTTATAAGTATATTATATATATATATATATTAGTCTTAACTTATAGCGTCCATTTTTTATGATAGTTCTTTATCATTAGACTAATACACCAATCAGTTTTTGGTGTAAGTAGAAATTGAATCTCATATCTCTTATTTACCATCAAAGACTTTACTAGTTGAACTAATTAGAATCTACAATTATATTTATTTATTACTCATACATGAAGAATATTTGTAATTTTGATTTAACATATGATATTTTTTTACTTAAAAACAAATTTACGTCATATAAGCCTATCTTTGGAAAGAAAAGAGAGAGAGAGAGAGAGTAAGTTTCGACATATCTAAAAATATACAAGTCAATTAAATAAAAATAGAACATAATTAAATTACATATGGTATACATTAGATACATTTTGTTTGAATGAGCTACGCATGATATAAGAGTAATTAGAATGAACAAAAATTGATTAGTTTGCTATATAAATGCATTGCATGTTTTTAGTTAAAAAAAAAAAAAAAAACTAGGGGGGCATTATTTAAATTTCATGTACAAATTCCCCCCCCCCCCCCCCCAAACATACAAGAAGGAGGGAGGAATTCTGAAAATTCCAAAGGGGCCAAGGCCCCATCCCTCAGCTCTTGTGTGTATAGTTTTAGTTATCTAACTTTTTTAATAGTCATGTGATTTATTTAAGTAATGCACATTGATAGTTTTATAATTAACTATGTAATTTTTTGGAAAAATAGCTCAAAACATGTTTAGGGTGCGTTTATATAAACTATTGGAAATGAGTGTTTTGAGTTCAAAATGCTCTACAAGAAATTGTGATTGTAAAACAAAGTTTTGAGTTTAAAAACATTTTTTTTAAGCTCTCAAAATGTCTAACCAAACAGACCCTTGGAGCCAAATGTTTTTCTAATAAATATGATTTTTTTTTTTTGTTTCTTTTTTCAAAATTTAAGTATCTATTATACCATCACATCACATCATATATACATATATGGGCAAATTACACTTCCCTTCCTTGAGGTTTGAGTAAATGGCACTTACCCCCAAACCTAAAAGATAAAAACACTCATACCATGAGTGTTTTTACCTAGAAGGTAAAAAAAAAAAAAAAAAAAGGGAGAATTTACATTTTATACCTAATAATATCCTTAGAATTTTTTTTTTAAAAAAGTTAACAAAATATAAAAGTAACTATCAATAGTATTTCAAATATATATATAGGAATTATATTATGCATCTTATTGTAGATTTTTAATTGTATCCATGCATATGCATAAGGTTACAAACTAGTTTAGAATAATGTAAAAAGTATAAAACCAAAATTTTATGTATTTATAATATTAATTACATTATTATAATACTTCTCATTTTTAGTTCTTAGTCCAATTCAAATTTTAAAACCATAATAGATCCCTATAATTAAAATGAATTTTATTTAATTTGTAGATCATAGTAAATTAACTACATTATTTAATTTTTTTTCAAAAGAAAAAATACAAAAAGAAAAACCTAATAATGATGAGATTATGTTGCCAACTGTGAGGGTCCTTTTTTGGACAGTGTCCAGGCCCAAGTAGAAGCAAGGACCCTGGGCCTTTTAGTTGTTGTTTTAAGGGACAGGATTTGATTCATTGCAACTAAATGGGCTAATTACAAACCAAGTGGTGCGCAGAGTAAGAATCCTACAATACATACATACCAACAAGCAAGAAATATATATGCATGGAACAGTAAGAAACAGTAAAGAAGCAATGTGATAAACAAAAGACACAGAATGAACGTTAAGGATCCATAAAACAATGTGAGATATTCCATTATTTTTCTTAATTGTGTATTACAATATGCTCACTAAGATGTATTACAAGGTCCAGATAAGCTCAAAAATCATAGACTTAGATGGCTCTCCAAGCCTCTAAAACTCGTAAAGTTTGAATCTCTTTGAATCCGAGTATATTATATAGTGGCTGTTTGAGGATACCGGACAATATTTTCCTTTCTTTTGTTACTTTCTTTGGGTTTTTTTTACAGAGTTTTCTCAATGATTCTATTCTAATTCACTATTGCTGAATGCCTCTTTTTATAGTGTCATCTTGAGGTTTCGGGGTACCACTGATTCCCCTCCTTTGCCCCCTGGGTAACAAAGCCAATGTTGTGCTAGCAACTTTAGTAGCTAGTCCCTTCATTGTTTCTCATCGCAAAAGTCTCTTGCTGACTTTCTATTCTAGAGTGCCCCTAGAAAGTTGACCTCTAATCTCTTTTCCTTCAAGGCTACTAAACCTCACATTTTCAGACTCAGTTTTTTTTGGTTGCCTTTCCATTTTTCAATTTTCCAAAGTAGGCTGACTCCATCCCAACTAGGTTGAAAGTTTTCCCAACTACTTCTCTTCATGGTTCTTCTATTTGGGTTCCTTGAGGTACCAGCCCTTTGTTTATGAATTGTTAGTCTCCAAGCTTTCTAATTCCTTTTTGCATCATTAGGTGGCTAATAATGATGTATCTGTTTTTCGTTCCTTGTGTTTCTTGGCACTCCATTTGAGCTATCTTAATCTCATCCTAGTTTTGTTACACGTCCCGAGGACCCTGAGCTCCTAGCAGTCCCTGGGTATCCCGGCCTAGTTCTTATCGCTAAATTCCCTAGTAATTTTCTGATCTTGGTGGGCTAAGCTTTTTTCTTTCTTTCCTTCGTTTCATGGGCCCTAAGGCCTATCCATTCATAGGTCTTGGGCTTTTTCCTTATTGTGAGCTTAAGTCTTTTATTATTTTTTTCATAGAGTTCAACTCACTATGCCATTTTGGGCCTTGGTCTAACATTGTAACTTTTTAAACTTCAACATTTAGCCCCCCGAGCTCATGGGTTGTTTGCAGCCCATGCATGAGTAGACCAGAGCCTCAATTTCTATAGGAATTCCTTCTTTACTATTTTGATTAACCTCAGGTTCCCCCATCTTCTTCCTTCAGGGTCTTGTCTTTCTCGCTACTTTCGGGTATCCTAGTTTTCTTTGCATGTTGCACTTCTTTCTTTTTGTAACTCCCCCCTTACACGGGACGTGGCAGTTGAATGTTGAAGTGAAAACTTCCTCTACCCATTTTTCATGTTTCCCGTGACTCCCATTAATAATTGCTAATAACTATCCTCTTTAAAATTAAATTTTGGCAACTGGCGCACCTCTCCATATGTTGTTTTCTCCAACTGCTCTTTGCACCATTGTTGTAGCCACTTCATATTTTCTTTTCACTTTCCAGAGTCTTCTATTCCCAAGCTTATCTTTTTCTTTCCAATTAGTCTGTTTCTCTGTTTTCTTCTTCTGTGTTCTTCATTCCTTTGATTTCCCTATTTCCCAGTACATTTGTTGTTCTATGGCTTCTTCTTCCTCACAAAAAAGAATGGAGCATACTCCCAGTCCTTCCGAGGGTGAAAGTTCTTCTAGGTCTGCACAGGGCAAGTCACAAGGGGTCACGGAGCACCCAGCTTTCCCTTTACGAGACCCGTGGTACACCCCCAGCTTGTTTTTCCCTCAAGTGTCTCACGGTGAGGCCCCTCCTTCCCTTCACACTTGGGTATTCTCTAGTCCATCGGGTTTAGCCAGTTCCACCCCGGTTCCAGATCCAAGAGAGATTTTAGATCTCCAGATTAGACAGAGATCTCAAGAGGCAGTTCCTATTTTCTTTGACTTCGTTCCAGGGAAGATCACCGGTTGGCCCATTTGGGTGGACAGGGAACTTTCCGATAGGGAATTTGTTAGTTGTCTGGAGCGCATCGAGATCCTGAAAGCAGTGGAAATTTCCAGGAACCTTGAAGGTTTTAGAGATGTCAAGGGCCTTAGACACTTGGAATGCCGTTAGTGCCCTTCTCTTCACACCTTCTTTTTTTCTATTGGTGAGCTTACTATCACCCTAGAGGATATGGTTAATAACTTCTTCCTCCCAATGTTCAGAGATAAGAATCATTTCGACATCAGTCTTTCCAGTGAGGATCTTGAAATGGAAGACAAACTATTCAGTCATTTTGGCGAGTGTACTACTTCTCCTGGTGGGAAACTGGCCAGAATGGGCAAGTGTGTCATGCACCTTTCTCGAGAGAAGGACAAAGCAGTTAAGGGAGCTGGGTTCTTGGCACTTTGGCTCAGTAAGTTTTTATTTAGTGAGTTCCCCAGGTACGGGGTTAAGTCTGTTTTCTTCCCTTTGACAATTAGATTGGCCCGGGGTGCTCAGTATCCTTTAGCCCCCATGTTCTTAGGCCATGTTTACTCCTAATTAGATTTGCTTCATGGAGATGCAGTCGAGGGCAATGCTTGCTATGCTATCACTTTGTCTCTTCATTGTGCCTTTCTCTAGGTATTCATTTGGGATCGCTCTTTTGTTACTTTGGCGAAGTGTAAAAGTTTGAAATTTGTAAAGGATAAGTTTCAAGGATCCTCGAATGTGATTAAGGGTCTATGTGGTAGTTCTATTGACAGCCACCTCATCATTTTTCGTTGGGCTAACTTGAAAGGTGGTAGCCTAAATTTGGTTGAGTTGTTTGATCAAGTAGGGCACCTGAGTTCGCGCTCTACCCAGGAGTTCAGCCTCGGGTTCGCCTGCGATTCCATGTTGGCCTCTTTTCTTAACTCTCCAGGGAATACCTTTGATCTACATCATGGGGATGAAGACAGTTTGGCCTACTTGGCTTGTATCAGTCCCTCATGGCTTCTAGTGCCCTCCTCAAGTGGTCCCAGGTACATCCATTATTCAACACACCAGGTGCAGTTTGGCTTTGATCAGGACATCCCACTAGTGTTTAAAGATATAGTACCTTCTCTTCCTTCTTTGGATCTGTTCCTAAGGCTTCAAGCATTTTCTTATTGATCACGGAGGAGTTCTCAGTTTGTTGTGCCAAACTCCCAGAGGGGAGTCTTTACTTCTAGTGGCCTTGCTGGTTACTAGAGAAGAATTCAGAAGTCATTCTCAGATTATGTTGGTTCTGGCAAAATTGGAAGGGCTCCCAATCCTAATATTCTCTCTACTCCTACCTCCAATAGACGTCTGTGCCTCCCTACTGCTGGCATTGTATCTGCTGCCATAAGCAGAGACAGGATTTGCGAAGTGGCATGCTTCTTGGGGTGGTTGGGTGTGCTACACACAAGATTTTTTGAAGACTTGGTAAGGGTGTGACCTTATTGTTGGTGCCTTTTCTAGTGTGACAATTAAGAGAGGGGCAGTTAAGGCAATTGATGCTGCCACTCCCATAGCCAAAGGTAAAAAGAAAAAGATCAAACAAGAAATGGTTAAAAAAGCTGAGCTTGAAAAAAGGACTAAGGGTATTTAGGCTGGCCCTAAGACTAAAAGAGGAAGATTGCAAAATTCCAGAAACAGTTAGTCATTTCTAAGGAACTCGAGAGAGTAAGCCCCTTTACAGTTGGAAAGGAAGTTGGCCACCTTTTAATTCCAAGGACTTGAGTGAAGACTAAGGTAGAGTCTTCTCTCTCTTAGGTTCTTGTGAGTTCCTTAGCCCAAGGTTCTTTAGAATCCTTTGATTTTATACCCCAGTCTCCCTTAGGACCATCTAGGCGTACCCATAGTAGACAAAAGACCATTGGAGAATCTGTAGAGAGAGAGAGAGAGAAGGGCAAGGCCTCTTTCCTTCTTCTCTCCTTTATTTTGCAGTAGTTCATTGTTCTTTTTGTGTCTCTCCCTTTCTCTTTTTAACTGATGAATGTTCATTTCTTCCTTGCAGTCCAAACGCAAGTCAAACCCCAAGAGAGGCAAGAGTCAGTCACTTAGTGATAATGTGGTATGGCCCTCTTCTATTTGTGCCTTTTTCTGTTTGCTTCCATTATTTTCTAGTGTTGAGTATATATGCATTTTGTGATGTTCTGCCACTTGCTTTTCTTTTCCTTTTACAAGTGGAGGTACCTCTTCCCGCGACTGGTGGGACTCTGGTGAAAGAAATGATAACAGCCCCCTCTACTGTTTCCCTAGGTGTGAAAAATGAGCCCCCTAATGGTAATGTGATTGAAGAAGCTAGGCAACCAGTGAAGGATGTCCAGCCCATTCTGCCTTCTGTTCCCCTAGCTGCTCAAGACCCAAAAGCTTCTCAGCCTCCTGTTCCCCAAGATCCCTAGCTTGTGCAGTTTCTCAGTCTTACCAAAATTATGTCACTTAAGCCCATGACTAGGCCTATGTTAAGCAAAAAGTCCTTGGGGGATGCATCTTCATCCATACAAGCAGGTGAGTCTTATCCACCCCTTATAAATATGCTTAATCTTATTTCTTTTATCTTTTTTTTTTTTTTTTTGAGAATTCTCGTTTTCTCTTCCCCTTTTAGGTCAAACTAGTGTTCAATCTACCCTTGAGGCCGCCTTCTCCTTGGAGTCAAAGGGTTCTAAAGGTGAGTGTTGTTCACCCTCACTGTACTTCCCCATCCTTCCTTTTTCATACTTCTCCCTTGCCTTTTCCTTTTATGGCAAAACACCCAGTATCCTTTCCTTTCTTTAGTTATTTTGCCAAAGTTTCCTCGCCCTTTCTCCAATGTGTTGTGTGTTCTTTCATAGAGTCTTCCAGGAAATCAGAGGGGCAATAGGAGGAAGCTCTGCCACAAGAAGTTGATAATGGTGTTTTTTTTTTTTAGCTTTCTTTTACTTTCCCACTTCACATTTCTTCCTTTGTTCTTTCCCCTTTTCGAATTTTGTCTGCTTTTGCAGGTGCTGACACAAGTGTTAAGGGTCCTGAGCTCGTAGTTCCTAAGGTAGCTACGAGATCTGTTTCTAACGTCTAGGTTGCTAAAGCTCAAGCAGGGACCCCCCAAACCATCTAGAAGGTTGAAAGCTCTCTAATTCCTGACAGTGGAGATACAACATTGGGGGAGACTTTAGAGGTGACTATCTTAGATCCTAGCTCTAAGCTCCATGCTTTCTTGTCTCGTTTTGATTCCCTAGAGTTCAACAGCCTTCCCGCGAGTCATTTTCACAATTATGGGCCTCATTTTGGCAATTTCTTGAGGTTTTCTGTGCCCGTTGAGGGTTTGCCATTGCTAGAAGGGTTGCTTAAGACCCATGGAGACTTCATCAGTGGGTTCAAGGGAGGTGTATTTCTAGGCAACATTCTGATGAAATTATTTTGTACTGTGCTAATCTCTTTAAGGGATTCCTCTCTTGACTCTTTATCTGAAGAAAAGCTTTTAGAATAGAATGAAGTGGTGCGGGATCTCATAGAAGCAAAATTCAATCTATCCTTCTTGCTAGGGTATTTGCATTCCTTGGCCCACATGTTATTCTAGAGACAGGCTTCCAGGAATCTAGATGCTGAAATTGCTGCTGCTGAGGAGGTTTAGCTCGTGCTCACAAGGCATTGCAAGACTTGAAAGTTAGAAGGCAGCGGGTTCTCTCTTCCTCAACTGCTAATGTTATTTCCTCAGATGGCTTTTTGCTAACCAGCCTTATTCCTTAGCTTCTTGCCCCCTTTTTTTAGATAATTCAGATGTATATTTTTTTTAGACAATTTGGGCTGTATAAGTTCTATCTTTCCCTGTTGAACACTATTTCTAACTTTTCCTTTTTTTTTCTTTTTTTTTTTTTTTGCAGTATGAATTTATGTATATATATATATATATTTTAAGACTACTTCTAATTTTTAATAGCATGTGGATCTACTCTCCATATTTTTTGTTGCTTCTCTTTTTTTTTTTTTTTTTTTTGAATTGAGTCCTGGGCCATGGTCCCTACAAGTTTTGCAATAGTTCCTGGATCAGGTACCCTGGTGGTTGTGTTGCTGCACAGTACTAAACTAGGTATGTTGGAAACTTTTTTTTTTTTTTTAAGTCCCAGGTAGACCCTTTTTGACAAGTACTAGACTGGATATCCTAAGTGCTTATTTCTGCCCGTGATCCCAAGCCATGTACTTGAACTGATTGTGGTGTGAGTCCTGAGTCATATGCTAAGGTTCCCTTCCCCCCCCCCCCCTTTTTTTTTTCGTTGACCCAGGTACCCCTCCCAAACTTGCCCATATTTAGATTATGTGATACTTTATAATTATACATCTTAGCTATAATTCAGAGAAAAAGAAAAGGAAAAAATAAAAGATTTCATTGAAATACAGCATAGTTACCATACTAGGGAACATAAAAGGGGTTGACAAAGATAGTAAGGATCATAGAAGCAAGGACCTTGGGCCTTTTAGTTGTTGTTTTAAGGGACTGGGCTTGGTTCACCGCAGCTAAATGGGCTGATTACAAACCAAGTGGTGCGCAAAGCAGGAATCCTACAATACATACATACCAACAAGCAAGAAATATACATGCATGGAATAGCAAGAAACAGTAAAGGAGTAATGTGATAAACAAAAAACACAGAATGAACATTAAGGATCCTTAAAACAAAGTGAGATATTCTGTTTCTTTTCTTAATTGTGTATTACAATATACTCACTAAGACGTATTACAAGGTCCAAATAAGCTCAAAATCACAAACTTAGATGGCTCTCCAAGCCTCTAAGACTTGTAAAGTTTGAATCTCTTTGAATATGAGTATGTTCTATAGTGGCTGTTTAAGGACACCGGGCGGTATTTTCCTTTCTTTTGTTACTTTCTTTGGGTTTTTTTTACAAAGTTTTCTCAATAATTCTATTCTAATTCACTGTTGTTGAATGCTCATTTTTATAGTGTCATCTTGGGGTTCTAAGGTACTACTGATTCCCCTCCTTTTTATAGCAACTTTGGTGGCTGTTCCCATTCTTGTTTCTCATAATTTTCTTCTTTTGGTGCTTCTTCCCCAAAAGCCTCTTGCTGACTTTTTGTTCTGAGGTGCTCCTAGAGAGCTGACCTCTAATCTCTCTTCCTTCAAGGCTTCTAAATTTCATCTTTCCAAACTCAGCTTTTTTGGCTACCTTTCCTTTTGTCATTTTTCCAGAGTGAGCCAATTCCATCCCTACCAAGTTGAAAGTTTTCCCAACCACTTCCCTTCATGGTTCTTCTTTCTAGGTTCCTCGAGGTACTAGCTCTTTGTTCATGAATTGTTAGTCTCCAAACTTTCTGATTCCTTTCTGCATCATTGGGTGGCTAATAAGGATGTATCTGTTCTTCGTTCCTTGTGTTTCTTGGCACTCCTTTTGAGTTGTCTTAATCTTATCCTAGCTTTACTGCACGTCCTGAAGACCCCGAGCTCTTCGTAATCCTTGGGTATCCCGGCCCAGTTCTTACCACTGGACTCCCTAGTAATTTTCTGATCTTGGCTGGCTGAGCTTTTTTCTTTCTTCCCTTCATTTCATGGGCCCTAAGGCCTACCCATTCGTGGGTCTTGAGCTTTTTCCTTATTTTGAGCTCAAGCCTTTTATTATTTTTTTTTTATGGAGTTCAACTCATTGTGCCATTTTGGGCCTTGGTGCAGCATTATAACTTTTTAGACCTCAACACCAACCTCTAGGGTTGATATTCCACCTTAACAAAAGACTTCGGCTGGCCCCCCTAGGTTTGAATCCTAATTCCATCCCTACTTGTAACTTAACTGATTGACACATCCTGAAGTGTTAAAGACATACAATGTTCAAATCTCTCATTTCTTGTTATAACCATATTGAATTATCAACAACAAAAAATCATAAATTTAATCATCTTTCTAATTATATTCATGAATCAAATTTCGTTGGTAAAGTTAATACAACCAACCTACCGTCCTCAAAACACACATATTCCATACAGGGGCGGCTCTACAGCCAGGCCAGGGGGTTCAAATGAACCCCCTGGCTTGGCCCCAAAAAAAAAATTATATATAAATTTTATTTATTTATTTATTTATTTTTGTTTTGAGCCTTAAAATAAAATTTTGAACACCTTAACTTTAAATTTTGTTTAAACCCAATTGAAATAAACTTGAAATATGATCATATTAGTGCTATGTTCATAATATTTTCACAATATTTTCACAATAAAGGTTAAGTGACAAGTTGTAATTGACTTTTTATTTAAACCCTTAACTAACATCACTTTTTTAAATACCTTTAACAACTTTCCATCTAAATTTTATTGCGTGTTTTGTCAATAGCACTACTATTAAAATTGCTCATTTATTAAAAAATAAATAAACATTCTCTTTGGACTTTGGCTTACTTTACTATTAATGGTAGAATGAAACTGTTTTTTTCTACACTTTTCTTCTTCATCAATAAAAAATTACACCACTTGTACAACCAATTGATCTGTATTTCCATCTATGATTCTTTTCTCATACTCTCTTTCTCCCTTCTATATCTCTTTTTATCTAATCAAGTAGTTTGATAAGTGTTCTACAATTTTTTTAGTTCAAAAAGTCTTTTCGTGTTTGCTCCAATTTCAAGAGAATGACCACACGTGTGACTAAAAATCCATACACTTCAAAAGCAAAATTTTATATAAGTTACTATTTATTTTCCTTAGTTTAGCGTTTACTCTCAGACCAACTCTTAGTTGTGTTACTATTCTTCTTAATTTATCATATATTTTTATTTAACTGATATTACATATGATTATAATAAATTATTATTAATTTGACAAATATTATGATTAGTTATTTATTTATATTTATTTATATGCATTCTATCATTGTTTTCTTACAGATCTTTAAACTATTAATAATTTTTTAGACTATTTTACAAGATAGTTGTACTGTATACTATTTCAAATACCATGTTAGATTATTATATGTAATATGACAATTGTATATACCAAAAAAAAAAATTCATTTTATCTTTTACTCTCCACAACAAATCCTAGCTCAAGACACTATTAACCCCCCTAAAAGAAAATCCTGGAGCCGCCACTGATTCCATACTCGGCAAAGATGAACTCTAGGGCCCTTGACCATCAGACATCCACTATTCTGATAAGCATTTCCCCTTCTAGAGTGCTAAATGGCCATCGAACTTCGACTTTTTTTATAAGCATTTTCCTTCTAAGGTCCAAAGCATAAAAACTTAACATCTTTACGTTTTCTGATTTCTATTGGTCCATCCTAAATCAATCCCCTTTCATCTTCCCAATAGGTTAATTGCCTATTTCTTCTTGATGAACACATAATCCTGACACCTCATGAGTTTATGTATAAACTATAAAGCCATTGATTATTTAATTTAATTAACACTATAAAAGCTAGATTTTAAACATAGAATTTTTTAAACTAATTTGCTGGAGACTTCATGGAGATTTGTATATATGACTTTAATTTCAATTCAAATAACACCTTCAAATTCTACATCATAATATTCTTTACCTACAAATTACACCTAGCCTTTTCTCAAAAAAAAAAAAAAAAAAAAAAAAAAAAGACCTAGCAAATAACATTTTCAACTTCATAATCAAATTTAATGGAATTTGTATTGTCACTACGTCATATTCTTAATGGACATCCAACAGAGCAGATTGATTCTTTTTTATTAACAATGAAAAAGAAAAAAAGAGAGCAGATTAATATGCAAATAGTAGATGATATTCTTCACCTTCAAATAACTCCTTCAATTTTTTTTTTTTTTTTAAGGAAAAACTCCTTCAACTTCTATATGGTGCAAAACATAATTTTTTTAATTCTCAATAATTCATATTCATAATGGTTGTTCGACAAAGCAGATTGACCTGCAAATAACGTTCATCTATTAATACAAATCAGTGGCATTTGTACCCTTTGCATTTAACTCACTCCTGAAAATTATCCTTCACTCATTGTTTTAACCCACGGCATCATAAACCACCCATCTTCTTCTATATACCAATGTTATCAATTTCGTTCGGTTGGACACGGAATGACTAGAATTTTTCATTCCAGTTAATTAATTAACTAGTATGCATCACATTTTTATTCCATCTCGTTGCATTTCAATCCATTCCACTAAATTCCTTTAGGTATGATGATTTCAGTTAGTATATAAACGAATCATTATTTTTCTTACTTTACTTACATATAATATTTTATTATTATTATTATTTCATTAAGAATGTGTTTTTCTTATTTATTTTACTCACATATGATATTTTTTTTTCCTTCATTAAGAATGTTTTCCCCCTCATTTACTAAATACGAAATGTTATATTATGTAATGATGATATTAAAAATGATCATTATATGATTTGATATTGTATAATATTATATGATGAAGACTTGGGTATATTTATTTTTCCTAAGAATGAGGAGTTTGGGTGGCTGAGCCACCGCGTATAATAGAGTGGGTTTAAGCTTGTGGTTTAGTTGAGTGATTTTAGATGGAGTGAAGTTGCATGAGTCTGATCTGGGATTTCATGATGGTTCAATTAAGTTAAGGTGTTCCTGTGTTTTTAGCAAAGCAAGGTTGTGGGGAGAGAGAGAGAGAGAGAGAGAACCATACTTTTTCATCCTAACCTTTCACTATAATTACACTTAACCCCTTAAACAATCGCAATACACAATTGATCCCCCAATTTAACCATCTCTCCAAAATAGATGGTAGAAGGATAAATTGTCTTTCAATATTAAATTCCGTCATAATTAACAACAAAACAAGTGGTAAAATGTTAAGTGTAATGTATTTTTAAAATTTGGGGAGGGGGTCAATCATATAAATTGAAAATGTTAATAAGTGTATGCAGTGATAATTTAAGGTGAAAAAAAATGTAATTTGCCCTAATAAAAATTAATACTAATGTGGATTATTATTATTATATGATATTGAGTAGGCACTTAATAGACACATCAGCATCGGATATAGAACCCCCCCCCCCCCCCCCCCCCCCCCCCCGGTTACCTCCCTCCCTAAACACTAAGTAATATTAACGGTACATTTCTTGATATCTTAAATTTTAAACTTCAGGAAATGAAATCAAAATTATGAAAAATGGGTTTTAAGTTGCTAAAATTTACTAGTGTGGTGTACGTCTTGAATTGCCAATACTTTTATGATGTGGTGGAGAGACGGGATTGGTGACGGACAATGGTGGTAATGGTTGTTGTCTTCATGAATTTTTTATTTTTTTAAATATTTAAAATGACTAGAATTTTTTTTTTTTTTTTGATAGCCAGATTGAAATACTTTATTAAATCACTAAAATAGAAGCTACATCATGGATAAGAGCATGTTCTAAAAAACAAGGAAACTCTTCAATCCAAGTACAGTAATCATCAATGCTCTTAGCAAATTTTGCTAAAAGGTGGGCTGGTTTGTTTCCTTCGTGTCAAATATGGGAGAACACGACATATCTGAACTCAGAGCAAGCATTTTGCATACCAAGAATCACTGCATCAACTGATGGAGGAGGCGTTGATAAGCCCAGAGGTGTACGGTACACATTCAAGGAGTCACCTTCCCAAAATTATATCACGAACACCTATATCTTTTGCAAATTGTAACCCCATTTCAGCAGCCTTTGCTTCAGCTTCTGCAGCGCCCAACGGTGCGTGAAGTTTCCTGCTCAAAGCTGCCACAACACCTCCTTTTTCATCCCTTATGATAGCTCCAAAGCCCACTGCCTTCAGGTCCGAAAATATTGCCCCATCCACATTCACCTTATACACCAAACCTTGTGGAGGGACCCACGCTACCTGTTGTGGTCTTGGCTTGCATGTGTTTGTGTCAGTATCCAAAACAGCATGATATTCCGCCAAATATTGTACTGCCTTCTGAAACAGAGCCAGCCCAGACTTGCGTTGACCACCCACTCTAACCTCATTTCGATTTCCCTATAATGCCCATGCATAGGTCGCCACCTTGGCTGCCTTTTCTGGTGTACTGGCCTCCTCCATAAGCAAGACCCACATGAGGTCTTTGAAGCTGCAGTCTCGGTCCGGTTCAAATGGCAGAGCTAACTTAGAACTCTCCCACATCTCACATGCAAACTTGCAAGTCCAAAAACAATGGTTCGAATTTTCCGATGCCAACTTACATCCATCACATATATCTTCCATTAACACCCGTCGCCTAACCAAGTTTGCTTTTGTGGGCAAGATATCCCGACAAGCTCTCCAGGTGAAATGTCTGATATTCTGTGGCGTGGCAAGCTCCCATATCTTCCTCCAAAATTTTCTATTCTGCCTACCATCAAAGCACGCTCCATTTCCCACCCCTTTTGACATTTCCACTACCACCCAATAAGCACTTCGTACCGTGAAAACACCATTAGAACTACATGCCCAAACTTGCTTGTCTGCTAGGAGATGCACACTTAGAGGAATACTTTTTATGACCTCTACTTCATGTGGTAAAAACAGAGCATCAACCACCTCTGTTTTCCAGCTTGCATTCTCCTTATCTATCAACTCACTCACCATTGTTTGAACATGCATAAACATTCTAGGAGAGGTTACTTTGTAAGTGGATGGCGTTGGCAACCATTTGTCTCTCCATACCCGTACTTGCTCTCCATTTCCAATCCTCCACTGCAGCCCGTGTTTCACCATTGCCTTTGCTACCATGATACTTCGCCACGTGTAAGATGGATTATTACCCAGAGAGAACTCACAGTGCGGAAAATACTCGGCTTTGAGTACTCGATACACAAGAGTGTCATGTCGATGTTGAAGCTGCCATTCCTGTTTTGCCAAAAGAGCTAGATTAAATTATTTTAATTTCTTAAACCCCAGTCCCCATTCTGCCTTAGGAGAACACAGTTTGTCCTAGCTCAGCCACGCCATCTTCTTCTCCTCCTACCAAAAATTCCGAATCATACATGTAAGCTCCTCACAGAGAGAGTCTAGTACTTTAAAGCAACTCATAGAATAAGTTGGTATAGCTTGAGTCACATCTTTGATTAAAACCTCTTTCCCAGCCTTGGACAGCAGTTTTTCTTTCCAACCAACTAGTTTTTTCTTCAGCTTCTCTTTGATGTCATTGAAAGTGTTCCTCTTACTTTTTCCTACTAGAGACGGCAGAATGACTAGGATTTTGATTAGATTAAAGTCAATTTTTATTTTAAATAGATTGTGTTATATTATTATTATATAGTTGAAAGGAACACTAGGAATTGGTAGGATGATCTCCACGATGGACTAGAAAAATTTCGCCACTGAACGCGCAACAGACTAGTAGTAGTAATCACATCTCTGACTTGGTGATTGAACAAATTGTAATATTTTTACCAATTAAATTAATGTTAGAGGTTTCGAATGCAAATTATATAACCCCACGGTTTGACATGAGAAAGTGGAAGGGAGCATTTGACTATTTGCCTTAACTTCAAATTGCTCGACTGATATTTAAGGAGTTTTTTTTTTTTTTTTTTGGGTGAGAAAGAGATATTTAAGGACTTGGCTAGGAGAATGTGAAAGAGAACATTTGATTACAGTTCATTATTGTAACGTGACCAAAATATTGAAGGTACTGGACCTAAACTTTATTCAATATTTAAAATGTAATTTTTTTTTTTCTTTTGTATGAAATTTTAAGTTCCTTAAAAAAAAGTTATAAAAACTGAGTATAAATAATTTCAATTAAAAACTTTTTTTACTTTCTATTAAAATATTTTTAAATTTAAATTTAAAAGTGATGTGATAGAATCGGAATATTTATCTTATGAGTGGTATTATGGGGAAAAAGCTTCATAACAATTTTATAACAAAGCATAGATGACAAATTAACTAGTTCTTATTTGAGCCCAACACTGAAATAAATTTTTTTTACCTACTATTACTAGTTTGTCACTTAAAATTTGTTGTAAAATTGTTATGAAAATATTGTGTCTACAGCTTTATGTAACTAATATTCTTTGATGAATAATTTGTTTTCATACAACTAAAAATATTCAAAGTTTTTAAGAAATATTTGTATTTCAGTACATATATACATACATACATATATACATACATACATACATACACACACACACACACACACACACACACATATATATATAAACATTAATACTTGCATTTTACTAGGGGTGGCAAAATTTGTTGTGAATTTGTTATGAAAATATCGTGTCTGCAGCTTTATGTAATTAATATTCTTTGATGAATAATTTGTTTTCATACAATTAAAAACATTCAAAGTTTTTAAGAAATATTTGTATTTTAGTACACACACATATATATATAAACATTAATGCTTCCATTTTACTAGGTGTGGCAAAATTTGACATGATTGGCGAACACGACACGAAATTAGCAAGTTATGAGTTGAAGCTTAATGAGCTTGTATTATATTCGGATTGACATGATTGACCCGTTTAATAAACGAGTTGGGTTAGTTTCCAACCCATGAAACCCATCTGACCTCTTTAATTAAATGATATTTTACTAATATACCTTCAAACCCTAAGTATATAAATTTATTAGTTGTTGTGGTTTATTTTTCTTAACATATTGTGATTGATTATTCGTGATATTGAGATATGTTTTAATTTTAAATGATTATTTGTGATGCATTTACTCATTAGTTCTGAATTTTATATATATATATATATATATATATATATATATATTTTCATAGTTTAGATCAATTTGGTTAATACTAAAATTTGTATATTTTTTTCACTTTAATGAAATCTAATAAATAGATTGACACAACTAGCCCGTTTAATAAACAGGTTGTGTTAAAGTTGATGAATCTTGACATGTTTAATAAACGTGTTGGGTTAATGTTAGCCCATATAGTCGAATATTCATTTGTCGATACGACACGAACTAAACATACAAACACGAATTACCATCCTCACATTTTACTACTTTTTTTTTGGTTGAGAAGATTGCATTTTACTACAAGATTATCACAAAATGAGTACGGTGACCGCGCATTACAAATTTACAATGACTATGAGTGCATAGAAGAGAAACACACGGCTCTGTCATGTGTGTACATTGTGTAGCTTCTCTTTTCTTGTCTCGATAATGAGGACATTTACACAAGATTATTGAAATTTTCCTGGATCATCGTGGACTTATATCCATTGTCCAAAAAGAAAATAAAAATTAAAAGCTGCCTAATTATTATTGAAAAATAAATAAAAAACGTTAAAAGCGGCCTATTAGTCTCTTCTTATCCGCTGCAAAAAAGGAAAAGAAAAGTGTATATATATATATATATATGAGAGGTGCTACATCTACAATTTTCACAACAAATCATAGGTGGTTAGTTGTTATTGGTTCAAATTTGAACCTAATACTAAGATTACTTTTTTACTCCAACAATAACAACCAGTAATAACCGGCCACCTAAAATTTATTATAAAAATATTGTGAAAATGTTATGAACATATCATCTCTCTCTCTCTCTCTCTCTCTCTCTCTCTCTCTCTCTCTCTCTCTCTATATATATATATATATATATATATATATATATATATCAGCAATATCATTAGGAGTGTCCAATTGTGGCTTGGACCCGACAAAACTGTCCGATTTGAAGGTATCCGAACTAAAGTTTGACTAATCCAACCAAGGTGGCAATCTATAGTAGGCTTTTGCCAAGAAAATCATGACAACCATGGGTTGAGTGGTGGTTCTTTGCAAGAAAATCCGATTCCAACCACTCAGGCTGATTACCACCGTTAGACTTTGTTATTTTTTGTCAAGATCTTGACCAAATGTGATGAAATCCATCAAATCTCCATTAGAAATTAGAGCTCCGCCATAATCAATGAAATCTCGACCAAACCCAATGGTTTCAATCGATTCAATTGTCAGAATAGTGAAGTTGTGGTGGTCCAAGTCCTGTATACCCATGATTGGTGACAGGAGGCGTGATTCCAAACTTGAGTTGATCTAGTCAAGTGGTGGTTTGACCCCAAACTTGACCTTGACCGGCCTATGGACACTCCTAAATACTATGGTGATTGCTTTTCATATAAAAGTTACATTTTTATTTATTATTACTAATTTTTTGCCCATGAGATGCACAACTTAATTAAAAATTATATATAAATAAATGAAAATCATATTAATATAAGCGAACCACTTGAAACTTTTAGAAAGTTTATCTAAAATAAATTAACCATCTTAAAGAGTAACCTTTGAAAAAAATTATTAAAAGTTTAGATACTTGGCATAAGCATGGTGTGTAAATTTTATTATATTAAACATAAAATTATGATATATAATCAGAATTTTATATTTTATTTTGAACTACTTAAAATTTTTTGTAATTGAATTTTAGTTGGAATAAAATTTTAAATTTCTAGAAACTTAGGTAACAGAGTTTTACTTAAGATAAACTACTAGTACTTTTAGTAATATAATTTTAGTTGAAGTAGAATTTTAAATGTTTGAAATTTAGGTGATTGATTTTTACATAAAGGAAACTATTGGTAATAAAGTTTAGTCTAAGGTAAATTATGTCAATAACTAATGAGAGTGTAGACATTTGTGAAAATAACTAGGGCAAATTACAACTTACTCATCTGTAATTTAGCCGAAATTTATATTGCTTACTTGTGGTTTGAAATTTGGCATTTTACTCATCTAAAATTAATTCTGTTAAAGTTCCATAACCCACTTATGACTTTTTGTTAGAACAACTTTTAACATCAAAATATAACATAAAACAGATCAAAAAACTAGGGTTTGAAGATACCTTCTCTTGGCATCGAAAAAAAAAATTGACAAGAAACTCAGAAAGGAATAACTCAATCCTACGGCTTGATGTTAAAAATAAAAATAAAAATCTTCAGGAACATATTGAAAGAAACCCATGCCCAAATCAGACCAAAATTCAATTTGTAACTAATTTGAAATTTTCCCGGAAACCCACACCCAAACGTCTTACTTGCACTAATGAAGCTGGCCGGGTTCGCTGAATTGAAGTTGAGTTTGCGATATGAAGTTCACAATGATGTTGGATTGAATATTCCTGATTTCCCATTCTCAAATCAAACATGTCGGCTCTGATGGCACTTCCTTAGGTACTCATTTCTAACTATTTAAAAATAAATAAAAATTAGATGCGTGTCGCAAGCAGCAGGAGCATTCACATGGAAAAAATTTTAGTTAATTATTATATTTTCACAAATTCATCTATTCTTCCAAAATCATTAGGCTTTGACGCTCACCAATTTTCTTGTAAACAATCAACAGGAAATTTTTTCCCCCCCTTTTTCTCATTCTAGCTTTTTGATCTGTTTTATGTCATATTTTGATGTTAAAAGTTGTTTTCTAATGGAAAAACTATAGGTGGGTTACAGAATTTTAACAAAGCTAACCTCAAGTAAGTAAATTGACAAATTTAAAACCACTTGTAGGCAACTTAAATTTTGGCTAAATCACATGTGGGTAAATTGTAATTTGCCCAAATAACTATTTGGCATAACTACAACTTCTAGAATCCAACTTTAATTTATTATATTGTATATAATTTTTTATAAATACAATAGCGTTGAATTTATGAGATTCCACTCCTCTGCGATAACTACTATTTATTATCAAACCAAAATAACAATTAGTTTTTGGTATAGTCAGAATTTAAATCTTGACCACCGCACACCCTTGGTGCGATGGTCACTTTATAAATATAAGTGCTTGTAAAGTGTGGGGAGTAAGGGTTGGGGTTCAAGTCTCCAGGAAGGAGTTTCACACACATATACATAATACACTTAGATTAGGCTAGAGTAGAATTCTATCTTGTAAAAAAAAAAAAAAAAAAAAATTAAATCTTGGTCTAATATTTGAGGGTAAAAGATTTTAAGCTAAATTACAAATTACACCCTCTAACTTTGATCAAAATCCAATTTAGATCTCAAACTTTATTTTTGTTCAATATAGTCCTTCAAGTTTCAAATTTATTCAATTAGGCATCTCATTTACTTCTGTTAGGAGACTACTGTTAAGTTTCCTAATTTTGCTTTTCTTTGAGTTTTTTGGCTAGTCATTTTAATTGCAACTTTGAGAATCATAACATATACAAAAATTTAATTTTATGAATTATAATTATATGTGAATAGATTGGACTACCGTCCTTTATTTTAGGGCACAATTTTTTTTTTTTTTATGGGATTCAAGGCACAATTTCATATATGTATATATATAAATTTTTTTTATATAGGTAAAGATAAGAAATTTAGTAAAAATCCAATATTTCTAATTTTTTTAAACCTTTTTTTTATAAATAGTTATTAGCATATTAGACTTTAGTAAATATACTAATGGAGGAAAAATTCAACCTAAAACTGCATAAATGAAGTCAAAATTCTATTAATATCACTATTGGACATATGTTAACCCCCCAACCCCACTTTGGTATCTCAATTATAGTCTTTGCCATCATTGATTGCTTACCCACATTCACAAAACTGATATTCCTCAAAAAAAAAAAAAAAAACAAACAAAAACAAAAACAAAAACAAAACAAAACTGATCATAAAATGTACTTCTGTTTTGGTGGCACCATTATACAATATAAAATAAAACCTAAAAAATAAGAAAGCAAAAAAAAAAAAAAAAAAAAACACAAAACACACGCAAAACGTATAAACGGTTTTTTTTTTTTTTTTTTTTTTGGTGTTGTTTTTTGGTCAAAGAACCCCCAACGTAACAGAAACGCCTATGTTCATGTCAAGCGATATCATATGTTTATTTTATTTTTTAAATAAAAAAGTGATATGATATGTTAATGAGAGATCGCTTTAACTAATAAACCACTTCTCTGATCTCTCTCACTGACACAATTACACGTCATCTTTTCCACAAAAGCACAAAAAAAATATTTTTTAAATTCCATTTGTTCTTTTTTTTTTTTTAATAGAAAATATATATATAAATAACTTTCTCTCTCTAAATCCTGTTTTTTTGTTTTTTGTAGTGTTTTATTATCTGTGTTTTTTATCTAAACGTGCACAAACGCGCTGAAAGTCTCTCTGCATCATCAAAAAACAGGTTTTTTCTTCCCTCACAACCTCTTTCTTTGTGTCTGTCTGTCTGTTTGTGTATATCTATGTATATGGCTGTCTTCTCATCTCATCTCATCTCATTTAAATCTGTTGTGTTATTGGTGGTTTTAGTTATATTGGGTTGCCTTTTATTTCCCTGATTTTTGTGTTTTTTATTTTATTTTTCAGCTATGTACTCAGCTGTGTTGGTATGTGATATTTTAATCCATTGCATATGTTTTGAGATTCTTTTGGTGGAATGATTTGAAGCCTTGATTTTCTGATCTGGGTTTTGTTTCATTAACGTTTATTTTTGCTTCCTTTTTTTTTTTTTTTTTTTTTACAATTGTTTTTTTTCTTCTGATTTGGCGCAATAAATTAATTTTCTATGTATGTTTTAGGTTGAATATGAAGTTTATGATCAGGGTTTGTTCCCTAAAATAACAAGTTTCTTTTTTTAAATAAAAGCTCGTCATTATCAAGGGATTTAACTGGGAAAGAATTTTTATTAAATTTTTAGATCATGGACAGCAAAGAATTTGGATAATTTTTTGTTTTATTTTTGTTCGATTTTCTTGATGTGCCATACCTGTCTCTTGTAATATATTCTATTCTATTCTATTTTATCTCTCTTTCTCTATCTCTATTGCTTATGCCTTTAGCTTATGTATATATATATACATATTTTTGTTTGTCGGTTATTGGTTACGATTCTTGAGCTAGTCTTCTTTTTGCCTGTAATTTATATAGCGGCCTTTGTTTAATGTTTGGTTTTGATTCAACAGCTAGTCTTTAAAGTCCAAATTTTTGGAATAGTTTTGCAGAGGGTCTTGATCCAAATATCAACACCTTGATTGAATAGCCACTCGCTATTCTGTTCTGATACATGTATCTGGTGAGTATGGAGATTTGCAACATGAGAAATAGTTGATTGGAACCCATGATATGGTTTGGTAATGGGGTCCCTAAACATGGAGAAGAAGTGGATATTTCCCCTTGTCATAAGCTCTCTCATATGCATATTCCTTCTGGCCACTACCTTCAACATGGGTCTTGTTTTTTCACTACACACAATCAATTCAATCATTTCAATTTTTCCTTCTCGCATAGCTACAAATCAATCAAGTTCGGTTTTTGCTGAATCAAAGGTTACACAATCTCCACCCCCTCCTGCTGGCCCAACGATTCCTCGTTTCGCTTATTTGGTTTCTGGGTCAAAAGGTGATTTGGATAAGCTTTGGAGAACTCTTCATGCTCTATATCATCCGCGGAACCAATATGTTGTTCATTTGGATCTTGAGTCACCGGCAGAGGAGAGGTTGGAGCTTGCCTCCCGAGTGGAAAAAGAGCCAATTTTTATTGAGGTTGGGAATGTTTACATGATTACCAAAGCTAATATGGTCACTTACAGAGGACCCACCATGGTTGCTAATACTCTTCATGCTTGTGCCATTCTTCTCAAGAGGAGTAAGGATTGGGATTGGTTTATCAATCTTAGTGCCTCTGATTATCCTCTTGTGACACAAGATGGTTAGTATATATCATTCAACTTGTGACAGAGTTATGTTGTTATCAATGCTGTTTTTCTAATTGTTATTCTTTTGGGTGAAGGATGCGATATTTTGTATTAAATGGTTTAGTTAATTTTATGCAGATCTTCTTTACACGTTTTCGAATTTAGATCGAAACCTGAATTTCATTGAGCACACAAGCCAGCTAGGATGGAAAGAGTGAGCTCTCTCTGTCTCTCACACGCACACACAAAATCACAGACAAACACGTAACACAATGTAACGATCATAGGCATGATAACAAAGCACTCTATCTTTGGTTGTGTTTTGCAGGGACAAACGTGCAATGCCTTTGATGGTAGATCCTGGACTATACAAGACAACCAAATCAGATATCTTCTGGGTCAATCCTCGGAGAACTTTGCCAACAGCTTTTAAATTATTTACAGGTTAGATTTCACCCATATTTCTTTAGCCGTGTGATATCCTCTATGATTCTCCATGAAGTGTAATTCTTTACAAATATGTATTTTGAAGATTTGCATTTTGTAGGACAGAAAACCATTGAAACTCTGTGTATCATAATTTCATTCAAATTTGCTTATTTATTGGATTTTTTTGCTTTTGGAAATTTATCAGTTCTAGAAGAGTTTGGAAAGTAGATTGTGTCATACTGGCAACTAGAATTCTATTTTTTTGGCACTTTGGAGGACTTCATTTAGAAATACAAACTATGGTGAAAATGTATGTTCTACTTAGTTCATACTTCTTGGTTTTTACATTTAAAGCATCTCTTTTTTATAATTCCCTAGAAGTAGGAAATATAAATATTTTTAGGAGTAATGTCAGGGGCGTTCTTTGTATTAGTTGAATTCAAACACTGCAGTGGCGCTAATTTGATAGTTTCTTCTATTTGTTTCAAATAATTCTAACCATCAGCTATAGATTTTCATCTGGTCTTTAGCAGTACACAACCATCTAGTTTTCATATATAAGCTCATGACAACTCTTATTTGGTTTCTTTAACATACCAACTGTGTCAATTCCAGTCATCCATATAGTCAGATTCATTATAACCCTTATGGTTTTGAATGCAACTATTGTTTTGCTCAAAACAAAATTTTGAAACTTTGGCAATAATTAATGGACCAGCAGCAGCAGCTCTCACACTGAAAGTCCAAAATATCTGCATTCGTTTATCAGCCACTCTGACCTTAAGGATTTTTTTTTTTATTGCTAAGTTACGCACACACCTGATGGATCTTGAACCCACAACTTCACCCTCCACCTTTTTCTTACAAGGGAAGGAGTTGTCATTTGAGCTAGATTTCATTGGCAATAACATTCATCCTCTTCTCCATTTTTCCCCAAAACAAAAAAAGTATGGAGAGAATTTGTGTCAAGCCGCATTGGCAATCTTTTTCCTTCTGGTGCCTAGTTTAGTGCCCAAACTTGTCGTCTAACACTAAGTAACATGCTTTTTTGTTGCAGGTTCAGCATGGATGGTTCTGTCACGTTCATTCGTAGAGTATTGCATCTGGGGTTGGGATAATTTACCTAGGACCCTTCTCATGTACTACACAAACTTCGTGTCTTCCCCTGAGGGCTACTTTCAGACTGTTGTTTGCAATGTGCCTGAGTTTGCTAAAACTGCAGTCAACCATGACTTGCACTACATTTCTTGGGACAACCCTCCCAGACAGCACCCTCACACCCTTACCCTTAATGACACAAGCAAGATGATTGCTAGCAGTGCTGCATTTGGTCGAAAATTCAAAACAGATGACCCAGTCCTGGATAGGATTGATAAGGATCTATTGAAGCGGAAGAATGGGAGCTTCACCCCAGGTGCTTGGTGCTCTGGCAACCCGAAATGTTCCAAGGTTGGGAACATGAACAAGCTCAAACCAGGCAAGGGAGCTCAAAGGCTTCACCGCCTTGTAACTAGGTTAACATTTACAGCTAAGTTGGGGAAAAATCAGTGTAAATAGATTTTGTGGAACTTTCTTGCTTGTGGATGGGAATAGATTTTAAAGAAGAAAAGATAATAATAAGAAAGAAGATCTATTTACAGGCACAACAGTTGAATGGAAATTTCTACTGAGGGGAAGATTTCTGAGGCTGTAAGTGCAGTTATGGACTCATTCTTGTTAAACTTGAAGGCATGTTAGTGTAGGTATGAGCATAGCCATTCATTGTTGCCATGGTCAGTCAAAGATGGCACCCAGTCATCCTTCCTTTGGTAGGCTCTGATTACGTTGGACATGTATACTTATTTACCACAAAAATTTTCTCAATATTTTTTCTCCACTTCTCTATGACACTTCTAATCTTTTGGCTTCATGATATTTGAGATCTTCTTTTTGTTAGACTCCAGAATTTGTATCTGTAATTTTGCTGGTAATGGTTAGAATTTGAAACTCGATTACTATAAAGAGAAACATTCTACCATGTTTCCCTCGGTATTTTAAAGCTCAATTTCAATATATATATATATATATATATATAATCGACTACTTACTATTCCATTTGTATGCACTAGTGTAGAAATAATGTCAAGTACATCCACATCTGTTGCATATATTTGAATGTATGTATATTTTAACTTGTATTTAATGTTTGTTATAAAAATCAAATGAGAATTCAATGCAAAATTATCTATGAAATCTTGAACAAAAAAATGTTTCCAATTACAATAATATAGCAGTACTAACTATGGAAAATGTAAATGGAAACATGAATTTGGTGGACTTAACATGTGTGGGTGCAGTGCATGAAAAGACTGACATTTGGCTTCAGTTATGAACTCAACCTGCATCATATTATTCCAAAGGAAAATTATCTCCTAGTAGTAATATTTGTGCTATTTTTGTGCACATCGGCCACAGCCTGTCTTATTTGGGTTCGGACTATTTATTTGGTCAGATATTGATCATAAGAAAGAGTAAATGGAGCCTGCGTCTTTGAGTGTGGATGTCATATATAGCATAGAAACAATAGGAAACTGAAGCAATTCCTATGGAGCCGCTACACCTGAGCCAGCTTTACGTTTGACATTATAGTTTTGTAATTTGGAAATCATTGATGCTGTAGAAATTAAACAATGGAATTCTGAGTCCAGGGTCCTGGACCCTATAATAAGAGTATAAGACAATGCATGTCCAGAATTCCATCATCTTCTACTAAATAGCTTTCCATATTTAGAAACATAATATGTGCCAAATGGAGAATTTACCAAACCTGATTAATTAGATGTCTTTAACCTTGGTTTTCTCTTTAAGTATTTAAACTTTAGCTTTCGAATATGTCTCTAATATATATCTTAGTTTTCCCAAAACTCTTGTTCAACGGCAAAGAGTTCTATAAATTGCATGTTGCTTTGCTTTTGATCGAGATGTCCACACACTACAACTTTAAAATTGATATAATGCAAGTTTTGTGATTAAAAATTTTATAACGCTAATCAATTGTTGGCATGACCAGTTTTTTTTTTTTTTTTTTGGCTTTTGAGAGTTTTAGCAAAAGAGTTTAAGTAAAACACCCTTGCGTGTGTGAGAGTTTGGTTCTCATTAGAGAAAGGAATTTATTTTGTTCACGTTAAAGGGGTTGCTTTATTAGTTAATTGAGCTTTTCTTTTAGGACTTTTATAGTACAAACGTAATTTCTTCATCAGTTTGATTCCTCAGCTTTAATATGACAAGAACCTATGCTTTTTGAGTGACCACTCTTTTACTGCATAATCTCTCACTGCTTCAAAGCCTTGCATCACGGAAACCTCACGTGCTTGAAAGAATTTGGAGATTTGTGGGATTCTCCAAATTAGAAAAGACTATTTGGATTTTGGAGATAATTCTGATTTTTATAGCAATGACAATAGTAGAAAATCTGTTTCTAACAATTCACAATAGGGGTAAAATATAGTCAACACCCTTAAGATTTGAGCTAATAATAGCTAGGTCCAAGACTTTTTAAAACTGACAAACTTGGTTCATAGAGCCAACTTGATCCCTAAATCGTTATTTATTTTTCTGCTATTTGTCATGATAATTAGGGACCAAATTGGTCAATTTTAAACCTGGCTAGCATTAGCCCAAATCTTAGGGGTGTTAGACTATATTTTACCCTTCATAATAGATTCCTACACAGACATGGCTCAAGTGGAAACCGGAATTTAGAACCCCAACAAGCAAAGAATTGTACTTACGAACATTGGTATTGACCCTATTTCGGATGCTGAAACGTGTGAAAGTTACTATTACAGAAGATATTCCAGTAATGTAATACTAGGATTCTGGTCTTGGGATTTTGCATGTCCCCATGGGAATTAATTGATTAATTGTTTGATAAGCCTCTCTAGTCTCTAGCTACTTGGTTTATTCTTCTCCCACAATGGTCATCTTACTGTACTGTTCATATAACATCATTAGAAAAACAAAAACTTTGAATTGTTCCAGAATTATCTACGATTTTGTTTTTTGGTCTGACCCTTAGTGGACTAAGAATGGGAGACTCAAAATAGCAGACTCCACTTCATGAGACGTGTTTCAAAATCGATTATGATAGCCCTTGAGATTACTTTGTGTAATTATTTAGTCAATAAAATAGCAACTAAAAAGACAAAAAGGTGCTACGTACTGATAACATGATTCCATTAAAGTAGGTAATAAACATGTACGCAACTTGTATCCCTTTCCCTTAAAAAACAGTGAGAGGTCTGGGATTCTAACTGAGAAGAGCGACCGTAAGTATTATTTTAGTATGAAACAGCAAAAGACGCTAGGTGAAAAACACAGGAAAAGTACAGAAACCCTTTAAATGTTATTAATACAGTACTAGTACTAGTGCACCCTTCTTTAGGAGAAGGATTTTGCATTGTGAAATCTACTCTAATGTGAGTGGAATGACATATACCAATGTCGTAAAATAGAAAAATGGCAGTTACAGTCTCCTCTTTTAAGTTTTTAAGTTTTGAAGAAATTAACACTCTCCTTTTGTTTATATTAGTAACAAAATATTCTAAATTTCTATAAGAATATTTTTATAAAAGTTTAACCAGGGTTAGTAAAAAAAATAACAAATAAATTTACAATAAAAATGCAAAAAAAAAAAAAAAAAATTAAGCACCAAAAACGCTTACAATGGCAAATCTCTCCATAACTTGTTGAAAAAAAAAAAAAAAGTAATAATAAGGAAAATTCATACTTAATATTTTGAAATAAACTTTAATTAAAATTTTAAAACAATAAATTTTAATTATGAAATGGGGGATAATTTTTTTAAACCTGCCTATAAACTTTGTTTTATATTAACTTTAACAATGCAGTGTGGCATCACAGCAAAACTGCAAAAGGTAGCCCCATCAAGCAGAAAATTAAAAATGATGCATTTTGAAGATCGGTAATGTAAATTTATATCATATCATTATGAACTGTAAGCATTACAAAAATATACAAGAATTCTGATTTTTATCCCTTCCCTTTTCTTTGAATTTTTTATCTACAGACATCTGAACAAGACCATTCTCACTCTTCACGTAAACTGCATCCGCTATAATCTAATGCCAAAAATGTCTAATATTGCTCGCAATCATCGAGCTCCTATAACATTTAAAGGCCAGTCTTAGCTACACAAGCTTCTCTGGCTCAAGATTCTTTCACATCATCTTTCTGCCCCACAACTTTTATCCACTTTCCTAGAATATTGAACGATTTGGAAAATAGCCAAATTAAACCATCTCCAAAATTTTGATATTCCCCGTGGAATTTGCAGCAACTAAGGTTGAGGACTGGCCACGCCAACAAACAGAAGAGATGAACTGTGCAGCATCATCCATTTCATGGCCGGAAAGTGGGTCTGTGTTGTGATACTTGAATGACAACGCTGGCATGGGGAAAGCTTTGTGGTAGATGAACACCTGAGCCATAAAGAATATGAACATAACTAGCTGTAAATTAGCAAAATTCAAGAGTAAACCACATGGACAAGTATGTCTCTATTATTGTAACTAGTCGCAGACCCACATGATATATGAGAATATATACTTATTTTCTAATTGTAATATAATATATAATTTGTTCTCTAAAATTTGTTGAAGATAATTTGTCCTCCCAGCCTAAAAATTAAATAATTTCTAAAATTATTTTTCATCTTCTATTTCTATCAATATATCATTTTATTATTTTGGGTGTGTTTGATTAATATTACTTTTTTTTTTTTTTTTGATAAGTATGTTTGATTAATATTACTCATTTATGAGGTGGTCCATATTCTTTGAAATTATGTTATATTGTGCTCTATTTTTTTTTTTCCTGTACAACTAAACTTTTTAAGTTTCAAATAAATTATTCAAATTCCTTATTTTCTTAATAGAGATTATCATGATATTTTAAACTCATAACAAAATTACTTTTTAATATTACTCAAATAATTGATAGACAATTAATTAATAGTAAAGATTGTGTTTTGATATAAATTCAAATTTTCACTTTCAAAATAACGAAGTATTAACCCAAAACAAAAATCAAACCAAAACTATAAGAGGGAGAGAGATTACTTGTGATGGAGAACTAAAAAATACAACATCAAAATATATTAACCTAAAATACAGTTATAAAAAACACAATGATTCATCAACCTATAAAGTGGAGTTGAAAGAAAAAATAAAAAATCAAGAGAGAGAGAATAATCATTTTTTCATAAGAGAATGTGAAAGAGAATAACAAATTTATAGAAAATAAGATGAGACAAGAAATAGTAAAAATAAAAGATATAGTAATAAACATTAAATTATCTAAGTCACTATGTAAAATATAACATTATATTCTTATATACTATCTTTATAATGCAATTGGATAACATCAAAAATAAAATAAATAAATAAATAAAATTAAAAAAAAAAAACCTTAAAAACAGAAAACTAAATTGTATCTACCCAAAGTAGTGTTCTAAAGAACACAAAAATTAATCAACCTAAAGGAGAGATGTAAGATAAAAAAATCCACCAAAAAATGAAAAAAATTGAGAGAGAGAGAGAATTGTGCGAGAAAACTATACATAGAATGGGAGAGAAAATTGCAAATTTATAGTAAGTAAATGGGAATAAGAAGAGCATTATGTAAGATAAAGTGGTAGTGGAAGAGCGGTATTAAAATAGATAGTAGTGAAGAGATAGAAAGGTAAAAGAAAGGAGAAAAGTTAGAAGAAGTGTACAATAAGTTGGGAATTAATAAGCAAACAAAAAATTAAATAAGAGACAGTAGTTGGAAATAGGTGGATGATGTGAGCTCAATAGAAGCATAGCAACAATAATGCTACACTTCAACTTTTATATATATATATATAGTCATATAGATATAGATATAGATATGAAAAAGAAAATTGGTTACTCTCCTTTCTTAGCAAAGAAAAAAGAGTTTTTTTTTTTTTTTTTTTTTTTTTTAACCTTGCCCAATTGAAAAAAATCTTTTTTAAAAAATGACAGCCAAATTTCATACAAGTTTTTTATCATTTTGATTTTGATTTTGATTTTCTTTCTATTTTAAAGACACTTCTTTTGTGGCCGGTGGAGGGGGGATAAAACCCGTATCAGCATCCAGAAAAATGATAGTTTGGTAGTAATTGGGAACAGAGAAGTGGAAATCTTGACAGAGTATTGAGTTAGGTGTCACAGTTTGGAACAACTTTAATCTTCAATTGAGTAAGAACCCAATACCAATGCAACAGAAGCAAACAAGGTAGCATATACCGACCTAGTTAGTAGTTAGTATACGTGATCATGATTGATGATTAGGGGTATATAGATTAGGAGCTACAAAGTGGAAAGGTGAGAAAATCCAACATATAATCGGTAGGGACAAATTTTTTCACAAATTGACCAGTAGTCAATTGTAGGTGATAAAAAAAGAAAAAAAAAAAAGATAAGTCCATGTAAAAGTGATTGTTCACCACTCACAATCAACCACTTCATTAAGTTGTGGCAAAAGTTGTGTTCCTAGACTTATTGTTTCTTAAATAAAATGCCTCACTCTTCCCCTATTGTTTCAAACTTAATACAACTATTGAAGATAACTTTGTTATTACTTCACAAATTTATCTATTCAAGATTTATTGTGAAGTCCAATTTAAGTAAAGTCTTGTGATTTTAAAGGTCTATTTATATGTGTCCTAGGGTTATTACAATTCTTGATTTGGATTGTTCCTTAACAAGTTATGGTCATTTTCTAATTAAGGGATAAACTGTAATTTTAAAAATATTTCATGAATTTAAGAAATTATATTAATTTACTTGACTATAGGATTTTCTAGGAGATCGTAAGAGTCTTTTATTAGTTGTTGGCAAAAGTTGTGTTCCTAGACTTATTGTTTCTTAAATAAAATGCCTCACTCTTCCCCTATTGTTTCAAACTTAATACAACTATTGAAGATAACTTTGTTATTACTTCACAAATTTATCTATTCAAGATTTATTGTGAAGTCCAATTTAAGTAAAGTCTTGTGATTTTAAAGGTCTATTTATATGTGTCCTAGGGTTATTACAATTCTTGATTTGGATTGTTCCTTAACAAGTTATGGTCATTTTCTAATTAAGGGATAAACTGTAATTTTAAAAATATTTCATGAATTTAAGAAATTATATTAATTTACTTGACTATAGGATTTTCTAGGAGATCGTAAGAGTCTTTTATTAGTTGTTGGCAAAAGTTGTGTTCCTAGACTTATTGTTTCTTAAATAAAATGCCTCACTCTTCCCCTATTGTTTCAAACTTAATACAACTATTGAAGATAACTTTGTTATTACTTCACAAATTTATCTATTCAAGATTTATTGTGAAGTCCAATTTAAGTAAAGTCTTGTGATTTTAAAGGTCTATTTATATGTGTCCTAGGGTTATTACAATTCTTGATTTGGATTGTTCCTTAACAAGTTATGGTCATTTTCTAATTAAGGGATAAACTGTAATTTTAAAAATATTTCATGAATTTAAGAAATTATATTAATTTACTTGACTATAGGATTTTCTAGGAGATCGTAAGAGTCTTTTATTAGTTGTTAGTTCATTTTCTTATTAGGTTTTTCGTTTACAAATCAAAAACTAGGAGTTTAGTACAAGTATCAATCCTTACATATATTTGTAGTCAATGCACTTGAGGAATATATACAGTTGATTAGTAAAAATATGGAGTGTTTTCAATGTTTGGGCATTTTGGCCTCTTATTGTTCTTTTTCTCTCCACTCTTCTTTCTTTTCTTCTTCTCTTTCTTGTGATATTGTTCACAACTACTATTTATACAACAATGAACACAATAAATATCTCTTTTTATTTTTTTCTTACAACCCCACGTCAAGTGCTTCCTATTACCTCTCAAAACCTAAAAAGTAAAAACCTACGTGTTGTCTATCAAATTGTGATGCAGGAAGTGCAAAGAAAATTTTACTATAATTTTGGAAGCCAAATGTGTTTCTACTATTGGTCCATTGAATTTTATTTAAGTTCTTGTTAGTTAATTATCTTATAAGTATTCTATATAATTTCATAGAGTTAATAATTAGGTTTCCTAAGTCAAATAGAATTTGGGTTTAGTTTTAGTAGTCAATGTAAGTGTGCTATTGTATTGCTATGAAGACAAGTTTATAATGAATTAATTCAATGGGAATTGTTTCCAATGGTTTGGTGCTGATTTTAGTCAACCCTAGTGTTGATTCCAATGTTTTGATCCCACTAGGTGTTTTATAGAGTTCCTATTGTTATTTTTCTATTCACTTGTTGTTATTTTATATTAGCATGAGGCTATTCTTGTAATTGTGCTATATCACTCTAAACCTTTCCTTTCTCTGTCTCTCTCTATAATCCTCTTCCTCTCTATTCTCTCTTAACCCTAATAACCACTAAAAACATCTAGAAGTAGTTTTGAGATAACAAATGGTGCGGAACGTCAACACCGGTACGGACCTCCATTTGGACATGGTCCCATCTGGACACTAAGTGTGTTTAGCAAAAACTAAAAAGTCAGCTTATTTTACTATTCAGCTTATTTTTGCTATATGGGCCCCACTACACTTTTTGGTACTATTTATGAGTCCTACTATACTATTTCAGCTAACTTTTACTTTTATCTACAGTACTTTCAGCAAAAAAAAATTCAGTTTCAGCAAAATAAATGAATCTCAAACAAACCCTACCTCTTCTCTCATGATAATTATTGAAATTTTGTGAAAATTTATGGAGCCATTTAGAGTGACTTTGTGACTTTTTGACTTTTGCGATCTGTAATTTTGGAGATTTTTTTGCTGTTTTAGTTGGGTTGTTGAAGTTTAACTTGTTTGGGGGATTGAGTTTTTGGAGTGGTTGGTTGCTATCTTGAATCTTTTGCTTAATATGACTAAAAGGAAAATTTTAAATATGTTGTAAGGGAAAAACATCATTTTTCAAGGATGATGATATGCCTAAATCTATTACTTCGAACAAATTGAATGGTACAAATTATCTTAGCTTGGGCACATGCAGTGAAAATCTTTTTTTTTTATAAGTAAGAATGTTATAAATACGAATGTCTACTCTATGCATGAAAAACATAGAGCAAACCTAGAAAATACAAAAAGAAGAAAACTGAAAAAACAAAAAAGAAAACCAAACAACAGATAAATTACAAAAGAGAAAGAGAGCTAAGAAAAGAGGGGAGAGAATCACTAGTCGTGAGTCCCCAAGCCCGAGACCAATCAAAAAGAGTCCCACTAAAAGAGGCAATCATCTGAACACCGAAACTATCCAAATCTTCAAAAGTCCTCCGATTCCGTTCCTTCCAAATACACCATAGGATACACAGCGAAACTAAGTTCCAAATCTGAGACGAATGCTTATCCAACCAATTCCACCAGCCGAAAAGCAAATCTAAGATCGATCTAGGCATAACCCAAGACAAACCAAAAGTTATTAAGACAAAACTCCACAATTGATAAGCCATCTCACAATGAAGAAGTAAGTGGTCTACCGTCTCTCCACAATGCCAGCACATAATGCACCAGTCTACAAAATCCAATCCCCTCAATCTTCTCAAGTTATCACCCATTAGGATCTTATTCCAAGCTGCACACCAAACAAAAAAAGAAACTCGCCTAGGGGCCTTTACTTTCCATATTCCTTTTCAAGGAAAGACAATTGAGGGAGAATCTCGCAATTTGTTATAATACGACCGAATGTCAAACTCCCCATTAGGCTTCAACTTCCATCTCATCCGGTCTCTAACATCTATTGGAGGAATATTAGCTCCCAATATATGAAGAAAATGCAGCCCTTCATCCATCTCCCAATCATTAAATTCTCAAATAAAACGAACATCCCAAAATCTTCTATCCTCCGCCCCCTACCTTGACAAAGAAGCTTCTATAGATGCCTCCTTATCAATAACAATACCATACAGCCTTGGGAAAGCCACTTGGAAAGGTTGATCCCCATACCACCCATCCTGCCAAAATCTCACTCTATTCCCCAACCCAACAACAAATTGACAATTCTTGCTAAAATACACCCATCCCATGCGAATACCTCTCCACAAACCACACCCATGAACTCCCTTACCTAGCTTTGAGGTCCATCCCCCCCATTCTTCCCCAAATTTTGACGCTACCACCCTCCTTCATAACCGACCCTCTTCCTTCCCAAACCGCCACAGCCATTTCCCAAATAAGGCCCTATTGAAAGTAGTAATTTTCCTTATCCCCAAACCACCATTAGCTATAGGCACACAAACTTTATCCCAACCTACCAGATGAATCTTGCTATCAGCCCATAGAAAGTTCCTTTGCAACTTTTCAATCTTATTAGCCACATAAGTAGGGATGGTGAATAGAGATAGAAAATAGGTAGGAAGGCTAGATAACATACTCTTGAGTAACATTAATCGACCCCCCTTAGACAAACACAACCTCTTCCACCCGGCTAATTTCCGCTCAATTTTTTCCAAAATAGAATTCCAAATTAAAGGGAAATTATGCGAAGCCTCCAACGGCATGCCAAGATCGGACATAGACAAAGTTCCAACTCTACAGCCCAAAATTTCCGCTAGGGCTTGCACATCACCAACCTCCCCAATTGGAAACATTTCACTTTTGTGCACATTTACCTTCAAACCTGTTACCGCCTAAAAACTAAGTAACAACAACCGAATATGAAGAATTTGCTCCACATCTGCATCACAAAATAGGATAGTATTGTCTGCAAACAAAAGATGTGAAACACATTTCCCGCCACCCCTCCTACCCTCAACTTTAAAACCGTGGATCAAGCCAGCTCCCTCCACTCTTCTCAACATCCTACTAAACACCTCCATCAAAATCAAAAACAGCATAGGAGATGGCGGATCCCCTTGTCTTAAACCCCTTGAACTACCAAAAAATTCAGCTGGAGACCCATTAATCAAAATAGAGTATTGAACTGTGGAAATACAAGTGCGGATCCACTTACACCACTTCACTCCAAAGCCCATTCTATTCAGCAAATACAGCAAAGCCTCCCAATTCACATGATCGTAAGCTTTCTCAATATCAAGTTTACAAATGACTCCAAGAACCCTACTCTTCCTTCGGCTATCCACACACTCATTCGCAATAAGAACCGAGTCAAGGATTTGTCTCCCACCCACAAAGCTATTCTGAGTCTCATAGATCAACTGATCTAAAACTACTCTCAAACGATTTGCCAAAACCTTTGCCAAGATTTTATACACACTCCCTACCAAGCTAATAGGCCGGAAATCTCTAATATTAGAGGCGTCATTCTTTTTAGGAATCAAAGCAATGAAGGTAGCATTGAGTGACTTTTCAAAGAAAGATTCAGCTTATGAGGACTGGATGCGTGGGGGATTCAGTTTTTATGAGGACTGGATGCGTTGAAATATTTGGTGGATAACCCCCCTATAAGAAAGATTCAGCTTATGAGGACTGGATGCGTGGGGCATTCAGTTCTTATGGGATGTTGTGGCATATTATGGAACCTCACATTGCTACTATAGTTGAATTTTGTGACTTGTATAAGAAGATTTGGGACTTTATAGCAAGATCCTTTTTGCATCAAAGCAATGTTTCTTGTGTTATTGAGAAAATTTGCACTACTGAGCAATTTGGAAAATGGTTGTCCAAGTACTATAATACTCTAAAAAAATTAATGGGATCCGTTATTGCAGTATCAATCTTTTATTATTATTATTTTTTGATAGGTAATAAGACTTTTATTGAAAAATTGAACATCATGTTCACGATGGTGAACACTTTGAACAATGAAACAAATACAAGAAGATCAAGAGCTAAAAGAAATAGAAACTTCATGATTGCTTCTTTGCCATCTGATTAAGACTCTGACTTACGTGCGTTCAAAGATCAAATCCTTGCTAGTGAGACCTTACCTACCCCTACTAATGTCTACCTCAACTATTGTGCTCATCTTGGGGACAAAACTCCACTAGCACTTCCTTGGAGTCCTTTGCTTTAGTCTCAAGTAGTGGTGGTCATTGTAATTCTTCCGGTGGTTTTTATGGTGGTTGTGGAGGCCTTGATTTTCTTGATGGTCATCGTATTGGTGGACATGGTGAAAAGAAGTGTGATCATTGTGGCAATACCAATCATATTGAGCCTTATTGTTAGGTGAAATATGGCAAGCCAGATTATGTGAATCGGGTCATTAATGGTGCTACAAAGCCACAACCTACTTCTACTCCATCTAGGCACATCACTTCAAGTTTTGGTTCTTATAATGCACTCACTACTTAGCTTAGTCAGCACTTCCCTCTTCTTATGTTGCTACATTAGTTGATCCAAAGTAATGTTCCATTTGTGGCTCATTCCTCTCCATCCTGTTTCATTGATTCTGATGCTAACATATATCTAGTATACTATCTCTCTTCTTTGATGTACTTGCTATTAAACATCATATTTTTTTTAACTAATGGTTCTTCTCGGCCTGTCCTTGAGAAAGGTTTTGTTCTTCACCCCCACTAAGTCACTATCTCTACCATCTAGCTGGAAAGCACAGGTGCGCCAATCCAGTCGGCGCACCTGAGTCCAGTACGCACAGATGCGCCATGCTGCCATGGACGCGGTTGCATGCACATCTATGACTGATTTTTTTCTTTTTCCTTTTTTTTTTTTTTTTCTGTTTTCCGATTTGGTCCGAAACAGGCCCCAAATCGGTCCGATATGGGCTGAAATAAGTGTTTAAAAAAAAAAAAGTAAAAAATTTTGTCAAAACACACCATTTGACATCCTAATTTAAAGAAAAAACCCTAAACTCATCTCAAACTCTCTTTGACTCTCTCGTTCCCTTCTCTCTCTCTCTCTCTCTCTCTAACCCACAGCTCTCCCTCAGACTCCCTCCATCTCTCCTTTGCCTCACTAACCCAAGCTCACTCTCCTAGCTCTTCATAAAATCTCAAACCTTGGTCTCAAATTGGTATATATTTACCATTATATGAAAAAATATGCTTAGCAATATATAGAAAATAAAAATACTTTTAATAATTTATAAATAAACGTATTCTGCCGCGCCCGCACCCTACTTTTTCAAAAATTACCGAGTCGCCGCATCACACCGCACCCGCACCCATGCTTCCTAGCCATCTAGTCTTTTTGTCTCTTGTTCTAGTCAATTGACTGAAGCCTTACATGTTCTATCACCTTTGATCCCACCTTGTGTGCTTTTCAGGACCTTTAGATTAATAAGATGATTGGTCTAGGACATGAGAAAGGCGGACTCTATTATATGAATCTTGATGATTCAGCCACCCCCATTTTTTAACTTGTGCTACCGTGTCTCCTCTTCAATGGCATTTTTGTTTGGGTCACTCCTCCTTGGCCAAGCTCAAGTCTAACATTCCTGCATTATTATGTGCCCAGTCCAGAATGTGAAGCTTGTCAATTAAGGAAGCATCATCGTAATTCATTTTCGAGTAGTAGTCATAATCATCAGTTTGAGTCTTTTGATGTATTCCATACAGAGAGACGTATAGGGCCCTTCCCGCATTTCTGCTTAGAATAGTTTTCTTTATTTTTCTTATCTTTGTGGACGTTTATTCTCTATTGATATGGTTGTTCTTTTATGAAAGAAACTTCTGAATTTCCTCGTATTTTTTCCACATTCTATAATGAAATATATATTCAATTTACCATACACATTAAGATTCTTTAATTTGATAATGCATCAAAGTACATGCAGTCTGTTATGCATTCCTTTTGTGCTGATCATGGTATTATTCACCAAACTATTTTTTCTCACACCTCTCAACAAATGGTGTGGCTAGGCGAAACATCATCATTTACTGGATGTTACTCATACCTTGTTATTCCATATGCAATTACCAAAATCATTTTTAGGGAGATGATTTTTTTACTACTTGCTATCTTGATCAAGATAAGCTATCTCCTCGAGCTCGTAAGTGTATTTTCCTTAGAGACTCATAATCAGAAGGGTTATCATTGTAATAGTTTTGAGTTTCATCTAAATTTTGTGAGTGCTAATGTCACCTTTTTCAACTCCACCTCATTCACCTTATCAGTGTTTGTCTTCTAATCTCGTCTCCAATCATATGTCTTCTACACTTCCAATACCTTTATCTTCTTCTCCTCTTGCAAAACCTTTGGCTTCCTAACCCAACCCTCCCTAAGAGGTTTATTGGCAATCTCAAGATAGGCGCATTGTCTTATAGCCCCTATGCTACATCTTTTGTTTGAGGAGGCTCCATCCACTTTTCTTCCAGAGTATGATGATTTACCTATTGCTCTATGGTGAGGTAAACGTACTTGTACTCAACACCCAATTGCTAGTTTTTTTTCTACAACTATGTTTCACCATGTCTACATTCATTTGCTTGTACTATGCCATCTATTTCTATTCCCTCATCTTATAAGTAGACCTTGTCTTCATCTAGATATAAACATATTATGGATAAGGAAATGAGTGCTCTTTACAAGAATCAAACCTGGAAGCATATTGCTCTCCCCATGGAAACAAACAGTAGGTTGTCGTTGGGTTTACAGTATCAAGTACCTCCATAATGGTTCTGTTGATTACCATTAGGCGTTGTTAGTTGCCAAAAGGTACACACTGACATATTGTGTTGACTATCTAGAGACATTCTCTCCTGTGGCACGTCTCAATTCAAATAAGATCCCACTCTCTATTGCAGTTAGTCACTTTTGGGCCTAAGTTGCACGGACACGGCAATTTTGGCCAAGGACCCATGTCTGACATAGGTACTAGTACGACACTCTCAAAATCCATACCCAAGAAGTACCCTTTCTTTCTTTTCTTTCTTTTTTTTTTTTAAAAAAAAAACTGGGTACGGCCCAAACACAGTTGCGACACTCCGGTATGTCCCAGACACGGCAAATCTATAAAGATAAATAAATAAAAAGAATAATTTTGACATCTGGTCAGCCATTCACTGTTGATCTTGTTTTGAGCATAACAATCAACTAAAAGCCCTAAAAGTCTGACCTGTGCCTCTCAGTTCTTCTAAGTTCTCTGAGACCAACGCCTTTCTCCTCCTCTCAGTGTTTCTGATCTGATCTGTGCTCTGAGAGCTTCGCCATAGATCAGCAACAACCAAACCACCTCCGGCGACCCAGAAGCTTCCTCTCTTCCTCTGCCATTTCTCTCTTCTACAAGTTTTGGGTTCTCTCTCTCTTGGTCTTTCAACGCTTTCTTTCTCAGTTTCTTTTTCTTTTTTTTTTCGGTTTTACTTGTCTACCTCATGTGTGTTCTTTTATATGGGTTTAGTATTTATTTTCTATGTATGGTTTTATACTTTTATCTACCTTATGCGTGTTCTTTTATGGGAAATGTTAACCATTGCCCTAAGGCCATTGGTTTATGAGCTATTTTTAGAAACATTTTATTAGAAGAATAATAAAACAATAAATATTGTTGACAACTTTTTATATTTTCCATGAAAATGGTGTCAAAACTTTCCTATTATGGTTTATTAACAATTTCCCTAAGGATCCGTTAACATGACCCTTTATAAGGGCTTGCTGTTATTATTATTATTATTATTATTTGGTGTTTGGTTTTATTTGCCTATGCGTTTTCTATTATGGGTTTAGCAATGGAACTCAGGAACTATTTGATTTGTTGTTTAGCATTTGTTATTTCATATTTTAGGGGTGTTATTGTACTTCTTTGTTGTTCTTACTTAATTTAAATCCTAAAATAAACATAAATTATGTCTTAAAATATTTTCAAATATCTAAATATAAATATAAATTAATTAATTAATTCCCATACCTCCAACGTGTCTTACCCTTATTTTTCAAGAATTGTTGTACCCTCGTACCCGTACCCATATCGGTGTCCGTGCAACTTAGTTTTGGGCTTTGTGTTAGCTTGATATCAAGAATGTTTTCCTTAATGGAGAACTTCAAGAGGAAGTATACAAGGATCAACCCCTTGGATATGTTTAGTGAAAACCCTGTTCAATGATTATGAAAGGTGTGGTATGGTTTAAAGCAATCTCCTCGTGCCTTTTTTCATCGATTTAGTGTCGTTTTATTTGGGTATGGTTTCCAACGTTCTACTTTTGAACATTCTATCTTCGTTCGTCACTCTTCTGCTAGCACTATTGTTTTGATTGTTTATGTGGATGATATGGTGACTCCGCTAGTATTGCTGATTTGATGAGAACCCAACATAATTAGAATTTAGTTTAGTTTGAGTATTCTATATAAGCTCGTTATTCCACTTCTATGGAGACAAGTTTATGATGAATTAAATTGTAATTGGAACCTTTTCCAATGGCTTGGTGCCACCCTAATTTTGAGCCCTAACCCTTTCTTCTACCACTCTAAACACTAGATTCACAAATCCTAACTTTAACCCTTCACTATAACACGTTGACAAATTTCCTAATTTGTCCTACGTCAGAAATAAATGGCTTTTCCAGTTTCAAGTGCCTTAACTTACAAATCTCTTCTGCAAATTTTAACACAAATATAGAATTGGGAATTTCATAAAAGAAGAATAAACATTATCAAAAACCATAAGAATTGCCCATCATGATGTATGGAGAGATGGGATGCTTATTGGGTGCTAAATCCTAACAACTTAGAAGCTAATTCCTAAGTTTTCTTGCTTGGTTGAGTACAGAGATATGACACACACATCATGTGAGCTTATGTGGATTAAGCATTTCCTTAAGGAAATGAAATTTGTTGTGAAGATGCCTATGACATTGCATTGTGATAATCAAGCAGCAATTCAAATTGCCTCCAATCCTATGTTCCATGAGCAAACCAAGCACACAGAAGTAGATCATCATATTACTCGGTAGAAAGTAGACGATGGTGTAATTGCCACTCCATCTGATTCTACAAGAGTCCAAATTGCTGATATGATTACCAAAGCTTTATGTAATGACTTGTTTGGGTTTATTATGTAACAAGCTAGATTTGTCTGATATATATTCTCCATCTTGAGGGGGAGTGTTATAGGTATAAGCTAGGAGCAAAATAGTAATATCACTGTACTCCTTTATATATAAATAATATTTTACGTGTTAGGGTTAAGTTATCAAACCTAAACACTTTTACTTCAATAACATGTGATACCTGATTTTCCTAAGTTTTACATTTGGGTTATGCTTCCAACATCTACAATGGATGCTTTTTATTTCATTTAACAAGCATCTAATAGACCAATACTTGAGTTTTCTAGGAATCACTTGAGCAATGATGCCAACTTCTTGTGTGATTTAATTGGACCATAACAAGTAAAGACAACTTCCCAGACAAGAAAGATAACAAGTAGAGACAACTTCCCAGACAAGAAAGACAAGGAAACGACTCACCCTTGTCACAACATTAATGTGAAAATCCTAACAAAAACATAGATATCCCAAGATGATATGTTAAAAGTACCTCATTTGTCTCTGAACCAGTAGCAATGTAACCATCAGAAACTGACAAACCCACAAAGTTCTGCAACAAGGAATCAAGTATCATGTAACATCAGCAATAAACTTATATCAACCCTAGCATATTTCTACACATGATAGTATCACAATCTTGCATAATACATGCATACATATATGGAAATGATAACCCAGGATAATTGTCACAGAAATAAACAACTATTATCACATGATAAGAAGCTCCTGTTACTAGAACTGCCATGGTGCCTATCCTAATGCCATTTCTATGGGATCCAAGGTGACATATGAGAATAAGACTTCAGTGGCCGACTGAGGTCCTTCAAACATGTGCACGTTCTCCAAAAGATAATGCAGCTCTATAAATGTTTAGCCAATCATGGCTTGCCATATTAGCAAGACTCAACAGGTCCACATTATACTATATGACTAGGTCCAAGGGTTCACATCCCATCTAGAGCCCAGATTGATGCCTTGACACATTTTGTATAACCGTGGGTCAAAAGCAAGGCACAGGAAGCTAGAGAAAGCCAGCATTGGCAAGGGGAAGCATAATTACCACAAAGGAGATGGGATTTGTTCCAGATTCCCCATACTTTTTGAAAGGGATGATATTTATACTCTAGAGAAAATAGCTACAGTTGGAATATATTGTTTTGGCTAATCATCTGATTGTGTCATCATGTGCACCCTGATGTTTTGCTTTCTTCTTGAACTTTCTCTTAATCAAGTATAGTGGTATCTTCATTCTCAACAATAGGCAATATATCTAACTCATCAACTGGCAGAATCAATTCTACTACATGTGGTTCAGATATTTCACCTAGTTGTGTAGGCTTTTTAGTGGCTGCACAGATGTTGAAGCAACATCTATTGGCACTTGTACCTCTCTTTTAGCACAAAATGACAATGGCTCAATAATATTGGCTCTCATGTGTGAAGCTTTATCTTTGAGGGTTATTGGTCTTTCTTTGAAAGGACTTATTTACTGACTCCAGTCTGGGTGTTTATTTGGTCAAGCTCTGCAGACATGTCTTGAACGGCTCTCACTAGCACAAGTGGGCAGTGACATGATGAATGACAACCAACAACAGGGATTGCAGCAAGCAGGAGGTCTATTTGAAAAACTCGCCACCTGGTTCAACATTGGCTTTTTCCAGCAGTTGAGCGGCTTTGATCTCCAGCCAACTTCTGGGGGAGGTGTGACTCATAAAGACGAGGAAGATGCCAGCAAAACAAGAAAGTTGTGAAATTTGAACAGCCAGTGAGTGCAAAGCTCACAACTGAAGTTACGAGCTGTGGTAACTGATGGCAGCACACGGGAACTAGGGTGGTGGGTTCGCCGACATAAGGAGGGTTGTCTCAGCTATTTGATGGGTTTCAGATAAGGCTTGATGCCTCGGTTGAATCACGCAGTGGCTGGATAATCAATTTGTGGCTGAAGGGGTTGGTTTGTGTTGTCATATATAGAGAACCTAGGAGTCAACATAAAGGCTTGCTTAAAGTTAGCGCTAAGTGAGAAAAAACCTCTACAAATCAACACCTAGGGTTGGCTGGAGTCAACACTAAACCATTGGGACAATTTCAAAGAGGAATTTTATTCATCAAAATATTCCCACTTCCTAGGAGAACATTATTGTGCTTCTATAGTCTACTAAACACTAACTATATAGGAAACCTAATTCTATCTTATGTAGAAACCTAATTCTAAACAACTATTGAATTACAAAAATACCCTTGACTTTCAATAAAAATACTAACAAACCTAATTAACTACTAAGACCAAAAATAAAAATTACTTGAAAAATTAACAAAAACAATAAAGCCTTAGTCCCAAAATTTTGGGAGTGGCTATAGACCCTTCACAGATTAGCTAGGGTCAGCCACAGTATTCTTTTCCTCCATACTATTCTATATGAAGTCATACATGTCCTTTTTTATTATTTCAAATAATGTTAGTTTTGGTCTTCCTCTACCTTTTTCTGTTCCCTCAACAATTGACTTGAGAAATTAAATAACACTTAATTAAAATAAATGTCTTTGAGCCTTCCACATCATTTCTTTTTGCAAATAATACATCTATTCAGTAATGAACAGACTATTTTTTACGCTTTTGTTCACATATGTTTGATAAAAAAGATGGAAGTTTTGAATCACAAGTCTTAGTGGTCAATGTTGGTGGGGAACCTTGAGGATTTTAGGAATTTCAGCGATAAGGTTGGTCAATAAAAATAAAATTTTAATTTGATTTCACCATTGTTGATGTTATAGAACCAATAACTGATTAGAACACATATTTTTATTTAATCTAAAGTGTTTTGAGTCCTTTTTTTCTTCTTCTATTATTCTCTAACTTGCTTGGACCAACTAACCATTTTGTAATAAGAACAAGATACATCAATATACAATTTAAAATGAAACCAACCTTGATAAAATAGCATTGGAGAAAACAATATTTCAACATATATATAAATGTGGATGCCTAACATAACAAAGAGTTAGCATACCTTTACATTCATGTGTCCTGTGAATGATTGAACCGGAGTATCATTAACCCGAGGTGTGCACATTGACAAATCCCAAAGCTTCAGAGTGTTATCCGTGGATGCAGAAACAATACTCGTTGCATCCACAAATTTGATGTAACTCACAGTTTTATTGTGTCCAATAAATGTGCACAGAGGAGTTTTCAAGTTACGGAGATCATAGTAATAAATTTTATGATCTGCTGAACCAAATGCAAGGGAGCGACTAGAATCCAAGGGAAACTGAACACAGCAGACATTCGCCTTTGTTTTGATGGTACCAATACTTACTCCCTGCATTAGCAACCCATGTAAGAAAAAAACTTATCATACATCCAGAAGTAAATGTACACAGCATGCAATGATATGACTGCAGTACGTTTAGTTTCAAAGCTGACATCCACCAAGTGCAAAAATAGAATTGCCTGATTGATACTCCATAGCTTAACAGAACTGTCATCGCTCCCGCTGGCCAACATTGTTGGATCTGCTGATGAGTAGTCAATAGACCATACACGCCTCTCATGCTCTCTCATTTCCATTAGCGCCTGACTTCTTGTAACGTCCCATATCTGAAACATGATAAGCAACTGAGCCAATAGAAAACTTACAAATGGAAAGAAAAGTAAGGTTTTACCAACCTGCACAACACCTTCAAAGTTACTTGAAGCAATCTGGCTTTTGATGTAACTGTTCCAACATATACTGCTTAGCTTCGACCTACTAGCCAATTCAACTACAGGATAATGGATATCACGGTCTTCATTTATGATTGTGTCACATTCAAAAACTTTAATTTTCTTGTTTACACCAGCTGTAGCAAAAAACTCTCCATCACGATCAAAACTGAGAGAGCATACTAGATTGGAAGAATTTAACAGATCCCCTTGCTTCAAGTCTGCTTTGACTTTTAACTTACTGAAAGATAGATACTTGCACAAACCTTCAAGGAATGGATTTATCCAACCTGTTTGTCTACCCTCACTGTACTGCTCTTTTGATGCCAAATTATTAACAGAACTTCTTTCAGTTAAGACAATAGACCCCTTACCATCACTACTTATTGTTGAATGTCTAATCAGTGGTTTCCCTGACGGCTTGACAGGCCTGCATCTTGTCAAAAAGTAAGCAGCCTCCAGCTTCTTAAAGTTTTTCATTAACCGAGAACTTTTGGAAAGAAGACTGCCAATATTTTCATTAAGTGTATCTGACTTTTGACCATCATCTAGATTATCATCATATTCCTCGATGTTCCGAATCTGCATTCCTGGTCTAAATCGTTTTCTAGACCCCAAGCTAGTAGAATCACCACTATCAACAATGTTCATTGGTGGGAGACTTGACGTTAAAAGATCATCCTTCCCCACTTCTGGGCATGAGCCACCCTTCTTCTTAAGAAGTGCTTGCTGCTTCATAACTTCTTCAATATCAGCACACAAAAAAGAAATGGTATCTTGCAACTTATCAGCAGCTTCCTGTTTTCTTTGTTGTATAAGCAACAGGAATTCTAATAACAACTCCTGCTCCTCTATTCTTTCTCTAAGCTCAATTGCTGCTTCCCGTTCTTCCAAATCATCCCTTGGTTCATTAAGGAACTCACTCTGTAACAACTCGCTGCTACCCATGGCATAAAAAGTAAGAGTGTGAAACTTTGATCTCATAAATTTCAATTACTCAAAAAAAAAAAAAAAAAAAGCCTTTATGTGTCAGCATCATTCTTCTTAACCATTAAGGATTCCATGACAATAATTCAATGGAAGAGGAAACTTAGAAAGATATGATGGGATTTCTTAATTGCGACTGGCAAAATAAATGAAAACTACATCAACTTATTCAAGGAAAGAAACCAAAAAAGTGATTATAATAAACCATTAATAGAAAGAGAGTTAAATATACACAAAATTGGTCACTCCAAGAAACTTACGCAACTGAATGCATGTGAAATTAATTACATTTTTTCAGATTATGTATGCAAAGATTTCAATTTGCTTGATTCTGACTTCAACTGCAAGGCAGGCAATGGATACTTGATATTGTATAAAGGAGAGAGAATTATTTAATTTATAATCATTATTTCCTCAAAATGGTCAATTATTGATCCAAATGCAATCCAACATGATCCATCTAAAACAATGTGTCAAGCAAACTGTCCTATAACTTCTAGTGATATTTATTTTAGAATTATCCCAAACATATAACTTATTCCCCCACAATCAAAAGCATAATTTGATTTTTACTCATACAACTCCACAAAATCGACAGATCAAAGGAAAAAAAAAATTAAAAATCCAACTCCAGCCACATTTCTTCAGAGATTAATACATCAGTTTCCTTCATTTGTTATGTAAATATATTCTATAAATCATTAATATTTTTCTTGTTTTGTCCCTAGTATCTTGTCCTATTTGAGAATTCTTCATATGATCATATATATCTTTCAAGTCAAAAGTGAAGGTATTGGGTACATAAGAACAAGAGATGGAAATGTAAAACAGTAAAAGGCATCTTGAAGTGAAGAAATTACCCCATTTTTGGCCGACCACTAGCATCAGGATGTAGTAACCATAAGCAAAATGAAGCTTCTTTTGGCCACTTCAGCAACAGCTGAGGAGGAAGAACTCGATGTCTAAGACTTGACATAGTTCTGCTTTTTTCTTCTCTTGAGCTAAATGGGCAGAATAACTGGTTGCAAGTATAATTATCTCTTCAGTGTGCAGAAAATATAGAAACATAAAAGAGCTCTATAAACTCTTACTTTTTAATAACAGTATGAAATAAATGTATCAAAAACTTAGAATCCTATTTTAATTTGAACATTTAATAGAGAATTTGAGAATCTTTTCTATGAACCTCAAAGAGAAGAACCCCCAAACGATAAATGTCTGAAGCACAGGAACTTGGAGAACCTGCAACCTCCTCAGGACTAGTGTACCAATTGGTCTCCATGAGCAATATCTGTTTCATTGGAAATGGTTGCTTCTTCTCTTCTACTTCTTCAACTCCCCCCCGATCTTTTTCTTTATTTTCTTCGGTCTCTTCTATTAATGCTAAACGTGCTGCATAGACTGAGCTTGACTGCATGCAAGTAGTCTCTGACAAAGCATTAGTTGGTGTCACCGCTGATCGAAAATCTTCACTACCTAAGCCGCTTCTTTCTTGATGCTCATCATGGGGCAAGGAAAAGGATGAATTCTTAACCTCCACACTTTGGCTATTCGACCCTTCTTCCAAAGAATCAGAACCAGAATCCGAACAAGATGCAGACTCAATGAAAGAGACATGATTGAAAGAGGACATAACAAAGCAGGAAGGTCGGACATTATGAACAACAATCCCTTGTAAATGTGCTACATTAACTATCTCCACTATTTGCCTAAATATGTGTAAGCATTCAAAGCCATCAACTGTTCTTTCTGGTTTGTCCAACCACTGCCTCAAACTAACATCACCCCATTCTATGGCTCGGACAAAAGGGTCAACAGCTACCTCATCCTCACAAACTCCAGACAAACCACCCTGGTTTTTAAGATGATGATCAGTGTGAGCCAACACAACCCTACCTCTCTCTTTCCTAAACACAGAATCATTCGATGTATCACCAGACAAGCCAATTCTATTGGCACTAAGAACCCTACGATTCCTATCTGAGACACTAGAACTATTTAATCCCCTAGAACTATCAGACTCTTGCCAAGCAGACTCAGATGAACCCTCCATAACTATCCAGCAAGAGCTGCATGAAGACCAGAACATGCACATCCAAAAAATGGAGGATTTATCCCACTACTATGACACTCTCTCAGTTCCACCATTACAATTTCGAATCAAAAACTCATTTTTGTTGGCCCAAGCATATAAAAACACATACCTTCTCATCAAGATCAACACTTTAGCTTGACAAACATATTGACAAATATCCTGCGGGGCAAAAAAAAGTAGACAAACTCAGTATACAAAATTTTCAGCAAAGGACAACAACGCATGCACCATTACCACCAACATAATTACTAAGCAATAATTGAACAAAAGTCCTAAAAAAAATAATATAATAATTCACAACACCACTCATTCAAAACACATACTCACATCCACATTTCAAAGCAACAAACTACACAAGCACCACTACCAGCAAATACCCATCAAAGAAAACTCAAAAAGAAATCTTTTTGAGCAAATAGAGAAAAACCCAACACCCATCAAGAGAGATAAAGAGAGAAAGAGAGAGAGGTTACAGTACCACTACCACAATGAGAAAGTTCTCCAACTGTTTCTGCTAGGCCAACCTGAGAAACAGAACCACACAACAAAACTTTATTTGCAAGACTTTAAGACCACACAAAAAAAAAAAAAAAAAAGTTTGCACAACTTCATAAAGAAAACGAAGAGAAAAAAATTCCCCAACATTTTTACTTCACAAAGAAACAAAAAAAAATCTCCCGACAAAAAACATAGACCGTTTGTGAATATAAAATAAATAGAAAAAAAACGGTTCCCCTTTAATTTCAAGGCCTTATTCTTTGTATCTTTATTGGGTGTATAAAATATATTAGTCTATTATTACTTTATTGCCTTTTTTGGTCTATGGGACTATGTGAGGCCAATCTTTAGGAACACTTCTTCATTATCTTCCCGCTTTATTCCAAACTACATACGTGGCTAAACCGTGGCCTGGAGCTAGTTTAGGAACAGTGGCAAACATGTAAATCTCACAAACTGTGGTGGACCATAGTATAGCATTTTTTATAAGAAAAAATGACACGGGCTTTTGTAAAATAACCATAAAAAATTGGTAACATAATGGTTGATTAAGTTGAGCTTGCTTTCCCAAAGCGGAAATATCATTAGGTTAGAATACAGAAACCCAGATTAAACAACTTGTTTAAACTTAAAGTATACATTAATCTAGTCCAATCAAGATGTGGGATCCAATCTTATAAAAAAATTAAAAAAAAAAAAAAGATGTGGGATCCAATATTAAAGACAAATGAATAGTGAAAGATTCACAGAGTCACGTTGGTATGATACTTTTGTAATAAAATAATCTGCTTAATGTATGTATCTTTGTCATGAAAAAAGTGTGACCAAAGAACATAGCTTATAATTAATTATTACTTTAATGATTTTTATATTAATTAATTAAGGTTTTCTAACTTTTATTAACAAAAATTAATTAAGCTTCTCAAACATCAGCTAGCAATTTTTTTTTTTTTGGTATAATTTATTAAATTAAAATAATGCTTAGTGCTGTTTTGCTATGCATGAACCCCCAATCTTATTAGATTCCTCTAAAACCCTAAAATTGTATATCCAAATAAAAAATTTACGCTTGTTTTTACATTTTATTAAGAAGTGTCCGAAACCCCAATCTTCTTGGTCAAAGAAGATAATGATTTATATTTATTTAGACAGGGGCATTAGCATTAGGGGTGTAAAACTCCCTAAATTGCGATCTTAGCAACCAACACATTAAAAAAGAGCTTTACTTAGGTGTGTAAATCTAAAAGTTTTTAGTAACTGTGAACATAATAAGTACTTATATTTAGACACTATTGCTCATGAGTTGTAAACTTAAAATATTTTATTTTATTCCTTTTTCTCTCTCACTTTTGTTGGGTGGTGTATATTATTTTATGAATAATGCTAGTGTCACAACTTTTATCACAATTTGCTCACATGACAAGTCATGAGTGATGGAGTTGTAGACCTACCACTTTTACTCTACCACTCGCGACTTGCCAAATGAGCAAGTTGTGGCAAAAATTGTGATGGAAGTTAACATTACTCTTATAGGGTATATTGTTAAATGAGTTGATAAAATAAATAAAATATCATTTTGGGTGGTAAAATAGACACTTTTATAAAAATCTGGATTTGAATGCTCATGCAACGAAGTTTTTTATTTTTTATTTTCGTTATTATTCATTTTTTTAGTGTCGTAATGTCAAGAACACAATAAATTTCATAATATTTTTTATATTATTTTTAGTGGTAGACTATAATTATTGTAACATCATTTTTACATTGGACCAACACTAACATTATTTTTATTATATATCAATCACAATCCACCACTTCAATAATCATTATAAAAATAAATAAAGAAAAATATTATGAATTTGGTTGTGCATCCAAACTTACTGTTTCCAAGTGAGGCGTGGCAGTGTGGAGGCTTGAGTAATCATCTTTTTTTTGGTCAGCAAGGAAATATCATTAGAGTAGGAATTTATAAGTCTGTTACAACACAAGCTAGCTTTATCATCAGCTAGAATTCTTTCCACCACAGGCGGTGGCTGCAAAAATACATCATACGAAATTACATCGCTTGCACCTATTTTGGCCATAGCATCGGCACATTGATTGACCTCCCTAAAGATATGCTTTATCTGCTTGTTGGGAATCTCCTTCACCAGGTTCCTGCAATCATTTAGCAAAGGTTCCAAAGTAATCATCTATCAGCATCAACCCCACCCACTTGTCTATTTTAATAATTTTCAAAGGTGGGATACTTTCCTTTTTTGTGTGAGATTAAAAAAGATGGGACTTGATTTGAGATGGGCACCTAACAAGTTGTTTGGACAAAACTTTTAATTAATGGCCAATTTTTAATAAAAATAGAGGAAATAGGAGCAGAATAAAATTGCTTGAAAATTGGTAGGAAAGAAAGGAGTTAGTGAAAGCAGAGGAGAATATATATACATATATGTGTGTGTGTGTGAGGCCAAAAAATTAGGGCCCCTGAAAAAAGTGATTTGGGTGCTTTTAAGGGTACTTCTCTTTTTGAGTAAGTGACGTGAAGTCGACACTTATTTTTTTTATAAAAAAAATAAGAAAAAAATAAATACAAACTACATGTTTAAAATACTTCGAATGTCATTGATTGAATAAAAAATATACAATTTTGGTAAATTAACTTTACAAGGCTTTGGGTCCTAGTTACAATCTATGCAAAAGAAAGAATACAAAGCTTTGGTTCTAGTTACAATCTACCAAAATTGAAAGACAAAACACAAATCTATCTATCCAAAAATCCTAAGCTCGAGGGCTAGGTTACAAAATTGGAAAGTGTTAGGCACTCATTCTACCCAGACAGAATCTGGTCTTCTAGACTCTAATGACCAATATACCCTTTTTGAATGATGTTGAATGATATGTTATAATGCATAAGAAAAAAACTAATTTAAAGAAATTTGCCTTATGAATAATTTCCTCTTTTGAAGAAAATTCAGATCTGTCTTGGAAATTAAAATAATAAGACCTGGTTTGTAAAAAAATCATATATGCTTTTGTAAAGGGGAAAAAAGCAAGATTTTATCAAGAAAAATCAAATATGTTTTGTGTAAAGTTAAAAAAATTCGGTTTGTTGAAAAAAAATCAGATTTGTTTTTTTGTAAAGTTAAAAAAAAAAAATGATTTTGTTAAAAAGAATCAAATCTATTTTTGTAAAGATAAAAAATAAAAAATAAATAAAAGTAATTTTATTAAGAAAAATCAAATCTGTTTTTTATAAAATAATGAGATTTTGTAAAGAATCAAATCTGATTTGTGTAAAGTAAAAAAAAAAAATGATTTTATTTGTAAAAAATCAGATCTGTTGTTGGACAAAAAAAAAAAGACCTTGGAAAGAGGGTCCACATTCATGAGACAAATTTATTATGCATGCATCACATATTAAAAAAAATAATAATAAATAAATAAATAAAAAAGGCTTCAACCTAACTTTCAATCCCTTCTTTAAAATTTCAAAACCTGCAATTCTATGACAAAGAAAAACTTTTAGAAAAAGAAATCAGATCTGTATTTAATGAAAATATAAATCAGTTTTGAGTTTTTTTTTTTTTTTTTTTAAGTTTTGATAGTCATTACAGATTTTGAAGTTAAAGAGAAAGAATTGAAATAAACAATCATCTAAAGTATCTAATCATGGCAATTATATATTAAGAACGAGACATAGTAAACATATTCATGCATCAAACAATAACATACTAACTGATGGAAAAAGAAAAGAAAGTAAACAGAATACCTCTTGCATGAGCATGCTCTTCTAATGAAAGAATATTTTAGAAATCAAAGAAGTTTACTCACTTCTTTGAGGTCTAAAATACTTTGCTTACAAAAAATAAGTTCCTAAAGCAAAAGCCTCCAGAATGTGTTTAACATAAGGGGAATAGAAAAGTCAAAAAAGAAGAGCCTGTGTTCTGATTTGTTTCCTCTATTTATAGAGGTTGGGATGCTTAAAAAAATAAGTTGAATGAAATCAAATACGAATTGGAATGCATCCTTATCTCTAAAAATCTAGATTTAAAAAAAAAAAAAAAAAAAAGGCTTTATCTTAATTAGGAAATCCCTGGGTTAGGCCGAAAGTTTAGGCCAATCGACATTTGGGAAGTGCTGATCAGAATGTGCCAATCAACACTCCAAGAGTGTCGAATGGCTCTCTTGGGTTCCAGGTCCGCGTTTGAGTTTTAGTCTAATTTAGACTCATTTTTTGAGGATTTTTGAGCCAGGAATTGCACCTAGACGTATTTTTAATTTGTATTCTAAAAATTAATCCATTTTTCTTGATATTCAAGTATTTAAAGTGATAATTAACTTGTAGATAAATATTCCAAAAAAGACTTGATTATCCACAACTTCTTTGTTATCTGATTGTTCACTTTATTCCCATGCAAGCAGGCCGATTTTTGACACTAACCAACAAGCAATCACGAAATTATTTAATAAATTTAATTGTCTAACCAATTAAAATTAATTTAAATTAATCATGTGTGATCGACTCCACCCAAACAAAATGCATGCAGACCGTGAAAACTTGATCATGTGATATCTTTCAATCCAACAGTCCGATTTGGAAATAGAACGTACCGTCGCGACAGAATCTCAAGATCATTTTTATGATATGCAATGAATGAATTAATGAATGTAATGCAATTCTACATTTTGGGGTATATGAATGGTCACTCTAGCCATCTTCCAAGATTAAATTATAGGTGTAAAATCGAGTGTCTACAAAATGCCCCTCATTGACAGGGCTTGTAAAACAAATGTTAATGTAAAATAAAGACACTGATTTTAGCAATCATGATTTAATCAAGGTTGACTTTTCAAAGATTACCTAACCCAGAACCTAAAACCTTGGAACATAGAACTAGTGTTTTGCTGTTTTTAAAAAAATGAGAATTGTGAATACTCAACCTACTTGACAACTGATAAACTTGAAATAAATCTTGAAATCTAGAGTGACTAAGAGGCTTCTCTATCTCAGCCTGAATTTGGAGTGGAATGAGAGGCTTCTTTATCTCAATTCGTGACTTGTGACGACCAAAGGGATTCTCTACCTCGATTTGTATGGAAGGTAACCAAGGGACTTCTCTACCTCGGAACTTGGGACGATTGAGAGGCTTCTCTATCTCAATCTTAAATTGTGGGTGACCAAGGGGCTTCTCTACCTTGGTCTGAATGGAAGGTAACCAAAGGGCTTCTCTACCTTGGAACCTAGGATGATTGAAAGGCTTCTCTATCTCAATCTTGAACTGCAACGACCAAGGGGCTTCTTTACCTCGATTTGAATGGAAGGTAACCAAGAGGCTTCTCTACCATGGAACCTGGGGCGACTGAGAGGCTTCTCTATCTCAATCTTGAATTGTGACGACCAAGGGACTTCTCTACCTCGATATGAATGGAAGGCTTGAATTATGACAACCAAAGGACTTCTCTACCTCGATCTGAATGGAAGGTGTTAAGGGGAAAATTTTGATGTTCCCAAATAAAGTATGGGGTAGCCAAGCCGAAACTCGACGATGGGCCCTTGAAATAGAGCTCAAAGGCTTTCAGTGTTGTGGAAGTCCACCTAAGCAAGAGATAGAGGCTGCACCCTAACAAGAAAACAATAATAAAGCCCAATAAATACGTTACTATTGTTAGTTTGTTATATTATTAGTCCTTTTTACAGCATCATAATTCAAATCAGTCCTCTAACGATAAAGGTGAAATTACACTTAAAAGTCCAAAAGTTAATGATTAAATAAATTTATGAAGGTATTCAGTCTTGGGGATCCTTGTGTGTCTTGGTTAGGGGAATTTATAGTACTTTAAGCCATCATTACATCAATGTGAGGAAAAAATTCAATTGTTACAAATACATCAAAACAAGGATTAAAGGCTCCATTGTTACAAATAAAAGAGGAAAATAATAGGATGAAATGAAGAGAAAGAAAGATCCCCAGTTCAGTGCAACAAGTATTAAACTAAGATTTTGATGAGTGTGTGTTCGTAAGACATGAATGAGACAATATGGACTGTTTTGAGAGAGTGGGATGAGATTAACTTTGAGGTTAAGGCTTTTTATGAGTAGTGGGAGGCATTTATGGGCTATGATTGTGTAAAAGAGAGGAAAGAATGTCTTATTTTAGATGAATGTGAGCTGAAAGGATGAGTAGTGAGCCTAAAGAGAGTTAAACTACTAGCAAAATGGCAAATAGACCAGGAGTTTCAAAGGGAGTAGCTGTTTGTTTTTAGGCTGAGATGCTTATGCTTTTATAATGGAGTTTTAGGGAAGCATTAATTAACATGAGTCCAAAAAACGTGAGGTTAATCATAGGTGAAGAACTAGGGTTAATCTTCCTGGGATTTTTGGTCAGAAATAGAAGGTTTGCTTTATAGGCTGTTTTGCTTCTTTGGGTAATGATGAGATTTTGCATTAAATGTCAGAATTTCTAGAGCTGAGCTTAATCAATGTGATTGGGGCGTGTATCAAAAGCAAATCCTAAAACTGTAACTGAGATTTAGACCCCCAAGAAGTAAGATTCAACACCTAAAGCCAGGTGTCAAATTCTAAGCCTACTTCAGGAGGTTATGCTAGAGGTCCTTTTATGCCCTCCAAACCACATGTTCCAAATTTTTCCCCCTTTAGAATTCATGGGCTTGGAACATGAATCATGTCTTAAACGTTTTTAACATTTATAGCATCAATTTGCTGGAGTTTGAATAATTTGGTTTTAGCTCTCCTTCCGCTGGAGGTGCAATCTTGAAAAAGATGATGGAGTTCCATCACCCTTTAAACTTTAGCTAATGTTACAAGCCTCGGGTACTGTTCACGTCAGGTAGCGAATGACCAAAAGTCGATGAGACAACCTCTAGTTCATTCTTAAGGACTTGGTTCTCTTGTTGTACTTCGGTCAAGGATGAACAACGGCTGTTTTGCCTACTTTCAATCCTCTGCTTCTTGTTGGGATCTCTTAGATTGGGCTTGTTCACCTAGGCTGGTTCCCTTGGGTCGGGTTGTGTGCATCCTACAAAATCAACAACACATGTTGCTATGGGCTTTCCTTCCTCATGAACTTTTATTAGTAAATATTCTTTGGGTTTTTATAGATACTTGCAATGGGTCTTTTGGGCAATTAATTGTAATGTTTGAAACAATATAATAAGTTTTCAAAATACCTTTGAAAATAACCTTTACTATGATGGATTCCATAAATAACATTCATGGCTTCTAATAGTCGCATCATAATTTAAATGAAAAGCTTGTGGGATCGAGTATTTTCCATGAGCATTGAAGATATATTTTATGGATGTTGTGATGCAAGTGATGACCATGTATTTCATGGGTTATATTGTGAGAACATATTCTTCAAGATAACTCCCTATGAGTTTTTATAAAACAATTGCCATGGTTTTTTTGTCATAGTAACACTTAAGCAATAATTATGTCATGATACTTTTCTCTTTACCAAGCGTTTATAATCTCGGGTTTTTTGATAAAATAGTACCAATGAAGATTGGACTTTTGATATTGCCAGCAGGAACTGGGTTTTGATGTTGCCAATGAGAATTGGGCTTCAAATATTGTTAGAGAGAACTGGGCTTTGATATTACCAATAAGAATTGGGCTTTGATGTTGCTAATGAAAATTGGGTTTTAAATATTGCTAGCGAGAACTGAGTTTTGATCTTACCAATGAGAATTGGGCTTTGATATTATTAATGTGAATTGGGTTTTGGATAAATAAATTGCCATGGGTTTAAACCATGGGCTTTGATTATGGATTTGAATTCCATTAATAAAATTGTTTTGCCATGGATTTGAATCATGAGCTTTTCAAATATTGCCAAGTATAAGTATTCTTAGACTTTAAATAGCATAGGATGTGTTTATTGGGTTCATAGGGCCGGTTTTGGGCTTAGCTAAATAATGATAATAAAATTGGATAAAATATGAGTTTTTGGGCTTTTTGTGATATTTTACATCATAACCCATTTTAGATAATAAGATATAAAACATTTATGATTAACATAATAATAGAGCAAAAATATTTGGGGAAAACCCAATAACTTATTAGTGGTATAAATATGTGGTACTCAAAAAAAATTAGGTGTAAAAAAAAAAAAGTACCCTAACAGAAGGTAACCAAGGGGATTCTCTACCTCAAAACCTAGGATGATTGAAAGGCTTTTCTATCTCAATCTTGAACTGTGACGACCAACTGGCTTCTCTACCTCGATCTAAATGAAAGGCAATCAAAGGGCTTCTCTACCTTGGAACTTAAGGCGATTAAGAAGCTTCTCTATTTCAATCTTTAATTGTGACGATCAAGAGGCTTCTCTACCTCGATCTGAATGGAAGGTAACCAAGGGGCTTCTCTACTTTGGAACCTAGGGCGATTGAGAGGCTTCTCTATCTCAATCTTGAACTATGATGACTAAGGGGCTTCTCTACCTCGATCTGAATGGAAGGTAACAAAGGGGTTTCTATACCTTGGAACCTGAGGCGATTGAGAGGGTTCTTTATTTCAATATTGAATTGTGACGACCAAGGAGCTTCTCTACCTCGATCTGAATGGAAGGTAACTAAGGGGGCTTCTCTACCTCGGAACCTGGGATGATTGAGAGGCTTTTCTATCTCAATCTTGAACTGTGACGACCAAGGGGTTTCTCTACCTCGATCTGAATGGAAGGTAACTAAGGGGCTTCTCTACCCCGGAACTTGGGATGATTGAAATGCTTCTTTATCTCAACCTTGAATCGTGACGACCAAGGGGCTTCTCTACCTTGGAACTTAGGGCGATTAAGAGGCTTCTCTATCTCAATCTTGAATTGTGACTACCAAGAGGCTTCTCTACCTCGATCTGAATGGAAGGTAACCCAGAGGCTTCTCTATCTTGGAACCTGAAGTTTTGCCTGCAAAAGACCAAAATTTGGGATTAGACTTTAAATGATTCTGTCATTAAATGCGGCAAACTAAGTTGGTACAGTGCATTTAATGCAGAGGTGATGAGTGCTTTATCAGGAAGCTTCTTTGCTCCCTTGTTGGTACGTTTTGACTCTCTTCCTTAATTTCTTATCACGTTGGTTTTGGACTGGGACCCTAACCCCTCAGGGGAAGCTCACTTCTTGGACTCCTCGGATTTGAACACTATTCACCTCTCATCATCTGGTTGCCTCGCCTAGGCTTGGCCCAATCCAATAAAGGGTAAGGCCCAGTTGTCTCTTTGGACATCATATTGCCTCGTATTTCTACACCTTAAGTCCCTTCTTTCCATATATATATATATGAATTAAACCTTACACTTTAAAAAATATTGTAGTTCAAACTATAAATTCATTAGCAGTGCAGGGAAGTGTTAAGAAAAATGCCTAAAATAAAATAAGATCATCTAACTTGGAAAAAAGTATTTTGTATCAAATGATACCACGTCATCAATATTAAAATCCAAAATGAGAGACATGAGTATAAAAATAACTACCCACTAATACATGTCTTTCATTTGGTAATGGGATAGTTTTTTTTGCTGACATGTTTCACACTTATTGAATTTTGATACTGTTGACATGATATCATTTGATACCAAATACCTTCTTCTAACTTAGATTACAATGATATTTACATATATAATATATGTTTCGAATAAATAACCATACAATATCGATTTGCATAAACAATTTTTATTTAAGATATCATTGTAAATGGGTTTATACTTTGAAACTTTGAATTACAACTTCTTTAAAAATATAAATTTTAATTTGAACTTTCAAAAGCGTGGGTTTAATCTGAAAACCACCCTAAAACTATGAGTTGAAAATGTAACTTTTTAATAATTTTATGCTAAGTTCAAATTGTCTCATATTAACAGATTTGCTTTTGTAAAAAAATATTAGCTAAAATTGCAGTTTCTTCTCTTTTAAGAACAAGGCAGAGGGTGACCAAACGTAGAGACTGGTACAACCAAAGCTTTGTTTCACCTCTTAGGTTTTTTTTTTTTTAAAGCAAAATAAGTTGGGTAAAATATGATTTTATCTTTTGAATTATGTGTCAAATTTCAATGTCATCCTTAAACCATTGATTGTTTCAATTATTATATATTAGTATTATTTTCAATTGTTAAAACAAGCAAGGATAAGGAATTTAACCATCGCGCACCCTTAGTGCGGTCGTCACTCTACAAGTATAAAAGTTTGTGGGGTGTAAGGGGCCAAAGCCAGGGTTCAAGTCTCCAGGAAGGAGTTTCACACACATATACACTTAGATTTGGCTAGGGTAGAATTCTATATTATATCAAAAGGATGAGAAATTTGAACCATAATTCTTTTTATAAAGGATGCTAAGCATTGATATTTAACTATTAAAGCTCTTGACATTGATTTTTTCATTTAATCATTAAAATTTTAAACATACTTTAATATTTTCCTTATTTTTCCTTATCCTAAAGCCCATAACTATGCGAATCACAATTAAGATGTACTAACTTTTTTTCCATGCATCTCTATAAATTATAATGCTAACGTGGCACATTAAACTATATGTTGGTTTTACAAAATCAGGATTTTATACTTTTTAAAAATAGTCACTCCACAAATATAAGTGTTTGTGGGGTAGGGGGGAAAGGACCGGGATTCAAGTCTTCAGGAGGGAATTTCACACACATATACACTTAAATTAGGTTAGAGTAGAATTTATATCTTGTATAAAAAACAAAAATAAAAATAGTCAAACAAATTCAAAACATTATGATCTCTAATGCTTGTGTCCCGTATCTCTAAACGTTATGGTTTTATGAAAGATGAATTTGTGTACGTGTTTAGCATTATCAAGGAGTGTAGGAAAACATTATATATTTACATAGTAACAATATAGTAGGGTGATAGAGTTTTGATCATAGAAGTATAGAACTGGATGCTTTAAAGGGTATTTGGATTGATGAAAACTGAGTTTCATCACCCAAAACTCAAAAAATGTGGGACCTATTGAAACTCAACTTGTTTGGACAAATTTTTTAGTTAATAGCCTGTTTGGAAGTTTAGAGAGGGAGGAGAGTAGAGGGAAGTAGAGGGGAATGATTATCCTCTACCTTGTTGAATGTTTTTAAAATTAGTAAGGGGAAATGGAGTAATTAGCCCCTACTCTTGTTTGGATGTTTTAAAAATTAGGAAGGAGAAGAGAGGAAATGATTTAAATAGACAAATTTACCCCTATTTGAAAATGGACTTGCAACATTGGTCTATGATTAATTTGTTAGATTAAATAATTATTTAATCAACATTCTCATTCCATCAAATGCCACTAATAAAAGTATAAAACTACTATTAACTATTATAAAATAATTTTTATTATCTCAAAAAAAAATTATAATAAAAATCCTTCATAAATTTCTACAGTTTTCCCGCATTTCTCACCAACCAAACAAAAAGCTAGCTCCACCTTAGTCTATCATATGACATCCAAAAAGTAAAATTAGAATTCAAAATTTTCTGAGCAACCAAACAAAGACCAAGAACCAATAGACCCACTAGGAAACAAAGACCAAGAGAGAGAGATAAAGTCTTCGCTCGAACGCTTTCAATGGAACCATTCCTTGTTCTCTCTCTCCAAATGCATGCTCCTACACTCTGTGTTCTTGCAGTACAACTCGCTCACCGGAATTCTCCTGCCGGAGATCGGGAATCTCACCAGTTTAAAAATCCTCAACCTCGCGCAAAACCATCTCTCCAGTGAGATCTTCAATGAACTTCCTATCGGCCTCAACTACCTTGATCTTTCATCGAACGCCTTCTCCAGCGTGATTCTGAGGAGTGTCGCAAATTTGACTCAACTTCAACTCATCAACCTCTTGTACAACCAGTTCTCTAGTGAGATTCCAGCAAGCTTTGGAAAGCTTCAACAACTTCAATACCTCAAAATTTTCTGATTTTTTATTATTTATTTTTTCATTTTCGTGGTCTTTCAATGGTTTTTAGCGAAAATTACATGGTTGTTTAGCTTCAATGTCAGTGAAATAGTGAGATTCTTTTTCTTTTTTTTTTCATTCACCTTAAATTTTCTCAGGAAACAAACAAAGATTGCTAATATCATTGGTTTGTAATTTTTTTTTTTTTAATTTAGAAAGGGTAAATTGGAGAATTCATTTGATCAATAATTTACTACTCTACTCTCCCTCCAAATCTCTCCAATTTCGGGGAATTAAAAATGAGAGGTTAGAGGTAGTTGAAACCCCTCCAAACCCCTCCTCCTCCTTCCTTAAAAAACTTCTAAATAAGATAACTGAATTACTCTCCCTTCCTTTACTCTACTCCCCCTCTTTTTTTAAACTTCCAAACAAGTCATAAGTTTCTATAACTCAAAACTCAAAATTTGGGATTTGAGTTGTGAAAACTACAAACACAATGCAGGTGTTTTTAAATTATGAGATTTAGGTTTCAATGACACACTTGTAAATACTCAACCTTGGTGGGGCCCGCAAAAGTGTGTGATCAATCTGTTTAAGTGAGCCCGTTGGATACCTTCATTGCTCTTTTTTTTTTCTTTTTTTTTTTTTTTTCTTTTTCAGACACAGACAATAGCTTTCTCTTCTTCACTCTGTGGCTAACCAACTTATGTAACTATTGCTCACGGATTGCAATAACCAATTGAGAACTATCTCAAATTTAGCATATTTCAAGAGAATTTAATTAGTGTGCCGATGCGTTGATCAAGTTCGGCTTTAATCTATCTTGTACTTTTGTACCTTTTGATAATCCACCACATGTGGTGGAGAATCTGCTTGCCCTTGACAGGGCAGCTAATATATGTGGTAGACCAAATCTTTGTTGCTGTTTAGTTAATAACTTAATATATCAACATTTTTCCACCAAAAATAAATAGATGACCCCAAGTCCCCAGGTAAAGGGTATGGTGGTTGACATTCATCCTCCTCGTTATAACCGTTTGGGTTTGAGTCACCATTAATAGCTTAAGCCATGAGGTTACATATAAAATGTTTTTTCTCGCTAGATAAGAAGTGACTAACCCCACGATCCAACTTCTTTTTTAAAATAAAAATAAAGATGATGATGACAGCAATATAGTAACAATAGAATGATAGAAATATTGAAGCATTTCTAATAGGTGTAAGGTCCCATTGCCACGCTTGTCTCAATGGGGCCTTGTTCTAGTTTTAAAGCATCTCTAGGTTTTAGCAGTATGTTGACATAATGACATAGTACTAAGTGGCTTCGCTAACATTAAAAAATGTTGTAAATGCGTTGCATTTGGGGGAGGTGTTTGTTTTCCATAAAAGGAAGTAAAAGGCTTTCAAAAGCTCAATTGCCATGACAATCGTGCATGTTATGCATTGTATTTGAATGTGTTAAATATATTAGCAATGCGATGTGTTATACCATGTTGTATATGCTAGAGTGGATGCAAAAGGGGAAGCATAGAATAGAAATATTGAGAACACGAGGGTTACGTGCTTCAACATTGTCGACCTACATCCACAGAGGAATCCGTTAAGGGCTACATCTTTATTCTGTAAGAGTGTAGTATAAAACTTGTGTTACAATGAACTATAATACGAATATATATAGGCGACTAAACCCTAGACTACTGTACAAGTAGGAGTGTGCTTGGATCTATTACATTGAGCTAATATATCTCTAACACCCTCCCTTAAACTCAAGGAGAAAGCTCAATGAAGGTTTGAGGTTAGATACGTATGAGAAGATCCCTTGAAGAATGCCTTTGAAGAAACCACAATGAAGAATGTGCCAATTGACCAATTTCAAAGTTTCAAATGAAGAAATGGAGTCCAAAATTGGAATCTACGCGAAAACCAAAGCAAGATAAGCCCTTTTCGAAAATTTTAACTTTTGGTCAATGGTCAACGCATAAAGTCAAAGTCAACAATCAGCAATAGTGCGGCGGTCAAAGTGGTCCTGGTCAGATCCAAGTTTCCAGGTCAATTCCAGTTTGGGTCACGGATCTATGCTACAATATTGTTGATGTCATCTGATAACATGTCGCTTACATGTTCTAGGGCTTGCATGGCTGTTGACATGGAGTGAGTGACATCATCGAATGACATCATGAAGACATCAACAGAAGTCTTCTGGCGCATGTGGAGCGTGCGATACCCAGAAGGCGAGTGTAATTGACGGTTAGCGCGTGAGGGCGCATGTTTGATCGGATGAGGGCCAGATTCTCGGGTTTCGTAAATTGGCAGACAACAAGGCCTACATAGTGGCGGATGTGACCAAAATCCAATCAAGGAGTTGAGAATCCTTATCAGCGCGTGTGAGGAGGGCCGGAGCCTTTGTCCACACGTGGAGGTGCGTGTGGCTGCCGATGGGGACAGGTTTTCTGGGTTTTGGTCGCAGTAGGCCGTTGAGCACATTTGTGTGGTTGGTTTCATCAGGAAAAGCCTCGATGTGCACAGATCTTAAAGAGAGAGGCACAGATTGCTTGGGCTTGTGATATGAGACATTGTAGCGACACAACAACAGTGGTTCCATGGGAGCTATGTAATGCAATGGGTCCTGATCTAAAAGCAAGCATGGGCACTGTTGTGGATCTGTGCTACGCATGTATGAATCTTTTTTGTTGTGTAGAGATACTTGTTTATTGCCAAGAATGAAGTTTGGCTCTGATACTATATTAAATATATTAGCAACACGATGTGTTATATCATATTATATACTAGAGTGGATGCAAAAGGGGAAGCATAGAATAGGAACACTAAGGACACGAGAGTTACGTGGTTCAACCTTGTCGGCCTACGTCCACGAAGGAATCCCTTAGGGGCTACATCTTTATTATGTAAGAGTATAATACAAAGCATGTGTTACAACGAAATATAACATGAATATATATAGACGACTAAACCCTAGACTGCTAGTACAAGTAAGAGTGAGCTTGAACCTATTACATTAGGCTAATATGTTTAATATATCTCTAACAAATGACAACAATAATAAGTCAGATAAGTACATAAAACGTATCATTTGGTTCGATTTTAACAAACTTTACAATAGAAAAGTATGGAAAATTATTTATATTGTTAATTAATGGAGTAAATTGAGGGAAATAATAGGGAATTACAAAACAAGATTAGAGCATTTTCTACTTTGCAAGTCTAGTTTTTTTTAGAGCTAATTAAAATTAGCTCAAAGACAAATAATGGAAGTGTGGTAAGTGGTAACTACATATGTTATCTCTACGGATACAACATAAATTGCTATACAATTAAGAGAGAAATTTCTACTCTACGTTCCTCTCTTTCTTTTTTGTCTAAGCTAAATTTCCTCTGAAATTACTCGTTGATAAAAGAAAGAAAACTAATTTTATTCATTATAAGTTGTCAACGTGGTAAGTACAGGGGAGCATTCTTTTTCGGGTAAGCCCTCATATTTCACCTTCTATTCTAATTTACCTTTAACCAAAGAACATTATAATAGACCATATAATATGAGAGAGAGATCTAGAGAACCTCTTAAAGTCTTTTGCAACTGACAGGAACAAATTGAAGGAAAAGCTGAAATTATTTCAATATGAGCCTATGAGGTAAGATCTTTATAGAGGAAAAAAGTCATTTTGTCTTACAATAGCCTGTTCCAAACTTCCAAAGATTCTTCTCAGATTTCCATCAATGAATGAGTTACTCCTTTTGTCCTATAATACTCTCTCTCTCTCTCTCTCTCTCTCTCTCTCCAATAAGCTCTTGCGACTGGAATAATTAAACATGTTATCATTGCCCCCAGCAAACCAATGAACCATTGTATTTGTATAACACCTATTAACTTTTACTTTTTATCACGAGGTTTGGACAAAAGGGGTAATGGCGATTCATTGAGAACTCCGCAAGACATTCCTACTCTGGATCATAAGTAGACTGGTTGGTAGGAAACCCAAAAAAAAATATATATATATTTATATATATGTTTACTTTTTTACTGGATTATTATTTGCTTCACATACACTGAAGCAGCTAGTCTTCTAGTATATCAAAACAGCAACCCTTGCCATAAGAGTTGTGATTCTTGTGAAACCTTCAATTATAGTACATAATTCCTAGAACTCTCCCATTTCATCTGGAATAAAGGGATAAATACCTTCTTCTGTTTCTTTTTCTTTTTTTATAATTTAAAAATTGAGGGAATGGAAATTTGAACCCAGCCAACAATGAGTGGGGATTTGAACCCTACTGACAAATCTTGCTAATAATGGAGGGAACAAGAAGATATCAAGAGCAAGGAACAAATAGACATGATACAATAATGTCAATAAACCAGGCAATTCAAAATGAGAACCATATATGAAGTGGAAGACTATATTTATTAACCACCACATCACATGGATCCATGCATTGCAGGCAGCAAAAGCCTTCTATTTTTCTAAACAAGAGAAGTTCAAACCAAACACTTCAGTTTCTCGAAGATCACACTAGAAAATCAGGTAAACTCTGAAGCTCAAAATTTGATGATTTTCAATAAGTTGCCCCATCAATGCACAGAGCCCAATATACATTTCATCAAGAAAAACCTTGGAAAGATCGAAATCAACCTTGATCAATGGTTTCTGGCCTTTTTAATGTTATCGGTAGCCGTTTTTACCCTGAGCTGAGAATTAAAGTATTCAATCCACACGCGATAAATTGCTCCACTATTCAACTTTTCATCAAGAAAAACCTTTGTCCTATTACCATTGTTCTTTCTATCACCGTCAAGCCAATATCCAGCTCTGTGCACAACCAAAGAAGTGAGAGAATTCACATCGACACCAGCATGATGATTGTGAATATCATTGAATTGTTGGTTTTGAAATACACCAAATCCGATACCAAAGACATGGTTGTTGGAATCACCATCGTTAGTGATGTTTCAAGAAGCCTAGATGTTGGGCTGAAGCAGCACCTTGGATGCCAGTGGAAGGCATAAAGATGAAAACTAGATCATGACCAGGAAGGTAATTCTTGTACTGGGTGATGGAGAAGGTGAAAGAGGTAGAGAAAGGCGGGATTTTAGTGGAGTCTGAGGATCTTGTGGGAATTTTACTATGGTACAGAGCTCTACGGCCTCTACCAATGGAAAAGCCGAAAAGGTAGTGTTTTGTGTCAGAGAAAGAACATGAGAGTTGTATTGCCATAAGAGTAAAGAGGTCTGAAGGATTGAAGCCATCAAAGTTGAATTCAACTGCCAAGGTAGATTGGAGGAAAGAGAGTTTGGTAAGAAATAGCAGAAGAACAAGGAGAGAGTGTATTGTCCTTTCAGAGGTGGGGCTAAGCAAGAAGAAACAGTAGATGCAGCAGTAATCTTTGTTCTGGAACTTTTATCTAATTATATTGCTCAGTCCTCTACGAGAACCAACATATTTGAATTTTCAACCAGCTACAATTACAAACTTGACTTTTCAAACCCTCCCCTTGGCTGGAATCAACAATTATCTAGATTTGAGTGCATGATGAATTATAGTAGATCAAACAAAACCATATTAGATTTTTCAAAACTCTCTCTCTCTCTCACTCTCTCTCTCTCTCTCTCTCACACACACACACACTATCATTTTTTTGGTACATCCTGTACTAGGGAATCCAAAGACACATTTCATCACTACCATACAAGATTTCTTATTGAATTAGAGTAGAAAAAGTGTGGCAGACCAACACTAGCAGCCAGGGAAGAAAAACATGAACACTCAAATGGATTAGTTCAATTGCCAGCAGCACCATTTACTTTGCCACAGTGCGGGACCGCATACCTATAAGGTAAATAAATAATAATAAACCCACCACGGACCACCACAGTAAGAAATGGTCAGCTTGAGAAGAAACATAGACAATGGCATAAGGGGAAGATTAGACAAGTTTAGGTGATGTAATGACAAACCAGATAAGCAGCCACCAGTGTAGCCATATATGGAAAAAAAGTAGGACCCAGATCCAGACCTGGGACAACAGGGTGGGGAAAAGAGAGAGGACCGAGGGAAAGTGGAGTTTGCCTTAAAATCAGAAAAAAGATAACAATAACAGCATGCAGCTGAATTCTCCTGGTTTCGACAACACTACAGCCACTACAAGAATGATCTTATAGGAAGGACAGAAACAAGAGGAGATTAATGCACACTCAATGTGGAGGATGCAACATCTTACTCTTTTCATCACGAAAGACATCATATTTTCTAAATACTCTACAGCTTATAATAATAATAAATAAGATCTACAAGAATGGCCCATACTTAAGCAATATCAGTTGAAAAGTAGAAAGAAAATATATGTGATCAATTGCAGAGAGAGAGAGAGAGAGATTTCTCAATAAGCTTTAAGCTTAGCTAAAAATGGCCACTAGCGCCCCTTCTAAGACCTATACAAAAAAACCCCACCCAATAACTAACTTGCATTGTGTGCAAGAGAAAATCACCAGCCAAATTGTATGCGGTGATCTTCCTGAATCCTGAAGATGCTTGGCTTTATTTGGGGTTCACTTCAACCAGTTCAACGACCAGAAACAAATAATGCATTAGTTGATATTTGATTCCCTTCAACATGTGCTTTTCTGATCTTTGCCTTGTCGAGGCGTGCACGTCTAACAGCTTCTTGGATTTGCCGATCATGGTCCTTCAGCACCTGATCCATGTTGCCAGATGGAACTATCAATGGGCCAGAGTAGTGTATTTTGTGACCCTTTGACCCATAACCAAGCTGAACCAAATACAGACAAAAAACATGTATCAGGCAATCAGAGAAGCAAAAGGAAGAGACCAGGCACTCAAAAGGAAATACTTTTTAAACAAATTAGAAAGAATAATCGGCTTAAGTCAAATATTACAAATCATTAGGCCGAAAATTTCTTTATAGTAGACAATCTCACTAAATACAAAGAATTAGGCCTTCTTTCTAGGAGTACTAGTAAAAATTACGACAGCAAAAATAAACACAAAAATATAAATCTATTTTATAGCTGACAAGTAATACCAACAAATTTTAAAGAAAAATTATTTCAATTTTTCTTTTTTGTAAGAAATCTATTACAGCCAACAAATCTTAAAAAAGAAATGAAAACTAATTATTTAAGGGGAGAAGAAAGTTTAACTACTTACAAGAATTGGGTCTTTGTTGTTGAATTTTGCTTCTTCTTTTTTATGAGAACCTGCAATTCCCTGTGAGTGAAGCTTTTGATCTTGTTGTGTCACAAAGTCTGAGCCCTCCTTAAAGGATCCTGGAAACCTGCCTATAAATTTTGCAATTTCTGGTTGTGAAGAATTAGACCTCTGTCTGCGATCTTCAGACATCCTCCTCGCTTCCCCAAAACTTGACATTGTTGACAACTCAGCCCCAGTTGAAATCTTTGCAGCATCCTCCAGGTTCTTCCCCGCCTTTGCCCATGCAGCTCGGTGAGCCAGTGGCCCTGAATGGGAGGCTCTCTTATGATGATGCTCATGGGTTTCCATACTTCCTTCCACAGCTTGTGATGGTCTAGGTGGATCAATTGGAAATCCAGAAGCAACTTCTTCAGGATGAGGGTTAAACTTTTCACTACGGCTCTTAGAATTGGACTGACCTTGTCTTTTCTGTAACAAAAGAAATTATTAACATAGAATTTAAAGGATAAAGACAAGATTGATTAAAAAGAAAAGAAAAAACAACAAGAAATACAAAAAAATTAGTTTATATAGATTGCTAAAATAAGGCTTAGATAACACAAACAAGGCATTTGAAAGAGATCAGAATAATAGTCTACATTATGATAAAGAGACATAGTATAGATATTTTTGACATGAAAAAATAAAATTAACAGATGAAATTAGCAGTGATAAACTTCAGAATGCTATCACAGTACTCATATTGCAGAAACAAGGAACTCTATGCTGGATGAACAATCCAAGAAACTCCAACACTGAGACCAATTAAAAAGAGTGCACTGGCACAAATCTTTTAAATGATCCAATGGTTTTCGGTATCCTCAAACAAGTGCCGATTCCACTCTGTCCAAACAACCCGAAACCATATTCCAAGTATCTGATCTATGCTTCCCAAGCTAGTTTCTCCAACAAAATAATAAACTCGCAACAGTGGATGAAATCAAGTTATCATTGAGTCTAAATATCACTTTACTCAATTTCTTTTAAGGAATTTACAGAAGTCTGCACAATGTAATATAAGTACAGGACCTTTTTTTTTGGATAAGTACAGGGCATATCCAATGACAAGTTGAATACATTCATACTAATTCTTTCTCATATAATAAGTTCTTTTACATTGTATTGAACTTTGAATCAAACAATTATAAGACACACATGCACGCGTGTATGTGTGTGTGTGTGTGTGTGTGTGTGTGTGTGTGTGTGTTGTACATATATATTATTAAGTGCGCACACAAAAAGCCATCTAATTTCAACATAAAGAGTACAAATAAAATAAAATAAAAACCCAAGCTTTGTGACCAGTCAAAAATGGAAGGCTTTTGGTTCCACATAGAAAAATTTTAATCCAGTGAAAAGGAGCAAAACCTATTTATACGATAAGTATACAAAGAGATACACCAAAAAAACTCAAGAAAAAGTAAAAAAGATCAAGAAATTCAAATAAATTGGGAAAAACAAAAAAACACATGTTGGCACTTCTACATAGAGAAATGGATAGTATGTGATTTGATATACACAAATAACCAAGCTATAACTTGAATTTTTAATGATGACACTTCCATTGAATCCACATTGCCAACAGAGGATTTTTTTTTTTTCTTTTTAAATGAAAAGGGATACAAATTCAAACAATGTTATATACCTAAAAAAATTGCAGTAAACTTATGCTATTCATTCAACATTTGTGTATGCAACGCACAAAGTAGAGCTTTCTTCTCTGTTTATTTATTTTTTTTTTTTATTACTCTTTGAAATTAGAAATTAAGCATTTCATATTCAATGTTTTAAAAAAAGAGCAATAAAGAACTGAAAAAAGAGAAGTTTAAGGTTTTAAGGTTGGACCAGGGTTCAACTAGAAGCCAAACCATGATGACATCATATTGATTTTAACAATTAATTAAGATACAAATAAATGGATTAAATTTGTAAAAACTAACAACATTGTAAATGGTGTTTAGTTTTACCATCTTTTTCTTGTTTTTCTCTTCCCATTTTGTTTGATCATTGTAATTTGGTTTCTTGATGTTTTTGCTTTTCTAGTACATTTCCTATGTATAGGGCTGTGTTCTTCTTTAATATATATTTTACGTTATTTATAAAAAAATAAAATAAAATAAAAAACAATTTTCAAATGTATTTTCACAACTTTTATAAGGTATATACTATATAAAAAAAAATTAAGGCATAACCAAACATGATAAATATTGTGTTTAGCAATCCTTCAAGTACAAATCATTTTAATCTAAAACAAGATCATTTTCTAAGTAAATTAACAAACAACACATTCACATGCGAAAAGCACATTTCTGAAATTACTAATAAATTCAAAAAAGAACACAAATTCAATGGTATGTATGGAGAGAGCCATGATAATGATTTCTAGTAAATAACATAATGGAAAAGTATAAAAATATTTGCTAAAATCAGAGCAATATAAAAGTTCATTGATTTTATTCGTAAATTCTGTATTAGTTATCAATTCAGACAGTCAAATGTGTTAACATCATAAATGGTAAGGGGCAATAACGAAGGTGGGGAGTGTGTGCAACCCATTTGGCAGGGAATGGGAGAGGATTGAATGAGAAATAAATATAATAGTTATTCATTTAACTAACACAACAAAGGCACATAAACTGATGGTTGGCTGGTAAGCTATTGAAAAGGAGGTAACAGGTTTGATTCTCCATGTCCATGATAATCTGCAATTTTCCAAACATTTCAGAATCGGTCCAACTGCAACCAGTATCACAGTAGACCAGTCTGATAGGTGGTACAAACAGTTAAAAATACACAATTTGAATTGTCCAGTTTTCTAAACCTAAAGATCTGGGCAATCAAATCGGACCTGACAGGGCAGTCCATTCTGGTTTTAAAACTACACATGCTATCAAGTAAAGGTTAAGGAACCAGGACTAAAATGACAATAGGCAAACACTAAAATCACAATCAAAAACACAAATTAAAACACCCACTCCCCACTGGAAATAGAGTGGTAAGAATAACAACTAAAATAAACATGAGGTTACCTGCATTGACAAGACTAATTCAGCATTGGCATCAGGAGCTGGAATGGCTCGTGACTCTCTTGTTCCTCTCCTTTCAAGGTCAATTCTCTGGCCCTTGCTTCCTGCTGCTCCTTGTCTATCCATGTAAAAATAAATGAAAAGAGAAAGAAACAAGAAGATATTAGTGCATACAGCACCTTTGCCAGCTATCACTTTTTCATCGACAGGAGTTCAAATGTCAATAGCCAGTGAAACATATGTACAAACATTGCTTTCACAATAATGCATCATTCATTAAAGCCTAAAAAGCTAATAGAATTTAAAAGTTGGATCTATAATCACCACTAGAGTTTGTATGCAAACGACAAACTAAATGAATCAATCCTGCTCCCTAGAAACCCTTCTCAACTAGGTTGAAATGAACAGATCTATACTCTCTCTCACTCTTGTAGTTCCTAGGGTTTCTTTGATCTTGCCTTTTTATATGATTGGGAGGTGCTTGTTCCATTTCTGTGCCATATCTCAGGTCTAAAAAGCCAATAAAATTCAGAAGTTGGACCTATAAACATCAGTACAGTTTGCATGAAAACAACAAACTAAATGAATCAATCCTGTTCTCTAGAAACCCTTCTAGATCAGCTTGGAGGATGAACAAATCTGCACACACACACACACACACACACTCTCTCTCTCTCTCTCTCTCTCTCTGTTAGTTCCTTGGGTTTCTTTGATCTGGTCTTTTATATGATTGGGAGGTGCTTGTTCCATTTCCATGCCATATCTCAGGCCTATCAAGGACATTAATGTAAAATTGATATTTCAATTAATGAATACGATCTGATAATATCTGACATGTCAATATTAATATGTATCAGATACTTATACAACTGCCATTTTGACATATCTGTGCCTCCTAAATAACACCATAAACATCAGAAGAGAGGTGCTTTGTAGCTATGAATTTTTTTTTTAATTAAAAAAATCCTCACCGCCTGGCTTCTTCATCCCGTATTTTTGCATCGAACTCTTTGCTAGGAGGATATTTTGGCAGGATCGAAGGATCACAGGGAAGTGGTTTTGTTGTAAAGAACTGGAGAAAATAAACCAAAAAATAAAATGTAAACAAATAATCACAACAACTAATAGCCACAAGAAAATAGCAAAACAAATATGTTGAAACTTTTCTAAATGTACTGTTATGGCAGTAACATGACAAGATATAAAAAAGAACAGGTCATGATAATAATTTTTTTTTCTTTTTTTTTATAAATCAATTTCATGGCCAAAGCAAAAAAATCTGGTAAAAAATTATAAAATAAAGATAAAACACACAGCAGAAATACAATAAAAAGAAATTCTATAAGACTTCATTTATCTAAAACTTCATACCTCACTTTTGAGTGCAGAAGCTGCAGATCCACGATCAGCAGGATCTATGGAAAGCAAGGTATCCATTAATCCTAATGCTGGAGCAGGGAAATCCTTAAATGTGTCCGCCACACAGCGTCTGTAAGGTTGCTGGGGCTTAAATATGGTTGCATGAGGCAACTTAGATTTTCTCCAATAATCCTCTGAAGGTGAGCCACAAAGCTTGAAAATTTTATGTAATTGCTCGACCTAGAAGACAACAAAATGAAGAATTCAATGATAATTTAAACAACTAGGCTAATTCAAAGTAAGAGAAGCAAAAAGACATGCTGAAAGAGAAGAAGAAGAAGAAGAAGAAGAGACAGATTTTAGTTACATGTCATCTGTACAATTATTACTGGGGATGTCTTTTTTATCTAAACTATAATTCACCTTAAAGACAGTGTGATGATCACAAAAAAATTAGGTAATTTGCGAGTCTGAGAAGTTGAGAACAATACAAAAGTAACAAAACTACAACATGCCTACTATAACCAGTGATCACCAATCTCTAACTGAATGTTCAAAATAAACTCTCCATCACACATCTCCGCAATAATGGCATTTTCTTAGGAAAGGAAACATATTCCTTCAAACTAGATCCAAAGCCTTGCACCCTACTTTTGTTTGTAAATATCTATCTCTGCTCATCTCTTAATTAAGAAAAAATTTTCAGTATGTCCTTATAGTTCTCTAACCAAAAAAATAAATAATAATAACAGTAATTCCAAAAGTCCAAACAATTAAACCTTTGAAACATAAATGGCTATTAGCAGCCACAAACTGCATGCCTAGCAATAATTAAAAGGTAATCACTTCCTGTAAGCAGAAAAGACAGGTTCTTAACCAATAATATGATTGATAAAATAAATTGTGCATAACTCTAATAACAGTGACATAGATTGTTATGAAAAGCAAAAACAGCAGATCATGCACATTAATCACAAGAAAGTAAGGGATCAATTCCACATGTTTGGTGGGGAAAAAAACAAATACCTCAGTTCTTCCAGGCATAATAGGCTTGCCAGCATATAATTCAGCGAGTATACAACCTGTACTCCATAAATCTACTGCCGTTCCATAGTAAGTGGCTCCAAGTAAAAGCTCTGGTGGCCGGTACCAAAGAGTTACAACACGGCTTGTAAGTGGCTGACTTTGATGGGGATCAAAAAAACTAGCCAGACCAAAGTCTGCAATCTTCAAGACGCCATTGTTGTCAATTAGAAGGTTGGAACCCTTTATGTCACGATGCAGAATGCCACGGCTGTGACAATGATCCAATCCCTGTAAAAGTTGCTGCATGTAACATTTGACCTGGAAATAAATGAATTAAACATCAACTCAATTAGCAAACTAAACAGAAACATAATATCCCAAGATTTCTAAATATTAGAAGATAGATTTCCATTAAGTGCAATTGCAAAATATATGAATAAGTAATATCAATTGATGTTAACATCTCTGGAAAACTATTTAATGGTCGCATCATTGTGGGCATTTACAGAAAGCAAAACTTAAAGCATGATATAGAATAGCAAATTGCAGTGTCTAGCAGGAGAGGAGGGGTAGGAGAAAAGGAATCTATAATACCTGTGCTTCTGTAAATTTGAGACCAGGGTGTGAAGCCAGCCCTGCCAAATCATGTTCCATGTACTCAAAAACAAGGTACAAGCTGCAAGACATCCTTGATGTAACTAGACCTTCCAGTTTAATTACATTTGGATGATCAAGCCTACGTAAAATGTGAATTTCCCTAGCCATAAAGCGAACACTCTCAGGTTCCAGGTTATCAAACCTTACTTTCTTTAAAGCAACAGTTTTATTATGTTCAAGGTCACGAGCCATATATACATTACTGTAAGTTCCCTGGCCAATCTGCAAAACAAATAAATAAAAAGAAAAAAAAAATCATTAGACAAACCAAAACCAGCCAACAGGTAATATCAACTTAAAGTGGACAGCAGAGAGAGAGAGAGAGAGAGAAACTAAAGCACCACTTGTAACAGCTAAATAGAATAATCTGATCTTTGCAAATTCAATTAAGCTACCTTACCTCTATCCTGCATTATAAGCATTAGACAGCTAAAATATCAAAGTAAACAAAAATGAACAATGGAACAGGAAGAATAATATCCTTAACATTGGGTTGTTCGGATATTCTATAGTTCCAAGCCAATGGGCTCTGGTGCAAATGCACGTATTTCCGAATTAGCAAAATGGTATTAATAAAAGAATATTTCCAAGTCTGTCTCTGGGGGTATCCAGTGATTAGCTAGATGTAATAACTCTCCTTAATCAAACCTATTTATTGATTTTGTTTTGCTAATAAGAACAACAGTCAGATTGCAGTTGCCATTAATCAGAGTTTCATCACTGATTCAAGTTTTAGCCAATGAGCTATGGCACAAATGTACATATTTCTGAATTAGCTAAATGGTATTAATAAAAGAATATTTCCAAGTCAATCTCTGGAAGTATCCAGTGGGTAGGTAGATGTGATAAATCTCCTTGATCAATCCTATTTATCGATTCTGTTTTGCTAATAAGAACAGCAGTTCCTATTTTTCTCATTCTTTTTTGATAAGTGCTAATAAGAACAACAGTTAGATTGCAGTTGCCATTAATCAGAGTCTCATCACTGATTCAAACTGCCTAATACCCTAGCCCTTACTATATCCTAGGTCAAACCTAACCTAATGTTTTATAACTAATCAGGCCTTTTACTCTTCTTCTTCTTCTTCTTGAAACTGGCTAATCAATTTTCTTAAACAAAAGGATTAAGTTACAAAATTTATTTGTTCATTATTAAATAAAATAAAATAAAATAAGAAGAAAAGGAACAACAGGATGTGTATTACATCCTTCCAAGCGCTTAGAACCTAAGTTTACTAGAGCAAGAAATCCAAGAAAGCATCACAATGGCTGCGGCCCACAGTGGACAGCCAGTCAAATAGAGAACATAGAAAGATGGTTAAGAGAATTTCCATTCAGTTCTATTTCATTAAAAGTGGGATTATTCCTCTACTGATAAATAGTACACATAATACAAAAGGAATAGCCCCCCAAATCGCACCACTTTTACACTTACCAAATGTCCCTCTCCAACCTACAAACAACTCCTTTCCAGTCCTAGGCATTGCCAAATGGACCTTTAATAAAGATGAGGCTAATGATCACAACTCTCACGCCACTATACAATGTAGGAGGAGATGGTTTACAAATTTAAAATGAGCAGTCTTTTATATGAGTCCTCTTCTGTTGTATCAAGTTCATGCACCAATAAAAATATGTGCATCTTTGCTCTCTCCTTTAGCTTTAGAGTCTTTATTCTTTTCTTCTAGTATTCCACAACTCCACTCCCTTTTTATAAGAAAAGGAAGTGTCATTGAGCTGAAACTCATTGGCTTATAACCCATTGCCAATCATAATATTAATTAGAAAAATGCTATTAGCTGAAGGAAGTTTAGATGCCAGTAATTAACTCACTCCCTATAGTAACAATTCCATAGGAGTCTTATTTCCACATGGATCCCTAACTAGAATACGTTACATGCTATTGAATTTTTTAGTTCAGAAAGTCTTATTTCCATACAAACAAGGAAAGGAATTTACAATAAAGTCTTATATACTATATATAAGCCCAAATGCACTTTCAATATAAAAACAATCAATTCACTCAAAATTATGTGATTGGGCTGATTAATAAAGCAATATAATTCAAAAAAATAAATGATCATCTGCAAAGTACCATAAGCATTCTCAGTTTCCCTCAATACCCAACATAATGTAACTTCAAAATGGCAAATAAGGAAAGGATCATACTTTATCCAGCTTCTGAAAAGAATCTGCACGCCGTGGTGTCCATCCCTTAATAGCCTCTCCAGCAACTGCAGCCAGCCATGATGGCCACCCTGCTGCAACCTGCTCCCCTTCTGTTGCTTTTGGAATACTACCCATCCCCGGATGTTGAGCAACAACATACTCCATTTTCTCCCTCTTCCTCTCAAAATGCTCACTGTGTAACCGAACTGAGCCATTCGCATGCTTATCAATCAACATTGCCCTCCCATCATTACTATCATATCGATCCTTTGCTCGATGCACTTCCTCCCTTCTCGACGAGGTCACCCTGGACCCCCGCAAGTCCGATGAGGCCTTGCTCGAGAACCGCTCTCTCGGGCTCTCCTTGCTATCCTCAATAGCAGAGGGCTTGCAACAAAGGCAACCCATTGTGCACCAAAACCACCCCCAACAACAAAACTCACCTCTTGAATCAATATTCACCCCTCAAATCTTCCAATTTTAGCACTATTTTCCTCTTCTTCCATGCCCATAATTGGCTAACTTCCAAACAAAAAAAGTAACTTAAATAAGCATTGAATTCAACTCTAGTATCAAATCAACCAATTTTCACTACTCAGAAAGTAGAAGTCTTGCAATTAGCAGAAACAAAACCCTAGAATCTTGAAAACCTTGACACAACCGAGTAAAAACCAATCCACAATGCCAACAAAAGCACGGTTCTTTTCCACTAGAATTTCACTCCTCTACTCCAAACCACAAACTTGCAAAAATTCACAGAAAATAAAACCCCCCCAACTAAAATTGCTAAACTCAAACCCTAAAATCCCAAAAGTAAAAGCTTCACACAAAAACTGTGAGAATCTTCAATTCACTTACAGTACAATGAAAACAATAGCTCTACTGCAGCAGAGGCACAGTTTGCAAGCATCAATTTCACAGAGAGAGAGAGAGAGAGAGAGAGAGAGAGAAAGAGAGAGAAGGATTGAAACCCTAGAGCACACTCCAGGGTTTGGAGAGGGAAGCCATGGATCTAGGGCACAGAGATTTGAGAGTGTGTGAGGAGAGAGAGAGAGAGAGCCACACACCCGTAAGAGTGAGAGAGCTTCAGAAAAATAATAATAATTTAATAATAATGGTGAATTGTTTGTGTAATGTAATAATAATAATACAAAAACAATAATGATTGTCGCGGCGCGTATTTAAAGTGGAAGGAGGAGAGACTGAGGCAGACGCAGAGGCAGTTATGACGAGTAAAAGAAGAAGAGAGAAAGTCAGTACTCTACTCAGTGGATACTGGATACTGAGTGAGTAAAGTCCAAACCAATCTGTAAATAAAAATTATAAAAACATACAAAAACCTAAATATAAACACATTCTTCCCGTATTCTAAACGCACGCGCTCCTAAACTTGTTTACAACTAAAATATTTACTGTTCAAATTTTTCAAGTGTCCTATACTCACCTGCTCTTCCTACAAATTTTCTCTTTTTTTTTTTTTTTTGAAAGTGGAAAATTGTTACTTATAATGTCTCATCAAGGTTAAATAAAATTTGTGGGTTTCAATTAGCTTAAATAGTAAAGTGTTTGATAGTTGTATAAAATATTTTGGATTCAACTCTCTCTTACACTAAAAACTGATTGGTATCTTAGCCTGATGATTGATAAAGTGCTACCATAAAAAACGGACGCTATAGATTGAAATTCTCTTAAAAAAAAAGATTAAATAGAATTTAACAGTTGTTTTTATAGCTTAACAAATTAACACTTCTAAATATTTTCAATTGAGATATTTGAGATTCAAATATTCTCTCCATAAAATTGAATATAAAATTAACAAAAATGTTTAAAATCCAATTAATGTAAAAAAAAAAAAAAAATTGTTTTCCATCTCCAAAAAAAAAAAAAAAAAGTTTTCTTTTAGGTTTTATTTTTTGGTTAAAACTTCTAGGCATTATTTAAAATAGCTCTAGTTACACTTCAAATTTTATACCTAATTTCAAAACATACTAAGGTGTTATGTTTTGATTGATGCACTATAAAAGTAGTGTAACTAGGGTCAATCATAGTCTTCAAAACCCAAGGTACTCTAAAATTGATGTTTGCAAGTTCTTAAAAAGTGAACACTAGTATCCTTGTCCAAGTAGAGGCTAATGTTATTCTATTGGCTATTTAGCTCTTAATTTTCCTATTTGCAGATGTGTTATAAAGAGTGCTTGCTCTCAGTTCCATGGAGACTTTTGAATTTTGTTGAGTTAGTTAAGAATGTAATTAGTGACTGTGACCATGTATTCTTTAATTGGGTACATAGGAAGGCTAATCATGCTACTTATGTACTATCCAATTGGTCCCTTAATCAATTTTTGCTTGGTACTTTTGATCTGGTATTCAGCCCATTACGTTTTCTTAACATTATCTTGGCAAAGGCATCCTAGGCTATGTTGTAGCTTGTTTCCTTTTTAATAAAGTCTTATTCCAAAAAAAAAAAAAAAAAAACCCCAAATTGTCCTGTGAATCAATTTTTAATGTTTTTTGTATTTTATCATGTATTATAAGATATACAAACACTTTATAAAATTTTACATAAAAATTATAAATATACATTTATAAAAAGTATATTTATTGTTTCAAAAAAAAAGTATATTTATTAATTTAGAAAAAATATTTAGTTAATGACTAATTTGATCATCCCTTTCATAATAATATTCGATAAATCTAATTAAATAAATCAAATTAAAATATATTTATGAAATCTACATTCAAATTGGTTAAATTTAAAAGTGATAATACATTATATATAAGTGAAAATAATAATTTATTTTTTATCTTATTAATAATTCTTCCTAATAATTTCTTCTCCATAGTCCAAGTCAATGCCATCATTGTTTTCGGCATCTTGTAAAACAATTTCTTCAAATTCAATGACATTTTCTTCTTCATCATGTCCAACATTTATTATTTATTCCTATGCACTAGTATCAAGAGTTGCAAAAAAAAAAAAAAAAAGAAAGATATTTTCACACATAAAAAGTTACTTTATTTTAAAATACCATTTTATAATTCATTTACATCAGATATTCTATTATTCTATATAACACGTTGAAAAAATATATACAACACATTGAAATAACCTAAAAAAGACAAAAAAAAAATACAAAATACAAAATCCACATAACCACCTATGACAGCAACCACCACCACCACAACCCACCCCAACAGACCGGAACCCCCTCGCCCCCCCCCCCCCCCAAACCACCACTACTGCAAACCCACCACTATTCAAAATCAACCATCTACCACCATAACCAAAACCCAAAATCAACCAACCATCACCTGCCGTCATAACCACAACCACCAAATCAACCCACAATCATTGCAACCCACCAAAATTAGCCAACACAACCCATCAAAATCAACTCACAACCACCCAAAAAAAAAAACTCATAACAACCAAAATAATAATAATAGAAAGAGGTCGAGATTTGCGATGTGGCTGAAGGAGAAGGAGGTTAGATCGGCGGTGTGGCTGAGTAGGAGGATGAGATCAGCGGCATGTGGCTGAGGAAGAGAACAAGATCGGTGGCGTGTGACTGAGGAAGATAGTGATATCAGTAGCGTGGCATGGTGATATCGGTAAAGGCTAAGGAAGAGAGTAGAGAGAAGATAGTGAAGGAGGAAGAAGAAAGTGAGAGAGGAAGAGACTGAGATAAGAAAGAAGCAACAAATCAAGGAGAGAGATGTGGAGGAGAGAGAAAATTTTAATAAAATAATGAGAAATATGTTTAGTATTTTGACTATACAGTTCTATTAGTTAGGGTTGTCCATGGGTCGGGCGGGTCGGGTTTTTGCCCAACCCATAATAGTAACGGATTCGTTGGTTCAGGTCACCGGCAAGTGGTGGTCGATTTTGGGTGAAACCGATCTCACCGGAATCCTTTAAAATGCGGTGAGATCTCGCTAGATCCGGTGAGATCCCATCGAATTCGGCGAGATTTCTGCCAAATCGTGATGAGAAATCACTAGTTCAGCTAGATCCGATGTTTATTGTGCCAGAAATCGACGGATTTAAGTGAAAAAGGGGCCGGAATCAAGAAAAAGGGGCTGAAATCTGGAAAAAGTGGTCGGAATCTAGGAAAAAGCCGAATATTGAATGGACTTCGGTTCGGGTCGAGTTTCACGGGTTTTGAACTGAAAAACCGATAACTAATCTGTTGGGTGTCGGGTTAGCAAAGTCAGAAACCGCGTCCGACTGTCGAAGTCGTCGGATTGGGTGGCGGTGGATCGAACGACGGTAGGTCAGACGGGTTGGGCAGGTCGCCAGTTTGCCTAAACAACCCTACTATTAGTAGAATTGAACTATAGCAAATGCCAAATCTATTTGGCATTTGGCACACCTCGTGAGGAAAAAATTTTGGTGTTTGGTGTGCCAAATGTCAAATTTTTGGCATTTGACACACCTGATGCTAATGCTCTTATTTAGCAAATTTGCATGCTTAGTACAAATTATGAAATATCATTATATTAAATTAAATTGTTGATTTTGATTTCCATAGATTATGGGTTAGTAGATAGTACAAGATAATAAATTTTTTGATTTTCAAATCTCATTGACATTGTTTCGATCAATGATTTTTATAGAATGATTTTCGCGTCAAAGATAGAATTATGTATAACTTGTGTCTTAAAATGTAGGGGAGTTTTATGTCAAAATCTTATAAAATTATTATATTTTTTTCTAATAATTATATAGCTACAATTTTCTTCTCCTTCAATATGTTGTACCTCTAGAAGATTTATGCTTGGCATGTATTGGACTTTATCATACTCGTCCATAGCTTCCCCTGTTGAAGTTGTTTTTACCAAAGCATCTGCTTCCATATTTTCCTCCCTTGGGAGTTGAACAAAACTGGCTTCTTTAAATTTCTTAACAAGCTGCTTTACCTTGCTAAGATACTTCTTCATCCGACCTTCCTTAGTTTCACACATTCTATTCTCTTGATTGATAATCAACTGAGAATCTCCTTAGATGACCACTGATTCTACCCATAAGGACTTAGCTAATTCCAATCCTTTAGGGAGAGTTTCATATTCAGCTTCATTATTGGTGGTTTGGTGTTGTAGACAAGTTGTGTATTTTAACTTATCTCCTTCTGGGGACTTGAGTATAACTCCAATTCCTCCTACATATAACGTGGACGAGCCATCCACATTAATGACCCATCTCTGAGCTTCGTCTACCCCATCTAGCTCGCCTTGACTAAGAGTGAACTCTGCAATGAAATCTACCAATACCTGTGCTTTTATCGCGCTTCTTGGTTGGTACCTGACATCAAACTTATTGAATTCTATGGCCCATTGGATTAGTCATCCTACAGCTTCTAACTTGTTTATCGCCTTCTTTAGTGGATGATCTATCAAAACATTTATGACATGAGCTTGAAAGTAATGTCTTAACTTCGTAGAAGTCGCGACCAAGGCAAAGGCTAGCTTTTCCATCATGAGATATTGTCCTTCTGCCCTTCTTAAAGCTCGGCTTGTATAATAAACCGGCTTCTATATCTTCCCTTCTTCTCTAATCAGCGCTGAGCTCACTGCATGCAGGGACACTGCTAAATACAAATATAATTCTTCACTTGGTATGGACGGGCTTAGCAGAGCAGCTGTGGTGAGGTAGGTTTTGAGGTATTAAAAGGCCTTCTGACACTTATCCATCCATTCGAATGTCTTCTTAAAAACTTTAAAGAATGGTAAACACTTGTCAGTAGCTTTTGAGATGAATCTATTAAGAGCGACAACTTGTCTGATAAGAGATTGGACTTCTTTAATATTCCTTGGTAGCTCCATATTCAGTATCGCTTAGATTTTATCGGGGTTTGCTTCAATTCCTCTATGTGAAACCATGAACCCAATAAACTTACCTGACGAAACTCCAAAGGCACATTTGCTTAGATTCAACTTCATGTTATATCGTCTAAGCGTATCAAAGGTCTCTTGAAGGTCGACCAGATGCTTTTACTTGTCCAAACTCTTTACTAGCATTTCATCTACATAAACTTCCACATTCCATCCAATCTGTGGATGAAACATATGGTTAACCAACCTTTGATAAGTTGCCCCTGCGTTCTTCAAACCGAAGGGCATCACCTTGTAGCAAAACAAACCTTGGCTAGTAATGAAAGATGTCTTTTCTTAGTCCACCTCGTCCATCCTTATCTGATTATAGTTTGAGAAGGCGTTCATAAAACTTAGCAATTTATGACTTGCAATTGAATCCACCAGTTGGTTAATGCGTGGCAACAGATAGCTATCCTTTGGGTAAGCCTTGTTCAAATTGGTGAAGTCCACACACATTCTCCACTTGCCGTTAGCTTTCTTGACTATCACCACATTAGCCAACTAATCCGGATAATAAACTTCCAGGATAAATTTTGCCAATGTCAACTTCTAGACTTCTTCTTTAATAGCATTATTTCATTCGGGAGCAAAAACTCTCTTCTTTTGACGTACGAGCTTGAAGGAAGGATACATGCTCAGACAATGGGTTATTACACTCAGATCAATACTCGGCATGTCCTCGTGACTCCATGCAAACACGTCTATGCTCTTTCTTTAAAAAATGGACAAGGTCTTGCTTCGTCTTCTTTTCCATGCTTGCTCCAATCCTTATGAACTTCTCGAGGTTACTCTTGTCTAAAGGAACGTCTTCCAGTGCTTCCATGGGCTCTATGGTAGCCCTTCTCTCGTCTATGCTCATCATCTGTATGTGTTCGTTTATGGCCAACATGGCTAGATAGCATTCTCTGGTCGCTAATTGGTCTCCTTACATTTAACCTACTCTATAATCTATTAGGAACTTAATAGACAAATGATAAGTAGATGTTACTGCCTTCCAATTGTTTAAAGTCGGTCTTCTAATGATAGCGTTGTATAACGATGAACAATCTATGACAAGAAAGTCTACTTCTTTGGTTATTTTTTGTGGATATGCTCCTACCACCACAGGTAATGTAATGGTATCCACAGGCTGCACTTTCATCCCTTCAAATCCTATTAAGGGCGAATTTACTAGATGAAGTTGATCTTGTCCAAGCCTCATTTGTTGGAAGACAGGATAATACAAGATGTTCGCCAAACTTCCATTGTCTACCAATACCCTTCTAGTCATATAATCAACAATGAGCAAAGTGATGACGATCACATCATCATGTGGGTGGTGAACCTTTTCAGCATCCTCATCCATGAACGTAATGGCTTGCTCATTTATTACCCTCATCCTTGGGGGTCGTCCAGAAAGTTGGACGCTTTGTACTACCTTCAAGTACGTCTTCCTCGACTTGGAAGATTGTCCTGTCGAGGTCCCTCCTATAATAACTCTTATTTCTCCAAGTGGGGGTCGTGACAACTCATCTAGCTTTCCCTTCAACTTCTCATTCTTGTGATCTCATCCAAGAAAATTTCTCAATTTTCCTTGCCTAATAAGATTCTTTATCTGCTGCTTCAAATTAAAACACTGTCATGTCCATAATCTCTGTAGAAGCGATAATACTTGTTCCTATTACGCTTGTTGAGATCTCCTTTCATTTTTTCCGGCCACTTCAAGGATGGATCATCCTTGATTTACATAAGCACTTGTTCAAGTGGCATGTTTAAAGGTGTATATTGTTGACTCCGTGCTGAAGAACTTGCCCTTTTGTTGTCTTGATCTTTCTTCTCTCTTGTCCGGGTCTTCTTTGGATAAGGACCCTACTCAGAGTAGCGCGGAAGATCTGCTTCCATTCACTTGGCTCTCTTCCTCTTCTTAGCTATAATTGCATCATTTGCATTCATAAAGTTTTGGGCCGAATGGACAAGTTCAGACATGGTTTGAGGCTCTTACTCATAAAGCTTATGGATGAACAAATTGGAATTAACTCTATTATGGAAGGCTACCAATAACAACTTGTCGTCCATCTAATCTACCATTAGGGCTTCCCTGTTGAAACAAGTAATGAAGAACCGTAAGCTTTCATTTTTCCTCTTACTCTATGGTTAACAGGCTAGATGAGGAATGTTTATGCCTTTATCCTCAGATAAAATTGTTGACAAACAACTTACTCAATTCTTCGAAAGAACCCACATTGTTCGGAGGTATCTTACTAAACCACACTCATGCTGGCCTTTTGAGGGTGGTAGGAAAGGCCTTGCACATAATCTCGTCTGGAACCCCTTGAAGGTGCATCGTAGTCTTAAAAGTAGCGATATGATCAAAAGGGTCGCACGTTCCATCATATGAGTCCAAGGAAGGCATCTTGAACTTAGGAGGCAATGGATGACTGTTGATGGAAGCCATGAAAGGGGAGTCTGTTCGATGAACTAAATCATCTTCAGGATTCACCCTTTTCATGTTCTCCTTCATCTCGTCAATGGCCTTCCTCATCTGATCCATTTTCCTTTCCAAGTGTGGCACCCTTCGTGAAGCAGTACCCCTTGACTAGTTCTTGGGCTCAACATTTTCTCGTTCTCTAACTTCTTAACTCTGAGCTTGTCATTCTGCGTATCTTTCATGGCGTTGCCTCCTTAAATTGATTTCCCTAGTAAACTCTTGGTTTTGACGGGTTAACTTCGCCGTGGCGGTTGCCATGAACTGTATATGCTGGATGGAAGGCAGTTGCATGATAGGTGCTTACTGACGATCACGGTGGGGATTACTAGAAGCATTCATACTCTCCTGGTGGCCTAGACTAGTGGCCATTGATCTTGTCCGAACCATGCAACCTTTTTGTCGCAGGAAGATAATTTGCAAAACACAAAATTAAACTTTCCCACAGACGGCGCCAACTGATAATGCAAAGAAAATCAGTAGGCTAAATGCTTCGGACTTCAATGGGCTAGTGATTGCTTAAGAGGCCTGAAAAGAAAAAAGATAAAATCAAAGGTGACTAAGATGAACCAACTAAGAACCCTCTAATGCTTAAGTTAGTTTTTTCCTCTGAAATGTTAGAATTCAAATTTTTGGAAGTCGTGAGAACTTACCTCCATTAGATGTGGATAAGTGTTTATATAGTGCGCCTTGAAGTGGTTACTTGTCTCGTAACTTTCCTAATATTTGTAGAAGTTAGAAGGTTCATACTTAACTTCTACCAATTGCTTAGAAGTTGGAATGTTCAATCTTATCTTCTATAACTGATATTGGAAGTTAAGTATTTAGTAGGAAGTTACAACGATGAATTAGGATCTCACTCATGTTTCAAAATAGTAAAACGTGGTTCAATTCACTAGTCTTTTATAGGTAAATCTTTTTGGAAATTTCTCAAGTGTTGGGAGTTGTCCAGTTGTTGGGGGTAGTCCAGGCGCTTTCCCAGGTGTTGGGAGTTGTCCATTGACACATTTGCATGCAAAAAAAAGAATGTATGAAGATAATAATTTAGATTTGGTCAATTTTTTGATTTCCTAAACAAAATATAAAATAAGAAACCAATGAATAGGTGGAATTAAGTTGTCCTTTTTATTTTATTTATCATGTTGTGCATGTATTTTATTTCTCCCAACAAAAACTTAAGCTACTATTGTCAAATTTATATAATGAAAAAAAAACACACGTACAGGTCACGTGCTCCGAAAGAGCGTGCATGTGATACATGGCCGTTGGGTTTGCCATTAAGCTTTATCAGTTGTGTTTACTCGATAAATAGTGTTCGTCGAGAGAGTTACCAACCAACTCTTTTTGGCAGGTAATTGCTACCATCAAACTCACTTGCACAATAAAGATGGTACCATATGGTTTCTCAAAAAAAAAAAAAAAAAAATGATGGTACCATATGCTGCTGGTCCCACACAATTCATATATATTTTTTGATAATCCCACACAATTGATATTAATCATGAAAGGATATTTATTTCTAATTTGGCCATAATTTCAGTTTTTTATATGGGACCAACGATGAATTTCTTTTCTTCAGATAGAGTTTCAAGTCTATAATTTCGTTCTCTATCATTAAATTAATATATTATTTTATTTTATTTTTAAAAAAAGATATTAATTTATTTTTAGTATAGACGAGAATTGAATCTCAAATTTTTTATTCAATTATTAAAGACTTTATCAGTTAAATTTATTAAATTTACCCAGTCATAAATTGCTTGTTTGACCTTCTTTATTGGCTAATTTAGTTACTGCATGATACTTCCTTCGTTGTTGGTGTCCGGCTAGCTTGATGTATTCTTAGACTTTGTTAAAGCAAAGTAGTCCCAAGCTTTTTCCTCTACCAACTAATCAACTACCCTACTTCGAAAAAGTATGCAAACCTTGTAAAGAGCCGGTGTTGTTGGCACACCTCTAAACTAAATTAAAAAAAAAAAAAAATGTAGTAATGTTGTTTTTATATTTAATTTATCTATAAAAAAGAAAAATATAACAGGAGGTGAGGCAAGGATTGAACCCCGTGTCACTAATAACAAGGTTCTTAAATTATTTATTTATTTATTTATTTTTACTTAGGTAGTGGGCAAGGAGGGGTTTGAATCCCAAACACTAGATTCACACTAAAATTAGTTTATCTCAAATTGTCAATACAAACACCAGTTTAATGTTTGAAAAGCCTAATCCATTAAGTTTAAGGGGTTTTTGTTTTTGTCTTTTTTTTTTTCTTTTTCTTTTTTCTTATGGATGAATATGAGAGGAGGGAACAAATCTCATATAATAATCCCAGAAAGGGTTTGGCTGCTAGGTCCTAAGGCCAATGGTTGGTTCAAGAGTTTATTTTTATAATTTATTGACACATAGAATAGAAAACATAAGGAATTAAGGATCAGTTACATGCTCAAAAGACACCTTGAAATATCATTTAAAAAATTATAAGTGCTGAGCAATGACGAGTTATAGATTTATAGTTGATACAATTTTGGATTTGAAACCTATGATGTAGGTTTGTTTTATGATAGTTGCTCGTATCATTAGACCAAAAAATCAATTAGTTTTATAGTTGATATTATATATTATTGATGCAATCACAATAATAATGGAAATAACACAACGAGAAACTGAATAATACTTCTGAATATTATTAGTATAAAGAAAAGAATTACACAACACAATTTGGACTGAGGCACGATACTCGCTCTCTTTAAGAAGATTCAAGCTCTTGGTTGGCTAAACTTCGTAACCGATGCAGATCTTCTCTGACTTGTCTCCCCCAAGATACAACAGTCCAACAAGTGTTGTATGGCTAGAACAACATCTGCACAAAGTGTTTAAGCCCAAAGCTCCACCAGAAAGAACACCTTTCCTTGCCAAGAATCTCTTTATTTTTTCTTTGTGTGTATTGTAATGACATGGATTGGGTCTAAATGAGTCTATTTATAGGATTAATGGGCCTCACAAAATTACTACCCAATTTATTTTGATTAATTAGGTCCATTATTCTGATTAAGTGGGTGTTACAAAATGATTCATTCCAATTTTGATACCACCACTCTTCACCTCCCTCTTGTGTACGTATCTAGCCCAATATCTGAGACAATACATTTTAACTCATTAATCACCACAATTAAAAAGAATAAAATAGTCTCTCTCATTTTCAATGTGAGATTAAACATTTTCACTAACTCTTCATCTTCTATATTCACTCTCACATCTTTACATTTATGTTATAACATTTATTCATTTTAATTATTTAATATTAAAATGCTCCAACATATATACAATAATATAAAATGAGATTCAATCATAGTTAATGAATCATCTTAAATAATGGACATTTGGTTGGGTGATAAAAATTATAGGGCTTGATTAGCAAGTGCTTAGACACAAATTATACACCCTCTCACTATTTTTGTATTGTTGTGGGCCTAACCGCCTAAGCATGATGAAGTGTGAGAATGTAAGTAAATTTTTATGCGTAAATTTTGAACTATTTTCGTTATTAATTATATCAATTATCAAGGAAAATTCTAAGGTATACACTTAAAAAGTAAATATTTAAGTACAATATCTACTTAATCTTAATACTTTATATAGTTACCACCGTATACTCTTAGTGCGATAGTCATTGCACACGTATAAATGTTTGTGAAGTACGGGAAGTAAAAGTCAGGGTTCAAGTATCAGGAAGGATTTTCACACACATTTACACTTAGATTAGGCTAGAATAGAATTCTATCTTGAAAAAAAAAAAAAAAAAAAAACTCTACATAGTTAAGTATCATAAATTAAATCGGCTTACTTAATTAATTAATATATTTAATACTAATTGGTTGACACTTTTGACTCGAAAATGATGTCATGTTACATCATGTTACAAACTTTAACTACACCGTATTAAGGTCTACCAACTCAATTATTAAAAAAAGAAAAAGAAAGGTCTATCAACTCATATTCAAACAGGCATGAAGAACTTAAGCCAAGCACAACAGGAAAAGAAAGGAAATTAAAGGGTTTGAGTTAATTATAAGAGTGTTAAAAGGGAGTTTTGACATGACATGATGTTGAAACTTCACACACACGTATATTGCAAATTTCTTTATCCCTAAAAGTCTGGAGCTCGTGAGATGATGCCTAAGCGAGGAAAACCTCAATCACAGAGGTTATTCTAGAGCCTATACAAGGCACCTCTTCTTGTTTTGTTATTAAATCAGTTTCTTTATCCTTGATAAACTTGTTTTTGCTATGTAAATTAAGAAAAATATTGTAGCTCCCACTATGACCACATGTTGTTTGCCACATCACAATTGAATTAATTAAATTGGTTAAAATTTAAAGCCATGTGGGCAGTTGTTGAGCAGCTTGTATTACTGACACACACACACATATATATATATAATATTATCAATCATTGCGTGGAAAAAGAGTAGAGTCCAACACTCACTTTCCTAGTCATCTACTACTATATATAAAGCAATTTTTAGTTTTATCAAAAAGAAGAAGAAGAAGAAAAAGATTGGGTTTCATACCAAATTATTAAAATGAAAAACATGTCCTCAAGACAAGAACAGAACCCTTTATATAAAACTAAAATACTTTTCTGGTATTGCATTTAGATTTTGGCTTTGAAAATAATGGAATGCATGGTATCAGAAAAAGAAGGGTTTTATTATCAAAAAGAAAAAAAGAAACGAAAAGAAAAGAGAGGAGTAATAAATGGTATCATATGAAAGAGCTTATAAGAAAATTATGGACAGTTCATGATCAGAGCTTAGAAAGAAGACTAGCCATATATCCATGACCAAACAGCTGTCCATGTCCATTAAAAATGATGGTTATCCACATAATCATCAATCATGCAAACATGAAATTTATGACAATGTCGTCCCTCACTCAGACAATTTGACAAGTACATGGGACCCCTTTTTCTTAAGTTATAAACACGGTCCACCCTTCTGGTTTTGGCCTATGTTATTTTGTGTCTCCATGCAGCCTAACACTTTGATGAAGCTTCTCTTGACCACACTCCTTTTTTCTTTTTCTTTTTTGTATTTTAGTTACCATGCAAATTGTTCATATAATACATACAAAACACAACCTTGTTTAAAATAATTAATGATCAGTGCTTCTAGTCACACACATGGCACCCCTAGTATGCAGTGAAAAATCATGTCTATACTGCTTATGATCTGTTCATTCTATTAATGTTAGTACTAGGGTTTTTGCACCGAATAACAATAAATATTGATTGCTATTTCCAGGACAGAGTCGACAGACAATGTGTATAATACTTTTCAACCTAAACAGTATCCGGAAATATATAACATTCAACAATGGCATTGACGAAAGCAAATGGCAAATTAAGGGTAGGATGAAAAGATAGAAATGTGGTGGATGTCAATTAAAATATGGCCAGTGATAGCGAAGTAGTACCTAGTACGTGGAAAAGAGGATAAAAGAAGGTAAAAATTCGTTGTCCTAATAATCATTTTTTAACAAACATAATGATAAAAAAAAAGTAATTATCATAGGTTTGAAATACTATTTTATTGTGAGTTTCAATTAGCTCAATTGGTAAATTTTTTGATGGTTGTAAAAGAGATTTAAGGCTCAATCTCCATTTACACCAAAAACTGATTGATGTCTTAGTCTGATGATAAAAAGATATCATTAGGAGCGGATGCCAAGAGATATCATCAGGAGCAGACATCATAAGTTGAAACTCTTTCTAAAAAAAAAAAAATTATTATATCTTTTTATTTATATATATATATATATATATATATTAAAAAGATCATTTTTCCATCAAAATGTATATAGAAACTAGAAAGTTAAAAATCATTTAACAAACATGCATGAAAAAAGTTAGATCTCTAGTTGAATCTTGTTAAGGGCATTGGGGCAGCAAACTAAAAATAAGCCCCCAGGCCCAAAAACTTCAAACAGTTATTCAAGCCCATAACCGTGGATATGGTCCATACGGCCGGCTTAGTTAGGCATGGAATTGATTTAAGTTGGGCCCATGAAATTCAGCCCAAGAAGCCCACTAATTCAGCCAATGAAATCCGTGAGACAAAGTCTAAAACAACAAAAATGGTAAAACTGGGCCAAAAGGTTCACTACCAGCCGTAAAGGGATTTTGGGCTTGACCAAAAGATCCAAGCAATTAATCTCTCCCTCTCAGTCCTCACTACGTGGACAAAGCCAGGGAATTAAAAATTTTAGAACTACATAAAATATCACAACTTTTGTTATAATTGTTCACATGGTAAACTATGAGCGGTGGATTTATAAGAAAGTGACAAATAATAAGTCACAGTCTACCACTTAGAATAATTGTGGCCAAGGAATACCAACACAAGGGGAGAATTAGTTAGAATAATTGTGGCCAAGGAATACCAACACAAGGGGAGAATTAGTAAATATGGACTGGAGGGCAAAAGAGACATCTCCAACCTACTTTGGCTCAATAAAAAAAAAAATATATATATATATATATATATATATATAAAACTATCACATGAACTTGGGACATCTGTGAGTCCCATGAGTTAACAGACGCCTTAAGGGCATTGGTTTAGAAAATTTTTCTAAAAGTATTTTCATGAAAAAAAGAGAGGAAAAAGTAATTGATTTTTTATTACAGCATTTTATATTTCTCATAAAAATAGTATTTAAATTTTATTAGAATGGCGAATTAACAAATGCCCTAAAGGTAGACATAAACTGAACCTAAAGATCTAGTGTACATTTGGCTTCAAATTAAAAAGTCAGTTTATTTTACTATTCAGCTTATTTTTCTACTATTTATGGGTCCCACTGCACTTTTTGGTACTATTCAGGAGTCTCACTGTACTATTTCAGTTAACTTTTACCTTTATTTACAGTACTCTCAACAAAAAGTTTTCAGTTTTAGCAAAATAAGCGGATCCCAAACAGACCCCTAATATCTAATGAATGAATGCCAACACCTAACAAACTTTCTCTTTCCATTGAATGAAGATCAATCACCATTCAATGTTGATAACCATGACTCCTTTAATTTAGCCAATTGAGAAGGGGTTTTCCCTTTGGGGAAGCATATTTTACGACACTTAGTGTACGTTTGGCTTTAGTTTAAAAAACTAGTTTATTTTACTATTCAGCTTATTGTTACTGCTATTTATGAGCCTCATTGCACTTTTTAGTATTTTTCATAGGTCTCACTATACTATTTTAGCTAACTTTTACCTTTATCTACAGTACTTTTAACAAAAAATTTTTAGTTTCAATAAGATAAGCAGATTCTAAACAGACCCTTAGTCAACTAGGTTGCCAAATTTGAATAAAAGTTGAAATCAATTCAACATTTTCTAGATGAATATTGCTCAATGCTAATAAATGGTAGTACCCAATAAAAATAACTAGCGTGTAATCCCATGTACATGCATGGGTACAATTAAAAATAATAACAATTATACGGTTCAAATTACACCTTTTTTTATAAAGAGTTTCAAATTATACATGATATTAACTTACACATTTTTTTAACCATATATTTCTAAAATATGTGATGGTTTCTCATTATATATATATGACTTAGAATTTCTTTGGATTTAAAATCTTTGGTTTTGCACTCAATAATTCACTTGACACAAAAATTAAAAAATTAGATGAACACGTGGTGTAAAATTGGACTCCAATTGAAATCCAATTTAAAATTTAATTGAATTTGGACTCTTTAATTTTACACTCAATAATTCATTTGACATAAAAATTAAAAATTAGATAGAACAGGTGATGCAAAATTGAGAATCTAATTAGATTTTTTTATGAGCTTTAGCCTTTAATATATGTAGATTGATCTTCTTCCCATTCAACAAGACCTTGAATGACTCTAGCACCATTATAAGAGCATAGGATATTTCAACGTTAGGGGGGCATATTAAGAAAGGAAGAAAAACACAAAAAGCCTCCATACACAATGGTGAATGGTGAATCCAGGATATCTTTTTAGGGGTTTCATTAAGAAACTTAAGTTAAACAAATTTTAATAAAAAGAGAACTCAAATATATCAAGCTATCAATGGGAAAAAAATTCACAGAAAAAAAAAAGAAGTTTTACGCAATTCATTCTACAAGTTTTCATATTTTGGAATCCTTACATGATAATTCATTATGAGTTGTCATTATCTATTATTAATGTATGTAGGTGTAATCATTTTATTTTGTTAAGTTTGTATAACATTTTTATTTTTATGCAATTGTCATTATCTATTTGTCATTGTTTTTATAAAAATATTTTAAACCGAATAACAGAATTCAACCCACAGGCATTGCATTGACTAATCAAATGCTTGTTACTATGTATTTACTTAACCATCTATACATATATAAATAATACACTGTGTGTCTACTTAACGAATCAAATACTTGTTACTTTCTTTTTTCTTTAAATCACTAATTTTATAACAAGTTATCATTATAACATGATAAGAGCATCACCATCAGGTGTGCCAAATGCCAAATATTTGGCATTTGGCGCACCAAACACCAAAAAACCTCTCTTATGAGGTGTTCTAAATGCTAAAAGTTTTGACACATATGAACAGTATGCTTCTAAATATGCAACTGTATGGACTGAAATGCTAAAATTTTTAATATTAGTTTATTCTACTTTTCTCTCTCTTCTCTCACCCGTGACCCATATCAGTCCCTCTCTCAAGCCTCTCTTCCTCTTCACTGATACTCTAACCGAACATCTCAGCCTCTCTTCCTCTTCGCCAATCTTGCTCATTCACGCTGTTAGCCTCGCTCAGCAATCGACGTCCAATCTCGCCTCCAATCTCACCGTCGATCTCTCCTCTGAACTCACCTCGATTACTCCTCTAGTCTTACCAATGTAGCGACCAATCTCAATCTCAACATCCCCGCTAGTCTCAAGATCTCGCCGCCGAACCTTCTCTCCCTATGCCACCATCGATTTGGGATGTGGGTTTGTTTGATTTTGTTGTGTTTTTTGCCATGCTGATCTCTCTGGTTGTGTTTGATATGGGTTTTGCTTTTGGGTTTGTTTGATTTGCCATGTCGATCTCTCTGGGTTTTTATTTTTTTATTTATATTTTATAAGGTGGCATTGGTGGATGTGGGTTTGTGCCGGTGGTGGCTGGTTGATATTGTTGCGGTAGTGGTGGATGTGTTGTTGTTGTTGTTGATGATGTTGTGGATGGTGACAATAGGGAGGAGATAATTTATTATTTTAATGTGTAGTAAATATTATTTTAATGTATAGAATTGAATGATAAAACATTTGATGAATGAGATATTGTAAAATGATATAGTAAAATAATAAAGTAAATTTTTGGTGTGTCAAAATGACATTTTTTATGAAACAACTAATGGTGATGCTCTATCAATACACACATGTAACAAGCCTTTTATATTTACTAATTATTAAATTATGTATATTTATATTGTACATACACATTCACAGAAATAACATTATAACAAAAAATAAATAATGCATACAATCAATATCAGACATGCACTTACACAAATAATATATAAATTTATAATAAAAAGAGAACTCACAAACACTAATTCTTTTCTCTTAAGAGTTGGGAATATTGATAGTCAAATAATAATAAAAAGATTCATGAGAGAGAGAGAGAGAGATTTGTGATCCATATTGTTGGTTGGTTTTAGGATGGGCTGATTTGTATTATTGTTTGGTTTTGGACTAGACTGATTTGTGTTAGAGTGTGCAAGATTTAAGTTATGATTATTTTTAAAGGTAAATTAAACTAATAAAAAAAATTTATATTATATAAATTTTTTTTATCAAGTCAGGGGGAAGAGCAAATACCACGTCCACACACTTAAAACAGGTTTTGGACTAGACTGATTTGTGTTAGAGTGTGCAAGATTTAAGCTATGATTATTTTTAAAGGTAAATTAAACTAATAAAAAATTTTATATTATATAAAATTTTTTTATCAAGTCAGGGGGAAGAGCAAATAATGCGTCCACACACTTAAAACACTTAATATTATATAAATTTTTTTTATCAAGTCAGGGGGAAGAGCAAATAATGCGTCCACACACTTAAAACACTTAATATTATATAAAATTTTTTTATCAAGTCAAGGGAAAGAGCAAATAACGTGTCCACACACTTAAAACAGGTTTTGGACTAGATTGATTTGTGCCAGAGTGTGTAAGATTTAAGCTATGATTATTTTTAAAGGTAAATTAAACTAATAAAAAAAATTTATATTATATAAATTTTTTTTATCAAGTCAGGGGGAAGAGCAAATAACGCGTCCACACACTTAAAACACTTAATTTTATATAAATTTTTTTTATCAAGTCAGGGGGAAGAGCAAATAACGTGTCCACACACTTAAAACACTTTTACACCCTTACATCTTTAAGCTCATTCAATAGAAATAGACAACTTCCTTATGAGTTTCTAATTACACGTGCAAGAGAGTCTCTTTATTCTTCGTCACATTACTCTTAACTACCCCTTTTTTCAAAAGCTAAAGTTTGATTTTCAAAAGTTATGTGAGCTGGATGTAGGGTCTTTCCCTTCTATTGCAAGTTTAATGAGTATTATATAACCTCAAGACACTGTTAACCTTCTTCATCATTTGTGTAGAGGTGAGTAGTGGATTTAATTGGCTCCCTAAACTAAACCTAGGTCAACAAAGAAGTCTAATTGAGTTTAGACATGTGGTGAATCAACAAAAGAGCCCAAACAAATGCAAAACCTTGAACATTAGAATCCATTAGAAAATAACAATCTCAATTTATTGTGTTGGGGAGATAAACCCTTGGGATGCCACTTTACCCAAAAGCCAAAAACTTAAGTGAATGAGTTTAATTCCAATTATGTTATATTAACCATGCATTTTTGTCAATATATAGTATCCAATTTGGGACTTCACTATTTAACTAACCACACCACTCACACATAAATATTCCAACAAATCTCCGATTTTGTGAACCTTCTACCAAGTCACTTAGGTTAGTCTCCCTCTTGAATAGAAGCCCTTTTCCTAACAATGCAACCGTCATGTATTACCATTATAATAGAGTCCTTTAATCAACCATGGGTGAAGCAAATATAGGAATCTTCCTTGCATAATTATAAGAATCACCAATAAGAATTATTATATATTATATAAATTGTTGTGTTCGTTTCATATATTATGAGCCCTATTTAAAGGTTTTTTTTTTTTTTTTTCCTTCAGAGAATCCATTTTCCAAGTATAATTTCAAAATGTGCACCAATTAGCACACTACTATTAAATTTTGATAAATAAAAAAGAAAACCTTCAAAATAAGGAAATAATTCACTAAAATCTAAATTTTCAAACAGTACATGAAATAACAAAAATTAATTTCATATTAAGGTTGTTCAAGACAAGGTGGGCCATCCATTTTCGAATTTTGTTGGTTTGAATGATTGTAACACTTAAACTCCTTTATATATAAACCATTAAAAGTCCATGAAAATGAATGATGAGCTACTCATGTGATGACTCATGTCCTTAGTTGGAGCTACATTTTCACATAATATATATAAATACACACACACACTCAAAGGCTTGAGTGTGACACAATTAATAGTTTACACATACAACAATAACATAGGGAGGTTAAGTGTTACAGTTAAAATCTTAATGGTTTTTATTTTTTTATGTTTTTTTATTTTTTAAGGGAAACCACATGAGGTTTTGTGTGTTCTTCTAGCCTTAAATTGCTTGGGTTTTACTCAAGGATTATAATATTTCACCATCCTCTATTGGTATACAATGCTTCTTTAAGGTTTGCTTGCTTTCTTACTTTGTTTAACAGGTCTAGGTTAAAGTGGAGCTCTTACGTGTTACGATAAGATTTATGTCAACTTGTCTTCCCAAAAGCCTAATTAAAGAGAGATTCCCTTGTTGCCTTTTTGGAGATATTCTAATATGCTCATAGGATGTTTGGAAGCTCATTAAGACATAGCCCTTGAAATTCTTGTGTTTGGTCTTATCGTCTTTAGGAGTAGGTTGGAGTGGATAGCTCCAAAATGGTTTGTAAACTTTGTCCATTCATAAATTCTTCAAGGAGGGAATGTTGGAATCTAGCCTAATTAAAAAAATTGAAAAAATTACATTTTACCCACTTTTAGTTTCAGTTGAGTTTTAAGTCATCAAAAAGTAACATTTTTACCCACTTTAGGACTAATTGTATTCATTTCTTCATAAAATTAATGCAATCATATTGTAATTTCAATAAACTTAAAAAAAAATAGAAAACACAAATTTATTTATTCTTGCAAATGAAGTACATATAAGGCCACAAAGTAATAGACATTTTCAAGCCACTAACACTTCAAGGTGCTCTTTGTTTTGGTTCGAATAAATAGAGTAACTCCATCCCACAAGTAAGACCCTTGTTCACACCACACGACTATACTTCAATGGAACTCAAGATATTCTAATAATTCCTTGAGTGAGTGAATATCACAATGAGTCTAACTCAAAATAGAGATAATAGTTTTAATTTCTTTGTCCCTGTTGCAATGAACTCATTATTATGTTTTATGAACTTTATTTTTTAGGCACCTCTGCGTGATTTACACATGTAAAATTTAACGATTTATGATTGAAAATGTGTGATGTCGGCGAGTAAAATGTTTTTAAACTATATATTGGCAAATTAAATTATACACAAATTAGTGTAATCAGTAGTAGAGTTAAGATTAGATTTCAAATGAGAAAAATTTATAAGCGATATACACACATATACATGCATGTGAGTTCTTAAAAGTTAAAACCAATCTAAATGATATAAACAATTTTTGTGAATACTAATTGATATATTAATGCAAGAAAATCCAAATAAACAGCATATTTGCTATATTGTGTTATTATATATATATATATATATATATATTTTTTTTTTACACATGAATAAGTTGTTTTTTAATTTTCTCTAAGTTAAAAATCCACTTTCGATTCACATGAAATGATTTTTAATAGTTATAAAAACCTTTGTATTATATATATTAAGTCTGATATTTCGATAAATATAAACTCATAGAATTATCAAATTGTAACATTTTTAAAACAATATTTTAAATATATATGTACTTGGAACTTTAAAGTTCACTTGAAAACAATATTAAAGTTTCGAGTTTATCATATAATCATTCTTTTTATTTTATTGGTTATATATAAATTTACATGAAAAAATAAGTTATTATATTAAAATAAGTATTTTTTTAATATTTTGTTATCACTTTTAAAGGGCTAGGAACACAACAAAAACTTAACACAATTTCACAACTATTTTAAACTAGCTTACCACATACACACGAGCTCATTACAATTTACAATTTAAGTTTTTTTTTAATGACCCATGTGTAAGGTGGTATGCTAACTTGGAAATATTGTGAATTGCTATAATTAGAAGAACTCGTAATAAAGTTATAAAAAAAAAAAAAATCTTTTTGTATGAAAACTCTTATCTTCTTTATTTTTTTTTTTTACATTTGTTTTTCCTTTTGTAGGTCTTGAGTCTTAACCGACATTGATCAAATTAGAAAGATTTTTGTTTTAACTGAAGTTGGACATATAAAATAAACTGTAGGTTGTCCGAGGACCGAGAAGAGTAAGCTGTGGGATGTCTTGTACCCACTCATTTGTAAAGCGCATTTGACCCAATAAGTTGGTCTACCTAAGAAGAAGATGGGAAGGTGCATAGTATCTAATGAGCGCTCGAATGGGAGAAATAACATTCTAGGAGAAGATCAACGCGGCGGGAGGAAGCTTCCTGAAAGGGTATACCTTCCACCCCTGCATTGAATGCTCTATAACAACCTTATTAGCTGCATTAATGTAGAAGTGACCTCTGAACAGTGTCTTCACAGCTTGCAACCCCTTCCATCACCTTCAATAGAACCTTGATGGGATAAGTATCCAAGGAAGAGCTCTAGGGCATACATGTGGGCCAGGATGCCAAGAAGGAGGATATATAAGGGTAAAGAAGCTTTATAGGGAGGGGGGGGGGGAATTTTTCTTTGAGTGTAAAAAATATACTACAGAATGAACAGTGAAAGTTTGGTGTAGAATCTGTATCACCCATCTATAAGAACAAGTCCTCGGATTCTCCCAAAGACAATCAAATCCTTAATTATTACTTGAATTGTCTATCTCTAGAGCTTCTAGTTTCTTGGATTGGACCAAAATTTAGTCCCAGAATTACGCTTGAACTTTTTTCCCATTCTCTTAAAAAATTCTATTGTGTAGGCTTGAGTTAAGGGACAAGGCATCACTATTTTAATGGGCTTGGGTCCCTAATTTCCCAGTACCTACGTGAACAATAATCTATTAATGATAATATAGATAAAAAAAAAAAAAAAGAATCATACAAAAAAAATCCATAAAAAGAGGAAAAAAAAATCAAATTTTAAGATGGGGGAGGGGAAATTTGGTTGGGCCAGGGGCAATTCCCCCTTCACCTCGTGTAAATAATCCACAAAATAATTATCCATCAAGGACTAAAAGTTGAAAGGATTATTGTGGGGTCAAGGAATTTAAATATGGTAATTGCGCCACATGTCATACCCATGGCCGATGGGGCCATTATCGTGCCAAGGAGGTCACACCCTCGGACAGTAAGGCCACATCAGTGACATGTTACCAAAGGAGGTCATACTATAGAGAAAAAACTTCGGAGAAGGGGTTAGCCCTGACATGACTGAAGGGATATCGGCTGTCTTCACATTTAATGCATCCCACCAAAATTTCTGGCTAGATTTATATGGAGAAGACCCCTAAACAGTGCTGCCTTGGCTGCCGCAACTCACAAGGGGTTTGGAAATGTGTCTGATGAGACAAACACTTAAGTAGTGGCCTGGACGATCAACAAATGGAGGGCCAAGATCATTTAAAGGGAGTTATATAATGTAAGAGATCTTCCAGGGAGAGGGGATCGGGAAATTTGTAGAGAAAACATTGTAGCAACAAGAACTGAAATTACATCCCAGTTTAAAAGAAATATACATAAGGGCCACACTCCTTGGATTTTGCCGAGGAAGGTTCTCTTTGCACAAAGCTTGTTTTTCTTTACTTTCTTACTATCTTTGATTTACTTTGTGTATTGTTTGATCCATTGAATCCTAGTTTTTAAGTTTACTCTCTACAAATTCATTGTATTAGGCTCTTTGGGCTTTAATCCATTCATCTTTTGAGCTTAGAAACCAAAACCTGCCTTTACAATTATAAAAATAATGAATTAAAAAAATTGTGAAAACATGAGATTGGTCCTCAAATTTTGGGCCAAGCTCTATTTTGATCCTTGAAATTTGAAAAGTTGAAGGACTAACATGATATGTTTACTCTCTCAAAAAGAAAAAAAATTGTTATGTTTACAAATTTTGAAGACTCAAGTGAATTTTTTTTTTAATTAATAAATTGAATGACTAAATTAGAATCTAACCCAATTGTAGGGAAAAAAGTTTATTTTTACCAGTAAAAAATAAAATTAGCTCATAATTTCTTAGGGCTTTTGTAACTCATATTTGAAAATTTTGAATGGCATCTCATGGCACCACTTTCACTGTCATTATTATTATTATTTTAAATTTATTTATTTTATTAAGAGCACTTTCATGCGTGCAATAATGATAGTGTTTTTATTTTTTATTTAATAATAATTTAGTAGTTGAGGAATGACAGGTTTGAAAATTTGAACACATTTCTTTCTGATATCAATCGGTTTTTGGTGTAGGCGGAGATTAAATCTCAGATTTCTTATTCAACCATCAGAGATTTTACCAGTTAAGCTAACTAAAACCCACAATTTAAGCTAAGAACAATATAACTATAATGGTTGGTGATTTGACACCTTATGATGTTCCCCTCTCTTGTTGTAACTATATATATATATATATATATATGAGTTGGATTCAAGTTACACATAGTACGACTTTAAGCAATATTACACTATCCAATATTTTTTAATCAGATGTGAATTTTGATAAATCCACAACTTGATTACATTATCTTCGCATATCCTTCATACTTACAAAATTTAAAGATGATCAAAGATCAATAGTCATGTTATCAATCAATTGTTTAAATTCAAATTTTTGTAGTTTAAAATAATGCATAAAAAATAAGTTTATGGATCGAATGGTAAATTACATCCGATTAGCATGAAAATTGGTATGCATGTTAAGAACATATAGAACATGTAGTTCAACGGTTGGATTTTCAAAATATGAGTTTAATAACAAGTTATTAGATGGTGTAACATTGCTTAGAGTTATAACAACCTCTATATATATGTGTGTGTGTGTGTGTGTGTGTGTGTGTGTGTGTGTGTCAATTCAACTATAAAACTTTAAGCATTCTCAAAAAAAAAAAAAAAAAATTATAAAACTTTAAGCGTGATACTTAAGTTGATGATAACAAAAGTTAGTTAATGCTACAACTACAAACCATTTTACAAACTATTGATGTTACAAATTCTTATTGGTTATAATTTGGACTCACCATTACATAACCTTTTTATTTATTAATAACTACTTATCTGTCACCACATTAGCAATTTGTAAAATATTTTGTAGTTTTAAGACAGAGAATGACTATAAAATTTTGTTTCCTATGATTGAGCCGTTAAAATATTCAATCATTTTTTCCCCCTTTGTCGTTATCTTCAAAACATTATAAAAAGAAAGAAGGAAAGTGAAAGAATCATTCAATTGGAAATTTGGGATTGACAAACCCAGTTGCTTTAGTAGAAGGTTGGGAGCTCAAACTGAAAACTAGGCCACAAGGTTGTGTATCTAACTATATATCTAAGCACATTCCCAAAGCTAATCTCAATGTGTGTTGAATCAATAATAGTATCTGAAAGGGGAAAATACACGCTGGAAAGCCTTATGTGGTTGGACGGGCCGTATGTGGTCCACAGACGTCAGAGTGAGCGAGCCCGTCATTTGCACGGGCCTCCAATGGACGGACCCCATGAGAACGGACCGGATATGGACGGAGTGAAGGAATGGGCTGGTTGGCCATGGGTCTGTTGGACCCCTCATGGGGGATTTTTTGGCCCACACTCATAAGGGCCCAAACTGAGTCCTTGCGCTAATAGGACTCCGGAAATCTTATATATTTGGTAAAGATCTTCCCTATAAGGAGGAGATCTGTCCATCAAGTTTAGGATTCTACAAGGAGAGTCCTATAAGGAAAAGACTTCCGCGCCAAGAAAGAGATGTCAACCATCTATTGCTATAAAAGCCTCAATACCCTCACAAACCAAGGTACGCATAATTTTACCCTCTCTAGCACTCTAGAGTTGAGAGAAGACTTTCTGACTTGACCTTTGGAGGGTATTTGGCCGGCACCACACCGATACCCTTTGATAGGTTCTCCTTTGTTTCGTGCAGGTTAGCATACGAGCGAAAAGAGCATTGCGCGACTTATTGGTGAACTTCTCAGCTTCATCAGTATCAAGGAAAAAAACAGAAGAAGAAGAAGAAGAAGAAGAAGAAGAAGAAGAAATAATGACAATTTAATTAATAACAATAAGAGCTAAATTAAATACATTTTATGTTCATCAATTGCATAATATCTTTTGCCTTTATCGTTAATATGAATTATAAAAGCATCAAGTTTTTGAATTGTTAAGAACCTTTTAGCATAAGAATTAAACATTTCTCAACATTATGTGAATTAGTACATGAATAATCTAAAGGTTAATAATAATAAAAAAAAAAAAAGAATAATCTAAAGTTATCATTGTCAGCCAGTGTACACTATGTTCTTGAACGTTTTCAACTAAGAGATTGTGAAAATAGTAAATTATTGTTGACAATATCAATATTTAGAAGTCACTCCGACCTCTCTTTTTTTCATGGGATGCTGTATAGAAATTTAAAAACAACAAACAATAATTATTGTTGTAATTTTGTTTAGTAAAATTCGTGGAATTACTTTACTAGTAAACGGGCTTGGCACTTGGCAGTAAGGAAAACATGTGAGGTTTTATTTTTTATTTTATTTTAATATTTTCTTAAAAGTAAGGTGTTGTGGTTCTTCTGGAAAGTGGTAAGTGATCAAGTTATGTTTGGTATCATAACAACTATTTGAGAATTCCATGTGTTCAAACTCATCTTGTTCAATTGTTGATAATTACAAATCCGATAGTTTTAAATGTTTGAAAATTTAAATTCACAAGAACATTCCCAAGAATTGACACTTTTGTTCGGATATATTTTAAATTTGAATTTATACTGAATTCAAACAACGCTATTTAAGAAATATAAAAATTCTTTTTTAAAAAACTTATACAAACTCATTTAGGAACTAAATCATTGATATAACTTGAAAATTATGTATGATTTTAAATGAGAAAGATACTCTTTTATTTTTTAATTTTTTTTTAAAATATTATGGAAGAAAGATACTCTTGTGCATTGATAAACATCTCTCTTTGGAAGAAAATGATAATAATAATTATATAAAATCAGCTCTATATAGTTAATTATAAGGGGAGAAAATAAGAAGTGAAAATTTGAATATATATTTCATTTTGGAAATTCTTACAAATATAAATGATATTATGTGAGAATTGACATCTCTTATCTAAAAAATGGGAGTTAAAATTTTTACATTTTATGGGAATTATTACTCCTATTAAGGGCTTGATAGTAAGAGTGTTTAAATATAGTTTTTTATTTTGAAATTCATAAAATAGTGGGTCCCATATTTGAATTTATTGTTTATTTGATATTCTCTAAATACAATTTTTAGAAAATTGTATCCTATTTTTTTGGTTTAGTACAAGATTTTGAAAACAGTTGAAATGATGTTTTCAAGATACAAAAATGTTTTTAATGACATAGTTGTAAATAAATTGAAAATAGTGAACCTCACAAATTTGTCCAAATTCTTTTATCTTTTAAACTAAGGAGCTTATCTTTATCACAAAAAAATAAAAAAAAAAATCTCACATTTCAAATTTGAAACTTATCATTATTATAAAAAAAAGATACATAAACTCTAATCTCTTATCATTATATATATATATATATATATAAAGTAATTTATAGATTTTACATGTTATTTTTTGTAATTTTTTTTAAAAATATAAAAAATAGAAATGGTTTCCCAAACGTTTTATTTTTGTTTTTAGTATTTTGAAAATTATTATTAAAAGTAGGAGTCAAACACTTATAAAGTAAAAAATTATTATCTGAAAACTAGTTTTAATTTCAATTTAAAAAAAAAAAATGTTTTCATACTATCTTGAAAACAAAAACAAAAATTCTCCTATCAAACAATCCTAAGCTTTTCCAACATCTTTCTCAAAAAACAACCAAACTTTCACGAATTATAAAGCAACAATTCTTGTTTTGAATTTCTTTTTTTTTTTTTTTTTTTTTTTTTTTTTTTTTAATTTTGGGAAAAAAAAACCTTCCTCTTTTTATTTATAGTAACACAATTCCTCATAAACTATAAATTGAACACTGTCCTTCTTACCATCTAGCTACAACAACTAATCATCATATCATTATATAATAGACTTATCGGTTGCTTGCTTTGATGTTGTCCCAAATTAGTCTTCTTATTAATCAATAAATTAAAAAAAAAAATTAAAACAAACCAATTACCATATAGTTTCTATACATCATGAAATAAAGTTCATTTAAAGAAATATCAAATGATATCATACAATTGTGACGTGCTATCATGACTATTAGCCAACCTGTCAAACTTTTTTTTTTTTTTTTTAACAAACAATTTGATGCTTCAAAATAAAAAAAAAAGATTTAGTTTCAAATTTTTAGTAAGTAATTGTTACCAAAAAAAAAAAAAAATAGTAGTAATTACGAAATCTTTAATTAAAAAACTTTTATTGATTAAATATCAGTTTTTTATTTCTAACTTTTTGTTAAAAAAATACCAATATTTAAATTACATAGTATTCAGAGTTCTATGATTTTACGTTTCTTAAAGTTTTCAAAAATCAAAATTCAAAGTTTGTTTTGTTTTTTTGTTTTTGAAAAAAGAGATAAGATATTAAAAACTTTTCACATTGTGAGAGAGAGAGGGGCATAGAGAGAGAACCGCGAAAGCCAATCCCACGTAACAAAGAGTTTCTCTAAGAATTTTTTCGGAACAGAAACTCTTGAATTCGATCACAATAGAAAAACCCAGTTCATATAAACACTTAAAGTTTAGGATTTTGATTTGGGTTTTGGAATTTGAGGCGCATTGGCATAGAGGTAAGTCTTTTCTTTTTTCTTTGAATCTCTGTTTCTCATTATTGGGTTTTTGGTTTTTTTAAGGAAAAAAAGTTTTTTTGTAGGCATTGATCTGTTAGGATTTGGATTTTGGAGATAGATTTGAATTTCGAAAGAAGTTTTGGATTCTGATTCTTATTTGGGATTTGCAGGTTCCAATTTGATCCAAGTTGGAATTTTTTTATTCTTGTAAATATTTTATTCTTTAGAATTGGATCACATTGGTGTTTGAGATTGTAATATTTGAAAGTTTAGTGGAAACTGTGAAGTGGGTCTGATTTTTTAGGATTCATATTGTAGTAACTTTGTGCATTAGGATTAAAGTTCGGGAATTGGTGTTTTTGAATGTAAAGAATTGTGGGTTTGTGAATGTGAGGTCATACATTTGGAGATTTGCTTAGTGATTTGGTAGACTATTTGGTGGTGGGATTGGTACTGAAGTTGGACTTGGTCTTAGCATTTTGGTAGTTAACTTTGGAAGACAATTTCAGGATTTGTGAATGAGAGGGGTTTATAAAATAGATAGGAGATGAGACCAAAACTTGTGGAAGTGAAGGTACAATGACTGGAGGGTCATTGGGTTTACGTACTTCGAGTTATGGTTCTCTGCAACAACAGTTTCAGAATGGTTTCTTGCAGGCTACTCAGGCATCACCGGTACTTGTGCGAAAGCCTCCAAAGATGCTTCTTTCTAGTTCAAGGGAGAAGGAAAGGCTTCTTCCCTTTATTTGTCGATATGTTGGCCGAAGGAGGGTTGCAATGCTCCTCTTGGTTGTCCTTGCTCTTTTGGTTTTTGTATTTGGTTCCTTTACAGTTAATAAAGGTCTGTTTCTATCCCCATACGTTTTTTTTCCCCTTGATTGTGAGTTGTTATGATGTAGAATTGGAATTATTGTCACTGCTATTTATGATTGGGAACTACTAGTTATTGTTTACCATGGTTTGTTGAGTTCAAAATAGTCCTTTTTATTATTATTATTATTATTATTATTATTATTATTATTATTTTACAATTTCAATCAAGAGATGACTTGATAGGCACACTCACCATTGCTATGAGTTTCATGATCCGGTTAACTTTCTATTTAGGTTTTTCATTGTGCTACTTATTTCCTTTGTTTTTCTTTTTAGCTGTTCTTCTGAATTGTTTGAGGTTGAAATCCTGTGTCTTTATGGTTTACCTTTTGAATGATGATGCTCCAGAATCAAACATCTCTTTACATATTGGAAGCATGACGCCTTATCGGTCAGATTTTCCTGTATTTTCAAATCCACTGGAAGTAGAAAATAGCCTTGGGGATAAAAATTCTTATGGACAGAACTCTTCGGGAGGAAATGATCAAAGCAGATCCCTGTCAATTCCTCCTCCTGCTACTATTACAACACTTAGAGATGTTATAAGGTCTACCCCTCAATTGGGCCATCAATGTGAAAATTTTACACTTCCTCCTCCCCCGCCTCCTGGTAGTAAAAAGATCGGACCACGCCGTAAGTTTGAGTGTTTCTTCTAAATATTATGAGCAACATACTTTTTTGTAACCATACACTTTCTAATATTAAATAAGTCTTTAATATCTTAACATGAATATATCAACTACTGTCTCCATCTAATTTGTTCTGGTAAAGTGTTGTTGATTGTGTTCTTTCTCATTTTCTTTTCAGCATGTGAAGTATGTTACCTTCCTGTTGAGGACGCTATAGCTAGCATGCCGAGCTCTCCATCAAAATCACCAGTGCTTCGGAATTTGACATATGTTCATGATGAAAATCCTATTAAAACTGAGACTCATGGAGGCTCTGACTTTGGTGGATATCCTTCTATGAAGCAGAGGAATGAATCGTTTGATATAAAAGAGTCAATGACAGTGCACTGTGGGTAGGTTTAAGTTTGGTTCTTATTGTTGCATTTTGCTTATGTATGATCTTCATTGTCCACAATAGCTTGTAAAGAATATTAATGTTTTTGTTTTTATTCTTTCAGCTAAATGCATCTGATTTTCTTCCTTTTCTGCTGGTGCATATTGTTTTGATCAGATTTGTTAAAGGAAGCAAACCTGGTGACCAAAGTGGATTTGATATTGATGAAGCTGATCTTATGGAGCTGGAGCAGTTCCATGAGGTTATTGTTGCATCAGCCATTTTTGGTACTACTGAGCATAAGCCATTCTATAAAGACTATCTTAATTTTATACATATAATTTGCTTGTCCTCATGATTGCACCTTTGCTAGGAAACTATGACAATATCCAACAGCCCAGGAACATTAGTGAAGCAGCAAGGAAAAATATTCCTTTTTATATGTTTATTGATGAAAGGACAGAAGCTGTTATGAAGAATTCTACTGACTTGGACAGCAGTAAGAAGTTTGGATTTTGGAGAATCATTGTTGTTCGTAATATTCCATACAGCGATCCAAGACGTAATGGAAAGGTCAGTATGTTGTTGTTTGTTTGGGTTTTTTTTTTTTTTTTTTTTTTTTTTTTGGGTTTTTAAACCAGTAGATTTGCTTCTTGTTTTTGATCCTATATCAAATTTTAGCTTATATCAATCATGTTCCAACCCCACCCCCCCCCCCCCCCCCCCCCCCCCCCCACCTTTTGAAATCGGTAACTTTGAGCATTCAATTAAGTTTTAGATTATCCTTTCATTTTCCTATTTCGTGTATGGAGCTTATTATGTTCTAACCACATTTGGAGAGAGGGAGATTGCATGACATGAAACATATATAAAAGAAAAAGATTGCATATGAATTAATTCTTTTATATTCAAGGGTAAAGTAGAAAATGCATGTTTACATGTTTATTTTCCAGTTAACTTTTGTTATACATCTTCCTAACCTGTTATACCAATGCGCAAGCATATGCTAATTTAGTAATCATTATATCTTTGTTTTGCCTTTACACCATAAATCTGAATATATTGATACTGACCAAAGTGATTATTTATTTTGTAACTAATGCTCAAAGTACAGATAGGTTGCCTGAGTTGTATTAGTGTTGGTATTACTATTTTCCAATCTCTATCAGATACAAAAATGCATAGAGGCAAATGTCTTTGATGAGTTCTTTCAAGCATTGGATGGTGATGTCTTGAAATAGTTATTACAAAGCATAGTCATGAAAATTGTAGGGAAAAAGAAAGCATAGTCATAAATTTTTATTATTATTTCAGAATGGAAATCATCATATTATTCTTCTCTCTCTCTCTCTCTCTCTCTCTCTCTCTCTTCATGACAAGTTTTTGATTGGATACTTCATAAAATAAATTTATCTTGGTGAATGTGAAGATGATATGTGTATAACGTAACAATTTGCTCTAAATTTCATCTACTACTTCTAGTAAGTTTTTTCATAATTTAATTTGATTTTGCCGTACTAATTATGCTTTTAACAATACATTAGTTGATAATTTGCATTATTGGGGCCTTCAAATACCTAATCAAGATCTATACCAAAAAAAAAAAAAAAGTCCTTGAAATTATTTGCTGATGAAGTGCCAGAAATTTGAATTTGCTAACGGATTAAAATTGAAGTAGTTAGGACTTTACATGGTCAGATATGATTCTATGTACAATATATAGTGGAAGGAAGTCAAGAAGACATTAGGCCCAGAAAAACTTGGAAAAACTTGGAAGTTGAGTTGTGAGCACTGAAACCATTTCTATAACGGTTCTATAGAAAAAAATCAATGTTACTTGGAGCTGTTTATATATATATATATATATATTTGAGTTCAAAGGCTAAGGAAAAAGAATTTCTTGGAGAACTTGTAGAAAAATGGGCCATTTTCTATATGGACTTGGTTGACGAATGATGACATTCATATAGTGTAAATATTTTTGTATGAAGCGTGAGAGACTAGTATCTACTAGACAAGCAAAATGAAAACTTTTATCAGATGAAAGCAATAAATATAAAGTGTAACTGCTTAGGTAAAAGAATGGTGGGAAATGTATATGCCAAGATTTGCAGGTGAATTGAGAAGTTGAATATAGATCAGGTTGGGTTCATCATTGGTGAGGTTAAGAGTTCTATTTAGGAATGATAAGATATTAAGATTGTACAAATACAGAACAGTTACTTCTATGAATTATCTTCAAAGGCACATAGGGAAACTTTATACTCAAAGGGTTTAACTTTTCTTAAGTCTAGAGGTTCAGATGGAAAATGCTGGGGCCTTCTTGTGTTTACATTTTAAGTTGATGGTTGATGATGGCATAACCTTGTCATCAAGTTGTTTAACCTGAATGACAGTATTTTCAAGTGAATGACAGTATTTTCCTTCAGATCAATTGGTGAGAAGTTCCTTCAACCCACTTTGTGGCAGCTCAAATAAGCATCCATGTGTATTTTTAAAATTATGATTTATTAAAAGTCTTGTCTTATTTAGATGACTTAAGTCAACTAAACAAAAATATTCATAGATAGTCATTTACTACTACTACTACTACTAGTACTATTTGAGGAATATTATTTTAAAAGTGGACTTTTGTTTTATCATGATATCTGAGGAATGAGGAAGTTCTGGGAAGTTGAGTTTACAGCAACTATAATGCTTTCAAACTATACTTAGGACTTGTGGTAGTATTTTGAATGGAAAGCTTATGTAATTTTTTTTTTCTGTCAGCACAGCAGTTAAATTCTTTTTTCCCTTGTCTAGTGTTGTCCTTTGTTCCCCTGGCCCCTCCTCGGGCCTTCGCATTGCATCTAAAACCCACTTGGCAGGATCTCCTAGCCAATAGATCTACATGAAATTTGGTATCTTGACAAAATAAGATTGATGCTTTTAGATTTAGTGCTGAAGCTAATTTTGGCTATGGAGTGTGTACTTTAATTGTGGTCCTTTTGTGATTGAATATTCAATTAAAAGAGCCTGGTGTTATCATTCCTTGGCAATGAAAATTCTCAGATAAGAATCTGAAGTATATGTGAGCTTTCTGGTCCAAACTCATTGGATGCATGTGTAAATTATCTATTTGAAAAAAGAAAAAAGAAAAAAGGCCTATATGGAGTATATGACCTTTTTGTGCAAAATTTGTTTAAGAAACTGGGGGTTTATGGGTTATACGTTCCTTATTCAGTAGCTGTCTGTTATAATAGAACTTTAAATATTGATCTTAAGTATCACTTTGTCAAGTGAAAATTTGTATAATGACAGTGGCAGAGGATCAACTGCTTCGTAAAATTCTCTTTAGAAAAAAAAAAAAAAAAAAAAAAAAAAAACTGCTTCGTAAAAGCATAGGATCAACTACAATCTGCATAGTAGGACACCATCATAGCAATTTGGGCATTTATTAGTGGCAGCATGTGTAGTGTCATATCTAGGGAACTTCGGTTTATGGTCTTTTCCTTATTTTCTGTCTCTTTGGTCATGCCAATAAGATCTCTTAGCTTGTTGGAGAGGTGACTTCAAGAGTCATCAAAGCTCTGATTTGTTGAATGCTATTCCATTATGTTTGATGTATTGTATTTAGGGGAAGCGCAATTCTAGGATGTTTGAAGGAATTGAAGCCTCATTGCTTCAAGTGAAACTCTGTTTCTTGGATTGTTGTTTGATTGACTTAGGACTATTCTGGATGTTAATTGTTCTTTTGTTTGGAGTTCCTTGATTTTTGTAATTTTTGAACTTGTATTCTTGTGTACTAGGGCTTTTAACTGTTTTAGTTCAATTAAACTTCAATATGCAAGGGTTATATTGTGGTGGCCTTTATATTGTAGCAAATCTTGGGGGATGGCATGGTCAGTTAAAAACCAACAGTTCTTCTTTTTCAATCTTTCATCATCATCATCATCATCATCATCCTACTTGTTGTGTAATAACGTTTAAAAAAATTGTTTGTTTGTTTTATTTTTTACTTTTTTTTACACTTCACCACAGAAGGATTTTGGGTTGTGTGTTTGTGCATGATTTTAGGAATGTATATACACATGCATGCCAACTATATTGTTTGATATGACTCTCCACCTGAAGGTGGTCCAACTTTTGTTGTGTCGTTAATACCTTTATTTTATTTTATTTTATTTTATTTCCCAAAAGTAAGGATTTAATATGTTTAACGTTTGACAAAACAAAGTAATTTTTTATTTGAATTTAGTTAAGTCAGCCCCAACCTTACTTCCCATCAAATTCTCTCAAAAGTGAGAAACAATGGTTTCAGTTTTCTCAAGCTCTTAAATTTACCTATTTCAATTAAATTTAAATTATTCACTTCCCCAGTTCCACTTCCAAGCTTCTATTAAATATTCAGGAAGGTAAAATCTTTCGCTCTCTCCCATTAAATAATAATAAAAAATTCCTGTTTTACTACTATAAATCCATGAAAAGAAGCAAAAATGTGAAATTAGTTGTAGGTTTTACTAATAACAAAATCGAACTTTACAACATATGCCATGGGGTCAATGCTGGCTCAAAGGGGGAAAAAGTGCAAAGTAAATAACTGAAGAATCCTGTGAGCCCACAGGTAAGGTTGCATATATTTTTCTTCAATCTCCTTTTTTTTTTTTCCTTGGGGTGGTCTGGAGAGCAAATGAGGGGCTCTGCCTCTAAACTCCCTTTTTCTGTGATGGAATACACGCTTAGATTATTTGTATTGCATTTCATTAGATTATCTGCTTAGATTGAAGTGTGCTTTTCATCCTTGTCCTTATTCTTCTCTTTTAGATTTGGTTGAGCATTGTAGTTTGAGAGCTGTTTGTAATTCTCCCTGAGTGCACCCCTGGTGTACTTAGTTTGTTTTTATTAATAAAATTTTTAATTAATTATCAAAAAAAAAAAAAAAATTATCTGCATTTCATTTTTTATATTAGGTACCCCTGCAATCTATTATGGGGAAAAATTGTGATGAAGAAATTAGAAATCTTTTGAGTCCTTAGGTGTATTAGATGTTGATCCTGTATGTACTTGTGACAGGTACCAAAGCTTCTATTGCATAGGATCTTCCCCAATGTGCGGTACTCTATATGGATTGATGGAAAGCTCCAGCTTGTTGTGGATCCATATCAAATTCTTGAGAGGTACATCCTGTCGTCTGTTTGTGTTTACCTTTTATGCTCTTGGTATGTGGAAACCTCTACGTAGGTGATTTCTTAATGGCTATGACATTTATAGGGTAAAACAGGCATCAGAGAATTTCACCATATTTGATACGTTTCCAAGAATGATCTTTGACCCAAGTAGTGTAATTGGATATTTACCTATTCAATAGCTTTATTTCTCTCAAAATTTTATTAATTTTGATATTCAAGAAATTATTATTTCTTAATTTCAGATAGATAATTGTAGATATTGTCAATATTGTTTACTGATGCAAGTAATGTAATTGTAGATTTCATCTTGATCACCTGCTTTATTTTTTGAAGAATCTAATGGCATTGATGTTCATGAGTGGAGGAAGGGACATGATTATCTGAGCTCAAAGGAAATCATTTAATATTTTTTTAATATGTTGCCAGGTTCTTGTGGCGTGAAAATGCTAATATCGCCATCTCAAGACACTATAAACGCTATGATGTGTTTGTAGAGGCTGAAGCTAATAAAAATGCTGGGAAATTCGACAATGCCTCCATTGACTACCAGATCGATTTTTATAGAAGGGAGGAGAATTTAACAGCATATAATGAGTCTAAGCTTCCGATTACTAGTGGTAGGTTTCATGCATTCATGTTTGCAGGAATAACTTTGAAGATATTTTATACATGAACATATTTTATTCTTGCAATTGTACATGTTTTTGCAGATGTTCCTGAAGGTTGTGTCATTCTAAAGGAGCACATTCCCATCACAAATCTATTTACCTGTCTGTGGTTCAATGAAGTTGATCGTTTTACTCCTAGGGATCAGTTAAGCTTTTCCACTGTTAGAGACAAAATAATGTCAAAAGTTAGTTGGAGCATCAATATGTTCGAGGATTGTGAAAGACGTAACTTTGTGATACAGGTTAGCATTTACTTATTGCCATATGGATGCAGGGAAATTTTTTTTTTAGAGCATTTAAGCTTAAGTGAAATTTGCATTTATTTCTCAATAGAAAGCTATTTGATCTAAGTTTGTACTCAAGATAAAGAGTAGGACATACTGTTAACACATTGATTGGTACCGCTTTTCTTAAAGTGGTGTAATTTGCATGAGAACATGCCATTGGGTCAGACACAGACACAGGCAGATGCACATACATATTTATGTTGTTATGTTTTTTTTCCTTGCTAGAGGAATCGTAGTTTTCTCTGCTTTCTTCCCCAGTTTCCTTTCACTGGGTAGTTAAGGTGCAGCTGGTCCTATATTATGGGAGTGTGGAGAAAAAATTGTCAGGATGGGGAAGGTTTTTTCCACTTCTATCTTATTTAATTTGTCATTCTTTTGGTGTTTATAGCATTTAAATCTTTAACGTCCATTTCCCATAATGCTGCCACAGGAGGAATTTCTCTTCCCCAGAAAATGTTGGAAAGTTGAATGTTCCTAGTTGCATTCTAGTGTCTGCATTTGAAACTGGTTAAAAACATGTAGATAAAAATAGATCCACCACCCCCCCCTTTTTTCCTTGAGAAAAAATATTTAGATTCTCTTTTGTATATGCTCAGTGTGAAAATTTTGACATACAGGATTACCACAAAGGTGTAACAAAGCCCCCACCCAGGCCTCGTCCAGTTGGTTCAGTTATCCGTCATCCACCACCTTTGCCTCGTTCTATTCCAATTGTAAGGTCTCCAGTGAAGAAGAGCAATAGGCGAAAAGGAGAGAGGAGATCTGGTCAGAAGCGTCATCGTAAAGTTATTGCTGGTAGTAGAGATAACAATTCATTTTAGTTCTTTTTTTTTTAATAGAGAGAAGAGAGAGAAGGGGGGGGGGGGGGTGGTTGGGGGTGGTGGGGCGCTAAAGAAATTGTCATCTTTTGATTTTTCTTTCATTCAAATTATACATCACGGGTTAGGAAATTGTGGTTAGATTCTTGCAGGATGGTTGAGGACAACAGTGGCTCTAATTTTGTTTTAGAAAATGTTGATAAATATCCATTTTTGTTGTAAATACCTTTACTACAAATAATTGTCATATAAGCTGCTCTGCCATTTTCAGTAGCCTTAAACAATGAGTTGTTTTCCCCGGACAATAGACTTTTCATTTTCATGTTATTGGTAGTTCTTTGGTGCTATACCAGCCGGAAAATGTGAGACTTACTCCACATTTATTTCGATAGACAAATGCCCATTAGAGTGAAATATGTCTTTTGCTTTCAAAGAGCGGAAAATATTTTCCAAAATGTTACATACTCAATAGACTTACAAATGGGGTTCAAGTGATAGTTTAGTGGCATGAAGATAAATTGCTTAGTCCATTAGGGGTGAGAAGCTCCTGGGTTACTTGGTAATTGGTTTTGGTGGGTGGGTTCAATTACCCGTAAGAGTTTAATTGCTAGTGAGACTGTTATGCCGCATGCTTTGTGTAATTAAAATGAGTGAAGTTCTCTTATGTCATTAAAAAAAAAAAGTGGTAGTGTAGTGGTAATGACATTCTTTGTAATGTCTTGTGTTTGTGGTTTGCACTCTAGCTCCTCTCTCCTCACTATGCTTATCTAAAAAATAAAAGACTCAAATAAATTTCATTTGAGAAACAACACTCCTAGCATTAACTTATCTCCTTCTCTCTCTTCAATCAAGCGTTAGTGTTTGTTGATTGATATTGATTGAACGTTGACTAGTTTTCTCGAACAAGTCGTTTTCCTGTTTAGTTTTTTGAATGATTTCTAGTAAAATGGATTTTGACAAAATACATTTTGGTATGAAATAAAGTTTAGTATACTGCCAAAATTCATTTTAAAAAATAATTTTGTTAGAATGAAATTGCATTTGGTTATGTTACTTAGAGAACACTTTTTTCCCCTTTTTTTTTACCAAAGTACATTGTTGGTCTTTAAAGTTTGGGAATTACATTTCGACTATTCATATTTGATTCTATTTTCATATTCACCATACTGTCTATTTTCATTAATGTTACTATCAAGTGTCCTTCATGTTTTATTCTTTCATGAAATACTAATTATAAAATGTTGTAGAATGGAGAAATTTCATGATAAAATTAGTAACAAAAAACAGTAGGACCAATATAAAAACGAAATCTAACATGAATGGCCAAAATGAAATCCATCCAAATTTTAGAGGGCTAAAAGTGTACTTTACTCTTTATTTTTATTAAGTAATGATTTATCATTAAAATATTATGTACTTTTATATAATAGTTTGAGTACATAAAACAAAAATATCAAGTAGAAGGTAGAAGATAATATAATCATACTTACACACAAACAAAAATATTAGTTTATTTTAAATCAGATAATTTTGTACATAAAAAAATTAAAAAGAAAAATAACCAATAACAATTTCTCAAAACAAAAATCAACAATTTCTATAATTCTAGATCTATGCACGTACAATTTTTTCATTGAGACTTTCCATGGTCTCTCCAACAAGTGCCTATAAATATAATAAACAAGTAAAATAGTTATGGGGGAAATGAAACAAATTTATTCTTAGCCAATATTGTACAGCTAACAATGTGTCCGTTTCTAAAACCACCATTCTCAAAATTAAATTCCAAAGATGTTGAACTCCAATATATCTAAGCCTAGACTCCGGCATGTAAATCCAAAATTGAGTGTGAAGCCTTTGATCCATTCGCCTTCGTTTACTTCCTTCTCTTTCCTTGGCTAGTCCATGTCAGGAGTCAGGAGAGAACTAGAATTTGAATTAGTGGACATGAATAAAAGAAATTTCATGCGAATCCAAAGTAGTGTCTATCAGATATTAGCAAAATATCAATAGAAGAAACGACAAAAAAATAATTTTTCTTACTATATTCCAACTAAACCATCTATTAAAATGGAACTCAAACTCATTGTTCTTTTAAATTCTAAAAAACATCTATGATTGATTATGTATTAAATTTAGTAATAATATCCCTTTCAAAAATTAAAGAGTTTTTTTTTTTACAAAATCATCTTTCATAATCAAAGTGTTTTATGAAATTTTGTTTAAGAATTATAAAAAATTGGGATATTGGCATTAGATGTTGACGCTACATCACTAGAATTAGTTTTTGAAATATTTGCATTTTTTTTAATGTCAAATATTGTAGTACTTTTCTCATAATTTACAAATCAAACTAATAAAAAAAAAGTACTTACTTTAAAAAAAAAAAAAAAAAACAAATGAATGAATTGTTTAGGTGCAGTCAAATAGCAAGAAGTAAAATACTGTTTAAGTAAAGTCTAATAACAACAAATTATGTCTTCAAAAAAAAAAAAAATTATGACATCATTTTATTGGACAAACTAAATATGATTGGCAAACTTATGAGATACTTTAGGTAAAATATGGATGGAAGGACTGTTAATGCAAATAAAATAGAACTTCCGGGAACAAAATCTAAAATTTAAAATTTTAGGGTGTAAAATTCAAATACCCCTAAAATTTAGGGGAACAATTTGCATTTTCGCCTAATTTATATATATATATATATATATATATATATCTATATCATATAAATTGAAAGTCATTTAACTTTTTGTTGACTTTTTTTAACATTATCACATAAATTTTTTAAAACTCACATTTTTCCAAAATTACCCTTCTGATATGTTTTTTTTTTTTTATTAGATTAAAGTATACTTTTGGCCCTTAAAATTTGAAATTGTCTTTATTTTGGCCCTTTATACTAGAAATTTATTTTTTTATTTTTTTTTTATTTTGACCCTTTATATTTTATTCTATTTTGTATTAACTTTTTCTTTCAATATGAAACCATAATCAAACATGAATGACTAAAATAAAAATTTTGAAACTTAAAGGATCAAAATGAAAAGAACTCCAAATTTTAAGGACCAAAAGTTTTTTTTTAGCCAGTTTTTATTTATTTATTTATTTATCTTTAGAGTTGCAAATAATGCTAAAGTATATTAGTTTAATCTAATTAAAACTTCTTGTTCTTTTAGATAAAGCAACCAAACATTTACTGTATTATGGTTAAATTAAGTTTGATATTCTCTCAACTCAATCTAATTTAAATAAGATATGTTCTTTTCTACTTCTTTAATTTGATTTTTTTATTTACTTATTGAAATTAATAAATTATGTATCATATATGAATATTATTTTATCAAACTTTCTAGAGTATTAATGCGCATGTTAGTTTGCTTATTTATTTATTTATTGACATTAATAAATTATGTATCATATATGAATATTTTTTTGTCAAACTTTCTAGAGTATTACACATGTTAAAAAGTAGTTATGTCTATTATTGAAGTTATCATTGAATTTTTATTTTATTTTTTGAGAAACAAGTTATCATTGAATTTGGAAATTTTTTTTAAAAGATTTTTGGTTTGACTTAAGGTTAAGGGCCCATTTTATTGGGGTGGGGACCTCATCGCAATTAGTACAAAATTTTTCAATTGTTACATTTGATGGTTGCTTAAAATTTATATTAAAATGAAACTGTTAAGATTTTATCCAAATTAATAGTAGTTGCACAAAATTTGTTCAATTACTGTATTTTAACTTTCTTAAATTTGGATTAAAATGAAATAAAAAAATGAGTCTTTAAATACAACTCCTACGATTTCATTTAAAGTTTGCAGATTAATTTCTAACAAGCCCAGACCAGGGGATGGATTATCAATTCCTCTTTCTTTTTTTTTTTTCTTTTTTTTTTTTTTGTTCTATTTTGTTTTATGGACTTTTTGTTTTGGTCGGCAGTCTTATATGTTGATAAATCTAAATTGAAAATATGAATTTCTTTCTAATTACGTATCACGAAATTCCCATTAGAGATTCAATCGAAGAAAATAATCTGTTTTATTTTTAAGGTCACGTAAATCATGTGGATTCATTGTGGAATGACTTGGTTACAACCTCAACAGAGTAAAAAACTAAAAATGCTAGCATCGGACTTCTATTGACTAAATTTTATTGGATAATTTTTCATTTTTAGATACAAATAGTTGTATGTGACGTGATAGTTGTTGGAACATTTTAATATTAAAATCTCATTTTTAATAAATTAATTAAACAGTAAGTTAGTAAATTCCATGAGAAAAAAAGTGGAAATTTCATGTGGTTAATAAGTGAGTAGTTAGCGTTTTTCTATATAAAAAAAAAGTTAGGGTTTTAGTAAAATTTTAGGTGGCAAATTATTGTTTGTTCTAATCTGGTCTACCACTAAAATTATTTTTTTATCCACCAACTAGTAACAAATTTTCACCTTAATTTTGTTATAAAAATATTGCAAACATAATATTTCTCTTTAGTAAAACATTGTATTATGTGGGCATGGAGATAGCCTTGTATTTTAATACTCTTTGAATAATAATATTTCTTCTCTACTGTCCAAAAAAAAACATTGATTTATAGGAGAGGGGTGCTCATTCATCTATAAGGTTTTAAGTTATTGAGTTAAGATTTTAGAAAAGAACTTATAAACTCAAACAAAGGCAAGCTTAGCCATTTCCCCTGTATTGAAGGTAGAAAGCCTTATTTGCTCTCTTCATTATTATAATTAGGTAACTTCTTTGACCCTCTTTACAGATCATACTGTGAAAATTACTCCCTTTGTAGCTCAACTTTTTTTTTTTTGGCTTTTTAAAGTTATTATTATTATTAAAAGAAGAATCCCAATCCCTATCCCTAAACAGCTGTGTGGGAGACTACACAATGATGTCGGCCTCTGTGGAGATCTTAATCTATAGGATATAATAAGATACTTTGTCATTGATTTGCCGCACAGAGCAAAACAGTACAGCTACTTTGTTTGATATAAAATATCCCATTATTGCTTTGCACCCATCAACATTAGATCAAGAAATATCAAGCTAAGATCAGCATAGAATAAAAAGGCAATATTGAAATTTAAAAAAGGAAAAAAAGTCCTTTGGAAGAAATGGAAAGCAACTCTGAATTTGGTGTGGAACTTAAAAATTAAGGGATAATTTCAACACATGATGGCAATGATTTTTTTTTTTAGTCTTCTTTGACGCCTTCCAATATGCAATTAAACTAAACACGAGAAGCATTAAGAAGAAAATTCATAATCAAATGGAGTCCATTAAGCAAATTTTGTTGACAATATGCAATTTGCAATTTCACATCAAGATATCAATAACTTCTTCTTCTTGCAATGAATGTATTAATGGAGATTTGAAATCAATGGTGCCGTATCCCCTTCACAATATAATGTAATCTGTCAATTATATGTGTAACAGTTAATTTTTGTCGTAATTAAAAGCATTTAATATCTAAGCATTTCTTACATGATACAAAACTGACTAAAACTTAAAGTAAAGATATAAATATAGATAATTTTATTTCACTGATTTAATCCAAAATTAAAAACTTTCTAGCATCATATTTTATAAAATTGTTGAATAATCACAAACGGCTAATGTTGTGAGTAATTATTAATAAATAAAAAAGTGATATTAATTGTGGGTCTAGATGAAAATCAATAAGAAATTGATTACATCAATATTTTATAAAAATGTTGAAAAATATAAAATATTGATAAATAGTTTGTAATGTTAGAATTATTCAAAATTGTTTGAACAATTGAGATAGACCTATATATAATATCCTTATTATAACTTCTCCCATAAATAAATTAGCAAGAGTGAAATTCGGATAAGCATTCAAAATTTATAGGGGGATATTTTAATGTTTAGTAGCTCAACAGAAGGAGAAGAATAGCAAAGGTCAATTAAAGATAAGTATAAATTTCATCCTAATGATAACCCTTTACCTTTTTGACCCACATTAAAGTTATTATCCATCTCTTTGTCTAACTAGTGGACAATAAATTGAGTTATAGAAGAAAAGAAAAGAAAAGAAATGAAAATGAACACACTTTAATAATGATTTCTTAACTGTTATCCTTCTTTTTTTTTAAAAAAAAAATCCTAAATTGAGATATATATATATATATATATTTTAGATTTTTTTTTTACAAGATTAAATTTTTACTCTATCCTAATCTATTATCTAAGTGAATAAGTGTGTGACCACAAGATGTGCAATCGCTTAGCAGAAGAAGCAGGAAACCGGAAGTCACCAGAAAAGCATGGCACTATTTTGCATGGTTTTAGGATATGGAGAAGGAAGCAATCTCTATGCCATTTAAGGCATTTATTTCCAACGCCCACCTTATTATTCATCCTCACCAGTCACCACATCTCTAAAATCCAAAACCCCAATATATAAATAATTAAATAAATAAAAACCCTCCAAGACTAAAACCTCCTTAATGCTAGTGCACACTGCACTCTTATCTCTCTGCTCTTTTCTTTCTCCTCCCAAAAAAGAACTCCCACTTGTTATAAACCCTTTTCAGCTTCATCTCCCTTCATTGCCTCAGCTATTGGGTTTTGGATCCATGGTTTTCTTCTCTCTCTAATTACTGTCTTTTTTGTTTCTTTGTACTGAGTATTGAATATCGAGGTTTGGGTTATGTGGTTTTAGTCTTTTTTTTTTTTTTTGGATAAGCTTGTTGTTAAATTGATAGGAGAAGCAATATGTGGTTTTGGTCAATGGGTTCATTTGGGTTTTTAGAATTGTACAGTAAAATCTAAGATTGGGTTCTGATCAATGGTTTATTTGTATTCCTATTAATTTTACAATTGGATTCATAGGTTGGTATTGACTTTGATCAATTATTCACAGTAAAGAGTAGGGTTTTGGGTTTTTCTGCTTTTCTTATGACTCTGCATTGAAAGTTGTGGTTCAAAAGGATTTTGATGTTGTTGAGCCATTGTTGAATTGAGATTGAAGCTAACCTTATTATAGGAGAAGAAAGTTAAATTTGAATTTTTTTTTTATTATCAATGGGATCATCTGGTTTTTTATTGATATGTATTCTCCATTCTGGGATTGCTCTGACTTGTGGAGCTTTAATGATGTTTTACTCCCATGAGGTCTATGTGTTTGGCCATGGCCTCGAGACCGCGATTAAGCTTCAAGGATCAACACCCCATGATCAGTTACTAATTGGAACCTCCGATTCCTTCTCGGGTTTGCTTTTATTTGCAATAGGGTCCCTTTTGTTCATGGTGGGTTTTGTTCAGGACAGAGAGTTTCAGAGTTTTTTTGCCAGGGGATGTGTGTTTCTTCACATCTCCATGGCTGTTTGGAGAGTATATTTTGGGATGAAGCTTGAGGATCTTGCTTTTGATTGGCCAAGGCAGGTTTTTGGGCATATTGCGTTGGCACTTTCTTGGGTTTTCTTTCTTGTGTACTCATGGAGAGAGAAGTATGATTAGTTTTGCAGTCACTTTGTTAAGGTGCAATCATGAGGGAATTCGAATTGTTGTGGACAGTTAATGAAGCTGTTGTTTTCTCCCTCTGCCTGCTGCTTGGTTATACTTTAATTGAATGAGTTTGAGCTGGAATTGATTTTGAACTCTGGTTTTCACCCAAGTGGATTTTATTGGTTTTCTGTCCTGTGAGGTTGCAGGGGTATGTTGGAGTAGGAGAAAATTGGAGACACAGCACGTATTGAATTTCAGGTAACTTAAACCTTGGTTAGAGTCTGATTATGCTTCAACTCTAAGAAAGTGAAATAGGATCTGGGTTGCAATCTTTGCTCAAATCTTTGAGGATCTTAGAAATGCTTTAGTTTCTGTACTTTTGGCATCATGTAATGAAGATCCTTGTAAATTGCTCCACTTATATGTCATCATGTAAACGACAATGAGAATGTTTAATTCCTGTTATACTTCTCGGGCACTAGCATCTTTATCATTCCCACCCACTTTACCTTTAAACAAAATGCTTTTTTCAAATTTTCATAACCAAATCATAAAATCTTGAAGCAAATTAACGAAATTTACAGCCTAAACAACCTTGTGCAGTACCAATTCCTTTTCCATTGACATAGGAATTATTCTAATTTCCAACCATGATAATGCTGTTCTGTCTAATCAGTGGGATTGTGGTGAGATGGAAGCTCTTACGATAGACGATCTTCCACAGTTTGATCCATTATTTTGGGGTTTGTCATTGAAATATCCTAAATTGCTTGCGTTTGTGCCAATTATTATCCTTGCTTGCTAATGCTGAAAAATTAATTAATCATAACTTATTGGATCTTCGTTTCGATTTGTAATTGGTGAGATTGGGGAGAAAAAGATCTTTGTGGGACAGTACTGCCTTTGCTCTTCAGAATGCCAAGCAAATGTCTCGTGAAGTCGTGATATTATGATTTGCACCAAGGAAAAGGAAGTAGCACAAGATGTTACAGATTTTAGTACATAATTTTTACTAATTGATGTGATAATAAATGTAAATTGGTGGGCTTCAAAAACATAATATATGAATGTCTGAATTTTTATTTTGGAATGGTAAAATATTAGTGTATAAAATTTATGTAGTAAAATTTGTAGGAATATTAAATCCTAACACTATTCTTGCACCTCCAACCAAAAAAAAACACTATTCTTGCACCTAATGTCTTAAATAGTCAAGGTGTCTGTTTCTTTATTTGCTCTCTCAAAGTTATTACTATATTTACTACAAGACTATATTTACTACAAGAACTTATATATTGTCGTGACAATAAATGTGATTGGTATAACATCAATCATATAGGTGAAATATCAATTTATAAGACTCATACAATAAAATTTGTATTATTCCTAAAATCACTGGCAATTATTTCTTGTTTTAAATGCCTAGGTTTATATTTGTTTTGCCTTCTATAATAAATTAATAATGCACTTTTAAAGATACAAAATTTATAAATGTTAGTGAGTGTAGTATTTTTTCCAGTAAAAAAAGTGAGTGTAGTTTTTTTTTTTTTTTTGATATTTCAATAGTGGGGCAAGAGAGATTTGAACCTTAAAATTTTGATTGTCTTCAATGGAAATATCAAGCAATTGAATTACAAGATTCTTCATTGAGGATTTTAGCTTTAAATTTTCTGAATTATGTCTCCTCTCGTAACTAAGGGGTGGTTATTACAATCCTCTAAAATTCTTAAGATACCCCTATGTGTTTCTAAAACTTATCTATTCATTTGAGATGAAAAAATAATTTAGATTTTGTCATATCACTAATAATTAAAATAGATATCAACTTTTTTTTGGGTAAACAAAAAAGTGTACGGGGAATGGGACAACCCCTATACGCCCGGGGCAACTGTGAAAAAGATGAGGGGTTCGGCTTCTGGCCACTGGAGCCGTTAGGATGCGGACATGTGTCTAGTCTTGGACACGTGTCCGCATCGCAACGTGTCCAGTGATCACTGGTACTAGACACAAGCTGCTCCTAAAGATGAGCACCAACGCAGTAGGGGTGGGGGGACACTCAAACCCAAGACCGGAATCTTGTTAGCCCAAGTCCCTTTCCATCGGGTGACCTGTTGCGTTGGCAAATTTCAAAATTTTGATAGTTAACATTTATTTAAATATGTTGATGATGTGTTATCCTCATTTTAAAATGGATAAATAGGATTTTATGATAGAGTTATCCTGAAAACTCTAGAGGGTCCTGATTTTAAAATAGATAAATAAAGGTTTTAGGAATTTCATCACTCAACCTCAAATCCTAAAGCCCTCACCTCAATTCCTCAAGGTATCTCGTTCAGTCGTTCTCATCTCAGTTCTCTCTCTTTTTCTCTAGAATTGAACTAAATACTAAATAGCATAATAGAAATATCAAGTATGTGTATGTGATATCTTTTGCCAGTAAAGCAATTTATATTTATTTGACTTTATCTTTTTGAGTTTATTGTTATTGGATTCTTTATTCTTGACCCACTGACTCTATGACTCAACCTTTTTGGCTTTTGTGTTGTTTGTCTCTTGAGTGGGTTCGGGTGGGGTGCGGGCCATGAGACTGTGTAAGAATGAATTTTATATGATAATTTATTATATCTGTCTTCCAAGTTAGTTTATCATTTTTTGAATTGATTTTTTTTTTTTGGGGGATTGAAATTAGGTGCCAAATAATGAGCAAACGACAAACAATTAATGCATTTTTTAAGAAAAAGTTGTATGTCATTCAAAACTTAGGTAATTTGTAGAAACAAATGTTGATACTTGAATGTTTGATAAGCGTCCCTCCAAATATTCAAGAATTCAATCTAAAGGGATAGACCATGATCCAGGATCATGTAAATAAATATATGAATTCCCTATCAACGAACAAGATGAAATTCGACCTGCTTATCTCATAACAGGTCCATATCAGCCTAGAAACATAGAGTATCCATAAAAAGGACCGAAAAATTGTCGTCGTAGTTTTTAATTTTCGTGGTTTGAATCACATGAAAATTGGTTGAATTATATTTTAGTATATCTCTACTACAACTCAGCCCCCCTAAGTAATTATTCCTGACTACACCCCTGGGCTTATATTGGTATTGCCATAAGAGTTGAAGTTGGCGCACAAATTGCTATTCACATGCTGACTAATACCATTGTTTCTCACAGTTTTCTTTGGATCAGTTATTTTAATTGCAGTTACTCATGACATTAGTCTCCCATCTCGTAGTTAGACACTCCTCCCATGACAAAAAATGGATAATATTACGTACACCCCTATTACTACACGTACCCACAAAAAAAAAAAAAAAAAAAAAATTTAAGACCACAAATTATTCCACAACTATTTTGCCATAATTTTGACGTGATACACTGTGAATGATTAACTATTGATTACATATAGACCTATTATTTTTTCTTCATTAATTACAATCTCCCAAGTCATAATTGTGGCAAAAAAATTGTAAAAAATTTTGTAATCCTAAAATTGTTGATACCCATGTTGCATCTATATGGCAGCGGGGCTCAGGTGATGCTTGTGAGATGGGTGTGAAAAATTTTGTGATTTCTCTAGTGCCTATAGCGTTACTCTCAATTTGGATGTGATACATATGAAAAAAAAAAAGAATTATAAAATTAGAAATAACACGATAAAAATAAAGTTGTATAATTCTTTTTTTTTTCAAAAAAAAAAAAGAATTATAAAATTAGAAATAACACGATAAAAATATAGTTGTCTGATGTATCACATCCAAATTGAGAGTAACGCTATAGGCACTAGCGTTATTTGATGCACATAGTTATTATGTCTCACATAGTTATTTACTTATTTGATGCACATAATGAAAATTATTCCGAGTGCTCAAGAGGGGAGTAAAAGTTCAACATGACATATGCTGATTGTACTCTTTTTCCTTTGCTTAGGTTTTTTTCTCATCAAGTTTTTCTTTGCAAGGTTTTAATGAGACAATTCAAAGGCATTTAAAGGTTCACAAGAATATTATACTCTTTTTTTTTTCGTCACTAATTTTTTTCCATTAGATTTTTCATTGGCAAGGTTTTAACGAGATATATTCTTTGCGAGTGGTCATCTAAGGGGAGTGTTGAAAATTGAGACAATTGTTTGCTGGATTTTATTGCATGTACTAGCTGGATTTTGCTGTAAAACACTTCCTAATTTCAGGTTTCTATTGCGTAGATTTTAGTTGTAAAACTTCAGCCCTTTGTGCTGCAAAAGTTATCCAATAGCATTCCAATTGATTTAGTAAATATATTAAAACCAACCGCATGCTAAAGGCTAATATATGAGGGCCGTGTTGTAAAGAAGGAGATATAACTTTTCAAGAGAACAACTACTTAGCGGACGTTTGGTTCGCTGTAATGTTACATTACGCTATAATATTACGTTACTGAATCTTACATTAATGTAATATTAATACAATAATACAACATTACATTGTTTAGAAGGTGATGAGATTAAGATAATGTGATATATTTTGTTATTTTAAATTATAGTAATGTTAGAAAAAATAAAATAAACAAAAAACTTTAATGTTACATTATTGTAATGTGTATCACATTAAAAACACATCAAGGCGAACCAAATGCTCCTTATTATACTTTCAGCAACAGAAAAGAAAGTGGATGACTACTTAAATACAAAATTTCTATTACTTTTTAGTTTTATTGCTTGCAAAGTGACAAACAATCAACAAAACAAAAATAATTCAATAGTGACTCAAAAAAAAAAATAATAGCAATTTTTTTTAATGATTAGGAATTTGAGCATTATGAAAGTTGTCGTAGTGCCAATTTTTTTTTTTTTTTTAAAAAAAAGAAAAAAAGAAAAATCTCAATTTAACTTGTATTTAGAAGAGCCTAGACTTAGCAAAAAGCAAAATCCAAAGTTGGAAGTACTCCCTTGGTGGAAAGAACATTACAACCGGTTTCAAGAACTCTCTTTAATGGCATGAGATCTCATGAGCTCAGGGAAAAAAATGCATCTGAATCAAGTTTTAGCATAGGAAAAAAAATTCTTACCCTATATCGGTCACGTCTTTTCCCTAAGAACGTGGAAGCTATGTTAAGCACTAAAAGTTAGTTATATGGATTTGAAGGTATTTTAATTTATTCATAGAGTCATATAAATTATACATTTTTAACTCTTTATTGATAAACTTTGATTTGCTTTCATGATACACTTACGTTATATTAAAATATTGTATTGTAGATGAAAATATTGATGAAATTAGCCAACATGAGTTACAATTTGCAAGTATGAATATTTGTAGTGCTAAATCTATTACCAATGTTGAATAGTTGAGGTATAATTCTTATAAAATATTTACTGGCTCTTTTTTACTTAAATTGTAATGTTTATTTCTAAAGGTTTTATTTTATATTTAGTTTATCTTTTCATATAATCTAACGTTATTATTATTTTAAATACAACAGGGATTTATGCACTTAAGAAGGCTAATAACTTGACATGGTTCATAACATTTAGATTTTGTAATTATTATTATCTATATATATATATAAAACCGAAGCTTTTGAAGCTCTCACAATTTTCCACATCATCATTATTTTCTTTTTCTTTTTATTTTAGATTCTTTTTATTTTAGGTTTTATACCTTATATAGAATCCACCAGAAAAAAAATAGACAAAAGTTTGAATTTTTATTAATATCAATAATATTGAAAAACGTATACAAACTTGGAGGCCTATTTAAGGGCTCCATAAAACTTGATGGACAAGAAAATATATTCTAAAATAAGCCCTAATTAATACCTAACCATAATAGGAACCAAATTTGACCTAAAAAACATTAAAAGAACCTAAAAACGAGGAAATAAATCACCTAGACCTAAAATAACGTTTTTTGCATAAAAATACCAAAATTAAATAATTACAAAAATTAGGTTTCCAAAAAAAAAAAAAAAACTCACATAACACGTTAGAATTTTATAAAAAAAAAAGGACTCACCAAAAAAAAAAAAAAACTTTAGGATTAAGAAAAAGAGAGAGAGACTCCTGGTCGGACTCTCTCTTCTCTCCTTAAAACCCTAGCAATTACCATCTTAAAACCCTAAACTTAACTTCACTTTAAGATTAAAAAAATAAGAAGGAGAGAGACTCACGTAAAAAAAAAAAAAAACGTAGGTTTTGTCTTTTTTATTTGCTTTCATATGTGCCTGAAATTTTCATTCTATCTTATTGTTTTATTATGTTTAGAATTGATTTTCTTCTAAGTATTTGGGTTAATCTCTATGTTTTGATAGTGTTTTTATGGGTTTGGTTTTTGGGTTGAAATTTCTAATAATTAATTTATATTGTATATGGCAGGTGAAGCATCTCTATTTTTTGGAGAAAAATCAAAACTGCAACCTATGTCTTCCAGCCCAAGGTGTGGTAAATTTTTATTTGGTATACTATATATGAATTTTTTGAATTTGAAGGGTTTTGTTTGGTTTTGAAGTAGAATTTGGGGATTCTATAAAATTTGGAAGCTTTAAGTTTTGGGGTTTTTGGTATTTGCGTCTCAGTAGGTTGATTTTAATTCTTTACCTTATATGTTCTTGCTTTATTGAAAATTTTTATTTGGGTTCATGTGATTTTTTGTTTTCTTAATTAAAGTTTTGATTTTTGGTTGATTAATTATTTGTTTGGATTCAACGTAAAAAATAATGGAATTAGGTGTTATAAATTTGATAATGTTCCATGTTTTGAATTGTTTATATTGTTATTACTACGACTAAATAAGATTTGTTTTTATCTTTGTAGTTTATATCAGTTTTGAGTGTGTGTTTATATATAACTTTTGGGAATTTTGCTTTATTAATTTAAGAATTATAAATTACTTTATAGGTTTTAGTAACTATGCACGTGCAGTGAGACATTGACAATATAAGCACATATATATGGTATTAATATTTTATAAAAATCTTTCTTACAACCCAATAACATTCTACGTTAGACAACACCTCTAAACTATAGAAAAGCATAGAAGTTAAATATTTCTTCCCATTGTATTTTATTTAATTATGACAGATCTATTTTTTTTTTAAACGCTAACTAGCAAAATGTTTGTAATATGCATATTATTAACCCAATTTTCTATTTCTAAATTTCTTAGATTTTATTATATCAATCTTTTTTTCTTTTAAATTCTTGGTGGGCAAATCAATCTCTCACTAATTCTTTTACCTTAATGTGATGTTGGTTAATTATCCTTTTATTTAACTATCCCGTGCATCGCACGGGTTAGCGACTAGTTATTATTATTTTGGTTCTTTTATGAGAATGGTATCATTAGCGAAATTTAAATTTGAAGTATGTAAAGAATTTTAGTTATGCTCAAAAGTCAAAACTATTTAAATTGCAAAGATATGGAAATTTTTATGTTTTTTGGTTTGTCTGTTTTTTTCCCTTCACATCACATGTATAACAATAAATTGGTAACAAATAGTCTTTTTTTTTGTTTTTTTTGTTTTGAGAAGCAAGAATATCTAGTGGCACTTCTTCTATCCAGACATTTAGATTTTGATTCAAAATTGCCCTCCTAGCTAGACTGTGGGCTACAATATTTCCTTGATGACATACATGGGAAAAACTAATGTCTGTGAAAGCAAGAGCTAACTGTTGTGCGTCCTGGATTAGAAGCCCATGAAGAGAAAGGGATGGACTCGGGTTTGAGAGCTCCTTACAGATATTTTTTGAATCACCCTCTATGATAACTCAAGTGACACCTAATTCCATTGCAAATTCAATGGCTCTTCGTGCTGCCAGTGCTGCAACTTTGGCAACCGTGGTTGGCAGTGATATTTGCTATGAGAGGGAAGCCATGACTGTGCCCATTAAGTTCCAAATAACCACTCCTATACCTGCTTTGCATTGGTCTTGGAAGATTGCTCCATCGTAGTTTACCTTGAGAAAATCATCTGCTGGAGGTTTCCATCTTGTATGCTTCCTGTGTTGCTACCTCGGTATGCCTGGATTAAGAAGTTGAAATTCATTCTTACGCTCTTTAGAGATATTTAGTATCTGGTTTAGTGGACAAGCATTCTGGTTGGTCCGAATCTGATTCCTTCTATTCCATAGTGCCTAGCTCATGAATGTCAATAAAGCAGCATCCTTGTTTTCCTCCAAAGCTTGCTTGAAAATCTCCCTCGCTATTTGCCCCTGCATTGCTAACAGCCATTGCCACTGAGAATCTGAGGCCCAAGCCACATGCACATCAGAGTTAAAAAAAAAAAAAAAAAAGCAAGTGAACAGTCTTCGGTGTGCATCTTGCACCTGTCACACACCTTGTCAAAAAAAATTTTCCTTCTGCATAAATTGGCTTTCGTTGGAAGTGCTTCTCTACAACAGTGCCATACAAATTTTTTTACTTTGTTTGGGACCTCCATTCCCCATAATTTTCGCCACCACCCCACGGGCTATGAAGAGGTGTGGCTTAATGGTGATTGCACACTACTTCCCTCATAGAGAAATTTGTAGCCCGACTTCATAGAGTTTTGTCCAGTTGGGGTGAATGGCCACATGAGCTTCTCTAGCTGGGGTGAAGAGCTAAGTGAAATGCTTTTTATCACTGTTGCCTCTTTCGAGTTAAAACAATGGTCAATCACTTCATTTTTCCAGCTATGGGTTAACTGATTTATCAATGCCTCAATATAATAAATTTGTAGAGAGTAGGTTAAAGAACTAGGCCCTAATGAACTTAACAATGGCTAGTATGGATTTAGAAGATGATTAAGCAAAAATAAAGCACATAGGACTGAACGAATTCCCTGTCCAAGGATGCCAATTTTTATTATGAATCAGTAAAATTGATTATAAGTGCAACTTTGATTGTTATAGTATTCTCTCTTTATTTTTCCTATCCCTCTCTCATGGAGAGTCTCTCTCATTATATAGCTCCCTTTAGATCATCTTGATCCTACACTTGTTCATCATCTGAGCTCTTATTTGAGTGCTTGTTCCATCAGTCACTCTCTTTGGCTTTCTATGAGTCACGGTAGCCAAGATTGCACTGTTTAAAGGTCTTCTCCACATAAATGTGGCAAAAAAAAGTAGCTGCAGTGCATTTAATACGGTGGTAGTAACTATTCCTTAAATATTTATGAGTTCTCATTGTTCTTGTACATGTATGATGCACGTTCTTGTTGTCGGAGTCTACTGGAAGTTTGCCTTGATCGTTTGGAATACATATTTGAGCTGCGTTTACCATTTCTGAGGAGGAATTCCTCCTCGGACTACCCTTCATTTGCTTCTTGCTTATGAAACTTTAGAAATTTGAACCCCTCATAATTATTTCCCCTTTCTTGGACGTTCCCTCGTCTTCGGATAAGGCCTAAGGCTTAATATATAATTTTGGGCCCTTATTCCTATAATAAGCCCTCAAATTTCCAGTTTTTCTCTCTTATCCGAGTAGAAAAAGTGGGGTTTTGATTTTCAAGAGACAAAACCATTTATTTCTCTGGTTTACACTTGTGGGAATGTCGTTTTACGCGCTCCATAATTGCAACTGATGCTTTGAAGCCCACAAGGCGTCATAACCTTGCTTGAGCTTGTGTTGATAGTACGCCAATTGGACCATTTCATTTTCCCTTCTTTCTTCAATTAAGTCTAATCTCTTCTCTAGTTGCCCATTGTTAGTGATCGGATTGAATGAACTGGTTCTTAATGTTGGGAAGCCAACCTCTAAGGGAATGACAGCCTTAGCTCCATAAGTCATTGAAAAGGGGGTTCCCTGGTTTACCTGGGAGGCGTGGTTTGGTATGTCCAGAGGAAATATGACAGTTCTTCTTCCTACTTTCCCTTCGCATCATCCAACATTTTCTTGAGTCCATTCACTATGACCTTGTTAACAGCCTCGGCTTATCCATTCCCTTGGGGATAAGCTGGGGTAGAGTATCTATTAGTAATTCCCAAGTCACCACAGTATCTCTTGAAAGATTTACTATCAAATTGAAGGCCATTTTCTGAGATGAAGGTATGAGGGACTCCTAATCATGTGACGATGTTCTTCTATACAAACTTCTTGGCATCCATGTCTCTAATGTTTGCTAAAGGCTCAACTTCGACTCACTTAGTGAAGTAGTCCGTGTCGACCAATGGGTACCTTTTATTTCCTGCTGCCTTAGGGAAAGGGCTTACAATGTCTAAGTCCCATTGAGTGAAAGGCCAAGGGCTAGACAACAGATTTAGGACTCCTTCTAATTGGTGTATGTTCGGTAAGAATCTTTGGCATTGGTCGCACTTCTTCATATACTCCTGTGCTTCTCTATGCATATTTGGCTACCAATAGCCTTGAGTGATAGCTTTATGCACTAGAGATTTGCCTCTGGTGTGGCTCCCGTAAATCCTTTTATGTAACTCCTCAAGGAGTAATTCTGTTGCCTCGGGGTGTATGCATAGCAGGTATGGTCCAGAAAAGAAGCATTTATATAACTTTCGGTCCTCAGACAGCTAGAATTGAGGAGCCTTTCTACACACTTTGTCTGCTTCTGTTTTATCCTTAGGTAGGGTGTCCTCTTTTAAGAACAGTACTATAGGGTCCATCCAGCTAGGCCCCACCCTAACTTGGTGAACATGAACCACCTCTTTGTTCATCTCTGTGGGTTTGCATAGGTCTTCTACGAGGATGACCCGAGGTAAGCTTTGCGCCGAGGAGGTTGCGAGTGTGGCTAAGGAATCGGCGTGTGTGTTTCCTTTCTTGGGGATGTGTGATAGGCTGAAAGATTCGAATTTTGATTGTAGGCACCTAACCTGACTCAAGTACCCTTACATTCTTTCGTCCCTTGCTTCAAACTCTCCTTTGACTTATCCAACGACCAATCTAGAGTTTGAGAACATATCTATGGCCTTCCCGCCCTTTTTTTGCACCATGGCCATTCCCATTAGCAGAGCCTCATATTTAGTTTCGTTATTGGTGGTCGAGAATCCCAATCTTAATGATTTCTTGATGGAGATCCTTTTGGGGGATACTAGTACTAACCCCACTCTAGAGCCCTTCTGATTTGCTGCACCATCAGCGTACACTTTCTAGGATGGAAGGCCCTGTTGGGAGATCATGCTAACCGATTTTTCATCCATGTGTTCTATTCCCGTTTCTTTTTCCAGCGGGGATTCAATAAACTCAGCTCTTAAATCCGCGAGGATTTAACTCTTGATAGAAGTGCGAGGCATGTATATGATGTTAAAAGCCTTTAGAACCATGGCCCATTTAGCAATCTTCTCCATGTAATCAGCACTCCAGAGCAAATCTCTGAATGGGAGCTGAGTTGACGATAACCGCGTGTGCCTGAAAGTAATGGGGGAGTTTGCGTGTGGTGTGTACCACTACCAGAATAGCCTTTTCCAGTGGCAAATAGTGGATCTCGACCTCATGTGATGACCTGTTCACATAATAAATTGGCCTTTGTGTGCCGCCATCAACTCGTATCAAGACCAAGCTTACAGCATGTAGGGCCACAGCAATATAAGTGAACAGGACTTCGTCAACCTCAGGGTTGGACATTATAGGAGGCCAAGATAGATAATTCTTAAGCTGTTGGAAGGCCAAGGCACATTCCTTGGTCCACTCGAACCCCTTCCACTTATTCATTAATAGGAAGAAGGGTCGGTACCTATCTGCTAACCGAAAGATAAACCGATTTAGGGCAGCAGTCATTCCAATTAGATTTTGAACTTCCTTGGGATTCCAAGGTGGTTGTAAACTATTGATTGCTTTAATCTAGTTAGGGTTAACCTCAATTCCCATATGGGTTACCATGTAGCACAGGAATTTGACTGATCCCATACTGATGGAACACTTGGAAGTGTTGAGGTGTAGCTTGTGTTTCCTCAGAATTTTGAATGTGTTCACAAGATCTCTTAAGTGCTCGGACACTACCTTGCTTTTTACTACCATGTCGTCTATATAGACCTCAATGCTCTTGCCCAACTGCGGTTCAAACATCTTAGTCATCATCCTTTGATAAGTAGATCCTGCATTCTTCATTAACTCTTAATAGAAGTGCGAGGCATGTATATGATGTTAAAAGCCTTTAGAACCATGGCCCATTTAGCAATCTTCTCCATGTAATCAGCACTCCAGAGCAAATCTCTGAATGGGAGCTGAGTTGACGATAACCGCGTGTGCCTGAAAGTAATGGGGGAGTTTGCGTGTGGTGTGTACCACTACCAGAATAGCCTTTTCCAGTGGCAAATAGTGGATCTCGACCTCATGTGATGACCTGTTCACATAATAAATTGGCCTTTGTGTGCCGCCATCAACTCGTATCAAGACCAAGCTTACAGCATGTAGGGCCACAGCAATATAAGTGAACAGGACTTCGTCAACCTCAGGGTTGGACATTATAGGAGGCCAAGATAGATAATTCTTAAGCTGTTGGAAGGCCAAGGCACATTCCTTGGTCCACTCGAACCCCTTCCACTTATTCATTAATAGGAAGAAGGGTCGGCACCTATCTGCTAACCGAAAGATAAACCGATTTAGGGCAGCAGTCATTCCAATTAGATTTTGAACTTCCTTGGGATTCCAAGGTGGTTGTAAACTATTGATTGTTTTAATCTAGTCAGGGTTAACCTCAATTCCCATATGGGTTACCATGTAGCACAGGAATTTGACTGATCCCATACTGATGGAACACTTGGAAGTGTTGAGGTGTAGCTTGTGTTTCCTCAGAATTTTGAATGTGTTCACAAGATCTCTTAAGTGCTCGGACACTACCTTGCTTTTTACTACCATGTCGTCTATATAGACCTCAATGCTCTTGCCTAACTGCGGTTCAAACATCTTAGTCATCATCCTTTGATAAGTAGATCCTGCATTCTTCAAATCGAAGGGCATCACTTTATAGTGATAGTTTCTTGTGGAAGTGATGAAAGCTTTCTTCTTCTGACCATCCAGAGCTAGTGGTATTTGGTGGTATCCCTAAAAGGTGTCTAGGAAGCTCATCTGAGGATGGCCTACGGTTGCATCCACCAGCTGGTCTATCTTAGGCATATGGAAAGGATCCTTTGGGTAAGCCCAATTCAGATCTGTGAAGTCCACACACACTCGCCATTTCCTACTCTTCTTCTTTACCACCACGGTAATGGCCAACTACTCAGGGTAAAATACCTCCTTGATAGCCCCCGCTTGCTTTAGTTTCTTCACCTCTTCTCTGACAGCATTAAAGTGGTCCCTGAACGAGCACTGAAAGGGTTTCCTCTTGGGAGTGACAAACGGATTAACATTTAGATGGTGACAGATGAAGTTCGGGTCCACTCTCGAGGCTTCGTAAGCACTCCATGCGAAGACGTCGACGTTTTTTCTAAGGAACTCTATTAGCTCTTCCTTCTCTGGAGGAGGCAGCTAAGCCCCAATTAGAAAGAATTTCTTTGGATCGTCGCAAATAACAAACTTCATCAAATCTTCATATTTTGCCTTCTCAGCTGACTCATTTTTCAGTAACGCTAGAGCTTTTAATTGCTATAAGTCCCCTTCGGCATGGACTGAGGATTTGGCCTTAGGCTGATGTCGGATGGTAGCTACCAGGCATTGCCTTGCTACAGATTGATTTCCCAGGATCTCTTTAACCTGGCCCCCAGATGGGTATTTCACTTTTTGGTGCAAAGTAGAAGAGACGGCTCATAGGGTATGAAGCCAAGGCTTGGCCACAATGGCAGTGTAGGGTGAATAAGTGTCCACTGCGATGAAATCCACCTCCACTACTTCTAAACCAGTCTACACGGGTAGCCAAATTTGTCCTTTCGAAATGACAACCTTCCTATCAAAACTCACCAGGGCGAGCTGTAGGGTGTTAGGTCCTCGGGTCTTAAGTGCAGCCCCTTATACAGGTCAGGGTACATTATCTCGGCACTACTACCTTGGTCCACCATCACCCTTTTCACATCATATCCCCAATCCTGAGGGTAACCACCAAAGCATCATCGTGGGGTTGGATGGTTTCGATTTTATCCTCGTCCAAGAAGCCCAAAGTCGGTTGAATTTTTAGTCTAGCCTTCTTTGGCTCTTGAATAGCGTCCTTAGCGGATAGTCGAGCCACAGACATTACTCTGGAAGGGCAGGACCCGGTTCTTCCTAGAGAAGCGAAGATGACATTTATCGTTCCCAAGGAGGGTCTTGAAGAATCATCTCTTCGGGATTCTGAGTTTGCCTAGCCCCTCTGACCACTGGAGTGGTGCAAGAGCTGCTTTAGCTTTCCTTCACGGATGAGCTGGTCCAGGTGGTCATAGAGACTTCTATAATCTTTGTTGTTGTTTCCATGGTCTTGGTGGTATTGGCAATAGAGGTTGTGGTTACGCGTTGTAGGGTTTCCTGCCATTTTATTTAGCCATTTAAAAAATGGTTCGTTCCTAATCTTCTCAAGAACTTGATGTACTAGCTCTCAAAACACCGCATTAACTGTCTGAGTATTGGCAGATCCTAACTGTTCGACAAAATCTCTTTGTGGTTGGTTGTTATTGTACTGGTTCAACCTGAAATCCCTTCTCTCTTGAAGGATAACCTTATTATTTCCTTTCCTTTGCTACTGATCTTCCTCAACCCTTTTATACTTGTCTATTCGGTCCATAAGTTGACACACACTGGTGACGGGTTTGCCAGTCAAAGATTTTCTTAAACCGTGCTTGGTCAGGAGGCCGAGCTTGAAAGTACTGATGGCCACATCGTCAAAGTCACCATCTATCTCATTGAACATCTCCCAGTATCTGTTAGAGTATGTTTTAAGGGTTTCTCCCTCTTGCATGCTTAAGAACAGCAGGGAAGCCAAGGGCCGAGGGACCCTGCTGCAGGTGACGAGTGTTCCTATCTCCCTCTTTTAGATACATGGTCTTGGACCTCTTCCTCCACATGCATTCTTCCTTGTCCATGAGGGAGTTTATTTCTCTTTGGATGGCAAGCAATTGGGTTGTACAGCCTTCTTGAAGCGCTATCCTTTCATATTGAGCCAATTCTCTTCTTTTCTTATCCAGTTCTTTTCGGATTGAGCCAAAGTGATCTTTACTCCATCTTGTAAGTTCTTTGCCACACGACTCTATTTTCCTCAACACCTGTGTATTTTCGGCCCCATCAACCCTTGATAGCCACAAACCTTCAACAACTTCCCCACACCCTTTGTTTGCTAGCCACATTTCCTTGAATCTAAATAATTTTTTCCTTCTTTGAAAATCCAATTCAGCTAATTCAATCCACAAGAGTTTTTGGTCAGAAGTAGTGCTATCAACGTGGTGTACCTTTGTGCTAGGGAATTCCAAGAACCAATCTTGAGAAGCTATTGCTCTGTCCAATCTCTCCCACAAAGAGGACCCATTCTGCCAATGCTTTCTCTATGTAAAAGGGAAGCCCTTGAACCCAAAATCCACGAATCCACGCTCATCAAGGACGTCTCTAAATTGTTGCATTTGGTTGGAGGGTCGTAGTGTACCACCTGACTTCTCTGTTTGCTTAATAATTTTGTTGAAATCCTCGGTGCAAAGCCAAGGCAACAAACTTTGATGATGTAGCTGGCGAAGGAGGTCCCATGATTCAAATCTCTTTTTATGTTTTAGGCTCACCATAGAAACCTGTGAATCTCCAAGGTTTGTCCGAGTTTTTATTTATTGTGACATCAATGTGATTTAGTGAAGACGTCTCAACATCCACCTTAATTCCCTCCTTCTAAAACAACGCTAATCCCCTACCTATATTTATTCTCTCTACAAAAAATTTCTGATCAAACCGTATACGATCTTTAACATTATTTAGCCTAGCTTCGTCCGCCCATGTTTTGGCTAAGAACATGAGTAAGGGAGCTTTTGCCTGTACCAACTCCACAAGCTCTTAAATTGCATGTTGGTTCCCAAGCCCCTGATAGTTCCAAATGATGCAACTCATTAGGATTGGCAGGACTAGAAGCCAGTCTCCCCCAAAACAGGGTTATTCTCCTTATCACTACTTGAAACCACTAATTTCTTACTTGGTAACTCGTATTGATCAATAACCATGTCAATTGGACGCTTGCAGCCAATACAGTCATCTGGTATGGCTTGGGAGCTAACTGATAGGCGTGCTAGGTGTTTCCACGTCAGGTATGGAGGCTTGTCTGCACCATCATAGGTATTAGAAACATTTGAAATACTTTTAAAGGTGAAGGGTGGACTTGTGGTGTGGCACGTGACTCTTTTAAGAGTTCTCGTGGGCTGGCACTTGCTGCATTAGGGAAGAGGTTGTTGCGTGTCGCAGAATTTGGAGCTGAATTTAAGGGTTTTTCTTCATACCTGAGCTCCTTATCAATATCCCTTAATTGTTGGGAAAAAGAATCTCCAAGAATATTGCTATCCCCTAGACATTACTCTCCTTTCTTTTTTAAAACCATGGACCCTGTGGAATTTATTTTAGCGCATTTCTTAAAAACAGCTTCCATATTTTGATTTTCTTTTTTTGATTGATTCCCTAACTCTGGCGTAACAACTGGCATTTGTTTCTGACTCTCCGCCCTCCTCTGTCATATGGAAAGGTTTTCCTCCCTACCTTCATAGAAACTCGATACCCGGATCACTCTATTGCTTGGAGATACATTTGGTACTGCTCGAAGTCATGATCCAAATTGTTGAGTTGAGAGTTGCAGTGTACCCTTACTTTGAATCCAAAGATCGCAATCCTTATCACTATGGTCAAAACACCCACACTAGTAGCATATATTGGGCAACCTCTCATATTTAAAATTCACTCAGACCTTTCCACCCTTCTCTATTTTTATGACTCGGCCTCTACATAGAGGTTGATAAACGTCGAGGGTAACTCTAATCCTTATAAAGCTTCCACCCCAACCCTTTGTGTTCTTATTCAAGCGATGTACTAACCCCATTGATTCATAAATGTCCTCAGCCACCAATTTTTTCATGTACCTAATGGGGATGTTATGGACTTGGACTCAGAAATCCACTTTGTCAAAATTGAGCTCTTCAATTGGTGAATTCCCGTCGCACCTCTGTAGGACCACAAGAGATTTGTCAAAACTCCATGGTCTATTGCATAATATTCTGTCAATGTCTTCTTTATTATCAAAGATAAAGAGAATTTTGTGATCTCCTTTCTTTTGAATTCTAAAACCATTCTTGGCTTGCCAAAGCGGCTTGGAAGTCCTAGCCATTGCTTCCATGTTAAGCGCCCGACATGTGAGAAATAAAGCTGCTATGATATGCTCCTGAGATTGACGGTCTTTTTTAATGCAAAGGTCATCACCTTCCCATTCCGAAAGGGAGAGGTAGTTCCAATATTTTTTAAGGTCGTCCATGGTGTGATGAAAAAACTGGGGAGAGAAGAAGGAAAAAAAAAAAAAAAACGTAGAAATAGTAGACAAGAGAACGATGGGAGTGACTGTTTCCCAAACCCCTAAAGAAAAAAACCCACTAGCCCTACACATAACGTTTTTACTAAGGGAAGAAAAAGACTTACTAGAAGGAACAGACAATTCTACTGTCTAGGAGAAGAGAGGGAGATAGTCTTTCCTAGCGACAGAGAAACCTTTGGTAACAAATAGTCTAACTATTTGATTTGTTTCATTCTCTCTAAGAAGTTGGCATTTATTTGTTTTTCTTTTTTTTAAAATGTAAAAATATGGGCCAACCCAACCTGTCCCGCAACTCGAATGACCCGACCGTTTGCCATGTCTATATTTTAGTATAATTACAATTTTTTGGGGGCATAATTAGTAAATTATATACATAACCAATTATGAGCTATGCTTTGTTTGTTTTAGCTAGGGGTGTGCGAACTTATACCGGAGCCGACAAGACCGACTAGCGCTGACTTTCCCGCACCGCCACTGCCACCGACCGACGGAGCTGATGCTGGCGATCGGAACTTGAAGGGACATCCGACGCCGGTGCGGTGGAGTCGTCAGAGCTGCAAATCCTTCACCGATGGGTGCCAAACCGAATCGATATATGTAAATAGTTTAATAGTTTTTCAGACTTTTGAACACAGCTTTGTTTCCTGAGCATGGATTTTAATTTTTTTTTACTAAAACGTCGTCGTATTGGGTTTTATTTAAAAAAAAAACAAAAAACAAAACGGCACCGTTTGGTTCTAGGTTTTTTAGATTTCCCTCCCTATAAATACACTCTATTCCCTCTTATAAGACTTAACTCTCTCTCTCTCTCTGTCTCTCTCTCTCTCTCTCTCTCTCTCTCGCCTCTCACCTCTCGCCAGACTGACGACTCGTGTCTGAGCTCACACCGGCTCACCGCGGATAAGCACCGATAGTCACCAATAAGCCATCTTTGTGTCTTGGGTATCTTGTTATTTTTTTGGTTGTTTGTAGTACGAACTTTACATGCTGGCTGCTGGGTTTGTGTTTCTTTGTGAATGTTTGCCTTACATGGTAACATGGGTTTGTGTTTCTTGTTATTCTTTGTGTCCTGGGTTTGTGTTTCTTGTTATTTTACATGCTACAAACATTGTACTTTGTTTTATGAGAAAATAGTCAAAACACATTGTTCTTGATTTGTTGATAAGGTTTAGACATTTAGTTAGCATTCCCATTTAACTTATTTAAGTGCAGTGAGGGTGAGTGGGTGACCCCAGACCCACTAACTCTATTTTCTCAACATTAATGAGTTTCTCTTTTTTGAGTTTTGACTTTATAGTTTATATTGCGAGGTAAAAACTAAAATGTAAAAAATAAAACAAAAGGTTGAGATAGTATAAAAAAAAAAAAAAAATCTCTTAGATTGATCTGAAGATTTTAGAATCCCAACAAAACAAGAGTCCATGAATATACAAACCTCAAAACCTCATATAAATAAAATAATAAACTCAATCTAACTGGTCCAATTAATAATAGAATCCCTCTTGCTTTTTTTTTTTTTTTTTTTTTTTTTTTTTTTTTTTTTAATGTGTATATATATATATATATATATACTTTTAATGGTAAAGCAAGTGTAGTAAATGTGTAACGAAATGTTAAAACCGACCAAACCGATTAAACCGAGCCGACCAAACTGCACTGCTATAGGTCGAAAAACCGACCCTAATCGGTATGCATCGGTTTTAATTATGAGAAAACCGATCCCTATCGGTTCGGTAACAAATTTGAGAAAATACCGAGCCTACCAAACCGCGCACACCCCTAGTTTCAGCATTAATATTTTTTGAAAAATTGTTCATTTTCTAAAGAACATTTTCTAGAAAACTATCTCATTTTTGGTGTTTGGTAATGATCTTGAAAATGAGCTTGAGAATTTTTTTTGGTGTTTGGTATGAAATTTTTTTTATTTTTTTATTTCTTGTATAATTCAAAACATGTGTATTATGTAAACTAACTCATGTAATCAATTCCCTTCCAAAAAAAAAAAAAAAAACTCATGTAATCAATATAAATAAAAACATGTGTATTATGTTGAATGTTGAAATATCCAAAATGTAAGTCAAGGCCCAACCCAAATTGGGCCTAAAAATATTTCAACAAAAACATAGTCCGTAAATGTAAAAGCACTATAGAGTATAGATAGAAGTCCTTTCTGCCCTTCTTCTTCTTCTTCTTCTCCTTTATTAAGACCCAACTCAGCACATAATACAAGAAGTTGTAGTGCTTTTCAATGGTAAGCTTTTCTCTCCCTCTCTTTTTTCATTTTTTGGTAAAAATCTCTCTCCCTCTCCCTCTTTTGCTTTCTTGTTCTATGCAGATCTTCTATATATATATATATATATATATATATGTTTTGATTGTTATTATATGCCTTATATTAAACAAAAACATATGAAGCGATGCCTATATCAGTTCTTGTGTTTTGTACATCATAGGACTATGTTGAGGTTTGTTCGCTAGTTTGGTTGTTGTGTCTATCTTTGATTTTTATTTTATTTTATTTGATGCTATGGGTTCATATTCTTGTTTGGTTGCTTTGTGGAATTTCTTGATTGGTATGTGTTTTGAAATATTGGATTTTTCCCATTAGTCGTCTGATGAAAAACTCATATGGGGTTCACGCCTCATTGATTTTTTTTTTTTTTTTTTGGGACCTACAGAAGACCATGTTTACCACCCTGAAAATGGTTGCTTTTTGGAATTGCTTGATTGATATGTGTTTTGAAATGTTGGATTTTTCCCACTAGTTGTTTGATGAAAAACCCATATGAGGTTTACGCTTCATTGATTTATTTTTTTTGGGACCTACAGAAGACCATGTTTACCACCCTGAAAATGGTTGCTTTGTGGAATTGCTTGATTGGTATGTGTTTTGAAATGTTTGATCTTGCCTACCAGTTGTTTAATGAAAAACCCATATAGGTTCACGTCTCATTGATTTTTTTTTTGGGACCCACAGAAGACTATGTTTACCAACCTTAAAATGGTTTTTTTTTTTGGGGTTAATTTCTTTTTCCTAGAGACTATAAGGAACAAAATAAAATGAGGATAATGTGTGTGCAAAGACGACTTTAGACATTTTGGGGCCTAAGGCAAGAACTAAAAATGTATGTGTATGTGTATTTATGTATGTGTATGTGTATGATTGTGTATGTGTATGTATATGTTTATGTATGTGTATGTGTATGTTTATGTTTATGTGTATGTGCATGTGTGTTTATGGATGTGTATGTGTATGAGTGTGTATGTGTATGTTTATGTTTATATGCATGTGTGTTTATGTTCATTTATGTTTATGCATGTTTATGTATGTGTGTATGTTTATGTATGTTTATATTTATAAAAATAAATATAAACATAAACACATACATATAAACATACATGAATACAAACACAAACAAACATTCACAAAAACAAACAAATATAAACACACATACACATAAAAATGTATAAACAAATATAAACAAAAACAAACAAACATAAACATAGATACACACACACATAAATATAAATATAAACATACATAGACGTAAACACATATACAGACTAAGAAAAATTAAACCCTTATATAGACAGGAAAAAAAATTGTAAACTAGCAGTAATCCTCAAACAATTTCGTTAGTTACTTTGGTGTGCTAAATCGAGCTTTTATGTGTGTTTATGTTTATATTTAAGTTTATGTATGTGTATATTTACGTTTATGTGAGTTTATACGTGTTTATGTGTATGTGTGTTTATGTTTATGTATATGTATATTTGTGTATGTGTATGTATGTTTATGTGTATTTGTATGTGTATGTGTATGTGTATGTGTGTATAAGTATGTGTGCTTATGTATGTGTATGTGTATGTGTTTATGCGTGCTTATATTTATTTATGTTTATGTATATATGTTAATGCGTGCTTATGTATGTGTATGTGTATGTGTTTATGCGTGCCTATGTATGTTTATATGTATGTGTATGTGTATGTGTGTTTATGTATGTGTGTGTATGTGTATGTGTATGTGTAGGTATTTTTATCTTTTTCAGATTTAGGTGCAATACCCTGATGCAATTGTAATTAATGACTGAGATTAAAAATTAAAAAAATAACTTTCAATCTCAACCATTAAATAAAATATATTAAAGGAGAGTTAAAAAGTTAAAAAAAAGAGAGTAAAAAATGTAAAAAAAAATATTTACGACAGTGCACCTGATCTTAGTCCGTCTTTCTTCTCTCACCATTTTTCTTTTCTTCTTTTTTACGTGGTACTTTGTTCTTCTTCCTTTTATTTCTCTTTATACGTTGTCTAGGCTGATAGGAGAGGAGCGAGCAAAAGCCACGTCAAAAAAGGAAATCGAAAATTGTGTTGCTGAGCCAAAGACTATGAAAATCTCTTCCTCTCAACTCAGTTGATCCTCTTAGGTGAAATTCTGGCTCGCAAGGCTTTATCGGATTATGGTGTGTGATTTTTGGTTATTTATTTATTTATTTGAGATTATGAAGCAAATAGTTTTTATATTTTGCTTACCCTTTCTATTTTCTGAAAACACTTTTCTGGGAAATACCATTTTTTTTTTTTTTTTTGCTTTGCTTTCAGTATATTATGCTTGTGGTATGTGTTTGATTAATTTGGATCTAAAATTAGTTCAACAAGATGATTTTTCTTCTAAAATATAATAACAAAACCAATATATGTTTTTTTAATGATGGGTTCACTTTTAGTGTTTTCATTTCGTGATTTTGGTTGTTTTGTGGGTTTTGTGCTTTGATTTCGGTGGGTGTGATTTGATTTGTGATTTGGTGGGCTTCTGGGTTTTTGTTGCGATTTGATTTTGGCTGGGTTTCAGCAGTGCATGGTTGGAGGTGATGAGCTTGAAAAGCTCCAGCCATGGGGGTTTAGAAGGAGAGCTTGGTGGTCAGCTATGAAGCATGGTGTGACGTTGGTTGAGGTAGAGAGAGGATGAGAGGGAAATAGGGGCGGCCCTAGACATTTTGGGGCCTAAGGTGAGAACTAAAAATGGAGTCTTTTTCATACTTATATATTAATTAAATTAATGCTTATTTAATATTTTTATATTATATTTTTCATCATTATTTTCATTTTCTTCTAAATTATTTTGAAGTTCATTATCAATATTTGTTGTATTGCAAAATTGAACATCATTTTCTTCTAAATTATTTTGGTAAATTTCTTGCTCTTTTGTGATATTTTCATCTAAATTTTATGTTATATTTTGTTTATTAGTAATAACAAATTTATCCATTGATCCTTTTTGAGACTCAATTAATTTTTTTTTCTTTTTAAAAATTTTTCATATCCATATGCATATTTTCTAGTAGACATTTTTAATCAAACAATATATTTATAAAGACTAAAATAAAAAACAACTTTCAAGTATAGAGTAAATGAGAACTAGAACCTGATTTATATAAAAAGTATTGTTATAGTTTCACTGAACAATAACAAGTTTTTAGTAATCTTAACTTGCATAAATTAAAAAAAAATTAAGCACAAACATAACAAAAATTTAAGCACAGCCATAAAACTGACACGAAACTTATTAACAAAACCCACCCACAAAAAAAATAAAAAATAAAAAATAAAAAACAAATCCTATCTATAACCAAAAGAAAAAAAAAAAAAAAAAAACTTGAAGGCCCAAACTTAACGCCCAGTCCAGGGAGGGTCCAGGCAGCCATAATGATAAAGTTACAAAAGCAGCCAGGGAGGGCCCAAATAAACAAAGTTATCTTAAGTTCTTAACAAATAAAATGGAGTGCCCTAGGCTGTGCCCACATATTTATAATTTTATACCTGATTCCTGAGGTGAGCAGTTGAGACTTGAGAGAGGCGGAGAGCAGAGAATCAGAGAGAGGCTGTTGTCTGTTGAGCAGATGAGGACAGACTGAACAGTGGAGACTCGAGACTTGAGAGAGGCGGAGAGCAGAGACTAGAGAGAAAGGTAAAATTTTTGGGGTTTTGAGTGGATTTATTTGTTTTGATTTGTGGTTAATCTCTTAGACCGGATTTGTAGTTTATCTGGTTGATTTTTGGTCAATGATTTTGTTTAGAACCAATGATTAATAGGATTTACCAAAAATTTTGTTTTTTTTTTTGTTTTTCCTCTACTACCCGGTTCTTTTCTAAAATTTTGGGGGCCTAAGGGAAGGGCCGGCCCTGTGTGCGTGTGTGTGTGGGGGTGAGAGAGAGAAAGAGAGACAGATTTATAAAACCTGCATTTCTGTGACATTGTAAGGAACGTGATTGAAATGTTTTTGCAAATTTGTTTAGTTTCTTCTACTAACAAAATTTAAGGCTGGCTTTGGTCATCTAAGAATGATGCTCATTTAAAACTCTAGTATTTGGGGTTTAGGATGAGGAAATTTAAGCCTGACTTAGAGTGGAGTTTGCCTCGCTTGACTGTCAATGATATGAGATGATGCCTTTGATCCTTTTTATTTTATTTTTCCCTTTTCATATATAGTTTCATTATGATATGAGTTTGTAACCCTTTGCATTAAATAATGTGTATTCTGAACTGCATCTACAATAACTTGTAATTGCATTCCTTGGTTAAGAGGTACAATATATTCTGTTTGCTATCTATGGTAGGGATTTTTTTCCCTCGATGTTTTAAACTTTTCTCTTCAAATTGCCAATTTTCATGTGGTGAAACTAAAGAAATGGACAATGGCATACCCCTTTAATTAGTTTTTGATTTACATTTGTATGACTTTGTTATCCAAATATTATTATACACCATTGGACAATCTTTTGATGAGAAATTGCTTTATTGATCTAAAGAGTTGGCATCTATAAAGTGTAGCTGGAAAACAAGTATTTTTACACTTAGAAAAAATTTATTATTTGATTCTTTGCACTGTGATAGAACTTGATTTTTGTGATCTCAATTGGGGAAGAAAAATTGCTAAGAAAAGAAAATGAAATATGTTACGTCTAGGTTCAAATTTGTTAAAGTTCTAATAGTTATAAAGTAAAATATCCTTTTTATAATCTTGAGGAGGAGAAAATTAGTGGCAGTTTGGATACCTCGGTTAGTCACGGCACGTTTTCACTTCTGCGTTTTCTCCTTTTTTTTTTTTTTTTTTTTTTTTTTTTTTTTTTTTTTTTGGGCCGCATTTGTTGACTTTGGGGGCAAAAATTTTACTGTACAGTACTGTGCGTATACTGTTTACGCACTATTTAATATTAAAAGTGGGTCCCACAATACTATTTACACATTTGAAAATTATTTTGCTACAGTGTTTTCAGCAACAATCAGTTTTTATCAACTTTCAGCAACAATAAGGGCTATCCAAACGGACCAATATGATTTTGTTATCTGGCTTTGTCTCTTCAGTATTCTGTATTCCCTGAACGTCTTGTGAGAATGGGTGAGTTGAACATAGAGAATGCTTCCTCTGCCTTAGCTTTGCGAGTTTCACCACTAAAGCAAGAGTCAGCTGTTACAACTGGTCCAGATACCAAGCCAAAGAAGAAAATCTGCTGTGCTTGCCCTGACACTAAGAAGCTGAGAGATGAATGCATCGTGGAGCATGGTGAAGATGCTTGTGCTAAATGGATAGATGCTCATCGTCAGTGCCTTCGGGCAGAGGGCTTTAATGTTTGAGATTGGTAAAAACATTTGAGACAATAACAATTTTAAAGCTCAAAAAACTGATTTTAGAATTACAAATATGATGACATACCACATGGAATTTGAAATTTCAGAATAAAGTGAGGAGGGGTCGCAACTCCTGACTGTTACATGTATCCATATTTTCATGATTTAAAGTGAAAGTGGCCACAATACGAAAATAAATGAGGATTTAATAGATTGGTATTTCTTTGTCTTATCTATTAATCATTTTTCCCCATTTGTCTTTTTTCTTTTCAATTGATAAGCAGAGGGAAGCTCTGACCTGTGATGATGGCAACTTCCTCAACCTTTATTTCATTGCCGGTTACTAAATTTACTATCAAGCATCATATATTATTTGTCATTGATCAGGTTTTGCTACACATGCTATTAATGTGGCAGGTCTCTTGGTGTGTATGAAGGATGTTTTCTTTATATTGTATTTAAAGCCGAATCACAGCTTCGTTTCTTAAAAAAAAATAAAAAATTGGAACTCATAGAATCATATCCCATTGAATGTAGTATTTTATTTTTACAGCATGCCAGATTGATTATCTAATAATAGAATTTTGAGAGAAAAAAAATTAATTGCAATACCATTCCATAAAAATATAAGTGGATTAGACATAGCTCATATATTGGATATTTTTTAGAGAAATAATTTAGGACCAATTATTATTATTATTATTTTTGTGAGCTCAGCTTCTGAATGGATCTGCTGCCACCAATCAAACTTAATGGAAGTAATATTAACTTTTCACCTTTCAAGGACGTAGTTCTTTGGTGTTTTGGTGATTGTTAAAGTAAACCTGATAACGTTGTCGCCAAGCAATCTTCATATTGGGATGCGGATGTATTGATCAATACTTTCCCTTTTTTTTTTTTTTAATTTTAATTCCTTAAATTCGTGTTTTCTTCTTTTTGTTGAATAAGATAGCAGTTCTAACCGATCGTATTAGCTCTTTATCTAAACTTTTTTTAGTTATGTTCTGTTTTGATTTTATGTTTCTGATTTGAATCACAAATATGAGACATTATAGAAAATACTATTATTATTGAATTATCACTTGATCATTAATTTTACAAAAATGTTATAGACACAACAAATTTCTTTTATAACTAATAAGACTGTGATTAGTACATGGACCTTCACATGGATTATAAAACCACTATGAAATCACTTTTATTAAATACAAATTATTACTTGCTACCTGATAATTATAAAATTTGTTGTGACAATATTAGATTGGCAAATAAGTTTAAGAATAAAGCTAAGGGCACAATAATTTCACAGCAACCCTAAATGATAGTCGTTAATAATAGGTAAAAAAAATGATGCTAGTAATGAACACAGATAATAACTAATAATAATTTGTCACCTACATTTTATTATAAAATTATTGTGGTCATATCATTATTCCAAGTTAAAACATACATAAGCATGTGTTGTTTCATTTTCTTTATTCCTCTGTTTTTCATTTTTGGCCGAAGAAAAAATGATTGCCTTTTGATCATTAAGTGGGTGTGTGGGAGCGGATAATCAACTGGTTTATTGCTTATATAAGTATTGCTTGCGAATCCCACAAAATGAAAAATAAAAAAAGCTTTTTTTTAAAAAAAAAAAAAAAGAATTCTTAACTTAGCTTAATTGTTTGAAGTAGGTATAACTTTTTTGTCAAAAATTTAGGTAAAGTAGCTGCTTGTGGGTTTTTTTTTTTTTTTTTTTGCACAAAAATAAACTACTTTTGCTTATTGTAGATCCCACTCTACTTTTATTTTGCTAACAATACTTTCAACAAAAAAATCAATAAGTATATTTTGTTTAGCTTTTTATATTAAAGTATTATTTTTAGGTGGTCCAAATTAGTTTTCTTCATTCTTTTGTTTGTTTCTTTGTTGAGCCTTATCTTTATTTCTCGAGAAGAACAATTTTTCACGTCTTGCCTTGTCATTTCAACAATCCAAGGAAAACTTGTGAAAAAAATGGCAGTGATTATGAGAATTAGGATCTGGTGCATTATGTACTCTAGGTATTGCACCTAATTTCAATCAATGATCATAAATACTTGCGGATTTATTTATGTGACACTGAGAATCCCTTTTATTATGGTCATGATCATATGGAGTAATGATTAGGTATATGGAGTAATTTTCCTATGATATGGCAAAACCTTTATCCCTTCAAGTCTTCAACAGGTGCAATAATATTGAGCAAATTATTCATTTAATATATATATATATATATATATATATATATATATATATTGAGCAAAAGATTAGAAAGAATATTGGAGCATAACTCCTACATAATAGAGAAGTCTATTAAATTAACCACAAAGGGCCGCAGAGATGGCCATTACAAGACACAACAAATACCATGAAGGAAACACAAACATGACTGAGACTGAGAGACACACATATCTCCATAACAAATAACAAGCACAAAGTACTGTGATAGAACACACAAGTTATTCAGCACCAATTACATTATTAATGAAAGTCACACACACCATATATTCCATATACATATAGTATATGTTCTTGGTATTGTATGGGCTTAATGACCACAGGTGCAGTTTGTGCAGCTGCAGCTAGCACCGCACTTGCACTTGCCATCGTGCTCAGCAGCAGGAGCATCCATCACAACAGTGTTGCTGTAGCTGCAAGACAAATATAAGAATCATTAGATATTAGGTGTGAGTTTGGATAAGCAATTGGCTGAAAATTGGTTAAAGAGTTGTTGTATTTGAAAAATAAAAAATAAAGTTCTGAAAAAGTGAACATGAAACAAATAAACTAAAAAAAAATTAAAAGAAAATCTACTTGCAAGCAGACATATATGGCTATAAACATGTCTTAACATGCTAATAAAAAATTTATAACTTCGAAAGGATTGGTATTCATATTAAGATGGTTCACAAAACAATATCACTGGATGAGGCTTAATCCTTCTATTTGCATCTTTTTTCTTGGTTTTGTATTTTATTTTTTTACCTCTCTGCATATATGGCAACAGCCAGCTACAAAGTTTGGACAATTGCTTGTCGAGGTTCTTGATCTTGAGTTAGGATCTGCTTTATCTAATGGCCTTGCTGACAGTATGAGAATATGTCTTGTATTTTTTTATTGAAAGACACCAGTTTTTTTACGGTCTATTTTGCATGAAACAAGGGTAATTTAACAGTGATAAGGTATGAATTATATTATTTCATTCACAGTACTTTCAGAGATGATTATTGTTTCCTCGAAATCATTGAAATATTTGGAACTAAAACTATCTTGCAATGACCACTTTCAAAATAGACCTCTAATGGCCACCATATATATATATATATATGAATTTGAATATATGAACAAAGAAATAATTTTTTTTTTCCTTGAATATATGATGTCCTTACCTCTTGTCAGTCTCCACGATGACAAGGCCATAGCTGCTTCCCTTCTTCCTGTGATTCCAAATTCATGTTACTTAAAAAATTCATGAGCATAAATTACGTATCAAGTTCCAAACTCATGCACATGCAAGAGGTTTGAAAATAAATCAAGTAGCAAGATGCAAGTATTTTTATGCGACTCTAGACACATATGCACAAAATTTAACTAAAATAATCCCCTACTCTTGATAGAAAACTTTGTGAGAAAATATTAAAAAAATCAAGTAGAAAAATGCAAGAATAACGTAATAAAAAGAATCTTTCAAATAAAGTTATAATAACATGTAGAAGCGGCAAACTTGTTCACCACATAAAAAAGATAACAACAACAACTGTTATAACTATATATATATATATATATATAAGCATAGTATTATAAGTAGTTGTTAATAATAACAAAATAACGTCAAGATTGATGTCAAAATTCAAGAGTATAGAACAAACTTGTTCAATTGCAAACAAATAATAACTACGCAGAAACACAAGCAAAGGATAAACAAATACTTACACGCACTGGCTCTTGTCAGCGCAGTCACAGTTGCCACACTTGTCTGACATGGTGATTGAGTTAAGTTTGCAAGAAAAATGAACTTAGAAACTGAAATTGTTTAAAAGCTTGTTTTTGATTGCTATATCTATAATCTCCGCAATATGGTCCTCTATTTATAGAAGCTGAAGTAAAGGGCAACGGTTGCAATACCAATGGTGCTATGGTTCCATATGTGGGTCCATTAAACATGTGAAGAGCACACGCCTCCCAAGAATTATCCAAAGGAATCTTTAAAAATGTGGCGTGGCTTGGCTTGGCCTCCTACGCTCCTCTCATGTCAACTTCATAGATTTGATGATTTCTCTTTAGTCTTTTCTATATAAGAGAGACTTCTACAAATTTACAAACTGAGAAGATTTTAGCCCCACGCTCTAAGTGATATGAAATGTGGGGTCTAAACAGCGTGGTGAGTGCTCCATTCAAGGTCTATGATGTTACCCCGTGGCTGTGGCCTTGAATGGAGCATTTTTTGGAGCATATATACTATGCATCTGTATCTGCACAACTAAAGAAATATACATGGATGCTTATCTAAAAGAAATATATATTCTATCAAAAAAAGAAAAGAAATATATATGTACAAAGGAACATGTCTTTTAAGATTATAAACGTTATAATATTGAATATAACTTTTAAGCTTTTAATATTTAATTTGAACTATGAAATAGATTAATTTTAAATAGATAAAATGGATTAATTTGAAATGAAAAAGTTTTTCTAAAAAAAATATTTTTGAAATGAAAAATATTTCAATACAGTTATGTGCTTGTTAGTTGTTATCTGCATAAACATTCTTGTTCTATGACTAGATATCTATCAATCTATTTAGCTAAAAAAAGGGGAAGATAATATCTGTCAATCTATTTGATCAATTGCTTATCTCTTCTTCTTTTTTTCCCCCTTTTCTTTTACTTTCCCTTTTCCTTTTTCTTTTTATTACTTTTCTCCTGGTAATTAAGGTACGCACAAATTGGATTCCATGGTATCGAATTGACAATGGACTTAAATGTTAGGTCATTTTTTTTCAATTTGGAACCTTTATATGCTTATACTGTTCTTACTACTTTTTATATATTTATAATTTAAATTTACAATGTTCCATATAATGTAAAAGAAGAATTTACCTTCAATTTATTTGGTTTTTTTAATTTTCCTTTTCACGTGGAAAATAAAAAGGAAAAAAAGAAATTGAAAGCCCATCATTTATATTTGATCATGAAAACTAATTAGTGTACAGCAATAAAACCAGAAACTCTCATGCACGCAAGATAAGAGTAATATGATTTGGATCCTTCATCAGTGTTATTAATTAACCTCACAATCAGGGAGCCAAGGAGGAGCTAAGAATAAATTTAGGAGCACAGGGAGCCAAGCTTTCAGGAAAATAAATAAATAAATAAGAAGAGAAAAAAACCCTCACGCGACTAGCAAGTGTAAAGTTTAGCCCTAACAAGACAGAAAAACAACAATGGGAATAATAATCAAACAACAATATATGGATGGGAAAGCTTGAATATTCTCACATTTTCTTTTGGGCAATTGTTTTGCGATAGCAACAAACAAAAACTCCTTGGTGGTGTCCATAGCAATTGCTTCTCCAAGTAGCCAATTTTGCTTTCAAACGTTTTAGTCAAAGAAAGTTAGCCTTACATTCACGTTTTCAACTTTTCTATCCACAAGTTGCCATAGATATCATGGTTGCCCTCCCTTTTAGCCCTTCGCTCTCCATTCCAAAAATATGTCCAAATCAAAGCATTGTATGATTGCCAAAAAATCTGATTTACATTTCATCAACTCGTTGAGTCTGGTACTTTCTTTGCTGCACTAGCCACTAGTTATTTATAATCCTTTTCCCCATTCTTTGTCAATAATACAGTACTGGTAATTATCGACCATAAGTAATTATAGGGAAAAAAACATTTAAAAAAAAAAAAAATTATATTTTCACAATTGTTAACATAGTGTGTTGTAATAGAAGCAACATCACTTTTGCTTAGATGGTTAGATCCATGATTATCTATCATTAACACAACTTTTACTATGCACTAATTATGATAGTTAAGGGAAAAAAATGTTGCATCAATAACTTATTAATCACCCATAGATTAGGAACTACTGGTTTCAACTATTCAGCAACATTGGGTTCAAAGATATATCAGACATTGAAAAAATAAACTATGCAATAGAAAATATTTGATACATACCTGGATACTATATGATGGAGTCAAGATTAGCCTGCCATTAATTGCAGTGGTTTGAAGGTCCCCTCTCTTTTACCTTGAAAGCTATTTCTGAATTATAGCTAGATTCCCGATTGCGATTGATCATAATCAATGAGAAATGAAAATTTATACAATGAAAACTGAAAGCACAGAGAAGCACACTAGCTCTTGCTGATGTGATGTGAGGTTTAATCGTTTAAGTAAATGCCAATGACTTCAACGGTGAGAACCCTAAAGGCTTCACAATCTTCTGTGGCCTTCCTAATCTAACACAAATTTTGTGTTCAAACGGTCAAGAAAATATAGATGTTACAACTTTCAACGGACGCAACTATCATTTTCATCTTCTTTAGTTGAAATGGTCAAATTTACTTCAATTGTCAAAAAAAGTAGTAGATTGACAAATTTACATTCAAAACAAATCAAAAAAGTCATTGGCAAATATTTCTATTTGCTTCCAAAGTGCTAAATAAAGGTTAATTGATTAATTTCATCAATTTTTAACTGTTTAATTTTTTTAGACAATTAGTAATTTATATATCAAGGTATTAAAGTAATAGATCTTAAATCTTGTCCTTAGCTTATACTTTTAAAATAATCAATAATTTATCATAGAGTCATCAAATGTGAATGATGAACCAATAAAGCTTTAGATTGAGAACCCCGTGTCCATCTATAAATTAGTTTTTTCTTTTCTTTTTTTGTGGTGAAGTTACAATAAAAATAATAGTTTGGTCACAATATATTTTAAATTTTGGTCAAACAAAAGTAAATTGAGGTACGTAATTCTCTTTTTAAGGATATTCAAATCTTTTGCATTTTTGTAAAGCCCAAAAACTTGGTGCAACAACCTTCTCTTTGACTTGTCTCCTCTAATATAACCACTCATCAATTCATTGTATAACTCAAACCAACTCTGCACAAGTGGTTGGATCAAAAAATACACACCAAAAAAAAAAAAAAAACCATCTTTCTTAGGGCCAAAATATTATTCAAATGTTTCAATATAATATAAATTTGAAATATTGTTGGGCTCACACACCCCTCACAATGGAATGAAAATGGAAAGGAAGAGGAATAAAACCTTCTTTAAAAAAAAAAAAAAACCTTTTTCTTTTTTTCTCTTGATATGCAAATAACCAGATATAGAGGTTTATATAGTCTAGGTTATGCTAATAACATACACAAAATATATAACATTAATAATTTAATTTAATTTTACTTGCATGAAAGTTACTTTGTTAAATCTTCCCAATAATAATCTTCATTTGATTAATATCAGAATTTATCTAATTTTAATGTTAAAATGCATTAACATATGAATAAAAAAGTATAGGAGAATTACAACATGCATATATAACTACCCCAAAAAAAAGGAAAATAGGTATAGGACAGTTATCATATTGATAATATCAAGAAAAAAAAAAAAAACAAATTTAGAAATTATGAAGATAATACTTGTAGGAAATAAAAGGTTGAGATAGGGGTTCAAATGATAAGTAGGTGAAGAATTGGGAAGAATACTCTGTTACACCTTTAACTTTTTATTTTAGCTACATTAGTGCATAAATTTTTATACTGCAGCAAATAGATCCCATAACTTTATCTTTCACCAATTTAGTCTATAAAATTGATAATGTAGCCGTAAGACCCATTTAGATTTTTTCTGCCAATTTAAAATCTTTATGTACTGAATCACTATGGGAAAAAAAAAAAAAATTTAAATGAAGGGGTCTTACTACAACAGCAAAAAAGTTTAGAGAATTGGTACATTATCAAAGTTTATGTACTGAATTGTCTAAAATAAAAGTGAAGGGGGTCTATTTGTTATGGTACTAAAGTTATATACTAAATTGGTTAAAATTAAAATTCAGCAAGTGTAAGTGTAACTACGTACCCTGAAGTTAAAAGATTATCAGAGCATTTTAGCGTGAAGAATTTATCATGTGATTTATGACAACAGTTTGGTGCGTAGAAAGGAACGGAGGGAAAAGATGATTCAAAACATAAATCTTTTTATGGGGTTTTGATATGTGATAGTGGAAAAACTGAAAGAGGCAACAAGTGTAACTACTTTGTTCCTGTAAATTAAAAAATGTTAGAGACGAGTTTCTTTTGGCATTTTTGAGTGTTTGTGAGACTTTCTGGCCCAAATGGAGTCTTGGGAATGAATTTGGCCGGTTTGGGAGGAATAATTCTATTGTGTATTATAAGTGACTATAGCCATGTGAGAAATTTCTCAGATTTCATTTTGGAATTATAGTTGATTATTAATGTATGAGATATGTACAATATAAAATATGTACGTGTTTCATTCGGCTCAAGATTTAAAAACAGAAATTAAATAAAAAAATAAAACAAAAAAAAAAAAGTTTTGTAGAAGTATGGCCAAAAAAAGAAAATATATAAATAAAGGAGGTAATTCAAGTATAATACGAATTTGAACTAAGAAATTGAGACTAAAAGAATGGTTATACATGTTAAATTATTTCTTTCACTATATTTCAATTTAGTAGTATACTTATATTATCTTAATTTAATTTTATAAGATGTTATAACAATTCAACTGATTAATAATTTAATAAATTTAGTCTATATTTTTTTTCTTCAAAATTTACTTAGCCAAAAGAAAGGTAATTATTGTATCATGTTATTATACTTTCAAATGATTTTATTTTATTTTTATTTTAAATCCAATAAATATTGATTATATATGGCAATAAGATTTAATAATTCAAAATTTCAAATCATTGAAAAAATATTAATAAATGAAAAAAATTTCAAGATTATAATAAAAACGCGAAAATAATGATGTTTGATATAAATAATAAAACTTCAAACTAAAAATATAAATATTGACAATTTAATGGTTATATATAATGAAATGTATTTACAAAATAAACAACTACACCATCAATAAAAGTATTGAAGTTGTCTATTTTGTAAATACATTTAATTATATAATAACAGGAGTTTTATAATATATATATATATATATATATATATATATATATATATATATATATATATGTACGTGAAGCCGAGCTAAACCCTGTAAAATTTACATATTTCTACCAATAACTTTCTATATCCATAGCAATATTAATGTCTTTTGACAGAAAAGTTTGCATTTATATTACCTTTATGCCGGATAACTTCAATTATTTACATCCACTTAATTGTATTGTAGCTTCAACTAATAATACCATCCACCTAAAATGAGGGAGAGGAAAAACATTGTTGTCAAAGAAGTTACATTACTATTGCAGTTTGCATGTGAAATGTTTGCATTTGCACAAAAGAGATTCAACCTAAAAATGTGGAGGATTGGAAGGCTACAAATCAAGAGTTTAGGTTTGTTCATGACTATGGTTGTCAAAATCATGACTTGAATTGTAAGATCTCACGATTTTAGGATCTCACCTCACCAAAATATTTAGGATTCCACTAAGATTGTAAAAATGGTAGAATTGTATGTAGAATCGTGTAGGATTGTATGAGATCCTACCGATCCTACCAAAACATTAGTTTTTGGTGGGTTTTTTTTTTTTTTTTTTTTTTTTTTTTTTTTTTTTTCTATGTTGTGATGGTGTGACTTTTTATTTTTTATCTATAAAATCATGTTAACCTAAGCAAATGTTATTTAGTTTCTAGTTTACTTCTAATCAAAATGAATGAATGCTTCATCTTTTCTAAATGAAGAGTTTATATTGGCTTTGCTACACTTTAAGCTACAATGTTGTTAAATTTGTTTGATTAATATACTAATTTGTGTTATAATTTTATCAGTTTTTTTTTCTTTTATATAATTTTATTAGTATGTTTGCATTTGTATATTGATTGATTGATTTTTTGAGCATATCCTGTAATTGTTGTTAAGTAGTAGAACTTGAATAGTTGAGTGTGGAGTTGTATCTTGATCTCTTTTATGACTTTAGTATACAAATATACAATGTCTACATAGATGATGAAATGGATGATGATGATTAGGACAGAGGTTATAAGAACCCTAGAATGAGAATAATTAAAATGTTCACTTCACTTTAATATTAATCTTGCTCTTGGATTTCATAATTTAGTTAACTAGTTTCCATTTGATAACTTATTTTGGATTTTAAACTTGGAACTTGGAACTTGGAACTTGGAACTTAAAGCTTGGAAAATATTTCCACATGTGTTGATAAATATTTTGGTATTTAATTGTTAATTAAACATTTATTGAACTTTTAGATATGCTTGGTCAAAACTTAAATATATTTTTTTCGTTAGTATAGACGTAGCGATGTATGACATGAAAATAATATAATATGATGCAAATCTTTGTTTTTTTTTTTTTTTTTTAATGGATAAATTCAAAATTTATGTGATTATTCAACACACAAAGTAATTATCAATGTGTTTTTTGCTTTAAATTTGAAAATAAGTAGGATCTCATGATCCATGATCCAATCCTAAGATCTACGATTTACGATCCCACCTACCTCTCAAGATCCTATGTAAGATCCTGATTTTGACAACATTGTTTATGACACTTCATTTTTGTGCTTAAGAAATAGAGGTTTTAAAAAAAAAATTCTTCTTTCTCTTGGAAGTTTTCTATGCTATGTTTATATCGGTTTTTCCCCTTCTATTTTGAGTCAGTATAAAGTAGAGTTGATTTAGTATATTATATTAAATATATTGATTTTAGAATAGGTTTAATTTTTGTGTTTAAGCAATTAAGAGATGTAATGGGAGGAAACTTAGGAATTGGCTTTTGCAATTATATATAGTAATAGTAATGGTAAAAGATATTGATTATGGGGCATAAACAAATTTGAATTCTGTATCACAAATGCAAAAACAAAACTCGTTATAGATGAGTGTTACATATTATATTTGCACAATTATATATAACTATATTTGTTACTACATGACAAAATTGTCTCAAACCTTGTTGTACACATAAGTTATTCTCTTTACACGTATTATTATTTGTTTTTTTAACTGACTATCTCCATGACAATCATCTCATTTATGCCTACACCATAAATCAACTAAACGACTCCATGGTCTAACCCACAAATAGGTGAGCCCCTTAACTACCATTTGTTTTCCAACGTAAATATATGGCTATAAAATGCAAAGACTCCCACAAAACAAAACCCCACATACACATCACAATTTATAATTAAAGGCTACAAAGTACAAAGAAGCAGAGCGCAAATGGGTTCAACCAAAGTGGTATCTCTGCTCCTCATTGCCATGGTTGTGATGTTTGCTGCTTGTGTTGAGCTTGGGGAAGCTTATTATGCGTATGATTTTCAATGCTATAAGGCTTGCAATCCGAAGCGGTGCCCGCCAAACTTTGGCTATTCCAGATGCAATGTATACTGCCAAGGTTATTGTGGTGCTGGCCGCCCTTAAGGATGGCTAGACCAACAAGAAGCTATATCGGGGTGTCTGTGTCCGTGTCCGTGAGTTTAACATATATGAAAATGATCAGACATTACTCTTACGTCGTAAACTACTTATTATGCCTTGTATTTTCTAATCATTATTGGAGAAATTTTAATTAATACTAAATTTGCCTACTTTTATTACTTTCTAGATGCATACCTGGATTTACATTTTGTGGTTTGAAGAAAAGGAAAAAAAAAAAAAAAAAAAAAGGTCAATTTAAATGTTGGACCAAACTTTAAAGTTTGGTCCAACATTTAAAATTAATTCCCTCCCTTCAAAGTCCAAATGCAACTTCACTTTATGGCAATGACACCTTTAATGAGGAAATGAACAAGCAGGTCATTAATTACCAACTTTAAGAGACTCCAATTCAAACCATGTCACATGCATATGAAAAGCAACGTGGGTTTGGTGTATTGTTATAAGATAAAATATTAATAAAAACGAAAAAATTTCTAGAGTTATAATAAAAACGTGAAAAATAAGGATGTTTGATATAAATAATAAAACTTCAGACTAAATTGACGAGTAGCATATAAATGATCGTCCATCACTCAAAAATCATCACTAACAGTGATGAGTAAGGGTTTGGACGGGCATGCATGCAATAACTCTAGGCAGTAATTAATAATCGAGCAATGAATAGCACAAAACCGTTGCCTTCAACCAATAATGCAGAACTAAGGATCAGTTATGAGTAGAAAACATTAGAGTTAAATTGCCATTATTAAGCATTGATTATCCAATTGCAACATAACGGTTTGCTGAGTATTAACTCAGTCTAAAGCTATATAAAGCCAAGAAAAACAGGTAAAAGGACACGAACACACATAGCAATACAATTTATAGTTTTTCTAGGAAGAGAATAAGCTAATTTCAGCATTGGAGGGTCCTCGGCAAGCCCCACACCAGTGCCCTTATCCACTGAGTGCTTTCTTTGACACAAGTTTTACAGGTCGTCTATTAATTGACAAGGAACATACTAACAAGGCAAAATCTTTTCATCATAAATTAATCTTGATAATTTAATGGTTATATATAATGAAATGTCGTCTTTACAAAATAAACAACTACACCATCAATAAAAGTATTGAAGTTCAGTTAATTAGTTAAAGTATTTTTGTTACAATATAATATGGGAAATGTTTAAAACGTGTTTAATACATTTAATAACAGGAGTTTTATTAAAAATATATACGTACACGTAATTAATATGTGATATAATAATTTATACCTTGTCCAATAATCAAGACAGTCTTGCCATGTCAAGAATTATTAGATTTCTACCATCGCACATTTTTGACAAGATAGCCACTCCACAAATATAAGCGTTTACGAAATATGGAGGTAAAGGTTGAGGTTCAAGTTTTTAAGAGAAAGTTTCACACATATATACAATTAGATTATACAAGAGTAGAATTTCTATTTTGTATCTTGTATATATAAATTAAAAAAAATTCTTAAATTCCTAATCTCTATTTTCTCTTTAAAAAAAAAAAAAAGAAGAAGAAGAAAAGGATTCCTAGGGTCTGTTTAGATACTGCTTTTTTTTACTGAAACTGAAAATTTATTACTAAAAGTACTATAGATAAAGGTAAAAGTTAGTTGAAATAATCTAGTGGGCCATGAATAGTACAAAAAATTGCAATGACCCCATAAATAGTAGCAAAAATAAGCTAAATAATGAAATCATTTTTATTTTTCATTAGTATCCAAACGGAGGCCTAGACTCTACAACGTGGGAACTGGGAAGAACACTTTCCTAATGGAAGTCAATATTTACTGCCTAGAAATCTCTTGAACTGTTCTCCTATTTTGTAAATAGCAAAGGTTTGAATACAAAAATCAGGTTTTTCTTTTTGGGTTGAGAAAATGTGGCTGAGGTTAAAGGGATTTGTGGATAAGATTAATAAATAGTGGTGATTAATTATTACTTCCATGGTTTACCATGCTTTAACTCTCATTAATGCGTGGACAATGATGTGTACTTATCACGAGAATATTAAGGTCTGTTTGGTAATATTGTTCTAGTAATGTTGTTTGTAATTTTTGGAAATATGTGTGGATAAAAAAGTGTGTGAAAATACGTGTAATGTTGTTTAAAAACTGAAAACATGTATTTAAACACATGTACCAAACGGACCCTAAAGGACAAGGTTTTTTTTCATACTAGTTCGGAGAAAAATTCTTAAAACTCTTTTTATATCTTTTTATTATATGTGAATTTTAAAAATATAGCTATTAGATTACATATTTTTATATTCTTAACACGCGTGTCAAGTTTCATTTAAATCAGATATTATATATTATTTGATACTTATTTTTCATATATAATTTTAAATCACAAAAACTTAAAATTTAAACATTTGATCAATAACATAACTATTGATCTTTGATCTTCTTAAATTTTTTTAACTATGGAGAATATTATAAAAGCATACATTCCAACAATTAAATTTTCAAAATTCATATCTAATAAAAAGATATAGGATGAGTTTAAAGAATTTCTCTCCAAACTAAATTGGAGATAGACCTTTGTTGATATTAAAAATAATGCTCCTGTTAATGGGTGCCTTTAAGTATTTGTTAATTGATCATTTTAGGAAAATTTATATATTATTTTCATGGAAAATATAAAAAATTATCAAAAAATTTTAGCTATTTTTAAATTTTTCCTTAAAAAATTTCTAAAATAATTCATAAACTAGTGACCTTTAAGCATCCATTAACTTTTCCCTAAAAACAAAAATTTTCCAAGTCTATAATTAAAAACGTGCGCATACTATGAATTGGAAACTTGGAAGCCTTGTGAAAATGGTGAGACCATTTAATGAAGAGGAAATATTGCAAGTACTAAAAAACATGGATGGGGATAATGAGTTGGGACCAAATGATCTTACTATTGCAGTTTTTCACAAATGCTCAAGGTGGTGAAAGGGAACATTACGAAGGCTTTTCACAATTTTCATGCGGTACATTACAAAGTATTTCCTTGAAGTTTGAAGTTGCTTGGATTTTACACATTGAAGTTTGAAGAGTTAGATTTTAAATCTTAAGTTTGGTTTTGTTAGCAAAGCCCTAGTTTAAGTTATTGGATTTCACGTTGGGTGCTGGAGGTATATTTTTGTTTTTTCCCAAAATCAGCCCCTCACAGAACAATGTCATTTCACTTGAAACAAGAGAACTACTGCTAGCTTACAAAACAAGACTATTCCGCCAAGAAGAAGAATCATAACCCATCTGCAACTCGACCGTTTCACCGAAACCCATTTTACTCCCAAAATCACATACCCATAGCTGCTAAAATAGACTCTGAATATTCCATCAGGTGATCATGAACTCTTTGAAGCTATTCTTGCTGCCGAAGAAGGTCTTCCTATTGTTTGTGGCCATATTTAGCCAACTGTTATAGAGTACTCTTGTAATTAATTAGTATTAGAAAATTATTTATTGATACTCTCGTTTTTAATTTATTTTATCATTTAGTTTCCTAATTTACCTGCTCTCTTCTAATGCTTCGTATTGAAATTTAGTTAAGATTGAAGACCCTGAAATGCCACATATATTATAGCCAACACGGTCCACCGATATTGTTATTAATAGAATCGAAGAAAGTGGTCTCTCCTTAACGAGAGTTGCAGAGAAAGAGAGGAGAGCTCACTGTGGGCACCGGGATGGACCTACTCTAGAGCCATCGCACTGCCGTCGATCTGAAGTAGCTGTCTCATTGTCGCCGGTGAGGTGGAACGAACCAGATGGAGAGGGTTGTGGGTGATGAACCAAGGAGAGTTTGAGATTTTATTTTCTGCACCAGTGGAATGACTATTTGTGGGCTTTAGGACAGAACTAGGATTCAAACCGGGGGGGGTGGGAGGGGGCAAAGTTCTTTGTTCAAAAATTTAAAAAATTTAAATATTAATATTAGAGGTTGACAAAGTTATATTATTAGCATTAATTTATTAATTATTCTTTATATTTTTTATTTTGAAAAAAAAATTTAATAATAGGATTTTATAATCAAGAGTTTTGCAAGTCAATTGACATGTCTTAATATTTTTAGGGTTTAATTAATGTGTGGATGAAGTGATTAATATGTGACATAGAAGTTGTTTCTATAGTTATAAGGGAGGAGTCATTTGAGAGAGGCATAGAGCTCTCAAGTGAGAGGGAGAAATTGGGCAAAGGTTATTGGGTTTTTATAATTTTTTTTGTTAGGATTTGTAATTGAGTTGTTATTGTTTTTGCTTAGCCAGATTTATGATTTTTCCAAAGATTTTCTTATTATCTGGATATGTGCATTTTTTTTTTTATATATATATATAGATTTTTCTTGTTATCTATTTGTTGGATTTCTTGGGTTAGTTTGTAAATTTTTTGGGGAAGAGGGGCCAAGTATATAAATTTAAGAGTTAGAATTAAAATTCTTTTTGTTAATATACATACTAGTATATATTTTTTTCAAAGGTTTTTTTTGGGGGGGCGGGCATGGCCCCCTTTTGCCTTTGAGTAGTTCCAACCTTGGTGGGCTTTATGTTCTGATTCTTCATCTTGGACGAAACGGTCCAGTTTTGTAAGCTAGCAGTAGACATCGTTTTGTAGGGGGTAATTTGGGAAGGAAAATACATGTCAGCATGCCAAGTTGTCATTTAACCGCCTAAACTAACAGAGGATGGAATGCCAATGGCTCAGGTTTGGGGCGGGTTTTTTTTATGCCTGAACTCAACCCGTGAGTCCTCGCCCGTTACCCAAACTTCAGAAACACAAACCTAAACATAAACACACATCATCTCCTTTTTTCTTTTTTTTTTGGCTCTTCTTTGTTAATATAGACTTTCACTCAAACCAAAAAAAAAAAAAAAAAAAACAGAAGCACAAATCAGCCTTTTTTTTTAACTCTTCTTTGTTAATACAGGTTTTTCACTCATTAAAAAAAAAAAATCATATACAAAAACACAATCCCATCCTCCGATCATCTAATCTCTCTCTGATCTAACAATTCTGTTCTCCAATCTAACAATCTCGTGCTCCTTCATGACAAACTTCAACCACCACGAGATCCGTGCTCCTCCATGAAAAAACAACAACCACCACATGATGAATGTGAGGGTGAGGGTGGGTCGGTGAGTGAATGAGAGTGAGGTGACTAGGTAAGGGGCGGCTGAGAGAAAACGAGAGTAAGAGTGAGAGAGGTAAGGGGTGGCGAGGTGGAACGACGCCGTGAGGGAAGCGTGAGGCAGGATGAGGTTGTGGGGCCATGAGGTTAAGTGAGGCTATGACCGTGAGGGGAGCGTCTGAAGGCGAGGAAGGGTGGGCAGCGGAGAGAAAGAGAGAGAGAGAGGGCGGCTGAAAGGTGAGGATTAGGTTTAGTGTTTAGAAAATGAAATTTGAAAGGAAAAGAGAGTATTTATACTACTAGGGTTTTAATTTTTTTTTAATATTATGTGTGTACGGGTCAAGGGCCGGGTATGCATAAAACCCGAACATGACCCGAACCCGTTTTGGGTTTGATTTTTAAAATCCAAACCCGACCTTATTGTTTAACAGGTTGAGTCCAATTAGGTACCCATGGGTCGAGTTATATTTTCCATCCTTAGAGGAATTTTGCTAACGGAACCAAATTTCAAGGTGTAAAATCCAATATCTCAAACTTTAGGGTGTGAAATTCAAGCAAACCCAAACTTTAAGAGTGTAATTTGCAATTTACCCATTTTCATGAGACATGTATGTTTTAAAGAAACTTTAAAAATATTTTCTTTCTCTTATTCCTGGAAAGATAAGGACTATGGACATTAAGGTACTATTTGGTGTGGGTGTTTCAAAAGTGTTTTTGTTGTTTAAATGCCCAAACACGTGAGCCCTACATTAAGTTTTGTGTTTGGTAAGGTGTGTTGTTCAAATGGTGTTTGAGTTATGTTACTATTTGGTTGAAATACATTGGGCCCACCTGAAGTGACCACACCTCAACTCTCTTCTCTCCCACACCATCTGTCTGTTTAGAGTCTCTACCCTCTCATCCTTCCTAAAGCTCACTTCTCCTCTCCTTTTTGTACAACGATAGTCCCATCACCTGGCTTGTTGCTCCCTTCATTAACCTTTCATTAATCCCACACACCCACATGAATCCATCATTACTCATCCTAACGGCCATCTAAGAGCAATCATAAACACACAGAGACCAAAGTTACGAAACCCTAAATTCACCAAAATTAATCCCAAATTCCTATGACTTGATTCATCTCTTTAACCACTATATTTACTCGAACAGTCCAGCCACACCTTTAATCACTGTTTTGGTTAAGATTTTTTCAAACAACTATCAGACTTTATCTCATATCAATTTTAGTGTCGTTGCATAGCGCATTTACCATTAGCTGAGTATATTATGGAGTTTTCAAACACATCGTCTTCCTCTGTCATTTTGCCATATTCATCCTCTTCAACACAATTCCTTTACCTACGATAAGTGTTTAATTTTGCTGTTCAATTCAATGTTCAATTTTGCTATTGCATTTGTTCTTAGTTGTTGTTATACAATCCTTCACCCATGGTGTTAATATTTCTTCACAATTGCTGTTGATTTTTGCTCTTGATTTTGGGCATGATTTTCCTCCATCTCCATCTAACTAAAGCTAAGTATGGTTTGAAAAATGGGCTTTTTGGAAATCATTAATAAAGGACTAAAGTGTATATTTGATTGCATATAAATCATTTATAAATGTGATGTTAATTCTATTTTGTTTCCCCATGTTGAATGTAACTTGTCTTCACTGCAATCTCTTTTATATATACTTGTAATAACTTGTTTGAGTTAATAAGTAAATGTGTTGCTCTAGCTGTATTTGAACTTAATACATAATGCTACAACATGTTTGGTATAGTTTTCTATGCAAAGGACCATTTTCCTATTCTTCAGTTATTGGTATTGGAAAGGATTAGGTTCAAGTCTGAGAAATCATAAAAATAATTTAGGAAAACAGAAACTTTAAATTTACTAGGCAACCATGTACACTCTGTCTTTCCTACTATCCATGTTAGTGGATATTTTTGGCTTAAGTGTGTATCTTTTATTAGATGGCTACATCATCCAATGCTGAGGATTGGAAGTTATGGCCTTCACTTGTTGAGAAGCACTTCATTGATGTTTTGGTTGAAGAAGAAGCCAAAGGGAACATGACTAGTGGCCAATTCAAAAAAGGGCTTTGGACAGTTGTCCGAAACAAGTTCAATCAACAAGCCGGAAAAGCTTATCACAAAGATCAATTACGCCATAAATATCAAAAGTTAAAGCAAAGACACCATGTTTTTTCCCAGCTAATTGGTTGAACTGGAATGGGATGGGATTCTGTCACTAACATGGTCACAAGTAGTGAACGTGGCTTGGGCACAGGCAGTGGCGGTGAGTGTTATAGGTTTACTTTATAATTTCCATGCCGTTGATTCATAGTATTCATACAAATAATCCCATATATACCACATGTGAATAATCTCATATATACCACATCTTGATAGGCCAACCCTAAGTGTATAGAGTTTCGTAAAAAGGGACTAGATCACTGTGACCTACTAGGACAGCTCTTCAACACAGGCACTGCAACTGGATTTCTACAAATTAATAGCGATGAAGAGCGATAATTGGATGCCGCTTTCCTAACGCATGGAGTAAACATCAATGTCAAACCCGATAGTGGAGACGATGTGGAGGAGCTGCCTACCCCAGTTGTAGGGCAAGGTAGCAAGTGTGTTGGAAAGAAACCATCTCACTCACAGACCTTGGCAAGGAAGAAGAGGAATGGAGGGCTCATTGAATATATGACTGATACTATCATGGAGTTCACGGACATGTTAAGGAAAAGGCATAATAATAAGGATAGCGATAGTTGAAAGGAAATTGTTGAATCTATGCCTGTGGATGTTAGGTTCTCAATGGACAAGGCCATCACAATTCTTAACAGTATTGAAAATGTTGATGATTACACCATGTTCAAGGTCCTTAATGAATTCCATAAGTCCGATAGTAAGGTTGATTTCATCATGTTGAGACTAGATAGAAGAAGAGGCTAGATGGATTTAGTCAGTAATTTTATGTAGGGGACTTGGTTAAGGAAAGGGGGCAAGTTTGGGCTACTTTTTGTGAGGTTGCTTCTACTATTTTCATTCTTATATGTATTATGATAATTACCACTAGAACCATTTTTTGTTGCATTGGTTGTATGGTTTAGTGAGGTCACATTCTAGTGTGCTAAGGAATAATGATTTTACTATATGTGAACTTATTGTTAATGATGGTGGTATTTGATGGTTTGTTAAGGAACCATTTACTTTTTATTGTGAAAAACTAGCTTTGGTGCTGAGTTTATTGTATAAACTTTTTTTTAATGATTATTCCAACATTTTGGTTTGTTAAGGAACCATTATTTTGTTGTTAATAACTACTATGTGTGATGTTGTTTGCTACAAGCCGCGTTGTTAACAACTATTGATGTTGTTACTAACCATTTTGATGTTGTTAATAACTACTGTTGTGCTGATTATTCCAACTTTCTTTGCTGCAAATTATGTTGTCTTTGCTGTCTTTACTGCAAAGACATGATATGCTGTTTTAGTTGGTGGATGTTGTTTGTATAAACGTTATGCTGTTTTCGCTGCAAAGTTCTATAAATATAACATGTTGATGGAATATTACATATATAGAGAAACAAAACATAATTTGTCGATAGATGAGAAATCATTGATCCTCAAAAAACTTCCAATCGATGGTCTGAAATATCTTGAAGCATGGTCTGAAACATGCTAAGGAACAATGCTAAATATGTGTCGGCTGCAAATTTTTTTTTGAGTTTGGCTCCTTTGTTGTGCAATGCATTTTAAGAGTATTACTTGCAACAAGGGCGGAGGCAAGGGGGGTCGAGGGGGGGGCAGTTGCCCCCCTGACCTCCCAAAAAAAAATCCTATATAGTATTGCAATTTACAATACCTGCCATTTTGACCTCAAACGTTCCATATTTAGAGAACAAAAACACTATTTTGTCTTTTTTCATATATAGGTTCCATAAGAAATAACACAAATGGTCCATAGGTTTATTTGTCTTTTTAAACAAAACTATGTTTTTTGGGTCCCACTTAAAAACCATATTCCTTTTTTTTTTTTTTCTTGCCACATGTTCTTAAGCAACTGCAATTTTTTTTTTTTCCCCTGTTTCCTTTGTCACACAATTATTTTCTTTGAATTTGGGTATCCACATCATCACAATAATAAAAAATAATATTTAAGACCTTTTATATCAAACTAAAACCCTAGCCTCCTAATTGTTTTCTCTTCTATCTTAACTTTTTCACAGTTTCAAACACTTTATTTTTGCCATAGACCAAAATTTTAACTTCTTAGTTCTTACCACTTAAAAGAATAGAGAAAGAAATGTTGAATTTTACATAATTTTTTAAGAGTATTCAAGGCCAAGAAAGTACAACTTTGCAGGTATATTTCTATATCCTTAACACTTACATTGATTTATTTTAAGGAATCAAATCACCTGTTTAACTTCTGTCTTTAAATTAATCTCTTGATTCGATTGTTATTAACTATGAAGTGATTTTATTTATTTTAGTTATATAAAATGTGTACTTATAAGCAATTGAGATTATGACGAAGCCTAATCAAAATAATGATTTTCAAATCAAATTCTAAACAAACTTGTATCAAGGTATATTTTGCAAATCTTCCAATTGAGTAAATTAAACTAGGAATGCAAATATAAATTAAAGTTTATATTATATTTGATCTTGTATGACAATTACATTAGTATATAATTGTTTATCTATTTTGTTATTTATATTGATTAGTAATATTTAGATTAATTTTACTTTCAATCTAGTCTTTCAATTTTGCCTCCCCTAAACTAAAATCTTGGCTCCGCCACTGACTTGCAACCTTACTAGGGATGCTCAGTGAGATTTTGCCTAAACTGAACCTTCTTTTCTTTGATTTTATTTATTACTTTTAATTACATGTGATGTGATTATTGCTTTATTTTTTTGATAAAGTTCGCATCCATTCTCGCTGAAACATGCACACATGTATTGCCTAGTATAGTAGCTAATTATTTTTGTTAGAGAAGTTTTTTTTCAAATGAATGCTTTGTGAATTTTTTTTTTAAGCCAAAATTCCCTTTACAATTTGCAAGAAAGAATTTTTAGTAACTTAACAAAGTTCAAGTACAATTTATGTGAATTCCAATATTGTTGACTCTTATGTTCTTTTTACAGGTTTGCAAAACCTTTAAAAGACATTGAAAAATAAGAAATATTTCCTTCTTTTTCAATTGAAGTTATTTGGGATATAAATAATTTAAAAAAAAAATCATAAAAAAAGAAGAAGAAAATGAGAATCAATTTTAAGCATACACTTTTAGTAATAATATTTATATAAGTGCATGGTGCATGTATTTGAACTCATCCTTTCACCGATCATCAAAGATATGAATGAAGAGAGAATCCTACAGGTCTCCTTTACAGGAACAAGGGTAGTTTTATTTTTTTTGTTTGACTGAGAATTAAGGTAGTTTAATGTTCATACTATGGCTTTTACATATTAAAAAAATTTAATTGATTGGATCCCAATATCTTCTTCAATGAAATGAAAATAGGTTGAAGACCTAATTTAATTGCTTATATGCCCCTGATCTATATAAGGCAGTAATATCAAATATTTCCATTAGATCATTTAATAAGAAAATATGGCATATTTCATGTAAATGGGGAGCTTATATTTATAGCATTTGTCTATATTTCCTACTTACCATAGAATGAGTGGTATCTGATGATGAAAAGACCTGCTGAAGGTAGAGTGGTCTTATTTTCCTTGGCCACCTGACAATGACATACCAACGTTACAGATTCTTTCATTCTAGTTTATGAATAATACATCTCATGTATATAATGAAATTTAAACTAGTTTTTTAGAGTTCAAAGATGTACCAAATACATGTAGTCATCGTGTCCCCATGACATCATTACATAGTTGAGACCACGCCCTCGGAGTAAACTCTATATTAATTATTGTAAGCAGGATTGTAGTGGTCTGGATTTTCCTTGAAATATTGTGGTTAGAATGTAACATTAGTTCAGATGTTTGAACTTTGATCCACCAAAGACTAGAATGTTTCATAAATTTTTAGCCAAATGCTTTGTAACCATGTATCTCTTGAAGTGTAAAATTTGTGGAAAAAGCTACCTTGTGATGGAGAAGGGTAAGATTTTTAGTCAAATGCTTTGTAACCATGTATCTTCTAGCTACGTTTTGAAGATTTTTGGAAGACTTGTGTGTTACTCTTTGTGAGATTTGAGGGGTTCTATACCTTCTACTACACAAGATTCTACTGGAGTTTAAACTACAATCAAGGATTGGTAGAATTAGTTGCTGCATTCAAGATCAACTACTGACGGTGATTTGAAACTTTTGAGTGGAGTCTCAAAGTCACAAGCAAGGGTATGCTTGTGTTGGTGTTATTCCAAGAAGAGAAGGAGTCTGTGGATTCGAAGTTTGCATGTAGTCGTATTGGTAAGTTATTACATGAGGTAGCATTAGATTTAGGATTAAATCTTTTGTAAAAATTTCAATTCTCTTATAGTGGATTTGGTTTACCTTGAGAATAACTAAATCAAACCTTCCTCAGGTTTTTACCTTGAAACGGGTTAGTTTCATTGGTTTTCCTGGGTAATCATATCGTGGTGTTAATTATTTACTTTTCTACAACTTTGTATGAAATGATTTATTTGTTTTAACCTAGATTTGAAAATTAATCTAAGTAATCACTTGGTTAATATATTAGGTTAACAAATTTGTTCTAAGGGGTCTAAACAAACTCCTAGCATTTTTAGTCAAATGTATTTTGAGTTTGGCTCCTTGGCTGCAACCTTACTGGGGATGCTCAGTGAGATTCTTTGTAAACTGTACCTTCTTTTATTTGATTTTATTTATTACTTTTAAAATCATGTGATGTGATTATTGCTTTGTTTTTGTGATAAAGTTGGCATTCATCAATGCTGAAGTTGGCATTCATCAATGCTGAAACATGCACACATGTATTGCCTAGTATAATAGCTAATTGATTAGCAAGTTCCCTTCAATCAAGCAGCCCTTGTGTTTAATATTTCAAGTTTAAGATTCAATTGGGGGTTTTTGTATAGATTATCATGTGATCACATTTCTTGCCTATAGGGGAAAAAAAAATCTGTCTAAGAGTTTTCATGCTTAAGTCAAAAGGAAGTGTCCTACAACTTCTTCTTCCTAACTAGTCCTAGTTATCTGAGCATACATACATACATAAATATATATATATATATATATATATATATATATGTATATATATTTGGTCTAAATTACAACAAAAATTTACCTACTGTATATACAAAAGAAGTGACCTTTTCAACTTTGATGAAGTGTTGTCCTATTATGATTTATCTCTCTACATGTGTGCAACTATGTAACTGATGTTAGTATTTATACGTGAAGTTATTTATCTGCCCATACTTTCTTCTAAATTCCGTTTTATATTGGGCAGTATCTATGATAAAATTTATATATAGTTTCTATCAACGCAAAAATTAACGAGGCATTATATGACTTTCCTCTTCAGTCAGGTTTTTTTGGGCAAGAAGACTCAAGTTAAAAGCTGATGCAAATTAAAGGACATGGAATTTTTTTGACTATATGTTGGCAATATTAGGCAACTGAGAGAGTAATCCTAAACTTTGACTCGGTGGGGCTCCAAATTGACAAAGGTACATGGATTTCTTCCTTCTTTTGATTTCATTGTCTCCAAAAAAAGGCCTTATTGACCCAAATTCTTCTTGTTTTTTGAAAGGAAGTGGGAACTAAATGAGCTCCTTTATAGCACATGTCTGCGGATAATGAGAAATGTATAACAAATATTTTCACTTTAATTATTATACTTATTACATTATCACTATTGTTATGAATACATTGTTGCAACATCATGTTAAGTGAATTTTTTTTTTTTTAAATTTTAAATTGAACATATAGTACAACAAGTGCATAATAAATTTAAACATGCCTTTAAGCATTCATTTGTGAATTCAATACACTTTGTTTTGTTGTATAACTAATGTTATTGGGATAAATCTTCAAATTGCATTAGTAAAACCCTAGTAATATTTTATTTAACATTGCTAACTTTTGATTTGACACAATTATTATATTTATTTGTATTTTAGTTAGTTATAATATTTTAATTATGACATAATCACAATCTATTTAAGAAATTCCAGTAGGCATTCAAGCAGTTAGGGCTGGTGCTATACCAGCCACTAGAAAAGTAAGTATATTATTATTTATTTGTAAGCTTATATTTTCATTAACATTATCATAATTATCCCTTTTCCATTTTTCCTTTTTGGTGGATTTGGTAGTCCTAGAATTTATTATCATATTGCTGGAAGGGATGTCTTCACTTTTTTATTTGCTATTATCATATTGTTGGAATCTTGATACTTGACAAAGCACAAATTTCTCCATGTTAATCCAACTGTAAGTATAAGTTGGTTTCAATGGCATCAATTGCACTTTGTTGATTGAATAGACTTTTACATTCAAAACTTCAATAAGCATCTTCGTTTCTTTTTTTGTGTCCCTACTCTGCTTAGCATCACAATCAATTTACTTGTTTTAAGGGTAATTAGAGATATTAGTTAGATGTTAGGTATTGCTGATTGAGAATGATAGGAATGATTGTATTGGAATTGAGTGAAGTAGGAGCTACTGTGATAACGAGTTGGTGTTGCTGTTGTGTGCATCAGGTGCTGCTGTGCTGTGTGCTGTTGAGGAATAATAATATTTCTGATTCAATTCCATCAAATATAGGGGAATACTTAAAGTTGTCACAGCTATAAGTAATTCCCATTGGTGGGTGACTATTTAGAATTTTAGATACATGTAGTGCTGGAATTTAGGTTGATTGTTGTTCAAAGCAATGGAACTGGGAACATCTATGGTATTTATTAGGTTGGGCAACCCTAACTTGAAGAAAGAAATTTATGTGGGTTCCTGTTTAAAAATTTATGTGGTAAACACTGATCAAATTAAGTGATATTGTTATAGGTTTCTCTTGGCTTGCAAAATGAACTCACCCTGTTTGTAATTGGATAAGGGGAAATTCAATGTATTTCAAATTCATCTTGTTTCTTTCCACTCTTCTAATCTTTTCTCTATCCTGTAATTGGATAAGGGGAACTCACCCTTTTTCTTCTTATCTTGCAAAATGAACTCACTCTGTTTGTAATTGGATTCTATTATAAAAGACTAATTTGTAAAGGGGTTGGTGATTCAAAACCCATCAAAATAAGAGAAGTGATAGAATCCCAACAATATATATTGCTATCATATGTTATATTTTTCCCTTAGGTGGCATATTTTACTTATTTGTTTTCCCTTCACACAAAAACTTTGAGACATTTTAATGAATGGCTTAAAGGTATTGATTTAGAAAATAATTTTAGAAATGTTCTATGAAAAAATAAAAAATAATTTTTTTTAAAATATATATTTCTCAAGTAAGTTGTATAAAAGTCATCTTAAAGTAATTTAACAAATGGCCTAAGAGTGGTATTAACCAAATTGTATTAATTTTTTAAAGCATATATTTTTTTCTTTTTCTTTTTTTAAATTAATGGTGTGAGGAATGATATGAGGATATCTCATTCTTCTTCTAAATCCCTTCTCCAGATATCTCCAAAAACTCCACTAACAAATCTTTGTGCCTTGTCGTATTATTTCTCACGCAGGTTCAGTTCATACGCGATTCCTTTAATAAAACATTGGACATTAGTTATGACTTGGTGGGTTCTCAATGCCAATTTTGAGTCCTATATATGGCGTGTATATTTTTTGTAACCGTTAGTTCATTTTTTTTTTTTTTTTTTTGTTTTCTATTGAGTTTGCATTAACTATAATTTGTTTTTAATCAAGTTTCGATCAATCTCATCACTAGCACAAAATCAAGATTTCAATATTTGATAACTTCATGAAAGACCTTATTGACTCCTTCATTAAAGTTTTTCATACACACATATAATTTTATAATAAAATTGGCTACAATCTTTCACTTTAATCACATTAGAATCAACATGAGCCACTTAGAGCATTCACATATCAAAATGCGAAAAGCTATTGTTAGCAGCACTTGTTAGGAAAATGAATGCTATGCCGATGGTGCTAATTCCACAAAATGATATGTGGAATTAGAAAGATGCTAATATATTTAATATATACAGGAGAAGTTGCTAGATAGGTTTATCCAAACAGTTTTAAAACATACATATGGATAGCAGTAGCAAAATACAAGAGGCTACTATGTCAAAAAATCCTACACAAATATGCATAGCAAGGAAACACAAAGTGGATAGCATATCACTTTTTTTTTTACACCATTGGCATAGTGAGCAGTAGTGCAGCAACCGTGCATAGCAGGCACCATCCAGTGTACATAATCTTCACCATTCTTTTAGTCTCAACAATGGGTTGGACTGTCTCATGCACGACCTTCAATTCCTTTGGCAATACACACAGCTCTATTTGTTGTTGTTAGAAATCCTCTGCATATGACAATGGCATATTCAATGGAATACACCATTAAAAAAAAAACCACATTAATCCCTTGGGCAACATTAGTAAACCTTGTATCGATTCTCATTTTGCTTATTCGATATCTTCACGCTTGCTCTCAAGCCACATAAACAGTTCACATTTCAAAACCTAATCCCGTTGTTAATATCATTACGCATTGCTTCTGACATCTGCAAAAGAAACGAAAGAGTAATGAATTCACTATGCTTTCAATGTATAATAATTTGCACAAAGCCATGAGTTCAGTATCAAGTTTAACATCAAGCAATTGTAATATGTATTATATAACAACATTTTGTTCAAAACAAGCAACAATGTAATATGCATGTCCACTGCAAAAAGATCATTTCCGAATCCATCACTATATGTACAAAAAGATCATTTATGAATCCATCACTATCACCAAAAGCTTTTACAATTGCTGATGTGCAAATAAAATATTACTTTTGTTACTTCTCTTGTTTTGAATTTTCATGAAACAAACTTATTTTACCTTGCTCAGGGTGAGTCTCCACCCGAAAATAAACTCCTAAGGATTGTGGAGTAACTCCTGCAAAACCTATTTACTCTAAAGCCTTGTGGGAGTAAAATTGGATTAGGTGTTAATCCAAAAACATGCACACTTTATACTGTTTAGAATCCAAATAGCATCTATTCTTACTTTCCATGATGTCTATTGCAGATAATAATGGATGGCTTTCAAAGGCCATGACTCAAAGCCACCTCAATTTAAATTAGATACTATTACTATTTTCCTTATTCTTGAAATTACCACACACATGGTTGTACACCTGAGCAATCTACAAGGTACTTGTCATCTTCATGTTTTACAAAAAAATCATCTATTTATCCGAATCTTCTTCTCTATTTTCACATCCCACAACCCCAAAATCGGTATCTTTTCACAAGGGTTCCTCTACCTAGGGTTGGTGGTTTCTTTCCATGCAGTGGTTTAAACCATCTGGGTATCTCACAAAACCCCTCTCACTAATAAATTGACACAGTTTTTCAATTCAAAGTTTAGAGAAGGAAAACAACAATCTTGTTACAAAAAACCCATTAAGAACCAAGGTCAAAGGGTTATTCAAACCTGGATTTGCAACAAGCTCATGGGTTTTCGGTGGTGAAGTGGTACCTTCTTCCCCTGGCTTTGGTAGCGAGCAAATCCCTGGTTGTTGCTGGGTCGTGGACTGCTAACAAAAATGGAGGAGATTCGATGAAAACTGAAACCCAGCAGTGAATTGTCATTTGCGTCAATGGAGATGAGGAATGTGAAGTAAAGGAAAACGTTGCAGATCGTCGTCTACCTCAGTTCCTACTGACAAAGAAAAGAGAAGCTTCAGTGGCACACAAGGAAAAAGAAGTGCTCAGATGCTTCAAGCAATTATCTTCTCTCCTAATATAATAAATTTAAATTTGTACTCTTGTCAACTTCTTAAAAAATAAACACACGCTTCATGCCAAACACCAAAATATGTAATTTGAAACACGGTATTAAACACATTTTATGAATGCTATAAATATATGTTTTTCACAATACTTTTTAAACCACATTTTTCACATCATTTTAAATAACGTTACTCAAACTCCTCAATTAAATGGGCCCTAAAAATTCTAGGCCTATTCGCCTCTTAGATAGTATCCATATCCAAGATTATGGCAAAAGTTCTAACTAATAGACTGAAGTCATTGTTGGGAGATTTGATTTGGACACAGAAAATGCTTTGATAGGTGTTGGAAATTTAAAAAAAAAAAAAAAATATATATATATATATATATTATCTTTTATTTTAAACCCTAATTAAATTTTTTCTCAAAAAAAAAATCCTAATTAAATGGTCATTCATTAATTTCATTTAAAGGAAAAATGAAACTAGTATATTTAGTGCCAAATAGCTGTTGTTTTCAATATTAATAAGCACTAAATATTTTCATCATTGTGCCTCAAAGCGGAGAAGGAAAAATACAATTGTCAGATTATGGAATGATGAAGGTATTTGGTGTGATAGCAAGGAGGGGATTGTTAGAACAGTCACCAGTTATTTTGAAGATATTTATACATCCACACTCCGGTCCCAGATGGAAGAGGTGACAAACCTAATTCAGGCCAAGGTGTCTGAGGAGATGAATGAGGAACTTACTAAGGAGTTCACTGCAGAGGAGGTCAGAGCAGCTCTTAGGCAAATGCATCCAACCAAAGCACCTGGGCCAGATGTAATGTCTGCTATCTTTTATCAGAAATATTGGCATATTGTTGGGGTTGATGTAACTAATATGGTATTAAATGTGCTTAATTCAAATGCCTCTTTATTTGATATTAATAATACCTATATTACTTTAGTGCCGAAAGTTAAAATGCCCAATAGGATGAAGGATTTTCGCCCCATCAGTCTCAGTAATGTAGCGTACAAATTGATCTCCAAAGTGCTTGCAAATTGTTTTAAGAAAGTTTTGCCTCAAATAATATCTGAGAATCAAAGCGCCTTCCTGTCAGAGAGATTAATTACAGATAATGTGCTTATTGCTTTTGAGTTAATGCACTATTTGGATCATAAGAAGAGTGGTAAGGATGGCTTTATGGCAGTTAAGCTTGATATGAGCAAGGCCTACGATAGGGTAGAATGGGATTTCATTGAAAGAGTAATGAGGAGGATGGGTTTTCATGAGAAATTGATTGGGTAGGTGCTGAAATGTATTACAACAGTAACATATTCTGTGTTGATTAATGGGGAAGCTCATGGTAAAATCTCTCTGACTAGGGGACTTCGACAAGGCGACCCATTATCATCCTATCTGTTTCTTCTATGTATGGAAGCCTTTTTTGCCCTTATATCTGATGCAAGCAATAGAAATATTCTCAATGGAGTGTCCATTTGTAGGGGCTGCCCTAGAGTCACTCATTTATTCTTTGTGGATGATAGTCTGTTCTTCTGTAAGGCTAATAGGGAGGAGGTCAACAAGTTTGTTGAAATTCTGGGGCTTTTTGAGGCTGCTTCGGGGCAAAAAATCAATATGGATAAATCTTCGGTGACCTTTAGCCATAATACTCCATTTGAAACAAGAGAGGAGGTCCTGGAAGTTCTAGGGCCAATGCAAGAGTTAAAGCAAGGGAAATATCTTGGTCTTCTATCAGTGATAGGCAAGTCAAAGAATCAAGTCTTTGCATAAATAAAGGAGAAGGTTGGAAAAAAAACTCTTCGGTTGGAAAGAAAGAATGCTATCTGTGGGAGGAAAAGAAATTTTAATTAAAGCAGTCACACAAGCTATCCCTACATATACTATGAGTTGCTTCCAACTCCCTAAGGGTTTATGTGAGGACTTAGAAAGAATGGAGAGAAATTTCTGGTGGGGTCAGAGAGATCAAGAAGCTAAAATGGCTTGGATTTGCTAGAGGAAAATGTGCAAATCAAAATCAGAAGGTGGAATGGGCTTTCGCAACTTACAAGCCATCAATCTTGCAATGCTGGCGAAGCAGGCATGGCGTATCCTGATCAACCCAAACTCTTTGATTGCAAGGATTTATAAGGCCAAGTACTTCCCCTATAGTGATATTTTGGGTGCAAAGCTTGGATGCAACCCCTCTTATGCCTGGAGAAGTATCTATAACAGCTTGGAGGTTATTAATGGGGGTATAAGATGGCGGGTTGGAAATGGTAAAATGATTCATATATGGGAAGACAAGTGGCTACCTACTCCTATAACCTACAAAGTGTGCTTCGCCCAACAAGATATTGGTGATTTCCCAATGGTATCATCGCTAATTGATGAAGAAACAAGGCACTGGAAAGTGAACATGGTTAGGAGGTTTTTCCTTCCTTTGAGGCTGACACTATCCTAAACATTCCTCTCAACTATAATTTGCTGGAAGATAGCATAATTTGGATGGGGAACAAACGAGGTGTTTTTTTTTTGTTAAAAGTGCTTATTATGTTGCTCTCCGGTGGTGGAGAAGTCTGAGATGGGTGAGTGCTCAAGTGGAGATAGTAAGACTACTCTATGGAAGAAAGTGTCGCAACTCCAGCTTCTTGCCAAAATCAGAATTTTTGCTTGGAAGGCTTGCTTGGATGGGCTGCCCACGAGGCTTAATCTGGCAAAGCGAGGTGTAAAGGTTGAGGCCGAATGTCTACTATGTGAGAAAGCAATGGAAAGTACTAGTCATGCATTAATATATTGTGATAAGTTATGTGAAGTTTGGTGGAATTGGCAAGACTGACCAATTAATTTATTGGCTGGGAGCATGTGCCTTGCGGATTTAGCCTTAAAAATTTTGGATGTTGGATCTCCACTTGATCTTGAAACCCTATTTACCACTGCGTGGGCCATCTGGTTTAATAGGAATCAAGTGGTTCATGAGGCTAAATGCAGTCCCCATACTTAGATATGGAACCTTGCGGTGCGTACTCAAGAGGACTACAAGAATGTCATCCTGTATAATCATGTTAAGCACCAGGCCCCAGAAGTTGGTTGGGCGGCGCCTCTTCCAGGAATTTATAAGATAAATGTAGATGGTGCTATGGCAAGTTTTGGGGGTTGGTCCACTGTGGGTGTGGTTATTCGAGATAGTAGAGGGATGGTTGTAGCTGCGTGCTGCAAGGTTTTGAATGGAGATTATGGTGCAGCTGTTACAGAAGCCTTTGCAGTGGATGAAGGAGTTTGGTTGGCCATGGAGTTAGAGCTTCATCAAATCATTGTGGAATCTGATTCAGCTGGGGTGGTTGAGGCTATTAATGAAGGCAACTGCAATGGTGAGTTTGGGATGGTCATCCAAGGATCCTTGGAGCTGCTTCGGTCTTTTAGGAGCTGGAATGTGAGATATCTGAAAAGGGACTACAACAAAGCGGCGCATGAGCTTGCTCAGTTTGCTAAGGCTGCGGGTTCTTCTCAGCAGTGGAAAGGAGTGGAGCCACCTATGCTTCGGCATGTGTTGCTTGTAGATAGGGCCAAAAGTTGATTTTGTAATTTTTGCTCTTTCTTTCCTCTTTGCTGTGTTTTGTTGTATTCTAGTTTCAGATTAATGAAATGCCAGGTTCAGTTTCCAAAAAAAAAAAAAAAAAAATAATAGTATGGGATACCTTCTATATTGACAAGAATAGTCAAAAACATAAATTAGCCGTTTATGGTAATAGTTAAATTATTATTAAAATAAATTAAAGGATGTTTTCTCATTTGTCTCTATATATAGTATACTATATATGAACACCTAAAAATACGTGAGGCACTAAAACAAAAAATGAACCCATAGAGGAAAGGTGTTGTTTTGGTTTTCTCACCCTCATACGCAGCAATGAATTTCTAAAACATTTGCATGGTCTTTTTCCTCTTCTTTTGAGAAAAAAAAAAAAAAAAAAAAAATCCCCATTACACTTTATTTTGGGTTCAAGGAAATATTGTTTGAAGGTTTTGAAGGTTTCTTATCCTACAAGTGTAGGATTTGTTAGAATAGACAAAGAGGTCATTGGGCTTGTTGTATCTTGGGAGTAGCATGCAAAATTGTTGAACTATTACATCGGTAAATTTTGTAAATAGCGTGTATTACTTTAAAAAAGCAACCTAGTCTTGACCTCAACTTTACCACCTCAAACTCATGGAATTGATGTTAATTTATTTATCATATTATGAGATGATTTTTAAGCACCAACAAGGAAATTTCTCCTAATTTTTTTCTCTATTTTATGGTGAAATATAATTGTTTGAATCATAAATTTGAAAATTATGAAAATTATTTTATTTATTAATTTATGTTCATGGTAACAACAATAAGTGGAAGGCAGTTTTAGATTCCAATTTAACAGGAGATTAATGAATGTTTGAATTGTAGATAGAAAGATATATAGCTGGTTTGTTATGTAAGTTAGATTTGGAAAAGGCTTGTGATCTGTAATTTAGGATTTCTTGCTCTACATGTCGGAGAGTATGTGGAAAACCTAGATTTCATATTGTATTTCCATAAGTTTATTTTGGTTCTAGTCACAATAGAACACTATGTGGCTTTTCAGGAAGCTCAAAGAGGATTACGATAGGTCGATAGGAAGATCCTCTTTCTCCTCTTTCTCCATTTAATACCATGTGTCGTGGATTGGTATTGCATGTACCATTTGTTCTTACATTGCCCAAAAGTTAATGTGTTATGGAGTCCCTACGGTCTTCAATTTGGTTGGAATTATTTGGTCAAAGCCACAATCCGTGATTGAATTGTCGATATATTGGGATTTATTTTTAGTAGCTCAACAAATTCTTCTTTTGAGTCTCCATGAATTTATGGATATGTTGAATTCTAGAAGCTAACATTTCGTTTGTTTTTTCAGTTTTTCTATGCATCATGTGCACTAGGGTAAAACCCTATATTTTCTCATTCAATTTTTTATTACATATCAAACAAATAACCTGTAATAAATAAAAATGAAGCTTGAAGAAACTCAATGAGACCAATGACCTAGACTTATAAATATGACCATCCACATAACAGACCAGTATCAGAGCCCATTGCTCACCCAGTAGATGGGCCAAGAATCTAGATAGACTTGACTTACATTTTATTGCTTCAGCACATCTCCTACACTCAACCAAAAGCTTTGCTGTAAATAACTCATAGCTATTCTGTATCGAAAACTATTACATGTATATATTTCCATATTATGCTAGTGGATGACTATCAGTATACTTTCATCTTCGTATCTTTGTGTTGCTAATTATTTTCTTTTATTTTTTAACACGTTATGAGCATGAAGTGCTGTCCAAATTTCAAAAGGCACAGCCGTTCTTGTTGTGTCTTTAAAAGCCAACGATTATTTTTCTAATACTCCAATTTACTCCAATTCACTGAGTTTGTTTCCTTCTGGAGACTTGAATCTTGGCCCTTTCTCCTCAAACCCTACAAACACTTATACTTATGGAGTGATCATCACACCAAAGGTTCGTGGTGGTCACGCTATCTTTATTTTAAGCATATCAAAATTTATGTGAAATATGTATATTAACTTTGTATACAATTTTTCCCTAAAAAAACAATAAAAAATTTTGTATACCAATTTTTTTTTTGGGAGAATTAACTTTGTATACAAATTAATAATATGCACATACGTTTTACGCTATGCTTCATGTAGATAATTTTATTCTTAAAGTTTGAATTAGATAATTTTTTGCTAAGATCCACCTTATCGAAAGCAATGAACCTTGGAGATACTAGAAAGAATTGAAATTAAGCATCCCAACCAAATTGAACAAAAGTAATGATTTTTATTTGTCATCATCTTCATGAAGAATTAAAAACTAAGTACCTTACAGTAAAAAGTTTCACCAACTTTATGTAATAATTTAAGGGAAAGATACAAGCACCAAAAAACTGTAATCCTCCCAAAAGCTTGTTACGATTGGATGGACTTGAGTTTGCAAGTGATTTTAAAAGTGATTCTGCACTTTTTAAAATCATCTCATAATTAAAATAATGTGGGAAAAATGTAAATGATGAATATATGTTGGAAAAGCATTTACTACATTTCATGCTTCGAATGTGCTCTTGTAGTAGCAATATCAAGAGTGTAAGTTTATAAATTATTCTAAACTAATATCTTGTCTTTTAGTGGTTGAATAAAATAATGAGCTTTTGCTTAAAAACTATCAGTCACACCCAACTTGGTCCTCATTATTCCTTGAAGTAAATGGAACCTCAATAAATAAGTATGGAGGAAATAATGGTCATGGACGAGGTAGGAACAATCAATTTAGAGGGGTCGCACTCATATTTCTTCAAAAAGAAACAAATGGTATGGATATTACTCATTTGGATGTTTCTAAATTCTTTGAGGATTTAGGTTCTCAAGATAATTTAAGGGACAAAATGGGCTTCTGTCTTTTTCGGGCAAATTATATAGGGAAATGCCCCCTTTTCCAAACTAAATAGGGAAATGCCCCTATTTTAAAACTCGATTTTTAATAAATCGAGTTAGAAAAAAAAACATTTCTGAAGCCTTATAGTGGCGTTTTATGGAGCCTATAGTGACGTTTTAAGGATCTATAGTGACATTTTTTTAACTTGACTTCAAAGAAATCGAGTTATAGGTAAAAAAACGCCACTATATTATAGGTTGATTTCATTGCCTATAACTCAATTTCACATAAGTCGAGTTAAAAAACATCACTATAGGTCCTTAAAACATTACTATAGGCTCCTCAAAAACGTCACTATAAGGCCTAACTCGATTTATTAAAAATCAAGTTTTAAAAAATGGGCATTTCCCTATTTAGTTTGGGAAGGGGGGCATTTCCTTATATAATTTTCCCGAAAATGGCAGAAGCCCATTTTGTCCTAATCTAAGGAATCATTGGGATTATGAGTACGATCCTCTTTATATTGATTGTTCTTACCACGTTCATGACCATTATTTTCTCCATATTTATTTACTGAGGTTTCATTCATTTCAAGGAATGGTGAGGACCCAATTGAGCGTGATTGATGGTTTTTTTTAGCAAAAACTCATTATTTTGTTCAGCTACTAGAGGGCAAGATATTAGTTAAGAGTCCTAAACTTATACTCTAGATATTGCCACCACAAGAGTACATTCGAGACATGAAATGTAGTATATGTTTTTTCCAACATGTATTCATTAGTGACATTTTTCCCACATTATTTTAATTGTGAGATGATTTTAAAAGTGCGGAATTATATTCACTAACACTTTTAAAATCACTTGCAAACTCAAGTCCATCCAATTGTAACAAGCTTTTGGGAGGATTATAGTTTTTTGGTGCTTGTATCTTTCCCTTAAATTATTACATAAGGTTGGTGAAACTTTTACTGTAAGTTACTTAGTTTTTAATTCTTCACGAAGATGATGACAAATAAAAATCATTACTTTTGTTCAATTTGGTTGGGATGCTTAGTTTCAATTCTTTCTAGTATCTCCAAGGTTCATTGCCTTCAAGTAGGGGTATGCAACAAACTCACCAAAACTAACCTGATCCAAGCCAACCTGCCAGGTTGGGTTGGTTTTTAAGGGTTGGTGGGTTGGGTTGGTTATGAAATTTTTTTTACAGTGGGTCAGGTTGTGTTCAAGTTATAAGATTTAGAAATCTGCCTAACTCGACCTGGCCCGCCTATATTTAATATATATTTAAAATTTTAAAAATATATTAAAAATATATTATATAATTTTGTTTTGTTATTTACTTTATTGCCCTCCTTCCTCAATAAAACCCAAATAATAAGTTCTAATTATATAGTTTGTGTTTATTTGGTGTTATACTCATGTTTATTTGGTTATAAATTTGCTATTATTTGTGGTGATGTTATTCTAATGCTCAATTAAATAATAACTAGTCGCTAACCTATGCAATGCACGGGTTTATCTCTTCTTTGAGTAGTTTTTGTTATAGACATGTGAGTTCAAGCTAATAGAGCATGTTCTTCGTGCCCATAGATCTGCCAATAAGAAACATTACATACAAATCTCTGCACTAAAATAGACATTAAACATGTAATATGATTTTAGCTAATACGAAGTTGGCGGATGAAAGTTGTGTGAGATGTTTATAGATTGAAAGAAAAGAAGAAGAGAGTTGATAGTAAATTTTGAATAAAATAGAACTTCTCTGTTTGTGGTCTATTCTCATAAAAAAAAAATAATAATAATAATGAGAAAGTTGATATTACATTTTAAGCTTCTCCAAAAAACTTATCATTAGCCCACATAGTAGAGAGCACATAATTATATTCCTGACCAAATACTTGCACAAACTCCAACTATAAATCTTACAAACCTCAAAGTTCATGAATATATTCTAACATAAAAATTGATAAGTAAAAATTTTAGTTTAAAAGATTTTTTGTTTTAAATTCAATACTTACAACGGAGGAAAGAGGATGTTTTGACATAAAAAAGCAAACAAAAACCTACCCGTTAAACTATAGAAACTTATTACCACAAAAAGGAATCATAAACATGCACATATTTTTGAAATCAAACTAAAAAATTAAAAAACATAGAATTAGACAAAGTCATATGAAAACACACACACACACACACACATACTGATTCTCTTACTTGCTAGGTTGTGTTCCTAGGAAACCTGTAATATCAAAAGGAAAACAAAAACAGAAAAACATGAAGAACCATCAAACAAATGAAAGAGGAGTTATTAATAACATATTTTATAATTTAAATCAAAATTCAAATCTACAGAGATGCGTAATAAAAAAATCATAACCAAATACTTTCACAAAACTAAGCCAACAATACTACTATAACAAAACTGGCTTTGTACGTGATACAACTATAATAAAATTCTCTCTTATTATTATTATTTTTTAAAACAACGGATTAGAAGAGCGTTGGTTTATATTGTAGAATTCTAATTATAACAAACAATATCAATAATTTTTTTTACGTCCCCTCCAAAAAAAATATTAGCTAATGTAGATAAAAATTTAGGCAGACGACTTATCAAAAAAAATAGGCAGACAAATTGTTATGTTTATGGATTGAAACACGTATAGCAAAGTTTTTTTTTTTTTTTGGGGGGGGTGGGGTGGGGGCCATGCAATGGCCTAATAATTATAATTTTACTATGTTTAAACTACCTCCAAAGTGGCTTTGGAGTAAGGACATCACCACGACCAAAACTCTATACAGTGGGGGAACAAAAATAAAAAGAAAAGAAAATAGTTATGACATGGAAATTTGTGAGAGTTTCAAAGGTTTCGGTTTTATATATATATATATATATATATATATATAATAACAACAACAACGTACAATTAAAAAAAAAATTGTCCAACTCGATCCATGTGGGTTGGGGTTAGGTTAGGTTGGACCCTTGTAATAGGTTGGGTTCGATTGGATTTTTTTTTTTTTTAACTCACCATGGAGGGTAGAGTTGAAAAAAACTCCTTAACCCGACCCATGCACATAGCAAGGATCCATTGAAGTAATTCTTACCCAAAATGCCAAGAGCAACAAATTCTACTTTGACCTTGAAAGAATTTCAACTTATGGCGTTTGTTCTTAGTGATAGTTCTCCTAATGATAACTCTTTATCATCAGATTAAGACACCAAATAGTTTTTGATATATGCAAAAATTGAATCTCAAATCTCTTATTTAACCATCAGAAACTTTTCATGTTGAGCTAACTGGAACCCACAACATTAATAATTAAATAAACATTTATATTATGTCAAGTTTAGTTAATTAGTGCAATATTTAAATTTTTTTTTTTTTTTTTTGAGGAACATTACAATGTTCAATCTAAATAATTTAAATGCAAACTTATTATAAGAATTTTTTTTTTTTTTTTAGAGAGAGAGAACTATAAGAATAAAATTATCTACATGAAGCATAGCGTAAAACATAAGTGCATATTATCTTTTATCAATTTGTATACAAAGTTAATATAGACATCATATACTATATAATAAAAGTTGGGTTTAGAAGCTGTGATTGCGCTAAGTGACTTCAACAAATTGCAGAAATTTTTTTAGGATTTTTTTAAAATATATATAATTTTTTTAGTCTTATCTTCTTCTCCTATAATTTCTAAGATGATAAAAGTATTAATTTGATTACAATACAAATTCTAATCCTTTTATTATTAATTTATTTTTTACTATTTTTTTTTCATCTTCACACATGATTACTTTTTTTTTTCTTTGGATTTCCTCTTCACATGCCACTTATTTTTAAAATTTAGATTTCATCTTCACAATTCCACAAATTTATAGATAAAAACAACTTCATATTTGTTCTTATCAACTATTGCTTTATCATTAATTTTTAGATAAAAATAGCAAAATTTTTAATATACGCATATCTCACCAAATTTTAAAGTTATAAAATTAAAAAAAGAAAAAGAAAAAGAAAAAAAAACCAACGTGCATAGTTATGAAGAGTTAGACATGTGCATGAGTTGGAGAGTTATAATCTATATCTATTTGATTATTGAGATAAAACCAATCTTTATTGTGATTTTTTACTCTTCATACACGGTTACTTTTTTTTCTTTTCCTTTTATGTGAATAGAAGGAGTTACAGACACATTGGAATATACATACACATCCAAGTCTACTTGGTAACCCTATAAAGTCATTTATTCATTTATAATTTAAAAAACATAAATTTATGACCCTATTTTTTGTTTTTTCAAGTCTTTTTCCTATAGAGATAGACCAATTAGAGAGAAACATTCACTACTAGGCCCCTCTAAAATTATCAAGTTAGGATTATAGGTGTCATTTACGTGAATTGAAATTTTTTTTATGATTATTATTATTTGAGATTATCTATTAGATAAAATTATTATGATTTTTTTTTTTGAGATTATCTATTAGATGAAGACTTTTGAATCCTAATTAAGTTAGGATTTCTGATATATATATATATATATAGAGAATTTTTTTAGTTTATTCTTATATATTCCTACCATGGTTGCTTCTTCTTCTTTTTACGGCTTCATCTTTCCTTTTTTGGTTTTTTTTTTTTTTTTTTATAGAAAGTAGACACACTACCTATTATTCTAATCAGTACTCTCCCCCATTATCAACAATTATCATTCTCTCATAATTTCTATGTTGATTAGAAATTTAACTCTCTTTTTGTTTTGTTTTGTTTTGTTTTTTCTTATTACTTAAGCAATTTGATATTTATGAAATCCATAGTAGAATGCTTTATCAAACCTACTATCCACACTATTGTAAATTTGTAAGTATGTATTTCTCTTCTTCGTTTCTGTTTTTTTTTTTTTTTTTAAAGATTTTGCTTATGAGTCATAAAGGCAATTTTAAATCCATGAAATCCATATATAAACCATTATAAATACTTACACTTTATCTATTTATTATTTAAGAATTATCAAATTTTGTATTCTCTCCTACAAGGGTTTGTATTTTTGTTATGTTTAATTTACATATACTTTTCTATTAAGCGCTGTCATGTAAATTTTGATATGCTTAAAGTAAAGATAACATGTGTAATTGAATTACTTTTCGCTTGAAGTGTAGTTGAATTACATTAAATGAACACTAATATTAGGCATATGAATCAATGTGATAACAAACACATTAGATAAGAAGATTTATCAATCATTAGGGTAAAACTTACGGTGGGTTGGACTATCACCGAAATAATCTTTGGCTTTTAAAGACACAATGAGGGCAGCTGCCTTTCGGAATTTGGGCAGTGCCTCATGTTGATAATGTGTTATAAAATTAAAGGAAATAATTAGCAACACAAAGATATGAAGATGAAAGGTCTACAAGATATCACTATGGTTGACATAATTTGATTCAATTCCTTTGCCTTTTTCTTTTACGGGCAAGCACGCAACCAAAGCCCTTTCATATCACACCTATATGACATTTTTCTTTTTGGCCTTTTGAAGCTTTATTGAACTACTACCACGTTCTTGTTGTACTCACTGTGTTATTTTGCCTAATATATAATAAAATTATGCTATTTTGCCTAATATAATTTCGCCATGTTTTTATGTCACTTAATGCAATTTTGCATGTTTTTATTTTTGTTTAATGTAATGGATTGTTACTTATATTTTGCATATATATTAAAGCGTCTTATTGATAAATTTCATTTACCTAATTGAAGGTTCCAGAAGATAAAATATTATATTGCCAAAAGACACTAAACTTTTTATTGATGGTGCCTTATACTCTTCTAAATCTATAAGGAATTTACTCAACTCTAAGGATATGCGTTACAATGGTTATCATGCTAACCAATAGTGTTTTCTTAAAAATTAAAATCAATGCAAACAAGTATTTGAATTCAATTAAGAAATCTGACATATTACACCTAAAATACTATACGTTTATACTTAAGTTTTACCACCCAAAAAAAAAAAAAAAAAAAAAAAAAAACCCTACTCAATTAAAAGATCATCACTTGCTTTACTAGATATTTAACCTTATTTTAACTGGCTAAATGGTGAGGCTATTTTGAATACTAGCCAACCAGAATAACCCAAAGTTTCTGGTTTCGCATATGGTGGCTTCCCTACTTGGAGCTAACCAGAGTCTTTCAAGAGTTTTTGTGAAGAGCATGCGATAAAGCTACCAAGGAAAATGTGTAATGCATGTTGCCGCAAAGTTTCATACATGATCAAAATAAACATAAGGCTAAAAGGTGAGAGAATCTTGGGTAAAAAAAATAAAAAAATAAAAAAACATTACACGACCAAATAAACCTGAAAATATAATACTACAAGTGGTAAAGAACAGATAGAGTTGGTTAGAAGAACTCTAGTAACATGTGAAGTTATGTGATATAGTAATTTCTTAATTATCACTTAAAGCCATAAATAGGAGGAAACCAAACACAAAGTTGTTTCTATTCTCTAACTAGTAGGCAGGGAATGAGACATAATTTACATGAAATATAAATCTGGAATACATTAGGATAACCAGAGGTGTAAGCAAGGCTGCAATATTCAAGATTAAAAGCATTTGCCTTTGTCTTCTGAGTTCTGCCCCAACACATGCCCTAACTTCCACCATGAATTGTTTAAAAGTTCCCTCAAAACTTGAGGTTTTTTTTTCTGCCTTCATCATCTACGAAGCCAAAATCAACAACTCTCAACTTAGTGAGATCCTGAAAGTAAATCAGTGTGGAAGACATTAGACTAATTTGACTCCATAAACTCAAAACATATGAGTCGATACATGTGTATTAAAGATGTGAGGTCCACTTAAATGTACAAATAGAAACTTGTACAAAATTGTGGTGGACAGAAATGATTCTTAGATTTAACAATTATGTGTCTAAAACTATACCACTCTTCCTCTTTATATTCTTCCAACTCAACCAAACTTCACTAATCCTTATTTTCAATATTTCTGAAGTTTTAATGTAATTGGATATCCATAACAGAATTAATTCATCTATGTTAATAATCCTCGTCCAGCATCAATGTGACAACCATTTGTCCACATGCTATCAATGTGTTTGAACTAAAATAGATATATTTTGACATTCTATACGAAGGGTCTAGGCAACTTAGCCTGGTTGTGACTGCTGGTTTGGGCATAAAATACATCATTCTGCTTTCTATAATTAATGTAATCACCTTTCCAAACTCTTGAACCTGTAGAGGAAAAAAAATAGATTCAATAATTAAACATACTATAAATGGGGGAAAATCATGCTCATGCGATGCACAAATTAATAGAAAATCATGTGAAAATTAAAGATACACTTCAATAATATAATTGAATTTGAACCATAGAAAAAATAGTAAAAATAAACAAACTTAAAATACTATTAACTCACATGCCAAAAGCACATAGTTTAAGACCAAATTTTTATTGAAATCCAAAATTTATAATCGATTATTAAAATAATGAAAGTCCTTTCAAATTTTAAAAACTTTTGGTAATCTACCTTTTGTCATTATAGTTTTTTAAAAACTATATTAACAATTCTTAGGTACTTATACTTATAGTTCATCACATAGCAAAAGCATGTCATACGCTGTGTAATACATATGTTGAATTACATAGTACAAGCATGTCATGTAAGGCTTAACTTTTATTATTAAAACAAAAAAAGCAAGGCATATTATTAATAAAATAAATAACGAAAATATTTTAAACTTTGGGAAATTGAATTTTAATCTAAGTAGTATTTTTAATCTTCATACATCTTTGGTAATAGTGATTTAGTTAGAGAAAACTATGCTAATAATTTATTATACTTATAATGTGCCAAATGGCAAAAGAAGAAAAAAAAAAAAAAAAGGAAAATTTTCTTGTAGCACTTAACTCCTATTTTTAATAAACACACACCCAAAAGATTGAAAACCTCACCCTACATCCCTTATGGTGGGAGGAGATGCATTGATGCAACTTTGTCCAAGGAACAGCAAAATAAATCAATGATAGGTAACTTCAACTTATCTTACTCAAAAGTGTATTAGACTGGCAGGTTTCTATAAGATAAGCATCTGAAAAATGGTTCTTATTAAGCAACCACTGCAAGAGAAGTGGCGTATTAGGAAAAATAGATATTTTTCTTACATGAGCCTCAACTACTGCCTTAACATATGCGTTCTGCAGCAAGCGTTTGAGTGGGTGACACAAGAAAAGCTTCCTTTTTAGTGAAACTAAGCCAACCTTGGTGAATTCCACCTGCAAGTAATGAAAAATGTCACAGCAAACAATAACCAATAAAAAAATTTACAGCTGTTAATTTAATTGCATGTATAAAACGCACACGGAATACTTTTTAATATTACATATCCTACCAACCAGATGGTAATATGAATAAGAGAAGAAAGGGTTGCTGAGAACAAATTTAATAAATAATAATAATAAAAAAGACAAAAGGGCAAATTAAAACTCTTATGATCATATCAAGTGATAAACCCATGCTGGTACTTTCTAATCATTATTTGGGCCACTGGATCTACAATAGTGCTAATTTCCAAGACCATATTAAAGCTACATTGTTTCAGATGATATTCTTTGGAAGATAGTCTGTGGCATTGGTATTCCAAAGCATATCCATGTTAATTTTGGAACCACCACCAACACCCTCCCCCGCCCGGGCCCAAAAAAAAAAGCATTTTTACTCTGCACCTCAACATAAAGAGAGCCCCACTCCCATCTATACACTAGACTCCCACAAACCACAAATCACAAAGCTAAGCTGCTAACAATCAAATACAAACAAGAAGAAAGGAATCTTTACTCATCAAGACACTACAAAGCCTCACTCCTCAGACAGTCAGACTCTGAAATCTGACAATAGGATTCCCCAGTTGCAGCATAATAGCCTATTCGTTGATGTATCCTTGAAGCTCACTGTTGCTGTAGCTTGGGTCCTTACTTCCCAGCAAATGTAATTTATTATACTATCTTCATTCAGAATTTGGCCCCCAAATATCCTAGAATTTTGACATAATATTTTGTAAACTGATCCCCAGGCCTACTTGCATACTGTTCGTCTGATAGTTTCCCAGGTCTCTGCAGTAGAATATAGCCCCATTCTACTTATAAATATTGATTCAAAGGCTTGACGCCCAATCCACTCATAAGCAGGACCTGCTTGCACAAACGTGCAGCATCATGAGTTGGAGAGGGAGTTCTGTGATGTGATTTACTTCCTGTAAATTTTAATTTTCTGTCTCCATTATTAAAAGTTTTTCCAACAAAATGATTACATAGTTCACTTTACTAGCATATATTATTTACTTCTACTCAATAATCTCCATTTTTTCCCCCAAAGATTTCCTTCTCCTCTTCACCATTTTTCTAACTAAACTACTCGACTGCATATCAAATTGTGCTTGACCATGACTTGTCTCTTCTAATATACTTTTTAAAATCCATTCGCCCCATTCAACCAAGTTTCCACGATAACTAGTTTTTACATATAAGAAATCAAGTACCCAATGTACTGTAGTTCAAATGACGCTTCTTCCTTCCCCCATAAGAATAGGATGAAGGGTGAGATCATAGGATCAAAACCCATGAGCCATTTGTAACTCACTATTAAAAAAATTAAAAATTAAAAATAAAATATGGGTATGAAAGAAAAAAGAAAAGCAAGACCAATATACCTCCACATTGCAAAAACAAAGAAACACACAGGAAAAGTCATTGATCCTCGTACCTTGTCATTGGCATCAACATATTTAAGTCTTTCCGTGTATATCAAATCCCCTACGCTAGCTTCATGACCCTGATTCCCAATCTGGCACCATCATTCAAAAACACACCTTTAAACCAAAAGACTCAATTTTAATATTAAAAAAAAAAAAAAAAAAATTACCAACCCATTACATGGCAAAAAAAAATACAGCTTTAAGGGCCTGAAATTGGAATAGAATGAAAAGAAAACATACATAGAAAACAACAGAAGGCTTGAAAGGCTGACGGGTGTCACGAGTAGTGGCATCTACTATGTAATTCATGCGAAACATTTCCTTTTGCTCCTCATTCTGTCTCCGTTTCTGATCCTCCTCAGAATTGGTGGGTGAAAGAAGAGAGCATAGGGAGCGAGAGGGAGTTTGGGTTTGGGTTTGAAGGCAGGAGAGTAGGGACGCGCCATGGTGAGTAAGGGCAGTTTGCCAGTGTTTCAATCTGATGGTGATGGCCATTGTATTGTATATTTGTATTACTACTGTGTCTGTGACTGTGTATCAATTGCTGCTTTGGGGTTTTTCGTACACACTGTAGTGTAGAGGAGAAGGGTTTTACGGGCGTTTAGCAAAAGGGTTTTTATTCTTCTCTTTTTCAGTCCGCGAAAGGCCACCTTATTAACCAATGTGGCACTTGTAAGGTCCATCTCCCCAAAACACTTCAGTCAACCAAGATTTGACCATTCGATCGAGACAAATTTGTGTTCACATCAAAGATGATTGAATTCCCTTAAAAATAACTACTCACAGCCACAGGCCCAAAGTCGCACTTAAGTCCAACAATATATTGCAAAATTAGTGAAAAAGTGTATTATTTTTGAGAAAAAAAATAAGCCCCGAAACTTGATTATGATTTAATCACAATTAAAATAACAATTAAATGATCATAAGGACGCGGGAACCGCCTAATTGAGATAACAAACTTTCGGCACATGGCAAGTGCTGATTGGCCCAAGCTTTCGGCCTGGTTCGGGAACCTCTTGATTAAGATAAAACCTATCTTTTTCGAATTTTTAGAAATAAGAACACATTCTAATTCATATTTGATCTCATTCAGCTTATTTTTTAAGCATGTCAACCTCTATAAATAGAGGAAAAATATAAGAATAAGAGGCACTTCTTTTTTGACTTTTCAATTCCCCCTTACGTTAAAGATATTCTTGATTCTTTTGCTTTAGGAACTACTTTTTTGTAAGTTGTTAGAGTACTTTTTTTTACACCTAATTTTTATCTAAGTACCCCCTATTTATTTTCAAATTCCACTAACAAATTATTGGGCTTTCCCAAATATTGTTTGCCCTATTATTATGTTAACCACAAATATTTCATATTTTATTGTCATGATATAACTATCACAAAAACCCCAAAAACTGATATTTTATCCAATTTTATTATCATTATTTAACTAAGCCCAAAACGGGCCCTGTGAGCTCAATGCACACATCTCATTCTTTTTAAAGCCCAAGAATACTTATGCTTGACAGAATATGAAAAGCCCATGATTCAAGTCCATGGCAAGACAATTTTATCAATGGAATTCAAATTCATAATCAAAGTCCATGATTTAAACCCACGGTAATTTTACCAATGGAATTCAAATTCATAATCAAAGCCCATGATTTAAACACATGGCAATTTTACCCATGTCAATTTATTTATCAAAAACTCAATTCACATAGGCAACATCATCAAAAAACCAATTCTTATTGGCAATATCAAAAGCCCAGTTCTTGCTGGTAATATCAAAAGCCCAATTCTCATTGGCAACGTTAAAAGCCCAAACTAATTACTTGGCACTATTTTATCAAAATTCCAAGGTTATTAATACTAGGAAAAATATTATATTATAAGCATTTCACTTAAAAAGTCCAATGATTGACAATGTTTTAATTTCTTAAACATTACTATGATATTACTGTGGGGGTCTTTTTTTGTGTGCGTTAGGCTGGGCTGCATCCCGCGGTAGTAGGCACAAGTATTCTGAGTAAGGGAGTTAAGACCGGTCCAACTGCAACTCAATTTGGTCCGGCTTATGCACAAGCGTTGAGTCCAAGTCCAAGGGAAGATGCTGCAAAGTGGGCTTATCCCCTGTTTCTGCCGCAGAAGACTTTTCTCCAGTTTCTACTGCAGGATTGACTTTTTTGTTTTTGCCACTGCCAGTTTTTGTCGCAGGATTGATGTTTCTGCCGCAAAAGGAACTTTTCTTCGGTTTCTGCCATAGGTCTAACTTTTTTGCTATGTAGCAAAACTTTTTGCTGTGTAGTAAGACTGTTTGCCGCGTAATAAAATTGTCTGCTGTGTAATAAAACTATCTGCTATGCAATAAAGCTTTTTGCTGTGTAGTAAAGCTTCTTGCCCTGTTTTTGCTACAAAGTGGGCTTATCCCCTGTTTCTGCAACAGAAAACTTTTCTCCAGTTTCTGCCGTAGGATTGACTTTTCTGTTTTTGCCACTGCCAGTTTTTGCCGCAGGATTGATGTTTCTGCCGCAAAAGGAACTTTTCTTCGGTTTCTGCCACAGGTCTGACTTTTCTGCTATGCAGCAAAACTTTCTGCTGTGTAGTAAGACTGTCTGCCGCGTAGTAAAACTATCTGCTGTGTAATAAGACTGTTTGCTGTGCAATAAAACTTTCTGCTGTGTAGTAAAGCTTCTTGCCGTGCTTTAAAGCTTCCTGCTGTGTAGTAAAGCTTCCTGCCGTGCTTTAAAGCTTCCTGCCTTGCTTTAAAACTTCCTGCCGTAAAGCCTTGAGCAATAGAGCTGTCTGTTGTGCTTTAAAGTTGTCTGCCGTGCTTTAAAGTCTTCTACAATGTGAATGACCACTCTTCGTTTTTATTGCAAAAACACTTTTCTACTTCCTGCGTATAAATAAATCTAAAACCCAAAGAAAATACCCATCAAACAAATGTTAGTTTAAATGGGTTAGCATATTCTCAAATATATACATACATATATGAGTATATATACTTATACGTATTCACATATACATATATAAAATATATTTTTTCAGAACATGAGAAACAATGTATATGTATATATATACTTATGGCAGGATAATGATTAGTTTGTGTCAAAAGTAAAACACGTAATAACAAATAAAGTGGAAAAGCTTCGGCAGGAAAGGTTTAGCTGGTAAAATAGTTAACACGGTAAATATAATGAAAATGTGCTACAGCAGAATAACAAGTACAGCAAGTAAAGACACCACAGTAGGACAAATAATGCGGCAGACGTGATAAAAACGTGCTACAGCAGGATGACTAAATACGGCAGATATAAGTTATAATGAGAGAAATCAAATATATTTGCAATCAAAATCAAGTATTGAATCTGCCTATAGAATAAGTAAACTAAGAAGGAACCCAAACTCTAACTTCAACAACCTTATTATGGGCTCCTGCCATAAAAGTTGTTCATTTTGGAGAATAGGCCTAAATGACTACTAGCTATTACTTTTGGAGATTTCAAAGAGTGGGTTTGCTAAGAGGGAGGGAAAAGACGGTCTATTAATGCATGCCCCTATTCCTGCCGTGTTTTTCTCTCTTATTTTTCTTTCTTTCTCTCCCCTCTAGGTGTTTTTTTTTTTCTTCCCCTGTTTTTCACTCTTTCCTCTGTTTTTTCCTCTACCTCGGTCCCCCTTTTTTCTGCTGTGGTTACCTTCCTTTTATAACAAATTGATTCAATGAGATTTTTCCCTTTTACCCCTAGGGCTTTACCAACTGTTTTTTGGTTTGTTGTGGGCATTCTTTCAAGATTACCCACTCACCCATTAGTTGCCTTGACCACTACCATCTAATCAGAACATGTTTGCTGCACGACAAAATTCTCTTTTGTTTGTTCATGCCGTATACTTCTACCTTTAGGTTCAAATATCACGATCGGGCGACCTCACTACCTAGCTCTATGGCATGCATCAGATGTTCCCAACCATTTATTACTTCTTTTGGGTAAGATACCATCCCAGCAGGATATATTCCAAAAAGAAGTTATGGCAGGAAACTAAATATAAACCCCCTTTTCCCCCCACCACCAAACCACACTCTCTGAATCTCTTTGACCGTGGGCCCACCTCCCTTGTATTGGCTGGGTACAGGTTGGTGGTGCCCCGACCCTTCTGTTTTTGTCTTTTTTCGTTCCCACGCCATTCCTGCCGTAGCAGATTAACTCTGTTTTGTCCTGCTACAAGTCTTTCACACGTTTCCTGTTGTGTTTGTCATTTTCTTTAGTTTGGGCTTTTCTTTCCTTCACGTGATTCCTGCTGCTAATACTTCCTATTGATCCTTGTTTCCTTTCATCGTTCTTTTTCATATCAGTTTTCACGCCTATCTTTTTTATACAAAAGGATTTGGGCCTTTGTGGGCCAAATAATGTTGACTGGATCAAAAGGGTCTTGGGCCCAATTTATCTTCATTTGTCGAAGCCATCCTGCCAGAGAACTGTATTCTGCGGCAGATCTGTATTCTACTGAAGAACTGTATTTTGCGGCAGATGGCTTTCACTTGCACTTCTTTCTTTGCTCTTCGGTCTTCTTAGTGGGTCTTTGGGCCTTGCTTCTCATTGGGCTTTCTTTCTTATGGGCCTTTGGGTACATGTTTGCAAATATGGGCATCAACAATTACAAGCCCATGGAATCCATGGCAATTACTTAGGGGTGTTTACCAAACTGCATAAATTGTACAAACCATAAAAACCGCACCAAAACCGCCCATAAATTAGCATAACCGCACCGCACCACAAGTAATAATACACCGCACCGCACTGCATCATATGGTGCAGTGCAGTTTGTAGTTTTATAATAAGAAAACTGCACAAACCGCACCACACCCTCTTGTATATTAATATATTTATTTATTTTTAATATTAAATATATTATTAATAGTTTAATAACCTTAGTTTTGCCACACAAAAAAAAAAAAAAAAATTGATAACCCTAGCAAGTGTTGACTAGAAAAACCAACCCAAAATAAAGAAAAACTAGCTAAAAAATTTAAAAATGGGCAAAAAAAAGGGAAAAATTATTTTTGGCATGGGTAGGAAATGCCCAAAATTTGAAAAATATATCAACTTCAAACCTCATCTTATATATAGCACTGCACATGTGACCACAAAAATGAGATGCGATGCGGTTATGATTTTGGATCAACTCTAAACTGTACCACACCGCACATGTGACAGCAAAAATAAGGTGCGGTGCAGTTATGATTTTAGCTAAACCGCACCGCAAAATGCGGTGCTAAAATAACCTAAAACCACACCACAAACACCGAATTACCTATTCCCAAAACACATGGCAATCATCTTATAAAAGCCAATGGAAAGTTATGATTATTTATCTTAGACTTATGATATTTATTTATTTCATATCATATTATAAACTCATGGTCACTATTTCTCTTATATCACAATATTTATAATATTTATTTCTAAAACTCATAATAATTATTTACTTTATTATGATTATCTATAGAAAAACCCATGAGAATATCACATTATTCCATTATAGTGGTTGTTACCATATTTTATTTGAAACTCATGGATATTGCCTCTATTTAAAACCCATGGTAAATATTATTCTCAAAAAAATATTGAAAGTCATTATTTAAAAAGCCCCAAAGAAATTATCATTTACAAAATAATCCATAGCAATAATTATGAGAAACTATACAAGTTGTTATTTAAAGCCCATGGAAATTAATACCCAAAACCTATCATAAATATTTATTAAAACTCATGGATTCATTTTATTTCTACTAACAACTAAAGCCCATGTGGACTAAAAATCCATGACAATACATGGTAGCTTTGTCCATTTTGTAGGGCTTACAATGAGAAAGCAGAAGGATATGCCCAAATGGAGAGAACCACCAAGCTAGAGGCCCATCAAAATACTCAGCCCTCATGACTAAGCCTAACATGAAACATTAGCCAAAATAGCCCATGTGTGTAAACTGGCCCCGCTAGAGAACTCCATTCAGTTTTGCCTTCCGCTAGAGGTCACCTCAAGAAGCAATCAAACTCCCAAACCAAATTATGAGCTGACCACCTATCCCACTGCCAACTCTAACATGAACAGTACTAGAGGCTGACACCTAAAGGCTAATGGGCAATAAATACCCTTCTTCCCCAAGTTTTGGTCATAACTCAAGGAAGCTACAACCAAAACCTCCAAGTTTATGAAATCCTCAACCAAATAGTTTATTTTATTACTAAAAATTTATGTAATTGGTTCATGAACCAAGCCCATAAATCTTAAAGGGGAAAATTTGGGAACATGTGGTTTGGAGGGCATAAATGGATTTTCAGCGGAACCCTTTGAAGTGGACTTAAACTTTGACACCTGGCTTGGGGTGTTGAATCTTACTTCCTAGGGTCCAAATCTCAATTGAAGCACTAGAATTCCTTCTTAATACTTGCCTTAATCCCATGGGTTGAACACAATCTTAGAATTCTTAGCATTTAATGCAAGATTATGCTAATTTTTACCCATGTGTGACATTGCCCAAAGAAGCATAACAATCCCAAAAGCAAATCTCTCATTTTAGGCCAAATCCTAAGATAATTATATCAGGTACTCTGCCCCTGAATCAATCCTACATTTTGGACTTTTACTAATCAATCCCTTAAGCTTCAATATAAAAGGGAACTACCATCAACTCATGGAGCATAACAAATCTTATCATAAAATCCATTATGCTATTTTCAACCCATAAGTCAGTCCCTTAGTTCAGAAACTAGCCTTTAGTCCATAAATGCTCATATACACTTATCCATAAACATCACATTCCATCTTCTCAGAAAATCCTAGCACCTTAAAATAGACACACTAACCCCCTCTGAAATTTCTGATATTCTTGTCACTTTGTTTGTGGTTTAGCTCTCCCCAAACTCATAAATCATTCCCCTTAGCCCACACTTATTTAGCCTTAGACATTCCCTTTCTTTTTTAACATACACAACCCCTAAATGCTTCCAAATTAGTCACAAACAACCCTTTACCCATTAAAGCTTTAGCCTCAATATTAACTCCATCACACCACCACAAGCTTACATACTCACTCACTCAAAATAGCATATACTACCCAATTCATGCCCCACATATATATTCCCCAAGAATCTTAGTTCAACACTTGCTACACTGAGCTGGAACCTCTCTCTCCCTTCATTCCATCCTATTTTTTCATCTTTTACTTGTAATTATAAAGCCTCTAATCCTTGTTTATTGTTATTATGATGAAAGTCATAATGTTTTGGATACTAAGGAAGTTTTCCCTTATGTTGAATTAATAACAATAAGGAAAACATATAATTTTTACCATGTAAACACACTTGTTAATCTGTCAGCATCTACTGCTAGAGGTTTGTCATATTCACAACTGGACCATTTTTCCTCTTGTGTACTTGTTATAATGGGCCAACTTTTATATTAACTAACTAAGGAGGAGATGCATAATTTTTACTATGCAAATACATTTATTGATTTTCCAGTACCATTAGACGTTTCTCTTACTTACCGCTAGACTATTATTTAAGCACTTCTTGTGGTGGGTCATCCTTTGTGCAGCTTATCTTTGCAAGAGGTATTTTGGGCCTTATTATAATCTTTGTTGGATGCAACCTAGACCTTGAGCAAAATAGGTCTTTCACACTTCATCGATAGCTTTTGGGCCATGTTCCAAGCCTAAAGTCGAGTCTCGGTTTTGACTCCCCTAACATCATGTAGGCAACACCCCCAACATAAGTAAAGTATTTTAGACTTCAAAGAGGTGCACAAACTTCTTTGATTTCTAAAATATTCTTTCAATAGATGAGCACGCTCATGTACGAGGCATTTTGTTTTTTTCTTTCTTTTCTTCTTCCATTAATTAGTATGTTTTTGTTTGATGCATGAATATGTTTAGTATGTTTTATTATGTCTTGTTCTTAATATATAATTGTTATGCTTAGATATTTTATATGATTGTTTATTTCAATTGTTTCTTTTTGACTTCAAAATCTGCAATGACGAACAAAATTCTTTTTGAAGATTCAAAACTAATCTGTATTTTAAAAAAAAACAGATCTCTAAACCCAAAATTGATCTGTATTTTCATTAAATACAAATCTGATTTTTCCTAAATACAAAACTGACTTGCATTTTCATTAAATATAGATTTGATTTTTTTCTGAAAAGTTTTCTTTGTTATAAAATTGCAAATTTTGAAATTCAAAAGAAGGGATTAAAAGTTTGGTTAAAGTTATATATATATATATATATATATATATATATATATAATGCATGCATAATAAATTTGTCTTATGAATGTGGATCCTCTATCAAATCTATCAAAAGTCGTTTTTTTTTTTTCCCAACAACAAATCTAATTTTTACAAATAAAATCACATTTTTTTAACTTTACGCAAAACATATCTGATTCTTTTCAAAATCTTTTTTTTTTTCTTTACAAACAGCAGATTTGATTTTTCTTGATAAAATCACTTTAAAAAAAAAATTTACACAAAAACAGATCTGATTCTTTTTAACATTTTTTTTTCTTTTACTAAAAACAGATCTGAATTTTTATTTTTTACAAACCAAGTCTTATTATTTTAATTCAAAAAATAGATATGATTTTTTTAAAGAAGAGGACACATCCATAAGGCAAAATTATTTAAGTTAATTTTGTTAAGTGTTTGTCATGTGCATTATAATATATCATTCAACATCATTCAAAAAAGGGTATATTGATCATTAAAGTCTCGAAGACCAGACTTTGTCTGGGCGGAATGGGTGCCTAACACCTTCTCATTCCGTAACCTAGCACCTGAGCTTAGGATTTTTGGATAGGTAGATTAGTGTTTTGTCTTTTATTTTGGTAGATTGTAACTAGGATTAAAGTTTTGTATTCTTTTGCATAGATTGTAACTAGGACCCAAAGCCTTGTAAGGTTAATTTACCAAAATTTTATTGTTCTTTATTCAATCAATGACATTCAAAGTATTTTGAACATATATTTTGTATTTTTTTTTTTTTGTATAAAAAATAAGTAGCAACTCCACACCACTACCCAAAAGGGAGGTGCACTTACAAGCACCTAAATCTCTTTTTTGAGAGGCCCTAAATTTTCAATGGTCTCTCACAAAATGGCTAAAGAATAGTGAGGAAATAAAGAAAAAGCATGTATGTAAGTCAGGGATCCTTAGAAAATAAAGTGATATGTCATTATATTAAATCTTAGTACATTGGATCCTATTCCATTCTAGGATATGTCACAAAGTTCAAATAAGTTCAAAAATCATAGACTTGGATAGCTCTTTCAAACTTCCAAGACTTGTGAGGTTTAAATCCCCTTGAATTCAAGTGTATCCTTTAACACTTATCTCAGGATCCCTCACAGTATTTTCCTTTTTCCTCTATTTTCTGAGGTTTAAATGAGTCTTTTAAGAGGCTCTTTTTGCTCTTATTAAGTATTGATGAATGCCCTTTGTTGATGGCTTGATCCCCTTTTATAGTATCTTTCTAAGGTTTTTGGTATGCCATTGATTCCCTCCATTTGCTACCCTGGGTACCAGAATCAATGTTGTGCCAACCAACATTGATGGCTGGTCCTTTCCTTATTTTCTCATTACCTTCTCCTTTTGAGATTTCCCCCTAAAAGTCCCCCAACTAACCTTCCTATTTTGGGGGGTCTTGAGGGCTGACTTTTAATCCCTTTTTCAAGGTTTCTAGAGAGACCTTTTCAGATCCCTCCTCTTGGATGCTGCTCCCTTTGTCCTTTTCTCTAAATGGGTAGGTTCTCCTCTGTCAAATTAAAAGATCCTCAGCCACCTTCCTTCATGGTTCACCTTCCTGCATTTCAAGAGATACTGGACTTCTTTTTTATCAAGTGCCGATTCTTAAGTCATCAGCTTTTTTCTGAGTCATCGGTGGCTGATGGGACATGCTTATCTTCGCTCTTTGTGTCCATAAGCATGCTTCCTTGAGCTGTCCAATTCCTAGCTAATCCTTTCCCTATACTTCTTAAGGATCCTCCCTGGTTCTAGCAGTCCCATGATATCCTAATCTAGTCCCTTTCTGGGCTCCCTAGGAGATCTCCTCACAAAGGCTAGGCTGAGCTTCCCTTTTTCCTTTTTCTTCATTTTCTAAGGCCCAGAACTTGCCCATTCATGGGTTTGGGCTTCCTTTTACTCATTTTAAGTGGGCCTTGGTTAGTGGATTGGGCCTTCCCTATATTTGAAGGTCCATTTAGTTTCCTCACAAAGGCTAGGCTGAGCTTCCCTTTTTCCTTTTTCTTCATTTTCTAAGGCCCAGAACTTGCCCATTCATGGGTTTGGGCTTCCTTTTACTCATTTTAAGTGGGCCTTGGTTAGTGGATTGGGCCTTCCCTATATTTGAAGGTCCATTTAGTTTTAGATTTCACCACTTGTGATATTTGGGACCTCAACAGGTTCAAAATTGTAATAAGGAACCAGGCCTTTAAAAGTAAGAGAGGCCCAACCCATGAAGAAGAAAGGCTTGACCCTCAAAAAATAAAAAAAAGGGAGGAGCTTGGCCCATGGAGAGAAAAGAATAAAGTTTTGGGCCTTAGGAAGAAAAAAGAGGCACAAATGGAAACATGGGCCATGGGCTTAAGCAAAAGGTGGTACCCAAGGAAGCCTAACAGGAAGGCAAGAAGGAGCAAAGCCAGGTTGCATAGGATCCCCCAGAGTTAAAGGGGGATCCTTGGGAAATTTCAGGGAAAAAAACCAGCTGGGATTTGGATAGCTCAGGGTGGCATGCCCATGGGCACAAGAAACGAAGGAGGTCATGTCCCATCAATTGCCCACAATTCAGAAGAAAGTTTTGGGAACAGATGGTGGCTTAGGGGACAACATCTGATGGAGGAGCCCAGAACCTCGGGTAAAGTAGGAAAGGAGAACCAAGAAGGAAGGTAGCTAGGAGCCTTTTTGCATTTCATCATTAGCAATGAGGAATATGCTCATTTAAAGGAAATTGACAAAGTGTGAACCAACCAATACTTTGAGATGTCTTTTTAAAGATCTTGGGAAAAGGATGAGAAGCCTTGACTTGGGAAAAGCATCTAGGATTACTCAAACAAGATCTCCCATAAGAGGAAGGTCAACCGGATACTTTTGGGTTGCCAAACCTTAAAAGGGGAAATACTGAGAGAAAGAGGAAAGGACCAGCTACCAATGTTATAGACATGATATTGGTTCTAATACAAGAGTACCAAGAGAATGGATCAATGGCAAGGAAAAAAAAACCCTAGAAATGGCACTATAAAAAGGGGTGAAGCTCCAGCCAAAAGGCATTCAACAAGAAGCACTCAGATACTAGAAAAGATATTAAAAAGAGAGTTGCAAGCTTAAAATAAAGTGAAGAGTGAGGAACTATGAAGGATCCTACAAAAAATACTTAAGGATACACTTGGATTTAAAGGGATTCAAACTTCACAAGTCTTAGAAGCCCAAAGAAAGCTATCTAAGTCTGTGATTTTTAAACTTTATTGAACCTTGTGATATATCCTAGCAAAGTAGAACTTAATATATTCAAATACTTGATATAATAAAAAATATAATCTCACTCTATTTTGAGGGTCCCTAACATTCTTTTATTTGCACTCTTTTAGTTCCTTTGCTATTTCTTTGTTATTTGTTTAACCAATATATATATATATATATATATATATATATATATATGTTCATGTATATTTGTGTTATGGAGGTCATATCTTGTGATTTTTCAACTTTATTGAACCTTGTGATATATCCTAGCAAAGTAGAACTTAATATATTCAAATACATGATATAATAAAAAATATATTCTCACTCTATTTTGAGAGTCCCTAACATTCTTTTATTTGCACTCTTTTAGTTCCTTTGCTATTTCTTAGTTATTTGTTTAACCAATATATATATATATATGTGTGTGTGTGTGTGTGTGTTCATGTATATTTGTGTTATGGAGGTCATATCTTGTGCACAATTAGCTTGTAAACGGCCCAACAAAGCCACGGTAAGTCAAGCCTAGTCCACCAACTATTTATACTATCCTTTAGAGGTCTAGGACCCTCTTAGACTATTGGGGTTGGGCTCTGGCTAAAGCAGGAACCCACGTCACTATAAGTCATTTGATTATAAATGGAGAGGATGTGAATCCATTTAAAATTTGTAGTATATTTTGGTGAGATGGTAGTGTTTAAATTGCAGAATAGGAAAGTTGTAGAGGCAAGCTAATGTGGTAAACTATAAATAAAAGTAGTATAAATCAAATAGTGGTAAAAATGGTAATTAAAGTCTAAAGAGGCAGGTGTGTGCATTTGGCGCTCTGATTTCTAGGTTGATTTGTTTGTCACTTACGCAAAGCCACCAAAAAAAAATGAGAAAAGCTAGGTGTATACCATTTCACATAATTTTAATTACAGCTCGTTACGTGGTGAGTTATGAGTGGTAGAGGTATGGTCTCACATAGACCCACCACCATACATTTATTACTCACAATTTGCCATGTGACGAGTTGTGGCCAAAATTGTGTGAAATAGCGTGAAAGTTGTGTGAAATGACGAGATTCTAGCATTGCTTACAAAAAAACAGTATCTGGGTTGTCACTTATTGAAGGTGCGAAGCCAAAAAAAAAAAAAAAAGAGAAATGTTAGGTCCATACCATTTCACACAATTTTAATCACAATTCATCACATGGTGAGTTATGAGCGGTAAAAATATGATCTTACATAGACCCACCATTATATATTTACTACTCATAGCCCGTCACATGATAAATTATGACTAAAATGGTGTGAAATGGCGTGATTTTAGCATTGCTTAAAAAAAACATTACTCAACCAATCAAATATACTAAGAAAAAAAAAAACACATCCGACGAGGAGGAACAGTAAAGTCAAATAACAGCTAAGCCAAGCCAACGCCGCCGTTTCGCTTACTTTCTCTCTTGAGCCGATCAATGAAGCCGCCGCCGCCGCCTCCGCCTCCTTCACCCAACCCTTACACTTACACTTCCACTTCCAAGTCTCTCTCTCTCTCTCTCTCTCTCGCTCTGAGACTTTTTATTTTTCGAAACAAATTTTCTCACTCGTTTTCCCTCACTTTCTCTGTCTCCAAACAGGAAGCGATTGTTTTCCGGCAAAGGCTCCAAGTTCATGGGACACGAAATCTTCGAAATCCCGCCCCAATTTTTTCGGTCCTCCAAAATGCATAAACAAAAGCAGGTTGGATAACAAAGCATATATTTCCCCCCCTTAATTATCGCTCTTAATCAACTGCTTTTAATTTTCACACGCCCATACTATTCTGTTTATCCAAATATGAAGTTTGCTTCTTTCTAACTGGATTGTAAAGTATCAGAAATTTTGTTTTGGTGTTACATGTAGTGAACTGTGATGAATCTTTGTGTAAAATAAATGTTAGTTTGATATGTACATGGATATTTTTTACTGCTAAATTGATAAAATTGTTTGTGTTATATAGTATCCATTGTAAATTCTATGTTTTGATTGTTATTTATGACTGACATATCATATTAAAGCCATTAAGCTGGTCAATCAATTTTGAGTATCAATGGGTGGGGCATTGGACTTTCATTGAATTGGTACTCCATCCTTCAGTTGAATCCTACTCGGACCCTTTCAGTTGAATGGGTTCTGTAATTCCTCGGTGGGTTTTGTGTTTGTTGTTTGGACAAAGTTGAAACGTTTCATACATTGGTCAATGAGCTCTAACTCAAATGACACCTTGAAGAGTAGGTAGAGGGTGATGTCAAGAATTTAATACCCTCCAAGTGCGTGTGTAACTTAACAAGGAAATGTCTTGCAAATTTCATTCAAAACTATACAAGTTTTTGTTTTCTTGATCAGAATAAGGAACTAGGAAACCCTTCTTATAATCTGCTTCTCTTCACACACACGTGGATCTCTGTGGTGAAGTAGATTAGTGGACTTTGTCTCTTACTCCGCATTTTTACTTCTAAAGGCTTCTATTCTACTCGAAATTTTAGCAATTCCCTGGCTTGCAGCTTGCGCCATATAGAGAATTGCAGGTTTCCACTGTTTCATAGTTGGGAAGAATGGGGATCTGTTTAGCAAATGACACGCTCTGCATTTTCTAAACTTAGCTGTCCATGTTATATCTGAACCGTCCTTGACTTGACAAATTTGAAGTTCTCATTTATCTAAGGGAGAGCTTCACCCTATATATTTGATGCTGCCATTGAATGAAGGTCATGCTGCTTTCTTTAGACTGATTTTCAGTTTTGGTAGCTTCAGGTCCTTATGTGCATAGAGCTAATAAGTGACATCCATTGAAGTAAAACCTATGTGGTTTTGAAGCTTATATTATAAGCATCTTAGGGTTAAAACAGTTTTGAATTGAGTCACTAGTTTATGAGTAATCTGCATTTAGGGTTTTTCCAGGAATTTGTTTACTAGTCAAAATTAGGGGTCCTAGTCCCAGTCCCAGTCCCAGTAGGTTAAATCAATGAGTGTATATAAATTTCCTTATTGGTAAAAGACAGTCGACTTTCATAATGCAATATTGATTTTTGAGTGCTGATGCTGGATTGCCTTACGTGTTCTTTTCAATTAGCTTTATTCTTCTTATGCATTGTGCATTAGTATTATTCATAGCCCCTGAACAATCACAAAATTCTCTCTTTTTCTTCTCTCTTGTGTGACCCCAAATTATGCCATTCTCCTTACCTATTGAGACCCTAAAACTCCCATATATTTTCCCTTTCAAGTAGACATAAAAAACCTATCAAATCAGCCATGAACTTCCAAACGCAGTCACTATATAGAATGAAGCTGTTTGCTTCAAGAAAGTGGCCTAGCATTATTCCCCTTTGTTTCGAAAGTCAAAACCCTTGTCAATCTTTGAATTCTAATTATTTATTCTAAAAAAATTTAAATACATTCACAAATTTCCCTAATCCCAAGCCCAACAAAGCACATGTAGACAAATTCCTTAAATTTTTCTTACTTCAATATGTCATCATTTGTTATGCTGTAAACTGGATTACTTCTGATAGTTGTAATGTAATCTGTACAGTATGGAATTGGTGGACATTGTTTCAAACTTTGGAACAACATTAACTGGCTAAGATGGACAATAACCTTTAAACATCTTTGTTCTGTTACCATCACAGCATGCATTGATGCATGCTCAATTTATTAAATGACAATTGAGGCAGCAGAGGTATCAGCTCTTAAAAGGCAGGTGGCACTTTGAATGACTCTTTTGAGAATATTGTTCCTAATATGCTGATAGACTTTGTATAATATGTTTGAACCACCTTGGTGAAGGCTCAAAACATTGTGCCCAACCCAGGCCCATTAATTATTATTCTTAAAAAATAAAAAGTGCATCTGGATCTTAAATCTTTTCTTCTTGGATTTGTTTTGTCCTGCTCAAATGTATGCTTCTTCCTCTTTCTTTCTGTTCCTTGCTTGAATTCTTTTTTTTTTTTGGTTTTGTTGAATAGTTTTTGGATAAGATTAAATAAAATTGAATTATAACATATGAGTGTACTCATTGGCTTTTGATGTTTGAACTCAATATCTTGCCAAGAGTCTCGCGTAGCTCTATTGGTTGATAGCTTTTGATTTTCCAATGGAGACATCTAAGATTTAAATCCCTCAACCCCAACTGTTGAATTAAAAAGAAAAAAGGTTTGGACCCAAGATCTCACTCTCCATTCTATTATTGTTGAAAGAGGATGTGCTATTTGAGCCGGAGTTCATTGGCTTCTTTAACTCTTATAAATTATTCCATTATCACTTAATGTGGGAAATTTTCTTCTCTCTCTCTAGGTCATTCCACGTGATGTGATTGATATAGACAAAGGGGGAGATTCTGCTGATGTAATGTTCATTGATGGAAAAGTTCACACAAGGAACAAATTGCGGAGCAACAAAGGGAAGAAAATAAAAGATGTTTCTGATGTTTATGGTGGTCATCAAGCTAAGGTTTGTGATTAATGTTTTAAATATGTTTTAGTTGCTGATTTGTGACTCATATATATATATATATTATGACTAAGCAGTTTCATTTCTAGAAAACCAAAGGTGCAATTAGTTTAAGCACAACAACAGTACAAAACAACAGGACAAAAACTATCCAAACTCAACAACCCCATGACAAAAGCACCATAGGAAAAAAGCTAATAGACAACATCAGCTTAGAGTAGCGAGCCATTTGTTGCTCTGGTTTTAAGCTTGGATGTTGGAACGAGAAATACCCCAAAAGCAACATACAACTTTGTTAAGAATAGAATTACAAAGGTTCCATTGAGCTCTATTCTTGACTTTCATATTATTATTCTCACAATACCCTCTTCAGAATTTTTTATGCCAAAACTGACCAATAAGATTGGCTTCTCGCTACTCCTTTAGCAATCGCCTCATTTAGTGCTTTGACAATAATCTTTCCATTCACCTTATTAAAGGTAATGAATTGCAAGCTTGTAAAGGTTTTCTGATCTTTTTGAAACAGAGCACTCTAATTCTCTGCATGCGCATTAATGGCTCAAGAGGAAAGGCTAAAATTTGGACTTTCATTTGGGCCTTTGAAGCTCAAAACTTGGAGATTAGACTAGACTGACATCTATTTTTGCTTTTACCATTCATATTATGCCTAATGAGTTGCATCTTAGCATGATTAAGAAGGAATTCCAGTTCAACAATATCGTCCCCAATTGTTTTTCCTACTTGTTTTTATTCGTAAGTGACACTCACCATCCTCATTGAGATTGAAACCCTATCTACCACTGGAAGCTCTTCATAGCTAAGTTGTCAATATCAAATTGTAGCAGCTGGCTAAATCGGTACAAATTCCTGAAACATACCTGAAACATACCGAATAAAATACCGGCATGCATTGGGGGAGGTATGAGTGTTTTGCTCAATATAAGAAAAAAAAATATTAAAAAAATGGAAAGGGGTTGAAACATGGGTAATATGTTGGGTTAATATGCTTGGGCTTATAAAATACATAGATTTTAAATTCTATGTTTATATATATATAGTGATAACTTAAAAATGGTGCACAGTTATTAATTAGTATTGAAATATTTTGTTTCCTTAGTGAGACTAAAACAACATCTGGGTATTGACAACTTTGCTTTATGGTTCAAGACCTTCATCACTACATCGAAAACTCTCTTAGCAAAATTAGTTTTTGCAAATTTCTGAACATTCCCTGCTTGGGAGATCACTAAACAAAAGCTCTTGTTTGTGGAGCAATTCCAACTCATCCCATTGTTTTATAGGTTATTCATTTGATCAGGGAACATTTGTCTTATTGATTTGTGCGCATCCTCCACTGACTGGTTAGCTTTTGGGGTTAATATTAAATCTTTGTGAGGATCAACTATAGGGGATTACCAAGAATGCTTTGACGAGTGACCTTATCCACCCCCCTATTGAGTAAAACATTAATAGAGCCAAATGTAAGAGTCAAAAAGGAAAAAAAAAAAAAAAATTTCAAACACCTGTATTTTAACTTTTAAGTTACATTTAAAATTTAAAACACCATACAAACTTCACTCTTTACACTAGAATGAATACTCCTAAATTTCTAATTGATCAATGCTCAATTCCTTTTCGTTTCACCTGAAATGCAGGAATATTCCATTGTAGAAGATACTAATTGAGTTATAGAGTTTTTGATATGTAATGATAATATTAAGAATGTATTATTTGATTTTGAATTAATAATTTAATATTTTGTTATATATATATATATATAAAAGACTGAAACCAAAATATTTGATTGATTCCGATGTATATATCGGAACGGAACTTGACAACTTTGGTTTTGACTTTTGAGCCAAAACAAAGAAACTTCTTGTTTATTTTGTTTTCTTAGTTATTGGGAGAGCCATTTCTCATTAACAAAACTTTGGATTGACTAAAAGTTCAAATGATAATTGCCTTAGAACAAAAATCGTCAGCATATTGGTAAATTTGCTGACATGTTAAATTTGCTTCCAAATGGTATAAATGAAATGTGACTCAAAAGGGGCTTTTAATTAAGAAACTTGGATACATTATACAAATGTATATAGTAGAGACTACCTTAGATTGTACCTCAATTTAATGTCAAAAGTTTATTCCTTTTTTGATCACGCGAAGAATAAATAAAATGATTATTTTCAAAATCCCGATTAATCAAGATCTTATCACAAAAGTCTTCTACTATCTTATTCCACCACTATTCCAAAAAAAAAAAAAAAAAAAACCCTTATCGTAAACCAAAATTTCTCCATATATATATATATAGATGTGGGGTCCACTTCTAAAACATTTTAAGTCGCACGTGGACATCTCTCTAAGGTTAGTACTATATACGTATAAAAAAATCTAGCCATTAGAAAAACAAGGTTCTACCAAAAAGGAAAACACGGTAAGCAGTGGGACCATCTAAGGTAGATTCTTCCATTCCTTTGACAACAGCCGTTTGATTGGTCCTCTGACGTACTCCAAAAATTTGATGCAACGGCTGATATCGCATTACACTAGTCAACACACAACGTTGGACTGTTGGAGAATTAGAGGAAGTTCTTTCCCTTTACTCCTTTGGCTTGCCCCCCAAGTTTGGCTTCTGTCCGGTACAGCCTCCTCATACTCATCACTCACCTTCTTAATTATGATCATGTCACATCTATGTAATTCTTTATTGTTAATGTTACACCACCATGTTTGAAATTTTTTTTTCAACTTTGATTTATTTAACTATATTTTTAAAACCTCTCACTTTTTTTTTAGTGTACAACTTAATTTATGCTGCTTCTTAATATTTTTTTTATTACATTAATATTTCATATTGATGAATTTATAATTTCTTTATTTTTAGTATGTATGCCAAATTTTTTTATTTAACTAGATCTTATTATTATCCTATATCCATGAATTTTTTTTAATGGTTTTGAAATATAAATATGAAGTATAAAAACTTTGATATTTTACAGTTATGAACTACGAAAGGTGTAAAAGACAATGTAAGCTAGTAGTAAATTTGAAAAAATGAAAAAGAAAAAAAATCAAATAAAAAGTAATGGATACTTAGGATACAAGAGGAAATTTATAGTGTCATTATAAGGAGGGCTTTAAACTTTAAATCTTGTGCCATTTTTTGATTTGGTGAGATGGCACCTCTTCAATTGTAGGTTTAAAACTCTATACCAGTAGTCTAGTAGTATGCTTTAAGTAAAAACTTATATGTAAATACAATAAAATATATAACTGATATCATTGAGTTATACTGAGTAACTTAAATAGAGTTTTACCTATATAATAAATTAATTATTAATGAGCCATGATAAAAACATATTAAGTTTATGAAGTTATATATATATATATATATATATATTGAAAAGAGAGGGAGAGAGCTATTTAGTGTAAGTATGTATGACATATATAGTGTAGTGTGTATGCTTTATTATAGGACAAAACTTAGGTATAATACTTTAAATGTTGTTTTTTAGGTTTCCCTCTTAAAATTTAGCCATGTGGCTACTTAACTAAAAAATATACTTCCATTCCATGAAAAAAATTCATATGGTTGAATCTTAGGAAGGAAATCTAAGTACTGTATTTAAGTCTTGCCTTTTACTATATTATAAAACAAAATTATGATATATAACAAAAATAATTAAAAAAAATATTAAATAGAATTTTAAATTTCTTGAAATTTGGGTAATAGAGTTTTAGCTAGAGTAAACTAGGGGTGGTAATTTGTGTTCACGGGTCGGGGTTGTGTCGTATCGAGCCATAGGTACTTGGCTATATAAGTTGACTTGAATTCGCATTGTTTAGTAAACGTGTTAAGAATTTTCAACTCTAATTCGACCTATTTATTATGAATGTTGACCTAACATGTCAAGTTTAACTCGTTTAATTAACAAGTTATATAAAAGTCAACACAAATGACCCATCTAATAACCTATTTGATTAATAGGTCATATTTGACCTGAATAACCTATTATCAATTTCCATATATCTAAAATTAAAATACAATTACAGCCATAAATATAGTAATAAACATATAATTACAACAAAAAAAATTAATCAAAAGCAATAATTACAAAATTTAATACCTTTATAACTTAAACGGATACACATGTTGAACACGAACATGACCCGTTTATTAAACGGGTTAGTCGTGTTGACTCGAACCCGTTTAGTTTCAATCTACGACTTGTTTATAAACAGGTTAATTGTAGCGAGTTTGCGGGTTTTGTAAGATTTTGTCAATCTTAGAGTAAACAATTCAAAAATTTAATAATAACTAGCCTCATTGCACGTGTTTTGTGCTTGTAATGAGACTTTTTTTTAGATATATATATTTTTTTAATAGGAACTTGGGTAGGTTTTTATTTTATTTTTTAATAGGAACTTTGTGCGTGTAATGAGACTTTTTTTTTCTTTTTTAGAACATGGGATAGTTTTATAAGTATGAGTAGGTTTTTTGCTTTTAATTTTGGTTAATTTACAGTTTTAACTTCATTTTTATGTTATAGGAATAAAAATAAGTTAATTAAATTAGGGGTATTTTTAGAAATTAAAAATACAATAACTAAAATTTTGAATTCTCTTAATATATAGAGATAACTTGATATTTTGATGATAATTAAAAGTTTAATCTAAAAATAGTGTTATGCACATGTATACATAATTAGAATGAACAAAAATTTACCACCTATAGTTCCTGTATCCACTAGTGATTAAAAGTGATGAGTCATAAAAAAGGGGTGACGGAAGCGTGTGCATTTGTGGAATAGTCGAATAGTTTATACAAAAAGAGGTAAAAGCACCGGTGGTGTCGTCGCATTCTCTAGGGTGATTCTTTGTCAAGGCGCCAACGAAGCCAAAACTCTAACAAAGGATAATTACTCACAAATCACTCACTCTCTCTCTCTCTCTAAAATCCAAAGCGGACTCGACTGACTGTACTGTACTGTACTGTGGAGCTGAGAAAAAGAAAAGAAAACAAAACCAAACCATACCAAACTTAACCAAAACAAAAGCAAATAGTATTTATATATCTGATCTCAAAGCCAAGACACTAGCCCCAGCGCGCCGATTCAGTTACTTTCTCTCTCTGGGACCGAGCCGAGCCGATAAAAGGAGCCGCCGCCGCCGTCACCGTCACGCAAAAACCTCTCGCCTATAAAGTCTCTCTCTTTCTCTCTTGCCCTTTTTCACTTACTTTTGAAAACGCTCTCTCTCTCTCTCACTGACTATTTTTATTTTTGTAGTAACATTTTCTCACACTTTCCCTCACTTTCTCGGTCCCCAAACAGGAAGCGATTGATTTCCGGGAAAACATACTCCGATTTCATGGAGCCCGAAGTCATCGAAATCCCTCCCCCGATTTTCCGAACTCCCAAATTCCTCAAACAAAAACAGGTTTCCACAACCCAAACCAATTTTCTTTTTTCTCAGATTCTTGCTCCGCTATTTCTCTCAATCACTCGTTTTTATTTCGCGCACTCCTACATGATTCAAGATTCAGCTTTTTTTATATATATTAAAAAAAAAAAAACTTCATTTTCAAGTTTTAATCTATTCGTTTTTCGTTTCGGCTATTGATCATACTGAAATTATTTAAATTTTTTTTTTACTCTGATAGGTCTTTGTTAGCTTAATCTCGTAGTGATTAGCTTCTGAATTGCATGAAATTGATCGTGTGTGTGGGACTTCATTTGGACAGAGTAGAATCTCGCTTGCTTTGCAATATGGGGGACTTTAAATTGGTTAATCTGATGCAAAATTTCGGTTTCTAGGGTTTTTTTTTTGGTGGGTTGTAGCTAAATCTGTAAGTCTTTTTAATTTGGGTTTTTGCTTGTTTTGGAAGTTTTCATTCAAAGGAGTTTAGAGGCGAGTTAAAGAATTTCATGGTAGTGTTTTGTTGTTACGTGCAATGTTATATTGATGAATCTTAGTATAAATTAAAAAAAGAAAAAGAAAAGAAGATAGTTTGATATGCGGATGGGTTTTTCTTGCTGCTGAAGTGATTGTTGTTTGTGTTTTATATCATCCATTATGAATTCTATGTGTAGTTTTTATTTTATGAATGACATGTCATCTCAAACCCATTTAGATGAGCAATCAATTTTCAGTAACAATGGGTGGGCATTTACCTTCGGTTATTGTTACACCATCCTATAGTTGAATCCTACAAAATGTTTTGTTTGAAATTGAAATGGTTACATAGTCATTTTGACCAAACCTTGGAGTTCTGTTATTCCTAGCAGGTTTTGTGTCCACAATTTGTTGAAATTGAAATGTTTTGCACATTTCAGTCATGAGTTCTGACTCAATTGGTATCTCTTTCCCTTGTAAAAGCAAGGTAGAGGGTGAGGTCGTGGGTTGAAGACTCACCGAGTAGGCATGTAACTTACCAATAACCCACAAAAAAAAAGTTTTGCACATTTCAGTCATGAGTTCTGACTCAATTGGTATCTCTTTCCCTTGTAAAAGCAAGGTAGAGGGTGAGGTCGTGGGTTGAAGACTCACCGAGTAGGCATGTAACTTACCAATAACCCACAAAAAAAAAGTTTTACACATTTCATTCAGGATCTCTGTGGTGCAGTAGAGTCTGTCCCTTACTGTACATTTTTACTTCAAAGAATTCTATTCTACTCACTATTCTAGCAATTTCCTGGCTTCCTCCATATGGATTAATTGGAGGTTTCCACTCTTTCAAAGTTAGGAAGAATGGAATATGTTTAGCAAATGACATGTTATGCATTTTCTAAACTGGGCTGTCTTGTATATCTGAAACATCCTTGGCATGAAAATTTTAAGTTCTCTTATATCTAAGGGAGAGTTGGCATCCTGTATATTTGATGCAGCTATGGAATGAGGGTCAAGTTGCTGTCTTCAGACTGATTTTCACTTTCGGTAGCTTCAGTTCTTTATGTGCATAGTGCCATCACATGACATCAAATATAATTATAACATATGCATGTACTCATTGGCTTCAAATGTTGAACTCTTAAGACTTTACCCTCCATCCCATTATTGTGGGAAGAAATTTGAGTTAAACTTCATTGTCTTCTCTGATTCTTATTAATTATTCTGTTTTTGCTTAGCGTGTGTGTTTTTTTCCTCTCTATAGGTCATTCTGCATGATGTGATTGATATAGACAAAGAGGGGGATTCTGCTGATGTAATGTTTATTGATGAAAAAGTTCACACAAGTAAAAAGGGGAAGGAAATAAAAGATGTGGCTGATGTTTATGGTCATCATCAAGCTAAGGTTTGTGATTAACTTTTTAAATATTTTCTAGTTTCTGAATTCTAGTTGCTGATTCATGACTTATATAAATACAATAAACATCTAAGGTAGCTGTACTGTTTCTGATTCTTTGCTCTTTTTTTAATCAGGAAGATTTTGCTAATTATATTTTTGGTGCTGGTGTGGAAATGTTTGGATCAGTGAATGGGGTTGAGTCTTCTGAGATGCATAATTTAATCAACCTTGATGGTCATAGTTCTGATCTATCTTATGATGATAATAATGAGTATGCTGATTTTTTTCCGGATGATATCTTGGATGTTGATGAGTATGCCATTTTGCAAGCCCATTTTGATAGCATGGATATTCCTCCGGGAATAGAGGCACCAGTTCCTTGGTTGCCAGATTTTGCACAACATGAGAAACAACCAGTTACTGGAAGTAGTTCACACTATACGGAGTCACAAATGCACTTGGATGTTGTTGGTCCCCATGGCATAGACCCCTCTCTGCCTTCATGGTCAGAAAAGCCTGTTCACATCAACAAGAATCTAAATTCGGTCAGTGGTTCAAGTGTGGATTCTGTCGTTCACCCTCATTCAAAAGTTGGCCAAAATAAAAAGAAATCATCTGCTTCACACCATAGAGGGAATGCTTTGAATCTCCCACTTGGGAAAGAATCATCTAAATCACGGTGGTTTTTGGATCCTTTCAAAAGTAAGAAGAAGCAATTTGCTACAAGTAGTTCACCCAATTGTAGTTATGTAAAGAAATTGGATGCAATGAAGCTCCCTTCTGGAGCTGAGCCATCCTTTTGGGGACATCATACTCCTGAGAATGTAAAGAAGCAAGTTAGTAGTAGTACATATTATCCAACTAACCCAGTGCATACAGATGCATTTAAGTATCCTGCTGGGGTGCATACAGACGCATTTAAGTATCCCGCTGGGGTGCATGCAGAGGCATTTATGTATCCTGCTGGGGGCCATACAGATCCATTTAAGTATCCTGCTGGAGTAGAACCGCCCACACCCTTGTGGACGCCACCTTTGACTAACCATCCAGGTTATTATTTTCCATTTCATGGTTTACATGCTCCTCCTGAAGATGTGGAAGAGTTCCCCTGGGTTCCGGATTCTGCCCAAAATCAAAATAATGTAGCTGCTGATGGTAGTTCAACTTTCGCAATTGAGGCAATCTCTGGTAAGGACAAAGATGAAATTTTGAGGAGGTTCCAACTTTTTAAACAATTTGATACTGTGGAAGACTATTCGGATCATCACTATACTGGCTATGGTTCTACCACAAAGCAGGTGACTAGGTTTAGATGATGCATTGCTTGCCTTCTTTTTTCAGTCTCTAGTTTTAAATATATCTAAATTTAGTTTTCGTTGCCCGTTTCTTACAGCCATCAAAGACTTGGGCAAAGAAAATTCAGGAGGAGTGGAAGATCCTGGAGAAGGATCTACCTGGTGAGCTTTTATTCTTCTCTTTTTTAATGTAATGGCTGCAACTTTTTTCCAATACGAAGCCTTTATTTTGATCAAACCATTGGAAATAAATTTGTCGTTGATAATAGTAGCCTTAAACTCTAAATTTGCAAAGCATAGCTGTAGAAATGTAGTGGGACATTAATGGATTTGCTGTCTGCCCCTCCCTAATGCACACCTTTATTTTTCCCTAAAATTTTGTAATTCATTTTTTTTTTCCCAATAGATACAATATTCGTTAGAGTTTATGAATCAAGGATGGATCTTTTGAGGGCTGTCATCGTTGGAGCAGAGGGTACTCCCTACCATGATGGTCTCTTCTTCTTTGATGTTTTCTTCCCTTGTGGTTATCCTAATGTACCACCGGTATGTGATTGAAGCTTTGAGTGCTGGCAATATATTTTCTTTATCTTCTGCTTTACATCATTGGTCTGAATACTGTAGAACTTGTATATGCCAGAATGTCTACTACCACTCTGGTGGCCTTCGACTCAATCCTAATCTGTACAATTGTGGGAAGGTATGCCTGAGTCTACTTAATACCTGGTCTGGTAACAAGAATGAGAAGTGGATCCCAGGTGTATCGACCATGCTTCAAGTACTTGTCTCCATACAAGGGTTGATCTTGAATACAAAGCCCTATTTCAATGAGCCTGGATATGCACATATGAGTGGCTCAGAGTCTGGTGAAATGAGGTCCCAGCAATACAATGAGGATACATTTGTTCTCTCACTAAGAACAATGATGTACACAATGAGGAGGCCACCAAAGGTAAGATTCCATTTTTTTGATAGGTAATAAAGTTTTAGTAAGAAAGAAGATCACTTTATGCTCACTATGATGAACACAAAGTGTCTTAAAAAGTACATCATACAGAAAAGGGAAAGAGTCTTCGAACTCTAGAAAAGAATAACAATGATTAAAATCCCACACTCTAGACCAATCAAACAACATTCGTATTAGGACTAATTGGAGGTGCTACTGAGATCTCTCAATTCCATTGATTATGCCTTGTTCATTCTTTCCACATTTTGGATATGGTATCATTCATTGCATCCTGAAATAGATATAAATTTCAATTTCAATTTAACAATTATAACCTTACTACATAACTTTACATTAATTCATGCAGATTCCTGTTGAGGTTGTTAAGTATTTAATTTTAAACGTCAGTGAATGTTATACTTCTTGAAGTCCTAGCAACCAACCATGTTATGTGTAATAATTTAGTGTATAGGGAATTTGAGAAGAAGAGATATAGTGGAGTCATGGTTAACTTTTCCCCATTCAATATGATATGATGTAATTTCTAAAAATGTGGGCAAATGCTTTTTATTTATTTATTTTAATACCCAGTAATGGGGTTGGGCTGTGTTCTTTTCTCCAAAGCATTCTCACCTAAAAGTCCAATCATATCCCAAATGCATTACATATCTTGTTGTGGTAGTTTGGAGAGATTGCATTTTTTGGTATTAATTTACTTATGAAATAGCTTTTGTGCATGGACTCCATGATTGCAATTTGTACTGGAAATATTTATGCTTATGATACTGTGGAAACAATGCAGTTTTTAAATGTAGATGGTTATTTATTATAAAAAAGAAAAAGAAATTAATGTGGTCTTTGACTCTCTGTGTTATACGGGACACTAAATCATTCAAGCATTATATCTGACATTAGATCACTCAAGCATTTCTGCTTTAAGGAGATGGTTTAGTACAGAGATCCAACTGATTGTTACAATATGTAAAATTAGATCCTTGACTGTTGATGATTTTCTAATTTTGTTCTGTATATCTTTTTCTTGCAACACTTTTTTTTTGTCCATAATTGATTGTTTTGAGTCTTGAATTTAGAAATAGATTGTAATGCCAATGAGCCTTGGCTTTGATCGCAATTCCTCCTGTAATAAAGGGATGAAGGGTGAGGTTATGCTGTTATGGGTTCAAGAACCATTGTGTAACTTACCTATAAAAAAATAAATACTAAGCATGTTGTGTAGCATTACTCTTAATTTATTAGCGTTTAGGGATTCACAATGATCTTTTTGGTTGTTTTGCTGCATCATGACCATTGACAATCAAAAAGTTCTATAACTTTCAAATTCGGTCTTTAGTTTACATGTGAATTATGGTTTGATTTCATCCATTGTACACACTTGGAATAGTTATTTATGGAAATGGTGCTTTCTGTACTAGGCTTATATGAATTGTGTGTGTGTGTGTGGTTTTTTTATTATTTGGGTTTTGGGGGTGGGGGGGTGGTGTGGGGGATGCTTTTTTGGCAGCTTCTGAGGATTCAACATCTAATTCTGAGTCATGTGTGGCTGCAGCATTTTGAGGACTTTGTTTTGGGGCATTTCCGAAACCGTGCCCGAGATATTCTGGTGGCATGCAAAGCGTATATGGAAGGTGCTCAAGTAGGATCTCTGGTCAAAGGTGGGGTGCAGGATGTTGATGTGGGTGACAGGAGCTGCTCAAAGCGGTTTAAGGATTCTTTGGCAGGCTATGTGGATATGCTTGTCAAGGCATTTACCCAAATTGGAGCTGAGGGCTGTGAGATGTTCCAGTCTCCTGGAATGAACGGGAACAAGCGTTTCTGTGGTATGCCTAAGGCTGCAACATGAATACTCTTGATGAAAGACTGATTGAGACTTGACACAAATTGTTTTCCATCCTTGACATGCAACTTAGGTTTCTAATCCTATTTTGAATAGTTTTGAGATAAATTATAGAGTATCATATGTTCATACCTTGAGGTCGCAGACATAATTTGGGATACTGTATATAGCTGCAGATATGAATGGGCTTAAGAAGTCTCTGTCATCTGTTTTAGGATAAAACCAGATCCTTCCCAGTAAGTTACTTACAGGTTTTGGTTTCTATCTTGAATAGACTTCAATTCAAAAGTTTTTATATTTATACTCCTAGGACACACTTACAAGAGATTGCACATATGTCTAGATATTGTCAGGTATGTCTTATCCTCCATCAGTGTTATTGTCTAAACCCTGACTACATCCATGGATGGCACAAGATTTATCACGTAATTTTTACAGATTAAACAATTTAACTCTTTAATTTATCTTGATTTGAGTATTACTTGGGGTGTTACAAATTTTACGACAAAGAAGTTGAATTGACTAGTCGCTTAGTTCTCAATTCTCGTTTATCTCACATCCACTTTCAGTGAATTTGGAGGGTGAGCTAATGGAATGCAACTTGTAGATACCATACATTACACTAAGCAGCCCCATCATAAATGATCTCTTCAATTTGTAATTTAATTGCAGTGGAGTCCATGGTACCCCTAATATCATTTTTTCTTTATGATGATATAATATCATGGTATGCATAAAATACATGTTAAATTAGTTTTACAAATCTATCCATACAAATTGTGAAGTGGCTGATCAAATATCATTGAAGGATGTTTGGAAGATACAGTGCAGGTGTATAGCATGGATTGAATGGACTAAATCTTCTGGTTGTGTGAACTGTGAGGCCACAATTTTAGTGGTACTTGCCTTTATGTTTTCTCACTCAATAAATCATTCCTATTGTTACGATAAAGGTTTAAGTGCGAAATGAATCATTTATATAAGCTGCGGGATTCTTTGTGTCAACTCCAGGCTCATTGATAATTTATGACAGCTTCTTGTAATAAACTGTGATTGTTGGGGTCTTCTAAGTCATTTACTGTTGCTATTAGGGGTCTTTTTAGTTCATTGAATCTTTTAATCTTAGCCCAATTATTGGATGGTGTTGTTTTCTTCACCCATACTTGAATTCCACGTAAAGTGCTGAAGGCATTTTTCCATGTAAGGCTTTTGTCAATTAGTCAATTGATAATTTTTAGCAACTTCGCGTAGCCCATCCACGGCCCCCCATAAGTTATACTCCTATCTTTTTATTATTTCGATGCAATTAAATTAGTATGGAAGGAATGATGGATTCTCCAAACACCAAAAACAAAAAAAAAAAAAAAAAAGGAAAAAAAGAGTCAAGAATTTGGATGATATGCATTCAATTATAAAATCTTGTATGAGTGATGACTAGGGGTGTCCAAGCTAACCCAGGAACTGACCCACCCATCCAAATTGCCCGGACCGACTCGAAAACTGGCTGACCCGACACCGGTGACGGTTGGAGATAGGTCTCCGCCACCAAAAACCGACTTAAGCGGGTCGGATGGCGGGTTTTCTTCTTCAAAACTCGATATACTCGATCCGACAGACGAAACCTATGAAAGAAGGTCGGAGTTCCTAGATCCGTTTAGATTCTTCAGTATTCCGGTGAAGGTTTGGTAGTTTTTGGTTAGATTTGGTGAAGATCTAGGTTTTCTTGCTTAGATTTGACGGTGAGATGAAGATTTTGCTCGGATTTGCGTGTGCTTTTGCTTCGATTTTTCTTAGATCCGGCGATGAGAAGAAAATTTTGCTCAAATCTAAACTTGATGTGTGGGTTTTTGTTTCGATTTTTGCTTAGATTCGATGATTTTTGCTCATATCTAAGCTTGATGTTGTGGTTTTTCTTTGATTTTTGCTTAGATCCGGTGATTTTCACTTAGATCTGGGCTTGATGTGGTGATTTTGAGCTTGATTCGGTGAAGATCCGGTGATTCAAACTCAGACCGAGGCCAACCGACTTGACCGTTGTCCACCAGAGACTGATCCAACTCGACCTAAGGTCGTCGACTGTTGGCGGCGGGTCGTTAAGCCGGTCACCCGATTCCGGTGGGTCGATTCCGGGTTGGGCACAACCTTGACCCGGACTGACCCGTGGACAGCCCTAGTGATGACAAGATTTGGATAGATTTGAAAATGTGGATTTGGATTTGGGATATTAAAATCTAAGTACTTTTGAATGTTTTGAAAAAGGGAAATGTGTTAACATCATTTTATAACATTTTCATAATAAATTCTAGGGGGTAAATTCTTATTGGTTCTAATTTGAATCCATCATTGAAATTATATTTTTGCCTACTATTGACAACTAATAACAATTTATCATTTAGGATTTGTTATGAAAATGTTGTGAAAATGTTGTGGATATAACATTAAAAAAAAAAAGTCAAGAATTTGGATTTGACAAATTGATCAAAATTAATTTTGAACTTTTAAAGTCAATGAATCTGAAATACTATCTCAAATCAATGGATTTGAAATCATGACATTTCAAATATATTGATTTAGAATCCAAATTCAAATTTCCAAATGCAAAACTAAATACATTTCATGTATTGCTCGCCCAATACTTCTTGAGGTATGAATGAAGCCACAAGCATAGTGGTCTCCACCTCCTCTATGTGACTATTTTCTCTCCAGAAATCCTTTTCTGCTCTTAAAGGCTGGAGTGCAAAATTAATTCTTTCTTTATAAGCAAGAATTCTTTGGTTCAGAGTAAGAGTCAATTCCAAGGTTTATTTTTCATTTTTTTTGGGTGAGAAGAAGTCAGTTAGTCAATTGATTTTTTAGCAACTTTGTGTAGCCCATCCATGGCCCCTTTATCTTTTTAACAAGGCTCATGTTAATGGAGTCCAAATTTTCCGTCTCACTTTTTCTGCTCCACTTTATACTCCACCAATAAAAACTTGCCACATATTCACCTAATTAATTAAATACTACCATTATTGACTTATTAATACTACCATTATTAATGGTAGTATTTAATTAATTAGGTGAACATGTGACAAGTTTTTATTAGTGGAATATAGAGTGGAGCAGGAAAAGTGGGATAGAAAATTTAGACTTATATTTAATGATTAATAAATGTGGGGCCCTTTAAGGTAATGATTAATAAATCATTTAAGAAAAATTTTATATCACTTTTATGGGAAATTAAAAAAGCTGTCAAAAAAAATATTTTTTCTTTTCTTATAAAAACTTTCATAAAATGGTTTATTAACAAATGCCTTTTCCATTTTAATAATAATCATACTATTCCAATGCAATTAAATTAGTATTAGCAATTTAGCACTCCCCCCCACCCCCCAAAAAAGAAAAAGAAAAAAAAGAAGATAGTATTAGTATGGAAGGAGCTTCTCCCCACACCACACCCCCCCCCCCCCCCCCCCCCCCCCCCCCCAAAAAAAAAAAAAAAAAAAGGTATGGAAGGAATAATGCATTCGATTTGCTTTTCCCAACAGCTCGTTGGATGGTGGGAAAAGTGTGCTAAATAGCATAAATTTAGAAACCATTTGCCAAATAACACTTGACCAAACTTATTTAGTTATGTAGCATATTTTTGGAACTTGAGTTTATCAAACTCGAATTCCAAGCATTATGTTTGATCAGATTACCATAATACTTAGAACTTGCGTTTGGTAAACTCGAGTTTCAATTAGAACTCAAGTTTGACAAACTTAAGTTTCAAAAAACATGCTACATAACTAATTAAGTTTGACCTAGTCCTTTTTTCTTATATATTTCCAAAAATCATGCTGTTTGGCAAAAAAGGAATTGGATGGTGGTATAGGATGGGTGACCACTTTGTCTTCTTCATGTCTTGCTTGTCTAGAAACCTATTTGGTAAATGATGTATCATATGTTTGTTTTTAGACTTAAAACATTTTGTAACAAAGTTTTTGAGATATAGAGCATAAAAACTCCAAAATTGAACGATTCTGGTTAACTTCCAGCAATTTGGAGATATTCTTTTTAATGAATTCATATGCCCAACAAGGTAATGCACACTTAGTCTATTATTAAACTCTTAGAGAGTTTGGTTGGCCGTAATGTAATGAACATTATAGTCACATTATATGGACGTGTTTGTAATTAGAACATTACCGTGTTTGGTTTGTTAAATTATACATAACTAGTAAGTTACCCATGCGATGTACGGATAATTTTTTGATATTTTATGTAAAACGATCTTGGATAACGTTGTATATATATTATAAAGAAAAAGTAAACTAAATTAGACTAAAGAAACATATACATTTTGAGATATTAAAAATTAGTTTAGTAACTTCACTGCATATTTGTAGCATTCTTAAGGTAAGATTATTATTTTTTTAAATCATGAAACCAAAAAAAAATGCAAAAGAGTAACGGGACCAAGAAAATCAACTAATTTGTGTTGTGTTCATATGTTTCATACTATGAAATAAAGGTATGCCGAACTGTTTGATTGTCTTCCACTCATCAATAGTGCAACATTAAAACATGGTGTGGGCAAGTGTGTATGCGTATGTGTTATAGATGATTTAAAATTAAATCATGATAGAATATGGCTTTACATTACGCATCAAATATTCTCTTTACTTATATACCAAAAACAAAAACTAACTAATCAAATTACCTAAACTTAAATCATATTTAAGCTCCTAATTCAAAAAGAAGAAAAAAAAAAAAAAAAACCCGTAGGGGTTTCGGTGTCTTGATGGTGGTGGGAGGCTAGTATAACGGAGGTGGTCACCCCCTCAGATTCCTCTTTCTCTTTCTTTTAAATATTTTGTTAGTCTCAGGTCTTTTATTTTGGTAATAAATAGTGAAATAGTACATTTTATTTAACAATCTACAACACTTTTGTGTTTCTCTATCTTTCTCTAGAGCCTTATCTCGTTAGTTATTACTATTAATCCTTACTTATTTTATTTTGTTTTATTAAAAAAAAAAAAACTAAAACAATTGGTATGCTAAAAGACATGAAGAATAGTGAAATGTGTGGTGTAAGTTTAGAAAATTAATGAGATAACAGTAAAATAAGTTAATGCGAACTTTTCGGTAATAGTAAAAAAATAATAATAATAATAAAAAATTAATAAAAGAGGTAAAAAAAGGCTAAATGCAAAATTAGATTGTCACTTGGCAGGACCTTAGGCACTCTCGCATGAGGTCTCTGCTTTTATATATATATATATATATATATTGATATTACAGTAATCTAAGATTATTTCCACATTATGGTAATGTCATTGCCTTTATTAAATGAAGATAATCTTTGAAACGGAATAATTTATCCAATTGACAAAATTTTCCAGACTAATAAGTTCTATTTACAACATAGTCCTAGATTTATTTCAATTTTTTGGACATATTTGAGATTTTGAATCTCTTAAGGAACTGAAAAACCAAAAAACAAATGATAATATTTCCACTTTTCTTTCACCTTCTCTCATCCTCTCACAACTTTCTCTTAGCAGCCAAATGGAGATCACCTATGGTTTGTTTGGTTGGGAGGATAGACAATTGAGAGGGGGTGAAAAAGTGGGAAAATAGAAGAGATTGTAGTTTTCTCTCAATATGTTTGATTGAAGGGGTGAAAAAGTGAAGGGATTGAAAATTTTTTTGTTTGGTTGAGAAGAAAAGTGAAATAATAGAAAATGTAGTTTGTATAAATTTACTATCATACACCTCTATTACATTTAAAAAAAAAAATCATTCCTATTGTTATAATAAAGGGTAAAGTGTGAAATGAATTATTTATATAAGCTGTGGGATTCTTTGTGTTTACTCCAAGCTCATTGATAATTTGATTCTCAAAAAAAAGAAAAAAAAAAAGAAAAAGCTCATTGATAATTTACGATAGCTTCTTGTATTAATCTGTGATTGTTGGGGTCTTCTAAGTCATTTGCTTTGCTATTAGGGGTCTTTTCAGTTCATTGAATCTTTAAATCTTAGCCCAGTTAATGGATGGTGTTGTTTTCTTCACCTGTACTGGAATTCGAGAATTCTAGCCTTTTGCCCTTATTTTTTTTTAAAAAGTTTAGCAATATATCCCTATTTTGAAATTATTTAGGTTCATGTCCTTGTTTTGAAACTTGATTGATTTAAAACCGAGTTATGCCAAATGAAACTTAAGGAAAAAAAAAAAATTGTGGAACTTGAGTTCATGGAGCTCGGGTTCCATAAACTTGAGTTCCTTGAGTTCCATTTTTTTTTTTAAAATAAATTTTTTAAGTTTGATCGCTCAATACTCAATTTTCTACAAATCGAGTTTTACATTTAAACTCGATTTTGAGAAAATCGAGTTTCAAAACATGGATATGAACTTAAGTAGTTTCAAAACGGGAACATATTACTAATTTTTTTTTTATAAAAATAAGGGTAAAATGCTAGAATCTCCACTGAAATTCCATGTTAAGTGCTAAAGACATTTTTCATGTAAGGCTTTTGTCAATTAGTTAATTGATACTATAATTTTTTAGCAACTTTACGTAGCCCATCCGTAGCCCTATAAGTTATACTCCTATCTTTTTATTATTTCGATGCAATTTGATAGGCCACAAACTGAATGACCCATTGTGATTAAACTAATTAATTAATTAGCCAAGTTATTAATTAATCAATTTATCATGTAATTGCGTGGAAGCACAAACAAATTACTAAAAACTAAATATGCAGCAGAAATTAAATGACACGGTGATTTGTTTACAAATGGGGAAAAATCTCGCGGCAAAAACCCTACCGGGTGATTTTCAGGTCACTACTTCCAAAACTCCACTATTATCAAATCAAGCGGTTACAAGTAAAGGAATCCCAAATACCTTACCAACCTACAGTTGAATCCTTACCCTAATACCCAATTGGACTTGATCTGTAGCGATAGTTCCCACCTTTGATGCACGGCTCACAAGTACGTGACTAACCAATGCGCGGATCCTAGTACGCGACTTCAAATCACCAACTTAAGGAGGAGAGGTTGGCTGCAAAGTTCTTCAATTCATCCTACACGATGAAGATCAAGAAGATACTTGGTCACAAAACCCTATGGTGCAAATACACAGCAACTTCTTCAGAGAAGATGAACTAGGTCAAGAACTTCGTCTTTTGATCACAATTTGCTTGAACAGAGATTGCTCAATGCTTTTGCAACTTGTGTCACCCTTGACGGCTCTTAAAATAATCCTTTTATATGTTTAGGGTTTGGAGAAAAGAAGGCCTAAAAGCATATTCATGGATCCCAAGAAAATCAGATCAGAAAATCTGAAATTATAAATCTCGACAGATAGCAGGTGTCAAGGTAGCTATCGAGCAAGTGTCGAGCTTTAATGAATTTGCACTTTAGCTTGCTTTTTCTTGGATAGAGTTCATGACTTCAACACTTGACCTTGAAACCTTATTTCTTGAAGTATTAAAAACACCTAGAAGTACCCAATTACAAGTAGAGTGCGTTTTGTCAAAAGATTTAGCCAATTTACATAAATAATTGACATATGTTCTTAACAAGTGAAAACACATATGTCCCAACAATCCCCCCCTTTGGCAATCCGTGACAAAACCACAATAAACAAATGATCATATGAGAGAAGTCATAAATCACTAAACTCATATTCACTTGTTGATACAATAAAATCTATCCTAACAAAAACTCTTGAAAAACTTTGCAAGAAAAGAGTTTATGGCAAGTAGACTTTGATAACCTGTATTTCTGAAACACTTTAAACAAAACTCATCAAGGCATCTTGTATGAAACATAAATAATAGATTGCATACAAGTATAATGAACATGTATATAAAGATAGAGAAGAAACAACACATGAAGAGAGAGGTGAAGGAAACATACATCCACACATATAAAGAAGTATGAGTACAATGTATGTAAAAAAATGGTCAAAGGACCTCATATACAAGATCAATGTATCTATAAAGAATAGAAAAGAAAAGATATATCAAAACCTCACTACATCCCTCAAACTATTAACACTCCCCCTATAAAAAATGTCCTATACTAACTCTCCCCCTAAGATAATTACTCTCATAACCCAAAACTACTTCCCCTTTTTGTCACGAGTGACAAAGGGTAGAGTGTCATGTAGACATCTCATCAGTAGAGCTAGCATCTCCATCATTATCATCATCATCATCCTTATCCTCAGAATCTGAAGCTGCTGGAGTAGGTGGTGAAGGAGTAGCCTCTGGAGCAAAACCACCCATGGTCGCCTGCCGTCGTGCAATACGACTAACATGAACATTCACCTGATACAACTCAGCGGAGAGTGTATCAAGGCGAGTGTCTATGCACTGCAGCAGCGCCATAATGTCTCCTAGAGATACATCGCCCGTAGAGGAAGAAGGAGCAGATGTAGATGGAGCTAATTTGGATGGAGCCGAACAGGAGGGAGGAGCGGAATCCGTTTGTCGCAACCTAAACTGCACCTTACTACGTTTTATGGTAGCAACATCTATGGCACATATGTGTGTGAAGTGGTTGGATACAGGAAAGGGAATAGAAAAATGGCGTAAGATCCTCGTGATAACGGAAGGAAAGATGAGCTTATCACGGGACGCCGAATCAAGATGAACATCTATGATAGAAAGAATAAAGTGAGAAAGAAAATCTATAGTAAGATGCTTTAAAAGAGATAACAAAAATCGAGCACGAGACTCTGTGATAGAGTTATAGTGAGAGAGAGGATGGAGTACAAATGTCATCACCATGTTTAGGAATCTAGGACCTTTAGCAAAAGGCCTACATGATGTGTATTGATGCTCACCGTAATCAGCAGGGTGTTGACAAAAAGTAGAGATGAGCTCATCTTGGGCCACAGTTCTCAGACGCTCACAAGAAGGATAGTCAGGAAATTCTATCCTAGGAACCCTAAGCATATCCGTAACTAGCTGCGGTGTGACAGGGATGCGTGTACCTCGAACGTGAGTGAAAAAGAGAGATATTGAAAGATATATTCCGTGCATATTGGAGTAAAACTCCTGAATCAGCACGAGAGGACAACTGATCGGGACGTCACACAGTGACTTCCATCCCCTACTGTGAATGACAGAGGGAAGGTCAGTGTCGGTGAAGTCCGCCAGAATGACTTGGCGTTTCGAATGAACACCTCGCCGAGAAAAGTTCTCTGTAAATGTCTTGTGGGCATCTTCATCACGGAACCAAAGGTTAAGAGGAGCAGAGTCAGAAGAAGAGGAAGCTCCAGAATGCTGAGGGTTTCGAGCATGAGTGGATTTACGTTTGGGTGCCTTAGACATTACTAACGTAAAAGAATGAAAAAGAGATAGAGAGGAAGACAATAAAAAAAGTCCCAACATAGTTCAAATAGATCAAATATGTTGAAAAAAAGAACGTATGCATGGGAATGCATGAGCATGTAACATGCAAATCAAAAGGCATCATGGGCTCAGCCCAATCCAATCCTACTAGCACACATCATATAGCATACATCTAAATGCATGTAAATATCATTCTAATGCACATGGAATGCAATGTATGTCATTTTGAAAGCATTTAAGTGAAAACCCAACCTAAAATTTTAAGAAAAACTCATCAATTTTGAAAAACCCCAAAAATTTTCAAAAATCCCAAAAACTAGGTTTCAAAACATGAAATGCATGAGAAAGGGGGGGGGGGGGGAAATGAACTTACCAAGTGATTGAAACCAAGAGAAGACCGAAAATGAAGTGGGCTTGAAGATTTGAGTGAGAGAAAGTTGGTTGGGAGATGAAACGCCTCGGACAGATCGAGAGAGATCGAGAGAATGAGAGAAAAATCGCGAAAAATTCTTATATAGACATTTCAGTAAATCTCGACAGCTGAGGTGTCGAGAGGTATCGAGGAAGCTGTCAAGGAAGGTGTCAAGGATTTGGCCTTCGATAGCTTCAAGTGTCGAGAATTGTCGAGGTGCAAGAACAAATTCAAAGAACAGAAGCTCGATCGATCGACAAGGTGTCGATGAGACAGGAACTTTCTCGATCAATCCACCAGGTGTCGAAGAGGTGTCGAGATTGCGATAAGAAAAAGGCTTGAGAAGCTCGACAGATGACTAGGTATCGAGGAGGTGTCGAGGAGGTGTCGAGCCAGCAGTTAAAAACAGTTTTTTGAGAAGAGAAAAACACAGACATGAATGCAATCCAACATACACCTCAACCAAAGATCCAATCAACATTTTAAACTTTCAAAATCATCTCTCAATCAAAAATTTAGCACATGGATCCTTAAAAACACACACACACATACAAAATAAGTCTAACCAATTTTATTTTTCAAAAATAAGTTAAGATAGTTTAGTGAGTATACATTAGCACATGTAAAACTTTTGTGATGGACAAATCACATTGTACCTGCACATGTATTAAAAGTAGTAAAGACTATTGCGTGTTGTGTGTGAAAAACATCGCAAGATTGCATATGTGTATACATGTTATGACGATCTGAGATATGAGAAAATAACTTAACTCATACACAATCATAACTGTTTGATAGGGGCTATTACCTTCGAGGTACATCCTATAACTCTTATATCTCCTAGAATACACGCTTGCAACTATATTTAAAGCATTTTTTTTTTTATCTTTTTGTTTTTTAATTTTCTTTGCATATTTTCTTTTATTTTAGCATATCATACATGGGCATATAAAAGAGAGAAAAGAAATACCCAAGATGTTAAGTATTTGACATCGCACTTTTGCTATGCTGAAGCATATGAATGTCTTTGACACTGCACTTTTGCTATGCCGAAATATACAGCTGTCTATGACACTGCACTTTTGTTATGCCAAAGCATACAAGTGTCATTTATGATTGACGAGCAACAGTGGTGAGATGATTATTTATGCCTTTCTCTTAGGATTTTCTAGTCCTACCTGTCAAAAAGAGTGATATGAGTGTTAAGTTTAAGAGATAACTTAATCTTACTCATCACAAACAAGAGCCACAAAGCTCACTTGCTTAGTTGTGCATGGAGATGCTCATTTAAGTTACAAATGATACAAAGTTTAGAACTTTGTTTCAATGGCCATCCAAGGTACATAAGTACCAAAGTACACAAAACACACATTGTTTTTGTATTTTTCTGATTTTTCAATTTTTTTATTTTATTTTTATTTTAAAAACAAAAGTAAACAAAACTGAAAGTAAACATATAAAAACATGTAAAACAAAACAAAGCATAAAAACTAGGCTGACCCAAGAAAAATGCAAAACCCACAAGTAATGCAACAAACAAGAAAAGCAAAAAGGGAAAAGAAAGTGATGAAATTACTTAGAGTCCTTTTTCTTCCACACCTTGAAAGAACCTTTCCTTTGATTGAACCCTTGAACAGACGGTGAGGGGGAAGAATTGAAACCGTTTAAGTTCGAAAGAAACATGAGGGCTTTCAGAAGATCTCTAAGAGGAGCAAGAGAGGATTGAAGCTGATTTTGGCTTCTAGATACTATCATGCCGTTGCTCTATTGAGTGGCTAGCCACTTATAGCAATTAGGTCGAGTATGACTGGCAGCTCTACAATGATGACAGAGATGCTGCTCTTTTGTTTAGGCTTTTGAGAGTTAGCCTTCTTAGTCCTAGGGTTTTTAGCATCTTTCTTATCTTGATTAGGGAGTGCTCATAAGATAGATTTACCCTTGTCTAAGTTCTCACTAGCTAATTTAGTTTTAACATCAGTGTTCTCAATTTCAGTGTTATTAGCAGAAGAAACAAAAACAATATTACTAGTAGAAGTAGTATTAGAGAAAGAAAGACCATACCCTAAGCCTGTTTGATCTGAAGCAGTTTTCTGATTGCTAAGCATCTCATCAAGTTTTGCACTTGAAGTCCTCTTCAATTGAGCTCTAACTTGAAACAGCTCAGTTTTAAGCTTCTTGGTTTTCTCAACCAAAAAGTTGTTCTCAAATCTCAGTGCTCCAATAGTTTGATTCGCCTCATCAAACTTTGTGAACAACTCTTCACAATCAAGTTCCACATCACTGAGCTTCTTGGTGGCTAGCCTATACAATTTCTCATGCTTCTTAGAGAGCTTGTAAAGCTTCTCATAGGTTGAATGGATATCATCTTGATTGTCCATTTTCTCAAATTTGGACTCCACCAGTTCTTCTTCTTCATCCACTTCTTCAACAATCCCTTCAGTAGGATTGACTGTGGCAGTGAAGGCATTTAAGATTCCGTCATCCTCATTGTCGAAATCATCTTCGGGCTCAGTGTCACTCAAGGTTGTAGCAAGTGCCTTACTCTTCCCAATGATCTTGAGATATGTTGGGCATTCATACTTCATGTGACCGAATCCATGACATTCGAAGCACTTTGGTCTAGTCGGAACAGTATACTGACCGCCATCCTTAGTGTCCTTTTTCCCTTTGTCTTGGCTTTTAAACTGAGAAGAATTGGGTTGTCTGCAGTCCTTGTCGAAGTTCCTCCCATTGGCATTCTTCGTAAACTTCTTAAACTGCCTTGTAATGTAGAACTTCATCTTAGAATCTTCTTCATTAGAAGACTCATCTGTATCACTGCTCTTTGCCTTCAAGGCCATGCTCTTTGCCTTCAAGGCCATGCTATTGCCTTTACCCGTTTTGCCAATCCTAGATAATCCTAGCTCGTAGGTCTGCAAGTTTCCAACCAGCTCAGTCAAAGGAATTTTGTCAATATCCTTTGATTCTTCTATTGTAGTAATCTTGGCATGCAATCTCTCAGGTAGAGATCTGAGCATCTTCCTTACAACCTTGGGTTCAGGGATGGTTTCCCCAAGATTGAAGGCTGAGTTCACTATGTCCCTTAGCTTGGCATAGAACTCATCAAACGACTCATCCTCCTCCATCTTAATTTCTTCAAAGCTTGTAGGGAGCCTCTGAAGTTTTGAATCTTTGACAGCCTTTGTTCCTTCATAAGTTGTCTGGAGGATGGTCCAAGCCTCCTTAGAAGTTTCAGTTGAGGATATCTTCTTGAACTCCTCATTGGTGACTGTGCTAAATAGGGCATTTAACGCTCTGCTGTTGAAGTTAGCTGCCTTGATCTTTGCGTCATCCCAATCGGCTGGTTCTTCTTTTGGCTTGGTCCAGCCATTCTCTACAGCTTGCCACACATTTTCATCTAAAGATTGCAAGAAAGCTCTCATATGTGCTTTCTAGTATGCATAGTTAGTGCCATCAAATAGATGAGGTATAATTAATGACTGTCCTCTTTCCATGACAAGCAGGGGTCAATGGATCTACACAGCAAAGATTAAACCTAATCAGAGTGTGCCTGCTCTGATACCACTTGATAGGCCACAAACTGAATGATCCCTTGTGATTAAATCAATTAATTAATTAGCCAAGTTATTAATTAATCAATTTATCATGCAATTGCGTAGAAGCACAAACAAATCACCAAAAACTAAATATGCAGCAGAAATTAAATGACACGGTGATTTGTTTACAAATGGGGAAAAACCTCGCAGCAAAAACCCCACCGAGTAATTTTCAGGTCACCACTCTCGAAACTCTACTATTATCAAATCAAGCAGTTACAAGTAAAGGAATCCCAAGTACCTTACCAACCTACAGTTGAACCCTTACCCTAATACCCAATTGGACTTGATTTGTAGTAACAGTTCCCACCTTTGATGCACGGCTCCTAAGTACCTGACTAACTAATGCGCGGATCCCAGTACGCGACTTCAAAACACCAACTTAAGGAAGAGAGGTTGGCTGCAAAGTTCTTCAGTCCATCCTACACGATGAAGATCAAGAAGATGCTTGGTCACAAAACCCTGTGGTGCAAATACACAGCAACTTCTTCAGAGAAGATGAATTAGGTCAAGAACTTTGTCTTTTGATCACAATTTGCTTGAACAGAGATTGCTCAATGCTTTTGCAACTTGTGTCACGCTTGACGGCTCTTAAAACAATCCTTTTATATGTTTAGGGTTTAGAGAAAAAAAGGCCCAAAAGCATATTCACATATCCCAAGAAAATCAGATCAGAAAATCTGAAATTATAAATCTCGATAGATAGCAGGTGTCGAGGTAGCTATTGAGCAGGTGTCTAGCTTTAATGAATTTGCACTTCAGCTTGCTTTTTCTTGGACAGAGTTGATGACTTCAACACTTGACCTTGAAATCTTGTTTCTTGAAGTATTAAAAACACCTAGAACTACTCAATTACAAGTAGAGTACGTTTTGTCAAAGAATTTAGCAAATTTACATAAATAAGTGACATATGTTCTAAACAAGTGAAAACACACATGTCCTAATACAATTAAATTAGTATGGAAGGAATAATATGGATTCTCCAAAGACAAAAAAACAAAAAGAAAAAAAAAGTCAAGAATTTGGATGATATGCATTCTATTATAAAATCTCAAATGCTAATGGCAAGATTTGGATGAGCGGATTTGGATTTAGGTTATTAAAATCCAAATACTTTGGAATGTTTAAAAAGAAAAAAGTGTTATGTTTACAACATTTTATAACATTTTTACAATAAATTCTAAGTGGTAAGTTTTTATTGGTTCTAATTTGAATCTATCATTAAAATGACTTTTTTGCCCACCATTGACAACCGATAACAACTTGTCATTTAGAATTTGTTATAAAAGTGTTGTGAAAATTAAGGCAATGTTAGACTCAAAAACCTTTTATGAAAAACAAGTTGGAATATCCTTAACAGCAGGTTCTCGATTCCCTCACGAAATTTTTCTTTGTGTAATAATGCTTCAAAATCTTTAGAGCATTTGTTCCTTTAATGTGATTGGGTTGCACAAATTTGATTGATTGCCCCATTGCCTACAAACTTGATTAACTTGCCAAATATATCTATTATAGATTGGGTTAAGATTATTCTCAACCTAAAAACTAATTTGAGGTTGGATGATGATATTCTATATTTAGCTAAAATTTTTGCAAAATTTTCATTTTCTTTTGTAAATAGAGAGATCAATGTCCTTGTTCATCTCCTTGCCCAATAGTCTAGGCCAATTCTCATCTCCAATCTATCTCTTTCTGTTATGGAGGTTCTAAATAAAGATGGTTTCAAACCCAAACCTTTTTGTAATTCTAGTATTCAAAAAAGTAGTTTTTGTTAATAAAATTATGATTAAAAAAAAAAAAACTTAAAGGACAACTTGTCATTGACACTCAATCGTCCATTCAAATGACATCTTTAGTGTGAGGAAGAAAGGCAGGCACTTATCTGTTGCTCTTGAGATGAACTTGTTCAATGCAGCTATCTTACCGTTCAGGCCTTGTACCTCCTTGACAGTCTTCAGCGGTGTTAACTCCATTATGGCCTATATCTTCTTTAAGTTGACCTCAATACCTCTTTGGGATACCATGAACCCCAGGAATTTCCATGCCATCACCCTGAGCGCACACTTGCTTGGATTCAGTTTCATGTTATTAGACCAAAGGGTGTCAAATGTCTCTTGGAGGTCGTTCAAGTGGTTGTCCTCCCATATGCTTTTTACCAGCATGTCGTCCATGTAAACTTGCACATTCCTCCCAATATGATGTGCGAACATTTTGTTCATTAGCCTTTGATACGTAGCGCCCGTGTTCTTGAGTCTGAATGACATCACTTTGTAGCAGAACAGACCCTAGCTGGTGACAAATGAAGTCTTCTCTTGATTGGCCTCATCTAGCTTTATCTGGTTGTAACCAGAGAATGGGTTCATGAAACTTAGTAGTTGGTGTCTTGCTGTTGAGTCCACCAAGATGTCAATCCGCGAGAGAGGATAGCTATCCTTGGGGTAGGCCTATTTAGGTCCGTGAAGTTCACGCACATCCTCCACTTTCTATTGGCTTTCTTGACCATCACCATGTTGGCCAGCTAGTTGGGGTAGTACATTTCCCGTATGAAGTCTGCTTCTTGTAATTTGTGAACCTCATCAGCTATGGCTTTGTCTCGCTCTTGCACAAACACCCGATTTTTCTGCCAAATGGGAGAGAAAGAGTGCGACACGTTCAACTTGTGGACTATGATTGATGGGTCAATTCCGGGCATGTTCTCATGGCTCCAAGCGAACATGTCTTAGTTCCCCCTTAGAAACGTTGTGAGTGCTTGACGGATTGGTTGGCTAGCCAGAGTGCCTATCCTGGTTGTTTGTTCAGGCCTAGAATCATCAAAGAGTATTTCTTCCAACCTTTCCATCGGTTCTGCCATCGTCTGCTGTTCTTCTATACACATAGTCTACAAATGATTGTCCATTTCTAGTATGAAAATGTAGCATTCACGCGTCGCCACTTGATCTCCCCTTACCTTTCCTACTTCGTACTCGATGGGGAACTTGATCATCAAATGGTAGGTTGAGGTTACAGCCTTCCATGCATTCGAAGTAGGGCGACCTAATATGGCATTGTAAAAAGATGAACAATCAACGACCAGGAACTTGACATCCTTGGTGATTTGCTAAGGGTATTCACCGAATGTCATTGGCAAGGTGACTGCTTTTAGGGGATACACCCTCATTCCTCTGAATCCTACGAGTGGTGCGTTGGTTGGAATCAGTTGTTCTCTCCCAATCCTCATTTACTGGAATGCCAGATAGTATAGGATATCAGCAGAGCTCCTGTTGTCCACAAGGACTTTGTGTGTGTTATAGTCCTCTACACGTATTCTGACCACAAGTCCATCGTCGTGTGGGTGTTGGAGACGCCATGCATCTTCCTTTGTGAATCCAATTACGGGGTTGTCGATACGTGCCATCTTTGGGACAAAACCCGTTAGTTGGACATTTTGAACCATCCGAAGGGAGGTCTTGCGGGCCTTCTTGGAAGAATTGGAAGTTTCATTGCCCCCTATAATCATCCTTATGTCTCCCAAGGGTGGCCTAGGACACTCGTTTTCTCTCCGGGCATGTTGCTCTTGAGGTTAGTCCATCCCTTCCTTACCGATGAACCTCTGCAACTTCCCTTACCTGACAAGAGCTTCTATCTGCTGCTTTAAGTAATAGAAGTTGGATTTATCATAATCGTGATCGTGGTGGAAATGGCAGTACTTGTCTTTAGACCTTTTGCTAGGGTCTCCCTTCAACTTGCCAGGGAATGTTAGGGCTCCTTCGTCCTTGATCTGCATCATGACTTGATCAATTGGGCTGTTCAAAGGGGTGAAGCTTGTGAATCTTCCGGTGGGAGGCTTGGGGCGTCTATCTTCCCTTTTATCTCTTATCCTGGCTATCTTGCACCTTCTATCCTGCTGCTTCCTCTTGCATTTCTCTCTTCTTAGGCTTCTCTTTGCGACCTAGTAGGGTGTCTTCCACGTTCATGTACTTAGTAGCCCTGTAGAGTACATCCGACATAGTCTTTAGGTCATTTTTGAATAATATAGAAACTTACCCTTCTGTAGCCCATTTGTGAATGCTGCCACGAGTATCTTATCGTCAGCTTCATCGATTGAGAGGGCCTCTTTGTTAAAGCGAGTTATGTAAGACCTCAACGTCTCGTCCTCCCATTGCTTAATGCTTATTAGGCATGTAGTGGACTTCTTGTATTTGTGTCTGATAAAGTGTGAGGCAAGCAGGGTGCTCAACTCCTTAAAGGTACTAATGGAGTTAGGCGTCAACCTGCTGAACCAAACCCTTGCGAGGCCCTTCAGCGTAGTGGGGAAGGCACTGTACATGATTTTGTCTGTCATTCCTTGTAGGTGCATCAGGGTCTTGAAAGACTCCAGGTGATCTAGGGGATCCTTAGATCCATCATAGCTCTCCACCTGCGACATATGAAACTTCGGTGGAAGGGGGAATGAAGTGACAGATGCAGTGAATGGTGAATCAGTTCAATGGACCAAGTCATCGAGGTCGTTAGACACTTGTCCTCTGAGGCGTTCATCATGAAGTTCATCTGTTCCTTCATTATCTACATCTCCGCGACTATGTGAGGTGGAGCCATATTTGCGATGGATGGGCAGCTCGTGTCCTGTTGCTCTGGTCTGCTTGGAGCGTTGCTACCTTCCGGCCCTTCTTGGTCCCTTTGATCAATGCTGGTGCCTTTTTGGTCCTCCTTTTGAATGTTAAGCCCTACATTCTTTTGGCACAGTTGCTCTTCTAGATCATGGTTTTGCTTGGTGAGGCATTTTACGATAGGGGTGAAACTTTGAACTTGTCTTTCGAGGGTTGTGGTGCGTGGTTCGTCTCCTCGAACATTGTTGGTGGTTGTCATCGAGTGAGTAAGCACGATGCAACTCTTTGTCTGGGAAGCAATAGTATAGCTTACAAGTCGTGTTTCCCACAATTGGCGCATACTGATAATGCTGAAAATCGTTAGTAAGCTGCACAGCCCTCATATGCTCTAGACAAAACTTGCACAACAAAGAAGAAAGAAGACCTTAAGAAAGTACCGGTATGGTACTGGCCAAATACCCTTCGAAGGTCAAGTTAGAGAGTGTTCACAATTCTAGAGTGTCAGAGCTGGGGTAAATGATGCGTACCTTGTTTTCTGAGGGTTTTGGGTTTTTATAGTATTGTGAAACCGACTCTGTTTCTTGGGCAAAAAGATCTTTCCTTATAGAAAAGATCCCAATAAATGTACGTATTTTATAGGATTCTTTCCATATGAGGTCTCCATTGACTAAGGGCTATCATAGGGCGTAATGTATTTCCATTTAGGATTCCTTGGAGTTTACTTAAGCCGTGTGAGTGCCACATGGCTTTCCCATCCAGCCCCCTCTTGTTTGTTTAGTTGGAATATGTCCCCTATGGAGAATATGTTCGTCTCCCTTTCGATTCGTCCAAAACATCCGCCATTTCATCTGTTCTTACCAGTCTACTTTTTTAATACCGTCACTTTTGGTTATTCTTGGAGAATGGATCTGTCGACTTTAATTTTATCCTCTCCATCGTGTTTGGTTCGTTAAATAATTAAATTATACATAAACTTATGGTAATATTTTTTTTTTTAAGGAAATATTATGGTAATCTAAGATTATGAAAAGTTCCACATTATGGTAATGTCATAGCCTTTATTAAATGAAATAATATCTGAAATGGAATAATTTATCCAATTGACAAAATTTTCCACACAAATAAATTCTATTTACAACATAGTCTTGGATTTATTTTAATTTTTTGGAGATATTTGAGATTTTGAATCTCTTAAGGAATTGAAAAAACCAAAAAACAAATAATAATATTTCCACTTTTCTTTCACTTTCTCTTATTAGCCAAATGGAGATCACCTAGAGTTCGTTTGGTTGGGAGGATAGAAAATTGAGAGGGGGTGAAAAGTGGGGTGATAAAAGAGATTACAGTTTTCTCTCAATATGTTTGGTTGACCCGTGGGGGTGGGGGGGGGGGGGGGGGGGTGGGTGGGGAAGTGAAGGGATTGAAAATTCTTTTGTTTGGTTAAGAAGAAAAGTGAAAGGATAGAGAATGTAGTTTGTGTAAATTTACTTTCATGCCTCTATTACATAAAAAACAAAATTTTAATAGTTTATAAAAATTAATTTTTTTAATTACTACAAACTAACGCAACTAATAAAATATCTAGCAAAAAATAAAATAATAACAAAAGTTGTCATTTGATATGGAAGAAGAAAAAAAAAAAAGAATGTAACAAAACAACATTGTCACCATACACTGTAGGATGTAAGCAAATAAAAACTAATAAAAAAAAAGCTTGCTAGTTTGAGAATGTGTGTTTGGGGGGGGGGGGGGGGGGAGGGGTAAATGAGTCATTTTTCATCTACACTCTTCCCACTCCAATTATCTTTACATAACTCTCTCCGAATTGGGGGATTGATTTTTTTGGTTTGCACAGGAAGAAAACAGCTGGGCTCCACCAAAATCTCCCCCCTTTTCCCCTCTAACCAAACAACCCAAAAACGTGTTTTCTCTCCTCTTTCCCCCTTCCCCTTTCTATCTCTCTCGAAATCATCCCAACCAAATACACTCATAGAGATTCTTCCTCTTTTTCTTCTATTGCATAGTGACGCTCTCTCCTTGACAAAGAAGTCATTGTCTTCCAAAGCAAGCTCTGCCATTCGATTGAATTACTAGTGCTCCAAGACCAAGTTGTAACGATCTGCCAGAGCCACCATAGCAACCTGATCAAGCTTGATGATTGCAGTTGTGGATTGGGTTGGTTAGGGATTGGGCTTTTGTGTTTGGTATGGAAGGTTCTAGAGTTGTAGATGAATTAGCCATAAATTCCTCTCTTTTTCTTTGGAATTAAACTTCATGGCTAAAATTCCTTGTGTTGTCACCACCAATCTCTTCCCTACACAACTAGTGATCGCTATTGTGACGATGTCTCTCAATCCCAACCCCTCGTTCTCTCTCTCCAACTCATTTTGAGTTCTCTCTCTTCAATTAGGTTGATATGGTGGCTTGAGTGAGATAATTTTGTCTATCTTGTGAATCTAACTTTTTGATTGGTGAGAAAGTATAGGAAAGTGAGGATTATGTTAATTTATTTTGTAGATTTGAGTTGTTTGATTGGTGTGAAAGTGAAGGAAAGTAAAATAAAAATTTTATTTAATTTTTTAAAAAGTTAAAATTTTGTTAAGATACTTGAAAGGATATTTTTGAAAATTTAGTGTAAAAAAGAAGTGTTGCATTTGTAAAATATAATGAGAATGTAACTGATGAACCAAATATTGTAATGTTATATTCTTGTAACGAAATTTCATGAATTTAAGATTCCAAGAATGGGACATTACAATATAATGTGACATGACATTATTTGAAACAAACACCTCCTTAACTTGATTCATCACTCTCTAGTACGCATGTGATAAGCAATTGTTGTGCACTTTTTTCTTTTGGTTTTTTATTTTTTTTTAAAAAAGTAAATGCGTAGAGCATTCTTATATGCTTCTAAAGAAAAAAACAAAAAATTTACATTACCAAAACTCCCTTTATTATTTTTCGCAATTACTTTTACAACACACCGTATACTTTATTCTTTATTTTACATTCTTATATATTAAAATAATATATTTTTTATTCGCATGCTGCTATAGTAACATGGTTCTACAAAAGAAAGATTAAAAAATACAAAAAAAAAAAATTGATATACATGATGCTACAATAAAAAAAAAAAAAAAGATGTTACTCTAGTAAAATGCATTCTTATCTACGGTAGTTTTTTGACCAATGGAGTGTTTTTTTAATGCAAAACTGGTCAACGGAAATACTCTCACTCACAGTCCCACGGGAGAGAAGTCCCATTTGGCCCCTATTAAAGTCATGGGCAAAGCCATATTAATAATAATGCATACTTTTGGCCATCCTTGACATATTCTTTGGAAGGAACTTTCCAAGTCTTCGTCAACGTTTACTCAAAAAGTCTGTACAAGTTTGAATGTTATCACGGGTAGGCTGGACTTGTTATCGAAGTTCATTGGTCTTAGCAATGACTTTTGAATTTTGACGACATATAGGGAGACTTTTCAATCCTAACCCATAGAAAGGGCAAAATACACCCTGTTAACGCTGGTGGGACCCACACAGCTGTGAGTGGGAGGAAGTGCTTCCTCCATTGAAGTATGAAAGGGTGTGGCCAAAATTATCCACCAAAAATAACGCAGGGGAAAAGAAAAGTCATGCTGTTTAAAAATTAATTAATTGATTCAAAACAACTAAAAAAAAAAAAAAATGATAATACAATTTCTCTAAGGGTAAGCATTCGTTTATCCATTTAAATATTAGGAAAACATCTTCTAATTTGAGTTATTCTTCTTTCTTGCATTACCTACTTTAATAAATATCGGCTTTGTCTTCTTACAATTTAAAAAGAAGCATAATAGGAACTGTTTTAGTTTAAGAATACAAGTTCACTTAATGTATTTTTATTAGATGTAAATTTTAACAAATTTGTTATCGGATTACATTTTTTTTATATCCTTCATGCAGGTAAAATTTTTAAAAGACTTCAATAATTATGTCATCAATCAAATGTTTAAAATTTAAATTTTTGTGCTTTTAAATTATGCATAAAAAATAAGTTTATAAATCAAATAATAAATAATATCCGATTAGCATAAAATTTAATATGTGTATTAAGAATATAAAAAACACATAATTTAATAGTTAGATTTTCAAAATATGTAACAATATTAATTTTTTGAGTGAGTTGTAAGTTTGTAGCTAAATTTTATCCTAAAAATATAGTAATATAACTTTTTTTTTTTTGGGAGAACAGAGTAATATAACTTAATATATAACTTAATTGAGAGTTTTCAAAAAAAAAAAAAAAAAATTGGGAATAGTTTCGATCAAAATCCAATACAGATGAATGATTTAGTAAACGCTACGAGACCAAACGCACGGCAAATCATCCCATCAACATTTTAATCAATTGTTGAAAACCACCAAACTAGTATGAGAGAGGACTTTATTTTTTATTTTTGATTGAGAGAGACCTGAGGGTGAACCGATAATTAGTCAAGAAAGAAAGGGTTGTATTATTATTTATTTATTTATATTTTTTTGAATGGAAGATGTAGAAGAACTTTATTGATCAAACACTACAAACAACCGGAATACAACAAGAACAGAAAGCTCCCTAAGGCCACACGTAAGAAAGACAACTAATTGCCTCTTTAGTACATGTGTTAAAAAATATATTTTTAATTTTTAAATACTACTATACGTATTTTTATATATATATTTTACCGTATATATTTCTAAAAAATACAAACAAAGAAGTGAGACAATCTACAAGCAAATCTTGTTGGATATGAGTGTGTATTATTATAAATGAGTGTGTGGTCTTCACACAGCAGTGCTGTTCTTGCTCATCTTTCTTTTTTCTACAAGAAAGAAGCAATTACTAAGGCCATGAACACCTTCGCAATGACCAACTCTTCACCAAGATGGCACTTACTGCCATGGTTTCTCATCCTTTTCTTTCTTTCCACCTTCTTCCCTTTCATCTCTGTCTCATCATCTGCCTCTCAAGATATTTACTATGAACACTGTTCTTCAACTGTCGCTGGCTCCAACCCCAATCAAGTTCCACTCTCAAAATTGCCACTTCCTCGAACCCATAATGGTTACTACACTGGTGGTGATAAACTTCACAACCAAAACTCGTATTCTTACTATCCCGGTTTCTCAAACTCCATTTCACTTAGCACCAGAGCTGTTCATGAAACTGGTATCTCAGGCTTGTTCAAGGTTGAGCTGAGTTTGACATTTGGAGTCTCAAATATCTACTACCAAGATAGGCGTCGAAGAAATTCAGTAACTTTTAAACTACAAGGTTACTGGTCAGAACCAAAGGGGAAACTTTGTGCGGTTGGGACAGGTTCTACTTACTCCAAAGAAGATTATTTGCTTAAGCTTTCTGCAGTTCTTAAGCTCTCTAGTCTCACAAAGTCAACTAATATTACTAGTTTGATTAGTGGGACTTTACAGAGTCTGAGTTCTGATAATGAAGATTCCCACTTTGAACCAATTTCCATGTTGTTGTTTCCTCAAATGAATTACCAATACACATATGTTTCCGATGATTCAAAACATGGTTTTTCTGGTGGTACTGATGATCTTCCAAAGGGCTTGTCACTTGGTTCTCTGCCAACAAAAACTTTCTGTTCCATTGTCTCAAGGAGAATCAATCAATTCAATTTGAAATATTCAGGGGGTTGTGTTTCTGCAAAGAACTGCAGCAACCCTTTGGATGAGAGTATTGGATATATGCCAACTATTATGTCTTTGAGTGAAATCAAATGTTCAGAGGAGAAAGAAAGGATGCGAGTCCTGGTGGAGTTTGCTAACGGGAGCTATATTGATTATTACCGGCATTTCAGTCCCAAAATGACTCTGATTGGGGAAGGATCATGGGATGGGAGCAAGAATCAGCTCTGTATTGTTGCTTGCCGGTTTATGGGCACGACACAATCTTTTTCTGATGCTCGTCTTGGCGATTGCTCAACAGTGTTGACCTTGAGTTTCCCTGAAGTCTGGTCAATCAGAGGCGCTAGTAGCATTGTGGGACAAATTTGGAGCAAAAAATCTGTGAAGGAATCCGGTTACTTCGATAAGATTATGTTTCAAAGTGATAGCAATCAAGGAGGTGCCGTTGTGTCTAATGCGAAGTATGAGTATTCCAAGATTGAAATAGCGAGGAAGTCATGCTCAAATCCTTCTAAAACCAAAGGGAAAGTATACCCAGATGCGTTTTCTAATGAAATGAGAATCGACATGTCAGTGAAAAATTCAAAAGGAGAAGTTGGTTGGGGTTATTCCATTCCAATCTCTGTTGGTAATCAGCTCCATCAGTACTCAAGCTCTGTGGAGTCTGAAGAGCCAGCGAATTTCAGCAGCAGTGGTCCAGTCAATATCAGCTACCGCATCACAGTGAACTCTATGATCTCTCCATTCAACACATCTTCAACACCATATGAGAGGATTGATATCATAGCTGAAGGGTTGTATGATGCTGAAACAGGAAGCTTGTGTATGGTAGGCTGTAGAACTCTTGACTCAAATGATCATGCACCAACAAATGAATCTCTAGATTGTAATATTCTTGTCAAAATTGAGTTCCCTCCAACAAATAAAAGGAATGCTGGTCGAATCAAGGGAAGCATTGAAAGCACAAGGGTCAAGTCTGATCATCTTTACTTTGAAGTTTTAGACTTTTCTGCATATGCTTATTACACGGATGAAGCCGCCATTTGGAGGATGGATGCGGAAATCATCATGGTACTTATCTCCACCACACTTTCATGTGTGTTTGTGGGACTTCAACTCTTTCATGTCAAAAGAAATTCTCATGTGCTTCCCTTCACCTCACTTGTCATGCTATCCATTCTCACTCTGGGTCACATGATACCTCTTGTGCTCAACTTTGAAGCCTTGTTCCTGGGAAATTCTCGTGGGAGAAGTATATTCTTTGACAGTGGTGGATGGATTGAAGCAAATGAGGTAATTGTAAGGGTGGTTGGAATGGTAGCTTTCTTATTTCAATTCCGTCTTTTGCATAGAACATGGTCCGCAAGAAGGGGTGATGTTAATCAGAAGGCTTTGTGGATTGCTGAGAAGAGGGTTCTCTTTGTAGTTTTACCATTATGTGCAGCTGGGGCTTTAGTCGCTGTGATAGCCAACTGGGGAAATAATGAAAATGATGTTGTGATGAATACCTATTCCTTAAGAAGTACCAATCCACGTTCTCTTTGGGGTGACTTGAAATCTTATGCTGGATTGGTCTTGGATGGTTTTCTTTTGCCTCAAATACTGCTGAACCTGTTTTGGAACTCCAGAGTGAGAGCTCTTTCTTGTGGATTCTACATGGGAAACACTTTAGTCAGATTGCTACCTCATGCATATGATCTTTACAGGGCTCACAATTATTTTCACCAGTATGATGGGTCATACATATATGCAAATCCTGGTGCAGATTTTTATTCCACTGCTTGGGATGTCGCTATCCCTCTTGGTGGTTTGGTTTTTGCATTGATCATTTACTTGCAGCAGAAGTTTGGTGGTCGGTTCATCTTTCCTCGAAGGTTTAGAGAGTTGGAAGGATACGAAAAGGTGCCTGTGGTTAGTGATGCATAATTGCCGGAGGGATCTTGCATTCCCCATCTATGGCTTTATACATATATTGAGCATGTTGTATGTTTTGTAAGTTAGCTGTATGATCTCTTTAGGTTATCGTTCTTGTATTTAAGCTTATGCTTCTTTCATTACATATCCTGGCTGATATTATGTCTATTTGGCTGGTACTTTGTCTAATATAAGGATCAGATTCCTTGAATCTGAGTTTGACAATTAAGGAACCCAATATTTTTTAGTTTACTCTGCCTCTTTATAGTGCTCCTCCTTTACACTTATATGTGATTCAATTAGAACACTTCAGCAAGAAAAAAAGAAAACTTGTGTCCACCATCTAACAGGCACCATGAGAAAGTTAAGTGTTGACACGTTAGTTTCACTAGTGCTGCTAGGTGACATAAGTTTTATGCAAATCTATAATCACATAAAATTAAATATGTGGCTTGTAACAGAAATATAAATAGTTGATATATCTATTTTTCGAATGAAAGCCCAACAATGCTTTAGCCAATGGACTGATGTAGTTGGGAAAATTTTCTTGGACTACAAAGGTAATGGTAGTGAAAAATGGGAAGCAGAGGGAACATTGATTTGCTTATTTTACAGCTACTGGCAGTCTAGCAAATTGCTTTGCTTTGTGTACTTCCTGAAATAAACCCAAGTCAATCCAAAAAAATTCGAAAAAAAGATCACTCTGTTGACATTTCCCGCGAATTCATTAGTTTGATTGAAATTTCCGTGCCTTTTGATATTATTGATACTTTTTTTTTTTTTGGGTTTCTTGTTTCTTTTTTTGATGCTGGGTTTCTTGTTATAAACAACCTTACTAGCGTGTTCAATGATACTTGAAGCCCAGACATCTCTTCTTTAGCCTAATGAAGGATAAAGAATAGTTTCAAGTTTAAATGAAGAATGATTACTCCTAGAAACTCAGCAGCCCATCAAAAGGCTCTGACTGACTAACCTTAAAGAAGCCCAAAATCTTTAAACCACACTATCCGGATTTAGCCGGACTGACTCCAGTCCATATCCATCCTTCGAGACTTGGCCCTCTTCGTCATCTACTCTTACAAATCAATTAGACCTGGAAACACATGTCGGGTCTATTGAATTTGAGTCCGAAGCATAATAGGAGAAAATTGATTGTTATCTCAATGACCCATATCCGCTTTTTGCAACTTGAAATGAGCCGTATATATTTTTCACATACGAAGGAAAAATTTTAGAGATATGTTTTATATATAATATTTTCATAAAAATTAATAAGTAATTTTAATGGTGTGCTTTAAAACTAGTAATAATTTATCACTTAAAATTTGTTATGAAATAGGTGTTGTTGATGATTGGATGTAGCGTTTCTCAAAACTTTTAACATAATTTGTAACATTTTTTTTCCATATTTCTTTCAATATAAATAAAAGAAAAAAAAACTTAAAGATAAAAGTTGAATAATATATAAATCCTTAATCCCATCATATATATATATATATATATATATGATACATTAAAGAAAGTTAAATCGACAATAAACTAATGAGTTTTTAAAATTGTTTCTTGCTGCACTATAGGCAATCAGTGTTGGCTAGACACTGTAGGCAACTAAGGCAATGGCCTAAGGTCCCAAAGAAAAAAAATGCACCCTCTTTTAATCAATAAAATATATTATATTGATATGTCTTACATGCATAATGCACATTTTAATGAAAATACTCTCACTTAGAAAACAAATTTAAGACTCTTCTATTGACCAATAAAATGCACTATTATTAACAACAGTCGGTGAAAAGAAAAGAAAAATTAAAACCCGGTCTTCGCAAAGAAATAAAATGAATAGACATTTTTTACTCTATCTTAATTTTTTTTTTCTTGAGTACTTTTCCTCTTTTCTGGTTAGTATGAGTTATCACGTCAACTATTTACCATCATATTAGCATAGTCCCTCACGTGACATTAAGTTTTTGACTTTTACGAAATGGACCCTTAATACTGATGTGTTTGACATAGCTTATTTATTTTTTTGCTAAAAGTATAGTAAAATATAACTGTACTTAAAAAAAAAAAAAAAAAAAAAAGTAAGAAAACATGAGGTTTTAAGAAACTGTAAATTAACAGCAACAAAAAAATGTAGGCAAATGACACTTAATAGTATATTAAACAAAATCAATTAAAAAATTCCCATTAAAAAAAAAAATCAATTGAAAAATAGACTTAATGTCTTAATAGTTAGTAGTACGGAGGGCACACCCTTTTTATTTTGCTAAGCATTTCCTTATACTTGTAGTTGATAAATTTTTATTTGTACAGTTGTGTTTTTGATAAATTATGTTCTGTTATTCTACATTTTAAGTTTTATTTTATTCTAGTTGAATTAAAATTTTCTATCATAGATCATGTTTCAATTATTCTTAAATATTTTTTAATCTATAAGTGTGCTAGATTTGGGAGTGCATGAATCCTTTTGTTTTACCAGGATCTGTGCTTGATCTATCAAGCTTTATTGATCTTGTGGCAAGTGATGATGATTTGGGAAGCACGGATGCGACGACATGCGAGGGACGCCGCTACCTGTGCATCAATGCCGCGTCCTGCCGTGATTTTTTTTTTTTTTTTTTCCAATGACTCGCGCCTACGCGGCTTAGACTTGGGCAGATTCACGCTGAATCGGGTTGATTCGTGCCGACTTGGGCTATATCAGCCATATTGGGCGAAACTGCCAAAACACACCGTGCTGGTGCCGAACAAGAAAATGAAAACAAACAAAAAATGGATAAAAACTTGTGACTGATTGTCTCTTGAGCCAGTGAAGATGGAGTGGAAAGAGGTTTGATTGTGATACCGGTGGCCTTAACCCCTTTCTTCTTCTTTGCTTCTTCATGTTTTTTTTTTTTTGGTTTTCAGTAAAATGATAGGATAATTGGATAAGTTAAATGCCTTTGTTAACTTTATTTTGTTTTTTGTGCCCCTCTGACCAAACACGTGAGCTAGCCACATCTTCCTTCTTCTTCTTCATTTTTTTTTTTTCCATGACTCGTGCCTACGCAGCTCAAACTCGTGTAGATTCACGCTGAATCGGGCTGATTCATGCTAACTCGGGTTGTATCGGCCATATTGGGTGAAACTGTCGAAACACACTGTGGGCCTTAACCCCTTTCTTCTTCTTTGCTTCTTTGTTGTTGTTGTTGTTGTTGTCTTTTTTTATTTTTATTTTTATTTATTTATTTATTTATTTTTTTCGCCAGAGCCCTTGCCTTCTATTATGTTTCTTTTTTTGAAAAGTTTTGTTTTGTTTTGTTTTTTTTTTCTTTTTGTTTTTTGTTTTCAGTAAAATGATAGGATAATTGGATAAGTTAAATGCCTTTGTTAACTTTATTTTATTTTTTGTGCCTCTCTGACCAAACACGTGAGCCAACCACATTTTCCTTCTTCTTCTTTTTCTTCCTCTTCTTCTTCTCTTCTTCTTCTTCTTCTTCTTCTTCTTCTTCTCTCTCTCTCTTTTTTTTTTTTTTTTTTTTTTTTATAGGTAATGGGAAGAAGCTACACCTGTTTTAATATCTGCCACGTGTATCATTTAATTTGTTTTTGGGTTGACCAAATACGTGAGCCACTAAGCCTCATCTTTTTATTTATTCAATTATTTATTTATGGGATGCCTCATCTATTTTGATACCTTTGTCAATAATTCAAGTGTCAAAAACTTTAGTGTACTTATTACTATCTATCTATTTATTTTATTACTATTATTATTATTATTATATGAGTTTTCTATTATTATTATATAAAAAAGTATGCTTAGCAATATATTAAAAATATAAATAAAAATATTTTTAATAATTTTTAATTGCTGAGTCCCGCCGCACCTGCACCCATCTTTTTCAAAAATTGTCGAGTCTTGCACCGCACCTGCACCCAAGTCTCAAAACACACCCGTGCTTCATAGATGATGATTGATCAGTGACATAATGATAAAAAGGCCATGCTTTTCACGGTTGCTTGGTCGCTTTGGAACAACAGGAACGATGCCAGACATGGGGGCTTGAGGTTGAGGAAGATTGCTGCCTTGATGGTTTAGGCGTGTGTACTTTATTTGAAAGTGTATCGGGCTGCCAGTTTGGTTACTGCGCGCGGAGCCTGCTAAGAAACTAGTTGCCCCTTGGACCTCTCCTATAGCTCCACTATACAAGATCAATGTCGATGGATTAGATTTTGTTGCACTGAAAACAGTTAGGGTTGGGGTCTTGATTTGAGCTGGCAAAGGCAGCATGGTGGTTGTGGCTATAAGTAAGAAATAATAGCTCCTTTGGATGCTATTGGATCCGAAGTGAAGGCTTATGAAGTTGGTATCTAGTTCGTAAGGATATGGGGATTTATTGTTGGAAACATAAAAATTAATTTACTTTTGTGATTATATAAACAAGAACAATAAACAAATATCTAATCATAAATAGTAACACAAATAGATTTAACATGCAAGAACAATAAAAAGAAGAAATCTACAAAATAATTAAATAACTTACCAACCATATGCGTAAAGCCGTAACAAATGAATGATGCAAAACTGATCAATTTTGTGTTTGACACAATCTCCTTAACAAATAATCAATAACATGTAGGGGAGGCACTGCAATCTCCGTGCTTAGGAAACTGAACTATGTCTCTTTCTCTCTCTTTGACTTTATGCAGATGTATGCACAAAAATATTTTCCTCTAGGAAAGTTTTCTCAATTCAATTTTTTTTTTTTAATTTTTAATTTTTAATTTAATTAATTAACTAATTAATTTATTTTTTTATGAATGAAGGATTATGAACATGTATGTCATATTGTTCAAGAAAAATTGTTGTGCATAGGCTTGATGACTCAAAAATAAATAAAAAATAAAAAATTATTGTTTGGCTAGTAGGGTCCATCACACACATACATAAGCCTAACCCAATGTCCAACCCATAAACATATAAACTCATATATTATCTCTTTCGTTTCCTATGTAGGACTCATGGATTTTCACCACTTATATAACATGATCAAGTGAACATATGAGGAATTAATTTCTTATTTACTCCATAATATTTTTCTAACAATCTACATAGGAATAAAACTTGATAAAACACAATGCAAATGATAATATAGACACACAGATAATAGAAGAAAAGTTTCCGTATTGGGACATGTGGCTTTTGACTTTAACCATTTCTTTGTGAAAGACTATTGGGTATATTGGTTAATTAGTGAACTTGATGATTTTGTATTGTTAGCAGTTTGTATATACCAAGACAATAGAATTCACATAGCTCATTTTCAAACACAGTTTATTCCTATGGTTGTGTTCATTTTGGCCCAAAACATATCTCTGTATTTTCATGATGTGCTCTAGAGAATTTAGCCTTAGACTCTTATAGAAGCAGCTCACTTCACACTACATCACAGGAATAGGTAAGAGATGTTATCTCCAAAGTGAAAAAATTAATCTCACAATTTGGTAGTCCCTTTGAACCTAGACCTTGGGATCTCCATTTAACTAGGTTGGGTTGCCATCTCGGAAACTATTAGGTTATAGGTTTTTATCCCATTGCCATGAACACGCAGTTTATTTGCTCTCCACTTAAATAATTGATTATGGATCCGTTTTATAATTTGGAAATAATTCCACTTTGAGAGCAACTACTTTATAGTATTATGTCTATGATGAATATGTCGAGATTTACCATAACACTATGCCATACTAATATATACAAATAAGAGACACAAGTACCAGCAATGCATGTTTGTTTAGATTCATAAGACTTGCCAATTATATAATGCTTCCCATTAGATGTAGCTTTATGCAGAACTAATCAACATTCTCTTGGTAGCTTTAATGATATCATTATTACTACCTACAATGAGCATGTGATACAACCACGACCTCTAAACCCATTTCACAACATCACTTTGTCAAATTTCACTTGTCATTACTTTAAAGATTGCTTCAATCTATATAAGGATTTAACAATCCTACATCTTTGTCTATGAACCAAAATTCCCTTTGGTTTTATTATGTATCAAGTAAACTCACACCTTCCTTTTATTTGTAACCTTCTACAACAAATCTTTTCTTCTACTAGCCAATAGTTCTATTAGCTCTTCAATTTTCAGCTGGTAGAACTGCTGCATGGTGTACATGCAAGTTAGTTTTGAGCTTATATGAGAGAGTAAATAAACTATCTAACAATAAATCTCGTGAGAAAGCTTATGAGTAACAAAAATGCAGGCTTTGATATCACAAAGTCTAGAGAAGAAGAAAGTGATTGCAAGAATGTAAAGTTGATACAAGATGTACATGGAAAACCATAAAAAAGGGATGAAAAACCACAGTTTGAGCAAGAAAGGAGCATTCTTACTTTGTTCAACTTTGTATTGTATGGAAAGAAGAGGTAACTCTTGTACAATAAAGGTGTTCTTCCTTAAAAAGAGAGACCTTGTTTTTAACCTTACTATCTTATCAACTTTCTACTCTCTTTTTAAAAGATCTACCTGGGTTCTTACCCCTAAAAGTTCAGCTACATGTTCCTTTTATAATCTAAGGAATATAGCTGAGTACAAAGACAGGTGTCAAGTCATCATTTTCTTATTTTGGACCTTACCACAACTGGGGTATTACTTGGTGACTAGAGGAGAGAGAATACGCCAGTATGGCACTGTGGCATGCGGGTAGGTGACTTTGCCACTGCCTAGGGAACAACTCTTGAGTAATGAGAGGGACATCAGAAGTACTGTAGTGATACATGTGTCCCTAAAGTGGTCCAACATGCACTCAGCCAATAAGGGGTGTTTCTATAGTTGCTAACCTTAGAAGGTCACTATCTCCCTTTTGAGAGTGCTTGAGTACCATTTCAGATGCATATCTTATTTCCTTTCCAAGGCTGTCATACCTTTGGCACGGGCTAAGGATAGAACTTTATAGCCAACATAACCTCTTCCTTTGCTCACAACCACTCCATGTGTAGGGTCCAAATCCAACCACATAGACATTCTCCCATGCCTTAGTTGGTGTAATGTACACATGGATTTCAAAGATGGATTTAATTCATTCTTGATACTCTCTTTTTAAGAAAGCACCTTAGGTGTGAATATTGCTTCTTTAAAATCTTAGAAACTTTGGACCAAATGAATATGACATTTTTTTTTTTTTTTTTGCCTTTTACTACGTCCAAGTCAATGTTATTCCTTTCTTCAATGAGAGGGACATCAAAAGTACTATACGTGTCTCTGAAGTGGTCCAACATGTACTTAGCCAATAAGGGGTGTTTCTATGGTTGCTGACCTTAGAAGGTCATTGTCTCCCTTTTGTGAGTGCTTGAATACCATGTCAAATGCATATCTTACTTCCTTCCCCAAGGCAGTCACACTTTTGGCATGGGCTAAGGATAGAACTTTGTAGCCAACGTTTCCTCTTCCTTTGCTCACACCCACTTCTTGTGTAGGGTCCAAATCCAACCATGTAGATATTCTCCCATGCCTTGATTGGTGTAATGTACACATGGGTTTCAAAGATGGAATTAATTCATTCTTGATACTCTTTTTTTCAAACCTTAGGTATGAATATTGCTTCTTTAAAGTCTTAGAAACTTTGGACCAAATGAATATGACATTTTTTTTCCCTTTTACTACATCCAAGTCAATGTCATTCATTTCTTCCATCAACTCTTGATCATAGGAGGTACTAGATGTATACTCAAATTTTCTTTAAAAAAAATTTATCACTTGTACAAGACTTACAAGAAAAAATATATTCTAAGTAATAAATATGCATATAAAAAATAAAAAAAATTAATGAATTAGATATTAATATGAATTACTGGAATAAAGATAACCACTGAAAACACAATCAATGGCTCATCAACAAGTTTGTTAGATAAAACAAGTTTAGTATCCAAGTCCATATTTAAATATTCAAACTCTTTCATCTTTTCAAAAGAATTTTCAGCAAGCTTCTTATATTTTTCAACCAATTTATTGAATTCATTGAGCTTAGCAATCAAATCATTCTTTTCACAAATGAACTTGCTCAAATTCTTTTGAAACTTCTTAACTTCTTTCTTCAAGAGTTTGTCAACAACACCCATAGATTCAAGTAATATGTCCTCACAATTATGATGATTAACATTCATAGAGGCATTATCACAAACACATGGCATGTTACACTCACAAACTTCCATAGAAGCATACAAAACACTATCCATGACAAAACACACAAGGGGTTAAGGATCACACTTAGGTAATGAAACCAAAACAAGTGTACCTGCTCTGATACCAATTGAAAGCTCAAAATTGTGTTGAAAACACAAGAGCTGTTTAGACCCCCAAATTAAAGTTATGACTTAATTAATTTTATACTAACTTAATATTAAGTGCGGAATAGTGTAAAAGCGAGTGGATAAACAAACAAGCTACTTTAATCCATAATCAAAGCAACACAACAGTAAAATGGAATGTAAAAGAGTAGAGAAGAAAGATGCAAACACAAGATAACACGCCGATTTGTTATCGAAGAGGAAGCCGAAGAACTCAGCGAAAAACCTCTTCGCCACCCTCCAAGCGGAAATCGATCCACTAGACAATTAGTTGGGATACATGGGTTAGTAAGAGACCTTCCAAGCCTAATCTACCCGATGTACCTAAGCCCTCCAAGCTCCTACTCCAATAAGGCTTCTTGGAACCGTGTCTTGTCTAACTCTTCAGATCCCGCAACAAGCTCTATGTTGTATCTGCTATCCTTAGCTTCTTTCAATACTTGTTAGCAGTACCAAAACTTTACTTGACACTCTGAAAGGGTGTGGTAAGTGTTTGGGCTATCAACCTCTCAATGGTATAGAAATAGAGAGGTAGGAGTTAAGGAAATACCATAAGCAAATGTGTAGAGAATTATGGATATAACAATCTCTATCGCTCAAGGTGTTTGGTTAGGGTTTTCTCTCAGAAGCACTCCTCAACATTTGTGGGTAATATGGGTATAAATAGTGTAGGCACAGAAAGTGTGTATCAAACTGGACAGGTTGGCAAAATATAATGTCTTGCGGGAAGGCCTTACCTGTGAGATACTCGCGAAACACAGTTGTCTTCATCTGGCCTAACTCTTCGCATTCCAACATGTGTAAGGCATATGAGTTACTTCGCGGGATGCTAAGTCGCGAGCTATCCATGAAAACTCTTCAGTCTTCAATTGCTTGAGTCTTCACACTACTGTCTCTATTACACAACCCTTACAATGAAATCCCACAATAAATACAGGGTACAAAAGATTGAATAAAATTACAATCAAATTTGGCATGGAATATAAGCCAACAAAAACACATAGTTGTAAACAACAACTTTACAGTTTCATTGAAAAATATTATTTGAAAACTGAAAACTGGTAAGAAGAGTTTTCTAAATTCAATGTTTAAACATCCTAAAATAAGAAACGTAACTCAAACACTTCTAAAAAAAACTTCTTAGCAAACACGTTTTTTTTTTTTTTTTTTTTTTTTTTTTTTTTTTTTTTTGGGCCCATAGTTTTTAGTGTTTAAATACTGAAAACTATTGTTTGAATTACCTTACCAAATAGACTTAGTGGAAAAAAATAGCATCCCCCCTCCCCCCAACATGCTCTACGGTTTATATCATATACTATATAATAAAAGTTAGGCTTAAACGCTATAGTTGCACTAAGTGGCTGCATCAAATTACGGAATCTTTTTTAGATTTAAAAAAAAATAAATATAATTTTTTTTGTTCTTATCTCTTCTTCTCCTATAATTTCTAAATTGATAAAAATCTTAGTTTGATTACAATCCAAACTTTTCATCTAATCCTTTTATTATTATAATTTATAAGTTGATAAAAAAAAAATCTTAATTTGATTACAATTCAAAATCTTCATATATTCTTTTTTTTTTTATTTAAATTATATTACTACATGTTAAAAAGAAAAAAAAAAGTACACGTAGAAAACAAAAACAACAACAATCTTCATCTATTCCTTTTTATTTATTTATTTAAATTATATTACTTCATTAAAAAAAAAAAAAAAATCTTCCTCTTCACATACGTGACTTTTCTTTGGAGATAATTATAGTGTCATCTTATTAATTCTTATCAACTTTTCTTCCATTGGTTTATTACTTATTTGGATAAAGTTATGTTGATAACAACTTATTCTTCTTTTTGTGTTTTTTTTTTTTTTTATAAAAATTTTATTTTAGGTTTTAATTTCTACATTAGTTGATAATTAGGTTTAGGAAAAAAAATTCTATCCTGTTTCCTCACAACTATACCTCATGGTTTCTTTTTATTTTTTTTATAAATTTTTTATGTTAGGTTCACATATGACTTTTTTTATTTTATTTTTTTATTATATATATATATATATATATATAAAATTCAAATTGCATAGATTATTTTTAACTAGAAAAAAAAAATCCCCTTCTTTGTTTTTATTAACTTTTCTTCTATGACTTTATTAATTTTTTGGATAAAGTTATGTTTCTAAAAAAAACTTCTTCTTTTTTGGATAACTTTAAAATTCTAAGCTGATTATAATTTTTTTTTTTTAAATCTATCCTATTTCCTTATTGCCATCATTCACGTTTACTTACCTTTTTTTTTTCATTCAATTTATATGACATATTTTTTGGATAACTTCTTCTTCTTCTTCTTATTTTCTCTCCCCCATTATCGATAATTTTCATTCTCTTACAATTCCTTCCCATGTTGTTTAGAAATCTTACTCTCCTTTGTTTTTTTTTTTTAGGCAATTTGATGTTTGTGAAATCCATAGTAGAAGTTTTTATTAACCTACCATCCAAACTATTACAGGCATGTATTTCTCTTCTTTGTTTTTGTGTGTTTTGGTGTGTGTGTGTGTGTGTGTGTGTTTTTTTTTCAAGGTTTTGCTTATAAATCATAAATGCAATTTTAAATCCATGAAATCTATCATATAAACTTCTATAAATATTTACGCTTAATCTATTTATTATTTAAGAATTATCAAATTTTGTATTCTCTCCTACAACAAAGGTTCCATATGTATTCGTGTTATGTTTATATATGCGTTATTAGATTAAATTAATTTTCTTGAGTAGTAAAATTTTTATTAATAAAAAGGTGAATAATTGAGCAAAAGCATGATGTTTTAAAGATTTAGATTTTAGCGTCACACCTCCACAAATTAAGAGAGTTTGAATTTAAGTTTAGTATTGATTTTTACTTTTAATGACACTCTTATGAAGATAGTTTTCTTGAGATTAAACTCTATTAGCTAAAGTTTTAATAGTATAAAATTCTATTTCCACTAAATCTAGAGTAAGTTTACAACTTTTAAACCATTGCTATATTAATTTTTGGATGGATACAAAAGTTTATTTGTTGACATCAACTTTTTTTTCCCTCTTCATCATATGAATTATCTACAATTTTTATTTTGTCACTACACTTTTTTGTCATATTTTAATTTAAGTGTTAATTTACGTACTTTTAAAATTTTCAATACACAAACTTGAAAAAGTTTAAGTTTTACAAATTTCAGTTTTTTTCCATGAGTTAAGAGTTTTAGTTTAGTATTTATTTTACTTCTTAATGACACTCTTATGAAGAGTTTGTTTGTCTATTTGGTTACAAAACATGTGAAGATTTCATATATAATCATCTCAAGCAACTTTACTCCACACATATGGTTAACACTTGTTCTTTCTTTGTTTACATTATGCATTATGAAAGTCAAAATAGTGCTCATAAGCCTCAAATGCCATGTTTTATCTCCTCAAAATGGCCATTCCTTTTCAAAACTTTCCTTTCAAAATTAAAGTGTTTTGGTAATAGGTTATTTTTTTTTTTGGTAAATAAGGAGTAATTGCATTAATAAACAACAGAAGTTTCACAAACAGGGGAGCCAAGCCTACTTTGATGCTTGCCCAGAAAATCAAAATTTAAAAGGGCGATAACACTATGGGGAAGGGTAACAAAATAACCATCTCCACCATTGCCAGCAGCTCCCATACATGCCAAGGCATCAGCGCAAGAATTGGCCTCACGGTAGCAATGCAGCATCCTAACTTGAGGCAACTGCAGCAACAGGTCCCTACAATCATCAACAAGGCCATAGAGGTCCCCATTAGTGTTGCTATTCCCAGAAAGAAAGGAAATTGCTGTTGTTGCATCAAGTTTGATCTCAACTGCCTGCGGCTGCAGGTCCAAACAAAGGGTGAGCCCCTCCCTTAGCGCCCACATCTCAGAAGCAAGACTAGAACTAAACACCATAGTTTTTGCAAAACCCCTAATCCACAGCCCATTACTGTCCCTGAGGAGACCCCCACATCTAGAATTGACACTGTCACCCCCAAAGGAGCCATCCGTATTCAGCTTGAGCCACCCATCAAACTCTTTTATCAATAATTTAAAAATCTATTTTCTAAACTATAAGAAATTTAAAATTCTACTTCATCTAAGATTCTATTAGCAAAAGTTTTCAAGTAATTTAAAACAAATTTAATATTTATTTTAACTGTATATCAAAATTTTATGTTTTAATACGTAAAATTTATATATTACACACCGTGCTCATAAAAAGTGACTCAAATGTATGTATTAATTATATGTCATAACATTCATGTTTTTTATAATGTGACTAACTAATTATTATTAATATACTTTTGAATCTTTTAATTTATTTATATATATCTTTTTAAGTAAACTGTGTAAAGTACGGCCTTTAATTAGTATAAATATAAAGTAAGACTATACATGCTCAAACAATTTAAAAGGTACACTACAACCATGTACATATACGTGTCCCTTAAACTTCATTAATAAATAGTAACATCTTTTGCTTAGGGAAGAGCTGTGTGGGCAAGGACGGAGCCAATCATTGGCTTTGGGGGGCCATGGTCCCTCCTATTTATTTATTTATATTTTAAATTAGTATATATGTAGTATTAATTTTAGTAATTTTTGTAAAGGTTAGGAAGCGAAGGTTAGAAGGTTAGATGTTAATTTTTTCCGTTCGTTTGCATTTGCACCATTCGCTCCGCAGATGACCTTTATACTGTATCATTTCAAAGCCATCAGATGAATGCACAAGATCATAATCGCAAGCTTAATATAATTCTGGGAGTAATTAAACGGTCAACGATTCGAACAATCTAAATCTAAATATTATAACGTTTGATTCGATTGTTGAATATTGCAGTGACCAATATATATATATATATATATATTATTCCACCAATTAAGCAAACAAATCATTTATATATAAGAAATGATATGTCCACAATATTTTTACAATAAATTCTAAGTGGCAGGTTGTTACTGGTTGTTATTGATACGTTAAAAAAGTAATCTCAGTGCTAAATTCAAATTTGAACTAATAATAACTAACTACCCATAATTTATTATGAAAATGTTGTGAACGTATCTGTGGCAGCTCCAGAATTTTCTTTTAGGGGGATCAATAGTGTCTTGAGTTAGGATTTTGTTGCCGGGAAGTAAAAAATAAAATGATTATTTTTTTGTAATTTTTTTTTTTTGTATATACAATTGTCATATTACATACAATAATCAAACATAGTATTCTAAATAGTATACAATATAACTATATTTTAAAATAGTCTAAAAAAGTTATTAATAGTTTAAAGATTGGTAGGAAAACAATGATAGAATGCATATAAATAAGTAACTAATCATAATATTTGTGAAATTAATAATAATTTATTATAATCATATGTAATATCAATTAAATAAAAATATATGATAAAGAAGAATAGTAACATACCTAAGAGTAGGTCTGAGAGTAAATGTTAAACTAAGAAAAATAAATAGTAACTTATATAAGATTTTGCTTTTGAAGTGTATGGATTTTTAGCCACACATGTGGTCATTCTCTTGGAATTTGAGCAAACACTAAAAGACTTTTTGGACTCGAAAAACTATAGAACACTTATCAAACTACTTGATTAGATAGAAAGAAAATATAAAAGGGAGAAAGAGAGAATGAGAAAATAATCATAGATTTAAACACAGATTAGTTGGTTATACAAGTGGCGTAATTTTTTGTTAATAAAGAAGAAAAGTGTAGGAAAAAAGATTTTTTTTTTGAAAGAATTTCAACCTATGACATTTGCTTCTGATGATAACTTTTTATCACTAGATTAAGACACCAATTAGTTTTTGGTGTAGGCGGGGATTGAACCCTAGATCTTTTATACAATTATCAGAGACTTTACTAGTTGAGTTAATTGAAACCCACCAGGGAAAAAGAGTTTCATTCTACCATTAATAGTAAAGTAAGTTAGAGTCTAGAGAGAAGGTTTATTTACTTTTTAACAAATGAGTAATTTTAGGAGTAGTGCTACTGACAAAACATTTACGCAATAAAATCTAGATGGCAAGTTGTTAGAAGTACGTAAAAAAGTTATGTCAATTATAAGTTTTTATTTATTTATTTATTTTTATTTATTTATTTTTTAAAGAATACTAAGTATTTTTAACACACACACGGGGAGAGGGGAGAAAGTTTTTTAAGGAAACTTATAGTAGTGTATATCCAAAAGGGCCTATAAGTTTAGATAAAAAGTCAATTACAACTTGTCATTTAACCTTTATTGTGAAAATATTGCGAAAATAACATTGATGTGATCATATTTTAAGTTTATTTCAATTGTGTTTAAACAAAATTTAGAGTCAGGGTGTTCAAAATTTTATTTTAGGGTTAAAACAAAAACAAAAAATTAAAATTTTTATATATTATTATTATTATTTTTTGGGCCAAGCCAGGGGGTTCATTTGAACCCCCTGGGCTGGCCACCGATGGAATGTATCACTTCTCTTTGTATGTTCTTGGTGCGATGAGGCTCTTTTTCAATGAATCAAAAAAATCATTTATATATTTACGTGTGTGACGAGACTCTTTTTATTTATTTATTGTAGGTTTAATGTCATAAATTTCCATTCATTCATTTTAATTTACTACAAAGATAACATTTTTTTTTTAATTGAATGAGTTCTTGAAAACGAAATGAATGAATAAACAAAACATGAGGCTCTTTTTCAATGAATCAAAAAAATCATTTATATATTTACGTGTGTGACGAGACTCTTTTTATTTATTTATTGTAGGTTTAATGTCATAATTTTCCATTCATTCATTTTAATTTACTGCAAAGATAACATTTTTTTTTAATTGAATGAGTTCTTGAAAACGAAATGAATGAATAAACAAAACCAAATCAACATGTACCTAAATATAAATATAATCACATTGGTGGTAATGATTCCTCTTCTACATTTGACTTTAGAACCATCAATGTAAAAGAGAAACGTACACTTTAAAACCAAATCAAGTAATAAAATGAAATATAATAATAACATAATAAGAAGATAACAACATGTCCAAATATATGTACCCCAAACCCTCGTGATCTCATGTTTATTTATTCCTGTATAAGGTATCAGACTCCAATGGCAATGCAATCCCACTCACAATCTATTCATAAAAATTAAATTTAGAAAAAAAAAAAAAGGAAAAGAAACTCATAATTGTTAACACAATAAACTAAAGGAAGGGAAAAAAAAAGTTTATATTTGTAAACCCAATGAAATAAATAGTACAAAGAAAAAAAAAAAATCCAAAGATAGAATTTGATTCATTTTGCAATACGAAACTACCGTTTATCTCTTCAAATACTTTAATTTGGTTTTATATTTTGTGAAAGAAAAAAAAAATTTGAATTTGATAATTGAAAAAAAGTGGAGAAGTGCCATTTTAGCACGTGTTACCAAATAAAATCATAAAATTTTGAGGACAATAGGCATGTGAAAAAGAATAGAAACATAAGCAAACAGACCTGCCACATAAAACACTTTCCATCTGTATCGATATGATCAAAATCTAAGCATAAAACAAAGGAAAAAAAAGTTAATTTTTGTATAAAATTCGTTGGAACTAACCAACTCAAAAAAAGAGATTACCTGTAGGATTAAAATCAATGATGTTGGAATCTTCCTCTGTTACAAGATTATGCTCTGTATTTTTGCATAGTTAAATGTGCTCCTGTTTAGTGCTCATGAACTTTTGGAAGTTATTTGTGGGAAGTTAGGGCTATTTGATACTGTTGTTTAAGCAATAGTTTTCAGTATTTAAACAATAATAACACTTCTAACATGTATTTCTATAACACTCTGTAAAGTTGTAATTTACAACTAAGTTTTATGTTGGCTTTATTCCATGATAAAAAGTGTTGTAATTACTTTAATTTTGTTCCTTGTATTTTGTGGAATTTTATTATATTAAGTTTAGTATTAAGTTAGTGAAGACTCAAACTTAATTGAAGATCAAGTGGATTTCATGAAAAGCTCGCGAGAAGCTAACCCGCGAAGTTGCCATGTGAGAAGCACATAACTAGAAGTTGAAGAGTTGTGCTAGACTGTTAGTTTCGCGAGTGTTTCAAGGGTAATTCTTTCCCGCGAGGTAGTTGCGAAATGTTTTGCCTGAACAAAATTTAAATGTGATTTTCTTACCTTTCACCTATACTATATAGACCCTTATTATCCATAAATGTAAAGGAGGTCATTTGGAGAGAAAAACTCTAGAGAGGTTTTCTAAAACACACATACACATCTATCTTCTGAGAGAGAGCTACTCTTTTAGCCGTAATTTTTATTTGAAGGTCTAAATTGCTTTTATGTTTTTAACACATTTTCAAGTTTTCAATTGGTATCAGAGCGGGTACTCTTTTTGTGATTTAAATACCTAAGTGTGATTCTTGACCCCTTGTGTGTTTTGCCATGGATAGTGCTTTGTATGCTTTTATAGTTGTTGATGATTGTAGCATGCCATGTATTTGTGAAAATGTCTCTATGAGTGATTATCCTCATAATTGTGATGCCATGTTACATAAATCTTTGGGTGTCGTTGATATTCCTAACACCAAACTCTTGAAGAAAGATGTTAAGAAGTTTCATAAGAATTTGAGCAAGTTTTATTGTGAAAAGGATGATTTGATTGCTAAACTCAATGAATCCAATGAATTGATTGAAAAGAATAAGAAACTTGCTGAAAATTTTCTTGAAAAGCTGAAAGAGTTTGAATGTTTAAATATGGACTTGGACGCTAAATTTGTTTTGTCTAACAAACTTGTTGATGAGCTAAAATATGAAAATGAATCTCTTAAGATGCATGCCAAATGTTTGATTGTTGAATCTATTACTAAAAAGAATGAAAATATCTATTGTAATTATATTGTGGTACCCAATTTTGTGCCTATTGTGTGTTCTATCTCAAAAGACAAATCGGTGTACATTCATTTTCATAAAAAAATCAAAAAGTGGAAAGAAAGACTCTTAAGCCTAAGCCTCTGTTTAGGTCTCAACCTAAGGTTTTGGATAAATCTAAGTTTGTTCCAACTTGTCACTATTGTGGTGTGAGTGGCCATATAAGATCTCAATGTCCAAAGTTGAGAGAACAAAACCATATTGCTAGATACCTTCCCAAAAAGCCTAGTGGACCTAAACACATTGTTTGTCACCATCGTGGTGCCTTTGGTCATCTAAGACCACATTACTCTAAGTTTCAAGTTCTTAAAAGAATTAAAAGAAAAGAGAAAATTAAGCTTCTTGGAAGTTTTGTTATGAAAGCTAAACCATTTATAGGGGAAAATGGTATGTTGTTGAAGAAAGTTTTTGATGTTCTTACCTCTTTGTCTATGTACATATCCAGTTCTCATTCTTCTAACTCTTGTCTAACTTCTCATGAGACATTCCAAATAATCATTCTGTTTGGATGAGGAAGGGTTCATATGATTGAACTTATGCTTTTTTTGGTCCTTGATCTAGTTCTTTCAACTTTGTAGGACCTTTCATGCATTAGATGCTTCATTGTCATGCATTTGTGTATCATGCTCTCTTTATATGCATTGTTTTTGTTGTTTTTACTTTTGATATTACTTTTATGCCATTGTTTTTGTGTATGTAAAAATCCAAAAACACATAAAAAGTGAAAAATTCAAAAAGTTTAATTGTATTTGTTTGAGCACATGTCACATGTGAGTTTAGCCTAGTACCTTCGTACTAATGACGTAGTGCATTTATGAGCTTAACTTGTTATGTATGCACATCTATCTTTGTGAGAAAAATCTTGAAATCTACGTGTGACTGTTGTAAATCGATCTTCAAGCTTGTCATGAATGGTTAGTCAATAGATTTGTTGGTTTTGATACATGCATTAACCTATGCCTATATCTTCTCACACTTTTTATATTTTTGCTTAAAGAGCTTAACAAATGTAAATCTCAAAATAAAAAGAGATAATGAGCTACAAAAGTTATCGCACATACTAGTATTTGATTAGGAAAAAAGGAAAGTGACTTTTTATTGAAATGTAAGGTGCTCAAAAAGCCAAAGGCTTATTCTCAATATTGAAATATCAAAAATTTCAGGCACCGATCTCAAAATGAGATGTATTGTTCAAAAAAATCAAATGTTATGAATTATAAAGAAGCCAAATGAAAAGTTTCAAAGATATATAATTATTTTCTTGTGGGAGGTCATATATGTTCATTTCTATGATTGAGATAGATCACTTGACTTAGTACCAGTTGTGTATAGCTAGATTAAATTGATCATTGAAACTTCACTCTAGACTAAGGACTATTCTATATTTGATACACACACACACAACACATAAGTCTAATGTTGAATTAATGCTTATTTCATTTGTGTGATTGTATATGTTCAAATGTGATGTACGTGTGCTCAACCATATATGGATCAAATCAAAAAGATTTTTGTTCTTTTTATTTGCTTTTGGAGGTGATTTGTATCATCCACATTTTTCAAAAATTTTCAAGTTATTTTTGAGTGAAAAACATGTTTTTTTGGGTGTTTTCGCGAGTAATTTCGCAAGGCTTACTCACGAAAAATGTCACGAGTAATTTTGTGAGTAAGCTTCCTGCGAAAATTTTTAGATCAGCTTTTTAAAGGGCATTTAGTGGGACATTTGTTTTAAACTTCTTTCATCTTATCCCAAACCCCTATTTTTATGTTTCTACATCAAAATCTAACTAAATTCAATTGTTTTTCATTCCATTAACATCACTAAGGTAATCTTTAACTCTTTTCATTGATTTGATCCTTAAATTTTGTTTTTGGGGATTTTATGTTCATAATTGGGATTTTCTCAAATGGGAGTTGAAAAATTTAATTTTGTCAATTTGCTTTGGATGTTGGCCTCTTGTGACAAAAATAACATGTATTTAGGCAATATTTTAATATGTTCATACATTGTTTAACATATATGTGTAGTGTGTACACTCTATGTGTTTGATAAAATGCCCAAATGACATTTTGTTATTGTTTTGGACTCCGATGAGTACCAAACTTTGGGGATTACCATGATTATGCATGTTTATCATGTTTTGATCATTGGTTGCGTATTTTACACACTTTGCCCCGTGAGTGCCTTGCTCATGCATTGGTCATGCATCTCACACGCATACTAGATGCACATTGCTGCACACACTCTAACACTTGACATGTTTTGCACTCACTCATGGAAGTTAAGTTTTTTTAGACCCTTTTAGCACATATAATATGTTCTTGTGTTTATGTCATGCCTTGGTCTATATTTTGTTCTATCATCCTTAGCATGTCATGTTCTTTATGCTTTGTAGTATTTTTTAAAAATGTTTTTGTCTTTCGTTTGAGCTTCATTTTCTCATTCATCTTGCACCCCTCGTGCATAATTTTTTTTCCCTTGTTCATATCTTCTTTTCTTTCCCTTCTTCCTCTTGATTCATTTGTCTATTTGTGACAAAAAGGTGGAGAGTATACTAGAGAGTATACCGATGTATATCGTCATTTCTATATGACTCATATGCACAATCTTAGGGGGAGAAATTCTATCTCGTGCACATTCGTAGGGGGAGAAAGTCATAGGAGAGATGCATATACCAAGGGGGAGAAGACATTTTTTAATGAGGAAACCTTGTGTCGTTTTGTTTTACCTTATGCTTGTTTTCTCGGTGTTTATGGTGCTTTGAGTTATTTTTAGTATCTATGCTTTGTTGCTCTCATTGCGTAATGCTTAAGTATTGGACATGCATACATCCTTATGCTATTGTGCTTAATTGGTTGCATGTTCGGATGATCATTTGCTTTACTATGTGATCATTGTAGTCATTTCTATATGACTATTTTGATGTATGATCAAGTTATTCACATGTTTCACATCATGTTTAATTGATTGCAATTTACTTATTACATTATACTTGTCCTTTTATTACTTACTTTACCTTGAAGGTCTAATATGTTTTGTGCAAATGTTTCAGATTATAGGTATATATGTTTTAAGTTCATCATAACTTCTAGATTTATGTGTGAGTGAGTTTTGCTATTGTCTTTAAACTCATGTTTAAGTCTAGAGTCTGTTATAAGGTGTTTTGTCACGGAATAACCAAAAGGGGAGATTGTAAAGTTGTGATTTACAACTAAGTTTTATATTGGCTTTATTCTATGACAAAAAATGTTGTAATTTTTTTAATTTTGTTCCTTGTATTGGGTTTAGTATTAAGTTGTTGAAAACTCAAGCTTAATTGAAGATCAAGTGGATTTCGCGAGAAGCTAACCCAAGAAGTGGCTATGTGAGAAGCACATGACTGGAAGCTAAAGAGTCGAGCCAGGGTGTTAGTTTCACGAGTGTCTCACAGGTAAGGCCTTTCCACGAGATAGTCGCGAAATGTTCTACTTGAAGGAATTTTAAGTGTGACTTTCTTACTTTTCACTTATACTATATATACCCTCATTACCTATAAATGTAAAGGAGGCCATTCAGAGAGAAAAACCTTAGATAGGTTTTCTACAACACGCACATCCATCTTTTGAGAGAGCGTTACTTATCTTTAGTGAGAAATCATTCTAGCTTCTTCTCCTTTCCTCTCTCATTGTCATACCTTGAGAAGAGATTTGTACCCAAAGACAACCTAACCTATTCAGAGTGTAGAGAGTATTTTGGAGTTTAGGAAGCTTTGGGAATTTGCCAAAAAAAGCCAGTGAGGCTTGGCGAATGCAATTGAGCGTATTGTGGGATCCAAAAAAACTAGACAAGACACGGTTCCGAGAAGCCTTGTTGGAGTAGGAGCTTGGATAACACATCGAGCGTATTGTTGAGTTCTTCGGTTTCCTCTTTGATAGCACATCAATGTGTTATCTTGTGTTTGCATTTCTCTTTCCTTAATTTTATGCTTTACTTTTATTGTTTGTTATTCATGTTTATGCACTAGAGTAGTATTATTGTGCCTCATTTACTCTTGCTCCGCACTTAGATAAGTTAGAGTAAAAGAAATCTAGTCATAATTTTTATTTGGGGGGTCTAAATAGCTCTTGTGTTTTAACCACATAATCAAGCTTTTACACTCAAACACGTATTTTCACAACACTTAAAATTGAACAATAATACTTAAATACTACTACCAAATGGACCCATTTGTTTTAGTTTGAAAACCAACTAGAATGTGATCTTATTTGGGTTTGGCTTACTTCCGTTACTTTTTTAAAAGAAATCTCCTTTTATTTTAATGAGAGACTACCACATCACCCATTAACAAAATAGAAGGTGGGGATTAAAACCAACAACCACTTGTCATTGTGTATTTAAAATAAAATGACATGTTTAGTGAAAAAAGTACTAAAGCTAAGCCAAACCCGTCCTATTTTATAGTCATTGTTTTACGTAGAAATTAGAAATGTGGGAGTAAGAGATGTATTTTTAATAGATTGTCCTTCAATTTTGTCTCTACTTAAATCTAAGAATGTGGGGGGATATTTTTGGGGTAATTATTGAGTACTATTGGAGTACCATAAATGCATACTCCCTTTCACATAACTGTGGGTCCCACTAATTAAATTTATGGTAAGACCTATAATTCATGTGAGAAGGGAGTGAACACATTTATAGTACTCTAGGGTATTCAATAATTTTTTGTATTTTTGAACCAATCAAATGTGGGAGAAATTATACAGTCCTCATGGTGAATTACGTCACTTGTCCACCATTCCACTAAAAGAGTTACACTTGTTTAAAATTTTGAGTCAGTAATTAGTTTTTGTTTTAAAATTTTTTTTGACTTAGTAATTTTAAAGAAGTGGGGAGTTTTTTAGTGAAATGGTGGACTATGTCACTTGTCCAATGTCCACCATTCGTACCTTATAATTTCTCCAAATGTGGATTCCAAAATTATAACTTTGCAATGAACATGTTGTTTCACTGAAACTTAATCACAACACTACAATAGTTTTGGGAATATTTCTGATGCGGTAGCCGTAAGGCTCGTAATCGTCATGAATGGAACTGCGCCTTTTGTAACTCATATACAAAATTATTTAGGCCTTGTTTGGTTTTTGTGTTTCCATCACCTATAACTCAAAATATGTGGGTCCTACGGCTGAGAAGTATGTTTGACATTGTTTCCAATTTTTGTTTCTATCCCTCAATTCTTTGATTTTTGAGTGATGAGTTATGGAAACTGAAAACATATTTGAGGTGTTTTCAAATTATGGAAACAGAGTTATAATGTCATTTTCGTAATTAAACCCACATACATGGGATCCATTGTCAATGCAAAGTCACACCAGGTGCTGCTTTTGACATCAAGACCAATGGCTCTCTTTACCAATATCACTATGCACTCCATTTTCTACCAAAGAAAGTCATCACATGAACTGAAGCTAAAATTTGCTTACCCTCACCTTCGTGCATATCACCATACTCCATCTTCACGCATGCAGTGCCCGATTCGAGCTCAGCTAACCTACACCGTTGTGTCACGGTCACGCAGTGCTTCACGCGCCAACCAAACCGATCTCTTTGACCTCTTTCTCAGCTTTTTTCATAGAAATCTGAAGGTATTCTTTACATTTGAGCTGTTTATATATCTGATTTGTTAGTAATAGCAAGGTATTTCGCATTTTTTACATTGAATCAAGGATTGGTGGTAAAGTTTGCTTCTTAGTTTTTTTTTTTTTTTCTTTGTTTGATGTTTAGGTTTTTGCATTTGATTTAACTGTATCAACCCGTGGGTGATGAAGTTTGCTTCTCTGTTTTTTTTTTTTCTTTGTTTGATGTTTGTGTTTTCACATCTAATTTGATCTATTAAAACTCGTGGTGATGGGTTTGAAACTCGTGGTGATGGGTTTTCAACCCATGGTGAACCTGTTTGCTTCTTTGGTTTTTTTTTCTTTGTTCGATGTTTGGGTTTTCGCATCTGATTTGTTCCATTTTGGTGCTCGTGGTGATGAAGTTTACATCTTTTACATCTGGGTTTTCAGACCCATGTTAATCTCCAAAATCAAGCGACCAAGGTATCAAATAGAACAATACCCACAAGCAACCACATTTCCTTGGTTTATTTATTTCTACCCATGAGCATTATTGTCTTTTTCAAAACTTTTGTTAAACTTATTTAAGTTCTATAAGAAAGAACTTCTCATATTTGCATTGAAGTAGTCCAATGTAAAAGGACCAAATGCTAAAAAAAGAATAAAAGAATCTGGCTTGGGAAGCTACACATTGACCTTACATGAGAGACTTCCAAGTGATTTTACAAGCTAAGTTGATTATAATTTGGAGGTAATCAAGTTGTAATAGTTGAGTTAAACAATTATGCATTGATAATCGTTTGATCTGTTATGTAATAATTTGGAGTAGACTTTTCCAATCAAATTTAGAAGAAAATTATGTCCATTATTATTTCAGTTTCAAATTATCTGTCTTTTTCATGGTAAGTCATCTTTTAAAAAAAAAAAAAATGTTGTAGGCTTGTAGCAACAATTTAGAGCATTCAAATAACTCTCTTTTTCATTCTTATTCATATTAATATTCCTTCAAATTTTTTGAAAGCTAAGTTGATTGATACAGTGGTACTTTACTTGTGCAATAAATGAAACCTGCCTGATCATTTAAAGGGACTAATATGGACCTTACATTTATATATGGTAAGGAAATGATTGAGAAGTGCATTTATCTGCTTGGAGGCTTTGTTCTTCAAAGATATATTCAGGGGGTTATAACTTACAGCTTAAATGTTTCATGACATTTTTCTTTTCATATTTTCTGCCTAGGAAAAAAAATAGTTCGTATTATATTATCTTAATTTAAGGTTTCAAGCTCAAATCCTTCATTTTATTTTAGTCCTTATTGTAAACTTGGGAAAAAATTAACACAGGTATATATTTAATCATAAATTCAATGAATTTGTGACTTTGTAGCCCCCAAAACAAAGCTCGAGTGCATGACTTATATATCACAAAAGTTGAAGATTTGTGTCTATGATGAGTGATGACAAAAAAAAAAAAAAAAAGCCCCTTAATAGCACACATAGTACAACACATTCAATAAAATCAACTTTAGCACTTACATCGATTAACACAAATAGTAAATCCATTGAAATCAAGTTAAAGATTTATGAAACTTTTCGAAGAGTCACAAAAATAAATTAAGAAAAACTTCAATATATATTGCATAAAATTAATTTACTTTTGTGATTAAAAAAAAAAAAAAAAAAAAAAAAAAAAAAAAAAAACAACAACAACAACAACAACAACAGCAACGTAGATTTAACATGCAAGAACAATAGAAAGAAAAAAAAAATTATTATTTGGACAATAAGGAATGATAAAGCAATGAGTGCACCAAAAAAAAAAAAAAAAAAAAAAAAAAATTCAACAATTGACATATTTGAGGAGTCATAATGATTATTATATGGTAAAAACTCAAAAGGCATAATAATTATTAAATAGATTGTTAACAAAAACAAAAGAATGGATCGACAAAGCCCTCTCATAGGACATATTTGCGGTTTATTAGTTGAGGTCAATTAGGCTTATTGTAATTGATGAGACGACTTTTGGTTGGATCAATTGCGTTATATATTGCGTAAATTGTACATTAAACAATAGGAGATAAGCTCTCACAAATATTTTTGCCATTATGATGAGTCATCTATATATATATATATATATATATGCAAATCCTGGTATGAATTTGTATTCCACTGCTTGGGATTTTGTTATCCCCCTAGGGTTGCTTTTTGCATTGATCATTTACTTGCAGCAGCGGTTTGCTGGTCATGTGATTACTAATGCATAACTACATAACAAATTGTACACAAAATGACGCCCCTATGTTATTGAGTACTCTTTGCTCCTTGCTAATAAGAGATAAAATGGAATTTGAAAGTTCGTTTAGACCCCTTAAAACAGATTGTTTAACCTAATTTATTAACCAAGTGATTACTTAGATTATTTTTAGGTCTAGGTCAAACACAAATAAATTAAATCATATCATGCAAAGATGCGGAAAAGTAAATAACACCATGATATGATAACCTAGGAAAACCAATGAAACTAACCATTTCAAGATAAAAACTTGGAGAGAGTTTGACCTAACTATCCTCAAGGTAAACCAAATCCATTATAAGAGAATCGAAGTTTTTACAAAAGATTTAACCCTAAATCTAATGCTACCTCCAATAGTAACTTAATGACACGACCACGTGCAAGCTCTAAATCCATGAACTTCTTCTCTTCTTGGATTTACAGCAATACAAGTTGCCTTGCTTGTGACTTTGAGATCCCACTCAAAGGTTTCAGATCACCTTTTCTTGTTGATCTTGATGCAGCAACTATTTCTACCAATCCTTGATTGTAGTTCTTGCTTTGGTAGATTCTTGTGTAGTTAGAAGGTATAAAACCTTTCAAATCTCAGAAAGAGTAACACACAAGTCTTCTTCAACACCCCAAAACGTGGCTAAGGTTTTTTTTTTTTTTTTTTTTTTTTTTAAATTTTTTTTTATTATATATATATATATTTTTATATGTAGAGAAGTTTAAGTGAAACCCTAAACGTTTTCGCGGGCTTGAGCCTATTTAAAATTCTACAGAAAAAATTGGACTTGCGATTTTCAATCGGTCGAGCCTAATTCTTGATTGATAGAGAAAGACAGAACCTCACTTTTCTTTTCTGCAAATAGCTAGACCTCAAAACTTGAATCACCCTTATTTAAGTATTGCCTAAACACCTAGACTAGACATGTTTTGATCTCGGTTTGCCAACACAATACAATGATCATTCTAAATATTTAATTATAAATCATTAGAACCTAACATAATCATTCCCATTAGTGACTTTTAACATATTTTGAGCATGCTATAAGTTTTTGATTTTTAGTAGTATGATGTTCAAACTTATAATTCTAGTAAAATTTCACTTTCTTAATGCATGTCCTATGTGATTCTAAACTAACGTTGTCTCCATATTGTTGGTGCTTTGTTTCAAATAAGGATTAGATTCCATGAATCTTGGAAACTAAAATTGGCCTATCCATATATTTTTTCAATCAAAGTTTTTTTTTTTTTTTTTTTTGGTGGGGGGGGGGGGGTAGAAACAAGAAGTCTTATGTAATTATAATAGAAGTTTATACAACACAATCATTATCCGACCTTCGGGCACATAGTCTAGTACTCCCGAGGTCGGCCAAATCCCTTACTAAACAGTTGTATACAAAACTGGGACAAGTGTTGTAGATAGTCAAGAGATGTTGTTGGTGGTTTTCCCATTTCGCTAGGGCATCCACGCAGTTGTTTTCTTCACGATATATATGGTGCACCTGAACCTCCTATGCCCACTCCTTAAGGCTCCTGCAATCACATATTAAAGGAAACACATCAGGAGGGTACGTAGAATTTTTGTCAGTTAGCCAGGATAAAATTGTTACAAAATCAATCTTGAGCTAGATAAATTTGAACCCTAAGTCCCATACCAACAGGAAGACCTGCCTAACTGGTCCCAACTATGCCATAGTATTAGTGGCTATACCCATATTTAGAGAAAATCCTGATATCCATAACCCAGAGCTATCTCGTAGTAGGCCCCTTACGCTGGCCATCCCTGTGTTACCTATGGAACTACCATCCATATTTAGCTTTACATAGGGTTCGTTTGGCGCATCCCATTTAATAATTCGTGGAGTCCTAACTTGAACTGGTTTATCAGAGTTGGCTAAGAAAAAAAAAATTTTGTAGCTACTTGCACTGTTGTGTAGACTAGTCTATGCTAACCATAAATACATTTATTTCTTACTGCTTGAACCAATCCTTAAAAATACGTTTATTTCTATCTAACCATAAATGCCAACATAGGAAGGGAAAATATATTTTCCACGGGAGTTGTTGGTGCAAAATAACACTATCAGCGATAGCATTGCTTTATAGCCAAGCTTGTAAGGGTGTGTGAAAAAAAGAAAGCGGCAGGATACCTAGGGATTGACACCAAACCTCCTTAGCCTAGGGGCAATCAAGTAAGATATGAATTTTTGTTTCCAAATTGTTGCATCTAGGACATTGATCATTAATGTTTGGGTGAGAAAATGCTAAATATTGCCTTGTGGGAACCCGATTGCGTATGGCTTTCCAAAGGAATAGTTGGATCTTTTTGGGGCATTGTAATTTCCATATCCAATTCCATAACGGTTTATCCAGAGGCACATGTTTTTGTTGGTATAAAATTTTTGATGAGGAATTAACCTAGCAAATACCATCAATATATGGCTATACAAAGGAATCTGGGAGCCTAGAAAGCCGTGCCACCAAAATACCTCTAATAAGTTGCTCAATTTGTGTTGGGAGAGAAACTTGAAGAGAGTCTAAAGTCTAAGTATGATTATTTCGCAACGGGCTAACAAGGTGGTTTTATTCGTTTTGCATTAGCGGTCCTTTAATGCGACCATAGGGTGCCCTTAGGGATCTAGTGGTCATCCCACACCTAATAGTTTGCCCATCCCCTCATATCCATTTTATACCATTTTGTAACCATTGCATCCCTTCATACAGGGCTTTCCAAATATGGGACCCTTTAGGAGTTTTGGCACTATCAAACAGGTTCGTATGTGGAATATATTTTTTAAGACTTGGCCCCAGAGCATAGTGGGTTGATGATACAGTCTCCAGGCTTGGTTCATAGGAATTGCCCTATTCCTATATCGGATCAATTGTATTCCCAAACTCCCTGTGTCTTTTGGAAGTGTTATAGTTTTCTATCTAACTATATTATAGCTCTGCTACTGACTCGTGTCTCCCTATAAGAACTAGCAACTAAATTTGTCTAATTGCTAGCTAACTTTTCGGGGAAGCAGAGTTATTTGCATGGCATAGGTGGGGATGGAAGTCACCGAAGATTTGACTAATGTGACACGGCCAGCCGTTGAAAGATATTTGGCTTGTTGTCCTTCAATTCTCTTTTGAATTTTGTCAACTAAATATTGGTATGCATAGGCCGTTTGATGGGTGGAGAAAATGGGGGTTCCCAAATATGAGCCTATCTGCATCGTGGTAGGTATGTCAAATATTACTGCAACCTGATCCTTTGTTTTTTGAGGGGTGTTAGGCGAAAACCATATTCGAGATTTTGTGGGTACTAATGATTTGGCCTAAACAAGGGCAAAACTTCTGTAAAATTCTACTAAGAATCTGGCAGATCATTACCTTGGCTTTGTGAACAAAAAAAAAAAAAAAATATCATCTGTGAAAAATAAATGGGACATTCGAATCTAGCCCTTGAACCCTATAGGGTGGATCGTTCTGTCCTGAACTGCTTTCTCCAACAGAATGGAGAAGCGTTCCATACACAGAATAAAGAGATATGGGGATAGTGGGTCTCCTTGACGCACTCCCTTACTTGGGATCACTTCCAGAAGAGGAACTTCATTCCATTGTATATGGTAGCGGGTTGATGATATCATGTTCATAATGAGCATGGTCAAATTTGGCGGGACTTGAAAAAATTCAAGTGATCCCTTAATAAACGACCATTCTAGGCGATCATAGGCTTTATCAAGGTCTAATTTTAACACTACGTAACCATTTTTACCCCTTTTATGCATTAGCTTACGAATAATCTCTTGAACAAGAATAATATTATCACTCGTCTAGCGCCCTAAAACAAACCTTACCTGACAAGGATTAATAATATTTGCAATATTGGGTTTGCGACATTGCAGGATAACTTGGGATACAAAATTATATAGAGTATTACATAGACTAATCGGTCGAAATCGATTGATCATCTCTAGGTGAGCCACTTTCGGGATAAGGAAAAAATTAGTTATGCCCCAATCAGGCAGAATAGTTAACTTTTCAAATGTCTCTTGAATGACCTGAATCACACTTGGCCCGAGAATGTGCCAATTCTTTTGGAAAAAAATTGCATGATACCCATTCGGCCTCAGGGCCTTCAAGGGAGGAAGAGAGAGGACATTCCTAGAAATCTCCTCCGGTTGGGGAATACTCAAGAGCCACTAGTAATGTTCTAGAAAGGGGCTATTTTGACTATGTTGCTAGCCTAAACTGGCTTTTGACCTTATTTGAGATGAAGTGGCCATAAAAAAAATTTTAAACATGTCAATAATATGGGTGGTTAAAGTGTCCCCAGAGAGCCATAGCCCTGTCCCATCTTTGAGGGTCACAATACAAGATTGGCTGCTATGTTGTAAGATTTTTAGATGAAAGTATTTTGTGTTAGCATCGCCATAATTTAGCCACTTGATTCTAGATTTGAGTTGCCAATATAAGTACTCTTGGTGCAAGGTGGTGTTATATTCTTGGATAAGCTATTGTTCCAGTGAGTATAGGAAACCTGAGGGTTTTCTAATTAGGGCAATTTGGATAGCACAAAACCTAGCTAAAAGTCGGTTCTTTCATTGCAATAAATTTCCAAAGTGGTTTTTATTCCAATCTATGATCCTACATGTTAAGAAATCTAGGCGTTGTTGGAACCTGGAGAGGGAAGAGGAGGATGAAGGAATAGTTTCCGAGGACTTCTAGCTTGTTTCCACTAAGTTGGGGAAGGAAGGGTCTGTGAGCCACATTTGCCTGAACCTAAAAGGCTTTTGTGATTTGCATTCTAGTGAGTTAGTATTTAGCAAAATGGGATAATGATCAGAATTAATCATGGAAAGATGATGTACTGCTATCTTAGGAAAACTTAGTTTCCATTCCACATTTCCTAGACCTCTATCCAACCATTCTTTTATATTACAACGCCAAATCGGGTTTTTATTTTTTTTTCTATCATAGTTACTGTGATGAGTGATAACTACAACCCTTCTCAAGTTCTCATATTTTCCCTTGGGTCTCTAAGATGAATCAAGATTCTTTACCTTTCTCCTTTACAGTAATTTATATCACAGTGAACAAAAGAACAATATAATGATTGTTTCAATTGTTCTTTTCCCCTTTACGCTAATTTATATTACAGTGAACAAAAGAACAATATAATGATTGTTTCAGTTGTTCTTTCCTACGAAAATTATTGGCTTCTAAGATTAATCAAGATTCCCTAACTCTTTACCTTGCTCCTTTACACTCATTTATAATCTAGGAAGTACAGACACTTTATTTGGGGTGCCGTACTCATGTCATACCTCTATTGCATTTGGGTCTTACTCACCATGTCTTGTTATAATTTTTTTTAAATTGCTTGTATCACTGACTTATACCTGTATCCGTACCAATACCCATACCCGTGTCTGTGTTTAGGCTTCCTAGTTTATAATAAAGTGAAGAAAGGAACATACCATAGTCGTATCAATACCCATATCCACCGTGTCCTGTTATAATTTTTTAAAATTTGCTTGTATCACTGTTTCATACCTGTATCAGTACCAATACTAATACCCGTGTCCGTGTCTGAGCTTTCTAGTTTATAATAAATGAAGAAAGGAACATTATAATGATTCTCTCAATTGCTCTTTATTAGTCTATGGTGGCAATTTCCTCGCCTTTAGAAATTGTCCCACTATTTTTTTCCCCTTTCGCTTTCAGTTTCTTATTATATTAACTAGTAAAGCTTACAAACGGCCTCACTATTCAAAGATGTTTATAGCCATGACAATTCTTCTTTAGTGTAATGAGAGATTAAGAATAATAGCCCGCATAAATTTTGTTGGACAAAGAATTAATTATTGTTTTACCAGGTTTGACATTTGATACTGATAGAAATTTAGACCCTTTAAAACACAACAATTGGATTAATCTAGTTTATTAGCCAAGTAATTAACTTAGTCAAATTATGCAAATCTAGGTTAATACAATCAAATAGTCATATCAAGATATAAAGCAGGGGAAAAGTAAATTACACAATGATATGATCACCCAAGAAAACCAAACCGGTAAAAAACTTGGGGAGGATTCGACTTAGCTATCTTCAAGGTAAACTTGAATCCACTATCTTGAAAGAAACGAAGTTTATACAAAAGGACTTACAAGCTCCTCACTCGACTTCCTAATGCTACCCACCAATAGAACTTACTAATACGACCACGTGCAAGCTCCGAATCTACGGACTCCTTCTTTCTTAGATTCTCCATAAGATACAAGCACCCACGCTTGTTATTCTTCAAGCTCCAATGGCAGCAACCGAGTTGATCATCAAGATGTTGAAATAATCTCTACCTTGAAAATCTTAAGTTTATGTGAAGGAGAGCTCCTCAATGATCTCACAAGAGATTCACACAAACCGCAAATTGTGAGCAACAAAGATTTAGAGAGGTTTAGGTACAAAACCTTAGATACAAAAAAGGCACTCTCTTCTCTCTCACCAAAAGCTCTCAAAAACGTGGCTTGGGGTTTTCTTTATATAGTGGGAGAAGTAGATTTGAAACCCTAATCCTTAATAGGCTTAAGCTGCTGTTTGGGCCGACTTAAAATTCTGCAGATATGACTTTCGATTGATCGAGCATGTTCTTCAATCGATCTAACCAAGCAGAATATAAAGTCTTGTTCTTGCAGCTTGTATGTTCTTGAATTTTGACTTGAATCACCTTGAGCATTGTCTAATAAAACCTATAGACTCTAAGATCTATATCTAGACAAGTTTGTGTTCATGATTTGCCATTTGTTCTAAACATTTAGAACCTAACAAACTCCCCCTCTGGCAATTTGTGACAAAACTTTCATATAAAATGAAATGCTCAAATACAAGAACAACTCAATACAATAAAATGCCCATTACAACAAATTCAACCTAACTACTATCCATTAGTTGCAAGTATAGACAGCAGCTCAATTGAATCAACCTGTATATTTCCTGAAACACTAAATAAAACGCTAAACGCATATGTGGAAAATACAAGTAAACAAAAATAAATTCTTGATTTCACGTAACACAAAATAAAGACATATACCATTGAAGAACTCATAAGTATAAATCAATAAGAAGTGAAACAAGAAACATATAAATCAAAATAAATTCTAACTCTCCCCCTAAGTTAGATACATCAAAAAGTTTTTATATTCTCCCCCTAAACAAAACAAACAGGTCATCTATGTCTCCCCCTTTTTGTCACGTATTGACAAAGACCATCTAATAAGAAGGTAGACAAAAAATATACGCAACAGAGTAAGAGAAAATAGAGACAACTCTCCCTAAGAACCACAAAGGTTAAAAAAAATTTCTCCTTCTATAAAAATAGGAAAAACAAAACAATTTTTTGGAAAAAACAGTTTTGTGGAAAAATAAAGTGGGGTGGGGATAAATAAAAAGACACAAACCAAGTTTAAAAAAAAAACTAAGTTGATGATACACATGAAGAAAAAAAATATTCTCTCTTTCAATAAAATGCAAACATGGCACTATGTGACCCATAAACAGTTGCATGAGTAGAGAAAATATTTGTACATTGATTATCCATCATATCTTTTAAGAAAAAAGTTTCTACAGCTCACACATAAGAAATAGCATATACTAGAATGTACAAAACTCAAAAATTAATCAATTAATTTTTAAATCAAGTTGAGTACCCAATTTAGCAAAGTGTATGCATGTTATGTGTGAAAACAATGAGAGATATGATTGCAAAACTACAAGATGGATACAAAAATAATGTAATGCATGTGAATCCTAAACACAAATGATGCATGAAAAAAAATTTTGGTTAAAAACATAGAAATTGAAAATTTTTTCTATCGATCGAGAATCGATTGAACATCAATCGAGTCAGGTAGACTTAAACAAAAAATTTTAATTGCAATTTCGATTGATTGAAAAACAAGTTTGATCGATCGAAAGTCTGGAAAAATCAAATTTTTAAAAAACAGAGCATTTTAATGCAGAAACTCCTCAAAGCACTTTTTTTTTTTTTTTTTAATTTATAAAAAATGCATGAGTATGAGACGAATTTTTTTTCAAAAACACTTGAATTTAACCCAGATTTTCCAAAATCAAGATTTTCAATCAATTTGTCCTCAAAGCGCAAACATTAAACACATTTTGCATTAAAATCAAGGAACTTTTAATCTTGGATGACCATAACAAGATCACACAAAATAAAATGTACCAAGTTTAGCAAAAAGTAACTTGTGTAGTGTGTGCAATTAGAAAAAAACTTGAGATATATGTGAAATAATATGTGAATAGTAATCAATTACAAAGTCTACAAAATTCATCACATAGAATTTAAAAGAGATTATCACCTAAAGAGTTACATCATATAACTCCCACATCTCCTAGATCATAAGCTTGCAATCATGTAAGTTTCTTGAATTTTACCTCATAATATACACACCAATTTTAATTTAGTGATTTGACATCAAGCCTAATAGTACATACCAGTTTTAAGCATTAAGCAATTAAACCGAGACTACACCTTATGTTCTTTTTGTGCATGTGCTACACTTTCTCGAGTATAGAATCTTACGATATGCACTAAAGTGTTCATAATTGGCTAGTGAACAGTGGTGAGATGGTTATTTATGCCTTTCTCAAAAGGATCAAGTCCGACAGTTAAATAACATGTGACTTCAAGATTAAGACAAATTGATAAACACTATAAACATCTTTCCCACACAACAAGCACTACAAAATTTCAACTAGTCAAGTGCAATAAATAAGCTCATCCAAACTAAACAAGGTACATCAACATGTTATGTAAAAATAAGGTGGCAAATCTTGATTTCAAATCGAAGATGTGAAATACAAAACACAAAAAACTTTTTGGTTTAAAAAAAATTTATGACCAAAGACAAAAGCACACATTATGCTAAATGAACAATGCAAAACTATGCATGATAGTGCTTACTAAGCTATAAAGGGTATACAAACAAGAAATATCAATTTCTTAATTAACCCTTGAGTACATGTACAAACTAATACATACACAAACTAGTACATACTCACAAAATCAGAAAAAGCTTAGCACTTATATAACACACACTATTCAAGTTTCTTCACAATGTCAAGCATGTTCTAAATCAAGAGAGAGATATCATAACTCATGTAATCCTCAAAAAGAAATAACTAGGCACAAAATAAAATATTTTTGTCTTTTTGAAATTTTCAATGTTTTTGGATTTTTAAAAAAAAAATAAAAACAACCTAAAAAACAAAACAACCAAAAACAGAAATAAAACATGTCCACAAATAATTGAAAGCATTAAATCAGGGACCAGTCAGCAACACTCACTTTAGAGAATCTTTTCTCACTCGTTTAGCACGAGTCTTCGGCATTGTAGGTGAAAATCCATGAGAAGTAGAGTGTATTTGAGGAATTACACCAATCTTCTGAGAAAGACTAAAATTCTGCAAATTCCTTTCACAAGCCAACAAGCTTAAATTTTTCAAAAGAATATGAAACAATTTATATGGACTTATAGCAAGAGAAATATTATCACATATCCTAGATTGAAACAAAGAATGTTTAATTTTCAATTTATGACAATTATGATGAATGTGACCACGAACACCATAAAAGTGGCAAATAGGAACAAATTTAGGAACATCAGTATTCCTAACAGCAAATCTAGTCTCAGATTTTGGTTTTTGCCTCAACAAAGAACAGTTTGGTTTAATATACCAACAACACCACAAAGGTGACAGGTAGGCACAAAAACATATTTATTATGCTCTCTAATAGTAGGTTTAGAAACTTCAGCGTCTACATCAGAACATTTACTTTTGTCTAACCTAGGAAAATAAGTCTTTTCTTTATTATTCCTCTTGAAAGGAAAGATATAAATTTTCTCAGTTTTAGGTTTAAGAGAAACAAAAACACTTCTGTTATCAACAACAGGCTTGATACTAGTCAAATTTTCAATCTTAGTTTTAGATTCAACTAACTCTTGTTCCAAACTTTTCATCTTCTCATCTTGAGAGGAAATTTGATTTCTCAAAAATTCATTCTTTTTATTAGGCTCATCCAATCTCAAAATCAAATCCTCTTTTTCAAGATTAGCCAATTTTAACTCTTCCTTGAATTTCTTAGAAATTTTCAAAAATTTAGATAATTCCTTACGAAGAGTTTTAAAAGCATCATAAAAATTAACAGAAACAATAGTGTCCTTTTTATTCAAAGCACTACAAACATGAGCAGAAACATACTTCAAATTATCTATGATAATAGGGGTCAAGGATCAGCTCTTAAATCAAAAGATCTAAAACGAAAGAGCTACCCGCTCTGATACTACTTAATAGAAATTTAGACCCATTAAAACACAACAATTGGATTAACCTAGTTTATTAGCCAAGTAATTAATTTAGTCAAATTATGCAAATCTAGGTTAACACAATCAAATAATCATATCAAGATATAAAACAGCAGAAAAGTAAATAACACAGTGATATGATTTCCCAAGAAAACCAAATCGGTAAAAAACCTGGGGAGGATTTGACCTAGCTATCTTCAAGGTAAACTTGAATCCACTATCTTGAAAGAATCGAAGTTCATACAAAAGGACTTACAAGCTCCCTGCTTGACTTCTTAATGCTAAGTACCAGTAGAACTTACTGACACGACCACGTGTAAGCTCCGAATCCGCGGACTCCTTCTTTCTTGGATTCTCCATAAAATACAAACACCCACGCTTGTTATTCTTTAAACTCTAATGGCAGCAACTGAGTTGATCATCAAGATGTTGAAATAATCTCTACATTGAAAACCCTAAGTTTATGTGAAGAAAAGCTCCTCAATGATCTCATAAGAGATTCACACAAATCGCAAATTATGAGCAACAAAGACTTAGAGAGGTTTGGGTACAAAGCCCTAGATACAAAAGAGGCACTCTCTTCTCTCTCACCAAAAGCTCTCAGAAACGTGGCTTAGGGTTTCCTTTATATAGTGGGAGAAGTAGATCTGAAATCCTAATCCTTAATGGGCTTAAGCTGCTATTTGGGCTGGCTTAAAATTCTGTAGATACGATTTTTGATTGATCGAGCCTGTTCTTCAATCGATCGAAACAGATAGAATATGAAGTCTTCTTCTTGCAGCTTGTATGTTCTTGAATCTTGACTTGAATCACCTTGAGTATTGTTTAATAAAACCTATAGACTCTAAGATCTATATCTAGACAAGTTTGTGTTTATGATTTGCCAATTGTTCTAAACATTTAGAACCTAACAGATACGAACAAAAAGACACACTCATCTAGCTTACAATACATATGACATATCCAACTTAGAACCTTTGCTCAGGTCTATCATCTAGTTGGATAGAATTCTACCTAGGTCTATGAAATACAAGATTATTGAGTAGGTGCTAAGCTCAGCAACTCTTGAAATGCAAACGTGGGGAATAATAATTGTGCCCCCATGAATATTGTCTAAATATATGATTTTTACAAAGCCTTGTAAGTTAATTGTTACCTCTTAATGTTTAATGTTTAGGACTGTTACCTCAACTCAAAAATTGCTACAATAGAATAACTAAAAATTAGGTAATGGACCCTAATAATATGATAGCAAGATTCATCATTGTAAGGTTAAATTTATTCAACCATTTTGTTGGCTTTATTCCATACCAAATTTGCTTGTAATTTAGCATTTAGAAACCCTATATTTAGGTGGGAATCATGTAAGGGTAGTGTGAGAGTGAGTGTGAAGAAAAACTCAAGAGTGTGTACTCAAGAAGGGCCTCACGACTGGATCTCATGACTGGCAAGTTGCTAAAGGTGGCACACGTGTGAAGCATGCAGGGGAGCTGAAGAGTCATGCCAGTTGTTGTACTACAGGACAAAACTTCCAGTCTGACTAGGCTGTTAGCTCGCGACTCAAACTTACGACTTATTCTAGTCGCGAGTTTGAGTCGCCAGAACACTTTGTTTGTTACAAAACTGACTCTTCGCATTCCATACACACTCATCTATAAATACCCTTATACCCACGTATTGTTTAGAGCTGCTAGAGAGAATTTTGAGAGGGAACCCTAGAGAAAAACAAGAATGATTCATCCACAATCTTCATCTTTTAATTCTCCAAATTCCTCTACTCTTACCATCTCCATTGATACATTCATACCTTATTTGTGAGGAGGTATTTTGTTGCTTGGGAAGCAATTCAAAAGGGACCAATTCATTTTGGTTGATAGAATGGGCAATTGCAAGATCTGGTAAGCTAGAGAAAACACGGTTCGGTGTAACCCTGTTGGAGCAAAAAGTTTAGAGGGCTTAGGTGCACTGGGTAGATTACGCTTAGAGGGTCTTCTGCTATTCATGTATTCTAATTATATTCTCTAGTGGATTATTGACCGCTTCGAGGGTGGCAGAGAGGTTTAATGCCGAGAACTTCGGTTTCCTCTTCGATAACACATCGCTGTGTCGTCTTTGTGTTTGCATCTCTCTTACCTTAATCTTTGCCTTTAAATTACTACTGTGGTTGTGATTAATTTCGGTTTAAATTGTTTTACTATTTCTGTTCTAACTTATTCTCATATTTCGCACATACATTGTTTGATTATAAGCTTGTATTGATAATTTGTAAATTGGGGATCTAAACGTTAATAAGTGTTTTACACACATATTGAACATTCAATCATTATAAACCCAACTTCACACTACAATTCTTCTAAAAAAAAAAAACTCATACTACAATGAAGGTAACGCATTGAGTATTTAAATTCTCAGTTTATGATTCTATAAATAAAATAAATAAATAAAAACTTAAGTTTATTCCTATATAAAGAGCCTTTTAAACTTAAGCATTAGAGGCATTGAGAGCCTTTAGGCCGCCACCACATTGGTGTCCTTTGACTCCCTTCTTTTATTAAATATCCACATCAATTGTGCAATAAACAACACCTTCATTAATCCTTTTTATTTTTATTTTTTTATCCTTAAGATAAAAGCCTTTTTTTTTTCTTTCCATAAAATGCTTTTCATTTATACCACCAACAATCCACCATTCCCAACCAACTGCGCGCCCAATTAATGAATTATAATGTCTATTTGTTCTAACTACTCAGCCTTGAATTTAAAAAAATAAAAATAAATGAAGTTTCATAAATCATAAATCATAACCTTCTCCCCTTTTTTTCATATGTGTGTTCAAATACTTGTTATTCAAAAAAAAAAAAAAAAAATCCAAAACAAGCTTTTTTTTCTTTTTTTTTTTTTTTTTGGGCTCAATAGCGACCTTTAGACAAATCTGAATGAGCATTTGTTGTCTTCTCTTCCTCTAATACTATTTGCCTCCTTTAGAAAATTCATATTTTTAATGACATACCATCTAATATATTATTTTTTGAAATAATCAGCTAACAATTTTCAACTACTCTTCTTAATATTAAAAAATAAATAAATAAATAAAAATTGAGTATCAACTTTTCAAATATATTTGATAACAAATTAGGAGAGTAACCATTTGTGTCCATTGACTTTTCTATATAAACATTAGTTTGGAAATTTTCAAAATAAAGAATGAATAATAGTATAATGCATTAATGTTGCTAGCTAAATAATGAAACTTTTTTCTTCGGGCTAATTACACTATTACCCTTGAACTTTATATCATTTTACAATTACCTTTTTAAATTATAAAAATACACACTTACCTTCTAAATTATACCATTTTTACACTTAGTACCTAAACTATGAGAATGCACAAGGAAGATTTCCACTAGTGTTTCCCCCTCTTTGTTAATAGATTGAAGTTTATCAAAAGAAAAAAATCTTTTATCTGTGGCTTAGTTCAAAAGCCTTTTTAGATGTATATCACTATCAGTTTCTTTAAGACCTTCTTCTATTTTCTCGTATGTGTTTTAAAATACTTCATATTCAAAAAAAAAAAAAAAAAGGTCAAAAACAAAGCATTTTTTTGGGGCTTAATAGCGACCTTTAGACAAATCTGAATGAGCACTTGTTGTCTTCTTTTCCTCTCATACTATTTGCCTCCTTTAGAAAATTCATTTTTTTAATGACATACCATCTAATATATTATTTTTTGAAATAATTAGCTAACAATTTTCAACTACTCTTCTTAATATTAAAAAAAATAAAAATTGAGTATCAACTTTTCAAATATATTTGATAACAAATTAGGAGAGTAAACATTTGTGTCCATTGACTTTTCTAAATAACAAACTAGGAAACTAGTTATTTGTGTCCATTGACTTTCTATATAAATATTATTTTGGAAATTTTCAAAATAAAGAATGAATAATAGTATAATGCATTAACGCTACTAGTTAAATAATGACACTTTTTTTCTTTGGGCTAATTACACTTGTACCCTTGAACTTTATATAATTTTACAATTACCTTTTTAAATTATGAGAATACATAGTTATCTTCTAAATTATACCATTTTTAGACTTAGCACCTAAACTATTAGAATGCACACTTAACATCATTAAACTATACTCCTTTTATATTTACGTTCTAAATTATGAGAATGCATACTTACTTTTCTGAACTATAACTTATAAGATGGGGTGCAAAATGTTACACAAGTAAGAGTTTATACGGGGCTATGTGTACTATTCCATAGGTAATAGTTTAGGAAAGTAAGTATATTCCCATAATTTAGAAAGCATGTGATACATTAGAAATAATTTAGGAGGTAAGTGTGTATTTTTATTGTTTAGGGGCAAGTGTTAAGTGTGAATATTGTGTGAAACATTTCTTGACCCTGACCGGAGTGTGAGCCAATAATTAGCATGGTTTTAAAAACCAGTATGTTGAAAGAACCGAAAAAGGAGCTAATTACTGGTTTTATGGTCGGACCAGGGTTCGACTGATGGTCGAACCGATGATGTCATAAATAATTTAATTATTATTTATTTAAATTATATAAATAATTAATAATTTTTTAATGTACTAAAACTAACAAATCAATAGTAATAAATATGTTTCCTTTTAAAAAAAATACAAGTATATAACAAAATAACATTACAAAACAATCATCCTTAACATAATAAATTTTCAACAAAACCAAATAAATAATTTCATTAGTCGTTACATTTACATCCAAATAGCAAATAGCAAATAAGTTCATTACATCCAAATAGCAAATAAGTTTTAAAGTTTTAAACAAACAACTACTAAGTTTTAAGACCCAAGCCTCATTTGTTGTGAAGAAAATTGAAATCAATATCATCATGTGAATCAAATGCTCCACCACTAGCATCATTATCATCATCCTCATTCTCATCTTCTTCATCTTCAACTTGAATATGATGATTTTTATCTCTAAATCCAGGAGGAGCATCAAGATCATCACCAAATGATTCCAACTAGATGTCTTTTCATCCTATTGATGCCCCCTCCTTTATAAATTTTCCCACAATGTATACATATATAACTACTTTTTCCGTCTTTTAACTCTTCATTACATGATCCCATGCGGGATCACATTTCGCTCTCATGAATGAAGAATTAGCATTAGACTCGGTTGTAGAAGCATATTCATTAGATGGTATAGAGGCGGACTCCATTTCACTTTACAATTTGAGACTGGCAGCAACCATTTTATTAACATATAAATTCATCAACACAACATACACAAACAATAGTTAATAATTTCAAACTAACCACAGCCATTTTATCAACAAATAAATTCATCAACACAACATACACAAACAATAGTATAATACTTTGTAAACTATATTTCACAAATAATAATGCTCTGTAAATCAAATCCACAACATACACAAAATCACAAATAAACTAAAATGCTATTGTAAACTAATAATTGAAGTTACCACTTACCAGTGAAGCCACGGAAGGAGAACTTGAGATGAAGCCGAGAACATGAATTGAGAATCTGAGATAAAGCCGAAAGAAATGGAAAAAAAGAAAAAAGAAAAAAGAAAAAAAAAAAGATCAAAATCAAAATCAAGTAATGAAGTAATCAAAATAAAAAGAAAATAATATTAATTATTACTTGATGAAGTTGAGAGAGAGAAAAAAAAAAAAAAAACCAGAACCAAGAAAATCAAAATCAAGTAATCATAACAAAAAAAAAAAAAGAATATTTCCCGACACCGAGAAGCAGAGAGCAAAGAGGGTGAGGGCGAGACCGTGAGGAAAAAAAAAAAAACCAACCAAAACACTTCACAGCTTCAAACGTCGAGAGGATGAGAAGGGGAAAAAAACTTTCAGAAGCGTGCGTGAGGTGAGACCGTGAGAGTGAGGTAGAGAGAGTGAGGGATATTCTTGATTTCAAAGAGAGTGAGCTTGAGCTGAGTAAGGTAGCGGGGCAGAGAGTTTGAGACCATGAGAGAGGCGTGAAATGAGGTGTTAGGTGTGAGAGATGAGAGTGTTTAGGAGAGGCGTGAGTCATTAGGGTTAGTTTTAGGCTGAGAAAAGGACAAAAAATCTCAACCGGTCAGTATCCGTTTTGATCATGCTAGTTCTTGGTTATCCAGTTGAACTAGCCGGTTTTCACATTTCCCCTAGTTTTTAAGCTATTTCTGGTTTTTAGCCATAATCGGACTGGATTAAAGGCTGGTTCATGGTTGAACGGTTGGACCAACTGGTCCGGTCCGATTTTTAAAACCATGATAATTAGTCAAGAAAGAAAGGGTAGCGTTATAACTTATAAATGAGCATGTGTAGTTCAGTCTTCAAACACCAGTGTTGTTCTCGTTCATCTTTCTTTTCTCTACAAGAAAGATACAATTACTAAGGCCATGAACTCCTTTGCAATGACCAACTCTTCACCAAAATGGCACTCGCTGCCATGGTTTTTCATCCTTTTCTTTCTTTCCGCCACCTTCCTTTTCATCTCTGTCACTTCCTCTGCCTCTCAAGATACTTACTATGAGCACTGTTCTTCAACTGTCGCAGGCTCCAACTCCAAAGAATTTCCACTCCCAAAATTGACATTTCCTCGATCCCATATTGGTTACTACACTGGTGGTGATAATCTCCACACCCAAAACTCGTATTCTTACTCTCCCACTTTCTCAAACTCCATTTCACTTCGCACCAGAGCTGTTCATGAAACTGATAACCCAGGCTTATTCAGGGTTGATCTGAGTTTAACATTTCGAGTCTCAAATATCTACTACCAAGATAGGCATCGAAGAAATTCAGTAACTTTTAAACTACAGGGTTACTGGTCAGAACCAGAAGGGAACCTTTGTGCGGTTGGAACAGGTTTTACTTACTCCAAAGAAGATTATTTGCTCAAGCTTTCTGCTGTTCTTAAGCTCTCTAATCTCACAAAGTCAACTAATATTACTAGTTTGATTACTGGGACTTTAGAGAGTCTGAGTTCTGATAATAAAGATTCCTACTTTGATCCAATTTCCATGTTGTTGTTTCCTCATCAAATGAATTACAAGTACTCATATGTTTCCGATGTTTCCAAAGATCGTTGTTCTAGTGGAAGTGATCATCTTCCAAAAGGCTTGTCACTTAGTTCTCTGCCAACAAGCAGTTTCTGTTCAATAGTCACAAGGGCAGTCAATCAATTCAATTTGAAATATTCAGGGGGTTGCGTTTCTACAAAGAATTGCAGCAATCCTTTGGATAAGAATATCGGATATGTGCCAAATCTTATGTCTTTGAGTAAAATTGAATGTTCTGAGGATAAAGAAAGGATGCGAGTCCTGGTGCAGTTTGCTAACGGGAGCTCTATTCATTATTACCGGCATTTCAGTGTCAATATGGCTCTGGTTGGGGAAGGATCATGGGATGAGAGCAAGAATCAGCTCTGTATTGTTGCTTGCCGATTTATGGGCATGGCTCAATCTTTTTCTGATGCTCATCTTGGTGATTGTTCAACCATGTTGAGCTTGAGGTTCCCTGCAGTCTGGTCAATCAGAGGTGCTAGTAGCATTGTGGGACAACTTTGGAGCGAAAGGTCTGTGAATGAATCCGGTTACTTCGATAATATCATGTTTCAAAGTGGTAGCAATCATATGCAAGGCGATGCCGCTGTGTCTGGTGTGAAGTATGAGTATTCCGAGATTGACTTAGCGAGGAAGTCATGCTCAAATCCTGCTAAAACCAAAGGGAAAGTGTACCCAAATGCGTTTTCTCATGAAATGAGATTTGACATGTCAGTGAAAATTTCAAAAGGAAAAATGGGTTGGGGCTATTCTACCCCAATCTCTGTTGATAATCAGCTCCATCAGTACTCAAGCTATATGGAGTCTGAAAAGCCAGCGAATTTCAACAGCAGTGGTCCAGTCAATATCAGCTACCACATAGGCCTCACAACGTACTCGAGTAACTCAACGAGCTCTCCATTCAACAAATCTTCAAAATTGCAAGAGAGCTTTGAGATCTTAGCTGAAGGGTTGTATGATGCTGAAACAGGAATCTTGTGTATGGTAGGGTGCAGAACTCTTGACTCAAATGATTATTTGGATTGTGAGATTCTTGTCAATTTTGAGTTCCCTTCAACAAATAAAAGAAATTCAGATCCTATCAAGGGAACCATTCAAAGCACACGGAAAAAAATTGATAATCTTTACTTTGAAGTTTTAAACTTGACTGCAAATGCTTATTACAGGGATCAAACCTCCATTCGGCGGATGGATGCAGAAATCATCATGGTACTTATCTCCACAACACTTTCATGTGTTTTTGTGGGACTCCAACTCTTTCATGTCAAAAGGCACTCTCATGTGCTTCCCTTCACCTCACTTGTCATGCTATCAATTCTCACTTTGGGTTACATGATACCTCTTGTGCTCAACTTTGAAGCCTTGTTCCTGGGAAATTATCGTCAGCAAAGAATATTCCTCAACAGTGGTGGATGGATTGAAGCAAATGAAGTAACTGTAAGGATGGTTGGAATGGTAGTTTTCTTGTTTCAATTCCGTCTTCTGCATAGAACATGGTCCGCAAGAAGGGGTGAAGGAAATCAGAAGGCTTTGTGGGTTGCTGAGAGGAGGGTTCTCTTTGTGGTTTTACCATTATGTGCAGCTGGGGCTTCAGTAGCTGTGATAGCCAACTGGGTGAATAATGAAAATGTTGCGATGGTGAACAGTACCTTAAGAACCAATGCACGTTCTTATTGGCGTGATTTAAAATCTTTTGCTAGTTTGGTCTTGGATGGGTTTCTTTTGCCTCAAATACTGCTCAACCTGTTTTTGAACACCAGAGAGAGAGCTCTCTCTTGTGCATTCTACATGGGGAACAGTATAGTCAGATTACTACCTCATACATATGATCTTTACAGGGCTCACAATTATTTCCACCAGTATGATGGGTCATACATATATGCAAATCCTGTTGCAGATTTTTATTCCACTGCTTGGGATGTGGTTATCCCTCTTGGGGGTTTGGTTTTTGCATTGACCATTTTCTTGCAGCAGCGGTTTGGTGGTCGGTTCATCCTTCCTCGGAGGTTTAGAGATTTGGAAGGCTATGAAAAGGTGCCTGTGGTTAGTGACGCATAATTTCCAGAGGAATCTTACATTCCCCATCTATGGCTTTTTACATATATTGAGCATGTTGTTTGTTTTGTAAGTTATCTGTATGATCTCTTTAGGTTATCTTTCTTGTAATTCAGTTTATGGCTCTGTCAATACCTGTCCTAGCTGATGTTATCTCTGTTTGGTGGTGCTTTGTTTCATATATCTATAAGGATCAGATTCCATGAATCTGAGTATGACAATTAAAGAACCAAATATTTTGTAGTTTTACTCTGCCTCTTTATACTATCCTTCACAAGCATTTGTGATTCAATTAATTAGGACACTTCGGTATGAAAAAACAACTTGTGTCCACCATCTAACAGGCTCCGTGAATAAATAAAGCCTTGAAACGTCAGTGTCACTAGTGAATAAATAGGTTGTATCCAATCTGTAATCACATGTACTTCAATGTCTGGCGTGTAACAGAAGATAAATAGCTTATACATGTATTTTCCACTCAAGTCCTAGTTCAAGTCCATCAAACGAAGCCCAAATGAAAGCTTTAGCAAATGGGTTAGTGTAGTTTGGAAAATTTTCTTGGACAACAAAAGGTAATAGTAATGGGAATCAGAGGGAACTCTGATTTGCTTATTTTACAGCTACTAGTGCTACTGGCACATTGCTTTGCCTTGTTTACTCCCTGAAATAAACCCAAGTCAATCCAAAAAAAAAAAAACTCTGGTAGAAATTTCCTTAGCTTTTTGATATTATTAATACTTAATTCTTGAAATAGAATTCCTCAAAAAAAAAAAAAAAAAATAGTAATACTTAATTCTTTTCCCCTTTTGGATACTTGTTTCAATAACCAATAACAGTTTATAAACAACCTCACTGTGTTCAATGATACTTAAAGCCCTGACAGCTCTTCTTTAGCCTAATGAAGGATAATGAATACTTTCAAAGAAGATTATTTTTGAATACTTTTAGAAACTTGGTAAAGGATATCTGGTACTCAGTGTATACATTGAGCGCCCTCTCAATAAAAAAGTTCTGCATGTTTGGGATACATGCATCCTCACCCTCACAAGGGAGTGGACCCACAAGGGGGAGGATGCATGTATCTGAAACATGCAATACCTTCTCCCTCTCAACATGTAAGTTGTACACACTGGTGGGGCCCACATATGGAGAGAGATCTATTGCATGTAGCGGGTACATTATATAAATTCTCCAGAAATTTAGTAGCTCATTAAGAGGCTCTGGACTGACCAACGTTAAAGAGCTTACTTAGACTCATCTAACCCCAAGAGGCCCAAAACCGGATTTAGCCAGACCGACTCCAGATCCATCTTTTGAAACTCGGCACCTTTTCCTCATACTCTTACCTTTAATTAAACATGGTAAACGGTTAGTCGATCGGGTTCGGGTCCAAAACTAATTTACTAAAACAGGTTGTTCTTTGACTTATTTCAATGACCCTTATCCGGTCTTTGATGGGTCATATTAATATGGGATGATTCTTATTTTTTCACATACAGAAGAAAAAATTTAACATACTTTCTAACATTTTTTTTTTTCATATTTCATTCAATACAAATATATATTTTTTTAAAAATTACTCAAAGAATAAAGCTAAATCTAATACTATATATAAAAACAAAAGTCTTTTCCTGCAATTAAGGAGGTGCTGCCATGTAGGAAAAAAGACCCATCTAAAAATTTGCCACCTTCACAATTAAAAATTGATAAGTTATATTCTTTCTCAATCTTAACCTCGTTTGATGGTTTGTCAATATATAAAACAAAAAAATAACCGGTTAAACCCCTTAAAAACTTTGCCGTGTTTACAATTAAAATTCCAAAAGTTACAGTATTTTGCTAGAACACGTCTAAAAAGTAAAACTGAAACCTAAAACACGGCCAAAATTGGCAATTAAGCCCAATTTCCCAACTATATAGTTAGTGGGCACTATTTCAAAACTATATTTTTTACTAACATTTCGAGTTTAAAAGATTTGATTTAGGGTTTATAAATCGAGCCTCTAAGGCTTGGTTTCTATGTTTTGAGTTGGCGTTTTTCCACGTGGCATTCACTTGGAACTCGAGTGTTAAAGACTCGAGTTATATCTCAACCCTTTAAGCATCGATTTGTATGTGACCTGGTTGATCCACGTGGAAGCAGCTTGGAAACCGAGTCTTTAACACTCAATTTCATATAGGGCTTTTTCAAAATTAAACCAAGTCTCTAACGCCTCTCCACTCCCATGCCTCTCTCACTCACTCTCTCACTCTCACACAGACCCTCTCCACTGTTACGCCTCTCTCACTCACCCTCTCACTCTCACATAAACCCTTTCTACTGTCACACATCTCTCACTCACCCTCTCCACTCTCACTTAGTCTCCACTCACACACCTCCACTCTCACAACCTTCTTCAGTTCTCTCAAGTGTGATTTTCTTCTCCTAAACCCAATTTTGAAGTACATTTTCAGTTGTTTTTCTTATTGTGTGATTTTTTCATGTGGATTTGTCTGCGTTTATCTGCTCCTAAAACTCTCTTTACATGTTTGTTTGTTTCTTTTTTTAGGTTGGGTTTTATAGAATCATAGCATTTGGGATTGTGTGTTTTGTTTTGTTTTACTTAGATTTCTATTGTTGGTAAAGAATGTAGGAGAATGTCTAATTATTAATTGATATTGCTATTGGGTCCCTCTCTTTTACTCTTTTTTTTTTTCCTTATTATTTGGATTTCTCACATTCATGGTTTTGGCAAGAGTATCAATTTCATAATTTTAGTATTTTTTCTTTATTTCATAAATATTTGATTGATATTGATTTGTCACCATATATAGTGTTTGTTGTATCCTTCTTTGGTTTCATAAAGGGTTTTTGAATAAGACTGATTACTTGGTGGACTTTTGGGTGTTTGATTGTTTTTGTTTTTGTGGTGTTAATATGGTGAACAAAATGGAATCTTGTAGCTCAGTAACATCACTTCTGAATTACAATCCTTTTTCTAATAATGTTAAGAGTGACATACTCTAATTATCATACTCTAATTATGAGCAAAAGTTATCATGCAAAATTTCCAATCCTCCAGTAACCTTTTTATTATATAGTTGATTTTTCTACCGCCAATTTTTGTCAAAAAAATGATTATAACTTAGTACACATGTAGATCATATAATATAGTTTCTCTACAAAAATATAAATATATTGCGATGTAGAGTTGCAGTTTGAAGAACATAAAGGGTGAAAATGGCAACTAAGTTCTTTAAATAAATTGAATAGTTTCATATCTAGCAATTAGTAATAATCAATTGGTTCTTTGTGGTATTAGAATTGATTTTTTAGGCCTGCATTTGTTGTATATTGCAAGATTGCCACTTTGTTAAATTTTTTGTTTTTTGAGAATCTTTGTTAGATTGTTTTTGTTTTGTTTTGTTTTTTTTTTTTTTTTTTCAATAATGTCTATTACATGCTAATTGCTTATCATTCTTGTGTAGTATGGCTGTTGCAAATGTTAGACATATTGACCATGCGCAGCCTGGACCCATTGACGAGTCGGTGTTGACTTTGCAGGCTAACCATTGGTCAGAAGCTACTTGGAATGGGCAGGTAAAACACAACACTAAAGATTTAACCAATTTAGATTTGAAACCTATGGCCAGTGGCATGTACTTGCTTACTTCATATGCCCTTTTTTTAAATGTTTTCTATATATGGATTGCACTTGGTTTGATTTTGTATTCTAATGGAAACTACGTATCCCAATTTAAATTTAAATGTCTTGGTTTGAAATGATATGATTATTAATAGGAAGAAGAAAGATGCAGTGACTTTTTGAAAATGTCAATTACTTTATTTTAGAGGTGGCACAAATTTTATAAAAATAAGATTGTTATTTGGTTTTCAAAAATGGGGTCCGGATATTTTGTTGTTAATATCTGGGTGAGTAAAGCACTTGAGTCTACTCTCTGCTTCAATTGTTTTGTGTTTCTTGTTGTTTATATTATATAAGAATCTTTCAATTGTGTTCTTAACACAAAACAGGATGGAGATTCTATTTTTTTTTTTGCATACTGTCATTAGTGCAAATAAAAGTGATGTTCTAATCACAATTTTCTATGTTAATAGTTATGAAAAAATTTGTGAGCCTAGCATAATTCATGAATAATGGAATCCATGTATTCGTCTGTTAAGAGTTGGTGTAGCCTTTTGATAAAATCTTCAATGTTCAAGGCCACTGACCTGGGTGACAATTTTTCCCTAAGGCAGTAAATGCAATTGCATGTTTTCTTTGGGTTAGTTATTATGCCAGGCTATTCAGCCTTTAAAGTTCCTGACCTCGGTGTATTTTATTTGAATTAGGATGCCTCGTTGAAATGAAATACAGGGTAGGTACAATAATGTATGTTTTTAGACCCCTTAAAACACATATGGATTAACCTAGTAAATTAGCCAAGTGATTACTTAGTCCAAATTTCAAATCTAGGTTATCACAATCAAATAATCATATCATGTATAGCAGCAGAAATATAAATAACACAAAGATATGATCACCCAGGAAAACAAAGATATGACCACGTGCAAGCTCTGAGACCACGGACTCCTTCTTTCTTAGATTCTCCAGCAAGTACAAGCACTTCTGCTTGTGTATCTTTAAGCTCTTATAGCAGCAACTAAATGATCATCAAATTCTTGAAGAAATCTCCTCTTGATAATCCTAAGCTTGTGTGAAGGAAAGCTCCTCACAGATCTCACAAGAGATTCACATAAACAGTAATATGAGCAACCTCTAAAATGTGGCTAGGATTTGCCTTATATACCTAGGGCAAAAACATAAAACCCTAAACGTTTTAAGAGTTAGGGCTAAGTTGGAAAGCTGCAGAAAAAACACATCTACCCGATTTTCGATTGATCAAGCCTAAGTTTCGATCAATTGAGCCAGGCTGTGATGCACCGTAACTTCTGCATCAGCTCGATTCCAACTTTACATAAGAAAACCAACTTTGAGCAAGTCTAAACAAGACTAAACAACCTGTTTTGATCATGGGTTGCCAACAATACACATTAGAGTTCTAAATACATGAAATCCTAAGTCTTTAGAACCTAACAAATAAGATTATGATGTGAATATGGAGGTGGTAGATCGGGTATCCAATGTTTTACCTCTGTTTTTAGAATCTATATTTTGTACTTAGGCACCAAGCTTGTGATTACTGTTTTAGATTGTAGCCAATTGGCTCTCTTGACTCACTTGTTAATAAAGAAGATTGTATTTAGGAATTGAATAATGAATATTTGTACTTTGCAGTTTGGTTATTTGTAATTGGTAATTTTTGGGTTGTCGTTACTTGTTAAGCATGTCTCATGATTTCTTCAAATCAACATCTACAATTAGGAATTTGGTAGTCGTGTTATTTGTTATTTTGTTACTTTATTTTGTTGTTAATAAAATCTGTCTAAATCATAAGAAATAGGGTCCAGATATTCTTTTTTCAATTCCCTTGCTATTGGGGCAACCTGCATTATCTTTCTTCTCTTTATTCTATCTTTCATGCACATGCACATTAACTGGGAGTTTTTTGCAGTAAGTACAACCTTTATATGATCATTAAGATTAAGGCTTTATTAAGTTGTGTATGCAATTTATGCATGGAGTAGATTTACTTTGCACTGCTTTCTGCTTCTTTATGTTTTCCTTTTCCATCATCTTAATATTTTGGAATGTGTTGTTATGAACTGTATCCTTCTTATGGTACCCCATTTAATTCATACAATGTACACACACCTGCTGTCATATATTAATCCATGGTTCTGTTCTATGTAGGATCCGAGGGCCTTTACCTGCCACAGTCGAAGTGAAGAGTTCTCCAAGCTAGAGCCAATGGTGGACGACCGAGTCATGGACATCATTAAAGGACTTGGTTTGGAGGGACTCCCTAGGGCCCCGGGTAGAGAGATTGACCATAGCTTAATAACGACCTTAGTGGAGTGATGGGGGCTTGAGACTCACACCTTCCATATGCCATATGGTGAGGTCACCATCACATTGTAGGATGTGGAGGTTCTTCTCGGGCTTCCTGTTGATGGCAAGGTTATAACAGGGAGCACACAGAAAGTATGGCGGGATGTGTGCCAGGACTTCCTTGGCTTTGTTCCTATAAATGATGAGACAAAGCAACTTACTAGCCAGAAAATTCTCATTAAACAGCTTTTGGAGCAAGTTGCTGGTCCATTGCCGCCTAATGCTGAAGAGGATCAGCTCCATAAGTATGCACGAAGGTACAGTTGGGGAAGTGCTTGCCTTACATGGTTGTACAAAGAGTTATGCAAGGTAAGCAATAAGATAGCCAGTCAGATTGGTGGGTGATTACTGTTGGACCAATATTGGGCATGGGCCAGGTTCCCATATTTATGCCCAATAGTTGAGCGTGGCCTGTTAGTGGGTGCTTATGGTCCTCAAGTGCGTGTGTGGTCCACTGTCTCTGAAGTAAGTTTCTACCTCATACATGTCAAGTAACTTGAATTTATTTATTTATTTTAAAGGCTTCTAGGAATTATTTAAGTCAATATTAAAAATTTGTTTAAAATTGTTTAATTTTAAACAGAGGTTCAATATATATGATTAGGTTAATATACTCTAATTTTGTGTCAAATTTCCTAAATTATATGATTAGGTTAATATATATGCTACTTCTTATTTTTTATTTTGTTATTATTTTATAAGTATATAAAAGCTACTTAGTTAACCAAGCTCTCCCCAATAACATGTTATAGTTAGCCGTAATGACCATGATTTGGAACTCAGAGAGTCTATATGCAAATTGTTTCCTATTCCTACAACTTCATTACAGTAACTTGATTACATTATAGTTTTAATCATATGCATATACAAAGTGGGAAAGTTGTAGATATTGATCCCTTGTTCTTGATTGTAGGTGGTTGTGGGTCCTAAACAAGAAAAGCAAGCCTGCTCACATCTTCAGGGACAAGTATTGCGAGTAAATAGCTTTAATGTTGCGAGGCCAGGTATGAAAATGCCTTGTTTTACATGTTTAGGAACAAGATATATGTTTGGTGAACTTTGAAATATAAACATTATTGCCTAATGTATTGCGTACTTGTTTTTTGGCTGTTGTAGGTGGTGTGGCAGCCGTATGAAGCTGAATTAGAGGACCTTCTACTTGTTAGACTTATGGTTAAGTGATTAAATTCATAATTTCCTAACAGCTTAAGCTTTTGGGATAATCGGTAATTAACACTGCCGTGGTGCATTGCAATGAGGGCCGTGTGGGCGGCAACTGTGCCGCTTTTATGTCTCCACCTAGTAGAGAAACATAAACCGGATCGTGTTGTTCGTCAATTTAGGATGATCCAAGAAATTCCTCATGATGTTGACATTGATATAGTGCTTCATGAGATTGATTTGTGGGGGAAGGTCGGTGTTGATTGGATGTGGAGACATGTTGGGCATATCATCGAGTGGGGTAATCACTTTCAATGGCATTGTGAAGTAGTGCTTGGTGATATGACTATACAGCATGAGTACTTCGACTGGTTCAAAAAGGCAACTCGGAGGTTCATCGATCACCCCAGCGCTAAATTGATTTTAATGGTAACTTCTCCATGTCTTCTACATCTTACCGTACTTCTTAGCATGAAACCACTGTTTAGAGAACATGATATATGTGGTCCAATGTCTTCTTAGCATGAAACCTCCAAGCTGTTGTCTACTTAAGATTCCTTATAGAGAACTTTGTTGATTTAAAAATCTAATCTGAGATGCTCTAAAAACCACCTTTTTCCTATTTCAGCCTTTAGAGTTATGGTATATATATATATATATATAAAAGCTGAAAATGGTTTTTATTTTATCCTTTTTCCTAGTCACAATCCTAATAACGATGCATTAACCAGCAAAGTCTACCTGTGGTGTCAATCATATAGGGCTGTTACACTACCCTAGTGCCAAGTGTGCCTTTATTTTGTGAAATGCTATATTGATCATTGGTTTGTTGGTATATAATTAGTGTGGCAATGGACTGTTATATTTGAATTGAAGATAATTTGAGGTCAAAAAAATTCATGACCTAGACTGAGAGATTACATAATACATGCTCTACTACTGTTTTGGATCTTAATCTTGCTTTAGTCCAATTCAGAACATTGTGGAAACTTTGTGGAATTGGAAATCGGGCTGCAGGAAATTCTAGATGGCAGAGGAGACCTTAGGGTGGGCTGTTTGGGTATAGAGGAGACCTTAAGGCTGTAATACTGGAATTTTGTGATAGAAAAGTAGAGAATTTAAGGCCATGTTGTGGTATAGTTGAGAGAACATTGTGCTTTAGGGAAAATAGCATGAAGAGAGTTATGAAGTAGTGATGATGTTGATGACGATGATGTAGTAGGCAACAATGCCTTTATATTCAAAACACTTAATAATTCCATTATTTAAAAGTCTAGTTTCCTTTGAGTACAATAAAGCATGTTAGTAAACTAAAACCTAACAATCTTCTCAAAAAAAAAAAAAAAAAAAAAAAAATCCTAACAAGTTTCTTTGGGATTCACCACACCCATCAGTTGACTCAAAAATGTGACACAGACATGTTATATTAAAAGTGCCTTCTTCAAGTTTTATCTAATTCCCTCTATATTGACATCTTTTTTTTAATAAATAAAAAAATAATAAAAGATTCTTGAAGTCTCGGAATTAGGAAAGAGTATGCCCGAAAAACTTCATATCACCTGTGGGCTAATATGTAAAGGCATGTTTATTTGATATATGTAACTCTACTAACATAAGTATTCCCTTTTCATGGGATTTAAATTAGAGTTTTTGTGAACTTTTAAAATTTGCTACTAATACGGATACCAAGCCATCCCAAAGCATACTGAATACTGATACCAAGACATCAAACATCGTCACCATTTAAAAAAGCATGAATATACTACTTTTAGAAAACCCTAGTCTTTATTGGTAAATTAAACATGAAAACAAACCTTTTTTGGTACTAACCCTGCACATTTCATATCTTGAACCAACTTGTCAGCCTTTCTATAGTTTCCACTAATCAAGTAAGCATTGAGCAAAGAACTGTAGTGAAAACACATTTGGCAAATGACCTTCACCTTTCATCCCGTTAAAATAGCTTTCTGCTTCTTCCAATTTAGTATTTGAAGAACAAATAGCTAGAAGTGTCCCATAAATTACACTGTACATGTGCAGCCCATTATGTTGAAGCTCCCGAACCAGCTCTAATGCCTAAGAATAACCATGTTTAACTTTAATGCAACCTGCAAGCAGCTAAGAATGAAAAAGAACAATGGTGAAGTGATGTAGGATCTTTAGAAATTCAGCACCAAATTAGGATTTTTATTATTATTTTTTTAATGAGACCTTGAAGGGTTTTTTATTTTTTATTTTATTTTATAGGTAGACCTTTGACTTGGTTTTGATGTTTAAGGGTTTGGATGAGGTTAATAAAATAAATAATAATGATAATAATAATATAAAAAATGGATTTTGACTGAATTTGATTGCTGCTTGGTATCAAAATAGTGAATAAAACAAGAAATAAAGATAGATAAACCCCAGGTAATCACACCTTTAAAGCTTAAAATAAGCTGCTGGAATTTTCTTAAATTCAATCTCAACATCTCTATTGTTTACTACATAAAAGCCTTTGTTTAGTCTATTGTCCAAAGATTACGGTGCTGTTTAGACATCACAATAATGACAAACAAGAAAGTTCCATTGTGTTGACATAAAATTTGACATAACATTTGGATTTACATGATACTGCAATCCTGCCACTGAATACCATATGAGTAACTCCTAAAACATTTGCTCCTTCAAATCGTTCTAACCCTATACTGCTCGTGACACAATTTTGAAAATGGGGCTTGTCTTTATATGAGATGCATGTAGGTCCAACACAATAAATTGAAGAATTGCCAGAATTACAACAACAGTCTCGTTTGTATTTGATATATTTGGTATTTGGATGAAAATTTTGATTACATTCTTCTATCCATTTTAATTATTTTTAATTTTCTGTTCATTTGACTAGACAAATTAGCATTTTTGTCTACTCTATCTGTTAGCTACATCTTTAATATAAAAGATAATTTAAATTTAGTAACGGTAACACTTGGGGCCCCTATAATTTGCAATTATTACTAGCAAAACCAATTCAGAACCAATGTTCATTTTATTATTGATTGGCATTGTTGATTTGGTATTGCATTACTAATATGATCATTTTTCCATATGCAAATTGAAGGATATATCCGTTTGTTGAGGCGTCATCCAGTGGGCACGGTGGACTATAAAGATATTACTAATGTACTGAAGGCCATTCAGGAGATTGACCGTGTACAACCTCCTCCCCCTGAGGCTCCGAATGACGAGACAGTTACTCTTGGGGCAGTAGCTACTCAAAGGCCAAGCACTATTGAGAGGCCAAGCACGGGCACAGCGCATAACTACAACCCTTCTCACGCTCTCATATTTTCCCTTTGGTCTTTAAGATGAATAAAGATACTGACTCTTTACATTGCACCTTTACACTCACCTATTATAATACAGTGAAGAAAGGAACGGCCTCATGGTGGGAATTTCCTTGTCTTTGGAAATTGACCCATTATTCATTTCCCTTTCGGTTTCTTATTTTAATAGCTAGTAGCCTAGTAATGTATATAAATGTACTCACTGTTCAAAGATGTTTATGGTTCTGGCAGCTCTTTATTTGCCTAATGAGAGAAAGAATGACAGCCCCCATAAATTTTGTTGGACTAAGAATTAATTTTTTTTAACTCTCTAAATTAATGGGTACATGCATATATGAGCTTACAGTACATATCCAACCTAGAACTTTTGCTCAGGTCTATCATCCAGCTGAATAGAATTCTGCCCAGTTCTATACAAGACTGTTGAGTAGGTGCTTAGCTAGCAACTCTTGAAATGCAAACGTGGGGAATAATAATTGTGCCTCATGATTTTTGTCTAAATAAATGATTTTTACAAAGTCTCGCAACTTAATTTTAACCTCTTAATGTCTTTAATAGAATTATTTAGGACCATTATGTGAACTAAAAAATTTAATAACTAAAATTTAAGTAATAGACCCTAAAATTAAGTAATGATGCCAAGATTCATTATAAACCCAACTTCATACTAAAATTCTTCTCAAAAATAAAAAAAATAATAAAAATACTCCCACCATGAGGCCGTTCCTTTCTAGTTAGATTTGGGTTTTCTTACTAAACCACATAGATGTTATTTTCTTTATTTTTAAAAATTTTTAAAATTTTGTATTTATAAGAGTATTCCTTATAATGGATTTTTGTTTTGTGAAAGAGTTTTTTTTTTTTTTTTTGGTGAAATTTGTTTTGTTGTTTGCGTCTATTAGGAGGGGTTATGGGCAATGGGCGAGATTCTTATTATTAATATTATTATTTTTTTTTTTTGGTAATGTTGGGTTCCTGTATCATTTTTGTCTTTGGGTTTTTCTCAATTAAAATTCTAGGCCCAAATGAATTTCAAGAGAATACAAGCAATAGTATTTTTTTTTTCCTCAAAATCCTAGGGGGGCCGGGGCCGGTAAGCACATGTATGATTATGCAGGTAATTTATGATAATTTGTAACAATAATAGCACTGTAATAGTGTAATTAATAATTTTAAAGAGCTAGGAGCCTCCGCGTCTGCATACATCTGTTTCTGCCTTCTGGGACCTAAAGATGCGTTGCCCAAATATTTCATAATAAAAAACATTGAATTGTTGGCTGAAGAGAACCTTTCAGAGCATTAGTATTGAAAAATTCCAATGCCACTTTATTTTACAATTCTAAAAAGTAATTTTATTATTATATCATACTATTTTACAATAACTCCACATTTCAAACTTTTACTTCCCTCTTTTAATCATTAAAATAATATATTTACATAATAAAATAATATATTTCAAAATTATATCTTTTCTTTCTCATTTCTCTACTCTCTCTACATAATAAAATATTATTATTTTTTTACAATAATTGCTACAGTGAAATTCTATGTTTAGAATTGCACTGTAGCAGTATTGCAAAAAAATTTACAATACTACTGTTTAGCATTCCCCAATACAAATAATTTTGGAGCTTAAAATTCCAAATTTTCCTTAAATTTGGCATTAGCATTCCCCAATGCTAATGCTCTCATAAAGGATGATTAATTCATTATTATTATTATTATTATTATTATTATTATTTGTGATATAATGAATGGGCCTTCAATAAAACTAGATTAACGAGCACATGCATGGTTTGATTCTAAGGATTGGCCTTGAAATTCATATATTGGATGGGCAATTGAGCAAACCTAAATTATTTAGGAGTTCTTGGGACATTTTTGTCATTTACTAAATTTTGCGGATTATGTTCTCTTGAGAAAGAAGAAAGGTTTTGGATGAGAGAGAGAGAGAGAGAGAGAGAGAGAGAGAGAGAGATGTTTTGTTTGCTTGAGGTTGAAAATGTCTTATATATATTCCTACATGGAGTGTAAGAGCATTCACATTTGCTCATCTAAAATCATCTAAAATAGATCTACAGTGCAAATTTTGCACATTTTGAGCAAAAAACTACCCACATCAGTGGGTGTAAAAATGTCTAAAACCATGTATATGTTTCTATGAGCTACAATAACAGTGTATATTTCCACGGGTACTGTAGCTCATGTATATATTATTTTACTCATTTTCGTTCGCACCAATTTTTCTCTCTCCATTCTGTGCACAACGACCTTAACTCCTCATTTTCTTTTCCTCAGATGCACATAAACACACCCACACACAAACACATATCAACATAGAAACACACCCACAGACAAAGAAATCCACACAGACAAACCAAAAGAGAGAGAGAGAGATCAGTGCTTGGTTCGTGGGTTGCTAGAGCTTGGTTCGTGGAGTGTGGTTTGTGGATCGGCTGGTGAAGACATGATCTGGGTCGCCGGGGCTTGGTTCTGGGTTGCCGAAGCTTGGTTCGTGGATCGGTCGGTGAAGACGCGATCTGGGTCGCCGAGGCTTGGTCCTGGGTCGCCGGAGTTTGGTTCATGGATCGGCCGGTGAAGACGCAATCTGGGTTGCCAGGGCTTGGTTCTGGGTCGCCGGAGCTTGGTTTGTGGATCGGCCGATGAAGACCCGATCTGGTCACCAGAGCTTGGTTCGTGGACTGGCCGGTGAAGAAATGTTCTGGATCCGATGAAGAACTTATCTAGGTTGGTAGTTTTTTTTGAGAGAGAGAGAGAGAGAGAGAGAGAAGAGAGAGACTGTTAAGAAAAAAATGAGAAAAGAGAGAGAGAGGTGATCTATTTAAGAGAGGGAGTGCGCGTAGGTAGGTGGGAGAAATAATAAAAAATTGAGAAGAGTGAATATTTTATTTGAATAAATGTGTATAATAGACAGATTGATGTGGATATCTTATAAAATTAAGTGTGTAAAATAGCAAAAGTAGGTCTTAAACGTGTAAAATAGAAAAATTTATAAACGAGCTGATGTGAATGCTCTAACACCTAGGAGAGAAAATCATGAATAGCTATGGACGTATTCATGAATCATGATTAAAACTCAAAACCCTTTCATTGTGTAGTTTTGTTTAATTGTCTTACTTCTTTGCTTTATATATATATATATATATATATGTTTTTTTTCCAAAGGGTCTTTTTTCTTTCTTGTTATTAACTTCTTTACCCATTTCTAATCTAAAATTTGATTGTCGAGCATAACACCCACATTTGTATGTAATCTTGTTGTCCACCTTTACCGCAGCTAATTGGACCCTCATAATTTCTCCCCCGTGGGCTGGGCTACTCTTTGTTGTGATTTTGGGCCTATGACCTTCGTAATTCCCCACACCCAACCTGTAAACTACTTTGTAACAACTTGGGCCCTTTCACCTAATCTTCCTTTAGATTCCTCCACCCCCACCCCCCCCCCCCCACCAAAAAAAAAAAAATCTCATTCAAAATTAAAAAAGAAAATACCACACACACACACACACACAAAAAAAAATGAAAATCCTAGATCCTTATGAAAAGTAAAAACCCCTACCCGTCTTCCTTTCTCCACTTCTCTATCTACTAGCCACAGAAAAATCAACCAAACCAAACAATCAAACCACAAAACAGAGAGCACAAAAACAGAAAACAAAAAAAACAAAAAAAAAAAAGCACATCATCACCATGTTGAGCTCACTCTCACCTTCATTCCAACCCCATCTTCTCCCAACAAACCGCACTCTCCTCTTCTTCCCACTCTCACCCTCACTCTCACTCCCCCAATCCCAAACCCACAAATTCTCAAACCCACTTCTCATCCCCAACAACAAGAGCCACCCACATCTGGTTCTTCTAGCCAAATCTCCCAACTCAGACCGAGCCCCAAAAAAGGCAGAGGAACAGAAATGGACCCACGAAGGCTCAATCACCGAGTCACTCCCCAACGGCATGTTCAGGGTTCGGTTGGACAACCAAGACTTAATCCTCGGTTACATTTCTGGTAGCATCCGAAAGAATTTCATTCGTATTCTACCTGGGGATAGAGTGAAAGTTGAAGTCAGTCGCTATGACTCCACAAAAGGCCGCATCACCTATAGAATTCGCAAGCCCAAAGAATAAGATTCTTCTTCTTTTCTGGGTGGTTTTTTTTTTTTTTTTTTTTTTTTGTATTTATTTATATCCGTAATTGGAATTTCTCGCTTTTGTTATGTCAACAATTTTTTTCTTTTTCATGTTATCTGTAATTTGCGTGCGGGTTGTCACTGAATCTCTGAATTTTGTGCTATTATTATGTATATTTATTATAAGAGGTCGGGCCTTGGTGCACTGACGAGAGCCTTCTACCCAAAGTGCTCGGGCCTTCCACCCAAAACAACAAATTGCAGGTGAGTCTGATTTTGTCTCCACAAAAGTGGGAGTTTTGTTTACTGGGTAATCGTTTTTATGTATATTTATCATACCTTTTTAGTTGTTTAAAGTGTAGGGATGGAATTGAGTGTGCATTGCATTGCTATTGTATTTTACTTTTGGATGTTACATGGGGCTATATTTTGAATTTGGAAGAAAATACTGAGGAACCAACAATTTAAAATGATCAATTTGACAATCTGAGCTCTTGCTGACATAAGGTTTTAATCATTGGAAAAATATTAGTTGATAAAGTTCTTGGTGATGTTAGAGTAGAGACTGAATATTAGCTTGTGTTTGTTTATAAGATGTATTGATGCAACATAACTTTTCCTCTATTGGGAATGTATTTCCAGTGCAAAATGAATGAAGTCAAACTCTAAATTTGGAAATCGTTTTAGGTGTATTGAGATTGATAAATAGAAGCTGCAGAGTGCTGAGAAATTATATTAAATAATGATTTATGCAACTAAGTTGGTGCATCAGCTATTAACCATCTTGTTTTTGTCTAGTTTTTAAATTTCTTAGAATTTTGGTCCTGTTTCTGAATCAATGCAAACATATATGTTGGATTAGCTTGTAGTATGAGCTTATTTGTCTGGTTGGATAGGATACAAGCCAAGTTCCCAAGCCTCTGTTTCTTTTTTTGTTTCTCATTTTGTTCATAAGTCTTAAATCACAACTTCATCCACAGTTGCCTAAATTGGATTATATGTCTGTATGCCCTGATTACTATTATGAATCCATATGCTAAAGCAGCACTATGAATTTAAAAGGTTGTAACTTATTTTTCTAATGAAATCCTAAATCAAGGTTTGCAAGTAGCTGTTGCTTTTAGAGTCCAACAACCCCCTTTAGAAATTGGACAGTCTATATGGACATAAACTGAAGAGGAACGATGACACCTGATCCGATCAAGTAAAATGGTACATGGCACTTCAGAGCCCTTGAATGGGTCATGGAGTTTTAGATTACATGGGTTTTGTTTAAAATTAACTGTGAGCTATGCACGGTTGTATCTGGTTGCAATTGGTTGTAAGAAGGTAAATTTCTTTATGTTGTTGTTGTTCTTATTCTCAATATGGTGAGGATTTGGGTACTAGAAATTCTGTGACCAGTTTGAGCAGTGTTACTTTCTAGAGGTCACGAGTCCTATTGATTATACATTTATACTAACCTTACCAAACTAATTTAACTATTGGTTCTTTACTCAAGTTAATTACAGCTTGACTGTGGTGTTGGTAGGCTTTGATATTAAGTACCCTTGTGAAGTTAATACCCTGAAGAATCTCTGGCATAGTTTACAGCTGAGATGTAGATAGTATATTTTTGAAGCTGTTAAAACCTATTGACGGTTTTAAATTAAAGTTTGCAAATAATTGATTCTAAAGAGTCTTTCAATCATTTGGAGAAGGTATGGGTTGTTTTCTCAAGACAAGCCCTTGTACACATTTCACTGATAAATCTTTATAACTTTTAGCAGCATACACAAAGTTGCTATTGGGTGCTACCATCTCAAGACAAGGTGAGTTGGGGAACAATAGAGGGTTGGGAAGTTGATTTATATTATGAGCTGTTGCTTTTAGGCTAAGTCTTGGGCTAGATCTTGCATTAGAGTTTGTTCAATTAGGTTGAGGATGAGATGGCTGTGGTCTGGTTAATTGGAAGTACCCCTGCGATTGTTGAGCTGAAGGCCAATAAACTTTGTTGGTGGGGGAAATACCAGCTGGAACTGCCCATACACTATCAGCTATGAAAACCAGCTTAGCCTTGATACTTGGTTTGGAAGCTGTATGGTAGGATACTGGAATTTCTATCTCCATGAGTTTTGGATATTAAAAGAATCTCCACTGAAAACATTTAGGATGCTGAAACTGGAAGCGTGGAGTATGGTGGAAGTAGGTTCCACAATCAAGTTGAACATTTTGATTTTCGTAACTCTGAAATTATTGTCAACCTCTACTCTTTCCCACTTAATTTAAAAAGAATGGAGGGTAAGTGGTTGATATGCGTTCTATGTTTTCAATTTTCTGTTAGGGTGGGCTGCATGTGTGTTCTAGTAAACTGTCAAGTATGAAATAAGAAGAAACAATTGGTGAATTGGACATCTACAGCCTAGAAAGATATAACATTTTAAATAACTCTCTCTCTCTCTCTCTCTCTCTCTCTCTCAAGAATTATATGCTTCTCTTGAGTGTTACAAAAATATAGAGAATGATATTGGGTGTGTGTTTGGATTGAAATGAAAAATTAAAATTATTTTGCTACTATTCATAGGCTCTATTGCACCTTTTGGCACTATTTATAAGTCTTATTATACTATTTCAACTAATTTTTACTTTTATTTACAGTAATGGCTTTATTTACAATACTTTTAGGAATAATTTTTTAGTTTCAGCAAAATAAACAGCATCTAAATACACCTTTGATATTAACAATTAAAAATGAAGACGTGAAGTACATGTATGAATCAAAATATTAATATACCCAAAAAGCAAAGCCCAAAAGGTACTAGAATGTTGTGTAATGATATTTATGCCTAAAAGAAGCAATAGAATGCATTCTTTTTTATAATTTATTTATACATAAGATACTAGAATGCAATGCAATCTTAAAATACATGATCTTCATGCTCATTAACATATGAACATTGTCTTTAAAAGATTGGTAATCCGCATAATCTTTGTCATCTAATTTATTTAAATCAAAAGCCTTAGGAAGAGTATGTTGTGACCTAGAACTTCGAAAAAATATTTGATACTAAATGAAATAACGTAAATAGTATCAAAATCTAACAAGTAAAAAACATGTCTAATAAGCAGGATTATGTATTAGATATATGAGTTATCCCTTGTACATGAGAGTTGTGACCTTCGTGGGGTCTATTCTCTCATACGAGGGAGGACTTATGTGCACGATGCATGATATATTATATTCTACCCATTAATATTTTAGAATATTTTACAAAACTCTTGTCACTTAGTTTTCAACTCTTCCGGAAATATATAAGCTAATGAATTAGTAGTGAGTAGGGCTTGAAATGGGAGAGGAGTAGAGGACTCCACCAAGAGGATGTAATATAATTTTTCTAGATGCAGACCAATAAGGCAATAAGTAGGATGATATTTTATTTTATATTTTTTTATTCTTCAAACTAACATCGCCTGTTAAAAGAAAATTTAATTTAAAACCTTTCCATCAAACCCTAAACCCTTCCTTGCCTCTCTGCGGTCACCACCCCACGGACAAGGAATATGTTGAACTCGTATGCGGCAGTCAAAACCACGATGATGCAAGGCGCGCTAACCTTTCAACATCCGATTCTCAATCCTCTTCCTCTCCCTACTTTTGCTCCAAAGAATCACACCCCTTGTCCTTTTGCGTCCAAACCCAACTGCATATCCTATACAAAAAGCGCTTCTCCGTTTTACAAATCAGTTCTTGCAGTTGGAGCCCGTGCAGTTCATCCCTCCCTTACGTCCAAATCTCTCGTAACTGGTTTTCTCAATAGCCCTTTGGAGGAAAAGCTCAAGAACCGACGGGATTTGGACTGTCGCTACCTTGAAGAAAAACGTCTCGAAGAAAAACGTGGTGGTGGTGATGGTTATGATGACTACTATGCAGTCCCTGAGCCCCGTTTTAATGAATTGGTGCGCGGTGATCCTCAACACAGAGAGGCTAGAGTTGTTGATGACCTTGTCAATGGAGATTCTGAAGATGTGAGTGAAGAAGTTAATGACTTTGCCAACCAGGATTCCCAAAGCAGGAGTGGCGTTGATGACGATAATGACTTTGGTCATGAAAACAAACCCAAGCCCAAGCCAAGTTTTGAGGAACTTCTTCCCTTGCTTAAGTGGTCACACTCACTCCCGCATACACAGCGATGAAAAATACATTCGCAAGAATGGTGATTGATGTATGGTTAACTTAATTTGAGTATTTGAATATGCGTTCATGTCTTTTTATCTCTCAATGTCTCCTTGTTCCTTTCTAGTTTTCTTCAGATTTATTTTGTTTTTGGTTGTTGGTTGCATTGTGTGTACATACTGGAAAAGTGCTTTAGCCTTCTTACACTTTGGGTAGTGCCAATGGAAAAAGCATTACTGGTGAAGCAATTAATAGTCCCCTTGAATCATCAGAGTAAGAAAAATAAATTGAAAATTGAACAAGATTATAGCATATTAGAATGCCATGAAGCATGTTAAGTACCTTCCTACCCCAAAGCATGTACTGATTGATTGGATTGTTAGAAAATGTGTTGTATCTTTACTCCCAAGATGAATGTTTTAGGGGTCCTAGTCATTGATGATTGCTCTATATTGGTGCAATCAGATTTTGCATTGGCAGCAAGTATAAATACAACTTATTTCTGTACTTTTGCAAGGTGGGATATTATTTCACATTAAGGCCGGTTGCAAACCTGCAATCTATTTCAACAGGATCAATGGTTGTTATTCCCAGGTTACACATTACTTGATTACGTCCCCCCTACAATGCATATGCCTGAGTCATCCTTAGCTATGTGGATGGCGATCCTTTAGAATTCGGTTTTCTACATCCTGCTAGTTTTTTTTTTTTTTGGTACCATAGGAGAACAATGTACTTAATGTACAGTCTCAGACTGTTTCTAGAGTTCCGTGTAAAAGTTGGTCGATGGTAGATTTTTTATGATGCACTCAACAGGTGGATGCTACAAATAAGTTTCAAGATTGTATTGAGAAGATGAAAACAATTTGCTTCTCCTCAAGTTGGTTGGACTGTATGGATTTCACTTCCTAGCTAGGAAGCTATATTTATAATTTTAGAACATGATGTAATGGCCTGAGCTATGTATTTTTTCAGTTTTTGAACCAAACCTTTGACATGTATGTTGATAGAATTAGCTCGTGGAATGACCCCAATCAGTAATTGGCATAGTTCAACTACCCATGATTCAATTTGTTTGGGGGAGTGCTTCTAAACACCAATCCATTTCACATATATTTAGCTGATGAATCACATCAGATGATCCAATCTTTTTGTGTAAGCAATCAAATAGATGTATTATTTGAAATTAGAAATTATTCATCGTCTTATTTGTCATTTGGAAGCGCAACACCATCTTAGCTGAACTGATGAGGCTGTCCTATATACCGTGTGGGTCTTCCAGATTGGTTGAATCAATGCAACTGTATTGAAGCGTCAATTGCTACTTGCTAGTAGTTGCTCAAGCATGACAGTTTACACTGTCATGTAGAAGTGTGGGTGAGTCTTGTAATTGCCTTTGCCAGTTACACAAGTTAATCCATATATCTGTACACGTGGAAAACTAAAATGGTAACTTGAAGTCATAATTGTGTGGATTTGCGTGTGTGACACTACTCTTATGAACATAATCCAATATCCTTGAACTTAAACCAAATTTGCGATTGTTTATAGTACTCTCAAGTCTCAACAGAAAAGTTTTGGATCCTAGGTCTTTGGGACAAGGGACGCAAATAGAGCAAATAGAACTCTTCCCCTCTCAAGAGATCTACTTCTATACCATAGGCCATCCAGTGACCCACTATTTGTTAATATTGATAGTTTAAATGACATGAAGTTTTTTTTTTTTTTTTTTTCCCCATGGATTCAAGACCACTGTAATAGGAAAAGAAAATGGTAGAAGGCCAAAAAACATAATAAAAGAAAAGAAAAGGCATTAATGTATTTTTTTTAATGAATTTTGGAAGTTTCAAATGTATTTTAGTCAATTTTTAGGATTTCAATGTATTCTAGTTATTTTTTAGGTTTTCAAAGTATTATAGACATTTTAGAGGCTTAGAGGGTATCTTGGTCCTTTTTTAGGTTTTAGGGATAATTCAATCATTTTACGATTTGGGTTATTTCGAACATTGGAGGTTTTAGGTAGGTATATTGGTAATTTTTAGGTTTTAAGGTATTTTAGTCATTTTGGAAGTTTTGATAGTATTTCAATCATTTTATGGATTTTCAGGGTATTTTAGTCATTTAGATTAAGGCATATTTTAGTCATTTTAGAGGATTTTAGGAATATTTTTATAATTTTTAAGTTTTATGGGGCATTTTGGTTGTTTTTGATATCAAAGGGTATTTTGGCTATTTAGGAGGTTTTAAGGTATTTTTTGTTATCAATATTCATACATTATTGTGTAAGTGGATGAGTTGGTTTTACCTTAAATTACTGGATTGGGTATGGGTTATAACTAGGTTAAATGGGCAATAGATGATAAATGTATGTTTAAGCACCCAATCCAATTACCACCCACCCAATTGCCACCCCACTAACCATCTACTGGAAAAATTAATTAAATTTGATTGTTAGTTGGGGTGTCAATATTTAAAACAACCCATGAACATGAAAATTTTTTGTGGGTTAGTGTATAGTTTAAATGGGTTAATGTTAAAAATGGGTTGACATGCTTAACTTGATTATTAAATAGGTCACTTTTGTGTTGAGCTATTTAACCCACAATCAATCCGAGATAATTAATTAGGTTATTTTAACAAATAAATTTATTAATATGACCATTACAATTATTTTATTATTTTATTAATATATCAATATGATTGCAAGATGAAAATAACATGGATCAAATTGACTGTTATCAAAATGTAGAGATAAAATTAAGGCGAAAACACAATCAATTTGATCTCTACATTTTGGCCCTTACATTTTGGGATAAAATTAAATGATTGTAATTTGGTCCTTACATTTTGGAAGCGACCAATCTAGTCTCTGTTATTTTCAAGTCACAGTAAATTTAGTCCCTACCGTTACGTGACTAATGAAATTTGTTTAGGTGGCGGACGAAATGCACACGTGGCATGAATTAAATTAAAATATAAATAGTCATCCTACGTTTCTTAAATGGTGCTTCCATGTTAGCCCTTCCACATGAACTTCCACTACCATAAATCCTACATGACTCTCACATGACCCACTTATTAACACCCTTACTATTAAACATGATTGAATTCAAAATCCCAAAATTAAAATTCCAACCCCTAACCCACGATGAACATGAACTCCTTCACAACCATGTCTGTTCTCTTTTAATCCCCATGATTGAAGCTCTTCTCATCTTGCCGTTCCACTCTCATCTCACCAATTACATTGCCAATTCCCATCAGAGCTCTTAACCCTCAAAGAGATGAAGAAATAGAGAACCCAAACATCAATGACAAAATCGGTGCTTTCACATTCTAGGTCACTCTCTTTCTCTCATATTTTTCCCAAAAATGTCCAATTTACCATTTTTTTGTGAATAACTTTATATTTGGTTAGAAGATGTGCACCCTCTCTCTCTAAGTCTACGTGTGTGTTTTGACACCTTTTGTCGGTATGGCTTGGTGCAAACATTTGCTGAAAAATGGCCACAATATGAACAAAGGATTTATTGCAAACATTTGTACAATAATTTGAGAAAAATCACTCTGGTGTTCTTATTCATGGGCGGCTCCACTTGGAGCCCAGGGGGTTCAAATGAACCCCCTGTACTGGCCCAAAAAAAAAAAACTATATATATTAGTATTTTTCCTTTTTGTTTGTTTTGACCCTCTAAAATAAAAATTTCAACACCCTGATCCTAGATTTTTTTTAAAGCTCGGCTAAAATAAGTTTGAATATGATCCTCTTAACAATATCTTGGCATTTTTAAATACAAAACAAAAAGCTCAGTAACAAACCAATTTAATTTAAAAGATGGAAGAAAAAAACTAAGGGCTGGTTTGGTTAGAGATTTCTAGTATTGTTGTTTAAGTATTGTAAAAATACATGGGTTAAAAAGTATTGTGGAAATACGTGTTTCAATGTGTAAATACTGAAAATTGTTATTTAAACACTTGTACTAAACACCCCCTAATAAGTCTAACAACAAAAGTAGAAATTTATTAATTTTAAACCTTAGAAAAAAAAAAAAACCATTTAGATCTTAACAAATTTGAAATAAATCAATCAAATGGGAAATTAATGGATGAATGATTGTTTCGTTATATACATTGAAATATATATAATTCGTAGGATTGATAATGAAGAAATCATGTAACAATTTCAAAATATGAAAAATCATTGAAAGCAATTGAAAAATTTTATGTATTTCAATTTTTGTTTTGTTTTGTTTGTTTTTTGGCGATATTGATATATTCAAGTTCTCTTTTGTTTTATATTTTTTATAATTTATGTTTCTTATTGACCCCCCTTAAAAATAATCCTAGAGCCGCCACTGTTCTTATTAGAGAGTTTTTATGGAAAGCTACTAAAGCAACATATCTCCTAGAATATGAGAGGGTCATGAATGAACTACAAGAAATTGATGAAGGGGCATACAACTGTTTACAACACCATTCAACAATAATCTGGTTTAGACATATGTTCTGTGGGGATGCAATGAGTGATACAATATTGAACAATATGTGTGAGAGTTTCAACAGCAAGATCTTGAAATTTAGAGGGAACTCATAATTAGCATGGTGATCTATCTACATTCTTCTATAAATTCTCACTTTAATGTAATTCAGTAGTTTGATAATTTATTTGTCCATTTGTTTGTTTGTTTAGCTTGAGGACATCAAGTTGTATTTTATGAGACAGTTTCAAGAAAACAAGGAAACAATTTTGAAAGTTGTGTCGGAGTTGTATCCTAAGGTTAGGAAGAGGTTGTACAAGGAGAAGCTTGGAAGCGGCAAGTGGCTAGCTTGTTAGGCTGGTCATGCCAAGTTTGAGGTAAAAATGGGGTTAATAGTTTCATTGTGGACTTGGTTGAATACAAGTGTAGTTGTAGGAAATGGGAGATCACCGGTATACCTTGTTGCCATGTGATTTCATGCATTATTTTCAATAGATAAGATGTTGAAAAACATGTAAATGACCGCTACAAAGTAAATGCGTATAAGGCGTACTATGAACCAATGATGGAGCCAATCAACTGGACTTCCTTTCGTGCAACCTCCCATTACATGCAGGCCACTTAGCAGGCCTAAAAAGAGTAAAGGAACCTAATGAACCAAACTGCCATACCAAACTTAGAAGAGTAGGAGTCTTTAAGAAGTGTAAGGCATGCAGGAGGTTAGGACATAATAAAAGAAGTTGTAAAGGGGAAGTTGGAGGAGATTCTTCACTTTTTGGAGCTGATAAAAAACCAAATAAAAAAAAAAAAAAAAAGGTAAATACTTGATCTAAGGCCTTATCACCATCTTGTATTTTTTTTTCCCCTCAAATTTTATTATTATTTTATGTTGTAATTTTGATTATTTGCCTTAGTTAAAATAAAATATAATTGCCTTTTCTGTTTAAGCCAATTTAAGATTTTGTTAAAATTATGGTATTGTATTTACTGTTTGTAGTTGTGTGAGGTTGGTCCAAGTGGTGGACCTCCTACTAGTGAACCAAATCAGACAAGTGCACCACCCACCACCAGTCAAGATGAATTCCCAAGTGCACCATCCAACTCTAGTGCTGCTACTTCCACTCCAAGTTGAAACAATTGTAGGGGTTCGACAAGGTAAAAAGAAAAAAAGAATAGTCATTGATGAGACTTTGAGAGCTACTACAAATGCATTAATGTATATGGATGCATTAAGGTTTATTGAAAGCCAACCTCTATGCATGTAAGTAGGATGTGCTAAAGTTATTTTGTAGAAGAGGGTAGCTTAATATTTTGTCACTAGCTGGACCTTATATTAAGATGATTGTAATTAATGTTTATTGCCTCCTTGATTTTTGTAATGGCATTTTTCACATTTTTTTTAAATAATTTCCTTGACCATTGGAATGTCCTTGATTGTTTACAAGTTGGACATTGAATTTTATTAGCTAAGCAATGGTTTTAATTGTCAATGAAATCATAATTTTCTTATATTTTTGCTATAGGTTTATGAATGAGATTCTGTTTTGTGGTTAAACACACAAGTCATTTATTGTTGATAATTATAGTATTGAAATTGATTGTTCATGGTGGTAAACCCAAAAGGTTTATTTCTGTAATATGGTGGAGTTAATGGAATTACTGTCAATTTTGTTGAGCCATCATAGGGCATTTGGTGCAGATAATGCAATTGCATTTGGCAATAAGTGCAGTGTAGTTATTGTACAATTTCAATTATTGCACAATTGGCACTTATTGCACAATTTCAATGCCCAATTTCAGTTATTGCACAATTTGCACATTACTTGATTTTCAAACCCCCATCTATAAACACACTAGCTCAAATGTAGATTACACAACAATAAAGGAGAGCTTATCTTCCACACTCACAAGCAACCTCAACGGCCACGATTAATGTTAGGTTTTAAATTTTCTTTTTTTTTTTGGTGTTTCACAAGTGCTCTCAAATTAGTTTCTTCCAATACCCCAACAGTGGTCATTATGGCCACTTATTTGTAAATCCAACAATTATACGTTTGTATGTTTTAACAACTTCAGGTGTCAATTGAATTTGTTTCTTTGTACTAAAAACACAATCATAATGCCAAAATCATAAAGCATTTGCCATGTTGTTGGCATGTATAATACTTTTCATGCAAAATGTGGCCACAATGTTGTAAAATATTACCTTTTTTTAATAGATAGTAAGTGGGAATGGGGATGTGGGATTCGAATTATGTACATTGAACACCAAAAAAGTGTCATTACTACAATTCTATACCCCAAACATTACTTTGACTTGTATAGGTTTAGAAGAGATAGACTATATAAATTATAAGACCAAAATGGTCAAATACCACTATTGGCCAAAATTTTAGCAAACTACCACTGTTTTCAAAATATTTAGGGAAGTACCACTTTTTTGGAACTCGAGTTTTATGTAAAACTCCAGTTTCAAGAACTTGAGTACCATGTAAGAAAAGAAAGTTGGTTTTCATGTGCTGTGTAATTTGGTTTAGAAATTGAAATTTTTTTCATTTTTTGTGGTGTGGGTCTCTGACACTCCAGTCAAGTAGTCACATGAAAAAAGGAAGCTCCAACACTACTTTTTCCCAAGCTCCAACACTCTTCTTTTCCAAGCTCTAGGATCTGCATAGTTTCACATTTGTTTTTTGTGAGGTTGGACTTTGAATTTTTGAAGAGCAACTTTACTTCATGTCAAAGATGTGGCCTTACTTCAGGATCTGCACTGTTTCAAAGCTCCAGGATCGACACAGTTTCACATTTTATGAAGCTTGTCTCACAAGCTATATGCGTGTGGGACAAGCCAAAGTGAAGTTATAAACTTGAGTAAAAGTGGGGAACTCAAGTTTTTAAACTTGAGTTACATGTTGTAGGCACTCAATTTTGCACCCATGATTTAATTAAGAAAGATGACTAGAGTGACCATTCATGTACTCAAAATTCATGATGGCATTACGTGCATTAATTTGTTCATTGCATATCATAAAAATAATCTTGAGATTCTAACGGTCACGATGGTATGCCTGATTTCCAAATCAGACTGTAGGATCGAAAAATATCGCATGATCAAGTTTGCACGATCAGCATGCATTGTGTCTAGGTAAAATCAACCACGCATGATTAATATAATTAATTTTGATTGGTTAAACAATTAAAATTAAGGCGTAAATGCACTTTTAGTCCCTACATTTTGGCTTTTTTCTATTTTGGTCTCTGCATTTTAATTTTACCATTTTTAGTCCCTAAACCAATTAACGCGTGTTATTTTCATCCTTTCTGTCAGTCAACCAACGAAAATATCTCAGGTGGCTGACGGGGGAATTAAATTATTATAAAAAATGCCACATCAGCATCTTTTTTTTTTTTTTTAAAGAATTTGTCAAATTTAACTAAAAAAAAAAAAAAAACAGAATTAAAAACAATAAAATACATAAATTTAGATCTAATTCATTTTGATCAAGAACACACAAGAACATGATCACAGATTTAAACATCAACACAAGAATATAAGAGCACAAACCTAGAACCAAACACAAAGAACACAATAACAAACATTAACTAGATTTAAAAATTTGAGTATAAGCCTCTCTCTCTCTCCATTACCAAAAAACCCTTTGTCTTTCTCTTTCTCCGATGGCTTTCTCAAAGAAATCTTCGCATCAGTCTCTGATCCCGAGCTTCCTCTACTCCTCTTCCTCCATCGTCTCCACCTCGCACAAATCCTTCGGTCTTGACAAGACCATGCTTGGTGCTGCTGCTCCAGCAAGCTCCAACAACGGTGTCTTGTCTTCGACTAGGAACTTCGTCTTTCCAACGCCAAGCGAGCCCTGCAAGATCGAGATGTACTCACCGACCTTCTACACCGCCTGTACCACCGGCGGTATTCTCAGCTGTGGTCTCACTCACATGGCTGTCACTCCTCTCGATCTCGTCAAGTGCAATATGCAAGTCCGATTTTTCTAGATCCCTCGCTCTCTTCCATTTTAGCTTCTTCTTCTTCGATTTGATTCTACTTTACATTTCTTTACTCAAATTAGATCTATGTGTGTATCAATTTTAATTCCTCTGTCAGCCACCTCAGATATTTCCATCGGTTGACTGACGAAAAGGATGAAAATAACATGCGTTAATTGGTTTAAGGACTAAAAGTGGTAAAATTAAAATGTAGGGACCAAAATGGAAAAAAGATGTAGGGATTGAAAGTGCATTTACACCTAAAATTAATTAAATGATTTTGTGATTGGTTGTTAGTTAGTATCAAAAATAGGCTTGCTTGCATGGGAATAAAGGGGATAATTGAATAACAATAAAATTGTGGATAATCAAGACTTTTTGGAGTATTTATCTACAAGATAATTGTTGCTGAAAAGACTTGAATTGTCTGAAAAAGAGTTTAATTTTTAGAATGTGGATTAAAAACGCGTCTAAGTACAAGTCCCGGCTAAAAAAATCTCAAAAAAGGAGTCCAAAATGGACTAGAACTCAAAAACAAGCCTGGCACCCAAAAGTGGTCTGGCACTTTTTGAATGCTGAACGACACTTTTCAAGTGCCAATTGGCACAAACGCAGGCCGCAGCCCGAGGGCACTTGGATCAAGATAAAACTCATCATTTTTTATTTTTTCGAGATAAAGACATGTCCCAGTTCGTATTTTGATCATTTAGCTATTTTTTGAGCCTCCCAACCCTTATAAATAAAGGTTGCATCTCAAAATTCAGCACACTTTTTCATGCTCTCTGATTTCCCCTCTTTTTGACTCTTATTTCTTTTAATTTCTCTCTTACGTTAAAGACGTTCTAGAGGCTCTAGCCTTAAGAATTTCTTTTTTGTAAGCAAGATATTTTAGGTTTCAAAGATAAGTGAATAAATTTCTTTGAACCCTAAAATATTCCCTCAATAAGAAGAGCACATTTAGGCAAGCGGTAGTTTTTCTTTACTTTTTTTTTTCCTCTGTCTATTTTAATTTGGTAATACATGAGTAAATGTTCTTTTAGTTTTAATTTCTAAATGCTCATATCAAGTGTTGTCAATATTTTGTTGAAATATGCTCTCAATGTTTTTTATTGTCATGATTTTTTTTTTTAGCTTCAAAAATCTGCTTATCATTACATCTTTTTCAAAAACCATAAAATTGATTTGTATCTTCCTTATATACAGATCTAAATTTTTCAAAATAAAAACTGATTTGTATCTTCCTTAGATACAGATCTGAATTTTTCAAAATAAAAACTAATTTATATCTTCCTTAGATGCAGATCTAAATTTTTTTTAATACAAAAACAGATTTGTATCTTCCTTAGATGCAAATCTGATTTTTTTTTTTTTTTTTTTTTACACAAAAAAAAGATTTATATCTTCTTTAAATGTAGATCTGATTTAAAAAAAAAAAAAAAAAAAAAAAAAAAAAAAAAAAAAAAACAAAACAGATATTGAAATAAAAAGAAGGTCATAAGTAATGATTTGTTTGTTTTGTTTGATGCAAGTAGCGTAGGTTTATTTCATGAATGTGGTTCTCTTCTTAAAAAAGAAAAAAGAAATTTATTTTACATAAAAAACAGATTTGATTTTTTATTTCATGAATGTGGTTCTCTTCTTAAAAAATTAAAAAATATATTTTTATTTTACATAAAAAACAGATTTGATTTTTTCTAACTCTCAACAAATTTAGATTTTTTTATCCATAAAACAGATCTTATTTTTTCACATACAAACCAAAAATCAAATTATTTTATTTTATTTTATTACAAAATAGATCTGATATTTTTAAACCAAAAGATTTTGTTTTATTTAATAAAAATAGATCTGATTTTTTTTTTTTTTTTTTGCCTAAACTAATTTTTTTTAACCTATACCAAAACAAATCTGTTTTTTTATGAATCAAATCAATTTTTTTTTTTTTTACTCATAAAAACATATTTGAATTTTTAACAAAGAAGGGAACACATTCATAGATAGACTTATGTAACTTAGTTTAGTTATGTGTCTCATGTATGTAACATATCATTCATATTATGCATAAAGGGGTACATTAGTCATGAGAGTCTAGAAGACTATACTCTGTTTGGGCGGAATGGGTGCCTAACACCTTCTCATTCCGTAACCTAGCCTCCAAATTTAGTGTCTTTGAACTGGTAGACCTAGGCTTTATTTTTGTTTTTATTTTGGGTAGATTGTAACTAGGAAAGCCATGTAATTCTTTGGTAGTTTGTAACTAGGACAAAAAGCCATGTAATTCTTTGGTAGTTTGTAACTAGGACCCAAAACCATGTAATACTCAATTTATCAAGTTTGTATTTATTTATTTATTCAATCAATGAGAATGGAACATTTTAGTCATGTAAAATTGTATTTAATTTTTTCTTATTTTTTTAATAAAAAAATAATTGGCGACTCCATACCACTTATCCAAAAAGAGGGGTGTCTTGAAAAAGCATTCAAAAATCTCTTTTTTGAAAGCACCTAATTTTCCAGTCTCTCATAGTGGCGACTCCACTGGGAATGTCGAGGGCTAAGCTTCATGTTAGACTTAAGTGACCAAATATGTACCCTTGTTTTTGCATGGTTTGCATGATATTATTATTATTTTTTTGTTTATGTATGTTTTGAGATGTTGTATGATATTTTGTTGTTTGTATTGTTTGTTAATAGCTTTCCCTAATTGTCATAGTGTGTGCCATCAAACAACAAATATGTATGCACCCCTTACAACAACAATGTGGTGATAGTAACCATGAATCACTGGTCTTCATTAGATTCGGATATCTAGTGGCGAACTCACCAACTCATAGTCTAAAGTCACTATATCATTTCTTATTGACTATAAAGGAAAGACCATGCCATTTGGACCAACGCATTACACGTTGGAAGGTGTAACATCCTAGCTATGGGAAATAATGAAACAATGAGCCCACCCTACAACGTAATGACTTAGAACCTACCCTTTGGCTGGTCCATGTTAAAATTGCATTGCATGGTGTGTGTGTTTGTTTTACTTGCTTGGTTGATGTAGATGGCGACCTAACTTTAATTGACCCAAGAAAGCTCATGAGAGAGAGAGAGAGAGAGAGAGAGAGAGAGAGAGAGTTTGGTCAAAATCAAAGGGAAGACTCCAAAGAGAATCCAAGAACGACACTCAAGCTAGCAGTTCTAGTTCCAAGCCCATCATAGTACTAAAGCTCATGAGCATAGAAGACACTCTGCTGCTGCAACATCACAATCCCATGTTTGACCTAATAGTTCCAGTTCCAAGCCCATCACGGTACTGAAGCCTGTGAGCATAGAAGACACTCCGCTACTGCAACATCACAATCTTGTGTTCGAACTAACATCACGGTACTAAAGCCCATGAGCATAGAAGACACTCTACTATTGCAACATAACAATCTTGTGTTCGACCTAACAATTCCAATTCCATGCCCATCATGGTATTGAAGCCCATGAGCATAGAAGACAATCCACTATTGCAACATCACAATCCCGTGTTCGACCTACAAGACAACCGAAAGCCAAAGTCTAGTGAGATTTTAACCTTTTAGATCACAAGTTCATCAAAAGTCAAGCCCATCAAGCCTAAGAAAGGTTCAACCTTAATGAGTCAAGAAAGGATTGAAGATGTTCTCAACTCCATCTTGGAAGGTCAAGAGAAGATAAACGAAGAGCTAGCCCAAATCTCCTAGATAGCCAACTCTGCATTACAATTCAACTTAGCCAATCAAGCTATGCTCTCTACCTTGTGTAAGGATAATTCACCAAAACCCGAAGAGATCCCACACTTCCAATTTCTAAAGAAAAGAGCTAGGGATTTCAATGATTTGTCTCTCCAACTATCCTTTCCAATCAACAAGAACATGTCAATAGACTTTATCCCCAAGGAGGTAGTGCCTTACCACATCAGTAATAGTGCAGTCAAACCATCAACTAGCAATTGTAGGTGTTGAAGGAATTTTTCAAGACTACACATGACTTTGAGTGAAGCCTTGGAGAAACTACAAGCTAAGGGAGTATTGAAGCCATTGGATCCAAAGCCAATACCACAACCCATGCCTAGAAGCTACAACCCAAATGCTTATTGCAAATATCATAAGGGAGGAAGCCACACAACTGACAAGTGTTTTCACTTAAGGCATGATATTCAAGATTTGATTGATCAACAAGTCATTACTCTGCCTTCATCAACCAGTCATCTTGACTTTGTTTGAATTTCATTTTACAAGTTTTTTTTTAGATATACTCCTTGGTCTTATTGTTTATTTAGGATTCACTTTCTAGTTGGTCTTTTACTTAATAAAATCCATGTTGTGTTTGATGCATTTGGTTTGTCATGTTATTCATATGTAAATTAAAAAAAAAGAAAAAAAAAAAAGAGAAAATAGTCAAAAAAATTTAAATAAAAAAAAATAAAAGATTTGTCAACTAGGGGCATTAGGCCCTCAAGTCATTTTAGTTCACTAGGGGCATTAGGCCTTCTTAGTAACCTTTTTCTAAAAACCATTTTTTTTTTGTTCCTTCAAAAACTCCATTTTTTTTTTCAAAAGCCTTCTTTTCAAGAGAATACAAGTAGATCCATTTGACAAAGCTTCTTTCTAATCATGATGAATAATTGCTCTACCAATCAATTTGTTCCAAAGAGGGATTTAACTTCATTCAATCCATATAAGGACTTTTGCTAAACATTCAAAATATGATAAGAAAAGGTCCTATAAGGCAATCAAAGAAATACATCCATTCATCCAAATTTCTCAAACCACATACACTCAACTCCAATCTCTACAAAAATTTTCACATTGTTGGAGCATTTATACTTTTGTTCCAAGAATAATTTATTAAAAGAGTTTAAGTCACTGTGCTTACAAGAAAGCATCACTAGGGATAGGAGGCTGCCTTCGGTAACCCACAGTATTCCTTGACACCTATTACAATAATTATCCATTGCTAGCCAACTTAAGCCTTTAAACAGTTAGCCTGTTTTTTAATGAACCCACTAAAAACTTAAACCTTAGGTGGGGAAATTAAGTATACATGCTTAAATCTCAAGATGAGGAAGTGCTGACCTCATGGATCTAGCACCACTTGGTAAGGTCCTCAATGAAGACAATATGATGAGTTCAAAAAAGGAAGATTCATCAAGTTTAGAAAAGAGAGTTCATCAAAGATAGGTAGAAAGGAAATCCATCAAGGAGAGATAAGATTTTGAGAAAGCATTAAATTGTGTGAAAAAAAGAAAAAGAAAAGGACAAGGTTTAGCTACAAAATTTGTTGTAGCCTGAGGCTATAAACTCACTTAATAAAATAAATATTATTGCATATTTTGAAAATCTAACCGTTGAATTACATGTTCTTTACGCTCTTAATGCACATGTCAATTTTTTTGTCAATCGAATATCATTTATTATATAATCTATAATCTTATATTTTATGCATAATTTTAAATTACAAAAACTTGTAATTTAAAAATTTATTAATGACATAGCTATTGATCTTTAATTTTCTTGAAATTTTGCAGACATGGAGTATATAACAAAAAGATGCAATTCGATGGTGGATTTGTCAAAATTCACCTCCAATAAAAAGATATTGAATAAGTTTGTAGCCTAAGGCTACAATTAATTTTGTAGCTAAACTTTGTCCAAAAGAAAAAGAGAAGGCCATCAAGCTAGGAAAGACTTCAACCAAAAGAAAAAAAGAAAAAAGAGAGAGAAGTGAATGTAAGTATTTACATCAAGTTTTATAAGAGAATACTAATTCATCAAAAGACATGAGAGATATGAGATTCCATGAAAGATCATTCAAGCTGAGAGAGAGGAGCAAAAATGAAGATTCATCAAAAGAAAAATTCAATCAAAATGAGGAAGATGAGGAAAAAAAAGTAAGATAAATTTCATAAAAAAAAAAAAAGGTGTGTTTAGTCAAGAAAAAAAATGAAAATGCATTAGAAAGGATAAAAGGGTATCAAGGAGAAATACAAATTCATCCAAGAAAGATGAAATTTTGCTAAGTTGAAAGAAAAATATGTAGTTGAGTGAAAGGCAACAAAATTCCAAAAAAAATAAAATAAAAAATAAAAGCTCGCTAGGCTGAATACCTAAAAGGGTGGTCTAGGCAAAAATTAGAGCAAAAAAAAAAAAAAAAAAAATCTTTCACAAAAAAATGAGAAAGAAAAAATGAGAGTGAGTGATTTGATCACAAGATAGGATGCTAAGAAGACCAAAAAGAGGAAGTTGTTGGGCTAAAAAAAATCAAGACCAAATGAAAGGAATCAATGAAGACCGATGAGAAGATGATGAACATGACAATGATTTTAGCATAAGTCAATGATGAAAGATGTGAAAAAAAAAAAAAAAAAAATCTTCCAATGCTTGAATTTAAAGTATTGCATACTTGGGGAAACATCATAAGGGTTTTTTGAGCCTTTTATATCGTTTCTTTCAATAATTTGAACCTGACCTACATTACAACCTTTGAATAAAGCCCTCCCTTGAAGTCTTGCTAATTGAAAGCATGCATTTAACTCTGATAATATTTTCTCTTGGATTAAGAAGGAAAATTGCTCAAGATTATCAAGTCTCATTGGCTGATATCTTTAAAAGACAAATTTCACAAATTCTCAAGTGACCAAAATTTTTTTCTAAGCTCCAAACACTCACTTTGTTTGCTCCCAATAGAAAATAACTCTCAAGAGAACAAATTTCCAAATTTTCAAATCTCCAAACTTAGGATTTTTCCCTTTCTTGCTTACTCCCAATATGTGTGATTCCCAAGCATTTCATTTCTTTGATTGTCTTTAAAGACTTAATCTAAAATTTTTTCAGAATGAAGAAGCAAATTTTATTACATGTTAACAATTGAGCATTATGATTGGTCAAAGAGGTTGTTCAAAGAATCACCTTTTATTCATTTGAAAAAGACTAAATTTCAAAAAGTCTCATTCTAACTAAATTGCTTCTTTCTTTTTTTTTTTTTTTTTAATTTTTTTTTTAAGGAGAGAAAAAGAGACTGATTTCAAAAATTCATTTTTCAAAAGAAGATTTTCAAAACTTCATTTTTCAAAGAAAAAAAAAACTTTCTTGAGCTACGTCTAGACCTGATCCTCTATGAGAGAGGTATGTAGGTAGCCTTTTTAAAGGCCCGTGCACAATCACAATAAAAGAAACTTCATTTCAAAAAATATTTTTCAAAACTTCATTTTTTTTTTCAAAACTTTGTTTTCAAACTACATCTCGACCTGATCCTTTATGAGAGAGGTACGTAGGCAACTTTTCTAAAGGCCCGATCCCAATCACTCAAAAAAACTTTTTTTTGAAAGACTCAAAATCTAGACATTTCTTTGTGTGAATTTAGGCTGAGCATCTGTTTTGCATTAAGCATATCATCAATTTTCTGTGCAAGCATGTCTAAACTAGGTGCATTGGCCCAAAACATTTTTATAAGAATTGATTACTAACAAGCTCATGGAAAGAATCTTTTGCAGGAGGTGGACATGGATATTTTATCTACTGAACAATCACCATCAATCTTCAGTTTAGATGCTACCATCATTCCAGTAGTCCTTGTTTTGCCCAATTTTGTGATTTTGATCCTGTTCTACTCAATTTTTTCTTTATTGAGGTCCCTACACAATAAGATTTTTCAAAATTCACATTGATTGTTGAACTAGGGGCATTCGGCCATGCCTAATCCATTTTGAAAAAAAAAAAAGAAAAAGGAAGAAATCATCTTGTCCTTAAATATCAAGGTTTTCAAAAATTCATGCATCAATTCGCAAAATAGGGGCATTCAACCATTCCTCATTCATTTTCAAAAAGAGACCACCACAATCATCCTTGCATAAAAGACCAAGATGTCAAGATTTCCAAAAATCATCATGCATTCATTTCTAAACTAAGGGCTTAAAAACACAGATCAAGCATCATTGGGACTCTGGGTCTGCCTACACAAAGATCTCCTCAACCCACCTCTAGAGGAGCCACCTTTAGTGTTTCCTTTTTGACTTGCATAAAATTGAGATTCTTGCTACCAATTCTGAAGCTCAAGATTTCTAATCCTTTCCTCCAAAGATCTTGTGGTGGCATTAGCCAACGCCAGTTGACTCACCTGAAAAATCAACAAAGACAAGTGTTAGACCCATCATCAGGATAACCAAAGAAAATCTCATGCCCAACAAAAATTTTCAATGACCAAAAATTTCATGCCACCATAAATTTTTTCCATACCCATACTCACAAAATTTTGCCATGCTCGTGAAATAAGACTTACACATGCCAACAAATTTTTCATAACTTCAATGCCCCTAAAATTCAAGCCAAAATTCATTCAACAACATCACAAATTGCCAACATTGCCAAAATTCATGACTCATCAACATTGTTCAAGTTAGATCATGCCCAAAAAATACAAAAATTCAAAAAATGTTCGAAAGCCAAGATTACAGCATGATAAACCATGCAATACCCCAAATTTCAACAAGAGCACACGACAACAAAATGACAATGTCTCAACATCAAACTCTCAATTCCAAATGTCAGATTTTCAATCTCAAGTTTTAAATTTTCAATTCCAAATTTTCAAATCCCAAATTTTCAATTTCAAATTTTCAAGCTTCACATTTCAAGTTCACTTCCAAATTTCCAATTTCAAACTCAAAGATAAAATCTTTTTCAAAGAACTACAAAAATCAATCAAAGTTTTCTTCCTAGAAATGAAAAAAAAAAAAATTCAAATCAAGAAGGAACAAATGGAGATCACACATCTCAAAAATAGTGGTACCACAAAGCACTCATCGTTTAAAGTCTAATCCTAAATTTTGACTTTTTACAGGCAACAGCAAGATCGAAATAAAGAAGCCCTTTGATCAATATTTCAACAATTCAGGATCAAAGTAGAGAAGAACTTTGATCGTCATTTCAACAATTTAGGTCAAAGTAGAGAAGCCCTTTGATCAACATTTCAAAAAGCTCAAATCGAGGTAGAAAAGCCCCTTGGTCGCCATAGCTTCGGTTTTGAGGTAGAAAAGACCCTTGGTTACCTTTCATCAAGATTGAGGTAGAAAAGCCCCTTAGTTACCTTTCAGTGAGATCGAGATTAAAAAAAACCACTTGGTCACCCTAGCTCAAGTTCCAAGGTAGAAAAGCCCCTTGGTTACTTTTTATCAAGATCAAGGTAGAAAAGCCCCTTGGTCGTCATAGCTCTGGTTCCGAGGTAGAAAATCCCCTTGGTTACCTTTCATCAAGATTCAAGGTAGAAAAGCCCTTTGTTTACCTTTCATTCAAATCAAGGTAAAAAAGCCCCTTGATCAACACTTCACATTCAAACTGAGATAGAAAAGCCTCTCAGTCACCTTAATCATCAAGAATCATTTCAAAATTCATCAGGTATCAAGTAGGTCAAGTATTGACAATTTTCATTTTTGTCAAAGAGTAAGGTATTAATTCTTTATTTCAAGATTTTAGGTTTGAGGGCTAGGTAATCTTTGAAAATTCAACCTCAATTAAATCATGGCCACTAAAATCAATGTCTTTGTTTTACATTGACATTCGCTTTCCAAGCTCTGTCAATAAGGGGCATTATGTAGACACTCGATTTTGTACCTATGATTTAATCAAAGAAGATGACTAGAGTGACCATTCATGCACCCAAAATTCATTATTGCATTACATGCATTAATTTATTCATTACATATCATAAAAATGATCTTGAGATTCTAATGGTCGCAATGGTATGCCCAGTTTCCAAATCAAACTGTCAGATTGAAAGATATCGCATGATCAAGTTTGCACAGTTAACATGCATCGTGTTTAGGTAGAATCAACCATGTATGATTAATTTAAATTTATTCTGATTGGTCAAACAATTAAAATTAATTAAATGATTTTGTGATTGGTTGTTAGTTAGTGTCAAAAATAGGCTTGCTTGCATGGGAATAAAGGGGATAATTGGATAACAATAAAATTGTGGATAATCAAGACTTTTTGGAGTATTTTTCTACAATATAATTGTTGCTGAAAAGACCTGAATTATTAGAAAAAGAGTTTAATTTTTAGAATGTGGAATAAAAACGTGTCTAAGTATAAGTCCTGGCTCAAATAATCTCAAAAAAGGAGTCCAAAATAGACTAGAACTCAAAAGCAAGCTTGGCCTCTAAAAGTGACTTTTGGAGTGCCGATTGGCACAAACGTGGGCCTCGGCCCGAGGGCACTTTTTTGATAAATGAAAATGGGGGTCTTTATGGTTGTACTTTACCACTCGGGTTTGTATTAACCATGTGAGAGACAGGACCCACCAAACCCACCGAGGTACTCGCCAAGGCTCAATCCGATGTTCCCCTTAAATCCCTCACACAGTAGGCCACCAACAAGAGCCCGCTGGTAGCGGGAATCGAACCTAGGCTGGTTAGGCGAAGCGAACGAACCATGCCAACTGAGCCAAGCCCTCGTTGGCACCCAAGGGCACTTAGATCGAGATAAAACTCATCATTTTTTATTTTTTCAAGATAAGGACGAGTCCCAGTTCGTATTCTGATCATTAGCTATTTTTTCGAGCCTCCCAACCTCTATAAATAGAGGCTACATCTCAAAATTCAGTACACATTTTCATGCTTTTTTATTTTCCCTCCTTTTGACTCTCATTTCTTTCATTTTCTCTCTTATGTTAAAGACGTTTTGGAGGCTCTAGCCTTAAGAATTTCTTTTTTGTAAGCAAGATATTTTAGGTTTCAAAGATAATTGAGTAATTTTCTTTGAACCCTAAAATATTCCCTTAATAAGAAGAGCACGTCTATGCAAGAGGTAGTTTTTCTTTACTTTTTTTTTTTTTTTCTTCTGTCTCTTTTAATTTGGTAATGCATGAGTAAATGTTCTTTTAGTTTTAATTTCCAAATGCTCATATTGTGTTGTCAATATTTTGTTGAAATATGTTCTCAATGTTTTTATTGTCATGATTTTTTTTTTAGTTTCACAAATCTTCTTATCATAACATCTTTTTCAAAAATCATAAAACTGATTTACATCTTCCTTAAATGTAAATCTAAATTTTTCAAAAACCATAAAACTGATTTGTATCTTCCTTAGATACAGATCTAAATTTTTCAAAATAAAAACTGATTTATATCTTCCTTTGATATAGATCGGAATTTTTCAAAATAAAAACTGATTTATATCTTCCTTAGATATAGATTTGAATTTTTTCTAATACAAAAACAGATTTGTATCTTCTTTAGATGCAGAGCTGGATTTTTTTTTTTTGCACAAAAAACAGATTTATATCTTCTTTAGATGTAGATTTGATTTTTTTTTTTTTTTTTAAGCATAGCAGATTTTGAAATTAAAAAAAAAAGTCATGAGTAATGATTTGTTTGTTTTGTTTGATGTAAGTGTTGTAGGTTTATTTCATGAATGTGGTTCTCTTCTTAAAAAAGAAAAAATATTTTTATTTTTATTTTACATAAAAACAGATTTGATTTTTTCTAACTCTCTACAAATCTAGATTTTTTTTTTATTAGTAAAACAGATCTGATTTTTTTACATACAAACCCAAAATCAAATTTTTTATTTTATTTTATTTTATTACAAAACAGATCTGATATTTTTAAACCAAATGACTTTGTTTTATTTTAGGGATAATTACAGTAAACCCACCTGAGGTTAGGCCCGTTTTCACTTTGCTTGCCCGTGGTTCAAAATTTAACACTTTGCCCACCTGAGGTGCCTTCCGTTAGGGATCTGTTACCCACCTCTCTCTTTGCCGTTAGAAAAACACATTTTTAGGGAAAAACAAACATAACAAAGATCAAAAAGTTAGGGTTTTTTTTTTATTGTTTGAGAATTTCTATGAGAACAAAACACAAATTAAGCTATTCTCTTGTCCAATGGGTTATTCAAACATGTATTAGTTTGAATATGTACTCTTAGCTGTTTCTTTGCCTAAAAAGCAATCTCATTTTTATCAAAACAGCACCCATATACTCAAAACCCACAAGCAAATAAGCAACACGTGCACAGAGCTACCAAACAACTTCGATGCTATCTTTGGTGAGATCTAAACAACTTCGGTGCTAGACTGTCCCACTCTGTCATGGAATCAACTGTGACGATGGTTATGCTCTTCAACTTCGCAAGCTGAAGATGATCACGGTCATGATCATGATTTGGGTTGAGGAGCTGCAAGGAGAGCCGACCGTCGGATTTTTCGAGTTGTGGGGTCGTCGGATTCGGTTTCGCTAGGTTGATTATTCAGGTGTTTTGCTATTGTGACAATGGTTGTGCTCTTCATCTTCGCAAGCTGAAGATGATCACGATCATGATCATGATCTGGGTTGAGGAGCTGCAAGGAGAGCCGACAGTCGAATTCGCCGAGTTGTGGGGTCATCGGATTCGGTTTCGTCAGGTTGATTATTCAGGTGTTTTGCTACTATGACAATGGTCGTCAGATTCGGATTCAGGTGTTTGGCTACTATGGCTGGGATTTAGAGTGGGTTTGAAGTTGGAATTGGGGGTGGGTTTGCTACTATGGTTGGAATTGGGGGTGGGTTTGAAGTTGAAAGGGTCCTTTCCTTTCCTGGGTTGATGGTGTTTGGTTGTGCGGAAAAGGACTGAGAATTAGGAGAGGCACAAGCAGCACCTAGGGTCGCCACCACGCCACCAAACCCATGGCTGATCTACCACAATCCAAACCCATGACTGGGTTTCTCATTACCTCATTCTTTGGTTGTTGATTGCATATCTCTATCTCACTCTCTTTTGTTAATAATGTTGCTGGTTGTTTTGAGATTGTTGGTCTTCTTGTAAAAATTGGTTCACAATTTTGAGTTGTTATGAGATTGTTGATATTAATATAGATTAAAAGTGATTTCATTGAACCTTTGATCCGTGTGTTATTCCTGTGTTTTGTTCTCATACAAGTTCTCAAGCAATAAAAAAAATCCTAACTTTTTGATCTTTGTTATGTTTGTTTTTTCCTAAAAATGTGTTTTTCTAATGGCAAAGGGAGAGGTCGGTAACAGATCCCTCACAGAAGACACCTCAGGTAGGCAAAGTGTTAAGTTTTGAACCACGGGTAGGCAAAGTGAAAACGGGCCTAACCTCAGGTAGGTTTACTGTAATTATCCCTTTACTTTATAAAAACATATCTGAATTGTTTTTTACCAAAACTGATTTTTTTTAACCTATACCAAAATAGATCTGATTTTTTTATGAATCAAATCAATTTTTTTTACTCACAAAAATAGATCTGAATTTTTAACAAAGAAGATTACACATTCATAAATAGACTTATGTAACTTAGTTTAGTCAAGTATCTCATGTATGCAACATATCTTTCATATCATGCATAAAGGGGTACATTGGTCATGAGAGTTTAGAAGAGCAGACTTTGTTTGGGCGGAATGGGTGCCTAACATCTTCCCATTTCGTAACCTATCATCCGAATTTAGTATCTTTGGATAGGTAGACCTAGGCTTTATCTTTGTTTTTATTTTGGATAGATTGTAACTAGGACAAAGAGCCATGTCATTCTTTCGTAGTTTGTAACTAGGACCCAAAGCCGCGTAATTCTCCATTTATCAAGTTTGTATTCTTTTTATTCAATCAATGAGAACAAAACATTTTAGTCATGTAAAGTTGTATTTAATTTTTTCTTATTTTTTGGTCTAAAAATAAGTGGCGACTCCACACCACTTACCCAAAACGAAAGGTGTCTTGAACAAGCACTCAAAAATCTCTTTTTTGAGAACACCTAATTTTCTGGTCTCTCACACATGTCAAACTCGAGTTCCCTAAATTTGAGTTTTAAAAAGGTATTGCATTGCTATATATTTCTTAAACAGTGGTAGACTACTAAATATTTCAACCAAAGATAGTATTTGACTATTTTGGCTCAAATTAGAAAAGAGAGAGAAAGTATATAATTTTGTATGCAACAAATGTATATACAGATTATCCGTCATAATGAATATGGTCTGTGCAAAAGATAAATATCTAGGATTTGGGCTAACCAACTCAATGATAACCTCAAAATCTCATATGATGAGGACTGTAATAATATTATTAACTCGAAAGGATTGACTTATTGATTTCTAAGGTCTTACGAGATTTATAAGGTTCTCTATAGTTATGTTCTAGGGATCAATTCTAAGAAATTTCCGTATAATTATCAAAAGTGTGTCAGATGAGAACTAAAAATACCTAAGAGTATTGTTAACAGAGAAAAAAAAAATCACAGATTTTTTAATGGTTATTTGTGATTTTTTTGGGTTATATTAAACTTATTTTTTGTGATAAGACTTAAAGAGTATAGTTATCAATTTTTTTTTGGAAGAATCAAAAGCAGTCGGGCTCATATATACCCAAAATTGAAACAGGCCTAAAATGCAACCTTAGCAAAGCCCAATCGCAAAAACGTGGCAACCTTTACCCAACAGAAGTCTCTAGAACCACCTTCTGCACGCACTAGAAGACCACATGTCCTCCTAAAACCCTAAACCCTCCATATATGAAACTACACGCTTGGCTACTCTGTACTCAGCCTCCACTTCCAGCAAAGCCAGCAAACAAACACAGAAAACTTCCATAGTTTTCACTGCCCTAAGCCTTAACAATGGCAACCAGAATGGTACTTGGAAACACCAAAGTTCCCTTCCATATCCTTCGCAATCGCATCGTCCAGAAATGCAATGGCATAAACAATACCTCCAAGGTGGCTGCTTATAACATTGTATTCAACAAAAGAGAATGTGGGTTCTTTGGGTTTGATCTAAAGGGGGAGGAGGGTGTTGTAGCAGTTGATAAAGGCGAGAGGGCTAGTGGTGGCTTTGTCTTCGTTGAGAAAGCTGATAAAAAAGCTGGTTTGGTAAATGGGTATTTAGTCAAGGACCAGACTCGGGTTGTAAAGGTTGCTAGTCAGCGACGTGTCGATGATGATGAGGAGTCGGATGATGAGTCGGATGGGCTTGATGAAGATGAGTGGGGTGATGAGGATGAGTATGTTGATGATGATGACTTTGTTGAGGAAGAGGATGAAGATGATGATGATTTTCAAGCTAGGAAGAGGAAGTGAGTCTTTGATCATCATTGATGAATTTTTTTTTTTTTGACTATTTTTCTTTTCCTTCTTCTTAAAGGGTTAAGATTGCAGTATGGGGTAGTACTCTTTCTGTTGCACATTTTCTTGGTTAATACTATTAGATTTAGTACTTGTTGAATATTGATTTTCTCTCTTTAGTGTGGTTATTACTTTCTATCATGATGGTGACGAGTGTGTCTATGAGAAATGATTTTATGTATACAGGGTTTTATTTTATGCTGGTGAAATCAAGCATCCCCAATAGCCCTCTAAACGCATTTTTCTCTCAATTTTGGAGAGAGAAACCCCCTAAACAACACTCCAGCAGTTTTTCCAAATATTTTTGACAATGCGATTTCTTCGACGCTTTTTTGCACTCTCTTCTTTTTTCTTTTCTGTTCAACAAAGAATAATTGTTTGTCTGGAAATTAATTTGAACATTGTAATATGTGTTTTTTTCATAATGTTCTTTGAGACACTTCGATTCCTTTTTCAAAATGATACTAGTTGTTTCTTTTCATGTTCTGAATGGTGTCATGTGTGCTTGGCATGGTGCTGAAGCAGAGATAGGATTGGTAAAATTCTATGGCATGTTGAATAATGGTGTGAATCTATCTGTTGAATGATGATTTTTTTTTAAAATAACCAAATATTCCAAATAGAGAAGATAAATAGTAAGGACCAAGGAAGACAATGAGGGATAGCATTGGCAACATATTGAAATGGCACCACGTAAATTGGTACAAAATCAATTTATACACCGACGACAATTTTTGGGAGATTCAGGGGAATTACACTTCGGACACCACATTGTAGATGATAGGGGAATGGAAAATAAGATAGATCTTATCCGGATACGGCCATGAGATTTTCAAAGAAAAGTAAATAAATTAAGGTGATGCTTGCATTATCCAATTCTAGGATTCAAGATGAGTGGAAGAAGTAAGGTTATGGCGAAGGAATTTGTAAGCTAAAGAGACTGTACAAATCCTTGAAAAGGAGTTCTATATGAGTGTTTGAGAATTTGATTAAAATTTGGAATGAGAGTAACATTGATAAGATTCTTAAAGTAATTCAGTCACATATCCTAAAGTAAAAGACAATTTCTCACACGTTTGAAATCCTATAAAAAAAAATGTAGGGGATCAATTGGAAGCCTTTTTTTTTTTTTTTTTAGTGAGAGTGGGGATGGGTAGAGGTGAAGTTTGAATCACAAACATGAGGCACCACAAATGATGTTATTACTGCTAGACTATCAATTTAACTCCCAACAACCTTTCATTAGTAACACATTACCTAGTAGAATAGATTCTTAAGTCATTGAGGAGTTTTTTTTATTTTTTATTTCTTTGATTGTGGCTTGAAGAAAGTTAGTAAGTGGAAAATATTCTATTTTAAAACCTGTGCCCAGAATATTTGGATTAGGTAAAAAATGCAAGGACCGTGATATAGAAATAGAATTCCAAGGCTAATTTTATAAGGAAGTATCACAAATTCCTATCCCAAAGCACACTGGCAACATGGTGGGTAGTCGAGTTGCTCATTATAGGCAAGAAAGCATGGTAACGACTATCAAAAACTCCTACTAAGTATGGTAATGTCTTCAAGATTGGGGCATTGGACCGATGTTGGGGGGGGGGGGGGGGCGCGGGGGGGCACTATTATACCAAAGAGGCTTCGATTATTTCACATCCAAAATTGTCGACTCTTTCACATCATTTATAACAAGTGGACATCAAGTGTGATAGTGTGGACATTATGCGAAACATTATATATTTGAAAGTGTGAAACAATAATTTCCCAACATGAAGTGGGGAGATAACATTCAAGAAATCTCATTCCCATGATTAACTTACTAAAATCGGCTTCCCATATGCAGTGAATGATAACAGAGCATTAATTATGTAAAAGTATTTTATGTAATTTTAAGATATAAAAATAGTCCATGCTATAAATTCTCTCGTGCCTCTCTCTCTCTCTCTCTCTCTCTCTCTTCTTCCCAATTTTTCCAATCCCCTTCCACCTTCCCCCTTTCCCCTTTTATAATCTTCTATTAGTGGGTTTATCATGATGAAGGCTAGTCTTTCCCAAGTAGGTGGGTCCCTCCTAGCTCCATATTCTTAACTTGAAGGGACCCACTACATGCTTTTGAGATGACCTTCTTTGAACTTGCACCAGAGACCAAAATATGTTTGGCAGATAGACTCCCTAAGGCACTACCTTTCATCCATGGCTAGATGGGTGTTCGACTTGATGTTCTAGGTAGTGTTTGGCTCACTATCGAGATGGGCCTAGCCGGTTTGAGATAGCAGGCCAAGGTATCGGGCCTGCTTTGAATTATGGTCCATATAATATGAATTAAGAAAATCAAGTTTCAAAGTATTCAAAATGTTATGAGCAAACATAAATATTATACCATATATATATAAGTCTTAATATACATAAAAATGATTTTAAATGAAATTATAAAGTATTCGCGCATCGTGTGGGACATCATCTAGTTTATATATATATATATATATATATATATATCTAAAAACTGAATCAGAGCATTTAATGTTGCTACGCTCCTATTGAGCTACATTAGTAGTCATGTCATTACAATTCTTTTTCTTGAATTTCTCCTATAATTTTAAAATAATTTTCCTAAATTTTAAAATACTAATAAAAGAAAAATGATTCACAGCCTTATCTCTACCACAAAGTTCAATCTTTATAGCTTTAATTGTAAATATGTATCTAACATTAATGATAATAACCATGAAGCCCAAACCTATATGTTGTCCACCATAAAGCCCAAACCCGGTCGAATGGTCTTTAATTTTGAACGGCAACCCTTTCTGTCTCCCTACCTTTTGCTTTACCTTTGTTTCACGGTTTCAAAAAATTAGGCATTCAGCTTGCTAATGCCAGCCTCTCTCTCTTCCAAAGACAATTTCAAATCTTCCGACTTCAGATTCATAATGCTAGGGCTCTCCCTCTTCTATTATCACAGCTCTTCTTTCCTCTAAATGTTCAAATCCTTGCAGTTGTTGCCGTTTCTAAAAAAAACCAAAGGCATGGTATTTAACTTAAGGTGAATCATTTATGGTCTCCATGTATCTTTTAGTTTTGTTTTAATTTTTCCATTCCATTTATCTTCCAACCTTGCAGTGCCACAATTACACAACTGAAGAGCTCATCACCAAGAGCTTCAACAATGCCAACATTGTCCTCTTTAGCAATTAGATTGGCCAAATGAATATGGAGAAAGGTACATCATCACAACATTACCTAATCTTTCTCCTATTTACATTGAATCTATGCATGCAGCGGTTTATCCAAAAGCCTCTACCTAATACAATCACTATTTTTTTTTTCTTCAGATTTTGCGTTCTTAGTTCTTTTTCCTTTTATGTTTCATTAAACTTTTTCTAATTGATCAAAATATCTCTCATATATGTTAACATTAAACCAGATAAGAAAACTTTACATACCTCTTGTTTTGAAGGCACTCCAAGAGCCAAAATCAATGCAAGAGACTGTACAGTAGAGCAGTGTTGGAAGAATAATTCCCCCCCCCCCCCCCCCAAATATTTAAAATATTGTATAGGAATGAAAAGCCGAGTTGAAATTGTAACAAATAACCTCTAAAAAAAAACTATTTATAATATAATATAGGGTTATGGATTCCTAATCAAATTTGGTTATATAATTTTTTTTTAAAGGATGAATATGTTGGTAGAGTCCATTTGATATAAAATTTAAATCCTATTGAAATTAAAAATTATATATATTTGTTGAGTCTCATTTAATATAATTATAGAATTTAAATCATATTGAAATCATAATTTCTAATCAACGTTAACATAAAAAATAAAAAATAAAAAATGAAAAAAAAGAAGAGAAAGAAAACGTGGCTGATAGATATAAGGAAATATGATAGTTTTTTTTTTTTTTTTTTTAATGTCATCAACGTAGAAATTACCAAATTAATGGAGATCGATATATTCCATTTTTTGGGATATATTTATATTAATGGAGTTATTATATAGTTTGTTAGGATTATCTAAAAATTCCCTTATTAGACATAATTTATGTCTCCAATAAGTATAGTGGTCGTATGGCACCAAACAACTAAATTCAATTTAAAAAAAAAGAAATTTAATAAATTTTCTATAATTTGGTGCTATAAAATTGAAAGAATCAAATCAAATTAAAAAATATAAATAAAAAATGCTGATATGGAAAATTGTGGAAAGAGAGGGTTTATGAGCCCTAGGCCTGTAAGCCCACACCTGTGTAGAGTAGATCGTTCAACACCTGCGGCACAAACTCATTTTTGACCTATTGGTCCTAGTATCATAGGTGACCAAACGGCCGCCTCCCAACAAAGACCTTGCTAGCGAAGGAAGCAAGAAGAGGTATGCGCGGGTGCAGTTGTTCAAAAACTACGTTATGACTTGATCCATTCAAAAGGGTAGGTAGGCAGCTTGAGAAAAAGATCTCAGGTTTAGTCGCCAAAAAAAAAACCAATCGTTCGAATTCTAGAAATTTGAATAATAGGGGAACTGCGGGGAAAAAGGGTAGAAATCGAGAAGTAGCTATGACAAGGTGACTTCTGGTTCTTAACCCTCAAACAATACTTTGAACTTTTCAATCCTTCCTTCTTAACCCTTCACTAGCACAAACAAAAGGAGAGAGGAAAAGTAGAAAGGGGGGGAAGAAGTCTAGTGCTAGTTATTATTGAAACTTCTTTATCTAACTTTCATTTTTTTAGTGATTTCCCTATTCTCTTATTTGGATTGAAAGAAAGACAAAAAAAAAAAAAAAGTTTCCCTTTCTTTCTCTTCTTTCTTTTTTATCCCTTTGACGAATTGCATTTTGCCAAAGATGTTTTTTTAGAAAGATTCTCCATTGGATAAAAAATGAAAAAATAGAAAGAATCTAAATAAAGGCTCATACGCAGTAAGTCCCGCCACCTAAAAATCAAAGGTTTTGGTTTTATATATAAATATATATATATATATATATATATATGTGTGTGTGCGCGCGCGCGCGCGTTGTACAGTTTAATTTATATAGTTGAGACTATCCAATCTACATGGAACCAAATTCATGCTGCGCAATAGTATTTCTGCACATAAATTTAGTCCCTAACTCCCTATTCCCTAGTTTCGTTGATAACTTGTACTTAGTAGTAAGTAAATCAAATTCATCTTTTTGCATATACCTGAGATTTCAATAGCAATTTGTTTTCATGAAAAAGAGTATCAAGCACTGAGTTTCTTCACGCATGAAATCAATGTTTGCGCAAACTATATTTTATTCTGTTGATCATAAAGTCATCCTGGGGAAGGGTAAGTGTTTTCTTTAGATAGAACTTTTTCAGGCATTTATTAAAATGAATGCATACATCGAAACAATATATACGAGTAGATTGTTCATCCTATATATATATATATATATAGACACACACGAGTAGACTAGCCGAACATTTGCGACTGTTGCAAGTAATGATATTAAGGGAATATTAAATGAGGGACAAGAAATAGCTGTTAAAAGGCTTTCAGCACATTCAAGGCAAGGATTTAACGAGTTCCAGAACGAAGTCTTTTGCCTAGCTAAACTTCAGCATCAAAATCTTGTCAAGCTTTTAGGATGTTGCATTCATGAAGAAGAGAGGATCCTGATATATGAATATATGCCCAACAAGAGCTTGGACTCCATTTTTGGTTTGGCTCTATCAAGAACTTAGCTTATATAAAGTAAAATTTTCTCTACATTCACTGCAACAAACTTGAGTTTTTTCAACATATTTATACCCACGGTCACTAAAAAATGTAAATAAAAGCTTAATCTTCTACGGTTGAGTACAACTGTAGAGTAAAAATAAGGAAATTCATAAACTTATTTCTGCAGTTGTTATAACTGAAAAAAGAATTAAAAAGTATTAAAAATGCGGATTGTGAAAGTGTAGTATGTGCAATGGAGTTTGTTTATCTCCTGTAGCAAATTTGATTACCGCTTGTTTGATGAAAGTCCTGAGTGGGTTTTGTTTTGATATAAATCAGTGCTAATAAGAAAATTAAGATTAATTGTTTTGTGTGCCATGTATATGGTGCATTTGTAACTATTGGTTAGAGTTGGTAGAGCTATTGTTGAGAAATTTCACATGTATATGGAAGCTTTTTTATACATATATAAATTATCCAAAATGTGTGTCTATGTTTTCATGGAAAAATCACTCAAAACAATTCTCTGTGGCATTATTTTCTAGGTTCAAAACTCACCCAATTTCTACTGAAAATGTTCAATTTTTCCCCCTGTTGTCTTGCTCTTTAATATTTACTACTTCCAAATCTTGCAGGTTTGCAACTTTTGGTGCTTTAATTTTGCTAGAAGTTCCACTCAATCTCTGAAGAGTGTGTATTAATGTCAACCATTCACTCCGTGGTTATCCAGGATTTGTTCTAAAATAGAGGTTGCTTTCTTTTATTGAATGACTTAAAATTTCTTGAGACCTGAATTTTGTTACTCTAGTTGATTAAATATGACCCATATGGGGGGAACTTCATTATTAGTTACATAGATTCATAACAGTTTATTAACTATGTGATACCTTGTTATTTATCATTTGTTTGATTTTCATGTTACAAATAGCAAAATTGATTAGATAGCCTCCTTATTGTAGAGAAACAACCATATGTTCAATTCAATATGAAGGAAGAAGAAGAGAACCGATGCCAGATTCAGGAATGGTGCCCAAAATTTATGTCTATTTTCATTAAAACCAGAATCCATGAACTTCCAGAATCCTTTATCCAGTACCTTTGGCTTCTTGGCGATTCTGGTCCTTTCCCTTAAAAATAGGAATTACGGTAGCTAAGTCTATAAAACTGAAATATGATAATTTATTACCTCTTATCTTTCACTAGCCTGTTTTACTTACTCTAGGAGCTTTTCTCATAATAGCCTTTCAAATTTCCTCACATGTCACATGGCTGTTTTAAGATCACTAATATTGAAGATGAAGCTCGGCTTATATTTAATCTTTGATTGACTATAGTGGATTTTCTGTTATTTTTGTCAATATGTCAATGTAATCAAATTTGCTGCATGACTGTGTTTCATTGCTTCAGGTCATAAACTAGACATGAATGTGGCATTTCTTTTCATTTCAATGTCACATATCTTCTTCTTTACTCTTGTTTGATTAACATTTTGCTTTACGTGTGCACTCAGGTCCACATTGCAAAGAGTTTTGGTGAATGGTCAAGAGAGATATTCTGTAAGGCCACCCTTTTTTCTTCTTCTTTTTTTCCCTTTCTTTTTGAGTAAAATTGTTGCAAGACCCTTTATAAGCTTTTGAATGATCCATGCTTATAGTGTCAGTTTCTGCAATATCATCATCTAAAGGGTCAACTTTATTTTCTATCTGTTTTCTCTTTTATTTATTACTTGCAGCTGGAATGTTTTTTTGCATGGTGCTGAACTGTGTTATAGATGGCCATTTACAGTTTTGCTATTTGAAAATTTAGCTGCTTGGACCTACTTACTAATATTTTCCCGTATTAGTGGTAGAATCAGTTGTGGTAGTTTTAAATGTGTTACAAATGGTCATGTAGATTATTACTGTGTGATTCTTTAGCTACTTGGATCTAAGATAAATTATTCTCCTGAAACCTTGGTTTTTTTTTTTTTTTTTTTTTGAGAATGTGAAACCTTGGTACTTTATTGAGCCAATTTGACTTCATTTACATAATCAATATTTGTAGTGCACATACTGATTCTCTTGCTCCACTGACTTGCTCATTGTGTGTGAAGCCTGATTTCTTGTGTTAGTTATGTTAAGTGACTTGCTCATTTTGTAGTTAAAACAAAAAACTGTGGAGGTTTATTGTATTGTGTACCACTGTACCGTGCTTGATTAATACTTCTTTTTGTATTGTATATATTGCAAAAACTAAAAAAGCCTTAGAGCAGGCCCATGGGATCATGGCTCCAATGAAAGACTAAAAAAAAGCTCAAGAAGCCCATTTTCGGCCCCCAAAATCTCAATAGTAAATATGAGCCAATCCCTCCAAGTAAAGTAACAGAGGCCCACATAATTCTAGTTGGGGTTTGTCAAACAGAACAAAGTTGTCTCTCAAACTGAATTAGGAAGGATCATAGGGTAGGAGTAGGTGTAATAATTATTCTCATTAATTAATGCTAATAGAGGTGGTGTGGTGTGGCGTCTTTTCCTCTTCTTCGTTGTAGCTGTGCTAGACCAATCCATCATTCTCATCACTGTCAGTTATTGTGACCACTTTTTAATTGTATGTCAGTGACAGTGACTGAGAACGAGAGACGGAGAGAGAGAGAGAGAGGAAATCCCTTTATCAAAAAAAGTGTTTTCAAAACCCCAAATAAACACAGAAACACTACTGAACAAAAGAAGGCCAAAATAAGTAACTAGGCATAACATTTTAACTACATAATTAGTAAATAATGTTTATCAATTATATTTTTTACTAACATTTCGATTTTAAGAGAATTAATTTTGGCCTCTAAATCGAGTCTCAATGACTCGATTTTCATCTCTGATGTAGCATCTTTTTTCACGTGGTGATTGCTTGAAAATCGAGTCTCTAAGACTCGATTTATAAACCAAAAATAATATACTCAACAGACCCAAACCCAAAATACAACAGCAAAAACACGAAAAGAAAGAAAGAGTGAAGAAGAAGAAGAAGAAGAAGAAGAAATGGAGACCCTAGTCGTCAGTCGCAGAGCACGACCCAGGTAGTCGCGCGACCATGTTTCTGTTTCTGGGCTTTTTTTTATTTATTTTTTTTTTCTTCTCTGATTCCGGTGAGGTGAGCTTTAGATTATTTCTCCCTCTCTCTGATCTGATTGAATATTTTTTGGGTATTTCGGCTTGTACATGGGCGACTTGAAACTTAAAATTTTTTTGATTTATAAATCAAGTATTAGAGACTCGATTTTCAAGCGGTCGCCACGTGGAAACAGTGATACTCACTGTTTCTAGGAACAGTGACTTACAGGTCTTCATTATTCCTTCCTAAGTAATTCTTAAGTTGAATAGAACTGTCATTCTTGCTTGCTTTTAATATTTTAATTAAGAATTCTTGTTTTTCATGTATTGTAGGCCACATATTATAAGAAAGAGTTTTTTTTTTTCCCCCTACTCTTTATAACCTTGTTTAAGACAATTTGAAGGAATTCTACCAATGGTTAGAAGTGTTGGAAACAATGATGCTTTTGCAAGAGAAGAATCAACTAGAAGTGCTAGAAACCATGGAGCTATTGCAAGAAAAGAGTCAGTTGGTAGTGCTAGAAACAATGGAGCTATTGCAAGAAAAGAGTTGGCTAGAAGTGCTAGAAACTATGGAGCTGTGGCAAGAGAAGAGTCGGCTGGAAGTGCTAGAAATTATGGAGCTATTCCAAGAGAAGAGCCGGCTAGAAGTGCTAGAAATCATGGAGTTATTCTAAGAGAAGAGTCAGCTAGAAGTGCTAGAAACAATGAAGCTATTGCAAGAGAAGAGTTGACTAGAAGTGCTAGAGACTATGGAGCTATTGCAATAGAAGAGTCACTTGGAAGTGCTAGAAACTATGGAGCTATGGCAAGAGAAGAGTCAGCTGGAAGTGCTAGAGATTATGGAGCTATAGCAAGAGAAGAGTCTGGAACAAGTGAAAGCGGTGGCTCATGAGTTGGTAACTCAAACACTACATTTTTTGACATGTCTATCAAATTACCATTCTAATATTTGCAACCATCTATAGTTGACATGTGTCTATCAATTGTTTTGACTGCATAGAAAATAAGAAAGGTCGAGGGGCTACACGGAATCTAAAACTTGCAAAACTTTTTACAAAGGAAAGGTTTTCAATCATATGGAAAAAGGGAAGACCAATAGGGGAATATTCTAGAGTATTCAAATCGGAGTGTATTGCCCTTGTTAGACGGATTAGTATAGTACCTTTACAAGTCAAAGATTGGAGAGAGGTGCCTTATCAAAACAAAAGAAAGCTATTTGATTATATATTGGTGCGTTATATAAAAGCATTTTGAAATAAAAGTTTTCTTTATAATGCACAAATGTAATCCTTATTAGTTTTCTTTTTTTAGGAACGCTTCATTGGTGAGGGTCAAGGGACTCTTGTTTGGTGGCAAATGAATAGGTCATACAAAAATTATTGAAGCTCCTTGAAAAAGAAAATGGTTTAAGCCATATGAGGAGGATCCTGAGGAGGCATTAGAAATTTTGCCACCTAACATGGCGGATGATGATTGGAACTATCTTGTGAATTTATGGAGCAATAAGGACTGTAAGGTACTACTACATATGGAAATTATTATCTTGTGAAATTTTATATGGAATTAAAAATATATTTTAATCCAATGTATGTTTTTGAATGTAGACAATGTGTGATAAAAACAAGTTTTGTTGTTCCAAAAACTTTATCATTCACATTATTGGATCAAAAAGCTTCCAACAACGAAGTGAAGAAGAGGTTTGTATATATCATTTTCTCAATCTTTGAAACTTAATTTTTTCAAGATAAAATATTGTTGCATAGTTATTTATGGTGCTTGACATTTTATGGAATGTCTATACTTTGTGTTGTTTAAATGATAGACATTTTATGGAATGTCTATGCTTTGTATTGTTTAATGATAGAGGGAGAAAACTGGAGAAGATCCTAGCCGACTTCAATTATTTGAGATCACACATACGAGATCTAATGGGCAAGCTGCAAATGAAACTACACAGGAAGCATTGGTATGGAAATTCCTAAAAATGCTTGTATAATCATCACCATCTCAATTTTAGTCTCTATTGAGTCATTGATATCAGGTAAGAATGATCTTGATTTTGATCTCAAGACCACAGTTTGGTATTGACTTTTAAATCACATTTTGGTCTTGACATTCTGACATTAAGATCAAGTTGATATTATTTTTATGGTATAAACACTTAGTTAATCATATTAATTTAATTAATACATTCTGTAGGTAAATATTTTTGTATAAGCTGATCTTATGAAATAATTCAAAGATTCAAACCACAAAAATAATGAGGAAAAATTAAACCAACAAGGTACACACTTGCATTACTTAAAAATATATATGATTCAGTGAGATGTTTACCTCCATGATAAAGATGGCGAAAATAGATAAAAAATTCATTATAGTCATAAGGATTGTAAACACACAACCTCTTAACTTAGCCATTAACCCTAGAGAACTCTAAATTTTCTATTACATATTTTTAGAGTGTTAGCTATAATGTTGGTAAATTCATGACAATGTAAAGTTTGTTTGAGTGGTAACATTGATATTTAACTGCGAGACCAAGTTCAAGATTCAACTCAAGTTAAGGCAGTCTTGGATTTCTCAACTGCCTCTTGATCGATTGAGAATTGAGATTCACGATTCTCAACAGGCACATCTGAAAATACATAGAGCTTCACGTCCATTGTGAGAGCTTCCCCAAATTTAATTAAATGATTTTTTTTTTTTTTTGAGAAACTTAATTACATGAAGTTGAAATTAAACGTAATTAAAGATTATGAAAAGATGACTGCATAATTTAAAGGGAGGAGATAAAATGTATGAAAAATATATGAACTGACAGTTGGACCTACCATTTTAGAAGTGGGGAAAGCTTTTATATGTCGCAAATTGCAATTCTATCAGGATTTTTCGTATATGAAATAATTATTATGTGGACATTTTTTTAAATTTAGTTTACTATTTTAACCTTAATTAGTTATATATATTTTTTTCCATAGTAGTAGGTGATTTTTTTTTTTTTTTTTTCCATAACGTTAGTTTTGATTATTGAAAAGATGAAATGAAAGGAGGAAAATTTCATTTTTGATGGTATATATAGATAAACTCTACAATCATTTCGCATGTCCATAAACTAATCTTAAAGAGATACGTCCATAAAATAAAATTTACTGATTTTTTTTTAAGAAAAAGAAAAATGGTTTATAATTTATTTATTCTTTTTCCTTCTTGCAAGTTTATAAATTTGAGACAAAGTTTATATGTTGTATTGATGTTCCTAGAAATTTGTGCTCATACATCTATTACATATTTTCGATAAATTGGGCAAGTAAGGTTTTTCCTCAACCAGTTGTCCACACAATTCAAATGGAACATGTGTTTGCAAACCGAAAAAACTCGACATGAATCGCCATCTACGAAATCCTCTAAGCAAATGACACATTCATGGGGACTTGACGAAACATCTAAGTTTCTGTAACTTATGGGTGGCGGTAGTGATTCCAAGGCTACTTGTCGTTGTTGCTCTTCTGTTCCTTCTTCATCAATGTTAACTCTATCCCATACCTCCACCAATAGAGCTTGGAAGAATGCTATATTATTTCTAAACGGGGTTTGCTGTGCTATTGCAGAAAGAATCCGTGTCTGGTGTCTTCTTTGTCCGGCTTCAAGATCAATATGGCGGTCATGCATATCGAATAGAAGACAGGAAAATAACATGCAAACTGTGGTGTGAATGAGGGCAATGACAATTGCACATAAGAAGCAGAAAGCTACAATGGCGAATGAAGCTGTAAGTACAAGACTAATCGCAGTGACGTTTGATATAAGAGAAGTAGGAGGAGGTGGGTGAGCAAAAGCTTGGGAATCCATGATAGCTTTGATTGATTCGATCGTTTGGGTTTTCATTATGAAGTTTTGGTTATATATACATTGATAAAACCATTTAGGAACTTTGTTAGAACAAACCTTAGTATCACAAAAGTGGGAAAAAAGGAACTGTTGGGAATCCAGACCTACATATATCTATTAAAGGAATAAATAAATTTAAGCCATTTGTTAATTGAAACTGTAATTGCAATTTGCAACGATGAAAAAGTAACAAAATGTTGTAAATCCAGACCTCCATTTGTTGTGTAACCCAATTATAGACACTTAGTTTTTCATTTTTAATAAAAATAATTTGATATCAACAATAGTGCGAAAGCATGTTTAAATATGTGGTACCTAAACATATATACCACGTATCTAACTAACAACATGTGAGTTTCATATTATGTACATATTGTACAATGTACATAATATGAAACTCAAATAAATAAAGCCCATTAATCCATGCCTAAGTAACTGCTGCCATTATCAACCTTTAAATTGTTTACAACCTCTTCTATCAAAAAATTTTGCACACATGCACTGTATAGGTCGGCCTACTCTGTTCTGTTGGTAACCCTAGTTGTACTTGCTACTTTTACTGAGACCTTGAAACTCTTTTCTTACTTTTTTACAGCTATATATGTGTGTGTTCAATTAAAAAAGGATGGAAACCCCATTCTTTAAAATACAAATAAAATAGATTATAGTACATGTAGGAACTCAAGATTTGGCAGCTCAAGCTAGCCTACTTAAAATTGTAGTGCCTTGTACTTCAATTCGAGCCCAAACAATAGAATTTTTTAGTGTAGACGGTGGGAAGACAATTATGATATAGTTACAGGTTAAGCCTAGGGCTAAGGATGTGGTGCCCAAACAAGGAAGAACGAATCAAGTAGTTAATGAGAATAAAGTTCTCCTCAGTCACTTCCAAGTAACAGTTCTTATATACGATTGACACGGGTTTTTATTAGGCATATTCACTTTTTTACTTCTTATTTTCTGTTTCCAAAAATATTAGACCCCCACATTGTGGACCTCCACTTGTATGCCCTAAGGCCTTTTCCTGGATACTTGTTCCATTAGGGCTCTGTTGAAGGTGGTAGAAAGGGTTGCTAGCTGTGAAAATATTATTCAAGTGTCACTTCCTTACTTATGCAGCTAATAAGGTTGTTACAGAGCATTCAATGCAAGGATAGAAGGTATACCCTTTCAGGAAGCTTCCTCCCACCATGCTGATACTTTCCTCAGGCTTCATTCCTCTTAGTCGGGCCGTCATAAGATGCTACATCACCTCTCTATTCTCTTCTTGGGTAGACAGAGCCCTTGGGTCGGATGCGCTTTTACAGGTGGGTTCGTGCATGATACCTCGCCTTTTATTCTTCTCAATCCTTAGACACCCCACAATACACTTTTGACCCTAAAAAATGTATATTAATATTTTCATTTTGAACATTTATGTTTGATTCTGTTTTCATTTTAGCCCTACCAGTTGTTTATTTTTGTCTATTATTAAATATGACCATCCATAATATTTTTTATTATTTATAATATTGAAATTTTTACATTGCATAACATTTTAGAGCTAATATTTCATAAAATATTTAAACATAAAAGGCACTTAACATTCAAAGTACTAGCAGAAATATGAACCAATATAAAAGAAAAATCAAAATAAATAACTCACACATATAATGGTATAATAGAAAAAAGAATATTTTAGTCTCTAATATAACGATATAATAGAGTAAATATCTATTTCCTTTCGTTTCTTTTCATTTATAAAATTTTTCATTAGAAAGGAAATAACTCACACATATAATCAACCATTCTCTTTCTTAAATAGAGTGTTAGGGTCTATTTGGGAACAATTTATTTAGAAAAAACTGAAAACCGTTAGGTTCTAAAAGTTTAGAACAATCGGCAAATTATGAGCACAAACTTGTCTAAAAATAGATTCTTAAGTCTATAAGTATGATTAGACAATGCTCAAGTTGTTGCAAGTCGGAATGCAAATTGAGATCTAAAAGGTATTGTGCCTTCTCCATTAAAAGTCACAACTGAAAATCATTTTCATACTAATAGTACTGGTAAATCTAAATTTGCTGCATCAAATCAATTATAGTTGATGATCTATATCTTTGAGTAGGGTTCTCAAAGTTACAAAAAGGAGCATTTGTGTGAAACAAATTCATAATAGAAGAGTCCGTGGATTCAAAACTACATGTGGTCACATAAGTAAGTATTACATGAGATAGTAGTAGATTTAGGGTTAAGTCTATTGTATAAACTTCTATTTTATTAGTGAATTGTTGCCTTGTAGATTGTTTCAGTTAAATCCTCCCCAAGTTTTTACCTTGAAACTGGAAAGTTTCATTGGTTTTCTTGAGTCATCACATCTTATGTTATTTACTTTTCCACTATGGATGATACATGCGATGATTGTTTAACCTAGATCTGAATAACTAACCTAAATAACAACTTGGCCAATAAATTAATTTAAACATATTATGTTTTCTAGGAGTCTAAAAATCTAACAAAAACTTTTTGCTAAAAATGTTTTAAAAAAATTAAAAACTAATTGAATAGTACAATGGAATCCATGAATAATACTAAAAAGAAGCTAAAACTCAAATAAGTTGAACATTTTTCATCACATCCCAAACAAACTCTTAATCAACTCGGTCTTTCATTCAAATAGTTTGCCAGTGTTGAGATAGTTTTAGTTTTGAACTCTTTTTTTGTAAAGCTTACGAGACCAAGTTTTTGGAATTGATCTTAGGATCCAAAGGTCAAAGAATTGTCAGCTTTTGATATAAAATATATCATGGGTTGCTTTTGGAACAAGCAAATTTTAAATTGCCTAATTGGTTGTTTTGATTTTGTAAGGTTGAATTTATTTAACAATGTGTTAGTTTTATTCCATGTCAAATTTGCTTGTAATTCAGCAACTAGATACCCTGTATTTAGGTAGGAATCATGTAAGAGTAGTATGTGAAAGAGTATGAGGAATTCAAGTGTGTGTGCATTCAAGAGCATTCTCGCGACTTGAACTCGCAAGTGACTCGTGACTAATAACTTGCCAAAATGCCACACGTGTAGCATGTAGGAAGCTAAAGGGTCATGACAGTAGGAGCACTACAAGACAAAAAAGGACAATCTGGCCAGTCAGTTATTTCACAACTGGAACTCCGACTTGTCCCAGTTGTGAATGAGTCACCACAACCCCCTGTTTTGCAAAAAAAAAAAAAAAGAATTTTCACATTCTTACATACCCTACTATAAATACCCTTATACCCATGAAATGTAGAGAGTTTCTAGAGAGAATTTTGAGAGATAAATCCTAGAGAAAACTAAGATTGACTCATCCACAATCTTAGATATTTGATTCTCCAAATTCCTCTACTCTCACCCTCTCCATTGACATATCCTTGAGAGAACCTTTAGCCAAATCTTTATCTCACCATACTCATATCAGTGAGAAGGTTATTTGGTGCTTGGGAAGCAGTTCAGAAAGAACCAATTCATTTAATTGATGTAATGGGCTTATTGTGAGATCTAGAAAGCTAGAGAAGACACTGTTAGGCTTAAAGTTGTTGGAGCAAGAAACTTGAAAGACTTAGGTGCATCAGGTAGATTAGGTTTGGAGAGTCTATTGCTATTCATGTATCCCAAATTTATTCTCTAGTGGATTATTTTACCGCTTGGAGGGCCGCAAAGAGATCTTTCGCCAAGTTATTCGGTTTCCTCTTCAATAACACGTACCGATGTTATTTTTATGTTTGCATTTCTCTAATCCTTACTCTTACATTTTAATTACTGCTGTGTTGTGATTAATTATGGCTTAGAGTATTTTGTTTATTTGGGTATTGCTTGTACTTATCATTCCACACATTTATTGTTTGAGTATAAGCTTATGTTGTTAATTTTGAAATTGGGGGTCTAAACATTCACCAGTGTTTTATACACCAAGTGAACTTTTAGATTCAAGCATCATTATTAGACATCAAATTATCAAAAAAGAGTACTAGTAGACTAATTTTTTTGAGGAACTACTATTAGACTAATTGACTAAGGCAATCGAACAAGAACAATGGTACAAAGGCTATGGACCCAAATTTTAGCTTTCCTAGTTATTGTCCCATGGCAGCTCTAGGAATATTTTTCAAGGTGGTCATTAAGAAACTTAAATATACAAAATCTAATAAAAAAAAAACTTCATATATTAGCAAAAAACACACATAAATACATAAAGTATTACAATTTCCTTCCACGAACTTTTTTATTTTGAATTTGTTGAATAATAGTCTCATTATGAATGCTATAAACTACATCTCTTTTAAAATTTTAATTAAATAAAATTTTTCTTAGGCCTTTCGTTTTGTTTGTAAAGACCTTATATATTGTTAAGGGTATCAAAGTTTAAGGACAAAATTTAACTACAAACTTAGTTGTAGCATAAAGCTATAACTCTCACTAAAATAATTAACATGACTACATATTTTGAAAATCGCTATTGAATTTAATGTTCTTTATATTCTTAAAACATATGTCAAATTATATGCCAATCGGATGTTATTTATTATACGATGCATAAATTCATTTTTTATACATAAATTTAGACTACAAAAACTTGAAATTTAAACATTTGATTGAAGACATAATTATTAATTTTTGATCTTCTTGAAATTTTGTAAGTATGAAGGATATAAGAAAATAATGTAATCAAATATTAGATTTATCAAAATTTACATCCAATAAATTTTTTTTTTTTTTGACAGTTGTAACCTTAGTCTACAAGACTACAATCAAATTTATTGCCAAACATTGTCCAAAGTTTAATTATGTTGAGCCTAAAAAATTTAGGGTGGTCACAATTTTTTTTTTTAAGGATAAAAAAATTATAAATCTTTAAAATTTATTGTTAGGTTTTAAGACTATAAGAACTAATGTATTAGAACTTCAATTTGTATTATGTTGGCAAACCATGATCAAAACATAGAGTCTAGGTTTAAGCTTCCTCAAAGTGTGTTTACTTCTAAAATTAGAATTGAGTGATTGCAAAAATTATTGGACTAAATCTGTAAGGCTTGATCGATCAAAAATTAGACTCGATCGATCGAACCACGTGCAGATTTATTTTTCTGTAGAAATTCCAATTCAATCCAAGCCCATTTGACGTGTAGGGTTTTGTGTTTTACTCTAAGTATAAAAGGAAAAAATCCTAACTATGTTTTAGAAGTCTTTTTTTGAGTTGTGTGTTGAATTTTTTGTGAGATCTAGAAGTATTTACCTTCTTACACACATTTAGGGTTATTAAAATCAATATTCATGTCAAGAACTTAGCGATCTCTTCAGTTGCTACAAAAAAAATTTTAAAGAAAATCTGAAACCTTTGAGTGGAGTCTCAAAGTCACAAATAGGAAAACTTGTTGTTGCAGTGGATCAAAGAAAGAAGTAATCCGTAGACTCGGAGTTATCATGTGGTCGTGGTAGTAAGTTTTCTGCTCAAGATAGCAATAGGATGTTAGTGGTCTAAGTTCTATTGTACAAACTTTAATTCTTTCATAGTGGATTTATTTTACTTTGAGGATAGCTTGGTTAAATCCTCCCCACGTTTGTACCAATTAGGTTTCTCTAGGTTATTATATCATTGTGTTCTTTATATTTATATATTATTTACATGATATGATTTTATTGTGTTAACATAGAACTGAATAATTTATCTAAGTAATCACTTGGCTAAATAACTAGGCTAAACAACTTGTATTAAGGGGTCTAAAAACATACATTTATGTATATAATAATTTTTTTTTTTTCAAATCAGGGTGGTTTTTTAAGCACCCTAGATACAATGTAGAGCTGCGCCTGGCTTTGCACCATTTTTTTCTTCAATTTATTAATTTATAGATATTATAAGTAGACACATTATAAAAAGTATTCTTATTTAAAAGAAACAATAAATTATATATTATTATAGATTTTGTTAACAGATGACCTAATAAATTATATAATATTATTGATTATGTTAATAGATGTCCTAAAGACATTCATTTGGGAAATAATTTTTAAACAAAAAATTTACGGGAGGAAAAAAAAACACTTGTTTTTTGGACAGTTTTTTTTTATATTTTCAATCAAAATTGTATAAAATAAAAAAAAAAAAATTATTTATTAACAAATATCCTAAAGGCACCCATTAACCAAATCCATCATCATCATCATCATCATCATCATCATTATTATTATAAAGAGAGTTTTTTTGTTACTATTTCATGTTGACCTTTTTTAATTTGTGACTAAATTTGATTAGTTTTTTGACTTAATATGCTAGCTTTGATTTTCATGGAAAATTTTGTTGCATGGGTCCTAACAAAAATGGAAGTCTTGTCTCAAGCCTCAATTTCATCAAAACACACCCACATATGAAGCTAGCGTACGCCATTGAATTAAAAGTACATCATTTTCATGGATTCCTTGGAAAGCTCTGGATTCTCAACTACGTTCTACGTCTATTAAATGAACAAGCTGTAAGATAAGAAAAAAGGGCTGAAAGCCTGAAACCTTTACACGGCTGCAGTGACGCCATTGTTGTTGCCTTGCAAGTCAACATGGGCACTGATCTGCACACGATTTATTTTCCGCGTAGGCCGATATTTTTTTATCTTTCTAGACCTCCATATGCTGGTACGACATATTGGACATGTCAATTGAAAGTTCAACCAAAGCCTAATGCATTCGGAATGGAAGATGTGGTTGCAGAAAGGAAAACGTTGGCATGGATCACCAGGATTATAATCCTCCAAGCAGATCACACAGTAATGATTGTTGCAACTTGATGTTTTTTCTTGATCACTACTTTCATAGCTTGAGATTGGTGTCAGCCTCTCTTGCGCACGCTTCCTTTGCTCCAATTCATCATTCGAGGACTGCTTTTCATCTAATAGAACAACTATAACGAGACCACACATCAATGCTAAACAAAACAACGTGAAGCATACTATAATGGACTCCAAGGGGGTTAGAGGAGGAAGGGTTTCGTCTTCATTAAGAAAGGGTGAAGGATACGTCCAAGGATACATAGGATTAGGATACATGATCAATGAGAAATTTTGGTAAATCCTTTAGAAAGTAGTAAATGTTGGTGGTCTCTTAACTCTCAATGTGAAAGACCATTTATATTAAGATTTAAGACAAAGACAGTTAATTTTGTTGGAGATTTTATAACCTTTAAAGTTCAAACACAACTCACCCAATCCTGTTCAATATTACGTGTAAAATTCCCGTCCACTACTTATTTATGGGGAATGATACGCGTAATTTGGTTTAAGAACCATTGATGGAGAAATCTCAACTAAACACCTTACAACTGTTAAAACTTAAACAGATCAAGGAGAGAATCTCCAAAACTTTACTTTTTTCTTTCTTTTTCATATTTATAAATTTGATAATCACAATCCGCGAAAGGAGATATAAACCATGTATGTCTATCAGTTGAGTCACAAGTGACAAGACTCTTCTTAACCCCTATGCTTAAATATTGCTAAATGCTCTAAAATTGTTACCCAACTTATTTTTAGCAGACCTAAATTAGAGATTTGGTGTGATTTACTAAATCAAATACGGCCTCACAAATGAACTCCCTAATCATCTTTAAAAAAAAAAAAAGGATTTAGTGTAATTGGATACCTAAGATATTAGATCTTGAACTCATTATTCCTCTAATTTTTAGTAGCATTTGTATTTCTAAGGGATCCTTTTGGAGTGAGCTTAAGAATTTTCTTATGAGACTCATCCTAAGTCTTCTTATTTTCAAAATTTTAAAAGATAATTAGTCTCAATGCATGCTCAGAAGCTCTTCTATTTTATTAGTAAAAATTAATAATTTGCATATTTTATAATCTAGGACTACATCATTTTCCAATCACAAAAAAGAGGCTAGTCCCAAATTATGGGAGAGATAAGACTTTATTTTCTATTTTTTTTAGTTTAGTGTTCATAATTTTACATTCATCCTAATTTGAGTTTTATATGGTTGTCCAATAATATTACGTATTTGTAAACTATTTATACAATTAAGAGTGTCATGAGACTAGCTTCAAAAAATAGATAAATCCACACATGAAAATATGATTTCAATATTATTTCGAAGTATCATGCCTTGGATACCAAATCTATACAAAATTTCTCTTTTCTGCTTCATTGGTGTCATTTTGGTTGTTGTTGTTGTTGTTGTTGTGTTTTTGTTTTCTTTATGTTTTTTTTTCTTTTTTTTTTTTTTTTTTTTTTTAAATTCATTATGGGTGTTAGTTACTTGGTTTACTAATTTGCTAACTAAGTGTGCATTTGGGTTTGGATTAAAAATTAAAATTAGTCTACTACTTAACTTATTTTTGCTACTATTCATGAACCTCATTGTACTATTTCAACCAACTTTTACTTTTATCTACAATATTTTTAACAATAATTTTTCAATTTCAACAAATAAGTGATATACAAACACACCCTAAGTATCTTAATTTTTTTCTTACCATCCCATTCCATTCTTTGGAGGGTAGTTGTTGTACATGTTGAATCGATGATCTTATAGCATGGAAGTCTTTTTCCCCCTTTTTATGTGGGAATTATATATTATTATGGTTGGAAAATTTGTTAATTTGTCGACTATCATTCATTATGGCCTTGTAATCAAAGAATATATTTCAACAGAACTAAAAAAAATTTCTTGGTTTGTACTTCTTTCTAGGATCAAACCTCCCTTATCGAGCTTAGCATAAATCACGAAGTAAGGTTGCAAACGAAATTTATTACAAATCCTTCTTTAGTTTTTCCAAGGGTGAGAACACAGTCCTAGAGTGTGAAACATAATTGGAACTTGGCATGAGAGAGATGTCACTTTACATTCATCATAATTCAAAAAATTTGTCTTTTTTTGATGACATCCCTAAATATTTTTGTAATTAATAATAATAATAATAGTAGTAGTAACAGCAGTAGTAGAAGTGCTCCTTAGAGTACTAGCATCTGGGGATAAGACCCAGTTGCTATTTTACCATCTAAAAACTTGTTTTATCTATTATACCAATTCACTTTATAATACACCCTACATTCTACTTCTTATTTTTACATACAACCTAATAAAATAAAATAAACTATTTAATAAAATAGTTTTTAATTAAAAAAAAAAAAAACTTATTTCTCTCTCTTCTCCCATTTGTCTCTTTCCTCTCTTCCTCTGTCTCTATCTCTACAGCAACCACCACATTAGAAAGAGAGTTATTCTAAAACTGAATAAGCAACATATTTTACACTGTAAAATTAAACCAAAAGCGCATGGAGACCCTATAGCTTTCCACATATACAACACATAATATCCTGCATACTTGTCCCATACATTTCTATCCAAGGAACACGTCCAAATTAAGTATATGAATCATTTCATGCTCCTATTAGTAGATGCAACATTTCGCTCCATTTCATTCCTGGATCTATGACTCAATTAAGTCCAATCCGACGCGTAGATTTCTTTTCCTTCTCATCATTTGATAAATACTTGAATATAGTTCCAATTAAAACTTAATAAAATAAAAACAACCTCGAAAGAAATAGAGTGAAAGGTATACAAATTGAATGGAAATATACGTGTGTAGCCTACTTATAATTATCTAACATAAACAGACAAATCGTTTAGTAAATACCTTGTGGATTTTGTTTGGAGTGTTCCCTCTAGTACTTAATCAGATTTTATCAAACTGCGAAAAATGGTTGTCACTCTCAGTATAAAAGAGAGCACTCGAAGATAAGAATGAGGAGAGATTGGATAACATTATAACTGGTTGATGATAATGGGAAATTTTAAATTGTTAGGTGTAAGTTTGAAGTTATATGCGCGAGAATTTTCAGGCCTTTTTTCTATTTCTTTTTTAATTTCAGTTTGAGAAAGAAACATGAGGAGAGAAACTTATTGAAGGTGCAAGTGTGATACGTTTTTTTTTTTTTTTTTTTTTTTTTTTTTTTTTTAAGGGGGGGAATGTGAGGTGTTTTTATTTTATTTTTAAATAATAAAATGAAATAATAATAATAATAAGGTAGATACTTTTGAAGAGGTGGGTTAGTGGAAAAGTGGTTGTAGGAAGTGTTTTACTTGGGAGTTAGAAATTTATTTTAACCGAATTGTCCCTAAGTTTTTTATCTACTTAAACCTAGAATTTAGGGGTATTTTTTAACTATAAAAATGAGGATCCCAAATAAGAGAAGCCCCTTAAATAGTAGTATAAATAGATAAAGTGAAAAAAGAAAAAAAGAAAAAAAGAAAAAAAGTAGGCACTTTTGGAGAGGTGGGTTCGTAGGAGAGTGGTTGTAGGAAGTGTTCTATGTGGGAATTAGAAATGTGTTTTAATGTAGTTGTCCCTAGGTTTTGTCTCTACTTAAACCTAGAGTTTATGGGAATTTTTTTTAACCTTGAAAATAAGTATCCCAAACAGGTCCAAACAGGGAAAGCTCCTTAAATAGTAGTATAGATAGATAATGATAATAAAAGGAAATCTTGGGGCATGAGTGGATAAGATGTCTAGAATGTTTAAGGATAATATGATTTAGATTGTCTAAAACCATACTTCAAAATGGTGGTTGAAAACTTGGAGCACCACTACCTTGAAGCTCGCTTGAGCCCATATAAGGACTTGTTCAGCTTGCAAACCAACTCCCACTTGTTGTGAACGCCCTGAGAAAGCTAGATGTAGACCTCTTCATAGAGCTCACCATGAAGAAAGGCATTATTCACATCAAGCTAAGTCAAGTGCCAACCTTTCAAAGCAGAAATAGTAAGTAGTGTCTTGATAGTAGCCATTTTGCCACAAGGGAAAAGGTCTTTGTGAAATCAAGACCTTCTTGTTGAGTAAAGTCCTTAGCAACCAACCTAGCTTTATATCTCTTCTAATTTGTACTTCACTTTGTACACCCACTTGTATCCAATTGCTTTCTTATTTGAAGGTAAAAGAGTGAGAGTCCAAGTATGGTTAGACTCCAAGGTAGCAATTTCAGCATCCATTACCTCCTACTACTTAGGGTCCTTAACAGCCTCATGATAAAACTTAGGTTCAATAACATCAATAATAAGGGAACAAAAATGGGCATATGATGGGGATAATTTTGAGGAATCAAGATAATTGGATAATGGATATTGTGTACCTAAGTTGGCTAGGGAAAGGCCAAACTTGTTGGTAGGATTAGAATGAGCAAATAAGATGGAGGCTTAGTAATCTTGTGAGATCTCCTTATAAGGGGATTTAATGTCACAGGTTCTACAGAATCAATAGCGTAAAGAGATGTAGGTGCTGCATCATCTGCAAAAGGAGTTGGAACAAAAGAAGCTGGAATTGCAGGTGGAACAATAGCAATTGGAGGAATGGGATCAGCTACAGGAACAATCTTAACTAGAGTAATAAGATTAGTGCCAAAAGGGGTGAAAGATTGAATAAGCTCAATGGCAAGAAAAGATGAAGATGGAACAAGCTGAGAATCAACAAATGGAGAAATAGAAGGAAATAGAGAATCTGGGGGTGAAGCCATAGGTGGGAAAGGATGAGGTAAAGAGATATTTAAATGAGGAGACGAATAGGTAGAAGAAATGAAAGGAAAAATTGTTTCATGAAAAATCACATCCCTGAAAAAAAAAAATATTTTCTTGGAAATATAGATTAAGCAACTTGTAACCCTTAACACCAAAAGTAGAGGCAAAATAGGCGACGTGTTTTGCAAAATAGGTGAAGGAAGCCTATTGATGATATGTACAACAATAAGAACACAATCACCCCGTAGATAGAGAGGTACATTAGATTGAAACTTAAGTGCTCTAGCCATGCTCAAAATATGTTGGTGTTTTCTCTCTGCAACTGAGTTTTGTTGTGGAGTTGTAAAATAGGAATGCTAATGAATAATATCACGAGTAGTAAAAAAAAATATTTTAAGACGTACTCTTGAGCATTGTTAGTTCTAATGACCTTAATGTTTGTGTGAAACTGTGTACATATCATTTTATAAAAGGAGATTTAAAAAAAAAAAAAAGTCTAGTTTCAAACTTAGTTTTCATGAGTCATACCTATGTTGATCTAGTGGCATCATCACAATAGTAAGAAAATATCTCAAACCTTCTTTAGTAGGTTTAGCAAAGGGACCCCAAACATCATAACGAATAAGATCAAAAGCATGATTAGATAAGTGATTAAAAGAAGGAAAAGAGAGGTTTTTCTATTTAGCCACAAGATAAAGAATACAATCTTTATTGCCATGAAAAGTGATTACATCAAGAAGATTATGTTGTAAAACATTAAGCTTATTATCAGATACATGACCAAGTCTAAGGTGCCAAAGATATGGCTTCGAAACAACAGGAATAACGAAAGCTAAATTAACAAAAGAACTAAAAACAGATTGCAAAACTAAAGAAGTCTCTAAAATAGAATTGCAATTCGTTGAGGATTGTAGCCAACAAGGGTGAGCGACCCCAACCTACCAATTTTTTCTCAAACTAGATCTAACCCGCGCGAATGAGTGGGATCATAATGCTCAAAATGTCGAATCTACTATAAAATTTACTCCCCCTAGATCAAGGGTTTTACATGGAGTTGCCACTTATTTAATTTAAATGGAAAAATAAGAAAACATTCTCTATTAAAAAATGCTTCGATTGTATTATAATATATATATATATATATATATGTGTGTGTGTGTGTGTGTGTGTGTGTGTGTGTGTGTGAAAATTTACATCAATTATGTAACAAAATTTACAATGCTTCTTTGGTCCTAGATATAATCTAAGAAAGTAAATTACATTGCTTTGTTTCCTAGTTACATTCTAAAAAAATGTGAAATTTCATATACATGTCCCTAGCCTTAGAACCCTTGATCTTGGTTTGGAGGCTAATTTACAAGATGATAAGAGATTAAGCACCCATCTCGCCCTGTAAAACTAGTCTCCTAGGTTAAGGTGGTCAATAAATGTCAAAAAAATACAAATAATATATCATGTAAACATGTTATTTGCAAGAATTGTAAACAAAGATGAGTTGGGGAATTTAATGTAAAGAGAAATAAAAAGTGAAATTTGTTAGATAACAATGTAAAATGTAAAGAAAGCATGAAAGTAATGATATGTTCATTCAAGAAATTATTGTAAGATAGAGAATTCCTAGCTTAGACATATTCATCCAAGCATGTTTAGTAGATTAGATAATTAGATATGTTCATCCAATTATGTTATAAAAAGTAAATAATAACTTAGAAGTGTTCATCCAAGCATGTGAAAGAAAACTAAAAACTGTCATGTTATTTATCATCCACACAATTGCAAAGAGAAAAAAAATGTTTAAGCATATTGATCGTCCAAGAAATTATAAAAAAAATAAAAATAAAAATAGAAAACAAAGAAAAATCACTTAGACATGTTCATTTAAGTATTATAGAGAAAATCAAAATATTTAGACATGTTTGTCTAAGCATTAAAAAAAAAAAAAAAAAAAAAAAAAAAAAAAAAAAAGAAAGAGAGAGAGAGAGAGAGTAAAACAACTACCTAGACATGTTCATCTAAACATTTAAGTGAAAGTTGTGTGTTTGCCTAGAAGCGTTCACCTAAGCATGTAAAAGGAACATCAATGAGATATCTAGACATGTTTATGCAAGTATATCATCGACACTTTAGAAAATTTGAATGTTGTGTGTCATAGGATTAGGGAATGTTATTACATTAATTTCATGTGAAAATATATTTCATTACAATAAACCAATTTAATATGTACATTTGTTAGAAACACCATATGTTATGAGAATAATTTCAACACATAGAGAAAAGATCAAGGATTGGCATGCAAAAGGAATTCGAGTATTAAGTATGTGATGAAGAACTAAAATTCGAGCATGTTAGAAGAAAAAAGGAAGTCAAGCATGTGATAGAAAACAAAACTTTAAACATATTAGAAGGAAATGAAAATCAAGCTTGTGATAGCAAACCAACGTTTAAGCATGTTGGAGGAAAATGAAACTCAGGCATAGGATAACAAACCAACAGTTTAAGCAAACTTAACATTTAAGCTTGAATATCATATTAAAGGCCGAATATATATATATATATATATATATGAGATCATAAACTCAAGCTAATACAGTACATATAGTTTATACACATGTGACAGTACATATTAACAAGATTGAAATGAAAGAAAACCAAGAAATTAAAAGAAAGTTTAATCAAAATCTACATATATTTTATGAGAACATAAAGGAAAGCAATTCAACAATTTGAGATAAATTATAATGAATCTTAATATTTTCTAAAAGACTAAAGAGAGAGTAAGAAATATAAAGAATAATAAACTAGTGCATAAATTTAACAAATGAGGAATAATAAACTAGTGCAGAAATTTAAAGAACATAATTAACTACTTACCAGTTGTTAGGAACCCGATAGTTCTTAATAAGGATGGATAGAAATTATAGGAGAATTGATGGGAATTGTAGAGAAATAGACTTTATTCAAAGTAGTCACCCTCTATAGAGAAATATTAAGAGAGAGGAAAAAAAATGTACTAAGCAATGAGTTGATTTATTCTTTATTGATATCTAATGTTAAATTATAATCATGTATTTATAAGAGACTAGCTCTAATGTCATTGGCCCACATGACTTAAGATAATTGGCTAATTAATTCAACATGTGCTCTATGAATTAAGTCATGTGTTAAAAGAGTTACATGTGCTCAAATCCTAACTAACTCATCATAATCTCAACCGAATAACTAACTACCTAACTAAAGGGATTACAACAATTATTTCATATTCCTAACATTTTTCTCCCCTTGAAATCACCTTGCCCACAAGGTGTTGTTATGAAATGACACCTTCACGAGAGGAAATCGACCACTAAGCCAATACTCCAAAGCATATTGAACATTGAACACACCAACTACTTCTAAGCACCTTGTCACAGACCATAACTTGAGCAAGTAGTTCTTATCATTAACCAGATCAGCAAAGGAGCACCAAGAAATCTTTATGTCGTGGCATTTCTTTTGATCAAATACCAAGTCTCTGGCCATGAACTTGCAAACAAATGTCCAACCATGCAACTCACGTGCGTAAGGAGATGATTGTCCATAAATTGTAAATAATGCAATAATTGGATCCAACTGATCACATTCCCATGAAGCTGATATTAGGGATATAGAGGGTTTCTTGAGAACAATTTCTATATCTTCACAACCTTTAAGATCCTAACTCACACCTAAGTCCTTATAAAAATTATGATTAGCTCGATTATGGAACCCATCATTTATCCCACCATAGCCACCAAGAAAAGAATCATCTAGTTCAAATTCATTTGCATTGCCACCAATGTTAGTGACTGTTAATTTCATGTCTTCATTCTTGACCATATGAGCAACCCCATCTGTTGAAGTATGAGTTTGGCCACAATCAAGCACCATTAGATCTCTCGTATCCACACCAACAACAACAACTTCATGCATTGTAGATTCTTGAATCATCATCATCTTCTTTGTTGGTTATTTGGACTGAACTTCAAGGGAAGTGTGTACATGGATATCATCATCCACTTTGATACAAAAATTAACATCCCAGCTTGCAACAACAACATTAGATTCTTGAAACTTGATTTGTTCTTCGAGTTCCATCAAATCAAAAGATTGTAACTCATCTTCTGTCTTATTCTCAAGATCCTTTTGCAATCTTAAAAGCTCTTCTTTCATGGCCTTTTTAGATTCAGCCAAGGCCTTGACCTTCTCTGAAACTTCATCCACCATTTGTTGTAAGTCTTTCAAAATTCTTGTCGGTCATATTCACCCCTCTCAAGATCAACGACTCTAATACCACTTGTTAGAAACCTAGTGGTTCCTAATGGAGATGGATAGAAATTATAGGGGAATTGATGGGAATCGTAGAGAAATTGACTTAATTCGTGATAGTCACCCTCCATAAAGAAATATTAAGAGAGAGAGAGAGAGAATGCACTAAGCAGTGAGTTGGTTTATTCTTTATTGATATCTAATGTTGAATTACATTCATATATATATAGGAGATTAGCTCTAGTGCTATTGGCCCACATGGCTCAAGATAATTGACTAATTAATTCAACATGTGCTCAAATCCTAATTAAATCATCCTAATCTCAACCAACTAGCTAACTACCTAACTAAAGATATTACAACAATTATTTCATATTCCTAACACCAACATAGGGCATAAATTAAAGGGGTGGGGGGGGGGGGGGGTGATCACTTAAAGGGCTAAGGAGAACGCAAGTAAATATTAAACTATAACCAAAGTAAGAAAAATGGTTGCACAACAACTTTTCTTTTTTGCTTTCTCACTAGCTCTCCAGAGGGAATCAGGGTGTTGAAAATGGAAAAGGTCTTCTCTATTTATAGGGGAAGGGATGGCTTAGCTTTAAAGTTAAGTTGTTAGTTTTCTTCTGAAGTCAAGGGGGGAGATAAGCCTATTAGATAAGCTTGAACAGATTTGGTGTTGATCCCCATTTGAAATTTGAAAGGAAGTTGAAGATGATGCTGAATTTGTGTTACCTTTTGCACCCGTTTGATGTTTTGGCTATAACTTTCTGTTAAAAATTCCAACTGATTCCAAATTGGTGTCTTTTGAAAGAAAATTTAATTCTCTTCAACTTTTCCAAAAATGTGATTCAAGTTGCTATTGAAAATAATAAGGTTTTTTGAGTATTTTTTGTTATTTTTGAAATTTTCATAAAACGTATCTTTTTCTCTATCCAACTAGTTCTTCAAAAGAGCAGATAAGATACCATAAAGGAAAACCTTTTTCATTATTTTTAAAAAAGTAATAAAATGAAATGAAATCCAATCGAAATTCACATTTAGTGTCCATATAGGATCCACTTATTTTACTGAAATTGAAAACTTTTTACTAAAAAGACTATAAATAAAGGTAAAAGTTAATTAAAATAATATAGTGAGACTCACGAATAATACCAAAAAGTGCAATGGGACCCATGAATAGTACCAAAAATTAGCTAGATAGTAAAATAAGTTGGCAAAAATAATCTTTGTCAAATGGAAACTTAATTAATGTTAAATTAATTCTTGTTGAAACCAATCAAAATCAAGTGCTTAAATTAAGACGTGATCGGGGCTTATTGTGTAGGTGAGCCACGATCATTGAAAATTGTTTATATGATAACTTTTGATCAGGTGATCCAATCAAGGCTTATGACATACTATTGTGATCGTTAGAGCATCAAGGTTTGTTTTGTATCACAAATTTGAAGATCTAATTGTTGAAATTACAATCATGCCCTTGGTGCAAAATTACTGCTTTGCTGCTGAATGTCGGTTAAATGTAAGTTGTAAAATGAGGTGTCTACAACAAGTAAAGATTGTTATGCTATTTACCTGCTCCAATCATGTTCCAATATGAAAGGTCCTATATGAAACAAAAATTAGAAAGAAACACAAGGCAACATTATAAGGATTTGGTCAATTGGCTAACTGATATCAAGTTAAAAGTGAAAGAAGGAACACATAGTACATTTTTAAGGACTAAAGTAAATGTCACTTGAATTGTTCCTATATGTGTGACAGTAACTCTTTCACCATTAGGCAATTAGACAAAATTGGAAACAAAACTAGTGATTTTGGTAAACAAAGTGATGGAATGAATGACATGGCCTATGGCCCCAGTGTCAAGAACCCAAGTTTCAATATCAAAGGCAGTCTTGTTTGCAGGATTAATAGCAAAAAATAGAATGTTGCATACTCAAACATTTAGATTCTTGGAAAGGATCACAAGAAATACTTGAAAGAGCATTAGGATTGATGGCAAAATTAGCTGTGTGCACAGCATCATTAGATCCAAATGAAAAGGCATGAGAATTTAGCATGGATGTTCTGATGTGCAATTTTAGACTGACATTGATCACCTTCAACAATAACCTGATTAACCATTGCAAGCTTTCCTTTTTGCTTGTAGCCTGGTGAATAGCCAACTAGCTTATAGCACTTCTCCATGATGTGACCAATCTTGCCACAATGGCTGCACACGGGCCTTCCCTTCCTAGTGTTTTCCTTAAAATTCTTGTCATTATTGCTCGAAAATCTAGAACTTTAACTAAATCCTTTATTCTTGACAGCAATGGTAGTAGATTCAATTGAAGGACTTACATTGAATCCCAAAGATCTTTTCCATTCCTCTTGAATCACCAGTGAAAAGGTCTTATCTATTAAAGGAATAGGCTCTATCATGAGGATCTAAGTTCTTACTTGTGAATAGGAATCATTCAATCCAACATGGTAAAGGCTTGAAATTCAGCAATTGGTCTTGTGAAGCTTGAAGACCTGTGAAAAAGTTTGTCACTATTGAATATCTTTGCATCATAATGGACATTTCTTTCTGAAGTTATGAAATTCTCGGTCCATTGGCCTAAGAAAAGCTATTCTTGAGAGCATTCTAGACCTCGAATGATGTGTCTTTGTAGATAACACTAGTAGTGATGTGAGGTGAAATTGAATTCAAGATCCAAGAGAAAATCATGTAATTACACTTTAACCAAGCTTGTTTCTCTAGTGGAGTAACTGCCATTGAAGCATTATTGCTTCAATCGACAAATTTGAGCTTGCTCTTAGCATTCAAGGCCATTTTCATAGCTCTAGCCCAAGTAGGGTAATTGTCCTCAGTCAAAGGCTAATAGACCAGGATCACAGCAAGTGTTACACCATGATGCAAAAAGAATGGACTCCGAGGATCTTCCATCAATGAAAGTTCACGTTGGGAAGAAGAGGAACTTGGATCAAAATTGGACACCATTGAAAGAAGCTCGAACTCTGATACCTTGTAAGATATACAACCAAAGAGTAGAAGAAAGCATGAGAGCCAGAAAGAGTTTTGGGAATTTTCTCTATATATGTTGTACTGAATGAATTGAATTCTATACAAGAGCTCTAGCTATATACTAATAACTGAAAAACTAACTAACCAAACTATCAGGGAATCAATTACAGCACGTGTGATTAACCACGTGTGTGTTTTACAAGAGCTGATAAATAAAACACCTAAACTACTTGCAGTATAGCCAACCAACTAAAATGCTCTGTCATTTTATACATTCAACCTGTCGTTTAGCTTAGTTTGCCTCCTTCTGAACTTCTTTCCCTTTCCTTTAATCTTTCTTCCTTTTCTGATATTTAGAATCTTGATAAAGGGTGTGAAAATGGGTGTGGGTGGGGGTTTAGGGGTTGTATACTCATTGGCCTTGAGAGGCTAGACGATAGTGATGACACCATTGGCATGCAAGTCAACATGGGCACTCTCATGCAAGTCAACAATAGTACGACATATTGGACATGTCAATTGAAACTTCAACCAATGCCTAATGCAGTGGGAATGGAAGATGTGTTTGCAGAAAGGAAAACGTTGGCATGGGTCACCAGGCTGAAATTCCTCTAAGCATATCACACAGTATTCATTCCAACTTGCTGTTTCTTGTTGATCACTTTTATAACCTGAAATTGGTGACAGCCTCTTTAATGCGCGCTTCATTTGCTTCTCAGCCTGATCCGATTCTTCTGAATTCGAGAACATCTGGGATACGCATTCAAATATGCAATATATAACTAAGCCACCCATAAACACTACCATACAAACCAAAGTAGAGTCTACCATAAGGGACTCTAAGCCGGACAGAGGACGAGGGCGTACATTTTCTTTAAGAATGGGTGAAGAATACGGCCAAGTATACATAGAATTCTTGATCAATGAGAACTTTGGGTAAATGGGAAAGACTTGCCTTTGGAAAGCAGTAAGTATATTGGTAGTCTCTAACATTAAAGGCGAAACCCCAATTTATATTAAGACAAAGGCAGTTATTTAGTAGAGATTTCATACCTTTTAAAGTTTAAACACAAATCACCCAAAATCCTGTTAAATATTACATGTAAAATTCCCCTCCACTACTTTTTTATTGGGAAGGATATACGCGTAATTTGGTTTAAGAATCATTGATGGAGAAATCTCAACTTAGCAACTTAGTCTTGTATGTCAAAACTTACACACAATGGACAGAATCTCAAAACCATTTACTTAAATACTGTTTAATTCTCTTAAATTGTTAGTATTAATGAATGTTCACTAACATAAATTCGTTTTCCAATTTATTTTTAGCAAACCTAAATTCGGGATTTATATACCTAAATCAGGAGCTAACAAATCGACACGTTTTTTTTAAGGAAAAAAAAAATGAATTTATGACTAATCGGTGACTTAAGAGTTAAGAGATAACAGACATTGAACTCATTAATTTTCGGAACTTTGTATATTTTTTAGAACCTTTTGGAGTGAGCTTATGAGCTAGCTTCATCCTACCCTCTTCTCTTTCTCCAATGAACCTTGGTTAAAAAAAAAAGGGGGGGGGGGGGGGGGGAGAAATGGTCCTGGGGCGATCTAAGGTCTGCTCGATTTGGTCTTTCAAATTATTAAAATGTCACAATTTTGTCTTTCTGTCTTTTTTTATTTTATTTTAATTTACATGACTAACGAAATCTGACACACCCTAGCTACCGTGTATTTAAGGGATTAAAATTGAACTAGCTTTATATGTAAGAAACTAAGATCAAACCAATCTAATACTACTTAACGAGGGACTAAAATTGAATGCACTCCATAATTTAAAAGACCAAACATGCAAATAAAAAATGGTCGGAAAACAATTAATATTCGACAAAAAAATACAGACAGATAGACTAATAAAATATTATCAATTAAAATTTTGAAATACCAAATCAAAAATTGAACCAATCCCATATTTGAAGGACAAAAAATTTGATTTACCCCTTTTTATCATATACTATTATTAACAATATTACACAATGTAGACCAGGTGACTAAAATGTAGCTTATGTTTAGGGGGTATTTGGATGATTTTTTTTTTATCACTTAATTTTTGTCACTCAATTTTCATCACTCATCATTGATCACTTATCACTCGTCACTCATCACTCTAAAATATCACACTCGTTTGGCACCATCACTCAATATTTTTCACACTATTTGTGAGCCCCAGCTCTGTCACTTGGTGCAGCTTTTTTTTTTTTTTTTTTAAAGTACCCAAACTCACCGAACCCAATTAAAAAAAAAAAAAAAAAAAAAAAAAACCCAAAACTGAAGACCGAACCCAGTGAAGAAAAAAAAAAAAACTAGAATAATAATTTATAAAAATGTTATAAAATAATTTGTAACCATATCATTAATTTTTTTTTTCTTTTAAATCATCCAAGGCTTGATGCACGTACGTGTCAATGGGGTCACGCTACTTGACGTAAAGGGTCTTTATTTATTTATTTATTTTGAGAGATAAGTAAAGGGTCTAAATGAGAATATTTTCGAGGAATATAAGTAGGGGTGTACAGAAAATCCACCGACTCGCCAAACCCGACCCGACCCAACCCAACTCGCCGGGTTTGGTCGGTTTTTAAGGCTTAGTGGGTTAGGTTGGGTCACAATTTTTTTTTTTTTTTTTTTTTTATAGCTGGTCGAGTTGGGTGTGGGTCATAAAATTACAAACCCACCAAACCCAACCCGACCCACCCATATTTAATTTATATTTTAAATATATTATATATTTAATAATTTTTAAAAAAAAAATCAGCTGTAAATTTAATATATACTAATAATAATATTATATACTATAAGTGCTTATATATAATATATTTTATATACATATATAATATATACTAATAATATTATTATATATTTCAAAAAATATATAATATATACTGTGGGGCCCATGGGCTTGACAGCCACAGCCCATCACGTAGTAGGCCCAAGGCCAGCGTCAAGGATGACTGACCAGCCAAGGCTAAGTTAGACAAAGCCTCTTTTTGACCTATGCCGAGGACCTCTTCGTCCTCGGCATACTAAGGATAATTTTTGGGAGGGAACAAGCCCAGAGCAAGCTGTCACATTCACACTGAATGCATTCACCTAACCCCTCTGGCCGCATTAATGGGGATATAACCCCTTAGCAGGGCAACGTTGATCAGAGTGAACCACTTGAGTACCGATAAGGCCTCTGATGGGACGGATGGCCAGAAGGGAGACGAATGGATGATCAACAGATGGAAGAAGGAGATAGGAAGATGAAGACTATATAAGAAAAGCAAGTAAAGTAAAGAGGGGGGGAAGAAGGCTAAAAAGAAAAAGGGCTTCTCGGCCATGGGCCGAGGAGCATTCCCCAGTTGTAGACAGTTACCAGCATATTTTGTATAAAAGAAAAGAGATTCATGCATGGGGGACGACGGCCAGCGCCTAAACCTTCTACCCATTCTCTACAAATTTATTGTTTGGGCTTGTTGGACTGAAAACTCGTTTATATTCTGGGTCCAATAAAAAATGAGTCCTTACAATTGGCGCCGTCTGTGGGGAGGATTAGGGTGCTGGCCGGCGCACCAAGCGATTGTTCTAAGTGGTCGTTTTACAATAGGTTGAAAAAAAAAATATAGAAGATTTGACAGTGAAAAGAGAAATTTTGATATTATTATTTCATAAATAGAAACAGTACAAATTACAATCAGAGGCTCAAGCAAGTGTGTTTCACACACAAATTTACAAGCTAATCCTACCAGCAATTTCTACAATCAGAGGCCCAGTGGAGCCGTCCTAAAAAAGCTAGCCGGTGGGAAGTGTCAAGCCGTCCCTTTATTGGTATAAAGAGAATGGGAGAGCTTGACACAAAAGGCAGAGAAGGGGGAGGGCCATCATGTTTCCAGGCCACCGACAACTCCCTTCTCGGCGCGGTGGAGCTGGAACAAAGAGAGGAACAAATGCAGGGGCTCCGGGATACCTTCCTCCATGATGTTCCCCTGATTCTCTCTGATCCTCACGAGTGTTGGCTGTTGGAGACGGCAACACTCGAGCACCGCCCATGAAGTGAATTCGCACGTCTTCTTCGTCGGGGGTGCGCTCCGAGGAGAGACGTTAGGTACTCTAACAACATCCCTTCGGGCCACCTTGTAGGGCGCCATCGGGGTTATGCCTAGATTCTGCTGCACCGGAAGCCCAGTGGGGGCTGCGGCCATACCGGCTTTTGCCAATTCCAGTCACAATTCCGGCGGGATTGTTAAAAGGGCTTAGGGAGTTGGAAGAATGTGTTTTTTTTCTGTTTGTGTTAAGAGATCCATGGATTGTGGAGAAACCATCTCCTCACCTTATATAGGGGATGGGGGTTGGTGAGAATTAATTCATGCAGAGTTCGAAAAGAGAATTATCAATTGGGCTAATAATGAAGCTACTAATTTCCAAGGAGGCCGTAGACTGTTGGACTCGTGTTAATTCACGAGGACATTAATGAAGGCGTGTTTCGCGCACCGAAACGTCAAGTGCGGAACACGAACAGACAAAGGACGCTTCATAAATGAAAAAGATGGGGCCTTGAGCTGGAGGCAAGATCAACGCCACGTGTAAAAATCATAATCCGATCCAAGGAGGGATCACCTCCAGTAAAGCGGTTCGAGGACAAACCTCTACTTACAGAAAAATAGAAATAGTAGACAGAACCAAGGTATTGCATGGTCCTCGGACCCAAGCCTATGGTAAAACTATACACACCATTATACCTGGGTACTAGACAGAACCAAAGTATTGCATGGTCCTCGGACTCAAACCTATGGGGAAACTAGATACTTACAGAAAAATAGAAGTAGTAGACAGAACCAAGGTATTGCATGGTCCTCGGACCCAAGCCTATGGTAAAACTATACACACCATTATACTTGGGTACTAGACAGAACCAAGGTATTGCATGGTCCTCGGACTCAAACCTATGGGAAAACTAGATACTTACAGAAAAATAGAAGTGGTAGACAGAACTAAGGTATTGCATGGTCCTCGGACCCAAGCCTATGGTAAAACTATACACACCATTATACCTGGGTACTAGACAGAACCAAGGTATTGCATGGTCCTCAGACTCAAACCTATGGGGAAACTAGATACTTACAGAAAAATAGAAGTGGTAGACAGAACCAAGGTATTGCATGGTCCTCGGACCCAAGCCTATGGTAAAACTATACACACCATTATACCTGGGTTCTAGGCAGAACCAAGGTATTGCATGGTCCTCGGACTCAAACTTATGAGGAAACTAGATACTTACAGAAAAATAGAAGTGGTAGATAGAACCAAGGCGTTACCTAGAATTAAGCTATGGTACGGTCTTTATATTTATATTTGAAGGATAACAGGCAATTTCATGAGACTAACTCCAAAATAGAATGCAAATATTGAGCAGAATATTATAGTAAAGCAAAGAAAAGAAAATATCTGCAGTTGGAAGCAAAGTACTAAGCATTCAGCTTAAACAGAAAGTATACAATTTCCTTACAACGCCACTAAGGCAAGAAACAAAATGAAATGAAAGAGAAAATAAACAAAATTATCCTATGTCGTACACCAGTTCCCTCAACTCAGTAGGCAAGTTAGTTCGATCAGCAAATCGAAGGCTTTAGCCAAGGCCTAAGGGCTTTGCTTCGAAGGGTCCGCAGGGAGCCTCGCCATATCTTGTGGTATTTCCTGACCCTCGGCTCTAGCTCCTCCCAACGTCCTCTGGGGTTCAATCTCCTCGGATGGTTGGTCAATCAAAGACATATCCTCGGCGGTCTTATCGTGACTCTCAACCGCTGGTAATGAAGATCCCTCCTCAGGAGCAACAGGGATAGTCTTGCGAATTGCATTAGGGTAATATACCCTATCCTCCCTCCTAAGGTCAGATGAGGTATCAACCCCTGCTTGGTTGAGAGCTTCATGCCAAGTCTGAGAACAGTAATGCCTGCATACCGCAGGAACTTGAGCCCGAAGGATGGCTTCAGTCTTAGCCACCCCATCTGCGAAAGCTTCCTCCTTTGCCTGTTGTACAGAGCGCTCGGCGTCTATTTTTGCAAATACCGCCTCGTCTTTGGCTCTCACAGCCTCGTCCTTGGCATATTCGGCAACACCTTTCTCGTGGATTGCCGCGGTCAACTTTTCCCTCATATAGGCGATGTCCCCTTTGGCAGTCCGTAGTTGAGCCTCCATGTCTTGCAAGCGATTAGTTTGATCCTCAGCTTGCTTCCTGGCCACGGCTAGGTCGGAGGCAGCAGCGTCCCTGGCCTTCGTTATTTCCTCCAGATCCTCAGTCGCCTTTTTTAGGTCGGCCTCGGATCTCTTGAGGGTATTAGCAGCTTTCAAGAACTTATCACGCTCTTGCGCTAAGGCATTACTCTGGCCGTCGATCTCCTCATCTAACTTGAAAAGAGCCTGGATAGCTTGCCAATGAAAACAAGTAATTCAGTAAAGAGAAATGAAGGTACTAGGCGACAAAAGTTGAGTAAAGTAAATGGGTGCCAAAGGACCCACCATGCCTAGGTATTTCTTAAGGTCAAGGACAACCTCTGACCCACTCATATTTTTTAGCTCGGCCATGTCAGTAGGAAGAAGAAGAGATTTCTCCAGGGCATCGGCTATGAGAGCCCTCTCGGCTCCTTGAGATCCCCGCATCGAGGCGTTATCCATCAGGGGTTGATCGTGGAGCGTGGCAGCGGGCAGCCAGGCTTAAGCCTCGGATTGCTGGATGGCCTTCTTACCCTTCCGTTGACCACTGAGCTTCAGTTGCTTTGGAGGCTTGCGAAATCTACCCTCCTCGGGCGGGGAGTGGGATTTGCTCCCATCCATTGGTTCTTTACCCTTAGAAAGTCTCTTCCTTTTCGGGTCATAAGACTCGGTCTGGGGGTCTGATATTATGGGGACAGAAGATGACCTGGTTTGCACAGTTAAAATCTGGGGCGGAGGTGCTGGGGGCTGGGGTTGCGACTCTTCTGGTACACCCTCTTTGGAACCGCCTTCGAGCAAGTCAAGAAGATTGGTTTGGGACTGTCTTTTTAAACCCATCTCAGCCTGAGTACCAGCTCTTAAGGATCGAAGGTCGGCTTCGGACAAATGAGGATCTCCTAGGTCACCAGGAGGATCCTCGGACTGATCAGCTAGGTCAAACACACTATATTCGTCCTCGGAAGAACTCAATTCAACCACCTCCCTTGCTTTCTTAGATAGTCCTTCCTCGGCCACCGTTACTTGTTGGGATAAGGAGGGACCTGCTAGTAGTATGCCTTCAGGTATGTAAGATCCCTCGAAAAATGCAAAACCGTCCTCCACCACGGTGATCTGCGTAAGCCAAGGGTCACGAGCTCTAATTACGTGTTTCGGGATTGGGAATGATTTCTGAGCTGGGTCGCATCCAAGGATTTGATGAGCGGCTCTGACCTGGTTATCAGGTTCGTTCAGGAAAAGGTCCGACCTAAGAACGGTTTCCAAATCCGCTTTGTTAACCAGGTGGAAATGACGTGCAAAGGCGTGCAGATCTGCGAAAAGAAAAATGAAAATCCTATGGTTAATAAACCAAGGCGGATATATGGTTATAAAGATAAAAATACTGAAACCTAGATTGTCTCCTACTTCGGATATCCTACCTGACTCCCCCTCTACTGTTGGGCAATGAAAGCCGTTGTGCCACTCCCCCGACACTATGAGGAAATCTTGAGTCAACCCCTTATTGGAATCAGGAAGACACTGGATGAGACGAATCCTATCGTCCCTTGTCTTCATATAGTACGTCTTACCCCTCAGGTGATGAAGGTTGTAGCACCAGTTCACATCGTGGTGAGTCAGTCTCAGCCCCATTTTCTCATTCAAGATATCTACACACCCTAATATCCTAAATACATTCACGGCACACTGGGTAGGAGCCAGGCGAAAATGCCTAAGGTAATTGAGGGTCACCGGCCTCATAGGGATTCTCATCCCTCCCTCTACGAAAGCGACTATCGGGATCACGACTTCACCCTCTCTCCTCTTAAGGTACCACTCCCTTTCTTCACAGTACTTCAGACTCACATTATTGGGTATCCCATAGTCGACAATGAATTTGTTCATCATCTCGTCGGACTCAACCAACTTCTTAAACTTACCCATTCCCCAAGGACGACTAAAAGTTCTAAAAGAAGAAAAGGAGAAGTAAAATCAAGGAAATTTGGGGTCGCTAGAAGAAGAAGACTTACAGAAGTATGGCGATTCTCTTCAGGAAGAGTGCAAGTTGAACTAGATTCAAGTCATACGCATCAATGGTTGTAAGCGCGAAAATGAGGAAACCCGGCGGTTTATACAGGTGCTTATATTCCCCCTTTAGGTTCTCCAAATGTAACTGCCAGCCCATAAAAGCAGGAGACCCCCACCGAACGATTACCATCACACCATTGAAAGTGGGAACGTGGTGCCGCCAAAATTTAATGTGGGCACACATTAAGTCTTGAAACGCAAAAAACGCACATCGAGTACTCGAAAAGTCGCCAGCATTAGCACAAACCAAAGTGGGGCGGTTCGCCTAGGAGGGCCCGTAGGTATCAAAACCCTCCTCCCCGTCCGAGGGAACGTGCAGCAGGGTTTTGAGGGGCTATTGTGGGGCCCATGGGCCTGACAGCCACAGCCCATCGCATAGTAGGCCCAAGGCCAGCGCCGAGGATGACTGACCAGCCAAGGCTAAGTTAGACAAAGCCTCTTTTTGACCTACGCCGAGGACCTCTTCGTCCTCGGCATACTAAGGATAATTTTTGGGAGGGGACAAGCTCAGAGCAAGCTGTCACATTCATACTTAATGCATTCACCTAACCCCTCTGGCCGCATTAATGGGGATATAACCCCTTAGCAGGTCAATGTTGATCAAAGTGAACCACTTGAGTACCGATAAGACCTCTGATGGGACGGATGGCCAGAAGGGAGACGAATGGATGATCAACAGATGGAAGAAGGAGATAGGAAGATGAAGACTATATACGAAAAGCAAGTAAAGTAAAGAGGGGGGGGGGGGGGAGGGGGGGGGAAGAAGGCTAAAAAGAAAAAGGGCTTCTCGGCCATGGGCTGAGGAGCATTCCCTAGTTGTAGACAGTTACCAGCATAGACGACGGCCAACGCCTAAACCTTCTACCCATTCTCTACAAATTTATTGTTTGGGCTTGTTGGACTGAAAACCCGTTTATATTCTGGGTCCAATAAAAAATGAGTCCTTACATATACTAATAATAATAATATATTTAATAAATTTAATAATAATAATAATAAAAATTTGTCAAATCCATGGGTTCAACTCGACCCAAACCCGACCCATGTGGGTTGGGTTAGACTTATGTGATGAGTTGGGTTGGGTTGAATTTTTTTTTTACCTACCATGGTGGGTTGGGTCAAAAAATTCCCTCAATCCGACTCAACCCAACCCATGCACACCTCTAAATACAAGAAATTGTGTAGCAATACAAGAAACAATGGCAATTGGGATTAACGTGGTGGTGGATTTTGTAGCTGGGAGCATTGAAGCTCGGTCCAGAGGTGGCATGCGAGTCAGAGTCCTCCAGCGAGCTTGCGGCAGAGCTAAACTATATAGGTGGGGCTGTTTGGTTTGACACTGCGGCTGGGTTTTTGATATGGATCGGTTTCCTCTGGGGTTAGCAGATATTGGTTGAAAGAATATGTGTTAGGCACTGTGGATGGTTGATGGGTAGCCAATGACTTTTTTTTGTTTTTTGGAGAAGCGTGGTTGAGGAGAATTGGAATTCCGATGAATTATGGGTTTGGTATGATCGGATTTGATATGGGTTTCGAGCATGGGAATTCAAATGGGTTGCGGATTTGGTAAGAGCTAGATTGTGGGCTCGTGAGAGTGCTAATGTTGGAGTTTGTTCATCTCTGATATGAGCTTGGGTGAGACAATGTTGATGTTGGAGAAAAAGGAAAAGAAGGGAAAAAGAAGAAGAAAATTGAGAGAACTAGATGAGAGAGAAAAATGACGTATCTTCCATCTACGTTAAAATGGAACAAAAAGTTTTTTTTTTTTTTTTTTTTTTTTTCTAAATTAAGTGTAAATTCTATCTGTTGGATTAAATGTATTTATTATATCTTTTATATTTGCAAAATTTTTTAAAATATCATAAATTAATTTCTATGCCATTAAAAAATGTTAAAATTTCAAGTTTTTATAATTAAAAATTGTATATAAAAATAAGTTTATTGTTCGGATAGTAAGTAAGATCCGATTTAAACGAAATTTAATATGCATACTAAGAACATAAAAAACATGAATTCTATAGTTAAATTTTCAAAGTTCACACTAAAAAAAGATATATATATATATATATATATAAAAATATAAAAAAAAAAAAAAAAAATTCTCCAAAGTAGTTTAAAGAGAAACTTTATTCTTCTTTTAAATAGGAAGGGGGCGCACCCAAAAAAATTTCCAAATTCCCTAAAAAAAAAAAACAGATTTCCAAACAATCCAATGGGCTAGTAGAAGTAAATCACCTGGCCCAATATGCAATTAGTGCTTCCTTATCTACGCTTTCTCTCCTGTTCAACTCTAACTTTCGAAAAAAAAAAAATAATAAAAAAAAAATTTATAAGTATGATAGAAGGTCCCTCATGGAATGATAAGGGACTTTACCCATTGAGATCCCCCTTTCCCTGACTATTGAGTTATCAAAAAAAATTAAGACCCACATTATTTTTACTATTGTTATTGATAATGTTGTTGTTGTTATTAGTCGACTTAAAATGCATTTTTATACTTTTAAATATTAGGTCTATTCGATTTTGGTCCTTCAAAATTTTAGAATGTCAAAATTTAGTCTTTCTGGTTTTCCCTTCATTTACATAACTAATAACAGAATGTTCTTGATGTCGTTCCTCCCTTTTTGGAACATCTTCACCTACACAAATCCTATTGTATCTTGCCCCTCAAAAAAAAAAAAAAAAAAAAAAAAATCCTGTTGTACATTTAAAATAAAAATTAAAGAAAAAAACCATTTGGGAGAAAGTTTGCAGTTGTTTTTAGGAGAAAACAAAATAGAATCCTACTGAACTGAAAGTTTGGTATTAATAATTCTTGTGACAAACTCATATTTTTATCTTTTGCTACATCATTTTATACATCTGAGACAGAAACACGACAAATAGGACAAGTCAGCCTCCTCTTTAACCAACGTCCGATACAATTTGAGTGGAAGATGTGGTTGCACTGTGAAAAAACTTGACATGACTGGCCATTCTCAAATTCCTCCAAACAGATAACGCAGACAATATAAGCTGATGCTACTCCCTTGCTTCCATAATTTACAGGTGATGGTAATTTTTCTAATGCTAGTTGGTTTTGCCTTTTTCTTGCCTCTATTTCCTCTACGATTCTATCCAATGAAGCCCAAATCCGTAAATTATTTCGGACCCCAGCTTGACGAGAAGAATGTGGATTGTCCTCTGGTTGATGGATTGTTCTTTCTCCTTCTTCAAGATCGTGATCACGTCTTTCATTGAACCAAGATAAGAACTCACATGTAATGATAGTGACAATCAGAATGAAATAGAACAATGACATTAAAATGAAGATAATAAAGAAAATTATGATTATAATGAATAAAATAATGGTTAAAAGAGCAGCAACAAATGAATGGAATGATGAAAGAGGATCAGGAGGAAGAGAAGGCAGTAGATGAACACTGGCTTGAGGAACCATGTAGTTCATAATGAATGATTGCTTGAGCAGAGGTTTTGTAAATGAAGTTTTGGCTAAACGTTGTAACTCATCAGGGCTTTCTTTCTTATCTTTTTCTTGTTTTGTATGATAAAGAACAAAAAAATGGATGTGAATCCAAGAGTGTAAGAGTTGTGAATCCCAAATATAGAGGTTCAGTTTTTCAAAGTAATCGGCAACTACACAATAGAACGATTTGTTAGGTAGAGCTGGCAGGTCTTTTGTTTAGACTTTTTCAAAATTCATACATATATTTTAGGGTCACTAAATAGCTCATGACCACAGTCTAACCCAGAAGCTTGATAGCTCACAAGGCTAATAGACGGCCCGATCCGTTATTATTGATGCCATGAGTAGCCCACTATCCCTGTGAGTCAAGTCGTGGACTAGTTTTATACTTTTGGTGTCTCATGGGCTAGTCCAATGGCTAAGCCCGTTGGCTCAACCCGTTACCCAACCCAATAACTTAAATTCATAATCAAAATGTATTGGAAAAGTGAAAGTTCAGATTTGTGCTAAAACACAAGAGCTTATTTAGATCTTAAAATAAAATTTATGGCTAGATTGCTTTTACTCTAACTTATTTAAATGTGGAATAAGAGTAAATGAAGCGCAATCACCGGATCTACATAGTGCTTACACATGAACAATAAATAATAAAAGTAAAGCACAAGAGTAAGGGAAGAGAAATGCAAATACAAGATAACACCAAGATGTGTTATCGAAGAAGAAATCGAAGAACTCAGCGAAAAACCTCTCCCCGACTTTCTAAGTCGAAATCGATCCATTAGAGAATAAAATTGGAGTACACGAATAACAAAAGACCCTCCAATCCTAGTCTACTCAATGTACTTGAGCCCTCCAACCTTCTACTACTAACGAACCTCTCGAATTCAAGTCTTCTCTAGCTTTCCGAATCCTGCAATACGCTTGATTGCATCCACCAAGTCTCACTAGCTTCTTTTTGGCGAATCTCCAAAGCTTCCCAAGTTTCAAAATACTCTCTAAACTCTGAATAGATGTAGATTGTGTTTGAATACAAATCTCTTCTCAAGGTATGACAATCGAAGAAGAAAGGAGAAGAAACTACAATGATTTCTCACTAAGGATAAGTAGCTTTCTCTTTAAAAGATGAGTGTGTTGTATTGTATTGTAGAAAACTTATCTAGGATTTTTTACTCTAAATAGCCTCTTTTACTTTTATAGGTAATAAGGGTATATATAGTATAGATGAAGGGTAATAAAGTCACACTTAAAATCCTCCAGGCAGAGAGTTTCGTGGGTTGGCCTTTCTCGCGAGACACTGGCGAAACTAACAGTCTGGCATGACTCTTCAAGTTCCAACATGTGCTTCTCATGTACCGTTTTCGCGAGAACTTTTACTCGTGAGCTTCTTGCGAATTAGTCGCAAAATTGCACTGATTTTTCATTTTATGCTCGATTCTTCACTAATTTAATACTAAACCCAATACAATAAAATCCTACAAAAATACAAGGAAATAAATTAATACAATTACAACACTTTTTGTCATGGAATAAAGTCAACATAAAACATAGTTGAAAATCACAACTTTACAATCTTCCTATTTGGCTATTCCATGACATAACACCCTATAACAGACTCTGGACATAAAAGTGAGTTTGGAAACAATGACAAAACTCACCCACACCTAAATTTAAAACCTGTGATGAATTTGGAACACAATACATGTATCTTAAAACACTTGCACAAAGCACATTAGACCCTCAAGGTAAAGCAAGTAATAAAAGGACAAGTATAATGTAACAAGTAAATATCCGATTAAGCAAATATGGTGTGAAACATATGAGCAACTTGATCAAACACATGAAAATCATATAGAAATGACTACAATGATCATATAGCAAAGCAAATGATCCTCTAAACATGCAACCAATAAAGCACAATTGCATAAGGATATATGTATGTCTAACACACAAACACGATACGATGAGAGCAGCAAAGTATAGATACTAAACATAATTCAAAGCGAAGCACAATAGCATAAGGATGTATGCATGTTCAACACACATACACGATACGATGAAAGCAACAAAGTATAGATACTAAACATACTCAAAGCACCATAAAGCAAAACAAGAAAACAAACAAAAAGTACAACAAACAAAGCAAGGTTTTCTTGAAAAGAAATGTCTTCTTCCCTTTGATATATGCATTTCCCCTATGACTTTCTCCCCCTATAAATGTGCACGAGATAGAATTTCTCGCCCTAAGAATATGTATATAAGTCATATGGAAATGACGATACACTCTAGTATACTCTCTAGTATACTAAGGGGGAAATTGTAAAGTTGTAATTTACAACTATGTTTTATATTGGCTTTATTTCATGAAAAAATAGTGTTGTAATTACATGAATTTATTGAAAGCTCGGATTTGTGCTAAAACACAAGAGCTTGTTTAGACCCTAAAATAAAAATTACGGCTAGATTGTTTTTATTTTAACTTATTTAAGTGCGGAACAAGAGTAAATGAAGCGCAATCACCGAATTTACTTTAGTGCTTACACATGAACAATAAAAAATAAAAGTAAAGCACAAGAGTAAGGAAAGAGAGATGCAAAAACAAGATAACACCAAGATGTGTTATTGAAAAGGAAACTGAAGAACTCGATAAAAAACCTCTCCTCGACTTTCCAAGTCGAAATCGATCTACTAGAGAATAAAGTTAGAGTATACGAATAACAAAAGACCCTTCAAGCCTAGTCTACTCAATGTACTTGAACCATCCAAGCCCTTGCTACCAACGGACTTTTCGAAATCATGTCTTCTCTAACTTTCCAAATCCTGCAATATGCCCGATTGCCAAGCCTCACCAACTTCTTTTGGCAAATCTCCAAAACTTCTCAAGCTCCAAAACACTCTCTACACTCTGAATAGGTATGGGTTATATTTGGGTACAAATCTCCTCTCAATGTAGGACAATGGGAGAGGGAAGGAGAAGACACTACAATGATTTCTCACTAAGGATGAGCAGCTCTCTCTCTATAAAAGATAGGTGTGTTAGGTTGTAGAAAACCTATCTAGAGTTTTTCTCTCTGAATAGCTTCTTTTACTTTTGTGGATAATGAGAGTATATATAGTATGGGTGAAATATAAGAAAGTCACACTTATAATCCTCTAAGTAGAGAGTTTTGTGAGTACTTTGTGGGCTAGCCCTTCTCGCGAGACACTCGTGAAACTAATAGCCTAGCATGACTCTTTAGCTTCTAGCATGTACTTCTCATGTATCCTTTTCACATGAATCTTTACTCCCGAACTTCTTGCGAGTTAGTTGTGAAATTGCACTGATTCTTCATTTTATGCTCGATTCTTCACCAACTTAATACTAAATTCAATACAATAAAATTCCACAAAATACAAAGAAATAAATTAATGCAATTACAACACTTTTTGTCATAGAATAAAGCTAACATAAAACATAATTGTAAATCACAACTTTATAAAAAGTATAAATAATCGATCTTGAGATATTATAGAGGAATTTTTTATTGAAATTTAAAAATCAAAATTTAGCATTCAAAAATTAATAATTTGTAACTTTATTAAATAATATTTTTACAAGGCTCACTTGAAACACTACAAAAATATATGGTGCTATATCGATGTGTACAACTAACAAGCTACACTGTTAATATAATCGCATTACAAAGTTAATTGCCAAATACGATGCAATGTCAATGGGTACAATCTAAACCTTTCCCTTTTTTTTTTTTTTTTTTTTTTTTTTTTTTTTAGGTAAAAGTTAGAAGTATTGTTGATAAAACCCGACACATATACAATCTAAACTTGATTACAAGCTCTTGTGTTCATATAATGACATTACAAAGTATTTTTTTATCTATCTATAGTTGGGAATTGGAGGATTTTTTCTCTAAATATCTTAATTGAAAATAGGCAAAAATACACTTTTGATCTCTACATTTTGGGCCAATTATCGTTTTGATCCCTAAATTAATTTTGCTCTAAGGTCAGTCCCTGAAATCTGAAAGTCGATTTTATTTTAGTTCTTGCCATCAATCCAGCAACAAAAAATGCATACATGGCAGACAGAATGCTCTGTTGGCAACCATTGCAATTAAAAAATAAATAATTGATCCTATGTGTTATTAGCCACACATCCACATCATATCCACATCAGCAAAAAAAATCATTTAGCATTTAAATAATGCCATGTCATCATTTTACTTTTTTTTTTTAAAGCCAAAAAACAATAATTAGTTTTTAAAAAAGGCTAAAATTAGTTTTAATTTTAATTTTTTAACCTCATCAAATTAAAACAAAAATCGTATACTCTCTCTAATCTCAAACTCTCTCTCTCTTCACCCTCCAAGGATGGAAACTCTCTCTAATCTCAAAGTCTCTCTCTTCACCATAGCTCCATGGCCAAAGCTCACAAGCTTGGTCTTCTTATCCACCACGTGTCGCTGCTATCATGGTAGTGTGGGACCCAGTAGTCAGCCTCTCCGTCGTTGATGTGCAAGCGACGGAGATATGAAGTGATGAATGGTTCTTGATGGGCTTTGAGAAGCAGGTGGAGTCAACCTTTAGGGAAGCGAAATGGGAATTTGCTTTTGCATTTAGCATTATTTTGTAAACATTTTAATTAGTTGTCAATTTTGCAAAAACTATTTAACAAATTAGCATCTCGAGACTTTAAAACCCAAGTTTAATGTAGAACTCAAGTCCTAACACTCGATTTGCAAGGGATGATATGCTAATGTGGGCAAAATATCCACCTCAAACTCAAGTCTTTAGACTCGAGTTCCTACACAATAGGCTCAAGTTCCTCTTTTTTCTTCTTCTTTGGCATTTTCCATCACATGTCTTCTTCATCTCCAGATCTTCTTCTTCTTCGGCGTTCTACATTACTTGCATTCTCCTTCTTCAGATCCAATTTTCTTCTCTAGGTCGTCTTCTTCTTATTATTTTGATTTGGATCTTTTTTTCCTCTTCTTCTTCTCCTTTTCTCCATCTCCTTCTTAAAATCTGTTTCTATGGAATTCGAGTCTCTCCAACTCAATTTCCATGTGGCTAAATTGTTCCACGCTAGTAGTAAAACACGAGTTTGAAAGCCTTGATTCTTGTCATTGAACTCAAGCTTTTCAAACTCGAGATGCTAGTTTACAGCATTATTTCAAAATTGTGCTTATTTATTATATTGGGTGTGTTTGGATTGAACTTATTATTGCTAAAACTGAAAACTGAAAATACTATAGCAAAATAATTTTTAAATGTGTGAATAGTACCGTGGGACCTATTTTTAATATTTTTTATTACATAAACAGTGCATAAACAGTGCACGCACTGTTCATGCACAGATTTTTTGTCTCCCAAAAGTCAAAAAATGCGGCCCAAAAAAAAAAAAAAAAAAGAGGAGGAAAACGCGTTTGCTGAAACGCAAACGCGGAATCCAAACCCCCTCATTGTTTCCCATTGTTTTGCTAGCCTGCAAATTACAGCAGCGAAATGGGCTGAAGAGAAAGAAGTTGACATTTCTGGACATTTGGGGTTTAGGGTTTGCTGGAGATTTAGTTTTGGTGTTTGCTAGGTATTTCACATTTTGAAATTTCTTTCTGTTTTGTAAGTTGTTAACTTGTTGTGGTATTTGAAGTTTCTTTGATTATGGTTTGGTTTAGGAGTGGATGAGTTGGGTGCTTTGCTGGGTTTCTATTCTTTAATGGTTTGGTTTAGGACTAGTTTCGTTGATGTGGTAATGGATGATTGGATTCGGTGGTGGTGCTTTGCTAGTTGTTGGATTTCTATTCTTTTTCTTGGGTTTGATGTTCATGTTCTTTGATTCAGTGGTAATAATTTGGGGGTTTTTCTTTTTTTTTCCTGTGGGTTTTTTTTTGTTTATTTGCCAAGAAAATTTATGGGTTTGAAGGCTAAGGTTTCCTTTGCTGGAGATATGGGTTTGGGTTTAGTTGAGATCTAGGTTTGGGTTTGTTTCTTTGCTAGGTATCCTTGGCTCTTGTTCTGGGTTTGAATGTGAGAACGTGAAGTTTGATTCTGGGTTTGCTCGTGTTCTGGTTTCGACCTGCGCTATTGATTTCTTTAATTTATTTCTTGATTTCCTGGATTTGATTGAGATTAGATTTGGTTGCTAGATTTGGATTTGGGGTTTGCAAGAGATTAGTTTGGTTGTTGGATTTATTTCTTGGATTTGGGAAGAACATGAAGAACAAGTTCTTATGTTCTTGTGGAAAAAATAATAATAATAACTAGATTTAAAGTTTGTTTTTTAATTCATTTTTTTTTTAATTTAGTTTAAATTTTCTAAGCTGGATTTTTTATTAATTTAAATGCTAATGTGACATTTAAAAATGCTAAATATAATTTTTTATTATTATTTTATTAATCACGCCAGCATATAACATGCCAAAATGAAAATTCGCTCAAAATGTAGGAATCAAAAGTATATTTTTGCCTTTAAAATACTACGGGTACATTTGGTACGCTGAATGGGAATCACGACATGAATTCTAATATTTATTACTATGAATAAAATTTGTTGTAATGTAATAACTAAATATATCATAAGTTTAGTTGTGAGTTATAACATTAGAATAAAACTTAAGGTTTATTTTAGGAAATATCTTACTTATATAATTATATCTGCTTAAAAAATTTTATTTTTTAAATTAAGAGAGATATATTTTAATTTTAATTTTTATAATTGTTAGATGTATATGAAAAGTTTGTTTATTTGAAAATATATTAAGTTTTGAAACTATTGCACTTACTATGGAATAACTAATACAACCCTTTTAAAGATAAATAGTTATTCTTCATTTTGAAGAATAGCTATTTATAAGGAATGACTCTTTTTTGCAATAAAAATATAACCAAATTAAAAAATAGCTAAACCATAAAAATAATTATTATATTATAGTACTTATTATAGTTTACCAAATATAAGAAGTGCTAATAAAGTAAGCAACAAGACTCTTGGTAATGACACTGCAGAGTTATTTGCCACTTTTATGCATTTGCTTTTATAAAATGTTTATTTCCTACTTAAATGATTTCTTATATAAAACAAGGTATAATTCAAAAAATTTATACAATGTGAATTCTTTTTTAGGAATACTTTTATACAATGTAGAGCGAAAGTACATTGGCCTGACAAATATGCCGCTTGTTAAAAACAAGTCAAATCTATCTTATTAAAAGAGAAGGTTTATTATCATTATTTTTTAATAATAGTAAAGGGAGAAATAATTTCTTAGTTGAAACTTGAAAATATCAAAAAGTGTCAATCCACTTAGTTAAAAAACCTGAGTTATAAGACCCTTAGCTAAAGAGAAGTTGGCTCCTAAAAAAAAAAAAAAAAGGTAAATTGCAGGATTCTATTGAAGTGGACCTTTTCAACATTTAGCAGAATTAATGCCAAAACCATATATAGTTGGATGTTAATCATTTTTTTTTTTTCCCTTTATTCTCCTATCTCCTCTCTTCTTATCTATCTCCTTCTATTTCATGGAAAATTATTATGTACTCTTGAAGTATTATAAATGCATACTTCCTCATCTCACATGAATGGTGGGTTCTACTAATTAAATTCATAGTGAAACTCACCATTCATGTGAGAGGAGAAAGTACACATTTATTATACTTTGAGAGTACATAATAATTTTCCCTATTTCATTGCCAAAAAAGGGGTCAAACATAAATCAAGTAGTAATGTTTCTTTTGCTTTGTGTCACATTTATAGTTCGCACTAATTACTTCCTTTTTTACAATCTACCTATTGCCAATATATATATATATATATATATATATATATGTATGTATGTATCACTTTCTCCTTTGCTTTTCTCTTTTCTTCTCTCCATCATCTCCCTCCACTTTCAAAAAAGGCCTAAACATGAGCCCACCATATAGCTTCTGAAGATTTTGAAAATTGTTTAGACAAACTGATCAATAAGGAATAAGAAAGAGAGTTGGAAATTGTTAAATTTTATCAAGATCAATTAACCTAAGAACTTAAATTTGATAGGATATGATAAGTATAATCACTTAACCAAAATTTTAATAGAAATAAAAATATGTATAACTAAAAAAAAAAAGGCTTATAGAAGCATGGATCATTGCAGACTTCACAGATTTTTTTTTTTTTGGTGCTAATTAAGTAATTTACAGTTTTTTTTTAATTAGTAGGCTATACATCTATGATAGAACGACGACAAATCGGACAAGTAAGCTTAGTCTTCAACCAGTGATCAATGCAATATGAATGAAAAATGTGATCGCAAACTGGGAAACTTGACATGAGTCACCAACGACAAAAACCTCCAAGCATATTGCACAATCAGTAACAGTTGATGATGATGATGAGCTTATATGATGGCTTCCATATTTTACCAATGGTGGCAATTTCTCTGAGGCCCTCAGCCTTTCTTCTCGTTTTCTGTCTATGTCACACGTAAGTCTCTCTAATATTCCAGACACCCATACATTGTGTCGGTCTATAGCTTGATAAAATGGAGATTGATGAGGCTGACTTGAACCAGTATTATCTGGCTGACGATGAATTCCTTGTCCCTCCTCAAGATCATGATTACGGTTTATGAAAATAATGGCACTGACAAATATATAAAGGGCAATGAAGAACAGCGTCACGATAATACAGACAAGGACGGAGTTTGGGAGATCTATTATGACAGTATACTGAAAAAAAGGAGCAGCAGAAGCAGCTAGAGTTGATGAGGATTGAGGAATGCGATCCATACATGGGAAATAATTATAATTGTGTAAGAGCAAAAGGATCGCCACGTTGTATGTTTGTCTGTGATTTGGCAAACACCATTGTGGGATGTTGTATAAGAACAACGTTGATTATTAGTACGTACTAGTCGAGATTAATTAAGAAACTGTTTTGAATCCAAAACTGCCTATATAGGCTGTGGACTCCAATTATGGGCATTTATGCTTTAGAAAATTCCTAACAATATGGAATATATTTGTCAAGGGCAGCGGGCAGATTTGAATGGACTTTGTCAAACAACCATCAATCCTAAAATCTTTTTTCTTTTTTATTTAAAATAAAATTATATTTTAACATAATCTAAGTGTATATATGTGAAGCTCATTTCTAAACAAAGTGTAATGTGAATTTAGATGAGCTTAGTAGAAAATTTTCATTTTTTGTTAGTATCATGCCCCAGTTGAAAAGAATTTCCAGAGTTGATCAGTTTGTCCTTATTGATATAGTAACAGTTTGTCCACAGATTAGCTGAAAATCCAGAGTCGATCAGTTGATCCAACACTAAAGTTAGCTGAAAATCCACGAATTACAAGAATTTCCAGAGTTGCTAACATTTAATAATACGATCTTGAATTCTTCTTACACATCATCCAAACAAGAGTACTGTCTATTACTGTTCCTTAGGATCTAAAATAAAGAGAGACAATGATTGAACTTGACAATTGAGTAAATAATTAATGACCTTAAGGTCCTTAACTATTTGGATCAACCATAAAAAAAAAAAAAAAATATATATATATATATATATATAGAGAGAGAGAGAGAGAGAGGTTTACCAAAAGAGAGAGAGAGAGAGAGAGAAATATATAAATAAATAATTGTTCACATTAAACGAGTTTCATAACCCCAGAATAAATATAATAAAATATTTATGGGATTTTAAAATTAAATATTTAAAATATTAATTATAATATGTACTTGTGACTATGGTCACATTATATCTCAATAACTAGGCTTAAAAACCATACATAGTTAATTTGCAAGGTTCAAAGTCTTGTCATACTGTAACCATTCAATTCCCAAAAAGGCGTATAATCAATTTTGTTTTAGTCAGTAGTCACATCTAAAATCACATAGTTTCGAAACTAAATAAACTCTTGTTTGCTTTATCAAAATAAATAAATAAATAAACTCTTGCTTGAGTAGATGCGTCAAAAAGTGACGAAGGTAGAAGGAATTAGAACTTTATCTGTCTGCCTGCTTCACAATAATTCATTGTGAAATAACTTATTTAGCTTTTTAATAAAAGATTTTTAATGAAAATTGACGGGAATGACAAATCTGTCTAACATAGACGACCCTATAAAGACGGACGAGTATACCTTTAGGCCTGACGGAGTAATCGTTCACACTAATAACGAAGACATCCAAGCCATTCAATGCAGTCAATCAAGCCTAAAACGGTTACAAGATCCATTTCGTGGACCGTTGGAACACATTGATGCCATATTAAACAGCGCCAAAACGTTTCAAAGAGGAACATTAAGACCTCCATAACTACTCTAACGGTCACAAGCCATGAAGGCATATATAAAGCTCCTACATCGCCAAGAATGAGATAGAAAACACATCGAAAGACTTATTTTTGCTATATCAATTTATTTTGTTCATTATCGTTTAGCACCATATATTAACTTTGGCATCGGAGCTGTTGTGGCAGGCACCACACCGGTGACCACTTGTCAAGGCCGAAGGATTCGTCCATCTGAGACTCTTGACTGATGAATTTATACTTCATCAGTTTGGTGCCATCTGTGAGAACAACGTTTCCGTGTTCCGACTCGAGAAAGTAGTTCCCAACCAACTATTATTTTCAGATGGAATCCAATCAAGATTCCGCAGCCTTAGCCCAACAGGTTCAAACTCTCACAGCTGCTGTCGAAGAGCTTACCAAGCAAAATCAGGAAATGAAACTACAACTCCAACAGGAGGAGAACCGATCCAAAAACAACATGGAGGACGAGGGAAATAGCCACAGGAGAAGTGGTCATCCAAGGACTACTACTCCAGTAGACCAGAATTCAGATCTTCTCTAGGAAATGAGGAAGGAGATGGACGAATTGAAAAATGCCATCAGGGAGAAGACAGACCAGAGCGTGGGCAGATTGGTAAGGGCAACAGACTCACCTTTCACAATCGCGGTCTTGGGATGCCCAGTACCGTCGAAGTTTAGGCTGCCACAACTGGAACCGTTTGACGGACTCAAGGACCCACAAGATCACCTCAACACCTTCAGAACAACTCTAGGGCTCCAGCAGCCCCTCGACGAGATAATGTGTCATTCCTTTCCTACTACCTTTAAAGGAGCTGCGAGGGAATGGTTCACCAAGCTGCCGACGTCATCCATTGACAACTTTGTCCAACTGAGTAATGCCTTCTTACGGCACTTCATTGGGGGACAGCATCCCAAGAGGCCAGTAGATTATTTGCTTACTATCAGGCAAGGAGAAAAAGAAACCCTATGATCGTATGTTAAGCACTTCACTAGGGAGACTCTAGAGGTGGACGAAGCAAATGACAAGGTGCAGCTGACGACTTTCAAAGCAGGTCTAAAGTCCAGGGATCTCGTGGCTTCACTCGCGAAAAATCCTCCAAAGACGATGGCAGAAATGCTCATAAAAGCACAGAAGTACATGAATGCTGAAGACGCATTAAGCCATAAAGGATATAGAAAAGCCAGGAGACAAAGGAAGGAAGGAAGACGAACGTAGGGGACATAAAAGGGAGCGCCCAGATTGTCGAAATAATGACAACATCAGAAGGAGAGATGATAAAAATCCAAGGACGGTAAAACTAACTCCTCTTGTTATGCCTGTTGACAAAATCTTAACGCAGATTAAGGATGAACACTACCTTAAATGGCCGCGGCCATTGCATTCGTCTCCTAATGTCTGCGATAAGAATAAGTACTGCCGATTTCACAAGGATCATGGCCACTACATAGAAGACTGTCGGGACTTAAAGGAACAGATAGATGAGTTAATACGAAAGGGGAAATTGCAGAAGTTTGTAAAGAAAGGAGAGTACAATAAATTTCAAGACAGAAATAAGAACCAACAAGAGTCCTCGTCTAGGGGCGATACCCGTCAATTCCAACCTCCTCAAAACATGATTGGGGAGATACAGACGATCATAGGGGGACCCACCACCGGGAGATCCTTCAAGTCCCTCAGGAAAGCCCATCAAAGGCAAGTGAACAGTGTCTACATGATACCTCTGTCCAAGCAACGACGGATGGATCAAGATATGTATTTCAATGAACCAGATGCCAGAGAAGTGAAGCAGCCTCACAATGATCCGTTAGTCATAATGCTTACCATAGAAGGGTTCAACACTAAAAGGATCCTCGTAGACAACGGTAGCTCAAGAGATATCATCTACCTCCTAGCATTTCAACAGCTCAAGTTAGATCCAAAGAAACTGTGTCCATTTGACACCCCTCTCGTCAGTTTCAGTGGAGACAGAATATATCCCAAGGGCATCATAACATTGATAGTAACGGTGGGGGCCTACCCGAAGCAATTGACTCGCTAAATAGACTTCTTGGCGGTAGACTACCCCTCGTCTTACAATGTGATTATTGGAAGATCCATGCTTAACAAATGGAAGGCAGCCACGTCCACCTACTGCCTGAAGGTGAAGTTCCCAATGGACAACAGGGTTGGAGAAGTAAAAGGCGATCAGGTCTTAGCCAGAGAATGCTACCAAGCTGTCTGGGCTGCAAAAGAAAACCACACTTAGACAATTGAAGAGAAAGAAGAAGACAAAATAGAAGCCTTGGAAACAGTGAAGCTGGACGAAGAAGAAGACACCAAAACGACGAGGATAGGGACAATGCTAAGCCCCGAGATGAAGTCGAGGCTAGTCCAGTTCCTTAAAGAGAACCAAGATATTTTCGCATGGAGCCATGAGGACATGCCCGGTATATCCACAGAAGTAATCTAGCACAAGCTGGACGTGGATCCAGATAAGAAACCCGTCAAGCAGAAGAGAAGGGTATTTGCTCCAGAACGAGATCAAGCTATCACAGACGAGGTAAATAAATTGTTGAAGGTAAGATTCATCCGAGAGGTCTACTATCTTGATTGGCTCGCAAACGTTGTCCTCGTTAAAAAAGCGAATGGGAAGTGGAGAATGTGTGTGGACTTCACAGACTTGAATAAAGCGTACCCAAAGGATAGTGTCCCTCTACTGAGGATTGACCAGCTTGTGGACTGTATTGCCAGGCATAAGTTGTTGACATTCATAGATGCCTTCTCGGGATACAACTAGATAAAAATGGCTAACGAAGATTAAGAGAGGACTGCTTTCATCACAAGCCAGGGGCTGTATTGCTATAAGGTAATGCCCTTTAGATTGAAAAATGCAAGTGCTACATATCAGAGATTGGTGAACAGAATGTTCAACAAGCAGATAGGTAGGAATATGGAAGTATACGTGGATGACATGCTCGTCAAAAGCAAAGAAGAACTTGCCCACCTGGACGACCTCAAGGAGACATTTGCTACCCTCAAGTAATACCAAATGAAACTGAATCCTAGTAAGTGTGTTTTTGGTGTAGCTTCAGGAAAATTCCTGGGATTCATGGTGTCCCAAAGAGGAATAAAGGCAAACCCGGAGAAGGTGCAAGCCATAATCAACATGGAATCACCCAAGACCGTCAAGGAAGTCCAAAAGCTTACTGGAAGGATTGCAGCCCTTAATAGGTTCGTCTCTAGGGCTATGGACAAATGCCTGCCCTTCTTTAAAACCTTAAAACAAGCCTTTGCTTGGACAAATGAATGCGAAGTAGCCTTCTAGGAGCTCAAACGCTACTTGAGTAATCCACCCCTTCTAAGCCCATCTAAAGAAGGTGAGAACTTATATCTGTATTTAGCGGTATCAGATACGGCTATCAGTGGAGCCCTGATCCGAGAAGAAGGCAAGAAGCAGCTTCCAGTTTATTACGTTAGCCAAGCCTTCCAGGGGGCTAAGTCTAGGTATCCAAAGATTGAGAAGATTGCATTTGTGTTGATTGTGGCCTCCCGGAAACTAAGACAATATTTCCAAGCAAATCCCATCCTAGTGATGACAGACCAACCAATTAAAAAGTCCATGAAGAAGCCTGAAGCAACAGGAAGAATGGTCCAATGGACAATTGAACTTAGCCAATTTAACATCGAGTACCATCCCAGGATGGCCATTAAGGCACAAGCCTTGGTGGATTTCATCGCCGAGTTAACTTCCCCAAATGAGGATAAGCACGCCAACAAGGCTGAAAGAAGGACGATACAAACTGACGGTTCGTCAGCTCGAAATTAGGGGGGAGTGGGGGTCGTCATAGTCACCCCAGAAGGAGAAGTACTGAAGTACGAAGTTCAGCTAAAATTCTCGGCCACCAACAACGAGGCAGAATATGAAGGGATTTTAACGGGATTAAGACTCGGAAAAGTGCTTGGGGCTAAGAACCTATTAGTCCAAAATGATTCAAAACTGGTAATTAGGCAGATCCAGGGAGAATATGTAGCAAAGGAAGAAAGAATGCAGAAATATCTCAAGCTGACGAAGCGTTTAACTCAGGAGTTCGATGGAGTGGAGTTTGTACAGATACCGAGGAGCCAGAACATAGAGGCAGACGAAGTCTCGAAGATAGCCTCGTCAGAAGATGGATCGACGAACGTGGACCTAAGGATGGAAATCCAGAAGTACCCCAGCATTGAAGAAGTTCCAATGTTCTCAATCCAGAATACAGACAGCTGGATGACGCCCATCATATCCTTTCTCCAGGACGGACATCTCCCTCCAAATACAAACGAGGCTAGAAAGATTAAAAAGAGGGCAGCCAGATTTACAATTCTCAACGACACCCTCTACAAGAGAGGCTTCTCCATGCCCTACTTGAATTGTGTAAGTGAAGAAGAGGCTAAGTACATCCTGGAAGAGATACACGAAGGGATCTATGGGGACCATGTTAGCCCTAGATCCTTGGTAAGCAAAGTTCTTCGAACAGGTTACTTCTGGCCTACTATGCAGGTGGACGCAACTCAGCTCGTCAAGAGATGTGACAAATGCCAATGGTTCAAGAATATCCAACGACTTCCAGTAGAAAGACTGATGACGATAACGTCCCCATGGCCATTTGCACAATGGGGAATCGACATCGTTGGCCCATTACCCCTAGGCAAAGTTCAGGTAAAATTCTTGCTAGTTGCTATTGATTATCTCATGAAATGGGTTGAAGCAAAGCCACTGGCGACCATCACCGAAGCAAAAATCCGAAGCTTCGTGTGGAAGAATATAATTTGCAGGTTCAGGATCCTAATGACGATCATATCAGATAATGGATGACAATTCGATTGCCAAGGCTTCAAAGATTTCTGCTCAGGACTGGGAATCAAGAACCAGTTCTCATCGCCAGGACATCTACAGGCAAACGGACATATAGAGGTAACGAACCGTACACTACTCAAGATCATAAAAACTAAGCTGGACGACGCGAAGGGCGCCTGGCCAGAAGAATTGCCCAGTGTCTTGTGGGCCTACAGAACAACAGCAAGAACCTCAACAGGAGAAACCCCCTTCAGGCTTACCTACGGGACTGAAGCAGTGATCCCGGTCGAAGTAGGAGTAACCAGCACTAGGCGAGAAATGTTCAACGAGGAAGCCAATAATGATCGACTACAATTCAACCTGGACTAGCTAGATGAAGTAAGAGACAAAGCTCGCAGCAGAGTGACGGAATATCAAAAAAAGATGACGGACTATCACAACAGAAGGGTGAAACTCAGACGACTCAGCATTGGCGACCTTGTCTTGCGAAAAGTAACCCCGGTGACCAACGATCCTACTCAAGGGAAGCTCGGCCCTACATGGGAAGGACCTTACTGAGTCGTCCATTACTCCAGGCAAGGTAGCTACCACCTAGAAACGCTGGACAGACAAAGACTCCCGAGGCCATGGAACATTGAACACTTGAAAAAATACCATCAATAGAAGTAACGTTTAAATGTATTCATTATTGAAATCAATAAAGATGTTATCCAGCTAATGTTTCTCTGTGAGCAGGTCTATTCAATCATAAGTCACAAGTAAAGCCAAAAATGGCTAAGTAACAAGATTTCACCTTAACGGATGTAAGTTACTAATGACTACAAAAAGGGTACAAGAAAAGCCAAAAATGGTTAAGTAACAAGATTCCGCTTTGACGGGTGTGAGTTACTGACAACTACAAAATCCCTAAAGGGTGTAAGTCACAAAAAGCCAGAAATGACTAAGTAACAAGATTCCGCCTTGACAGATGTAAGTTACTGACGACTATAAAATCCCCAAAATGGGTATAAGTCACAAAAAGCTAGAAAAGGCTAAGTACTGACGAATATAAAGTAACGCAAGGGTACTAGTGCACAACATAGGCAACCACGTCCCCAACATATCTCAAACTAAAGAGTACACGATCACAAATGCAAGTAAGTGCGGGGAAGTAAATTCAATTAAATTAAAGCCTAATTGGCGAACCATTACTTGTCTTTTTACAAATAGAAGCCCATAAACACTGGGCTAAAAATATTGTTTCCAGAATAGATAGAAAATAAAATTATACTAAAATTAGAATTACATAACTGCCCAAAACACAAAAGGGCATCCTAAAAAGAAATTTTTTTTTGCTAAGTACCAAACTCAGGCAGCACCATCGTCAGCAGCGGCATCGTCAACATGAGTATCGTCAGCTGGAGCAACGTTAACAGGAGCGTCAACAGGGGCTTCAGGCTCAGTAGCAGAAGATTGAGCAGCCTCGTCTGCAGCCATCTCTTGATCCACCTCCTATAGGTCCAGCCTCTCCATGTTCACTCCAGAAGGTTGCTTTAATAGGTATCTCCTCAGGCGCTCGAAACCTTTGAAGTACCAACTGACGAGCAAGGTGTTATACTCATCAGTGGTCTGAAAGGCTTCAACAGACCTGGCAGCTATGGTCTTAAGGCTTTTTCGAGCTCCAATAAGCTGCTCGTCCTTCTCCGAGACCAATTGGCGTTCAACCTTAAGGTTGTCGATCAGCTTCTTCACCCGCTCCTTCAAGGCATTGGCCTCACCCATGGAGGCAATAAGATCCTTCTTCAGCAACAAGTTCTCCACCTCCAAGACTTCCATCCTAGATGCCATGGAAGCCACCCTAGCCTCCTGAGTAAAATACTCAGAAGAAAGGTACAAGCTCTCCCCTAGCACCTAAGAAGGAGATAAAAGATGTTAAAAAAAAAAAAAAAAAAAAATTCCGAGACAAAGTACCTGGACAAGCTTGTGAACATAACGAGCTGCAATCTCATTAAAAGGGATGCCAGATAAAGCCTTCAGGTCCGCAGTCGTCACTACCTCATGAGCCTTGTCTACAGCCATCTTCTCGTCATTCCAAAGGGTAGACAAGCGAGAAACAGGTTTTTTCGTCTCCTTCTCAGATAACCGCGGCCTTTTGGAGACAGGGGTACCTCCTATTTCCTCCACGAACATAGTTGGAGATGCTGTCCTCGTCGTCTCACCCACGGAGACAATGGGATGGACGGAGGGGGTCAACGTGGCAGCACCTCCCTTCCCGGTGACGCGCACGGTCTTCTTTCCCAAGTTTGACAAGGGCTCATCTTTCTTTGATCACATCTTCACGAAAAGATCTTTGTTGAATTTGGTCGTCATTTATGCTAGAAAGGAATACTTGTTAAAAAAAAAAAAAAAAACTCTCCAGCAGGTGTATCACTTACTCTTTTTTCCTTTGATATTAATGTTCCGCAAGACAAAAGAAGACGGTTCCTGGCCAAGATTGTAGAAAGCAAGAGTTCGCGGATCAACCAAATCCTCCCAGCTTTCAATCGATTTGGCGTACTCAATTGCCTGCTCTACCCGAGCCCTGTACTTGCTCTTAAGTTTAGGTCGTCTCTTCACTGCAAAAATTGAAAGAATCAAGAGGTTAGTGATGATAACAACGAGTGCAGCAAAGCTAAAAACAATATATATATATATATATATATATATATATATACTGACGCACCTAATGTCGGGGTTCCCCATCGACGAAGCAACCTTGGAATGTCACCCCAGTCCTGGTTGGAGGGGGTCTCAAAATCATCCTCGGACACAAAGAAAAATCTTGACTTCTAGTACCTGAAGGACGAAGGCAACCCTCTAACAATCCTGGTCCTCCTCTCCTAGGGTACCAACTCATAGTATCCATATTCTTTGGATTCTTTCAGACGATATAGGTGGATGAACTCACCTACTTTGATCATATCTCCGTTAGCAGCCAACCATATTTCCAGACAGCTGACCACTATCCTCCGTGAATTGGGCATCAGTTGCCCCGGAGCAATCCCAAAACGATCTAGAAGCTCCATCAAGAGAGGGTGGACAGGGAACCTAAGGCCACAAGTAAAGGAGGCCTTATAGAAGCACACCTCACCTGGAAAAAAGTGAAAAGCCCTATCTTGGTCAGTGGGCCGACGGACACGAACCCTATCTGGAAATTGAAATCTATCCTTGAATCTATTCACCGTCTCAACATCTAACCCACAGACCTCCTTAAGGGCATGAAAAGCCCTAACCACCCGAGGACTAGAGACGGTGGCATCCCTCTCCACGGGGTCACCATTAGAGGATAACCCCATCTCAAGATCGCTAGATCTAACTTCGGACATCGTCCTTTTCTGACCTTCGACCCAATCAATTGATTGCCGTATCAAAGGCAACAATTCTGCCAATACTGGTCCTAAACAACTACCCTCGAAAACGAAATTTTCAAAACCAGAAAAATCACCTAAGGAGCCCCCTAAGCATGCGAAGAGAAAAGAAACCGAGGGACAAGCAACTCTAACCTCGGAGTTACTAACCATGAAAAACCTAGAAGAAAAAAGCGCAGGAAAGAACGGTACAACTAAAAAGGAAATGCTAAAAACAAATAGAAGAAGAAAAGGAAGGAAAGGAAGAAAATCAGAAACATCACCACAGCAAAACAACAAAGAAAAAGAAGAAAAACGCAAGAAAAGAAGAATAACATACCTTGAGCAATGGCGGACCAAGCACTGCCAAACAACACAGCAATTTGGAGAAAAATAGCGGAAGAAGGCCAACAGAGGGGAGATAATGATTGGAAAGTTTCAAAAAATGAAAAGAAAAAAGTGAGAAGAGGAGGAGTTTAAAAACAGAGGCTCGAAAAACGGAAAGACCAGCGGAAAACCCAATAGTCCCACTACTTGGAGCATTAACTCAACCAGTTAACGCGTGCCACGTATACCACAACCTATGGAGCGCCGCCACTTCGCACTTAATACTATACAAAATCCCAGAAGTCATTTACAACCTTTAAACCCTTCATATTCTATGATCGTCATGACATGACGACCAAAGAATCAGGGGGTAGCTTACGGGAATGACAAATCCGTCTAACATGGATGACCCTATAAAGACGGACGAGTATACCTTCAGGCCTGATGGAGTAATCGTTCACACTAATGACAAAGACATCCAAGCCATTCAATGCAGTCAATCAAGCCTAGGACGGTTACAAGATTCATTCCGTGGACCGTTGGAACGCATTGATGCCATATTAAACAGCGCCAAAACGTTTCAAAGAGGAACATTAAGACCTCCATAACTACTCCAATGGTCACAAGCCATGAAGGCATATATAAAGCTCCTACATCGCCAAGAATGAGGTAGAAAACACATCGAAAGACTTATTTTTGCTATATCAATTTATTCTGTTCATTATCGTTTAGCACTATATATTAACTTTGGCATCGGAGTTGTTGTGGCAGGCACCACATCGGTGACCACTTGTTACGGCCGAAGGATTGTGCATCTGAGACTCTCGATTGACGAATTTATACTTCATCAAAAATATACTAAAATATACTTATACTTTAAGCATGAAAAAAAAAATGTGAAGTTTTAAAAAAGATATTCATAAAAATCAAAAGGCAAAAAACTAACTTATAAGCTGTACCTAAACTTGCAGTCTTGACTAACATAACATGCATGCTTAACGTAATATACATGCTTTAGTTGCATTGTTGCGGCATTGCTTAACGGGAACTTCCCTCGTATGATACTTTGGAAGTCTACTCCCACTCTCTCATAGAGGGATAGACCCCATGATGGATGGGGCCCACTCCTCTGTGAGAGGAGAAGGAGAATACTACCGAAATATGCGATAATAGCCCCATATGAAAATATCTCAGTTTAACAAAGAAAACAATCTAATTTATCTATTTAATTCAAACAATTGATTTTTTTTTTCACTAAAATTTTCACCAAACTTGATCCAACGTTTTTTTTTTTTTTTTTTGAAGAATGTAAATCTTTGTAAAATAAAACTAATTTAGTCAAAATCTAATTCTTCTACTTAAACAACGCAACAAAAATAATTCATACAATTAATTTCATATTAAAAGTAAAGAACTAATTCATTAAACTACAAAACATGCTTTGAGCATAAACAAAAATCACTAAGGGGAAATGTTACTTACCTATAATGGCTTTACCAAAATCACCAAAAATTCAAAATTATGGTACCTCAAGATTAACCTAATACAATGAAATACTAAATTTAATTCACTAACCCCAAGCTTTAGCAGTCAACCCAAATTTACACATACAATTTAAATTTGTCTCTTCAAAATACCTCAAATGAGAAAATACCAAAATCATGTTGCTTTTGGAATGATGGAATCACTACTTCAAAAATTTCACCTAATAATAGTACTATATGAAACTGCCCTTTAAAATGTTTCGGGACAAATAATGGAGCTAGTGAGCAATGCCTATAAGATGTACCTCCTCAAGTGCCAAATGTTTTATAAATTTCATTTCTTTCCCAACCATATGTAGTTCACGAGTAAGCGTTCTCAAGAACCATTATTTTCTAGATTAAATTTTGTTTGTTTATTTCTACAGCTCTTTTCATGAACCAAATTAGGTTCTTAGTCAATTTTTGAACTACACCTAAGATACTATACATAAGTTTTGCCCTAACCTTGGCATCTATAGTGACTATGAACAAGAGTAAAGCTAGGGAGTTTTGGGGGGGAGGGGGAACAATTAAAGAATATAATTGTTTCTTTTTTGGAAGTTTAATTTAAAACAATTAATTATGAGAATAATTACATAATTTCAAATTATGGAATTTATTATATAATTATTAGTCTCACCACAAGTGCTTTGCACATGCGTTGAGGCTTTTTTCCCCGGGGTGGGGGGGAGGGTTTAGTGTCATAATTTTTTATTCATCAAAATTTGGGGTTTACACATTTTCCTACTAATATTAAGCATTAAAGCATGACCTTGCTTTTCACAAAATTTCATTCTATTTTTGTCTCTTCTATTTCCATGTTCTTTCATTCTGGAACCTATCATCATAGACAAATAAATTGTAATAAATAAAGTAAATAATTACACTTTTTTACCTGAAATTCTATAGTTTACAATTACAAAATTACAAAAAGAATGCCAAAAAAATGAAAAAAAAAAAAAAAAAAAACTATTCACACGTATAATTCACTTATATATAACAAATAATAACTTTTAAGGAGAATTGAAAGGGGAAAAGGAGGTGGGGAGAAGAAAAGGAAAAAAAACAAAACAAAACAAAAAGGGTTAGAAAATGGTGTCATCCCTTGAACCTTTTTCATTGTCTGACTTCGATCTCATTTGGTCCTTAGTTCCTTACATCTGCCCCCATAAAACCAGATATACAACAATCAATAAATATAAATCATGTACAACAATCAAAATCATATAAGCAATTAAACATTAAAAAAGAAACAATACTAAGAGAATTAGGTTATGTTTGGTAACAATTCTGGTTTTCTGTTTTCAAAAACTTGTTTTTAGGAATATAAAGAAAAAACAATTTTGTTGTATTTTTTTAAATCAAAAACATGTTTAGTTACTTAAAATTAAACAAAAAAGTTTTTTTGAAGAAAAAAATAGAAAAATATTAAAAATGTTGTTACTAGGATTTGAACTCTAACGCTCACTCATTAAATAAAACAGATTCATTAAATTAAATGCATGTTTTCATTGACTTTTGAAAATTAGAATCTGAAAACGAACTTTTGTATGTTTTCAATTTCCTTTAAAATTGAGTTTTGAGAATAGTTTTTGTTTTCTATTTATTCTGGGTTGCCAAGCAAGTTTTTTGTCTCAAAAATAGAAAATTGGGTTTGAAAACAGAAAATAAAGGGAAAAAGCAGTTACCAAACATACCTTTACATTGTAGGAAAAGACTAATTCCTCTAAGAGAGAAAAAGAAAGGTTTGTTTCTTTATATAGATTAAACAGGAGGAAGAGATATACTTATTCATGTCTGCTTTTGGCAACTGAGTTGCCATTTAGAAGGGATAAGGAGAGGCAGAAGTGCTTACTTTTATGGTATATGGATAAGAGATTATCTTTAAATTAAAATAAATAGTTAGTTAAAAAATGGTGTATTCAAATAGTATAAACATGAGATTTTTTTTTTCATTAAAATAAAAGAAAAGGATAAACGTGAGAGATAAGAAGGGAAAGTGGTGGTTTTATTTTTTTGGATGGGAGAGGTATTTTATTAGGATAATAATAATAATAAAAACCCTAAATTTTAGGACAAATTCTTTCGGATAAATTTATAAATAGTTAGCTAAAAAAAAAAACTAACGTGAGTTGTTTATTTTTCTATTTTAAAAAATGAATAAGTTGTATTATACTCGACTAACATGTGTGTGTGTGTGTGTGAGAGGGTTGGGTTTTAATGGGTTTGGGTCATAAATGGGTCGACCTGAAAGCGACACGATAAGAAACGTGTCATAGACGCGTCAACCCGCATAACCCGTAATAGATACGTTTGACACGCCAATTTATTTATGTCAACCCAAAATGACCTACTTAACACAACCTGTTTAACTTGTATAACAAATAAATATTTATTTTATTTTAGATTTGTGAAATACCTTTTATATCCAACATATATTTTAAATTTAAAAAGAAAAGTAAGTAATTACAAAAACTTGCAAGGGATATAATTGGAAATTGGAACTTTACAAATCCTAGATCTCTAAACCCTTCAAACCCTAAATCTCTAAACCATCTTATAAATATCTAATTATTTATTTATTTATTTATTTCAGTCGTAATACTCACTCTACTATCTTATAGTCTCATACCCAATTCTCAAACTCAAATTCTCAAATTGGTTATTGCTCTCTCTCTCTCTCTCTCTCTCTCTCTCTCTCTCTCTCTCTCTCTCTCTCTCTCTCTCTCTCTCTCTCTCTCTCTCTCTCATGTGTTTAGTGAGTTTTAGAATTAAAGAAAACCGTTTTCTTGGTGTTTCAAAATTCTGTAGTATTTTTTTCTACATAATATTTTTGTTCTATAAACTTTAGTCTACTATTTGCTCAAATTCTTTCAATATTGACACTTGGCATTTGGTGAGTTCCAAGGATATTATATTTTTGTTGAACTATGTTATTTTATTTTTGTTAAACTATGTTATTTTGAATTTAGGTTGAAGTGTATGCACTTCTTTTGTTAAACTATACACCTATTTCTAGATGAATATTATATTTTTGTTGAACTATATTATTTTCAATGTGAGTTGAAGACTTGAAGTATATGTATTGCTTTTGGGATGTAAAAAAAAAAAATTATTTCTAGATAGATATTATATTTAATATTATGCAGGTTGAAATGGGTTGTGTTACATTCGTGTCAGCCCAACATGACTCGTTTATTAAGCGTGTCAAATGGGTTGGGTCAGGTCAACCTGCCTTATTAATAGGTCGGGTTAGGGTTGAGCCATTTAGTCAAATACCTCTACCTCGACATGACATGAACTCGACACGCTAACCCGAATTGACACCCCTAAGAGAGAGAGAAAGAGAGAGAAGAAAAAAAATTGTTTGAGACTATCTAAAATAAGCTATTTTATTTTTTAAGACTTGAATCTGACAAAGAAACGTGGGAAGGGAGAAACATGGATGGAAGAAACTTCCTTTTTAAATTTATTTAAAATTTACGAATTTTTAAATTAGTAATTTTACATGTTTAATCATATTTTTTAAACTTTTAAAACATATGGATTTGAAGATATTTTGGTACACTAAATGGTGAAACCAATATAGGTGAATTCTATTATTAGTAGTAAAGACGTTTAAAATTTATTACTTTTAATTTATTTATATAAAAAGCACTATTGCCAAAAAAAACAAAAAAAAAAAATTGTCGCAATAAACATGTATTGCAATATAAAAAAAATTGACACACATTGTTGCAAGTATGTGGCAATAGGTTATCGCAACAAAATTTTCTTTACAATAACATTTTGTTGCAATAAAGGATTTTTAATAATTTTTAAATTTAGGTTATTAAAAAAATTGTTGCAATAAGTTATTAAATATTACTTTTGTTGCAACCATGGTTTTGAATCCAAGACTAGACTGTATAGTCCAACTTGGTTAACTGGAAACCGTTCACTAAGACGGTTTTTTTAACATCCAAAATTGGCTAATGTAAAAAAAAGCAGCGGGTGATACAAACCTAGGTTGAACCTCTCGAACTTGAAAACCATGGGTGGTTGTATAAAATAGTAAAATATTAGTGAGCTCTAACAAAAATGTTAAGTATATTAATTTCATAGGTATATATAATTTAATTTATCTATTTTTACTAATTTTATATATTTATTTATATTTTAAATAATTATTAAATTAGTTATGATGTTATTACGGTTTGACTTTGTTCCAACCTTAATAACCTTGAACCTCTCACTTTTTCGGGATTTTATTTCTAAATAACAATAAATATTAAAAAATTTAGTTAGTTGTCACGGAGCAAAAAAATGTTGAAAAGTAGTATCTCGAGTGTCTAAAACTTGAGTTCTAAGATAAAACTCGAGTTTTTAAGTCTCGATTTGTAAGTGAATGGGTAAAATGTGGAGAAAAAATCAACATAAAAATCGAGTTTTAAAGACTCGAGTTCTATAAAACGCCGCTATAGGACTTAAAAACGTCACTATAGGGCTCCCTGATCACACTTAGAAAAAATTTTGCAGAAAAACGCCGTTATAAGGTATTAAAATGTCACTATATGGATTAAAAATGCCACTATAGGGCTTCCTGAACAGAGTTATAAAAAAATTTTGCAGGAAAACGCTGCTATAGGGCTTTAAAATGTCACTATAAGAATTAAAAACGCTACTATAGGAACTCAAGTTTCTAAAACTCGAGATCTTTATTGCATTTTTAGTCCCAAAACACTCGCAAAGCGAGTCTTTGGGACTCAAGTTTTAATATGGATCTCGAGTTTCTAAAACTCGAGATGCTATTTTTCTTAAAACTTTAAACCGTTGCCTAACTTATTACATACTTGCCCAATTCATTGTCAGTTTGCCCATTCCCCCCACTTTTTCGGTTCATTAAACGTTCCGAGTTTCAAAACCATGGTTGCAACAGGTTGATCACACCAACATGCTAGCTAATGGAAACTTTAGAGAGAGAGACAGCGAGATTTTGTTGATTATGGGAGATGATAGACTGAGAGTGGGGTTTTGAACTCTTACTTTTAAGAGACTATGAGTGGAATTTTTGGCTAACGTGGGTAGGGAAAATTGGAAAAAAAAAAATTGTGCGGGAGGGAATTAGCATTGCAATATTGCTATTGCATCAAATTATTGAAAGTTATTGCAACTATATTTACAAAAAAAAAAAATGGAGAAGAAGAAGAAGATAACACCAAAGACTAAGAGTAAATAAATCCCCATTGCCACTAAAGTTTCCTTTTGTTTCAATAGAGGTTTCCTTGTTGTAGTGAGTCATCTTGATCCATAACCTTAACATAGAGGGATCAACTTCTATCATCATTTCACCCATTTTTTTACTAGCATTCATGGCATGATGAGTCATTGTCTTTGCATCCATAGGTTAGACACTGTGGATTGTGATATTTATGGTACACCTTATTGTTCCCGAGCAAGATACATGTAAATCAAATGGTGTGTGTGCGTGTGTGATGAGACTCCTCTTTTTTGGGTTTAGTGTCATAATTTTCTATTCATAAACAAAATTTCTAAAACACCTTTCATATGGTTCACACATCACAAAAGGTCATATAATTACCAATTCATAATATATGTAGTCGAGAAAGTACAATACATAATATAATTCAATTGAGAAAGCAGTATATAAATTTTGTTCAAAGGCTTATCAAATTTGATAGTAAAACGCCTAACCATTGAGAAAAATTTAGTATATGAAGCAGAGAGTGAGAAAGAAGATAATGTTGAATAGAAATAGGATGAAAGATTGAAGAAGAATATAAAGGAATATTTTCGAGAAGAGATATTTTGGGTTTGCAGTTTGAGGGATTTAATGTTATTATAATTTTTCTTTATGCATTCCACAACGCTGGGAAGGGGATAGAGGAACAAATGAAAGGGGATTTGTTTTTTTCAAGAAGTTGCAATTGGTTTTAGTGTGGATTTTTTATTTTACTTTTTTGATGTCGTGGGGTTTTTTTTTTTTTTTTTAATAGGAATGTGTGGGTTTTTTTTTTTAATAGAAGGTAGGGGAAGTGCAAACAAATCTTGTTTGTGCAAGTGGAATGAGAGTTTTTTTTTTTTAGAAACATGTGAGAAGTCTATATCTATCTAGAACTCTATTAGGAAGTTATACGAAGATTTATCAAGTTTTTTTTTTTTTTTTTCTGAATTTTTTTGAATTACTTGGTTTACGATGTTTTTTTTTTTTTTTTTTTTTTTTTTTTTAAGAAATAGGTGAAAAGTTTGTATCTCTCTAGGACTCTAGTGGGAAATTATTGGGATATTTATCCGTTAGTTTTTTAATTTGTTTTTTTAATCATGTACATGTGTGGAGGATTGTTGTTTTTAATTTTTGTTGATTTACGATTTTACCCTCATTTTTTTGTGTTTTAGGAATAAGGATACTAAAAATGGTAATAACAAATTTTCTAAATCCATATATAGAGAATAAAGAATTTAAGCCTTTAATCCTTGTAAGGTTGAATTTATTCAATTATATGTTGGCTTTATTTCATGCCAAATTTGCTTGTAATTTAGCAATTAGATACCCTGTATTTAGGTGGGATTTATGTTAAGGTAGTATGTGAGAGAGTGTGAAGAAAACTCAAGATATGTGCAATTCAAAAGAGTCTCGTGACTAGCAAGTTGTCAGAATGGCACACGTGTGAAGCATGTAGGGGAGCTAAAGGGTCACGATAACTGGAGCATTACAGGAGAAAACTTCCAATCTAGTCAGGCAGTTAGTTGGCAACTCAGACTCGCAACTCATTCCAGTCACAAGGTTAAGTTGCCAGAATACCCTGTTTGATGAAAACTGACTTTTCGCATTCCTCATGCATACTACTATAAATACCCTTATACCCACGAAATGTAAAGAGCTTCTAGAAAGAAATTTGAGAGAAAAAGCCTAGAGAAAAACAAGATTGACTCATCCACAATTTTTATCATTTGATTCTCCAAATTCCTCTACTCTTACCCTCTCCATTGACATATCCTTGAAAGGTACATTTGCCAAAATCCTCATCTCACTATACCCATAAAAGTGAAAAGGTGTTTTGGTGCTTGGGAAGCAGTTGAAAGCAAGGAAGTCAATTATGTACCGTACTGGCCGGTATATACCGTATCGGCCAGTAAACCGATACAAAATACCCCCTTATTTCGTACTGGAAAAAATACCAACCATACCTGCAAATATCAGTCATTTCGGGCGGAAAGTAAAAACTGACCAGTACGAAAAGCTTCTTAAAAAAAAAAATAAATAAAAAATAAAAAAACCAAATGGCTCATGTCGCCATCAGGCTCAGCACCACTTTGTTGGTCGTCGTTTACATTTAGCTGGTTTTCCCTTCGTCTTCCTCATTTAGCTTCGTCTGCACACTTTCCTTCTTCTTTTTTTTTTGCTTTTTCTTTTCTCTTCTTCTTATCTGTTGTTTAGACTACAGCTGCACCGTCCCCTTGGTCCTTTTGTTCTGTGTGGTTCTTGTAGTCTTATTTTGTGTGTATTGACACCACACGTGTAGACATAGATATTTGAGTTGATGAGTATCAGGCATTGGTAGCAAATCAAAGGACCTATTAGCTAGAATTTTAAGTTGTATTTTATTGGTTTATGTGTTGTCTACGGGCTCAGGCCTACTAGCTAGAATTTTGAATTGTATTTTATTGGTTTATGTCTTGTCCATGGTTGATCAGTCTAGTATAGCCCATAGACCCTATTATACTTATATTACCTTTCCTTTAATAAAATGATTCTACCTTTTTGATATCAAAAAAAAAAAATTTTGAGATTTCAATAACACTTTCTATTTCAAATTTTCAACTATTGTCACTCACTAATTTTATATTTTTATTAATTAATAGGTTGATATGTGGGCTAGGGATAAACAATAAGTGAAATATTATATGCTTATAAATTTAAATTTAAGTGCTCATAATAAATTATTATTATGTGAACTTTAACTACAAAACATATAAATATAAATATATACTCCAGAATAGAGATTTTGTGTGTGTGTGTGTATTCAATATATAAAATAGCGGTAAACTCGAATCGGTACACCAGTATTGACCAGTACTTGAAATATATCGTACCGGTGGCCAAACTGATACAGCCTCCAGTACGGTATTGACTTCCTTGGTTCAGAGAGGACCAATTCATTTGGTTGATGCAATGGGCTTATCGCGGTTTCTAGTAAACTAGAGAAGACAAAGTTCAGCGTAACCTTGTTGGAGCAAGAAGCTTGGAGGGATTAGGTGCATTGTGTAGATTAGGTTTGGAGAGTCTTTTGCTATTCATGTATCCCAATTTCATTCTCTAGTGGATTATTGACCGCTTGGAAGGCGATAAAGAGGTTTTTCACTGAGCACTTCGGTTTTCTCTTTGATAACACCTCATCATGTTAACTTTGTGTTTGCATCTCTCTTTCCTTTCTTTCTTTCTTTTTTTTTCCCCTTTTTTTTCTTTTTTGATAAGAAGATAGAACTTTTATTTAAACAAGAGAAACAATGACAAAATCTTGGATGAGGGCTTGTACAATACAAGAAGGAGGCTCCCTAATCCAAACACATGAGTCCTCTAAGCTAAGTGCAAACTTTGCTAAAAGATGGGTAGGTCGATTACCTTGCCTCTAGACATGAGAAACATTAATCAAATGAAACTCCGAGCTGATTAGCTGCACACCAAGGCACAAAGAATCAACAGATGAAGGGAGGACAGACTGACCACAGAGAGCACGTACCATCACCAAAGAGTCTCCTTCCAAAACCACATTTTCAAGACCCAAATCCCATGCTAGTTGAAGGCCAGCTTCAAAAGCTTTTGCCTCAGCTTCAAGTGGGCCCAAAAGAACATGAACATGTTTGCCCATAGCTGCCACAATACGCCCAGCATCATCCCTTATCACAACTCCAATTCCCATGGAGCATCTGGGCTTGGATAAGGCGCCATCCACGTTAATCTTAAGCACAGACAATGGTGGTGAGGTCCAGGTGACCGAAACGGACTCCAGTATGACTGTTATAGAATCCGTTGCTACTGCATAATCTATCAGGTAATGAGAAGCCCATTGAACAAGTGCTTTCGAAGTTTTCCTAGAACCCTCATGTCAGACCGAGTTATGGTTATTCCACAACGACCAGGCTATCGTGACCACCAAAGCCACCTTCTCCTCATCAAATGCTTCTATCATCAACAAGAACCATAACAGATCAAAAAAGGAATGGAACTGGCCCGACCTAAGTGAACTAGGAAGCTTCGAACAGCTCCAGACCAACTGTGCTCTAAGACAAGACCAAAACAGGTGACCAGTAGATTTGGAAGCAAAGCCACATTCGTCACATAGGTTATCCATGAGCACTTTATGTTGAAACAAAATATATTTGGTAGGCAGAATATTACGACATGCCCTCCAAGCGAAGTGCTGAACCTTGTGAGGGATGGGAAGATGCCATAGTTTCCTCCAAAAACTCCGATGCGAACTATCCGATGAGATTGTAGCATTCTAGGCAACATGATGACTCTTCATAGCCACTCTATAGGCACTACGGACTGAAAAGCAGCCATTATTAGTTTTTGCCCAAATAATACGATCCACAGGCAATCTGATACTCAGTGATATGCCCAAAATAGTATCGGCATCAACAGGTAAGAAGATTTGGCGAATAACATCTTCGTTCCATGTTTTCCTCTCCGTATGGATAAGCTCACTCACCCTAGTATCCTGATGAAGGAAAATTCTAAGAGAGATAACTTCATAACTTGATCCCCTAGGAAGCCATTTATCCCCCTAAATACGGATATCCTTGCCATTACCAACCCTCCAACGAACACCCTGCTTGACAATGGATTAAGCTGAAAAAATACTACGCCAAGTATAAGAAGGGTTGCTTCCGAGAGTATCGTTTAAGAAGTCACCATTAGGAAAATATTTGGCCTTGAGGACCTAGAAAAGAAGAGAATTGTGGCCAGTTTGAAGCCACCAGCCTTGTTTAGCTAGCAAGGCCAAATTGAATAATTTTAAATCTTTGAAACCCATCCCACCACACTCCTTTGGTTCACACAACTTATCCCAACTCAACCAAGCCTTCTTTTTTTCCTCTCCTCGTTGCCCCTACCAAAATTGCCTAATCATACTTGTAAGCTCATCACAAAGAGAATTCGGGATCTTAAAACAACTCATGGTGTATGTTGGGATGGTTTGGGCCACCAGTTTTATCAAGACCTCCTTACCTGCCTTTGAAAGAAGTTTAACTTTCCAAACGGCCAACTTCTTGTAAAGTTTATCTTTTATATCATTAAAGCTGGCTCTTTTGTTTCTCCCCACTAGAGATGGCAATCCCAAGTATTTTTCATGTTGCTTCATAACTTGTGCTCCAAACCTATTCTTGATTTCCTTTTGAATCTCTTTTGAGGTGTTGGTGCTAAAAAACAGAGACGTCTTAGCACGACTGAGTTGTTGATCCGATGCCTTCTCATACTCTTGGAAAATCTGTTGTAAAGAATCACAATCAGATAAGGTAGCCTTACAAAAAATGAGGCTATCATCGGCAAAGAACAAGTGTAAAAGTTTAGGACCCCTCCTACAGACAGAAATACCCTCTAGAACCCCTTCCTCCACTGACTTCTTAATCAGAGCAGACAGACCTTCAGCCACAATGAGAAAAAGATAAGGCGATAAAGGATCACCTTGGCGAATTCTCCTTGAAGGCTAAATGGTATTGTTAATCTTCCTATTAATTCAAAAAGAATATGAAACTGTAGTCACACATCTCATAATCAAACTCCTCCATCTTGAATCAAACCCCAATTTCTCCATAATCTTCTCCAGGCACACCCATTCAACACGGTCATATGCCTTGCTCATTTCAATTTTCAATGCCATCTCACCCTTCCTCTCGGCCTTTTTCTGGCTAATGTGGTGCATAGCCTCAAAAGCCACAAGAACATTATCCGTAATCAACCTACCATGCATAAAGGCACTTTGGGTATCATTGATGATAGAGGGGAGAACTTTTTTGAGCCTATTAGCAAGCACTTTAGAAGCAAGTTTAAAGATCACGTTACATAAACTAATCGGGCGATAATCAGAAATGTTTTTGGGATCTTTATTCTTAGGAATTAAAACAACAAGTGTATCATTAAACATGGGAGGAGCAATACCATAGTTTAAGAAATCAAGTACCGTCTTCGTAACCAAGTGTCCAATGGAAGGCTAGAAGTGTTGGAAAAACAAAGGAGGCATGCCATCTGGTCCTGGTGACTTGAGAAGATACATTTGTTTAAGGGCAGAAAATACTTCACTGTCATGAAAGGTCCTGTTGAGCATCTGGTTCATTGAAGTGGATACACGTGAGTGAATGGCAACCAATAACTCAATAAAGTCCGTTGGTTCAGAAGAGCAAAAAAGTGCACTATAGTGGCTGGTCACAATGTCTTCTATTTTTTGTTCATCCTCTTGCCAAATGCCATTTGAATCCAAGAACCCAATAATGGAATTCTTCTTGTAACGTGAGGAAGCCTGTGCATGGAAGTATCGAGTATTTTGATCATTCACCTGAAACCAGTTCACACGGGACTGTTGAAACCACATCGCTGATTCTTTGTCCAGCCAACAGTTTAATTCTCCCCGAGTCTCCCTCATTGCATGAATGGTTGTTGGAGAAGCCGTTTGGAGTTCCAGCCATTGTAGTCACTTTTGAAGTTCATTAATCTTCATACCCACGTGCCCAAACTCCCTCTTATTCTATACTTCTAACCGACTCCAGCACAACTCCAAACATCTTGATATCGGAAAGCTATCGACAGCCATGCTTCCTTCCTCTCAAGCGTTTTTGACTATGTCTTCACACTTTGGATCTTTCAACCACATAGATTCGAATATGAAGATCTTTCACCGATACCGTTTCTTCTGTTTCAAGAAAAAATGCAACGAAAGAGGAGAGTGATCCAATGGCGAGTTGGAAAGGTGATAAACTCGAGCGTCCTTAAACCGGGCACCCCATGCCAACGATGCAGCAGCTCTGTCCAGCCTTTCTCTGATCTGAACCCTATTCACTGACTAGTAAAGCCACGTAAACCGTGGTCCCACAAAGCCCATTTGTGTAGACCACACCAGTTCAACGTATCTGCAAAATTCTTCATTTGCCTTCTTGGTCGTGAACTCCCTCCTTCTTTCTCCGAATCACTAACAAGTTCATTAAAGTCTCCAATGACTAGCCAAGGTAATGTAGACCTGTCTCGAATCACCTTCAATAAAGCCCCACGATGCATCTCGTCTTGAAGTCTTAGGAGCCCCATAAAAGCCAGTCAAGTGCCACCAATTTGTAGAAACTCCACCCTTCACCAAAGTGTTAATATGTGACTGATCCACATCAAGTATCTCAACCTCAATACCTTCCTTCCTATTAAGGACATATTTTATGTAATTGGCTAATCCTTTGACAAAACGCATTTTACTTGTAATTGAGTAGATCTAAGATGTGTTTAATACTTCAAGAAACATGTTCTTCAAGTCTAGTATTAAAGCCATGAAGATTGGACCAAGAAACAAGTGAAGAAAAGCAGTTCATTAAAGTTGGACAGATAGCTCTGAACGGTTTTAGACCCCTTAAAACACAACCAGATTGGTTAGCCTAGATTAATTAGCCAAGTTGTTACTTAGTCAAATTATGCAATTCTAGGTTAAAGCAATCAAATAATCATATCAAGATATAAAGCAGCAGAAAAGTAAATAACACAAGATATGATCACCCAAGAAAACCAAACGGTAAAAACCTGGGGAGGATTTGACCTAGCTATCCTCAAGGTAAACATGAATCCACTATGCGAAAGAATCGAAGTTCATACAGAAGGACTACAAGCTCCCCGCTTGACTTCCTAATGCTACCCAGCAGTAGAACTTACTGACACGACCACGTACAAGCTCCGAATCCACAGACTCCTTCTTTCTTGGATTCTTTAATCAGCGACAAGCACCCCCGCTTGTTTATCTTTAAGCTTCAATGGTAGCAACCAAGTTGATCATCAAGATGTTGATACTATCTCTAACTTGAAAACCCTAAACTTTGTGTAAAGGAAAGCTCCTCTAGATCTCACAAGAGATTTACACAAAACAGTAATGTATGAGCAACAATACAACTGGAGCGACCTTCAAAAACGTGGCTAGGGTTTAGTTTATATACCTAGGGTAAAAACATAAAACCCTAAACGTTTAATGAAGTATGGCTGAGTTGGAAATTCTGTAGAATAATCAACCTGTGCGATTTTCGATCGATCGAGTCTATTCTTCGATCGATCAAGCCAGGTCGAAAGTCCCAAGTACTTTTGCAGCCACTTGATTCCAACTTTACAATAACAAACCAACTTTGAGCAAGCCTAAACAAGACTAAATACATTGTTTTGATCATGGTTTGCCAACATTACAAATTAAAGTTCTAAATACATAAAATCCTAAGACCTTAGAATCTAACAAACTCCCCCTTTGGCAATCCGTGACAAAACCCTAATTAAAAGCTCAAAATTTTACAAATAAAAAGCCCTTTACAAAGAAATGCTCATAAATTTCAAATTCAGGCTAATTACTATCCATCGGTTGCAAGTGTAGACAGAAGCTTAGTTGAATCAACTTGTATATTCCTGAAATACTCAACAAACACATAAACGCATGTGTGACAGAAAAAAGTAAAACAACAAATATGCAAACTAACTCTCCCCCTAAGTTAGATACATCAAAAACAAAGTTAACTCCCCCTAAACATAACATTCTTGTATTTTCCACACATATTCCCACATATCAACTATTTCTCCCCCTTTTTGTCACGTATTGACAAAGACAACTCATACAAAGAGTAAACAGTCAACATACGCAACAAAGGATAAGAGAAAATAGAGAAAGAAGGGGATAGAAAACAATTCAACTCTATAGAAAATAGAGACAACTCCCCCTATGAACAACACAGGTTAAAAAAAACTTTGCTCCCCCTATCAAAAATAGAAAAAACAAAACAAGTTTTAGGAAAAATAGTTTTGGGGAAAAATAAAGGAGGTGGGGGAAAAGTAGCAGCAACAACAGCATCACTAACAGGATCAGGTACATTCTCACTAGCAGGACCAAAGTTAAAAAACACACAAACCAAAGTGAAAAACAAGGTGAGAATACACATGAAGAAAAATATTCTCTCTTTCAATAAAATGCAAACATGGCACTATGTGACCCATAAATAGTTGCATGAGTAGAGAAAATATTTGCACATTGATTATCCATTATATCTCTTAAGAAAAATATTTTCTACAATTCACACATAAAAATAGCATATACTAGAATGTACAAAACTTAAAAATTAATCAATCAATTTTTAAATCAAGTTGAGTACCCAATTTAGCAAAGTGTATGCATGTTATGTGTGAAAACAATGAGAGATATGACTGCAAAACTGCAAGATGGATACAAAAACAATGCAATGCATGTGAATCCTAAACACAAGTGATGCATGAAAAAAAGTTTTGGTAAAAAATACAGAAACTGAAAATTTTTCAATTTCGATCGATCGTGTATCAATCAAACATCAATCGAGTCAAGCAGACTCAGACCAAAAATTTTAATCGCAATTTCGATTGATCGAAAAACAGGTTCGATTGATCGAAAGTCTTGAAAAATTAGATTTTTGAAAAACAGAGCATTTTAATGCAGAAACTCCTCAAAGCACATTGTTTTATAAAAAATGCATGAGTATGAGACGAAAAGTTTTTCAAAAACACTTGAATTTAACCCAGATATTCCAAAATCAAGATTTTCAATCAATTTGTCCTCAAAGCGCAAACATTAAACACATTTTGCAATAAAATCAAGGAACTTTTAATCTTGGATGGCCACAACAAGATCACACACAATAAAATATACCAAGTTTAACAAAGAGTAACTTGTGTAGTGTGTGCAACTAGTAAAAGTTTGAAATACATTTGAGGTGATATATGAATAGCAATTAATCACAAAGTCTATATAATCCATCACATAGAATTTAAAAGAGACTATCACCTAAAGAGTTACATCTTATAACTCCCACATCTCCTAGAACAAAAGCTTGCAATCATGTAAGTTTCTTGTATTTTTGCCTCATTATTATGTGAGATAGCATCAAGCCTAATAATACACACCAATTTTAAGCATTAAACAATTAAGCCGAGGCATCACCTTATGTTCTTTTTGTGCATGTGCTACACTTTCTCGAGCACAGAATCTTATGATATGCACTAAAGTGTTTATGATTGGTTAGTGAACAGTGGTGAGATGGTTATTTATGCCTTTCTCAAAAGATTCAAGTCTGACAGTCAAATAACATGTGACTTCAAGATCAAGACAAAGTGATAAACACCATAAACATCTTTCCCACACAACATGCACTACAAAGTTTCAACTAGTCAAGTGCAATGAATAAGTTCATCAAAGCTAAATAAGGTACATAAACTTGTTATGTAAAGATAATATGGCCAATCCTTGATTATAAATCCAAGATGTGAAATACAAAACACAAAAATCCTTTTGGTTCTAAAAGAGATTTATGACCAAACACAAAAAGCACATATTATGCTAAATGAACAATGCAAATGCAATGCATGACAATGTTTAACTAAGCAATAGAGGGTACACAAACAAGAAATATCAATTTCTTAATTAACCCATGAGTACATGTACAAACTAGTACATACTCACACAAAATCAGAAATAGCTTAGTATACTATTCAAGTTTCTCCACAATGTCAAGCTTGTTTTAAATCAAGAGAGAGATATCATAACCCATGTAATCCTCAAGAACAATAAAACAAGACAAAATAAAATATTTTTGTCTTTTTGAAATTTTTTTTTTTAATAAAAACAACCTAAAAAAAACAACAAAAAACAAAAACAAAACATGTCCACAAATAATTGAAAGAATTAAATCAGGGACAAGTTAGCAACACTCACCTTGGAGAATCTTTTCTCACCCATCTAGCACGAGTCTTCGGCTTTGTAGGTGAAAATCCATGTGAAGCAGAGTGTATTTGAGGAATTACACCAATCTTCTGAAAAAGACTGAAATCCTACAAATTCCTTTCACAAGCCAACAAGCTTAAATTTTTCAAAAGAGTATGAAACAATATATATGGACTTATGGCAGGAGAAATATCATCACATATCCTAGATTGACAAACAGAATGCTTAAATTTCAATTTATGACAATTAGGACGAATGTGACCAGAGACACCACAAAAGTGGCAAACAGAAACAAATTTAGGAACATCAGTATTCCTAACAACAAGTCTAGTCTCAGATTTAGGTTTTTGCCTCAACAAAGAATAATTTGGTCTAATATGACCAACAACACCACAAAGGTGACAGGTAGGCACAAAAACAGATTTATTATGCTCTTTAACAGTAGGTTTAGACTTAGGTTTCGAAACTTCAGCATTAACATCAGAACTTTTACCTTTGTCTAACCTAGCAAAATAAGCATTTTCTTTATTATTCCTCTTAAAAGGAGGGATATAAACTTTCTCAGTTTTAGGCTTAAGAGAAACAGAAACACTTCTGTTATCAACAACAGGCTTGGTACTAGTCAAATTTTCAAGTTTAGTTTGAGACTCAATTAACTCTTGTTCCAAGCTTTTTATCTTCTCATCTTGAGAGGAAATTTGATTTCTCAAAAATTCATTCTTTTTATTAGACTCATCTAATCTAACAATCAATTCCTCTTTTTCAAGATTAGCCAATTTTAACTCTTCTTTAAATTTCTTAGCAATTTTCTAGGATTTAGATAATTCCTTACGAAGAGTTTCAAAAGCATCAAAAAAATCAACAGAAACAATAATGTTCTTTTTATTCAAAACATCACAGGCATCAATAAAATCAGCAGAAGCATGAGCAGAAACATGATCAGAAAGACAATTCAAATTATCCATGACAACAAGGGTCAATGATCAGATCTTAGATCAAAAGATCTAAAACAGAAAAGCTACCTGCTCTGATACCACTTGAACGGTTTTAAACCCCTTAAAACACAACCAGATTGGTTAGCCTAGATTAATTAGCTAAATTGTTACTTAGTCAAATTATGCAATTCTAGGTTAAAACAATCAAATAATCATATCAAGATATAAAGCAACGGAAAAGTAAATAACACAAGATATGATCACCCAGGAAAACCAAACGGTAAAAACCTGGGGAGGATTTGACCTAGCTATCCTCAAGGTAAACCTGAATCTACTATGCGAAAGAATCGAAGTTCATACAGAAGGACTACAAGCTCCCTGCTTGACTTCCTAATGCTACCCACCAGTAGAACTTACTGACACGACCACGTGCAAGTTCCGAATCTACGGACTCCTTCTTTCTTGGATTCTTCAATCAGCTATAAGCACCTCCGCTTATTTATCTTTAAACTTCAATGGTAGCAACCAAGTTGATCATCAAGATGTTGATACTATCTCTAACTTGAAAACCCTAAGCTTTGTGTAAAGGAAAGCTCCTCTAGATCTCACAAGAGATTTACACAAAACAGCAATGTATGAGCAACAATACAACTGGAGCAACCTTCAAAAATATGGCTAGGGTTTAGTTTATATACCTAGGGTAAAAACATAAAATCCTAAATGTTTAATGAAGTAGGGCTAAGTTGGAAATTCTGCAGAATAATCAACCTGTGTGATTTTCGATCGATCGAGTCGATTCTTCGATCGATCGAGCCAGGCCGAAAGTCCCAAGTACTTCTTCAGCCACTCGATTCCAACTTTACAATAATAAACCAACTTTGAGCAAGCCTAAACAGGACTAAATACATTGTTTTGATAATGGTTTGCCAACATTACAAATTAAAGTTCTAAATACATAAAATCCTAAGACCTTAGAACCTAACAAGCTCGACACTTGCAGACAGATAGCTCGACAGCTGCTCGACACCTCTCGACAGCTGGCTATCTATCGAGCTCTTAAGGTGTTTCTTATCGCAATCTCAACACCTTCTCCATAGCTGGTGGATCGATCAAGAAAGCTCCTATCCCCTCGACAGCTTCTCGACATCTCCTCGACACCTAGCTATCTATTGAGATTTAAAACTCGACACCTCCTGATCGATCGATGTTACGGGAAATCAGAATTTTCAGATATGATTTTTGGGCCAGACTTTTGTATTTGTGTAGGGTTTCTTTTCTCACAACCCTAGACCTATATAAAGATTATTTTAAAAACCGTCACATAAGAGAATACAAGGAGAACATATGCAAAAGGTGACCGATGCTTTATTCTCTCCGAAAGAAGCTACTACGTCTTTACGCCTTAGGGTTTTGTAACCAAGTGTTTCTTGATCTTCATTATTGATGAGTGAAGAACTTTGCAGCCAACATTCTTCTTCCTTAAGTTGGTGAGTAAGTCACGTATTGGGATTCGTGCAAAAGAGTTAGTCACGTACTGGGATCCGTGCAACATAAAAAGGGTGGCGTTCATATATTGAAGAGTTCAGAGGTTGTAAAGCAGTAAAAGGTTTCTACTGTAAGTTCATCTACGGGGACTGTAGAGTCTAGGGACAAAAGTTTTGTACTAGACTTGAAACTTCTCTTTACTATAGTGGATTGCTTTTCAGGAAGGTTTCCTCCCAGATTTTTTACTGTGAAACTGGTTGGTTTCATTGGTTAATCTAGGTCATCATATTTTGTCTTATTTATTTTTTACATTGCATGATTTTGACATAATATTGATGTTTGTTTGTTTTAACAAGTTTTATTCATAATAAATCTAATTAACAACTTGAGTTTAAAACTTGTTAATTCTATCAACTAAGGTTTAAATTTCCCAATAATTGGTATAAAAGCGGGTTCACTCTGATTGGATTAATTTCCTGAGTGTGATCCATTGACCCCTGTTGTCATGGATAGAGGGCAATCTTTATTTATACCTCCTTTATTTAATGGAACCAATTATGCGTACTGGAAAGTTCGTATGAAAGTTTTTTTGCAGGCTCTAGGTAAACAGGTATGGCAAGCTGTTGAAGTTGGCTGGATTAAGCCAAATGAAGCACCTATGGATTGGGATGATGCAACAATTATAGCTGCAAATTTCAATAGTAAGGTCTTAAATACTTTATTTTGTGGGGTTACCAATGAGGAATTCAAGAAAATATCATCTATTGAAGTTTCCAAGGAAGCATGGACCATTCTTGAGACCACCTATGAAGGTACCAAGACAGTAAAGATTGTGAAGTTTCAACAACTCACAAGCAGTTTTGAAGAAATAAGGATGGAGGAAGACAAGACCTTTGATGAGTTCTATGCCAAACTCAAGGATATTGTGAATTCTGCCTTCAACCTTGGAGAATGTATTGCAGAATCCAAGATTGTTAGAAAAATCCTTAGGTCCTTACCTGAAAAATTCCATGCCAAGATCACTGTCATTAAAGAAGCAAAGGACATTGATCAAATTCCTTTAACTGAGCTTGTAAGGAACCTTCAAACCTATGAATGGGATTAGGCTCAATGGGAAAAGGTAGAAAAAATAAAAACTTGGCAACTCTGAAAGTAAAGATGAAGATGATGAGGATAAGGATCTATCCTTCATAACTAATGAGATTATCAAACTTCTTCAATTTAAGAAAAAGGATAAGGGCAAACCTCCTAGGAAACTTAAATCCTCTAGAAATGGCAAGAATGAAAAACCCTTCATCCAATGCCATGAGTGCAAAGGTTTTGGTCATATTAGATAGAGTGCCCAAACTAACTCATGAAGGAAAAGACCAATGAGTCAAAAGATAAAGGGTTGGTTGCTACCTAGAGTGATACTGAGGATGACTCTTCTAATGAGTTTGTTGATAAATGTCGTCAAGTTATGGCCTTTACTACCACAACTGACAAGGTAATTGTGGAGAGTGCTAGTGACAGTAAGGATTCTTCTTCTAATGAAGTACCCAAGAAGTTGACCCTTCAGGAAGCCTATAATAAGCTATGCACTGAATTCATAAAATCTAAAAAGACTTCTCATCTTTGTAGAAAAGAGCTCAATGATGTAAAAACTGAAAAAGCTGATCTGTTAATTAAGCTAGATGAGACAACAAGGTTAGTTAAGACTTTTGTTGTGGAGAACACCTCATTAGAAGAGAAGGTCAAGAATGTTGAAGTTGAGCTTAATCAAACTAGAACTCAAATAAAGAGGATGTCTAGTGAAAAGCTTAATGAGGTATTGAGTGCTCAAAAGTCTAGTTCTGATAAGACTCGCTTAGGATATGCTGTTTCCTCTAGCCCCTTCTCTTCTATGGCTTCTGGATCAAGGACTGTCTTTATGCTCCAATCTGAAAAAGATAATAAAGGTATGAAATCTAAAACTGATTTGGCTAATTCTAAATCCTTTGTTAAATCTCATGTTTGTCAACATTGTGGTGTTACTAGACACATTCGTCCTAATTGCTTTAAGTTGTATCCTCATAAGCAATTGTCCAAATGGTCATAGGTTTCCTCTCAAGGACCTACAACTTTATTTAGAGAATTATTAAAAGTTTTGAGCTTTTTAACTCAATTTCAGGAGAATTCTAATTCTTCTGTGTCCTTTAGTAAACATACTAGGACACATGCCTTTTCATCTTCAAGTCCAAAGACTCGTGCTGTGTGGGTAAGAAAAGAGCTTAAGACTTAATTATTTTTTCTGTTTGTCCTCTGATTTAATTCTTTCTATCTTAAGTAGGACTCTCTTTGCCTGATTTCATGCATCTGCATATTTCTATCATGTTTTCATGCATATGCATTTTTCTTTCATGCTTTCATGTTGTTTATCTGTTTTTGTTTGGTTGTTTAGTTTTTATTTTATTTTGTTTTCAAAATCAAAATCAAAATCAAAATCAAAAATAAAAATAAAAATACAAAAAACAGTGTGTGTTTGTATACATTGGTACTTGTGTACCTTGGATGGCCATTGAAACAAAATTTTCTAAACTTTGTATCTTTTGTAACTTAGATAAGCATCTCTATACACAACTAAGTAAGTGGGCTTTGTGACTTTTGTTTGTGATGAGTAAGATTAAGTTATCTCTTAAACTTAACACTTGTATTACTCTTTTTGACGGGTAAGACTAGAAAATCCTAAGAGAAAGGCATAAATAACCATCTCACCAATGTTGCCCACCAATCATAATAGAGACACCTGTATGCTTCGGCATAGCAAAAGTGCAGTGTCAAAAATATCCGTATGCTTCGGTATAGCAAAAGTGCAATGTCTATGCTTAACATGTTGGGTATTTCTTTTCTCTCTTTTATATACCTATGCATGATATGCTAAAATAAAAGAAAATATGCAAATGAAAATAAAAAGCAAAAAGATCAACAATGTTTTAAATATGGTTGCAAGTGTGTATTCTAAGAGATGTAGGAATTATAGGATGTACTTCGAAGGTGATAGTCCCCATCAAATAGTTATGATTGTGTGTGAGTTAAAGTGATTTTCTCATATCTCAAATCGTCATAACATGTATACACATATGCAATCTTACAATATTTTTCACACACAACACGTAATATTCTTTGCTACTCTTGATACATGTGCAGGTACAATGTGATTTAGCCATCACAAGGTTTTACATGTACTAATATATACTCACTAAACTGTCTTGACTTGTTTTTGAAAAATAAAATTGGTTAGACCTGTTTAGTGTGTGTGTGTGTGTGTTTTTAGGATCTATGTGCTTAACATTTTTGTTGAGAGATTTATCTTTCACATATTTTGCGTCTTTTTGTTATCTTGTCATCCATAACTTCTTGTTTCATTACATTCATGCATTTAGCTGAATTTCTTGTGCCCTCTTGATCATCCTTGATCATCTTTATATTTCTCGGGTGAAACTTTCTAGTTTCTTGTACCCTTTGTAAATCATGACAAAAAGGGAGAGAAATTGTGGAGACTTTGTGATTTCTTTGGAGATTCTACATGTTAGGGGGAGAAATACATTCCTTTGTTAGGGAGAGATATGTTCATCTTGTTAAGGGGAGTGCTTACTTTCTTCTTCTTGTACCTTGGGTCTTGTGACCATGTTTGCATACATTATGCTTTTCTTCTTTATATGATGATATATGTCTTCTTCACGTACCTCTATATGTGTTGTTTCTTTTCTTTCTTTATACACATGCTTCTTATACTTGTATGTAATCTATTATTTATGTTTCACACTAAGATACCTTGATGAGTTTTATTTGAAATATTTTAGAAATACAGGTTGTCAAAGTCTACTTGCCATAAACTTTCTTCTTGCAAAATTTTTCAAGAGTTTGTGTTAGGATAGATTTTATTGTATTCAACAAGTGAATATGAGTTAAGTGATTTATGACTTCTCTCATATGTTCATTTGTTTGTTGTGGTTTTGTCACAGATTGCCAAAGAGAGAGATTGTTAAGGACATATTTTGTGTAATTAGCTAATCCTTTGACAAAACGCACTTTACTTGTAATTGGGTAGATCTAAGATATGTTTAATACTTCAAGAAACATGTTGTTCAAGTTTAGTATTAAAACCATGAAAATTGGACCAAGAAACAAGTGAAGAAAAGCAATTTATTAAAGTTGGACAGATAGCTCGACACCTGCGGACAGATAGCTCGACAGCTGCTCAACACCTCTCGACAGCTGGCTATCTATCAAGCTCTTAAGGTGTTTCTTATCACAATCTCGACACCTTCTCGATAGCTGGTGGATTGATCGAGAAAGCTCCTGTCCCCTCGACAGCTTCTCGACACCTCTTCGACACCTAGCTATCTATCGAGGTTTAAAGGTCAACACCTCCCGATCGATTGAGATTACAAGAAATCATAATTTTCAGATCTGATTTTTGGGCTAGGCTTTTGTATTTGTGTAAGGCTTCTTTTCTCACAATCCTGGACCTATATAAGGCTTATTTTGAAGGCCGCCACATAAGAGAATACAAGGAGAACATACGCAAAAAGTGACCGATGCCTTATTCTCTTTGAAAGAAGCTACTGCGTCTTCGCGCCTTAGAGTTTTGTAACCAAGTGTTTCTTGATCTTCATTGTTGATGAAGTGAAGAACTTTGCAGCCAACATTCTTCTTTCTTAAGTTGGTGAGTAAGTCACGTATTGGCATTCGTGCAAGGGAGTTAGTCACGTATTGGGATTCGTGCAACATAAAAAGAGTGGCATTCATATATTGAAGAGTTCAGAGGTTCTGAAGCGGTAGAAAGTTTCTTTTGTAAGTTCATCTATGGGGATTGTAGAGTCTAGGGATAAAAGTATTGTACTAGATCTGAAACTTCTCTTTACTATAGTGGATTGCTTTTCAGGAAGGTTTCCCCCCAAGTTTTTTACTGTGAAACTGGTTGATTTCATTGGTTTTCCTGGGTGATATCTTGTCTTATTTATTTTTTCCGCTGCATGATTTTGACATAATATTGATGTTTGTTTGTTTTAACAAGTTTTATTTATAATAAATCTAATTAACAACTTGGGTTTAAAACTTGTTAATTCTATCAGCCGAGGTTTAAATTTCCCAACACTTCCAAAAAAGAGCAAGACCTCCACCCCTACCCTCACTAGGTACTACCCAATTGAAATCGAAATTGCACTGATCTCTAACTTTCTCAGCTTTCTCTTTATTAAGTTTAGTCTCTATGAAGAAGACTAAAATGGGCTCTTCTTGTTATACCACCTTTTGCAAGGCTTTAACTATCCGAGGGTTCCCAAGCCCTTGGCAGTTCCAACTGATGAGACTCATTGGACCCGACGGGATTGCTCAGCAACCTTCGTCGATCCTGAAAATATTGAAAGTGAACCAACATCCTCATTTCTCTTCAAACATTTTTCCTTCACCCATACCTCCGTAAGGACTTCAAATAGTTCATCACCCTTCCTCTTAGACCCTTGTTTCAAAAACTGGTCCTAGTCTAGCATTGTTTGGGTTGAAAGAATGCTCGGCCCAGAAAGCTTTTCTTTTTCCTTGCCACGAGTTTTAGTTAACCCACCCTTTCTCAATGGACTCTTCTCAACCCAGCCCATATCAAAGCTAAACTCCTGTTTATCCGTGGCTATTAACTCTATATCATTAGGCTCCTAAGTCACCTCACAACTCATCTTCAAATCAGTAATTGATTGCCCCGTAGTTTCTGTCAAAAAAACCTCCTTATTACTTTCCTCAATACTGCTAGTTGGACAATTTGAATTTGAAATCAAATTAACCTGATCCATGGCCTTAATGCCAACAATAATTTCTGAGAAATCCGCATTCATTTGATTATGGGAGTTAAACACCGTACTATCCTTGTTGGTCACCGTTTCATTGGATTCTCCCACCGGCGAGATTAGAGAACGCCCCATTCCGACGTCCGGCCCTTTCTCCTTCTCCAAAACATGCTGTGTATGATCCAAAACATCAAACCCCTTAACTTTCAGGTAGGAACGCCGAGAAGGATTAAACTATGGCACTCTCAACTGAGCCCCAAACTGCTATTCCTCCATTGCAAGCGACCCCTTACTCTGTAACCAGGTTGGACACTCCTTATCATCATGAGTAAATCTACCACACTAGTAACATAGATTTGGGAGACATTCATATTGAAAAGAAATCCACCCTTCCGAATTCTTCCTAAAAGTAACTCTTCTTCCACGGCAAATTGGTTCCAGAATATTCACTGAGACCCTCACACGCATGAATGTTCCAACCCCTCAACTCCAAAACATCCCTTATTTTCACAACTGGCCCTATCGTTTCACCCAAACAAAAAGTAATCTCCTCAATAAGATGAGAGAAGGGTAAGCGATGGATCTGTACCCAAAAAAAAACCCTGTTAAAGTGCAAGTCTTGGACCGGTGTTGAACCATCATACCGAGTAAAAGCCACTAAGTGTCTGTCAAAGGACTAAGGCTCTCCCATAAGAACTTTCTCAATGTCCTCCAACTCAAAGGTGAAAACCACGTAATTGTTCTTGGCATCACTGGCATGAAAATTCCCACTTGTTCTCCAAAGGGGTCGAAAAGTTCGAGACACGGCATCAATGTTCACCGACCTACGAGAGAAGAACTTTACCGCTAGAGCAAACCCCTATATTTTCCTATTCTTAGTTAAATCCATCTGATCTCCCTCCTTACTGGATAGAGAGAGTTTTTGCCAACTACGTGTGAGATCCTCCATCCCTGCAAACAAAGATAAGACAAAAACAGAGAGAGAAACCAACCCTACTAGTATTGTATCCACTAAAGGGTACAGATCATCCTCGAAATGAGGGGAACGAAATACTACAGTAAGGCAAGATAGAGAGCAACCCTACCCAGCCCTACCGAGAACTGCTTATGAACGGTTTTGCACTAAATGATGATTGTTGTGTAAACTGTAAAGAAAGAAAAACAATAAAAATCTCTTTCCTTTCTCTTCACCTTTTAATTGCTGCTATGTTTTTAATTAATTATGGTTTTGAGCGTGTTACCATTTTGGATATAGCTTATATTTCATATTCCGCACATATATTTTTTGATTATAAGCTTGTGTTGGTATTTTTGTATTTGGGGGTCTAAACGTTCATTTGTGTTTTATACGCTATTTGAACTTTCAATCCTTCTAAAGGTAACATTTTTATTTTAAGTTTGACATATAAGAAAATATTTAAAGAAAACATAAATAAATAAATAAATAAAAAGATAAAGGCAATATATATATATATAATACAGAGGGGGGTTATTTTTAGGTGGACTTAGGAAAATTGTTCTCATAGACCTTTGGCTTCGCCTTTGTCCTACACATGAGACACATTGAAAACCTTATGAATCAATAGTATTGTGAATTGAATTTGGATCTCAAGGTTTACGTTTAAGTCTATGGAATCCGCCTCTTGATGCAGGTGATCACGTACTATTGTTTGTCTTTGAGGAAGAGGAGGAGGCAGAGAAGATCATAGCAAGTGAGCCCTGGACCTTTGATAGAAATCTGGAGTTGTTACAATGCTACGATAAAAAGATTCCTATCCATGATTTAGTTTTTAATTGAGTTTCACTATGAGGTGATTGGAACAGTAGACAAGCTGACGGATTTTTTTGAAATGGAGGGTGGTAGTTTCTTACGAGTTCGTGTAAATGTGGATGTCTCAATTCCACTTTGTCGAGGTCATATTATTTCTTTTGAAGAAGGTAAGGAGGATTGGGTCATCTTTAAGTACAAAAGATTGCTGATTATATGTTATTGGTGTGGTTGCTTAAATTATATCGACAAAGATTGTGAGAGGTGGATTGATAGTGAAGGGTCTCTAACTTCGGATGATCAAGAGTATGACCCTTGGATTCGTGCAGCTCTAGTGACAAAGTCCAAGAAGTCAATTATTCATGTCCTGGGTTTCTATGAGGCAAGAAAAAAGAAAGGTTCAAATGGTGGTCCTCAGGGTGTTGATATAGCTCCGCTAGTGGGTGGGGGCGGTGATGGAGAACCGTCGATGGCTGAGGTTGTCAATATTGATTTGTCGTCTGAGGCTTGCAGCCAAGATATAGAAATTGCTAATTTGGGAGGGGGGTGTTAAGTAAATGATAATCTTTTCAAAAAGAGACTAAGTGCGAAATCTTCTCTAGATAAGGAAATAAATAACCGGTATTTTTACGGAGAATATTTGGAGACTAGAATTTTGGAGATTGATAAGGATTTACGGGGATTTGATGATTCTGAAGGAGTTATTTTCAGTGAGAGTTGAAATTCAAAATCTGATGTCGCTTGTGACTCTACTTCTATACCTTCAACTGTGGCACATGACTTAACTTCCCCATCCCTAAGTGATCACGATCCACCATTCGTTCTGAAGAATATTTCTAATACTCCTGACCACGTTGAAAAAATTATTGATCCAGTCCCACGTCAGTGGAAGAGGATCCCAAGATCGGACTCTGGGGAAAAGTTGGCGAGGGGTGGGACTTCAATTACAAAACATCACCATGATGAGGAGGATCGTTACGAGTTACTGATAAAGCAAATGGTGGTTTCTCTGACCAATAAGGAAAATATAAATTTTATGGCAGAGTCTGGAGCACAGCCCCATTGAAGCCTATCAGTCTCTTATGCTGGAACTGTTGTGGGCTACTGGGCTTAGGAACTTACAGACAGAACGAAGGGCTTGCAAATTTGATACCGGTACAAGATCCCTCAGCTGTGTTCTTAGCCGAAACAGGGCTCAACATAGCTAGGCTAAAAGTTATTAAAGCTCGCTTTCAATTTTGACGATATGCTAGATGTTTCAAGGGAGACTAGAGGAGGCGGGTTAGTGGTTTTTTGAAAGTCAGATTTTGATTTTTCTGTGGATACTTTTTCACCTAATCACATTGATGCCATCATCAATAAGGGTAAAGATGACAAGCGGAGGTTTATAGGTTTCTATGGGGAGCCTAATACAAGTAATCACCATGTTTTGTGGGCAACTCTCATACGATTAAATTCCAAGCACTTGCTGCCATAGATTTGTGTGGGAGATTTTAACAAAATCACAAAAGCTCATGAAAAATTGGGAGGTAGACTAAAACCAGAGAGGCAGATGCAAGACTTCTGGGATGTGTTAGGTGAATGTGGCTTCAAGGATCTAGGGTGCGTGAGAGAGAAATTTACATAGTGTAATGGGCGCAAGGAAGGTTTTTCTATTTGGGAAAGGCTTGATAGAGCTGTTGCTACAACTAATTGGCTTGAAAAATTTCCTGCGACAAAAATCCTTCATTTGGAATGTGGAACGTTTGATCATAAGCCATTAGTTATTTTACCAGAGGGCATTTCGAAGAAAAATAGGAAATTGTGGCGTTTTGAACAGATGTGGTTGGATGAAGAGGGCTGCCGGGACGTAGTTGAATTAACTTAAGGAGCAAATTTTCCAGGGATCCAAGGGGTAGAGTGTTGCAAAAAATCCATTACTGCTAGGTTAAACTTACTTGGTGGAGTAGAGTAGCCTTCGGTAATGTAGTAAAGAATTTTAAAACAAAGAAGGACCAACTTTGCAAGGCCAAAATTGCTGCCATTAATGGGTATAGCATGGCTTGGGTGCATAGATTGATGAGGTAGATCACAATTTTGCTGTTGAGAGGAGAAAGGATGTGGAAGCAGCGATCTAGAGCGTTATGGCTACATGAGGGAGATAGAAACACAAGGCACTTTCATAGTCAAGCCACCCATAGATTTTGGTGAAACAAAATCCAAAAGATGGAGAATCCAAACGGTGAACTTGTTGAGGATGAGGAAGGTATTTCTAACATTCTTCCAACTATTATTAGGTTTGTTTATTACATCAAATCCCAGCAGTATAAAAGTAGTGGTAGTCGATATTCCTATGACTGTCACAAAGGAGATGAATCTGTCACTAGAAGCAATGTATATGAGGGAGGAAGTTGAGATCACCTTGAAGCAAATGGAGCCTTTAAAGGCACCTAGGCCGGATGGGTTGCTGCCATTATTTTTCCAACGCTACTGGCAAGACATAGGAGATGAAGTATCTTAAGCTGTGCAAAATTGTTTAAACTCAAGTTCTTTTCCTTCTTCCATATATCATACATATATTATGCTCATCCTGAAGGTAAAAGCCCAACAAAAGTCTCTAAATATCGTCCTATTTCCTTATGTAACATCCTGTACAAACTTGTTTCCAAGGTTGTTGCAAATAGGTTAAAGAAAGTCTTGCCCCATCTTATATCAAAATCCCAAAGTGCTTTTCAGTCTAATAAAGAAATCTCTGATAATATTCTGGTCACCTTCGAAACTTTGCATCACATGAAAATTCAAATGTCCAAAAAAATGGGTTTCATGGCACTAAAGTTGGATATAAGCAAAACATTTGATCGGTTTGAGTGGATTTTTTTGCAAAGGACCATGGAAAAAATGGGCTTTTGTGAGAAGTGGATCTCGCTTATTATGGAATGCATTAGTTCAATTCAGTATCATATTCAATCTTGGTGAATGGGGAACCCAAGGGTGATATTCAACCATCCAAGGGAATTCGACAAGGTGATCCATAATTGACATATATTTCTTTTATGCTCGGAAGGGCTAAACAGGATACTTCAAGCAGTGGATACAAGTGATCAGATCCGAGGATTCTCCTTATGCAAATTTGGTCCATGAGTTAGTCACCTATTCTTTGCCAACGATAGCTTATTATTGTGTAAAGCATTAATGGGTGATCTTCATTCGATTCAACATACACTGGCTCTCTTTGAACAAGCTTCAAGGTAGCAAATAAATAGAGGCAAGACTACTATTTTTTTCAGCAAGGCGGTAACGAGGAAAGGAAAAATGAAATCATAGCTTTCTTGGAAGTGACAAAAGTGAAGGAATATGAGAAATATCTCGATTCACCATCTATGGTTAGGAGAAATATAAAAGCAAGTCTGAACTATATTAAAGAGCAAGTGTGGAATAAACTCTAAGGATGGAAGGAAAAGCTATTGGCCCAAGCAGGTAGAGAAATTCTGCTTGGCTATGGTGCAAGCTATTCCGACCTTTGCTATGGGGTGTTTTAAACTACCCATGGGTTTTTGTCATGAGATTGAGATGGTAATCTAAAAGTTTTGGTGGGGACAACAAGGTGAATAAAGAAAGATTCATTGGAGAAGTTGGGAAGTGCTATGTCAGCCAAAGAACCAAAAAGGTTTGGGATTTAAAGATCTAGTCATGTTCAATGAGGCCATGCTTTATGACAATTATTAACTGATCAGTCCTCTTTATTTTATTGAGTTTTCAAAGCAAAATACTTCCCCTATGGGTCGATTTTTGAAGCAAAGATTTCATCTAGTTTATACACTTGGTAGAGTATCATGAAAGCTAGGAGAGTGATGGAATCAGGTTTACTATGGAGATTGAGTGATGATACAAGTATTAGAGTGTATAAAGATAACTGGGTACCAAGGAGTTTGCCTGCAAAAATTATTTCCCCATAAGGGGAGGGCTTGGATGATTTTTGAGTCTCACAGCTCATTAATCCGAATTCAGGGAGGTGGGATTGCTCTCTAAATGATTGTTAGGACATATGTGGCTATTGTTAGAGACATATGTTATGTATATTGGCTAATCCTTTGACAAAACACACTTTACTTGAAATTGGTAGATCTAGGATGGGTTTAATACTTCAAGGAACAAGAGTTCAAGTCTAGTATTGAAACCATTCAAATCTATCCAAGAAACAAGTGAAGAAGTGCTGATCATTAAAGCTTGACAGATACATATCTGTTAAGGTTTAATGAGGAAGCTTGATAGCAACTCGACAAAAGCTATATCTGTCGAGGATTACAAAATTCATTTTTCCAAATCTAATTTGTGTAAGGTTTCTTTTCTCACAACCCTAGACATATATAAAGATTATTTTAAGGGCCATCAAAGGTGATACAAAGTTATGCAACTCAATGCAAATTGATTGTGCATGCAAATTGTGATTGGAGATAGAATTTGCCCTAGTTCATCATATTCCTTGTAGAAGCTGTTGCGTCTTTGTACCAAAGGTTTTGTAACCAATGAGCTTCTTGATCTTCATTATTTGGATGAACTGAAGAACTTTGCAGCCAATATCTTTCTCAAGTTAGTTTGTTAGTAATGTACTTGGATCCGTGCATCGATTGGTTAGTCACATACTGGGAGTCGTGATTGAAATGAGAGATTGTCACTACATTACAAGTCCAATTAAGTATTCGGGTAAAGGTTCAACTGTAGATTGATATTAGGTACTAGGATTCTTTTTACTTGTAACCACTTGTTTTGATAATATTGGATTCTTGGGAGTGGTGACCTTAAATTCACTCGGTGGGGTTTTTGCCTTGGTGGTTTTTCCCATTCATAAACAAATTACTCGTGACAAATTTATTTTTCTCAACATTTAACTTAGTTGGTGATTTGTTTGTGCTACCTTGCTCATTGCATGTAATTGAATCTAATTAATTTACTTGGTTAATTAATTGGTTAATTTTATCGAAGGGGTCAATACATTCTTGGCCTATCAAGTAGTATCAAAGCGAGCACACTTTTATTAGGGTTAATCTTTGTTGTGTGATCCATCGACCCCCGTTTGTCATAGATAGAGGATAGTCTCTCATTATACCTCCTTTATTTGATGGCGCTAACTATGCATACTAGAAAATGCGCATAAGAGTTTTCTTACAATCTTTAGATGAGAAGGTGTGGCAAGTTGTGGAAATTGGCTAGACTAAGCCAAAGGAAGAGCCGGTTGATTGGGATGATGTCAAGATCAAAGTGAAAAATTTCAACAACAAAGCATTGAATGCTTTATTCAATGTGGCCACCAATGAGGAGTTCAAGAAGATATCCTTCATTGAAATTGCAAAGAAAGCATGGACTATCCTCTAAACAAACTATGAAAGGACTAGGGCTATCAATGATTCAAAACTTCAAGGGCTTACCATAAGCTTTGAAGAAATTAAGATGGAGGATGAGTCATTTGATGAGTTCTATGTCAAGCCAAATGACATAGTCAATTCTGCCTTTAATCTTGGAGAAACAATTCCTGAACCCAAGATTGTAAGAAAGGTACTTAGATCTATGTCTTAGAGATTTCATGCCAAGATCACCGCCATTGAAGAATCAAAGGACATCAACAAAATTCCTTTAACTAAACTAGTTGGCAACTTACAAACCTATGAATTAGGTTTGACTAGAATTTGGAAGTCAAGCAAGAGTAAGAACATGGCACTAAAGGCCAAAAGCAATGATACCGATGTGTTTTTTGAAGATGAAGATTGTTAGGTTCTAAAAGTTTAGGAATTTATGTATTTAGAATTCTAATTTGTAATATTGGCAAACCATTATCAAAACAATATGTTAAGTCTTGTTAAAATGTGCTCAGAGTTGTTTAATTATTGTAAAGTTGGAATCGAGAGACTGTAGATGCATTGGGGCATTTCGGTCTGGCTCGATCAATCGAAAAATAGATTCGATCGATCGAAAATCGATCAGACTACATTTTTCTGCAGTTTTTCAACTCAGCCCTAACTCATTAAACGTTTAGGGTTTTATGTTTTTGCCCTAGGTATATAAGGCAAAACCTTAGCCACATTTTTAGAGTTGCTCCAGTTGTATTATTGCTCATACATTGCTGTTTTGTGTAAATCTCTTGTGAGATCTAGAGGAGCTTTCCTTTACACAAAACTTAGGATTTTCAAGATTGAGATTACTTCAACATCTTGATTATCAACTTGGTTGCTACCATTGAAGCTTAAAGAATATCAAACGTGGGTGCTTGTAGCTAATTGAAGAATTCAAGAAAGAAGGAGTTCGTGGATTTAGAGCTTGCACGGGGTTGTGTCAGTAAGTTCTACTGGTAGGTAGCATTAGGAAGTCGAGTGGGAAGCTTGTAAGTCCTTTTGTATGAACTTCGATTCTTTCATAGTGAATTCAGTTTTGCCTTGAGGATCGGTGGGTAAAATTCTCCCTAAGTTTTTTACCGGTTTGGTTTTTCTGGGTGATCATATCTTGTGTTTTTTATTATTCCGCTGCTATATATTCTTGATATGATTGTTTGATTGTTTTAACCTAGAATTGCTTAATTTGATTAAGTAACAACTTGGCTAATTAACTAGGCTACTCAATCTGGTTGTGTGTTAAGGGGTCTAAATTTCCATCAAGTGGTATCAGAGCAGGTAGCTCTTTTGTTTGAGATTTGTAATCTCTGAGCTGATCCTTGACTCCTGTTGTCATGGATTCTTGGAAAATCTTTGTGCTTATTTGTCAACTTGTCTACTTGCTGTCTTTGCCTTTTGTTGTTTTTGTTAAATCTTTCCTTAAGTATCTTGGCATAATCACATGTGATAAAAAGTATGTATGATATACTGCTTTAACCACCTTAAAGGCATGTGATTCTTGTCTTTGGTATTTGGATAGTGATTGTTCCAAGCACATGACAGGAAATAAAGGTTTATTCAAAACACTCTTTGAAGGAAAGATTGGGACAGTCACTTTTGGAGATGGAAGTAAATCTGTGATCAGAGGCATTGGTACTGTGGACATTCCAGGATTGCCAGTGTTTGAAGATGTTTGGTATGTTGATGGATTGAAGGCCAATTTACTCAGCATAAGTCAGATTTGTGACAATGGATTGAATGTTCTTTTCACCAAGTATGAATGTGAGATATTTGATGGAGGAGGTGACTATATGTGTGTTGGTGTAAGGACAGCTGACAACTGTTATGGCATAACACCAAGTGTAAACAACAAGTGCTTTAGTGCAAAGATTGATCAAGTTGATTTGTGGCATCAACGGTTAGGGCATGCCAGTCATAAGCAGTTAGAGAAGATTTCCAAGTGTGAGGCAGTTATCGATTTACCTAAATTTGAGAAGATTGATAAGTGCATTTATGGACCATGTCAGATAGGTAAACAAGTAAAATCTAAGCATCTGTCTGTGACTAGTGTACAAACTTCAAGACCTTTAGAGTTATTACACATTGATCTCATGGGTTCTGCCAGAGTTCAAAGTTTGGGTGGAAAGAAGTATATTCTAGTTGTTGTGGATGACTTTACTAGATATACTTGGGTTGTGCTTTTGAAGGATAAAGCTGAGACTCTTGAGAAGATGATACATTAATGCAAGAAATTGCAGGTTGAGAAAGATACTGTGATAGCGAAAATCAGAAGTGATCATGGAAGAGAATTTGAGAATACCAAGCTGGCTACTTTCTGCAATGATCAAGGCTCTCACCAAGAGTTCTCATCACCCAAGACACCTCAACAGAATGGGATTATGGAAAGGAAAAACAGGGTTGTATAGGAGATGACACGAGTCATGCTACACAACAAAACTTTTCCAAAATCCTTCTGGGGAGAAGCAGTCAACACTGCTTGCCATACACTCAACCGGGTGTATTTTAGACCTGACTCCAAGAAAACTCCCTATGAACTCTGAAGAGGGAAGAAACCTGTTGTTAAATATTTCAGGATATTTGGCAGTGACTGTTACATTCTACGTGATAGAGAGAACCTAGAAAAATTTGATGCAAAGAGTGACAAAGGATACTTTCTAGGATACTTTTCCACCAGTAGAGCTTATAGAGTGTACAATCTGAGAACCAAAACAGTCATAGAATCTTCAAATGTTGTGATAAATGATGAAGTCTGTTCAGAAGCATCTTTAGAAAGCACTATTCCTGCTCAAGATAAGTCCCTAGAAGTTAATGATTCTCTTCCTACTGAGTATGTTGGGAAACATAGTGAGGAAGAGCTGTTGGTGTTGAATGATACAGTCTCAGTACCATCAAGTTCAGAACCATCCACTCCAGTTCGTGACACTCGACAAATACAAAGTCAGCTCAGTCCTCCATCTGAACAGAAAGGGATCACAACATCTCTTGTTAAACATCCATCCTCTAGATTGAGATTAAATCATCCTTCTACAAATATATTGGGTAGTCTGAATGATAACATGATATTGAGATCAAAAGCCTTGAATGTGATCACTCACTCATGTTATCTGTCCCAATTTGAACTGAAAAAGGTAGATGAAGCACTTCAAAATGCTGATTGGGTAAATTCCATGCATGAAAAACTTCATCAATTCGTTCGAAATGATGTGTGAGAATTAGTTCCTAGGCCAGAAAGTGTAAATGTGATTGGAACTAAATGGATCTTTAAGAACAAGTCAGATGAACATGGCACTGTGATCAGAAACAAATCAAGACTTGTTGCACAAGGGTACACACAAGTGGAAGGAATTGATTTTGATGAGACCTTTGCACCAGTGGCTAGGTTAGAATTCATCCGGATATTGTTAGCCATAACAAATCATCTAAACTTCAAGCTGTATCAGATGGATGTCAAAAGTGCTTTCTTGAATGGAATGTTATAAGAAGAAGTCTATGTTGAGCAACCTAAAGGCTTTGTTGATCCTCACAGACCTGATGATGTCTACAAATTGAAGAAAGCTCTCTATGGTTTGAAGCAAGCTCCTAGGGCTTGGTATGATAGATTGACTGCATATCTCACTGAGCATGGATTCAAAAAGGGATCTGCAAATACAACTCTCTTCATTAGAAAGGATAAGACTAGTTTTGTTGTAGCTTAAATTTATGTTGATGACATTGTTTTTGGTGCTACTAATGATTCTCTTGCTCATTCTTTTGCAGATGAAATGAAGGCAATGTTTGAAATGAGCATGGTTGGTGAATTGACTTATTTTTTGGGATTGCAGGTGAAGCAAATAGAGTCAGGAATCTACATCAATCAAGCTAAATATGCAAGAAATTTAGTCAAGAGATTTGGCTTGGACAAGGCTGCTCATGGTAGAACACCAATGGCTGCTAATGCAAAATTAACAATTGATCCATCAGGTGAGTCTGTTGATGTTACTTTGTATAGAAGCATAATTGGATGTCTGTTATATTTGATTGCTAGTAGGCCTAATATATCTTTTAGTGTTGGTGTTTGCTCTAGATTTCAGTCCAACCCTAAGGTATCTCATTTAAATGTTGTTAAGAGAATTATAAAATATATGAGTGGAACCTGTGATTATGGACTATTTTATAGTAAGGAGTCTAATTTGTCTCTTGCTGGTTTCTCTGATTCTGATTGGGCTGGGAATGCTAATAACAGAAAAAGCACCATGGGGGGTGTTTTTATGTAGGAGCCAATCTTGTGGCTTGGATGAGTAAGAAGCAAAATTTTGTGTCTTTATCCACTGTTGAGGCAGAATATATTGCTACTAGGAGTTGTTGCTCTTAGCTCCTTTGGATGAAAAAGTTGTTGAGTGATTATGGGATTCCTCAAGACACCATGGTTGTCTATTGTGATAATTCCAGTGCTTTAGATATATCTAAGAATCCTGTTCAGCATTCTAAGACCAAACACATTGAACTTAGATATCACTTTATTAGGGATTTGGTTGAAAAGAAAATTATTGTTCTTGAGTATATCCCTACTGATTGTCAAAATGCTAATATCTTTACCAAACCGCTTGATGGAAGTAAGTTTGAGACACTTCGTCAAGTGATTGGTGTGCTTCGGTGTCCTTAGTCTCTTTTGGCTTTCTTGGTCCTTGTGTTTCATTGCTCATTCCTTTATGACCATTGTTCTTTGGTTTTTTGTGTTTCTTTTGTTTTGTTTCTAGAATTTGCATTGCATTACATTCATGCATTTCATTCTAAGATTTATTTTGTTTTCTCTTAAATAAAAAAATAAAAAATAAAAAATAAAAAAGGAGAAAAGGAGAAAGAAAAAATGTGTTTGACATTGTTTTCTTGGTTTTTGAAAACAAGGTTGGTCAATTTATTTACATATATCATGTCTTATGTACCTTGTTTAGATTTGATGAGCTTATTTATTGACTAGTTGAAGCTTTGTAGTGCATGTTGTGTGGGAAAGATGTTTATGGTGTTTATCACTTTGTCTTGATCTTGAAGTCACATGTTATTTGACTGTCGGACTTGAATCTTTTGAGAAATGCATAAATAACCATCTCACCACTGTTCACTAACCAATCATGAACACCTTAGTGCATATCATAAGATTCTGTGCTCAAGAAAGTATAGCACATGCATAAAAAGAACATAAGGTGTTGCCTCGACTTAATTGCTTAATGATAAAATTGGTGTATACTATTAAGCTTGATGCCATCTCACATAAATAAAATTGGTGTGTACTATTAGGCTTGATGCCATTTCACAAAAAAAAAAAAAAAAAAAATGAGGCAAAAATACAAGAAACTTACATGATTGCAAGCTTTTGTTCTAGGAGATGTGGTAGTTATAGGATGTAACTCTTTAGGTGATAGTCTATTTTAAATTCTATGTGATGGATTGTGTAGACTTTGTGATTGATTGCTATTCACATATCACCTCACATGTTTCTCAAAGTTTTTGCTAGTTGCACACACTACACAAGTTACTCTTTGTTAAACTTTATACATGTTATTGTGTGTGTTTTTGGTCTGACCAACCAAGTTTGAAGATACTTTGAGAATTATGCAAAACAATTTTCTTTGCTTGAGAATTTAAAAAGAGAATGGCTGAAATTTTCTTTAGAGAAATTGGGATTAAATTTGGGTTTTTGAAAAATCATTCCATCTCATGCATTTTGTTTTCATTTTTTAATGCTTCGAGGAGTTGTTTTTCAAAATGAGGTTTGTGTTTTTCAAAACTGTGATTTTTCTCAAAATTTTTGTGAGCCTCTGCCCAATTCGATCGATCCATTCTGATTTTCGATTGATCGAAAAAGTGTTTTAATTTGTTTAAAAATGACTGTTTCATTCGATCGATCGAATGTATTTTTCGATCAATCGAAAGTCACGAATCAGGTCTTTAAAAAACACTGTTCTTGACTGATTCAAACACTTTTTCAAAAGTTTTTTTCAAACTTTCTTTCTCTTTCCGACGAGGCAAGGCTCCACAGTCAAATTTTTGCCGTTTTCCTCCGAATCTTTTGCAAAATTTCTCTTTCCTCAAGCCAGTAAATCTGTTTTGTCCTTCCTTTTTGAGTTTATTTACATATTTCATGCATTTTTCATGCATTTCTGCTCAAAATTTCGGACCCTCTACTTTTTGGGATTTTTTAAGATTTAAGCCTAATTATGTGTAATTGATCAATGGGTTTTTGTGGGGACATGCTATAAACATGATCTTGATAGTTTAATTTGATCAATTTTGGGTTTTGTGAGAAATTGAAAATTCTAGGGTTTGTAATTGATCCGAATTGGGGATTTTTGTTCAATTGGGTTTAATTGATGAGATTGGCTTGTTGCTTTGATGAAATTGGTTATTCTAATATGTTTTCAACAATGTGTGATGATCAATTCATCAATTTGTTTCAAAATTATCAAGTGGTTTTTCAAATTTTTTTTTAGGGTTTTTGTTAGAAACTCTATATTCGAGCCAATTTTGTGAAATTGAACCTAATTCGAACTGTGGTTACTACATTAGTTCATGCATCACAACATTGTTATTGTTCATGCATCATATAAATTTTTTATATGTTTTTATTGTGCTAACTTGCAGTCTAACCTTGGTTTTGTTTTATTCTGGTCTTTTGGTTTTCTCTTTGTGTCTCTGTCCTTTCCTTAGCATCATGCCTAGGAAGCCTAGAGCCCGTAGGACTATTCCCTCCTCTTCTCCATCCCCTCCTTCTTTTGACCGTGAGAAGTTTCCGAGTGAGAAAAACCAAGAGATTTTTGAGAAGCTAAACCTTAAGAGAAAGATTTGGGCTAAGCGTTCTGTTCTCTTAGATGAACTTGATCCTGCCATTAGGGCAAACTTTGAGTGTCAGGGCTGGTTACCCTTGGTGGATATTTCTAATCCTCCTCCACCTTCTGCCTTGATTAGAGAGTTCTTTTTGAACATCTCTATCTGCATCTATAATTCCAACACTTTGTTAAAGAGTTGGATACGAGGCGTAGAGTACCCCATTACTCCCCGGGTAGTGACTGATGCTCTAGGGGTACCTTTGGTCCAGAATCCTGTCTATCCTTATGATGAGTCTCCCAAGTTGAGTGATGTCTTGTCTTACATCACTGGGACTTCTGTCCAATGGGGTTCTGATCCTAGGATCACTTCTGCTGAACTCTCCGGGCTACACTATCTGTTCTTTAGGATAGCCTAGCATTCTATCTAGCCCATTTCCCATGTTCACACCATTCCTCTTGAGAAGTGTGTATTTTTGTACGCCCTAGTTACTGATGTTCCTATTAGTTTTCCTCATCTCTTTCTTTGTTCTTTGAAAGATGTTTATAGGAGTTCATCTACTACTCATGCTCTTGTGCATCCTATTTTTATTCATAGGATTTTGCTTTATCTTGATCTTATAGTGGCCTCCCTTCCTCTAAGCCCATTCATGTGATTTCTCCCATAGGTGCATCTTTTCTCAGACAGAGGGCCGCTCATCTTCGAGCTAGTTCTAAACACCCTAGGTCTGAGCCGTCTGGTAGCGCACCTCCTCCTTCTTCTTCTACAGGTCTTGCTGGTGAGGATGTTCCTGATCCAATTGGTGATGATGCTGCTGCTGCTGATGTTCCTCCACCTCATTCAACTGACTTTGATGTTCGTCGTACCCTAGAAACTGTCATGACCGTTCAGGCAGCTCATGGTCATATTTTGGTGGACTTGCTAGATGAGATTTGTGCTCTGCGAGCTGACTTTGCGCATCTTCATTCACCCTCACCACCCCTTTTAATGGCAACTTGTGATTGCCCTTTGGCATTCCGTCACAAAAAAGGGGAGTGGAGTTTTTGCTTGTATAGGAGTTTTTGTAGTTAGGGGAAGATTTTTTGTTTCTGAGGAGCTTGTGGAGTTTTTAGATTGTATCTAGGTGCTTCACTTTGTATATCATTTTTGGAGATATTCATGTTAGGGGGAGTAACTTTGATTGATATACATGTTATATTCATTGATTCTTGTTGCTTTGTGATTTACTGCTTATTGATTTATATTTATGAGTTGTTCATTCATATATATCTTTATTTTGTGTTGTGTGAATCTTACAAGAATGTTATACCTGCTGTTTTACTCTTTTCTATCACACATGCATTTATGCGTTTGTTGAGTATTTTAGAAATATACAGGTTGATTCAACAAAACTGCTGTCTACACTTGCAACCGATGGATAGTAGTTAGGGTTGAATTTGAGTTTATGAGCATTATTTTTGTAAAGGGTTTTTTTCTTGTAAACTTTGAGCTTTTAATTAGGGTTTTGTCACAGATTGCCAAAGGAGAAGTTTGTTAGGTTCTAAAGGTTTAGGAATTTATGTATTTAGAACTCTAATTTATAATATTGGCAAACCATAATCAAAACAATATGTTAAGTCTTGTTAAAGTGTGCTCAAAGTTGTTTAATTATTGTAAAGTTGAAATCGAGAGACTATAGATGCATTGGGGCATTTCGGTCTGGCTCGATCGATCGAAGAATAAATTCGATCGATCGAAAATCGATCAGACTGCATTTTTCTGCAGTTTTCTAACTCAGCCCTAACTCATTAAACATTTAGGGTTTTATGTTTTTGCCCTAGGTATATAAGGCAAAACCCTAGCCACGTTTTTAGAGTTGCTCCAGTTGTATTGTTGCTCATACATTGCTGTTTTGTGTAAATCTCTTGTGAGATCTAGAGGAGTTTTCTTTTACACAAAGCTTAGGGATTTCAAGATTGAGATTACTTCAACATCTTGATGATCAACTTGGTTGCTACCATTGAAGCTTAAAGTATATCAAGCGTGGGTGCTTGTAGCTGATTGAAGAATTCAAGAAAGAAGGAGTCCGTAGATTCGGAGCTTGCACGGGGTTGTGTCAGTAAGTTCTACTGGTAGGTAGCATTAGGAAGTCGAGCGGGGAGCTTGTAAGTCCTTTTGTATGAACTTCGATTCTTTTATAGTGAATTCAGTTTTGCCTTGAGGATCGGTGCGTAAAATCCTCCCCAGGTTTTTTACCGGTTTGGTTTTCCTGGGTGATCATATCTTGTGTTTTTTATTATTCCGCTGCTATATATTCTTGATATGATTATTTGATTGTTTTAACCTGGAATTGATTAATTTGACTAAGTAACAACTTGGCTAATTAACTAGGCTATTCAATCTGGTTGTGTGTTAAGGGGTCTAAATTTCCATTAAAGATTCCAAGATGAAATCATATATCACTAAGAAATTCAAAAAATTTATGAAGAATTCCAATGCAAAAGGATTTGACAAGGACCGAGAGTAGTCCAATTCTTCACAATTCAAGAGCCAAAATAGAGGGAAGTAGGATGCGAAGGAAGGCGGTCAGTACACTGTTCCCTTTGGACCAAAGTGCTTCAAATGTCAAGGTTTTGGACATATGAAACAAGAATGTCCAACATATCTCAAGACTATTGGAAAAAGCAAGGCCCTTGCTGCTACCTTAAGTGACACCGAGCCTGAGGATGATTTAGATGACAATGATGGCGAGGGAATTTTGAATGCCTTCACTGCCATAGTGAATCCAACTGAGGGGATTGTTGAAGAGGTAGATGAAGAAGAGGACTTGGTGGAGTTTAAGTTTGAGAAAATGGATGAACAAGGTGACATCCATACAGCCTATAGTAAGTTGTACAATGTTTCTGAGTTGCTGCTACCTTAAGTGACACCGAGCCTGAGGATGATTTAGATGACAATGATGGCGAGGGAATTTTGAATGCCTTCACTGCCATAGTGAATCCAACTGAGGGGATTGTTGAAGAGGTAGATGAAGAAGAGGACTTGGTGGAGTTTAAGTTTGAGAAAATGGATGAACAAGGTGACATCCATACAGCCTATAGTAAGTTGTACAATGTTTCTGAGAAGCATGAGAAACTTTATAGGCTGGCCACCAAGAAGCTAAGTGATGTGAAGCTAGATCGAGAGGAGCTTTCCACTAAGTTTGATAAAGCAAATCAAACCATTAGAGCTTTACGGTTCAAGATCTACCCCATTGCTGAAAGGACAAAGAAGCTTGAAGCAAAACTATCATAGGTTAGAGCTTAATTAGAGAGGACTTCCAGTGCAAAGCTCGATGAGATGCTTAGTTTTCAAAAATCTAGTTCGGATAGAACCAGTTTGGGGTATGATTTCTTTTCTCCTAATATTGCTTCTTCCAATAATACTATGCTTGTCTCACCTGCTAATAATGTTAATTCTAAGAACAATAAATGTAAAACTGATATAGCTAGTGATAACGTAGACAAGGGAAACCTAAGGGTAGGGCTTAGGTTCTCTTTGCAATGCAATTTTAACCGAGACCGACCTAAAGGTAGGTTCTAAGTCATTATGTTGTAAGGTGGGTTTGTTGTTTTATTGTTTCCCATAGTTCTCCTGACTTATAACATAATGAACATTGCGTTAGTCCGAACGGCATGGTTTGTCATTTACAGTCAACAGGAAATGATCCAGTGACTTTAGGCTATGAGTCGGTGAGTTCACCACTGGGCACCCGAATCTAATGAAGACCGGTGACTATGGTTACTACCACCACATGTTGTTGAAAATGGGTGCATACATTGTTTTTGGGATGGCACACACTATGACAGTTAGGGAAAGCTTTTTAAAAACAATGCAAACAACAAAATATCATACAACATCTGAACAAACATAAATAAACAAACAAGCAACAATATCATACAAGACCATGCAAAAATAAGGGCAAACATTTGGTCACTTAAGTCTAATACGAAGCTTAGCCCTCGACATCCCCAGTGGAATCACCACTGTAAGAGACCACCAAAATTGGGGTGCCTCTCAAAAAAGATATTTAGGTACTTTTTGGGGCACCTCTCTTTTTGGGAAAGTGGTGTGAAGTCGCCACTTATTTTTCATACAAAAAATAAGAAAAAACTAAATATAAAAGTACATGACTGAATAATTCCTTTCATTGATTGAATAAAAATACATGTTTAAAAATTTTGAAATTACATAACTTTGGGTTCTAGTTACAATCAACCAAATAATTACATGACTTTTTGTCCAAGTTAAAATAATGACAAGGCTTAGATCTACTTATCCAAAGACCTAAATTTATTTATGAATTCATTCTCTTCTTTGTTAAAAAAAATTTAGATATGTTTTAGTGAGTAAAAAAAATTGAATTGGGTTTAGAAAAATCAAATCTGATTTTGATATGTAGAAAAAATAGTCTTTGAAGAGAAAATTCACATCTGTGTTTATTTAAAACAAAGTCTTTTGGTTTTAAAAAATCAAATTTGTTCTTGAGAACTCAGAAAAAATGGATTTTGATTTGTAAAGGATCAAATCTGTTTTTAAGAACTTAGAAAAAATGGTTTTTGATTTGTAAAGGATCAAATTTGTTTTTAAGAACTTAGAAAAAGAAAAAGAATTTTTAAAAGAGGGTTTGATTCATGAAATAAAGTTATGCTACACATATTAAACAAAACAAACACAATAACCACAATCATGCATGATCTTTTCCTTTGTTTCAAAATCCACATAAAAAAAAAATTTTAAAAATCAGATCTGTAGCTAAGGAAGATACAAATCAGTTTTTCTAGTAAAAAAGAATCAGATTTGCGTCTAATGAAGATGCAAACTAGTTTTTATTTGAGAAAAGATCTACATCTAATGAAGATGCAGATCCATTTTATTTTAAAGAAAAATTTAGATCTACGTCTAAGGAAAATGTAGATCCATTTTATTTGAAGAAAAATTCATATTTATATCTAATGAAGATGATAATCCGTTTTATATTAAGAAAAAAGTCAGATCTACATCTAAGGAAGATGCAGATTCGTTTTATTTTAAGAAAAAATTTAGATCTACATCTAAGGAAGATGAAAATCTGTTTATTTTGAAGAAAAATTCAGATCTACATTTAAGGAAGATGTAGATCCGTTTTATTTGAAGAAAAATTCAGATCTACATCTAATGAAGATGTAAATCCGTTTTATTTTAAGAAAAAATTTAGATCTACATCTAAGGAAGATGCTGATCTGTTTTATTTTGAAGAAAAATTCAAATCTACATCTAAGGAAGATGTAGATCCGTTTTATTTGAGGAAAAATTAAGATCTACATCTAATGAAGATGTAGATCTGTTTTATATTAAGAAAGAGAATTGTTTACACGCTGACTTTTGAAAATAAGCAAGAGATCATAGCAATAATTTAAAAAAAAAAAAATCAAGAACATGTTTTCACAAACTAAATTAACAAATCATGATATGAATATTCTAAACTAAAAGAAATATACAAACATGCATCATCATGATAAGAGAAACATAAGAAAAAGGGTTAAGAAAACAACCTCTTGCATGAGCACTCTTTTACTTGAGAGGATATTTTAGGGTTCAAAGAAATTTATGCAATTATCTTTGAAACCTAAAAACCCTAGCTTCAGCTAAAAATATTAGAGAAGGGATCAAAAAATATGAGCAATTTGAGTGCCTAAAAGAGTGTGCCTCCTAGAGAGTAAAAAGTGTGCTAAATTATGAGATCCAGTCTCTATTTATAGAGGCTGGAAAATTCTAAAAAATAGCTCAGACAATTAGGATGTGAATCGGTACACGTCCTTTTGCAAACAAAGTCAAAAAGAGTGTGCCTTATCATCACCCGAAGGAAATTTGGCCAAAGCCCAAAAGAGTGCCATTCAGCACTTTTAAAGTGCCGTTCAGCACTCCAAAAGTGCCAAATGGTACTCTTGGGTGCCAAACGCACTTTCGTGTTTAGGTGCGTTTTGGACTCCCTTTTTAGGTTTTCTTGAGCCAGTCCTTACACTTAGACGTGTTTTCACCCATATTCTAAGAGTTTTCATCTCTTTTCTGGATAATTTAGGTCTTTTTAGGATTAATTATCTTGTAGCTAAATACCCTAGAATAAATCTCGATAAAGTTCAAATTATCCACAATTTTATTGTTATCCAATTATCCATTTTATTCTTATGCAAGCAATCCGAATTTAACCATTAATTATCAACCAATCACAAAATTATTTAATTAATTTTAATTGTTTAACCAATCAAAATTAATTTAAATTAATCATGCGTGGCCAAATCTACCAATTATCCACAATTTTATTGTTATCCAATTATCCATTTTATTCTTATGCAAGCAATCTGAATTTAACCATTAATTATCAACCAATCACAAAATTATTTAATTAATTTTAATTGTTTAACCAATCAAAATTAATTTAAATTAATCATGCGTGGCCAACTCTACCTAGACACAATGCATGCTAACCATGCAAACTTGATTATACGATATCTTTTGATACGACAATTTGATTTGGAAACCGGACATACCACCGTGACAGTTAGAATCTCAAGATCATTTTTATGATATTCAATGAATGAATTGATGTATGTAATGCAAGAACAAATTGATGCATGTAATGCAATCATGATTTTTAGGGTACATGGATGGTCATTTCAGCCATCTTCCTTGATTAAATTATGGGTGCAAAATCGAGTGTCTACAATGCTTTGCTTTGTTTGACGTGTTTTTTTCTTTTTTCTTTTTTCTTTTTTCAGTTTTTGCTTTATTTTTTTTTTTTCATTAAAAAAAATTGAAAAAAAAAATACAAAAACAGTGTGTGTTTTGTGTACATTGATACTTGTGTACCTTGGATGGCAATTAAAACAAAGTTTTCTAAAGCCCACCAATCATGAATAACATTTGTGTGTTTCAGCATAGCAAAATTGTGAAATTTTTAACTTAATATAATTGGGTATTTCTTTTCTCTCTCTTATATGCCCATGCATGATATGCTCAAAAGAAAAATATGCAAAGAAAATCAAAAGCAAAAAGTATCAAAATGCTTTTAAATATGGTTGCAAGCATGTTTCCAAGAGATGTGGGAGTTATAGGATGTATCTCGAAAGTGATAGTCTTCATCAAGTAGTTATGATTATGTGTGAGTTAAATTCATTTTCTCATATCTCAAATCGTCATAATATGAGATACTCATGCACTCTTGCGCTGTTTTCACACACAATAGGCATATTCTTTACTACTTTTGATACATGTGTAGGTACAATGTGATTTGGCTATCACAAGGGATACATTTGTTAATGTGTTCTCACTAAACTGTCTTAGCTTGTTTTTAAAATAGAAAATTGGTTAGACTTGTTGTATGTGTGTGTGTGTTTTGGATCATGAATGCTTTACTTTTTCTTGTTGAGAGATGTTTTTTAGAGCTTAACATGTTGATTGGATCTATATTTGAGTAGCTTGCTTGATTGCATTCATCTCTATGTGTTTTTCCTCTCTTTGAAAAACTTCTTTTTATCGAGCTTAACAGCTTCTCGACTAATCCTCGACAAATTCCTTTCTATCGAGCCCCTTGGACTTCTTTTCTCGACAGATCTTATTGTGTCTTCAATCCATCAAGCTATCTGGAATTTGTCTTGATAGCTTCTCAATCCATCGAGAAAGTTTATGTATGGCCGATAGATTCTCGACAGAATCTCAATCCATCGAGGTGTTTTTGCCGTCGATAGATTATCAACAACACCTTGATAGATTCACATCTGTCGAGATTTAGTGCTCGACAAATATCAATAGCTTCTCAATCCATCAAGTTGCAATTTCTATAAATACCTTCAGCGCGAAATCAGATTCACTTTTTCACTTCTCTCTCAATAGATTTTCTTTCACTTCTCTCTCGATAGATTTTCTTTCTCTCTTCCTCCAAACACCTTTCCCTCACTCCAAACATCTCATCCACTTAGGCCCTTAATCCTTCTTTTATCATGCATTTCACGCATTAGACCTAGGTTTTTGGGTTTTCTTTGAAATTTTTGGGGTTTTTGAAATTTTTTGAGATTTTTATGAAAGTTTTGGGTTAGGTGTTGCTTATTTGATGCTATATTATCCTGCATTACATTCCATTAGCATTTTCACAATGTTTCATGCGTTTAGATGTGTGTTTGATTGTTGAAAATTGTATGTTGCTAGGTTTAGATTAGGTTGAACCCATGATGCAATTTCTTTTAGCACATCACATGTTCATGCATTTTTCATGCATACATACCATCTCTTTGCTTTTTATTTGTTCCGGGTTGTGATTGTGTTTCTTCTTTCTCTCCCTCTCTCATATACTAGGCACGGCACCTAAGCGCAAATCTACTTCAGTTCGGAACCCTTTTCGTTCCAAACCATCTTATTCTCCTGATCTTCCCCTTACTCACATTCGGTTCCGTGATTAGAAGGCCCGTCAGGACTTCTTAGAGAAATTTTTGAAATGTGGCATTCATCCGAAGCGCTATGTAATTCTGTCAGATTTTGCCAACACTCCTTTACCCAATGTCATTTACGATCGGGGATGGGAATCTCTCTGTGAGATACCCTTGAGGTGTCCCATCGTGATCATACAAGAGTTTTACTCCAATATACACAGTATTGATACCTCTATACCTCAGTTTTCTACGCATATCCGAGGTACACGTATCGTAGTCACTCCGGATCTTGTATCTGAGATACTACACATTCTGTGGGTAGCGCATCTATGGGGTGAGCGCCAAAACAACTCATTTGCAGGCTTTGCAAAAGGTCCAAGATTCCTAAACATGGTGATGACATTTGTTCTCCATCCACTGTCTCACTATAACTCCATTACCAAGCCTCGTGCTCTATTTTTGTTGTCCCTCTTAGAGGACCTCTCTATAGACTTTCCTTTTCATTTTATCACTTCTTTCATAAATATCTATAAGGATTCAACAACCTGTGATAAGCCCATCTTTCCTTTGGCTATCACGCATATCCTTTGCCATCTTTCTATCCCTATTCCTAATTCTCCTTTCTATACCGTTATGGGTGCCATCAACGCAACTTCTATTCGATGGAGCAAGGCCCAGTTTCGACCGAAGCAGCCACAAACCAAGACAACGGATCCTCCAGCTTCCTCCACTTCTTCTTCAATGGGTGGTGTAACTCTTGAGGTAGTCATGGCATAGCTTCAACGCATGGATGCTTGCCTTGATACTCTCACTATCGAGTTGTATCAGGTGAACACCCGTGTCAGTCGTATCGCATGACAACAAGCTCGCCTAGGTGGCTTCGTTGCTTCTCCTTCTCCTTCCCTCAAGGCTTCTGAGGATGAGAATGCTACTGATGGTGATGATGAGGATAAGGATGAGGATGCTAGCTCTTCTAATGATGAGGAGATGACGACCTCTCAGTGACTTACCCTTTGTCATTTGTGACAAAAAGGGGAAGTAGTTTGTAGGATGATGAGAGTAGTCATGTATTTAGGACAAGAGTTAGCATAGGACATTTTTTCTAGGGGGAGTGTTTACATTTTTGAAGGATGTAGTGAGGATTTTATATACTTTTCTTTTCTTTCTTTATGGTTACATTATCCTCTTGTACACCGATCTTGTGACCATTTATTGATAACATACATTGTACTTATTGTAGACACTCAATTCTACACCCATGATTTAATCAAGGAGAATGACTTCAATAGCCATCCACATAGCTCCAAAAATCATGATTGTATTACATGCATCAATTCATTCATTGCATACCATAAAAATGATCTTGAGGATCTAACAGTTGCAATGGTGTGCCCGGTTTCTAAATTGGACTATCAAATCGAAAGATATCACATGATCAAGTTTGCAGGGTCAATATGCATTGTGTCTAGGTAGAGTCAACCACACATAATTAATTTAAATTAATTCTAATTGGTTAAACAATTAGAATTAATTAAATAATTTTGTGATTGGTTGATAATTAGTGTCTAAAATAAGGATGCATGCATAGGAATAAAACGGATGATTAGATAACAATAAAATTGTGGATAATATGAACTCTACAAGATAATTGTTCTTAAAAAGCCTGAATTATCCAGAAAAGAGATTAAAAAAAAAAATCATGGACTAAGGATGAAAACACGTCTAGGTGCAAGGATTGGATCAAAAAAGCCTACAAGGAGAGTCCAAACAGCATCCGAACACAAAAGAGTGTTCGGCATCCAAGAGTACCATTCGGCACTTTTGGAATGCCAAATTGGCCTCTTTTAGGCTTTGGCCCAACGCTCTTCGGATGACAATAAGGCACACCCTTTTTCGATATTTTTGCAAAATGATAAGTCTCAATTCGCATTCTACACTTTAAGGCTATTTTTTAGAGTTTTCCAGACCCTATAAATAGAGGCTGGGTCTCATAATTCAGCACCTTTTTTTCTACACTCTGAGAGGCATACGTTTTGAGACTCTCAAGTTACTGATATTTGTTGCTTAAATTAAGGTTTTTAGGTTTCAAAGATAACTTAATAAGTTTCTTTGAACCCTAAAACATCCTTTCAAGAATAAGGAATGCTTATGCAAGAGGTTGTTTTCAATCACCCTATTCTTTATTATGCTTCTTGTTTATGACGATGCATGTTTTATCCATAACATGATTTATTAAATGTTGTTTTGTTTAAAGCATGATCTTGAATTTCTTATGTATAATTGTTTCAATCTCTTTTTTAATTTCAATCATCTGCATATAACCAATTATTTTTCTTGAAATTAAAAACAAATGTGCATCTTTTTTAGATGTAGATCTGAATTTTTCTTAATCAAAAATGGATCTACATCTTTCTTAGATGAAGATCTGAATTTTTCTTAATAAAAAACGGATATGCATCTTTCTTAGATGTAGATATGAATTTTTCTTAAATAAAAAAACAGATTTGCATCTTTATCAGATGCAAATTTGAAATTTTCTCAATCAAAAAACTGATTTGTATCATTCTTAGATGCAGATCTGATTTCTCTTTAACATATGCAAATTTTGAAATAAAGAAAAAGATTAAACATGATTGTAGTTGTGTTTGTTTTATTTAATTCATATTGCATAAATTTATGTTGTGAGTGAAACTCTCTTCTTAAACAATCTTTTTTACATTTTTTTTAAAACACTTAAAAAATAGATCTGATTTTTCTGTTATAAAAAAAAAAAAAAAAAAAAAAAAAAAAAAAAAAACCATTTTTCTTTATTATCACAAAATAGATCTAATCTTTTACAAACCAAAAAAAAACCTTTTTTTATTTAAATTCTTTTTAAAAAATATGATATTTTTTAAATCAAAAGACTTTATTTTATGAAATAAACACAGATCTAAATTTTTTTATCTCCAAAAACCACTTTTTTCTACATACTACAAAACAGATCTGGTATTTTGACAAATCAAAATCAATTTTTTTTTTTTACCAACCAAAACAAATCTGGTTGTTTTTCCAAAAGAAGAGACTTCATTCATAAATAAATTTGTGTGATTTAATTTTTGTTTCACATGTTCAACATATCATTCATGACATGCATAAAAAAGTACATAGGTCACAAGAGTCTAGAAGACTAAACTCTGTCTGGGTGGAATGAGTGCCTAACATCTTCCCATTCTATAACCTAGCCTCCCAATTTAGGTCTTTGGATAAGTAAATCTAAGCCTTGTCTTTATTTTTATTTTGGGTAGAATGTAACTAGGACAAAAGGCCATGTAATTATTTGGTAGTTTGTAACTAAGACCCAAAGTCATGTAATCTTTCAATTTTTCAAATATGTAATTTTTTTATTCAATCAATGAAGAGAACAATTTAGTCATGTATCTTTTTTTTTTCTTTTTTTTGTACAAAAAATAAGTGGCGACTCCCTTCTACTTACCCAAAATGAGAGGTGCCCTAAAAAAGCACTCCAAAAATCTCTCTTTTTTTGAGAGGCACTTCCAAGGTCTCTCACACTTATTTCTCATTTATATATGATGATATGTGTTATTATTCACCTATCTCTTCGTGTGTTGTTTCTTTTCTCTCTTTATACACATATTTCTTTATGTTTGCAATCCTTTATTTCTATCTCACACTAAGATGCTTTGATGAGTTTTGTTTAAAAGTGTTTCAGAAAAACAGGTTGTCAAAATCTATCGTGCCAAGAACTCTCTTCTTGCAAAGTTTTTCAAGAGTTTGTGTTAGGATTAGATTCTATTGTATTTAACAAGTGATAATGAGTTTAGTGATTTAAGACTTCTCTCATACTTCATTTTTTTTGTTATGGTTTTGTCACAGATTACCAAAGGGGAAGATTGTTAGGACATATGTGGATATTGTTAGAGAATATACTATGTATATTGGCTATTCCTTTGACAAAATACACTATACTTGTAATTGAGTAGATTTAGGATGGATTTAGTACTTCAAGGAACAAGAGTTCAAGTCTAGTACTGAAACCATGCAAATCTGTCCAAGAAACAATTGAAAAAGTGCTAATCATTAAAGCTCAACAGATAGCTCGACAGATACATATCCATCAAGGTTTAATGAGGAAGCTCGACAGCAACTCGACAAAAGCTGAATTTGTTGAGGATTACGAAATTTAGATTTCCAGATCTGATTTCATGCATATCCAAGTGTATTTGTGAAGGGTTTCATTTCTCACAACCCTAGACATATATAAAGATTATTTTAAGAGTTGTCAAAGGTGATGCAAAGTGATGCAACTCACTACAAATGATTGTGCATGCAAATTGTGATCGGAGACAGAATTTGCCCTAGTTCATCATATTCCTTGTAGAAGCTGCTACGTCTTTGTGCCAAGGGTTTTGTAACCACGGAGCTTCTTGATCTTCATCGTTTGGATGAACTAAAGAACTTTACAGCCAATATCCTTCTCAAGTTGGTGTGTTAGTCATGTACTTGGATCGGTTCATCGATTGGTTAGTCACATACTAGGAGCCGCGCATTAAAAGGAGAGATTGTTACTACATTACAAGTCCAATTGGGTATTGGGGTAAAGGTTCAACTAGGACTGTGCAAAAGGAAACCGAAGCTGACCTTCCCGACCAACACCAACCTTCCCGCACTGCATCTACAACCTATCGACGGGGCCGACATCGGCGATTAGAATCCAAAAGGACATCAGACGCCGATGCAATGCAATTGTTGGAGCTGCAATCCCTCACCGATGAGGCACCAAACTGAACTGATATATGCAAATCATTTATTAGTTTTTCAACCTTTAGATACGGCGTCATTTTACTAAGTATGGATTTTTTTTTTTTACTAAATGACGTCATATTGGGTATTATTATAAAAATAAAATAAAAATAAAAACACAAAACGGCACTATTTGGTTGAATTGGTTCTAGGTTTTCAGATTTCCCTCACTATAAATACACTCTATTTCTCTTTCATAAGACTTAACTCTCTCTCTTGCTCTTGCCTCTCACAGGCGCCCATAGTCATCGTCCACCGGTAAGCCATCTTTCTGTCTTGGGTTATTTTTTTGGTTGTTTGTAGTACAAATTTTACAATGTTTACATGCTGGGTTTGTGTTTCTTTGTGAATGTTTGCCTTACATGGGTTTGTCACATTTATGTTTCTACTTTCTTGTTGTCCTAGGTTTGTGTTTCACTGTCTTTTGTTATTTTACTTACATGCTACAAGCTTTGTATTGTACTTTGTTTTAACTTTTATGAGAAAACACATTGTTGGCCCAACGTGTCTAATAGAGTTAAATGGACCCAGAAAATATTAAGTGTCTAATAGATATTAAGTGTCTAATAGACCCAGCAAAGAAATGTTAAAAATTAAAATGACCCACTTAATTAGCTAAATTTGTGGTTTTATTTGGGGGAGGGGGGTGGGGGGTGCAAACAGTTTCAACTTTCAATTGTTATCCACATAACTGCATGCAGAAGAATAAGTCTAAATTAGCCTTTGTTGTTCATGTTTCATCTATTGCAGTTTGTCAGATCTCTACAATTTTTTTTTTTTTTTTCATTCACTCTAAAAAATTATATACATTTTTATCCTCTTAAAGTAACTATAAATTTATAATGAAAAAAAAAGGGCACATGACATATAAAAATTGATAGAATATAAAGTAAAACGTTATGAATGAAATAACTTCAAATTTTTATTGGATATGAATGGGTTGCTTAAATATTTTTATGGAGGTTTATATCTATCATTTATGTCTTGTTAAGTGTTAACTATAATAATTTATAACATGAAATCTTGAACAGGTTGATATATAGATATTGGGCTTGAAAGCCCAATTTTTTAATTATTAAAAAAAATAGTTTTTTTTTTATATAAATATTTCAAACCGACCAAACCTACTAAACCGCATCACTGTAGGTTGGAAAACCGACCCTAGGCAGTGCGCATCGGTTGCAATTATGAAAAAACCGATCTCTATCGGTTCGGTAATAAATTTGGGAAAAAACCGCCCCTACCGAACCGTGCACACCCCTAGGTTCAACTGTAGGTTAGTATTAAGTATTGAGATTCCTTTTACTTGTAACCATTTGTTTTGATAATAGTGGACTCTCGAGAATAGTGACCTAAAATTCACCCGATGGGGTTTTGCCTCGGTGGTTTTCCAAATTTGTAAACAAATCACTCATGTCAAATTTATTTTCCGCTACATTTAACTTACTTAGTGATTTGTTTGTGCTACCACGTTCATTGCATGTAGTTGAATCTAATTAATTTACTTGATTAATTAATTGGTTAATTTTACCAGAGGGGTCAATACATTCCTGGCCTATCATTAATAATTTGTTACTTCCATTCAAGGCACAAAAGATCAAAGCAATTCTGTTATGTGTCACTCACCAGGAAAATTGTATGACTTGGCCTAGAAGTAGGGATGGTTGTTGATGAGGATAATTTTTGACTAATTGGTATGGGGGTGTCCAAAAGGGATGACTAACCCCGAAAGGGATGATTAATCCTAAAAGGGATGACCAACCCCAAAAGGGATGATCAATCCCAAAAGAGATGACTAATGATAAATCCTAAAAAGGATGACCAACCCCCGAAAAGGATGACCAATCCCAAAAGGGATGACCAACCCCAAAAATGCCAACCGACCCCAAAAGGGATGACTAACCCCTGAAAGGGAAGATCAACCCCAAAAGCGAAGACCACCCTCGAAAGGGATGATCAATCCCTAAAAGGGAAGATCAACCTCTGAAATGGACGATCAACCCATGGGCCAATGGATTAGGTAATCCCCGATCCTAACAACCCATCCCTTAGGGTTTCCATGGGGCTTATGTGGGGCCCACTCACACATCCTTGCATGGAAATTACTTGCACATCACTACCAAAGGCCCAACCACGCAATTAGGTCTCTTATATATGGAAAGGTGATCTCAAGTATCTTGGGACCCTTCTCTCTACAAGGAAATTCCCCTATATCAAGGAATTTGGATTAGCTCTCTACCACTATATAAACCACAAACCTTACCTTTCTTGAGGCATGTGAATCCTCCCTAGCTCTTGCATTCTTGAGTTTTTAGAGAGTCTTCTATTACTGACTTAAACTTCAGAGGGTCTTTGGCTGGTACCCCACCAGTGCCCTTTGATTGATTCTTCTCTTTTGTTTTTTAGTTACATCCATTGGCACATTTGTAGACGATCAACTCACTCCAATCGAATGGATCAACAACCAAGGATGCCAACGACACCTAATCCTTATCCAAAACTAAGTTCTACCTATGGGATGGACCTTTGATCAACTCGTCCAAAGACTAAGTCCTACCTAAAGGTGGACGATCCAACATAAAGTCATCCCCAAGAGGGAAAGACAATGACCAAAGTTGCTTATGGGTGGCTAAATAACCAAAGTCGCCTATGGGTGGACAGTCTAACATAAAGTCTACCCTAAGAGGGAAGGAGAATGACCTAAGTCACCTACGGGTGGATGGTCCAATGTAACATCATCCCCAAAAGGGAAGGACAATGATCTAAGTTGCTTATGGGTGGACAGATGACCAAAAATTCCTATGGGTGGATGGTCCAATGTAACGTCATCCCCAAGATGGAAAGACAACGACTAAAGTTGCCTACGGGTGGACGGTCCAACATAAAGTCATCTCCAAAAAGGAAAAATAATGACTAAAGTCACTTATGGGTGGACGAACAACTAAAGTCGCCTACAAGTGGACAGTCCAATATAACAGCATACTCAAGAAGGAAGGACAATGACCAATGTCGCCTAGGGGTGGACAATCTAACGTAAAATCATCCCCACAAGGGAGGGGCAATGACCAAAGTTGCCTACAGGTGGACAGTTCGATGTAAAGTCATCCACAAGTGGGAAGGACAACGACCAAAGTCGCCTACAAGTGGACAATCCAATGTAAAGTCATCCCTAAGAGGGAAGGACAATGACCAAAGTCACCTATAGGTGGACGGATGACCAAAATCGCTTACAGGTGGATAGTCCAAAGTAAAGTCCTACCCAAGAGGGAAAGACGATGACCAAAGTCACCTATGAATGGATGGTCTAAAGTAAAGTCCTACACAAGAGGGAGAGACAATGACCAAAGTAAAGTTATCATCGAGAGGGAATGACGATGACCAAAGTCACCTACAAGTGAACGAAAGAACCAAGCCCCCATGAGTGCCTTGGTAAAAATTCTAAGTCTTCCTACTGATGGGTGGAGAGACGAACCAAGCCATCCACAAATGCCTTGGTAAAAAATCCTAATTATCCTACTAATGGGTAAAGCAACGAACCAAGCCACCTACCAGTGCTTTGGTAAAAATTCTAAGTTTTCCTACCAACGAAGGGAGGGACAAACCAAGCCACTCACGAGTGTCTTAGTAAAAAATCTAAATCATCCTACCAATGGATGGATGGACGAATCAAGCCACCCACGAGTGCCTTGGATAAAGATCTGAGTCTTCCTACCTACAAGGTGACAAATGAACTAAGACACCAAGGTGACGGACGATCTAATATTTCCTCTAAGGATGATCAACTCAAGTAGAGATCATCCAACTAAGTTGTTAAGGACATATTTTATGAAATTGGCTAATCCTTTGACAAAACACACTTTACTTGTAATTGGGTAGATCTAGGATAGGTTTAGTACTTCAAAAAACATGTTATTCAAGTCTAGTATTAAAGTCATGAAGATTGGACCAAGAAACAAGTGAAGAGAAGATATTCATTAAAGCTGGACTAATAGCTCGACAATTGCCTACAGATAGCTATCTATTGAGGTTTAATGAGTCTTGACAACTACCGGCAGATAGCTATCTATCAAGGTCTTGATAGCTATTGACAAATAGCTATCTATTGAGAATTATGAAATCAGAATTTTCAAATCTGATTTTCGGCTCATGCTGACATGTATGTGTAGGGTTTCTTTTCTCAGAACCCTAAATATATATAAGGCTTATTTTGAAGGCCGTCACATATAAGAATACAAGGAGAGCACATGAAAAAGTGACCAAGTGCCTTATTCTCTCAAAAAAGAAGTTATTGCGTCTTTACGCCTTAAGGTTTTGTAACCAAATGCTTTTTGACTTCATTGTTGATGAAGTGAAGAACTTTGCAGCCAACATCTTCTTTAAGTTGGTGAGTTAGTCACGTACTGGGAGCCATGCATCTTTGGTTAGTCACGTATTGGGATATGTACAAAAAGGGTGGCGTTCATATATTGAAAAGTTTAGAGGTTCTAAAGCGGTAGAAAGTTTCTACTGTAAGTTCATCTACAGGGATTGTGGAGTCTACAAAGGTTTTGTACTAGATCTGAAACTTCTCTTTATTATAGTGGATTGCTTTTCAGGAAGGTTTCCCCCTAGGTTTTTACTGTGAAACTAGATTGTTTCATTGGTTTTCTTGGGTTATCATATCTTGTCTTATTTATTTTATTCCGCTGCATGATTTTGACATGATATTGATGTTTGTTTGTTTTAGCAATTTTTATTCATAATAAATCTAATTAACAACTTGAGTTTAAAACTTGTTAGTTCTATCAACTAGGGTCTAAATTTCCCAACATAAGTCACCAAGGTGACAAATGGTCCAAGAGATCCTCCAAAGATGATCAACTCAAGTAGAGATCATCTAACCATGTCACCAAGGTGACAAACAATCCAAATGATCCTCCAAAGATGGTCAACTCAAGTAGAGATCATCCAACCAAGTAACTAAGCTGACGACTGATCCAAGAAATCCTTCAAATAGGGTCAACTCAAATAGTGATTGTCGAACCAAGTCATCAAGGTTACTAACGATCCAAGTGATCCTCCAAAGATGATTGACTCAAGTAGAAATCGCCGAATCAAGTAACCAAGATGGAAAACGATCTAAGTAACCCTCTAAAGACAATTGAGTCAAATAGCGATCCTCTAAAGACAATCGACTTGAGTAATGACCCTTCAATTAAGTTGCTAAGATGGCCCAAAAAACTGGCCAACCATCAGTATGCGTAAGTGGTGGTCATCCGATCAAGTTATACTAAATGCTCATGGAATGGGGAGCAAATAAATGAACCCTTGACACTCTACAATTACAAAACATTCATATTTCGTACTCATCCACTTGCGTAATAACCACGAAATGGGGGGCAACTGGAAAGGAATATTTTCACCATCCAGAAAGTTTTTGGTTACCAAAAGCATCATGAGCTCACCAAAAGAGTCTTCAATGACCAAAAGCATCATCAAGTACCTCCCCTGACACCAGTGACACACTTCACCTTAACGATCGTCACATATCAAGGGGTCGTCAGCATATTCGACCCAACATATCATAACCATGCCAATCAACTTTGTCATCAAGGATATGTCAAAGGATGTCATGCATCCTCCTGACCCATCGATTTATAAGACTTAGGGGGTAGACAAACGATCAAGGACGCATTCGTGCACCTGATCAAATCTTAAGTCCTACCTAAAAGATGGATAGATAATCAACGATGCCCTCATGCACTAGATCAGATCCTAAGTCCTACCCAAGGGGTGGACAGATGATCAAGAATGCCCTCATGCAATTGATTAAATTCTAAGTCCTACCCAATTGGTGGACAGACGATTAAGGATGCCCTCGCGCACCTAATTAAATCCTATGTCCTTCCTAAGGGATGGACAGATGATCAAGGATGCCCTCATGCACTTGATCAAATCTTAAGTCCTTTTAAAGAGATGGACAGATGATCAAAGATGCCCTCGTGCACCTAATCAGATCCTAAGTCCTACCGAAAGGGTGACGACTGATCCAAGAAATCCTTCAAATAAGGTCAACTCAAATAGTGATTGTCGAACCAAGTCATCAAGGTTACTAACGATCCAAGTGATCCTCCAAAGATGATTGACTCAAGTAGAAATCGCCGAATCAAGTAACCAAGATGGCAAATGATCTAAGTAACCCTCTAAAGACAATTGAGTCAAATAGCGATCCTCTAAAGACAATCGACTTGAGTAATGACCCTTTAATTAAGTTGCTAAGATGGCCTAAAAAACTGGCCAACCATCAGTATGCGTAAGTGGTGGTCATCCGATCAAGTTATACTAAATGCTCATGGAATGGGGAGCAAATAAATGAACCCTTGACACTCTACAATTACAAAACATTCATATTTCGTACTTATCCACTTGCGTAACAACCACGAAATGGGGGGCAACTGGAAGGGAATATTTTCACCATCCAGAAAGTTTTTGGTTACCAAAAGCATCATGAGCTCACCAAAAGAGTCTTCAATGACCAAAAGCATCATCAGGTACCTCCCCTGACACCAGTGACACACTCCACCTTAACGATCGTCACATATCAAGGGGTTGTCAGCATATTCGACCCAACATATCATAACCATGCCAATCAACTTTGTCATCAAGGATATGTCAAAGGATGTCATGCATCCTCCTGACCCATCAATTTATAAGACTTAGAGGGTAGACAAACGATTAAGGACGCACTCGTGCACCTGATCAAATCTTAAGTCCTACCTAAAAGATGGATAGATAATCAACGATGCCCTCGTGCACTAGATCAGATCCTAAGTCCTACCCAAGGGGTGGACAGATGATCAAGAATGTCCTCATGCAATTGATTAAATTCTAAGTCCTACCCAATTGGTGGACAAACGATTAAGGATGCCCTCGCGCACCTAATTAAATCCTATGTCCTTCCTAAGGGATGGACAGATGATCAAGGATGCCCTCATGCACTTGATCAAATCTTAAGTCCTTTTGAAGAGATGGATAGATGATCAAAGATGCCCTCGTGCACCTAATCAGATCCTAAGTCCTACCGAAGGGGTGGACTAATGATCGAGGATGCCCTCATGCACCTGATCAGATCCTAAGTCCTACCTAATTGGTCGACGGATGATCAAGGATGCCCTCATGCACCTAATCAAATCCTATGTCCTACCCAAGGGGTGGACAAACGATCAAGAATGTCCTCGTGCACCTAATCAAGTCCTAAGTCCTACTTAAGGAGTCGATAGACATACAAGGATTCCCTCATGCACCTAATCTTTATTAAAACTCAAAACTGACGAGTCAAAGAAAGGAGGGTTAGGGTGAAATAACTGATGAGTCGTAGCCCTCAGTGCCCAACACTGAAATAAACCCTCCAAATTGACAATTAAATAAACATAGATGTGATATAAGGAAAATCGACGAGCATCAACACTTGTACAAAATATAAGTAAACCGAAGCTTTATAGATTGCTAAAAAGTATAAACCCAAAACAAGGGGCAAAGCATTTATGATAACTCTGTGACCCGTCGGCCACCCCGACAACTCACGAAGTAGAGGGCAGCTATGACTAACCCCGAAAGGGATGATCAATCCCAAAAAGGATGACCAACCCCAAAAGGGTTGGTTATCCCTTTTGAAAAGGATGATCAAACCCTGAATCCCAAAAGGGATGACCAATCCCAAAAGGGATGATCGATCCCAAAACAAAGGGATAAACAACCCCGAAAGGGATGATCAATCCTATTAAGGCCATATTTTATGTAACTAGCTAATCCTCTAACAAAATTCACTTTACTTGTCATTGGATAGATCTAGGATGAGTTTAGTACTTCAAAAAACAAGAGTTCAAGTCAAGTATTAAAGCCATGAAGATTGGACCAAGAAACAAGTGAAGAAAAGTTGTTCATAAAGTTCGACAGATACCTTGACAGAAACAGTATCTATCGAGATTTAAGAATGAAGCCTGACAAAATCTCGACAGAAACTGAATCTATTGAGATCTACAAAATCAAAATTTCCAGATTTGATTTTTGGCCTTAGCTGACGTGTATGTGTAGGGTTTCTTTTCTCACAACCCTAGACATATATATGGCTTATTTTAAAGGCCGTTATATATGGAGAACACATACAGAAAGTGACCTTGTTTATTCTCTCTACAAGAAGTTACTGTGTCTTTTGTATCTTAAGATTTTGTAGCCAAGTACTTCTTGATCTTCATTATTGATAAAGTGAATAATTTTGCAGCCAACAACATCTTCAAGTTGCTGGAGTTAGTCACGTACTGAGATCTGTGCAAAAGGGTGGCATTCATATATTAAAGAGTTCAAAGGTTTTGAAGTGGTAGAAGGTTTCTGCTATAAGTTCATCTAAGGAGATTGTAGAGTCTAGAGACAAAGATATTGTACTAGATCTGAAATTTCTCTTTACTATAGTGATGCTTTTTAGGAAGGTTTCCCCACAAGTTTTTTACTGTGAAACTAGTTTATTTTATTGGTTTTCCTGGGTCATCATATCTTGTCTTATTTACTATTTTGCTGTGTATGATATTGACATGATATTGATGTTTGTTTTTTTTTAATAAGGTTTATTCATAATAAATCTAATTAATAACTTGATTTTAAAACTTTTTAATTCTATCAACTAGGGTCTAATTTTCCCAACAAGTGGTATTAGAGCAGGACACTCTGATTAGGTTTTAATCTTTGCTATGTGATCCATTAACTCCCGTTGTCATGGAAACTGTTGATTGTTTTGATTTGCATGATCTTGTGTTGAATGATGATGATGATGATATTCAAGATGCCTATTGCAAGTTTTATAATTTTTGTATGAAATCTCTTAAATGTTCTACAAAATTAAAAGCTAATTTTAAAAAGGCCAAACTTGAAAGAGATGAATTGATTGCAAAATTGGATGAAGCTAATAATTTGAATGAGAAATTTAAAAATCAAATTTCATCTTAGATGGACAAAATTAAGAGTTTGGAAGAGCAACTAGTTGAATCTAAAAACGAAGTTGAAAAATTAACTAGTGCCAAACTTGTTGTTAAGCCTAACTCAAAAGAAAAAGACTTTCATATTCCTCTATTTAAAAGGAATAATGAAGAGTTGAATGCTAATATTGTTAGAATAGACAAAGGTAAACAATCTGATGTTAACACTAAAGTTTCTAAACTTATGTCTAAAACTCCTCCTAGGTTGAATAAAAATTCTGAATTTGTCCCCACTTATCATCATTGTCATATTGTTGGTCATATTAGGCCAAACTGTCCTAAGTTGTCAACCTCTAAGGTTAGACCTCCTTCTAGGAAGCCGAGTAACTCTAAAACTACTCATGTTTGTCACCATTGTGGTGGTTCTAGTCATACTTGCCCTAATTTTTTTAAGTTGTTTCCTCATAAGTGAGTATCTAATAGATCTCATCCTTTGTCTAAAGGTTCTGTACCTATTCTTGGTGAGTTATTAAAAATTTTAAACTTTTTAACTCAATTTCAAGGGAATTCTAATTCCTCTATGTCTGTTAGTAGACATACTAGGACACATGTCTTTTCATCTTCACAGCCAAAGACTCGTGCTATATGGGTGAGGAAAGAGCCTAAGACTTAATTGTCTTTTCTATCTGTCCTCTACTTTAATTCTTTCTATCTAAACTTGGACTTTCTTGCTTAATTTTTTATTTGTTTTTGGAATCATACTTTTATGCATTTGCATCTAGTTTTTATGCTTTATAGTTATTTGCTTATTTTTTTTTAATTTTTTTTAAGTTTTTGTTTTATTTGTTTTTCAAAAAAAAAAATTGAAAAAATTGAAAAATACAAAAACAATGTGTGTTTGTATATATTAGTACTTGTGTACCTTGGATGGCCATTGAAATAAAGTTTCTAAACTTTGTATCTCTTGTAACTTAGATGAGCATTTTATTGCAACCCTAAGCAAGTGAGCTTTGTAGCTCGTGTTGGTGATGAGTATGATTAAATAATCTTTTATACTTAATATTCATATCACTCTTTTTGACGAGAAGGACTAGAAAATCCTAAAAGAAAGGCATAAATAACCATCTTATCACTAAAGTCCGCCAATCATGTATAACATTTATGTGCTTCAGCATAGTAAAATTGTGATGTTTTGCCTCACATAATTGGGTATTTATTTTCTCTCTTATATGCCCATATATGATATGTTCAAAAAGAAAATATGCAAAGAATATAAAAGCAAAAAAGAATCAAAATGCTTTTAAAATGATTGTAAGCGTGTTTTTAGGAGATGTGAGAGTTATATGATGTACCTTAAAGGTGATAGTCTCCATCAAATAGTTATGATTGTGTGTGAATGTATTTGATTTTTCTTGCTTCATTACATTCATGCATTTATATAGATTTCTTGTGTCCCTTGATTATCTTAGATCATCTTTATGTTTCTCAGGTGAAGTTTCATAGTTTTTTGTACCCTTTGTCAATCATAACAAAAAGAGGGAGAAAATGTGATTTCTTTTTAAGATTCTACATGTTAGGGGGAGAAATACATGCCTTTATAAGGGGAAGTTGTATTTCATCTCGTTAAGGGGAATGTTTACCTCCTTGTTGTTTTAGGAGCTTCTTTTAGCTTCTTGTACACCGGTCCTATGACCATTTTTACATATTTTGTGCTTATCTTTGAGATATATATATATATATATGATGTATATCTTCTTCACCTATCTTTACATGTGTTGTTTCTTCTTTATCTTTATGCGCATGTTTCTTTATGTACGCAGTCTTTATTTCTGTTTCACACACAATGCCTTGATAAGTTTTATTTAAGTGTTTCAGAAAGACAGGTTATGAAAGTCTATCATGCCATGAACTCTTTTTTTGCAAAGTTTTTCAAGAGTTTGTAGTAGGGATAGATTTATTTTATAATACAACAAGTGGTTATAAGTTAAGTAATTTAAGACTTCTCTCATGATCAGTTGTTTTGTTGTGGTTTTGTCACAAATTGCTAAAAGGGGAGATTGTTAAAGACATATTTTATGTAATTGGCTAATCTTTTGACAAAATGCACTTTACTTGTAATTTGGTAGATTTATAATGAGTTTAGTACTTCAAGGAGTAAGAGTTCAAGTCAAGTATTAAAGTCATGAAAATTGGACCAAGAAACAAGTGAAGTAAAGCTGTTCATTAAAACTCGACAGGTACCTCGACAGAAACAGTATCTATCGAGATTTAAGAATAAAGCTTAACAAAAGCTAAATCTGTCAAAATCTACAAAATCAGAATTTTTAGATCTGATTTTTTGCCCTAACTGACATGTATGTGTAAGGTTTCTTTTCTCTTTCACATAACTCTAAACAAATATAAGGCTTATTTTAAAGGCTGTTATATATGGAGAACACATGCAAAAAGTGACCTAGTGCCTTTTTCACTTTGCAAGAAGTTACTGCGTCTTTTGCACCTTAAGGTTTTATAACTAAGTACTTCTTAATCTTCAGATAAAGTGAAGAACTTTGCAGTCAACAACATCTTCAAGTTGCTGGAGTTAGTCACGTACTGGGATCTGTGTAAAAGGGTGGCATTCATATATTGAAGAATTCAGAGGTTCTGAAGCGGTAAAAGGTTTCTGCTGAATTAGGGACAAAGGTTTTGTACTAGATCTTAAACTTCTCTTTACTATAATGAATTAGTTTTCGAGAAGGTTTTCCCGCAAGTTTTTTACTGTGAAACTAGTTTGCTTCATTGGTTTTCCTGAGTCATCATATCTTGTCTTATTTACTATTTCGTTGTGCATGATATTAACATGATATTGATATTTGTTTGTTTTCACAAGGTTTATTCATAATAAATTTAATTAACAAGTTGGGTTTAAAACTTGTTAATTCTATCAACCGGGGTCTAATTTTTCCAACAAATCCCAAAAGGGATGACTAACCCCAAAAAGGATGATCAATCCTGTAAGGTTGAATTTAATCAACCATTTTTTTGGCTTTATTTCGTGTCAATTTGCTTGTAATTCAGCATTTAGAAACTCTATATTTAGGTAGGAATCATGTAAGGTAGTGTGTGAGAGCGTGTGAAGAAAAGCTCAAGAGTGTGCAACTCAGTAAGGTCTTAGGACTGGATCTCATGACTGGCTAGCAGCTTAAAATTTGCCAAAAGAGGCACACATGTAAACCATGCAGGGGAGCTGAAGAGTCGTGCCAGCTATTGCATTATAGGACAAAACATGCAACTAGCCAGGCCGTTATCTCACGACTTAGACTCGCGACTCAGTCAAGTCGTGAGGCCAAGTCGCCAGTTCACTCTGTTTGGGAAAAATTGACCTTTCATATTTCAAACACACACCAGTAAAAATATATATTATACCCACATATTGTAAAGAGCTTTTAAAGAGAATTTTGAGAGAGAAACCCTAGAGAAAAATAAGATTGACTCATCCACAATCTTCATCCTTGTTTCTCCAAATTTCTTTACTCTCACCATCTCCATTGTTACATCCTTGAGAGGTACATTTAGCTAAATCATTTTCTCACATTCATCTACTCTCACCCTCTCCATTATTTGGTTCTTGGAAAGCAGTTAGGAAGGGGCCAATTAATATTAGTTGATGCTATGAGCTATAGTAGAATCTAATAAGCTAAAGAAGACAAAGGTTCAGCGTAACCTCATTAGAGCAAGAAGCTTAGAGGACATAGGTACACTGGGTAGATTACGCTTGGAGGGTCTTCTGCAGTTCATGTATCCCAACTTGATTCTCTAGTGGATTATTGACCGCTTAGAAAGCGGCGGAGAGGTTTTACGCCAAAAACTTTGGTTTCCTCTTCTATAACACATTGCTATGTTGTCTTTGTATCTACATCTCTCTTCCCTTAATCTTTTCCATTTAATTTCTACTGTGGATATGATTTTATTTGGTTTAGATTATTTATCAATTCTGTTTTAGCTTATTTATAATTTTCACACGTACATTGTTTGTTAATAAGTTTGAATTGGTAATTTGTAATTTGGGAGTCTAAACATTCAAGGTATTTTACACATATATTTGAACATTCAAATCCTAAAAGGGACGACTGATGATTAATCCCAAAAGGGATGACTGACCACTAAAAGGGATGGCCGATCCTAAAAGGGATGACCAACCCTTAAAAGGATGATCAATCCCAAAAGGGATGACCGACCCTTGAAAGGGATGATCAATCCCAAAAGGGATAACCTACCCCAAAAGGGATGACCACACTCAAAAGGGAAGACTAACCCCTGAAAGGGAAGATCAACCCCAAAAGGAAAGACCACCCTCAAAAGGGATGAACAACCCCTAAAAGGGAAGATCAACCACTGAAAGGGATGATTAACCCATGGACCAACGGGATCAGGTATTTTGATCCTAACAACCCACCCCTTAGAGTTTCCATAGGGCTTACGTGGGGCCCACTCATGCATCCTTGGATGGAAATTACTTGCACATCACTACCAAAGGCCTTACCACACAATCAGATCTCTTATATATGGAAAGGTGATCCCGAGTATCTTGGGACCCTTCTATCTACAAGGAAATTCCCCCATATCAAGGAATTCTGGTCAACTTTTTTGCAACTATCTACACCATAAACCTTACCTTTCTTAAGGTATGTGAATCCTCCCTAGCTTTTGCACTCTTAAGTTCTTGGAGAGTCTTCTATTATTGACGTAACCTTCAGAGGGTCTTTGGTCGATACCCCACCGATGCCGTTTGATTGGTTCTTCTCTTTTATCCTTCAAGTACATCTATTGGCACGTGTGTGGATGATCAACTCACTCCAATCAGATGCATTGACAACCAAGGATGCCAATGGCACCTAATCCTTATCCAAAACTAAGTCCTACCTATGAGATGGACCGATACTCAAGGATGCCTACAGGTACCTAATCCTCTTACCAACGGGATAGGTCGACAACCAAGGATGCCAATGGCACCTAATCCTTATCCAAAACTACGTCCTACCTATGGAATGGACCTATGATCAAGGATGCCTACGGGCACCTGATCCTCGTCCAAAGACTAAGTCCTACCTACGGGTGGATGGTCCAACATAGAGTCATCCCCAAGAGGGAAAGACAACGACCAAAGTCGCCTACGAGTGGACGATCCAACGTAAAGTCATCCCTAAGAGGAAAAAACAACGACCAAAGTTGCTTAAGGGTGGACGAACAACCAAAGTCACCTACAGGTGAATAGTCCAACATAAAGTCATCCCTAAGAGGGAAGGACAACGACCTAAGTCACCTACAGGTGGACAATCCAATGTAATGTCATCCCCAAGAGGGAAGGACAATGACCTAAGTCGCCCACAGCTAGACAGATGACCAAAGTAGCCTACGGGTGGATGGTCCAATGTAACGTCATCCCCAAGAAGGAAAGACAACAAACAAAGTCACCTAGGGTGGACGGTCCAACGTAAAGTCATCCCCAAGAGGGATAGACAATGACCAAAGTCACTTACGGGTGGACGAACAATTAAAGTTGCCTACAGGTGGACAGTCCAACATAAGGTCATCCTGTAGACACTCAATTTTGCACCCATGATTTAATCAAGGAGAATGACTTAAATGACCATCCATGTACTCCAAAAATCATTCTTGCATTACATGCATTAGTTTGTTATTGCATTACATGCATCAACTTGTCTTTGCATTACATGCATCAATTCATTCATTACATATCATAAAAATGATCTTGAGGTTCTAATGACCGCAATGGTGTGTCTAGTTTGCAAATTGGACCATCGGATTGAAAGATATTGCATGATCAAGTTTGCACGGTGAACATGCATTGTGTCTAGGTAGAGTCGACCACACGCGATTAATTTAAATTAATTCTAATTGGTTAAATAATTAAAATTAATTAAATAATTTTGTGATTGGTTGATAATTAGTATTTAAAATAGGAATGCATAGGAATAAAAGGGGTGATTGAATAACAATAAAACTGTGGATAATCTAAACTTTATCAAGATTTATTTTAGGGTATTTATCTACAAGATAATTGTTCTTAAAAAGCCTGAATTATCTATAAAATACATTAAAAAAAAAATCATGGACGGAGGATGGAAACATGTCTAAGTGTAAGGATTAGATCAAAAAACCCTAAAAGGAGAGTCCGAATAGCATCCGAACATGAAAGAGCGTTCATCATCCAAAAGCACAATTCGGCACTTTTGGAGTGCCAAATGGCACTCTAAAGGTGCAGAGTTGGCATCTTTTGGGCTCTAGCCCAACGGCTTTCGGGCGACGATAAGGCACGACCTTTTTGATCCTTTCGCAAAATGATGAGTCCCAATTCGTATTCTACACTTTGGGGCTATTTTTTAGAGTTTTTTGACCTCTATAAATAGAGATTGGGTCTCATAATTCAGCACCTTTTTTCTATGCTTTGAGAGGCACTCGTTTTGAGGCCCTTAAATTGCTGATATTTGCTGATCCTCTCTGAGATTTGCTACTTAAATTAGGATTTTTAGGTTTCAAAGATAACTAAATAAGTTTCTTTAAACCCTAAAACATCCTCTCAAAAATAAGGAGTGCTAATGCAAGAGGTTGTTTTCAATCACCCTCTCTTTTTTATGTTATCTTTTTATGATTGATGAATGTTTTATAGATAATATGAATGATTCTTCATCGTTTTGTTTAAAGCATGATTGTTTTTTATGTGATTGTTATAATCTTTTTCTTGAATGTCAATAATTTGCATGTGAACAATTCTTTTTCTTAAAATAAAAACAGATCTACATCTTTATAAGATGTAGATCTAACTTTTTCTTAAAATAAAAACAGATCTATATCTTTCTTAGATGTAGATCTAAGTTTTTCTACAATAAAAAACGGATCTACATCTTTATGAGATGTAGATCTGAGTTCTTCTCAAAATAAAAACTAATTTGTATCTTTCTTGGATACAAATCTGATTTTTCTTTAATATATGCAGATTTTTGAAATAAAGAAAGAGATTAAACTTGATTGTGTTTGCTTTTTTTATTTATTTAATTCATGATTGCATAAATTCATATTATGAGTGAAACTCTCTTCTTAAAAGAAAATCCTTTTCATTTTTTTTAACATATAAGAAAAACATATTTGATTTTTCTGATATTAAAAATCATGTTTTATTATCATAAAACAAATCTAATCTTTTATAAACCAAAAAAAAAAAACCATTTTTTTAATTCTTAAAAAAAAGAGATTTGATATTTTTTTTAAACCAAAATACTTTATTTTGTGTAATAAAAACATATCTGGATTTTTATCTCCAAAAACCACTTTTTTATATATACCATAAAGCAGATCTAATTTTTCCAATTCAAAATCTTTTTTTTTTTAATCACCAAAACATATCTAAATTTCTTTATAAAAAAATTAAAAAAAAAAACAAAACAAAACAAAAGAAGAGAATTCATTCATAAATAAATTTGTGTGATTTCATATTTTTTTCACATGTTCAACATATCATTCTTGACATGCATAAAATGGTACATTGGTCACAAAAGTTTAGAAGACCAGATTTTTTCTGGGCAGAATGGGTGCCTAACATCTTCTCATTTCGTAACTTAGCCTTCAGATTTAGGTCTTTGGCTAAGTAGATCTAGCCTTGTCTTTATTTATTTTGGGTAGAATGTAACTAAGACAAAAAGCCATGTAATTATTTGGTAGTTTGTAACTAGGACCCAAAGCCATGTAATTTTTCAATTTTTCAAAGATGTAATTCATTATTCAATCAATGAATGGAACAATTCAGTCATGTATTTGTATATATTTTTTTTTTCTTATTTTTTGTATAAAAAATAAGTGGCAGCTCCACACCACTTACCCAAAAAGAGAGGTGCTCTAAAAAGCACTCCAAAAATCACTTTTTTAAGGGGCACTTTCGAGGTCTCTCACACATCCCTAAGAGGGAAGGACAACGACCTAAGTCGCCTATGGGTGGACAGTCCAATGTAACGTCATCCCCAAGAGGGAAGGACAATGACCTAAGTCGCCTACGGGTGGATAGACGCCCAAAATCGCCTATGGGTGGATGGTCCAATGTAACGTCATCCCCAAGAAGGAAGAACAATGACCAAAGTCGCCTAGGGGTGGACGGTTCAACATAAAAATCATCCCCAAAGGAGGGGGGCAATGACCAAAGTTGCCCACAGGCAAACGGTCCAACGTAAAGTCATCCCCAAGTGGGAAGGACAGCGACCAAAGTCGCCTACGGGTGGGCGATCCAATGTAAAGTCATCCCCATGGGGGAAGGACAACGACCAAAGTCACCTACAGGTGGATAGACGACTAAAGTCGCTTACGGGTGGACAATCCAAAATAAAGTCATACTTAAAAGGGAAGGACGACGACCAAAGTCACCTATGGGTGGACGGTCTGAAGTAAAGTCCTACATGAGAGGGAGAGATGACAACCAAAGTAAAGTCATCACCGAGAGGGAAGGACGACGACTAAAGTCATCTACGGGTGAACAGAAGAACCAAGCCACCCACGAGTGCCTTTAGTAAAAATTCTAAGTCTTCCTATCAATGGGTGGAAAGACATACTAAGCCACCCATAAGTGCCTTGGTAAAAAAATCCGAATTATCCTACCAATGGGTGGAGGGATGAACCAAGCCACCCACGAGTACCTTGGTAAAAATTCTAAGTCTTCCTACCGATAGGTAGAGAGACAAACCAAGCCACCCACGAGTGCCTTGGCAAAAAAACTAAATTATCCAACCGATGGGTGGATGGATGAACCAAGCCATCCACTAGTGCCTTGGAAAAAGATCTAAGTCTTCCTACCTACAAGATGACAAATGAACTAAGCCACCAAGGAGGTAAATGATCCAATATTTCCTCTAAGGATGATCAACTCGAGTAGAGATGATCCAACCAAGTCATCAAGGTGATGAATGATCCAAGAGATCCTCCAAAGATGATCAACCTAAGTAGAGATCATCTAACCATGTCACCAAGGTGACAAACGATCCAAATGATCCTCCAAAGTTGGTTGACTCGAGTAAAGATCACCTAACCAAGTAACTAAGGTGACGACTGATCCAAGAAATCCTTCAAATAGGATTGACCAAATAGAGATCGTTGAACCAAGTCATCAAGGTTACAAATGATTCAAGTGATCCAGAAAGTTTTCGGTTACCAAAAGCATCATAAGCTCAACAAAAGAGTCTTCGATGACCAAAAGCATCGTCAGGTGCCTCCCTTGACACCATGTGACACACTTTGCCTTAACGATCATCACGTATCGAGGAGTCGTTAGGATACCCAACCCAACAGATTGTGACCATGCCAATTGACTTCGTCATCAAGGATCTATCGAGGATGTCATGCATCCTCCTAACCTATAGATTTGTAAGACCTAGGGGGGTAGACAGATGATTAAGGATGCCCTTGTGCACCTGATCAAATCTTAAGTCCTACCTAAGGGGTGGACAAATGATCAAGGATGCCCTCGTGCACTTGATCAGATCCTAAGTCCTACTCAAGGGGTGGACAGATAATCAAGGATGCCCTCATACAACTGATCAAATCCTAAGTCCTATCCAAGTGGTGGACAGACGAACAAGGATGCCTTTACACACGTGATCAAATCCTAAGTCCTACCTAAAGGATGGACAGATGATCAAGGATGCCCTCGTGCACTTGATCAAATCCTAAGTCCTTCTAAAGGGATGGACAGATGATCAAAGATGCCCTCATGCTTCTGATCAAATCCTAAGCCCTACCCAATTGGAGGACAGACGATTAAGGATGCCCTCATGCACCTGATCAAATCCTAAGTCCTACCTAAGGGGTGGACAGACAATCAAGGATGTTATCGTGCACCTGATCAAGTCCTAAGTCCTACCTAAAGAGTGATAGACAATCAAGGATGCCCTCGTGCACCTAATCCTTATCAAAACTCAAAACCCTACCCAAAGGGTAAACTGACGAGTCAAATAAATGAGGGTTGGGGTGAAATAACCAACGAGTCGTAGCCCTTATTGCCTAACATTGAGAGAAACCCTCCAAATCGATGGTTAAATAAACACTAATGTGATATATGGAAAATCGACAAGCATCAATAGTTGTACAAAATGCAAGAAATTAATTATGAAGAAAACTAAAAGCTTCATAAATTGTTGAAAAGTATAAACCCAAAACAAGTAGCAAACCATTTATAACAACTCCACAACCCATCGGCCACCCCGACGACTCACAGAGTAAGGGGCAACTGATGAGGATAATTTTTGATTGATCGGTATGAAGGTGCCTAAAAGGGATGACCAACCCCGAAAGTGATGATCAATCCCAAAAGAAAGGAATGATCAATCCCAAAAAGGATGACCAACCTCGAAAGGGATGATTAATCCCAAAAGAAAGGGATGATTAATCCCAAAAAGGATGACCAACCCCAAAAAGGATGACCGATGATCAATCCTAAAAAGGATGATCGAACCTCGAAAGGGATGATCAATCCCAAAAGGGATGACCAACCTCGAAAGGGATGATTAATCCCAAAAGGGATTACCGATAATCAATCCCAAAAAGGATGATCGATCCCTAAAAGGGATGATTAATCCCAAAAGGGATAACCAACCTCGAAAGGGATAATCAATCCCAAAAGGGATGACCAACCCTAAAAGGGATGATTAATCCCAAAAGAAAGGGATGATCAATCCCAAAAGGGATAACCAACCCTGAAAGGGATGATTGATCCCAAAAGGGATGACCGATGATCAAACCTAAAAGGGATGATCGAGCCCCAAAAGGGATGACCGATCCCAAAAAGGATGACTAATCCGAAAGGGATGATCAATCCTAAAAGGGATGACCGACTCCTGAAAGGGATGATCAATCCTGAAATGGATGACCGACCCTAAAAGGGATGACCACCCTTAAAAGGGATGACTAACCCCTGAAAGGGAAGATCAACCCCAAATGGGAAGACCACCCTCAAAAGGGATGATCAACCCTTGAAAAGGAAGATCAACCTCTAAAAGGGATGATCAACCCATGGGCCAACGGATCATGTAATCCCTGATCTTGACAACCCATCCCCTAGGGTTTCCATAGGACTTACATGGGGCCTACTCATGCATCCTTGCATATAAATTACTTGCACATCACTACCAAAGGCCATACCATGCAATCAAATCTCTTATATATGGAAAGGTGATCCCGAGTATCTTAAGACCCTTCTCTGTACAAGGAAATTCCTACATATCAAGGAATTCAGGTAAGCTCTCTACCACTATATAAACCACAAACCTTAACTTTCTTGAGGTATGTGAATCCTCCCTAACTCTTGCACTCTTGAGTTCTTGGAGAGTCTTCTATTACTAACTTAACCTTTGGAGGGTCTTTGGCTAGTGCCCCACCGGTGCCCTTTGATTGGTTCTTCTTTTTTGTTCTTCAGGTACATCCACTGGCACGTGTGTAGACGATCAACTTACTAATGATTTTTGTGCATCATCAATTGTTATTTAGTCAAAACAGGTAATTAGGTTCTATATGAAGTGGAGAAGTTTAACAAAGCAACTGTATCGGACTCCTCAGCTCAAAAATCCTTTTGGAATAGAATATGGAAATTACGAGTCCTGAATAAGGTAAAAAAAAATTTATGTGGCGAGCTTGTTCTGATGCATTACCGATGAAAGTGAACCTAGAGAAAAGCAAAGCTATTGTCGATTCTATTTGTAGTTAGTGTTAAGATTGTCCTGAAATGGTATTGCATGCTTTGTGGGAATGTAGGGCTCTTCCTCAAATCTGGGATTGTGATTTTGGTTGGGTGAAATTGGGATTTCCTCACCTTCGCTCTTTCTTGGATTTGGCATCTGTAGTAGACTAGAAATCAAGCAAGCTAGAGTCATTTGCGATGGTGACGTGGACAGTGTGGGGTCGTCGTAATAAGGCTAGATGTAATGAATGATGCCTACCACTCAATGAAGTGCTGGATTTTACTCGATTTTACTTGCTTGAATCCCAAAGCTTGCTATGTGGTCAAGATCGTTGGCCTAATCCAGTGAAAGCAAAGTGGAACCCCCCCCCCCCCTCTTCTTCCACAGTTAAGCTAAACTTTGATGGTGCCATGTTTGCGGAGTCTAATAATGCAAGGATTGGACTGATTATTCAGAATGATAAAGGGGAGGTTATGACCTCCCTTTTAAAGAAGATTGCCGAGCCACCATCTGTGGATATCTTGGACATGCTGGCAGCAAGGCGTGTAGCTCAGTTCACAATGAAACTTGGCTTTCCATAGGTTGTTTTCGAACGCAATTTCGAAGGCATTATCAAGGTGCTTACTAAAGGATATTCAGCCCTCTTAAGTTTTTGTCATTTGATAAAAGACTTTAAGTCTATTTTGGGTTTGTGTCGATCCCACTTCTTCTCTCATGTTAAAAGGCAGGACAGTTCTGTAGTCTGTGCTTTACACAAAAAGCTAGACTTTCTTTTCCTTTATTAGTTTGGATGGAGGATGTTCCATTAGATGTTTTTCAATTTTTGTTTAAAGACTTTCTAGTTTAATAAAAGCATACCAATGAGTATGTTTTTCTCTCCAAAAAAAAAAAAAAAAGAATCTGCCACTTGTTATATTTGATTCTTTTAGATATACATAAATTATAAATATTAATTGCATATATAGTGTCCGTTTGGATAGCTTATTTTTTGCTAGCTTATTTTACTATTCAACTTATTTTCGGTACTATTCATGGGTCTCACTGCACTTTTTTGGTACTATTTATGGGTCATACTGTATTATTTCAAATAACTTTTACCTTTATTTACAATGCTTTCAGCAAAAGATTGTCAGTTTCAACAAAATAAGCAAATTCCAAACAGACCTATAGTATCGTAATTAAAAAAAAGACGTAAATGCACTTTTAATCCCTACATTTTATTTTTACCACTTTTAATCCCTAAGCCAATTAACGCAAGACATTTAAATCCTTGAAGCACCATTCTGTCACCAAACTAACGAGGAAACTGACGAATCAATAAAATAATAATAAAATTCACTACAGCACTTACACATCAACATATAAATTTAAAAAATTAATTTATTAATTTTAACTAAAAAAAATCAAAACATAATTAAAAATCAAAATTCACATGAATTATGATTTAAAGATTAAGAAAAAAAAAAACTTGTAGTAACTTTCTCAATTTTTCTTAAATTTTCTTGTCAACCAAACACAAAATCATCAATAAACACTAAACTCAGACACAGTGCCAAACTCATTTTTCATTTTCCTATATCTCTCTCTCTCCCTCTCCCTCTCAAGTCAAACTCCTCCCTTGGCTTTCTCATATTTCTTTTTCTCTGACGGTCCTCTCCATCAAGTGCCTTAACGGTACTTCCACCGCAAACGAGTGGACCGGCAATCTTCTCCAGACCGGAGACATAGTCTAGGAGCTTCAAATTGGAAACTCGGGTCGGTCCAAATCGGCGTTCAAGAAAGGAAAAGGTGGAGTCCAAAAGACTTTGCACGAGTCATTCAAGAAGAAATAGACTTCAATTCTAGTCCAAGTTTGGAAAGGCGTGGACGAGTTCGCCGAGTTGCAAGCTTGCACTGTGCCTAATGACTCGGCCCTTTCACCCTTAGGTCCATCTCTGAACCCGGCCCTTTCACCCTTTGGGTTCTCCCTCGACCAACGAAGAGCAGAGCAAGGAGCAAATCTTCAAGGTTTTAATAAGGGATGCCATGGATTCTTGATCCAGAGAAAATGATGGGAGACATTTGAGTTCTTGGATTTGATGATTTTGTTTGGGTTTGAGAATTTTGGGGGTTTTGGTTTGTTTTTCCTGTGGGTATCTGACCCAATCTTTATCAAAGATTCATTTTCTCTCTCTCACAATTCAACCAATCTAGATTTTTTGTATTTGTTTCCCAAGAAGATTTATGGGTTTGAAGTTTAAGGTTTACTTTGTTGGAGATCGGTTTGGTTGTTGGGTTTATGGGTTTGATTGTTTTATTGGAGATTTGGGTTTGGTTCTTTGCTAGAGATTGATTTTACAAGAGATCTGTATTTTTGTGATTGTTGGGTTTTGTTCTCATTTGAAGATTGTTGTGTGTTTTGCATGTTTGGTTGCTAAGAAAATGCAAGAAGAGAAACAAAAATATTGATTTTTTTAAATTTCTAGGCAAGGTTTGCTGGAAAGAAAATGAAGAACATAATTAATGGGGAAGAACACATGTTTTTATTCTAGGCAAGGTTTGAACATGATTTTTTAATTCTGTTTTTTCTTATTTAGTTAAAATTAATAAATTAATTTTTTAAATTTATATGTTGATATGTCAGTGCAACAGTGAATTTTTATTATTATTTTATTGATCTGTCAGTTTTCCTATTAGTTTGGTTACAGAATAGTGCTTTAAGGACTTAAATGTTCTGCGTTAACTGGTTTAAAAACTAAAAGTGGTAAAAATAAAATGTAGAGACTAAAATGAAAAAAAGTCAAAATGTAGGAACTAAAAGTGCATTTATGCCTAAAAAAAAAGTTCAATTTTTTTTTTTTTTTGGAGAAAGAGAAGATACTAAAACCTCAATAATAAAGAAAACAAAAAAATAATTCTTATATATGTGTAAAAATTGAAAGAAAATATTGGGAGTCACCTGTCCCCTTTCCCTCTCTTATTCCGGAAACATACCCTAATTGCACATTGACAATAAATGCTAATTAATAGTAAACACCTTAAATTTATACAAAAAAGAAAAAGAAAAGTAAAAACTAAAATTAATAAAAATAAAAAGCGAAAAGGAAAACCCTGATTTAACACAATAATTAAACTGCCCCCCTCTCTCATAAACGACCAGACATAAAGTTAGAATTTGAAAGCCAACCTAGGACTACCTAAAATTCACACTTTCACTGCTCACTTCTGTTCTGCAGATAGTTTCTTTCATCACCAAAACCCTTCTCTCTGTCTCTCTCTCTCTCTGTTTCTTCAATGGAGGAGGGTACCTCAGAAGCCCAAAACTATCTGTACGAAACCCTGAGTCCGCTCTCTTACTCAACCACCACCACCACCGCCTACCAATCCCCACCGTCTGACGATGAAGCCGAGCCCTACTGCGTCTTCCGCAACGAAATCTCTCTGTCCGTACTCAATCCCGACTCTCATCAGACTACCGCACCGGACTTCTTCTCCCTTGATGTCGGTGGCGCTGCCGAGCCAACTGCATCTACGCCGGCGCGTGAGCCGAAGACGCCAGCTCGCGAAGCCGCCACGCCGAGACTCGAGACTGCTTGGTTCCGTGGGAATTGTACTTTCAAAAGCCCCATGCTTAAGCTCCATAAAGGTATTTTTAATTTTATTTGCTGTTTTTTGTGCTTTATAAGATTTGGGTTTTGCCTAGTTTCACCAAAATTAGTCTTTTTTTTTTTTTTTTTTTTTAATGGGAAAATTTGAACTTTTTATTTTTGAATATTTAGTTTTTGACTAATTTTGAGTAAATCCCAGTTAATGGTTAGCTCTATTGGTTACTTCTAAGCATTGCATGCAATGCATGTTTAATTTTATTTTTCTTATTGGGTTCTAGTACGAGTCAGGGATTGATAAAGTTGAAAGTGAAAGCTACTCTGATAATATATTATTTGTTGGAACTTTGCTCTCTTAAAGTGTTGATGATTGCTGTGTCAGTCAAAATAGTAATGACAGGTTATACACGTGGATATAGATTATAAACAAAAATGGTTGAAGAACTTGCATGTATTATTATCTTTGTACGTAATATTTGTATGCAGGTTTGTAATTTGATGATACAGTGTTCAACCATCTGCATATACATGCCTTTTGGGCCAATGAGAGAGGGAGCATCGATATTAATGTTGCATTAAGTTTAACACTAGATTAGGTAGAATGATATAAGCCTTTTGAGTTCCATTTTGGAATTTTTTGGCTTTTTCTATGCCAATGAGCTATAGCTCAATTAGCACCTCCTCTTGCTACAAGTTCTAGGTGGAGGGCAAGGTTGTGGGTTCAATCCCCATTGGGGTGCGTGTGTAGCTTACCAATTAAAAAAGGGAGCTTTTGTTATGCTAATTTATATATATGTGTGTGTGTGTAATGAAATTTTATTAATGTCACAAAAATAAAGTTGCCCAAGTATAATACACGGAGTATACAATTGGGGACCATAAAATCAATCACTCAAATTACATAGATCTATCAAATCACTAACTGAACATATGGAATTACTATGGAAAATGGGTATCCAATCCAACAAAGTTCTGAAGAAAAATAATTTGAGATCATGCAAACTTCTCTCTAAATCCTCAAAAGTCCGGTTGTTTTTGAAAGGGAAAAAGATGTGCTTGGGATCCTCTCATGAACATTTAGAACTAAATTTGATTATGTTCTGACAATTGTAAATCATTCTGTAACTTATCTGCTGTTGGTTGATATTACAGAGATTGTGGATTTTTGCGACTTTCTATCTCCAACTCCAGAAGAGCAAGCTGCTCGTAATACAGCAGTAGAACGTGTCTCTGATGTTGTCAAACATATATGGCCCCACTCGAAGGTGTGATTGGCTCTCTATCTCTCTCTTCAATTTCAGATTTTTCAATTATATAGAAGATTGAAATGTTGCAATGTTGTGTTATGATTGTTGCTTTTTAGGTAGAAGTTTTTGGATCATTCAAGACAGGGCTCTATCTTCCATCTAGTGATATTGATGTAAGTATGCTGTTCCACTTATCTCTAATAAACAAGTACCTTCATAGAATTTTTTAAGTTCCATGCTTGTAAGATGTTATGTTCTGAGGCATTTTTTTGTACTTAATAAAGGTCCCAGCTACTCTGGCATCTGATTTATTTTTCTCTATTTTATTTTTGGTACCACCATTTTTCTCTATTTTGAATCCCTAATCTGGCTACTTGTACATTATAATTCAGCTTAAATTAAATATTAGATTGCCTTTAGTAGCTCACAAGCTGAAAGTAATTGAACCTGGTTGGATTGGTCTCAAAAGATTTTATGAGATGTTTTCTACCTCATTGTTCTCAGGTTACATTGAAAACATGGAGAACAGCCTGAAAACACTGCTTCATTTGTGGCAAAATTGTAAAAAAAAGGAAGTCTACCTAATGACAAAATCGTAATATTGAGACTCTGGTTCAACTAAACTCAATCAGCCACTTAAGTTCACATACAGACCTCCCTCCCTCCCAAACTGTAGCAAAAGTCTAAAATGGGGGAACAGATAGAGAGGCTGATGCGAGATGTTCTTTGTGAGTTTTCTCCATAAATTGCTCCCTTACCCTATTTTAGGGTAGCTGATACCAATGCTCTTAACCTCAATTAATGGAGGGCTTCTTTCATAGTTTTGCATAATTGGAGGCCCATATCTTGTGTCTAAACCTCACTCATTTAGTTTTTATTTGTTTAAATTGGCATTATCCAAACAAATTTTCATTTTTTTATTTTCAAAAATATGTTTTGAAGTTGCATCTTTACAAAAAAAACTTATGGTATAAAAAAAAGAGGAAACACTCTTCAGTTCTCATTCTTGAAAACAAGTTTTTGAGAACAGTTTTTGGAAAATTTATTCAATGAGCTGCATTGCTTCTACCTGAAAGTGTGAACAGTCTCATTATTAATGTCTTTTTTCGTTGTTGATAATTATGTGATTTCATTAAAAGAAATTACTAAAAGCTATGCAATCACCAGAAGTATAAAAGGAAGAGCCAAAATGTAAAAAGAGAAAAAAAATATATACAATAGTTTTAACTAAAGTTCAAATCAGTTGGGAAGTCAATAAGATTGGAGTTGGTAAAAGATGTAGAAGGGGGCTGGGCGGCTTGGGGGGCACAACTCTATGCTGCACTACCAAATGCTCCTTTTCCTTAAAAGTATGCCTATCCATTTTTCTGAAAATGTGCGCAATGGAACTGACTTCCAAACTGTTAGGAACCCAGTGGTTCCTAATGAGGATGGATAAGAATTATAGGGGAATTGATGAGAATTGTAGGGAAATTGATTTAATTCGAGGTAGTTTCCCTCCATAAAGAAAGAAAGAGATTAAGAGAGAAAGATGCAGTAATGTACTAAGAAATTGGTTTATTCTTCCATGATGGTAATATGATTACAAGTAGGTATTTATAGAACATAAAACTATTCTATTGGCCCACATGGCCTCATCATAATGGTCCTATTATATTTCCCATGTGTATTAATAATTCCAACATGTGTTAAATGTGATTAACATGCTTGGAACTGTAACTAACAGTAACTAACCAACTAACTAACTAAATACAATATTACAACTATTATTATTTATATACTTATAGGAGTTCCTAACATTTCTCTCCTCTTCAAAACATCTTGACTTCTGGTGGAGCTCATACTTTCCATGTGCTATTCCATGGCCAATACTGGTTACTCTTGGATCTCAACACCTTTTAGTAGCTTTTAACCTAAAATCTATTTTTCTTTGAAAGATACCAAGTCATTTTCTATGCACCTTGATAATGTCTTAACATTAAATGGTAGACGTTTACAAATTTTCTTTTGCTGGCTTGCAAGCTGAATTAAACTATGTATCAGGATATTTAAGTGTTATCTATATATGGACAATGAACGCTTGTAACTTGTCAACAAAATTTAGACATTTCCCTGGATGCTATCTCTTGTAGGTTGTGATTCTGGGGTCAGGTCTTCAAATCCCACAAAAAGGTTTGGTGGCTCTTTCTAGGGCATTGTCACAGAGGGGCCTCGCAAAAAATATACAGGTGTGCTTTGTGATGATTGGAATATGTTTGGTTACTTTAGTATGAAAATTTATTATTTAAAATGTTCATTAAATTTCTCAGGTTATTGGGAAGGCTCGTGTGCCAATTGTCAAATTTGTTGAAAAGAAAAGTGGTGTCGCATTTGATATAAGGTTTTTCTGTCTGCTTTTTGCGTTGGAGTTGAATTTCCAAATTTGTTACACATGATAATTGCTTCATATTTGGGCTTGGCTGTTTAATTGTGGTTTTATACTACTGCTGATTGTAAATGAATTGTTTTAAGTTTTAGTTAAAGCATAGTGTGTTTTTGTGTGTGTTTATATATACGCTGTTTTTTTTTTTTTTTGATAAGTAAAGCATGGTATATTTTTATATGCTTCTTTCCAAATTAAGGGTTTTTTTTTTTTTTTTTTTTTGGGATAATTCCGAATTAAGGTTTTATACTAGTGTCATATTTGATTTGTAATTTTCTGTTCTGCTTGACATAAATTAAAGTTTTTTGCTTAAACCAAATTTTAGCTACTGTTCAGGTTATTTATTTGTTTATTATTACTTTATGTATTGCAGAATTTTCTAATGTGTTCAAGTTTTGGTGGGGATTTCATTGTGTATTTGAGGGAGGGACTTAAAACAGGATACAACTTTGAAGCCATGAATCATAGGAAAGAGAAATCTATTAACATAGATGAATTTCTAATAAATAAAATCTTCTATCACTAAATCAATATATATATATATATATATAAAAGTAGAGACCTCATCTGGGAGAACATAAGATTCTGCTAAGTGACACATTCGTTGAGCTTCTCTCATTTAGGCTTCCACCTCATCAAAGTTTACATTTATATAAAACTTTTAATTCATTGAATGTGTTAATGAAGTGAATACGCATTAGTTATCTATAGGTATGCACTAATTATATATATATATATATATAAGAATTTTATATGGTTTTTTTTTAAATGTATATATATATATATACATATAAGAAAGAAAAAATATCACCATGCGATTCTGTCATGTGTTGCTTTGTAAGAGTAATTTTTCATTTAGTTTTACACGTCAACTTCTTTACATATTTGGATTATAATAAAATTCTATTAACAGGGTATCACTATTTTCACTGAGTGTTTAACTTACCACTATCATACTTTAATAACATAAACGTGACATCATAAATTTTAGATGACATTTCCATAACCAGCTAAAAATTTACATTTTTCTCCAAAAAATAAAAACATTTACATGAAATTACAAATTTTTTATGCTGACTCCAAGCCAACGTAGAAACAAAAATTATGATTAAAAATTTCAGCAAAAAAATAAACGATTAAACAAACAATCAACTTATTACACCACATATTTTTTTTTTTTTTTGAGAAGATATCACACCACATAATAACTAATTTCTAATTTATGTAACTTTTTCTCTATAGTTTAAATTCTCCATCCTCTTAATTTTGTATTACATCATTAATTGAACAAAAATCTCTTCAAGTTATTGCAACATTACTTCATGTTATTACTTTAAAATATTTGGATATTTTATATAAGTTTTTCATATAACAGCTTAAATCATTATCCGCGCATCGCGCGGGACCATGGCTAGTTATAACTAATTACATGTGGACATACAAATTTAAGTACAACTCTACTCATCTAGGCCTAAATTCTGATCAGATTGTGGCCGGCTATTAATCTTCATCAACTAAACAGGGTTAGCCATATGTGGTATTTTTTGCCATTATATCCTACCTAAAACCATACTTTGTAGTCTCCCTAATTATTCTCTACTACTACTCATGTTATTCTATTATTTGAATTTAATTATTTGTGTAGATAAAAGAAAGGAGGAAAATATCTTTTTAGACTTTTAGCTGAAAGAGATTTGATAATTATCAAATGGAAGCAACTGTTTTGAGCTTTAAGTAGGGTATTTTGCATTAATTGTAAAAATCTACTAATGATTTTGAATAATAATGAGGCTGTGGTATAAAGCATATTCACCATATTTCCCATTGTACTCATATTATTATGATAGATTTTACTAGAAATTTGCAATCATGATTATTTTAAATCAATTCTCTCTTGGTCTGCAGTTTTGATGTGCAAAATGGACCTTTAGCTGCTGTATTTATTAAGGTTGGTTGCATTATGTGACATCTTCAGTCCTAACATCCATTCTTAATTGCAATTAGCGATGCTATGTTTATTATGAGGTCACTTGATATTCTTTTATAGAAGCCAGTGCTCATGAAGTATGTTATTTTGGAAAATATAACACGCTTGTGGCTGTTTGCCGTTGTGTTTGATCTAGGATGCCTTGTCAAAGTGTCCTCCGTTAAGGCCGTTGTGTTTGATCTTGAAAGTATTTTTGCAACAACGGGAACTGAATGAGGTATGATTTTCTACAGTTGTCTTGTAATTGTAACACTCCATTTGTTTGGTGGAAAACATTTTCCTGAAAATGTTTTCATTTTCTGGTGTTTGGCATGACATAAAATCTTAATCAATAGACTGTTTTCTGCCATCCATTTGTGCCCATACCCCCCTCCATTCCTTAGTGCCACCTCCATTACCACTATTGGCACAACTGTCACTGCAACCATTATCACCACCACACCAAGTTGTCGCCACCACCCGCTGTACTGCCACCATTGTAACCACTACCACCTTTGCCACTACTGTGCCTACATGATATCAATGATTTTCTGTGAATGGAAAATAACAAAAAGTGTCTGGGATCATTTTTAAAGTCGCAGACAAAAACAAGAAAACAAATGGAGCGTAATATCATTTTTTTTTTTTTTTTTTTTGTTGTCAAAATGACCTTCCTTTCTAGTCTACCCATGTTAAGAGTCCTCTTAAGTGTGCAGGTATATTCTGGAGGAATAGGTTCTTATGCACTCCTTGCTATGCTCATGGCAATGTTGCAGGTGAGTTCATCCAAAATCTGCATTAAAATGTTCAATAATATTGTAGCTTTGAAAGCATGCTATTTGCAACTATTAGCTTGATTTGTGAGATGCATGGACAACATTTAAGAATTGTTATCAAGAACCTTTTCTATTTACAATTCTGTACATTCATTGTCATCTCGTTTCTGCTGAGTTGTGCTGCATATGATTTACCTGTTCCATTTTTGGAAATGCAATCCCCACCCCACAGCATTTTCTCTCTTCCCCCAGGGCAGTAAAAATTATTATAGGCATTGAGCTACAGAAATTGCTTTCTAGTGCTCAGAATTATGCAATTTCATCAAATGCCTTTCCATGCACATCTTTCCCTGTCCTCCCCTTCCCTCCCCCAAATGAATTATGTTTTTGGCCTGCATCATGCCATAGAGGAAAACCATTATCTGCACTGTTCCCTCGTAAAGTATTAATTCCTATTTAATGTTCAGCACTATGATATTTCATTAAATGTCTTTTATTTTTTTACCCCTAATTAATTATGCTGTTGTTTTGACTATATCTACATTTTGTGCTATAGTCTCTCCCCAAGTCCCAAGCTGCTCCAGAACACAACTTGGGAATCCTTTTGGTATGTATTTCTAGAGAAGCTATTTTTATATTCATCTTTTATTTTTCAGAGTACTGTTCTTGTTTTGTGTGCTCAAGTCAGCTCAGTTTGCTCTTATCCTAACTAGTTTGGGCTGCTACAGTTACTTGTATTCGCTATGTGAAAAACGTAATTTAGGTCCTCAAGTGGATTGCTTTTTTGTATATCATACCCATGGTTTATATTTTGTAGATTGGACCTTCATTTTAGCCTTTTAGGGACACCTCCTCCCCCCCGCCCCCCCCCCAAAAAAAAAAAAAAAAAAAAAAAAAGAGGAAAAGAAAAGTGAAACCTTGTGCATTTCTATTTTCTCATATGTATTTTTTTTTTTTTGGAAACTAGGTACACTTTTTTGATTTCTACGGACGCAAATTGAACACTTCAGATGTTGGTGTATCTTGCAAAGGGGCAGAAACCTTTTTCTTGAAGAGTAACAAAGGGTAAGGGTATGTTTGGATACTGCTTATTTGCTAAAAACTGAAAACTAAAAACATTGTAGCAAAATAATTTTTAAATATGTGAATAGTGCTGTAGACCCAAATTTATATTGAAATTTGTGTTTGAATGACTTTTGTGGGTCTGTGAATAGTGTCATGGGACCCATATTTTTTCAGCAAAACGCACAAATGCCAGCCATAAACGCTATCCAAATGTGCACTAAATTGAATAAGAAAGGGCCTTCATGGTGAAGGGAGTTTATATTCCTTCTCAAGTTACAATGGCAACAATATTAATAAGTATTTGAATTTTTCCTCTCTTTGATTAGGTTCACAAATAAAGGACGGCCATTTCTACTTGCAATTGAGGACCCACAGGTTGTTTTGCAGATTCTGATTTGTTTATGTTAATAATGCAAGGGCTGTTTGGGAAGTCAAGAAGCATAGCCAAATAAAGAACTGTGCATCATTGTGATTTTTCTTGATTTGAGGTTTCACTGCTTTTGCTAGATTGGGTGGTTATGCCCTAATGCTTGTTTGAATTTCCTGAATTTTGTTTCTTCAGTGCAATGATGGTCTTGCGTTTCTGTAACCTGTTGCAAAATACTGTAATAGGGTTTAGAACAACTATTAAATAAAAAACTAGACATGGCTCATGTTGTATAGATTCCATTTTTTACCTCTGTAGTTTGATTAACTGGATTTTATTTTCTTTTGAAATGTAGGCACCTGAGAATGATATTGGGAAGAACTCCTTTAACTACTTCCAGGTTTGTTCCACAAATTGTTAATGTCTTCTTCTTTGGCTTACTCAATGTTCATGTGGTATTCCTTGTGCTTTTGCAGCTGAGTGCATTAAATAAATATATTGTTGTTTAATGTACAGCCTGTTTTCAGTTGTATTAGCATAAGATCTAATCTCAGGGTAGGATTCTAGTTCTCTTGCCACAAATAAAGCTGGCCAATAGGCGAAAGAGAATCCACTAGTTTTGTTCTGAAAATTTCTTTATGTATATAGGAGAAAAATAGCACAACAAATCTCAAGGTCTCACTGGGTTTTATATGATTATTTCAATGTTAGCCTGCATTCAGTCTCCTTGTGTAATTTTTCCAAAAGTTGTGGATTGGTGGGAGTGCTCAAATTAACTGCGTTTCTGTTGTGTGTAGCCAATGAACTATAGCTCAACTGATGCCTCTTTTGTAAGAGCATTCCAAATGAACTAAACAAATTTCTAGCTAAATTTTTTCATTAAAGTCATTTTCTTCTACTTTATCTACCTACCTTTTTAAATACACTCCCCAACAAACTCTATTATTTATCTATACTATTAAAATTTTATTTTTTATTCTTTCTTTACCTAAAAGTAATATTATTCGCATATCCACAATTTTCTTCACCGGCTCCATCCAAACTCACCCATGGAATCTCATCCCAAAATTCCAAGATACAAAACTCAAACACAAATCATTGAATCCATTTACTAATCAAATATGAAAGCTCCAAACAAAGACCAAAACTCAAGAATCTTAGCTACACAAACTCACCCAAATACTAAACAGATTCGTCCAAGCCCTTTTTTTTCCACCTTCAAGCAAGCCCCCTTGGAACTCAGAGAGAGAAAGGCCAGCTTCAACCACAGTCACATGCGCTGCACCCAAATCCTCAATCCTTGCCACAGCTTCAACCATGGTCACCTTCAGCTTGCCTTGTCATTCTTGGCGGTGGCTGTGGCTTCTAAGCCATTGGCATTGTTGTCTTCATAATCATCAAAGTGCCATTTCAATCCATCATTTACACTGGTGGCTTCGGTGGCGAGCTGCGCCTTGAGCATGCAGTGGCAGTGCTTCTTGTAGTGGCGCTTGATTAATATATATATATATATATAGAGAGAGAGAGAGAGAGAGAGAGAGATCTTTCTCTTGAAGGAAATAGAAAATGGGTGGAAAATTAGTTCGCAAAGTTACAGTACTGAACAATGCTGTTGAGTTACTTAGCTTTTCAATAATCTATTGAATTGCTAAAGTTGGTTGGAGACTGAAAAATGGATTTGGCTGATCAAAATATGGAAATTTTTGGCTTTTTGAGTTCATTGTGAATGTTTTAATAATTAATTGAAGGGTGAGGTCCTGGGTTCAAAACTCATTGTCATTGGGTTGTAATTTACCAATAAAAAGAAACAAAAAAAGTTTCGTATGGGCACATTTTCAGACTGTGAACTTCCTTGGTCATGTATATTGCTCTTTGCCATAGAGTCCTGGGATGTGTGAGGAGATGTGTTGGTTAGCACCACTTGAAGCTCTGGGGTAAGAGCCATAAGTGCATCTTCTAGTCCAATTTCCTTTCGACTGTTTGCAGTCTTCTTGTATGTTTAATTGTGTTGAGTCAGCCAGATTGCTAAAAAAATTGGAATGACTGGGTAGAATAGCATTAATGTGATTCCCACAAAGTACCTTTGCAAATCCAAAATTGACACTTAAAAAACAAACCACCCCTTTGGTCCCACCACAGTTCATATAGCAGGAATCCACCTGTAAGTTGCAGGAAACTTGTAAACGTAATTGGCCTCTTTTGTTCACAAGGACATATGATGATAAGCATCTTAAGGTAGTTGGACCAAATATGATCTGTTGGATATGGCAATCCTGTATTTTAATTTCTTTTCCCAAGGCTTAACTATTAGGGCATGTAACTAAGGAAAGCCCATCTAATTGATTTGTTTCCTACAGTCATTATATTCCATTCTTTTTTTCTTTTTCTTTTTTTTTTTTATATACCTTCTGTTTTATGATCTATTACTGGGGCTTTAAGTTGGACAATACACACACAGGCACATACATATATATACATGTACACCAACAGATAGATAGAATAAAAGAAAAGGAAAAAAAAAATAATTCAAAATTGGCATATCAAGGTTCTGATTGAAAACCTGTCACAGATTCGATCGGCTTTTGCAATGGCTTTCACAACATTGACAAATCCTAAGATCATCATGGACCTAGGCCCTAACAGAAGCATTCTTGGTACTATAATTAGACCAGACCCTGTCTTGCTGGAGCGCAAAGGAGGGTCTAATGGGGATGTAACCTTTAACAGTCTGCTTCCTGGAGCTGGCGAGCCATTACAACACCAATATGGAGAGCAGCAAGAGATTTTGTGCAATTGGCAATTAGGTGAGGAAGAAGAACCGCTGCCACGGGGAAAGTACATGGCTGGGGAAAGTTCACGTTCCTCAGGAAAGAAGAGGAAAGCCTCTTCGAAAGAGAAGACTAATAAGAAGGCAAAAGAGAATGGGGGCGAATTGGGGAAGGTCAGACATGAAGAAAATGGCTCCAGGAAAGAGAATGGGGTGAAGAAGAAACGTTGGAGGCATAACCGTGATTTGTCTCATTCTGTTGTTGGTAGGAGCTCCAATGGTTATGGCCATTATGTTGGTGGGTCTCCATGGAGTAGATAGAAATTTTTTTCGTGCTTTTATCTCTGTTAGGTCCTGCAAAATCTGGTTTTTTCATCCGCTGCAAGTGGTTTCTCTACTAGCATTGCAATCCTCCGAATGTTTGATGAGCTGTGAATGTCAATTAGTTGACTTTTGCGGCAACTGTAGAGAACACAACATCAACACTATTGGGGCTGGACTCAGGGATGAATTCATGTCCGCCGCAATCAAAGGTGCAAACTGAGCCTGTAGCTGTTCTGAATTATGGGCTAATCCTGTCACCTGAACAAATTTGACATCAAATAATGGAATTTGATGGAAGTCTGAAACTGTTCAACAGTTTCAGTAATGTAATATGTGCTGTTAAATAATAAACTCTTTCATTTTATTTTTGCTAAAAAACTTGTGTAATGGAGAGACGTCAAACCTTGTGGAGATGGAAATATTTTCCTTCCCAAGCGAAACGGGGCAAGAATGCTGATTAATCACCTTTTGTAGGCCCCTGTAGTTTAACTGTAACTCGAGTAATGGAGGATAAGATATATATATTAGATTATTATTCTTTTAAATTTCTAAATGTTTGTCTTCATAATTATGGTGCCTTTTAAGATTCTTCAGGAAATTTATTTTGCAAAATGACTAGATACTTCAAGCAGTTGTAATTTGGTTTTCGAAGCAAGGAGTGAACATTTGATTTGGTTCCTCCCTCCTATACTCTGAATGGATCTAGTGCTCCCATGCGTTCAACCTAAGCCGGTTCCATAATTTATAAAAGTAAATCTGCTTTTGAACATGAGAATTGCTATGTTCCAAACAATTTAACATCAATTTCACAACCAATTTCATAATTAATTGTGATGCAATTGTTGACAATTTTTCTTGCATGGCGGTGGTAGCCAGGGATTAGTCATTGGAGAGGGACTTATGGCATGTTTGGATGTTAAAAAAATGAGGAGAAGTAGAGTAGAGGGAGGGAGAGTAATACAATTACCGTGTTTGGAAGTTTTTTAAAGAATGAGGGGGAGGGGTTTGGAGGAGTTTGGAGGGGTTTGGACTCCCTCTAGCCCCCCAATTTTAATTCCTCCAAATTGGAGAGATTTGGAGGGGGAGTAGAGTATATAAACTATTAACCAAGTAAATTACCTAATTTACCCTTATTATATTAACAAAATTAAACAAAGAGAAGGGCTAATTACTCCCTTCCTCCTTACTAATTTTAAAAACATCCAAATAAGGTGGAGGTGAATTATTCTCCTCTACTCTCCTCCCCACTACTCCCTTTCCCTCTACTCCACTCTACTCTCCTCCCTCTCTAAACTTCCAAACAAGTCATTAGTGTTTGCATGTTTAATGGAAGTATACACCATCATCTCTGTTCAAGCAAAGGCTAATCCCATCCTTAGGGCTCTCCAATTAACAACTAGCAATTTAGCCTAGAGATTAGTCATTGACAGATTTCAAAATCTGCATTGAGGCCATCAAATCTTGGGTAAACCAGATTCCTTGAAAACTTAGTAATTTTGTAACTCGGTTAGGCTTGTATCTAATTCTCATGATAGTGTTTCTTTTAGTTAGGTTAATCGCGAAGCTAGCCATGTTGCTTATGTGCAAAGTGGTATTGTAAATACTCTCATAGGAAGTTTCAATCTAGGTTTTAGGCCCCCTTGTTTTGTAAATGTAATCACGGATCTCGGTGGAGGCTGTCTAGGTTGCTCCATAGTTTAGGGTATATTTGGTTGAGATGATTTAGGGGAAGATGGAAAAAGTAGCGTGTAAAATTAGAGAGAAAATAGGTGGGAAGGGTGTTTGGTTGAAAGGGAAAATGGGGAGAAAATAGTTATACTCAACTGTTTTCTGTTTAGACCCATCAAAACTCAATCTCCCCAAAATGGAGTGCAAAAATTTGGACTAAAATGACCATTGGTCACTGCCAACATTAACAACATGAAGCTTTTTTCTTTTTCTTTTTCTTTTTTTCCTTTTTTCTGCCATTTTTTTTCTTTTAATTTTTCCCCTGTCAAGAGGCTGACAACCTTTTTTTTTTTTTTTTTTTTTTTTTTTTTTTTTTTTTTTCATTAGTTTAGTTTTTTCTTGTTTTTTTATTTTTTTTAAGTGCTATTTTTCTATCTCTCTTTATATATATATATATATATATATATATATATATATATATTTATATATATATATTATTCAACAGTTTTGGTTTTTCTTTTTTTTTTTTTTTTTTAGGTGTTAACGTGTTTCTTTTTCTTTTCTCCCTTCTTTTTGAGTTTTTTTTTTTTAGGTGTTAATGTGTTTTTTTTTTTCGTTTCTTAAATTTCTTGTACTCTTTATTTAATTTAATTTTAAATGAAGTGCCCATTGCCCCACTCATATATATATATATATATATATATATATATATATACTAGTCGCTAACCCAGAACGAAGGGTGCTTTGTGGTTTATATATAATCGTCTATAGTCTCACTTTATTCACCGTCAAACTGACATGCATCCACACCTTTGTTATTGTCTAAATCCTAGTCCAGCGGCACCAAGGGAATACTAGGCAACTGGATTAATAAATTAAGGCTATTACGTGACTTCCAATATTAGAGTGAATAGATATGAATAGAACATATGGCCGTTATATTCAAATTGATTAGATATTCATTATTCAGCCATATTGAAGTTTCATGAATATCTATGATTGCATTAATGGAAAATTTTGATTAGGCAGCAATATTTTTTAAGTCCAAAAATATGATTAAAGCTGAAAGTAAATTGGATAGTTAGGTGAATAAATGGAGAATTTTGGATATATCAATCTTGTCTAGGATAAAACCGTTTAAGTGTGGAAACGAATTTTTAAGTGGGAAATTATGTTGGACCAATCTTTGGTGTTGCTAGGTTCTAATTTTACTGATTTGTTGTGATTCAAGGGAGGTTGGTTTCATATTTTTGCAAATAAGAGGTAAGTGGTGTTTACTAATTTTAGGGAGTTTTTCCAAAACAGTATTGATTATTGAACTATTTTATATCAAAGAAATATGTTAATATTCTATATATAAATTGATATTTTATAAATGTTTGATGTTTACGTTGACTATTTGTTTTATGAAAAACTTGTGAGACAATCTAAATTTATTTAAACTTGTATATGTGAATATATCTTTATATTTTTTAGAATTACGAATGGATTATTTTTGCGAGCATATTGAATGTGTTTTGAAAACCCATGGCAAGTCATGATTAAAAGCTCAGTATTGTATTTAATTCTTAGCAAGGGACAATTATACTGTAACTAGTCTTTAGCAAAGGACGGTCTCAAAAAAGGGTACAGTGCACATTTGATAGCTCTTTAGCAAGGAAGTATACTATTGAGGATCCAAGAAGGAAGTTCCTTAATAAAGGAGTGCACCTTTAGGTTCCAAAGGAGCATTCCTTAAGAAAAGGGATTAAAAGGATATTCTAGTCCTAAAAGAGGACAACACAACTCTGTCAACGGGTCGTAAACGTTGACCACGAGAAAAGTCTAGAAAATTATTTATATGATGGTATTGATATATATATATATTATGATGTCTCATAATATAAAGATGTGGGGGGTAAAAACCCAGAGCTACTTAGTGGGCCTGGGGCGCCATGTTGAGGAGTATTATATTTCCGAAGAGCAATAATTGGTTGGGACAATCCATCTGAAGGCAGGAAGCCCAGAAGTATAGGGGGAGTACCGTCCGAAGAGGTCACTATTGGTCCGATGGTGTCTTACTCCTTGGTTACAAATAGCCTTGATCAATCAGACGTATGGAAGGTCCGAATGATTTTCTTGGCAGCCCCAATGATAATGATAAGTTCTGAGTAGGTCTGGAGATGATCAGAACGAAGAAATATCTAAAGGAAAAGTTGCTACCACTGTATTTAATGCACTGCAACAGCTTTTCTGGCCGCATTTATGTGGAGAAGACTCCTAAACAGTGTAACCTCAGCTACCGCCACTCACAAAGAACTAAAGTAGACACATGACGTAACATGTATTGAAGTAGATACACAGATGAAGAACAGGTGGATAATAGAGATGATGGGAAAGGGTTCTATATAAAGAAGAAGGGTCCCTAATAAAGAAGGGGGGAAAAAAAGAAGAAAGGAAAAAGAAAAGCTTTACTGTAGCTCTGAATGTTGTAATTACTGTTCACTCAATAAAACATTTCTTCGGACATTCATTCATGGAGTTGTTCAAGCATAATTTCATGTTATCACCACCTTAAGTACCTTAGTCAACCATTGTTTAATTCATAACCTGCCCAGCTCTTTCGCCCACTCTCTACAAATTCATTGTCCTGGGGTTCGTTGGGCCTTTAACCCATACCTTTTGGGCTTGGGCTACGAAGACTGACCCTACAAAAAATATTTTTTTATATGAAATATTTGATGATAAAATATTGATGAGTTACAAGTTATGAATTTGTTGTAAGAATTATTTATTTGAAAGGTTTGTTCCCACGCCCCAATATTAGTGAATTCCATTTAATAAGTTATCTCGCCCCTCTTTATTCCCCCTTACAGATACATGAGAGGGATCATTGGAGTAGAGATTCTTGGGAGACAACATGTACGAATTATTTTGTGGAACTAAGGATTTTATTATTATTTTTATGGTATTAAACATTGCATTGAAGAATTATTTTGAAGATATTTTATCTTTGGTGGATTAGAGCTTTAATGTTTGTGATAAGATTTTAGGTTGTTAGTTGCTTATGATACAGCTAGAGCCACAAATCATATAAGAAATAAAGTGATGGTGTACAACTAAAGTCAAAAACATAAACGATAAGTCAACGTTTTCTCCATCTTTGAAATTACATTATTAAATATATGTTAACTCATTACCATTGTACTGTTGGATGCAAATTACTTCAATGTTACATCACTATTCAATAAACATAGATTCACTAATACTTCATTAATAAACATATACTATTATTATTATTATTAAATTGAATCCATGTCACTATTGAACATATATTATTCGGACATAAAACCACAGCTGAACATATACCATTTGGACATGAACTATTGGTAGACATATATTATTTAGACATGAATTATAGCTGGATCAATTAATTAACATGTATTATTTGGACATAAACCACGACTAGATACAAATTATTTGACATACATTATTTGGACATAGACCATTGCTGGACATACTTTATTATATTGAACATGAACCATGAACTGAAGCTAGAGATGGACTATTTTGGATCCATCCCATTACTAGATATATGACACTTAATTAATTATTTTCTAGTATTGGACATCACTTAATAAATATAATAATTATGTTTAACTAATCATTTAATAAAAGCTACTCAATTAAATATATTATTCATTTATTTCAACCATTATCATCTTCTAAGATTGTGGGCTTTATTTATTTTGTAAGCTTAAATGCATTGAAAGCCATTAGTCTATGCGGCTCAATGTCGAGTTCTAGATTGGACTCCCCAAAACAAATCTAGGTTTAGTAAAGTTACACCTCCAGCGAAAGACATGTGGCTACATGCAAAAATCGCCCTCATAACTTGCAATCAATTTGGTCCCTATCATTAAGTCACTAACAAAAAATATCTATTTGGCAAACAGTTTGCATAATTAGCACACATGTGGCTACTAAAATAATAAAATAAAATATTTAATTGTTACTTAAAAAAAAGGCCACATAAGCAATTTTTAAAATAAAATTTCATGACAAAAAAAATTAAATTAAAATTTTGGATGAACTTAAAGAATTAATTTTTTTTTTTCCAACTATCTTGGTAACCAAACACAGCACCTTAGAGACCAAAAAAAAAAAAAAAATCTTGAACTTTCGTGGCCTGCTGATCACCACCTCCATGGCCATCTCTCAGTTTGCTTAGTTTGGTTGGCCCTTCCTCAACAAGATAGGTCTGTAAATCAACTATCTCTTTCCGACCCAAATCCCCAAAAATCAAATCATACAAAACCACAATGGTCTGATCTTTTCTACCCTTCAATCTTCGACCCACATCACAAAATTTCTCAGTTAATTTCTTTCATTTTTTTTTTTTTTTTTTTTGAGATAAAAGATATGATTTTATTGATGTAACCAACAATATACAAACAAGTATTACCCTGCTCAAACATTGGTAGAACAGGGGGAAAAAACGTAGCTATTACAGGGATACAAACTTATACTAAGCAATGGAGCTGGGTAGATTGCTTCAGTTTTACTCTGAAGGTTACATTTAGGAGTGATGGGGTTTGTTGATGGGTTTGCGATCCGGTAGCGACAGAGCACAAAAGAGTAAAATGAAGCAGAATTCTCAGTGTCCAATAGATTAGGAACACGTGGACTACTAAATTACATACAGTTTACATCTCTAACAATAAGCTACATGTCGTTTCTGGAAAGTTCTACAATTCTACAACTGATGCAGCTTCTCTAGATTTCTTTTCAACTAGTGCAGCATGTGTCTTGACAGAGTGGATCTAGGTTGCAATGGATTTGGGTTGCTGGGTTTGCTTTGGGTTGTGATGAATTTTAGTTTTATGATAAATTTTATATTTGGGTGGTGAGAAAAAAAAGTAAATAGAGTAGATATAAAGGTTTTAATTTTTCATGTTGCATTTGACTTGGTATCTCATAGCTTCAATAATAAAGATTCGATTGCTACCCATGAACAAATTTCTAACCACAAGTGCAAAGCAACGTTAATTCTTTGTTGAGTAATCCCAATTCTTGCATTCTTATTAAATTATTAAGGTTCCCATATTTCACAGTGACATGGTTTTTGCATTTTACAACATAAAACCAGGTCAATGATTATATAACCATTTTGGACAAGAATTTGCTGATGTGGCTTTTTTTTTATTAGCCATATGTGTGCCGACTGTTTAAACTATTTGTTACGGAATTATTTTTCATTAATAACTTATTGACAAGGACTAAATTGATTGTAAGTTAAAAATAATAGTATAAAAATATCAAGACTAAATTAACTGTTAGCCAAAAAAAAAAAATTATTGACTGTTATAAGGATCAAAATGATGATTTTGCCCAAAAAAAAAAAAAAAACAAATGTAACTTTACAAAGCTCACGACATGATTTGTTTGAATACCGTTTATTTTATTGAAAATAAAAAATAAAAATCTGAAAATAATAGAAATTACTGTTCACTTGCGGTTGATTTGCTTATTTATACTGTTTATGGGCGCTGGTTTAAAAAGAAAAAAAATTCAAACGTCAACGTAAAAGACACTATTCAACCAGTTTGTGTCTATTTAGATACAATTTATTATTGCTGAAAATTAATTATTACTAAAAATATTGTAGTAAAATAATTTTTAAATATATAAATAATACTGTAAAATTAATTTTTAATTTTTTTAATAAAATAGTATCTGTACAGTGCTTTTGTCATTCACAGTAAATTCATGTGATTTACTGTTTACGCGCCGAAACAAAAAAGAAAAAAAAGAGAGGTCTGAAAACGCATACGTGGGTTTGGAAACGCCGTATCCAAACCCACACAAAAAGTCTTCTTCCAACCTTACCTTGGAGACAGTTCATAAAAAATAACAAACGAAGTTGGAGTCAGCGATCCACAGTCGAAGACACAGAGAGAGATCCATAAACAACATGAATCCCCGGTCAGTTTGTTCATCTTCTTCTTCTTCATCAGATGGGTCTTCGAGCAACACCAAGGCTTGGATAGTGCATGGCATTGTCGCCGGAGTGGCAATCGCGGTGGCGGTGGGCGCTCGCGCCTATCTGGGTCGATTTGGGAAGTTCCGGAGCCGGGTCGTCGGCATCATACCCGCCCGTTTCGCCTCATCCAGGTTCCAGGGCAAGCCTCTCGTTCATATTCTCGGAAAGCCCATGATTCAGGTACCCAATTGCTTCATTTCTCTATGTCTGTCTCTAAATTTCATATCTTTAATGCAAGATCTGAATTGGGTTTCTATAGTTTTACTTAGTCAATAAAGGTGTGACATCGAACTTCTCTAGAATTTGAGAATTTTGAATTTAGACCCTTTACAAAATTTGGATGGACAGTTGAATTAGAAGGTGATCATAAACCAATTTTTTTTTTTTTTAAGCGCAACTGGTGGTAGCTGGCAGTTAACAATTTATGAAAAAGAATCATGTTTCTGTGCTTTGCTTTGTAGGTAACAATTTATAGGGTTGTGTTGGGAATTAAAAAGGTGGTTTGATAAGTTATTTGATGGCTATTTGGTCGAAGAAAGTATGTGGGGTTTTATGATTTTGATAGGTGAAGGAAAATACATGATTTAGGGTTGTGTGGAAGAAGGAAAAGAGAGGACTTTATAGCGTTTAGGGGAGTACCACGAGAGAGTGAGAGAGAGAGAGAGAGAGAGAACACAAGGCAAATATGAATCAATGCTCAAAACACTCAATATCTTTATTAATCAATACCTTATAATCTTCGAGTTCATTGAGCACAAATATATATAAAGACAATTTCTTATACTAGTAGTATTAGGACTCATAGTTTGACTGGTAAACTAAGAACCTAATATAAGTATAAACATGAACTGAAGTAAAATAAAATCTAAGATACTTAGGATCTATTAGAAAATTCTAGACTTTGCTAGTCTACCAAAATTCTTAAGTTGCAGGGATTGCAGATATTACAATTTCACCTTTAAATACAAAATTGACCATAAATTTTTAAATAAAAACTCAAATTAAAAATTATTTTAGCTTTAGGACATGTATAGGTATCTAATTAGATCTTTAAAACCACAAGACTTTTTGCTTTAATTGGATTTCACACTTGGGCCCCATAAAAAAAATCTTGAATAGGCAAATTTGCCATGTAGTAACAAATCAATCTTTCATATATTCATCATTCTCCCCCATTTGGAAAATAAATAAATAAACAAAGTCAGCCTTAAATTTTGAGAATATTGAGAGACCTCTTGATCAATTGAAATACTTGTTAATTCGTACCTTGTTTGTTTGGTCTTACGCATAGGGTTTTACACATTGCAATTCCATTTTTGAGTTCCAAGAGTCTCTTCAATTTCCGGTATTATTTTTTGTAATTTTTTAAGATACCTTGTGTTCATCATCATGAACAATAAGTTATATTCAATTTCAAAAAAATATTATTACTTATCAAAAAAATGTTTTGTAGTGCTGAAGAATCATAACTATTGAACTTGAAACTTGCACACATTCTTAAAGATAATTAGAAAAAGACTCTTTCTTTCCCACCGTATTGTTAAATTCCTTTGGAATAATAAAATCAATGCTTGGAAGGTTTTTCATCTTTTAAAATCCTGCTTGAATTGATCCATAATAAGTACATCAAATCTTCCTTGGTATTGACTTTTCCATGAGCAACCTTATGCTCATCTTGCTCTTTTGTGATCTCCATTGCCCTTGTAATGTATTCCCCTGGTTGTTCTTGAAGTTGGACTTGCTGCAGCGAATCTTAAGGCTGAGTTTCTCTCTTTACTGCCATGCCTTGCGGCATTGAACCTATATGCAATTGAAGCTTATGTGGCAGCAAATTGGCAGGGCCGTATACATTAGATTTTGAAAGAGTAACTGGTGCAACGTTTGCCAACAAAAATAGGGATAATCTAGGGTCTAACTTAGAATATCTAAATTCTTGATCAGCTGTTGTTCTAGCAGGATATTTTTCCAAATTAGCAACTAGCAGCTTATCCAAAGTTTATTGCATAGTAAGAAAATCTTCTAGCTTTGCTTCTATGAAGCACACTCTTTCATTCAATTGGTAAAAATTTTGCTTGGACAAAATCTTTGAGTAAAAGCTGAAACCTTAAATTTAGTTCCGCATTGTTGACCACCATCTTAAATGAGAAATTTCATTAAGATGTTGGTAAAGAGAATTTCAACAAAGGACTTGTGGTAGAATTTTGTCTCTGATATCAAATTGACGTAGAAACAATTGGGGGAATTTGTCTAAATTTATTTGTGGTGGTTAGGAGAATTTGTAGATTTAGGGTTTTGAATTGTTGGAAGAGTTATGGGCCTGTGTCAGGAGTTAAAAGGTGGGTTGATAAATTATTTGATTGCTATTTGGTCGAAGAATGTGTGTGGGGCTGTAGGGTTTTTTGATAGGTAATTTGGGGTTACATGAAAGAAGGAAAATAGATTTTATGGTTGGGAGAGGTTCTCCAAACACTTGGCTTTTGTGGTGGGCGATGGTTCTTGCATTCGTTTTTGGCATGATAGGTGGGTTGGGGATATCTCTCTTAAAATGCTCTATCCTCAGTTATATGCGTGTTCTAGAGACAAGGAAGCCTGTATTTCTTACTCGTTGGATCAACATGAGGATGGGAGAAGTAGATGTTGGAATGTGAGTTTTTATTGGAATTTTCATGAGAGGGAATTTGAGGCTGCCTTCTCTTGTCTAGAACTCATTCAGGCTCGGATCCTTAGAGGTATTGGGTGTGATAGACCCCATTGGTGCCTTAATGGGAATGGTAAGTTTGATACTCGGTCCTTCTATCATAAGATTAGGGGTACATCTCCTTCTTGCTTCCCATGGAAGGGGATTTGAAAAGTCAAGGTGCCTAAGAGGGTGGCATTCTTCTTGTGGACCGCAGCCCATGATCGGATTCTTACCTTGGATAATTTGATGCTTTGGGACCTCCCTTTGGCAAATAGGTGTTGTATATGCTGCTATTCTACAGAATTTGTGGACCATCTTCTCATTCATTGTCCAGTAGCTTATTCTTTGTGGGTGCAATGTTACAAGCTTTTGGGATTCAATGGGTCATGCCAAGTTCTGTGGAGAGTTTGGTATTTTGTTAGAGTAATTGGTTGGGGAAATCTGCTTCAGACATACGGAATATGGTTCCTGGTTGTTTGATGTGGGTTGTTTGGTTGGAAAGAAACTGGCGCTCTTTTGAGGCTCTGGAGAATATGCTTGTTCAGTTACAAGCGCTCTATCAAAATACTCTTTTTGAATGGGCTAAGTGCTGGGGATCTTCTAACTATTCTTCTACTTTGGAGTTCTTTTCTACCCTTAGAAGTGCCCCTTAAGTTAGTTTTCTTTTTCTCGTTTTGTTGCTTTGGTTTGCTGTTTTTTGCGTTCACCATCATGAATACCTGTAATGGCTATTGTGTGTTTTTTTCATGATGAATATAAGTCTCATTACTTATAAAAAAAAAGAAGAAAAAAAAAAGAATAGTACCTGTTATTTGGATCACGAGAAAGAGAAGACAGAGAAGAGAAGAGAAAGGGAGAAAAAGAAGGCACTATGGCCAACATGCCTCAATGCTTAAAAAGTCAATATAAATAATCATCTTCATCTAGCCTTTTGAGTACATGAACACAAATATATTTAAAGCCCCTGTTTTGTTACTCTAGTAGTATTGGGACTCCTAATGTGACTATTAAACAAAATAACTAATAAAAGACTAAGTTGGACTCAAAGAAAATGAAATTTAAGATATTTTAGATTCACTAGAAAATTCTAGACTCAACTAAACCACCAAAATACCCTTAAATCATAGGGTTTGCAGAAATTAAAATATTAGTTTGAATACAGATGACCATAGCTTTTTAAATAAAAGGCCAAAGTAAAAACTTTTTTAACCCTAGGACATAGAATTGGATCCTTAAAACCAGATGACCATCACTTCAATTGAACTTTACACATGGGCCCCATAAAAAAAAAAAAAAAAAAAAATCCTGAATAGACAAATAAATCTTTAATGGCTGCATCTCTGAACTCTCATTGAGTTCTGATTGGAAGCTTCAGAACAGGTTCTATTTACATATGCAAACTATTGCACTTGCAGCACTCTGCCTTACACATTTCTAACAAATACATAGAATTCGAAAGGATTTGCTTTCATGTTAAAGTATAGGAATTGGTCTTCTTTTCTTTGAAAGTTTTTTTGTAAATTTTTCCTTTGTCTAAATTTCCAATGGATTATGTCATCTTTAATGGACTGAGGATATCTTATGTATTGGCTTTCTACAGAGAACATGGGAAAGGGCAAAACTGGCGGCTACTTTAGAACATATTGGTATGTCTAGTCACTGGAGTTTCCCATAATTTGCTATGCTGTTATGGCTAAGATTCTTGGCTTTTTGTGATGTTTTCATAAAGAACATCCCTGAGGAGGGTGACTCTGGACCACTTGCTGTAGTCTTAAATTAAAATTCCACTTTGCATTTGTCCTCTTTACATATATTCTGAGGCATCTTAATGTGACGCACAGAGGTGTGTGCCTAATGGCTCTAAATTTGGCGATGTTCCTAGAAGGTTAATCTTGCTTTAAGAGTTAAACTTGTTCTTGCATATCTCATGTCATAGAACTGGTATTGAACTTTGCCTTGCTGTGGATCACATTATAGTTTCCTTATATCCTTTTATTTGAATTAAAATATTCCTGTAACGAGGGATCTGAAGAGGATTAACAAAGGATAAATTATGAGGTGCACCATTTCCTCTCTCTAGCATTTCTTAGGTGAGAAGTTGCTCAATGTTGCTATTGAACAGCTCATGTTACCTTTCTTTTTGGATTGTGGCCTTTGACAAAGTTGTGAGCATCAAATCTGGTGTAGTATTGGTGGTAGACAGGTATATTTAAACCCTTTTTTTTTTTTTTTTTTTTTTTTTTTCTCGGGGGTTTTTGGGGTTGGGGGGGGGGGGGGGGGGGTTGGATATGTGTAGATACCATGTTAGAATGAAACAGAATTGGCTTTGGTCATACAAAGAACATTACCTAAAAAAGAAAAATATGGAACATCATCTTGAGAGAAAAGGTTTGCAGCATAAGTTTTCTTTTTTACTTTTACTCTCTCTCTATGTTGGTTGCTTGGTGTTCAAATGTCTCTTTCATGTCTTCTTGGTATAGTTGTGGCCACGGATGATGACAAGATTGCAGAATGCTGTCGAGGATTTGGTGCCCATGTCATAATGACATCAGAATCTTGCCGAAATGGTAGTCAGCATGGTTTTGAATTTATTGCAAATTTTATATTATAATTGTTCTAATAGATCATATTGTCGGATAAATTTACAGGTACTGAGCGATGCAATGAAGCTCTTCAGAAGCTTGAAAAGAAATATGATATTGTTGTCAATATTCAGGGAGATGAGCCTCTTATTGAACCCGAGATCATAGATGGGGTTGTTAAAGCCCTGCAGGTAAATTTGTATTCCTTGAACAACTTTTGGCTCATATATTGTTACTGCCACCTCATGGAACTGAGAATTCATGTCAGCCTTCATTGAGTTCAAATCGTATATTATATATCAAAATTTGTGTTACATATGTTGCGGCTGTGCTAAGTGGATACCCTTTCTTTTTGCCAAATGGATGTCTGTCATTTTACCCCTTTATGTTTAACACTTCAGATTGTCATATATAACGTGCTTCTGTCATGTGGCTTACTATAAATATATTAAAATTATTAAGATAGTTTATTTTATGTGAAACTCTATTACTAAATTTTCAAAAATGTTAAAATACTACTTAAGTAAAATTTTGTTGCTAAAAGTTTCAAAATTTTATAAATAACTTCCATATTGTTTTAAATTAGTTTCACTTCCTGCTTATGCTATGTGGTTTAACATAAATGTTATAGGTTGTGAAAATGCTTTTGCCATGTGACTCTCTAATTGTTAAGATAGTTTGCCTTCAGTGAAACTCTATAATAAAAGTTTCAAGAAGTTTAAAATACTATTTCAATTAAAATTTACTACCAAAAATTATAAGAAATTTAAAATAAATTTCATTATTTATTCTAAATTTTTTTACCATAATTTTTTTTTTTCAAATAAAAACTTAATTTTATTCTTACACAATGTACTTCTTTCATGCAATCCCAAATTCATCCTCAGAAAGAAATCTACTTTCATCAAAGGTCATAACACCCGTGACTTGAGATAACTTTGTTCTTTTATTTTTATTATCGGTTTACTATTATTAGTGAGTAATCTATTTTAAATTTACATATAATTTTACTTAATCCATGCATTGTACGGATATACCTTTAGTTTGTACTAAAAGTTCATATGAAAATCATGTCCATAATAGATGATGCCCTGTTACATTTTGTGTCTATTAAGTCATGTTGAAATAAAGTTGTTGTTTTCGGGTATCTCTCATTGTTAAGTTTATTTCTCTGAGTCATGTGGGAATTGTTTGTGTGCTACAGGCAGCACCAGATGCAGTGTTTAGCACTGCAGTTACATCTTTAAACCCTGAAGATGCGTTTGATCCAAATCGAGTGAAATGTGTGGTGGATAATAGAGGTTATGCCATTTATTTTTCAAGGGGGCTGATTCCGTTTAACAAGTGAGTTTATGGATTTTGTATGACTGGGAATTTTTTTTACACTCTCTTTTCATGTTGATTTTGCATGGTCATTTTTATTTTTATTTTTTTTATTTTTTTACATATCAAAAAAAAAAAAATTTGCATGGTTATTTTTTTATAAAATTTTGCTTCCTGGAAATTATATTGAGCAGGAATATTTGAGAAATTTGCATATGAATGTGCCTGTGGTGGGTTTAGGGTTGGGAGATGGGGATTTTGAGTTTAGAACCTTTTTAGAAGGGTTAGGGTTCAAAAGAGTTAAGATTTGATTTATGGTTGAAAAGAGAAGGGAAAGAAATATAATAGAATTTTTTTGGTTATATCTGTGAACAGTACATGGTATCTGTGAAAAATACAAGGAAGAAATAAAAGAAGAAAAGAAAGAAGAGAAAGAAGAGAACAAAAAGAACAATAAGGCCAACGTGCCTCAATACTCAAAAACCTCAATATTTTATAGATCATCTCTAACTTGTTTGAGTACAGTAAGACACTTATATAGACCCTACTCTTAACTTCTTCTAGTACAGTAGGACCTCTGCTTTAACCAGTAAAGTAAAGCCTAAACATAAAGACCCATAAACTAAGACTGACTTATTAATTAAAAATATAAAATAAACCCCAAGACCCATAACTATGGCCCATACTCAACTATTGTAGAATTACTATAATAACTTTGACAGTAGAATAACTAAATAAAACAGAAAACCCTAGTAACTAGTTAATTACCATGGGCACTTATTCTTGGGTTTTGCCTTAAGCAGACTTTCAAAGAGGATTTACCAAAATAAATAAGAGGATTTTGCTTCTCCAACCATGCAATCACTGCGCCATCATATATTATAAGTGATTGCAATATTACACCTATTTAGTGCTCAGTAAGACTTGATGAATGTGTACTCCTTACCTGGTACAGGTCAGGAGAAGTTAATCCACAATTTGAATACTTGCTTCATCTTGGAATTCAGGTATCAAATTGGCTTCTTTTTTCCTTTTATTAGAGCTATTGGTGGCAACAACGTTCGAAATTTCTATTGCCTACACTATTTTTCACTTTGTGGGTTCACAGTTCTTTGTTTTCTATGTCTGGCCAGAGCTATGATTCAAAGTTTTTGAAGATATATCCAGAGCTTCAACCTACGCCACTGCAACTAGAAGAGGATCTGGAACAGCTTAAAGTCCTTGAGAATGGGTATAAAATGAAGGTATTAAAATTTGACCATTCTTTTTTCTTTTGACTGGCTTGTTCATTTCCCACTCACTGCTTCCTTGAAGATTTTTTCGGTGTTGGGAATCATTTAGGAAATGAAGTCATTTTATTCTCTTTTAATTGCAATTATTTGAAGCAAAGAACTTACAGGAGAGTTGTCAACCTTGTTTTCCTTTCCTTCACTACCAAATTGGCTTTATTTCTCCTTCCTGTATTTTAAATGTGAGATTTTGTTAATTTGGTGCAGAAATTTATAAATGGAAATGTCATCTTCCAGTAGTTTCAAAAGGATCAAATTAATATAGCATTATATTTTGGGTCAAGTGTCCATAAAGTTTCTTTCTTTGGTATAAATGCAAAATTGCTGATTGGAGATATAAGAGCTTTAACTAGCAAGAGCATCTATTACTAAATGTTCTTGGCTTCATTAGATAGGGGTTTTGTGGCTACAAAAGTGAACATAGAGGGGTTTCTGGACAGCTTAAGGAAATGAAGCAGTCACCACAATTGAAACAATGCTATGAAGTGATATGATTATTTTTCTTTTCTCTGTGCAGGTCTCTTCACTCCAACACCACTTCCCCCCTTTCCCTTCCCCTCTTCTGGGATAAATCAAAAGTTCATTCCAAATAGAAAGTACAAAACTAAAACAGCCAATACTGAAACATTAGGCTGGAAACAACCCCACTTAGAAACTAAAATGTCAACAATTAGGCTCATTTTTAGAATAAAATCTATACTACAGTGGACTGACCTAATCTTAATAGAAGATATGCCTGCCAATAATGAACTTGCTTTCTCTTTACTTTTTGTTCTTCTATGTAATCTTTTCTTTTTCATTAATTGTTTAATTTTCCAAATATTTTGGTATGGGGGAATGGGTGCATATGAGGTTGATGCGATTTTCTTGCTGAAATATGGATTTTTCAAAATTTGCACAATGCTATTTTTGCAGGTGATAAAGGTAGACCATGAGGCTCATGGTGTTGACACTCCAGAAGATGTAGAAAAGATAGAATCTTACATGCGTGAGAGGAACTTGTCTTAGATGTATCTGACAATGACAAGGATTCCAGTTCATATGTGCTCACAGTTACCATAATCATTGTGATTCATTTCAAATAGTATTCATTGGCATTCTTCAGTGTACGAAATGCTTGGTCCAAAGGGGAGAAAATCATGTTAAATAGGATATAGATTTATTTATGAGCCACTTTCCTTCATATTGTAGAGCTATGTGATTCAGTCATAGATTGCAGATCTTGTTTCACCCATGAAAGATAGGTTAAATTTAGAGTTAAATGTCAATGGGATTTTTTTTTTTTTTTTTTTTTTTTTTGGGGACTTTCCTTGTGATTGAGTTTTGTGAATTGGTATATTGATTAAGGGATTGTTAAATATTTGTAATGAATAATTGTGATACACTTGGCATGCAAGCAAATCCAATACTCCTTAGAAAATATGGTCACTTCAGATGGGTATGAATTGCAACTATTTACTCGTTTTGATGATTTGATTAGATGACCTGTCTTTACAAGCATGTGCTCAGAGATTCTCTTTCTCAATCCTAACTAATTTGTCTATTAATTAAATGTTGAAAGTAAGGATAAGGGAAATTAGGTCGCCCATGTACTAGCTTCCCCTCTTGCCATGTTGTGGCCCTTGTGGGGAATCATCGCTACAATTTTTTTGAAAAATAATTCTTAGGTATGACACCTAAACCTCAATTAAATTTATGTATATTTATAATGTTCATTGATTTTGCATTTGAATAAATTCCCAGGCCTGGGGTCTGGTTTCTCAAAAAATTAAAAAAAAAAAAAAAAATTTAAAAATTTAAAATGTATAAAGTTATTAGCATTCATTTAAATAAGGTCACAAATTTTTTTCATATGATGAGTCGTATGTAAAGATTACTTAATTTAATTGGATAGAATGAACATGTAGTTATCCTAACAATTATTTGGAACAACAAAGGGAAAGCAAATAATGCCTTTTTAGTCATTACACCTTATAACTTATTGTAATTTAAATAAAAATGTTTAGCTTATGCATACTTTTTTTTTTTTTTTAATGTACTTTTTTTAAGTATCTAAATAATTGTTCATCACAAATAGCAAATAATTTTGTTAATATCGACTCAATTTGTCGAATTTAATAAATATATATGTATTTTTTTTGTAGTACACATATTGGGTTACAATGTATCGAATTTACTTTAATAAAAAAAAATATCTAATTTGTTTCCTAAATTGCTTCTTTGTTTTTTTATTATTTATTTTTTGTCCTGGTTAGAAATATATTAATAATCTACACCACCCCAGCCCCCATCTTGAACCGGAGACCCCACTCTTACATAGGTAGTGCCTAGGGAGGTGCCATAATACTAAAGGATGTCTTAGCCTTTTTAAATTGTTTTATACTACAATAGGAGTAGGAAATATAGAAGACATAGATCATTAGGCTGCAAAAAAGTGTATATTATACCTCCTAAAACATTCTTTATCTATTTTACTTTTACCCTCTCAATTTACAACTAACTTAACATCTTATTTTCTATTTTTACATACAACTTATTAAAATAATATAAACTATACTAATAAATAATATAAACAAATCAATTCTCTATCTTCTCTCCCATCTCTCTCTTTCCTCTTTTCCTCTCTCATTCCATTAAAATATGTTTTTATTTTTACAACTCATGAACAATAGGATTGTATTGTATATATACAACCTTACTGTTTACAAGTGGCAAAAAATTTTAAGTACTCATACCTGGGCAAAGCCCTCTTTTAGTGTCTTGGTTGCTAAAATAGCAACGAATTTTTTTACACCCCCCAATATTAATGCTCTAATATTATATATATATATATATATATATTTAATATCCCCAAGAACAAAATCCTATCTCCACCACTTTATGGGTAATGTTCAAAATGTAATGGTGGTGAAAATAATGCTACTTGACAGCTCCTAGCATTGTCATTAAATACTTTCAACATTACAAGTGAACAACTTACATTTACTGAAAGTTAGACGATTAATAGGATTGAGATTTGGTACAATAGTTAGGACTATTGCATCATGCAATACCTTGACCAAAAGTTAAAAAGTTGACTTTTAATATCAACTATTGGATCAAAAAAGTTAAAAAAGTAAAAAAAGTTATGAGTTAAAAAAGAAGTAAATAATTTTGAAAAAGTGAAATTCATTTGGGAGGAATTGCATGATGCAATAGCTCCCTAGCTATTGTACCGGATCCCAATTCGACTAACCATAGTGTTACTACTTATGAACATCTTACACAATTACACCTTTCCTAATTGTTCAAAGTTCAAACACTTCTCGCATCTTTTTATTTTTTGTAAGGTAAAGAATTCATCTGAGTTTGATTATTTGAGATATGTTCGTGTTTTTTCCCCCTAATTGATTATGGGAAGAGGGGAGGCTGCGAATGATGTCCTCGTTAAGAATAATTGAACAAGTACAAGAAGCCTAACCCGTTACCCCAACATATTGTCAAGGCATTGCTACAACCGCCTGCCTAAGAGGCATCATTGCCACCAAGAGTTATGATGGCGCTACCTAGGGCCATTTATGTTTCAAATTTTTGTTTAGATGTTAAATTTTCATTTTAGTTATTCATGTTCATTTATATATATATATATATATATAGCGAACATATTGTCTACTGTTATTGATTATGTGACATTTGATATTATATGGATAACATGTTTTTAATGAAATCTATTTATTTGACACTTAATAATTAAATTACTAATAAGAATAAATAGGATAATTACCATGAAAACAGAATCAAACATGATGAGTCAAAAACAAAAATGTCAAAAAGTAAAGAGTAAAAAAAAAAAAAAACTTTAAATTTTAAGCGTGAAAATTATAATTTAATGAGAATAGCGTGTACTAAGACAAATTCAGAACATTGATTGAGAGGAGACAATTAAAAAGACTTGTCACTGGTCAAGCACCAAACGTAAGATGTATCAGTGAAATACGGCACCAAATGAAACCATGCATCAGTCTCGGGGGAATGAATACAAAAGACAAAGCCTCTCTCTCAAAGAGCCACCTAATCCGAACAGATATCTACTATTTGTATTCTGAAGGTATGTTTGCGTGTGCTTATGGAACACAGTTAGTGATAATAATACCGCCTAGCAGCCCATCTAGCAGAAGACGTTTTGTGATATCACACGGGTGTGGTTTGATAACAGCAGTCCTCGTTCTGTAGTCAAAGAAAAGCGATTCAAACGATAGTCAAGTCCCAACAAGGCCCACGTAGTACATATAATATTACTTATTGTGGTTATATAGCTTGGGATTAATGAGCCTACACTAAAAACCTCACTTTTTTCATTCGGCCCAAAAAAAAAAAAAAAAAAAAAAAGACGTTTTGTGATTTTGTCCTACCAATACAGAAAGACAGTGTCCAGGCTTTTCACTGGAACCAACCTAATCTATTGTCCATATCTAAATCACTGTACGCTCACAACCAACCTAATCTATTGATCTTGTAATATTATTATTTTTTAATTTATTTAAATTTTAAAGTTTCAAATTTTGGTGCCTCTTTTTTTATAGTTTTTTTTTATATATTTTTTTTTATCATTAATTAATTTTTAATATAAGCAAAGATTGATCATGTAACGTCTTTATCCCAAGGACTTGTAGTTCATATGGTAAAAAATGATATTTTGATCTGCTATATACCCTCTCTCAATTACCAATTTTTTTAATAAAAAAAAACCATAATGATAATAATAATAATGGGATTATGAGACTTGAATTGATTATGTATCTAAAATGAATGTATATCTATGATCATGATTACTTCACGAGTTAAAATGATTGTTATTCTTAAAGCGATCTTATTCATTATTTTTGTTTAAACAATGATTGCTATTCTCTTAACAATACCACAAATCCCACCCCATTATTCATAATGAACAGATTTAGATATAATGATGATGAATTGGTCCACAGAAATAAATTTATTATTATTTTTTCTTAATTTGTTGGGATTGAAAACTGTGTTTATAAATTATAATGGTGGTGAGTTAAAGAAAGCTTGGCATATATTTTTTTAGCATTCATAATAATTTATCATATTATATTAAATATTGAACAAAATTATCCTAATAAAAATTACACCAATGATAATGTTGTCCTATGTCATATATTTGAAAGTCACTCAGTTCTATACTTAATAGTTTCTAGTTAGCTTCTAATAATAATGAGCATTCAGCATGAGTAAAAATAGGACTTATTTTTTATTATAACAAAAATATTGGACCAAAAATAGTTAAATATATTAAGCCATATATATTTCTTTTAATATTTTTATAATTCAGAAAGAGGATTTAAAAACTTGGACCTTTCTCTTAGAAAAACTAATAAATTTTAATTGAGCTAAAAGTTTCTAAGCAAATTTAATGCCATATATTAACAGGACACATTTTAACCCTTTTTCTTTCATTGAATATCATATAATCATGAATACAAGGATTTTTCTCTCTAACCATGGTTCTTCCCTTGATCCATTCAGTAGTGGTTGCATTTTCCAATCAGGACATAACAATTAATTTTTTTTTTTCCTAAAAAAAAAGTTGAAATAAATAAAGACCAGCACAAATTTGATGGAGAATTTAGATGACACGGAAATTATAATTGACAGGTCTCGTACACTGATTTCCTCTGTGCTATGTGGGAAAATAGCAATATACTAAAGTTTATGCGCCTGGTTCCTTGACCAACAGAACCTCTGTCTTGAAAAGCAGAACTGAAAGCGAGTCAATGCAGAAGTAGACGAAGCCACCCGGTGAGTGAGTCACGAATGACCCGAAACTCGTCCCCACCACACAGTGCCACGCCGGTCCGTACAAAGTGTCAAACTCCTATATATAGTAAAATGACACCGACTTTAATTTACAGCAGGGTTTTGATCTTCTCACATACATGTTTCAGAATTTTCTTTTGTCATTCCCTTTTATTAGATTATGCTTGTGAAATATTGGACGTGAAGGAGTATTGATAAACAATTTTCCTAGTAAAAACACACACAAAAATAGATTGATATATAGAACGTGTACCTTCTTGAGAGCTCGAGCTAGGTGGGTGGGGTTGAACTTAGGGAGTGATTTTGGGGCTGAATCTGAATCGTCAAGGAGTGATCTGGTGTAGTTCAAGGCACGTTCTTGCATGTGGAGGGGCATGTCAGATGATCTCAACCGTACGTTGAGGCTGATAGCAGTGGCAGCTAATTTCACTTGCTCAGTTGGAGCTAACCTAAGCCTATCATGGGTAGTAATTGTTGGTCCAAGACTCAGTTGAGAAAGCTTTTGTATTGCTGGCTTGTCACTTAATTTTTGTGGGATATCCATGAGAAAAAGAGAGAGATATGTTGAAGAGAAATAGACCTAGTTTGAGAGAGAGAGAGAGAGAGAGAGAGAGAGAGAGGCTTTGAACTCGGAACACACTGAGAGAGTTGGTGAGAGGGTGTGAACTTTGAACTTTGACCAGCAATTAAGTTTAAGAGAGAATGAGAGGATTTTAGTACCCATATGACAATGAGGTCTGTGACCAGACAAAATAGATAAATTTTGGGTATGAACGAGGATCTTAATCTCACGCGCTTTATAGTGGTACTGGTATGTATGTTATACAGTTCCAATGATGTTTGAATTTTGAAGCTTGAAGGTTGTAATTTTGTAACAGGGCAATTGGGTGTATGGTGTGAAGAGTGTTTTCCACGAAAATTGAAAAGAGTGTGGTTGTATCAAGACTTTGCTGTCTTCGTGTTCTGACACGAGGATAGCGTGGAAACGGTGTGGCAAAGGCGTGCGATTCTTGTTGACTTAATGACCTTAGCCCCCTTTTTTTTTTTTGCTGAATTAACTTGTTAATTTTGCTTCGTTCTGGTCGAAACAGCTACAAAAATTTTGGTACGCATATGTTAGAGCATTCAATCATTTTAGCCACCAAAACACAACAAAACAAGTTATATCAATGATGTTAGAACTAAAAATTTTAGCAACTAAACTATAGTGAAGGGTCATTAATTTTTGACACTTTTCTGTAACTCTAAAATTATAAAGAAAAACTAATATTTTATTTCTCTTTTTCAACTGTATATCTGTGCCGTCTCTCCCCCACCCACCCCCCCCCCCCCTTTTTTTTCCTCCTCTCTTGCCTTTCTTTTTCTCTATAGCATCTCTGTATCTTTCCCTTTCTTCTCTTCTTTTTCCCCCCCTCTCTTGCCTACTTCTTTTGACTCAAAATCAAGATGGTAGAGATCAATGACGATGTGGGCGTGTAATGGAGGTTGAGTTAGTGACAGTGTAGGTGTCTCAATTCCATAGTTTTGAAACCCGGACCGAACCATATGGTCCAACTGGGGAAACCTCGAACCATTCATTTTTACAGTTTGTTTAATATGAAGAACCGTTCCAAGCAAAAAAAAAAGCAAGGACTCATACATATTATGGTCCGACCGCCCAGTTCTGTGAACCGTGGGCGGTTTAGGTAGTTCACATAGGTCCCCTATTTCAAGCCTTAAACGGCACCATTTTGTCTCCAAAGCATTGTCTTCTTCTTCTTCCTTTTTTCCCCCCTATATGGCGTCATTTGGAATTGGATCCTCAAATGGTCAAAATAAAAACCCTCGTAGCTCGCCTTACTCTCAATCACTCTTTGAGCTCTCTGCCTCTCTCTCACTCTCATTATATCTTTGCCTCTCTCCCTCATCACTGTTGTCCACCGCATTCTCATCTGTGAAAGTTGATTAGGTAAACTAATAATAAATTTTTTACATGTGAATGTTGTGATTTATTCTTGTTTTTTTTCTAGTTGAATCTGTGAACATCAAAAGTACATAAGTTTGGTAATTTAAGTATGTTATAGATACACAAAATTTGCCTTTGCATTGAGTGTAAGATATTTGCGGTATTTACTACTGATGGTCATCAATTCATTTCCTTAGACTTGCATTGAGTGTAATTTACAAGATCAATTATATTATGTGATAATTGCATGTGAGAGTATATATATGTTTGTGTTTGTGAATATATATAGCTATATGTGGACTGTCAACTGTGTATTTGGATATTTGGGGTGATGGGCCTATTGTAAAAAATTGGTGAATTTCAGAAATTGTATGAAGTTGTGAATTTGTGATTCTTTGACTTTATGACTTTGTGAACATTAGTTTGTTAATTTGACTCTATGTAAGAAGTTGTGATTCTTTGACTCTCTGTATTTCAAATATTGATGGGTCTATGAGTGTTTGACTGGTTGTTTAGTCTGTTAGATTAAAATGGAAACAGAAACTAGGTCTACTCCATCACATGAAGTTGATTCCAATGTAGTGGAGTCTAGCTCAAGAGTGAGGGAAAATGTTGATCCGGCTTGGGAACATTTTAGCCTTTGGATGGATGAGAAGGGACAAAATACTTTTACATGTGTGTATTGTAGGCAAACATATAAAGGTGCGGGTATTATTAGGATGAAACTAAACCTTGCAGGGATAAAAGGTGATATTGGATCATGTAAAAAGGTTTTTAGGATGTGAGATACCAAATGTTGGAATATTTGAAGGAGTTTGAATTGAAGAAAAAAGCTTCCAAACAACATCAAGAAGAAATGTTTAGTGTGCCTTCCACAAATAGTGATATGCAAGAAGATGAAGATGTTCAAGAAGTATTTAGTAGTGGGTTGCCTAAAAAAACTGTTTTAGGTAAAAGAAAGGGAACAAAGCCAATGGACAATTACTTTGCTCCAAGAACTACTCTAGGAGCTCAACTGTCTCTTAAAAGTGTGTTCTAAAGCAAAGAAAAGGTGAGGCAAGATGATATCGCTATTTCAAGGTGGATGTATGACACTTGTATCCCTTTTAATGCTGTGAATTCAGTGTACTACCAATGGATGATTGGTGTCGTAGCTGCTGCTGGTCTTGGTTACAAAGGTCCAACTTATCATGCTATACGGGTCCCTTTGTTGAGGGATCAAAAGAAAGAGGTTCAGTTGTTGGATGACTCACAATGTAGGCATTGGGCAAAAGTTGGATGTACACTTATGCTTGGTGGTTGGACAGATACTAAGCATAGGTCATTGATCAATTTCCTTGTTTATTGTCCTAGGGGAATGGTATTTGTAAAATTAGTTGATGCCTTAGAGATTGTGAAGAGTTCCAGAAACTTGTTTAATTGTTTGATGAAGTAATTACACGGGTTGGTCCAAAAAACACAGTTCACATGGTTACTGATAATGCTTCCATTATGTATCTGCTAATAAATTATTGTGTGAAAAGTATAAAACTATTAGTTGGGCTCCTTGTGCAGCACATTTCCTGAATCTTGGGCTAAAGGATATGGAAGAAATGCCTTATGTGGATAGACTCAAAGAATGTGCTTCCAAAATTATGGTTTTGATTTATAATCATGTGGCTTTGGTTGCTTGGTTGAGGAATAGACTTGGTTGGACAAAAATTGTACGTTCGGGAGCAACAAGATTTACTATTACTTTGCTTGCAATTGGAAGCATTCATGTGCATAAGCATGACTTGCAAGCCTTAGTAACTAGCAAATTCTTTGTGGACAGTAGATTGGCAAGAGGGTTAAAGGCAAAAGAAGCAGTTTTTATCAATTTGGATAATTCTTTTTGGGATGATATTAATGTTATTGTCAAGATTTCATCACGACTCATTCATTTGTTACGGATTGTTGATTTTGATCAAAGGCCTGTAATATGATATTGTGGGTGCCTAGGATGTACGGATCTTCGGGCCAAGGGCTATTTACCTTGTAGCCTTTTACACCGCATCCTTGGCATGTCCTTCAATGTCCTAGGACGTCCTCGGACGGTTTCGCAACGTCCTAGGCATGCATGGCAACGTCCTAGGCATGCTTATACGCGTCCTCGGACTTTGTCCTAGGAGTCCCACATCGAAGGAAAACCCCCCCACTTGCTGCCTTATAAGCTGTGAAGCAAAGGGAGTAGTGTACCATTAGTTTATAGTTATTTCGAAATAACTAAACTGATGGTACACTACTCCCTTTGCTTCACAGCTTATAAGGCAGCAAGTGGGGGGGTTTTCCTTCGATGTGGGACTCCTAGGACAAAGTCCGAGGACGCGTATAAGCATGCCTAGGACGTTGCCATGCATGCCTAGGACGTTGCGAAACCGTCCGAGGACGTCCTAGGACGTTGAAGGACATGCCAAGGATGCGGTGTAAAAGGCTACAAGGTAAATAGCCCTTGGCCCGAAGATCCGTACATCCTAGGCACCCACAATAAAAGGGCCCTTTTATTGTGGGTGCCTAGGATGTACGGATCTTCGGGCCAAGGGCTATTTACCTTGTAGCCTTTTACACCGCATCCTTGGCATGTCCTTCAACGTCCTAGGACGTCCTCGGACGGTTTCGCAACGTCCTAGGCATGCATGGCAACGTCCTAGGCATGCTTATACGCGTCCTCGGACTTTGTCCTAGGAGTCCCACATCGAAGGAAAACCCCCCCACTTGCTGCCTTATAAGCTGTGAAGCAAAGGGAGTAGTGTACCATTAGTTTATAGTTATTTCGAAATAACTAAACTGATGGTACACTACTCCCTTTTATTGTGGGTGCCTAGGATGTACGGATCTTCGGGCCAAGGGCTATTTACCTTGTAGCCTTTTACACCGCATCCTTGGCATGTCCTTCAACGTCCTAGGACGTCCTCGGACGGTTTCGCAACGTCCTAGGCATGCATGGCAACGTCCTAGGCATGCTTATACGCGTCCTCGGACTTTGTCCTAGGAGTCCCACATCGAAGGAAAACCCCCCCACTTGCTGCCTTATAAGCTGTGAAGCAAAGGGAGTAGTGTACCATTAGTTTATAGTTATTTCGAAATAACTAAACTGATGGTACACTACTCCCTTTGCTTCACAGCTTATAAGGCAGCAAGTGGGGGGGTTTTCCTTCGATGTGGGACTCCTAGGACAAAGTCCGAGGACGCGTATAAGCATGCCTAGGACGTTGCCATGCATGCCTAGGACGTTGCGAAACCGTCCGAGGACGTCCTAGGACGTTGAAGGACATGCCAAGGATGCGGTGTAAAAGGCTACAAGGTAAATAGCCCTTGGCCCGAAGATCCGTACATCCTAGGCACCCACAAGGTTTCGCAACGTCCTAGGCATGCATGGCAACGTCCTAGGCATGCTTATACGCGTCCTCGGACTTTGTCCTAGGAGTCCCACATCGAAGGAAAACCCCCCCACTTGCTGCCTTATAAGCTGTGAAGCAAAGGGAGTAGTGTACCATCAGTTTAGTTATTTCGAAATAACTATAAACTAATGGTACACTACTCCCTTTGCTTCACAGCTTATAAGGCAGCAAGTGGGGGGGTTTTCCTTCGATGTGGGACTCCTAGGACAAAGTCCGAGGACGCGTATAAGCATGCCTAGGACGTTGCGAAACCGTCCGAGGACGTCCTAGGACGTTGAAGGACATGCCAAGGATGCGGTGTAAAAGGCTACAAGATAAATAGCCCTTGGCCCGAAGATCCGTACATCCTAGGCACCCACAGATATGTGTTTAAGGGCATGTATAGAGCACGGTTGGGAATCAAGAAGATTTTTCGAATGAAGAAGCACTTGTACAAGCCATATACCTCAATTATAAAAAACCATTGGGATAAACAATTGCGTAAAGATCTTCATGCTACTGCATATTGGTTAAATCTTGCTTTTCAATATGATGAGGAGAATTTTTGTTGGTAACCAGCAGAAAATATGGCTGTTTTGGACTACATTGGGAAAAAAAATATGATGGTGACCAAGAAAAGGTAATTAAGGAAACCCAATATTTTCGAGACCATATTGGGAGCTTTGATAGAGATCTTGCATTGTCAACAAGCAAGACCACTCATCCAGGTGAGAAGTAATTAGTTTATTTTAATACTACAAACTTGAAAAAATTGGCAATTAGAATCCTTAGCCAAACTTCCACCTCTTCTGGGTGTGAGCGTAATTGGAGTTTATTTGAACAAATACATTCTAAGAGGAGAAATAGGTTGGAGCATCAAGTGCGCAATGATCTTGTGTTTGTTCATCGTAACTTGCAATTGAGACATAGGTAACTAAATGCTATATCTTATTGTGGGGCCCAAGGGCCCAGAATCCCCGGCCCACCTTTGGGCGGGCCCAGGGCCCAAGCCGAGGAAGGAGATCTCCCCGGATGGTCGGCCTGAAGGATTCAATCCCTCTAAGGCCCGAGCCGAGGATACACCTATCCTCGGCGAACCTAGCCTAAACTGGATAGGGGACAGACTTACTGCATGTAGTCACATCCACACTTAACCATCCTGCCAGGCCCTCCAGGTCCCATCAATGCTGACAAGACCCTTCACTGAAAAGCCTTGGGGGAAGCAACCCCCGGCATGGGAGAGAACCTGCTTGATGGGACAAGTCCTGAGCCATTAACCCAGATGGCCAACAGCTGTAAGGCCAGGATCGAGCCAGAGGGAGTATAAAAGTTAAAGGACCTCCCTAGTGCAGGGGGGCCTCCTCGGACCCCAGCCGAGGAGCAACCCCAGACGGAGAGCAAATAAACGAGAAGTCTAAAGAAGACCGGAAAAGGGCCGGCCGGAGCCAAACCCTTTTGCCCCACTCTCTACAAATTCATTGTCGGGGGCCCACCTCCGAAAAAGGAGCCCCTACAATTGGCGCCGTCTGTGGGAAGGGTTAGTGTGCCGGCTGGCGCAACCGGCGATCGTCCTAAGGCAATTATCGCTCAGAAGTTGACGGTGTAAAAAAAAAAAAGAGAAAGCAAAGGAAAAGAGGAAGAGAAGAAGGGCAGTGCGAAAAGAAAACTCAACAACAAGTAAAAGAAAGGTCTTTTATTAATTCAGAAGAAATTACAAGAGACTACAATTACAATTCTCATTATTTCAAAAAAAAGAAAAAAATTACAAATACAATCAGAGGCTCAGACAGGCATGTTTTACAAGAACTCCTACCAGCTAATCCTACAATCGGAGGCTCAGGCGGACCGGTCTCGGGACTGGCTGGGCAAGAGACTCGCAAAGAATTGCCGTCAGGAATGAAGGAAGTGTCAAGCCGTGCTCTTATTGGCGTTAAGAGAATGGGAGAGCTTGACAGTAAAAGCACGGGCCAGGGGGCTAGGGGCTGGCTCACCTTCAAACCAAAGCTTCAACAAAGTGAGGAGCCCCCAGACCCCGGGACACCCTCCCTCGTGATGCTTCCTCGACCCCCTCCGAACTACACGAGCATTGACCGTCGGAGACGGCAATACTCGGGCGCCGGCCATGACGGGAGTTCGCGTGCTCCCTCCGTCGGAGGTGCACTCTGGGGGAGGACGTTAGGTATTTCAACGACGTCCCCCCTGGCCACCATGAGAGACTCGGCCAGTGTTACGCCTGAACTCTGCCGCGCCGGCAGCCCAGTGGGGACTGCGGCCACGGCGGCACTTGGCTCCAGGTCTCCTAACTGCGGTCACAACCCTGGTGGCGGTATCAAACGGGCTCAGAAGGATGTAAGAGTGTATGTCTGTTTGTGAGGGAGAATTCATTGAATGAGGAGAAACGCTCCCCCCAGAACGCCTTTTATGGGGGGGCGAAAGCCAACGGGGGCTGAACCGCGCGGAATTCGAAGGGGAATCGTCAAGGGAAATTAATTCCCACCCAGTTCCAAGGGGATTGCCAGCCGCCCGCAGCGTGTCGATTCACGAGGGCATTAATGGAGGCGTGTTACGGACACCGAAGCGTCAAACAGGAAGCGCGGAAGGCCAGGCGACGCCTCGTAAACCAGGAAAATGGGAAGCACGGACCAGAGGTAGGATTAGCCCCACGTGCGAAGTCACGAGCCGACCTGAGGAAAGAAAGTTCACGGAAAATACCCGAGGATAACCCCCGCCAAAAACGAAGTCCTCGGATCCGAGGACAAAATCCTATTGGAGGCAACGGTGCAATCGTGGTACAATAGCTCTTGCTCCCGCACCCTGCAAGGGGCTAGGGGGATGGACCCCTACCCGACGTGAGACTGAGTTGCCCAGAGAGGTGAACACTGTGTCCTCACGCTCGGGAGCCACATGGAAACGATGGCAGCAACTGTACCTAGGTCTTGCATGGTCCTCGGACTCAAGCCTACGGGGAGCTGACCACTCGTACTTAAAAGGCAGCAATTGTACCTAGGTCTTGCATGGTCTACGGACTCAAGCCTAAGGGGAGCTAGCCACATGGAAACGATGGCAGCAATTGTACCTAGGTCTTGCATGGTCCTCGGACTCAAGCCTACGGGGAGCTGACCACTCGTACTTAAAAGGCAGCAACTGTACCTAGGTCTTGCATGGTCTACGGACCCAAGCCTAAGGGGAGCTAGCCACATGGAAACGATGGCAGCAATTGTACCTAGGTCTTGCTTGGTCCTCGGACTCAAGCCTACGGGGAGCTGACCACTCGTACTTAAAAGGCAGCAACTGTACCTAGGTCTTGCATGGTCTACGGACCCAAGCCTAAGGGGAGCTAGCCACATGGAAACGATGGCAGCAATTGTACCTAGGTCTTGCATGGTCCTCGGACTCAAGCCTACGGGGAGCTGACCACTCGTACTTAAAGGGCAGCAACTGTACCTAGGTCTTGCATGGTCCTCGGACTCAGGCCTACGGGGAGCCGACCACTCGTAACTAAAAGGCAACGACTGCACACGGGTAGCTACCTATTTTACGACAGGGTCAAAGTACTGCTTGGTCCGAGAATCCATTCCCGTGAAGAAATTAGCTACCTAATGAAGGGCCTAACGGTCGATCCGACCACTCAAGAAGGGACCAGCTGAACTGACGGCCTTCCGGACCATAGGGGCCGAGGTTTGCAAAACCCTCCTCCCCGTCCGAGGGTACGTGCAGCAGGGTTTTTGAGGGGCTATTGTGGGGCCTAAGGGCCCAGAATCCCCGGCCCACCTTTGGGCGGGCCCAGGGCCCAAGCCGAGGAAGGAGATCTCCCCGGATGGTCGGCCTGAAGGATTCAATCCCTCCAAGGCCCGAGCCGAGGATACACCTATCCTCGGCGAACCTAGCCTAAACTGGATAGGGGACAGACTTACTGCATGTAGTCACATCCACACTTAACCATCCTGCCAGGCCCTCTAGGTCCCATCAATGCTGACAAGACCCTTCACTGAAAAGCCTTGGGGGAAGCAACCCCCGGCATGGGAGAGAACCTGCCTGATGGGACAAGTCCTGAGCCATTAGCCCGGATGGCCAACAGCTGTAAGGCCAGGATCGAGCCAGAGGGAGTATAAAAGTTAAAGGACCTCCCTAGTGCAGGGGGGCCTCCTCGGACCCCAGCCGAGGAGCAACCCCAGACGGAGAGCAAATAAACGAGAAGTCTAAAGAAGACCGGAAAAGGGCCGGCCGGAGCCAAACCCTTTTGCCCCACTCTCTACAAATTCATTGTCGGAGGCCCACCTCCGAAAAAGGAGCCCCTACACTTATCATTGTATTAATTTTTAGGAAGTCATTTATATAATGTAATTGTTAGTTACTAATTATGTTCAAATTCCAATAATGAGCATGACATTTTATGATGCAGGCTTTAAAACAAAAAGTTTAATTTTGACCCCATTGATTATGCAAGTATCGACAAAATTTATTTTTGGGTATTTGTGGAAGAGGAAAACCCATATCTAGGATATGAAGAGTGTGAGAGACCGCAAAGGTGCCCTCAAAAAAGAGATTTGGGTGCTTGTTCAAGATACCTCTCTTTTTGGGTAAGTGGTGTGGAGTCGCCACTTATTTATATATTTTTTTTAATAAAAAAAGTAAGAAAAAATTAAATACAACTTGACATGACTAAAATGTTCCATTATCATTGAGTGAATAAAGAAAATGCTAACTTGATAAATTGAGTATTACATGACTTTGGGTCTTATTACAAACTACCAAAGATAGATGACTTTTTGTCCTAGTTACAATTTACCCAAAATAAAACAAAGATAAAACCTAGGTCTACCTATCAAAAGACACTAAATTTGGAGGCTAAGTTACGAAATGAGAAGGTGTTAGGCATTCATTCTGCCTAGACAGAGTCTGGTCTTCTAGACACTTATGACCAATGTACCTCTTTATGCATGTTATGAATGATATGTTGTACACATGAAACACTTAACTAAAGTAAGTCGCATAATTCTATTTATGAATATGTCCTCTTCTTTGTTGAAAATTCAGATCTGTTGTGAAAAAAATTTGGTTTGATTCGTAAAAAAATATCAGATCCGTTTTTGATATGTAAAAAAAAAAATTGGTTTTCTTTTTTGGGTGAAAGAAAAAAATATCAGATCTGTTTTATTAAGTAAAAAATAATTTTTGCTAAAAAGTATCAGATCTATTTTGGGAACAAAAGAAAAGATTGGTTTTTGGTTTGTATGTAAAAAAAATCAGATCTGTTTTGTAGATAAAAAAATCTAGATTTGTAGAAAGCTTAGAAAAAAATCAAATCTATTTTTTATGTAGAATAAAAAATAAAAATCTTTTTTTATTTTTTAGGAAGAGAATTACATTCATGAAATAAACCTACGCTACTTGCGTAACAAAACAAACAAAACATTACTCATGACCTTCTTTTTATTTCAAAATCTGCTATATTTAAAAAATTCAGATCTATATCTAAAGAAGATATAAATCTGTTTTTGTGTTAAAAAAAAAAATCCAGATTGCATCTAAGAAAGATACAAATATGTTTTTGACTTGAAAAAATTCAGATTTGCATCTAAGGAAGATACAAATCAGTTTTTGATTTTAAAAAAATTCAAATCTGCCTCTAAGAAAGATACAGATCAGTTTTTGACCTAAAAAAAAATTCAGATTTGCATCTAAGGAAGATGCAAATCAGTTTTTGATTTAAAAAAAAAAAAAAAAATTCATATTTGCATCTAAGGAAGATGCAAATCAGCTTTCATTTTGAAAAATTCAGATTTACATCTAAGGAAGATGCAAATTAGTTTTATGGTTTTTGAAAAGGATGTAATGATAACCAGATTTTTGAAACTAAAAAAATAGATCATGACAATAAAAACATCAAGAACATATTCCAACAAAAAAAATATTGACCATACAAGTTACGAGTATTAGAAATTAAAACTAGAAGAAGATTTACTCATGCATCATCAAAATAAAAGATACAAAAAAAAGGGTAAAGAAAGAACCACCTCTTGCATGGACGTACTCTTCTTCTTGAGGGAATATTTTAGGGTTCAAAGAAATTTTTGAGATCTAGCCTCTATTTATAGAGGATGGGGGGCTGGAAAAAATAGCTAGATGATCAAAATACGAACTAGGACGTGTCATTATCTCTAAAAAATCGAAAATGATGAGTTTTATCTCAATCTGAGTGCCCTCGGGCTGAGGCTTGAGTTTGTGCCAATCGGCACTCCAAAAGTGCCGAGTGCCAGGCCCGCTTTTGACTTCCATTTTGGACTCCTTTTTTGAAATTTTTTGAGTCAGGACTTGCACTTATTCACATTTTTAATCCACATTCTAAAAATTAAATTCTTTTCTGGATAATTTAGGTCTTTTCAGCGACAATTATCTTGTAGATAAATACTCTAAAAAGTCTTGATTATCCCCAATTTTATTGTTATCCAATTATCCCCTTTATTCCCATGCAAGCAAACCTATTTTTGACACTCACTAACAACTAATCACAAAATTATTTAATTCATTTTAATTGTTTAGCCAATCAGAATTAATTTAAATTAATCATGCATGGTTGATTTTGACCGTGCAAACTTGATCATGCAATATATTTCAATCTGGGCATACCATCGTGACCGCTAGAATTTCAAGATCATTTTTATGATATGCAATGAACAAATTAATGCATGTAATGCAATCATGAATTTCGGGTACATAAATGGTCATTTTAGTCATCTTCCTTGATTAAATCATGGGTGCAAAATCGAGTGCCTACAAAAAGTTGGAGAATGCAATTAATGAAGAGGGTGCATATCCAACAAGTGCAGAGCCTTCTTTTAATATTGGAGGTTAGTTTATATGTAAACAATTTGATAACCTGTAGTGATTTTTCTTTTATTTTTTTCAAACTTGTGTAAACATAATCAGGGGTGAAAAAGTTTTCCTTCCGACAAATGAGATTTATATTGGGTTGGGGGCCTAAATCGAAACTCGACGATGGGCTTGAAGCATGGCCTAAAGGCTATCAGTGAAGTTTTCTTGCTGGGCGTAGAACTTCTAACAATGTTGTTGTCATGCAAGAGATCTTAAATTTAACAAAAATCACTCCAAAACCCCATGCATGGCCGTTAAGCTTGACCTCGAGAAAGCTTTTGACAGATAGGAATGGAACTTTAGAAAGGACCCCCTTACCTTTTTTGCCTCCCCCCACCTTGGATTAAATTAATCCTTGAGAGAGATATCTCTAACAACGTTGTCGTCCACCGCTCGACTGCTGCCTCCTATCTTGAGACATATCCAATTGACACGCAAAGCCACTGGTGCCACAGATCTCTACATTAAAAAACATGTCATTTTCTTGAGCTTTATGAGTTAGCCACTAGCCTACTAGTGCCAGCTTCATTCATGGACTATATAAAACTCATTGGAGTAAATTACTTGCTCTCCTAGATTGTTCTTTTCATCATCTAAACCCAAAAGTAATGTTGTAGTGGTTACCATTCATCATTCTCTTAGAACCACCCCAAAAAAAGTTTTGGATCTTTTGATTTTAAAAATAAAAGTGATATGCGGCTAAGTTGTTTGTTGCACCCAGGGGTTGTGTGTATCAGAGAGATGGATCGAGATGGAGGAGGATGGCGGTGAGAGCAGTGGACAATGACGTTGTTAGGGATTTCCTTCTCTAGTTTCAGATCTGTGCAATGTCATTTGAAATTGGGACATTTCTAAAATGGTCACCCAATTAGGTTGGGTTCTTCAATTCTTCTAATGGGTTAATTACTTTTTCTAATGTCAAATTTTGAATCTTGATTTTTTTAATATTAAATTTGATGCCACGTAACTTGAAATTTGACACATTATAGTTTTGTTAGCCGTGTAGGCAATAAGACTACCGGATGTTAACAAATGGACTAATTGTGCTTATTTTTTTAAACTTGAAGAACTAATAAAGCTCCATTCAAACTTGAGAGACTAATTGTGCTTTGTAGGTAAACTTTAAGGACCAATAGTGTAGTTTCACTAACAAAAAAAAAAAAATGCCAATTGATTGGTCCCTTATTTGGTCCAAATTCAAATCAAAACCTAGAATCAGTTCAAGGGTTGATAAAAAACCATCAAAATACGGAAATCCAACAAAACCCATAGTGATTGACATCCAAAAAAAGCCAAATCCATCAATATTTCAAAATTAAAATTAAGGAAAACTACCAGATCATGAGAGAACAAACCTTGAGATTGTGAACCTAGACTTCCATCATCTTTTTCAGGCTACAGCAACAACCCCGGTGACGACTGTGGCAGGGTGGATCTCTAGTGGGATGAGGAGGAGGAGGAATTTTTTTGCTTAGGTTTGCCATTAGGATAGAGCCTCTAAACTGAAAGTGTTGTATTTGAAAGGATTTGGGGTTTTAATTGAGTTATAATTTTGTGTAGTGAGGTGTATTGAATTTAAAGTATTTTGCTGATATGACATCTCAAGATTGTCTGGTGTAAAACATACATTTTACACCAGCTCTAGACCCAATTTATTCTCAAGGACTAATCACGTCATTCTACATGCCAAACGTGACAACACTTAAAGACCAGAATGACACTTAGGGGTGTGCAAACCATCACCGGAGCCGACAACACCGACCGGCACCAACCCTCCCGCACCGCCATTGACACCGACCGACGGATCCGATGCCGGCGATCGGAACGCGAACGAAGCTCCGATGCCGGTGCGGTGAGGACATCGGAGACGCAAATACAGAGAAATAATTTCAGATCAAGGATACGGCGTCGTTTAGGCGTGTATTCATTTTAAATTTTTTTACTGAAACGTCGTCGTATTGGGTTATTATTAAAATAAAAAAATAAAAAAACACAAAACACAAAACGGCACTGTTTTATGTAGGTTTTCAGACATACCCACTATAAATTCACTCCTAATCGCACCTGGGGCCCTTAACTCTCTCTCTAGTTCTCGCCAGCTCTCGCCGTCAGTCACTGAGTCGCAGCCTCTCGCGGTCTCGCCGGCCTGAGTCACGCCTCGCAGCAGCAGCAGCTCACCGCACGGTAAGCCATCAGCCCCTTTCTTTTGGTTTTAATAGAAACGGAGTGAGAGAGATTGTGTTTGTAGTTGTAGGTACTAAGATAAGATTGGACAAAGGCGTGCCGTGTGCGTATGAGTGGTTGTTGTTGAGTACTCAGTAGGGAAGTTGTGAGTTAGAGATGGAAAGGGTAGAAAGCGTAGAAGAGTGTAGAAGGCTCTTACCGTGCACTAGTTTAGATTCTTTAGAAGAGTGCAGAAAGAAAGGGTTAGTTTTTAATACCGTGCACTAGTTTAGAAGAGTGTAGAAAGTTTAGTTTATAGTTAGTTTATACGGCGTGCAGTTAATTTATTTAGTTAGTTTTTAGTTATTTATTTATTTAGTCAGTTTGGTTAATTTATTTTATATAGTGTAGTTTTATAATGCTCTCTTGCTTATAGTTAATGCTTGTCTTGTCAGTTTAGTTGTTATCAATTTTTCAGCACTTATTTTATTTGTCACAATCTGCTAAGTAGTAAGCACTTATTTTATTAAAAAATTGTTTTTTTTTTAATATTTCAAACCGACCAAACCGACTACACTGCACCGCCAAAAACCGCACCGCTATGGGTCGGAAAACCAACCCTAGGTGGTGTGCATCGGTTCCAATTATGAAAACACCGATCTCTATCGGTTCGGTAATAAATTTAGAAAAAAACCGCTCTTACCGAACCAACCCTAGGTGGTGTGCATCGGTTCCAATTATGAAAACACCGATCTCTATCGGTTCGGTAATAAATTTAGAAAAAAACCGCTCTTACCGAACCGCGCACACCCCTAATGACACTCATGTGTTACTCAAACGGCGTCATTTCTCTAATAGCCATTGAAGTCTCACAGAGTTAGTTACAAACTGACTGTAACAGATGTGGGAAAATTATGGAATCTGTTGTAGTTTGTTACAAAGGTTTAATTATGATGTAATTCTTGTATTAGTGATCTAGTGTGAGTGAGTTGTAGTATATAATCAGAGTTATACACAGAAAGTAATTAATCAAGAAGTATTATTCAGTTTCATATAGAAAATCTCTCTCTCTCTCTCTCTCCTTCATAGATTTTCTTTTTGATTCTACAGCGTTATTTGTTGCTTTGCTTTAATCTTGATCTTTTCCAAGATCACAGATCTCTTCAAGTGGATCTGGGGAGAATTCAAATAAGCACTTGAGAATCCTTTATAGAAGGACTCTACACTTCCAACAATAGCAACATGAAAGAAAAGTTATGTATTATGTAAAAGTAAAACCTAATCAGTGAGATTTCCCACCTACCACATAAAAAAATGAAAGGGAAAGAAAGACAAGTTTTATTTATTTATTTATTTATTATTTATTATTATTAAATTTTTTTTTAATACAAAATATAAATTCTAATCTAGCTTAATCTAAGTATGTACATGTGTGAAACTCCTTCTTGGAGACTTAAACCCTGGTCTTTGCCCCCCACACCTCACAAACACTTGTACTTATGAAGTAATCACGACACTAAGAATACGCGGTGGTAAAAGATAGGTTTTTAACTGTACATACATTGGTAATAGTCCTATCAACATATTCAACCCTCACAACCTCAAAATGCATTGGTAATAGTCCTATCAACATATTCAACCCTCACAACCTCAAATTTTGACGCCTAAGAACCTAAACTTTTGAAATCCTCCGTCTTCAAAATATAGTTGCTCACCTTTGTGTTCCTCATTAATCCTAACATTTATCATATTAAAAAGACTTGAAGCACTTTTAAAGGATCATTTATAAATCTTAACCAGTTAAAGAAGTTTAAGGGTAAAACTATACAATTCCTCCCAGGATGATTTCAAATTATATAACCTAATCATTTTTCTATATATATATATATATATATAATATACACATAACCTAATCATTTTAAACATTCATGATGTCAAATTAATGCTCATAACCAATAATTTCTTTGATATATATTTTTTTTGGGTAAAACTTTTCCCTTTTGACGGTCATTATAACTAAGCTCATGGACCTCTTCATGACATCCTTTAACTGCTGTGTATGAATACTTTAGTCTTAATGATATTTAATGTAATACAACAAATATGTGCATTTTATTAAACTAGTATGTAACCCATGCTACCGTATGGGAATTGATATATTATTAATCATGAGTTTATTCATGTTTAAAAGGCTTAGTTAATTCTATATTCATATTATTAATCATAAAATTTTATTAACAAAACTTAGTAATATATATATATATATATATATATGTATGTATGTATGTATAAAAGAAAGTGAGTTGAACCACAATAGATTGATATTGTATACAAGTTACAGTCACAGTTATGCGTATATTGAAAGGGTAATTAAGCACATACAATTAATTGGTTCTTAAGTAAATAAAACTTTAGAGACATTTGACACATCAATCAAACTTAAGTAAAAAAATGTTCAAAAGTAGCATAACTATAAGCCAAAATAGAGTAATATGAAACTAAATTGGCAACCATGAAGCTACTAAGAGAGAGGTGTTTGCCATAAAGGGGACTAATTAATAGGTTTAAGAATTCACAAGGTTGACATTGGATATTCTTCCCATGTGCTAAATATTGTTTTCAGTAAGGTCATACCAAATAGGTTGAAAGCCATCTTCGTGCAAGATTGATAGTTGCAAGAGAAGTCAATCATCAAGCAAGGACCAAAGAATTTCAAAAAATGTTCATATTGACTCAATGTATGCGCATACACACAAATCCATCACTATATCAATTAAGGGAATCAAAACTAAATGGAAATATTACTCAGAAAGATGAACCTTGGTGATGATGTTTATCCAAAAGATTCATTCACGCTTTTGAATCTTCAATCTCTATTGGTGATTGAAATTTTCGTAGCTTAAATAATTTAAAATTAAAAAAAAAAAAAAAAAAACCCTCAAAGTTGTTCTCATTTTGTAGTTTTACGATGGGTCATTTTGTAACATGATGGGCATTTGTGTGAAGAAAGAACCTATGAAGTTGCGTGGCTAATAAAAGAAATTCTCTCCAATCTCTTTTTATAGAGAGATGGATTTATGTGTGTTTTTATACATCCTTCATAGTTGTATTATCACGAAGCAAGTCCAATAGATTTAGATTGATACTACCGATTCCCAAAACATGAGCGTTTAATGTGTTATTAATTTCATCTCATCTCATTACCAAGTCCAATGAATTTTAATTGGAATTCAATTTTTCCAAGTGGTGCATCTCTTGCAATATTCTTTCATTTTTTATTTTTAATTAATTTTTTGAAATTTATTTTCAATTCCCATGGCCACTTTCCATATTCAGCTTCTTGTTATAGTTCCCTAGGCACTTTGAAGTTTGAACCAAGAGAACAATGAACCTACATAAAAATAAATAAAAACAATGAATCAAAGTAATGGTTCTCTCGAAAACAACTCCAAATCATATTATATTCTTTTGATTATTTTCTTTGTACACGTGTATAGTAAAATTGGACTCTAACTTCAAATTTTAATTGAACAATTGGAATGACACATGGCACAAAATTGAAACTCTAATTTGGAATTTTATTTGAGTTTCTCTCTGCTTTACCTATTATTATATATATAGATATCATGAACGGTACTTTATTTGCTGAACATTAGTGGATAGTTAATTTTGGGATTAATTCCTTAATTATGCTATTATGATTCTCCAACTTCTAATTCCTATAGGGTACTTTTTGAATATTATTCAAGCACTTTTCAGAGTACTTGTGCTTGTTGGAAATGAAAAAAGTCTGTTATAACTTATAAGACAATTTTATAAGACCTCTCTCTCACAATACGTGTAGATCTCACCCATTATGTGAGGGTGCCTCATGAGATACCTTCTTGTTGAAAACATGCTAATCACATGCACATAAAATCATATTTTCATTTTAAGTACCCAACCAGTTACCCAAATTAACCAAAACCTCTTAATTAGTTTCTTCTACAACTCAATTATAGAAAATTGTAATTCATGACATGCCATATATATAGGATTCCAAATTGTCAATTTGATTCGTGACGTCTTACATTTTTCTTAAGGTCATGCAAGTACATGTAAACAATATATGATTCAACCACTAGGATGAGATTTTTTTTATCCTTTATCCCATGCAATGGTCAACCCCTTGCAGGCTGTTAACAATTCTATAATAAGACTTATGGTATATCCTAACTGTATGGTAAATCCATCCAGCCAATTGCCAAAGTGATCCGAGCTGTATTGGGGATGGAGAGATTTATGGGGTTACAAAAGGTTCCAAGGAGGTGAGGCTGAGTCAACACCAATTATTTACCAAGTGTTAGGCCTTGGAAACCAAACCAGTGAGATCACCTTAGGCTGTGGCCTTGAAGCATACATGTTTAAGCTTGAAGCAGTTTCGTAAGATGTGGATGGGGTTCTTGAAAATCCTCAATGAAAACACTGTAGGATGGAAGGGACGTGACTAGGGAAAAAATTGAATGGGTTGGAAGACAGTCACGATTGCATTTCTAGAGGAAGAAGATAATTTTTTAGGGGTAACCTTTCTGCACCATGTTCAATTCCATGAAATGGTAGGGTCGGTGTTAGAGAAGTCTTGAAAATAAATTTTAGGCCTTGAAGATGGTACACATACCTGTTGATAAGGTCCAACATTGGTGATCCTCTTGTTGGTGGTATTTGGGCAGAGAGAAGGCAAGAATAAGGTCTATGAAGTGGGGGGTTAGTGATAGGGGAGCATGTATTGTTGGAGTATGTGTGTTTCAAACACTTAAACTGTGCTTGTGTCCCACATTGGTTAGAGACGAGTTTTCATGTGTGTTTATAAATCATAGCACAACTTAAGCAATAGCTTGAAAGATAATGGGCTAAGGGTTAGAGTTAGGTTTGGATTGTATTTAGTTTTGTCTCTATCTCTTTTGGGCTTTACACTTCTTCCTTTTTTTTTCCCTTTTAGCCCAATTCAGTTCAACCCGTTGGGCATTAACTAAGCAGCCCGTTGAGGGCATTTAATGTGCTGCCCGTTGGGCATGCACAATGACCATTGCAGCCCTTAAGTTCCCTGATTAGTTGGCTTATAAAACCCTTATTCCCCTTTTGATCTCTTCAATATTTTTTTTCAGCTACTCATCCGCCTCTCCCCTCTGTTTTGCTCTATTTTTCTGCTCATGTCCACTGAAAATTTCAGCATCAATTTTTTGTTTTAAAGAAAGGCAAATTAAGGTTGTTCTTAGTTCATCTTGCTTGAGTGTGTGATCAACTTGAAGAAATCACTATAGTCTAATCTTGGCGGGTGGTACAAATCAACCTTTAAAGGCAACGCATTTTGTGTAATTCTATAGTTTATAAGATCTTTCTAACTCTATCTATTTACTTTTTGGCATTGCTAATTTTTCCTTTCTTTTCCCTTTTAGCCCAATTCAGTTCAGCTCGTTGGGCATGCACGGTGACCATTGCAGCCCATAAGTCCCCTCATTAGTTGGCTTATAAAACCCCTTATTCCCCTTTTGTTCTCTTCATTTTTTTTTCCAGCTACACAGCCGCCTCTCCCCTCTGTTTTGCTCTATTTTTCTGCTCATCTCCACTGAAAATTTCAGCATCAATTTTTAGTTTTAAAGAAAGGCAAATTAAGGTTGTTCTTAGTTCTTCTTGCTTGAGTGTGTGATCAACTTGAATAAATCACTATAGTCTAATCTTGGCGGGTTGTTAAGCCAAAAGAGCCATTCACTCCGAGTTCTACTCCGGGTGGTACAAATTAACATTTAAAGACAACGCATTTTGCATGATTCTATAATTTGTGAGATCTTTCTAACTCTATCTATTTACTTTTTGGCATTACTAATTTTTTAGGGTTTGTATTGTTGAATCAAAACTTGTTTATTTAGCCTTATTTTCCTACATGTATATCTACTATTGTCTTGTTTTGTCCACATCCGTATCTATAAAAAAAAACGTAATATATCTAGAACTAATTTGATGAAATACATCTAATTGAAATGGGTGGAACAAGAGGAGCAAAAGTTGCATCAACATAGCAAACTAACACCAAACATCAAAACAAAACATGCAACACCAAGTTTGTTTATTCTTTGGGTGAATAAATAAAAGGTATACATGTAGTTTACCCTTTCATAATTTATAGATAAATGTCAATAAATAGAATTTTTAGCTAAAATCAAAACCATTACATGTGAATATATCAGCAAAAAACATGACATACTAAACAACTCTGAAAATCAAGTACAATTTAAGTAAAACATCACCCTTTTGCATATTATGTTCTCAAGAGGTTTCATATGCTTGATACAGTGAAATCAAAACATTATTATAGCAATACAGCAACGAAGACAGCTACACAGGGGTGAATCAACCATTGTTGCTATGGCTGATTGACTAAAGAGTAAGTATTTTGTATGATTTGGCATTTTAACATCCTTTAAGACATCAACTTTGACGCTTGTAGCCTAACAAATAGAAAAATAGCAATATAAAGTATAAACAAAAGGTGATTATGTATGAACCAAAAGAAAGGATTTATTATATGTGAAAGGGGGAAGTGTAGACTTACAAACTATCTTTGAAAGCAGCTAAGCTTTATGGGTCAGACACCTATCATAACGAACAAACTTAGTAATGTAAAAATTAAGGTTTATCTCACAACAATGTTACAATGCAATCCTAGGACAAGATGCACATTGATTCACCAAAAATAGCTCCTAATATTTTTCAAGTATTACTTCCTGGTACTGACATTAGATCTATTGAATGACTGACAAGTTTCAAGCTAGTTGTTACATCCAAAACCTTTTTAGTTAGAAGCCACAGTATGAGAAAGAGGTAAAAAAAATAGAATTTGAAACTTTAAAATAATGATTTGGACCATTTCTTTCCATTACAAAAGAATCTCTAACTTGGATGTTCAAAGCCCACCCCACCCCCCCCCCCGGGGGGGCTCCCCCACTATTTCTCTATTTTTCCAAAAAAGAGAAAACTCCAATTCCATCATATTACTATTAGTCAAACACCCAAATCTTCCCCACATAGTATATTTATCAAATACCCTAGGAAACAGAAGTAATATTTTGAATTAAAAGGATTTTCATATTCAAATACTAAGAGAAACCCTGTCAAAAAATACTAAGACAAACAAACAGAGAAAGGAATAAAGATCCCCCCCCAAAAAAAAAAATCAGAATACTTTAAAAAACCCAACTCCCAAATCAAAAACAGCCAAAATGTGATAAACCTAGATAACAAAACACAAAATAACAACCCAGATAACCATAATTGCAAAATGCCATAACCAGACACAAAATCTCCCAAATTTTACAAAAAAAGAAAAGTAAAAATCAAAAACATTATAATGAAGAACCAGAAATACAAATTAGAGAGTCTCATACATATGAAGGCATTCAAAATATGTATGAGGAAGGCATAAAGAACAAGTCATACGCCCCACAATTGTCTCCCTCTTCACTGTCATCACTTGAATTATTCAATGTGTTGGAACAAAACGATAAAAGAAAAAGAAAAAAATTCACTGTAAGTCTAAACCTTTGGTAATACCGTAAATATAATAAATAATGCAATGGCTTAGAGAATATACCTGTAATTACACAAAAATGGTGAGCACACTTTGGTTCTCCATCTCTTGAATTACCTTTGCAAAAGCTCCAATAACTCAGGATCACCGAGTTTGTGGATTTTGTAGTGTTCCCCTCGAATCCTATTCCAAAAATGAACAGAGGGAATATGCTTGACTTTCCAAAACTCAGGGCCTTCAGCTGGCTGCATACTAAGCACGAATTCAATCGGCATTTCATAAAATTGCAGTTTTTTTAGGCTTTTTAAATGTTGGATGCCAGTGGGCACCTTCTTAAGCTGTGGGGAAGGTCCAATTTCAAGAATTTCAAGAAGAGGCAAGGCATCTTTATCTATTATCAACATATTCAATCCTCCCAAATTTCGAAGCCCTAGAAACTTGAGTTTTTGGAAGCCTCCTCCCTCAATATGTAATTGCTCACCTCCATATCCATCATAAAGCAAAAGATCCATCAAATTAGATAAAGCTTGAAGGACCTTTAATGGATCATCCATTAATCTTGACCAGTCTAAACCAATTCTAACTATACTCTTGAGTTTAGGAATCCATTCTGGCAACTTTGCTAGTCGCCCAGATAGGATGAGAGTTTGTAGGCATGGCGGAGGCGAAGACATTGATTGTAACTCAAGAACTTCTTCTTCAACTGTTGCACTAATTTTCAAAGACTGAAGGTGGCTCATTTTCTCCAATGCAGTGCACAAAGCTGTCCCATTTTCTCTGTTTAGTTTACATATTTGCAACTTTCTCAATTGGGCCAAACTACCCAATTCTTCAATAAGGGCATCGTTGTTGGCTTCAATTTTAAAAAGCTTTTGTAAAGATTGTAAACACGCAATGCCACTTTGTATCTTTATCGCTCGTCGAAAATCAATATTGTCTTCAATATCGTGGCTTTCAAAGTATGCCGCAAGATATCGTAGCTTCTGTAGCCCATTGATCTCCACTGGTAGCTCAGACACAAGAGAACGCTTCAAATCCAAAGTCTCTAGGTTGTGGAGTTTACCTATCGACTTTGGAAGTATATGTACTTTTGTGTCTCTTAGGCTTAAGTATCTTAGAAGGAATAGATTGCCCACTTCTTTAGGAATGTAATCTATAGGAGCACCTTCACAATCCATTACTTTCATTAGTTTGAAGTTTGCAAAAAATGTACTAAAAAATGAATTAGGCATTTCTTCTATCCCAAAAATAAGAATAGAACGTGTTTGGGAACTAGTAATACTCTCTAAAGGAGTATTTACATTGTTTTGAATTGAGAGGCGTCGAGCGATTCTCTTACAATTTGAGAAGTTTTGCACTGAGACCAAACGGAAATTCAATTCCTCTGACCTTGAAAGAATGACCTCACGAATCATATCATGAACTCGACAACTTCTAGTTTTACCAACAAAATCCTTTCGTGTCAATTGAACCAAGCTTCTATTAATAAGCTGGTTCAAGTAGTCTTGTGCAACTTCTTCCAATGTTGTTCCTTGCCTTTCTTTTACAAAGCCCTCAGCTATCCAAAGTCGAATTAGTCTTGAACAATTAATTGAGTGATCCTCTGGAAACATGCCAAAATATAGAAAACATGCTTTGAGGTTGTAAGGTAGATCATGATAACTAAGAGAGAGAATTTTGGGGATACTTCTTAGACGTGAATTACTTTCTAACTCTGAACTAAGACTATCATGTAATTTCCGCCACTCAGAGACAACCTTGTCTTTGATTGACAAAAAACCGCCTATTGCAACAATTGCTAGGGGCAAACCCCCACATCTCTCAACTATGCCATGAGACAACTCAACAAAATCAGGAGGACATTTTCCTCCTTCACATTGGAACACCTTTATGTAAAATAGTTCCAAGGCTATTTCAAAAGGTAGAGGGGGCAGCTTATACACACAATAATTTGACGATTCATTTCTAGAAGGAGCAACATCCTCATTTCGACTTGTGATTACAATTCTATTGCCTTTTTCATTCTCTGGGAAAGCAAATTTTATATGTCCCCAAAATTCTACATCCCATAAATCATCAAAAACTACTAAATACCTAAGTTCATGTAAATATTTACTTAATTCCTCCATCAGTGATGTCTCTTTCATTGTATCAATTTCACAAGGTGCAAACTCCTTCCTTGCCTTATAGAGCTGCTTTACCGTGTCCCTTAATAGGCTTTCCATCTTGTATGATTGAGATACATTAATCCAAGCATGGCAATCAAAATGTGTTCCTACCTTCTCATTGTCGAACACTTTCTTGACAAGAGTGGTCTTGCCAAGGCCACCAATGCCAACAACCGAAAACACCTTGCGTTTAGAAGGTCCTTCTACCAACCACTTTATCAATTTGGCTCTAGGAGACTCAATTCCCACAACCTCTGCTTCCTTAATGAAAAGGGATGCCACTCGAGGGTCATGCCATGTAACACTTCCAATGTTGCTGGATCTTCCCTGCTCTATTGCACTAAAGCCATATCTTTCGCCGCTTTTTCTTATGTCCTCGAGTTTCTTGTTGATACTTTGAATATTAGAGGCTATCACATGCCGTGGTTTTAGGTTTATGGTAAAGTGAAAAACCTTCTGGAGGAAATGAAGGTATTGCCTTCGCTCATGAGATTTTTTTGAAAAATAAAGTATGTATTTATCAATGGCATCTTCTATGTGATAAGCTTTTTCCCTTACCAGTTTCACCCATGTTTTTGCAACATCGTTCATATTTTCTTTCTCGGCCCTTGCATCTGCATCCTTGAGGAATGATCGAATGAACTCTAATTCACCTCTGATGCTTTCAACTTCGTCATGGATACCCTTTAACAATTTTGCTTTTTGGACTAACATCGGGACCAAACTTTCTATAACTAGGCTAACAGCACTTTCTGCCATTTCTCCTCCCTTCTTAAGTCAATAGCCAAGATACACTGAAAATAGACAAACTCAGTGCTCATAACAGAAATATAAGACGAGACCAAAAAATACTTGTCATTGTTTCTCAATATTATCTCATGAACTGTAAGGTGAAGGTGAAGTTGGAACTACTCCACGTCGATCTCCCACAAGCCCCTTAAGTAAAGAATAGTTGCCTCAAGCCCGCAACCTACATTTATAACAATAAGTGAACAAGAAACACAAACACATGAAAGTGTATCTCTGATTAACTCTATGCTCCAAACTGAAAGTCATATTCTATTCTCTAGAAAAAGAAATATATATATATATATATATACATATTACAAATTAATACATTAAAATAGCAGCAAACTAGGAGAACTTAGAATTAGAATTATCTGAAAGTAAAATTACCATTTTGGTTCCTACATTTTAAGGTCACTTTTAATTTGGTCATTTCTTTCTTCCGACACTAAGTTAGACCTTGTCGTCATCTCAAAGACTAAAAAGGCCTACGTGTTAAATAGATTACACAGCTGGCATACTTGAAGTATACTAAAATAATAATAATAATTTTAATAGACATTAAAAAAATGGTCACTTTGGATGAAAAAAATGTTAATTTTAAAGAAAGAGAAAAAAAAAAAAAATGAACCTAGATTTGGGAATCTCGACAAACACAGATCATCACCAAATGATTTTTCAAAAGTTTCACCAACACAAGCTCAAATTAATCTCCACAAATCCAAATCAAAATTCAGTCAATTCTTCAATCTCCCGTCCTTACACCCCACTGTGGCTCACTAGATACTTAACCCATCGTGAGCTCCACTTCACATACCCGTTTGCTTCTATTGTGTACATGATTCACACACTCATTCTCAATTTCTTTGATTTTCTTTTGTATTCTTGCACTTTCTTAGCTAACAAATACAATACTCAGCAATAAATCAATCTCAAAAACTGAGAACAGTAAATATTTTTGTTTTAGAAGTTGCCTTGTAATTTGTTTTGGGTGTATTTTGTGCTTTCTTGCCAAGAAAATGAACGAAAAATTGCATAGGAAGCTTTTCTTTTAATTCTTCATTTCTTTCTTCAAATTTGAGAAATTAAGAGTATGTTTGGTACCATAAAAAGCTACTTTATCTATTTCTTTGATTTTCTTTTGTATTCTTGCACTTTCTTAGCTAACAAACACAATATTTAGCAACAAAGCAATCCCAAAAACTGAGAACAGTAACTATTTTTGTTTTAGAAGTTGAACTGTAGTTTGTTTTTGGGTGTATTTTGTGCTTGCATGCCAAGAAAATGAAAGAAAAATTGCATAGGAAGCTTTTCTTTTAATTCTTCTTTTCTTTCTTCAAATTCGAGAAATTAAGAGTACGTTTGGTACCACAAAAAGCTACTTAATCTATTTTCATCAATGATTTTATTTTAGCATTCAACACAATAAAAGAATTTATCTTTTAACAATTTTTTTTATCACCTTTGCTATAATGCACAATCATCTTTGGTTGTGCACTGTAACTCAACAGCAAAATAAAATGCCTTTTGCTCCACTAATGCATTAGCCTTTTGTTCCACTTTTGTTATATTTAGTTGCTAAATTTAGCATTTTACCTATTTGCCTCCACCGATACTAATACTCTTAATTATTTGTGTAAAGTTGTGATTTACAAGTGTGTTTTTGTTGGCTTTAATTATATGTCAAATTTGATTGTATTTTGTTCAATCATTGCCCTGTATATTTATGAGATTTACAAGGTTTGAGTATGAGAGTTTTGTGAAGAATTGTGAAGACGGTGAAATTAGCGACTTGCTTATGATAGGCAAGCGGACAACTCGTAAAAGGCCACGTGAGAAGCACATACTTGGAAGCTAAATAGAATTATGTCAAGCTGGTTTTCACGAGTCACTTCACGACTTGGCCAACTTGCGAGTGACCTGCAAAATTCTTTGCCTGGATGATTTCAAAGAGTGTTTTCCTCATTTTTTACACACATTATATAAGCCCACATTACCCATGAAATTGTAAGGAGACTTTTTAGAGAGAAAACCATAGCAATACATTTGAGAGTTAAAGATTTTAAACTCACAATCATCTACACAATTTCTCTTAGTTTTCCTCATCTCCTACCTCTTCAATTACAAATCCTTGAGAGGTTCTTAGCCCAAAAATTCACCTTATCCAATCTGAGTGTTGAGAGAAGTTATGGTGCGTGTGATAAGCATTGGAAGAAGCCATTGATTGACGGATGCAATTTGGAGTTGATTGCGGGATCCGGATAACTAGTGAAGACATGGCTCGGTAAAGTTCATTTGGTAGCTAGAACTTAAAGGGTTCAAGTACATTGGGTAGATTAGGTTTGGAGGATATTTTTGATATCTTTATACTCCAACTTTATTCCCTAGTGGATCGATTTGGCTTGGAGGACCGCGGAAAGGTTTTTCGCAGAGTACTTTGGTTTCCTCTTCGATAACATGTCTTAGTGTTATCTTATGTTTACTTCTCTCTTCCCTTACTCTTTATGCTTTACATTTATTGTTTATTGTATTTGCATTTCTATAGATTAGTTCTGAGCTTATTGCGTTACACTTACTCTTATTCTACACCTAGTTAAGTAGAGTAAAAGCAATCTAGCCATTTCTTTGAAATTATGGGTCTAAACAAGTAATGGTGTTTTACACTATTTGAGCTTTCAATTGGTATTAGATTTGATTATCTTTGTGTGATCCTAGACCCTATTTGAGATGGGTCGATCGTAATCCCTTAACACACCTCCCTTCTTCGACAGGAACAATTATGCATTTTGGAAAGTACGTATGCATGCTTTCTTATGTGCTATCAATGAGAGTGTGTGGGACTCCATCAAAATTGGATGGGCTAGGCCTGATAAACCCAAGGCCGAGTGGTATAAGGCTGCCGTTGCTTTGGCCAGTGCTAATAGTAAAGCCATTAATGCTATTTTCTGTGGTGTGTCTATTGATGAATTTCACGGGATATCTCATGTGAAGACCACCCAAGAAGCATGAAAGATCCTTGAGACTACCTATGAGGGTACTGAGAAGGTCAAGGACACAAAGCTACAAATTCTCACTACTTGATTTAAGGAAGTGAAGATAAGTGAGGATGAGTCATTTGACTCATTTTATGGTAGACTCACTGAGATTGTCAACGCCAAGCTTAATCTCGGAGAGAAGGTAGAGGATACCAAAATTGAGAGGATGGTCCAAAGGTCTCTACTTGAAAGCTTCTGGGCCAAAGTTACCACCATTAAGGAGAGCAAAGACTTGGATGCCATTAACATTCAAGAGCTTGTTAGCTCACTTTAAACTTATGAGCTTTGGCTACGATCTCATAAAAGTAGCAAGTCTCTTTCTCTCAAGACAATAAATGAGAGAGCTAATGAGTCTTTGGATGAGGATGATATCAAGAATGAGGTGGCTTACCTTGCAAAGAATTTTCAAAAATTCTGAAGATAAAGAATAATGGGAAGTCTTTTGGCAAGAGGAAATCTTCATCCTTCAAGAATGACAAGAAAATTTTCAAGAAGAAGAAGCTTAGAGAGTTCTCCATCTCAAGGAATCGTTTGTTATGAATGCAACAAACATGGTCATATGAAGAGAGAGTGCCCAAACTATTTGAGAGAGAAGGGCAAGGTGTTAATTACCACCCTTAGTGATTCCGAAAGCTCTAGTTCAGATTTGGAAGATAGCTATGATGGTGATGGAAATTATTCTACCTTTATGGCAATTACCTTAATGGACTCAAAAGAAGAATTAGAAGAGTTGAATGAGGAACTCGATGAGCAGAACGATGTTAAAAACATTGAAGCTACTAATGATGAGGAAGAATACCTTAATGAAGGTGACAATAAGCTTAAAGTTGTTTAGGATGAATTGCTTAAAGATTGTGGCAAGTGTGCCAAAGTAGCAAAGAGTGCGGTTAAAAAGATGAAGAGAATCGAGGAAGACCACAAATCCACTCTTGTGCAACTTAGAGATGCTAAGTGTGAAGTTGAGAATTTGAAAGAGGAATTGTTGAATTCTTATTCCAAAATTAAATTTCTTGAACTAGAAGTGATTCAAGCAAATGAAAAGGTTGAGCGCATCACAACCAAGAAGCTTGACAACGTCCTAACATCCCAAAATTCCTTTTCAGACAAGATTGGATTAGGTTGCACTAGTAGAGGAAGTTCAAGTGTAGAACCAAAGAGGGACATGAAATTTGTGTCAGCAAAGGTTGTTGAGAAACTAGAAGTTGAGAGACCAAATCTTGAGAACAAGGCCATTGCGGTAAAATCTAAGGCAAAAGGGAAGTCATTGCATAAGAATCAAAGAGGACCTCAAGTGAAGCATTTTTGCCATCGTTGTGGCATTCATGGTCACACTAGATTCAAACTTCACACACTCAAAAGAGCCGATCTTGAAAGCACTCAAGGAATCGAAAAAGGGAAGCCAAGAGGAAAGCAAGCCAAGGAAGACAATGGAGGACAACTCATTGGGGATGTTTTGGAGATGCTTAACAGCATTTCAACTTGCCTAGCTAGCTTCACCCCAAGGTTTGAGTGTTATGTTGCACGTAACTCTCCTATTAAGGATCCCACTCAAAACACTCATGCAGTGTGGGTGAAGAATGGTACTCATGCATGATCACTCTACCATGTCCATGCATTAATATTTCCAATGTTTTAGGGACATAGTTTTATGCATGCTCTCATGTGCATCTTCTTTTGGTTGTCATACTAACCCTCTAGCATGTTTATTTTAATTGCCTTTTAGTTAAAAGCTTGTTTGTTGTTGATCTTACTTTATTGCTTTTGTTTTGTGAGAGTAAAAAATTCAAAAAATCACATAAAAAGTATATAATCCAAAAAATTTGATTGCTTGTGTTGTATCCTATCACATGTTAAGTTTGGCCTAGTACCTTCATACTAATTACATAGTGTATTTATGAGCTCAGCTTGTTATGTATGCACATATTGAATGTGAGTGAAATCTAGAAATCTATGTTTGATTGTTGTAAATAGATCTTCAAACTTGTTATAAATGTCTAGTCAATAGTCTTGTTTGATCTTGATACTTGAGTAGACTTGGTCTTATATATCTCCTTAAATTTAATTTTTTATGAAAAATTTGTTCAAACGTCAATCTCTAAAAAGAAAAAGAGTTGAAAAGCCTTGTTTCAAAAACTAGTTTGACCAGGAAAATGTGGGAGCAAAATGTATTTATTTGTATGATGCCGAAACCAAAGGCTTATTCTTCAATGAAATATAAAAAATGCATGGCATAAATGCTCAAAAATTGAGTTGTTTTGATATAAAAAATAATAATAAATAAAAAGTATGAAAAATGAAAGCCAAATGAAAAACTTTCAATCAATGTAAACACTTTGGTGAGGAATCATATACGTTTATTTCTATTAGTGAGATAGGTCTCTTGACCTCATGTCATTTGTGTATTACTTGATTAAATTGATCATTAAAACTTCATGCTAGACTATGGACTAACTCGTACTTGATACTTACACACAATACACAAGTCTAATGTTCAATGAATATCTATTTCATTTGTGTGATTGTACATGTTTAAATGTAATGTGTGTATGCTCAATTGCTCGTTGATTAAACCAATTTTTTTTTAAAAGTTTTTTATTTGTTTTTGAAAGTTATTTTTGTCACTCTTGTTTTGAAAGTTTTTCTTAAAAAGAAAAAAAATTTATGTTGAAAAACTTTGTGTTTGGCAATTTCACGAGTGGATGCAGTCCCATCCAAGTCGCGAGATGAAATGGGAAAATTTAGTCCCTTTGAAAAATCAGGTAGAGAGTTTTGCAACTCATCTACAAGTGGTTTGTGACTCAAGCCTGACCTACAAAATGAAAATGAGGAAATTTCAATTTCTTCACAAATTCTAGCAAAGAATTTCGCGACTCAAATGCAAGTGCCTCGCGACTCAAATCTAACTTGCAAAAGTCTACCCAGTGCATTTGCACATTTTGCAAGTAACTCGCGAGTGGCTTGTGAGTCACTGACTAGTGAAATTAGCAAAAATTCAGTTTTAAAAGGCTTAAATTAATAGTTTTTCAAAATTTCGTTTTTTATCTCTTCGTGAGTCCCTCACCCAAAACTCAAAATTTCTTCAAAAACTCAACCAAACTTCTTTGGATTTCACTTCTAAGACTACTATAAGGTATTTTTTTTAACATGTTAACTCTTTCAATTCCTTAGATTTAGTTCTAGAATGCTTAAAACCTTGGGTTGGATTTACTATGATTGGGGGTTGGGAAAATTTAGTTTTTGTCAAATTTTTCTATTTTGATGATTGGGCTTAGTCCCATTTGTGTTGTTGATGATTATGTTGGCCCTTTGTGGCATTTTGAACTTGTATTAAGGCATATTTTCACATTTTCATGCATTTTCCATCATCTAGTGTTATTTTGTACACATTAGGTGTTTGATAAAATATCCTTAAGACATTTTTTTACTTGTTTGGACTCCGATGAGTACCAAAATTTGGGGTTTACCATGTGACATGTTTTGATCATTGTTTGTGTTTTACACACTTTGCCCCTTTGTGCTTGTTCATGCCATGATCATGCATTACACACACACCCTTGGTGCACACAACCTATCACATTTGACATGACATGCATTTATCTCATGATTTTAGTCTATTTAGACCATCTTGCATCTATAACATGTCTTTGTGTTTTTTTTTTTTTTTAATGCTCTTTAATCAATCTTATGCTTTGTTTTTAGAGTGTTTATGCTTCATTTTTGTACTAACTTGTAGTTAGTCAAGTTTGTTGCCATTTCGTATATGGTTTATGTTTGTTTCTTCTTTGTAGATGTCTCCAAGAAAGAAAACAATTGCAAAGAAGTCTTCTAAGCATCTTCAATTTGACAACAAACTTTTTAGAAGTAGTGATGCTTTTGAGGCTTATGTAGATTTCTTCAACTCGGTTGTGATCATTGTGGAAAGGGAAGTGAACCTTAACTCACTCTTTCAGAGATTCATTCCAGAGGTGTTCAGGGATCAAACATGGACTAAGCTCCTCAATGGGTCAACAAAAGTTTGGGATCCTATTATTCAGGAGTTCTTCTCGAATGCTATTATGGAAGGTGAACATCTCAATTGTTGGGTAAGGGGGAGACAATTCTACGTCACTCTTGAGTTAATCCAAGATCTCCTAGAATTCCACCCAGTCATTCCTAATTCCACTCTACCATATGATGGAAGAAGAACTAAAATCACATCTACTATTGAAGTGCTTGGAGGAAAGGAGAAGAAACAGTCAATGCACACAGTTGATTTCTCTCCCGCAATGAAAGCCTTGGCATACATAATGATCTTCAACCTTTATCCAATGAAGAATTTTACTACTCTATCTCAACCAAGTACTCTATTTCTTCATGACTTGTACACGGGAAAGGAGATTGACATATGTGCTCATATTTACCATCTCTTTGCCAAGTGTATCTGAAAGAAGTAGACTCAAATGACCTTTCCATTTCTAGGAGTGATCATGTCTATTCTATAATGCGAGAAGGACAATCTTGCACATGATTAGACTGTTATGAGAAGGGAAGATCCCTTCTCTGCTTAAACCATGACGAGGAGCAAAGCTTTCCTTCTAGGTACCGAAGGGGAAGCAAAAGGAGAGGACACAGTTGTTAAAGGTAATACTGATGAAGAGATTGATAACTTTACTCTTGGTCTAGATGACAAGCAAGCTTCACCTTCACAGGCTTAACCTTAGGGATAGCCATAGGCTCAACCTTAGGCATTAGCTCAGGCTCCTAACCGCCTCGATCTACTTCTTAACAAATTGGATCACCTTGAAAGATCTCAAGAAGTTTTGCAAAGGACATTGGATGAACATTGTGCCTACTCTAGAAGTTAGTTCATTTACCTCTAAGAGCAAATCATCGCTCTTTCTTCTCAAATCCAAGATGTGGGAAGCTTAGACTAGCAACTTTGACCATTTTGGTAAAAAAAGGGGAGTAGTGTTAGCTTGAGGAAAAGTACAGTTTTGGGGGGGGGGGGGAGTAGTATATTTTAGTTTGTAATTTTTATTTACTTGCTTTTTATAAGCTTTTAGTACTTTAATTTAAAAACTTTGTTTACTTTAGTACCTTTGTACTTGGTTTTTATAACCCTTATGATGCATTTAGTTTATCTATTGCCTTCTTGCTTTAGTTTCTTAATACTTTCAATTCAACGAGTTAAGCGGGTTGGGTGGGTTGGCAAATTTAATTGACTAAATTAAATTGGATAATTTTTGGCTCCATCAAATAATGTATAAATAAAAAATAAATATAAAAACATCTCAAAATATGAAATTAGACTTATACATAGAGTAAGAATAGTAACAAAATCTTAGAGAGAGTAGATGAAGTTTATTAGGGAAGAGAAATGTGAAAATGAAAAAAATAAAATGAAAGTGAGATGAGAAAAATAAAGTGAATGTGTATGTAAGGTAGAGTTTTGCAACATGACAAATTTTATGTGTGTGTGTGTGTGTGTGTGTGTGTAGTCGGACGGGTTAGAAATATCTCAACCTAACTAAATTATCTATATAACTTGCCCAACCCAGCCTACCTCACTAGATTTGCATAGGTTGGGTCGGGTGGTTTAGATTGGGTAGGTTGGCGGGTTAAATAGTTTTTTTGCAAAACCTTACTCCTTACCATCGTCCTTATCCACAAAATCCTCTTTGTCACACCACCATTATTGAATCAACCATCAACCTATGTGTGCTCCACCAGAAAGCCACTTTCAATGTGAGCTTTTGATGTGTGTTTACATAAGAAGCGGAGACTAGCTCATCATGACCTATGGTGTGGGGTTATATCTCTTGTTCAGGTTTTGGTTGTGTTTAAAAATGCAATGTCTATGTGTTTAGTGGGCTTGTTTTACTTTTACAACGTGTGCTTGTACATGTTGTATACAAACATGTATTTGACATCTAAAAAAGAAAATTATCGATTTGGTGAAAAAAATGGTTCATCACGTAGTTAATAGGCTCAAGAAATGCTCACTCAATTTTGTGTTGTTTTGAAATTGTTAGGGTCTTATATATGTATGTTGACAAACATGTGATAAAATGCACCTTATATGTATTTAAGATCATCAACAAGTGGTATGCTTTGAAGACTAAAGACTACTCAAGAAAAGTTGCCAAAAACAAGACTTCAATACTTCTTGATGCTTTTTGATCTATCGAAAATAAATGGATCTCAATACATAGCTCGACACCTCTCGATCTATCAAGCTACTGGAAAACTTAACAGTAAATTCTATTTCAACCAATGATGAGTTGGCCCAACTTGGAATTCATGCACTAAGATTCCAAAACATACAAAAACAATATTATGGCCATCATCATATGCACATAGAGACTCACTCATACTTGGAGCTACAATGACATTCTATGCATCTAGGGTTTTAAAGAATATTGCAAAAGGCTACATCAATCAAGCGATTGATGTGGTGTTAGTCATAGATGGTAGGTTCGTGTAAAGGATAAGTCTTAAAGCACTAGCAAAAGGTGTCTTGAATGATAAAATTTTAGCATTTGGCACACCAAATACAAAAAAAAAAAAACAAAAAACAAGATTTATGAGATGTCACAAATGCTAAAAAAAATTAGCATTTTGAGTGAAATTGCTACATTTCAATTGTATTAGTAGAACGACATCGAAGCCAATCTGTTTTTTTTTTCTCTCTCTCCTCCCACGCCTCTCTCGTCTCTAACCTTATTTTTTATTCTCTCTTTCTCTCTTCAAGTTCAGATACCCAACCGACCAGCCCTTTCTCCCCCCTCTCCCTCTTCATTTTCTCTTTTCTTAGAAATCTCTCTTCACCTCCTCAATCTACGCCGCCCTCTCTCTTCTCTATCCTCCTCTTTTCTTAGCCCTCTCTCTCCTCAAATTAGCGCCACCCTCTCTCTTCACCTCTTTAGATCAGCACCAACCTCTCTCTTCTTTCTCTCATTTCCTTCATCTTCTCCTCTCTTCTCAGCCCTTTCTCTCCTCCCCAAATCGGTTGCACTGTCCTCCTCACTAACGCTAGTGATTCTTTGGGTTGTTGGGTCATATTGGCAATAGTGGTTTGGTGTTTTTCTCAGTGGCGCTATAGGTTTGGTTGATTTATGACGATTTTGGTGAATTTTGGTTAGTTTTTTGTGTGGTTTTAGTTGGTCGGTGAATTTTGGGATGCGATGGCAATTTGGTGTTTTTTTGGAGTTGTGTCATGGTGGCGATTTTTGTAGGATTTGGTGTTTTAGGTTGGGTCACAGTGGCAGTGCTAATGGTGAATGAGGTTCTAGTTCAAAGGAGAGAGAATTTTTGGTTTTTAGAGAGAGACATGATTAAATGATTTTTTATTATTGGGTTTTTTTTAATATTATTTTAATGTGTAATAATGCTAAAATAGAAGATGTCATGTAGAGTGTACTATTGAATGGTATGGAAATAAAATAAAGTAGGTATTTATAGTGTTAAATTGGCATTTGGCATAGCACAGTTGATGCCAATGCTCTTCTACAAAAAGTAGTCCAATTGGAGATTGGAGCTAAGTTTCTGTATAAATCAATAGGTTCTACTATAGGTAAGTGTTTCGGAATATGGTAAGAGCTCTTGTACTTGTAAGCTCTATTCTTGTTAGTGAATTCTTTGGGAGTGGTGACCTAAAACTCACCCAATGAGGTTTTTCTGGTGAGGGTTTTTCCATTGTGTCAAACGTATTTTCTCCTGCACTTAAATGAGTTTGGTGATTTGATTGTACCTTAATTGGATTTGCATGTAATTTGGACTAATTAATCAACTTGGGTGATTGGTTTATTAATTTAGGGTCAATTTTTTACCCAACAAAACAAACCATACATTTTTTCAACTTTGAAAAACATGATAAGATTGTTTTTTTCCCCCCCTGAAAAACAAGCTTTTGAAAACAAAAAACAAAATTGGTTACCAAACATGTTCTAATTTTTTTTTGTTTTTGTTTTTGTTCAAATACTGACATGGTATTTTTTTTTTTTTTTTAATGTCAATTAAATTTATTTATTATTATTTTAGTAGTCAAGTAAACTTCAAGTGTGCCGGGTGTGCAATTTGTTTGACATGTAGGCATTGACTGTCCCTAAGAAGACGACAATGACTAACTTGACAATAAGTTAAAAATAGCTTGACCAAATTGATTGTTGGGAAAAAGTAGAGACCAAATTGAAAATGACCCAAAATGTAGACACAAAAATAATAATAAAATAATAATTTGAATAATTTCTCTTTATTTGAATTTAATAATTTCTCTTTATAATAATAATTTCTCTTTATTTGAATTTAGTATCTAACTTTGCCCATTCCAAGTGATGCTATCATAAGGTGCCCACTAAATTGTTTAGTGGGGAAACTCCAATCCTTAACCTTTCAATTTGAGAAGTGGGTTTCCCATCCATTGTGGGTGGGGGTGCCCACTAAATTTGGCACCAATCAAGTGGAGCCCACTAAATTGAGTATGGAAGTGTCTTGAATGTAACAATTAATGATATAATAAGCTGAAGGATGTAAGAAAAATTATACGTCATGGTGTTTTTGATAATTTTTAAATCAGATTACTATAAGAAATTATGTAATTCCATCTCAAGTTATTTGCAAAAAATTCAGTAAAAATTAGTAACAAAATAGGCACATTTCGCAGGCTAAGAACAAATCAAACAGAATAACTCATTTCGGGGTAATCTCAATAAAAGGCATTAAAACAAAATAGTACCTGCTCTTGAAATTGCACTTATGTGGTTTAAAATAGCACCTTTTTTCTTTCTCTTATGTAGACAAAGCAACAACTTCAACCTGATCATGAATGTATGTTAATTATTCTCCACATAACTCCACATAAAGAAATACATGTCTATGCTAATCTTGGAAAAGAGCATGAGATCTTACATTTCAAAATGTATTTTGCTTTACAAGTAATCACATCCATGGCTAAAGATGATGAAGAGAGACTGTGCCATGGCTTTGGGGAGAAGGAATAGCAACTTGTAATTTCTCCTTCAGTTGCTCTGTAAAAATAGTAATATATAAACAATGTCCTTTCTACAGTAGTGGAAGACAAAAAATGGTCCTACTTTTTTCTTTTCTTTTTTAAATCTCTAAACTCACCCATACCGTTCATTTTGTATTCTCCTCTGTCTCTCAATTATTTTTTCCTTGAGAAATTGTGTGAAACCTTTCATTTTCAATCATTGTGGAAAATTCAACATTGTGCCAATTTTAGTGGGAATGCTTTCACAAAACTAAGAATGAAAAATTAAAATTATTTAACTATTCAGCTTATTTTTGCTACTATTCATGGGCTCTCTTACACTTTTTGGCACTATTCATAGATCTCACCATACTATTTCAATTAACTTTTACTTTTATCTACAGTACTTTCAACAATAATTTTTCAATTTCAGCAAAATAAGCGATATCCAAACATATCCTAACTACCAGGTGAGAGTTTAACTTACTAATATGAATTCTACCAATGAGTATCTACTTAATTGCTATAGACTTTTGAAAATATTTCTCCACCTCCTAAATTAATCATAACCAATATTACATATGTAGATTTAATAAAGTTTTTTTTTTTTCTTCTGAAAATTACATAAAGTTGTTCTTTTTATATGTTCTCCACCTCCTAAATTAATCATAACCAATATTACATTAGTAGATTTAATAAAATTTTTTTGTTTCCTTCTGAAAATTACATAAAGTTGTTCTTTTTACCGTGTCAGATGGTGTTTTTATTATTATTTATTAACGGAAACAAATAAATTATGATTTGATGAAAATTCTGCTTGATTTCTATTATGGTCTTTCAAAATGTTTTCCCCAACTAACTGTAATCATATGCCCTCACGAAAAGAATGAACCTCCTACTTTGCAGTAGGCACAGTTGAAATTTTTTTTTTTTTTTTTGGAGAAATAATTACAACATGCTGCTAACTTCGCAGCTCGAACCCTTTCCCTCCTGAACCCTTTCCCTCCTAAACCCCCCAGCACTTTGTACATGGAGAGCAGTTAATATAACATAGTTAGGCCTAAACTCAATAAACTTAAGTCTTTTGAATTAGGTGATGTCCCTATATATTACATTAACTATTTAGTTAGTGACTCTCCAAGGAGTTATCTCCAGCGAAAGTGGCGAGGTGTTCAAAACTTTATTTATTTAATTGTAGCATTAACCAATGAAACGATAATATACTTTATTTATTCAAGATCAAGTTGGGAATGGCAAAAAGAAAGGTGAGACATTCTTCTAACCAAACAATAGCCTCCTCATTCTCTTTTTTGGCACTAGCACAGAAGCTACACTAATAAATGATACATTATGAAAACATTTTCTAATCAAGCCAATATCTTCAAGTGTCCACGCAACTTGGAAAGGCAAAATCTAGTCGAATTCATCAAATCCACCAATTCATTGAACGTGCTTTCCACAATAATGTTAAAGAAATAGTTTACCTGACAGAACAAAAGAGCTTTCCTCATGACAATTGCCTTGGGAATCTTCCTCCCTCGCCAAACTTCAAAGCTCATGAACTGCCTGTGGGATCCCAAAGCCCACGACAACTCAAATTAAGAACTCTCCTTTTGAAAGGGGGGTTGGGTACCAACCCCAATTCTATTGAGAAGTCCTTGTTTTTGTTCAAGTGCTTGTCTTTTGCAGAGAGTATCAGAACTGAGCTTTGTGGCTCGCCTCATTTTTTCCAAACAAGAACGTTGGAAAATGCTTAGTTACTACCAGATTTACTACATAATACTTAAAAATTAATGTAATAATAAATGTGATTGATAAAATTTAACTGACCTTATAAATGAATATTTGAATTGTTTATTTGTGATTAGCAACAGCAACATATCAGTTTGTATGTTTTAGTAAAACTTGTAATACCTATAGCATTTTTTTTAATTAAGAGAACGTTTTTCCATTAAGATTATTATTCTCACAAATAAAACTTTTCCTTAAGGAAGACTTGGTGGGGCCCATAACTTCCATATGATCTGCTAATTCCATTTCAAAATCATTATATACAGTCGAAACAATAACGGGATTTTCCACAGCATTTGAATATATGACTAGTGGATACTGGAAAGTGCATAGCAAAAGTATTACTTATAATGTTACGTCAAGGTACATATATATACAATATATTGTTCTTCTCAACAAAAGAAAAAGTACATATATTGTCCAATAAGGAATGTAAGCTTCGAAGAAATCCTACTTCAATTAGAAATAGGTGATCATGGCATACCAAGTTCTAGTATTCCATTTTCCTCAACAAACAAAAAAACAAGTTATAGTATTCCAATTTTGTCTTGCATTAGGAATAATGAGGCGGCTGGTCTTTTTTTATATATAAAGTCTGCCGTGTGTTTCAATTGTGAATCATAAGAGAGAAACAAGCCGTCAGAGAGAGAGCAAACCGCGTGAAAAGAGAAAAATAGTGCACTAGGAAGGAAAAAAAAAGGGCCATTTTTTCTTTTGTTGTTCAGGACACATGCAAGTGAGTAGGACTAGGAGGGTTCTTTGGGTTTAGAGTGGAAGATCTTATTGCCTTCTTTTACTAACTTTTTTTTTTCTTTTTTTTTTTGTGGTGAGATTAAATTTGTTCTAGAAAGGTATTATTGTGCGTTTTCTCAATTTATTGTAAACTCAAGTTTTGGATTTAACTTGAGTATTGTAATCTCAACTTTATTATAGTAAATTGATCATATTTGCCTCATGATTTTTCCCTCTGCTGAAGGGTTTTCTTTTTCCAACTAATTATGTGTGCTCTTGTGTGATTATTTTCTGGGTGTTTGTGTAAATTTTATTATCTCGGTAGCTTGGAATTATATTAAACTTAATTCACACATAGACTGTATTTATCCCAACCAGTAGTATCAATAATCAATTTTTGTTTCTACTTCCAAGCATTCTCATTGGTTTAATGTAAAACCCATAAAAATGCAAAATGTATCAATGCCCCATATCCGGTGAGACATTTTGCATAAATTTTTACAACTTTCTACAATGATTATGTATATACATAACCAATTAACCATTGTAGTATTGTGTAAAAGTTTTTAGCATTTTTTATTCTCTTTCATGTAGCATTAAAGTAAGAATATTTTAATATGATGTATTCCAAAATAAATAAATAAAAATGAGCTGTAAGGTTGTTGTAAAAGTGGTTATATATATGTGTGTGTGTGTGTATTGTTGCATAAGTGGACAAGAATGCTCTAAAAGTGATCCACAATTAACCTTGAATTGAAATCATATTCTTATTCATTTAACTAATAATCTTGACCTAACAACCACGCACCCTGGTGTGGTGATCACTCTATAAGTATAAATGCTTGTGGAGTTTGGGGGGCAAGGGCTAAGGTTCAAGTCTTCAGAAGAAAGATTCACACATATATACACCTTTTTTTTTTGAGAAACACACACATATACACTTAGATTAGGTTAGAGTAGAAATTTTATCGTGTATAAAAAAAAAAAAAAAAAAAAAAAAACTTGACTTAATTCCACATAACTTAATTGACGGGATTCAAACTGGAACTTTTCAAAGTCAAATATCTTGATTAATTAAGGTATTTTTATAACTATTTCATTGAATATCATGAGTCATATATCAACAGCGTGAGGTGGAATGGGTCCCGTACTTGTAGTTTTTCTTTTTCTTACATTTAATTTCTCTATCAATTGCACTAAGATATTTAGTCATCGGATAGGGTCTAGAAGAAAGAGAGAGAGAGAGAGAAAGAGAGGGTCTCGGTCCCCCTTTCTTCTTCTTCTTCTTCTTACCTTTTTTTTTTCCTTGTGGAAGAGGAAGAAATGGTCTTGGTCTTGGCCCTGGTCTATTGGCATCTTCTTCTTCTTTTTTGTGAGGTTTAGATCTAAGGTTTTATTCTTTGAATTTGATAATTTATAAAGTGTCACATCATTTAAAATATTAAATGACATTACTTTAAATACCCTTTAAGATTTGTAATATTTGTTACATGGTACGTTTGTGTGTGGCTTGAATTGCCACTTTAACCATAGTGGCCATGCTATCTAAGTGAATATAATTTGTATTACCACCAAAAAAAAAAAAAAATTAAAAAAAACACCTGCATGGCAATTTCAATAGAATTCCTCTTAACCGAGTAGCTGTATGTACTAAAAGATAAAGACAGGTTTTGAGTGAGAGAAATATAGGGTGTATTTGGGGTTTGCGTGTTTTGAAAGTGTTCTCATAAAACTATTGTAATCTCACTATTTTAGAGTGAAACTTTATCTCTATTGCCGTTTGTCGATGTAGGCACATTGTCAAATCACGTAAATTCTTTGTGTTGATCCTCTTTCTTTTAAAGATCTGTTGGTACAACAAGGTTTGGTGAATACTTTCTACAAGAAAAATAACAAAATGGAGAAGATGACAGATGGCAAATGGGTAGATTTCAATATTATGTAATAAAAGGTGATTACTACAACCTTGTTATGTCTAAAAGACGAGGTTTCATATTATGTAATGGATGAGAAATTGACTATGGGGTATAAGGTTAAGACTGGAGAGCCGATACACATCCAAGTGCCTTACAAATGAACTAAATCTTAAGCCGAAACTAGCTAGACAATGGTACAAGAGGTTGATTCCTTATGATTCAAATTGTTTATTGAAAGATCACTTAGTGTATAATACACTAGTTAATGTTTAGACCCCTAATTACAAAATTACCAAAGCAAGCTTATATTCAAACAATTGATGCGCAGAATGAAGAATATAAGCAATACCCAAATAAGCAAACTACTCTAAGCCATAATTTAATCACAACATAGCAGTAATTAAAAGCAAAGAGTAAGGGATAGAGAGAAGCAAACATAAAGATAACACCAAGAAGTGTTATCGAAGAGGAAATCGAAGAACTCAACAAAAAACCTCTCCGCTGCCCTTCAAGTAATAAAATGATCCACTAAAAAATCAGTTGAGATGCATGAATAGCAATAGACTCTTCAAGCCTAATCTACCCAATGCACCTAAGCCCTCCAAGCTTCTTGCTCCAATAGGGTTCCGCTTAACCTTGTCTTCTCTAGCTTACTAGATCCTGCAATTAGCCTATTGCATCAACCAAAATGAATTGGTACTCTCTTGAACTGCTTCCTAAACACCAAGAACCTTCTCACTGCTATGAATATGGTGAGGTAAGGATTTGACTTAAGATCCTCTCAAGGGTATGACAATGGAGAGGGTGAGAGTAGAGGAATTTGGAGAATCAAATGTATAATATTGTGGATGAATCAATCTTGTTGTTCTCTAGAGTTTATCTCTCAAAATTCTCTCTAAAAGCTCTCTACTTTTTGTGGGTATAAGGGTATTTATAATAGGGTATGAGAAGGAATGTGAAAAGTCATTTTTCAGCAAAACAGGGTGCACTAGCGAGTCACTCGCGACTGGGATGAGTCGTGAGTTCCAGTCGCCAAATAACAAAATGGCCAGACTGTACTTTTTGTCCTGTGTTGATCCAGCTGTCCTGACCCTTCAACTTCCCGCATGCTCCACACATGTGACACATTCTAGCGAGTCACCACTCGCGAGTCAATCGCGAGGTCCAATCACAAGATACCTCTTGATGCTCACACTTGATCAATTCTTTACACTCTCTCACACACAACCCTTACATTATTCCCACCTAGATACAGGGTTTCTAAATTTTAAATTACAAGGAAATTTGGCACGGAATAAAGCCAACACATAGTTAAATAAATTCAACTTTACAATCTCTCTCTTTCGCTATTCCGTGACAAAACCCTAAAATAGACTCTAGACTTAAAAATGTGAGTTGGGAACAGTTGCTAAAACTCACTCACACCTAATTCTTGATATGTAAAGCTCTTGAACCATACGAGCAAGTTTCCTAAAAATAATGTCATAAAATGCACCCATTAAGTTCATTGTAAATGGAAATCTTATAATGCATATGGAGCAAGCACAATACGATCAAGCAAGTATGAATATGACAACGAAGCATAGCTTGACCATCCATGAACAATCACTATAAATAGTGACTACAATGAACATTCACACGGTGAATGAACATCTAGAATGCAAGCTAATAAGCTCAATGCAAAGTATCATTTGCATGTCCAACACTTAACCGATGCAAGAACACTAAAGCAATTGCATCAAGGATACAAGATCTAACAAGGGCATAAGAGTACTAAAGAAAATGCAAAACATTAACTAAAAGTACTAAGCTACATAAGCAATGGTACAAATTAAAGCATGGTTTAAATAGCTAAAACATCCAGGTATTCATAACACAAAATATCCAAGCATTTTAAAACCAAAGTACTAAAACCATAGAGTACTAAAATAAGTGCTATGAAAAACCATAAAAACTATCAAAACCATAAGTGTTATGAAAACTATAAAATGTTCTCCCCCTCAAGATAGGCTCCCCTTCAAAAGCTACCCCAATACTACTCCCCTTTTTTGATCGAAATGGACAAAGGGCTAAGGATGGTGAGTGAAGCTATCAAACTTGGCTACCAACAAGTTAATTTGATCCTGGATAGTTGCAAGACTATTGGAGTGTTCAGTTGCCACATCTCTTAAACCATCAATCTTCTCAAGCAAGATCTGAAAGGCATAAGGAGGAACTGGTGAAGACAATGATGCTCCGTTCCTACCTCGACCACCACCTCGTCTTGGAGGAGGTTGTTGTCCTTCCGCTTCAGTCTCAGTATCAACAAGAGGTGCTTCTTCAGGCTCTTTAGCTTGTTCATCTCCAGGAAGTTGAACCCTACTTCTTAGGATTATTTGAGAGTTAATGGAAGACGGTGTAGTCATTAGGCTTATGTCCTGTGGAGTCTCCACACCATTTTCATGAAGAATCCTCATTATCAAACTTGGGAGAACAAACTTTGCCCTTGTGGTTGTCTTTGTAGCTTTGGCAATGATGGAGTACAAGTGTTCTATCAATGTCAATGTAGATTCTCTCATGAAACTCCATGAGGAATATGGCTTCAACATTGTTGATGGTGGACAACTTCCTCACCAGATACAACTTGAACATCATGATGCAAGTGAGGTATCTCAAATCTGGAGGAAAGGAGGTTGTGTTGAGGCATTTTCCTTCACCAAGGCGGAGTTGCACCGATTCTAAAGAAACCATTCAGTCCTTGAACGGAATGAACCCTTCATGATGTAGTTCTCCAAGACCAAGTAGAGCATCAATGACATCTATGTCAAGAGTGAATGCATGACCTCTAAGCCAGCATTCTATATGATCGTCTTTGAGTGATGCATTTGCATAGAACTCTCTTATCAAAGGTTCATAGACTCTGGGGAGATCACCAAGGAGTTTTTCCCAACCTCATCCTTCAAAATAGCTAAGGATGAAGGAATCCTTGAGGTCAGCAAGATTCATAAATCTCTCCTGAATGATTTGAGCTGTTTCGAATTTATGGGAATATCGCTCATAGTGTTAAGGAGAGAAAAACAAGCTATTGTCAAAGCGTTTTCTCTTGTCACCATAATGAGCAGTGATTTTTCGTGGAGTCATCTACAAAACATGGCAATAAATACCACAAAAACAGAGCACAATATCCAGTAACAAACTTGATTAGTAACAAGTTAATACCAAAATAAAAACTAAAAATTAAACCTTAAAAACTGAAATTTAAAGAGTAATTCAAAAAAATGACATGTGAAGATGCTAAACATCAAAGCATGACATAATCATGGCATTAGTCACACAACATGTCAAAGATTGTGTGTGTGTGCATTATATGAAAAAGTGTGTATATAAGGCATGAAAACTTGCAAGGGGAAAAGTGTGAAAGCACATAATCATTCGATGTTTCAGAGCAAGGAAACATGATTATCCCCAAAAACTTTATACTCAATGAAGTCCAAAAATACACACAAAAACATCTAAATAAACATTTTATCAACAACATGATATGCACATAACATAGTATAATGCATGAGCATGTAGTATAAACATGTAAAACAAGCATTATACCATCAATTTTAACAAAATCCAGACAACAATTTCATCACAAACAACAAAAACCCATGTTCATCAACCATATTTCAATATTTCAACACAAGTAACAAATCCATGAAAAATAAGGCTATAAACTTGAAATAGAGTGAAAAGAAATGAAAACCCATACATTTTCAAGGATTCTAAGTGAAGGTTGAAGATGAAAATGGAAGTTTTTGGAGTGAAAATGGCGGTTTTGAGAGAGGCAAAGGTGGGAAGAGAAAGAGAAAGGCAAGTGATGCAAGGGAAACTGAAAAGTTTTTGAAAAACTGTTTGAATTTTAATCTTATTTATGCAAAACACACGATTTTTGCAACACAAATAACTCGCAAGTGAGTCACCAAACTGAGTCACCAAATCCCTTGAACAAGATTTTGAAAAATTTCTTCAAGTCTTTTTCGCGACTAGGACTTCCACTCACCAGTAAGTTGCGAACGCCTTTGGATGAACTCATGACTTGCAAGTGGGTCGTGAAAATGAGTTGCCAAAAAGTCAAAAACCCAGATTTTTGAAAATTTTTCTAAGTATTTTTTGCGACTTGAAGTTTTACTCGCCAGAGAGTCACAAACCATTCTGGATAAACTCGCGACTGAGCCTTGAAAACTCACAACTCATGAGTGAGTCGCCAAAAGGCAAAGTTGAAAAATTTATGGATGTTTCCCACAAAGATACAAGTACATAAAGAACAAGCTAAGTTTATTAATGCACAAAGCCATTAGTACAGAGGTAAAAGCCTAAACATGCGCGTGACAATACACAATAATGCGGATCAAACTTTTTGAATTTTATATTTTTTATGTGTTTTTGGATTTTTGACACAAAGCAAGTAAAGAATGATAAAAAAAAACGACAACTAACAGCCAAAGCTTTTAAACTACAGAAACAATAAAAACATGCTAGAATGTAAAATGAGCAAACAACCAACAATGTTACATTATATCGAAAGAATTAATGCATGGACATGTTATAATGTTTATGCATGAGTACCCTTCTTCACCCACGCAGCACGTGTGTTTGGGGTGATATCCTTTAAGGATTGGGTACTTGAGCTATGATTCTCAAACCTTAGGGAGAAGTTTGTCAAACATGAGGTGATGGTGTCAATCATCTTCATCACGTCACTCATAACAAGTTCTTCTTCTCGCCTTTTTTATTGCTTGGGTTTTCCATTGCCTTTTCCTTATTTTCTTGGCTTTTGAATATCGGCATTCTTCAATGCTTGAAGCTTGTGGGAATTTGGCCTAGTGTGCCCTCGAATTCCACAATGATGGCAATAGTGTTGAGTTTGAGGACCTCTTTGTGCTTTAGGAAGAGCTTTCCTTTTGCCTTGGGCTTAGCTGCAATTGGATTTGGATACTTTGTCAAAACCTTTTGAATCACCACATTTGGCTTCTTTTCAACTTTTATATTTTCAACAAGAGTGGTTGTTACCAATGGTTCTTTAGCCTTGACAAACTTCATTTCCTTAGACACATTAGAGCTTGCTACTTTCTCTAGTATACCCTAAGCCACTTCTATTTGAAGAGGGCTTTTGATAGGCAAGCACCTCATCAAGTTTCTTGAAAGCAACACACTCCACTTTGGTATTTGCTTGAATAACCTTAAACTCAAGAAACTTTATCCTAGAATAGGCCTTCGTTAGCTCTTCGTTTAACCGTTCAACTTCACAGTTGATCTCTTTGTACTACACGAGGATGCTTTTATAATCCTGTTCAACTTTCTTCATCTTTCTAATGGTTGCCTTAGCCACTGTTGCATATTCTCCTCTCTTTTCAAGAAGTGTGTTGTAGGATTCTTGCAATCTACTTGTTCCTTCATAGACGCATTCTTCTTCTTCATCATCGGATTTATCTCCAACACCAATGGATTCCACTTTGGTATGTTCTCCAAGCTCTTCCACTAGATTGCTCAAATCTTCCAAAGAGTCTATGGGAGCAATGGTCATGAAAGCGGAGTAGTTTCCTTCCCCATCATAGCTTTCTTTAGAATCGGAGTTTGAGCTATCCGAATCACTATGGGTTGTAGCAAAGACTTTGCCCTTTGCCTTCAAATAGGTGGGGCATTCTTTCTTCAATGACCATATCGATTGCACTCATAACAAGTGACTGCTTGAGAAGGAGAAGAGTCTTTGGAATCCTTCTTTTTGAAGTCCTTCTTGTCTTTCTTGAAATTGGAGAATTTTCCTTTCTCAAAGCACTTCCCATCCTTTTTGAATTTCAAGAACTTGTGAAATTTCTTTGCAAGGTATGCCACCTCTTTTTCAACCTCATCCTCATCTGAGGAATCTTGAGCTTCAATTCTCTCATTGAGCGTCTTAAGAGCAAGGGATTTGCTCTTCCTTTGAGATGGTAGAGACAACTCATATGTTTGAAGGGAACCAATAAGTTCTTGGACCTTTATCTCATCAAAATCCTTGCTTTCCTCAATGGTGGTCACCTCGGCACAAAAGCTCTTCGGCAATGAGCATAGGATCTTTCTTACTACTTTGGAGTCTTCCATCTTCTTGCCTAAGTTCAATTTTTCGATTACCACTTCATTCAACTTTCCATAGAATGAGTTGAATGATTTATCTTCGCTCATCTTCAATTCTTCAAACTGAGTGGTAAGCATTTGAAGCTTGGTATCCTTCACCATCTTGGTGCCTTCGTATGTAGTCTCCAAAATTTGCCATGCCTCCTTGGCAATTGACACATGAGAAATCCTGTGAAATTCATTTGGTGAAACACCACAAAATATAGCATTAAGAGCTTTACTATTAGCATTAGCCGTTGCGAGAGCTGCCTTATCCCAAGTAGATTTGGCAGTCTCCGGCCTTATCCAACTGTTTTCAATAGCATCCCACACACTCTCATCAATGGAGCACAAAAATGAACGCATGCGCATTTTCCAAAATGTGTAATTACTCCAATCAAAGAAGAGAGGTGCATTGAGGGATTGAGACCTATCCATCCTAGGGGTCAAGGATAACACTAAGGATAAAGAAATTTGTCAAAATGCACCCACTCTGATACCAATTGAAAGTTCACTTTGTGTATAAAATACTAGTGAATGTTTAGACCCCCAATTACAAAATTACCAAAGCAAGCTTATATTCAAACAATTGATGTACAGAATGATGAATATAAGCAATACCCAAAAAAGTAAACTACTCTAAGCCATAATTTAATCATAACACAACAGTAATTAAAAGCAAAGAGTAAGGGATAGAGAGAAGTAAACACAAAGATAACATCGAGACATATTATCGAAAAGGAAACCGAAAAACTCGGTGAAAAACCTCTCCGCTGCCCTCCAAGGAGTAAAATGATCCACTAGAAAATCAGTTGGGATACATGAATAGCAATAGACCCTCCAAACCTAATCTACCCGATGTACCTAAGCCCTCCAAACTTCTTACTCCAATAGGGTTACGCCTAACCTTGTCTTCTCTAGCTTACCAGATCTCGCAATTAGCCCATTGCATCAACCAAAATGAATTGGTTCTCTCTTGAACTGCTTCCCAAATACCTAGAACCTTCTCACTGCTATGAATATAGTAAGGTAAGGATTTGGCTTAAGATCCTTTCAAGGTTATGACAATGGAGAGGGTGAGAGTAGAGGAATTTGGAGAGAATCAAATGTATAAAATTATGGATGAATCAATCTTGTTGTTCTCTAGGGTTTACCTCTCAAAATTCTCTTTAGAAGCTTTCTACATTTTGTGGATATAAGGGTATTTATAACAGGGTATGAGAAGGAATGTGAATATTCATTTTTCAGTAAAACATGGTGCACTGACGAGTCACTTGCGACTAGGATGAGTCACAAGTTCCAGTCGCTAAATAACAGAATGGCCAAACTGTACTTTTTGTCCTGTAGTGATCTAGCTGTCTAGACCCTTCAACTTCCTGCATGCTCCACACATGTGACACAATCTATTGAGTCACCACTCATGAGTCAGTCGTGAGGTCCAGTCGTGAGATGCCTCTTGATGCACACACTTGATCAACTCTTCATACTCTCTCACACACAACCTTTACATTATTCCCACCTAAATACAATGTTTCTAAATATGAATTATAAGCAAATTTAGCACAGAATAAAGCCAACACATAGTTGAATAAATTCAAATTTACATTTATAACCATTGTTTTGAGTATGATTATTGCATGTATGTTAGAATGATTGATGAATGTGGGTGCAAGGGAGTACGCCTTGGCCAAGTGGACTGGAGAAAACTGGAGTCGCCACTTAGATTAGGTTTAGGAATCATATTGGACCTTTTGGGCTAATCACTTACATGCATGGGTCTGCATACCAAATTATGGGTTCGGAGTTTAGGTACGGCTTGAGAAAGTGTTAGGCACCCAAGACCACTCGTCCTATGAGCCAACCTCCATTATGTGTTGCTAGGTCATATTTAGATGAAGAAGTGATTAAAAGAGCCCTAGTCCTTAACCTAAACAAACATAATGCTCTTAAATAAAATAAATACACAATATGTTAAAGATCACATCACAATATAAAAGGAAACAAATAAAACACAATCAAACAAAATAAATTAAACATGGAAAGTTGACAATTAAATAAAACACACAAGGAAAAAAATATTAAATAAACCAAATATGGCAAAGACTCAAACAAACATGGAAAATAAATAAATACAACATATAAACCTAAATAGAGTCAAACAGAATCAAAGAACATTTGAAAAATAATTAAATAAATAAAAATAAGATTTTTGCCCTAATCTGGGTTCGGGACGCATACTCGACTATACGTACGCATGGTTGAACCATGCGCATGCATACTCGATGATGCGTACTCATCCTTTAGCATAGATTTGAAAAATCACATTTTTTATAGATTTAATCAAACAAAGATATAAAAATAGAAATCAAACAAGCATGTTAGAAACCCTAAAAACTAAACTAACAGAAAATAAAAAAAAAAAATAAAAAAAAAAGAAAAAATAGCACAAAGCATCTATATAAACAGATAAGCATGAAACAAATCAATAAGTATAATAAACTACATAAAATAAATAAACATGTTAAACTTTACATAAAACTAAAACAATAAAACAAGAACAATAGAAAAAGATTATAAACAACCTAAAATTAGATTAACACATATTAAATGAATTAAAAAAAATAAACAAATCAAAAATAAAAAATATAAAAACTATGTTAAGAAACTCATGTGAAATCTATTAAACAAAGAAAGAATTCATAGGAAGAACACTCACCTTGCTTAAGATTATGAGTTTGAGATTATTTAGCCGACCCCTCAGTGCCTACAACACAAAAGATCATATTGAAGGAATATGAATAATTGAAGAACACAATAGTTTTTAGGATAACCACAACTCAAGAGAAAATTTATAATTGAAATGGTTTTAGAAAATGAATTGGGAATGTAGACACTCGATTTTGCACCCATAATTTAATCTTGGAAGATGGCTAGGATGACCATTCATAAACCCAAAATTTATAGTTGCATCACATGCATTAATTCATTCATTACATATCATAAAAATGATCTTGAGGTTCTAATGGCCATGACGGTATGTCCGATTTCCAAATCGGGCCGTCGAATTGAAAGAGATCACATGATCAAGTTTGCACGGTCTACATTCATTTTGTTTAGGTGGAATTGGCCATGTATGATTAATTTAAATTAATTTTTATTGGCTAGAAAATTAAAATTAATTAAATAATTTTGTGATTGGTCGTTAGTGTTAAAAATAGACTTGCACAAAAATAAAGTGGATAATTAGATAACAAAGAAATTGTGGATAATCAAGCTTTTTTGGAATATTTATCTACAAGATAATTATCACTCTAAAGACCTAAATATCTGGGAAAAGGGATTAATTTTTAAAATACAGATTAAAAATGCATCTAAGTACAGTTCCTGGCTCAAAAATCCTCAAAAAATGAGTTCAAATTGGACCAAAACTCAAACGCAGACTTGGCACTCAAAAGGGCCATTCGACACTTCCCAAGTGCCGATTGGCCCAAATTTGTGGCTCGGCCTGAGGACTTCTTGATTGAGATAAGACCTATCTTTTACAATTTTTTAGAGATAAGGATGCGTTCTAATTCGTATTTGATCTCTTTGAAGCATCCTAACCTCTATAAATAATGGAAACAAATCAGAATTAGGGGGGACTCTTCTCTTCTAACTTTTCAATTCCCCTTAAGTTAAAGACGTTTTGGAGGTTTGTTCTTTAGGAACTTCTTTTTTGTAAGTAAAGTATTTTAGGCTTCAAAGAGGTGAATAAATTTCTTTGAATCCTAAAATATACTTTCATTAAAAGAGCACGCTCATGCAAGAGATATTTCGTTTTTCTTCTTTCTTCTCTTTTTTCATTAATTTTTGTTATTATTTGATGCATGATTATGTTTAGCATGTGTTTATTATGTTTTGTTCTTGATATATGATGACCATGCTTAAATACGTTGCTAGAATTTTCTTTAACATGTGCTTAGGTGATTGTTTATTGTAATTCTTTTTCTTAAGTTTCAAAATTTGCAATGACTAACAAAATTCTTTTATGAATTCAAAAAATTAATTTTTATTTTCAGATATGGTTTCAAAACACAAAATTGATCTGTATTTTCAAATCTGATTATTTTCAAAACACAAAAATTGATTAGTATTTTTAGATCTGATTTTTTCAACACAAAACTGATCTGTATTTTTAGATCTAATTTTTTAACACAAAAACTTATTTGAATTTTCAAATCTAATTTCAAAACACAAAACTGATTTGTATTTTCAGATCTGATTTTTTTCAAAACACAAAAACTTATTTGTATTTTCAGATCTGGTTTTTTTAACACAAAACTGATCTATATTTTCATATCTGATTTTTTTAACACAAAATTGATCTGTATTTTCATTAAATACAGATTTGATTCTTTTTTTTTTAAATTCAAAATTAATATGTATTTTGATTAAATATAGATCTATTTCGGGAAAATTTTTCTTTGTTACAAAATTGCAAATTTTGAAATTTAAAAGAAGAAATTGAAAGTTAGGTTGAAGTTTTTTTAATATGTGATGCCTGCATAATAAATTTATCTCATGAATGTGGATCCTCTTTCAAAAAGTCTTTTTTATTTTTTATTCATAAAAAACAAATTTGATTTTTCTTGATAAAATCTTTTTTTTTTTTTTAACTTTACACAAAAACAGATCTGATCATTAATTTTTAACAAAAATCTTATTCTTTCTTTTACATAAAAACAGGTCTAATTTTCTTTACAAATCAATTTTTTTTTTTTTATTTACAAAATAGATCTGAATTTTCTTGAAAAAGAGGACACATCCATAAGGCAAATTTATTTGAATTAATTTTGGTCAAGTGTTTGTCATGTGTGTTCAACATATCATTCAACATCATGCAAAAAAATGTATATTGGTCATTAAAATCTAGAAGACCAGACTCTGTCTGGGCAGAATGAGTACCTAACACCTTTTCATTCCATAACTTAGCCCCCGAGCTTAGGATTTTTGGATAGGTAAATTAGTGTTTTGTCTTTTCAATTTTGGTAGATTGTAACTAGGACCAAAACTTTGTATTCTTTTGCATAGATTGTAACTAGGACCCAAAACCTTGTAAGGTTTAATTTACCAAAATTGTACTTGTCTTTATTCAATCAATGACATTTGAAATATTTTGAACGTGTAATTTGTATTTATTTTTCCTATTTTTTTGGTATAAAAAATAAGTGGCAACTCTACACCACTACCCGAAAGAGAGGTGCCCTTACAAGCACCCGAATCTCTTTTTTAAGAGCACCCCCCAAAAAGTGCAGTCTCTCACAGGGAAAATAGTTTCTACCTTAGAACTAACTAAAGAGAGGTTTTTAATTTGTAAAAAACATTCTAATGTGCTGCCCTAGGGTTTTGAAAAGAGAAAATATGGTTTTAGAGAAGATGTAGGCTAAAAAATAACTCTCTCTAGCTAGGGTTTTGATTGAAGATATAGATGAGTATTTATAAGTTAAAATTAGGGTTTTCAGAGGTTTTTATGTTTAAATTGAAGTCTAGGATGTCTACTTTCCAATGAAATAAATCTCACTCAAAATTTCTTTGTGGATAAAAGGTTATGATCAAAATAGTGAGCAAAGGTCATTTTTTAGTATCGATTTCAAAGTGATTTAAGCACTTTTGAGTTGTGATTACTTGCAAACTATTGTGAACTATTTAATTTTGTAATTGTGGTTTTTACATGGAGTGTTGAAGAGGGAAATTTTTATGCCTTTAGGCCCTATACTTGTTTAGTGTTTGCAAATTGCAACTCATGAACAAATTGTAAGTCTTGTGTATTAAACATTTGTTTTTTCAAGACAAAGACAAAGTCTCAAAATCAACTCAAGAAAAGAGAAATTACTATCTTGTGTCTCACTCTCAATAAAGTCTTGATTAATTGAGTTTTGCGAATTATGAATTTTAATCTGCCCATTAAGCCAACTCATGACTTGGAATTCGAACTGTATACTGGAGATACCAAAAGTAAATATGAAGATTAGTATTGCTGAAGATTGGCAATCAAGTTGAAGCCATAATATCAACACCATCAAGTTTCTATGAAATTTTTGAGGTGGTCTTTAAAGTTGCAAGCAATAAGATTGTGTTGGTGAATCTATAATAGAAGAGACCAACCAGTTGAGCAAATTGAAACTCACGGCACAATTAACCTTGAATTGAAATCATATTCTTATTCGTTTAACTAATAAACTTGACTTAATTCCACATAACTTAATCGATGGGATTTAAACTGGAACTTTTCAAAGTTAAATATCTTGATTAATTAATGTATTACTATAACTATTTAATTGAATATCATGAGTCATATGTCAACAGCACTAGGTGGAATGGTCCCGTACTTGTAGTTATTCTTTTCTTTCATTTAATTTCTCTATCAATTGCACTAATATATTTAGTCGTCCGACAGGGTCAAGAAGAAAGAAAGAAAGGGTCTCGGTCCCCCACATTTTTTTGTTTTTGTTTTTTTGGCCCTTATGGAAGAGAAGAAGTGGTCTCGGTCTTGGCCTTGATCTATTGGCATCTATTCTTTTCTTTTCTTTTTTTGTGGGGTTTAGATCTTACATTTTATTCTTTGGATTTGATAGTTTGGAAATTGCTACATCGGTTACCCAAAAAAAAAAAAAGTGCTAAATCATTTAAAATATTAGATGACATTACATTAAATACCCTTTTAGATTTGTAAAATTTGTGTTTCTCAAAAAAAAAAAAAAAACTGATTTGTAATATTTGTTACATGGCACGTTTGTGTGTGGCCTGAATTGCCTCTTTAACCAAAGTGAGTCATGCTATCTAAGTGAATATATTTTGTATTACAAAAAATAAACACACACGAGGTGTGTGGACACACTTCAATGAAAATTTCACTAGAATTCCTCTTAACCTAACAACCGTATGTACTAAAAGATAAAGAGAGAATTTTGAGTGAGAAAGTTAACGTGTATTTGGGGTTTGTGTGTTTTGAGAGTGTTCTCATACTACTATTATAATCTTCCTATTTTATAGTAAAACTTTACCCGTATTGCCGTTTGTCAACGTAGACTCACTGTCAAATCATGTAAATTCCTTATGTTGATTCTCTCTCTCTCTTTTAAAGATCTATTGGTACAACAAGGTTTAGTGAATACTTTCTATAGGATAGAAAAGAAAACAGAGAAGATGATAGACGGCGAATGGTTAGATTCCAATACCAAAGCAATGACTACAGTCTTGTTATGTCTAAAAGACAAGGTTTTGTATTATATAATGGAAGAGAAATCAATTGCGGGGTATAAGGTTGAAATTGGAAAGCCAATACATGTCCAAGTGCCTTACAAATAAACAAAATCTTAAGCTAAAACTAGACAGTGGTACAAGAATTTGATTCCTTATGATTCAGATTGTTTATACTCATTATTGTGAGTATGATTGTTGCATGTATGTTAGAATGATTGATGATGGTCCTTATATTTTCAACTATATATGAATGATAGGCTAACATATTTGTTACACAAGGAGTTTGATATGAAAGATTTGGATACTGCTAAGAAAATTATGAGTATGGAAATTCGTAGGAATAGGGAGGCCAGAGAGTTGGGGTTGTCTTAGAAGAACTACTGTCAGTTGACTCATTTGATAAAGTATTATTTGTCAATAAATAATCTAGAATAAAATTTTACACCTATTTTACTAACTAAATCTGGTCATTAATAGTTTCAAAAAATAAATCGGGTTCTTTAAAAGATGAATTTACTGTGAAGAAAGGTGTAGGATACCTTTTTTTTTTTTTTTTTTTTTTTAAGTTTTGCTCAATGACAATGTTATATTTTATGTGTAAAGGGGGAAAAAAACTCAAACCAACACGGTGATCATTTTATGAATTCATGTAGACAGGTAATTTGACCTTCACTTTAATCTTCTTCTTCTTATTCGTTTTTTTAAAATTTTGTTTATAATAACTTTATATTGAACGATTGAAAAAGAAGTGACCCCTGGACTCACCAAAAATATCCCAAATAGGGAAGAAAGAGGGAGGAAAACTGGACTTATTAACCAAAAGCAAATATTGTCCTCATTATATTACTTTCACCTGCCAGTGCCAGTGCCAGTGCTGCCAACACGTCTATCTTTGCCGTATTCCAGTTTTTTTATTCCCCTTCCGTCCTAAACGGTCAGGTAGCCACCAATGGTTCTATAAAAATGAATAGAGAAAAAAAAAAATAGTTTAAATAATGTAATAATTGTGATGTGTAGCTTTAATAATGTACCAAATTACAGAATTGCTTCTTAATTGATACACTTTTTTAGATTGCTACCCACTTATGTTGGGCAGGGTTGGCCCATTTAAACCCATGAATTGGAAAAGTGACTCTACCTGAACAATTCAATAATAGATACAATCACCTTAATACTCTACTGAGTAACAAGCTTGGCTTGGCTCGGCTCAGCACGGCACTGTACTGCTTTAGAGAAGGTAGATGCTCTAACAACAAATGGAGCTAATCTTCTAGAAGGCTTTTGTTTGCCTCCTGCCTTTATTTTGTATTTTATTAGGTTTGATGCCATGAGAATTATGTATTTAAGGCATTGTTGTATCATTAACATAACTTTGTAATTTCTTCATTGCTAATATATTATCCAGTTAACCAAAAAATAAAAATTACTTCTTAAATACTTCGGAATAAAAACTTTACTTCCTATATATAATATATGCTATGTAATTGGAGTATAATAATAAATTTATTATACCAACTACTTTTTCAAGCTTCTAATTTTTTTTCAACCAGATAAAAGAATTTTATATTTATTTTCTATCATTCCAAATCAAACCAAACACGCACATTAAAATATTAAAATATTTCTCATCCTCTCAATATTTTCAAAATTTTCAATTTTTCATCCTCTCAAGAGGTTAAGAGGGTGGTTGGCAAATCACGAAGGTTGGCTAAGAGCAATATAATTTGTTTTAATTGTTTTTAGTTTGGCAACTATTTATTTCATAAAAACTTGTTCAAAATAGGAATAGATATGTTCACATATCAAAATAGTTGTAATTTTAACTTTTTTTTTCAAATGCAATCTCTCCAAAATCATAATTTCATGTTTTAATGGTTTGGCATAGATAGTCGCACCAAACCTAGTTTTAACTTTGGCTTTTTTCATGAACGGCATGTTAATTAAAATGGGTTCTGACTTGATTCTTGAAAAAATAGATAAAATCAAATCAGTTCAATTGGTTTAGCTTATGTTAGAATTGAGCCAGTTCTATTATCCTGTAGTTTGCCAAACATAAACAAGGAAAAAGTCTTGACCAATGCACTTGTCCAGTTTTGGAGCCTTGACTGGGGTTGGAGAATACAGCTACAACAGACAAAGTCAGCTCTTTCCTATTGGGATAGGTAGGTGAGTAATGGAGATTGTGGTCATGATGTGCTTAACGGAGCATTGAGAGGGAAAAGTATGAACGGGAATTTTCAAAGTCTTTTGGTTTGTGGGGTTGTCATTATCTTGATAAATTGTCTAACAAATTTCCTTCGTCTAGGTTACACAAGCATTAACCATATTTTAGATCTTCTATCAATTCTTCTATCCATGCACCCTTGACCATGTACTTTGACACAACTTGTGTCAATGTGTGATTAGATTGTATCACTTACATATATATATCTATCACTGAAATTTAATGAAAAGTAATTCAATTAATACTTGTTACGTGTCTAAATTATGTCAAAGTATGTAGACAAGTATTTGGTGCTAGACTTTTTTGCCCAAGTTCTAACTGCAATGAAAGGGAAAAGGGCAAATAAGAAAAAGCAAAAAGTTCACTACAACATTTTAGATATTGATATACATTTAAAAGGATTAGAAATTAATAATCTTATCGTGATAACAGTAATTTAAACATTAAGGGTCCAATTTAATATAGAACATGATAGGGTCCACTTAAAATCAAGTGATCTTTCTGCTAAATGGCAATGACTAATGTGAGCCTTTATAAATTCCTTTGCCAAGTAATGAATAATGATACCAAGTCTCTGAGTGGTCTAAGACTGTGGATAATTTTTTTCCTGGATTGGAATTGCTAATCCAATGGCTAAAATGTTAGCCCAAAAGTTCACTAATGAGCCATTCCTTACTGCCCATTTAATACCCCTTATTAAAAAAGGCCGTTATCATTTAAGGCCCTTCAAGAAGTGTGATCCATTAAGTTTAAACAAATGGTCCACATGCAGACAACTCGGCCATGGAAGCAAGGTTTTTGGGTGTAGCTAAATAAAGACCAATACCTCGCTTCTTTTCTTTGGTCACTTAACTTTCCATTGGTATAAAATGGATTTATCTTATATTGTTCAAATTAAATATTTTAAATATAAAAATATATCAAGTGTCATGTCATTATAAATTTTACATGACACTCTATATATTGTCATATTCAAAAAATAAAAATTAATTCTCTCCTCCGAAAAAATGGATGGAGAGTATCGTTATTACTATTATTTTATTTTTCACAATTAGGGCTCCACATAAACTGTCTATTAATTTCATCTAACTCATTACATGTTCTACTAATTAATGCAAAAGCTCCCCAAGTAAGAACAATAGCTAAGCTTTCCACCTAATAAGTTCAATTTTAATTGTTTCAACTATATGGAGTCAAATTGTGATCCACTTTGCCCAGCCTCAAGTATGAGAAACTCTAAATACTTATCAAGTTCCAAGTTTCTCTTATTTCCAACATCTCACAAAGAGCTTTCGAGTTTCAGGGGCTATATTGTTGGAGCCAAAAATCTTTGATTTCAAATTACTTACCTTTTCCCTTGAGACCATACAAAAATTGTCTAAGCATTTCCCTTCACTTACCATTACCATATGATATTAGTTGGGCTATTAGAGAAAATTCCATTTCATGACATGTTATATTTATGATATGGGATTCCATATTTGTCAATTTGATTTGTAATGTCTTATATTTTTCTTAGAGTGCAAACTATGTCCAGAGTTGGTGTAAAAGCATAATTTTACACCATTTAATAGCATCATTGATGTCGCCCAATTTTGTAACGGAAATTGTAGTGTAGCTAAGGTTGTCATTCCACCAAGAAAAGGAAAACAAGAACATGTCAAAAGCACCAATAATAGGTATAAAAAAATATGATTAAACTTAGGATTAATAAAGTTTGGTAAAATTCAATAATTAAAATTACTAGGGCATTAGGATTTGTCCTCCAATATTGTTAAGCATCCATTATCAATCCCATTTAGTACACAATTGGGTAAGTAAACACATAAACTATCTAATTGGAAGATTTAGAAATAAGTTTTATTAACAAATTTCTCTTTGGTTGATTATATTTATCAATTATTCCAACAATTTAGTCTAGAAAATAATAACTTTGCTAGGAAAACTCAAGAACATCGCATACCCTAGAGGCAATACTATGGCAAAAGTAATATCTAACAAGATTACTACGTTTTACTAGAGATATTATAAAACCCTATTCTAACAATAAGAAAATTCAAGGATGGACTTCTGAAAGAATTAGAAATCAAATATCAACCTAATAAAGCAATTATAAAAAGAGAACAATTGATTTCAATAATCAAAATGTGAAAAACATGCTTGAATTGAATAGTGGACAACTACAACATTGGGGATTCACCCTAACCCTAACTTAGGTTCTTAAGCTTCCATAGAAAATAAAAACTCTTCAAAATTGATGAAAAATAAGGTTTCCCAACAGCCAAAACGTCCTGCCCTTGTATTCCTTTAATATTTATATCATTCAAAACCCCAAAACACATGCTTTCCAAAAAGGAAAATATAAAATGTCAATTCCCCTTTTTTAACAGTGGAATAACTTCCAAGTTGGTTTTGGCCTTTAATAGGTAGATTCTGAAGTTTTTGTAAGCTACAAAGTTTTAGATCTTTAAGTCCTCTTTCCATGGTAGCAAGAATCAAGTCAATCCGATATCGAAGTAAAAAGATATTGCCAAAATACCAAAACTGGTTAGAATAATTCCATGTCATGATTTATTTCATCTTTGGCTCAAACGAATTTCTCTCTTTCTTTTTATGTTTCCACACATATTTGACTCACTAAATTCTACAAAAGCCACTTCTCGATTGATCTTTACCCTTGGATTCTCTTAGGTTTTTGTTGGCGTCCTTAGCTGGTTAGTTTAAATCTCCTACAAAAGAAAAATACATGTAATGAGTATTGTATGGGCACGTTTTGCAGTCCAAGCCCAAGATGTATGAGATCTTAGCCTAGTGAGCCCATTACAATAAATTTGTAGAGAGTGGGTTAAAGAACTAGGCCCTAATAAACTTAACAACGGCTAGTATGGATTTAGAAGATGATTAAGCAAAAATAAAGCACACAAGATTGAACGAATTTCCTATCCGAGGAGGCCAGTTTTATTATGAATCAGTAAAACTGGTGCAATGTTGGTAGCTACAGTCTTTTTCCTCCTCCCTCTCATGGAGAGTCTCTCACATTATATAGCTCCTTGCAGACCATCTTGATCCTATATTTGTTGATCATCTGAGCTCTTATTTGAGTGTCTGTCTCATCAATCACCCTTTTTGGCTTTCTGTGAGTCGCGATAGCCAAGACTACACTGTTTAGGGGTCTTCTCCACATAAATGCGGTCAGAAAAGTATCTGCAGTGCATTTAATGCGGTGGTAGTAGCTTTTCCTTAAATATTTCTAAGTTCCCATCGCTCTTGTACATGTATGATGCACGTCTTTGTAACTGGAGCCTTTTGGATGTTTGCCTTGATCGTGTGGAATACAGATTTGAGCTTCATTCATTATGTCCGAGGAGGAGTTCCTCCTCGAACCACCCTCCATTCGTTTCTTGCTTATAAGACTTTAAAAATTGGAACCCCTCACAATTATTTCCCCCTCCTCAAACGTTCACTCGTCCTTGATAGGGCCCAATGCCCAATATATAATTTTAGGCCCTTATCTCTATAACAGCCCCTCAAAACTCTGGTTTTTCGCTTTCATCCAAGTTGAAAAAGTGGGGTTTTGATTTTCAAGAGACAAAACCATTTATTTCTCCAGTTTACACGTGCGAGAATGTCGTTTTATGCCCTCTATAATTGCAACTGACGCTTTGCCGCCCACAAGGCGTCATTAAATGCTCTAGGCGGCGCCTTGTTCCCCAAATCTAACGGCGAGGAGTAGATCCAACGGTTGATCTTTCTCCTAGAATTTTAAGCGGGATAATTCCCACTCATTTTCATCCTCTATATAAGGCGCTGAAGGAAATATTTTTCCTTTTACTTTACAAATTCTTAAGTTCTCCAAAGATCTCAAGTACTCTAACTCACCAAGCTCCATACATCTCCAAATCTTCTAGACTCTTTTCCTTAGGACATTACGAAAAGATTTTGTCAAAGGTTCAGGATTTGACACATTCACTAGTCATCCACGTTTGCTTAGATGGGTAGATTTAAGCATTTAGTGGATTCTCCGTTTGGTATGGAGGGTTTTAGGCCCAGATACTGTATCCCACAGGGAGTAGGCTTACAATATTGTCCCCCAGACTAAATAGTTACCAAATGGAGAAGGCTTACAAATACAGAGTGAGTTTCTTGCTATGTATCTCGTTGGTGGATTCTTTAGAGTGGTGAGTATTTCTATCATTTACTTTGTATCCCTTGTATGGGTTTCTTTGAGTTGTGAGTATTTTCCATTAATTGTGAGTAGTAATAGAGCCAAAAATTTACTTACGGGTGCAAAATTTATAACTAACTTATATATATATATATATATATATATATATATATTACATATTTTAGTGTTAAAAACTCATAAAAATAATATTTATTATATTTCCTTGTGAAAATGCTACTTATATTTCTCATATATCGATTTTTATTACTTAGATAAACCTCAACTAGAACATGTCAGTTTTTGTTAAACTCATAAAATCATTAATTTATAACAAAATTTCAAATCATATATTTTGTTTCCAGCCAACTTTAATGAGTCTTTTTTAATTCTCCTCTAGTCCTCCTCTCTCACCCTCAATTCAAACTAGCCATCATGAAAGCTCCTAACCTCCCACTAATCATAATTTGATATTTGAACTCAATATATAAGCAAGTTATTGGGTTTTACACCTAAAGCCCGCTATCAAGCCCGGGCCAACGGGCCTAATTTGAAAGTTGTTGTTCACGCGGGGAAGGGACTATGATATGTCTTTTTTCTTGATTTGATATTTGAAATTCAATACTAATATATTAGATTATTGAATTTAATTGATTCATGGTTGTGCTAGTTATTAATTATTATAATTTACATATTAGTAGTTGATATCATAATCCTCTTTATTATATAATACTAATTGCTAACCCATGCGATGCACGGGATTCATTATAAAGAAAAAAAAAATATTGTAATTATCAATTGCTGTACTAAATCAAAATGCGTCAAGACTCACTAATCAAATAATACAACTAAATGGAGAAAGACCCAAGCATAACATAAAATCTTCACTAATTCAGATATTAAATATTGTCAAACCTAGTACACTATGTGCTTGTGACCAATTAAAAAGTATAAAGACAAATAAGGGATAAAGAAATCCTGTATGTTAGCTCCATAAAGTTACATTTTGAAAAGATTAATACCACTACCATAGGTCCATTAACAATGAAATTATTTTCATAGTTACATATATACTATGAATAAACAAATTGCAATAATGATCGCAACCTTATTTTCATAATAAATAAATAGAATATAGTTATCAATGTCAAATTCTTATTCTATAACTCAAAAAGAGTAGAGAATATAATACAACACATCTGTATTATGCAGAAGAGTACATCATATATTTATTTAACATAAAACATTGAGTTCTATAAATTGTTATTAATCTGTATTTCAAATCTCTTGTTAAATAAATTAAAGACACAACCATTAAGTCCATCAACACATATTTGGCGACTATGTAAATGCAATAACAAAACTCAAAACAATAGAAGAGATATCTTCATGGGAAGTGTCCTACACAGCCTTATTAAGTGCATCCCTTTTTAGAGGATCCAAATGTCCCTCATAGTGAAATAATTGGCAAATGGCCAATGAATGTCTTTGCATTTCTCTCATGAACTTCACACCAAATTTTCTCATTACATATTTAATCAACCTCAAAGCCTACATAAAATTAAAGAGTAATTAGTGTTATAATTTTTTTATAAATTATATTTTCAAGTGACAATTTGCCAAACACATTTGTCTAAATCCACATATCCAACTAACTTTCACAATCTAAGAAATAATTATGTCAAAAGCTAAGTGTCATGTTAGATTATTAGAGCTATCTATGTCAAATCAATTTCCATTCTCAAATAAAAGACAATGCATTGTCTAATTCCTGGTTTTATAATATTGAAATCAAGTTAGAGCATATACATAACATTCTGCACGTAAGTTTCAACCAAATCACAAAGAAATAATTAGGGTTATAAGACAAACCAATTTTTGCAGCTCCTTTCAATTAGTTATTTCTTATCTATTCATTTAGTAGTTCAACTATTCAAAGAAACACCTTGAAGAACTTGCTTTTTCCATTGCTCAAATACACAATGGAAGGCCTTGCACTCCTTTTGTTTCTACATTGGACAATGACTCCCCTTGAATATGATGTCTGCTTCAAAAGTAACTGTTAAGAGATGTGAGCACTTAATAGTACTTCAACAATCATCAATTTGCATATTTTAAAAAGTATCATGCAACATAAACTTAACATGACTCATAATGTTCATAAATCATTGTTAAGAAAAATATAATGCACCCATGTTCATAAGAAACTTACCGTGATACATATAGTTCTTTTAGGCAACCAATCATGGGTAAGGGGCCACGCAAGCAAATCCTTCTGCCAAGGAATTCAGTACATTCTAAGAAACAAAAATGTTATATCCCTCATAACTAAAAAGCAATGCTCTAGCTATATACTACATTTTGTTTCTGAATTAATAAATGAAAAAGCATGTAAAGTATTTGTCATGGTAAGAACATGGAAACACATACTTACAAAGATGCCCCTAAATCAATGTCATAGTTGTGAAGCTAAAATTTTCTTAACAATGACTTATGAACAATTATGAAGCATAAAGGCATATAATTAGTGAAGTATTTCATTTTACCCATAAACAAAAATAAATCATTAAATTTTTTTTTTTCCAAAATCAATTACATAGATAACAAATACTCCCAAAGCCTTGACGATATTGTTCAAGAGTTTCTCAAAATTATCAAAGGAAACAGAAACTCAACCACAAAATCTGGATTGTTCTCATTTTGCAGCAGTTTCTGAAGTTGTTCATCTTTACCTACCATAGGGTAGGCAGATTGTTGTAACATGTAGGCTTTGTCCGTTTTCACCACCCTTTCTTCTACCAAAGTTCCAAACTTGTCCGGTAAATTCATCTACTCGACTGCCCCATTTTCAATTGATATAATGGTGGTTAGGATGTTGATCAATGTTCCACTTGGTTCCTTAAGTTCCATATAGGTTCTAAAGTAAAAGCTATGTAAGCAGAGAATTGATCTTTTAATATACTTTGGAATTGACTAGTAGTGTGTCTGTGTGCTCATAGTGAAAGTCCCCGTATGCAGAATCCCACCAAGACCCAGCATCAAACACCTCAAAAGCACTATTATAGAGACTCTTTTTATCATTTTGTCGAATAAAGAGTAATCTTCGATAATTTGAAATTTTTACTTTAAATTGCCACAATTAAAAGCACAACCACCATTCAAATTCAATAGCCAAATGGGTCATTTGAATCAAAACCAAATAGTTGTAAATTGTAGAAATCAAAAGGACTACAATATGATTAGAGCACCTCACCTATGTGAACTGAGGACTGGAGCTCGATGCATTAGTGACTTAGGCTAAGGTCTTGTGATGGATATGGTGGGTGAAGGTAGCTACACTATCAATGGCAGCTATGGTCATGGGTGGGGGACTTAGAGAGAAGGAAATTAAGGAGCTTTCGCGTATGCATATTGGTTTAAGGAAGGTCGGGATCAGGATTGCGATGTAGTTGCTGAATGATAATTGGTTTTTTTTTTAATTAAAAAAAATGGTTACGTGGATAACTGTGAGGGCTGCAAACAAATTGGAGGAAGCTGATGTAGAGAATGGCGTTTGGGGGAAAGAGAAGGGTAGAGAAGAGAAAGGAGGGGGAGAAATAGTTATTGGGATTGATTTTCAGAGTTGGGTTTTGGGGGAAGGAGAAGGGTAGAGATTTGCGTTTTGGGCAAGGAGAAGGGTAGAAAAGATTTTCACAGTTGCGAGGATATCAAGTTTGATTTTCAAAATTGTGGAAAATTTTTTGGGTTTTAGCTTCTTTTTTTCTTTTTTCTTTTTTTAAATAATGCTAATATGTAAAAATGTGGGAGTTCTAAAAAAAATAGTCCAATATTGATAAGAGACTTCAGTTTTATAGTATAGCATTACTCTCGTGCATTGCACGGTTTTGGTTATAAACTTTTTGAATAATTTTATTGAAAAATAAAAAATTAATAATCGCTTAAGTCCAGATTATATAAATTGCATATAATATTGTTCTTTGGATTCAAACAATCACGCAATATATTATATGAAAGAAGTTCCTAAATTTAATAATTAAAAACCTTTTTTTTTCTTTTTCTTTTTTTTGAGAAACAGATAATAATTAAAAACCTAAGGAAACTTAACCAGAGGTTTTTCCATTAGCCAGAATATTTGTAGTACATCTAAAATGTGTTATGCACTTGAAGAGTATAGACTACATGGTATTTTGTTTTTCAAACCTTTAAAGAATTACGTTTTGATACACTAATAACCTCTTTTATCTAAATGGGATCTCCTTAAAAATGAGTGGAGAGTCATGAAAATTCAATATTAAATGAGTCTTAAGGGATAAAAAGGATATAGACAATTGCTAGAAAAAATTATTAGTTCAAGCAAATAGTTGCATGATCATATTAAGATGTGAATTCTGTTTCATGATGTAGATTTACTATTACTTGCTAATATCAATACTGTGAACGAATATGTCTTTGATATTTATAACATGATATTTTAAAAATATATATTTTCATGAATACTATTTAAATGTGTTATGGGTGATAAATATAGGTATGGATATCGATATTTGTAAAACCAAAATAAAAATTAATTACATTGAAATTTAATATAATAATAAAAAGTTACATGCTCATAATATTAGACAATTTCTTTCACACACATATAATATCATTAACAACAAAAATAAAATTGAGAAATAGTGACATAAAATTTTACTACTCAAGAAAATTAATTTAATCAAATAATGCAAGTATAATTGTAACACAAATACAAATGGAACCCTTTTTGTAGGAGAGAATACAAAATTTGATCATTCTTAAATATTATTTATATACGTTTATATAATAGATTTCATGGATTTAAAATTGCATTTATAACTCATAAGCAAAACCTTTATTGAAAAAAAAAAACAAAACAAAACAAAAACAAAGAAGATAAATATATACTTGTAATAGTTTGGATGGTAGGATTGACAAAGACTTCTACTATGGATTTCACAAACATCAAATTGCCTAAGTAATAGAAGAAGAAAAAAAAAACCAAACAAACAAAGGAGTTAGATATATAAACAACATAGAACTTGTATAGGGAATAAGAGATAATGGGGAGAGAAAAAAGAAGAAGAAGAAGAAGTTGTGCCTACGTATATATAAAAATACACTAAAAAATAGAATATATATATATATATATATATAGAGAGAGAGAGAGAGAGAGAGACTCTAATTGTGAGGAAGTTAGATTTCTAATAATTTTAGAAATTATAAGAAAAGAATAATTAACTTAGGATGTATGTTTATCCAAAAAAAGAGTCATATGGTCATTGAATGTAAAAAGAGAGAGAGAGAGAGAGAGAGAGAGAGAGAGAGAGAGTGAACATGAATGGCAATAAGGAAATAGGATAGACATTTTTTTTTTAAAGTTATAATCAACTTAGAAGTTTAAAGTTATCCGAAAAAGAAGAAGTTAAACTCAACATAACTTTATGCAAAAAAAAAATGATAAAGTCATAAAGGAAAAGTTGATAATAACAAAATTATATCTATAGATTTTTGCAAATGTAGTATGTTGCTTTTAAAAAAAAAAAAAGAAAAAAAGTAAGGATTAGATGAAAATTTTGGATTGTAATCAAATTAAGATAGAATTTGGATTGTAATCAAAGTAAGATTTTTATCAACTTAGAAATTATAAGATAAGAAAAATTATATCTATTTTTTTTCTTAAAATCTAAAAAAAAAAAAAAAAATTCTGCAATTTGATAAATCTACTTGGCGCAACTACGACTTCTAAACCTAACTTTTATTATATAGTATATGATATAATATTGATTAGTGTTAAAAATGAGTACTATTTGTGTAAGCGTGAAATAAGCCGAGCAGGAGTGTTGAGCCGTGGGCCATGCCCGAGGACCTATAGGAACCCAAGGATGGTCAAGAGGTTTAGTAAGTATCGAGGTTAATAGGCGGAGGAGAAGGAAAAATGATAGCGAGTTGGTGGTACCTCCCGAGGAGCCAAGCCTCCTCGGGAAGGTATTATGGAAGGTTGGAACCTGAATGCCCTGGAGGACATTATGCAAGGAGTAATCATATTTCTAAAGATAAGTTTCAAGGAAAGGAGCCAACAGTAACCTAGGAAATTCTGAGAAGAAGGTTGCTATCACCACATTAAATGTTTTGCATCTAACCAACTAGCCGCATTTATGTGGAAATGACCCCTGAGTAGGGATATCTCAGTTCACAACTACTCACAAAGCTTCTAAGAAGTTTTTGATGGGATAAGCATTCAAAAGATCTCCTATGTGATCAACAAGTGAAAGGCTGGGATTGAAAAGAATAGGACTATATAAGGAAAAGGCCCCCGTGAGAAATGGGGCATGGAATTTAAGAGAAAAAGAAAAAAAAAAATTGAACACCTTGTATTAGGATAAACTTATATGAATATAAGAACACTTCATCCTTGGACTTGATCGAAGAGTGTTATTTCCTTCAAATTCTGTTTTTTTAATCTTCTTGGCATGAATCCAATCTATTGTGACCCATACTTGATTTGCTGAGTCTTTTACTTGTAAAACTCTTTCTCTAACAAATATATTGTGTTAGGCTTGTTGGGCCATCATTCATTTTTAGTGGGATGAAGGTCAAATCCCAATCCTTACAATTTGGTTTTTATTTCAATATAAATGAATTAGAATTGTAATTAGAACATAATTGAAAACTTTGACTTTAACCACATTCTAGGCTGCCACCTGATTAATGGGGTGGATTTGTGATTGGAGCTGAAGGTTATTGGCAAAATTTTCAATTGTTAATAAAAGTTTTTAAAATCCAAGAGATCAATATCATCTTCTTGATTAAGGATTTTAGTTGTTGTTGTAATTGATATTTTAATATTGTATTAGTTTGATATTTTTAGTATATTTTCTGAGATTTTAACTTATAAAACCAAGATCTCAACTCCACTAGATTTGGGTTGAGGCATGGCATGTCAGAAAAGAATCAATTAAATAGGTTATGGAAGTGTTAAATCTCTCCTAGGAAATACAATTCAAATTTGGCCAGCAATATTGTAGGTCAACGTTAAGTTCAATTTACATAAGCAATTTAGAAGAAGAAGAAGAGAATTTACATAAGTAAATCACACTATTATAAACATATGATATGATATGAAAACCAATGAAACGATTCTCCCATAAAAAATGAAAACTGACATAATATCCCACACCGAAAGTATAGACAAATACGGAGGCCAAGTGGGACTTCAAAACCAAAGCAAAGGTGAAAAGCAAAAACATCTTTGCGCTTGGGGCAATGACGCAGCTAGTGAGGTTCTAACCGAGGCGCGTCTATTGCTGGTTGAAAACTATTTCCAAACCCCCTCTTAGGCCTGGGTCAAGCCCAGGCCTTCGAGAATTTCTGGAAGGGCTCCCAATCGGGTAAAGCCCTACAATATTTAGTTCAAACTCTGCCTCTGAGGTATAGTTGGTCCAAATTTGGTAATTTATCGATATAATTTGTGGACCTTAAATTACATGTATTGCTTCTAATTTAAGAGGTGCGAATAATCGTCTCAAAATAAATAAATAAAAGGTGTGAATAACATATATTTTAGGAATTAATGAAATATATAAAATTAGTGCTGTGAAAGTAATCTCTATATTCAAATTTGGTCAGTTTTTATTTCTCAAAAAAAAAAATTTGGTCAGTTTTTTTTTTTTTTTTTTAAATTATAAAATAGAGTAAACTACATATTTGATTCTTATCTTTTACACCATATTAATTTAATTTTGGTCCTTAACCTTTCATGTCAATTTGGTCCCTAACTTCTTAATGTTATGTTAATTTAGTCTCTATTGTTATATGCTTCTCAAAAAAAAAAAAAAAAAAGTCTCTATTGCTATATCTTTGATGAAAATTATTAACATGACAGATAGTCAAAATAAAATTTTAGTGTATTATCACATCAACAAAAGATAATTATTTTATTTTATTTTAGGCATTAGAAGCGTCATCAATTTACACCCAAAAAATAACAATAGGGACTAAATTGACATGATACTAAAATGTTAGAAACCAAATTGATACAATTGAAATGTTATAGACCAAATTGAAATACAGTGTATAGAATATAGACTAAATACGTAGTTTACCCTATAAAATATTTATTTATAAATAAAATTAATGAAATTATTTTAAAACAATAAAATATTGAATTTTATTAAATATGCTTTTTTGTGTAATATTTTTTGTCAATGATTGTGTCAGGTTTTACTAGGATTAGTGCCAAAGACTCAGAATTGAAAGATTTTCTTTTTGGTTAAAAAAGGATATTGCAATGTCTTGGGACAAAGCCTATTTGGCAATCATCCACAGAGAGAAGAAACAAACAACATCATTCGAGTGGTTTTCGTGCTCACCTTAGTCCACTTTAACTTCTCCGACCTTGTTAGCTAGCAAAGATTTCATTGTTCTTGAATTTTAAGGCCCATGGTATAACATAATTCTCATTATTAATAAAATATGTTGTGAGTTTATTTTAAACACTTGATTTAAGAGGAAAGATATATTCAATCAAATTGGCATTTTGAGAGAGGCATCAATACAATCTCACTTATTCTCATGGGTTTGGCCCAATAAAACAAGTAGGTTGTAGTTGGAGCTCTCACATTCACTTAGTGATCTACACACCCAAATGTCTCAATTCAATGTTGCCATCAACTTTCTACGCTTCAATCAAAGAGCTATGCATGCTCCTGCAGTATTGATTTTGTTTTGTTTTGTTTTGTTTTTTTGTTTTTTGTTTTTTTTTTTTAACCAAATAAAACATCATTCATGATGGAAAATTTTTGTTAAAAATAGTGTATGACATTGCAGGGCCTATGTTTGCATGATGGAATGTAGCAATGTGGAGGATTTATGGTTTGGTTATTTTTTTAATGTAAAAAAAAAGGGGTTAAATTACGTATTTTGTCCATTTACATTATATTTTTATTTGGTTTTAACTTTTCAGTGCCATATTAATTTAATCTATGCCATTATCTTTTGGACTTAAATTGTTGGCATGGCAAATGATAGGAAAAAAAAATATTGCCACATCAACGAAAACTAATTTTTTATTTTGGCCATTTGTTACGTTAGTAGTTTCTATTTAAGAGATAATCGCAAAGACTAAATTGACAAAATTGAAAGATTAAGGACCAAATTAAAATATAGTGTAAAAAATAAGGATCAAATACGCAATTTACCCAAAAAAAAAAAAAATTATCTAATCATTGATAAAGAGACCTTCTGTGAAACTCTATTTATAGAGAAACGGTATGGTTGAAGTGTGGATTTTCAATTTTTTTAATTTTTAATTTCATTTTTTGTGGATTCTTAAAAAAGAATGAATGAATCAAGAAATTGAATTGAAATCCCCTTTTATGTTTTGGTAGAACAATCACTCTTTGAAAGTTTGTATATCTTTGTATTATTTCTATTTTGCCTATTCATTTTTTAATATAAATATTATTTTAATAATATCGATTTATAAACTATCCAGTTATTCTAATATTTATTTTACTTTTTACATAATTCTACTATTGCTATTTGTAATTAATTATAAATTAAATTTTAATGTTATTTTAATTAAAAATAATATAAAATTCTTTTTTATTTAATGTATTTTTGAATAGATGATTCATGAATAAAATCCGACTAAAAAGATTCTATGTGATTATGAAAGATGGAAAGATCTTTCATATTTAGTCATATAATTAATTGATAATTAAACTTTAAAAACTACTCATACTACAGAAACGGACTTAGGATCAAGATTTTCAAATCTGGACCAAAAAAGCACGAGACCGTTTGAACCACGGCTAGACCGTACGGTTCTTTGAACTGTAGCCGATTTTTACGGTTTACACAGTTCTATTTTTTTTAGATTTGGAACCAAATAATTTCTTAAAAAAAAAAAAAAAAAAAAAAAAAAGGAGAAGAGGAACAAAAAGACAACAAAGCAAGGGTGGCGCCACGAAGCAGTAGCTTCTTCTTCTTCTTCTATCCATCTGTCTCCACTACTCTGCAATAACTAGTCTCCTCTTCGAGTCTGTATTTTTGCTGAACATTGCTATGTAACTTTTGTTATATGTGGTTTCTCTTTCTTTGTTTTGAATTTCTTTTTGAAGTTTCCTAAGCCTCCACGTGACTACTGACTAGCACTTGCATTAAAAATATTAAAGACTTTGAATTTTTGAATAAAAAATGAGCTGAATGTTTTAGTCATGACTTCTCTTTCAGTTTTGAGCAACCTTGAGCCTAACGTGATGTGACGTGACATAATATACATGTATTGCCAATTTGCCACAAGCACACAAGTTCTTATATAATAATAATAATAATAATAATAATATTATTATTATTATTATTATTATTATTATTATCAAGGATTTACTAAATAACATATAAATAAATAAATAAATACTATATCTATATCTATATTTGCTTAAGATTTGATATTTTTATTTATTTATTTTGTAAAAGTTATGATATGAAAAATATATTTGAAATTTGGATTTTTATTTTAATTTGACTATTTTAGTTAATTTTTTTAATTTTTATTAATTTAATATTTATATATATATATATATATATATTTAAAATAATTATTAAATTAATTATGACGTTATCACAGTTCGACCCCGGTTTAGCATCGGTTCGACCTCGATTTAACTCAATTCGACCTTAAAAACTTTGAGCCTCTCCCTTCTATGGTTCAATGAACGGTTCGGGTTTCAAAACATTGCTTAGGATTTCAACCTAGAAGGGACCGGAGTATAAGGAAAAAAAAAAAAAAAAAAGTCTAAATAGGCATCCATATAGTATTAACAAATTATAAATATACAAAATCATTGATTTTTAATACATTAAAATGCAATAATCTACCAACAAATACCACCAAAAAACAAACAAACAAAACAAAACAAAATAATGCTTTTTTTTTTTTTTTTTTTAATACTAAGCTAGCTAGGATTTTTTTTTTTTTTTTTTTTTTTTTGAAGTTAGAGCATTCATAGTAGTGGTGGTACAAAATTTAGTTTATAACACCTCAAATTGTCAATTTATCTATTTTACCACCTTATTTTACAATACATCCAATATTAAATTTTCTTTTTTATCACTTCATTTAAAATAATATAAACAACTCATTAAAATAATAAAGGAAGAGAGAGAATTTGAGTTTTTTACTGTAGTTGCAAAAAATTTAGTTTTAGCTTCTCTAATAACACATGGTTTTTTGATTATTTGGTGGTAAAATATATATATATATATATATATTTTGGCTAAAATACAATCACCATTGTGAATGTTTTTATTTGTTTTGTTAAGTTTTTGAGTTAAATAGTTGCTGATTAGAAGGAGCCTAAGGTTTTGAAATGGGGGCAGCTACAAAAATGATGTATATAATTTATAAAAAAAATTGGACTGGGGAGCGTAGGTCTCCACCAAGGTCCATCCCTATCATACTATGAACATAATATGATTGTGAATTGGTGATCAGATAAGTATGCCCCTTATTTATACCTAATTTTTTTTTAATAAAAAAAAAATCCCTTTAGAAAAAAATAAAAAGAAAAAGAAAAAAAAAAACGAAAAGAAAAGAATTTTGATCAAATTGATAGATGAAAGGTCAAAGTATCTATCAAAACTTCTTGGTTTCCTTTTGGAAACATTGTTGTTGGGACTTTGGAGTGCTCATCACTTGGAAACTAGGTGCCAATCGAATCTTGATGAAGTGTCAATTGGTAATTTGACATTGTGCAAATTGACATTTTGCACCTGAATACTTTGTTTGTTTGTTGCTGTTGCTGCTGCTGCTGTTTTTTTTTTTTTTTTTTTTTTTTTTTTTTTTTTTTTTTTTTTTTTTTGGCTTTTGTATTTTCAAGTTTGATTATATATATAATGATGAGTTAGGTTCAAGTTATATTTAGTGTAACACACCCAATATTTTTTAATTGGATATGAATTTTGATAAATCCACTACTGGATTATATTATCTTTGTATATTCTTTATTCTTACAAAATTTAAATATGATAAAAAAAATCAATAGTTATGTCATCAATCAATTATTTAAAATCAATTTTTTGTAGTTTAAAATAATATATAAAAGATGAGTTTTTGGATCAATTGATAAATTACATCCGATTGGCATAAAAATTGGCATGCATGTTAAAAATATATAGAACATGTAATTCAACGATTGGATTTTCAAATAGGAATTCAATAACAAGTTATAGAACATGCTCAGAGTTACACCAAATGTAACTTGAATTCAAACTATAAAAAATTAAGTTAAAAGCTTTTCTAATCAAATTTGACTTCCATTTTTTTGGGGCTACAATCCAAGTCGGACTACTCTCTTTGGTAGAGTATTCTTTTGTATTATTTATTTATTTAAAAAAATGGATATTTATTAGGATAATCATATTTTTATATCTTATTTTGCAAGAAAAACTGTATGAAAAGCAAACACAATGTTCAATGATTGTGGACAATTTTAGCATTATCGATTTACAAGCCCATGAGAATAATTTTAATGATCCTAGTATGATCTCCTGTGATTTTTTTTGAGAAGGAACAATTGATTAAATAGATCTCTATTAGGACATATATGGAACTTGTTAGAGACATATGTAATTTAGAATTGGCTAATCCTTTGACAAAATGCACTTTATTTGTAATTAAGTAAATCTAGGATGTGTTTAATACTTCAAGAAATAAGAGTTCAAGTCTAGTATTGAAGCCATGTAAATCTGTCTAAGAAACAAGTGAATAAGTGTTGTTTATTAAAACTTGACAAATAGCTCAACAGATGTATCTATCGAGGTCTCAATAAAAACTTGACAGAAATATCTATCAAGATCTACAAAATTAGAATTTCCAAATCTGATTTTTGGCCCATGTTAACATGTATGTATAGTGTTTCTTTTCTTACAACCCTAGACATGTATAAAGCTTATTTTAAAGGCCGTCACATATGAGAATACAAGGAGAATACATGCAAAAAGTGACTGAGTGCCTTATTTTCTCTAAAAGAAGCTATTGCGTCTTTGCACCTTAGGGTATTGTAACCAAGTGCTTCTTGATCTTCATTGTTGATAAAGTGAAGAACTTTGCAACCAACAATATCTTTAAGTTGGTGAGTTAGTCACGTACTCGGAACTGTGTATCTTTGGTTAGTCACGTATTAGGATCTGTGCAAAAATGGTGGCGTTCATATATTGAAGAGTTTAGAAGTTCTAAAGCAGTAGAAAGTTTATGCTGTAAGTTCATCTACGAGGATTGTAGAATTTAGGGACAAATGTTTTGGTTAGAATTTGTATTTTCATTTGAATCTAACAAGTTATTAGACTTCTTTTTAACAAAAAATTATTAGCTTACTTAATTTAGCCTAATTTATCCATAAAGTCTCTCTCTCTCTCTCTTTCTCTCTCTCTCTCTCTCCTACAAAATTTGGACTACACACATACACTTCAATTTCATATTTTCAAATTTCTTTTCTACATTATGAATTAGGTATTAACTGACAATTTAATTAATATTTTTTTTTGTCATTATTGTTATAAGTTTAAGAAACTAGAATGTCAAGAAGAATTTTTTTTTATTTATTTAAAATTATTAAAATAAAAGAATAAGAAGAGATAATAAATGTTGATGATGAAGAAGAAAATTCCAATGAAGAAATAAGTTTGTAAAATGATGAATATGATGATAACATTGACTTAGATGTAGTTGATTAGACAATATGATGAAAAAAAATTATTATTTTGGGTTATTCGTAATATATTATAACTTTTGAGTTTAATTAATTTGAATATGTATGTTTTAAACCTGTGCTAATTTGATTTATTTAGCTAGAATGTTAAATAATATTACATAAGTATAAATAAATTAGTTATTTGTTGAATATATTCAAAATTTATGATGAATATACCCTTTATATATGTATATTTATAAATTTTATTAAGTGTTTGTGTCTTATGATATACGATACAGAAAAATAAAAAATTAATTTATGTTTTGACAACTATAATTGTGTTTATACAAACTCAATATATATATATATTTATATATATAGCCAAAACTAAGAAAATCGAAAATTCTAAATTAGAGTCTAATTTTGCAAAATCAAAGAGTCTAAATCCAATTAGATTTAAAATTATATTTGTATATATATATAATTGTAATTATTTTTAAATATACAATGTATATTTACACTGGTGTGTTCCTGGGCATATACACATAATTATATACTAGTATAAATAAAGGTAAAAAAACTATCTTTAAAATTCAGAATTGAAAAAGCAATTTTCAATTTCAACCATTAAAAAAAAAAAAAAAAAAAAAAAAGAGGCTGATAAAAAAATTTAGAATCGTAAATAACTAAGTGGGTCAATACCCAAACTGCAGCATAAATCACCGGACGAAAAGCCCTTTTCCCCACCCTCATCCGGGCCACTTCCCTCTCCATCCAATCGCTAAACTAAACACAAAACACACACTCCCTCTCTCTCTCTCTCTCTCTCAAATCTCAACCTCTCAGATCCCAAACTCTACACTTGCCCCCAATTCTTCTGTCTCACTCTCTCTTAATCTTACAGCTTCAATCCCCTGCCTCGATGGCCACTGTACTCGACACCCTCAGCGTCCCACGCGCTGCTTCTGCTCTCTCTCTCCCTACTCGCTCTCACATCGCACCAGCTGTCTCTTCTTCCCTTTCTTCCTTCTCCGCACGTATATCATTTCCTCTTTTCAAAGGCCTCAAAGTCGGACCCACTTTCACCGCTCGCTCTCTTGGCCGCCTCACCGTCACGTCGCGACGTGCCACCAGCGCCGGACCCGTCGTGTGCGAGGTTCAGGACACCGCTGTTGAAGGTCAGGACTCAGGACTCAAGATCGATATTATCGTTTTTTTTTTTTTTTTTTTTTTTCAAATAGTAATAAAGACTTTTAATTGTCTCTCCTTTCCCTTGTTGTATTATTATAATATATTTTGTTTGTGGAATTACTGTTAGAGATTGATTATAGAGCTGTATTTTTCTGGAAAGTAAGGAAAAGGATCTCACTTTTTAAGTACAGTACAAAAATTAATAAAAGGTGGTGCCTACGTTGGGAGAGGTGGTTGGTTGGCAGTCTTATCGTTTTTTTAGATTTTTTTTTTTTAATTGTTTCTTGGAGCGTTTGATTCTCGGACCCGAACTCGAACTCGGACCTTAAAAAAAAAAAAAATTATTATTGGAAAGTTACACATGCACCACTAACTAACTAGGTGGATTTTGAACCCACAAGAGGTGGAGAGTGCCATTTAGTTTACCTTGTGGTTGGTTGAGTGTATTTATTTTATCAGATATTTGAAGTGTTTCTTTTAGGTTGTGATTTGTATGGTGGTGTGTTAGGAGTTAGGACTTGGACTTGAGATGTCAGTTACTTCAACTTCCCTAAGTTTAGCGTTGGCTTGTATAAGGTTTTATGTCATGGCATGTTGGAAAAATAGCTCTTGTACTTCTTGTTCAGAAAATTATGTTTAACTGAAAGAACTTATTATTGTTATTATTATTATTAGGCTAAAATGTGATCCTCTCCTGAATTCATTTCAGTTCTCTAACTTTCAAGTTTATTCAATTAAGACATCTTCATCAAATTTCTTTAAATGTTGTGGTTAATTGTCCAAATTTTTAATTTTTTTCTTCAAATTTTTTAAATTAAAAAAAAAATCCAATTAATGATTAGGGGTTTCTCTTTTGCGAATTGGTGTTGTATGTGCTGTTGCAATGGGAAATTTGTGGACCATCTCCTTCTTCATTGTCCTGTAGCACATTCTTTATGGGTGCATATGCTTCAGGTTTTTGGTATTCAATGGTATTCAATGGGTCATGCCAGGCTCTAGGGTGGGTTTGTTATTTTGTTGGAGATAGTTTGTTATTTTGTTGGAGAATGTAGACACTGGCTTGGGAACCATAATTCATATATTTGGAATAGGGCTGTTCATGGGTCGATCTGGGTCAGGTTTGGACTCAACCTGGACTCGACCCAGGTTGGGTGGAAGAAGATCAGACCCACAAGTGACTGCTGATCACCGAGGGTTGAGTCGGACGGATTCTAGAAAACGATCAGTCAGTTTGGATGAAATTGATGAAGGGCGGCCGCGGGTGTAGGAGAGCAAATCTTGGCTGAGTCTGAACGGAGGAGAATGAAACATTGCTGGATCTGAGTGAAGGAGAGTGAAATTTTGCTAAATCTGAGGTTAAACATCGCCGGATCTAATGCAAAGTCACCCAATCTAAGAGGATTTGAGAAAAATTTCGCCTGAGTAGATCTGAAACATATAAAACTGAATCTAAGTGGAGGAGGGCTCATTGTCGCCGGATCTGAGCGGAGGAGGGCTAATCTGAATTGGTGGTTGGTTGGGTTGGGTGGCTTTGGTTTTAGAGGAGAAAACCTGCCACTCGACCTGCTAGACTTGGGTTTTGAAGGCTGGGACCTGCCGCCAACGGCCAAAGTCGATGGATTGGGTGGCGAACGAGTAAGTTTGGGCGGGTTTGTCGGTTTGATCAGGTGTCCAAGTTGCTTGGACACCCTTAATTTGGAAGAATTTGGTTCCAGGCTGTTTGATGTGGATTGTTTGGAATCGTTGCTCCTTTGAGGATACTGAGAAATCGTTGGTTGAGTTAAAAAATTTGTGCCAGCGTGGACTTTTTGATTGGTCTCACTGTTGGGGTTTCACGGATTTTTCTTCTCTTATAGAGTTCCTTTCTTCTTTTAGAATAGTCTCTTGATTTCTTTTTTCTGTCTTTTATTATTATTTTATCTATGTTCGTCGTGAATCATCGTGAACACCTTGTATTCTTCTTTCTTTATCTTTGATCAATAATATTACTCTTATTACATATAAAAAAAAAAAAAAAAATTCAATTAATTAGTAGATGCTGTATCGAAGTGTGGAATTTTTTTTTTTTGGGGTGTGTGTGTGTGTGTTTATTGTGGTTTAATTGGAAGGAGTGTAATTCTAGGATGTTCGATGAGATGGAATCCTCATTGCTTCAATTGAAATTCCTGCATTTGAGGTATTTATTTGATTTGTTGTGGGCAATTGTAGGTGTTGATTGTTACTTATCAAAGAAGAAAGAGTGGGGGGTTTTTTTTGGGGGGGGGGGGGGGGGTGGCGGTGATTGTTTCTCTTTGCCTGAATGTTTAGATCATTGTAATCTTTGTATACTTCCCAGTACTAGGGTTTGCCCTTTCTTTTAATTTTAAAAAAAAAAATTTATTGAAAAGGTTGTACTTATGCATAAAGCTCCCACTTCTGTGGTGTTTGTGAGAGGACTGCAAGGTGATTGGTAGGCAGCCTTACTAGATTGGTTGCCTGCATCAAGTAAAACTTAATTAAAAATATTTCTTAATTTATGGATGCAATGGCTGAGTATATGCTACAATACATTGTACAAGGAATTCAATCTACATTTTCTATCTTCTTGGGTTGCTTTTACATATGGGACAGGGTGTATCAATAAGGTTATTTAGAAAAATAGTATTTGGATTTTGATACGGTTGATGTGTGAATAACTTTGGAACCCTATTTTTTGGAAATAGTGAAAATTATGCTTCTCTGTTGGCGTTGGCTGTTTTAAACTGTGTATGTTATTCTTTTATATTTTTGTTTAGTTCTTGTAGTTAGGATCTATTTTTGGTCAGTGTCTCTTTTGTCAGTTTGAGGAAACTTTTAATAAAATTAAACAGTGTATTCTTTGGAAAATTGCAGTTCCTGCTATTACAGATGCAAATTGGCAGTCACTTGTTCTTGAATCTGAATCCCCTGTTCTGGTTGAATTTTGGGCCCCATGGTGCGGGCCATGCCGTATGATCCATCCTGTTATTGATGAACTGGCAAAGCAATATGCTGGAAAGATCAAATGCTACAAAGTTAATACTGATGAGAGCGCTTCAATTGCAACCCGTTATGGGATTAGAAGCATCCCAACTGTCATAATCTTCAAGAATGGTGAGAAAAAAGACACGGTTATAGGTGCCGTTCCCAAATCCACCTTGACTACTAGCATAGAGAAATTCTTGTAGACGTGGTAAATAAAGAACACCTTTACAGTAATATGCTATTTCTGGTGCTTGTTTCTTTTCTTTTTAGCTCCTGATGTCCTAAGTTTGGCCACTGCTCCCATAATAAAATGATATTCCTCCTGTACAGATATCAGATGCAGCTGTATGGTTAGTCATCCTTAGAAAATGTACTGACTGATATACTTGTTATATGAATGTCTATTTTACAATGTCTTCTGTATATGATTAAATATGGGCATTATTGGCTTATGATTCTTTGTATTATTATTGAAGACCATTATAAGTGGCTGTGTGAGTCTGTGGCTGTATGTAATTGTATACATTGAATTGGTAGATATTTGGTCTAGGAAAGCTGTACCCTTTCTCTGCGTTTCAGCTAAGAGCAAGTGTAGGTCTAGGGAAGGCCAGAAGCAAGCTAAAGAGAGATTATTTGTTGGGGAGATCATTGGATAAACTGTCCTTCAGTCACTATATTGCCAAGGGAGACAGGTTAGGTTAGAAGTCACCAAGAAAGAGATGTGAGTAGTAACGAATACCGTCAGATGACTTAGAAAAACCAAGAAATATTTCTGGTGAGGAACGAGAACATATGACTACTGTCGATCCAAATGCCAAAGGCTCTTTTCTACTTTTCTTGAGTTTTTAGATTCTTCATTTAATAGTCCTCCGTGTCTCTGGGTACATTTACCCTGTATTTATGTCTTCTACCTCTTGGCCTTTTTCTTAGTATTGCCGTATTCTGGTAGAATGGGAATTAAAAAGGTACAAAAACAGTGCGGGGAGATGATCACAAGAGCGGGGTCGGACGATTAATCAAATAACTTGTATGATGATAGTTTAGGAAGTGAATCAATAGTTATTTCTCAATCAATGGTGATTTCTCATATGATACTCTTATTTTTTATAACACTCAACCTTCATTATTTAAAAGACTCTGAACCAGTTATATGGGAAGGTCAGTTCAATAGAAGTAAATCTTGACAAATTCTCCGCCATGAAAGGAACTTTGGATGGGCTCAGTAGGCCATCTTGGCAAATTTGCAGTTAGAATCCACCATTGATCAAGTCTCCAAATCCTCTAAATCAGGCCCTAGTGTAGCCTCCGTGCTTCCCTCAGATTCAGTACATTTTTCTTCTATAAATTCCTACGGACTAAGCACTGGTTAAATGCTCCCACAACAAACACAATCCACAATTTGTGTTCACGCATCAAGGTGCTGGTTTTATGGAAAAGAATCAACCTTATCGTCCATCATTGGTCTGTTATTTACTAATGCGGATAGAGGTGTTAAAATGGAAGTTAAAGACTTTTATGGTGAGGGCAATCCAGAGATGTTCTTTGATTGGTTGCATTGAATAAAAAGCTTTTCTAGATGGTATAGCTTAAGCAAAGAGCGATCTTCTTCTTCTTCTTCTTTTTTTCCCTAAACTCAAGAGGGATAGCTATAATATTGTGGGAAAAGTATAAACAAAAACTCACCAAGTAGTCATTCAATATTGGGAGGACGTGCGAAGTATTATGACTCATTACTTTATGCTACCTAATTACAAGCTACGAGCTCGCTCGCAATTTCCACAGGTGGTGCAAGGAGATCTTCTATTGAGGAGTACACCAACAAGTTCTATAGCTTGGCTAGGAGATTGGGATTCCCATGGGATGAAGATGTGAAGATTTCTATGCATTGCCAAGTCTTAATCTTAATATTTAATTTCTTTGAGTTTGGCTGCAACAAGGCTTTATACTATGGCGGATGCAATTCAAGTTGCATATCAAATGTATTGGGTTAAAGAATTGACCCTGGTGAACTAACCAATAACCCAAATTGATTGATTAATTCAATTACATGCAATAATCAATTAAGGAACAATGATATCGTATCAACTAAGTCTAGCAAAAAATAAATTAACAAAACGATATGGTCATGATGGGGAAACCCTCATAGGCAAAACCCCACGGGGTGATCACATAAGTAGCCTTGATAGATAGGTTGCTATTGAGACTTCTGTCAAGATAGCAATTGCAACACTAATTTGAGCAGTTATTGAGCTTGCTTTGATTGTCCTTAATCTATACCACTTGAACTTTATTGAATAATCTAGACTAAGACTCAAATACATCAAAAATGTGTTTTTACTTGGATATGCCAATGTTAGGCTTGTCTACGGGTTGGTGGAAGACAAAGGGACCCAAAATTGACAGCTGACATCAATTGGTCAAGTCGGTTTTGGGTTCGATTGGTGGTGAAGGTCGTCGAAATCTGCAAAGATCTGCTGGACTTTGCAAAAATTCTCCAAAATTTTCTAGGATTTGGTTGAATCTCCCTAAAACAGAGCTTGATCTTGCTAGATTTGATTGGGCTTTTTTATATAGCATTGGTCTGGTTAGGTTGGGTGGCTTGGGTTTTCGAGAAGAAAACCCGCCACTCGACTCATCGGCATCAGTTCTTTAAGGTGGATACCTACCGTCAACTAAAAGGACCTTCGATTCGACTGGAATCATGTTGGCTTTGGATGGTTTAGTCGGGTTTCAGGGTGGTGGTTGTCTCTGGACACCCCTAGCCAACTTATATGACCCTAACAAAATGGAATAGGAGACTAAAAAGAAAGTCTTAATGAGAGCAAAAAGGGCAAACAATACTTGAAGTGAGAAAAAGTTGTGGGATTTAGGCTTTGTTTGTTGTTATTGTTGTTAAACGAAATGCTAATTAAGAGACGTTTGTTGATAAGTCTCAAAATAATTTGACCCTAAACAAGATGTTCATTTTAGTACTTGTTCATAAAAAGGAAGTAGTAGTTCTAATTATAGAATAAATATTATACTTGTCAAGGATTTTCTAGTTCTCTCTCTCTCTCTCTCTCTCTTGGTTGTTGGTGGGAAAAGAAGGAAAATGTTAGGACTACAACTTTTCCCACCACATTTTCCGCAATTTGCTCATGTGGCAAGTCATGAGTGGTGGAGTAAAAGTGGTGGGTTTACAATCCACCACTCATGACTTGTCACGTGAGCAAGTTGTGGAAAAAGTTATGGTCGTAGCATTACTCGAAAAAGAAAGATTGTGATGGAGGAATGAGAATTATAAAGGATAATGTGATTGGTGAGGAGAAGGAATTTTTTGAAACTGTGAGGCCTGATGTTGTTAGGTATTTTTATGGGTTTTTCGTAGGGTTCATAAAGGATTTTTTTTTTTTAATTGTTTCCAGGATTTTTTTCCTCACCAGTTTTCCATAAATCGAAACCCTCACCTCACTATATGGGACGGCCTTCATAGTCTAACAAATTCCCCCTGTAGACACTTGATTTTGCATCCATAATTTAATCTTGGAAGATGACTAGAGTGACCATTCATATACTCAAAATTTAGAGTTGCATTACATGCATTAATTCATTCATTGTATGTCATAAAAATGATCTTGAGGTTCTAACAGTCGTGACGGTATGTCCGATTTCTAAATTAGACTGTCGGCTTGAAAGATATCACATAATCAAGTTTGCACGGTCTGCATTTTGTTTGGGTGGAATCGACCACACATGATTAATTTAAATGAATTATGATTGGTTAATCAATTAAAATTAATTTAAATAATTTTGTCATTGGTTATTAGTTAGTGTCAAAAATAGACTTGCTTGCATGAGAATAAAGTGGATAAACAGATAACAAAGAAGTTGTGGATAATCAAGCTTTTTTAGAATATTTATCTACAAGATAATTATCACTTTAAAGACCTAAATATCTAGAAAAGGGGATTAATTTTTAAAATACAGATTAAAAATGCATCTAAGTGCAATTCTTGGCTCAAAAATCCTTAAAAAAGAAGTCCAAGTTGGACCAAAATTCAAACATGAGCTCGGCACCCAAAAGGGTCATTTGGCACTCTTGGAGTGCTGATTAGCACATGAAAAGTGCCAATCAGCACTTCCTAAGTGCCGATTGGCACAAAATAGTGGCTCGGTCCGAGGACTCCTAGATTGAGATAAACCTTACCCTTTTCCTTTTTTTAGAGATAAGAACACGTCTCAATTTGTATCTGGTCATTCAACTAATTTTTCATAGCATTCCAACCTCTAGGAACTTCTTTTTTGTAAGAAAAGTATTTTAGGCTTCAAAGAGGTGAACAAACTTCTTTGGATTCCAAAATATTCTTTCATTAGAAGAGCAAGCTTATGCAAGAGGTATTCAATAATTTTTCTTCTTTATTTTCTTTCTCCATTAATTTTTATTTTTTGATGCATGATTGTGTTTGACATGATTTATTATGTTTTGTTCTTAGTATATAATTATCATGCTTTGCTAGAATTTTCTTTGACATGTTCTTAGATGATTGCTTATTGCAATCCTTTTTTCTTAAGTTTCAAAATCTGCTCATGACTATCAAAGATTACTTTTTTCAAAAACTAATATGTATTTTTCAAATCTAATTTTTTTTTTAATTCAAAAATTGATTTGCATTTTTCAGATCTAATTTTTTTTAACATAAAATTGATCTGTATTTTCATTAAATATAGATCTGATTTTTTTTTTCAAAATTCAAAACTGATCTGTATTTTTCTTAAATACAAATTTGATTTTTTTAAACTCACAAAACTGATCTGTATTTTCATTAAATACAGATCTGATTTTTGTTACAAAATTGCAAATTTGGAAATTTACAAAAAGGTATTAAAAATTAGGTTGAAGTATTTTCTTAATATGTGATGTATGCATAATGAATTTATCTCATGAATGTGAATCCTCTTTCAGAAGTTTTTTATTTGTTTACACAAAACAGATCTGATTTTTTATACAAAACTTTTTTTGTTTTTTTTTTTACTTTTCAAAAAAAATCTAATTCTTTTAACAAAATCCCATTTTTTTTCTTTTACAAAAGATAGATCTAATTTTAACAAATTAAACCTCTTTTTTTTTTTTTTTTTTTTTTTTTTTTAAAAACTTTACACAAAAACAGATTTGATTTTTTTTTTTTAACAAAATCTTTTTTTTTTTTTTTATCCTTTATAAAAATGGATCTAATTTTTTTTAACAAACAAAGTTTTTTTAAAATTTTTAAACAGATATGATTTTTCTTTTAAAAGAAGACATATTCATGAGGCAAATTTATTTAGATTAATTCTTGTCAAGTGTTTGTCATGTGAATTCTACATATCATCCAACATCACACAAAAAAGGGTATATTGGTTATTAGATTCTAGAAGACCAGACTCTGTCTGGACGGAATGGGTGCCTAACACCTTCCCATTCCGTAACCTAGCCCCCAAGTTTAGGATTTTTAGATAGCTATATTAGTGTCTTGTTTTTTGAATTTTGGTAGATTGTAGCTAGGACCAAAGCTCTGTATTCTTTTGCATAGATTGTAACTAGGACCCAAAGTCTTGTAAGGTTTAATTTACCAAAATTGTACTCTTCTTTATTCAATCAATGACATTCAAAGTATTCTGAATATGTATTTTGTATTTATTTATTTTTTTTTGGTGTAAAAAATAAGTGGCGACTCCACACGACTATCCAAAAGAGAGGTTCCCTTGAAAGCACCAAAATCTCTTTTTGAAAACACCCCTTCCTTTTCAAAAGAAGCATGGTCTCTCACACCCCCCTCACATGGTTAGGTAGAGAACAACAGTGCCTACCTTATCCTCTCCCCTCATCACTCTCTTTCTAACATTTTCCTCCCTTAACAACTAAAATCCCTTTGACAACCTCAATTTTATCTGCAATGCTAAAATCTGAATCCATTTTTTATGATATCAATAGTGTTCAAATAAAGAGTACAATGAAAGCACCATAGGAATACCTAAATTGGATTTTCAATTTTGTGCCATGTATTCATCTATTTTTTTTTTTTGTTTACTTAAGTGAGTATTGGGTTCAAAATCTAATGAGATTATCCATAGCTTTGATCTACAATCCCTAGAAACCTCCAAAATCTCTCTCTCTCTCTCTCTCTCTCTCTCTCTCGCGCGCGCGCGCGCGCGTACCTGTTGATCTCTAAAGGGTTTTATTTTATTTTTTATTTTTTATTTTATTTTATTTTTACCTTTCTTGTGCTTATCTACAAAGTTTATCCATCTTCCCATTAACACAAACACCTAATATTTCTCCCTTTCTTACATCTTTTAAGTGTCGAAGGTCTCTAAAACACTAAATTTCTACTCCATACACGTTACTATTACTAATGGAATAAGAAATAGTCCTCGAAAACCCAAAATACGATTCAAGTCATTTGCAACAAGAAAACGTAGACTTAGGAACAAAGGCAAAACTTGAAGTTAGGAAGGCGACTCTGTTGCTAGCTACGTGTCCTTTTTCTTTTTCTTTTTTTTTTTTCTTTTTTTGAGTCTTTAATGTGTGCATTTGCTGCTAGGTAAATACAAAATTATTTTGTTTAAAATTTTTTAAAGGGCAAATTTGTTTTTTCTTTTTTTAAGTAAAATTGGTTAATTGTGCTTAATTTTTTTTTTTTTTTTAAGTTTTGTTATTGGTATTTTTGTTGTTGAGCTAATTTTGTTGGGCTTGTATATTTTTCTTTGAATTTCAAATATGTAATTTTTTTATGGCCTATAAAATAAGGAAAATGCTAGAATTACAAATTGGTGATATACTGATATGGTCAGTGGTTATTGATAAGTAAAAAAAGTGATGTAAGTGGTGGGCCCAAATGCAAACCAATAAGAATGTGTATCTCAATAGTTTGTAAAAATGTTATAGATAGGATTGAGAATTGTTTTGCAATTAAAACCAAAATGCTAACAATTTTATTAGTTAGCATTGTTTCAAAACTATTTAGAATACAAAACATCTCGAGTCTCTTAGACATGATTTCACTATAGCAACTCGAGTCTCAGGGACTTGAGTTTTATGTACTGGCAGTGTTGAGGTGGAAAATTTTTCCATGTGGAACTTGAGTTCCATAAAGAAATAATGAAGAAGGATGAGAGATCAACAACGAAGGGGGTAGATCAACAAAGAAGGCAACAAACTAGAGAGGTCAAACAAAAACAACGAAGCAACAAACCAGTTAGATATTAAAAAAAAAAAAAAACCGAAGCAAATGATCAAAAAAAGAAACTATGCCTTTCTCAAACCTCCCTAACCCAAATTCCCACGAACCCAGATCTCCCTAACCCAAAACCTTCGATTTTGATCTTCCTAACCCAAACCCTTTGGCTTGGATTGAACCCAGACGACAGTAGTGGTGAAGACTCTAGGTGAGGGAAGTTGGCTTGAATTGAACCTAGTCAGTGAAGGCTCTAGTCGGCGGTAGCAACTAGCAAAGGCTCCAAGTGAAGGTTTCGTTTTCCTCTAATACCATTTTTTTTTTTTTTTTTTTTTTTTTTTTTTTTTTTTTTTGTATTGCATGAATTGGATTTGTGCAAAGGTTTTCTTCTTCCTTAGGCAAAGGTTTTGTTTTCTTGTAATTCTTTTTTTTTTTTTTTTTTTGGGTGCAGAGCAAGAACTCAAGTCTCTAATACCCGAACTCCTCGTGGATCCTGTCAGCACATGGAACTCGAGTCTTTAAGACTCAATTTGCTACAGTGAACTTGAGTCTAAGAGACTCGAGATGTTAGTATCCTAACTAGTTTGGAAATTGTGCTAACTAATGAAATTATTAGCATTTTGGTGTTAAATTGAAAAAATCCGTAAGTTTGTAGCTGTAATATTTCTTTTAAAAGATTCAATGATTGTTAAGGGGAGCAAAGTTTAATTTTATAGAACAAAATTACTAAAATTAATACATATAATTGTGTGTGTATATATATATATATTATAAAAGGGGGAGGTGGCATTGTCCTTCAAAATTCAATGTATAGTTCTATCTCTATGCAAACTAAACTACTTCAATTTGACGCATTTCATCGTTCTTTTTCTTTTTCTTTTATATATATATATATATAGAAAACTAATATTAATAACATTTGACAAATTCTATACATTGCATGAGTTACAGGCTAGTACTAGTAATGCAGTTGAACATTACTATTTGAAAATGCTGATGGGATCCAGGAGATAAGATATTGACAAATCGCTGTTGGCCGTTAAACAAGTTCTGAGAAATAAGTATTGCCAATTTGCCATAAATAATTGGGACAGTGAGACAAAGCGGGGATGCCAAAGTTGTTGTTTGTATACTAGCTGCGTTGGTTTGTAATTTTATTTACATTTTGGTTTAAAGCATTGACATTTGAGATGCTGATGCCTCAGCCTTAGCCTCAGCCTGTGTCTCCGCCTTAGCCTCAGCCTGTGTCTCCGCCTGCACGTGTATCTGATTTTTTACTTTTTATTTTCAAAAGAGAGAGATTTATTAATCTCGGTGGCCTATATTGTTGACCAGAGTTATTGTGATGAACTTTCATGTTTGAATTTTTTGCACATATTGTTGTGTGTTACAAATATCGCCAACAGCCTTTTGCTCCCTTGTTTGCTAGTTGCTACCTCAAGTTCGAAATCTGAGTTGTGTTCCTATCTGGGATATATCCGTAATAGGTTCATCAACACAAAATACCATCTCAAAGAGGCAAACACAGCAGCACCAATGACTCCAGATTATATTTCATGCTAGTTGAACAATAAATTCATTTCTTTTAAGCCTCTGACGCTAGCTTTGCTAAACAAATAAGCAAGAAAAGCAGGGCAGAACCATTATATTTACTTAGCCAAGCTCTACTGTCAAAACATAATTCACACATATAATTTTTTTTTTTTTTTCGGATTATTGTTATAAATTCTCATTATTTTAATTTGAGATTTCCACTTCTTTTTCCACAAAAATTGCATGTTTAGAGCCACTAACATGGCCAAAGTATTATAAGGCCAACTCTAAAAAATAACACCAAAATAGCATTGAAATTTGTTTAGTTATTATTATTATTATTAGTATTATTAATTTTTTGATGTGATATGGGCCAGTTTTTTTTTTTTAATCTTATAAAAAACCAAATGGTGGTTTTTTATTTTCTATTTTTAAATTTTTATAGAAGGTGGAATGGTTTTTTTAGGAGAAGGTAGGGATTGTGGAGAGTTTTTATTTTTTTTCACTTTTTTTGTAATTAATTTTTGTCAATTTATGGTTTTAACCATATTTCTTATTTTTTTGGAATAAGGATGAGTTAATTAAATTAAGAGTATTTTTGTAAGTAAAAAAGACAATAACTAACTTTTTGAATCCTCCTAATATATAAAGATAAATTTGTAAATATACATGTTTATGCGTGTTCAAGGTTGTGTGATATAAAGTGTGTAGTAAAAACCAACATTAAAAATACCTTTTTGAACTCCATTTTAGTTTGTTTATTGAAATAAAATATTTCTATACTTATAAATACCAATTTTTTTTTTAAGATATATATATATATATATATGTGTGTGTGTGTATTCTAGGTCAAACACATATTTTAATTGTCATGAATCTTAAAATTATAAGTCCCTAATTCACCTAATATTCCAATCTCATATCCAATATTAATAGTTATTATTATAATAAATTTATAACCATAACAACTTTTTTCGAATGTAATAACAATAATATTTATTTTTTTAAAAAAGTAAGTAACACGTGGAGGGGCAGAAGAAGACACAAAGTCAGCGAGCTCTTAACTCTCCTTTTAAATTACAATGCTAGTCACGTGGAGTGGTTCACAAAATTAAAAATTGGAGCACAAAAGTCAAAATACCAAAGCTGGAGGGTAAAAGAAAAAGGACGGGCAATAGAAAAAGTTAAAAAGAAGTAGAGGACAAAATGTAGAATAAAAGAAGAAGAAGGGGTATGCTGTCGAGGCTACCGATGAAGTGGGTGACTTGTGGCTTTCTTCAGGTAACACTAATTAAAAGTTGAAAATGTTAAAGTTGTATGCATTTATCAATACCAGCCAAAATGCACCAAAACAGGCCGGAGTGAACTGAAATTGGTTTAAGGTGGAGCAAGAGGGTGATTCGTACTTGTTTAAGGTCTGGTATGAAATTTTTTGACCGTTTCGGTCGAAATGAAATGGTATTAATAATAATAATAAAAACCACTCGTTATATTAACTATTCATTCTTTTCATTAGTATTTAATGTGTGATTTTTCATTTATTAACCAACCACACTACGTACTCACACAATCACTTGAATATTTTAATCCTTTTTATTTTTATATATTTTTTTAATTGTCTTCTTCTCTCATTGTATCACATGGAAAATTCAGTCTAATTCATTTAGAGGTATTGGCATTAGCAATTTCAAATAGTCTCAACATCTCGTGCGTGTTTCGTTCCAAACAGCTCAAGATGTAGAAGTGAATGGTTTTATCCACCAATATATTTTTTTTGAGAGAATTTCAACATATGACGTCCACTCCTAATAATAGTCTTTTATCATCAACTAAAACATCAATAAGTTTTTAGTATAGGTGGAGATTGAATCCCAGATCTCTTAGAGCATCCTTATTAAGAATGCTAAAATTTTTAGCATTTAACACTTCAAAAATCTACTTTATTTATTATACCATCCCACTTTAAAATACATTAAACATCAAAACTTCTATATTTTGTACCATTTTATTTAAATAATATAAACTACTCATTAAAATAATAATAAAACAACTTAACACAAACAACCAGCCAACCACCTCACCAACATGAGAATAAAAATTTATTTTTATTTTTTACAATTGTGCAAGTATGTCAAAAATTTTACAATTTGAAAGTTTTGATGGAGTTGCTTTTTTGGTGTTTTGATGCTAAAACTTAGCATATACCCCTTTTAGCATCCTTAATAAGGATACTCTTATACAACCTCAGAAATTTTACTAGTTGAGCTAACGGAAACCCACATTCACCTATAAATTAAATTAGCATTTCCATAATAATAATTAGAACAGAGAGGTAAAAATATAAAAGAGATTTTTTTTTTCAAGCATTGACATTTGAGATGCCTTAGCCTCAGCCTCCGCCTTTGCACCTGGATCAACAATAAAGATATAAACCTATTTATATTTATGGCATAATATTGTTGACCCGAGTAATTATTCTGATGAACTTGAATAAACTACTCAATTACATGTTTGAATTTTTTGCACATACTGTGTATTACCATTATCGTCAAGAGCTTGTCGCTCCTCTTTTTGCTAGTTGCTACCTAAAGTTCGAAATCCAAGTTGGTTCCTTTATGGGATATCCGTAATATGGCCATCACCACAATATATATATATATCAATTGAAATAGGCAAATACAGCAGCACTATTGGCTACAGATTTCATTTCTTTCAAGTTGAACGACAAGCATCTTTCTTTTAAGCCTTTGACGCTTTGCTAGACAAATAAGCAAGGTAAAAGGGCTAAGAACCAACATTTTCTACTTAGGGCCAAACTCTACTATCAATAAATAATTCACACACATAATACATACATGATACATTTGTACATATAAACGTGTTTGCATGTGTTCGTTTTGAAAACTAAAAGCTCTTAAATCCGGCTAGTTTGGTAGCAGATTTCAGATTTCAAGTATTGTTGTTCAAAATAATGTGAAAAATTGTAGTTTGAAATGTGCTGTGAAAATACATTAAAATACTTATAATGCAAAAAATGTGTTTAGTACTGTATTTCTAGTAACATTTTTTTTAAAAAGTGAAAAAATATATTTGTGTGATTGGTATGTGTAGATGTTTTTTAGAAAAAATGTAACTTTTTTGACATGAATAGTAAACTTTAATTATTTATTTATTCTCTTTCTTTGCTCTTCGTCTCATCTCTCTCCTCCGCAAGTCCAAGCTTGAACAATTCACTGAATCAATGCAAACCCAACTGAATCAAAGCCAAATTGCTATTTTTTTTTAGTTTAGGCAAAAATTGTATTAATGAATCAAAGAATAAAGAAGCAAAAGAAAAGAAAGAAGGAAGCCCATTCTCCAGACAAGGAAGAAGCAAAAGAAAAAAAAAATTACAAGGAGAAAACTGGTCATCTAAACCTAGGAAAATTAAAAGAAAATAAAAGAAGACCCAAAAACAAAAACCCATCAACTAGGATATTTCAAAAAAAAAAAAAGAAAAAGAAAAAGAAAAAAGAAAAAAGAATAAAGAAAGAAGAAGAAGACTGAAACATGAACCCATCAACTAGGATATTTAAAAATAAAAAATAATAAAAATAATAAAAAGAAGAAGGAAGAAGAAAGAAGAAGAAGATAGTGTTCAAGAGAGAGAGAGAAAAAAAAAAGTAAAAAAATAAAGAGAAGAAAAAGAGAGAGTGGCAGCGTGCAAGAGAAAGAGGAAAGGAAAAAGAAAAAAAGAAAGAAAGAAAGAAGAAGAAGAGGAAGAAAAACAAATTCCCTACCAGATGGAGTGCTCTCCGGCTTACGCACGTAGAGTAGTCTAGTCTTGCAGCTTTGCTTGCAATAAGTGTGGTGCTTCCTTTGAGTGAGGCCATGGTGTGTACCCTTCTTCCACCTCATCCTCTATAGGGCTGACCCCCACGGGAAGAGGAGCTGATGGCGAAGGAACTAGAAGAACTATGGAAAAAACTGACATTTACTGAGGAGGAAGATATAGGAATAGTACTAGATAGCAATAGCATTAGAGCAGCGAAAGAAGTAGGAAAGTGTTGTGTTGTGATGAAGATCTTGACCCAAAGATGCATAAGTTTGGATGCATTGAGGAAAAACATGAGAATGTTGTGGAAGCCAAATAAAGGGGTCCAAATTTTTGAGATTGATGAGAGTCTCTTCTTGGTGGAGTTCAGGGATGGGAAAGATAAAAAAAGAGTGATTGAAATGTGTCCTTAGAGCTATGAGAAACAGTTAGTTCTTATTCAAGACTTTGAAGGTGAACTTACCCTAAAGGAGATTGATATAAGGTGGGCTTCGTTTTGGATCCAGATCTATAATCTCCCTTTGAAGTGCATGACGAAGGAAACCGAGTGGGCTGTTGGCTCAAGCTTAGGATAGGTTATGGACGTTGATGTACTAGAGTCTAGAGTTTAATGGTGCAAGTGTCTCCAAGTACAAGTGCGCATTGATGCTACAAAGCACTTGGTGCGAGGTAAGAAAATCACCATTAAGGGAGGCGAGAGCAGGTGGGTGAGCTTTAAATTTGAAAGACTTCCCAATTTCTGTTGTAGGTGTGGCCTTCTTAATCATGCTCTAAAAGATTGCAATAAGGGGCTTGAACCCAGCAAAGAAGAAGGGGCGAATGTCCTTCAATACGAGGCTTGGATGAAGGGTGACCCGATATGATAGGGTGGATATGAGATGTTCAAATTGAGGGTTAGAACCGATGCCGAGGGTAGCTCTGAAAAAATAGAGGACAAGACGGTAAGGACGCTGGTAGTGTCGCATGTATCGAGGAAGGATACGGCGGTTGGTAGGGATCACGGGTTTGAAAAGACAACTCTAAAGGATAGCAACTCGATGCAAGGTGGGGATGGCACAGCCCCTCATACACCCCTATCAGAAGATTTGTGTGAGAAAGGAAATCTCAAAGAGTGGGTGGGAAAGATAGAGGGAACAGAAGCTTCTTTGGGTAGTCAGGACAAAGTACAGATTATTGACCAAGCTGAACCATTAGTTGGTATGCAGTGGGAGACAGCTCACCTTCAGGAAGTGGACAAAGTGCATGTGGGTGCTTTAATGCCAATTAAAAAGCTTGAAGCAAAGGTAGGGGGCCCAACTTATGTGGGCTTAGACTTGGGCCCTCTTGGTATGTGCTACGTTGAAGAGAAAGGGTGGATAGTTGAAACTCTAGGCCCATCGAGTAAACATTGGAAAAGGCTAGCAAGGGAAGTAAAGTCAAAGTCAGATAATGAAGGATAAAGCCCAACTAAAGTAAAGAAAGAGGGTCCAATTCCACTACAGGAGTAAGATCCTAACATCAAACATCTCCACAATATTTCTAATTCAATAAAGGTCTCTGAGAACAATGATGGCATGGCTCAGGCTAAGTGGAAACGTCTTCCCTGCATGCTGGTAGGCACCTCCTCTACTAGTGTTGACCTTGCTGGTTCTAAACGTCCCATGGATATGGCCTCGGATCTTAATGAGTTAACAAGCAAAAAAATTTTGGTTTCTCATCTGGATAAAGAAAATCATTTTGTATTAGCGACGGCTGGCTCCCAACCCCGCCAGAAGCAATAAGTTGCATAATTTGGAACTGCAGGGGGCTTGGGAACCAACTAGCAGTTCAAGAGCTTGTGGAAGTGGTGCAGGCAAAAGCTCCATCTATCGTGTTCTTAGCCGAAACATTGGCAAACGAGGCAAGGCTAGATTACATTAAGGATCGGATACGGTTTCATAAAAAATTCTCTGTGTAAAGAGTGAATAAAGGGGGAGGATTAGTTTTGTTTTGGAAGACTGAAACTGAGGTCGATGTTGAGTCATCATCTTTGAACCACATTGACATTACAATCAACAAGAGTTCGGGAGAGGCTTGGCGATTCACTGGTTTCTATGGTGAACCAAAAACACATATGAGACATGAGTCATGGGATCTTCTTAGGTATTTACATAGGCGCAGAGCTCTCTGCTGTGGCTTTGCACCGGCAACTTTAATGAGTTAACAAAACAATCTATAAAGGTGGGAGGTAGGTATAGCCCTACTCCCAAATGTAGATTTTTAGGGAGGTGTTGGATGAATGTGGGCTGATGGATTTGGGATACAAAGGCTCCCCTTTCACATGAAGCAAACATTATTGGAGTGGAGCATCAATATGGGAAAGGTTGGACAGGGCAGTGGCTTCGCATAAGTGGTTCATCAGATTTCCAGGTTCTTGGGTCCACCACGCGGACAACTCAACATCTGACCATAAGTTCTTGTGGATAGAACTATCAAACCTGGAATTTCAGTCAAAAAAGAAGACTTTCAAGTTTGAAGAAATGTGGTTAGTGGATAAAGGTTGTGGTGAAACAGTAGAAGGGGTATGGCAAGCCAGGAATGATGAAGCCGAGAATTTGAAAGTGATTAGGAAAATTGAGATTTGTGGTAAAGAGCTGACTAGTTGGAGTCGTAATAATTTCATTAATGTTCAAAATGAGCTGGTTAAAAAAAGGAAAGAACTAGCTCGGGCAGAACGACAAGCTGTGAGGACTGGGAATTCTTTTCGGGTTGTGCACTTAAAGAAGGAGATGAACAAATTAATGGGGAAACAAGAAAGGATGTGGAGACAGAGGTTGAGATTTACTTACATCAAAGAAGGTGATCGGAACACCCGCTTCTTCCATAGCCGTGCCATACAGAGAAAGCAAAGAAATTTTATCACAAACATCTGTAACCAAGTTGATGAGATGTGCACAGATCAGGAACAGATTGCAGCAACTTTTGTGGAATTTTATAAACAATTATTCACTTCCTCAATCCCAGAAGTGAACTCGGCAAACCTGGACCTTATATCGCAGATTGTGATTGGAGAGATGAATGAGATATTGGTTGGCGAGTTTCACGAATGGGAGGTTGAAGCAGCCTTAAACCAAATGGCCCTTCTCAAAGCACCAGGACCTGATGGAATGCCACCCCTGTTTTATCAAAATTTTTGGCATTTGGTTAGAGGTGATGTTATCCAAACTGTATTGCATTTTTTGAATTCAGGTTCATTGCCTAATCCTTTAGATCATACATTCATTACATTCATTCCAAAAACAAAAAATCCTAAGCGGGTTTTCGAGTTTAGACCCATTAGTTTGTGCAATGTGCTATATAAAATATTCTTGAAAGTATTAGCAAATAGATTGAAAATAGTGCTTCCTCATATCATTTCTGAACACCAAAGTGCTTTCATTAAAGGTCGTTTGATCACGGATAATATCCTAGTGGCTTATGAGACCTTGCATTATATGAAGAACCATAATTCAGGGAGATCGGGCTTTATGGCCCTCAAGTTAGATATGAGTAAAGTCTATGATAGGATTGAATGGTCTTTCTTGAAAAATGTTATGTTGCAGATGGGTTTTGATGAGTGGTGGGTGGCCTTTGTTATGGAATGTATCACTACGGTGATATACTCCATCTTGATCAATGGTGAACCCATGGGAAACATAAAACCGAGTAGGGGTATTCGCCAAGGTGACCCACTTTCACCTTATCTCTTTTTGGTGTGTTCCGAGGGTCTCCACAGAATGATTCAAAGAGCGGCATGCAATGGTGATATCAAAGGTGTATCAATTTGTTATAATGGACTAAAGCTGACTCATCTGCTTTTTTCAAATGATAGCCTTTTGTTTTGCAGGGCTACTATCCAAGAATGTCGAAAGGTGATGGAGATTCTTGCTGCAAATGAGAGGGTTTCGGGGCAAAGATTGAATAGAGATAAGACAACCCTTTTCTTTAGCAAATCCATGCCCTTAGATTAACAGATTCAGATTATGGAGGAACTTGGGGTATCGGAGTTGAAACAATATGAAGAATATTTGGGTTTACCAGCCGTGGTGGGAAGAAATAAAAAAGCTAGCTTTGGGAAAATAAAACAAAGGGTTTGGAAGAGATTGCAGGGTTGGGAAGGGAAGCTATTGTCACAAGCGGCCGAGAAGTTCTAATTAAATTGGTGATTCAAGCTATCCCCATGTACACAGAGTTGCTTCAAACTCCATGTCAATTTGTGCCATGAGATTGAGGTAATGGTTAGAAAGTTTTGGTAGAGTCAAAGAGAAGAGAGGTGAAAAATCCACTGAGTGAGATGGGATTAACAGTGGGTCGAAGGAGTTGGATTCACGAGTGTCAATAACGATAGAGTTCACAAATGAAGGGTACAAAGGAAGCACCATAGAAATACAAGGTATTAGCAAGCAATTTATGCCTGGTACAAAGGTTTCAGTGGTGGGCGAGACTAGGAAATTTAGGTTTGCTAGGGGCTATGCTACTTCTAAAGAATAGCACTTGGACATTCCAAACCGATACACTATTATCCGGTACGACGTAACAGAAACAACATATGGATATCATAAATGAAAGTAAAACTATATGTATATATCATCCAGACAATGGGCATGTCTAAATTTTATTCACTTTTAATATAAAAATGGGAAAATACCATTTTGATCCTTATATTTTGTGCTCACAGTTAATTTGATCTTTACATTTTAGCAGCAGTCAATTTAATCTCTATTATTTTCAACTTGAAATCAATTTGGTCCTGGCTGTGAACTTACTAATGGAAAATACTGACATGACTAATAGATTGCTCAGATGACACAATTCACGTCAATGTGGCTTTTAATTGATATTTTTAAAAGCCCCGTTATGATCTAAGAGAAAAAAATTAGATGCAGAAAATAAAATCCATATTAGAGAAAAAAACAAAACAAAAAAAAAAATGAAAAGGAGGATTTTAAAAAAATTTCTCAATTTTTCTTGCACTTTCTTAGTAGCCAAACATAGTAACCAAAAAATTATTTGAGGAGTTTAATCGAGAAAAATCCAAACCAATAATCTGTTAAGGACTTTAACCAAGCCTAGACTAAATCCCTTAACCATAAATGAAAAAAATCCCAAAACCCCTCAACCCCAAAACACCTTTTACAAAAACCAAGACTCAAAACTGACTAGAGAACCACAGAATCTAAACTAATACCCCAGCCATCATTGTCGAACCAAATCTTTTTTTCTCAAATCTTCAAATTTTTATATTTCACAAACTCAAAACACAAGAAAGAAAGATCTAGAATACAGTTACACAAATAAATAGTATGCCAGAAAAAAAGAAAAAAAAAGAAAAAAGATCAGCATTGAGTTGCTCCTCAAGTTGTCTGAGATCAAGCTACTAAGGTTGTGCTTGAAAATGACGTTAGTTTCTTTAGGATCATCATCATCAGACTGATCTCAGGGGCTCGAGCTTTTATTAAAAATCTATCTAGTCACCTCCTACGTTTCCTTCATTATGTCAAACGTTGATGACACAAATTCTAAAGTTAATTATACTTTGCCAAGCCAATCTCTAAATAGTTCTAGGAATAAACCAAAAAAAAATTCACTCCTAATTCTCCAATGTTTCATTTTGTTAAAATCATTTTATTTTTCCTTTTAAAAATCATTCCATTTTTTTAATGCTCTAACGTGGATTTTTAATATGTGGATGTGATTTTAAAAATAACAATTAAAATATTTTATTATTATTTTAGTAGCCATGTAGGCATAAAGTGTGCTAGCTATGCAATCTGTTTACCACGTAAGTATTTTTCGTTAGTGAGTTAATAGCAAGGACCAAATTGACTTCAGGTTGGATATAAAAGGGATCAAATAGGCTGCCACCAAAATTGACTTCAGGTTGAATATAATAGGAATCAAATAAACTGCTACCAAAATGTAGGGACTGAATTGATTGTAACCCCAAAATGTAATGACCAAAATATGGTGTTTTCACCTATTAAAATTTGAAGTCCTTAAAATTTTAACTTTGTATGAAATTTTTTTATTGAGCTTTATTATAACCTTTTTTTTTTTTTTTAATGAAAGAATGATTTCAATTTTTTTTTTTATTGATGTGGCCAAAAAATTTTGATGAGCTTTATAACATTTTACAAAGTTTTTTTATTGAGCTTTACTTTTTTTTTTTTTTTTAGTGGGAACCTTAATATTAGAACTTAGAAAATCTAACACATTTTTCCTTTTTAAAGAAAAGAACTCATAAAATTTTAGGGAGGGCCAAAGCTAAGAATATACATTTTCGAGGAAATTACACTTTACCTCCCTAATACTTCCTTTTACACTTACTCCGCTAAACTATGAAAATACACACTTAACCCCCCTAAATTATAACATTTTTTACACTTATCCTCCTAAACAATGAGAATGTGAATTTTACCTCCTTAAACTATACCACATATTACACTTATCCCCCCTAATCTATGAGCATACACACTTACTTCTCTAAACAATTATCCATGGAATGTTGTAGAAAGTGTTACATAGGTAATAATTTAGGAGGGTAAGTGTGCATTCTCATAGTTTAAGGAGAAAATGTTACATGGGTAATAATTTAGGAGAGGCTAAGCATGCATTTCTATAATTTATGGGAAGTAAGTGTAAAATGGGATATAGTTTAGGAGGTAAAGTGTAATTTCTCTTAAACTTTTCTAAGGGAAAGATGTATTTTACAAAATTTTAGACGAAGTCATGCTCCCTTTATCCATAAAGTGGCTTCGTACTTGGTTGGTAGCTGAGAGTTGGGAAAGTTAATAAAAAATTATTTGTTAACCTATGCTAAAATATGTTATTATTAGCCCATTGGGCTTGGGCCCGTTGTACTATTTTATTTGTCATACACTCATATTACTTATACAACATCATAGTATTTATACTATTGATATCAGGATTCTCTATTTGGATTTTATCATTTTGCCTACTAAAATATCCTCACACAAATTTTCAAATTCTCTAAAATACCCCTATCTTTTAGTTGAATAATTTTAAATTTTTAAAAATACAAACAGATTAAAAGAGTAAGATAGAGGTATTTACTATCTTTTAGTTGAATTATTTGTCATACACTTATATTACTTGTTGGAAATAAATGAGAGATAATACCTGAATTTTCCTTGGAAATTACTCAACTTGATATTACCAAAAAAGAGGTAGCAGAGATGAAGCGTGGATCAAGTCACTGTCCTGAGACAAATCGTACCGTCTACGGTATATCCGATGTAGTTAGACAAATAGTTTCTGCACGTTGTCCCTAGGATACAACAGCCCAGCCACTTTTGCGAGCCTACACTACTCGTAGGATATAAGCTTTCTATAGTAATTTCTTTTCCCAGAAAATTTTTATAAAAGATAAAATATTTTTATGAGTAGTAAAAAGCAATTGATGGTAAGTGTTTAGGACAATAAAAATTGTTTTTGAAAATTTTTTAGCTTTGTAATTAAAGGTAATGTGTCTTAAACTTTTATTTCTTTCCACATATATATATATATATATATATATATATATATATAAAGCTAGACCCGTTGCTTGTCCTTAGCCAAGAAATAAAAATGTTTGCCAACTTTTAAAACTTTAAATGGTCATAAAATTATTGAAATCAATGTCATAAATAACTTTCTTTTTATACATAGATTATATATAAACTGGTCAAACCTTTTGCTAAAGTGTACGTTGAGGTGAGGTAAGTTAGTAGACAAATCAAGTTTGTCTTGTAGTGTCATAACTCATAATGCCATTAAAACAAAATTTACAGCCCCATAACACGGCAATGTTTAAGCTATCAAATAATGTTTTTCTTTGAAACTTTGACTATACACCATAATTACAACAAAAAATGGAAAGCAATATATAATGCTATAACCCATCAACAGTAAATTATATAAATATATAGTTGTACAATATTTGATACTTTCTATCTATAACGTTGCTATTAAATATGTGGGTGGGTATAGCCCAGCCATACGTAGTGGGCCTAAAGCCCAAGCTGAGGACTAGTCTATGTCTGAGGAGGCTAAAATTGTCGAGGAGTATTTCGCGTGAAAAAATGATACATGTGGACGAAGAAACTCTGTTCGAAGAGAGCATCAGTGTTCCAAAGAGATGATCATCCTCGAATGAAAGGATTTTGGGATCATATAAATATCTGGGGGGTTCAAATGAATTTACTAGTGACTTCAGCAATTTGGATAAGCTTTAGATACGCCTGGAGAAAAGAGGAACGGAGAAATATCTAGAAGAAAAAGCTGCCACCACCGTGTTAAATGCACTATAGCAACTTTCTTGGCTGCATTTATGTGGAGAAGACCTCTGAACAGTACAACTTCAGCTACCGTCATTCACAAAAGCTAAGAGAAATACATGACATGACAGGGACTTAAGTAGAGAGCTGGATGGAGAACAAATGGACGATAGGGATGGTAGTGGAGAAGGATATATAAAGAAGGGTTCCTAATGAAAGAAGAGGTGGAAAAAAAGAAGTGTAATCGATATTCAATCTATTATAAGTCTCTTCGGATTTGAACCTACTTGGTCTTTACGTGTACTTTTATGCTGGATTATACTTGCATGCTATAACCAATCGTTGTTATCTCCATAGTTAATCTAGCTCTATCACCCACGCTCTACAAATTCATTGTTTTTGGGCTTAGGCCACAAATCCTGACCCTACAATTGGCGCTATCTGTGGGAAGAGCTTGAGTATAAGTGGAAGCAACAACAGTCGGTAATGGTTGAGTCAGGGCAACAACCAACAGAATCTGGGGCGTCCCAACACATAAACCATTTTCTCAATTTGGAGCAGAGACAAGATCGTGAAGGCAATGTGCATACTACACACCCTGAGCGAAGTCAACCTCATGGAGGAAGTCACGTGTCTCATGCAGAGAAGAATAGCATGCAAATAGAAATTGAGAGGTTAAGGAGGGAGTTGCACCATGCAAAAAGAAAATGTGTTTCTTCGTATTCTGATGAGGATTTGGACGACGAGCAAGATGTCACTTACGAGCAGAGGTCTCTAACACCAATTAGTGAATCATTTTCATACGAAGAGGATCACCGTCGCAAAAAGCAACTTCGGAGCCCATCACGTGGAGGGGTAGGAAATGATGCTATGAGCAAGGCTTTGAATCAAATCTCTAGGTCACCCTTCACACACAGGATCGACAGAGCGAGACTTCCTCGGCGTTTTAACCAGCCAACCTTTACCATTTATAATGGTAAAATGGACCCTGTAGAGCATGTGAGCCACTTTAATCAAAGGATGGATGTCTATTCCAGAGATGAAGCTCTGATGTGTAAGGTCTTCCCCTCTAGTCTTGGACCGGTTGTAATGAGGTGGTTCGACAGCTTGAAAGCAGATTCCATCAATTCCTACCAAGAGCTCACTCAAGCTTTTGGTTCACGTTTTATCACATGTTGAAGAGTGGCCAGGCTCTTGTCTTCTCTGCTATCCTTAAGCATGCGTGAGGGTGAGACCTTGAAGGCATACTCAGATAGGTATTGGGAGATGTTTAATGATATGGAGGGCAACTTTGATGCAATGGCCCTAGATAAATTCAAGCCTGGCCTCCCTACTAACCATGGTTTAAGGACATCCTTGTCTGGTAAACTCGTTACTGACATGCGTCAGCTCATGGACCGTATTGAAAAATATAAAAGGGCTGAAGAAGACCAGCAACAAAGGAAAAGTAAGGACAAGGTTATCTCCCAGAAAATGAAGGATTTCAGGTCAGACCGTTATAACAACAACAAGCCACGGAGAGATTTCGCAGGGTAGTCAGGATCAACAAATGCTCAAGCAGTCAATACAGTGTTCAAGGAGTCAGTCCACTAAGTTTTGGAAAAAATCAAGAATGAACCATTCTTTAGGTGGCCGAGTAAGATGGTAGGGAATCCTGAGAGGCACAATCACAATCTCTATTGTCAATACCACCAAGACCATGGGCATACCACTGAAGATTGCAGAAGTTTGTGGGACCATTTGGACCAACTGGTCTGCGAAGATAGGTTGAGGCATCTCTTGCATCACTCCAGTGGCCGAGGAGGTTAAATGAATTCCAAGTTCGGGAGGAGTGATTTTGAAAAACCTCTATTAGAAACTATTAACATCATTTTCACAGCACCAGGAAGAACAGGGTCCTGGCCGTCCAAGGTTATGTCAGTAGCTCTGTTACCGACAGGAGAAATTGGTCGAGATCCGAGGAGTGCTAGACCGGTTGTCCAACCAGTTTTATGCTTTTCAGATGAAGATAAAGTTGGAACCATTTAACCTCATGACGACGCTTTAGTAGTCACCCTCAGAATCGGAGGATATGATGTGAAGAGAGTAATGGTGGACCAGGGTAGTACGGTGGAGATAATGTACCCTGACCTCTATAAGGGGCTGAACCTTAAGCTTGATGACTTAACACCATACTATTCTCCCTTGGTTAGCTTCGAGGGAAGAATTGTCACCCCGAAAGGCCAAATATGGTTGCCTGTGCAGACTAGCTTAGAAGTAGTGAAAGTAGACTTCATTGTCGTAGATGTTTATTCCCCTTATACGGCAATTGTAACCAGACCTTGGCTACATACGCTAGGGGCTGTTTCCTCCACTCTACATCAAAAAGTTAAATATCTATCCGAAGGGCGGGTTTGTGAAATCCGTGGAGATCAATCCTCGGCTAGACAATGCTTGGTGGCTGCCATCCAACACAAGCCTGAAACTGAGTCCTCAGTCAGGGCTGAGGGAGACTTATAGCAGTTAAAAAGTCGGGTATCAGTCATTAAAGATTTTGATGAAGGCGTTAGATGTGAGGATTTAGTAAGAGTTTTAATTGGGGACAATCCTGCAAGGTACTTTCAAGTCGGATCTCAGATGCCTCCACCAGAAAAAGAAGAGCTAATTGATTTCCTTAAAAGAAATATTGATGTATTCCCCTGGAGTGCTTATGAAGCCCCAAGAGTAGATCCAGAGTTCATTTGCCACTATTTAAGGGTCAAGCCACTGATTGTCCCCAAGAAGCAGCCTCCTCAACGGCCATCTAAATAGCATGCAGATGCAGTTAAAGAAGAAGTAACGAAACTCAAACAGGCTAGAGCTATTAAAGAAGTTTTTTTATCCCGAGTGGTTGGCAAATACTATGGTGGTGAAGAAGAAGAACGGAAAGTGGCAAGTTTGTGTAGACTTCACGGACTTAAATAAGGCTTGTCCTAAGGATCCCTTCCCTATACCAAAAATTGATCAGCTAGTAGATGCTACTGTCGGCCATCCTCGGATGAGTTTCTTGGATGCTTTCCAAGGTTACCATCAAATACCGTTAGCCCTAGATGACCAGGAGAAGACCGTTTTTGTTACCCCTACTGGTAACTACCACTATAAAGTGATGTCATTTGGTCTGAAAAATGCAGGTTCTACTTATCAGCGAATGATGACGAGTATATTTGAATCACAATTAGGCAAAAGCATTGAGGTCTATATAGATGATATGGTGGTAAAAATCAAAGTCATTTTTGAGCATGTGAAGGACCTTGACAACACTTTTGAATTCCTAAGAAGACACAGGTTGCGCTTGAACGCTTCCAAATGCTCATTTGGTGTAGGGTGAGGCAAATTTTTGGGTTACATGATGACACACAAGGGAATTGAGGTTAACCCCGATCAGATAAAGGCTATTCAAAATCTACAGCCTCCTCAGAATCTAAAAAAGGTTCAGAAGTTAACAAGGATGACAGCTGCTTTGAACCGATTCATCTCTAGGTTTGCGCATAGGTGTAAACCTTTCTTCTCACTAATCAACAAGTGGAAATGATTTGAATGGACTAAAGAATGTGCCTCAGCTTTTCAACAACTTAAAGACTACTTGGCTCGGCCACCGATTATGTCTAGCCCTGAACCAGATGAGGTCCTGTTTGCCTATATTGCGGTGGTTCCTTATGCTATAAGTCTAGTGTTGATACGAGTGGATCAAGGTGTACAAAGACCAGTTTACTATGTGAGTAAATATCTACATGAGGCCAAGATCAGATACTTGCCACTGGAGAAAGCTATTTTAGCAGTAGTACTCGGAACATGAAAATTACCCCATTACTTCCAAGCATATACGGTCGTCGTGCTCACACAACTCCCACTTAAATCTGTACTTCGAAGTGCCGACTACACAGGGAGAATAGCCAAGTGGGGCACTATCTTGAGGGCTTTCGATATCAAGTACATACCTCGCACTTCAGTCAAGGGGCAGATCCTTGCAGATTTGGTAGCCAAGTTCATGGAACCTAGTTTAGAAGAAATAACAATAGAGAAGGACATGGATGGAAAATCGGTTGGCATGATTTCTTAACAAGGTCCTACCCGCTGGGAAGTGTATGTGGACGGCACTGCGAACCAGAAAGGTTCTGGAGTAGGGCTAGTATTGTTATCTCCAGAGAGAATTATCATTGAAAAATCGTTAAGGCTAGATTTCTTAGGAACAAATAATGAGGCAGAGTACGAAACCCTATTGATGGGAATATCTATGGTGCAAAAAAGGGAGAAAAGACAGTGGAGTTGTTCTCAGACTCAAGGTTAGTTATGGGTCAAGTACAAGGGGAATTTGAAGCGAAGGATGAAAGGATACAGGGATACTTGAGCCGAGTTAAACGCCTGCAATCGGAATTCAATTTTTTCAGCTTGCTACATATTCTCAGAAGTGGGAATGCACATGCTGATTCTTTGGCCACTCTCGCTACCTCTTCGGTGCAAAATTTGCCGAGAGTTATCCTCGTCGAAGATTTGCATGGGCCTACCGAGGCAGGAAGAGATGCAGTCCAAGTTCATAAAATCAGAACCGGGCTTTGCTGGATGGACCCTATAATCAAGTTCTTGAAAGAAGACACTCTGCCTAAAGAAAAGGGGGAAGCTGACAAAATTCGAAGGAAGGCTACCAGATTCTGGCTGTCCAAAGACCAGAAATTATACAAACGATCCTATTCAGGACATACCTGTTATGTATTTATCTTGAAGCAGCTGAGTTGCTATTAGAGGAGTTGCATGAAAGAATTTGCGAGAGTCACACCGGAGGTAGGTCTTTAGCTCATCGAGCCATTACTCAAGGTTATTGGTGACCGAATATGCAAAAAGAGGCCCATGAGTATGTTAAGAAGTGCGATCAGTGTCAACGATTTGCGCCGAACATACACCAACCAGGTGGAGTCCTCAACCCACTATCTAGTTCATGGCTGTTTACTTAATGGGGCTTAGATATAGTGGGTTCATTCCCAAAGGCTGCAGGAAACAGGAAATACCTTCTGATCGGCACAGACTATTTCACCAAATGGGTTGATGCTAAACCTCTGGCTAACATCCGAGACGTAGATGTGCAGAGATTTGTATGGAAGAATATTGTTACTCGTTTTGGAGTTCCTCATATTCTCATCTCGGACAACGGCCTGCAGTTCGACAGTAAAGCATTTTGAATTATTGTAGTGAACTGGGAATCACGAACAGATACTCCACCCCTGCCTATCCCCAGGGAAACGGGCAAGTAGAAGCAATTAACAAAGTCATAGTTAACGGATTGAAGAAGAGATTAGACAATAAGAAGGGCAAGTGGGTGGAAGAGTTGCCACACGTACTTTGGGCTTACAAAACTACGCCTTGCAGATCTACTGGAGAAACCCCTTTCTCAATGACTTATGGGGCTGAAGCTGTCATCCCTCTAGAAACTGGGTTCCCAACTCTGAAAACCAGTTCGTTCAGTCCGACCAGTAATGATGAACTTCTAGAAAGGAGTTTGGATTTGATTAAGGAAAGGAGAGAAAATGCAATGGTCCGATTGGCACATTACCAACAAAAGCTCCGACAAGGCTATGATGCCAATGTAAAGCTAAGGCCTCTAGAACCTAGTGATTTGGTACTCAAGAAAGTTGTGGGCATTGTGAAAAACCCAGCCTGGGGGAAGCTAAGACCTAATTGGGAAGGGCCATATCGTATCACTTCAGGGGCTGGCATTGGGGCATATTTCCTGGAGGACTTAGATAGTCATGTAATACTGCGCCTTTGGAATGTAAATAATCTTAAAAGGTACTATTATTAATCGAATCTTCTCTTTAATCACTATGACAACTTGTACTCCTTATCGATGCTTTAAGTGTTTAAATTTAAATCCAATCATGCCTGTAGTCCTCAGACCAGATGATTTGGGTTAGTTAACACTCCTTATCGGTTCTTTAAGTGTCTAAACTTAAATCCAATCATGTCTGTAGTCATCGGACCAGATGATTTGAGTTAGTTAACACTCCTTATCGGTGCTTTAAATGTTTAAATTTAAATCCAATCATGCCTGTAGTTCTCGAACTAGATGATTTGTGTTAGTTAACACTCCTTATCGGTGCTTTAAGTGTTTAAACTTAAATCCAATCATGCCTGTAGTCCTCAAACCAGATGATTTGGGTTAGTTAACACTCCTTATTGGTCCTTTAAGTGTCTAAACTTAAATCCAATCATGCCTGTAGTTCTCGGACCAGATGATTTGAGTTAGTTAACACTCCTTATCGGTGCTTTAAGTGTTTAAACTTAAATCCAATCATACTTGTAGTCCTCAGACCAGATGATTTAGGTTAGTTAACACTCCTTATCAGTTCTTTAAGTGTTTAAACTTAAATCCAATCATGCCTGTAGTCCTCGGACCAGATGATTTGGGTTAGTTAACACTCCTTATCGGTTCTTTAGGTGTCTAAACTTAAATCCAATCATGCCTGTAGTCCTCGGACCAGATGATTTGGGTTAGTTAACACTCCTTATCGGTGCTTTAAGTGTTTATACTTAAATCCAATCATGCCTGTAGTCCTCGGACCAGATGATTTAGGTTAATTAACACTCCTTATCAGTTCTTTAAGTGTTCAAACTTAAATCCAATCATGCCTGTAGTTCTCGGACCAGATGATTTGGGTTAGTTAACACTCCTTATTGGTTTTCTAAGTGTTTGAACTTAAATCCAAGCATACTTACAGTCTTCGGCCCAGATGATTTCGATTAGTTAACACTCCTTCACGTGCTTGTAATCCTTGGATCAGATAGTATAGATTAGTCAACACCATTGTGTTGTTATTATTATTAAGTTTTAACTTTAGAATGAGCCTTGTCTAACATCCTTGAATATATTTAAATTAACTTTAACTTATGTTGGCCTTCTTTGTGCATGTTCGAAGAGACCTTTTAAGCTTTTATAATACTTGTCGTATTCAGTATTTAGTAGTAATTCTTATACAAACTGTTCTTTTCAAGGCCAACCTTAGTTATGTGCATTGTCAACAAGATCTGGTGATTATCTTTACCTACATTACCATAGTTACAAAGTGCAATTAATTGTAGCAAAAGTAAGTCATATGGTATGCAACGAATACACCAAAAGTAAAAGAGAAGCTGTTTCATTGATAAAAAAAATATTTTACAATCCCTTATATAGAAGGAAAGCAAGAAGAAGAAGAAAAAAAAAAAGCAACAAAAATCTAGGTATCTAAGTATCTGCTTGAGAGACCATAGGATCAGCAGCCTAGCCTGTCCGAGTAACAGCAGCTTCTAGGGCCTGGTCCTTGGGCTCTAAGGACGTTTTCTCTTTTTTCCAAGCCCTCACCCTTATCCTGGGGTGGTTCAGCTGGGGTGCTCTGACCACCTGGCTTACCAGAATCCTTTGAAGGCTCAAGGGTGTTTAGAGGAGCTTGGCTGACCAAGGACTGCTCCGAAGCCTCTGGGAGTTATGTTGGAGGGGGATCAGACTCTGAAAGCTCTCGGATGTCTGGGTCGTAATAAATGCTCTTAGGCAGCTTCAGTTCCGAATTAGCAGACACCCCAATAGCATCCAGCGCCTTGCCCCAAGTTATGTCACAGTAGTCTCGGCTGACCGTGGCAAACTGCTCAGTAAGACCTTTTTCAGTCACCTCTACTCCCAGTTTGTATGCTGCTTTCTTTTCGGCCTCGGTCGTCTCCTTGGCCAGCTGAGCATTCCTCTGAGCTAGCTTAGCAGCCTCTTTAGCCTTTTAGAGGTCAGTGCGAAGATCTTTCACGAATGCTTTCTCGACTGCCAAATTAGTCTGAGCCTCATTCAGCAACTTGCGTTGGGCTGCGGCCTGACTTTCAACATTTTATAGGCCAGCATTGAGGCTGTTCCTCTTGTTGGTTACCTCTTTGAGCTGCTCAAAGATTTGAGAAAAACTCCTTTTTCAAGCTGCCCAGAGTTTTCTCTGCCTCAGACCGAAAGTGGGCCTCGGCTTGGGCTTCGACATAAGCCTTTCTGTTCCACTCTTCGGCTAGAAGACTTGCTAGGTAATTTGCATAGTGAAGTAAAAATGTGAGCATAAAACAAGCAAAAAATTAACATGCCAACCGAAGAGCTGGATAAGCTCACTTACCATGGCCGTCCCTCTTCAGGGACATGAAGAGTTCATACTGGCTAAAGCGCCTGTATAACTCCATGTCTCGGGGGAGGAGCAATGGTTGCTCCAAGGCTTCAGCTACCAGCCCTGCTCTTCCCCCATCGTAGTTTCTGATGGAGGTTTCCCAAGAAATAGGAGCGCCATCCAGCTCCAACTTGGGAGACCATGTATGTTGCCCTCGGCGCACGTCAGCAATAGGAGGCTCCTCTCGGCTCTCTGTGGATGAGGCCCTCTTGCTCCTGTGGTCCCTCACCACCTTCTGTTGCTTTGTTGTTTTTGGTGGCACCACCACCTCCCTCTCCTCAGGTTCGAGAGGTCTCTTTTTCTTCAGGTCCGGTACTGGCTTTAAGCCGAGATCAGGAACTTGAGGTGGTGGTGAAGGCAAATTCACCACGGGTTGGGAAGTCCCAGTGCCCTTTGGCTCGGCCTTCTTGCCCCTATTTCTTATCAGGGCCTTCAAGTCTGACATATCTTCTTCCAAAGAGTCTTCCGGAAGAGCAATTATCAAGATAGGAGGATGGACGCTGGACTGCCTATCAATATCCTCCTCGGAATCGGAGGATGGTATCAGCTGAACTCCTCCTGAAACTTCTCCTTCAAACTTAAATTTATCTATCTGCTCCTCTAGGAAGGAGGTCAAAGAGCCAACCCTTTCGCCTACAACCACCGGCTCAAGGGGGATTTACTGAACCGGCTGGACGAGCAGTGGTACGCCCTGAGGGTTTAGGTGTGGCACTGGAGGGAGATCAAATGGGGCCAAAAAGTCCTTCCGACCGACGTCGATTCGGTGGAGACGATGGTCTCCTTGCCTTATCGCATTCCTAACCGGCTGTAAGTCGGATGGTTTGGTGTTGTAACCGAGGATAAAAGGGACCGATTGGAGTTGCCCGTCTTCACTTATAAAAATCTCTGATCGTAACAAATAGTTAAGCGCGGCAATGTTGGTAAGGCTCAGTCGAGGAATAACATTTCTTTTATCTATCAACACCATAGGAAAACTTGATCAGAAAGTTGGCAACAATAAAATCGAGAAGACGAAATTGCAATGAAAGTCAATCCTACATCTAATGTTAGCAAGCCTAAATCTAAGGTGCCCCCACCTAGTTCTCCTGGCGTGGTTGGGTAGTGAAAACCGTCGTGCCACGCACCCGAGACGATCAGATAATCGTTTTTCATTCCCTTGTTAGACTTGGGAAGGCAGGAGGTGAGTCTAACAGCATCGGATCGGGATTTTAAATAATATCCCACTCTTTTTTTACTGTGGCACTCGTACATATGCACCACGTCTAGCTAGGTGAGGCCCAAGCCCAGATGGCGGTTCAGATCATCAACAGCACCTAATATCCTAAAAACATTGGGCGCACACTGCTCGGGGCTAAGTCTATGGTTTTGAAGGTAGTTAGTGGTGATAGGGCCCATAGGAATCATCATTCCTCCTTCCAGGAAGGCGATGAGGGGGATTATCACTTCACCCTCTTTCCGGTCTATTAGAATTTTTTCTGAGGGGCTATATCTCAAACCCACGTCTTCAGGAATGCGGTAGGTGGCTCTAAACTTCTCCATTTGAGCAGGACTGTCTACCAGATGCTGATATTTACCCATACTAAGCAAACGAAATAGGAGGAACTCTAAACGTGGTGATTAGGGGGCGACTATTCGAAGGACAAAAAGAGTGTTCGAAGAGAGGAATAGAGACAAATATATGAAAACTTACGCGAACTGGGTCGGAAAATGATATCTGGGCTTGTGGAGATGCTTGAAAATTTTGAATGTGATGATAGTAGAGTTTGGTCAATTTGCGTGTCTCTGTTCGCTGGAAAGTCTAAAAATGTGTCAAGTAAGGGAAGAAGAACCTCCTCTAGGGCTTTATATGGAGACAAACGAGGGAGAAAGAGTTATCCCGCCCAAATTCCGAGGAAGGATTGCGTCCGTTAGATCAATAGTCCACCGTTGGATGTCAAAGAAAAAACGCCGCCTAGAGTAATTAATGGCACTTTGGGAACCTTGAAACGGCAGCAGCAATTATGAAGCACGTAAATCCATGCCACTACACGTGCAAATTAAGATATTTGTACATTTCTGATTTTTATTTTGTAGCAAATCAAAATCTCATTTTTTCCTCTTCGAAGGTGAAGGAAAAATTAAAATTTTGAGGGGCTATTGTGGGTGGGTATAGCCCAGCCATATGTAGTGGGCCTAAAGCCCAAGCTGAGGACTAGTCTATGTTTGAGGAGGCTAAAATTGTAGAGGGGTATTTCGCGTGAAAGAAGGATACATGTGGACAAAGAAACTTTGTCCGAAAAGAGCATCAATGTTCCGAAGAGATGATCATCCTCGAATGAAATGATTTTGGAGTCATATAAATATCTGGGGGGTTCAAATGAATTTACTAGTGACTTCAGCAATTTGGATAAGCTTTAGATACGCCTGGAGATAAAAGGAACGAAGAAATATCTAGAAGGAAAAGCTGCCACCACCGTATTAAATGCACTGCAACAACTTTCCTGGCCGCATTTATATGGAGAAAACCTCTGAACAGTACAACTTCAGCTACCATCATTCACAAAAACTAAGGAAAATACATGACATGACAGGGACTCAAGTAGAGAACTGGATGGAAAACAAGTGGACGATAGGGATGGTAGTGGAGAAGGATATATAAAGAAAGGTTCCTAATGAAAGAAGAGGTGGAAAAAAAGAAGTGTAACCGATATTCAATCTATTATAAGTCTCTTCGGATTTGAACCTACTTGGTCTTTACGTGTACTTTTATGCTGGATTATACTTGCATGCTATAACCAATCATTGTTAGCTCCATAGTTAATCTAGTTCTATCACCCACGCTTTACAAATTCATTATTTTTGGGCTTGGGCCACAAATCCTGACCCTACAGAATATATTGAAAGAAACGTTTTAAAGCAAAAGTTTATAAAGGAAAGTATACTAAAAGTTGGCAATATATGATATTAAAATTCACATTAATTTTTAGAGATTTCCTAATTAAAACCATTGACAATAGCTATTCAAATTTTGAAATATATTTGAAATTTAAAAATTTTGCAATCAACGTATCTGATATTAAGGGATAATTGATTTCCTTAATTCACATAAATCAATATTAAAATAAAAATGATATTTTTTATAAAAATATCCAACATTACTTATACAACATCATAGCATCTATACTATTAATATCAGGATTCCTTGTTTGGGTTTCAACATTTTAGTTGAATAATTTTAAATTTTTAAAACACAAACAGGTTAAAAGAATAATTTACTATTTTTAAAAGACTTCCTAAATTTTAGGCTTTTAAACTTTTATCAAGATTCTAAAACTTAGGAACTATCTTTGTCTCACTTTTAAAGATTATTTCACCAAATTCGAAATAAAAAATAGTCTTATTACATGTGCAAAACACGTGTGATGAGTTGTGTCTATACAAAGGTAGCTCTCTCTTTTAAGGTTTTATACACAAACTAGTATACATACTCTCTCTCTCTCTCTCTCTCATATATTTTTTTTATCAACAATTGGGACCAAAAAAAAGGTCCCTCACCTAGTTAATAAATAGTGACTGAAATCCCAACCAAGAGAGTCATTCTAGCTATAATCCTAGTCCTAGATTACCTACCTCTTTGTTGCCTAATTACCCAGTATCCATCCATGGCAACAGACTACCAAAAAGACTAACAAATTTATTCTTGGTATTGGTTTTAGCCAATATTACACTTTCAAAAATTATTCCACTAAATTTGAAATAAAAAATAGCCTTATTACACGTGCTCGTATAATGAGTCTAGTGTCTATATAAAGGCTCTCTCTTTTAAGGTTTTACACAAAATAGTACGCACGGTTTCGGTATCTCTCTCTCTCTCTCTCCATCTCTTTTCTCTTATTTATATCAACAACTGGGACCAAAAAAAAAAAGTCCCTCACCTAGTTAATAAATAGTGACCAAAACCCCAACTAACAGAGTCATCCTAGCTATAATCCTAGTCCTAGATTACATTCCTCTTTGTTGCCTAATTACCCAGTATCCATCCATGGCAACAAACTTAGTACCAAAAAGACTTAAAAATTTATTCTTGGTATTGGTTCTAGCCAATATCACATATTTAGCCAAAGCTACCGAACCTAAAAAAGCCACGCTATCCTTGTACTTTCATGACGCCCCAGATCGGTGTGACTCCAATGTCAAGGTGATCCCAGTTACACGTATTGCTGGCAAGGCTTGGAATGTCCCCAAAACTGGCACTGTCATTGTCACCGAGGACCTTATCACCAAAAACTCGGGTCAGAACTCAGCTGAAGTTGGCCGTGCCAAAGGCATGTACGTGACGGCAGGGTCGAATGGGTTGGATTCACAAGTTTCAATATCAATAGAGTTCACAGATGAAGAGTACAAAGGAAGCACCATAGAGATACAAGGTATTAGCAACCAATTCATGCCTGATGCAGAGGTTTCAGTGGTGGGCGGCACTGGGAAATTCCGGTTTGCTAGGGGCTACGCTACTTTTGCAACACATCACTTGGACATTCCTAACCGATATGCTATTATTCGGTGCGACATCACAGTGCAACTACATTGTTGTTGAAAATGTTGATGGGTTACGGAGATCAGATATGGACGGGTTGTTCTTGGCCAATAAAAAAGGTCTGAGAAATAGGATTACCATAATAATAACTGTCCCATTGTTTAAGAAAATGTATCTCCTTTAAAAGTTAAATTGACTTTTGAGATTTTATAATATGTCGTGTTACAATCATATTTTCTCTTCGCGTTTTTTTCTAAAATAAATAAAATGTCTTTATCTGTAATTTTTTTTTTTTTTTTGTATAAGGTTATTTGTACTGGTTGCCTTGGTTTTGTATTTTTTGTTGAAGCTTTTTATTTTTCATTTCTAAGTTTTAAGCATTGACATTTGGCGTGCCCTAGCCTTAGCCTTAGCCTTAGCCTTAGCGTCAGCCTTTGACCGTGTATCTATCAACGAGAAAATTTAAATAAATAAAAAAATCACAATTTTTATTTCATAATTTTAATATGACAAATTATAAATAATTATTTATTACTTTCACATAAAATTATTATTTTTGTTCTACCATTCATGGTCACCCATGTTAGGATTGTGGCAAAATTTGAAGTACAAGAATTGTGTCCACAGGATTTTCTCAAAAAATATAAGAGAGATTTATTAATCTTGGTAGCCTATTTATATTTAGGGCATAATATTGTTAACCTGGATTATTGTGATCAACTTTTTTCTTTTTTTGAGAATGATTATTGTGATCAACTTTTGAGAAGGAAATGTATATTGACAACACACACAGGGGGAATGGGGACAAAGGCACAATATTAAATTAAATAAACAACTCGATTTCATGTTTGAATTTTGAGAATTACTATTTTTATCCCAAACACAGTTGGATATGGCCATCTATAGATGTTGACCATCTAAGTTTATCTCAGGATTTGAAATTAATGAAACCTTGCTAATGGTAATCCTACCCTATTTTGGGGGGTTTTTATTTAGAGTAATGTTAGAGATATTAAATTTTTTACAATTTTTTTTTTATAAAATGTTGATGTAGTGAGTAGTTATTAGTAAATGAAAAAGTGATATTCATGGTGAGCTTAGGTGAAAACCAATAAGAAGTTAACTACATTAACAATTTGTAAGATGTTGTAAAATTTTATAAACTGTTGATGTGGTCAACTTTTTATTGATTTTCACTTAAACCCACCATTTACATTAATTTTTCATTTACCAATAACCACTTACCACATCAATAGTTGATAAAAATTTTGTCAAAAATTTTGTATATCTAGCATTACTCTTTTATTTTTATTTTATCATATCAATATTTTCCCTAATTTTTGTTAAGATTTATGCAATAAATTATAAAATGATAAGATTATGCCACATCATGAATCCACTAACAAAAACTTAACAAAATAATATTTTTCATAAAGAGTTCAAAATTATTCACGGTAAAACCAAAAAGGAAAAATTTGCTCCTCTTTCTCCCTACCTACTCCCTAGTAATCTTCGGTGATAATACATGGAAAACTCAGACCCCCAAAACAAATCCATTGCCGGCTGCCATCTCTAATCAAACAATACCACCAAACCCCATCGACTCCAACCAAGCTAACTCCATAAATGGAATCTAAATTTACCCTAATTAATCACATGGACAACTTGATCATCAAAATTGAAACTTTCATTATGTAATATATGAATATCCAACTTACAAGACGATATTGAAAAAAAAATTTGAATAAACTTGTTGCAGTGGGCATTTCAATCAAAAACTTATTAAAATGGTCCTCCACATGTTATTCAAACGAGGGCCACTCTTGGTGAGTCACTTGGCACGCATTAATGCCACTCTGTGCCATAGCAAAGGTACAGTTGGTAGAGTCTCAAATCTCTACCGTAGATTTGAGTTGAATCTCTAATTCGCTTCTTATTGGAAATAGTGAAGGAAAAATTGAAATAAAAAAATATGCTAAAAGTTACAAATTACTGCAGCTCTGCTTTCATTTTCTTTTGGAAAGAAAATGGTAGAGGTGAAGACGCATTTGACTTGACGACCGGTGTTTGGAGTTGGTCATTGATAATGGATCCTATCGCCGAAGATCAGTAGTGGAAAGGGAAAAAAGGAAATTTTTTAATTTTACCATGAATAATTTGAACTTTTTATGGGAAACATTATAATTTTTTTATTGTCTCTGTTAGTGGATTCATGACATGGCATAATCTTAGCCTTTTATTTTAAGTGGATGGTGAGGATTTAAAAAATTCTACACAGTAGAATACCCCAGCTAATAACTCTAAAAGATCTTAATACAAAGTTAATACTTATAAGAGACCTTCAATTGCAACCAGTTATGGGATTAGAACTTTAGAACATGAAAGCATCACAACTATCATAATCTTCAAGAATGTTGAGAAAAAAATAAATAATAAAAAATTTATAGGTGCTGTTACCAAATTTACTTAGACTACTAGCATGGAGAAATTCTTTTAGAGGTGGCAAGTAAAGACTAAGAGCCTGTTTGGGAATAGCTTATCTAGTTTTTTGTTGAAAATATGCTGAAGTATATTTGTGTATTGCATCTTGAAAAAATTTGAAAAAGTGAGAAAACGCAGGAAAAAGTGATGTTTTAAAAAGTTGTTCATAAAAACTAAAAGTTTAAAGCTGATGTCAAACTCACCCTAAAGACAAAAGAACACCTTTATTAGAATAAGTTGTTTCTTGTGCTTGTTTCTTTTCTTTTAGCTTCTGATGTCCCAAGTTTGGATACATTGCTTCCATAAGAGCATTTACATCAAACAACTTAAGAATTTTAGCTTTTGACAACTCAAAACACTACTTTATCTATTTTAACAACTCACTTTACAATTCATCTAACATAAAAAGTTTTATTTTTCACATCACACCTAAAAACTATTCATTTCTCTCTCTCTCTCTCTCTCTCTCTCTCTCTCTCTCTCTCTCTCTCTCTCTCTCTCTCTCTCTCTCTCTCTCTCTCTCTCTCTCTCTCTCTCTCTCTCTCAACCCACCATTCATCATCTCCATAAACCCACAATCAACAACCACCCAATCACCACCATCGCCAAGCTTTCATAAAACCCAAACAATCACTACCCACCATCACAGCCGCCATAGCCCAACCACCCCAGCCTAATCTCAACCCTAACCACCCCATATAGGGAAAACACATGGAAAATACAGTTTTGTATCTCATACAAAAACACGTAGCTTAACATAAATGGATCTACTTCATTCATGAGAGATAACATGCAACATCTAAATTTTAGAAACAAAGAACAAGAAGACGTACCTTGATGTAATGAAATTCAAAAGAAAATGAAGATTGAACTTGGAAAGACTTTCAATCATCACTCTAATTCAACAATGTGCCCAAGATGTATGGTCTCTCAATTAGTTCTATACGTACTTGTTTAAGAGAATAATCAAGTGTCTTGAGTAAACTCTGAATCTTTCTCTTTTCAATCATACGTATATTTCTGCACTTGATAGTTACTTTATTTAATAACTCTTATTAAATAAATAACTGATTATCTAATTAGATTAACCTTTTAGGCTAGCCTAATTAGGCTTTAGTATGTGGCTTAGAGTGTGACCAAAATGGACAAATAAAACTCTAACTCTAATAGGCATTGGACTTATCTGTCAACTCTTGACAAGCCCAAAGTTACCATTAATTATATTTAATACCACTACTATATAAATATAATTACACTCTAGACCTTATTAATAAATTATATCTCAAAACTTTATTAAACATTTAACTCCTTCATAAAAATATTCGTAGTAATACAAATTCATAATATATAACTGTCACTTTGAAGATTACTACATTTTGATCCTTGAGTACCCAGTTTAATCTTTCTAGTTTTCATTTGTATTTTATGAATCTATTTTCATGGAATATAAATTTTAGTAACTCTTTACTAAAGCGGTTAGGCCTAATACTCTGAATAATCAAACTCATTAAACTTATCTAAAGGGAATGTTTTATATCTCTATAAAGAGACTATGAATTCCATTTTAAGAATATATGTTCCTTCAACATTACGTGTGGTTACTCAACATACTGTGGTTTTAATCGTATATCTAGATCTCATTCCTGGTATATTAAAGCAACCTACATTTTATAATCAGGTTCACTATTCCCTCAGGATTAAGGGTTTATGTAAATGAAAGTCATGAGATTTATTATTCATGTGACAGTCGTTAATAGAATAATAAATCTCACAGTAGTTTAGTTCATTATGTCTTATATACTTAAAACATATTAATATATCAACTAGAAGGCTTCACTTCCATGATCAAGACAAATCATCTTAATTGACATGTTATAGTCTTCGCAAATGAAATGCCCAATTTCATCACCGACTACAAACTAAAATTTTGAGTTTACAAAGAACTTATAATTTATATCTTCTGTGACTAAATCACATACATTTTAAGAACTATATGATAATGTCCAAATATTCATGCTATCATTATTTTAGATAATAATAAAATAAGTTTATTACATAGAACATAATGTCATCTATAACATACAGTAGGATTTTAGGGTACTAATCCTTACACCCTAACCTCGACCTTTACCCACCTAGCCCAACCCAATCTCAACCCCAACCACCCTGACCTCAACCCACCCCAACTGGATCTCAACCCACCCACCCGGAACACCACCCACCATAGCCAACATGAGCCATTACCACCATGAGCCACCACTTGAGAGAGAGAATGAGAGAACAGATAAAGTGAGAAGGAAGGAGAAGAGACACGAATGAGAGAATGATATAGAGTGAGAGACATGGATGAGAGAGACAGAAAAGAGAAACAAATTTAATAAAGTGGGAAGGAAAGAGAAAATAGTTTTTTATTGGTAACAACTTGTTATAGTAGGTTGCTAGTAGTCGCAACTGTAGCAAGTTGCCTAAAAAAAGGTTTGACAACATTGATAAAGAGAGTTTTTTTTTTTTGGTGATTTTGTTGCTAAAATAAGTTTTTAGCAATTTTCACACCTTCGGTGTGAATGCTCTAATAAAGTGATATTGCTCCTGTGTAGTTATCAGATGCAGCTGTTTGTTCAGACTTCAGTTATACTTAGAACATGTACTTACCGATATACTTGTTATTCGAATGTCTATCTTACAATTTTCTTCTCGTATGTGATTATATAATTTGGACAGTATTGGCTTATGTTTCTTTGTATTATTATTGAAGACCTTTATGAGTGGCCGTGTGAGTCAGTGCGTGTATGTAATTATCTACACACTTAGTTGGGAGATGTTGGGTCTAGGGAAGTCACAACTTTTCTCAGCCTTTTGGCTAAGATAAGTGCAGGTCCAATGAAGCCCTAAAGCAAGCTAAAGAGAGATTCTTCGTTGGAGGGATCATTAGATAAATCGCAATTGTTGTCGGAGCTTGGTTGGCAAATGCAAAATCTAAATTATACTTTAGGTAGCACATCACACCGCTGTGTTTGATGTTGGCTTATTTGGTAAAAGGGGGTTTAAAAGGCTCTAGAGGTTGTTTCCAATGCTTATTGTTAAATACTGTTAGAATATAATTAATCTCAATAGATTTAGGCCCATAGCTGTAGATTACTTGTACATAACACCTTGTCTACCTATATACTGTATAAGACAAGGCCCTTATACTTTTCTAGCCTGATCACATTGCGACGAGGCTTTTTTTAAAAAAACAAATTATCAAGTGTCATAATTTCCCTTTTTTTATAAAAAAATTTAGATAAGTTTATTTTGAAAACATAGAATAGTAGAAGAGTATCCTATTTTGTAAGCATTTTAAGTAGAGTTGAGATATATTTATACTGGATTGTCCTTAAATTTTTTCCCTGTTAAATAAACCGCAATTGTTGGCATATTTGGTTGGCAAATGCAAAATCTAAATTATACTTGAGCTAGCACATTACACCGCTGTGTTTGATGTTGGCTTATTTGGAAAACGGTGGTTTAAAAGGCAGAGCATTCCCATCAGTCTTTGCATAGTTGTTTATAAATGTGCAAAATAGAAAAAGTCATCACTTTTACACAATTTGAGCAAAAAAAACACCCACATCAATGGGTGTATACTTGTTTATATTTATAAGTTGCTACAGTACCCGTGTAAATATACACGGGTACTATAGCATGTTTATATCATTTTTTTATCATTTTTTTCTCTCTCATCTGTGTAACTACCTCTCAGCTCCCTCTCTCTCTCTCTCTCTCTCTCTCTCTCTCTCTCTCTCTCTCTCGGCAGCACAACTCTCCCTTTCTCTCATCTCATCCATTTTTCTTCCTCTAGCTTCCGCCGATTGCCATCGCTGCTGATGAGAACGAGGTCGAGCAAGCCAAGTCGCTGGACAAGTCCATCGCCTACAACATGAACAGAGTTCTCCAACGGGTCTGTCACCTAGAAGATCATGGGTTTTGATCCATTTTTGGTTGAGCTTGAGGCCGGCGGCCATCGCGAGGAGGTGGCGGTGCTGCGAGGCACTTTGGTTGAGGCCGGCAGCCGTCGCAAGGAGGTGGGTTTTGATCCATTTTTTCTGGTTTTTTGGTTGATTGTGGGTGTGGGTTTTGATCCATTTTTGGTTGAGCTTGAGGTCGGCGGCCATTGCGAGGAGGTGGCAGTGCTACGAGGCACTTTGGTTGAGGCCGGCGACTGGGTTTCGATCCATTTTTTCTGGTTTTTTGTTGATTGTGGGTGTGGGTCAATGGGTTTTGATCTTGATCGGCTTGGCTTGAGTGGGTTTTCCTTTTGATGATGCTGGTTGGGTGGTGATGATGGTGGCTCGGTGGTGATGATGGTGGTGATGGTGGCCGTGGGCCTGTGAGAGAGAGAGGGGCAATGAAGGAGTGAGTAATAAAAAAAAATGTAAAATAATGAATATTTTATTGAATAAATGTGTAGAATAGATAAACTGATGTGTGTGTTTTGTAAAATTGAATGTGTAAAATAGAAAAAGTAGGTTTTTCCGTATAAAATAGACAGAAAATTTACACGGACTGATGCGAATGCTCTAAAGGCTGTTTCCAACGCTTATTGTTAAATACTGTTAGAATATAATTAATTTCAATAGATTTAGGCCCATAGCTGTAGGTTACTTGTACATAACACCTTGTCTACCTATATACTGTATAAGACAAGACCCTTATACTTCACTAGCTTGATCGCATTGTGATGAGGCTTTTTTTAAAAAAAATTATTGAGTGTCATAATTTTCCTTTTTTTATAAAAAAATTTAGATAAGTTTATTTTGAAAACATGGATTAGTAGGAGAGTATCCTATTTTGTAGGTATCTTAAGTGGAGTTGAGATATATTTTTACTGGATTGTCCTTAAGTTTTTTTCCTGTTAAACATAAGGTTTAGGGATACTTCTAAACTACATAAAAGTCCAATTCAAAAAAGAAAACCCTCTTATAAATAGTATAGATTACTTATTACAATTTAACACCCAAATTTTCAGGCTTTCACTCATATAAACAAAATGTCTTTCAGTTACTAATTTGTGAAGCGAGACAAGGTTCAACTTAGAAGCCAAACATGAAATAGCTTTGAATAGCCATGAATACTGTTAGATGAATTTGAAAAATCAAACAAGAAATATTTTAGGTAAAAAACGATTCAAGCTTAAATGCGAAATTGGTACTGTACAAATCAAAATTTTCAATTGAATTTGTTATTTTCATCATAATTTGCAATATTGCAATTATTGAATTAATGGGGTGGGAATAGCTTAACTTAATAGTTGACCTCCAAGTGTCTTTAAGGTCTCCAATTTCACACCCTCTTTTGAAGGAAAAAAAAAATATTATATATACATACATACATACATACATACATATATATATATATATATATATTCTGAACTTTATTGTCTTACTACTTTTATCTCCCACGATCTCTCTCTAGCATGTTAACAATTTTACACCATTTTGGACACCAAATATTTTTGCCTTCAAAAGATAGGTTTGCTTATCCAAAGAATTGAAGATGTTTTTCATTCGACTTTTCCTTGCTTCAGCTGTCACCTTTTACTTCACAAGTTTTATTTTTGGAGCCACTGACACTGTATTGGTAGACGATGAAAGTACGTTCTCACTCTCTGTTTCTCTCACACGCAGTTGTGTATGTGATATATAGCTTGAGTTCCCTTTTTTTTTTCTTTTTTCTTTTTTTCCTTTTCTTTTCTATTCTCTATAAAATCCTTGTTAAGTTGTTTCCGTGAGTATGGAATGGAACTCAAATTTGGTTGAAATTATTCACAAGTATGATTGATTTTATTTTCTTTTTAAGCTTACTTACATATTTTGTTTTTGGTGGTGATAACGCTTCACAGTACAAGCTTTACGTGACATAGGGAGACTTTGGGGAAGGACTGGAATTCAATGTACATCCATGCAGTGCACAATTTGTATGGGCCAAAGATTTAGAAAATGCCGTTTAATTGCAGTATCCCCAATCAAGGTTTTCAGATCCAGACCGTTCATTGAACCATAAAAAGGAAAAGTTCAAGGTTTTTGAGGTCAAACCGGGGTTGAATTGTGATGACATCATAATTAATTTAATAATTATTTTAAATATATATATATATATATATATAAAAACATTAAATTAATAAAAAAATTAACTAAAATAGTCCAAAACAAATATAGATAGTATTTTTTATTACATAACTTTCATAATACAAATAAAAATTATTAAATTCTAAAAAATCAATAGCTATTGAATTTCTAAATTATTTTTAAGTCATGACAAAGTACACTTTAGTACCCAATAATTTTTATTTTATGAAACCCAATAAAATAATTAAGAGACAAATAAGTTTATTTGCTCATGGCCAAGCCCATTTGATTGCTGATCTTTTTTTTTTTTCCCAAGCCTATTTAAATAGTCAATGTTCACCACTATATGTACTAAAGCATTATACGTGGAGAGCTCTTCTTTTATTCAAAATTTAAAAGCTTTCAATATTTCCAATGCCCAGCAGCTAGTGTCAGTGTACTGTAGACACGTGGAGAGCTTAGGAAGCTTTCTATATTTCCAATGCTAGGCAACTAGTGTCAATCAGAGTAGTCATAACAAATACAAAGAAAGAGAAGGTGAGAAACTGAACCACATACATAACAAAGTTCAGCAAAAAAAAAAAAAAAGAGAGAGGGAGATGGACAGAGAAAAAGAAGAAAAAAAAAAAAAAAGAAAGAAGAAGAAGAAGTAGCAGTTGCTTCATGGCCCCACCCCTGCTTTGTCGTCGTCTTCTTCCTTTTCTCCTTTTTTTTTTTTTTTTTAATGGTTCAAATTCAAAACCGTGAGAAGTGGTCTGATCACGGTTCTCAGAACTACGAGGTCCGACCGCGGGGTCCCTACTTTTTCCCCATAAAGCGGTTCTTAAGGCTAAAAGAATCGTAAAATTGAACGGTTCAAGGTTTTTCCAGTCGGACCATACAATCTGGTCTAGGTTTCAAAACCTTGTCCCCAATACCACTGGCTGCCATATTGTCAACATGTATGCTTTCTTTCTTTCTCACACATACATAACACCAAACATTTAAACCATTGAAGTATTGTGTTACTATTAACAATGATAACTTATGGGCTGTTTGGTTTTTTGTTTCCACTGTCCATAATTCTGTTTCCATCACTCATATTACTGTTCACAATGATAACTTAGGGGATGTTTGGTTTTTGTGTTTCTATCGTCCATAACTCTGTTTCCATCACTCATAACTCAAAATATGTGTGTCCCACGGCTAAGAAGTCTATTTGGTTTTTGTTTCTAGTTTTTATTTTCATCACTCAATTCTCTATTTTTTAAGTAATGAGTTATGGAAACAAAAAACACATTTTAGGTGTTTTCTGTTTCCAAAACTCAATTTCGAATGACATTTCTGTAATTAAACCCACATACTTGGACTCACGGTCAAAGCAACACACGTGAGGCGTTGCTTTTGATGGGTTTCTTCGCTACTTTTAAGATTCACTATTCTATCGAATGGGTTTTTTAACACCATGTATTTTTGGCCACCACAGGTTTACATAGTGTACTTTGGAGAGCACTTTGGAGAAAAAAAAAATTGAACGAGATAGAAGACATCCATCATATTTACTCTCTGTAAAAAAGAATGAGGTCGAAGCTAGAGCCTTGCATATTTACAATTACAATCAAAGCATCAATGGCTTTGCTGTGGTGATCACACCTGAAGAAGCCTCCAAACTATCTAGTAATAAACAAAAACATCACATGGGTTTTTTTTCCAATCATTAATCTCTGTTTTTTATTTATATCTAATATTGAAACAATGGTTTCGAACAGAATTGAAGGAAGTAGCATCGGTATATCAAAGCAACCCAAGAAAGTATTCTTTGAACACTACAAGGTCATGGGAGTTTTAGGTTTAGAACAGAGAGAGACAAAACCAATAAAGGCTAACAGTTGTTCCAGAGAAAGACAAAGGGGAAAAAAAAAAAAAAAAAAAAAAAAGGAGGGGCAGGTTGATTTCTTAAGCTTGACCTCCCGATCCTACAGCTATTCTAAAGAAAGACGAAGGGAAAATAAAAGTCAGGGGTAAAAGGGGTTGGGGGGGGGGGGGGGTGAAGGAGAGAAAAGTCTTACTTTGGGTTAGTGTGTGAGTCCCAAAAAATAGTGGAAATAATTAAGTGATGAGAACTAAAAATATGTGCCAAACGTGTGAGGTTAAGAAATTGGAGTATTTTAAGTGATGAGTGAGGAGTGACGAAAATTGTAGGGCTATTTGTAGGGCTAGATTGCCTTTTTAGGTTTGCCTTAGTTTTTCTTTTTTTCATTGGTTCACCATTTGGTGGGGTTTGCTCAAACCTGTCTTGGATGTTTGGGGAGGAGATGTAGTCTAGTGAACTCAAAACGAGTTTGTCTTCGTCTGAAGAAGATAGGGCTCTTGAGGTTTCTTTGTTGAGAGTTCCATTTAAAGCTTTGGGAGTGCTCTGTACTCTCAAAGACAAGGACGAATCTAGAATTAGGAATAGATTTCAATTTTCTTCCTCCGTTAAGATTAGGATCCTTGACACTAATGATAGAGCTTGTTCTTATTTTCCCAACAAAGTTTGCTTCTACGAGGCTGAGTTCGCTAGTGGGCTTCGCTTCCCTATTCACCCTTCAATTAGGAATTGTTTCTTTGTCTAAAACTTGCTGTCACTCAACTCGTCCCAAATTCATGGAGGATGATCATATGTTGTATGGTGATGTGGATGTCTGCCAATGAAGGTGATATCCTTAGAGTAGAAGAGTTCTTGCATCTTTATCATTTAAAACGATCTAAGCTTCTCAGTTATTGGGAATTTAAACCTTGGGATAAAAGTTCAAGATTGGTTATTGATTCCCTTTCTCCCCTTCGTGAGTGGAAAAATAGGAAAAAAATGGGCAATTGCCTTTTTTGAGCAAAAAAAGCAGCATTTTGCTCTCTTTCCCAAACTAATTAGGGAAATGCCCCTATTTTTGTAACTCGATAATATGACAGGCGAGTTATATAAATAATTCGATTATTATATAATCGAGTTAGCTTTAGCTTTGTGCAACGCTGACTAAGCAGACGTGGCCTTTTGCAATTAAAAAAATGGTTGTTTATAAATGCATAACTCAATAAGTACAAAATCGAGTTTGCTTTACATTTTCAAACCCAACGTCTCACAACGCCTATTTACTCTTTGCCTATTCGCGCTCCCTCGCTCTATGCCATTACTCTCTCTGTACACTCTCCCTCGCTCTCTGTGATCATGTTTCCTCACTCTCCCCCACCCTCCATCAGTCTCCCTCACCCTTTTCAATTAGTCGCCATTGCCGATACTATGGTGCTTTGTCGTACCCTTTTTGAACCCTCACCGTACCCGCCGCTGTTGATTACAGGTACGTTGCTCTACCGTTGATGACTGTTTTGTCTATGTTGCATTTGTTTTGTGGGAAATGGATGATTATCAGAAAGGGATCTCGCATTACCAAAATCTTCAATTTTTTTCATTTGTTTTATGGGTATAACTCAGGTTCAGATTTTGCCTAGGGAAAAAAAGATGATAATAAGTGCAAGTTAAATTTTTTAGTATTTGAAAATGGTTTGTTTGTTTGAAAAAGTTCTATTTGATATTGCCAAAACAAATGGCTACCGCGGAAGGAGCAAAATAGCTGTATTTTTGAAGATATAAACTGATTAAAGACTCAGTTGGAATCATTATTGATTAGAACTTTGGTTGATTGGTCTTGTGCCTGGGGTGCTTACAAATAGCAACGATTGTTCTAGCTTTCCCATAATCACTTAGCTTTGTGCATATTTTTTTAGGTTATGGTGTGCTTATCGTCATGAACATGAAGGAAACTGTTCTATCAATAAAATTTATTTATTAATATATGAAAGTATAGTTTATATAAATATTTTCCATTTCTGTGATAGGTGTGGACATTGAACTTCATGTTGATATCGTTTCTTGATTTCATTTATTGTAGAATTTCTATTTGCTATAAACAGTATAAGTGTATGCACTAACATTGAAAATAGAGAATATATTGTTGCTTTCATTAGAGTTCAAGCCATGGCATGAATTTCATGATTTCCATTTTGTGAAGTTTCTTATATTAATCTATGCACTGATATTGAAAATATAGACTAAATGCACATCAAAGATTGTAACTTTTGTTTTATGATTATTAATATTCAATTGTTTATATTAATCTTCCATGTTTTTCATTTGTTTTATGATTATCAGAGGGGGATTAATCTATATTTGTCTTTCATTCTCTCTAAGAATGTGTGAGTTATAACATGTTGACTGTTACTTCAATCTATCTTTGTTTTTTTATTTTTTTTTTTTTTATGTTGACTATGAATCATAGACTTTTTATCTTGTTTTTAAATGCTAGTTCTCAAATCTTCCATCATTCATTTGAATCTTGAACCAAATGATAAAATCTCTTTGAAAATAGGAAGACAATTTGGTGAGAAGATGTCTCAATGACTTTACTTTTTTTTGGTACCCTTTTGTTTGGTACCTTTTTGTTAGTTTCTGTTAATGCTAATTGAATTGCTCTTGTATTAATTCACTAGTGTGCTCTCCCACAAATTAGGATTAATCTTTCAAGTATGCTTTCTTTATTGCTAAAACCAAACAATTTTCATGCTTTCTTTAGTGTTTTGGAATTCTGTACCAACTTGTTTTATGTTCCTTTTATGGAGAGAGAGAGAGAGAGAGAGAGAGAGAGAGGCATAGAAGGATATTTTGAATGCCAAGAGTTGTCCATGTAGAGTCCTTTTTGTAATTTGTAGTTTGTACTAGAAACTTATAGTTTGTACAAAATCTAGTGAAGTATACATAGCTTGTATAGTTCACTGGATTTTGTTGTACTTGGTTTTTATATGATGAAATTTAAGCCTCATGGTCTAATGTAGAATCCTGACCATTGCTTATAGCTAATACTGGACCTGGGTATAGTTTGGAGTCTGATAGAGTCATACTCATATAAATGTATCTAGAACCAACTCCTAAAATTAACTAACCAAGCAGGAAATTGAGTAGAATTAACTCCTAAAATGTTGGTAATAGATCTAAGAAGTAGGGAAATGGGCTGACTATGTCATGGTATGCTTATATATCTAGTGAGTAAAAATGTAGAATAATTAGTGGGAGGGATCTTAGTGGTCCATTGCTCCATATCATGAACAACTAGGTATCAATCAAGTTTCTAGCACATTAATTAGTCATTTGTTTGTTTGTTTGTTTTTTTTTTTTTTTTTTTTAATTTTTTTTTTTTTACTTCAATTACAGATAATAGAAAAAAAAAATAGTGTTTTTATGTAAAATTATGGCAAGTTCTTATTTATTTAAGCTTTAATTTGATTGCTTTTGGGTTGCATGTTAAGTGGGGGCAAGAAGTGACGTTGACAATCTTGTTGGGGTCATAATATGTCTTACTGTATACATGCTTTTATTTTGTATTAATTGTGGTTTACATTTCAAATAATTTCTAACAATCTATTTGATGTCATGTCAGATATGCAGGCATTAGATAGAGTGCAGCCTGGACCCGATCAGCTAACCCAGTTGACCCAATAGCTAGATCATCGGTCAACTCCGCTTTGGAGGCACGCCGCCGATGAGGTATGTAGTCATATTATTAATATATGTCCGTTTTATAATTACCTCATGTGCACTATCTAACACAATGCTCATTCGTGTGCAAGTGGTGCCTGGCATGATAAAGGTTCGATGCCATAAATGTGCATTGCTGCAGGGTGGGCTAGACCCACATATCATACAATACATAGATGCAGCAGGTTTCACCGGGTTATTCAAGGTTCCTGATATGGAGGTCGACCATGCCTTGATCATGGCGTTGGTTGAGCGGTGGCGTTTGGAGACGCATACACTCCACTTACCCCATGGAGAAATGGGTATCACCCTGCAAGATATAGAGGTGATGCTGGGAATTCCGATGGATGGGTTGCCTGTCACTAGGAAGACAGACAAGAAATGGAAGTTGGTGTGCTAGGAGTTCATTTAGTTTTATGTTGTGTAGGATTAAATGTGTTTCGTTTCCTATGTTGGGGCTCCTTTTGTTTCCTACAATAGCAACACTTGATTGATGCAGCCATAATGCTACACTACCTCATCTACCTCATAATGCTGGAAATTATGAAGGTCAGAATTAAAAGCCTACAAGTATATTAAAACAATTAGACCTATTTGAACTCTGGTAGAATAACCTACTACTAATTTCACGAAATTGAATCCTAGAAGACATTTTTCTAAACCTACAAATAAGTGGTAGTCTAAATAATGAAATTAAATAGGGAGCACAATAAAGGAAAAAAAAAAAAAAAAAACAAAAACAAAAACAAAAGCAATTTTGATCGAAGGAAAAGTTTCGTGTACCTAGCATATGTTCATGTTATGTTTCCCACATTGGCTCCTACGTTTGCACATCCATGAGCTCACTCTAAGTTCAAACCCCCAAGCGTTCCTAACCAAAAATGACATATTTTTTTTTTACAAAATATTCAATAAAATTGTTAACAAAAGTTGAGCACAACTACCAATCCAAAAGAAGGTTCAAGTTTTGTACTCTTTCTTGGCAATAAAATAGATAATTACATGGTTAGATTCAATATTAGAGTTGTTGTCACAGCAATGATGTACCAAAAGCTCATTCTTGCATTATGTTTCAATTCACTTAAAGTTCAGTGCTAACTTAAATCAATTACAACAAAACTGAAACTTCACCATAAAACCATAATAGAACCAACCAAAAAAGAAAAAAAAAAAACTCAAAACCTTAGTCTCTGATGGAGTCGCTTGGCTTTGAAGTATATGCATATGAACATGGGGCTGAAATTGGAACGTGGATCTCAGTCAACCTAGATCTTTTACTATTTTCTGCAGATCAATGCTAGTCATTGTTTTAATTGCTTGTTGACTTCATTTTGTTAATATTTTGAACACAATGTTGTTATTTTACAAATAGAAGCAAGAAATTCCATGTTTTCCATATTACATATCACAAACATAATCTTAAATTAGTAAATGTCTCACTATAACAAACATAATCCACTTATGCAGATTGTATGGGAGCAGTACACGCATATGTTGGGCTCCCTACCTGCATATTGCACCACCGGGCAGCATATTTGGAGGGCTGAGGTGCCATTGATCTACTTTTGGATTGGAGGGGCATCATCCTGAGCTGGTCTTCCGTCAATTTGGGATGAAGCAACCAGTTCCACTTGTCGTGGATACGTCGACTGTCCTTCACAAAATATCCCTCTAGGGTAAATGGGAGAAGAATTGGGAGACAGAACATGATGCCTATATTGAGCAATGGGCCAACCGAGGGCATGAAGTTCATGTTGCCCCTCTCTTGGATGGTGATGATACATACCTTGTTCAGTACATGCAGTGGTACAATCACAGCACAAGGCGGTACATAACACTAGAGTCTGCATACTGGGAACTCACCATGAGGCAACAATTCCTTCCCCTTTGTTGAAACCATTGTTCAATTAAATATCTTGAGGAGGTTTATCATGCACGCAAAACTCCACAATTATTATTGTCGTTACATCTCTATGGAGTTTATCTTTCATTATATTTTAAACTCAAAAAATATTGTCGACATGGAGTTTATCTTTATGGAGTTTTATCTTTCATTATATTCTACGTCTCTAAGGAGTTTATCTTTCATTATATTTTAAGTTCTTCATAAATAAGTGAATTTGTCTTGATCAAATTTGTTTGTGTGAGGAATGGTTAATTGGCAATGGGTTAGGTAGACCACACCTTTGTTCATATAATTACATTCAAATTTAAAAAAGGGTGGGTTGGGTTTTATTCTTTTATTATATTTTTAGTTTATTTGTTTTTGGTTGCCTGTAATTTCAAATGGACGATGCAACTATTTTTAGTAGTGATATTTAGACATTTCATGATAGTTTATAGTCATACTAGTTAGCCTTACCTCTAGGACTGAAAGCTATCTAGTGTGATATGATAGATATTACCTGTATAGTGCATAACTATTTTATGGTTGTTCTCAATCTAAGGACTACAATTTCTCATAAAACATTGTAAAATTGTGATTGGTTACCTTGGAGGTTTTTGTTTTGGTATTTTCATAATTTTCTGGTGTTGTAGAATCTGTCAAAAATAAATATAGTTTATCATGTTCTATGTTGTTTTCTCTTTCGTAGTGGAATTAGGATTGAATAATGATGCAAATTGGACCCTTACCCACTATATGCTCTCAATGAGATAGCAATTAATTTACTAACTTGCATTATCTAAAAGATTGTTACCATGCAAAAGTCTATTGCTCCTGTAAGTGTCTGAGAAGTGATCTGTAAACATTCTTTCCTCCAAATTTGGAAAGGCCGATACTTGGCTCAAACCCACAACACTTGGCTTGGACAGAGAGCGCGTTTTTTTTTTTTTTTTTTTTTTTTTTTTTTTTTTGTAAGTAGCGATTTGTATTTAGCATTAAGAATTTAAATAAATAAAAATAAAAAAAAAACTGTGGACTTCATTTCACTACCTGAGGGTGCTTGGAATCACCACAAAGCTATAGAAATACTGTTCAAAATTCACTACTCAAACCTATTCCTATAGCCTTCAAGAGTTCATTGAGTGAAAATTGCAGTCCATGAAATCCTCAACAACATGAAAGTCCAATTTCAAATTTTCAAATGACATCAGGTATCTCAAATAAGTAACATTTAAGTCCAATTTTAATTTTCTACTTTTTTTTCTTTTGATTTTGGAATAGATTTATCCATGTTTTGCATCATACATGTGTTCCTGCTTTTATGACGCCCTTGTTTTGCAGTTTCAAACGATGCTGAGGTCTCTACAAAGGTGCGACGAAGGTTTTGACATGCACAATGACCTTAAGCTGACACTAGAATATGTTGATGAGCTAGGCCGACTTAAATTGGCAAATGTGCTTGCAGAAGCCTCCGACATTGGTACACAGGCCCTAAGTCGCAGCAAGCAAAATGGTGGGTCTTGAAGGGGTAGACGTCGTGGTGGTGGTCGAACTAGTCGCGGCTGTACGACCGAGCCAAATCCCATCTCCAACGAAGGGGATGACTCGAGTGCAGAAGAGTCATGGCTTGGCACTGATTGGGTACTGTCTGACAACGGCGGCAGGACACCACGATGCACGCTTGATGCTAGTGCTGGGCCATCCCACACTACTGGACATGAGGGCACTTTTCCAACCTAGACTACATCCCGTGGTGCTAGCACGGACTATGAGGACCTTCCCCGTATGTCGCCCCTAGTTTTTAGTGGATCTGCCCATGATGGTGGATGCATATTTGTCCCCACACCAGGCATGCCCACCCCACCTTTAGTGCATGTGGAGCCCACCATGGCAACTTCATTTCCAATCCCCCACGAAGAGGTTGTACAAATTGAGCAAATATCGGCTGAGGACATTGAGCCGGTGGAGGGTTTGCAGAGATCGCGACGCCCTCCTGCGCATGCTTCCGATTGTGGGACCGATGATGGTATGTACTTCATCTACACTTCCCATCTTCTTAAGCTACTTATATTGTGCATTGGATTGAATATGTTAATTTAATTATGCTGTTGTGTTTGATGAAATAGGTAAGATTAGACCTGTTAGGGCATATGGGCGGAAACGAAAAGATCATTAAATGGCTTAGTGTGTGCTTATACTTCCTATCAATAGGTGACTGGATATTTCCATATCACTTTTCTTTTAAAGTTGTCTCCTTTTTTTTATAGATCATATATGGTGGAAAAAATGCTACCCGTAAAAAATATTTCAAAATTTTCATACTTTATTAGAGTGAGCAGTTATAATTGGTACAATATCACTTTCTTTTGATTCCATACTAATACAATTTTTTTGTACCCACTAAAATACAAGAGAGAGAAAGCATATTCTTTGGGATTTGGGAGAATGTATGTTTATCATAATGCATTATATCCCATCTCTCACTCTTTCTCTTACGCAATTTAAGAGAGGATGTTCGATATTTAATATGGTCAAAATTGTCTCTCTAGTACCTTGGAAATAATGCTATGTTCATCTTTATAATCATATACTCTCATACTCTCTCATGATTTGGCAAGCACGTTTGACACATTTCCAATGCGAAAACAAACTCTGATATCTAGTAATCTTCTTCTTGATGCAGGACAAAATTGAGGAATTTGTGTACATGTGCTTCTGGTGGGTTTAGGGTTAGGAGAGTTTGTAGGTTTTGATTTATAATTGTTGAGGAGAAGGTTGTGGGGTTTTGTTAGGAATTAAAAGATAGTTTGATGAGTTTCTTGATGGCTATTTGGTAGAAGCAAAGTTAGGGATTTCATAGGTAACAGGAAGGACTTAATTTGGTGTTTGTAAGAAAGAAGACAAAAGAGACAATATGCTAATGTTTAGGGGCTATATATGAAGTACCATTCATCCATCGTATTAAAAAAAATAACGTACCCATGCATAGTACCGCAATTGAAAAACAAAAGAGAGAAGAGAAAGGGAAGAAGAACAGGGGAAGAGAATAAAGAATAACAACAAGGTTAGAGTGCCCTATACTCTTCTGTTTATCACAGTTGTCAAAGTACTACAACTAAAGGGTGAAGCTCAATACTAGCAAAAGATGTCAAAGTACTACAACTAAAGGGTGAAGCTCCAATAGTTCAACCCTGACGACCTAGTACTTCGAACAATCTCTCAAGTCACCAAGAACCTAACTCAGAGGAAGTTGAGGCCTACATGGGAAACCCCTTACAGGGTCATCCTTTACACAAGAAAAGGAAGCTATTACTTGAAGGACCTCAACAGTAATATGCCACCTTGTCCTTGGAATGTGGAGCTTCTCAAAAAGTATTTCCAATAAACTCCATCCATAGGAGTGTCTCATCTAAAGAAATATTAGATAAGTAGAAACTTTATTAATGAATTTCTTTTGAACATTTCTTTTTAGTCAAGATTATTTCCCCTACAATTCCCTTATTAAGGTGAATGAAATAAAAGAACTTCCAAGCTATTCAAATACTTGATTGTTCAAAAGTAATATAAGCTCCAAGGATAGCACAAAGCTTCAGTAGCAAGTCTATGATACAGATTCTACTGATGAGCATAAGCTCAGGTAGTCAATCTACATTAAATTGTCAATACAGATTCTACTAATGAGCATAAGCTCAAGTAGTCAATCTACATTGGACCAACGATACAAATTCTACCAACGAGCATAAGCTCAGGCAATCAATCGACATCAAAATAGATTCCACTGATAAGTATTAACCCAAATTGGCAATCTATGATACAAATTCTACTACCAAGATCAACTCTAAGATACAAACCCTGCTATGAAAGAGCAAATCTTTAATAGCCAGTTTACATCAAAGCAATGATACGAACTCTGCTGTCAAATCTTCAGTAGTCAGTTTACATCATCTCAAAACTACAAACTTCACTGATGAGCATAAGTTCACGCAGCTAGTTCACAATATCTTTACAAAGCTTCAACAACATGTTTTCACCACAATTGATGGTACAAACTCAATTGGTAAGCTAAACTTTATGAACAAGCTTGAAATATGTCTTCTATTGATGAGCATAAAGCCCAATATACATCATTTCAACTATATTGATGAGTTTAAAGATGGTTAGCTTATATTATCTCTATAAAGCTCTAATAGCTTATTTGCAGCATAACAATGTTACAAACTTTATTGATCACATAACAAACCTCAAAGCTATAAAATTCCTAAGGGAATGACACCAAGGTTCAAATAGCAAGCTTTAAAGCAGACAGTAGAGCAAGAATCATGATAGCAAACAAAGCACGAAATGTAAAGGCCTCAAACAAAGAGGCAACCATTGTTTTTAAAACAAGTTAAGCCTTAGGGCAGTCATTGTTTTCAAGCAAAATAAGCCTCAAAACATGAAGGCAATCACTATTTGGAATTAAAATCCTCAAAACAGGAGGCACCCATTGTTCATGACTTTGAAATAATGAAACTAAACTTGCTCTAAAGGATGATCTGTAGGTGCAGTGACAGTCTGTCCATCAGCACCTTCATCAATAGCCTCACCTCCTTCAGCAATAGCAATCTCTGCCCCAACAACAGCAGTTTCAACTCCAACTTCGGTTTCAATATCAACAAGAATAGAAGCGACCTCTTCAGCAACTTGTCTCTCCTCCTCCTTGTCTTCATCAGCAATCATCTCTATGTCAATGGTTTCAAAATCCAAAGCTAAAAGGTCGATGGCTTCACCCTAGTGCTTTAACATCCACCTATGAAGAAGTTCAAAGCCCTTGAAGTACTAGGTGAACAGAAGGTCAGAGTAATGCTCGGACTCTTGGAACTGAGCAATCACCCCGTCTCTAGCCTCAACAATCCAAAAGAGAATAGCTTGGAGTTCATGCAAGCTTCTTCTCAACCTTTAAGGCCTTCTTGAGCTCATCTGGATTTCATAGCCTGGTCCATAGCTTCCATTAAGTCCTTCCTAAAAGGTGAGCTTTTAGCCTCAGCAGACTCAGCCTTAGATTAAGCGACGACCACTTTTTCCTTAATACTCAAATAGAAAGTCGCCAGTTGAAGCAACTCACCAAGGACCTAGAAGATAAAGATATTGTCGAATCTCACATCTTTATGGAATGAAATCCAAGGAAGTGCCAAAAGAAATAAATAACATACCTGTACCAACTTATGGATATGGTGACTAACAAGCTCGTGAGAAGGTGCAGCAGAAAGGCCCCTTAGCTCCTTGTCAATGATGACATTGTGAGCTCGGCCAACGGCGGAAGCTGGGTCCTCCCAAACACTTTTCCCAACCTTGTCTTTCTCTTTAGAACGAGTAATGGGAGGAGCGTCGGCCGATGAAGGAAGCGCAGCCACCACCTCCGAGGAAGGAGTTGGGGAAATAAAAGCCTAGAACAAGGCCAAAGGGGTAGGCCCTTCAAACTTTCCTTCACCAAAATTTTGCCTCTTTGCATCAGGAGCCAGTGAAGATAGAGGCTCACTCTTCATGCTCCTCAAATGAGCATACTTATCCTTGCTTTGCCTAGTTGCCATTTCTGTAAAAGACAGACACTCGTCATTAAAAAGAAGCTTTCTCATCATAAGAAATGTGTAATCGTTGTTATAAGGAAAATTGCTCATCATTAAAAGATAAAAAGAGCATACTCCTTTCTTCGAGAGCAATCTTCTCCAGCACCAATTCAAAAGGTTTGGGTCCAAGACAGCACTTGTATAACCGATGAGCACCTACAAGACCCTTAAAATCCTTAGATGAGAGAGTAAAAGCAAATTCCAAAGTAACTTCAATGCGTCCTTGGTATTGCTCCTTCAACTCAAGTCACTTAATAGCTGCTGTTAGGACATATATGTTTTAACTTTTTTAAGAACATATGTCACTTAATTATGTAAATTGGCTTATCCTTTGACAAAACGTACTCTGCTTGTAATTGGGTAGATCTAGGTGCTTTTAATACTTCAAGAAATCATGTTTCAAGGTCAAGTGTTGAAGTCATCAAGTCTGTCCAAGAAAAAGCAAGTTGAAGTGCAGAATTTTTAAAGCTCGACACCTCTCGACACCTACCTCGACACCTGCTATCTATCGAGAATTAAAAATTCAGAATTCCAATTTGATTTTCTAGGAATCCGTGAATGTGTTTTTGGGGCTTCTTTTCTTCTAACCCTAAACATATAAAAGGATTATTTTAAGAGCCGTTTCTAGGGACACAAGTTGCATTATCATTGAGCAATCTCTGTTTATGCAAATTGTGCTCAATAGACGAAGTTCTTGACCTAGTTCATCCTTCATCAAGAAGTTGTTGTGTCTTTGCACCATAGGGTTTTGTAACCAAGCATCTTCCTGCTATTCATCACGTGGATGAACTGAAGAACTTTGCAACCAACCATTCTTCCTCAAGTTGATGTTCTGAAGTCGCGTATTGGGATTCGCGCATTGGTTAGTCACGTACTTGGGAGCCGTGCAACAAAGGTGGAAATTGTCACTACAGATCAAGTCCAATTGGGTATTGGGGTAAGGGTTCAACTATAGGTTGGTAAGGTACTGGAATTCCTTTCTTGTAACCGCTTGATTTGATAATAGTGGAGTTTCGGGAGTGGTGACCTGAAAATCACCCGGTGGGGTTTTTGCCGTTAGGGTTTTCCCCATTCGTAAACAAATCACCGTGTTATTTATTTTCCGCTGCATTTTTAGTATTTGGTGATTTGTTTGTGCTTCCACGCAATTGCATGCTAAATTGATTAATTAACAACTTGGCTAATTAATTAATTAATTAGGGTTTATCACAAGGGGTCATTTGAGTTGTGACCTAACAAGTGGTATCAGAGCAGGCACACTCTGATTAGGATTTAATCTTTGTTGTGTTTGATCCATTGACCCCTGTTTGTCATGGATAGAGGACAATCATTAATTATACCTCCTTTATTTGATGGCACTAACTATGCATACTGGAAAGTACGCATGAGAGCTTTTCTGCAGTCTTTAGATGAAAAAGTGTGGCAAGCTGTAGAGATTGGCTGGACTAAGCCAAACGAAGAACCGGCCGATTGAGATGATGCTAAGATCAAGGCAGCCAACTTCAACAGCAGAGCGCTGAATGCCCTGTTTAGTGCAGTCACCAATGAGGAGTTCAAGAAAATATCCTCAACTGAAACTGCTAAGGAGGCTTGGACCATCCTCCAAACAACCTATGAAGGCACAAAGGCTGTCAAAGACTCAAAGCTTCAAAGGCTCACTACAAGCTTTGAAGAAATAAAGATGGAGGAGGATGAGTCATTTAATGAGTTCTATGCCAAGCTCAAGGACATAGTGAACTCAGCCTTTAATCTTGGGGAAACCATCCCTGAACCCAAGATTGTAAGGAAGGTACTCAAATCTCTACCTAAGAGATTTCATGCCAAGATTACGGCAATTGAGGAATCAAAGGATATAGACAAGATTCCTTTGACTGAGCTGGTTGGAAACTTACAGACCTATGAGATAGGGTTATCCCGGATTGGCAAGCCCAATAAAGGAAAAAGCATGGCCTTGAAGGCGAAGAGCAGTGACACAGATGAGTCTTCTGATGATGAAGATTCTAAGATGAAGTCCTACATTACTCGGCAGTTCAAAAAGTTCATGAAGAATGCAAATGGAAGGAGCTTCGACAAGGACCGCAGGCAGTTCAGTTCTTCTCAGGTCAAAGGCCAAGACAAAGGGAAGAAGGATGCTAAGGAGGGCGGTCAGTACACTGTTCCCGCAGGACCAAAGTGCTTTGGTTGTCATGGGTTCGGACACATGAAACATGAGTGTCCTACATATCTGAAGAGCATTGGGAAAAGCAAGGCCCTTGCCGTAACCCTAAGTGACACTGAGCCTGAAGACGATTCCGACAATGAGGATGACGGAATCCTAAATGCCTTCACTGCCACAGTTAATCCTACTGAAGGGATTGTTGAAGAAGTAGATGAAGAAGAAGAATTGGTGGAGTCCAAATTTGAGAAGATGGATGATCAAGATGATATCCATTCAGCCTATGAGAAGCTTTACAAGCTCTCTGAAAAGCATGAGAAATTATATAGGCTGGCCACCAAGAAGCTCAGTGATGTGGAACTTGAACGTGAAGAGTTGTCCACAAAGGTTGATGAAGCGAATCAAACCATTGGAGCACTGAGATTTGAAAACAATTTTTTGGCTGAGAAGACCAAGAAGCTTGAAGCAGAGCTATTTCAAGTCAGAGCTCAACTAGAAAGGACTTCAAGTGCAAAGCTTGATAAGATGCTGAGAAATCAGAAATCTGCTTCAGATTGAACTGGTTTGGGGTATGGTATTTCTCTCTCTAATACTGCTTCTACTAGCAATACTGTTTTTGTTCCTGCTGATAACAACATTGAAATTGAGAATACAAATGTTAAAACTGAATTAGCTAGTGAGAACTTAGACAAGGGAAAATCTATTTTAGGAGCCCCCCCTAAGCTAGACAAGAAAGATGCTAAAAACTCTAGGGCTAAGAATGCTAACTCTCAAAAGCCTAAACATAAGAAGCAGCATCTCTGTCATTATTGTGGAGCTACCGGTCACACTTGACCAAATTGCTATAAGTGGCTAGCCACTCAACAGAGCAATGGCGTGATAGCTTCTGGAAACCATAATCAGCTTCCATCCTCACTTGCTCCTCTTGGAGATCTTCTGAAAGCCCTCATGTTCCTTTCAAACTTGAACGGTTTAAATTCTTCCCCCTCACCGTCGGTTCAAGGTTTCAATCAAAGGAAAGGTTCTTCCAAGGTGTGGAAGAAAAAGGACTTTAAGTGATTTCATCACTTTTTCTTTCCCCTCTTGTTTTTCTATTTTTTGCATTGCTTGTGTGTTTTACTTTTCTGCTGAGTCAGTCTAGTTTTTGCCTTGTTTTGTTAACATGTTTTGTGTTTAATTTCAGTTTTGTTTATTTTTTTTTAAAAAAAAAAATTAAAAAATTGAAAAATACAAAAACAGTGTGTGTCTTGTGTACTTTGGTATTTGTGTACCTTGGATGGCCAATGAAACAAAGTTTTCTAAACTTTGTATCGCTTGTAGCTTAGATGAGCATCTCTATGCACAACTAAGCAAGTGAGCTTTGTGGCTCATGTTTATGATGAGTAAGATTAGGTTATCTCTTAAAACTTAACACTCATATCACTCTCTTTGACGGGTAGGACTAAAAAATCCTAAGAGAAAGACATAAATAACCATCTCACCACTGTTGCCCGCCAATCATAATATGACACCTGTATGCTTCGGCATAGCAAAAGTGCAGTGTCAAAGACATTCGTATGCTTCAGCATAGCAAAATTGCGATGTCAAATGCTTAAACATCTTGGGTATTTCTTTTCTCCTTTTTATGCCCATGTATGATATGCTAAATAAAATAAAAAGCAAAAAGATTAAAAATGCTTTAAATATGGTTGCAAGCGTGTATTCTAGGAGATGTGGGAGTTATAGGATGTACCTCGAAGGTGATAGTCCCCATCAAATAGTTATGATTGTGTGTGAGTTAAAAGTTATGTTCTCATATCTCAGATCATCATAACATCTATACACATATGCAATCTTGCGATGTTTTTCACACACAACACGCAATATTCTTTGCTACTTTTGATACATGTGAAGGTACAATGTGATTTGGCCATCACAAAGGTTTTACATGTGCTAATGTATGCTCACTAAACTGTCAAAACTTGTTTTTGAAATATAAAATTGGTTAGACTTGTTTAGTGTGTGTGTGTGTTTTGCATGATCCTTGTGCTCATTTTCTTGTTGAGAGATGTTTTTGAGAGGCTTATCACTTCAGTGGATCTTTGTTTGAGATGTGTGTTAGATTGCATTCATGTCTGTGTTTTTCCCTTCTCGAAATTGCTCTTTCTTGTGATCTCGACACCTATCTCGACACCTTCTCGATACCTGAACATCTATCGAGATTCTCATATGGTTTCTTATCGCAATCTCAACACCTTCTCGACACCTGGTGGATCGATCGAGAAAGTCTCTGTCCTCTCGACAGATCCTCGACACCTGTTGGATCGATCGAGATTCAATTGTGCTGTTCGTGCTTTCTTTCTCGACACCTGTCTCGACACCTTTCGGATCGGTCGAGATTTCTTCTGCCTTCTCGATACCTTCTCGACACCTTCGCGATCGATCGAGATTCACATGTCTGTTTTTCTCATTCATCTCGATACCTCTCGACACCTTTATCTGTCGAAGGCATTTTCCTCGATACCTATCTCGACAGCTTCATTGATACCTCTCGACACCTCTGTTGTCGAGAATTAGTAGGTGCTCTATTTAAAGCCTGATCGCGATTCAGACTTCATTTTCTCGACTTCTCTCGATCTCTCCGTGCCTGTTCATCTTCCTTTCACTCTCCTTTCACTCAAATCCTTCAACCCACTTGGATCTTGCTCCTATCTTGCTAAAATCACTTGGTAAGATCGTTTTTCCCTTCATTTTTCATGCATTTCATGTTTTGAAAACCTAGTTTTTGGGATTTTTCATAAAATTTGGGGTTTTTCAAAATTGTTGAGTTTTATTGAAATTTTGGGTTGGGTTTGTGCTTAAATGATTTCAAAACGTCATACATTGCATTACATTTGCATTCTAATGATATTTACATGCATTTAGATGTGTGCCTTGTGTTTGTGTGCTGCTAGGATTGGATTGGGCTGAGCCCATGATGTTTTTCCTTTGCATGTCACATGTTCATGCATTCCCATGCATACGTAATTCTTGTTCAACATATTTGTCATATATTTGAACTGTGTTTGGGACTTTTCTGATTGTTTCCCTCTCTATCTTTTTCTCATTCTTTTTACGTTAGTTGTGTCTATGGCACCTAAACGTAAGTCTACTCCTGCTCGGAACCCTCTGCGTTCTGGAGCATCTACTTCTTCTGATTCTGCTCCCTTTGAGATTCGGTTCCGTGATGGAGATGCCCATAAGGCATTTTCGGAGAACTTTTCTAAACGAGGTGTTCATTCGGAACGCCATGTTATTATGGCGGACTTCGCCGACACTGACCTTCCCTCTGTCATCCACAGTAGGGGATGGGGGTCACTGTGTGACATCCCGGTCACTTGCCCTCTCGTGCTGATACAGGAGTTTTACTCCAACATCCACCGGATTGATCTTTCAGTACCTCATTTTTCCACTCGCGTTCGAGGTATGCGCATTCATGTCACACCGCAACTTGTTGCGGATGTGCTTAGGGTACCTAGGATAGAGTTCCCAGATTACCCTTCTTGTGAGCGTCTGAGGACTGTGTCCAAAGACGAGCTCATCTCTGCCTTCTGTCAGCGTCCTGCTGATTGGGGTGAGCACCAGTTCACATCATGTAGGCCTTTTGCTAAAGGTCCTAGATTCATGAACATGGTGATGACGTTTGTTCTCCATCCTCTTTCTCACTATAACTCTATCACAGAGCCTCGTGCTCGATTTTTGCTTTCTCTTCTTGAGCACTTGACCATAGACTTCCCTTCTCACTTCATCCGGTCTATTATAGAGGTTTATCTTGATTCGGCGTCCCGTGATAAGCTCATTTTTCCTTCTGCTATCACGAGGATTATGCGCCATTTTTCTGTTCCCTTTCCTGTGTCCGACCACTTCACACACATATCTGCCATAGATGCCACTACCGTAAAACGTAGTGAGGCGCAGTTCAGGTCGAGACAGCCTGGTGCCACTCCTCCCTCCCGTTCAGCACCATCCAGATCCGCACCATCTACATCTGCTCCTTCTTCCTCTACGAGCGATGTATCCCTTGGAGATATCATGGCGCAGCTGCAGCGCATGGACACTCGCCTTGATACACTCTCTGCTGAGTTGTATCAGGTGAATGTTCGTGTTGGTCGTATTGCACGACGGCAGGCGATCATGGGTGGATTTGCTCCAGAGGCTACTCCTTCACCATCCACTCCAGCAGCTTCAGATTCTGAGGATGATGAGGATGATGAGGATGATGATGATGAGGACACTAGCTCTGCCGATGAGATGTCTACATGACACTCTACCCTTTGTCACTCGTGACAAAAAGGGGGAGTAGTTTTGGGGGGCTATGAGAGTAGTCATCTTAGGGGGAGAGTTAGCATAGGACATTTTTTGATAGGGGGAGAGTTATCATTTTTTTTTTTTTGAGGGATGTAGTGAGGCTATATGTATTCTTTTCTTATCTTTTAGTTACATTGGTCTTGTATATGAGGTCCTTTGAACATTTTTACATACATTGTACTTATTCTATCTCTTATATATATCGATGTATGTTTCTTTCACCTCTCTCTTCATGTGTTGTTTCTTTCCTGTCTTAATACACATGTTCTTTATACTTGTATGCAATCTAATTATTTCCGTTTCACACAAGATGCCTTGATGAGTTTTGTTTAAAGTGTTTCAGAAATACAGGTTGTCAAAGTCTACTTATCATTAGCTCTCTTCTTGCAAAGTTTTTCAAGAGTTTGTGATAGGATAGATTTTATTGTATTTAACAAGTGAATATGAGTTGAGTGATTTATGACTTCTCTCATATGCTCATTTGTTTGTTGTGGTTTTGTCACGGATTGCCAAAGGGGGAGATTGTTAGGACATATATGTTTTAACTTGTTTAAGAACATATGTCACTTAATTATGTAAATTGGTTTATCCTTTGACAAAACGCACTCTGCTTGTAATTGGGTAGATCTAGGTGCTTTTAATACTTCAAGAAATCATGTTTCAAGGTCAAGTGTTGAAGTCATCAAGTCTGTCCAAGAAAAAGCAAGTTGAAGTGCAGAATTTTTAAAGCTCGACACCTCTCGACACCTACCTCGACACCTGCTATCTGTCGAGAATTAAAAATTCAGAATTCCAATCTGATTTTCTAGGAATCCGTGAATGTATTTTTGGGGCTTCTTTTCTTCTAACCCTAAACATATAAAAGGATTATTTTAAGAGCCGTTTCTAGGGACACAAGTTGCATTATCATTGAGCAATCTCTGTTTATGCAAATTGTGCTCAATAGACGAAGTTCTTGACCTAGTTCATCCTTCATCAAGAAGTTGCTGTGTCTTTGCACCATAGGGTTTTGTAACCAAGCATCTTCCTGCTATTCATCACGTGGATGAACTGAAGAACTTTGCAACCAACCATTCTTCCTCAAGTTGGTGTTCTGAAGTCACGTATTGGGATTCGCGCATTGGTTAGTCATGTACTTGGGAGCCGTGCAACAAAGGTGGAAATTGTCACTACAGATCAAGTCCAATTGGGTATTGGGGTAAGGGTTCAACTGTAGGTTGGTAAGGTACTGGGATTCCTTTCTTGTAACCGCTTGATTTGATAATAGTAGAGTTTCGGGAGTGGTGACCTGAAAATCACCCGGTGGGGTTTTTGCCGTTAGGGTTTTCCCCATTCGTAAACAAATCACCGTGTTATTTATTTTCCGCTGCATTTTTAGTATTTGGTGATTTGTTTGTGCTTCCACGCAATTGCATGCTAAATTGATTAATTAACAACTTGGCTAATTAATTAATTAATTAGGGTTTATCACAAGGGGTCATTTGAATTGTGACCTAACAGCTGCAAAACAAATAAGAATAAAGGTTAGAAAATTAGAAATGAGCAAAATGAAAAGAAAACAAAGACGAGAAGAGAAGAAGAGCGTGCCAAAAATGGGTATTTCCCATCTTCGCAATAACTTTGAGACCTTACCCCAAAGGTTGTTGCTCAACATCTCAAATTCTCTAGACACAAAAAAGTAACGTGATTTCCAATCACAAAAGGAAGTAGGAACTCATGGACTATCTTGGTCTGCTTATCTCAAGAAGAGAGTCCAAAGTACCCGAAGTGGGTAGAAGGCTTCAACCTGTATTAAAACACAAATTCATTTAAGGTAATCTCCCCATCATGAACTATGAACCATATGTCCATGCAACTGACGACTGTCCTTTAGGCATTAGGGACAAGCTGCCCAAGAGCAATATTAAGATTGGATAGAAGGTGGTGTATGAAAGGGTGAGTAGGAAACCTTAGTCCATAGGAGAAAGCAGCCTCATAGAAGCTCACCTCCCTGTGAGCAAAGTTACATGCTTTCTCATTGGTATGAGGCAATCTAGAGACGGCCTCATCAAGAATTTGGAATCTCCCCCTAATGGATTCTAAATCCTTGTCATCTAAGAAACATTCCTCAAAAAGAGCATGGAATGGAGTCACAAACGAAGATGAAGAAGCTCATAGAGATGAGCGAGTTTGCAAAGAAGAGGATGGCTTCACCAGAGTAATTTCAGAAACAGAATCACTACTAGAAGAAGAACTAGACTCGGACTCACCAACCCTAGCCTCAATTTCTTTATCATCCATCTCAATGCGATAAGAGATCAAGGAGTGTCAAATCAAGGGGTAAAAATCAAGAAGCACAAGCCTAAAAGCAACATAGTCACAGGGAAGAAACTACCTAACTTGAGGGTGTTTTCCACTAGGCTTCTTAAGAAAAACTCATAATCTAGCAAAGAAGAAGGAAATAGAAGGACACTCACACCAAACCAAAGACAAATCAACCATAAATGGAGTTCTAAGAAGAAGAATCTAACTGAGATTTTGAGAAGCAAGGAGTTTTTGTACTTTAGACCTCAAATATGAAACCGGCGTAAAGAGAGGAAGGAAGAAGCTGAAGAGTTTTTCTAAAAAGGAAAGTAGGTTTATGATGCCAAAATCTCAAAATACATAAAAACCCTCACACGCACAACCAAGGCATGAGCGACACGTGGGCCGTACTTGACAAAAAAAAAAAAAAAAAAAATCACGTCTCCACTAATGAGATGGGATGAAAATTTCGAGAAGAGGAAAAGCAATCAAAAAACTATCAGAATTATTCCTCTACTCATCTCAAAGAAGTAACGACTAAGGCAAACAACAACAAGTAATCAAGGAAGTACGCATACGGTTACACACTATACTCAGACTGTCTCTTACATTACTTTGTTTCTTAAGGAGATAAACTGACTTAAGCATCGGAGGCTCCCCCGGGACCCCAGGTGCCCTCTTACATTGTTTCTTTGAAACAAGTACTGACGGTTGTCCATACCAGTGACGAGGAGCATACTGACAAGCTGCAGCTTTTTGCTTCATTAGAATGAAATTCATCAAATTGGATAAAAGTAATGTTATTAGTGGGATCATATAAAAATGATATTACATGAATTATAACTTATTGTTTTAATAAGTTGCGAAGTTCTTCGTATGAAAAAGAAAAAAAAAAGTTGCAAAGCTAAAATAATATACAACAATGTTAAGAACATAATTTTTTTTCAAAAATAAAAAAACTTGTTGGAGTGACAATGTTATGGGTGCCAACATTATTTTTTTTATAGTTACGCATTGCTACACTACTTTTTTTTTCCCTGTGTATAAATTATATATATACCATGTTAACCGACGTAAAATAAATTGTGAATGATTTTGTTGCACTGAGATTTATTCAACAAAATAGCCTGATACTCATGAGTAACATACTTTTCACCACTACAATCAGGGCTTGGACTTTGGACTTTTTTCTAACAGCTTTGAGTGAGGAGAGGTCTTGCTTTGCCATATTAATGAAACTTCCGAAAAAGTTACATTTCCTCCCAGAATAACCCTAATCTGGGGAAGTGTTGCACAACACAACCATTTCCAATGCACACGTGGTTATTGAGGTGTAAGCTTGTAACCTACATTCTCTCCGAAAAAGTAACCTACATGTCCCACACATTTGATATATACCGACACCAAAAGCTGATTGGTGTCTTAATCTAATGATAAAAAACTATCAACAAAAGCAGATACCATATGTTAAAACTCTCTCAAAAAAAAAAAAAAAGATATATACTGACACCTTCTAGTTATCAGAATAAACTTCTTCTTCTTCTTTTTTCCTAATTAAGTAATAAACAAATATTAATGAATTCTGCTTATAGTTACACTTATGTATAATTCCAAAGATAATCTTCTCAAGGGTTGGAGCTAGTTCAATCATAATAAATGGAAACATTCTTATTAGTTACAACGCTTACTCTTTTTTTTGTCCTTTTTATAATTCAATAATTACAAATAATAGGATGAAGATTTCACAAAAGACAAAGTTTGGCTATAAATTTCACTATATATTTTAACATGACTATATACTTTAAAATTTTAATAGTTGAATTACAAGTTTTATATGTTTTAAATGCACATACCAAATTTCATGTCAATCAGATGTTATTTATTATTTCTTATATAAACTTATTTTTTATACTTAATTTTAGACTGCAAATTAAAATTTAAAATTTTAATATTTGATTGATGAAATAATTATTGATTTTTGATATTTTGAAAATTTTTCGACAATAAATTTGACAAATTAACATTCAATAGAGAAAAAAAAAAAGATTTTTAATTGAGTTGTGGTGATTAGTTTCAAATTTACATTCAATAATAATAATAATAATAATAAAGAAGATTTTGAACTGAGTTGTGGTGATTAGTTTCAATCAAGTCATCTTATTGAATTGTTGATCTGGTCTTCATTTTTGCAATTATTACTCTGCAAAAACTGAAAAATATGATGATAAGAGCATCTCCAATGGCTTCTTTAAAGCCAATTTTAGAGCATCAACTCCCAAAAACCCACTCCAACAGCTTTTCTATCTCTATTTTTGAAAGTAGAGTTGCTACAGTACTTCTCTATAAGTAGAGAACACTGTAGCTTTTACTATTCATCCTTCAAATTTTTTTCTATTATAATAATTAAGTATTGAATAAAAAAAATGTTTAAAGATTTGTAGTTGTTCGAAAAAGGATAAATAATGAATAAAGAATTAATGAATAAATAATAATTAAATGAAATGGAAAAAATGATAAAGAATATATTGAAAAGTATATTTAAAAAAGTATATAAGTAAAAATTAAATATCATTCACTCTCCACGTAATACAAAAATATGAAGAAGCTGTGAATGATACTCTGAGGCCGCCGTTATTGATAATTGAGTCAAAAGTTCAAAGTTGTACAGTACAAAGCTTGTACTGTCTTTGCATATTAGGAATAATATTAACAACTCGCTTTCATGTCTCAAAAAAAGAAAAAAAAAATGTTAAGACCGCCATTATTGATAATTGAGTCAAAAGTTCAAAGTTGTACAGTACAAAGCTTGTCTTTGCGTATGAGGAATAATATTAACAACTTGCTTTCATGTCTCCAAAAAAAAAAAAAATGTTTGAATTTTAAGAATAATCTTTATGCCAAACAGAGTTGGATATGGCCATCTATACTTTGACCATCCAAGTTTATCTCAAGATTTGAAATTAATGAAACCTTATGCTAATGGTAATCCTACCCTATTTTGGGGTTTTTATTTTTATTTTTTCATATCAATATTTTCCCTAATTTTTGTTAAGATTTACACAATAAAAAAATAAAATTTACACAATAAGAAATAAAATGCTAAGATTATGCTACATTATGAATCCGCTAACAAAAACTTAACAAAATAATATTTTTTTTCTATTAAAAAAACAAAATAATATTTTCCATAAAGAGTTCAAAATTATTCGTAGTAAAACGAAAATGGCAAATTTGCCCCCTCTTTCTCCCTCCCTATCAGTCTCCAGTGAGAATCAATGGAAAACCCAGGCCACCAAAACGAATCCATTGTCGGCAACCATCTCTAATCAAACACTACCCCAAAGGGCCCAAACACCATCAACTCTAACCAAGCTAACTCCATAAACAAAATATAAATTTACCATAATTAATCACATGGACAACTTGATCATCAAAACTGAAATTGTCATTATGTAATATATGAATATCCAACGTTAACTTACAAGACAATATTGAAAAAAAAAAAAATTGAATAAACTAGTTTAAGTGGGCATTTCATTTAAAAACTCATTAAAATGGTCCTCCACATGTTATTCAAATTAAACGAGGACCACTTGGTGAGTCACTTTGCACGTGTTAGTGCTACTCTGCGCAAGGTAAAGATTTGAGTTGAATGATTGAATCTCTAATTCGCTTCTTATTGGTAATAGTAAAGGAAACATTGAGAAAAAAAAATGCAAAGAGTTACAAATTAGTGCAAATCTGCTTTCATTTTCTTTTAAAAAGAAAATGGTATACTTAGGCTAGCAAATTACATCGCTGTGCTTGATGTTGGCTTATTTGGAAAGAGGCGGAGGCTTTAAAGCTTGTTCCCAACGTCTATTGTTTAAATATTGTTACAATATAATTCCAATGGATTTAGGTCCATAATTGTAGGTTATTTATACATCACACATTGTCTACCTATATATAAGACAAGACCCTTATACTTTATTACCTATAATTTAATACACAATTTTCAGACTTTCACACTTACAAACAAAATGTCTTTCAGTCACTAATTTACAAAGAGAGTAAAGGTTAAACTTAAAAAAATAGCTGAGTAGCCATGAACACTATTAGATGAATTTGAAAAATTAAACAAGAAATATTTTAGGTTAAATGCGAAATTAATTGGGACTTTACAATTTCAAAATTTTCAATAGAATTTGTTATTTTCATCATAATTTGCAATATTACAATTATTGAATCAATCAGTGGGAATAGCTTGACTTAATAGTTGACCTCCAAATGTCTTAAGGGTCTACCATTTCACAGTCTGGCCTCGGGCGGCTTTACTTGTATGTGAGGTGGTCCCCCACTTATCCAAAAATAAATTTATATATGCAAAAAAATTTATTAAATAATTATTTTAAACTAATATATTCTGTAATTATCTTTCTTGAAAAAAATGTGTATATATATACACTTAAAAAAAATATATTTTATACTAAATTAACTTATTTTGACCATTTAATATAAATGTTGAACACTTTTACTTGAGAATCATAAGAATTTGAGTTTAATAAATATAAGACAAATACTACATTTACAACATTTTCACAATAATTTCACAATAAATCTTATGTGGTAAACTATTACTAATTTTACTTTGGGTTCAACATTAATATGTTTTACCCACCAATAACAGGCTAACAACTTATTGCATAAAATTTATTATGAAATTATTTTTATCACTTTATTATTGTCATATCAGTTTTTTTAATTTGCACTTTATCTTTTATTAGTTTTTTTTTTTTTTTTTTTTTTTTTGCTCTTTGTTAGTACAAAAAATTGTAATATTTTATGTATTTACGTTTTTTTTTTTTTTTGTGACGTTTATATATTCAAAAAAAAATTTATTAAATTTTATATAATTTAAATTTCATAGAAACTAAAAAAAAAAGAAAAAATCCTAAAGCAACCACCTAATTCACACCCACTTTTGAAGAAGAAAAAAAATTATATATATTCTCAACTTTATTGTCTTACTACTTTTATATCCAATGATCTCTCTCTAGCATGTATAACAATTTTACACCAGTTTGGACACCGAATTTTTTTGCCTTCAAAAGTTAGGTTTGTTTATCCAAAAAATTCAGGATGTTCTTCATTCGACTTCTCCTTGCTTCAGCTGTCACCTTTTGCTTCACGAGTTTTGTTTTTGGAGCCACTGTATTGGTAGACGATGAAAGTATGTTCTCACTCTCTCTCACACACACACAGTAGTGTATATAATAGCTTGAGTTTTTTTTTTTTTTTCCTTTTCTATTTTCTATCAAATCTTTGTTTCCATGCGGATGTAATTGAACTAAAATTTGGTTGAAAATATTGATCGATTTGATTTTCTTTTTAACCTTACCTATATGTTTTTTTTTTTGGGTGGTTATAACGCTTCACAGTACGAGCTTTACGTGACATAGCAAAGACTTTGGGGAAGTACTGGAATTTCGATGAAGATCCTTGCAGTGCACCATCTGTATGGGCCAGAGATCCAGAAAATGATGCTGTTAACTGCAATTGCAGTATCCCCAATACCACCGGCTGCCATGTTGTCAGCATGTATGCTCTCTCTCTCTCTCTCTCTCTCTCTCTCTCATATCTTCACCAAAGGTTTATCTGCCAAACCATTGAAGTACTGTGTTACTGTTCACGACGAAAACTTACACTTGCGCGCGTGGCTTGATGAATTTATTTTGTTAAAAAATAGAACTGTGCAGAAAAAATTGTGATTTTTAGCTTCATCCAAAATACAAATAGTGATTTTTAACAATTAAGTCAGTGCCCATGTAACAGTATAAGAAGCAGTTGCCGAAGCCCAAGTTAAAAAAAAAAAAAAAAAAAAAAGCCTCAAATAATATTTTTCTATTAAAGGAAAAACAAACAGAAAAGAAAAAAAAAATACTATTCTATAATACTTTTCACAATATTTTTATAATAAATATTAAGTAGCAAGTTGTTGTAGTTTATTATTGATGGTAAAAAAATTAATATAGTGGTTGGTTCAAATAGTAAACAATAAGTAACTAAAAATTTAAAATTTATTATAAAAAATATTGTGAATATTACATTTCTAAAAAAAACAATATATAAAAAAAATTTAGTCACAAATACTTTCACAAATTTTTGAGATGATTTATATATATTGTTGTGATTGGTATACGAGATAACAGTCTATTTCAAGATACTGTTTCGAGATTTATGCAAGGTATAGATGTTGGCGGAGCCAAGGGGGCTGGGAGGGCCATGGCCCCCCTGACTTTTCAAACTTCCCATTTAGAATAAAATAATCTGTATATATTGAACAACAATTTCCTTACCGACTTCCCCCTCAAATTAGTACTACTTCTTTTTAATATATGTTTGTTTGGATGTAACACAACTGTCAAGCTTGTCTGTCCCAAATAATAATATAATATATGTTTGTTGGGTGTCTATTGATTCCATTACATAATATATGCTTATAAAAAAGAAAAATTACATTATATGATATATTATATGATACATACCATTTTATAATTCACCAAACATAAAATATTCTTTTTTTTTTTTACAATTTTATTTAAATAATATTATTTTTATAAACTATTCATTAAAATAATAATAAAACAACTACACACAAACCACCAGCCAATCCCCTCAGTCAACATGAAAATAAATTTTTTCTTTCTTTTTTTTTTACAATTTAGGCTACAGTGAGCTTGTATTAATACAATCTCACTGTATTAGTATGTCAAAAATTTTACAATTTGAAAACTTCGATGGAGTTATTTTTTTGATATTTTGATGCTAAAATTTAACATATACCCCTTTTAGCATCTTATTCCTTAATAGGAATGCTCTTACTTTCTATTTACCAAAATATTACACTCATATAATTCTAAAGATAATCTTATTATGAAACGGAGCTAGTTTGATCAGAATAAATGGAAACGGTCTTATCAGTTACAACACTCACTTTTTTTTTTTAATTATTTCATAATTTAATAATTACAATAATAAAATAAAGAGATTTCAAAAATGACTAAATTTGGTTATAAATTCTAGTAAAAAAACTTAACATGAGTACATACTTTAAAATTGCTGATATTACCACCAGGCGCGTTGGTCAATTGGTAAGGGGTTGTTCTATCTTAACCAAGGTCTTGTGCTCGAGGCTTGGGTATGCAGCTGTTTTAAAACTCGGTTGGGAGAGCTTTGCCGCCCTTGTGGTCCTACCCGGCTCGAATCCGGATTTAGTCGGAACCCCTGTGGTTCCGGATACCGGGTGGTTTAACCAAAAAAAATTGCTGATATTGAATTTTTCTGCAATTATTATTCCACAAAAATTGAATAGTATGACGATAAGGCCGTCGGTATTGATAATTGAGTCAAAAGTCAAAAGTTCAAAGCCATGAGGAACAATATTGAGGACCACACCGTTTGTTTCATTTTAATTACTATCTCTTTCTCGTCTCTAACGCGTCATGCAATTGCTCCCTCAGAATTCATTATTTGACAAGACATTATTGTCTCCGAAATTAAAGGTATACCACCACCTCTGTTCGTTCGGCGTCTCCATCAAATATTGCAAGTTGCAATAATATATCTTAGCCAGTTAGAAGGAAAAACAAACAGAATAGTGCCACCCAATTATATATGCCTACATAGTTGTCAAAAATATATTTGTATGTACTTGTCAAAATTGAATTAATATTTTAAATTTAATTTTGTTGGGTATCATATCGTATTAATTTAGTACAATATACAAACACTTAATAAAATTTAAAAAAAATTATAAATATACATTATATTACATATATAAAAGGTATATTTATAATAAGTTTGAAATATATTTAACTAATAACCAATTTAATAATCATTTATGTAATAATACTTAAGAAAACTAATTAAATTAATCAAATTAACATATGTTTATAACATATACATTTAAATGAATTAATAATTAATTTTAATTATTTTGCCTAGCCAACTTCATTTAAGTTAATGTTATCATCATGTTCATCATCTTGAAAAAATATTTCTTCATTAACATTTTCTTCATCATCATCAACATTTACTATCTATTTTCTTCTTTTTTTTCAAATTTTTTTCTTTATATTCTTCTTGGCATTCTTGCTTCTTAGACTAATAACAATAATAAAGAAACAATTATATTTTCATTTAATACATTATTCATAGCATAGAAAAGAAATTTGCAAATATGAAAATGAAGTGTCAAGTGTATGGTTCAAATTTTGTAGGAGAAAGAGAAGAGGGGGAATAAACAAACAAAAAAACTCATTTCAAATCCACATGTTGATGCATTGTAAGATAGCTATAATTATTGATATGATACAATTCATATGATATGTCCCTAACTATGTATCATATGATTCATGAATACTTCCAACATGCCCTTACTATACAAAAATTTTTGTGTACCATACAATAAGTATTATACGATACTAACAACTATGGGTGGAGACATAATCTACAACTTGTATATGAGAAAACACACAATTTCATCACTTGGGTCAACCGCTTATTCTTGTCAGTAACACTTGCTAGTTGAGTTATAACGTTTAGCCAATAACAACTCTACTTAATAATAGAATCATTTAATAATTTTACTTTTCATTTCAAATTCACTAATCACCATTGTTAGCACCAGCTACAAAACTCTTGGCCTATCATAACTTTACTTAATAGAATAATTTAACAGCTTCAATTTATCACTTCAAAGCAAATTAATAATAGAATCTTTCTCATTAATTAATCATAGAAATAAAATAAGCTAATTTACCTTAAATTTGGCATGTAAGAGAGTAAAAGAGTGATGGTTTGTTGGTGATTGGTTGCACAGAGAGAGAGAGAGAGAGAGAGAGAGAGAGATGTTTGATGGAACTATGGAATGATTTTTTTTTTTTTTTTTTTGAAAAAACAATAGAAATACTCTTTTAAGTTATAGAGATAAATAGAATAAAAAATGTATGTGAGTGTCTTCTTCTTCCTCTTTTTTTAGGGAGGGGGGAGGCGGGGAAGGGGAGATGGAGTTCGAATCATAGATATAGGTGGTGGCAAAGAATGCTATTACTGGTGGACTATCATTTAAACCATCTTCTTTTTATAGTCATACACACACCACTTTCCTTAGAAAATTGGGTATGAGATACGGTTTGTTTTAGATAGACATGAGGGAAAATGACACAGAGCTGTCTATGGTTTTCTTTCATTTATATAAATTGACAAATATGACCTAGAATCTCAGCCAATCACACCCACCACTAAAGCTTCCCACTTCCATCCTATACCTTCATATTTTTATCTTCTCCAATTGCTAAAACACCATCAATTCTTGAAAAGTGGGTTGTCTCAATTGGCAACCCACGCTATAGTTCAGTGGATTTGACCATATTCCAACATATCTTCTTTTGTATGGGCTCCCGTTAGGAGAAAAAAATCCTAGCTCAAAAAATTTTCACCTACTCAAATTTTTTTTAGTAGAAAAAATTTTGGGGGAAAAATGTTTATTTCCTAGTGTTTAGCTATGTTCAAAAAAATGTTCCCAAAAGCATTTTTAACATTTGGCTTGTACGAAAAACTAAAAAAACTTTCTATATTTTTTAATATGATATTAAATTACAACTTTAATTTACCACGTTAAAATATTAATCTCTAACATATAAAATCATCCTAAAAAGTAAGAAAATCAAAATTAAATTATTCAAAATTACACGAACAAGTACAATCAGAATAACAGTGCAATATATAACAAAAAAGAAGAAGAAACAATTAATAAAAATTAACAGCTAAACTTTTATATACACTCACACATACAAACTACTATCAACTTTTGATATTATATGAGACCCAAACTAATCATTTACCTAATTACACTTTTGCTTGGATAATTACAAAACACTTGAAACCTTCAAAGGAACACTTGAAAGTTTTGTTTTTGTATGAATTTAAAAATTTTGGATGCAATTCCCAAAGTTTTGAGTCATATTGTGATTGCTTTGAAGTTTTCCTAGGGTATCTCGGTCATTTCCATGGTTTCAATTTTTGTCATTTTATGTCATCATATTCAAGATTTTAAAGATATTTAGTCATTTTGGAGTATTCAAGTTTATTTTGATCAATTTGTAATTTTGAGGGTGTTTTAGTCATTTTGAAGATTTTAGGTTGGGGATTGCATGGGTTGACTTGAGAAATTTTTAACTCAATCCATTACATGCGTAGAAACCAACTCAACTTAACCCACATGGGTTGGGTTTAATTGGGTTGGGTCAGTGGGTTGTGCATACATGTTTTATGCTTTGTAAAAATTAGGCTTTCTTAATTATTTAAACATTTTTTTTTCAATAAATTGTTACAATTCATATAATATGCTTAGATTATATCAAATTCATCAAAATTTATTCCTATAATACCAAAATCTATCAACTTAAAAAATTAAAATAATGATATTTAAATAAACTAATATAAATGACGGATCAGATGGGTTGAAGAAACTATCCACCCAAACCCTAACCAACCAAAGACCCAAAATAGAATTTAAGCCTAACCCAACTCACCAACCCATGAAAACCAAGTCAAGGCATCATGTTTGGTCATTTTTTTTAGGTTTGAGGGTTTGATGCACACCCCTAATTTTAAGTGTATTTTTGTCATTATAGATGTTTCCAAAGTGTTCTAGTCACTATAGAGGTTTTTGATCATATTGAAAATTTTCAAGTGGCATTTTGGATGTAATAATGGAATTTCAATTATTTTGGAAATATTGGGGGATATTTTTTTTCCATTTTGAGGGCTTTAGAGGTGTTTTGATTATTTTAAGGCCTTAGGGGACATTGTAGTCAATTGGGGGGTTTTAAGGGTATTTGTATTATTTTGGAGATTTTAAGGATATTTCTATAAGTTTGGAGGTTTTGTAGTATTTTATCGATGAAAGTGATGAGTTAAGTAATGACTCCATAACAAAACCAATCACGAGTGGTTTAAATGATACTTTTTAAACTACAGAGAGGCAACAAGAAATTAACCCTAACCACAAGCTGGTAAATTGTAATTAACCTTTAAAAATATTTTAAAATTCCAACCCTCTAGTCCCTTTTTGGTTCTACCCTTGTTGGCTGGTGGCATCTTGGGGCCACCCTAATAGAAACCTCCTTATAGCTACCTAGTGTGGATGTTGGGGGGATTAAACATATATGATAGAATAATCATTTACTTGAAGAGTTATGAACAACTATATTAACAATAATAAAAAAGAAAAGAGCATGTACTTTGTTGTTTTGACCTTAACCGTTTTTGGAAAATGAATAATTTTTCAAAAAGTATTTTTTTTCCCCCTAGAAAACTACATCACTTTCCTATGTTTGGTAGCATTTTTAAAATGAGTTGGAAAAATATCATTTTACTTTCTTTATTAAGCTCGGCATAAAATAGAGTAGTTTTCTATCTACAACTTAATCTCACACCAACCTAATAAGGGACGTTAAGAGAGAGCATACTCATTTTATTATGCTTCTAGTCCCACCTATGATTAGCCATTGATCAAATTACAACTTTATATTGCTAAAGTCATCCATTTATCCTTGTTTATAGCTTCAACAGTTGTTCAAGATACAATTTTTACATCCATGTTAGATGGTGAAAAACTAGAAAAAAGACTTATTTGTAACTATTCTGAATAAGAAATTATTAACATGTTTCATAAGTTTACATTGGATGGTTGATGAGGAAATACCATGTATGGCCTACTTAAATTTATTTATTGGTTTTTAAAATGTAAAAAGTATAAAGTGGAGTTTGGTCAATTTAGAGCGGTAACAAAAAAAAAAAAAAAAAATTTTTTTTGAGAGAGAGTTTTAACTTATGATGTCAACTCCTAATTTATCATTAGACCAATATACTAATCAGTTTTTGGTATAGGCGGAGATTGAACTCTAGACCTCTTATATAAACATTAGAGACCTTACTAGTTGAATATTACTCAACATTTTAAGAGAAGAAAGAAACCAATTTATAGGTGCAGCTAACCATATTATTTGTGTCTCTTTTATTGGAATGAATTTTAAATTTAATTTTTTAAGGCCAAAAATTAAATTAAAAAAGAAAACCCATTTTTCCAATGCTGGAAATACAGATATCTGAAAGAACAAAATCTCCCGGGCACTCTGCCACCAGAACTGGTGAACTTGCCGTACCTTGAACATATGTAAGTACTAGTCAATAGCAAATAATTAACCTGTCTATGTTTTTGTGGTTTTCATCTCTTATTTATAATTTATGCATCTCCTTATACAGTGACCTGACCCGTAACTACCTTAACGGCACAATCCCTCCAAAATGGGGCTCCTTCACAAGGCTTGTCGACGTGTATTCTCTCTCTCTCTCTCTCTCTCTCTCTATGTCCCTCTGTGTGTGTGTGTGTGTTTTTGTTTGTGACTTTCATATTGTTATTCATGGCTTCTCCTGTATTGCAGTTCTCTTCTTGGAAATCGGTTGACCGGTACCATTCCCAAAGAGCTTGGAAATATCTCCACTCTAAAAAATTTGTGAGTTCTTACTCTTACTGCGCAACTCCACCATTTCACTCTGTTTCTATAAAATGTATGATGCCCCCTTATTGAATATTGATATTGAATTAGTTGAGTGAGTGTAGCGTGGATGTGTAATAGTTCTCATGTCGGGGTAAATTTTGCCAAATAATATTCTTTTAATAATAATGATTTAAATTGGTACTGTTTTGAAATCATTTGGGTATTTAGCAAACCCCAATTTTGAAGTGTTGAAAAACACAATCGCTTAAAATTCAGTCAAGTCAGCTGAAATCGTGTTTTGAAAACATGATTTTAAGTGTTGAAATTGTATCTCTAAAACTTGATTTTATATTAGAGGCTAGATTCTCAAATAACTCCAAAATGGTACCAATTTAAATAAATAATATTTAAAAAGTATTGTTTTACAAAATTTCTCCCAATTTCAAGCATATACTAAACTAGTCATTTTAAAGTATAGTGCAAATGTGGCTAACATTTTTTCTTGTATCGTTACAAAATGTTTTGTTATAAAGGAATTCCAATTTGTTATCAACAGGACCCTTGAGTTCAATATGCTTTCTGGAAGTCTTCCTAAAGAGCTTGGGAACCTAATGAATATAGAAAGGCTGTAAGACCCTTCATTTGAATTACTATATTTTAAAAACTTATTGCATTATACTTTATTTTTTTTTCTTTTGGTTGGCCTCCCTCCCTGTAGTAAGAATGTAAGATGTAAAAATGTCATTATGATCAAGCAAAATTGATTTACATTAATTTATTTTTACTTGTATTATATTTATGCATATCTTTTTTAGCTTATTGGCTTTTCTAAATTGGTATTGTTATTGTCATAGACACTTTACTTCAAACTATTTTACTGGGGAGGTGCCTGAAACGTTTGCAGGGCTAACGAGAATGAAAGACTTGTAAGTTTCAAGATCTTTAAAAAAAAAAAAAAATCTATCTATCTTGAAGATTTTATGCATCTATTTTACCTTCTAAATTCACATATTGCTCCTCCCCCCAATAATGCAGTCGGATTGGCGACAATAATTTTTCTGGAAAGATACCCGATTTTATTCAGAATTGGACAAATCTCGAAAAACTGTGAGAATTTGATTGTTTTCTTTTTAATTTTTTTAAAGAAAAGAATTGAACTTGATGTATTATTTACTTATTAAATCAAAATTTCTTAACAACAGGGTGATTCAAGCGAGTGGTTTGAACGGGCCGATTCCCCTCCACATTGCTTTTTTGGAAAACTTAAAAGATTTGTCAGTGTGGCTTTATAATCCTGTAGCTATTAATTGTTTTATAGGCAACTGCATTTTTTTTATATACTTCTTACTCCTATTCGAATTCCGATATCTAGGAGAATTAGTGACTTAAGAGGACCCGAAGCAAATTTTCCGCAAATTCATGATATGACAAAGATGAACAATCTGTGAGTTAGATACTTCAATTAAAAGTATGATTTTATTATTGTTATTATTTTGCAACTCAATATAAAAAATTTGGTTCTGTTTCAGGATACTAAGGAGTTGCAATATTACTGGGCAACTACCTAACCTTGAGAAGATGATTAATCTGGAAACCTTGTCAGTATATAATTCTTTTTTACTTTCTGGTTTGCCGTACATTTTTTTTTTTTTTTTTTTTTTTGATGTTATGAAAGTCTGAAAAAAGCACACATAATGCTCTCTTTGATGAAACAAAAACTAAATTGTTAGCTTTTGGTAGTAAACCTCGAATTTATGAGAGGTTTTCCTAAATTCACAAGGAGATAACTGGAATTTACCAGAGAAATAATTTGACAAAAGTCTATATTTTATTGATATTAATCTGAAAAACTAAATTGCCTTTGGAGGCTACAATGCATTTAATGCTGCGTTTGTTTTGCCTTCAAATGATTTCTGGAAATCATTTTACACCAACTTTTGTGTTTGGTAGCTACAAAAAATTAGGTCAAATGGAATTCATTTTCCACGTTGACTGTAAAATACCCTGCTTCACCTGTAAACCCATTCAAGTTTCATTTTACCTTCAAATGATTTCCACTCCAGGAAAATAGAAGAGAGAGTAGACATGGCAAAACGGATCAGAATTTTCTGACCCAACCCAACCCAACCCGACCCAACCCGAAAAATACCCCAACTCAAACCCGATTTCTTTGACCTGAAGGAAAAACGAGTTGACCCGTGACCCGACCCGTGTTTTTTGCGGGTTAACCCGACCCAACCCGCAACCCGAACCTGAACCGTTTTTTTAAAACTTTTTTTTTGGTAAAAAAAATAGTAAAACTAAGAATATATTGGTTTAATTATTTATTGTGAACTTTAAGGAAACAATTGATACATTTACATAACTACATGCAAATTAATTGAAAGATAAATTGTTGAACATTCTGTAATGAGTAAATATTTTTAAATATCAAATAGCAAATAACATGCCAAGATAATTTGGTTACAGTAGAGTTAAAAACATAGATTTAAAATTATAGAGATGTAAGAAACATTCACAAGTGCGAAAATAGTGAAGGTAAAGTATCAAATTAGCATAAATTATGAATACTTAGACCTATTTTTTAATAATTTATGTCCAAAATAAACGGCTTTTCAAAATAAATTATGATATTTCCTAGAGTGTGTGTTGCTTAACAATAATATGATATTCATAAAAGAGACCATGTATAAATAAGTAAGCAATCAAATTTGAAAGTATATCTCAAATTGAAATAGAGTGTCAACCACAACTGATAATAGATTATAAAATTAATTTTCAAGATTGTAAATTTCTTATATGTTTTTATTCTTTATCAAATGAGTTATCCAATAAGTCATTTGTAATTTTGTTTTATATTTTGGAATATTGATATTGTGTAGAAATAAAATTTGTGTATTGGTTTTACTTATTTTTGTGTTATTTTGTTTTAGATAGTAATGTTAGGATTTGTATAATTTGAAAATAATTGAATAAGTATTAATAAGTTTAACTGAGTTCATTCTTGATATAAGTGGTGAATTCAAAATAATGCATTTTATATCAAGTAATTTGTTGTATAACTTTCGAAATGACAAATACATGTTGTTTTCTTTATAAAAAAATAAAAAATAAAAAAATTCATGTGAAAAATACGAGTCAAATCGACCCAACCCGAACCGCAACCCGATTGACCCGAACCCAACTTTAACCCGCTTAAAATGACTTGTTTTTGACCCGTGACCCGTTTGACCCGCAACCCGATTGACCCGACCTGAACCCGACCCGACCCGCCCGTTTTGCCATGTCTAAGAGAGAGAGAGAGAAACAGCAAGGAGATCGCACCAGAAGCACCAGTCTCATTGCACCCAGCATTGGCCCTAACCCCAGATCGCGCCGCCTAAAGCACCGCCGAGATCGCATCCCAACATCGGCAAGATTGCACCCCAGCACCGGCAAGATCGCACCCATAGTCGCCTCTGGAAGCTTATCGACGCCGCCATCTAAATCGTCACCACCCAAAACTGATCTCGTCCTCGACCTACCCAAGACCAAGCTCGTTCTCAACACATCGATCCTGTTCTCCCTCTTGCTCAACGTCACCGATTTGGCCGCCACCGACCACCAGCCCACTCCATTCCACTCCACCCCCAAACCCACCCAACCTGGCTGCCGTCGTCCTCCACAGAACTTTGATCTCTCTCTGGCCGCCACCGATCTATCTCTCTTTCCTTCAATTTGTCACTCTTTCTCCCTTCAATCTCACTCTTTCTTCCTCTTGCTCCATGTTTTTATTTTGATTTTTGGTTGTGTTAAGTGTATATTTTGAAATTTCCTCTTGCTCCATGTTTTTATTTTGATTTTTGTTTGTGTTAAGTGTATATTTTGCTTGGATGCTGAGAAAATGTGAAAAATTTGTAGGAAAATAGCATTTTTAGAATGTTACCAACCACCGAAAATCATTTTTCGGACTATTTTTCATTACAAAACCAAACACTCGAATTTCATTTTCTTTACGGGAATTCACTTTTCCCTGTATTCATTTTACACTCAGAATTCAATTTACATTAAAATAAATGCAGCCTAAATGACAAATAAAAAACCTAAGACGGCTACGAAAGCATACAAAACCCTAATTTGACTATTAAAAAAAAAAAAACATTAAAAACACCTAAAACAAGAAAATAAATTACCTAAACCTAAAATAGCAAAAATTACATAAAAATACTAAAGTTAAATAATTACAAATATTAAATATTAAACCGTGTCCTACATCAAACCCCTCCACTTGAAACAAACTTGTCCTCAAGTTGATAGTCGAAATTTGTAATCTTCTACTCTAAATAAATAAATACTTTGAATGCTTTAATGACTTGATCTAGTTCTGAAACTTAATTCTTTATAAAGTGTAGCATAAAATTTATTCTCATCTACCTTCAATTTATTTGCAACTCAATTAACAAAGGACTAATAATAAAACTAAAATTTTCTACTCCAAGAAAATCAACATATTGTGTAGTCATCTTCAACAAATCAACCGAAACCTGAGGATTGTGAGTTGTGGACTTATCCTCATATTTAACCTCAATTGGATCTTCCACAATGTTCTTAACAATTTCCATCTCTTGATTTCTGTCATTATCCACAATTAGCTCAACCTTCTTTTCTTTGACCTCTTCATCAAGTTTTTGGTAAGTGGTATCTTCAATCTTCAATTCAATAACTTGTTGCAAGTCTTGATCTCTTTTAACCACTTCAAAATTTTCTTTAGAAATAGGTTACTTCTTCTCAACCCTCAAACCCTTTCCTTTACTCGACACATGGACCTGACTATGATAATTTTGGTTTTGTGGTTGACTTTCCATGTTTTGAACATATTGCTTTTTATATGAATATACTGATTTATAATCAACACTCGTATAATCTAATAGATCATAATAGTCATTAAGAAACCATAAATCAATTAATACCCTTTTCATTCTTTGCCAAGAGCAGGTTGGATGCTTACCTCGTCGCTTTCTATAAATTTGAATACCTTCTCACCATTCCTTTGCTTATCGTCCAATTTATTAGATGCAAGCTTCACCTTTTCTTCATCACAAATCTTCCAAATATTAAAATACTCTTTCAAATCAAGAAGTCAGTCAATAAAATCCAACTTACACATATCTCCATCAAAGAATGGAATTTTCTTGTAGTTAGGAGTGCATCGTTGAGTATATTGATCATTGTTGTTCTGATATGAGTCCTTAGCAAGAAGAGTAGCAATCATTTGCTTGATTTCGCCCATAATTTGCAGACTCTTTTCATGAAATTTTTGATTCTCATAATGAGCCTCTTTATGAAACTCGAGGAACTCAACCCTAATGAGGACTAGGTTGTTGACGTCGTTACCGATGTCATTGTTGTAGTGGTCACCATCTTGCCAGTTAGCCATCAGACCAAGGTATGTTAAGACTTTGATACCAACTGATATCACGGAAACCTGAAGAAAGCACACACGATGCTCTCTTTAATGGAACAGAAACAAAACTGTTATTTTTTGGTAGTAAACCTTGAATCCATGAGAGGTTTCCCTGAATTCACAATAAGATAACTGGAATCCAACAAAAAAAAGAATTTGACAAAATTCTGTATTTTATTGATAATAATCTAAAAAACTAAATTGCCTTTGGAGGCTACAATGCGTTTGAATAATAAATAGAAAACCTAGGGTGGCTAGAAACCCTAAGGCGGCTAGCAAACCCTAAAATGGCTACGAAAACATATAAAACCCTAATTGGACTAAAACATTAAAAACACCTAAAACAAGAAAATAAATTACCTAAACCTAAAATAACAAAAATTACATAAAAATACTAAAGTTAAATAATTACAAATATTAAATATTAAAACATGTCCTACATCATTTTTCCTACTAATTTAAGGGTTATGGCTAAATCAAATTATTGATTCTGCATTTTGGTTGTCTGACGGTAGCAACTATCCAAAAGGAAGCTTACATGCGTGTGTGCGTGTGCTCGCACACTTGCAGACAGTTTAAGTTTTAACTACCAATCATGGATATACATGAATGTATGGTAGCATAAGTACCAAGACATCTGTATATATGCTGATGGACTATAAATCATTAAATCCAAATGTCTTTTTCCTTTTTATTCCTTATCAGAAAAGAGTACTAATTTTTTAGGAGAATAAGGAAAAAGTGAATCTGGTGATTAACCAGTCAGGACTCAGAGGTTATGAAAATGAAGAGAAAGGCTCCTATGGTAAAATCATATCAGGAACCCACAAGAAGTGACATCCTTGAGAATTGAAATAAAATTTTTCTTTAACTTAATGGTAAAAAAGAAAAAGAGTTTTATCTTAAAACTTTTCAGTTCCCTTTACCTTTGGAGCATTGCCATGTAAGCAAATGATATCTGAATGTCCATGTGGAACACAAGCTAGCGCACGGTTTTCTGTGTGTGTGTGTGTGTAAGTGAAGTGCATGTTTTGTGTCTCATTCCATTTCAAATGAATTAGATGCTTGATACAAGTATGTCTCCTCAATAGATATTGTTAGTACATATTTTGTGAAATGATATGCATGAGCAGGAAAATGAAAATTTTGAAAAGCCATTTTGGTTCAAAGTTACCACTGCACAGAAATCAAGTTCGTTTTATTTTCGGCTTCCTTGAAAGAAAAAAGAAGAATTTTTTGTTCTCATTTATTTAAAAACCAAATCATGATCAACTCTATGGTAGGATTCCACACCCCCCCCCCCCCCCCCCCCCTTGCTTGCTCAACCCATGCTCAACTCTATGCTCAACTCTTGGTGCTCCACAAACAAGTATACTCATCTTCGAAGTTTTCTTTTGTTTTCTTCTCTTACTATTTTCTTGGCTGATTTGTTAAAATTTAGAAATTGTGTTTGGCTTCATCTTGCTAGGTTCATTTTGCATGATCATTGGTTTATATGCTATGATTTGGGCTAAAGCCGTAGACTTGGAATTGGAAGAGATCAAACTAGATATAGTCGTAGAGAACAAGAGTATTAAATGTATAAATCAGTAAATAGCTCAACAAAATGAATTGGTTCCATGGTATTAAAACACAATTATGAGCACGTATAAACAATTCTATAATACTAATTTTGCTTTCTCCTACCCCTTTTCTGTTATTTATTGATTGACTAAGATTTACTACACATTTAGATTCCTATATTTTTCAGGTTCATTAAATTGTGGAGAAAAGATTCTATAAAATAGTTGATTTTCATATATGAGTTTAGTGAATATCAAAATATAAATTGTTATAGCTTGGTTTAATAAACAAAGTTTGTATAAATTGCTCATTAACTTGTCAAAAAATGAAAAATAATGTTAGCTTCCATATGAAATAATCAAGATTCATTTTCATGTTCTAATCAAAATTATACATTCTCTATTTTTTTTTTTTTTTTTAAATTGTGTTGGGTTTTGATGCATATTTTGCTATATTATAACATGTTACAAAATATCTTGCCATTTATAATAATTGAAAGCAAATTGCAACATATTTCCTTGGAAATACACACACACACATATGTTTATCAAAAATATATATATATATATATATAGAGAGAGAGAGAGAGAGAGAGAGAGAGAGAGAGAGAGAGATATAGACTTCTTTACCTATAGAATATATACTACTTCATATTACAATGTAATCACATTATTTTGAGATGAATTTGCAACTATTATTTATAAGTCTTAAGTCCAACTTAGGTCACCCCCTTTACCCATTTTTTTTCATTAAAAAAAATGTCTCAAGTACTATCGTCATTTTTAACTTCACCAAAAAAAAAAAAAATTTTTGGTGTCAAATTTTCCCACGCATTGCACGGGTTTGCGGCTAGTTTATTTAATAACCAAATCAAGTACAAGTCTCCTACAGATATTTGTTTATGAGATAGTTATGTTAAATTAATAAATAGTCTTTTAGTGTGTGTTTTTTTATTTTTATTTTTATTTTTTTTACGTTTCTTTGCATTGCAAACTTATGTTATCTGCATATTACAATTTTTCGAGTAAATGATTTGGATTTTTTTTCCTATTTTGGGAGAGTTTTCTGTTTCACTAAAATTTGATTATATAAGTTTTCCTGCAGAGACCTCAGCTTTAACAAACTAACTGGAGGAATTCCAGAAAGCTATGATCTTCTACCACAGGTGGATTTCATGTAAGCGTTTTGACCGCAGATGTAGATTTCCTTGCACCGAAGTAAACACAGCTGTCTAAGGGGTAGTGTGAAAATGTTTGATTTCGTTCCATTCTGAACATACCAAGTAGCTACGGTTAATAATAACAAAGGACTAATCCAATAGGCAGATCAACTTGTCAACAGTACAAGCCACTATATCAATTTGATTAATTGAACAAATCCAAAATTTCGGCCTTAAAACATCTCAAGTAAGCTAAACAAGTCAAGTAATGATAACCTTTTTTGCATTAAATTATAATGTAAAATGAATTTTAGGCCTAAAGTTGGATAGTGTGTGCCTATTCAAATATGCTTCAAGGATAGAGTTATCAAAAAGCCTTTAGAGTAAAATATGGCCATCCATAAAATAATTATTAAGTGTTTTTTTTTTTTTTGGAGAAAGGATTATTGAAGTTAAATGTAGACCATTCTTGAGGTTCAAGTGATAACCCAACAATAATGACATCTTTTATAGTGCCTCCTGTCCATAGGTCAAACCACCACCACCCCCACCCCCCCTCACCCCCTTCCCTTTCCCCACTATCATCTACTTATATATATATATATATATATGTGTGTGTGTGTAAAATAAAAAAAATTAAATGTAGACCCTCTTTATTGTCTTCTGAGTCAGAGTTCCTCTGTCATATGGTGGATGTAATTGACAATCAGAGTCCTACTTCTATTAACTAGAGGTGGGGTCCCGTTTTCTTTTTCCTCCAATTCACAGCTGTTAATATATGTTCCAAAAGCAAGAGAATGTGTACATGAGTGCGTTTGTATTTCAAGTTAGCCATTTCATTGAGCTCAAAGTTTGTGTCACTGGCAAGTCATATCAATGTGCTGTGTAATGCACAAAACTACATAAGTTGTTCTGAATCTTTTAGATTGAATTTGTTCAGGTATCTAACTGGAAACCTGCTAAGTGGACCTGTGCCTGGTTGGATATTGGGAAAGAAACGCAAAAGCATGTAAGCTTCCCATCCAAATTAATGTGAACGAGTTTGTATCATATGCATAAATTCATTAAAGGGTAAATCATTAAAATGCATGCATTATTTGTTCCCCTTTACTTTGCTAACTCTTGTGGAGAATGTCTTGTATAATGTAGGCAATCTAGGTTTAACTGTACTCTCAACATCTGTTGATGACCACTGGTATTAAGCAGTTATTTGCATGTTTGGATATAATTTCTTCCATCTCATTTGTTGTGGATGGTTATATATAAAGGAATTTTTTTTGCAATGAATGTTGTTTCTTTAAAGTTTTTTTCTTTTTTGAGGGAATGTTTCTTTAAAGGTTAATATACAAAACCATCTTGGATAGTTAATGTAACGCCCCAAATCAAAAATACTAAAAATCTATTCAATCTAAATAATCCATAAAAATATTAAACAAATGCAACCAACAATCTAAAATCTCAAGTTCAATATTTATTACCATTAAAAATAATAATAACAAAATTCTCAGTTACACAAAATAAATTGTAATCGTTGTCTTCCAAGAACTTCTACTCCAATGATGCCTCTAATGTATCTGTAGGGGTGGGGCGGGTGAGACAACTCAATAAGTGGAATTCACTAACATTGGGGTGTGGGAATGAACCTTTTAAATGAATAATCCATACAACAAAGTTATAGATTGCAAACCATCTATATTTCAACATCAAATATCTCATATAAAAATATTATTATATTGTGAATCATCATGATATACCAACACTATCATATAAACAACCCCCTTGGCTGTTCTTGTGGTCAATGTTTATGCCCTGTTGTGGTCAATGTTTACGCCCTGTTAGCAGGGTTTCGTGATCCATTTTTTTGGGACTAGAACCCCTTTTCATCCCCTTTCTGGGTGATTCTTTTGGAACCTAAAAGTGCACTCCCTTGTTAAGGAGCTTCTTTTTTTGGATCCTCAAGGGTATACCATCTTGCTAAGGAGCTACCAAAAATGCGCTGTCCCCTTTCTGGGACTTTTCCTTGCTATGGACTAGCTACAGTATGATAGTCCCTTACTAAGGACTAAATACAATACTGAACTTTTAATCACATTGGATTCAAATCAATTTTCAAAGTGCTCACAACAAATAAGCTTCTCAGCATTTAAACTTAAAATATCATTTGCCTTATCTATAGGTACATATTTAAATATGTCAAAGTTTTCATATAATATGCACATCAAATATTTATAGAAGGTAAAAAATATTTCTTTGTTATAAAAATAGTTTGATAGTCAAAACTATTTTTGGGAAAACCCCCAAATTAGTAAACAACACTTACCTCTTTATTTGCAAAATGAAATCAACCACCCTTAAGTAACAATAAATCCATAGAATTATTTAGAACCTAGCAACACCGGTCCATCAATTTACACAAATTTACCACTTAAAAACCTGTTTTCTTGCTTAAATAGTACAACTCTGGACAACACTAATATTTCCAAAATTTCAAAAATTTTCATTTATTTACTTACTGTCTAGTTCACTTTTAGCTTTGATCCAGTTGTTCTATTTCACAGACTTTTTTTTCACTATCTATAAATTGGCGTAAATGTATAGCAACTCTATGGAACTCTAGCATGTCATTATGTGTCTAGCCATCATATAATCTACTACTATTCCTTATAGTATATTCATAATTGATCAATCTAATAGCCTACGGAGGACCATTCAATGACATACAGCTATATACACTTTGTCAAGTCTAATATAATAATAAAGAAAAAATTTAGTTACAAAATTGATTATAGCCTTAAGTTACAATCTTACTCAATAACTATGTCATTATGATTGCAAAATTTCTAGAAAATTAAAGATCAATAACTATGTCATTAATAAAATTTTTAAATTACAAGTTTTTGAAGTTTAAAATTATGCATAAAATATAAGCTTATAGATCATATAGTAAAAAATATTTGATTAACACAAAATTTGACATGTGTATTGAAAACGTAAAGAACATGCAATTTAACGGTTGAATTTTTAAACTATGTAGTAATGTTTATTTTATTAAGTAATATTGTAGCTCTAAGTTACAACCAATTTTGTAACTAAACTTTGTCCTAATAACAATCATAGGACACATTTTCCCATTAACATACTTAAAAGATTAGATTGATGAAACCAATGCCTATTTCTCTATTAGCTACCAAAATGATAAATGTACAAACCCAAGTCTTCCTATAATCGTGGGGACAAGAATGCTATTAGACCTTGAATAATTCCAACTTTCCAAGATTACGGTAGAAACAAAACCAAACATTGAGGGGATTCCTTGAAATTCCATAAGAAAATAACATAAATCATGTGGTGCCGCTAAAAGAGGGGAAACCTATTATTTATATATGCAAAGCTCAAGGATAAAAGGTTAGGGTTTTTAAACTTATTAAGGCTCATATATTTACTTATGCTATTTTTCTAGGGCCTCTTGTTCCATAATAATTATCTTATTTAAATATCTTAAACCCAAATCAATTATATCCATTTAATTATGGGCCTCCTCTTTTATTTATATGCATATGAAATAAATTAGTAACAAAATCATGGGGTGTTATAGTTAATCAATTGCAGCATAAAAATATATTAAATAGTGGAGAGTTCATAGGAAACATGTTGCCTATACACTTCCGTAGCATTTTGCAGAACTCATAAAAGTATTGTGGGGATTCCAAAAGTTTCTAAATGTTTCCTGCTCTCCATAGTCTTCAGCTGTCGTATATTCATTAAAAAAAAAAAAAAAAAAGAATCATATATTCGATAAAATTTTAATCACTTAACCGCTTGAGAAGCCTATCACTTCAAAAGCATAATCTTCTACTTCTATGTGATCTTATCCTTTGCACTGATGCACATAAATTATCCAATCCCACGCAATCTGCCCATTCATCATCCAAGAATCGAACGTGATGAGCTGTATCAGTAATCTCCAGCTATCGTATTATATATCCTTTTTAACTTCAAATTTTAAATTTTAGTATCTTTGTATAGGTCATAGTTTAACATGAAGGAAAGAATCTCCTTATTTTAGGTTAGCTCTTATGATCTTGATATTTGCATATGGGGATTGGTTATTTACATTATCAAAAAACACAAAGGTATATTGGGCTTAGGAAATGTAATGGCAAGCATCTTTCCCGTATAAGAGTGGTTTAGCTTATATGTGGGAGTTTGGATGAAAGCTTTATCTCCTAAAATATGTAGGATTGGATTTCACAGAATTAAAAATGAAATATATTACCCCTTCCATGCATGCTATCAATTATCCTGCGTAAATAAAATTTTATTATTCGTGCTTCATTTTTTTAGATAATGAATTATATCATAACTTTTATGTGCAGTGACCTTTCATATAACAACTTTTCCAGTGGAAGCTTAGTTTGCGAAAACCAAGACGTGTAAGAATGCTTTTGTCTGTGTGAGTGTGATCTTTTATTTACTAGCTAAGCTTTGGACTTGGTGATATTTTATGTAGGAACTTGTTTACAGCCTCTTCAAAGGGGAGTGACACGTAAGTTTTTTAAGTTCACCTTTGAAAGCATGTATTACAAAGTATTTTTTAATATTAACTTTCTGGTATATTGTCTTGATTCTTTTTTTTTTTTTTTTTTTTGATAATCTTCAATGTAATATTGTCTTGATTCATGTAACATATATTTAATCACAATGTAATATTGCTGACTTGCTTTGGTACCTGGATTGCCTTATCAGTGGAGATATTTCGTGTCTGAGAAGCTCTTGTCCAGAAAGTAAGTTGTTGTCTGGGCTATTATAAAATTGATTTAGTATAAAATTCTTCAAGATTGTTATGCTCATGTTTGCTTTGGTTCAGATCTGTACCAGTTCCCCAAATATATCCTGAAGGGATTTTTCTCATGCTTTGTAACCATACTAAATAATGAATCTGTTTTAAGAGATCCTACTTTACATCTAAATTTTAAAATTCTTGTATGCTGCACAATTTTGCGGTTGTTAAATCATTTTACAGTTTCAAGTCTTTCTTACAGACGTGCAGTCTTTAACGTGACTGGGCACTTACCGTGTTTTAATTTTTTCATGTTTGGAATTGAGGGCTCCCTTGCTTGTGGCCCCCAAGATTGGAAATTTATTGTAAATGCTTCCAAATTTATGAATCTTTCTCATCTAATTTATTACTAATCGTATTAATTTTTAATAAATCTTCCAAATTTGATCTTTCTGAAGTCTGCAGAATAATGCTATTGCACTGGGATTGAACTTTTGTTGTTAGGATCCATTTGTAGCCTTTATGTAGTTGTCTGGCTATCTAACAGTGCCATAAGTCTCATTGGATATAGTAACACATGAGGGCACCCTCCTAAGAGTACTAAACACAAGAATGAGCTGTCCATGAATGACTGTCTCATTTGGCTTGATTCTGCACCAAATGAAACTGTCCCATCACACACTCCTCACCCCATCACCCCCCCCCCCCCCCCCAACCCCCAAAAAAAGGAAAAATAATATTTTCCTTACATAATTTGCACTAATATTAATTTAAATATGTTTAAAATGTTCAGCTGTTACTAATCCATTTTTCCTATTTCCCCAGTTGTCGACTTCCTCCGTATAAATTGTGGTGGAACAGAAGTAACTATAAATGGAAATACATATGATGATGATACTACAGAACCAGTTGGAGGTTCAAAATTCCTCAAGAGAAAAAATTGGGCATATAGCAGCACTGGTAACTTCATGGATGATGGCCGAACAACAGACAACTATATTTTGGAAAATTCCTCCAAACTCTCTATGGCTAATCCTGAACTATACATTAATGCACGCCTTTCTCCTCTGTCTCTTACTTATTATGCTTTTTGTTTGGGAACTGGAACTTACAAAATAAACCTCCATTTTGCTGAGATAAAGTTCACCAATGATACTAAATATAGCAGCTTGGGAAGGCGTGTATTTGATATTTATATTCAGGTATCTAATGACATTATGATCTGAACTTCATCAACCAAAGTTCTTATGTTTATAGCTTGTTACTAGCTGGTCACCAACATGTTTAAAATATTGAAGGGAGAGCTAGTGGAGAAGGATTTCAATATTGCAGATGAAGCTGGTGGAGTTGGCATGGAAGTCATAAAACCTTATCTTGCAGTTGTGAATAATAACACCTTAGAGATCCGTTTTTATTGGGCTGGGAAGGGTACAACTAGCATCCCTGATAGAGGAGTCTATGGTCCTCTTATTTCGGCAATTTCTGTTCATCGTGGTAGGTTTAGACCTTGCATTAGCTTCTTGTGATCAGTTTTGGACTCTTAGGAAATAGACCATATATTAACTTGCAAATCCATGTTTATCTTCATTTTATAAATTCAACATTGTCAAGAAATTCTTTTAGGGTAATGCCCTAGGATCTACAATCTACTCATTTATTTAACTATGTGACTAAAGTCTTTTGGGTTTTGGCTTTTCAATCAGGATTTTTTTTTTTGGGTCTAATTTTATTGGTTTGATATATAGGACCCTAGAATGTGTCTAAAGTCTTATACTATTATTGTGATGATTAATGCATTCCTTCATTTGTGTGTACAAATGCCACAGAATTCAGATGGAGTGGATTTTATTTTTATTTTGTTTCTTAAAATCTTTACTGGATTCAGGACAAATTAAGCTGATAATTTTCCTTGTGTTTTGAAAAACAGTCGTGTTCATTTAAATTTAGAACTTGAGAAAAGAGCGAGTCTTGATTATTTCTTCATTGAAGTGGTTGTAATGGTTTTGATGGTTTTTTGTGTTCGTTTATGCATTACATAATTGGCTGGATAATGATTTTACCCCCTTTCTGAGGCATCTAATATTATATCTTTTGAACTATTTCTTTAAATAGACTCTACAAATGGCAGCGGTGTATCAGTAAGAGTAGTAGTTGGAATAGTGGCTGTAGGAGCATTTGTTCTATTTCTGGTTCTGGGTATCCTCTGGTGGAAAGGCTGTCTAGGACAGAAGAGCAGAATGGTACAAGGTATTTAGTATTGTAAATGCATATTGATATGTTCCTAAAAGGAAAACTTACATGTTCAGTGAATTGGATTTTGCATTGGAGGTTTTTGCGTGTGTATATATGTCCCTGATACGCATGCTTGTAGAATGACTTGAACTATTCAAAACATAATAAAAATTATTAAATATCTACTATTTTATGCTGCTAATACATCATTTTGCCTGAATGCCTGTCGTAGGAATTGACTGCATATGGGTGTTTTAGAACTTTTGATTCATAACATCTGCTCAAATGTTTTGTCAAAACCTTAAAAAAGTGTACAAATTTTCAATTTTCCTAGATATAATTCATGTTTGAATTTGATTCTTCTACAGATCTAAAGGGTTTAGACTTGCAAACTGGTTCGTTTACCTTGAGGCAAATCAGAGCTGCCACCAACAACTTTGATGTTTCCAATAAAGTTGGAGAAGGTGGTTTTGGTTCTGTTTATAAGGTATTTAACACTGAATTTACCATTGATATATTCTATTTGAACTTTCATTATTGAGTTTTGACTCAAAAATTAATCTATCCTTGTTGCAGTTTCTTCCTTCTAATAGATATTAGAAATTTTGTTCTCACAGGGCCTCCTATCAGATGGTACAGCGATTGCAGTAAAGCAGCTTTCTTCCAAATCAAAACAAGGAAATCGTGAGTTCGTGAATGAGATAGGCATGATTTCTGCTCTTCAACACCCTCATCTTGTTAAGCTCTATGGATGTTGCATTGAAGGAAATCAACTATTGCTAGTATATGAGTATATGGAAAACAACAGCCTTGCTCAAGCTTTGTTTGGTAAACATTTACTTTGTACACTTGATGTTTTTGGTATTTGTATTTACATGCTGTAAGTAAGATAATGTACATATGTATAATTGACGAATTTCTATTAAATTTGATAAATTTAAGGCTTAGAAGAATGCCAATTGAAGTTGGATTGGACAACAAGGTATAAGATCTGTGTTGGGATTGCAAGAGGTTTGGCTTATCTTCATGAAGAGTCAAGATTGAAGATTGTTCATAGAGACATCAAGGCTACTAATGTTCTGCTTGATAAATATCTTAATCCTAAGATATCTGACTTTGGTTTGGCCAAGCTTGATGAAGAGGATAATACACACATAAGCACCCGCATCGCTGGAACTTAGTGAGTTACTACCATTGTTAATTTCTCTTCTATGAATATTATAAAAAAGTTCTGATTATAAAATTTTATTTATATAAGGGAAAAATAGATTTTTTTTGTAAGAGAATTTCAAAAGGATAATGGTTATGTGACATTAGGACAACAACAGCAACAACAATAACAACCGATTCTTAATCTCAAAATGTAAGGGTTGGCTATAGATCCCCATTAGAGTAGTTAGAGTTGGCCAAATGCATTCTTTTTTACTATCCTATGCTATTTGAAGTCATATTCATTGTTACCTCCTTAATTGACATGTCCATTTTTACTAATTCTACTAATTTTATTTTAGGTCTTACTCTACCTTTTCCATTCTCTTGACTTGAATCAATTCTCTCTTTCTCATTGGTGCATTAATCACTTTCCTTTCTACATGATCAAAAACTTTTAAGCTAATTTTCCTCATCTTTTCATTAATAGGAATAATCTTGTCTTTCATTACATATGCACTTATTTATATTTAGTATTAATACCCTCATTTTAGTTATGCTAATAAATTCATACATTGTACGTTGATTCTACATTCTACACACAACAAGCACAGTCTTCCAAGTTTATTGACATGGTCTCATTTACGCTACCATGATCGTATAATAATCACTTTTGTAAATTTGATTATATAAAAGTTGCACCATTTATGTGGTTAAAGCGTAGACTACTATTGTCATGTATCATGTTCATTGTAATAATCAGAATGAGATTCACAATGATCAAATTATATGGGAGAAAATCTCATTTTGGTCCCTACATTTTTGACTCATTATTAATTTGTGCATATATTTTAGTAGCAGTTAATTTAGTCCATATTATTTTCAACTTGCAGTTAATTTAGTCCGTATTATTTTCAATTTGTAGTCATCATGGGTCCAAATTTTGGGTTTTTTTAGTTGCTGAGTTGATATGTGTCTAACGAAGTTGGAAATTGGTAAATTTTACTTGTTTTTTTGTATTTTACTTGTTGAAAATAATAAAGACCAAATTGACTGGTACCAAAATGTATGGATTAAATTGACAATAACCCCAAATGTAGATATCAAAATGGTATTTTCACCTGTTTATGTGTCTTGTATAATAAGTTCATACATTTTTTATCATCAATTATACCCACACAAACTCTAAATGTAGCAGGAGAATGGATATATAATTGTTCAGAAAAAACTTAGATACAATATTTTAGGTATTTTCCCAATATTCAGTTATCTATCTACTTAACCAAAACACTATATGGCATTAATGCCATCTATTTCTTTCTTTCTTCTTTTTTGTCTTCCCCTGTATGTGTTAACACCATATGCACAAAAACACGAGAGACACCCCAGAACCCCAATCTCTCTTGAATTCTTAGTTCTCACCCTCAATCACTGACTTCTAAGTTTTTGAAGAAATCGAGCTTTGCTCACATCTTTCTCTCCTCCTTTCGAAAGTGCCCACATCTACCACTTTAAGATTTTAACATAGCTAAACTTTATGGAACACATAAAGAAGTCATGTGCCCAAACTTAGAACAAGCATTGCAGGCATTGAACTTACATTGGAGAGCCGATAACAGATTAAAAAAACTTATATTTTATGGGGAAAATGATGTCATCCACAAAAGACTTTTAATTTCAATTTCTCAACAAACCCAGAGATTGTCCCCATTCCCAACCGCATATAATAGACCATATAATGAGAGACGGGGTGGGTATGAAATAGAGGAGGGACACCGAACTTACCTTGATAACTTGATTTCTAGCTCTCCTTCCAATTTTGATCACCAACTAAATCTTTTGAGTTCCACCTCTAATTTGAGATCCAACCACTACCACTCCTATTAGGGAAACTCTACCAGGAGGTGCTTGATTCCTGTTCCAAAAGGTATGAGTGCTTGATTTGTTACTAGCAAAGAGAGAAGAGAGGAACTGAAAGAGGAATCATTTTAATGGGAAGGAGTTGAATTTTTCTCACGGAATTTTTTTTTTTTTTTAATTCTCATGGGGAGACAAAAGTTGGATGGTGTTTACATTGTTTAGTGTTTTGGTTGAGTAATTTTAAAAAGGTACCTAAGGAACTATACTTAATGTACTGAATCTAAGTTTTTCCTGGTTGTTCTATGTCCTATACACAACAAGCACAACCTTCAAAGTTTATTGACATGTTCTCATAAATGTTAGCATTATCACATATTAATCATTTTGGTGTAGTTGATTATAGTCATCAACCATCAACATACTGTGTGTTTGCCAAAAACCTAAAGTAATAAGCATAAGGGGTCTATGATTAAAGACCAAAGTCACGTTTGAAATAGAAGACACATAGAGAGAGTTAGAGAGTTCTATGTGTTATAGCTTACGACGCTATAGTGGTGTGCCTCAAATTTTATAACATGTTGACTTGTTGTAAGGAGGTGTTAAGGAATCCCATATTAGTTCAGTTTAAGTTTGTTTATGGATTTATGTATTTGTTAGACTTCTCCACCTACTAGCTTAATCCTTTCTAAAAAAAAAACCTTTATCCTTTTGGTATATTTGAGATGGAAAGCATGTGGTCTGCCAAGAGGGTGAGTGGGATGTTCATGACTTGGGTCTCCCTAGCCGATATCTGGTCACTGGAAGCACTGTTTCACTGTTGAAAGCTGCCCTCTAAAATTAAGGAAGGTGGTGGTGGTTTACTTGAAACCGACCTCATTTGGTTTTTTTTATTGGGTATGAAGTTGGGGTTACTAGCACACACAGAAAAAATTGTGCATTGGTAGTTATTATGGAATTGGAAAATTCCATCGGTTTTGTGAGGATTTAGAGCTAGGATTTTCCATCCTTAAATCCTAGGTTAAAATCCAATTGGAAATTTTGAATTCCAACACCAGAATTTGTAAATATTGATTCTGAATCCCCACTTAATCCCAAATGTTGGCTATGATTGACGCACCCAAACACACAATATCTTTCTCAACTTGCCCCTCTCTCTCTAGAAAATGCAAGTATTCATTTTCTTGCATCAAAAATGGTCCATTGACACAGACAGTCAATAAGAGTTGGTCTAGTTTTGATGCAGGGCCTTCTTGCCACATTTCGTTGGTTACTTTAGTTATCCCTAAGTCTTTGAAGTTTTTAGGTTAGAAAGTTGTTGGTTCAGTTTTAATTAAGTATATAAGGGCAACTTGGTAATTTACAAATTTTCTGGAATGGGTTGTCATTGGCTGTTGGAAAGGCCTATGAATCTTATTTTGTATTTTGAATCCTTTTCCTATTTGGTTTTGAAGTTCTCAAGTGTTCTTTGTTATTAATAATCCTAGTCTTTATAGAATTAGGTTATTTAGGAGTCGTAGTCCATCTAGAAAAGGTTTTGATAGTGGCTTATATTAAGATTTTATTGTAGTCAATAATATTCATAATGAAACTGATTCTGACAAGATTCCCACAACTTATTTTAATCTTTGAGAGGGTGATTGCCTTCTCCTGCGTAGTGTGATTGGCTAGGGTTTACCTTTCTTTAAATCTTGTTTTATTCACAGTTTTAACACCAAACATCCATCAACATCAATCCTAATTCAAGAACCTTTCAAAAGCTCATCAAGAAATCCAATTTAGTGTTGAATTCCTAAAAAACCTACATCATGACTACAAGTTTTCTTTCATTCCTCCTCATGCTATTCAATTTTGGTCTGGTTGTTTTCTTACAAATTTCCTTTAGATTGCATCATATATGAAAAAATTCCCTTTAGATTGTTTTCTTAGCGTGCTAGAGTAGTAACAATTAACCTTCTAAAAGTCATATAGCTCACAATTTTGGGTTACTTATCAGCTTGACTTATCTTTATACCAAAAAGATATGGATAATGCCATGTACATGAATATGTATAACATCAACCAATGGATGTTTCTACGTTGTATATGTGGTCAACAAGTAAACACTTAAGCCAGTCTAAGAAATCCCACATTGTCCTATATCATTATAGCCAAAAACAATCTGAAAGAAAATCCTTCATTTCTTTTCACATAGTCTCAAGACTTATCGAAGAATTTGTTCCATTGCTAATTTGCTACCACATCTATCGATGTTAACATCTCACTGAGAAAATTATCTTTATTTAGGAAATTTTAATTTAATATTTGTAAAGTTTGCAACTCTAGAGGTGGCTGGACTATGGCTTATGGCACGATGAATTTGGTCCATGAAGGTTTTGTTGGTTTTTCGAAGCATTTTTTCTTGATCTTCAACCTATTGAGACTATTTTCATCTTACTTTTACACAGGTTTTTATTTAGGAACTTCATTGATGAATTCACAAATGCTTCATTACATGACATCAAACTCACAAGAATTTTGATTCACTACAAAAAAATAGGCCTATGGCCGCGGCTTAAAAACGCAGCTACAGGTCAAAAAAACGTGGCCATATCCCTATCTGTCCTATAGCCGCGTTTTTTAAAGCAGCCTAAAACGCGTGACTATAGCCCTCAGAGGGTGTATGGCCGCGTTTTATGACCGCAGCCTAAGCACTGGTGCTATGGGCCCGCGTTTTGTAGTGATTGTTTGAAGGAAAGTATTAAGGAAACACATCTAGAATAGAAGACATTCAGGGAAACTATTTGTTAATCAAGGAAGAAAAGGAGAGAAAATCAAAGGAATTTTTACACTCAATTTGGTTTGAAGGAAATGGGTGAGGAAACAAAAGGGAAAAAAAAATATATATATATATATATATATATATTTATATTAAAATTTTAATATGTAGCTTAATGCAAGAAAAATGTTTTGAGTATCCTCCAATTCAACTCTATTGAAATATTCCTAAAATAAGCATTCGTCTACCTATAATTAAAAAAACAAAAGAGAAAACATTAAAATATTTTTGGCTGAGAAAGTTGTGCATAATTTTATGTTATTGCAGTGGATATATGGCACCTGAGTACGCAATGCGGGGTTATTTGACTGATAAAGCAGATGTTTATAGTTTTGGAGTTGTTTCCTTGGAAATTGTTAGTGGGAGGAGCAACACTAGTCACCGACCAAAGGAGGAACCTTTTAATCTTCTTGATTGGGTAAGTTTGATCTTTTATTCTTTTCCTTTTATTGCTTTTTATTGTTCCATTTTTATTTCGGCTCTTTATGTTTTTGAGAAAATGCAAATTAGGGGATGTTTTATATAGACACGAGTTTATAGATGTTTAAGGTCTTCTTGATTTATGCCAAATATGTTTAAAATTTTGGATTTGAAGCCCTACAATTAGATATTGGTTTGATTCAAGCCCTTCCGCCTATATTCATTACTGAAACTTCAGCTCAATAAGACAATTTTAATGCACCAAAACTATGTCATTTTGTCTAAGTCAAGAAAAAAAGTCCATATCCAATTTAATTTTTTTATTATTTTATTGCAAATAGCCTTGTAGCTCTACAAGTAGTTCTTAGCGTTTTTAACCAAGACGCTCATAGCATGGTTTTAAAAAAGGACTCGACTGGTTGGTTCAACTGATTCAATAGTGAACCAGTGCTAATACCGCTTAGGATATTCACAAAAACCGGTAATGCATAAAAAGTCTGCTCAAAGCGGGAGAACCAATGGTTTAATTGTTGGAATTGGCAATCGGGATGGTTGAACTAGTTCTGAGTGGAGAGATTTTTCAGGTCTAATCAGATATTTGGTCAACGATTTGAATGACTGAAGTGGTTAAGGAGAATGCAGAGAATAGGAGAAGATAGATCTTGGATCTAAACGAACAATAACTGCAAACAATTTCGCTGGAAAGGAATCTCAAGATTTGGATTTGAAGTTTGCGATGCGAGTGGTATAGTTGCTAGTATTATTCTTTGCAACTTATTCGTTAGATTCTAGACTTCAAACTTTAGATGGCTCTATAAAATATTTTTATTGTGTGGCTCTTTTTTTTTTCATCATTTGTACGGCTCTCTTTCAACTTGCAATACACGGTACAAGTTATAATCATAAAAAAAAAAATGTCCAAATTCCATTAATTTACCCTGAGATTTAGGTTAATACTAAGTTTAAGATATTTCAATATTGATCAATTTGGTCTCTAAAATTAACTTAGTCTCTAAACGCTATTAGGCATGTTAGTAATTTTTCTCGTCTCTTATGGCTGGTTTCAATTGAGGAGAGAGGGAGGAGTAAGAAGTAGAGTAGAGTTGGCCGGATATTAAGCTAATTTCTGGCCAACTCTACCTTACTCTCCCTCTCTCCCCCTTAATCGAAACTAACCATTAGGGACCAAATTGGGTTTAATTGGTTAGTTTTGAAATGTTTTGAACTTGTTTGATATTAGTCCAAACCTCAGAGTAGGTTATTGAAATTTACCCCGTAAAAAAAATAAAATAAAAAAGAAGAAGAAAAAAACAAAGAAAGAAAGAAGAAAGTGAAAACTATTTGGTTCTTCTCCCATATGATAATATATTATTATCCCATAATTGTGACAATAATTTTATTGCTTTATATTTTCTTTTGGTTCAATTACTCATAAAAGGTCTTTTTTATTTTTAGATGTTCTTTGTTTAAAACATTTAGAACATAATATTGCTTCCATTTTTTTTAATTATCTAAAATATTTTCAAGTAAATAGTATTAGTTATTATAAATATATAATTTATTTGGTTAATTTAATAATTATTTATTAAATTATTTATGATGTTACCGGTAGGGGTAGCAAAATTTGACACAATCCGCAAACTCGACACGACCTGACACGAAATTAGCAGGTTATGAGTTGAGACTTAACGGGTTTGTGTCATATTCAGGTTGACACGGCTGACCCGTTTAATAAACATGTCAGGTTAGTGTTGAACACATAGAACTTGTTTGACCCGTTTGACCCGTTTAATTAAATGTCATTTTACTAATATATCCTTCAAACTCTAGGTATATAAACTTATTAGTTATTATGATTTATTTTCTTTGACATATTGTGATTGATATATTTGTGATATTGAGATATGCTTTAGTTTTGAATTATTATTTGTGATGTAGCTACTCGTTAATTCTGAATTTTATATTAAAAATATTTGTTTGTTTGTTTTTTCATAATTTTTTTTTTATTTTGATAAAATATGATAAACAGATCGACATGACTGACCTGTTTAATAAATGGGTCGTGTTAGGATTGAGGAATCTTGACCTGTATAATAAACATGTCGAGTTAGTATTGACCTATGTAGTCAAATACTCATGACTTGACACGAAATGAACCCGACACGCGAACACGAATTACCACCCCTAATTACCGGTTTGACATCTGTTGGACTAGAGAATTGGTAACCAGTCCCCTTTTCAATTCTTTCTCTATTCTAGTTTTTAAAACCATTATTTAGTTCAAATCCCCTCTAGCTATCAATTTGGGTTAATTGAGTTGAGGTGACATCACTAGTCATGATGACCATGATTACAACACTTAGCCAATCAAACCACCAAATCTCAAAATCCCGAAGAGCCTCTTTACACGGTCGACCCATAATCTCTTTGCACTACCTAAACTGAGTGCCTTAAAGTCGAATTCAAAAAACACAATAGGCTTTAGCTGTTTGAATTTCACTCTATTTAGATGCCTAGAAACGTTAGGATTTGAATTATTTTCTTTTCTTTTTGATTTTTTAGTTTTTATGTATGTATTTTTTTCAAAAATATTTAAAATTTTTTTGTTAGGCAATTTAATTTATGTGAAATAATTAAAATGACATGTCATGATTTTGTTGGACCAATTAGTTTCACATGACAAGCAGAAGTGGTATTTAACAGCCACATTATCGAAGGGCATAGATGAAAGGGCTTCTATCAAAACGTTAAATAACATTAAAGGTTCAAATCTAAATTTTTAAACATTAGGGAGAAAATCTAAATGATCCCATACTCCAAGGGCTCAGTTGACAATCTAAAATTTTGATGGTCACATTTTCATTTAAGGCTAATTCCATGTTGATAAAAAATTTTATAATCAATGTTAAGAAATTTAACTCTTTATTTTACTCACTTATTCCTAAATTCTTCTTTCTTATTTATATACTGACTAAATATATGTCAATATGTCTTTGTTCCCAATGTGGGTGTAGATTGTTGACTAGTAGCAAGTTTAGATGTGTCTCAACTAAGAGCTTTGTAACTCAATTGACATCTTTTTGTATTTCTAACAGAGACATCTAGAATTTAATCTTCATCCTCCATTATAAATTATTGAATTTATTAAAATAAAATTTTGAAAGTTGAACTCTAAAAGGTGGCAAGATTTATAATTCTTTGTTTTTATGTTCCTGTCTCTAGGCACACCTTTTGAAAGAGGAAGGGAATTTAATTATGCTAGTTGATCCAAGGTTGGGCTCAGACTATTGCAAAGAAGAGGCGATGGTCATGATCCATGTGGCTCTCCTATGCACTAGTGTTTATTCAGCAGCTAGACCCACCATGTCTTCAGTTGTGAGCATGCTCGAAGGCAACATTATTGTTCCGGATTTGGATTCAGATATGAGTTTATTACATGATGAAATGAAAGCGAAGGAACTGCAAAAGTATTATCAAATCAATGAGGAAATCAATATGAGTGAGAGCCAGAGGCGAACAATGTCAATGGACGGCCCGTGGACTGCTACTTCTTCATCTGCTGCTGATCTCTACCCAATCAATCCAGATTCTTGTCTCTTGGAGAATAGATCTTAGAGAATCTTAAAGGTTTCTCATCATTTCTTAATGTTACAAATGATTTGATGCCTAACTATTTTAAGAACCATGAAGTTGAAATCATAGCACTTTATATTTTTGGTTATTTTTTCAAAACTCTGAGAGGAGAGCGAGACACAATATTGATAGATGGTGGAATTCCCTTCCAAGACGAGGATGATAATAAAAACTAGCCTCTTTACACAAGAAAAGCGCATGTTCAGAGGCTTTTGCCATTTTTTTTTTTTTACATGATTTTGCATTTAAGAATTTGAAAAAAGTTATTGCTTTGATAAAAGAGAAAAATGTTTTGACTATTTTAACCTTAACCCCTCATGGTCTAGAGGCTATAACAGGGAGGTGTTTGACAAGAGCTTTGCTAAACAAGGTTCCACATTAGCTACAGCCCTATCTTTGTTTCCTTATGGCCTGTTTGGATATTTAAAAAAAGATGGGAAGTAGAGTAGAGGGAGGGAGAGTAATCTAATTACCTTATTTGGAAGTTTTTTAAGGAGGGGTTTAGAGGGGTTTTAACTCCCTCTAGCCTCCCATTTTTAATTCTCTTAAATTGGAAAGATTTGGAGGGAGAGTAGAGTACATAAACTATTGACCAAGTAAATTACCTAATTTACCCTTATTATATTAACAAAATTACACAAGGAGAAGGGCTAATTACTCCCTTCCCCCTTACTAATTTTAAAAACATTCAAACAAAGTAGAGGGGAATCATTTTCCTCTACTCTCCTCCCCACTACTCCCCTCCCCTCTACTCTCCTCCCTCTTTAAACTTCCAAACAAGCCATTAATGTTCTCCCTTACCCAATTGTTGTTAGACCATGTGTGATGCTCCAAGTTGATTAAATATTGATTAAGTGTGTATTGTGTGAGTGTGTTTTGAGTCCTACATCAGGCATATGTTGGGTTACTCTAGGTTTTATTAACAACTAAAATGAGTCTTCACTATTGATACTAGAATTGTAAAGGAATACCCAAACTAAACAACGTCTTGCATCCCATATATCAAATAAGAGATTCTCTTACCTGATTTCAAGAGTTGGATTTTGAATATGCAATTGATTATCCATCCAACCTCCCATTGATTTTAAAATTGTCAATCTAACATTTCATAACTTGAAGTTTCAAGCTCCATTCCTCTGGTTTCAAGGTCCGCTCCTCTAGTAACAAAAGTGCAGAGACTTTGCTAGGAAAGGTTTAAATTTTGCTCCTAGTCAATTTAAGAGAATGTGCAACATTGTAGCAAGAATAAGGTTTATAATTTACAGAAAATTCCCACAAGTCAGTAAACTCTAGACAAATTTAAGGTCCTAAAAAAATTTTAATACCAACTCAATTAAAATTTGATTCTAAATTTAGGACTCAGATTGTTAAGTTCCATTCTACCTTCCAGAATCAACAAATGTAAATTACCACAAATTTTTTTTTAATCACCAAAAAAAAAAATCTTGTAAATTCACAAAGTGCCATCAAACTACATTTCAGTGATGGAACTAGGTTAGGGCTAACCATGGCCCCCTGCCCCCTAAATTTTCTTTGAAAGTTCTTAGTATATATATACACATAGAAAATTGAAAATTTCCCCAAAATATATATTATTGGCCCCCCTCCTCTACCGAAATATACAAATTGACCCAACCCTTTTGTCTGTTGTCCCAAGAATAATAAGAAAAACTTTTGGACCAACCAAAAATACCCGCAAAACATATCATATTTCCAATCTAAACAAACTCAATTGTCCCAAAAAAAACAAGAGTAACCTTTAAACAAACCAAAATTATCAACAAATTAAGCAACAATCCAATCTAAACAAAAAAGACATACAAAACAACCAAAAATCTGAAATTATAAAACACAAATCCCCAATTTTTACCCACTTACCACTCGGTGTTGGTCTTGACTCTAAGTCTAACTTCAGCATCTACACACTACATAGTTGCTCAACAATGGTATGTTGGCTCTCTCTTACTACTGCTTTTTTTTTTTTTCTTTGTATAAAACTTAGACTGTGAAACAGATGAATAATTTGAGCTTGGTGGTGGACTGGTATAAACCAAGTCAAAGTGTTAGGCTATTGTGTGTGTGGTCATTGATTAATCTCATTGACTTGGGGTGCAATGTGTTAGGCTATTATTTTTTTTTTTTTTTTTAATTTGTAGTTTTAAGGAAATATAAACTTGCTAAAGTAGTGGCATTAACCAATTTTGAGTGTTGTGTTAATAAAGTAGTGTCAATTTGGGGCCTCCAGCCTTTGTGAAATTAATTAGTTGTGTTAATAAATTAATTAGTGCCAAGCAACTAAGGTGAGTGAGTGTAATATATTTATTATTATTTATTATTGTGAAATTGGAGAACTTAATGGACATAATCTAAGTAAAAATTGTATTTAATTTTTCATCTTTTATATATACAGAGTAACGCTATGAATACTATAAATTTTAGTAAATAAATATTACAAATTGACGTGTTATCAATCATAAAACAATAATTAAAATATTTATTTACTTTGTGTTGAAATAGAACCGATCACATTTATTACTATATTAGTATATGTTTTTTGACTAATGATACAAATATAAACTATTTTACAAACAATTGAGGTGGCAAATTCTAAAATCACATCAGCAATTTCTAATGTAGGGCCAGAATATCAAGCAGCCCTGGCCCACTCCAAACCAGGCCCAAGGGCCCACACCGAGGATACATGGGGGTCCGAGGATGGAAGCGCGAGAACTGACCCCCGAGGAACCTATCCGAGGAGTGTCCTCCCTCGGACGTCCGAGACCTCGAGAGAACACAAGGACCACCCCATCAAAGAAGATTCCTTTTATGCCCGAGGAGGAGGGTCCAGTGCCACGCGTTGGCAGCAAAAGTATGGCGAAGGGGCAAGCCTTGGGCGAACTGTCACCTCGGCATTGAATACTCTCACCTAACCCTCCTGGCCGCATTAATGGGGATGTAACCCCTTGACAGGGCAACATCGATTGGGGTGAACCACTTAAGCACGGATATGACCTCTGATGGGACGGACGGTCAGAAGAGAAGCCAATAGATGATCAACATGAGGAGGAAGAGAAGGGTATATAAGAAAGGTGAGCAAAGTGTAAAAGGAGGGAGGGTTCAAGAATGTGAGCTTGGGAAGGGAAAACCTCCTCGGCCCAAGGAGGGAGGGTTCGAGAATGTGAGCTTGGGAAGGGAAACCCTCCTCGGCCATGGGCCGAGGAGCATCCCTCAGTTGTATATCATTCTTAGTATCTTCCAATAAAAAGAAAGTAGTTTATGCTCCGTTAAGGCCGGCGAGCGCCTAAACCTTCGATCCACTCTCTACAAATTCATTGTTCTGGATTCGTTGGGCCTTTAACCCATATCTTTTGGGCTACAAAAACAGACCCTACAATTGGCGCCGTCTGTGGGAAGGATTAGTGCTCTGGCCGGCGCAACAGGCGATCGGTCTAAGTAATCATTCTACGGAAGATTGGTGGTGACGCAAAAAAAAAAAAAAAAAAAAAAAAAAAAAACTACCAGACAAACATTGCAGAAAAATAAAAAGTTCGAAACAGAAGATTCAACAGAAACGGAAAGAAACTGCACATTACTTTATTAAACCAAAAAAAAAAAATTACAATGTACAATCAGAGGCTCAGGTAGGCGTGCTTTAAAACACTATCTTTACAAGCTAATTCTACAATCAGAGGCCCAGGTGGACCTATTCTAGAACTAGCTAGAGGGAATGGGGATGAGGCTAGCATGCTCCAGTGCCACCAACAACTCCTTTCTCGGTGCGGCGGAGCTTGAACAAAGCGAGGAACAGATGCAGGGGCACCGGGACGCCCTCCATCGTGATGTTCCCTTGATTCTCTCCAATCCTTAGGAGCGTTGGCCGTTGGAGACGACAACACTCGGGCACCGGCCATGACGTGATCTTGCGCGTCTCCTCCGGCGGGGGCGCACCCCGAAGAGGAACGTTAGGTGCTTTAGCGACATCCCTCCTGGCCACCACGCAGGGCACAATCGGGGCTACGCCTAAACTCTGCTGCTCTGGAAACCTAGTGGGGGCTGCGATCACAACGGCCCTTGGCCCGGATGTCCTCACACCCGCCCAAAGCCGCCCCATATCTACCAACTCCGGTCATAATCCTGACAGGTTATTGAAGGGGCTTAGGGAGTTATAGGGAAGTGTTTCTAGTTGCGTTGGGAAGTTCATGGAGTGTGGATAAACCTTTCCCACGAAAAGCCTTATATAGAAGATGAAGCCTGGTGGAAATTAATCCACGCAGAATTCGAAAAGAGAATTATCAGCAGTGCTAATCACGAAGCTACCAAATCCCAAGAGGACTGTAGACCGCTGGATTCGTATCAATTCATGAGGATATTGATGAAGCCGCGTCTCGCACACCGAAACGTCAAGCACGGAACGCGAATGGCCAAGGGACACCTCGTAAATGAAAAAGATGGGGACTTGAATTGAAGGCGAGGTCAACACCACGCGTAAAATCATAGTCCGAACCACCCCTGCCCAAAGCACCGTGGAGTTAATAGTCCGACCCGAGGACAAACCACTCCTTGCAGAGAAATGGAAGCGTTAGACAAAACCAAGGTATTGCATGGTCCTCGGACTCAAGCCTATGGGGAAACTAACTGCTCAGCTATACTTGGGTACTAGACAAAACCAAGGTATTGTATGGTCCTCAGACTCAAACCTATGGGGAAACTAGATACTTACAGAGAAATGAAAGCGTTAGACAGAACCAAGGCATTGCATGGTCCTCGGACTCAAGCCTATGGGGAAACTAACCACTCAGCTATACCTGGGTACTAGACAGAACCAAGGTATTGTATGGTCCTCGGACTCAAACCTATAGGGAAACTAGATACTTATAGAGAAATGGAAGCGTTAGACAGAACCAAGGCATTGCATGGTCCTTGGACTCAAGCCTATGGGAGAACTAACCGTTCAGCTATACCTGGGTACTAGACAGAACCAAGGTGTTGCATGGTCAGAGGACTCAAACCTATGGGGAAACTAGATACTTACAGAGAAATGGAAGTGTTAGATAGAACTAAGGTATTACATAGTCCTCGGACTCAAGCCTTGGGATGCAAGAGGACTGCCTACGCATACGTTCTTTCCCTACTATCGTGATTCCTGGCACAGTTGGCCGAGATACAACTCACGCAAATAAAAAGAAAAGAAAGGAAGCAGATAGCATGCACATAAACAAACAACCCGAAGTAGATAAGAAGGGAAAGTAAATTCGCATTACAATAACTAGTCTATAAAAGTTGCATGGCAAGAGCCACAGTACATAGAGGAGAAGCACAAAAAAATAAGATAAAATGATATGAAAATGGGAAGAGCCGAGGCGCTAGAGAATCTACTCCTTTTGCTCAGGCTGGACAGGGGCGACCCTTAACCCCTCTGAGCCCTAGCCTGAGGGGACGGCCTGCGAAGGTACGGCGAGAGCAGCTGCCTCCTCAGTGGTGGGGTTGGATCATTGGAAGGGATCTCCACTATCTCCTAGGGCACCTCCTCGCTTGAATGCTCCTTTAGGTCAGCGGCCTCTACCTCCTCAGCAACCTCCCCAGCCTCGGTGCCATCCAGGGCAGCCTTGCGAATAGCGGGGGGATAGTACACGCTCTCCGCCTTCCACAGGTCGAATGTGGCCGCCACCCCAGCTTGTTTGAGGGCCTCAACCCAGACCTGGGAGCAGTATTGCTCATATACCCCCAAAACTTGAGCTTTATAAAGGGCTTTTACCGCAGCCACCCCCTCAGCGTAGGCGGCGGTCTCACCCTCCTCCTTGGCAGTCAGGACCATCTCCCTGCCAAAATTTACCTCGTTCTTAGCTCGCTGAGCTTGGTCTCTGGCCCATTCTGCCTCCCTCTAGGCCACCTCGGCCGCTGTCACCTTAGCCTGCAGATCCGCTATCAGGTCCCTCGCGATCTGCAGTTGCTCCTCCGCCTCGCCCAGGCGCCTTGTCTGCTCCTTGGCCTGGGTCTAGGCGCCCTCAAGACCAAACAGTGCACTGTCCCGCTCCCTGGTCACTGCCTTCAACTCCTCTCGGGCCTTGGCTAGGTCAGCCTCGGAATTCTTCAGAGCCTGGGTAGCTTGAAAGTGCCAGTCACGCTCTCGGCTGAGGGCCTTCCTCTGGTCGTTCGCCGCCCCCTCCAACCTAAAGATAGCCTAGACAGCCTGCCAGAATAACCAATGCGCAGTGAGCCCAATGAGAGAAAAAGAGTGGGAGAAGAGTCGAAGTTATAGCCCTTACCATCCCCACATATCGCTTAAGGCTGAGGAAGACCTGCTCGCTCGTTAAAGAGTTAAGCTCGGCCATGTCCACCGGGAGCAGTAGGCTCCTCTTCAGCGCATCAGCCACGCGCACACCTTCGCCCTTGTTGAAGTCCCTGAGGGAGGCGTTATCCCTCAAGGGCTCCCCACGGAGAATCGGAGTTGGGAGCCAGGCCTGAGCCTCGGGCAAGGTGGTGTCGGCGATCTGCCTGTCCTAACTCTTGTCGCCTATTTTAAGCTGCTTGGACGGCCACAAAGTAGTGTCCTCCTCCTGCGAGGACACCGTCTTATCCTCTATAGGTCTTTTGCCCTTATCCTTCTTCTTCTTCGGGTCGACAGGCACAGACCCAGAGGGCAAGCGCGTCTGAGAAGGAGGAGGAGGGAGCTTCTGCTGAGCGAAGGTCGACCTAGTCTTCGGAGGAGTAAGAGAAAGCTTTTGTTAGGACTTCCTTGGCTGGCCCTCAATCAAGTCCAGCAAGTTGGTAGTGGGCTTCCTCTTGTAACCCATTGTTGGTGGAGGAGAGGCTTCAGAAGCAAGGAGGTCTGCTTCGCTCAAATTAGGATCACCCAAATCCCCAGGAGGGTCCTCGGACTGATCAAGCTAAGCGAAAATGTCAAACACGTCCCCTTCCCCCTCTGGATCTTCCTCGGTGGCCTCGGCAAATGGTTAGGAAGAGGAGGGGACGGCTAGCGTGACAGTTTCTTGGTCGAGGAGCTTCTCGGGGAACGAAAATCCGTCCTCGGTCACAGTAATCCTCTGAAGCCAAGGATCGTTGGCTAAGATGACGTGCTTCGGAACCGTGAACGATTTCTGGGTAGGCTTATACCTCAAGATTATGTGGGCAACCCTGACTTAATTGTCGTCCTCGTTTACATAAACCAGTGCCTTCAGCACCGTCTGCAAATCTTCTCGATTAATCAAATGGAAGTGGCGCTCAAAAGTGTGCGAGTCTGTAAGGGGAAAATACCACCATGTTAGCAAAAGGAAAAAAGGAAGAAAAAAGGGCAAAAGAACTCAAAACCCCTCCTACTCCTACTGCCCCACCTGGTATCCCTTCCGTCGTTGGGCAGTGAAGGCCATCGTGCCACTCCCCTAACATGATGAGGAAGTCCTCGCTTAGCCCCTTGTTGGACTCAGGGAGGCATTGGATGAGCTGTACCCTGTCATCCCTCGTCTTCAGATAATAAGACTTGCCCTTAAGATACTGAAGGTTGTAGCACCAATTCACGTCGTGGTGGGTCAACCTTAGCCCCATCTTCTCGTTCAGGGCGTCCACACAACCAAAAATCCTAAAGACATTTATCCCACACTAGGTAGGGGCCAACCAGAAGTGCGTGAGGTAGTCCCTCATCACCGGCCTCATGGGGATCGTCATTCCCCCTTCAAGGAAGGCAACAATAGGAATTACCACTTCGCCCTCCTACTTATGTAAGCGCCAATCCCCATCCTCACTATATCTCAAACCTACATTGGCGGGAATTCGGTAGTCGGCGATGAATTTCTCCATCGCCGCCTCAGTGTGGACATATTTCTTAAACCTACCCATCCTAGTTGACACCTAAAGGAACTAAGAAGGAACAAATGAAGGAGGAGTAACGAGGAAGAAAGTTCAGAGAAGGGTAAAACGACTTACTGGAAAGAGGAAGAGCTCCTCGAATAGGCTTTTTTAGTGCTGAAGATGTGGGTGTATCTGATCTCAGGAAGGACGTGCGAGAATTCTTGATTGCAAATAAGGAACAGGGAGAAGCGGTTCATGTGGGTATAAATACCCCAAATCGAAGAGCCGTGTGGGTTTTCCCGCCCATAAATGCGAAACAAACCTCCACCGTTAGATTGGTAACGCCTCGTTAAACGTGGGGAACACAGAGCCGCCTGAATTCAATGATGGGCATGTTACACACTCCGAAACGTCAGCAACATGCCTTGGGCAGATGAATAGACCCCCGTGCTGACCAGGAGTAAGGCACGACTGGGCACGGAACAAGCCCGAGGATGTCAAAATCCTCCTCCCCGCCCGAGGACGCGTGCAGTAAGATTTTGAGGGGCTATTGTAGGGCCAAAATATCAAGTAGCCCCGGCCCACTCCAAACCAGGCCCAAGGGCCCACGTCGAGGATACATGAGGGTCCGAGGATGGAAGTTCGAGAACTAACCCCCGAGGAACCTATCCGAGGAGTGCCCTCCCTCGGACGTTCGAGACCTCGAGAGAACACAAGGACCACCCCATCAAAGAAGATTCCTTTTATGCCCGAGGAGAAGGGCCCAATGCCACGCGTTGGCAGCAGAAGTATGGCGAAAGGGCAAGCCCTGGGCGAACTGTCACCTCGGCATTGAATACTCTCACCTAACCCTCCTGGCCGCATTAATAGGGATGTAACCCCTTGACAGAGCAACATCGATTGGGGTGAACCACTTAAGCACGGATATGACCTCTGATGAGACGGACGGTCAGAAGAGAAGCCAATAGATGATCAACAGGAGGAGGAAGAGAAGGGTATATAAGAAAGGTGAGCAAAGTGTAAAAGGAGAGAGGGTTCGAGAATGTGAGCTTGGGAAGGGAAAACTTCCTCGGCCATAGGCCGAGGAGCATCCCTCAGTTGTAAATCAGTCTTAGTATCTTCCAATAATAAGAAAGTAGTTTATACTCCGTTAAGGCCGGCGAGCGCCTAAACCTTCGATCCACTCTCTACAAATTCATTGTTCTAGGTTCGTTGGGCCTTTAACCCATATCTTTTGGGCTACAAAAACAGACCCTACATCTAAAAATGTTGTAATTTTTTTTTTTTTTTTTTTCCTTTTTGAGAGAGTTTCAACCTAAAAAAAAAAGTTTGTCTTTGTAGCATTACTTATGTTTTTTTTTTTTTTTTTTTTGGTTGAACTGTTACAATAGTATATGTTATGAATCCTATATACCTTTTCTTTAATCCCTCTTTTCGCCCTATATATTCTATTTAATTTTAATAAAATTATAAGATATGGAAATGATGAAATATCTGAAAATATTAAACAAATAATGGAATGTAATTTTATAAACATTAGGTTTTTATAAGATAAAGTATCATGTCTATATTCATTAAAAAAAAAGTCTTATGTCCTTACAAATCAAGAACATATTAGAATTGTAATCTAATCAACATAATTATTCAAATAGGATCAAACCTCATAATAAATTCATGATCAAAATTTAGTGCACAATAAATCCCAGGTGATTTTGTGATTTAAAAGAATATCAAGTTCTATCTTTTTAGATGATGTAGTTTTATGGTATTACAAAATGATAATTTTTTTTTTTTTTTTTTTGTTAATATTAAATATATGCTAGTTTAGATTTTCATATGAAAAAAAAAAAAAAAAATTGTTTATACCTGTAGGGTCCGTTTTTGTAGCCCAAAAGATATGGGTTAAAGGCCCAACGAACCCAAAACAATGAATTTGTAGAGAGTGGATCGAAGGTTTAGGCGCTCGTCAGACTTAACGGAGCATAAACTACTTTCTTTTTATTGGAAGGATACTAAGACTGATTTACAACTGAGGGATGCTCCTCGGCCTATGGCCGAAGAGGTTTTCCCTTCCAAGCTCACATTCTCGAACCATCCTCCCCCCTTTACACTTTGCTCACGTTTCTTATATATTCCTCTCTTTCTCCTCCTGTTGATCACCTATTGGCTTCTCTTCTGACCGTCCGTCCCATCAGAGGTCATATCCGTGCTCAAGTGGTTCACCCCAATCGATGTTCCCCTGTTAAGGAGTTACATCCCCATTAATGCGGCCAGGAGGGTTAGGTGAGAGTATTCAATGCCGAGGTGACAGTTCGCCCAGGACTTGCCCCTTCGCCATACTTCTGCTGCCAACGCGTGGCACTGGGCCCTCCTCCTCGGGCATAAAAGGAATCTTCTTTGATGGGGTGGTCTTTATGTTCTCCTGAGGTCTCGGACATCCGAGGGAGGGCACTCCTCTGATAGGTTCCTCGGAGGTCAGTTCTCGCGCTTCTATCCTCGAACCCCCATGTATCCTCGGCGTGGGCCCTTGGGCTTGGTTTGGAGTGGGCTGGGGCTACTTGATATTCTGGCCCTACATAGCCCCTCAAAATCTTGCTGCACGCGTCCTCGGGCGTGAAGGAGGATCTTGACATCCTCGGGCTTGTTCTGTGCCCAGTCGTGCCTTACTCCTGGTCAGCATGGGGGTCTATTCATCTGCCCAAAGCACGTTGCTGACGTTTCGGAGTGTGTAATGTGCCCATCATTGAATTCAGGCGGCTCTGTGTTCCCCACGTTTAACGAGGCGTTACCAATCCAACGGTGGAGGTTTGTTTCGCATTTATGGGCGGGAAAACCCACACGGCTCTTCGATTTGGGGTATAAATACCCACATGAACCGCTTCTCCCTGTTCCTTATTTGCAATCAAGAATTCTCGCGCGTCCTTCCTAAGATCAGATACACTCACATCTTCAATACCAAAAAAGCCTGTCCGAGGAGCTCTTCCTCTTTCCAGTAAGTCGCTCTACCCCTTTCTAAGCTTTCTTCCTCGTTACTCCTCCTTCATTTGTTCCTTCTTAGTTCCTTTAGGTGTCAACTGGGATGGGTAGGTTTAAGAAATATGTCCACACCGAGGCGGCGATGGAGAAATTCATCGTCGACTACCGAATTCCCGCCAATGTAGGTTTGAGATATAGTGAGGATGGGGATTGGCGTTTACATAAGCAGGAGGGCGAAGTGGTAATTCCCATTGTCGCCTTCCTCGAAAGGGGAATGACGATCCCCATGGGGCCGGTGATGAGGGACTACCTCACGCACTTCCGGTTGGCCCCTACCCAGTGTGGGATAAACGTCTTTAGGATTTTGGGCTGTGTGGACGCCCTGAACGAGAAGATGGGGCTAAGGTTAAAGACGAGGGATGACAGGGTGAGGCTCATCCAGTGCCTCCCTGAGTCCAACAAGGGGCTAAGCGAGGACTTCCTCATCGTGTTAGGGGAGTGGCACGATGGCCTTCACTGCCCAACGACGGAAGGGATACCAGGTGGGGCAGTAGAAGTAGGGGGGGTTTTAAGTTCTTTTGCCCTTTTTTCTTCCCTTTTTCCTTTTGCTAAAATGGTGGTGTTTTCCCCTTGCAGACCCGTACACTTTTGAGCACCACTTCCATTTGATCAACCGGGAAGATTTGCAAACAGTGCTGAGGGCGCCGGTTTATGTAAACAAGGACGACACTCAAGTCAGGGCCGCCCACATAATCTTGGGGTATAAGCCTGCCCAGAAATCGTTCCCAGTTCCAAACCACGTCATCCTAGCCAATAATCCTCAGCTTCAGAGGATTACTGTGACCGAGGACGGATTTTCGTTCCCCGAGGAGCCCTCCGATCAAGAAACTGTCACGCTAGCCATCCCCTCCTCTTTCCAACCGTTCGCCGAGGCCACCGAGGAAGATCCAGAGGGGGAAGGGGACGCATTTGACATTTTCGCTCAGCTTGATCAGTCCGAGGACCCTCCTGGGGATTTGGGTGATCCTAATTTGAGCGAAGCAGACCTCCTTACTTCTGAAGCCCCTCCTCCACCAACAATGGGTTACAAGAGGAAGCCCACTACCAACTTGCTGGACTTAATCGAGGGCCAGCCAGGGCAGTCCTAACAAAAGCTTCCTCCTACTCCTCCGAAGACTAGGTCGACTTCCGCTCAGCAGAAACTCCCTACTCCTCCTTCTCAGATGCGTTCGCCCTCTGGGTCCGTACTTGTCGACCCCAAGAAGAAGAAGGATAAGGGCAAAAGGCCTATAGAGGATAAGACGGTGTCCTCACAGGAGAAGGACGCTACTCTGTGGCCGTCCAAGCAGCTTAAAATAGGCGACAAGAGTCAGGACAGGCAGGTCGCCGACACCACCTCGCCCGAGGCTCAGGCCTAGCTCCCAGCTCCAATGCTCCGTGGGGAGCCCTTGAGGGATAACGCCTCCCTCAGGGACTTCAACGAGGGCGAAGGTGCACGCGTGGCCGATGCGCTAGAGAGGAGCCTACTGCTCCCAGCAGACATGGCCGAGCTTAACTCTTTGACGAGCGAGCAGGTCTTCCTCAGCCTTAAGCGATATGTGGGGATGGTAAGGGCTATAACTTCGACTCTTCTCCCACTCTTTTTCTCTCATTGGACTTACTGCGCATTGGTTATTCTGGCAGGCTGTCAAGGCTATCTTTAGGTTGGAGGGGGCGGCGAACGACCAGAGGAAGGCCCTCAGCCGGGAGCGTAACTGGCGCTTTCAAGCAACCCAGGCTCTGAAGAATTCCAAGGCTGACCTCGCCAAGGCCCGAGAGGAGTTGAAGGCAGTGACCAGGGAGCGAGACAGTGCACTGTCTGGTTTTGAGGGTGCTCAAACCCAGGCCAAGGAGCAGACAAGGTGCCTGGGCAAGGCGGAGGAGCAGCTGCAGATCGCAAGGGACCTGATAGCGGATCTGCAGGCTAAGGTGACAGCGGCCGAGGTGGCCTAGAGGGAGGCAGAATGGGCCAGAGACCAGGCTCCGCGAGCTAAGGACGAGGCAAATTTTGGCAGGGAGATGGCCCTGACTGCCAAGGAGGAGGGTGAGACCGCCGCCTACGCTGAGGGGGTGGCTGCGGTAGAAGCCCTCTATAAAGCTCAAGTTCCGGGGGTATGTAAACAATACTGCTCCCAGGTCTGGGCTGAGGCCCTCAAACAAGCTGGGGTGGCGGCCATGTCCGACCTATGGAAGGCGGAGAGCGTGTACTACCCCCCCGCTATCCGCGAGGCCGCCCCTGACGACGCCGAGGCTGGAGAGGTTGCTGAGGAGGTAGAGGCCGCTGACCTAAGGGAGCATTCGAGCGAGGAGGTACCCCAGGAGATAATGGAGATCCCTTCCGATGATCCAACCCCTACCACTGAGGAGGTAGCTGCTCTCGCCGTGCCTTCGCAGGCCATCTCCTCAGGCTAGGGCTTAGAGGGGTCAAGGGTCGCCCCTGTCCAGCCTGAGCAAAAAGAGTAGATTCTCTGACGCCTCGGCTCTTCCCATTCTCATATCATTTTATCTTATTTTGTTGTGCTTCTCCTCTATGTACTATGGCTCTTGCCATGCAACTTTTATGGACTAGTTATTGTAATGCGAATTTACTTTCCCTTCTTATCTACTTCGGGTTGTTTGTTTGTGTGCATGCTATCTGCTTCCTTTCTTTTCTTTTTATTTGCATGAGTTGTATCTCGGCCAACTGTGCCAGGAATCACGATAGTGGGGAAGGAACGTATTCGTAGGCAGCCTTCTTGCGTCCCAAGGGTTAAGCGAGATTTTGGCCCTTTCTTGACTTAGGGTATTTTGGAGTAGTTACTTTCCCCATAGGCTCGAGTCCGAGGACCATGCGATACCTTGGTTCTGTCTAACACCTATTTCTCTGTAAGCATCTAGTTTTCCCATAGGTTTGAGTTCGAGGACCATGCAATACCTTGGTTCTGTCTAGTATCCAAGTATAGCTGAGCGGTTAGTTTCCCCATAGGCTTGAGTCCGAGGACCATGCAATGCCTTGGTTCTGTCTAACGCTTCCATTTCTCTGTAAGTATCTAGTTTCCCCGTAGGTTTGAGTCCGAGGACCATACAATACCTTGGTTCTGTTTAGTACCCAGGTATAACTGAACGGTTAGTTTCCCCATAGGCTTGAGTCCAAGGACCATGCAATGCCTTGGTTCTATCTAACGCTTCCATTTCTTTGTAAGTATCTAGTTTCCCCATAAGTTTGAGTCCGAGGACCATGCAATACCTTGGTTCTGTCTAGTATCCAGGTATAGCTGAGCGATTAGTTTCCCCATAGGTTTGAGTCCGAGGACCATGCAATGCCTTGGTTCTGTCTAACGCTTCCATTTCTCTGTAAGTATCTAGTTTCCCTATAGGTTTGAGTCTGAGGACCATGCAATACCTTGGTTCTATCTAGTACCCATTTCTCTGTAAGTGTCTAGTTTCCCCATAGGTTTGAGTTCGAGGACCATGCAATACCTTAGTTCTGTCTAGTACCCATTTCTCTGTAAGTGTCTAGTTTCCCCATAGGTTCGAGTCCGAGGACCATGCAATACCTTGGTTTTGTCTAGTACCCAGGTATAGCTGAGCGGTTAGTCTCCCCATAGGCTTGAGTCCGAGGACCATGTAATGCCTTGGTTCTGTCTAACGCTTCCATTTCTCTGTAAATATCTAGTTTCCCCATAGGTTTGAGTCCGAGGACCATGCAATACCTTGGTTTTGTCTAGTACCCATTTCTCTGTAAGTATCTAGTTTCCCCATAGGTTCGAGTCCGAGGACCATGCAATACCTTAGTTCTGTCTAGTACCCAGGTATAGCTGAACGGTTAGTTTCCCCATAGGCTTGAGTCTGAGGACCATGCAATGCCTTGGTTTTGTCTAACGCTTCCATTTCTCTATAAGTATCTAGTTTCCCCATAGGTTTGAGTCCGAGGACCATGCAATACCTTGGTTCTGTCTAGTACTCAGGTATAGCTGAACAGTTAGTTTCCCCATAGGCTTGAGTCCGAGGACCATGCAATGCCTTGGTTCTGTCTAACGCTTCCATTTCTCTGTAAGTATCTAATTTCCCCATAGGTTTGAGTCTGAGGACCATGCAATACCTTGGTTCTGTCTAGTACCCATTTCTCTGTAAGTATCTAGTTTCCCCATAGGTTCGAGTCTGAGGACCATGCAATACCTTGGTTCTGTCTTATACCCAGGTATAGCTGAGCGGTTAGTTTCCCCATAGGCTTGAGTCCGAGGACCATGCAATGTCTTGGTTCTGTCTAACGCTTCCATTTCTTGGTAAGGAGTGGTTTGTCCTCGGGTCGGACTATTAACTCCACGGTGCTTTAGGCAGGGGTGGCTCGGACTATGAGTTTACGCGTGGTGTTGACCTCGCCTTTAATTCAAGTCCCCATCTTTTTCATTTACGAGGTTTCCCTTGGCCGTTCACGTTCCGTGCTTGACGTTTTGGTGTGCGAGACGCAGCTTCATCAATATCCTCGTGAATTGATACAAATCCAGCGATCTACGATCCTCTTGGGATTTGGTAGCTTCGTGATTAGCACGGCTGATAATTCTCTTTTTGAATTCTGGGTGGATTAATTTCCACCAGCCTTCATCTTCTATATAAGGCTTTTCATGGGAAAGGTTTATCCACACTCCATGAACTTCCCAACGCAACTAGAAACACTTCCCTATAACTCCCCAAGCCATTCAATAACCTCGTCAGGATTGTGACCGGAGTTGGTAGATATGGGGCGGCTTTGGGCGGGTGTGAGGACACCCGAGCCAAGAGCCATTGCGACCGTAGCCCCCATTGGGCTTTCGACGCGGCAGAATTTAGGCGTGACCCCGATTGTGCCCTGCGTGGTGGCCAGGAGGGATGTCACTAAAGCACCTAACATTCCTCTTCGGAGTTCACCCCCGCCGGCGGAGACGCGCAAGATCACATCATGGCTGGTGCCCGAGTGTCGCTGCCTCCAGCGGCCAATACTCGTGAGGATTGGAGAGAATCAAGGGAACATCACGAGGGAGAGCGTCCCATTGCCCCTGCATCTGCTCCTCGCTTTGTTCAAGCTCCACCGCACCGAGAAAGGAGTTGTTGGTGGCACTGGAACATGCTAGCCTCAGCCCCATTCCCTCTAGCTAGTTCTAGAATAGGTCCACCTGGGCCTCTGATTGTAGAATTAGCTTGTAAAGATGGTGTTTTAAAGCACGCCTACTTAAGCCTCTGATTGTACATTGTAATTTTTTTTTTTGTTTAATAAAGTAATGTGTAGTTTCTTTCCATTTCTGTTGAATCTTCTGTTTCGAACTTTTTATTTTTCTGCAATGTTTGTCTGGTAGTTTTTTTTTTTTTTTTTGCGTCACCACTAATCTTCTGTAGAATGATTACTTAGACCGATCGCCTGTTGCGCCGGCCAGCGCACTATTCCTTCCCACAAACGGCGCCAATTGTAGGGTCCGTTTTTGTAGCCCAAAAGATATGGGTTAAAGGCCCAACGAACCCAGAACAATGAATTTGTAGAGAGTGGATCGAAGGTTTAGGCGTTCGCTGGACTTAACGGAGCATAAACTACTTTCTTTTTATTGGAAGATACTAAGACTGATTTACAACTGAGGGATGCTCCTCAGCCCATGGCCGAGGAGGTTTTCCCTTCCAAGCTCACATTCTCGAACCATCCTCCCCCTTTTACACTTTGCTCACGTTTCTTATATATCCCTCTCTTCCTCCTCCTGTTGATCACCTATTGGCTTCTCTTTTGACCGTCCGTCCCATCAGAGATCATATCCGTGCTCAAGTGGTTCACCCCAATCGATGTTCCCCTGTCAAGGGGTTACTTCCCCATTAATGCGGCCAAGAGGGTTAGGTGAGAGTATTCAATGCCGAGGTGACAGTTCGCCCAGGGCTTGCCCCTTTGCCATACTTCTACTGCCAATGCGTGGCACTAGGCCCTCCTCCTCGGGCATAAAAGGAATCTTCTTTGATGGGGTGGTCCTTATGTTCTCTTGAGGTCTCGGACGTCCGAGGGAAGGCACTCCTCGGATAGGTTCCTCGGGGGTCAGTTCTCGTGCTTCCATCCTCGGACCCCCATGTATCCTCGGCGTGGGCCCTTGGGCCTAGTTTGGATTGGGCCGGGGCTACTTGATATTCTGGCCCTACAATACCTTAGTCCCCTAGGTTTAAATCCCGATTCTGTCCTTGGTATATTTTAATGTGAAGATTCATACACACACCATGCACATGATATTACTACAAGAAAAAATGTCTATTACAACGAAAAAAATCGTTGCACTAAACTATGTCATTGTAATAGTTGATGCAAGGTGTTGCAATAACATTTGAGGCAATAAACTGTAGATATTTTAATGACAATTTTGATACAATGATATATATGTTGTTGCAATAAAAAATTTACTACTTCAAATATCTTATAGCAATAGACTATTTCTTTACGTATTTAGATTGAAAATAATTCGGGTTAAGTTTTTGCAATGATATATTCGTTGGAATTAATGATTGTTTCATATTTGTCATTGTAATAGGTTACAAAATAATTGATATCAAGTCATTGCAACAATATATTTGTTTGGGAAAAATCCTAAACCCGTCAATGTACGTGTGAATCAAAAATAAATGAGTACCAAGCAATAACAATATTTATGGAAACAAAAAATTCAGCAAGCACCAATAGAAACACAACCACAAGAACACCAAAATTTACGTAGAAAACCCTCCAGTGTAGAGAGAAAAACTACGAGGCGGCTCTGAAAAATATTTTCTATGAAAATAGAGACTACAACTCTCAAGTTTATGCCAAACTTGAATTCACAATAATTCGATATACAACAAATTAATCTCAAGGAATAAATACAATTTCACCACAAAAGCAATAGCAAAGATCTTCCTCTAAACACTCCAACACTTTGTGGTTGTAGCACTCAAATCTCCAAGATTACTCCACCAATTTATCTTCTTGTTTGTGTAGCTTGAGCAAAGAAGTTAAAATGTCTCCTTTATCTTTTTCACTCTAACATATTCACCGTATTTTCTCTCTATCACAAGCTGCACCTCACTAAAACCCTCCGTGTGTTTCTCTCAAACACTCACTAGAAGTCTGGAACTTCTCCTCACCAAAGTAGCCAAAAATGACCCTTTTTGCTTCAACTTCTCCCAAGGCCGAATGGCTTCTTTTCTTTCCTTTTCTTCTTTTTTTCTTTAGCGTGTCCAACATGTTTGCTCAACTTTGCATTAAACAATGGAAAAGGTTAACCAATGCCTAAGAACTATTTTTAGAAACATTTTATTTGGAGAATGATAAAACAATAAATGTTGTTAACAGCTTTTTATATTTCCCATAAAAGTAGTGTCAAAACTTTCTTATTATGATTTATTAACAATTGCCCTAATTAAGGGCATTCATTAACATGAACCTTAAACAAAAAGTTGACTTTGGAAGTTTGATAAGTCAAGCTCATTTGAGCTTTGCCCAGGCATGGGTGCTTTGTACCCAACAATATGCACTTCATGTTTTTCATTGAAGTAAATAATAAATGGCAAATGTTAATAAACACTATACGATGCTTGTTAAGATTAAAATTGGATAAATAGGAGAAAAAAAGAATACTATAGAAAATTGACCTTACAGCGTGTAAGGCTGGCAAAAATATGGACATAAAGTTGGATGTTGAGGGGCACCGTTAACACAACCCATTATAAAATAATTGATAACAAATTATTACAATGATATATTCATTGCAATAAAATATCACATGTTATTGCAACAATTTTTTGTAATGCAATAAAGTATTAAATCCTTTATTACAACCAATGATTATAAGTTATTGCAACAAATTACTGTTAATACAATAATTTAACAATTTTAAGTTATTATTATAACGATTTTTAACTTGTAGACATGATATTGTTTCTAATACCATCATACTATTTTTGTTATATTAACATTTGAGGGACGAGAACTCAGAGTGATGAAGTTGAAATATTTACTTTGAAGTCTTTTTGAGTGGAATTCATCATTTCTTACGTTCTCATAAGCTCCACTGTTGTTTATTTTCTTCTTTCCTTTTGTTTTTTTCCTTTTTGTTTTTGTGCTTTCTTATCATGTATTTCAGACCGTATGCCAGCGTTTTTTTTTTTTGGTTGGTTTTTTAATGAAAATGAAAAAATAAATAAATAAATAAATAAATAAAGGAGCAAAATAAGGTGGAAACAAACTCAATTGTAAACAGGATAAGCAGTAAGAAGGATAATAGCCGAATGTAGTAGAGACTAGAGAGGTATGAGATGGTTAGTAAATGAATTACAAGAAGAACCAATGGTTTTCCAATTTAGGGGTGTGCAAAAAACCCATTGACTCGCCAAACCCGACCCAACCCAACCCAACTCACCGGGTTGAGTCAGTTTTTAGGGCTTGGTGGGTTGGGTTGGGTTACAAATTTTTTTTTTTTTTTTTTTTTTTATAGCAGATCAGGTTGGGTTTGGGTCATAAAATTACAAACTCGCCAAACCCAATCCGACCCACCCATATTTAATATATATTTAAAATATATTATATATTAAATATTTTTTTTAAAAACCAGCTGTAGGGCACTTATATATATATATATATTTAAATATATATTATATATTTAATAATTAAAAAAAAAAAAAACTAGCTGAAGAGCAATACTTCCTCGTTCCTCCTACTAATACTAATTTAATATATATATATATATATATATTATATAATTAATAAATTTTTTAAAATAACCAACTCATCCTATCCTATATAAAAGCCAATTAGTTCACACAAACTCTAGTAAATTACTACTGTTGTTTAGTCATTAGTGTTATTTGCCTTTAAAGAGTTACATTGATACAAATCTTTGGACTTTTTTAATATATTAATATTTATATTTTTTTCTACTCAATTTAATAATAAAAGAAAAATTATCAAACCTATGAGTTCAAACCGACCCAACCCGACCCATGTGGATTGAGTTGGGTTGGACTTATGTGATGAGTTGGGTTGGGTTGAATTTTTTTTTACTCACCATGGTAAGTTGGGTTAAAAAATCCTTTCAACCTGACCCAATACGACCCATGCACACCGCTTTCCCACTTTCCCTTTCCCTTTGAATTGCTCTCCCTTCAGAGCACCCACAATAGTAAGAAGAATCTGCATGTAAGAGCTGCTGCTTCAAAAACTGTGGCAGCTTAAGCCTAAGCTTTACTTTTGACAGCGTTATTATGATCACCAGACGTACAAAGAGCTGGAAAAGGTAATGGATCATGTGCAGCGGTAGAGATCTGTGATACTGCTCTGCTGGTTTTAGTCTCAGTTAATGCAGTTTGTGCTCCAACACTCCCACCATCTTTACCCTTACACGCCCCCTTGTGAACTCTATACATGAATGAATCTATTGCTAATGGATTTGGGCTTTGCCTATGAAGGTTCATTTTAGCTGGGCTGGGCATGTATGAGATCTTCAAGTAATCAAGTGTGATAATAAAACAATTAAAGCAACCAGGACATTTTATTTTTAGTTTAAAAAAAAAAAAAAAAAAAAAAAACAAAGCTAAGTCATTTTATTTTAGTTCTTTGTATGGTTCAATGAAAAGCGTCCACGCATTGAAATTTACTGTCCCTGAAATGAAATTTCAAAAGAAATAATGTACCTGGTAAATATAAATTGTTTTTTGGTTAAATTAATTACTATTTATAATTGCCAAAAGGTAAAGGAATTGAAAATATGATAATAGTAATGAGATTAATTTGTACCAGTGGACAGGACAAGGATGAAAAGACATGAACAAGGTGATCAGTTGTTTTATTTACGAGTTTAGGGTCTGTTTGGATTCGCTTATTTTGCTAAAACTGAAAATTTTTTGCTGAAAATACTTTAATTGAAATAGTATAGTGGGACCTAAGCATAGTAGCAAAAATAAACTAAATAGTAAAACATGCTGGCTTTTAGATGCAATAATAATAATAATAATAATAATAATAATAATAATAATAATAATAATAATAAGTTAGCTTTTTAATTTGGACCAAACGCACGCTTAGTATTTGTTTGGATACACGTCTACATCCCAACGATTACGTTTTACATTCCTTTTTTTTTTTTTTTTTTTTGGGAGAAGCGCATTTCAGCAAGCACTGGTGGGTTCTGTGCACTGTTCACGGAACCCACAAACCCTTTTTTTTTAACAAAACTTTCATTAAAAATGAGTTTCGCAGTACTATTCACACATAACTTCTAATGAGCTTCAAAGCTCAAACCCTCCTAATTTGTCTCGAGGCCAGTCAGGTATACATTGGAGATTATACATGCTTATAAGATGAAAAGAGCAAACTAATCAGATTCAAGAGCCTTCTATTGTTTTTAAGATTTAAAAATACTTATTTCTCTCTAATTTTTGAATTTAAAAAAAATAAATAAATAACCAAACAAACAAACAAACACAAGGGTAAAAGTCGATGAATAGCTTTCACTTTCTTTGACTTTCATCTTCTTTTATTTTATTTTTCGCCCTAGATCTCCGATCAAAGTTTAATGTGTTTAATGTAACCTGGGACTTTAAACCGGTGTACGATCAACCACTATCAGTGATGGTCGGTGGAAAATTTTGGAACAGCCCCACAACAGTAGCAGCTCGAGGAATCTTCTTGAAAGGGGTTGTTAAGAAACTTAAATGAAAAAAAAAAATTTAATAAAAAGAGAATTTGAATATATTGTGTAATTAACCAAAAGAAAATACAAATAAATAAAATTTTATAATTTCTTTCTACGAGTTTTCATATTTTGAAATCATCACATGATAATTTATTATCAATTATCATTATCTATTGTCAATGTAGATGTGACCATTATATTTTGTTAAGTTTGTATAACATTTTTATTTTATTTTTAGTTGTCATAATTATTATTTTTTTTAAATAAATTATTGACCTTATATTGATTATTGATCCACATAACCACACTCATTTATACATAATAATAAAAAGAATTATATATATAATTTTCTTTTTTCAAGTAAGAGGGTTCATTTGAACCCTTGAATTACAAGTGCAACCGCTACCCCCACAGCTTATGAACCCCAGAATTACAAGTACAACCACCCCTACCCCACAACTTATGAACCCCCTGAATCTCACACTACTTGCGGTTACTTATTAAACAAGTGAAGTACTAAAAAAATGTTAACATTGCCAAAAACACTTTTGCATTTAGTGTCCATTTGGAAAAAATTATTTTTGCCGATTTATTTTACTATTCAGCTTATTTTTACTACTATTTATAGGCTCCACTGCACTTTTTGATACTATTTATAAGTCTTACTGTACTATTTAAACTAATTTTTACTTTTATTTACAGTACTTTCAGAAAAAAGTTTTCAGTTTCAACAAAATAAGCAAATCTCTAACAAACCCTCAAACAATCACTCTTGAAATCCAAGAAAATGAAATGTGACTTGTATACATGGCAACCACTAAACCACCAATTGGAGAGTCCCATCACTTGTAATATTATTATTATTATACAACTTAAACTTAACCCAAAAGATTTTCACAATTCGCACATAATTTGCAAGGCAACTTCGAACTCCTTGCAATTACATATTTTGCGTTAATAATAGTCAATTGGTTGAACAGTCTCTAATGAAAAGTTCATATAACACTGGTGTACAAGTTAATAGGCATGGTGGTATTATGATGTTATTGTATATTTAAAAAGGAAAATGCTAACCGATGCCCTTAAAACAATTAATGGTTAATAATCTATTAAATGAAAGTTTTGACAGTTTTTTTTTTTAATATACAAGATTGAATTCTACTCTAGTTTAATCTAAATGTATATATGTGTAAAACTCTCTCTTAGAGACTTAAATCCTGGCCCTTGCCCCCCACACCCCACAAGTACTTATACTTGTGGAGTAACTAGTGCACCAAGAGTGTGCGATGGCGACATCTTTTTTCATTTCTCATAAAAGTGGTGTAAAAAATTTTCTAAAATGGATTGTTAATCACTGCCCTAAGAGCACCTGTTAGCATAACAAATTTAAAAATTAAATATATAAAATTTAGAGTACAGAATTTAGTGCGTCAACTTTTGGTTTCTGAACAAGTGTGGAGGTTGAATGGTCTGATCCAATGAAATCCATGACTTGTCTGACACGTTGGTACCCTTTTCCTCATATAAATATTTGAAAGTTCGTATAGCATTGGGTGTGCAAGTTAAAGAGCAGAAAATAAATTATGGAGCCAAGAAATCTTTGGAAGAAAAAATGTATGTGACAAGGCCTCTTTCTACGCGTTTGGCACTCTTATTGCCACCCCCTGAAGGTCCAAATTCTAGTATTTTGGTCATTGAAGATGAAGAAGCCGAGCAATAGTATACTTGTTTTGGATTGCGTAAGAGTGATGATCTCAAAGACTTGCCCTTCCCACAAAATAAGAACCTAAACCTTTGCTATTCATCAGGCGGTGGTGAGAACCGATATGTCACTACAACAAAATGTATTTTCAGTGACGGAAATTTTCGTCACTAAATGTCCAATTTTTCGTCACCAGGACCTTTAGCAATGAAATTTGCTTTTTAGTGACGAAATTCATTTCGTCGCTAATACCATGCCACTAAAGGTCTTAGCGATGAAAATTTTTGTCACTAAAGGTTCAATTAGTTTAAAAAGAAAAACTTTTCATCACTAAATGTCTTTCTCACTAAAAACACTATTCAATGAAGAAAATATTTCGTCGCCAAAAACACTTAATTTTATTAAATCATATTTAGTGACAAAAATTTCGTCGCTAAAACTATTTTTTAAGGAATTCGGGGAATGTCCTCACTAAACTATTTTTTAAGGAAATTTGGGTACATATAGTGACAAAAAATTTTGTCACTAAAACTATTTTTAAGAAAATTAAGGCACATATAGCAACGAAAATTTTTGTCACTAAAACTATTTCTTAAAAAAATCTACTACATTTAACAACGAATATTTCTCACTAAAACAATTTTTTTTTTTTTGTTATATTTGGTGACGAAAAAATTTGTTGCTAAAATTAATTTTCTGTTTTTATTTTTTTTTCCTGTCTTTGATATTAACCTGTAACCTGTCATTACAATATTAAAATGTCACATATGAATAATACATTTATTTCAACAAAAAATTTATAAGAAAACGATCCATACATTCCACAAGTAAAAATAAAACAAGTATCCAATTCAATCCATACATACAAATTGTTTGTAACACATACAATTACACAAGATGTTTTATAACAATACAAAAAGTTTAGCATAATACAAATCCATTTAACCACTTGTTTGCCTTTAACATGCTAGATTAGGGTTTTTCTAGTATTTCTTGCTTTGATACCATGAATATGCATTCACATGTCTATTCATTGATGCATAGGTTCTGAGATGTAGTAAGGCAAGCCATGCATTCACATGAAAATGCATTTGTTTGTTATAAGAGCTTTATCTTCCTTTGATGAACATGTATATGCAAGTCTATATACCATGCTTTTAATGATAATATGATTTGTTTGCTGCCTATGTTTTTGCCTTGATATATACATGTTCCTGCCTTGGATGTAATGTGATGATATGTATGGTAGATGTATGTTGGGTTTGATACGATGCAATAATAGATGTATGCTAGGGTTATATGATATGATGAGATGCCATGATAGATGTATGCTAGGGTTATATTATATGATGAGATGTCGTGATAGACGTATGTTAGGATTTGTGATGATATGAGATGCATGATGAATGTATGCTAGGGTTATGGGACGTTTGATGCCATGTTGATTGTTAGATGCATGTTAGTGTGTGTGTGTGTGTGTGTGTGTGTGTGTGTGTGTGTGTGTGTGTGTGTGTGTGTGTGTAGGATACAATGTTGAACCTTCATTTAATGAGATTAAGATGTAAAACACAATGGCTGGAAGTCGACCCATGGGTTGGGTGGGGTTGGATGCCTAACACCTCCTCATTCCTATACCTAAACTCTGAACCCATACTCTGGTAGAAAGATCGGTTTTTCCACGTAAAGGCGCTATATTAAGGTTCTCAGACCATAAAACTAGGTGGCAAATCCTTTGTTTCTCTGTCCTAATTCATTAGGCCGAGGCATTCTCCCTAAGCACCACGCGTTGCGCCCACAAGGGGTAAACAAACATGTTTTTAAACAAAAGGGAGTGTCCTAAGAGGATAAATGTAGGTTTGGATTGGGTGTCCATAGTTCCATTGTTTTGGAGTATGGACGACACACGCGCCATCAAACAAAATTCCTATGAAGGACTCAGGGTCTCGTGTTTCAAAGATGGGTGTGAACCCGCACAAGATAATAGGTAAGGGTGTCAATATTCGACCCAACCCGCGAACATGACATGAACCCTACACGGGTTTTTTCGAGTTAGGGTTGGACCTTAATGGGTTTGGGTCATAAACGGGTCGACTCAAAAGCGACACGATAAGAAACGTGTCATAAGTGGGTCAACCCGTATAACTCGCAATAGACACGTTTGACACACCAATTTATTTGTGTCAACCTGAAATGACCCACTTAACACAACATGTTTAACTCATATAACAAATAAATATTTATTTTATTTTAGATTTGTCAAATACCTTTTATATCCAACATATATTTTAAATTTAAAAAGAAAAGTGAGTAATTAAAATAACTTTACAATGGATATAATTGAAAATTAAAACTTTACAAACCCTAGAACTACTAATACTTTTTTTTTTTGGCATAGAACTTGCACAAATGAAATTGGATAAGCTTGTGGAAGATGTTATGAATTTGGACATCAACAAAGAATCTATGGATGATAACCGTGGTCAAAGTCAGGATTAGTTCACTGTTTGCTCAAATTTTTTTCAATATTGATACTTAGCATTTGGCAAGTTCCAAGGATATTATATTTTTGTTGAACTATGTTATTTTATTTTTGTTAAAATTTGTTATTTTGAATTTGGGTCAAAGTGTATGCACTTCTTTTAAAGAGTAAAAAACTTATTTCTAGATAAATGTTATATTTTTGTTGAACTATATTATTTTGAATGTGGGTTGAAGACTTAATGTATATGCACTATTTTTTGGGATGTAAAAAAAATTATTTATAGATGGATGTTATATTTAATATTATGCATGTTGAAATGGGTTATGTTACATTTGTATCAACCCAACACGACTCGTTTATTAAGCGTGTCAAATGGGTTGGATCAGGTCAACCCGCCTTATTAACAGGTTGGGTTAGGGTTAAAGGATCATGAAATGATTATTAAATGGGTTGGGTTAGGGTTGAGTCATTTAGTCGAATACCCCTACCTCAACACGACACGAACACAACACGAACCCGACACATTAACCCGAATTGACACTCCTAATAGTAAGAATTAGGCTAGATGACACAAGCAAACAATGACTCATGCATGAACATGTAGGCAAGCGTGCAAAGATGGAAAGAAGCAAAGAAAACCAAATGGATAACACAAAACGAGCAAGGCAAGTATATCATCATCGTACACGGCGTCAAAAAGTATGTATCAAGCACACCAACATCATGGAGATTTGTCTCACAAGTGGTCACATCCAAACAAGCCACAAGAGGGATGGATGCAACCACACAAGCAAGTGGCTCCAAAGACCAACAAGCACAAGCCCACGAAGGGCAAAAAGTATGACAAAGCCTAGATCTAGAAATACAAACATGGATATAAAGCATAGAAGCAAGCAAGTATATACATGCATAAAGAAACTGATCCAAATCCTTTGATATAGGCCTAGGTGTATGGATGTAGGCCTAGACCACCAGATCTAGATCTACACCCTACTTAAAGGGCCAAAACGCAAGAAAGAGATATATCAAGAGACAAAAAGGCTACAAAAGTACATGGCATAGCAGCCAACATGTAGATCTAGACAATAAACATGGCAATGAGCATATAAACATGTAAATCTAAGCATAAGCATGGCAAAAAGCACCTAGGCACATGGATCTAAGTACAAACTTAGTATTTAGACATATCCTAGCCTAAGAAGGTTGTGCCAACATCATCAAAGTCATAAAACATGATACGAAGCAAGGAGACATGCTAGAAAAGCTATAAAACATGCTAGGAAGTTAAATAAAACAAGAGATATACTAAGGAATGCAATAAAGCATGTTATGAAGCAAGATAAAGCAAATGGTGTAAATTGTAACTAAAAAGCTACATCTACACCCTTTAAACCTCAAATCTAAGGTCCTAATACCAAGGAGAGGAAAAATAGTGCAAGAACACTACCTCTTGATTGTTGAGAAAAGAGAGAAATCAAAGGTTTTTGATGTGTTTAGGAGAAAATTTAGAAAGGAAAAGAGAGAGGATTTGCCCAGAAAAGTGCTTCAAAATGCCCATAATCATTTTTTATTTTTCATTTGAGGGGGGTTTGGGGGTATTTATAGCAAAAACATGACCCTTTGGCTTTCAGCGCACCTTTAGTGGCCGCCGAGTCCAATGCTGACATCAGCAATCTTGGTTTCTTCCATAGTTCAGCTTTGGATGCATATTTGAAGGCATTTCCAAACTTCGATTAAGCCAATATTAGTGTCCCTGGAAAGATCTAGATGTCTAGTTTCTAGAACAGTAAAGAAAATGAAATTTCGATAGTCAGATCAAAAGTTATGACCTCGAGAAGTGAGCTAATGTGCTTTGTACAAATTTCAGGATATCTCAACTGTTTTAACTCCGATTTCAACCCATGAATAATCGTTAGAAAAGAAATTTAGTAATCTTCATAATGAAACAATTCTTAACCCATTTTGACAGTCAGATCAAAATTAGGGTTTTTAAGGCCCTTGAGAGTCAACCTCAGATCAAACTTGGTCAAAGTTGACAAAAATCACTAAGTAACTCGGGTTTGATGTAGAAACATGAAAAATGTGGTTTTGGAATGATTTTGACCAGTTTTGACTTTTGGTCAACCAAAGGTTGACTAGGGGCATTTTGGTCAATTTGACCTAAAATAGCACTTTAAGTACTCTGACACCCAAATGAGTTGTTCTACATCAATCTAGGTGTTTCTATAGCCCAATGAAAGAACGTTAATATTTTTGAAATTTTTGGGGTCTAGCATGCAAATTGAGGGTAGATAAAATACAGTATCTACAAGATAAAAGTAAAGTAAATAGGCCTTAGAAGTCTAAGAAAAGAGGTAAAAAGGCCCAATGGGCCAACATGGCAAGAATGGCAGCCAGTAGGCCCATAAGCACAACAAGACAAGAAGAGAAGTAACAAAAGAAAAAGCCCAATGGACTAGATGGGTAAGGACTTCTACCAAGCCAATGTCTAAGCCCATGGGGAAATAAGAGGAAATAGTACAAGCTGAAGAGCCCATGCCCTCCATGCTTTGGAGGATAAGCACGAACACGAGAGACACACAGTAGAATGAGACATGGCAAGAACAGCAGAAATGGCGTAGGAGTAATAGAAGACAAATGCAGAGGGTAGTGGAATGCACACACAAGGTCTAGAGCAACACCCCTTTGTACCCAACCAATATTGGAGAGGTGGGCCCTTGGTCAAGGGACTTAGAGGGTGTGGTTTGGTGGTAGGGGGAAAAGTGGTCTATTTTGGGGTTCCTGCCAAGACTTCTTTTGGGAAACATACCTTACTAAGATGTCATTTCACCAAAAAGAGGTAAGCAAAAGGCTAGAACCACCTGATGCATGTTATAAAGGTAGGTAGAAAGAGGACTTAAGCCGTTATCCATTCAGGTAAGGTAGGAAAGGTGAGGGGAGAAACAAAACAAAGTAGAGTTTTGTCCTAGAATGGGGAGTGGTGTAGCAAGCAAACTCTGAGCAAAGGTAGTAGCCAAGCAACCAACGAGTTAGTGGGTAATCCTAAAGGAATGCCCACAAGAAACCAAAAACGGTTGGTGAAGCCTCATGGACAAAAGGGAGAAATCCCATTGAATTAATTCACTATAAAAGGAAAAGGTAACCATAGATGAAGGGGGGAGGAACCTATGGTAAAAGAATAGCAAGAAACTAAGAGTAAAAGAACTAAGAGAAAGAAAGAAAAAAAAGTAGTAAAAAAGGAAGAGAGAAAACACAACAAAAATAGGGGCATGCATCAATAGATCATCTTTTCCCTCCTTTTGACAAGCCCATTCATTGGAACTCTATAAGTCATAATCCATAATCATTTAGGCCATTTTTCCAAAATGCACAACTTTGATGGCAGAAGCCTATAACAAGGTTGTCTGTGTTGGGGTTCAGATCCCTTCTTGGACTTTTCCTTGTTGGTAGACTTGACCTAGGACTGGGACAGTGAACTCATGTCATCTCATTTGCCTTGAGTCATTGCCATTTTCTTGCCGTGGTTTCTTTTAACTTGTTTAGCATTTTTATCAATATTTGTTCTGCTGTAGTGTCTTACGCTGTTGGCTATTTTGCTATGGGACATTTTATTATATATGTTGTATTAGTCATTCTGCTGTAACATCTTTTATTATATTTGTTGTATCAGTTATTCTGTTATAGCAACTTTTATTACTTTTACTATGTCAGTTGCTCTGCTACAGTATCTTCTATTATTGTTGTAACATTTGTTTTGTTGTGGTATTTTCCTTATTATATTTGCTGTATCAGTTATTCTGTCGTGGTGTTATCCATTGTGTCTGCTAAGACACCTAGTCCATTGTAGCACTTTTTGTCTTGTTTGAGCATTGGGAATGCCTAGCTTACACACAAGTTGGCCAGTAGTATAATCCCATTGGGATAATAGGCCAGTCCCAACTCCTTGACCCATCAATCCACAAGCCTGAGTGTAGCAAAATGGGCCCTAGCCCATTAACGCAAAAAAAGCCCTACAACAGTAAAACCAAAAAGGCAAAATTTGCCCCTCTTTCTCCTTTCCTATCAATCTCCAGTGAGAATCAATGGAAAACTCAGGCCACCAAAACAAATCCATTGCTGGCTGCCATCTCTAATCAAACGCTATCCCAAACACCACCAACTCCAACCAAGCTAACTCCATAAACAAAATCTAAATTTACCATAATTAATCACATGGACAACTTGATCATCAAAACTGAAACTGTCATTATGTAATATATGAATATCCAACGTTAACTTACAAGACGATATTGAAATAAAAAAATTGAATAAACTTGTTTTAGTGGGCATTTCATTTAAAAACTTATTAAAATGGTCCTCCACATGTTATTCAAACGAGGACCACTTGGTGAGTCACTTGGCACGTGTTAATGCCACTCTGCGCAATAGTAGGTAGAGATTTGAGTTGAATCTCTAATTCGCTTCTTATTGGTAATATTGAAGGAAAATTTGAAAAAAAAAAAATATACAAAGAGTTACAAATTAGTGCAAATCTGCTTTCATTTTCTTTAAGAAAAAAATATAGTAGAGGTGGAGACGCATTTGACTTGACAACTGGTGTTTGGAGTTGGCCATTGATAATGGATCCTATTGCCGAAGATTGAAAGTGAAAGAGGAAGAAAGGGGAATATTTGGATTTTACCTGTGAATGATTTGAACTTTTTATGAGAAATACTACAATTTTTCTTTAATGTTTTTGCCATGGATTCATGACATGGCATAATTTTAGCCTTTTATTTAAGTGGATGGTGAGGATTTAAAAAATTCTACGCGGTAAAATATCATAGGAATTCTAGAAGATTTTAATCCAAAGTTAATACAAATGAGAGCTCTTCAATTGCAACCAGTTATGGGATTAGAACTTCTGAACTTGGAAGCATCCCGACTCTCATAATCTTCAAGAATGGTGAGGGAAAAAAAAAGACAAAAAACAAAACAAAATAAATAAATAAAATCATAGGCGCTGTTCCCAAATTTACCTAGACTACCAGCACGGAGAAATTCTTTTAGAGGATGTAAGTAAAGACTAAAGACTAAAGAACGCCTTCACTTGAATAAATAAGCTGTTTCTAGTGCTTGTTCCTTTTCTTTTAGCTTCTGATGTCCCAAGTTTGGATGCATTGCTCCCATAATAAAGTCATATTCCTCTGTGTAGTTATCAGATGCAGCTGTACGTTCAGACTTCGGTTATACTTAGAACATGTACTTGCCGATATATATACTTGTTATTCGAATGTCTATCTTACAGTTTTCTTCCCGTATGTGATTATATAATTTGGACAGTATTGGCTTATGTTTCTTTGTATTATTATTGAAGACCCCTTTATGAGTGGCAGTGTGAGTCTGCGCATGTATGTTATTATCTACTCATTTAATTGGGGGACTGGGTCTAGGGAAGCCACACCTTTTCTCAGCCTTTTGGCTAATATCAAGTTTAGGTCCAATGAAGCCCTAAAGCAAGCTAAAGAGAGATTCTTTGTTGGAGGGATCATTGGATAAACCGCAATTGTTGTCTGAGTTTGTTTGGCAAGTGCAAAATCTAAATTATTCTTAGGCTAGAAAATTACACCACTGTGTTTGATGTTGGCTTATTTGGGGAGAAAATTGGCCTTTGCCCTTTTTAAAAACCAATCCAGCATTTTGCCCTCTTTTTCAAACAAATTAGGGAAATGCCCCTCTTTTGAAAATCGATTTTCTCAAAATCGAGTTAAGCTCTATAGTGGCATTTTTAAAGAACTTATAGTGATGTTTTAAGGACTTATAGTGATGTTTTGTAACTTGATCTCCATGAAATCGAGTTATAGGTAAAAAAAAAGAAAAAAAAATTGCATGTAACTGGACTTCATGGAGATCGAGTTACAAAACGCCACTATAGGTCCTTAAAACGTCACTATAGGCTCCTTAAAATGCCACTATAAGGCTCTAGAATTTTTTTTTAAAATTTTATTTTTATAACTCAATTTTGAGAAAATTGAGTTTCAAAAGAGAGGCATTTTTCTAATTAGTTCGGGAAATAGGGCAAAATGCCTCAAAATCGAGTTTCAAAATAAAACTATTTTTCTAATTAGTTTGGGAAATAGGACAAAATGCTGGATTTTTTTTTTTTGAAAGGGGCATTTACCCATTTTCTCCCTTATTTGAAAAAAGGGAGGGAGAGGGGGGGGGGGGGGGGGGAGACGGGGGAGGGTTAAAAGACTTTAAAGCATGATCCCAACGCCTATTGTTTAAATATTGTTAGAATATAATTCCAATAAACTTAGATCTATGGTTGCAAGTTATTTGTACCTCACACATTATCTACCTATATATAAGATAAGAACCTTATACTTTATTACTTATAATTTAATACACAATTTTTCAAACTTCCGCACTTATAAACAAAATGCCTTTCAGTCACTAATTTACAAAGGGAGACAAGGTTGAACTTAGAAGTTAGCATGAAATAGTTTTGAGTAGCCATGAATACCGTTAGATGAATTTGAAAAATTAAACAAGAAATATTTTAGGTTATATGCGAAATTGGTACTTTACAATTTCAAATTTTTAAATAGAATTTATTATTTTCATCATAATTTGCAATATTGCAATTATTGAATCAATCAGATGGGAATAGCTTGACTTAATAGTTGACCTCCAAGTGTCTTAAAGGTCTCCAATTTCACACCCTCTTTTGAAGAAAAAAAAGATTTATATATATATATATATATATATTGAATCAATCAAGTGGGAATAGCTTGACTTAATAGTTGACCTCGAAGTGTCTCAAGGGTCTCCCATTTCACACCCTATTTTGAAGAAAATATATATATATATATATATATATATATATTCTCAACTTTATTATTGTCTTACTACTTTTATCTCCCATGATCTCTCTCTAGCATATATAACGATTTTACACCATTTTGGACACCGTAAATTTTTGCCTTCAAAAGTTAGGTTTGTTTATCCAAAGAATTCAAGATGTTCTTCATTCGACTTCTCCTTGCTTCAGCTCTCACCTTTTGCTTCACAAGTTTTGTTTTTGGAGCCACTGTATTGGTAGATGATGAAAGTATGTTCTCACTCTCTCTCACGCACACACAGTTGTGTATATGATAGCTTGAGTTTCTTTTTTTTCTTTTTCTTTTCTTTTCTATTTTCTATAAAATATTGCTTCCATGTGTATGGAATGGAACTCAAATTTGGTAGAAAATATTCACAAGTATAATTGATTTGATTTACATTTTAACCTTACTAATATATATATATATATATATTTTTTGTGATGATAACGCTGCACAGTACAAGCTTTACGTGATATAGCGAAGACTTTGCGGAAGACGGACTGGAATTTCAATGTAGATCCATGCAGTGCACAATCTGGATGGGTCAAAAATGTAGATAATGCTGTTAACTGCAATTGCAGTATCCCCAATACCACCGGCTGCCATGTTGTCAGCATGTATGCGCTCTTTCTCTCTCTCTCTCTCTTTCTCATACGTACGTGCACCAAACATTTATTTATCTGCCAAACCATTGAAGTACTGTGTTATTGCCAAACCATTAGAGTTGCGAGCGTGGTCGGATGAATTTATTTTGTCCAAAAAAATAACTATGCATATAAAAATGTGATTTTTAACCTCATCCAAAATAAATAAATAAATGTGATTTTTAACAACTAAGCATTTTATTTCGTTACCAATCTATTTTGACATATCGTTATGGGCAATACAAATATATGTGTGTGTGTATATATATATATATATATATATATAATATTATTTCATATCTTATTACTATAGAAAAAAATTCATAAAAGTTTTTATTTTTAATACATTTATAAAACTTATTATTTTAAAATTGGCCTAAACAATTCATTTAAATTATTATTATTATTTTAATTAAAGTACTAATTAAGCTTATGCAACAATAAAACAACTGAAATAAGACTCTGCGGTGGTTTTAATATTTCAGCTAGCATGCTACCCAAGCCAACTCCATCTCTAACACATTTTTCCCCCCGCCTACCCGTTTCACTTTTTTATCATATTTATTTAATTTTTTTTCTTGATTTTTGTCCTCCACACACATCTTCCAAGTCTCTTACCCTTCCACTTTTCCACTTCTCATTATTAAATGTCTTCTCATCTATATCATTTCTTTCATTTAATGTTTTGGTTTTCTTTATGTTCATCCCCAACCCAGGCCAGTACTTGTACCAGGCAGTACTTGTACCTCATTTTTCACTCTCAGTTTCCTCATTAGCAAGTAGCAACTTGCCGTGCATTATGGTCTCATCGTCAGCCTTTTTTTTTTTTTTTTTTTTTTTTTTTTAATGTGTATAGATTTGTTTAGGTTTTAAGAATTTTTTTTTTTTTTTTTTTTATTTAAAGTCCAAACTTCATGCCAATCAAATCTTGCATTTTGGCCAATATTTACCGAAACACCCAAAACGATCCAAGATGGCTTGGAATTTTCTCCAAGGTGAAGTGGAGGGGGGTTGGGGGGTTTACCATTCCGGTTTGTTTACCGGTATGGTATTTTCCATCCATTTCGGCTGAAACGAAACAAAATTCATAACATTGGATAAAAATAGTGTTATTAGTGAGGTTAATTGCTGGTTGAAAAAAAAATATTATTAGTGATACCATGTAAAAATGATGTTACATGAGCTATAACTTATTGTTTTACTAAGTTGCAAAGTTCTTCATATCAAAAAGGGAAAAAAAAAAGTTGCAAAGCTAAAATAATATACAACAATTTTAAGAACATAATTTATAAAAAATAAAATAAAAACTTGTTGAAATGACAATGTGATGGGCACCAACCTTATTTTTATATGGTTACTCATTGCTACTCTACTTTTTTTTTTCTTTTTTTTTTCTGTGTATAAATTATAAGACAAAATTTAGTTACAAAATTGATTGTAGCCTTAGGCTACAAACTCACTCAATATTTTTTTATTGGAGGTGAATTTTGACAAATCCACCATTGGATTATATCTTCTTCTTATATCCTTCATGTTTGCAAAATTTCAAGAAAAGTAAAGATCAATAACTATGTCATCAATCAATTTTTAAATTGTAAGTTTTTGTAATTTAAAATTATGCATAAAATATAATATTATAGATTATATAGTAAATAATATCCAATTGACACAAAAATTGACATGTATATTAAGAGCGTAAAGAACATGTAATTTAACGGTTAGATTTTCAAAATATGCAGTAATATTTATTTTATTGAGTGAGTTTGTAGTCTAAAGTTATAACCAATTTTGTAACTAAACTTTATCCTAAAGTATATATATATACCATCTCAAGAGCGGAACTAGAATTTTATGAATGGGGTAAAATAATAATAAATATAAAATTGAACTAATTTATTAGTATCATACTAGAAATATGAAGAATTGGGGGGCTATCATATTTCTTTTGAAAATTTTAGGTAAATTTAGGGCTAAAAATATAATATTTAAGAAGTTTGGGGGGGCAACCATATATTTTTTGAAAAATTTAAGAAACCTTAGTGGTAATTTTATAAAATTAGAAAAGTTTGGGAGGACCATGGTCCTCCACCCTTCCAAGTGGATCCACCCCTGTACCATCTTAACCGATGTAAAATAAATTGTGAATAATTTTGTTGCACTAAGATTTATTCAACAAAATAGCCTGATATTCATGAGTAACATACTCTTTCACCACTCCAATCAGGGGTTTGGACTTTGTCAAATTTACATTCAATAGAAAAAAAAAATTAATAAAAAAATATTGAATTGAGTTGAGTTGTGGTGATTAGTTTCAATCAAGTCTTCTAAAAAAATGGGTCTGTAGACAAACTTTATATCCTTCCACAAATTACACAAAGCTTGCTTAGCAAAAGGAAATGCCGAAAACGGAAACATATTTTACTTCTTGAGGGAAAAGGTCAAAAAACTGATATTGAATTGTTAGACCTAGTCTTCGTTTCTGCAATTATTATTCCGCAATAATGGAAAAGTATGATGATATTGATGAGGCCGTCGGTATTGATAACATACCAAATAAAAAGGTGTTAGACCTGGTCCCTTTTTTCTAACGCGTCGTACGGTGCAATTGCCCCCTAAAAGAATTCATTATTTGACAAAGACTTTATTTCTCCGAAATAAAAGGTATACGGCCGTGTTGGTTTGGTGTCTCCATCAACTATTGCAACTTGGAATATATCTTTAAGCATTAGCATTGGGGTGTAAATTGTTTCTCAACCAAAAAAAAAAAGCATTAGTGTGTAAGTTTTTTTTTTTTAGCATCTGTAAACAATAAGGCTACATTTGGTAGATTGTAATAAGTCTTGTAATATAATAGTTATTTCTGTGGTTTAGTCAATGAAGTTAATACCGTACCGTACCGGCCAGTACAGCCGGTATTTCTCGTTCCAGTGGATCAAACGGTACCAAAACACCCTTAAATTGTACCACTCAAAATACCGGTCTATACCGGACTATGCCGGGCGTACCGGCAAATATCGGCCATTTCGGACGGAAAATAAAAACCGGCCAGTACAAAAAGCTTCTTTAAAAAAAAAAAAAAAACACAAAACACAAAACACAAAACAAAACATAAAAGTAACAAATGGCTCATGTCGCCTTCAAGCCCAGCACCACTTTGTTGGTCGTTGTCAACATTTAGCTGATTATCCCTTCCTCTTCCTCCTTCAGTTTCGTTCCTTTCACTTCCTTTCTTTATTATTATTTTTTTTTTTTTCGCTTCTTCTTATCTGATGTTTAGACTAACAGCTGCATCCCTTTGGTCCTTTTGTTTTGTGTGGCTCTTGTAGTCTTATTTTGTGTGTACAGACAGCACACATGTTGACTTCGAAATTTCAATTACATCATTTATTTCAAATTTTCAACTGTTGTCTTTTCTTTTTTTGTATTTTGGCTGAATATTCAACTATTGCCAGTTGCCACTCACTAGTTTTATATTTTTAATAATTAATAGGCTGGCACGTGAGCTAGAGATAAATAATAAATGAAATATTATATGTTTATAAACATGGTTCTAGAGATGTTGTGTGTGTATATATATAAAAAATAGATATAAAATAGAGGCAAACTCGAAACGGCATACCGGTATTGACCGGTACTCGAAATATATCATACTACTGTCCAAACCGATACAGCCTCCGGTACGGTATTGACTCCCTTGAGTTTAGCTATTCAATAATTGGGTTATGTTTTTATTAAAACAAATAGTCATTCCTTATGAATGGTTATTCTTTAAAACTAATCGCTAATCTGTGCATTCAAAACTATAGACTCCAAAAGAAAAAAAAAAATCCAACAATGAGCAAATAGACATTCTAAAAAAAAAAGTAATAATGGAAATTAATCCAAATAAATAATTAATCAACCAAAAATATAGTTTTTAATAAGAAAACAAAAAAATCACATGAACCTAAATAAAAAGCATTTAAGGTGAAGAATTAAGATTAACCTACTGAGACACAAATACCAAAAACCTCAAGACTTAAAACTTCAAAATTTATAGAATCTTCAAATTCTGCTTCAGAACCAAACTAAATTCAACAAATTTATATATAACATACCAAATAAAAACTTTTGTTCCCAAGGTTGGAAGACATAGGTTGCATCTTTGATTTTTCTCCCCAAAAAATAGAGATGTTTTATTTGCTATGTACAACTTAAAAAAAAAAAAAAAAAAAAGTAGAAATTTTAACCCAAAAACCAAACCCGTGATTATCAACATGAGTCTCTCTTTTTTCAACGTTAGTCTTTTTTTTTTTTTTTTGAGTCCTATCATAATTTTTCTTTTTATATAGCTTATTAACTTTTGAGTTTGAGTTTAAGTTGGACTTGTTAGAGTTTTACTTCTTGTTAAGTTTTGATTAAACAAAAATAATTTTATTTTAAAAAAATAATAATAACGAGTTTGAGTTTAAGTTGAACTTATTAGAGAGATAGAGTTTCACTCTTGGTTAAGTTTGAACTAAAAATAATAATTTTATTTAAATATTGCGTTGATATGGAAAATTGTGAGAGTTTTAAAGGTTTTGGTTATATATATATATATATATATATATATATATAGATGAGGAATAGTTATTTATCTCTAGAAGAGTTGTAATAGTTATTCCTTAGTAGGTGTATCAATTTCTAAAAATTAATATATTTCTAAATAAACAAACTTTTCATATGCACATAACAATTATGAAAAAAAAATCATTAAAAAAATAACTAATCTCTCTTTCAAATTAAAAAAAAAAAAAATTACTTTTTAGGATATATAATTATATGAGTAAAATATTTCTTAAAATATATCTCAAGTTTGATTTAAAATATGTTCATTCCATTGTCTTCTACGTTCTATTATTGTGTTGTCACCAAACAAAAGAACAGTAATTACTATTACAGTCTACCAACCGTGCCCTAAGAGAACTAGCATCCAGGGATGCAAAATAAATAAATAAATAAATAAATAAAAACTTTAAACACCACTCATCATACATCCCAAATTTTTATTTTTACTTACAACACAATAAAATAATATAAACTATATAATAAAATAATAAAAGTACTCCTCTCTCTCTTTCCTCTTAGTCTCTTTTCTCTTCATCCACAATCACAAGCACCACACTCCAACCTCAAATATAACCAATCACCACACCCACGATCAAAATTAGCCGCCTCCACCACAACCAAAGCCAACCTCCTTTGCCACCACAATTAGTATCCATCCAAAAATCAATCCCATAAAAAAAAATAATAAACTAAACTAAACTAAACCAAACCACAGCACAACCACCACCACCCACATAGCCCACCACCACCTAAAATTCAACAACACCACCACCACCAACATCAACAACAACCACTGCCAAATCTATACCACAAACCCAAATAATATTAAAAAAAAAAAAGACAAAAACAAAAATCAAAACCACAATGCACAAACACCAACCACAAAAAACACAACAACCACCACTGTTAAACCCACCACTGCAATCTACCGCCACACAGATCGGACTCTACCACCTCATGACCCACCAAAACCTAAACTCATACATCCACAACCCACACTCACCATAGCCCATGCCCACCATGACCCCATGCCCACCAATAACCCACAACCTAAAACCCTCCACTGCCAAGGCCAATCTACAACTACCCACCCAAGGTCAATTCAAAGCCCACCCACCCAAACCGATCTGAAGCCACCCTAAACAACCAACCAAAATCTTGGGAGTGATAGAGAGAGGGAAGTGTTACCATGAGAGGAAGAGAGGAGAAAAGAAAGAAGAGAAAGGAGTTTGAAAGTGAGAGGAAGAGAGAGAGTGTGTGTGAGTGATGAGGAGAGGCATAAAACATGATGAAGAGAGAGAAGATGAGATATTTGTGAATAAAATAATATATATTTTTTTTGCATCCTAAGCTACTGTTTGTTCTCATATATGAGAACTAAATGTTCATAGATGGTATAAAATATTTAAAACCCATCCCTAGATGTAGCTTCTTTTGCCCTGTTGGTTGCTAAAACAGCAACTTGGGAGTTTTTACACCTTCAATGCTAGTGCTCTAAGGTTGTATATATACAATCCTACTGTTCATGCATGGATTGTAAAAATAAAAACACATTTTAATGGAGTGAGAGAGGAAGAGAGGAATTGAGGGAAGAGAAAGATGAGAGAGAATTGATTTGTTTATATTATTTGTTGGTATAGTTTATATTATTTTAATGAGTTGTATGTAAAAATAGAAACTGGATGTGGGTGAGTTGCAAAATAGGATGGTAAAATAGATAAAGTAGGTTCTTACATTCTTGGATGCTAATGCTCTTAGCTAGTTATTAGAAGGAAAAACAAATAGAATGGTGCTACTCAATTATATATGCCTTTTTCTCCAAAATATATATGTGTGTGTGTGTGTGCGCGTGCGCGCCTATATAGTTGTCAAAAATATGTGTATATAGTTGTCAAAATTGAATTAATATTATGAATCGATTTTTAATTTTTTGTATAGTATATTATATCATATCATGTATAGTAAAATACACAAACACTTAATATTTAATATATATATATATATATGTATATATATAGATATACATAATATTACATATAAAATGTATGTTTATTATAAATTCAAAATATATTCAACTAATAATCAATTTAATAATCACTTATGTAATAACATTTAAGAAAACTAACTAAATTAATCAAATTAACATATTTTTATAACATATACATTCAAATGGATTAAACTCAAAAGTAATAATAAATGTTATATATGAGTCAAAATAATAGTTAGTTTTCATCATCTTGCCTAATCAACTCCATCTAAGTCAATGTTATCGTTATGCTCATCATCTTGCAAAACTATTTATTCATTAACATCATTTTCATCATCATCAACATTTAATATCTCTTTTCTTGCTCTTTTATTCTTTTTTTTTTCTTTATATTTCTTCTTGGCATTCTTGCTTCTTAGACTTACAACAATAATAATAATTTTTTTAATTTAATACATTATTCATAGCTAGAAAAGAAATTTGTAAATATGAAAGTGAAGTGTCAAGTATATAGCTCAAATTTTGTAGGAGAAAGAGAAGAGGGGGAAATTAACCCAAAAAAAAAAAAAAAAACTCATTTTAAACCCACATGTCAATGTATTGTACGATAGATACAATTATTGATAAGATACAATTCATACAATATGTACTTATGTATCATATGATTCATGAGCACTTCCATTACAATACAAAATCTAATGTACACCATACAATGAGTATCATATGATACTAACAACTATAGGTGGAGACATAATTTGCAACTTTGTATATGAAAAAAACCCACAATTTCACCACTTAGGTCAACCAGTGATTAGTGATGGTAACATAGCTAGTTGAGTTATAAGGTTTAGCCAATAATAACTTTACTTAATGATAGAATCATTTAAAAAAAAAATTTACTTTCCACTTCAAATTCACTAATCACCATTGGTAGCACCAACAAGTTGAGCTACAAAACTCTTGGCCTATCATAACTTTACTTAATAGAATCATTTAATAACATCAACTTTTCATTTCAAATCCAATTAATAAATAGAATTTTTCTTATTAATTAATCATAGAAATAAAATAAACTTATTTACCTTGAATGTGGCATGTGAGACAATAAAAGAGTGATGGTTTGTTGGTGACTGGTTGGAGAGAGAGAGAGAGAGAGAGAGAGAGATGTTTGATGGAACTAAGTTAAGATTTTTTTTTTAAATAATGGAAATAATTTTTTAAGTTAGAGGGAGAAATAGAATAAAAAAGGTATATGAGTGTCTTCTTCTTCTTCTTCTTCTTCTTCTTCCTCTTTTTTTTGGGGGGGGGGGGGGGGGAGGGGAGATGGAGTTCGAATCATAGATACGGGTGGTGGCAAAGGATGTTATTACTATCGGACTATCATTTGAACCCTCTTCTTTTTATAATCATACACAAACCACTTTCCTTGGGAAAATGGGTATGAGATATAATTTTGTTTTAGAAAGAGATGAGGGAAAATGACACAACACTATTATATGGTTTTCTTGGTCATATTTGTAAATTAGCAAATATGACCCACAATCTCAACCAATTACAGGCACCAGTAAGGCTGCCCACTTCCATCCTATACCTTCATAATTTTATCATCTCCAATGGCAAAAACACCATCAATTCTTGAAAAGTGGGGTTGTCTTGATTGGCAAATCACACAACAGTTTAGTGGATTTGACCATATTCTAACATATCTTCTTTTGTATGATCTCCCATTTGGAGAAAAAATCCTAGCTCAAATTTCAAGTGCTCAAAATGATTTTTAGTAGAAAACATTTTTGGGAAAAACTATTTATTTTCTAGTGTTTGGCTATGTTCATAGGAATGTTCTAGAACACAAATCCGGCAATTGGCTTGTACGAAAGACCAAAAACTTTCTATTTATTTTTTATATGATATTAAATTACAACTTTGATTCACCACTCTAAAATATTAATACCTAACATATAAAATCATCCTAAAAATACAAAAATCAAAATGAAATTATTTAAAATTACACTAACGAGTACGTACAATCAAAATAAGAGTGCAATAATAATAAAAAAAATAATAAAAACTATCAATTAAACTTCTTTATATATACACACACACACACACACACACACACACACACACAAAATAGGCTAAAATACAAAGTGCATCCTCTAAGTTTTACTGAAATTTATTTCAATCCTTTAATTTTTCTTTCGTTCAATTGAGTCTTCTAAGTTTCAAAGTTATTTAATTTAGGCCTTCTATCCAATTTAGTTTAACAAAATTGTCATTAAGTATGCAATTAACTAATGAAAAAAAAAATTGAAAAAAAGTTCTTTCGTAAAAAATCTATAAAATATTTTTATTTATTTTATATATTTTTTTATGTGAAAAATTATTTTTTAAGGGCAATTTTTTAACAAAATTAATAGAAGGCCTGAATTAAATAAATCTAAAATTTAGAGGACTCAATTGAGTGAAAGTAAAGTTAAAAAACTAAAATGAATTGCAACCAAACTTAGATGGTGCAATTTGCATTTTAGCCTACAAATTGCTATCAACTTTTAATTTTAGGTGAGACCCAAACTACTCATTCACCATATTACACTTTTTCTTGCACAATTACAAAACACTTGAAACGTTCAAAGGAACGCTTGAAAATGTTTTTGCATGACTTAAAAAAATTTGGAAGCAATTCCCAAAGTTTTAAGTCATATTGTGATTGCTTTGAAGTTTTCCAAGGGTATCTTGGTCATTTCCATGGTTTCATTTTTTTTTTTTGGGTCAATTTAGGGGCATTTATGTCACATTCAAGATTTTAAAGGTATTTAGACATTTTGAAGTGTTCAAGGTTATTTTGATCAATTTGTAATTTTGGGGGCATTTTGGTCATTTTGGAGATTTTAGGTTGGGGAGTGCATTGGTTGAGTTGAGAAATTCTTAACCAATTCATTACATGTGTGGAAACCAACCTACATGGGTCGGGTTCGGTTAGGTTGGGTCAGTAGGTTGTGTATACATATTTTATATATTTTACGCCTTGTAAAAAATTAGTCTTTCTTAATTATTTAAACACTTTTTTTCAATAAATTGTTACTATTCATATAATATACTTAGATTATATCAAATTCATCAAAATTAATTCTCATAATACCAAAATCTATAAATTTAAATTTTAAAATAATGAAATTAAAATAAACTTATATAAATAGTGGATTAAATGGGTTAAAAAACTATCCACCTAAACCCTACCCAACCTAAGACTCAAAATAGAATTCAAACCTAACCCAACCCACTAACCCATGAAAACAAAGTCAAGGCATTGGGCTTGGTCAGTTTTTTTAAGGTTTGTGAGTTTGATGCACACCCCTAATTTTAAGTGTATATTTGTCATTATAGATGTTTCCAAAGTATTCTAGTCATTATAGAGGACTTTGATCATTTTGAAAGTTGAGTGGCATTTTGAATGTAATGATGGTATTTCAATTATTTTGGAAATATTGGTGGATATTTTGCCATTTTGAGGGTTTTAGAGGTGTTTTGGTTATTTTAAAGGCCTCATTGTAGTCAATTGGGGGTTTTGAGGGTATTTGTATTATTTTGGAGATTTTTAAGAATATTTCTATAAGTTTGGAGGTTTTGTGGTATTTTGCCGGTGAAAGTGATGAGTTGAGGAACGACCGCATAACAAAACTAACCATTGGTGATTAAAATAATACTTTTCAAACTACAAAGAGAAAACAAAAAATTAGTCCTAACCAATAACCATAGGCTGGTAAATTGTTATCAACCCTTAAAAATATTATAAAATTCCAACCCCTTTGTCCCTTTTTGGTTCTGCCCCTGGTGATAGGTGGCATCTTGGGGCCACCCTAATAGATGCCTCCTTACAGTTACCTAGTGTGGGTGGGTTTGGGGGATCATACATATATGACAGAAGAATTAAGCATTGAAAAGTTATGAACACCTATGTTAACAATAAAAGAAAACAGTAGGTACTTTGTTTGTTTTGACATTAATAGCTTTTGGAAAATGAATAATTTAAAAAAATGTTTTTTTATTCTAAAAAAATTATCTTATTTTCCTATGTTTGGTAGCATTCTTAAAATGAGTTGAGAAAACATCATTTTACTTTCCTTATTAAGCTTGGCATAATGAGTTTTCTTTTTTTTTTTTTTTTTTTTTTTTTTTTTATTTTTTTTTTTTTTTTTTTACGCTAAGCTAAATAAAAGAAGGGGGAAATTACACTTTACTACCCTAAACTATACCCTTGATTACACTTTACACCATAAACTTTTCAAATGCATGTTTTATACTCTAAACTATGGCTCTTGTTATATTTTTCATCCCTAATGTTAAGTTTTCTGTTAACTTGGATGGAAAAATATGGCACCACATGAAAAGACCTAATTGTCATTCTTCTCAATGCTTTAGAAATAATAAGTAAATTATATTTTACCACCCTAAACTATACTCTTGATTACACTTTGTACCATAAATTTTGAATTTCCATCCAAGTTAACAGAGAGCTTAACTACAGTGTGCAAAGTGTTACAAGGGTCATAGTTTAAGGTGGCAAAGTGTAAACTATCTCCTAACTTCTTTTCAAATTTCTGTAAGATTTTCCTTTCAAAAGTTCAACCATAGTTAGTATAAACATAGCCAATAAATTTAGAATAAAAAAGAAAAATTCTCCCACACCCATTGAAAAAAGAAAAAAAAAAAGGAGCAAAACTTGTATTTAATATTTTAAAATACACTTTAATTAAAATTTTAAAACAATGGATTTTAATTTAGGGAAGATAGTTTGGAAACCTGCCTTTAAGTAAATGGCATGTTAGTATACAATATTTTCAACATTAACTTAACAAAGTTTGGTTAAACGGATGTTAAAGGGGGGAAAATATTTTTCCCCTCAGGTAGGGCTATAAACGAACAGTGCTCTGCCAAGTTACGCATGTTTGAAATTAGCTCAATAGTAAAAGTCAAAAGTTCAAGTTTGGCTCAAGCTTGAGATAAGCCAAAAATAATGTTTAAGCTTTAACTCTTGGAAAAGCCAAAGAGTTTGAGCTTGGCTAAGCTTGACTTAATTAATTAGTTAAGCCAAGTTCAAGCTTAATATCAAGCTCAAACTCAAATTAAGCTTTTGAATCTTTTTTTTTTTTTTTTTTTTTTTTTTGAGGGTGAAGCTTTTGAACTTGAGATCAACAAAATTACATTATGAAATGCCTAAATATCCAAAAATCGAAGAAACAAAAATAAGAAAATAGCATACTTATTTTTATCATGTTTTTGGTCCCACCTATGATTAGCCACCATTCAAATTACAACTTTACATTATTAAACCCATCCATTCATCCTTACTTGTCTATAACTACAATTGTTCAAAATAGAATTTTTACATCTATGAGATGGTGAAGAACTAAAAAAAAGACTTGTTTCGTAACTATTATGAATGAGAAATGACTAATATGTTTCATTACTTTACATTAAATGATGAATAACAAAAGACTATATGTGGCCCACTGAAATTTATTTAATTATTTTTAGAATATAACAAAAGTATAAAGTGGTGTTTGGTTAGTAGTGGTGTTTGTTTGTGAGTTTTAGTTAGCTTAATTGTTAAAGTTTTTAATCGTTGTATAAGAAATTTGGGGTTCAAGCTCTGCTTACACCAAAAACTGATTGGTGTCTTGGTCTGATAATAAAGAACTATTACCAGGAGCGGACGACATAAGTTAAAACTCCCCTTAAAAAAAAAAAAAAAAAAGTAAAGAGAAAAATTGGTAGTGATCCTATATGGATTGTATCATTATTAAAATATGTAATAATGATATGACCCTTTTTTTATCATTTTTTTTCTACTGAAAAAAAAAGAAAAAAGAAAAAAAAAAAAAAGAAGAAGGAAGGATCCAATGTATTGGTATGACTTCCTATTCAAAAAAAAGAGTATCGGTATGACTAAGACTAACCATATTTATTTGTGTCTTCTTTAATTGGTATGAATTTTTAATTTAATTTTTTTAAGGAAAAAAATAAAAATTAAAAGGAAAAACACATTTTTCTACTGCTGGAAATACAGTGTTCTGAAAGCACAAAATCTCACGGGCACTCTGCCACCAGAACTGGTGAACTTGCCGTGTCTTGAAGAAATGTAAGTACTAGTCAATATAACAAATAATTAACTTGTATGTGTTTTTGTGATTTTAATCTCTTATTTATAATTTATGGCATCTCCTTATACAGTGACCTGACCCTTAACTACCTTAGCGGCACAATCCCTCAACAATGGGGCTCCTTCACAAGGCTTCTCAACATGTACTCTCTCTCTCTCTGTCCCTCTGTGTGTGTGTTTTTTTTGTGACTTTCATATTGTTATTCATGGCTTCTCCTGTATTGCAGTTCTCTTCTTGGAAACAGGTTGACCGGTTCCATTCCCATAGAGCTTGGAAATATCGCCACTCTCAAAAGTTTGTGAGTTCCCATTTCACTTTGTTTCTCTAACGATTTAAATTGGTACTGTTTTGAAATAATTTGGGTATTTTAGCAAAACAGGATTTTGAAGTGTTGAAAAACCCAATTGCTTAAAATTCAGTCAAGTCAGCTGAAATCGTGTTTTGAAATCATGGTTTTAAGTGTTGAAATTGTATCACTAAAACACCGATTTTATATTAGAAGCTAGATTCTCAAATAACTCCAAAATGGTACCAATTTAAATAAATAATATTCAAAAAGTACTGTTTTACAAAATTTCTTCCCATTTCAAGCATATACTAAACTAGTCATTTCAAGGTATAGCGCAAATGTCACCAATTATTTTCCCTGTATCATCGCACAATGTTTTGTTATGAAGGAATTCCTATTTGTTATCAACAGGGTCCTTGAGTTCAATATGCTTTCTGGAAGTCTTCCTAAAGAGCTTGGGAAACTAATCAACATAGAAAGGCTGTAAGACCCTTCATTTGAATTACTATATTTTTTTAAAAATATTGCATTATACTTTCTTTTTCCTGTTGTTTGGTCTGCCTCCCTGTAGTAAGGTGTAACAATGTCATTATGATCAAGTAAAATTGATTTACATTAATTTTTTTTTTACTTGTATAAGTGTATTGATGCATTTCTTTTTTAGGTTATTAGATTTTCTAAATTGGTTCTGTTATTGTCATAGATTCATTACTTCAAACAATTTTACTGGGGAGGTACCTGAAACATTTGCAGGGCTGATGACAATGAATGACTTGTAAGTATCAAGATCTTAAAAAAAAAAAAAAAAACTATCTTGAAGATTTTATGTGTCTATTTTACCTTCTAAATTCACATAATGCTCCTCCCCCCAATTATGCAGTCGGATTGGTGACAATAATTTTTCTGGAAATATACCTGATTTTATTCAGAATTGGACAAATCTCGAAAAACTGTGAGAATTTGACTGTTTTCTTTTATTTATTTATTTATTTATTTTTTAAGAAAAGAATTGAACTTTATGTATTATTTACTTATTAAATCAAAATTTCTTAACAACAGGGTGATTCAAGCAAGTGGTTTGAATGGGCCAATTCCTCGACACATTGCTTTTTTGGAAAACTTAAGTGACTTGTCAGTGTGGCTTTATAAATCTGTAGCTATTAAGTGTTTTATAGGCAACTGCATTTTATTTATTTATTTATTTTTTAACTTTTTACTCCTATTCAAATTTCAATATCTAGGAGAATTAGTGACTTAAGAGGACCTGAAGCAAATTTTCCGCGACTTCAAAATATGACAAATATGAAAACTCTGTGAGTTAGATACTTCAATTAAAAGTATGATTTTATTATCGTTATTATTCTGCAACTCAATATAAAATATATGGTTCTGTTTCAGGATACTAAGGAGTTGCAATATTACTGGGCAACTACCTGAATACCTCTGGAAGATGAATAAGCTGACAACCTTGTCAGTATATAATTCTTTTTTACTTTCTTGTTTGCTGTACATTTTTTCCTACCAATTTAAGGGTCATGTAGGATAGGCTAAATCAAATTATTGACTCTTGCATTTTGGCTGTCTGATGGTAGCATTTATCCAAAAGGCAGTTTACATGTGTGTGTGCATGCACACTTGCAGACAGTTTTAAGTTTTAACTACCAACCATGGATACACATGAATATATGGTAGCATAAGTACAAGACATCTATATATATGCTGATGGACTATAAATCCAAATGTCTTTTCCATTTATATTCCTTATCAGAAAAGAGTACTAATTTTTTAGGAGAATAAGGCTTCTATGGTAAAGTCATATCAGGAACCCACAAGAAGTGACATCCTTGAGAATGGAAATAAATTTTTTCTTTAACTTAGTGAAAAAAAAAGAAAAAAAAGTTGTATCTTAAAACTTTTGAGTTTCCTGTACCCCTGGAGCATTACCTTGTAAGCAAATGATATCTGAATGCCCATGTGGAACACAAGCACAGGGTTTCTGTGTGTGTTTGTCTAAGTCATGTGCATGTGTTGTGTCTCATTCCATCTCAAATGAATTAGATGCTTGATACAAGTATGTTTACTCAGTAGTTATTGTTGGTACATATTTTGTGAAGTGATATGCATGAGCAGGAAAATGACAAATTTGAATAGCCATTTTGGCTCAAAGTTACCATTGCACACAAATCAAGTTCATTTTTATTTTCAGCTTCCTTGAAAGAAAAAAGAAGAATTTTTTGTTCTCATTTATTTATAAACCAAATCATGCTCAAGTCTATGGTAGGATTCCACACCCCCCCCCCCCCCCCCCCCTCCCTCCCCCAAGCTTGCTTGAAAAAAGAAAAAGAAAAAAGAGAGTTAATTTTTATGTTCATTTATTTAATAACCAAATCAAGTACAAGTCTCCAACAGATATTTGTTTATGAGATAGATGATTTGGATTTTTTTTTTTTTTTCTATTTTGGGAGAGTTTTCTGTTTCACTAAAATTTGATTATATAAGTTCTCTTGCAGAGACCTCAGCTTTAACAAACTAACTGGAGAAATTCCAAGCAACTATAATCTTCTAACACAGGTGGACTACATGTAAGTGTTTTGACTGCAGATGTAGATTTCCTTGCACCGAAGTAAACACAGCTGTCTAAGTGGTAGTGTGAAAATGTTTGATTTCATTCCATTCTGAACATACCAAGTAGCTATGGTTAATAATAATAAAGGGCTAATCCAATAGGTAGATCAACCTGTCAACAGTACAAGCCACTATATCAATTTGATTAATTGAACAAATCCAAAATTTTGGCCTTAAAACATCTCGAGTAAGCTAAACAATTCAAGTAATGATAACCTTTTTTGCATTAAATTAAAATGCAAGATGAATTTTAGGCCTAAAGTTGGCTAGTGTGTGCCTAATCAAATATGCTTGAAGGATAGAGTTATCAAAAAGCCTTGAGAGTAAAATCCGGCCATCCATAAAATGATTATTGAAGTTAAATGTACACCATTCTTGAGGTTCAAGTGATAGCCCTACAATAATGGCATTCTTTATGGTGCCTCTTGTCCGTGGGTCAAAAACCCCCCTCCCCCTTTCTCTACTATCATCTACCTATATATATATATAATAAAAAAATTAAATGTAAACCCTCTTTATTGTCTTCTGAGTCACAGTTCCTCTGTCATATGGTGGATGTAATTAACAGTCAAGAGTCCTACTTCTATTGGCTAGAGGTGGGGGACCCTTTTATTTTTCCTCCAATTCACCGCTGTTAATATATATTCCAAAATCATGAGAATGTTTACATGTGTGTGTTTGTATTTCAAGTTAGCCATTTCACTGAGCTCAAAATTTGTGTCACTGGCAAGTCATATCAATGTGCTGTGTAACTACATAAGTTGTTCTGAATCTTGTAGATTGAATTTGTTTAGGTATCTAACTGGAAACTTGCTAAGTGGACCAGTGCCTTATTGGATGCTAAACAGAGGCAGCAGCATGTAAGCTTCTCTTCCAAATTAATGTGAAGGAATTTGTATCATATGCATTAATTCATTAAAGGGTAAATCATTAAAATTCATGCATTATTTGTTCCCCTTGACTTTGCTAACTCCTATGGAGAATGTCTTGTGTAATGTAGGCAATCTAGATTTAACTATGTTCTCAACATCTGTTGATAACCACTGGTATTAAGTAGTCAGGGCTTCATATTAATTTGGGGAAATCTGAGTTGGTACCTATTGGTGGGGTACACAATTTGGAGGCTTTGGTGGGCCTGTTGGGGTGTGGGCAGTCTTCTTTGCCCTTGAAATATTTGGCCTTCCATTAGGTGCAAAATTTAAGGATTTATCTGTTTGGAATCCCATCCTAGAGAGAATGGAGAGGAGATTAGCAGGTTGGAAGAGAATGTATTTATCTAAAAGGGGTAAGGTGACACTCATTAAAAGCTCACTCTCGTCTTTACCTATATACTTTCTTTTCCTTCTTCCTTTACCGGGTAAGGTGGGCAAAGCGTATGGAGAAATTACAGAGAGATTTCTTGTAGAATGGGATTGGTGGTGAACCTAAGTTGCATTTAGTTAATTGGGCCAAGATTTGTAGGCCTTTGCAGGATGGGGGGGTGGGTATAAGAAGGCTGGGAAACTTTAATTTTGCCTTGCTAGGAAAATGGTTGTAGAGGTATGGCATGGAGACTGATGCTTTAAGGAGGAGGGTTATAGAGGCAAAATATGGGAACATTTGGGGTGGTTGGTGTACGAAAAAGGTGACAACTCCTTATGGGGTTAGCCTGTGGAGATACATTAGAAGTGGCTGGTTGAACTTCTCTAAATTCCTTGTCTATGATGAGAGGGATGGGACTAGAGTAAAATTTTGGAAGCATGTGTGGTGTGGGGATTGTACTCTCCAAGAGGCCTTTCTGGAGCTTTATTGCCTTAGTAGGTTTAAGGATTTCTCGGTGGCTGAAGTTATGGGTTGGTCTGCGGGGAGGTTTCACTGGAATGTGAAATTTCGTCGTCCACAACAAGATTGGGAAGAAGAAGCCTTTGATCGGTTTATGGGGTTGGGCTATTCTTTGCAAGTGGGGGGGTTTGGCCTAGATAAGGTTTATTGGAAGCTTGCAAGGAATAGAGTTTTTGAGGTTAGAGGTTATTATAGCTCCTTCTACCCCCCTACTCTTGTTTCCTTTCCATGGAGAATGATATGGCAATTGAAGGTTCCTCCAAGAGTGGCTTTCTTTTCTTGGTCTTCTTCCTTAGGTAAGATATTAACAACAGACAACCTTCGTAAAAGACGAGTGATAATGCTTGACTGGTGCTATATGTGTAAGAGGTGTGGGGAGTTGGTGGATCATCTTCTGCTTCATTGCTTCATAGCTTGGGAGTTGTGGTCTTTGGTTTTTTGTTTGTTTGGTATTCAATGGATTATGCCTAATATTGTTCTTGAGTTGTTTGAGGCTTGACAAGGAAAGTTTGCACGCCATTGTCACATTGGTGTTTGGAAATTAGTGCCTCATTGCTTGATTTGGTGCATTTGGCATGAAAGGAATGCTAGAAGTTTTGAGGGTTGTGAACGTTCTTTGTTGGAGATTAAAAGTCTTTTTTCTTACACACTCTCTTTGAATGGAGTGTGGTCTTTTCTCACTTTTCTTGTTATTCTTTTTCCATTTTTCTTGATCGTTGTTCTTTTGTTTCCTGATTTGTGCCCTCATAGTACATCCCCAATAGATGTACTCGGTTTGGCAATCTTTCTATTATTAATAATATTCTTACGTTATTTATCAAAAAAAAAAAAAAATTCTTCTATCTGATTTGTTGTGTATGGTTATATGTAAAGGAACCTTTTTTGCAATGAATATTGTTTCTTTAAAGGTTAATTTACAAAACCATCTGAGATAGTTAATCAATTGCAGCATAAACGAGTGCATCAAAATATATTAAATAGTGGAGTCATAGGAAACATGTTGCCTATACTCTTCCCTAGCATTTTGCAGAACTCATAAAACTATTGTGGGGATTCCAAAAGTTTCTAAATGTTTCCTACTCTCCATCGTCTTCAGCTATTGTATATTCATTCAAAAAAAAAAAAAAAAAAAAGGAATCATTTATTCGATAAAATTTTAATCACTTAATCGCTTCATGAGCCTATCACTTCAAAAGCCTAATCTTCTACTTCTACGTGGTCTTATCCTTTGCACTGATGCATACAAATTGTCCTATCCCTTGCAATCCCTCACCCATGCACACATCAATTATCCTATCCCTCGCAATCCGCCCATGCATTATCCAAGAATCAAACAGTGATGAGTCGTATCACTAAGCTCCAGCTATCGTATTATATCTCCTTTTTAACTCCAAACTTTAAATTTTAGTATCTTTGTGTAGTTCATAGTTTAACATGAAGGAAGGAGTCTTCTTATTTTAGGTTAGCTCTTATGATCTTGATATTTGCATATGGGGTTGATTATTTACATTATCAAAGCACAAAGGTATATTGGGCTTAGGTAATGTAATGGTAAAGCATCTTTCCCATATAAGAGTGGTTTAGCTTATATGTGGGAGTTTGGATGAAATCTTTATCTCCTAAAATATGTAGGATTGAGTTTCACTGAATGAAAAATGAAATATTATTACCCCTTCCATATATGTTATCAACTATCCTGCGTAAAATAAAAGTTTATTATTCATGCTTCATTCTGTTAGGTAATGAATTACATCATAATTTTTATGTGCAGTGATCTTTCGTATAACAACTTTCCCAATGGAAGCTTAATTTGTGAACACCAAAGCTTGTAAGATTGCTTTTGTCTGTGTGTAAGTGTGATCTTTTATTTACTAGCTAAGCTTTGGACTTGGTGATATTTTATGTAGGAACTTGTTTACAACCTCTTCAAAGGGGAGTGACACGTAAGTTTTTTAAGTTCACCTTTCAAAGCATGCATTACAAAGGTTTTTTGATATTAACTTTCTGGTATATTGTCTTGATTTTTTTTTTTTTTAATTTTTTTTTTTTTAATCTTCAATGTAATATTGTCTTGAGCCATGTAACATATATTTAATCACAATGTAATATTGCTGACTTGCTTTGGTGGATTGCCTTATCAGTGGAAATATTTCATGTCTGAGAAGCACTTGTCCAAAAAGTAAGTTCTTGTTTGGGCTAAATTAAAATTGATTTAGTATAAAATTCTTCAAGATTTACCTATCAAAAAAAAAAAAATCTTCAAGATTGTTATGCTCATGATTGCTTTGGTTCAGATCTGTACCAGTTCCTCAAATATATCCTGAAGGGTTTTTTCTCACGCTTGTAACCATACTGAATAATGAATCTGTTTTAAGAGATCCTACTTTACATCTAAGTTTTAAAATTTTTCTATGCTACACAATTTTGTGGTTGCTAAATCATGTTACAGTTTCAAGTCTTTCTTACAGACTTGCAGTCTTTAATGTGACTAGGCACTAACCATGTTTTAATATTTTATGTTCAGAATTGAGGGCCCCTCCCTTGCTTGTGGCCCCCAAGATTGGAAATTTATTGTAAATGCTTCCAAGTTTATGAATCTTTCTCATCTAATTTATGTCTTACTAAACATTTTAATTTTTAGTAAATCTTTTTTTTTTTTTTTTTTTTTTTTGATAAGTAAGAATGTTATATATACGAAAGGCTACTCTATGCATGAATAACATAGAGCAAACCTAGAAAATACAAAAAAAGAAACCAAGGAAAAACAAAAAGAAAGCCAACCAGCATATTAATTACAAAGAGAAAGAGAGCTAAGAAAAGAAGGGAGAGAATCACTAGTCGTGAGTCCCTATACCCGAGACCAATCAAGAAGAGTTCCACTAAAAGAAGCAAGCAGCTGATCACCAGAACTATCCAAATCCTTAAAAGTCCGCCGATTCCGTTCCTTCCAAATACACCAAAGGATGCACAATGGAACTAAATTCCAAATCTGAGACGATTGCTTCTCCAACCAATTCCACCAGCCAAAAAGTAGCTCTGAAATCGATCTAGATATAACCCAAGGCAAGCCAAAAGTTATAAAGACAAAGCTCCATAACCGATAGGTCGTCTCACAGTGAAGAAGTAAGTGGTCTACTGTCTCTCCACAATGTCGGCACATTATACACCAATCCACAAAAACCAATTTTCTCAATCTCAAGTTATCACCCGTTAGGATTTTATTCCAAGTTACACACCAAACAAAAAAGGAAACTCGCCGAGGGGCCTTTGCTTTCCATATAGCTTTCCAAGGAAAGACAATTGAGGGAGAGTCCCTTAATTTATTATAATATGATCGGATGTCAAAATCCCCATTAGGCTTCAACTTCCATCTCATCCAGTCTCCCCTAGCCATTGGAGGAGTAGTATTTCCCAATATATGAAGAAAATGCAACCCTTCATCCATCTCCCAATCATTAAATTCTCTAATAAAACGAACATCTCAACTTCTTCTATCCTCCGCCGCCTGCCTTGACAAAGAAGCTTCTACAGATGCCTCCTTATCAATGGCAATAGCATACAGCCTTGGGAAAGCCAATTGAAAAGGTTGATCCTCATACCACCCATCTTGCCAAAACCTCACTCTATTCCCCAACCCAACAACAAACTGACAATTTTTACTAAAATCCTCCCATCCCATACAAATACCTCTCCACAAACCACACCCATGAACTCTCCTACCCAGCTTTGAGGTCCATCCCCCCCATTCTTCCCCATATTTTAAAGCTACCACCCTCCTCCATAACTGATCCTCTTCCTTCCCAAATCGCCACAACCATTGCCCCAATAAGGCCTTATTGAAAGTAGTAAGTTTCCTTATCCCCAAACCACCATTGGCTATAGGCGCACAAACTTTATCCCATCCAACCAGATGAGTCTTGCTATCACCCCATAGAAAATCCCTTTGCAACTTTTCAATTTTATTAGCCACATGAGTAGGAATTGTGAATAATGATAGAAAATAGGTAGGAAGATTAGATAGCATACTCTTAAGTAACATCAATCGACCCCCCTTAGACAAATACAACTTCTTCCACCCTGCTAGTTTCCGCTCAAATTTTTCCAAAATAGGATTCCAAATTGAAGGGGAGTTGTGTGAAGCCCCTAACGGCATACCAAGATAAGACATAGGCAATTCTCCAACTTTGCAACCCAAAATTTCAGCCAGGGCATGCACATTATCAACCTCCCCTATTGGAACCATTTCACTCTTATGCACATTAACCTTCAAACCTGTTATCGCCTGAAAACTAAGTAATAACAACCGAATATGAAGAATTTGCTTTACATTCACATCACAAAATAGAATAGTATCGTCTGCAAATAATAGATGTGTAACACATTCATCACCACCCCTCCTACCCTCAACTTTAAAACCACGAATCAAGCTAGCTCCCTCCACTCTTCTCAACATCCTACTAAACACCTCCATCACAATCAAAAACAGCAAAGGAGATAGCGGATCCCCTTGTCTTAAACCCCTCGAACTACCAAAAAAACCAGCTGGGGACCCATTGATCAAAATAGAGAACTGGATTGTGGAGATACAAGAACGAATCCACTTACACCACTTCACTCCAAAGCCCATTCTATTCAACAAATTCAGCAAAGCCTCCCAGTTCACATGATCATAGGCTTTCTTAATATCAAGTTTACAAATGACTCCAGGAACGCTACTCTTCCCTCGGCTATCCACACACTCATTCGCAATAAGAACCAAGTCAAGAATTTGTCTCCCACCCACAAAGCTATTCTGAGTCTCAGAAATCAATTGATCTAAAACCACTCTCAGCCTATTTGCCAAAACTTTAGACAAAATTTTATACACACTCCCCACCAAGCTAATAGTTCGGAAATCTCTAATATTAGAGGCATCATTCTTTTTAGGAATTAATGCAATGAATGTAGCATTAAGAGATTTTTCAAACTTGCAATGTTGAAAAAACTCTTCAAAGACCGCTAAGACGTCTTTCTCCACTACTCTCCAACAATGATGATAAAATGCCATAGTAAACCCATCCGGTCCTGGAGCTTTGTCCTCTTCCAATTCACTTACAACTTGAAGTATCTCCTCTCTCTCAAACTTCATTTCAAGCCAAACCCTCTCCATATCCCCAATACGATCAAATTCCAAACCCTCCACAAAAGGCCTCCACCCCTTAGCCTCCTTGTACAAAGTTTTATAAAATTGTACTATTTGATTATTTACCTCGGATTCCTCCTCAAAAACCACCCCATCCACCTCCAAAGTCCTTAGATGATTAAACCTTCTATGGGAGTTAGCCATTTTGTGAAAAAACTTGGTGTTATTATCACTTCCTTGATACATAACATCCTAGATTTTTGTCTCCAGGAAATTTCTTCCAAGGAGAGAAGATGCTCCACTTGGGACCTCAAAACTGCCCTATGACCTTTCTCCCCATCAGTGAGACCAAAGTCCCCCTCCTTGGCGTCTAATTTTTTCAGCTCCTCCAAAAATTGTTTCTTTTGATGCTCTACATTACCAAACTCTCGACGATTCCATTGCACAATGTCCTCTTTCAGAGCCTTCAATTTTTTTGCAAGCACAAAACTAGGTGTACCTACAAAAGAATGCTGACTCCACCAAAATTGAACTCTATCCACAAATCCCTCCGTCTTCAACCACATATTTTCAAATCTGAACGGACTTTTCCCCCTTGCCATTCCCCCTGCCTCCAAAAGGATTGGACTATGATTTGAAATAGGATGGGGTAAGATCCTTTGAATCACATCAGGGAAATGGTCCTCCCAATCTGGAGTGACCAAGGCTTTATCAATCCTAGACATCGCTGGTTGATCAGTACCACTTGACCATGTATAGTTACCTCCTTCCAAAGGCAAATCAACCAAGTTAAGATCCTCAATAAATTCAAAAATTTTTTCCATAGCCAATGTCAAACGTGTCTCACCCCTACGCTCACTAGGAAAGCGAATAATATTAAAATCCCCAAAGCAACACCACGGTAACCTCCAATACTGCTGAATACCCACCAACTCATCCCACATGTGACCCCTCTCAACATTCTCATTGGGGCCATAAACCCCTGAGCATGTCCATATAAAACTGTCCCCCACCCCTTGCCACTTTACCGAAACTGAGAAAGTACCAACCATAACCTCCACTTTCTCCAAAACCCTTTTATCCCACATAAGCAGAATACGACCAACAGTCCGATCAGCCTCCAAAACAGCCCAATCCACATAAGGACAACTCCACAAACTACAAACCATCCGTCTATTCATGCTAGCAATTTTCGTCTCTTGTAAACAAACAACATCACACTTCCACTCCCGCAACAAATTCTTCACCACAAGTCGTTTCCGAGGATTATTTAAACCTCTAACATTCCATGAAATCATTTTTATCTTCATAAACAGTACATTATCCCCAACTACTAACACCAACACAAGACCGCCCTCTATCTCCTGTCATAATTCACCGAACAGATCAATTTTTGCAACTCTTTACTTCCCTTGTTTTTGGACTTAACCAGTTTTTTGCTACCCGTTTCTTTCCTGTGTAACACATTGGCTGCTTCCATCTCCATTTCTAACCTCTGTAAGAGAGCAATGCACAACTTTTCATGTTGAGTTGTTGACAACCCAACCAATTTACTGAACCTAGGAATTTTGTGTTTCACCCACCCAGAAATATCTAACTTATTCTCAATACTCAATACCTCAGTGGGCTCCTCCAACTCCGCCAAATTTGTTGACACACTCGGATCAATGATTTGCAGAGGTAAACGATCTGACACTTCTGTTTCACTAAACCCATCAAAAAAATCAACTGCAACCTTCACATGCATGACCTCCCTATGAAGACTTAAAAATTCCTTACTAGAAAAAGAACTAACCTCCTGACCCAATACACCAAAACCTATTGACCCAGCTCACAAAAACTCCACAAAAACATCGGGAAAAGAAACTCCAATCAATCGCGGCACAACTTCAAGACTCACCGACCTCTTACCTTCAGAAAGCAACCCACCCGACAACATATAATAGCCCAAAAGACTGTTCTGATCAGAGCTAAATGTGAAACCCATCTTCAGAAGAGAATCGGTGCACTCCAGCACTGCCACCGGCGAAACCCGATGCTGATGAGTTGACGAAACTCCCTCTGACTCGGTCTGCGTCGCCCCTACCAGCGAGACCACATGCGACTGATTGACCGAGTTGCTCCTTTCATCATCATCGGTCCTCGACATCATCACCGGCGTCGCTAACCCAGATGTACAGACCGTTATATTCTCCTCAGTCTCATCGGGACAAAATGTATAGGAGAGTGGGCCTAAAAGAGTGTTAGAGCATTCTCCAACCTCTAAAATGCATGGGCTTGTACTCGATGGGCTTAAATTAGAATCACAGTGGGCTACGGGCTGTTTTGGGCCCAACCCGATACTCATCTTCACAGCCTGTTCAGTGGCAATCCGTTTCACCCATTTAAAGGAAGTTTTTCCACCTTTCGACTTATCCCATAAAACACATCTCTTCCCATTCTCAGCCACCTCCACTATTAATCCCTTCCCAATCCATTGTGTATCCCTCAAATCACGCCCCTTACCATTTTCAGTTTTATTTGAATTCAAACTGAAACTTAACGGAGCTCTTAGTTGATTTTGTACTGGTAATTTCTCACCTAATTGAATACCCAAATTAATGCTCCTTTCTCTCCCCTCCCCTCCCCTCACGGCTGTTGTGCTTGGCTGACCCACCGGATCATCCACCTTGGTTTTATGGAAGGAATGAATACCACCTTTTGCCTGCATTGGACCCTTCACTGTCTCAACAAAAGACCGAGCTGGCTGAAACACTGAATTGCGCTTCTGTACCTGAGGGATAAACTTTACTTGGCCTGAACCACCAATGGCATATTGATTAGGTTCTAACATCTTCCTCAATTCTAGACCAAATACCTTCCAACCATGTTTTTCTTTCCCTTCAGGGATTATGACAGACCTCCGGAGCCCGCCAGTTTTGAGTTCAGTCACTAGCAAAAACTGACCAAAAGAGTTTGATCCCCGTTGCAAGGTATAGGCAGTATCTCCTTCCCTAAGCGTGAAAAATTGTTTGGGATTTACCCCAATCACCATATGTTCTATATATTTCATCAACCATAATGCCGCGCTTTTGCCCATAAACACTGATTTCATGAAGTATTTGCCCCGTTCAAAAATACGTAATGCAAAGAAATTCCCTCCTTCCTCCACCACCAACCGAAATAGCTTTGATTCAATGAAAAAACTATGTATCCCTCCCATACTGATGAGAATAGAAAAGAAATGAAAGAAACAATATCTGACTAATCTGAGGTAGCCGGGCCTCCACTCAAACCACAAGAATCACTCAAAATCCAAACAATACCATCTCTATCTTAAAGAAATCTAGAAAGCCAAATCACCAAGACACCCATCGTGTACCCACATGACACTACTCCCTGGAAATGTTGTTGATCTTCTAGCTTGTTAACATTTTTAGTAAATCTTCCAAATTGTCTTTCTGAAGTCTGCAGAATAATGCTAATGCACTGGGATTGAACTTTTGTTGTTAGGATCCATTTCTAGCCTTTATGTAGTTATCTGGCTATCTTATCTAATAGTGGCATAAGTCTCATTGGATATAGTAGCACATGAGAGCACCCTCCTTATTGTACTAAACACAAGAATGAGCAGTGTCCTTGAATGACCGTCTCATTTGGCTTGATTCTGCACCAAATGAAACTCTGTCTCATCACACACTCCGCCGCCGCCGCCCCCCCCCCCCCCCCCCCCCTCCCCCCTCCCCCCCGCGGGCACCAGAAAAAAGGGAAACAAAATATTTTCCTTATATAATTTGCATTACTATTAATTTAAATATGTTTAAAATGTTCAGCTGTTACTAATCCATTTTTCCTATTTCCCCAGTTAGACACTCCCTCCATATAAATTGTGGCGGACCAGGAGTAACTATAAATGGAAACACTATGTATGATGACGATACAGAGCCAGGTGGAGCTTCAAAATTCCTTAAGAGAGGATATTGGGCATTTAGCAGCACTGGTAACTTCATGGATGCTAACGAATCGACAGACAATTATATTTTGGGAAATTCCTCCAAACTCACTATGGCTAATCCTGAACTATACATGACTGCACGGCTTTCTCCTCTGTCTCTTACTTATTATGCTTTTTGTTTGGGAACTGGACCTTACAAAATAAACCTCCTTTTTGCGGAGATACAGTTCACCAATGATAATACATATAGCAGCTTGGGAAGGCGTGTATTTGATATTTATATTCAGGTATTTAATGACATTATGCTCTGACCTTCACCAACCAAAGTTCTTATGTTTATAGCTTGTTACTAGCTGGTCACTAACATGTTTAGAATATTGAAGGGAGAGCTAGTGGAGAAGGATTTCAATATTGCTCATGAAGCTGGTGGAGTTGGCAAGAAAGTCACAAAACATTATCACGCAGTTGTGAATAATTACACCTTAGAGATCCGTTTTTATTGGGCTGGGAAGGGTACAACTGGCATCCCTGAAGGAGGAGTCTATGGTCCTCTTATTTCGGCAATTTCTGTTTTTCCTGGTAGGTTTAGACCTTGCATTAGCTAGTTGTAATCAATTTTGGACTCTTAGAAATAGACCATGTATTAACTTGCAAATCCATGTTTATCTTCATTCTACTATTATTGTGATGATTAATGCATTCCTACATCTGTATGTGGGTACAAATGCCACAGAATTCAGATGGAGTGGATTTTATTTTTATTTTGTTTCTTAAAATCTCTACTGGATTCAGGAAAAATTAAGCTGATAATTGTCCTTGTGTTTTGAAAAACAGTCATGTTCATTTAAATTTAGAACTTGAGAAAAGAGCAAGTGTTGATTATTTCTTCATTGAAGTGGTTGTAATGGTTTTGATGGTTTTTTGTGTTCCTTTATGCATTACATAGTTGGCTGGATAATGATTTTACCCCCTTTCTGAGGCATCTAATATTATATCTTTTGAACTATTTCTTTAAATAGACTCTACAAATGGCAGCGGTGTATCAGTAAGAGTTGTAGTTGGAATAGTGGCTGTAGGAGCATTTGTTCTATTTCTGGTTCTGGGTATCCTCTGGTGGAAAGGCTGTCTAGGACAGAAGAGCAGAATGGGACAAGGTATTTAGTATTGTAAATGCATATTGATCTGTTCCCAAGGAAAATTTATATGTTCAGTGAATTAGATTTTGCATTGGAGCTTTTTGCATGTGTATATATATGCCCCTGATATGCATGCTTTTAGAACGACTTTAACCATTCAAAACATAATAAAAGATATTAAATATTTACCATTTTATGCTGCTAGAAAACATCATTTTGCCTGAATGCCTGGTGTAGGAATTGACTGCATATGGGTGTTTTAGAACTTATGATTTATTACATCTGCCCAAATGTTTTGAAAACCTTAAAAAAGTGTAAAAATTTTCAATTTTCCTAGATATAATTCATATGTGAATTTGATTCTTCTACAGATCTAAAGGGTTTAGACTTGCAAACTGGTTTGTTTACCTTGAGGCAAATCAGAGCTGCAACTAACAACTTTGATGCTTCCAATAAAGTTGGAGAAGGAGGTTTTGGTTCTGTTTATAAGGTATTTAACACTAAATTTAACATTCATATATTCTATTTGAACTTTCATTATTGAGTTTTGATTCCACACAAACAAAAAAAAATTAAATAAAAAAAAAAAATCCCTATCCTTGTTGCAGTTTCTTCCTTCTTATGTTAAGATGTTGAAAATTATATTCTCACAGGGCCTCTTGTCAGATGGTACAACAATTGCAGTAAAGCAGCTTTCTTCCAAATCAAAACAAGGAAATCGCGAGTTCGTGAATGAGATAGGCCTGATTTCTGCTCTTCAACACCCTCATCTTGTTAAGCTCTATGGATGTTGTATTGAAGGAAATCAACTATTACTAGTATACAAGTACATGGAAAACAATAGCCTTGCTCGAGCTTTGTTTGGTAAAAATTTACTTCGTACACTTGATGTTTTTGGTATTTGTAACATGCTGTAAGTAAGATAATGTATATATGTATAATTGATTTTCTATTAAATTTGATAAATTAAAGGCTCAAAAGAATGCCAGTTGAAGTTGGGTTGGACGACAAGACATAAGATCTGTGTTGGGATAGCAAGAGGTTTGGCTTATCTTCATGAAGAGTCAAGATTGAAGATTGTTCATAGAGACATCAAGGCTACTAATGTTCTGCTTGATAAATATCTTAATCCTAAGATATCTGACTTCGGTTTGGCCAAGCTTGATGAAGAAGATAATACACACATAAGCACCCGCATCACTGGAACTTAGTGAGTAGCCTTTGTTAATTTCCCTTTTATGAATATTATAGAAAAGTGCTGATAATAAAATTTTATTTATATAAGGGAAATATAGGTGTTTTTTCTTGTAAGAAAATATCATAAGGATAATGTTTATGTGACATTAGGAGGACAACAACAGCAATAACAAGAACAACCAATTTTTAATCACAAAATATTAGGGTTGGCTATAGATCCTCAATAGAGTAATTAGAGTTGGCTAGATGCATTCCTTTTTACTATCATATTCATTGTTACCTCCTTAATTGACGTGTCTATTTTTACTAATTCTACTAATTTTATTTTAGGTCTTCCTCTACCTTTTTCCATTCTCTTGACTTGAATCAATTCTCTTTTTGTCATTGGTGCATTAATCACTTTCCTTTCTACATGATCAAAATTTTTTAAGCTATTCTTCCTCATCTTTTCATTAATAGGAAAAATCCTATCTTTCCTTATATTTGCACTTATTTATATTAACACCCTCATTTTAGTTATGCCAATTTTACGAACATGTTGCTTCTCAAAACTCAAAATTTGTACCTTAAAAAAAAACAAAATCACCATTCAATACCATAGAGCATAATTACTCCTACAAAATTTTTTCCTTTAACCATTCTACTACACAATGATCCTTATGCCCTTCTCTACTTCATCCACAATGCATTAGATTCTCTTCACATATTTATGAAATTATTGGAAATTGATTCTAAAGACATACCAATTCTTTAATAAGAATGTGATACATAATGATCTTATTCTGTGTCTCTTGTATAATAAATTCATACCTTCTTCAATATCAACTAAACCCACATAAATTGTACATGTAGCTAAAGCATGGATATGTTGATTCTACGTTTATTGACATGGTCTCATTTATGCTACCATGACCATATAATAATCACTTTTGTAAATCTGATTATATAATAGGTGCACCATTTATGTGGTTAAAGCGTAGACTACTGTTGTCATGTATCGTGTTCATTGTAATAATCAAAATGAGATATACAATGATCAAATTATATGGGTGCAAATACCATTTTGGTCCCTACATTTTTTACTCACTATTAATTTGGTCCATATATTTTGGTAGCAGTCAATTTAGTCTCTGTTATTTTCAACTTTTAGTCAATTTAATCCATGTTATTTTCAATTTATAGTCATTATGGGTCCAAATTTGGGTTTTTTTAGTTGTTGAGTTGATATGTGTGTCTACTAGAGTTGGAGAATGGTAAATTTGATTTGTGTTTTTGTTTTTAGTTGCCAAGAAAGTTCAAGAAAATGCAAGAAAAGTGATGATTTGACTGTAGGGAATTGAAAATAATAGCAACTAAATTGACTTCGACCAAACTACAGGGACCAAATTGACAATAACCCCCAAATGTAGAGATCAAAATGGAATTTTCACCTCTATACGTGTCTTGTATCATAAATTCATACCCTTTTTTTTATTTTTATTTTTTTTATCATCAATTATATCCACACATACTCTAAATGTAGCAGGAGAATGGATATATAATTGTTTAACCTAAACTTAGATACAGCATCTTAGATATGGTTCCTTAAGTAACCCTCCTAATATTCAGCCATTTGTCTATTTAACCAAAACACTATGTGACATTAACACCATCCATTTCTTTCTTCTTTTTTGTTTTCTCCTGTATGTGTTAACACCATATACACATAAACACGAGAAATCCTAGAACCCCAATTTCTCTGACTTCTCAATTTTCACCCTCAATCACTGACTTCTAAGTTTGTGAAGAAATTAAGCTCTGCTTGCTTCTTTCTCTCTCCTTTTCATAAAAACTGGTCCAAGACACGGAAAATCACCCAATATAAAAGGTACACTTGAGAAGTTCAATTTGATCACATGGAAAGGAGGTAACGAAAGTGCCCACATCTACTGCTTTAAGAGTCCAACATAGCTAAACTTAAAAAAAAAAAAAAAAAAAGAACACATAAAGAAGTCATGTGCCCAAACCCAGAACAAGCATTGCAGGCATTGAACTTACATCATAGAGCCAATAACCAATTAAAAAAACTTATATTTTATGGGGAATCATTTTAATGGGAAGGAGTTAAGTTTTTCTCACGGAATGGGTTTTTTGGTTCTCTTGGGGAAACAAAAGTCGGATGGTGTTTACATTGTTTAGTGTTTTGTTTAAGTAATCAGGTTGTTGAAATTTAAGAGAGTACCTAAGGAACCATACTTAAGATATTGTATCTAAGTTTTTCCCTGATTGTTCTATGTCCTACACACAACAAACACAACATTTGAAGTTTATAAACATGTTCTCATAAATGTCTGCATTATCACATATTAATCATTTTGGTATAGTTGATTATAGTCATCAACCATCAACGTACTGTGTGTTTGCCAAAAACCTAAAGTAATAAGCATAGGGGATCTGTGATCGAACACCGAGGTCACGTTTGTAATGGAAGACATATAGAGAGTCAGAGAGCTCTAAGTGTCATAGCTTACGATGCTATAGTGGTGTGCCTCGAATTTTATAACATGTTGACTTTTTGTAAGGAGGTGTTTAGGGATCCCATATTAGTTCAGTTTAAGTTTGCTTATGGATTAATGTATTCATTAGACTTCTCCACCTACTAGCTTAATCCTTTTGGTATATTGGAGATGGAAAGCATGTGGTCTGCCAAGAGGGTGAGTGGGATGTTCATGACTTGGGTCTCCCCAGCTGATATCTGGTCAGCTGGAAGCAAGGTTTCACCGTTGAGAGCTGCCCTATAAAATTAAGGAAGGTGGTGGTGGTTTAATTGAAACTGACCTCATTTGAGTTTTTTGTAGGGTCTGAAGTTGGGGTTATTAGCACACAGAGAAGAAATTGTGCAACGGTAGTAATTATGGAATTCGAAAAATTTATCAGTTTTGTGAGGATTTAGAGATGAGATTTGTCATCCTCAAATCCAAACTTAAAATCCGATTGGAAATTTTAAATTCTCGCACTAGAATTTGTAAATATTGAACCCAAATGATGGCTATGATTGGCGCACCCAAACACATGGTATCTTTCTCAACTTGCCCCTCTCTCCCTAGAAAATGCAAGTATTAATTTTCTTGCATTAAAAATGGTCCATTGATGCAGACAGTCAATAAGAGTTGGTCTAGTTTTGATGCAGGGCCTTCTTGCCACATTTCATTGGTTACTTTAATTATTACCGAGTCTTTGAAGTTTTTTGGTTAGAAAGCTGTTGGTTCAGTTTTAATTAAAAGTATGGTAGGATAAGGGCAACTTGGTAATTTCTAGATTTTCTGGAACGTGTTGTCATTGGCTGTTGGAAAGGCCCATGAATCTTATTTTGTGTTTTGAGTCTCAAGTATTCTTTGTTATTAATAATCCTAGTCGTTATAGAATTAGGTTATTTAAGAGTCCTATTCCTTCTAGAAAAGGTTTTAACAAAAGCTTATATTAAGGTTTTATTGTAGTCAATAATATTCATAATGAAATTGATTCTAATATATTTCTTACAACTTATTTTAAGCTTTGAGAGTGTGATTGCCTTTCCCCTACTTAGGTGTGATTGGCTTAGGGTTTACCTTTCTTTAAATCTTGTTTTATTCACACTTTTAATGCCAAACATCCATCAACATCAATCCTAATTCAAGAACCCTTCAAAATCTCGTCAAGAAATCCAATTTAGTGTTGAATTCCAAAAAATCCTACATCATGAATGCAAGTTGTCTTTCATTCCGCCTCATGCTATTTAATTTTGTTCTAGTTGTTTTCTTACAAATTCCCTTTAGATTGCCTCATGTATATGAAAAAAAATTCCATTTAGATTGTTTTCTTAGCATGCTAGAGTAGTAACAATTAAACTTCTGAAAGTCATATAGGTCACAATTTTGGGTTACTTATCAGCTTAACTTATCTTTATACCAAAATGATACGGACAATGCCATGTACATGAGTATGGATAAGGTTGAATTTATGTTTTATGTTGTGGTCAACAAGTAAACACTCAAGCCAGTCTAAGAAATCCCACATTGTCATGTATCATTATAGCCAAAAACAATCTGAAAGAAAATCCTTCATATCTTTTCACATAATCTCGAGACTTATGTAAGAATTTGTTTCATTGCTAGTTTGCTACTACATCAACAAAACCAACAGCATGCTGCTATTTACGTCAAGTGTCAACATCTCATTATAATCTTTATCTAGGAAATTTTAATTTAATATTTGTAAAGGTTGCAACTCTAGAGGTGGCTGGACTATGGCTTATGGCACCATGAGTTTGGTCCATGAAGGTTTTGTTGGCTTTTAAAAGCATTTCTTCTTGATCTTCAACCTGTTGAGACCATTTTCATCTTACTTTTACATAGGTTTTCATTTAGGAACTTCATTGATGAATTTGCAAATGCTTCATTAAATGACATCAAACTCACAAGAATTTTGATTTTTTGAATGAAGGTATTAAGGAAACACATCTAGAATAGAAGATATTCGGGGAAACTATTTATTAATTAGGGAAGAAAATGAGTGAAAAATCAAGGGAATTTTTACACTCAGTTTGGTTTGAAGGAAATGGGTGAGGAAACAAAAGGGGGAAAAAAAACAAATGTTTATGGGAAAATTTTAATATTGAGCTTAATGCAAGGAAAATGTTTTGAGCATCCTTCAATTTAACTTTGTTGAATATTGCTATAATAAGCATTCATCTACCTATTAAAAAAAGGGTAAAACATTGAAATATGCTTGGTGGAAAAGTTGTGCATAATTTTGTGTTATTGCAGTGGATATATGGCACCTGAGTATGCAATGCGGGGTTATTTGACTGACAAAGCAGATGTTTATAGTTTTGGGGTTGTTACCTTGGAAATTGTTAGTGGGAGGAGCAACACTAGTCACCGACCAAAGGAGGAACCTTTTAATCTTCTTGATTGGGTAAGTTTGATCTTTTACTCTTTTCATTTTATTGCTTTTTGTTGTTCTTATTTAATTTTTATTTGGGCTCTTTATGTTAAGGTCATTTTGATTTACGCAAGTTAAGGTCATTTTGATTTATTCCAAATATGTTTAAACTTTTGGATTTGAAACCCTACTATTAGATATTGGTTTAATTCAAGCTCGTCTGCCTATATTCATTTTTGAGAGGGCTGTTAAATGTTACTCAAGCTCAAAAAGACAAAATTTTAATGCACCAAAACTGTCATTTTGTCTAGGTCAAGAAAAAGGTCCATACCCAATTTAATTTTTTTTTTCTTGCTAAAAGCCTTGTAGCTCTACAAGCAGCTCTTAAGTGTTTTTAACCAAGACACTTATAGCATGGTTTTAAAAAAAGACCAGACCAGTTGGTTCAACCAATTCAATAGTGAACCGGTGCTAATACCAGTCAAGATATTCACAAAAACCAGTAATGCATAAAAAGTCCGCTCAAAACCAGAGAACCGGTGATTTAACTGTCCCGAATTGTCGACAATTTGAATGGTTGAAGTGGTTAAGGAGAACGCAAAGAATAGGAGAAGCTGGATCTTGGATCTAAATGAACAATAACTGTAAACAATTTTGCTGGAAAGGAATCTCAAAACTTGGATTTGAAGTTTGTGATGTGAATGGTACACTAGCTAGTATTATTCTTTGCAACTTATTTGTTAGATTCTAGACTTCAAACTTTAGATGGCTCTGTAAAATATTATTATTGTGTGGCTCTTTTATTATTATTATTATTTTCATCATTTGTACTGCTCTTTTTTAACTTACAAGTTACAAGTTACAACACACAATACAAGTTATAATAATAATAACAACAACAACAACAATAATGATGATGATGATGATGATGGTTAATTCCATTAACTTATTCTAATATTGGGGTTAATATTAACTAGGATCAAAACATTTCAAAACTGATTAATTTGGTCTCTAAACTTAACTTAGTCCCTAAACACCGTTAGGCTTGTTAGTAATTTTTTCTCCTCTCTTACAGACCAAATTGGATTAGGAATCAAATTGGTCAGTTTTGAAATATTTTTACTTGTTTGGCATCAGCTCAAACTTGAGAGTAGGTTATTAGAATTTACCCCTAAAATATAATAATAAAAAAGAAAAAGAAAATACAAACTATTTGGTTCTTCTCCCATCTGATATATTATTATCCCATAATTGTGCCAATAATTTTATTGTTTTGTATTTTCTTTTGGTTCAAATACTCCTAAAAGGGCTTTTTTATTTTTAGATTTTCTTTGTTAAAACATTTAGAACATATTATTGCTTCCATTTTTTTTAGTATAATAAGATGGAAAAAGTCACTCACAAATTATTTAAATTATCTAAAATATTTTCTAGTTAATATTATTAGTTATTATAAATGTATAATTTATTTGTTTAATTTAATAATTTTTTATTAAATTATTTATGACATTACTGGTTTGACCATCGGTTCAACCTTTGTTGGACTAGAGAATTGGGAACTAGTCCCTTTTTTAGTTCTTTCTCTGTTCTAGTTTTTAAAATTATTGTTTAGTTCAAATCCCCTCTAGCTCTTAATTTGGGTTAAGTGAGTCAAAGTGACATCACTGAACATGACGACCACAATTACCACTTAGCCAATCAAACCACCAAATCTCAAAATCCCCAAGTCTCAAAGTCTCTGCATGATCGACTCAAATCTCTTTGCACTCCCTAAACTAAGAGCCTTGAAGTCAAATTCAAAAAACACAATATCCTTTAGCTATTTGAATTTCACTCTATTTAGATGCCTAGAAATGTTAGGATTTGAATTCTTTTCTTTTATTTTTGATTTTTTTTAATTTTTATGTATTTTTTTTTAAAATATAAAACTTTTTTGTTAGACTATTTAATTTATGTGAAATAATTAAAATGACATGTCATGATTTTTTTGGACTATTTAGCACATGTGACAAGCATGAGTGGTATTTAATGGCTACATTATCAGCGAGCATGGATGAAAGGGTTTATGTCAAAATACTAAATAGCATTAAAGGTTCAAATCTAAATTTTTGAATATTTGGGGGCAAAATCTAAATGATCCCATACTCTAAGGGCTCAATTTACAATCTAAAATTTTGATGGTCACATTTTCATTTAAGGCTAATTCCATATTGATAAAAAGTTTTATAATCAACGTTAAGAAATTTTACTCTTTATATTATTCCCTTAATCCTAAATTCTTCTTTCTTATTTATATACTGGCTAAGCATATGTTAATGTCTTTATTCTCAATATGGGCGTAGATTGTTGACTAGTAGCAAATTTAGATGTGTCTCTACCAAGAGCTCTGTAACTCAATTGATATCTCTTGGTGTTTCCAATAGAAATATTTAGGATTTAATCTTCATCCCCCGTTATAATTCTTCGTTTTTATGTTCCTGTTTCTAGGCACACCTTTTGAAAGAGGAAGGGAATTTAATTAAGCTAGTTGATCCAAGGGTGGGCTCAGACTATAACAAAGAAGAGGTGATGGTCGTGATCGATGTGGCTCTCCTATGCACTAATGTTTCTTCAGCGGCTAGACCCACCATGTCTTCAGTTGTGAGCATGCTCGAAGGCAACATAATTGTTCCGGATTTGGTTTCAGATATGAGTTTATTACATGATGAAATGAAAGCGAAGGAACTGCAAAAGTATTATCAAATCAATGAGGAAATCAATATGAGTGAGAGCACGAGGCGAACAATGTCAATGGATGGCCCGTGGACTGCTACTTCTTCATCTGATGCTGATCTCTACCCAATCAATCCAGAATCTGGTCTCTTGGAAAATAGATTTTAGAGAATCTTAAAGGTTTCTCATCATTTCTTAATGTTACAAATGATTGATGCCTAACTATTTTAAGAACCATGAAGTTGAAATCATAGAACTTTATATTTTTGGTTTTTTTTTTTTTTCCAAAACTCAGAGAGGAGAGCGAGACACAATATTGATAGATGGTGGAATTCTCTTGCAAGATGAGGATGATAATAAAAACTAGCCTCCTTACACGAGAAAAGTCCATGTTCAGAGGCTTTTGCCTTTTTTTTTTTTTTACATGATTTTGCATTTAAGAATTTGAAAAAAGTTATTGTTTTGATAAAAAGAGAAAAATATTTTGACGATTTTAACCTTATCCCCGCATGGGCTAGAGGCTATAACAGGGAGGTGTTTGACAAGAGCTTTACTAAACAAGGTTCCACATTAGCTACAGCCCTATATTTATTTCTTTAATGTTCTGCCTTCCCCATTTTTTGTTAGACCATGTGTGATGCTCTAAGTTGATTGGATATTAATTGAACGTGTGTTTAGTGAGCGTCTTTTGAGTCCTACATCAGGCATTTATTGGGTCAATATGGGTTTTATTAACAACAAAAATGAGTCTCGACTATTGATATCGGAATTATAAAGGAATACTCAAACTAAATAATGTCTTGCACTCCAAATATCAAAATAAGAGATTCTCTTGCCTAATTTGAGAGTTGATACCTGATTCGAGAGTTGAATTTGGAATATGCGATTGATTATCCATCCAACCGCCCATTGATTTTAAAATTGTCAATCGAACATTTCACAACTTGAGGTTTCAAGCTCCATTCCTCTGGTTTCAAGGTCCACTCCTCTTGTAACAAAGGTATAGAGGCTTTGCTAGGAAAGGTTTAAATTTTGCTCCAAGTCAATTTAAGAAAATGTGGAACAACGTAGCAAGAGCAAGGTTTATAATTTATAAAAAATCCCCGCAAGTCAGTAAACTCTAGAGAAATTTAATGTCCTTAAAAAATTTTAATACCAACTCAATTGCTGTAAAACTTGATTCTAATTTTAATACCAACTCAATTGTCCCTTTTCGCGCAAAAAAAAAAAAAAAAAACAGCTTTCTGCCTCCTTTCCCGAACTAATTAGGGAAATGCCTCTGTTTTGTAACTCGATAATACAAAAGTTGAGATTCATTGAAGAACTCGATTATATTATAGTCAAGTTAGCTTCAGCTTTGTGCCATGCTGGCAAAGCAGACGTGGCCTTTTCCAATTAAAAAATGATTGTTTATAAACACATAACTCGGTAACTAGAAAACCGAGTTTGCTTTACATTTTCAAACCCAACATCTCACAACGCCTGTTCGCTCTTTGCATGTTCACTCTTCCTTGCTCTCTGCCATCACTCTCCCTGTACACTCTCCCTCACTCTCTACGATCCCGTTTCCTCACTCTCCCCCACCCTCCATTAGTCTCCCTCACCCTTTTCAATCAGTCACCGTTGTCGGAACCCTGGTGCTCTGTTGTACCCTTTTCGAACCCTCACCGTACCCACCGCCGTTGATTACAGATACGTTGCTCTGCCGTTGATTACTGCTTTGTGCTGCATTTTTTTTGTGGGAAATGGATGATTATTAGAGGGGGATCTCGCATTACCAAAATCTTCAATTTTTTTCATTTGTTTTGTGGGTATGACTTAGGTTCAGATTTTGCCTAGGGAAGAAAAGATGATAATAAGTGCTAGTTAAATTTTTTACTATTTGAAAATGGGTTGTTTGAAAAAGTTCTATTTCATATTGCCAAAACAAATGGCTACTGTGGAAGGAGCAAAATAGCTGTATTTTTGAAGATACAAACTGATTAAAGACTCGGTTGGAATCATTGTTCATTAGAACTTTGGTTGATTGGTCTCGTGCCTGGGGTGCTTACAAATAGCAACCCCCTTCTAAATTTCACATAATCACTTAGCTTTGTGCATAATTCTTTTAGGTTATGGTGTGCTTATCATCATGAACATGAAGTAACCTATCCTATTAATAAATTACCATTATTTATCATAAGACAATTGAACATGAAATAACCTGTTCTGTTAATAAAATTTATTTATTAATATATGAAAGTATAGTTTATATAAAGATTTTCCATTTCTGTGATAGGTGTGGACATTGAACTTCATGTTGATATCGTTTCTTGATTTCATTTATTATAGAATTTCTATTTGTTGATAAGTGTATGCACTAACATTGAAAATAGAGAATATATTGCTGCTTTCATTAGAGTTCAAGCCATGGCATGAATTTCATGATTTCCATTTTGTGAAGTTTCTTATATTAATCTATGCACTGACATTGAATATAGAGACTAAATGCACATCAAAGTTTGTAACTTTTGTTTTATGATTATTAATCTTCAGTGTTTTTCATTTTTTTTTTTTTTTTATGATTATCAGAGGGGGATTAATCTATTTTTGTCTTTCATTCTCTCTAAGAATGTGTGAGTTATAATATGTTGACTGTTACTTCAATCTATTTTTGTTTTTTCATTTGTTTTATGTTGACTACGAATCATATACTTTTTATCTTTTTGTTAAATGCTGGTTCTCAAATCTTCCATCATTCATTTGAATCTTGAACCAAATGATAAACCCTCTTTTAAAATAGTAAAATCTCTCACACTACCACGGTGAAACATGCACCAATATGAGTATGCAGTGACTAAAATAAAAAAAGAGAACAATCTTATGATACTCCGTAGGTCAAGGTATCACATGCTACAACTGGCAAAAGAGCTGGCCATCGCAACGAATAGGCAACTTACTCTGGCGGAACGTAACAATGTCCTCAATTATGAGAACTACCTGTCAGAATGAATGCCTATATGGTGTGTGTGTTATGTATATGGGTTAAGTTAATAATGTTAGTAGCGTTAGTGTTCGATATGCAATGCATGCATATTGGTGGCACCGTGTAAGAATATTTAAGTTTCCTGTGTTATGCCGTAAGTGCAGCCGCCGTAGCCAACAGGTAACTCACTTCGGCAGAACGTAATAATGTCCTCAACTATGAGGATTACCTGTTTGAGTGAATGCCTATGTGGTGTGTGTGTGTGTGTGTGTTATGTCTAGGGTTAAATTAATAATGTTAGTAGCGTCAGTGTTCAATATGCAATGCATGCATATTGGTGGCATCGTGTAAGTTATTTTAAGTTTTCTGTGTTATGTCATAGGGGCTTATTGAAAAACATCATGTGTGGGAATATTTAACTTTTATGTGTTATGTGGGAATAATCTAGATTACGAATAACGTGTATGCTCCTCACAATCAATAATATATAGTACAAATGCAACAACGGTGACACACATACATATAAAACATATTTAAGCAAAATAGTTCTCCAACAAAGTCTAATTACACCACGACATGATTACTCTTCATCTGAAATCTCTACATCTGACTGATAAATGGGATTAGCAAGAAGTGATTGCATGAATTGTGTGTGCTCATGCCACCCTTTGTTAGGATCATTACTGTGTTGTGATTCAATATTGTGTCTATGGTATGTTTTACTGTTGTATAAGGCTTGTAAGTGACTATAGTTAGTGGTAAGTGACTATAGTTTGTGAGGCCGGGTTAATAGGACTGAGTTGGGTTAGTAGCAGTTGTAATGTGGGGCTGGCAGAGTAATGTGAGCTGGAGAGTTAGTTGAGACCATGTATATAAAGGCACGTGTATGATGGAAGAAGGGAACAATTCCAACTAATGAATATCCTATTCTTTTCTATCTCAGTTTCTCTATCTTTTCTATTTCTTTCTTTCTTTAATCCCTAGTTTTCCGCATCTTGCTCAGGAGGACCAGCTATCCTCTAAATCAGTTACTATTCCTTTCAGCCATTGATATTCCTTGCAATTTGGTATCAGAGCCAGCTCCTGATCAACCATGGTAGAGACGCGTGCTACAGCAGCGACCAATGAAGCTATTGCATCGCTTCGAACCACAACGGATCATCATACGAAGGAATTCCAGGAGATGCGAACTGTACAGGAAATTCACACAAGAACTTTGAATGAGATGAGTCAACAGTTGAATACGGTGTTACAGAAATTAAGTTCTTTTGATCAAGGCTTCCAAGGATTTCAGTCTCAGAGAAATGGTGAGAATGTGAATCCTAATTCTGGTTCTGTGTCAGTGCCTGTATCGCGCACCATGAAATTGGAATTTCCAAGGTTCTTTGGAGAAGATCCTGTGAGTTGGGTCTATAAAGCTAATCAGTATTTCAGATACTACAATAACCCTATTGGAGAAAAGTTGATGTTAGCTTCATTTCACATGGAAGGTGAGGCCCTAATTTGGTTTCAAGAAGGTGAAGAAACAGAGGTGTTTCATGATTGGGATTCTTTAACTCAAGCTTTGCATGTGAGGTTTGGTACCACTGTGTATGATGACTCCATGGAAACACTAACAAGATTGAGGTAGACTTCTACTATGGCAGTATATAAGGCCCAATTCGAAGTTTTGTCAAACAGGATCAAAGGCTTATCAGCTTCACACAAACTGAGTTGCTTTCTCAGTGGGTTGAAAGATGAGATTAGACTCCCTGTACGTATGCTCAATCCTCAGTCACTGAATGAGGCTTTTGGATTATCCAAGATTCAAGAGGAGTACAATTGGAGCTGTAGAAAGAATTTCAAGAATCAATTGGAACCAGGTAAGCCCTCAATTCTTGGTCCACCTCCTAAAGTACCAACCTTGACAGATAACAAGAATAATAGGCTACCACTTAAAAGAATTTCATCTGCTCAAATGGAGGAAAGAAAGAAAAAGGGTTTATGTTACAATTGTGATGAGAAATGGGGTCCTAGTCATAAGTGTAAAAATGCTATGCTTTTCCTTCTTGATTGTGTAGAATTTATGCCTAATGCTAATTCAGGTGTGCACATTACGGACTTAGATGATAGTAGTGGTAGTTATGTGTTGGAAGAGTCCTTAAGTTGTCAAGATAATAGTGTTGAGGAGGCTGGTATTACACTTTATGCTTTAAGTGGTACTCCTACTTCTGGGACTATGAGGGTGAAGGGTAGAGTTAAGTGTAAATCTGTGGTGATTTTGATAGATTCAGGCAGCACTCATAACTTTGTTGACCTCTCACTGTTTTCTCAATTGCATATTCCTCTGGATAGTACACAAATCTTGGAGGTTAAGGTTGCTAATGGTGAGGTACTTAAAACTCATGGCTTGTGCAAGGATGTTCCTATGAATTTGCAGGGTCATCAATTCTTGGTTCAGTTGCATGTTCTGCCTATGGGGGGGCGTGATTTGATTTTAGGCACTCAGTGGTTGAGTACCCTTGGAGTAATTCAGTGGGACTTCAAGCTGCTTACCATGTGCTTCCTATATGATAATAGGACTGTAATATTTCATGGTTTGAAAGGGGCAGAAGGTACTCTCATTCAAGATGGCCTTCATTTCTTGAAGGAACCTGTTAAAAGAGGCTTAGTTTTGCAGATTTCTGATTCCAGTAGTTCTGCAGAGGGGGCTATTCAAGTGCCTGTAGAAGGGGTTGCTTCTGTTCCTACTCAAGTTGCTGCCTTGCTTAAGGAGTTTAAGGCAGTCTTTGCTACTCCTGTTGGTTTACCTCCCATTAGAGGGCATGGGCATCAAATTCAGCTCAAGGAGGGTGCTCAAGCTATCTACCAAAGACCATACAGGTACCCCTTTTATCAAAAGAATGAAATTGAGAAAATAGTTAAGGACTTGCTGTCTGTGGGTTCAATTAGACATAGTTGCAGTCCATTTGCATCACCTGTTTTGTTGGTAAGGAAGGCTGATGGGTCATGGAGGATGTGCATTGACTATAGAGCTTTGAATCAAGAAACTATTAAGGACAAGTACCCTATTCCAATCATAGATGAGTTGTTGGATGAGTTGGGTGGGGCTTGTGTGTTTTCTAAGTTGGATTTGAGGTCTGGTTACCATCAAATCAGAATGAGGGAGGAGGATATACCCAAAACTGCTTTTAGGACACATGAGGGGCATTATGAATTCTTGGTTATGCCTTTTGGCTTAACCAATGCTCCCTCCACCTTCCAATCCTTGATGAATGCTATCTTTAGGCCTTTTTTAAGGAAGTTTGTCCTTGTTTTCTTTGATGATATACTGGTTTACAGCAAGACCTTATTTGATCACCTTGGACATCTTAGGGTGGTTTTAGAAACATTAGCCAAGCACCAACTCTTTGCTAAACAGTCTAAATGCACCTTTGCTTGTGATGAGGTAGAGTACTTAGGACACCTTATTTCTGGTGAGGGAGTTAGAACTGACCCTAAGAAGATTGCTGCGATGCAACAATGGCCAATTCCTAAAGATGTTAAAGCCTTAAGGGGGTTCCTTGGTTTGACTGGGTATTATAGGAAGTTTGTGAAGGGGTATGGTCAAATTGCTGCTCCTTTAACTGCCCTTTTGAAGAAGGATTCATTTGTTTGGACCTCTGAAGCTACCATTGCTTTTCAAAGGCTTAAGGAGGCTGTCTCTTGTCCTCCAGTATTGGCCTTACCTGATTTTACCAAAACCTTCATTGTGGAGTGTGATGCTTCTGGGTTAGGCCTTGGAGCGGTTTTGATGCAAGATCATAGGCCTATTGCTTATCATAGCCAAGCCTTGAAGGGTAGTAAGCTTTCTCTCTCCACTTATGAGAAGGAGTTCCTTGCTTTGGTGGTGGCAGTAAAGAAGTGGAGACCTTACCTGTTGGGAAGACCTTTCATTATCAAGACAGACCACCATAGTCTTAAATACCTGTTGGAACAAAGGGTGGGTACCCCAGCTCAACAAAAGTGGATTTCTAAGCTTTTAGGGTACGCTTTCATTGTGGAATACAAGCAAGGAAGGGAGAATGTGGTGGCTGATGCCCTGTCTAGGAGACAATGTGCTACTTTTAATTCTGATTTGGATGTTTCTAGTTCTGTTTTGGCTCAGTTTGAAGCATTGGTCCTTACTGCCAATGGTACATGTCATTCTGATGCTTATGATTCTTCTCAAGGCACTTTATGTATTATTTCATTCCCTACTCTTTCTTGGCTGTTTGCTCTTAAAAGCAGCTATGATTTTGATCCCAAGGTTAAAGCAATTTTGCAGAATATTCAATTAGGTTCCACTAGTTCTCCAGGGTTTACTTTCTGCAATGGGCTGCTATTTTACAAAGGTAGATTGTATTTGGGAGACTCTAATCAGGATTTGAAGACTTTGGTGTTGCAACAGGTGCATAATAGCCCTTTGGGGGGTCATTCTAGTTACTTCAAGACCTTGCATAGGCTTCAGAAGGATTTTTATTGGGCTGGGTTGAGGCAAGATCTGAAATAGTATGTCAAAGAATGTGATACATGTCAGAAACTTAAGCATGAAACGTGTTTTCCGGCTAGTTTGTTGCAACCTCTGCCCATTCCTGAGAAACCATGGTTGGATGTGAGCATGGACTTTGTTGAAGGGTTGCCTAAGTACCATTTAAAGTCTGTGGTGTTTGTAGTTGTGGATAGACTCACCAAATACACTCATTTTATGGCTCTTTCCCACCCTTACACTGCTGCCAAGGTTGCTAATCTTTATCTGCACTTTGTGTTCAAGTTGCATGGAATGCCATCTACCATTGTTAGTGATAGAGATCCGGTGTTTACCTCTCTTTTTTGAAAAGAATTGATGAAGTTACAAGGTGTTAAGTTGGCCATGTCCTCAGCTTATCACCCTCAGTCTGATGGCCAAACTGAGGTGGTGAACAAAAGCTTAGAACATTACCTAAGGGCCTTTGCAGCTGATAGGCCTAGTATTTGGGTGGAGTGGCTGCCCTTAGCAGAATTCTGATTCAACACCAACTTCCATACTTCAATTAAGATGACACCTTTTGAAGCTTTGTATGGATATTCTCCCCCAAGGGTTCTAGACAATGTGCCTGGTACTACAAGAGTTGATGCAGTGGATTTGATGTTAAGGGACAGGCAGCAAATTCTGGCCTTGCTCAAGCAAAACTTGTGTGCTGCTCAGGAATGTATGAGATGGTTTGCCAATCAAAAAAGGGTGGAAAGGTCCTTTGCTGTGGGGGACTGGGTATACCTAAGATTGCAGCCTTATAAGCAGACTTCAGTACACAATAAGAGGCTTGGTAAGCTTGCTCCAAGGTATTATGGGCCATTTAAGGTCCTTCAGAAGGTTGGGGAGGTTTCATACAAATTAGATTTGCCTATTGGTTCCTTGATCCACCCTGTGTTCCATGTGTCCAACCTTAAGGCTAAGGTGGGCAATCAAGTGGTGCTTAGACCAACTTTACCTGCTGTAAATGATAATCTGGTTCTTACTCCCGAACCTGTGATGATTTTAGACAGGAAATCAATCAAGCTAAGGAGCAGGATTGTGACTCAAGTGCTGGTGCAGTGGCAAGGTGAAAGCAAAGACGATGCTACCTGGGAAGTACTGTATGACTTGCAGAACAGGTTCCCTCACCTTGTGGGCAAGGTGCTTTAAGGGGGGAGAAATTGTTAGGATCATTACTGTGTTGTGATTCAATATTGTGTCTATTGTATGTTTTACTGTTGTATAAGGCTTGTAAGTGACTATAGTTAGTGGTAAGTGACTATAGTTAGTGAGGCCGGGTTAATAGGACTGAGTTGGGTTAGTAGCAGTTGTAATGTGGGGCTGGCAGAGTAATGTGAGCTGGAGAGTTAGTTGAGACCATGTATATAAAGGCACGTGTATGATGGAAGAAGGGAACAATTCCAACTAATGAATATCCTATTCTTTTCTATCTCAGTTTCTCTATCTTTTCTATTTCTTTCTTTCTTTAATCTCTAGTTTTCCGCATCTTGCTCAGGAGGACCAGCTGTCCTCTAAATCAGTTACTATTCCTTTCAGCCATTAATATTCCTTGCACCCTCCCTTCACTGACTCTCGAATCTTGACTTAAGTCCGATATCGATTAAGACATATCTTCATTCGATTATTTCTTCTCTTATGCGGTTCAATGCTTTACAAAGTTTGATGATTGTGTCTTTGAGCATCTACGATGCGAGTCGCTGAGGCACTAGCAACTTAAAACCAACCAACTCATCATAAAACATTTGCTGTTCACGAAATAACCATGCCCACTCCTGTCTCATGGTATTGTGAACGTAAACACTATTTTACAGATTCAGATTGATTGGATAGCTGAACTCATCTTCCAATACCCAACAATGACCTATAGCAGTGAACACATCATGAGGCCTATAGAGTTGTGGGTTACTAGAACCAGACATTGACGCTGAATACAATAACATCAAATGATCAAGTTAACAGTGTCTGTCAACTGTAGGTAAATAATGTAATACTGCATAAGATGGTACACGGCAAAAACATTCATAAATTTGTGTACTATTACATGCTAAAAATGAAATACTAACAATAACATTTGACCATAAACATTAGACGTTGTTGTTAATGTCTACATGTTGTGTGTAATACAAAATGTTGTTAATGTTTGACCAATAATGATTATATACACGTCCTTATATGATTATGACCAATGATGATTATGTGCAATAAAAAATGTTGCTATAGTATAGATTTCATTCTCTTGTGACCAACGTTTACTACAACAAACAACTAAAATCATACCAATGTACTTACTCCACACTCATTCAACCAAAAAAATAAAAATTCAGTACAATATCAAATGAAAATACCATTGCCATAAAATTCTTGTGTGAATTTTTTACTTGAGGTGATACAAATTTCAGTTGAGTCCAGAAGCAACTGTGGATTTGTGGAGCAGAGTGAAATTCAGTTCAAACAGAAAGCAAGACACTTTGAATGGGAGGAGATGTGCAGCTATTATACGAGAATAACTCGATTTTACGGAGTTTGAGCATGCTTTATAACTCGACATTCAAGTAATCGAGTTATATTAAAAGACATGAATCCGTATGCCTGACACCAAGACAGTTTGAAAAAAGCTTTAACAAGAGCATAACTCGATATTTGTAACTCGATATTTGTATAATCGAGTTAAAAAAAGAAAATGCCACACTGGCTATCCAGTGTGGCACAAAGCTGAAGCTAATTCGACTATTATATAATTGAGTTCTTCATAAAACTTGATTTTGCTATTATCTAGTTACAAAAGAGGAACATTTCCTTAATTAGTTTGGGAAAGGGGACAGAACGCTGCTTTTTTTGCGCAAAAAGGGCATTTTCCCATTTTGGCCTTATTTTTCATGGTTTTAAAAACCAAAATAGTCAAAGAATCGAAATTGGGTCTGGTTCTAGGTTTTAACTGGATAGAATTAGGGTTCAGTTCCCAATTGAATTGTTTGGTCCATTCAATTTTTAAAACCATGTTTATTTTATAAGCAAATTCAAATAAATACATGGCAAGTTGTAATCAGTAGAGTACAAAAAAGTGGGATATAAGACTTGTATTCCTCCATCAACATTTGAGTAATGATGTAGTCTCAATAAATTGATATAGGATAAGCATTTCAAAGCTTTTATAGCGAGGAGTGCGGGGTTCAACTAGGGATGTTCGATGTCTCGCCTCTGTCTTGTCTTCAAGATAAGAAAAACCCACATAGAACTATGCCAATACAAGTTGAATGAATTTTTTCATTACTATGAGGTGGTTTCAACATTAATGAGAAAGCGATGAAAGAGAATTGAGAGGGATAATGGTGAAAGTAGCAAAAGAGTGAAGACAATTTTTTTAGGAATTGTAATAAAAAAATGTGCAAAAAAAAAAAAAAAAACTATAAATAGGATATATATTCGTGGCAGAGCCAAAATTTTGGTCTTATGGGAAAAGATTAAAATAAAACGTTGAATAAAAAATTAATTTAAGAAAAATGTTAATTAACATAAGTAAGAAGTACTTATATAATTAAACATAAAATTTGATTAATATAGAAAATATAGTGTAAGTGTAAGTTATAATTTTTTTTTTGTTTTTTTTTTTGTGCTTAGCTAATATCAAATTATTATTATTTTTGAGCGTCTAGTGTTAGAGTTGAGACTTAATGATCATTGATATGTTTAAACTACTTCATAATCAATAAGTATATATATTATACGAGTAAAATTATAAATAAAAATAATCAATATATAATTGTTAATAGATGATGTTAAAAGACTAACTGTAATATATTCAAAAAAGTCATTTTAATTATTTAAATATAAAAACTAAACATAAATAAATTTGGAAATATTAGAAGTATGATAATCAAAGTTGTGGAACCCGAACTTGGCCAACCGTTCGACCAGATTAACCTTGAATCGGCCTAAAGATCAGTTTTAATGCACAATTCAACCCACTTCTATATTTTGGGTGTTTGGAATAGAAACTATTGGGCCACAAATCTTTTGATGGTAAGTTATGGAAAATTATTATATATAAGGACAATTTTTAAGAATTAAATTTGTTAAAAAAATAAATAATATATCATAGTTAGACCTTAGTTGAACTCCAGTGTAACCTCAAAAACTTTGAACCTTTCTTTTTTAGTTCTTTAAACGATCTAAGTTTTAAAACCATAATGATAATACACTTGATATCTTTAAATGATCTATAAAAGCCTTGATTTTTTAAAGAGATTATATTTATATTTTTTGTAAAATAATTTAAGAGTATCAATGTATGTTATATGTATCTCAGTTTTCATTATCATTGTTTGTTATATGTGCCTATTACAGCTTTCATTAGGTAGGTTAAAAAAAAAAAAAAAAAAAACCTTAAAAAATGCATGGCATTGTAGAAAAAGTAAAAGCAACAGTAAAAACAAATAAATTTGTGCATCAATGTTGCGATACATAAAATTTAATATTTTAATCTACATTCAAGATAATTTTTTTTATTGGAAAGATTAAGAGAATTTAAAAAAATAAAAATCAATGGATATATTTTGAATTTAAAATAAAATTTTATTTTATGAAAAAGTTCGGGAATCTTTTCTTTTAAAGACGTGGGGGTTTGGGATGGATTGGGGGCCCTTACTCCTTGCTCATGATTTTTTTTTTTTTTTTTTTTTTTTTTTTTTTTTTTTTTTTTTTTTTTTTTTTTTTTTTTTAAGGAATGAGGGCCACAAAATGCAGGATATATATATATATATTTCAATTCCCGATAAAACTTTTTCTAAAAATTGTATACTATTGTGTGCTCTTAGAGCACACGTTAGTAAAAAAAAAAATATATATATATATATATATATGCAATCTCATGAGGTGTTAGGGGCTATTGCCCCATTGCTAACTCAAATGGACTCATTCTTGTTGAAGAAGACTTATGCAAATTATAAGCAAATTGTGCTGAATCCAACAAGTCCAGCCAGTTTTTTTGACTCGCAGTCACATAGGGCAAGTAATCTTCCAACACAACATTGATCCTCTCGGTTTGACCATTTGTTTGTGGGTGATTAATAGTAGAAAACTTCAATTGTGAACCCAGCAACCCAAACAAAACTATCCAAAACCGACTAGTGAAACGAGAGTCTCTATCACACACAATATCTTCAGACAAATCAAAGTACTTCACCACATTTCTGTAAAACAGATCAGTAGCTACCTCTGTTGTGCGAATACTTGGTGCAGCCATAAACACCGCATACTTTGAAAATAGATCAACCACTACAAAAATTGAACCCATTCCTTTCACTTTAGGCATACCAGTAATGAAATCCATTGAAACAGAAATCCATGGACTTTCTGGTATAGGAAGAGGTTGTAGCAAACCAGCTTCCTTTTGAGTTAATCCCTTATCTTGTTGACAAACCAGATAAGTCTTAACATACAGCTCAATGTCTAACTCCATCTTGGGCTAATAATAAGAATGGGACAGTAAAGTATACATTCTTTCCTTACCTGAATTTCCTACCCATTGTGGATCATGAGTCTCTTTCAACAGCTCTCTACGGATCTTCCCACTAGGAACAAATAACTTGCCACCCCTTGCATACAGTAACTCATCTTCAAGCCAGTAATGACGCATTAGGCCTGTAGTCACATCTTGCACTAATTTCTGGTAAGTGGCATCAAGCTTAGAACTTTCCTTGATCCTTTCCACAAAATCTGACTTAACTCTGGTCAAGGCAGCAACATACTCTTGCACTTGTTTGTGGCTAAGTGCATCTTTTACTTGATTATGCTTGCCAGGCTTGTGTTCCCACACAAAATCATACTCTTGCAGCAACTCTCACCACCTATCTTTCTTAGGAGACAACTTCTTCTATGTGCTAAAGAAGGTATTAGCCACATTATTAGTCCTCACCACAAACTTAGGCCCTAAAAGATATACTCTTTATGCTAGTAAACAATGAACCACAACAATCATTTCTTTTGCATGTGTTGAACATTTCTACTCTGCATCATTCAGCTTCCTACTTTCATAAGCAACTGGATGTTTCTCTTGTCCCAGCACACCACCAATTGATTTGTCAAAAGCATTAGTATGGATTTCAAATGGCAACTTAAAGTTTGGCAGACGCAGCACCGGCTCACTTGACAGAATAGTTTTAAGATTCTCAAAAGCTTCTTGACATGCATCTGTCCACACCCATTTCTTGTCCTTTTTCAGCAAATCTGTAAAAGGAGCAAATTTCTTGGAATACCCTTGAATAAACTTCCCATAATAGTTAGCCAATCTAGGAAAGACCGCAACTCAGCAACTTTACTTGGTGAAGGCCAATCAAGGATAGCCTACACCTTCCTCTCATCCATCATCACAAGACCTTTGCTAACCTTATGCCCTACAAACAAAATCTCTTGTTGGGCAAACTCATACTTTTCTTTCTTGACATATAATTGATGTTTCCTTAATTTGGACAACACTTTCCTAAGGTGTTCCAAGTGATCCTCTAAGGACTCACTATATATCACTATGTCATCTAAGTAAACCACAACAAAACGGTCTACAAACTCATAAAATACTTCATTCATCAAATTGCAAAATGTAGCAGGGGCATTTGTTAAACCAAAAGGCATAACTAAAAACTCATAAGAACCATACCGAGTTACAGAAATTGTCTTTGGTTCATCCCCTTTAGCAATCCTCACTTGCCAATACTCTAATCTCAAGTCCAACTTGGTGAAGTAAGTGGCTTTGCACAGTCTATCAAATAGGTCTTGAATCAAAGGAACTAGTTACTTGTTCTTCAACGTTACTTTGTTCAAGGCTCTATAATCCACACACATATGATCCATCTTACTTCTTTTGGAACAAAACAGGGGCACCGTAAAGAGCTTAGAAGGGCTGAATGTAGCCTGTATCAAGCAATTTAGTTAATTGCTTCCTCATTTGAGCCAACTCCATAAGGGACATTTTGTATGGTGCCTTCGAAGGAGACTTTGCACCAGGAATCAACTCAATCTTATGATCAACAGCACGCCTTGGTGGAAGGGTCTTAGGCAATTTTGGAGTCATCACATCAATAAATTCCTCCAATAGTTCAACAATAGCATCTAGAACTTCAACAAACTTGTCCTGCTTGACTTCAATCACTGCAACCAAATAACTTACCTCCCCCTTCTTCAGCCCATGCTCAACTTGCATGGCTGACACCATTGGCACTTTTTCTATGCTAGTCTTGCTATTTCCTGTCACACGCCTAGCAGGAACATAACATGGCTGCTTCTCATCGAAAATCAACATCATACCAATGAATGGTAGCAAAGCAGCCTTGGCAGCCACAAAGAACTCATCACCCAGAATTACATCAAAGTCATCCAACTTCATAATCAGGAAATTCACCTTTCCTATCCATTAGCCAACCTTAAACTTCACACTAAAAGCAATTCTAGAAACAAGTTTTGCCTTAGAGTTTACTGCCTTAATCTTACTTAGACACTTGCTCACTTTCAGACCAAGCCATTGGACCATAGCTTCATCAACAAAATTGTGGGAAGCACCAATATCAAGCATTGCTTTAGCCTTATTCCCATTCATCTCTACCTGCACATAGGACAACCCCTTAGAATTACCTCCTACACTAAGGGCATTCAGCAATTGTAAGGGGTTCACCTTGCTGGGAACTTTTTCATCGAACTGCCCCCTTTCATCTTCAGCAACCATTACATTAAGCTTCTCACGTTTAGGGCAGTCTCTTGCTTGATGAGGCCCATTGTATATGAAGCAGCCTGCATTCAACTTGGGTTGTTCTTTGCTTTGTTGAGAGGTAGAACTCTCCCCTTTGCTCTTGTTACCCCAATTTTTCTTCTGCTTGTCTTTGCCTTTGTCCTTGGGCTTACGTTTTTCATCATCCCCACTGGGCTTATTGAACTTGTAGTCCACTAAGGCATCTGTAGTAGACATAGCAGAGGGCAGATCATGCATTGCCTGCCTCTTTAACTCCAACTGTGCCCAAGGTTGCAAGCCAGACATGAAATTGAATAGTTTGTCTTCCTCTGACATGTTCTTAATATCCAGCATCAAAGAACTAAACATCTTGACATATTCTCTCACTGTACTAGTCTGTTTCAATTTCTTCAAGGAGTCTCATGTAACCCATGCAGTGTTGGTAGGCAAGAACTGGTCTTTCAACTCTTTCTATAAGGCTTCCCATGAGTCAATCTTTCCTCTACTAGCATCTGCATCATCTTCCACACGGGTTCTCCACCATAACTTGGCATCCCCTGAAAGATACATGCTAGTAATGGTTATCATCTCTTGATTCGACACCCTTGTAGCCTTGAAGTACTGTTCCATGTCCCAAAAGAAATTCTCCAAATCCTTAGCACTTCTAGTACTATTAAAGGGCTTTGGTTCAGGCACCTTCATTTTAGTGGCCACTTCCCCCTCCCTAGGTAGGCCATGCATTGCCCTTTTTAACAAGGCAATTTCTGTCTCAAGTTGGGTTTGGGTCTCTCTTGCTGCACTGCCTTGGGCACCTAATGCAACAGCCAGCTCTTTAACACGAATTAACACAACATCCCTCTGATCAACAATCTAATTCAGTGTCATAGAAGTTTTTGCAAACAGTGCATCTAATCTGTCACACACAAAAAGTTGTTCTCCCTCTGCATATAGTCTAAGTATGTTCTCCAAGACAGTTACCCTTGCCTTAGTGTCCAAAGACATTGCAGCTTGGCTCTGATACCACTGTCAATTTTCTACTTGTGATGGCCCTAAGTCACTAACTTAGTCTCAGCCAACACCACGTACTCACTGCAGTAACACTTAGAACAAATTATATAGGGATGTTTTAAACACACAACACACACAATATTTATAGGGAACCCACCCCCAACCTTTAGTACTTAATCTCAAGTACAAAGGAAACCCTTTTACAAGCCCTAAAGAATTACACAAAACATTCTCAAGGCCAAATACACTGTTGTTGACACCCTCAACAGCCTTAGGGTTAAATACACAGAATTAACTGCTATGGCAGTTACTACCTAGTAACAGTCTGAGTCTTGGACAATCTGCCACTTGTGTTATGACTTAGGACACCTTTAACTGATGCTATCTTGGGCTATTCTCCACATTTCCAGCACCTATACAATAGGTCTAAACATCAAGAAATCTAGGGACTGCTTGGTAATTGCTTAATTACTACCATTGCATATGTTGCACATGTATAGCCCATGTCTTAGTAGACTATGGGGCCTCTATCCATCCTCCAGCGGCCCACTCAACATGTTCCCACACGTTTTGGAGAGGCTTGGCCTATGCTTAAGGCCTCCTATCAGCCCTATAGCCCACACAAGATGCCCACATGTAGCACACAAATAACTGTCATCAGCCCACTAGCACTTGTCCATGCATTCAGCAAGCCCTAACCAGCCCAATGCCTTGCACACAACATTTAATCATCACAGCAACCTAGCCTGGCCTTGCACTCTAGCCACCAAGCCCACACACAAAAGGAACCCACAACCAAGCCACCAATGCCAGGAACCACCACATAGGGTTAGCACCACCTATTGCTGCCCATCATCATAACAATCTCTGCTCACCATGACGATTGAGCAAAACCTTAAGGATTAGGCCTACACCACGTGCCACTAATTCCGAAGAGGACAATACTTGATTGGGGTTCAAGACTAAGTTTCCTCCCACACCAACTTATGAATATGTTTAGTTATCCTATAACAACATATTTTATTCTTAGTAATAAAATTACCAATATTGTAGTAATCCTCATTCAAAGTATCAAACGAGCCTTTATTATATTGTAAAAACTTTGGGCAGATAGTTTTTTTTTTTTTTTTGGTAAACCAAGATCTTATTACTTAAGGGGAAAAAAAAAATACCAGAGTAAGGCATAAGCCTCTCAAAGCACATGCCAGTAAAATTATAAAACAACAACAAATTGATCACCGAATGAGAGAATCATAGATAATAAAATCTTGCTCTAGCTTAGCTCCATATTTGGTAAGCCTACCAGCACATTGTTGGCTTCTCTATAGCAATAATTGGTTTGCACCTTGGGAAATTGACTCACCAAACTTTTGTAATCCGCAATAAGAGAGGAATGTGCAATATTCAAATGAGCTTGACTCGACACCCACTCCACAACAATTTTTGCATCCAACTCTATCTCTACTAATTGAATCCCAAGAGATGAACATATTATGAGCCCATCTTGAAGTCCTCATAGCTTGGCCTTAACACTAGTGGCAACACTAATAGCTTTGCAAAACATGCAACCCAAGTACCATTATGATCTTTGATTATACCACCACTGCCAATAGTTCTTCAAGCCACCAAACCCATGCCTCTCTTCTTCTCTGTCACTCTATCTTCTTCTTCTCAATTCCTTTCTTCAACCCACAGCCACCATGGCACCACCACCACAACCACCAAACCGGTTTCAGCAACCCACCACAAACCCACACCAACACTGATGAACCCACCCAGGAACCCACATCATTGACAACTAGCAACCCACACCACAAACCCAACAACCCACCCATGACTTCTATGCCATGTGCATTTTTGCCTAAGAAGCAAGGTGTAACTTGTCCCTTCCCCAATGATAGGTTGCTCATTGATGATGTTCAAATAAAGGCTTGTTCTTACGCCCACGAACCCAAACTGAAAAAAGAGAGAAGACCAAAGAGGTAGAGAGAGAGAAAGAAGGTGAGAAAATATATTTTTTGGGGGTAATTACACATAACCCACCTGTGGTTTGGGCGAAAATCACTTTGCCTACCCATGGTTTGAAAATTATCACTTAATCCACTTGTGGTATGTTCCCTTTGTTTTCCATAACCCACCTTTGTTAAAAATTAGGGGTAAATAGGTATTTTTGCTCAAATTTTATGTCTCTCTCCTCCCAAAACAAAAAATAGAGCAAAAATGCAAGAGAAACAAGATCAAAAAGTGGTATTTGTCTCACTCTCTAGTCACACGAATTTTGAACATGAAGAACATACCAAAAAAAATAAAAAAGCCTAAGCCCCATTGCCTCCCTCAACCCTTTGGCTAACTCCATCACAAACAGAAAAAGGTTTGACTCCAATGTCTTTGCCTGATTTTGAAACAGATACAATAAGAAATGAGAACATAGTAAACAAGAACTGAACTGAACAGAACAACATCAAAATAGAATAAAACACTAACAAACTAGAAAGAAATGATGTTTACTTCATTTTCTAAGAAACTGCAAGTAGCCTCAAGGCATGCTTCCAATGCAACAAACTCAAATGGAAGAACTTTCATTCCATCTTGATTGTCAAGGCCTTGTTTCCCCTCTGCCTTGCCATCCTCATCCCGATCCTGAAACTGTGGAAACCCTTGAGAAAAATTTACAAGACTATCGGCTCTTGATTGTGGCTCTCCCAAGTCATACAAATTTGACCAGTTTGAATCATCACCATTGCCCTCCTATACACAAACATACACATTTAAAACAAATTGATAAATACAAGGAAAACAACGTCACTACAACCAAAAATACTAATAATTTTTTTTTTAAATGTACTCTTTGGATTCCAAAAAAGTTTAATTGGACTGGAAATAATATTCTTATAATTCAACAAATTGTGGTTCATTATTGAAACAAAACAACACAAAATGAAAAAACCCATTACTCAAAAATCAAAACATTGAAAAAAGAGAGAGAAAATTGATGAAACCTGAGCAATGGTGGCGTGGTGATGACGCAAAATCCTTCTTTGAAATTCTTCAACAAAACGGGTGACAGATGGGTCATGAGAATTAAGCAAGAGAACCTCTTGGGCTATGATGATAGCCTTGATGTGCTCTAGATTGATCACAATTGCTTACTCTCATCCCAACACGGTTGATGGGTACGAGAGAAGCGGGTCCAAGATTCGAAGGTCATGGGTGGGCAGACCCGTTCATCTCATGATAGCATGTTTACCAATCTCAATCACCTCCACTTGTCCCGTGGAGTCCCTCAAAATATATAATTAGCCAATTATATATTTTTTGTTTATTTCTTATTGTATCTGTTTCAAAATTTGGCAAAGACATTGGAGTTAACCCTTTTCTATTTGTGATGGAGTTAGCCAGAGGATTGAGGGAGGCAATGGGGCTTAGGCTTTTTTATTTTTTTGGGTATGTTCTTCATGTTCAAAATTTGTGTAAAGGGAGAGAGAGACAAATTTCACTTTTTGATTTTGTTTCTCTTGCATTTTTGCTCTATTTTTTGTTTTGAGAGGAGAGAGACATAAAATTTGAGCAAAAATACCTATGTACCCCTGATTTTAACAGAGGTGGGTTACGGAAAACAAACTGAACATATCACAGGTGGGTTAAGTAATATTTTTCAAACCACGGGTAGGTAAAGTGATTTTCGCCCAAACCACATGTGAGTTATGTGTAATTACCCCTATTTTTTTAATGAAAGAAAAGAGAGAGAAGAACAAACTTTTTGTTTTTTTTTTTTTTGCCTGTGTTGCTATAGTAGATTGCCAATGACAATAGTTTATTGTAGCAAGGTTGTTAAAATTTTTAACTATGGCACCATTGATGTAGCATGATTTTGTTGTTTGTGGTGCTAAGAATAGCAATTTAACTTTTTAGCACCATCAATGCTAATGCTCTTAATACCTTATCCAACCACCAGATGTTCTTGTACTTAAATAGATATTTAAAAAAAAAAAAAAGCAACATGACAAGCAATAAGACTCAAACTACTTTCAATTATAGAATAAGTTGAAAATCTCAAATTTCCAAAGCCTTATAAGTCAAAAAGGATTGAGATCAAGGTATTGCATATTGTGTGATTGCTCTCAATAGCTAAGATTCATATTAAAAAAAAAGGCGTAAATGAATTTTTGATCCCTAGATTTTGGACTAATTTTCATTTTGATCCCTACTTTTCTATTTTACCACTTTTAATTCCTAAAATGAAAAATACGTTATGTTTTGGCCCTTACCGTCATCTCACTAATGAAAATTGTTTACGTGGCAGATAGAGTGCACTGTGACCACACTATATGCTAACATGGCCATCAAAATAAAATAAAAAATTGTATTTAGCATTTTAAAAATGTTATGTCAGTATTTAAATAAATAAAAAATCACATAAAAATTTTTAATTTTTTTTGAATTTCTAACTTAAAAAAAAAAGATAATTAAATTAATTTTTATTCATTTCATTATTATTTTGTTTTGGAAGAACATTCTTTTTGTTCTTTCCTATTATATGACTCATATTGTTAATGTTATTAAACAAAAATAACATTTTATTAAGCATTTTCTCACACAATCACAAACTCAAAAGAAAAACTTCAACCCCAAAACTTCCATCTCAAACTGATTCCCCACAATCTTTCACATAATAGTTCCATAAAAAAAAAAAAAAAAAATCAAACACAAGAAGCTAAGCTAAAAAATCCCAGAATTGAAGCAAACTTGCATAGCAAGAGCATCCAATATCCACTCAAATTGCAACAAAAGGAGGTGAACTAGTCTGTATGTATCCACCAACACTAGTTTAAGCAACTGGGTATTTGTAAGGGATGCCCATCTAGTCAAGCTCAGCTCTAATAATCTTACTGGTCTCAAATTCACCAAACCTAAGTTTTGGGTTCTCATGTATCTTCCTCCTAATACCCACCATCCAATATAAACTCTTTAATCTTTTAGCCAATTCAAGGAAGTTGACTGGAATTTGAGGCAACACTTTAGGCTAAGATAGGGTTGTGAAGAAATTAGTAGATACAAGAATGCATGGAAAATGAAAGTCAAATAAAGCCATTGGGAGAAACCATTATATCTGCAAAGAAAAAAATTTAGGATTTGAGATTTATAATAGTACTTTATTTCTTTCTTTGACTGACCCACTCTCTCTATCTCTCTATTTTGCTCAAAATCAGACCCAACTATCTCAAGCTCCTCCTCTCTCAGACCGGTCTCTCTCTCAAATCGGTAGGTCTCTCTCAATCAGTGATTGCTAGGTTTTGCTCTCAATGGGTTTTGGTGTTTTGGATTTGAGATGTTTTGGTGTTTGGGTGATGGTTGGGTTTTGGTCTCAATGAGGTTTGATGTTTGGTTGCTTAGAAATGTAAGAAAAGAAACAAAAATATTAATTTTTTTAATTTTGTGATTGCCAAACATGTTATTTGAGGAAGAACATGAAGAAAATGTTCTTCCAACAAGATAATGAAAAGAAAAAAAAAAAAACAAAAGTTTTACTTATTTATTTGTTTTTCTTAAAAAATAGTTTAGAATTTGTTTTTTAGCTTTTTTTTTTTAATTAAAATACTGACATGAAATTTTTAAAATGCAAAATACAATTTTCTTAATATTATTTTAATGGCTGCATCAACATTTAGTGTGCTAGTAGTGTAGTCCGTCTGCCACGTAAATAATTTCTGTTGGTAAGATGATGGTAAGAACAAAAATGGAACGTATTTTTCATTTTAGAAATTAAAAGCGATAAAAATGCAAAACTAACCCTCAAACTTTCACTCTTTTTCATTTCAGTCATCTAACTTTTAGTTTTATCAATTTAGTCCTCAACATTTCAATTTTTGTCAATGTAGGATTTCATAATAAAAAAACATTTAAGGGGAACGATGTTGGCTCTCCTTTTCCAGCGACCTATAGCCTCCATTTTCACTATAATAGAAAAAAGAAGAAATTGGTTTCTACTTTGGTTTTGGATGGAGTTGATCTAATGCTTTTTGTTTTTAGCTGAGCTTTTGATTTCAGCTTTTTAGAAATGAATCGTTGATAATATTTTTTCTGGTCATTTCTTGAAAACCAAAAAAGAGAGAAGGAAAATAGTTTGGCAGAGAAAGACAATGAAGACGCTAGCAAATGGTGCTGGAGCTGCCTTCGCCATGTTAGCATCCAATCCTACGAAGGTCATCTCTCTCTCTCTCTCTCTCTATCTTTCTCTCTAGCATTGAAAGAATTAGTGGATCGTGGATTATATAGTATTTAGTTTGTTTTTGTATGGACTATCTAAGCTAAAAACAGTCTATTCATAAATTTTTTTTTCTCTTTTTTGATTTTCTCAGGAAACAAACGGGAAGCTAGTAATATAGAGAGTTAATTAATAAATGATGAGTGCAAGGTTTTTTTTTTTTTTTTTTTTGAATTTTAATTTTGTTGGGTGGGTACTAACGAATGGGATTTGGGTGTGGAGTGATTCCTCAATTTTGATTTCAGGGGACGTCATTCCCCTTCAATGGTTTTTTTTTTTTTTTTTTTTTTTAAATTTTAATTCTGAAATTAAGTTAGGTGGGTACTGACGAATGGGATTTGGGTGTGGAGTGATTCCTCAGTTTTGATTTCAAGGGACGTCGTTCCCTTTCAATTTTTATTTTTAATTGTTTATTATTATTTTAAAAATTAAGTTGGGTGGGTACTAACGAATGGAATTTGGGTGTGGAGTGATTCCTCAGTTTTGATTTCAAGGGACGTTGTTCCCCTTCAATGTTTGTTTGTTTGTTTTTTTTTTTTTTGTTTTTTTTTTTTTTTTTAATTTAAATTTTAGAATTAAAAAAAAAAAAAAAAAAAGGCTTCATTTCAGTGACATTAACGGCAGCCCATAACTGGGGTTTAACGGAATCCTGCATCGAAAAAAATTGAAAGTTAGAGGACTGAATTGCCAAACTAAAAGTTAGAAAACTAAAATGAAAAAGAGTGAAAGTTAAAGGGTCAATTTTGCATTTTTGCTAATAAAAAAGTATGGGCCAAAATAGAAATGAGCCCAAAATGAGAGAAATTATAAGATTTACATGGTAGACAAGTGATGTGGTCCACTATTCCACTAAAAAACTTCCACCTGTTTAAAATTGTTAGTTAGAAAAATTTTTTAAACAAAAATTAATTATTGATTTAACAATTTTAAACAAATAGAAATTTTTTAGTAGAATGATAGACCACATCATTTATCCACAAAAGAACTCTATAATTTCTCACAAAATGAAGGGACCATTTTTCAACATTGCAAGAACATGTTGCAACATTGCAAACAGTCAAAACACACTTTCACATTCAAACAGTCAGTTTTGAATTCCCAGAAAATGAAAAATGTGACTTGTCCACGTGGCAACCACCAATTGGAGAATCCCATTGCTTGAAATATTATTATGGATATTATTATTATTATTATTATACAACTTAAATTTAAGCCGGAAGATTTTCGCAATTCCCCCAAAATTTGCAGGGCAACTTCGAACTCCTTGCTATTACATATTCTGCGACGTGGCAATTTGGAGTACAGAATTTAGCGTGTCAACTTTGCTTTTTGAACTCTTCCCAATGATTAATAATCACTTTTCTTAAGAAGAAGATCAGTAACCTTATCTCAAAATTTAAATTTTGCATTTTGTCAAAATGGTGGAGCCCACACATCAAATCAGACAGTTTGCTTAATTATGTTGCTACTGTTTCTCCAAAAAAAAAAAAAAAAAAAATTATGGCTGCTACCCGTGGCGTGATTTTCTCTTATATATTTCAATTTTCAAAGGAAATCTTCTTCCGCACGCCTCTCTTCCGTTAATAGTCTGATCCAATGATATCCATGACTTGTCTGACACGTTGTTTACTTTTCCCGTATAAATACGTGAAAGTTCATATAGCAAATGGTGTAAAAGTCAAAGAGCAGAAAATATCTTTGGAAAAAAAAAATGTATGTGACAAGGCCTCTTTCTATGTTCCAAAGGAATCCTTCGGCACTCTCATGGCCACCCCCGGAAGGTCCAAATTCTGGTATTTTGGTCATCAAAGATGAAGAAGCCGAGCAGTATACTTGTTTTGGATTGTGTAAGAGTCATGAGCTCAAGGACTTGCCTTTCCCTCAAAATAAGAACCTAAAGCTTCACTATTCATCAGGCAGTGGTGACAGCAGACATGTTTCTTATTTTTACGCAAACTTAATCCCAGTTCTTAATCAGCCGTTGTCTTCCGATCGGTACTATGTCATAAAGAGACGCGGAAGCCATAAAGGGTATGCGTATATATATATATATATTATATCAAGTTGAATTCAATTTCCAGTATTAATAATTTAATTATTAATTTTAGAACAGATATAATGTTTTCGTAGTATTGTTCTGTCTCGCTTTAATATTTGTAGTTTTCTTCTAGAAACTATTTTGTAATTAAAAAATAAATAGTGATATGAAATTTGCATGTTGCACCTTGCTTTAAATAGTTTGAGCTCATTGGCACCTTAATTGTCCCTTTTAATACACTGAATAATTAAATTTTATACATAAAGCATGAGCTTATGAATCAACTTGTACAGGACATTCAAATTAACACAAGATTTGGTGTGCATATTAATAATAATAATGAGAACATATAATCCAAAAATATCTATAAATTATTTAGATTTTAAGTTTTTATATTTTAGAATTATACATAAAGCATGAATTTATGGATTAGATAGTACATGATATTCAATTAACATGAAAGTAGGTGTGCATATTATTAAGAATGAGAAAATATAATTACATGGTAGTATCTTTAAAATTTTAATTTAATAAGAAAGAATTATAGTAGGCGTAACTAATTATGATAGTTATTAATATACATTTATTATGATTGTGCTTGCATATGATATGATATGAAAGGGTTTAAATATATAATAAAATTTGAGCTCAATTAAATGAATATATATATATATATATATATTAAAATTATGACATGTAAAATTATGAGTATGAAGAGCTTATAGGACAAAATATTGTGAGAATTAAAAGCCAAACATTATCATGTGTGTGTGTGTATATATATATATATATATCATGCAAAGACATATGTACTTCAAAGGAAGAATTTGCTTAAGTGTTGGCTTATTAGCAATATAAGCGAATTTTATCAAAATATTAATGTTAATATATCAACTTTAATTGGCCTTTTATCAGGGAAGCGTATCAAAATTCTAAGGAGGAGGATATGGGAAGTTGCTTTTGCTTCAAGTATGTTAGTGATGTAACACCAAAACCTTTGGATCCCAACGACATACACCAGCAATTTGAGATTCATCGGATCGAAAGAGGATGTCAAGGGGGTGGTTTTGTTGCCAAACCTATAACACCGGACGGGTTTCCTCCAAAGTTCCTTGGAAGAAAAGGGTGGGGAGTGCATACCTCAACTCCTAGCAATTTTCGATTAGATAATGCACTAGGCCTAGATAGTGCCCTCCGTGCTCGCCTTCCAGAATTCAACTTCCCCCTATCATGTACGAGTTCTCAACCAGTGGTTGTGGGAAAGTGGTATTCTCCTTTTATGTTTATTAAGGAAGGAACATTGAAAGACCAAATGAATACATCAATGTATTACGAGCTGACGCTTGAGCAAAAGTGGGAACAAATATTTGCACGTGAAAATAATGGGAGCCAAGGCAATGTTGTTGAGGTGGATGTTGTTCTTCCAAGAGAAGTGGTTTCAGTTGCTGGGAGGGAAGTTTTGGATGTAGAAGTGGTCAATGGAATAATGTGGTTCAAGGGTTGTAGTATAGAGGGACAAGAAAGAAGTGTGGGATTGAGCTTGGAAGTTTTTGAGAGAATGAAGTGGGAGCAGGAAAGGGTTGGATGGGTTGGGGGGAATGATAGACAAGTGAGCTTGAAAAGAGTAGAGGAATTTGGAGGGATGGGTAGGTGGGAGAAATTTGGTTGTTATATTTTGGCAGAGAGATTTGTGCTAAAGCGAATGGACGGAAGCCAGGTATTAACTTATGAATTCAACCACATTAACAAGATTCAAAGCAAATGGGAATGATTCTTCATATCTTATTAAATATTGTAAAATTCATTTAATTTTTGTGCGTGTGTGTGATACTGAATTTTTTTTTCGTAGAGAATTTCAACCTATTACGTTAGTGTGTGATACTAAATTTTGTGTCTGTATGATACTGAATTGTATACCTATTTTGTGTGTGTATGATACTGAATTGTATACATATTTTGCTTACTTCTTTTTTACATTATTTGATTTATTGTTTGTTGTTTAACCATCAAATTCATTTTTTCCCATTGCTTTTAGATATATTCTTATAAATTTTTATTGAAACACGTGTTAAAAAAAAAAAACAGGTGGAAAATGTGCTAAAAATATCATTTTGTTAGGAATGATTTATACAAATACGTACCTAAAAAAAAAAATTTGTCAATCTTTTGCTGTTTACATGCATGAGTATAGCTGTAAGGTTATGCTAATCATCCTAACCATCGGTTTAAACTAGTGTTCTCATTTTAATATACAACTAATTCTCCAAAAAAAAAAAAAAAAAAATTTAATATACAACTAGGCTATATTACATGCAAAAAAACCTTTTCTCAACTTTTATTTTAGTTCCTATGCTTTTAAATTTTTTGTTATTTTGCACCCTATCATTGTTTTACTTACTAAAACTACTATTTTTAAACTACGTACTAGTGTAGCCTATTAGCTATGTATGTATTTTCCGTCAATGTGATGACGATAATAGCTAAAATGAAAGCTTAAGGCTGTGTTTGATTTGGGTGAAAACCATTTCCGGAAATGGTTTTCGCTATTTACGGATGTTTGGTAGCTTCGGAAAATTGCATTTTCCGGAAATCATTTTCCTTTGACTGTGCAAAATGTGGCTTTGACCCGGAAATCGTTTTACGTTTTTATTTTACCTTCAAACGATTTCCGGAAAATGCAAGAGAAGGAGAGAACGTGAGAAAGAAAGAGAGGGAGAGAACGTGAGAAAGAACAGAGAACGCAGAGAGAGCTCCAGCTTGCCGGCGAACTCCGAGCTCCAGATCGCAGCACCGCGCCGATCAAGCAACGATCGACTCCAAACACCAACGGTCGCCTCAAGCTCCAGATCGGTCCGAGCTCCAGATCGACTCCAACGGTTGCCTCAAGCGCCTTCGCCATCGAACCCACACGCCGTCGCCGTCGCCTTCGCCTTCGAACCCACACGCCGTCGCCGTCGCTTCGAACCCACTCGCCATCGAACCCACACCCGAGACGCCTTCGCCGTCGCCTCGAACCCAGTCGCCATCGAACCCAGTCGCGTCGCCATCGAACCCAGTCGCCATCGAACCCACACCCGACACGCCTTCGCCGTCGCTTCGAACCCACTGGCCTTCGAACCCACACCCGACCCACACACCTTCGCCTTTTGATCGGATTTGATGGTTTTTTGTCTTTGGGTTTTGTATTTTTGTGGCTGTGGATTGAGGAATTATGTTAATGTTTGTTTGGGAGCTGAGGAATGAAAATTGTTAGGAATGAAAATTGTTGTTGTTGTTATTATTGCCGGAATTTGTGTTATTGTCGCCGGAATTTGCATTGTTGTTGTTGTTGTTGCCGCCGGTTGTTGTTGTTGTTGTTGTTTTGTGTTGCCGGAATGTGTTGCCGGAATTTGCGTTGTTTTGTGTTGCCGGAAAAAATTTAGGAAAATAGCATTTTCCTAATAGAACCAAACACATGCAAATATTTTCCACAATGCTATTTTCCTAACACAACCAAACACTTGAAAATATTTTCCTTTTCCGGAAAATAACATTTCCGGAAAATATCTATTTTCCGGAAAATATTTTACGGCAACCAAACGGACCCTAAAATACTTAAGGACTAAATTGAAAACAATGCCAAAATATATGGACAAAAAGGTATTTGGTCTACAAAGAAAATACTTTCCTTAGCAAATTGAGAAATTTTTTCATTAATGCTACTGCTTCATGTGTCGTCAGAGGAGCATCTTGACAAATACAATGCTACCACTTGTGTCATTGACGTCCCACTACAACATCTCTTGATTCAGGTTGTATGTATAGACTCAGAACCTTTTTATGTATAGACTCGGAACCTATGGCCCTTGCCCACCATAAAACAAGTAACATCTTGACTGGAGGAGAACCATACCGAGTTACACAAGTTGTCTTTGGTTCATCCCCTTTAGCAATCTTCGCTTGCCAATACCTTGATCTCAAGTCTAGCTTGGTGAAGTAAGTGGCTTTGCACAATCTGTCAAACAGGTCTTGAATCAAAGGAACTAGATACTTGTTCTTCACCGTTACTTTGTTCAAGGCTCTATAATCCACACACATATGTAGTGATCCATCTTGCTTCTTTTGGAACAGAACAGGGGCACCGTAAGGGGTTTTGGAGGGCTGAATGTAGCCTACATCAAGTAATTCAGTCAATTGCTTCCTAATTTCAGCCAACTCCATAGGGGACATTTTGTATGGAGCCTTCGAATGAGACTTTGCATCAAGAAAAAACTCAATCTTGTGATCAACAACACGCCTTGGTGGAAGGGTCTTAGGCAATTCTGGAGGCGTCACATCAACAAATTCCTCCAACAGTTCAGCAATAGAATCTAGAACTTCAACAAACTTGTCCTGCTTGACTTTAATCATTGCAGCCAAATAAGTCACCTCTCCCTTCTTCAGCCCATGCTCAACTTGCATGGCTGACACCGTTGGCCCTTTCTCCTTGCTAGTCTTGCTATTTCTTGTCACACACCTAGCAAGAACATAGCATCGCTGCTTCTCATTGAAAATCAACATCACATTGATGAATTGCAGCAAGGCAGCCTTGGCAACCACAAAGAACTCATCACCTAGAATTACATCAAAGTCATCCAACTTCATAATCAGGAAATTCACCTTTCCTATCCATTAGCCAATCTTAAACTTCACACCAAAAGCAATTCTGGAAATAGGTTTTGCTTCGGAGTTTACTGCCTTAATCTTACTTGGACACTTGCTCACTTTTAGACCAAGTCGTTAGACCATTGTTCGTCAACAAAATTGTGGGTAGCACTAGTATCAACCATTACTTTAGCCCTATTCCCATTCATCTCTACCTGCGCATAGGACGGCTCCTTAGAATTTCCTCCTGCAGTAAAGGCATTCAACAATTGTAAGGGGTTCACCTTGCTGGACACTTCTTTATTGGATTGTCTCCTTTCATCTTCAGCAACAATCGCATTAAGCTTCTCACGTTTAAAGCAGTCTTTTGCTTGATGAGGGTTGTTGCATATGAAGCAGCATGCATTCAACTTGGGCTGTTCTTTGCTTTGTTGAGAGGTAGAACTCTCCCCTTTGCTCTTATTACCCCAATTTTTCTTCTGCTTATTCTTGTTCTTCTTGCCATCTTTCTTCTGCTTGTCTTTGCCTTTGTCCTTGGGCTTACATTTTTCATCATCCCCACTGGGCTTATTGAACTTGTAGTCCACTAAGGTATCTGTAGCAGACATAGCAGAGGGTAGATCAAGCATTGCCTACTTCTTTAACTCCAACTGTGCCTAAGGTTGTAAGCCAGACATGAGATTGAATAGTTTGTCTTCCTCTGACATGTTCTTGATATCTAGCATCAAAGAACTGAACGTCTTGACATATTCTCACTGTACTAGTCTATTTCAATTTCTTCAAGGAGTTTCATGCAACCCATGCAGTGTTGGTAGGCAAGAATTGGTCCTTCAACTCTTTCTTTAAGGCTTCCCATAAGTCAATCTTTCCTCTACCAGCATCAGCATCATCTTCCACATAGGTTCTCCACCATAACTTGGCATCCCTTGAAAGATACAGGTTAGTAATGGTTACCATCTCTTGATTTGACACCCTTGCAACCTTGAAGTACTGCTCCATGCCCCAAAAGAAATTCTCCAAATCCTTGGCACTTCTAGCACCATTAAAGGGCTTTGGTTCAGGCACCTTCACTTTAGTGGTGACTTGCCCCTTCCTAGGCAAGCCACACATTTCCCTTTTTAACAAGGCAATTTCTGTCTCAAGTTGGCTTTGGGCCTCTCTTGCTACATTGCCCTGGGCATCTAGTGTAGTAGCCAACTCTTTAACACAAATTAACATAACATCCCTCTGATCAGCAATCTGATTTCGTATCATAGAAGTTTCTACATATAGTGCATCAAATTTGTCACACACAGAAAGTTGTTCTCCCTTTGCAAGAACTCCAAGTATGTTTTCCAAAACAGTCACTCTCGCCTTGGTGTCAAAAGACATTGCAGCCTAGCTTTGATACCACTGTCATAAGGTCAATTTTTCACTCAAATTTTTTGCCTGTGATGGCCCTAAGTCACTGACTTAGTCTTAGCCAATACCACACACTCACTGTAATAACACTTAGAACAGATTATATAGGGACGTTTTACACACATAGCACACACAATATTTACAAGGAACCCACCCCTAACCTATTACAAGCCTTAGAGAATTACACAAAACGTTCTCAAGGCCAAATACACTATGCTGTTGACACCCCCAACAACCTGAGGGTTAAATACATAGAATTAACTACTATGGCAATTACTACCTAGTAACAGCCTAGGTCTTGAACAATCTGCCACTTGTGTTCTGACTTAGGACACCTTCAACTGATGCTATCTTGGCCTACTCTCCACGTTTGCAGCCTCTACACAGCAGGTCTAAACATCAACAAATCTAGGGATTGCTTGGTAACTGCTTGATAGCTGCCACTACACATGCTTCACATGCACAACCCATGTCTTAGCAGACTACGGGGCCTTTGCCCATCCTCCAGTAGCCTACTCAACATGTTCTCACATGTTTTAGAGAGGCTTGGCCAATGCTCAAGGCCTCCCATCAGCACTGTAGCCTACATAGCATGCCCACATGCAGCATACAAATAATTGCCATCAGCCTACTAGCACTTGTCCATGCATTCAACCAGCCCCAACCAGCCCAATACCTTGCACATGAAATTTAATCATCACAATAGCCCAGCCTTGCCTTGCACTCAAGCCACCAAGCCCACACACACAAGGAACCAACATCCAAGCCACCAATGCCATGCACCACCACATAGGGTCAGCACCACCTGCTGCTGCCTATCATCATAACCATCTCTGCTCACCATGGCCCTCCTCTGTCATGGCCTTGGGGCATCATGTGGAGTAAGGTGCCTCCACATGCTGCCCCTCATCACTACTCATTGATCTAACTCGAGTAGGGAGACTTGGTAGGTCTCCCTCAAAGAGCCCTTAGGAGACTAGTCAAGTCTCCCTCAAAGAGCCCTTAGGAGCATCACTAGTCAGGCATGAGGAGCCATGAGTGTGATGAGAAAATATTAAGCCAAGTGATTGGCCCAATGTTGCCCAAGCACTCTCATTCCTCATGCCATCATCATGTGGAGGCACCTTGCTATGCCATGTACATTGTTGCCTAAGAAGCAAGGTGTAACTTGTCTCTTTCCCTATGATAGGCTACTCATTGATGATGTTTAGATAAAGGCTTGTTCTTATGCCCATGAACCCAAACCGAAAAAAGAGAGAAGATCAAAGAGAGAGAGAGAGAGAGAGAGAGAGAGAGAGAGAGAGAGAGAGAGAGAGAAGGTGATAAAATATATTTTTTTTTAATGAGAGAAAAGAGAGAGAATAATTAACTTTTTTTTTGCCTTTGTTGCTACAGTAGACTGCCAATGACAGTAGTTTACTATAGCAAGGTTGTTAAAATTTTTAACTATGGTACCATTGATGTAGCATGATTTTGTTGTTTGTGGTGCTAAAAATAGCAATTTGACTTTTTAGTGCCATCAATGCTAATGCTCTTAATACCTTATCCAACCACCGAATGTTCTTATACCTAAATATATATTAAAAAAAAGAAAAAAAAAAGAAAAGAAAGAAAGAAAGCAACATGACAAGCAATAAGACTCAAACTACTCTCAATTATCCAATAAGTTATAGATTCTTGAAAATCTCAAATTTCCAAACCCTTATAAGTAAAAAAGGATTGAGATCAAGGTTTGCATATTGTGCAATTGCTCTCAATAGCTGAGATTGATATTTAGAAAAAGGTGTAAATGAATTTTTGATCCCTAGATTTTGGACTCATTTTCATTGGTCCCTACTTTTCTATTTTACCGCTTTTAATTCCTAAAATGAAAAATACGTTATGTTTTGGCCCTTATAATCATCTCACTAATGGAAATTGTTTACGTGGCAGACAGAGTGCACTATTGCCACACTAAATGCTGACATGGCCATTAAAATAATAATAAAAATTGTATTTAGCATTTTAAAAACGTTATGTCAACATTTAAATAAATAAAAAATCACATAAATTTTTTTTAATTTTTTAATTTTTTTTTTGAATTTCTAACTTTTAAAAAAAATATAATTAAATTAATTTTTATTCCTTTCATTATTATTTTGTTTTGGAAGAACATTCTTTTTGTTCTTTCCTATTATATGACTCATATTGTTAATGTTATTAAACAAAAATAACTTTTTATTAAGCATTTTCTCACACAATCACAAACTCAAAAGAAAAACTTCAACCCCAAAACTTCCATCTCAAACCGATTACCCACAATCTTTCACATAATAGTTCCATTATAAAAAAAAAAAATCCCAGAATTGAAGCAAACCTACATAGCAAGAGCATCCAATATCCGCTCAAATTGCAACAAAAGTAGGTGAACCAGTCCCTATGTATCCACCAACACCAGTTTCAGCAATTGGGTATTTGTAAGGGATGCCCATCTAGTCAAGCTCAGCCCTAATAATCTTACTGGTCTCAAATTCCCCAAACCCAAGTTTTGGGTACTCATGTATCTTCCTCCTAATACCCACCATCCAATAAAAAACTCTTTGATCTTTTAGCCAATTCAAGGAAGTTGACTGGAATTTGAGGCAACACTTCAGGCTAAGATAAGGCATAGGAACGCATGGAAAATGAAAGTCAAATAGAGCCATTGGGAAAAACCATCGATAGGTCTCTCTCAATCAGTGATTGTTGGGTTTTGCTCTCAATAGGTTTTGGTGTTTTGGATTTGAGATGTTTCGGTGTTTGGGTGATGGCTAGGTTTTGGTCTCAATGAGGTTTGATGTTTGGTTGCTGAGAAATGCAAGAAAAGAAACAAAAATATTAATTTTTTAATTTTGTGGTTGCCAAACATGTTATTTGAGGAAGAACATGAAGAACATGTTCTTCCAACAAGATAATGAAAAGAAAAAAAAACAAAGAAGAAAAAAACCTAAAAAGAATTTACTTATTTATTTATTTTCCTTAAAAAATAGTTTAGAATTTTTTTAAGCTTTTTTTTAATTAAAATACTAACATGACATTTTTAAAATGCTAAATACAATTTTCTTAATATTATTTTAATGGTAGCATCAACATTTAGTAAGGGTTTGGACTGGGCGTCTGCGTTCAGGCGTCCACATTTTCCTCTTTGTTTTTTTTTTTTTTTTTTGGTCGCACGCGGTTCAAACTTGACAGAGAAGCACTATAGCGGTATTGTAGCAGTACTGTTTGTCACTGTTCACGTACTGTTTACGCAATAAAAAATATTAAAAATGAGTCCTACAGTACTATTTGCACAATTAAAAATTATTTTGCTACAATGTTTTCAGTTTTTAGTTTTCAGTTTCAGTAACAATAAGTTCAGTCCAAACGGATCCTTAGTGTGCTAGTAGTGCAGTCTATTTGCCATGTAAATAATTTCTATTGGCAAGATGACGGTAAGAATAAAAATGGAACGCATTTTTCATTTTAGAAATTAAAAGCGGTAAAAATGCAAAACTAACCCTCTAACTTTTTTTTTTTTTTTCTTTTCATTTCAGTCATCTAACTTTCAGTTTTGTTAATTCAGTCCTCTAATTTTCAATTTTTGTCAATGTAGGATTCCATAATAAAAAAAGAATTTAAGGGGAACGATGTTGGCTCTCCTTTCCTGGCAACCTATAGCCTCCATTTTCACCGTAATAGAAAAAAGAAGAAACTGGTTTCTGCTTTGGTTTTGGATGGAGCTGATCTGATGCTTTTTGTTTTCAACTTTTAGAAATGAATCGTTGATAATATTTTTGCCGGTCATTTCTTGAAAACCAAAAAAGAGAGAAGGAAATAGTTTGGCTAAGAAGGACAATGAACACGCTAGCGAATGGTGCCGGAGCTGCCTTCGCCATGTCAACGTCCAATTCCTGCGAATGTCATCTCTCTCTCTCTAGCATTGAAAGAATTCGTGGACCGTGGATTAGATAGTATTTAGTTTGTTTTTGTACAGACTATCTAAGTAAAAAACAGTCTATTCATAATTTTTTTTTTCTCTTTTTTGATTTTCTTGGGAAACAAACGGGAGAAGCTAGTAATACAGAGAGTTAATTAATAAATGATGAGTGCAATTTTTTTTTTTTAAATTTTAATTTTGTTGGGTGGGTACTGACGAATGGGATTTGGGTGTGGAGTGATTCCTCGGTTTTGATTTTAGGGGATGTCATTCCCCTTCAATGTTTTTTTTTTTTTTTTTTTTTTTTTTTAATTTTTTTTTAATTTTAATTCTAAAATTAAAAAATAAAGGAAAAATGACGTTGTTTCAGTGACATTAACGGTAGCCCATAACTGGAGTTTAACAGAATCTTGCATTGATAAAAATTGAAAGTTAGAAGATTGAATTGACAAAACTGAAAGTTAGAGAATTGAAATGAAAAAGAGTGAGAGTTAAAAAGTCAGTTATACATTTTTGCTAAAAAAAAGTATAGGCCAAAATAGAAATGAGTCCAAAATGAAGGGACCATTTTTCAACATTGCAAAAACATGTTGCAACAATGCAAAAAGTCAAAACACACTTTCGAATTCAAACAGCCAGTTTTGAATTCCAGGAAAATGAAATGTGACTTGTCCACGTGGCAACCACCAATTGGAGAACCCCATTGCTTGAAATATTATTATTATTATTATACAACTTAAATTTAAGCCAGAAGATTTTCGCAATTCCCCCAGAATTTGCAAGGCAACTTCGAACTCCTTGCTATTACATATTCTGCGACGTGGCAATTTGGAGTACAGAATTTAGCGTGTCAACTTTGGTTTTTGAACTCTTCCCAATAATTAATAATAATTTTTTTAAGAAGATTGGAAATATTATTAAGAAAATTAAGTTAGAAACGGCTAAAGTTGTAGAGTTGAGTTGAGGAGGTTGAGGACTTGTTTGATTTGGTCATGATCCAATTTTTATAACTTAATATTCCTAGCTCAAACTTGTTTCTCAAAAAAAAAAAAAAACCACTCATATTCAAAACTTATAACTCATAGAAAAATTTCAAAATTCATGTTTGGTTGTATAACTCAATCACTTTTTATATATATATATATATATATATATTTTTTTATGGGAAATACGTCAAAAACTTTATTAATCAGAAGAGATAACAACTACATCCTGGTTGAGAGCTTGTTCAAGGAAACAAGGAATCTCTTCAACCCAAACAGACAGGTCTGCAATGCCTAAAGCATGTCTTGCAAGTAAATGGGCTGGCCTATTGCCATGACAACCAATATGTGAAAAATCAACACATCTGAAACAATGGGACACGGCTATTGAGCTATAGAACAGCGCTGCTACTGAGGATGGAGGAGGAGACAAGTCTTGAAGAGCATTAATCACTTTATATTTTATATTGAAATTTATTGTCAAAATGGTGGCGACCACACATCATACCATATAGTTTGCTTAATTATGGTTGTTACCGTGTTTCTCCAAAAAAAAAAATAAATAAATAATGGCGGCTACCCGGGGCGTGATTTTCTCTTATACCTTTCAATTTTCAAAGGAAATCTTCTTCCGCACGCCTCTCTTCCCTCAATAGTCTGATCCAATAAAATGCATGACACGTTGTTTGTTTCCTTTTCCACGTATAAATACATGAAAGTTCATATAGCATATGGTGTACAAGCCAAAGAGCAGAAAATAATCTTTGGAAAAGAAAAAATGTATGTGACAAGGCCTCTCTCTATGTTCCAAAAGAATCCTTCGGCACTCTCATGGCCACCCCCTGAAGGTCCAAATTCTGGTATTTTGGTCATCGAAGATGAAGAAGCCGAGCAGTATACTTGTTTTGGATTGTGTAAGAGTGATGAGATCAAGGACTTGCCTTTCCCTCAGAACAAGAACCTAAAGCTTCGCTATTCATCAGGCGTTGGCGAGAACAGGGACGGACGCAGGATTTTCAGTTGGGGGGGGTCGGAGATAAGCGAAAAAAAAATTTTCAAATACACATCCATATAGTATTAATAAACTAACAACCAAGACAAATACCCAAAATCATTGTTTCTTAATATATTAAGATACAATCATCTACTAACAAAAACAAAATACACGAAACACTATTGTTTCTATATACAATCATCTATGAAAAGGGAACTCGACGCTCTTTCAAATCTTCAAAATCATCTACGATTGAATCCAAACTAAATGTTGAAGCTATATCCTTTTCAATGTATAACATCAAAGAGTCCGTCAAAAAATCATTTTCCATTTTGTTTCGAAGGTTAGTTTTGACAACTTTCATAGCTGAAAATGCTCGTTCTGTAGTAGCAGTAGAAACTGGAAGAGTAAGCACAAGTCTGACCATTCTATAAACAAGTTTGTAATGTTCTGAATTTCCAGTTCTCACTAACCATTGAGACAACTCAGATAAACTTTTCAATTTTTTGAACTCCGGATCCTGGATTACATTATGCTCAAAATGATAAAGCTCCTTCTCCAACACTTGTTTGTCATAATCTGTGAAATCTTGTGGATAGAAATTCTTTACCAACAAACAAAGATCAATACTTCTGAAAGATTTTAATGCCTCTCGAGGTTCTAAAGCTGAGCTAAGCCTAAGTAACTCCATTGCATCTTCATTAAACCGATAATTTAGTTCCTGTAGTTGAGAATCTATTGTAGCATAAAAAATATTTACTCGATAATGATGCTCATTTGTAACGTTATCTGGTTGATTACGAGCTCGACCTCGCCTCGCAATATAACGAGCATTCATATCCAGGACATCAATGCAATGCTTCTCACAAAATGAGATCACAGTGGTGAGTAAGCCATCCCATCCATCATCTCTAAATTTTTGGATAAGTGCTTTAGTAGATGAAACTAAATGCATGGCATTTAAAATGTCTTGAGATTGGCTTTGCAAAGCTTGACAAAGTTTATCAGTGATCTCCATAGTTTCCTTCTCAAGATGCAAGATGAAGACAAATTCAAATGAAGTTAAACCATCATAAGCTGCCTCTGCTTCTGCCCGATGTTCTCCATCAATTGCATCATCAATTATATTTTGCAAAACTTCAACAGTTGAAGTAAACATTCTTAATAAGCTAGAAACTGATCTAAAATGTGAACTCCAACGTGTTTCTACAGGTCGTTGTAAAGTGCCAATTTGATTAAGTCCACTTCCAGTCTCAAGCTCTTCAAGATCAATCAAACGTGCTATTTCATTAGCATTGGCAACTTTCAATTGCTCATTGCGCTTGCATGAAGCATTAACAATTCTGATCAGAAAAACCAATGCAAGAAAGAAATGACTAATGGGAACAACTTGTTTGGATGCTTTTACTAATGCCAATTGTAAGCGATGTGCAAAACAATGGATGTAGTAAGCATATGGGCAATCATTCAAAATCAAAGCTTGTAATCCACTCCACATACCTCGCATGTTGCTTGCTCCATCATATCCTTGCCCACGAATATTTTGTATATCGAAGCAATGTTGAGATAACAATGAATATATCCCCTTCTTTAGAGTCAAAGCCGCAGTGTCAACAACATGAATAAGCCCAAAAAAACGTTCTTTCACAAAGCCTTCTACATCAACATATCTAAAGACCACAGCCATTTGCTCTTTCATGGACTCATCACGAGCTTCATCAACCATTATGCAAAACTTTGCATCACCAATTTCTTCCCGAATAGCCTTCTTCACTTTGGCTGAGAAAACATGTAAAATTTCCTTTTGAATCCTAGGTGATGTGTAGGTTGCATTTTTGGGAGCTTTTTCTATTATTTCAGCAATCTTCTCATTAAAAAAAGTCACAATACCCAATGATTCAAAAAAGTTCCCACGGTTTAATGAACTAAAACTTTCATCATTACCTCTAAAAGCTATAGCTTGAAAGGCAAGATACCGGACAATAAAAATTGAGGCCTTCAGTTGCAATCGATTATTTGCAATTTGTTCAGTAGTGAAATGATCAACTACCCTTTGCAAATGTTGCGATTGGTTCATCAAATCCTTACACATTTGCTCGGCAACTCTATGAGCTGAGTTAGGATCTTTTCCTATATGACCTTGAAGATAACAATCTTTGCCCCCAACCTTTTTCCAAGATCTAAAACCACCAACAATGAATGCATTTTGTTGTCCCACAACCCCATTTGGATTATGAAAGACAAAGCAAGGTAGACAATAAGCTGCATCTGTTGTAGGAGAATATTCAAGCCATTTTGAATTATTTTTAAACCAAGAAGCTTGAAAGCTACGATTGCGCTTTCCACTTTTCTTGAATGTCCCTAGAGGAGGTTGGTGCGGACCCTTTTTAATGTAAGCCCGTCGAATTTCATCACGTTGATTAACATGATATTCCCATATTTGTTTGCGTGTTCCGGGATCATAATCCAAAGAATCAAGGTCAATTCTTTGAAATTGTGTTTGAGAGATTGGAACATCGACATTTTCCAGAATTGGAACATCGACATTTTCCGGAATTGGAATATCCACATTTTCCGAAATTGGAACATCCACATTTTCCGGAATTGGAATAGCAACATTAGTTGTTGGCAATTCCACATTGACTTCAGAAGAATTTGAAGTTGAACCTTTTCTTTTGAAAAAATCAAGCATTGTAGTTGATTTTTTCATGATCTACAAATAAAATAAGAATCACCATTATTTTCTTAAATTTGTGTAAAAATTTTCTATAATATATGATTTGTTTTTTTCTTTTTGTCTTTAGTCTACCTTTATTTATGTTTTTGTGTTTGTCTGCCTTTATTTATGTATTTGTGTTATCTTTGTGTTGTCTATTGTTTCTCTCTTTCTAAGACTGACCCACTAACTCAGACAGGCAGACACTAATTGGCCTTACCAAAAAAAAAAAAAAAAAAAAAAAGGTAAAGTTGTCTTTAACTTTACCCTTTGTTTTGTCCATTGCCCAACCCCCAACCCCACTTGTCTGGCTGTCTCTATTATGCCCAACCACCGGTCAACAAAGAAAACTTAATTCCTACAACTACAAACAATACTCTCTCTCTCTCTCTCTATCTCTTTTATCTATATAAAGAATCAGTGAATCACAAACACATTTACACAGAGACAGAGTCACAGACTCACAGCCAAAAAGCCAACAAAAAAAAAAAAAAAAAAAACACCACAGCCACAGGTAGCAGCCGCAGCCACACCCACATCAGTTCAGTTCATCATCAGCAAAAAGTAAAAACACAAACAAGCACACAAACAGCACAGTTCAGTTCAGATTCTCAGCAAAAACACAAACAAATGTTTTATATTTCTTAAGTTTTGAAGGCTTAAATACCTGTGAGCGGCGGGGCAAGTGGACGGCGACTCACAGCGGCGACGGCGACTCACAGCGGCGACGGCGACTCAGATCAAGATGGGTCTCGGCCCTCGGGCTTCTCGGCGTCTCGCTCTCGCAATCGTCACACTCACGGACTCACAGGCGAGCGACAGCGACACGGTGTGGCGTCGGCGGCGGCGGCGGCGTCACGGGATCGGGGTGGGTCTCTCACTGACTCACTCTCTCTCTCGCCTCTGGCAGCCTGGGTTTTTCCTTTCCTTTCGTTTTTGTTCTATTTTTTTTCTTTGTTTTTTTGCTTCTCCAGTTCTCCGTTTGGGTTGGTTTTGGTCCTTTTGCTTTGTTTTTTTTTTTTTTTTTTTTTTTTCATGGGCCATGGGCTGGCCGGAAACTGATGGGCTTCCATCCATTTCCTTCCTTTTCTTTTTTGTTCTTATTTTTCTTTCGTTTTTTGCTTCTCTGTTTGAGTTGGTTTGGGACGGCTAAGTTTGTTTGATTGTTTTTTTTTTTTTTTTTTTTTTACATGGGTCATGGGCTGGCCGGAATGCAGGGGTTCAAAATTTTGGGAGGGGGGTCCCAACTAAAATCAAGGGGGGGCCCAAACTATTTTTTTTTTATTTTTAAGAAAATTTAAGCTGGTAAATTTTTTTTTTCTGGGCCCAGGGGGGGCCCGGGCCCCCTTTGCCCCCCTTCTGGGTCCGTCCCCGCGAGAACCAACATGCCTCTTATTTTTACGCAAACTTAATCCCAGTTCTTAATCAGCCGTTGTCTTCCAATCGGTACTATGTCATAAAGAGACGTGGAAGCCATAAAGGGTATGCGTATATATATTATATCAAGTTGAATTCAATTTCCAGTATTAATAATTTAATTATTAATTTTATAAGAGATATAATATTTTCATACTGCGTACTGTTCTGTCTCGCTTTAATATTTGTAGTTTTCTTCTAGAAACTATCTTGTAATTAAAAAAATAAATAGTGATATGAAATTTGCATGTTGCACCTTGCTTTAAATCGTTCGAGCTCATTGGCCTTGTACCTTAATTGCTCCTTTTAATAGACTAAATAATTAAATTTTATACATAAAACATGAGTTTATGGATCAACTAGTACATGACATTCAAAGTAACACAAGATTTGGTGTGCATATTAAGAATAATGAGAACATATAATCCAAAAATATCTATAAATTATTTAGATTTTAAGTTTTTTTTTTTTTAATACTTTAGAGTTATACATAAAGCATGAATTTACGAATCAGGTAGTACATGATATCCAATTAACTTGAAAGTAGGTGTGCATATTATTAAGAATGAGAAAATATAATCCCATTGTAGAATCTTTAAAATTTTAATTCAATAAGAAAGAATTATAATAGGTGTAACTAATTATGATGGTTATTAACATATATTTATTATAATTGTGCCTGCATATGATATGATATGACAAAATTTTACTGGAAGGTTTAAATATATGATTAAACTTGAGCTCAATTAAATGAATATATATATATATATATATATATATATATATTAAAATTATGACATGTAAAATTATGAGTTTGAAGAGCTTATAGGATAAAATATTGTGAGAATTAAAAGCCAAACATTATCATGTGTGTGTGTATATATATATATATATATATCATGCAAAGACATATGTACTTCAAAGGAAGATTTTGCTAAAGTGTTGGCTTATTGGCAATATAAGCTAATTTTATCAAAATATTAATGTTAGTATATCAACTTCAATTGGCCTTTTATCAGAGAAGCGTATCAAAATTCTAAGGAGGAGGATATGGGAAGCTGCTTTTGCTTCAAGTATGTTAGTGATGTAACACCAAAACCTTTGGATCCCAACGACATACACCAGCAATTTGAGATTCATCGGATCAAAAGCGGATGGCAAGGGGGTGGTTTTGTTGCCAAACCTATAACACCGGATGGGTTTCCTCCAGAGTTCCTTGGAAGAAAAGGGTGGGAAGTGCATACCTCAACTCCTAGCAATTTTCGATTAGGTAATGCACTAGGCCTAGATAGTGCCCTCCGTGCTCGCCTTCCAGAATTCAACTTCCCGCTATCATGTACGAGTTCTCAACCAGTGGTTGTGGGAAAGTGGTATTCTCCTTTTATGTTTATTAAGGAAGGAACATTGAAAGACCAAATGAGTACATCAATGTATTACGAGCTGACGCTTGAGCAAAGGTGGGAACAAATATTTACACGCGAAAATAATGGGAGCCAAGGCAATGTTGTTGAGGTGGATGTTGTTCTTCCAAGAGAAGTGGTTTCAGTTGCTGGGAGGGAAGTTGTGGATGTAAAAGTGGTCAATGGAATAATGTGGTTCAAGGGTTGTAGTGTAGAGGGACAAGAAAGAAGTGTGGGATTGAGCTTGGAAGTTTTTGAGAGAATGAAGTGGGAGCAGGAAAGGGTTGGATGGGTTGGGGGGAGTGATATACAACTGAGCTTGAAAAGAGTAGAGGAATTTGGAGGTACGGGTAGGTGGGGGAAATTTGGTTGTTATATTTTGGCAGAGAGATTTGTGCTAAAGCGAATGGACGGAAGCCGGGTCTTAACTTATGAATTCAACCACATTAACAAGATTCAAAGCAAATGGGAATGATTCTTCATATCTTATTAAATATTGTAAAATTCATTTAATTTTGTATGTGTGAAACTGAATTTTCTTTTTTGAGAGAGTTTCAATTTATTGCGTCCGTGTGTCATACTGAATTGTATACCTATTTTGCTTACTTCTCTTTCACATTATTTGATTTATTGTTTGTTGTTTAACTATCAAATTCTTTTTTTCCCATTGCTTTTAGATATATTCATATATATATATATATATATATTTATTTATTGAAACATGTGTTAAAAAAAAAAAAAAAACAGGTGGAAAATGTGCTAAAATATCATTTTGTTAGGAATGATTTATACAAATACCAAAAAAAAAAAAATGTCATTCTTTTGCTATTTACATGCATGAGTATGGCTGTAAGGTTATGCTAATAATCTTAACCATCGGTTTAAACTAGTATTTTCATCTATATCTAATACTATATATAATAGCAAAAGCTGTTACCATGTGCTAACACGTAAGCTAAAAAAGCCCCCTTAAAATGCTGCCACGTTTACAATTTTTCCTTTAAAAAACTGTACGTTACGACAATTAAAATCACAACAGCCCGCAAGTTACACCTGTTCAACCCATAACAATCATAATAAAAGCCACTAATTGGCCCGCATGTTACACCTTCAACCCAAAACAAACATAATAAAAGCCATCCATTTCTCACGCCAAAAGGGTTTTAAAGTTACAGATACGGTTTGCTGAATGAGGAAAAACACAAAAGAACAGAGAGAGATTTCGTAAACTGCAGAAGAAGAGAGATTGATCAAAAACGTTACAAAAGAGAGATCGAAAGTGCCTTCATTCGAGATAATGAACCCATTAAAAAAAATGAAGAACAGAGATTGACAAAGAGATAAATTTCAGGGCAGCCACCACCGTCATGCAATCAGAACTGTTTCCGGTGAAGGTTTTCTTTATAATAACTAATAGTCGAAATGTTTGATTTTTTGTTAACTAAATCTCATTGCGCCACGTGGCTACATAAATTTATGCCACGTTTACGATTTAAAATAACAAAACATTGTGCCTTTTCATTTGGTAGAATAAGAGTAAGGTTTCAGTACCATTTTTTGCTATGGTTGGTGTTCAGTTGCACCGCTCCAGGGGGAACTTATAAGTTTCACACTTTTCCTAATAATTTTAGTTTATATTTCGTTATAAAATATAACACCTGTTCTAAAAAAAAAAAAAAAAAAAAAAAGATAACACCTGTGACCTGTAACTAGAAAAATATACTAAACTACGGAAACAGACAACGTTCTGGCCTTTTAATATTCCTTTTCCCAAAAATATAAATACGTTTTCTTTCTTAATTCTTCTTTATATTTGTCTTCTCTCTTCCTCTCTCTATAACTCCACAAAATTAAAACAATTTCTCCGTCTTCCTCATTTGAGTCTGACACAGTATGATACAACCCTATATATGAATCTAACAACAATAAAGAAGCGGGCTTAATCTAAACTGGGGCTGTTGACATCGCCGCCGTTGAAGGCCAAAGTGGCCTCCACGATCGCCTCCTAGCCCGTCCATTAGTCCGACCAAGCCGACTGAGCCGTTCTTCAGAAAACCCGATCGCTGCTTTGTGGTGTGCTTCTTTTCCTCTTAATTGATTTTTTTGTTTTTTGCAGAGTTTCCGCGTCTTCTTCTTCCTTTGTTGTCAGAGTTATGGCAAAGAAGAATCATTAAAATTCTGGTATTGAATTTTTTTATGCAATTTTTTTTTGGATTTTTATTTTCCTGGAGTTTTTTAATTTGGTTTTGATTCTAGGTTTGTTTTGGTTTGATGTATGGTGTTTTTTTTTTTTTTTTTTTTTTTTTTGTATTTATCTTATATTGGTTTTCCCTTTCTATTATTTATTATATGGGCATTGTAAACGTAAGTTAGTTTTGTACATTAAGAAACAGTAAACAAGTTCAATGGGTAATATAATCTTTCGGTTTTTAATATGCTAGACTGCGGAATGTTATGTTGGGGCTGCTGCTATTTTGCATTTTGTGGCGATTTTATTTTTGTTTTGAAGGTTTGGGTGGGTTAGTATGGTTGTTCAAGATTGCTGAACATGTGTGTCTCATTTTAATTTAAATTTTTTTTTTTGAATACCACACCAAAAAAAAAAAAAAAAAAAAAAAAAAAAAACCCAATGGTCTGTTTAAACCAGTAAAATTTAATAGTACTACACCATATTTTTAGTGGGGTGATTGATTGTATTGAGGTTTGTTTATTACTCTATTTGATAAACCAAATTTTGTTCAATAGTTGGAGTTAAATTCAGTTTCAATTGTTAATTTGTAATATACACATCTATATCACTGTTTGATGTTGTTTTCATCATTTAATGGATTGCCTACAATGTGTTTTATTATTGTTGTCGATAGTACTCACATTGCTCTATTTCAAAAGAAAATCTATTGAAGCAACCAAGATTTAGACCATTGGACACTACAGGTCTTGAAGGATGGATGGGCTTTCAAGTTAGTCGAAGGTGAAGGTGATTCTCCATATTGTTTGTTCTGTTTCACTCCATTTTTTCCTCCCCATTGTTCAGTTTATTTTCTGAAAAAATAGTACAGAAGCAATGTGTGTTATTTGTTGATATATAATTTCAAATCTTAATCCCTTAAATTTGAGTCAATTCTTCCCATTTGTTTTTCTTTTGTTCCAATTCTTCACATGATAAAGTTGGGACAGCCAAACATTTGTAGAGAAAAATCTTGGCAGATTCTAAGTTTCTTTTGGAGAATTCGATGTTAGAGTTATATGAATACCATGCTTTGAAAAAAAAAAAAAAAAGGCTCTTTTCTGGCTCTATTTCTTTTGCTCCCATTCACTTTGAAATTTCTGATTCCACCAAACATGTCAAGTATTCTACCTCCAAGGTCGCCCCAACTACCTCTCCAACCATAGTCCTCTCATTATTCTTGACTCATTATATATGATAATTTCAGTATTTTCATATATGAATTCTGTTTTACAGGTTTTCTGTCACATACATGTTACAAGTACACTTTGTCACAAAGCTATTCAATTACTTGATTATTATCAGGTTTAATTGTAAAGAAATTAAAATTGGGTTTTTTTTTTTTTGGATTTTAGGGAGGCATTACTCATCAAGATTCTACAGGCCATAAGGGTACAATTGGACCCTGTGATGTGTAGGTAAAGACATATTTTGAGGATGTTGGAAAAATTTGTTGTGTTTTAAGGTCTTTTATGAGAAACTTAGATGGATTTTTTTTTTTTTTTTTGATGGGTTTTGTTTGATTCTTTTTTTGGTTTGATCTGTATTGAGTTTCCCCTTTTTACAGTCTAATTAAATATTTGGATTTGTTTTGGTTTCACTATTAATTAAATATTTGGATTTGTTTTAGTTTCACTATTAATGTTCTGGTATATCACATAAAGTTTAATTTTGTTGTTTTTTCTTTTTTCTAGCATGTGTTAATTGATATAGAGAAAAAGAAAAAGAAAAAAAGAAGACATTTTCGGCCAATAAATGATGAAGAGCAGGGCAAAGGGAAGACAGTATAAATTAGGGCATTGCAAAGCCAGTACTTACTCTAATTGGTAATTTGGTGTCTTCTTTGTTTACTGCATAATTTATATTTTTTTTAGAATTTGTTATTCTTATTCCATTGATATTGTGAGCTATAGATGGCTCTCTTTAAAAATTAAAAAAAAAAAAAAAAAAAAAAAAAAAAAAACCACTATAGGCATGAAAATTACAAATTTCATATTGATTTATGCATTAGTTAGAGATAATAAGTGCTCAGGTATAATATGTCCATCATTTGTGAACAAATCCTTGGAAGTTAAGAGTTCAATACCACCAACATCTACATTCTTTAAACATTCTTTAAATGCTTTAGATATTTAAGCATGTGCAAGTTAAAGACAAATTAGCTATGTAGTAGGGGAATTGTACATGTTATTAATTACTCTAAGTCACTTTTTACCCAGATCAACAAAGCTTTGAGTTGAATAGCTGATTGAATTCAAATACAATAATCATGAGTGTAAGCTATTATGTCCTTCACAAATCTGTTAAGAAAATTATTGGACTAGCCTTGGCCCTAATGTAACACAAAATGATGTAGTAAATGCTGTTAACCTAGCCAGTTATGACCAAATGAAACAGGTAACATCATAGCATTATGTCTTTTAAGTTGAAATTATTTTGTATTTTGAAGTTGCTTCTATGTTAAACTACTTCCAAAATGTCCTGATTCTCTATATTTATGCATTTAGACTATATGCTGGAAGAATTGTGGTTGGATCTGTATCTAATTAAGATAAATTGGTTCTTTTCTTTTGTCTTTTCTTTGAATTTTGTGAACTTTTTTTTCCTTCATCTTTCACTTTTAAAATCTGCATAAAACTAATATGATCTACAGCCCTCTCTCATGAACAATAACATTTAATTGTTTGCAAAGACTTGAGCAACTGAAGTTATTACCTTCTTTTATTTCAAAATGGTAGCAACAATCACCTTCACCTTGCTTCATTTATAGTTAGGACATTTTGGGCCTACAAATGAATATGAGTTGGATGCCTCCTCTGCTTGATCACTTTAGAAGTGTAAGATATTTAATTGTCTCTATCCAACTTCACTGTTGACTTCTTTTTTTTCTTTTTTCTTTTTCTTTTTTATAGTAGTTATCTTCATATTTGTCACTTGGTATCTTTTCTTTTCATTCATGATTCCTTAATGTGATATCTTATAATTAGAACTGTTTTTGGCTTTAACACAGGAGAAAGTTTTAAGATTCAAATAACAGAAAAATTGCCAAATCATTTTTCTCAAACTTTGTATATTATGTTTAAAATACTTCAATTTCATATTAAACTGATAAGATTTTTTAATGTTCTTGCTGCCTATGTCTTAGCTTATGTATTATGTCTTTATATTAACTAATGATATGCATTTCGTTTTGTCTCTATTTAACCATTAGTTTGATAGGCCTTTTTAACCATTACATTGTTTTTTAAAAAATTCAATATCTCCAACATGCAATTTCTTGGGGTTTGTAACATCCTTTGAAAGTCTCTTTGTCTAGAACAACATTGAACTCATTTGACTAAGGCAAACAAAATTCGAGCTGACAAAGGATTTTTCTTTTCATGTTCCCCTTATTAGACGCATCTGTGAGGCCTGTTTTTACATAAATGTGAAACATATATAACATATATAATTAGTAGTACATTTAGCATTTTCTTTATTTTCGTACGCTTTTGTGCTTTGATTGGAAAGTTGTGTTAATGAAGTTCCTTATCAGTTTCTATTGTATTTGGTCTATGTTTGTCTTTTAATATATTTTGCTAATAAAGTTTTAAATTTTTTTTCACATCATTTGTAGTCATTTTTGATATTCTTTAGTTGTGAATAAGTATTTGAATTAAAACTTTCTAGCATGTATTGGATAGAATTCATGATAAATGTAATGTTTAATGAAAGTCACATATAGGTTCTTGCATTGATGTTTAATATTATCAAAACATATTGGATCGTCATCCCTAAGCCATCCATTTTGCTTGCTTTTCGATTCATTATGATTATTATTATTATTTTTTGTGTTGAAATTAATGGTATTTTTCATAATTGCTTTATCTCCCAAGTATAAGTAGTTCATGGATTTATGTAAATTATTCTTCCCATTGTTTCAGACGGGTGGTAAAGGGGGGGAAGTACATAATAATTGCAAGCCTCCATTAACAGGAGAAAATATATATTGATTCCTTTTATTTCCTTCTAAATGAATGATTTTTTAGGTATGAATTCTCTTATTTTGCAGATAATATTTTCAAGTGGAGATTAGGAGTTGTACACTGGAGATTTGTTTTGCCTTTGTGTATAAAAGACCTTGGGAATTTGAAATATTCCTGTGAAAGCTATTTTGGTAGTTGTTGTATCTTTATTTATTTATGCTTGAATAGTAGGTTTTAAAGTTTGCGAGACAGGAAGTGTTTAGAACTTATTTGTATGAATTTTGTTATAAAATCATCTCTAAAAATAGTTTAATTAAATTATTATCCCTAAAGTTTGTTATGAGTCTCTTCCTTTATATTGTGCTCATGTAGAATATGAATATCATCTACTCTTCTAGATTACAAAGTATATGGAATATATTTTTTAAATAAGTCAAAAGATGAATAAACAAAAAATATTAAATGGAATATTTGCCTAAGTATTCATTTATTATATATTTTTTATTCATCTAGATATTTTGCAATAATTGATATACAATTGTTTAGTTTCCTTTAATGTTTGATTACACTTTAAATAAAATTATACTTACATAGTATGTTTTGAGCCATAGTAAGTAGAGGTGAAGTCTTATTTTTTTCAAGTGATTATTTCTCTAAGCAAAGTAAATATATATGTTTTTTAAAAACTATCCCATGCATCGCACGGGTTAGCAACTAGTTTTAATATACAACTAAAACACCTTTCTGATCTATGCTGACATTATTTTCAATATGGTCCTCAAGTTTTCTCAACTCTTATTTTAGTTCCTATGCTTTTAAACTTTTTGTTATTTTGCACACTATCATTGTTTTACTTACTAAAACTACTATTTTTAAACTACGTACTAGTGTAGCCTGTTAGCTATGTAGGTATTTTTCGTCAAGGTGATGATGATAATAGCCAAAATGAAAGCTTCAAAAACTAAAGGACCAAATTGAAAACAATGCCAAAATATATGGACAAAAAGGTATTTGGCCTACAAAGAAAATACTTACACTAGCAAATTGAGAAAATTTTTCATTAATGCAACTTCTTCATGTGTCGTCAGAAGAGCATCTTGACAAATACAATGCTACCACTTGTGTCATTGACGTCCCACTGCAACATCTCTTGAATCAGGTTGTATGTATAGACTCGGAACCTATGGCCCTTGCCCACCATAAAACAAGTAACATCCTGACGGAAGGAGAGTCATGCCTGCATTCCAATCCTATTTCATTTAAGGTTCCAAGAAGTTTCGAGACTAGCTATTTCAATCTCTCTTTTTTTCTTTTTCTTTTTCTTTTTTTTTGGGATGGCAACATTTGAATTTGGATTTGGATTTGAAATCCATTAATTTAAAATTCCTTGATTTGAAATCCGTTGATTTTAAAATTCCTTGTTTAGGTCTCTTTAAACAATGAAGGATTTGAAATTTTATTGTTTTGACACCTAAATTTGGATTTGGATTTAAAATTTAATAAAATATATATTTTTTTAATTATTATTTTCCTTAATCCTTCTACATTTTAATTTTAGTAACATTTTTAATAAATACATGAGGTAATGAAAAAACTATTGATAATCTAATTGACAAGATGATGACTAAGGGTCCATTTTGATACAACTTATTGTTGCCGAAAACTGATTGTTGCTGAAAATACTGTAGCAAAATAATTTTTAAATGTATGAATAGTGCCGTGGGATGCATTTTTTTTTTTCCTGAATAAAGTGGCTTTGGGTCCCATAAACAGTGCGTGAACAGTATTTTTTTTGTCCCCTGCACAGTAAATTTTGTTCCCTAAATGCATGAAAGCAAAAAAAAAAAAAAAAAAAAAAAAAAAAAAAAAAAAAAAAAAAAAAAAAAACGAAAACGCAACATGAAAACGCAATGCCAGGAAATGCGTGATCCAAACCAACGCTAAATATCTTTCATCGTAGCCAATTGAAAAAATGTCTTGCCAACTATTAACAACTAACATATTCTATATCAACAAAGAGAGAGAGAACCAAATGCATGAGTTTTTTTCACGACATTCAAAATCTCAAACTAAAAAATATTCTAAAGTTCTTAACAAATAAAAAGTTATATATCAAGAAAAATAGATTAAATGCCCAAAATATGAGTCTTTTACACAACTTCCAAAATAACAAACTAATGAGGACCAAGTAGAAGGTTGTGGTTGAAGAGAGACTTTTCAAATACTTAAAGTCCTCTGCAGCTCCATGCATTAGCTTCTCAACTATTTTGAATATTTCAAGCCACGTGAATCCAACACCTTTGAAACCTTTGTATGTATCTTTTTACCAAAGGGTTGTGGTTGATCTTGATTTTTCTTTGCTGTGTGAATTACTCTTTTAAAAAGGAACAATACTCTTTAGAGAGGAACCAATATTTGCAAAAATTCAACTAGTGGATTTGTCCTACTCCTTTTTCTTTGGAGAGGCTCAATTACATAATGTTGAGGCTCATTTTTGACAAAAGCCAGTAAGACAAAGGGCCCAGAATAATGGGCAGACCAAAGGAAACAATAGACAAAAATCATGGCTGGAACGAATGGTTCACGGGTCCATGAGATGGGTGCAGAAGAAGCAAACGGGCTTGAATAAGCCCTGAAAGAGAAAAGAAACAAACCCATGGGAAATATGAAAAAAAGAAAGAATGGGCCACAACAGGCCTAATGCAATAAAAAAACAAAGAGAGTAATGGGCTAATGGAGAACCCATGAGCCCAAAGGATGAGGTATAGAGTAATCAGGCCAAGGAAGCCCAAAATGAGTTAGCAAAAGTCCATGGGTGAAACAGAACTAAAATGGGCCAAGGATGCCCACAAGAAAAAAGGGACATTAGAGCCCGCAAGAAATGAAAGAAAGAGCCTAGTAAGTATACTGGGTTACTGAGAAGGAAAGCACACGGCAGGCCTAAAAGAGCCTGGCAAGAAGCAGGAATAACAATCTGGCATGGCAGGGGATGCCAAGCCACAAAGTAAAAAACCTAAACTAAAGGGAGGCCTAACTGATCCTACAGAGCTCAACTATCCAAAGAAAGGGACAAGTCATGAACGTTGGCCTGCCGGAAAAGGCCAAAAAGCGCACGGCAGGATATGCGCACTTATTCTCAGACCTCAACAAACGAATGAAACATCAAGAAGGTAACACATGCGTACGATCCAGGCATCACCAGCCTATACCCAGCCATTCTGGGAAAGGGTGACGTCATGGGTGAGGGCACGGTCTGGCGGTGGGGAGAGGAGCGAAAACCCATTTTTGTGTTTCTTGCCCAGACTTTTTCAATGGGCACAGTCCTGCTGGGATGACATGTCACCCAAAAGAGGCAAGGGTGGGTAAGAACCACTGGATGCATGCCATGAGAGACTGAGAGAGAGAGAGGGGACACACTGGACAAAGTAGAGAAGGAACCTTCGTTGTATAAAAGCCACAAGTCAATGGTGGTGGTCAGAACTATTGACTCGGTAAGTGGTCGGCAAAAGACTACCATATCAAACTAGGGCCATGAAGAGGCTAAAATAGTAAAATCGGCCACAGCAGGCCCTATGTAAGGGACCCGTGGCTGTGTGCAAAAAGGGGGGCGAATTATCAAACAAGAGAGAAAAGAATTTAAAGAAAGAAAAAAGAGAGAAAAGAATTTAAAGAAAGCAAACAGAGAGAAAAGAATTTTAAGAAAGAAAACAGAGTGTTCATGGCAGGCATGCATCTAAATAGGTTAACCCCCTCTCTCCCTCAATAGCCTTGTCCTCTATTGGAGAGAAATACGACTTATACTTGGGCACATACTATTTGTGACTGGCCTCTTAAAGCAATTAATTTCGTTTTTGAAGTTACTTGCATTGAGGGAGCAGTTTTCCCTTCCCTGGTTAGAGTCCCGCGACAATATTTAGTGTGGCAAACTCATTCTTTTTTTTTACTCTACTAATCCTGCTCTAATCCTTTGTTCAAGTGTTATTTTTTAAAAGCGAGGCCTTTTAAGTTATTTTTCTTGTTTATTGCGGCAGAAATAGTGACTGTATTTTTTTTTACGTTTTCTATGTTATGTCTACCTGTTGTGAGCTTTTAAATAGACTTTGGCAGACGCGGTGTAGATTGCGCACAAGCCGTGCCAAGGTGTGCTCCAATTGGGCCGGTCCCGACTCCTCACCCGGAAACAACTCGGGCTCAGTGCGGTAGGAACTTGCCCAATATCCCAATCTAGGCCTACCTCCTTACAATTAGTGACTCCACTGGGGAGTTAGGAAAGAAGTTAGGGACAAAATACAAGATCCCTTGTAAATAATGCCACCAAAGTCTAGAACGACGTGAGACATGAGCGCCCTGCCATCACAAGCAGAGTCTAGGCTAACTACGCCTAGCCAACAGTAGATTAACCAAATAGAAGGCACTAATGGAATGGGGGCTAGTCCCCAGCCACCGCCAAGTTATCCCGCAGACAACACCAATGCTTTCATTGAAATGTTGCAATCACTACAACATTCTCAACAACAAATGATGGAAGAAATCCGTCAGCTGAAGGTAGACAAGAAAAAGAGAAGGGAAGCCAGCATGTCCCAGATCATGCGACAGACAAGGAGGAAACACCGGTCCTTCAGAATACAGAGCAACGCTTCATCACCATGGCAAAAGTAGCAATTCTCCTCGAGCAGTAGAGGGCTAGAGCGCCTAAAGAAAGGTTTTAGGCATGCAGACCCCCTTATCCATTAAAGGTGCTCAGTAAACCATACCCTAAAAGGTACGAGCAACGGGCTTTTGCCCAGTACGATGGCAAGAGAGGAAGTGCTGTTGAGCACATAAGCAAGTTCATAGATACTCTTAGCCCCTATGCGGCAAACGAGGACTTGTGTCTGCGAGAATTTTCTAAATCACTATGCGACCGAGCGTATACCTCGTACATTGGCCTAAAACCAGGGTCCATCCCGACTTTGGACGACATGGTGGATGTGTTTTGTACTAAGTACTTTCATGGAGAGGAAACAGTAACGCTTGCAACCTTGCAAGCAACCAAGCAAAGGAGCGGCGAATATTTGATGGAATACATAAAAAGATTTAGGGACATAGTGCTTGACTGCTGTGACCATTGTGAAGAAAGGACCTTGGTAGAAATGTGTATGACTAACATGATACGGGAATTCAGAGCAGTCTTGAAAAATCTAGACATCTCCTAATTCGCACAACTGTTACAAAAGGCCAGGAGGATAGCTTAGTCAGTAAAGCCAAGCACTGACAAAAGAAATGCTCCACAGGCGATGACGGTGACTTCTGGTGAGCGAAGAAGGAAGACAGAAGGGAAGGAATATGATACTCCCTTACCCATACTGTGCACTCCAAAGGAACTGGACATGCTGCTAAATAAATGGATAGCAGATGAGGTCTTTAAACCCAATCAGGTCTCGAAAGAGCCCACAGAAGAAGAATGAAGGGACCCATGCTTTTGCCACTTACACAACTATGTACAACATCCTACCGCAGAATGTTGGGTGCTTCGCAGACTGATACACCGCGAGATCAAAGAAGGGACCCTAGAGTTGTCCCAATCAGAAGTCCAAAAAAACCCACTCCCAAACCACAAAGGGAAAGGTGTGACAGAGGTCGTAATATGTGCAGACCTAGGAGGGGATGAAGAGGAGAACCTAGCTTTGCCTGCCACGACTATCACCACTTTACAACAAAGTACCAAGTTCAAGAATTTGTTTGGCCAACTGGGGTTCACTATGAGAGACCGAAAGGTAGCCACAGAGGCTTTGGTAAGTATCGCCTCCGGAGCAGGGGTAGAATGTTTAACCGCAGAAAGTACAAGGGACGAGGCCTTCTTACAAGAATCAAATGAAATCACCTTCAGCAATGAGGACATGGAAATGGGATATCCGGATCATAGGAAGCCGCTTTACTTAGCAGCATCTATAAATCAAATCCTTATAAAGAGAGCCTTGGTAGACACAGGCACCTCTGAGAATCTCATCCCGTTAAGCACTTCGCAAGCAACGGGAATTTCGGAAAGAAAAATCCAGGGGTATCCAATGAAGGTAACAGGCTTTGGCGGAAGGGGAGAGTATACCGTAGGATACATTCAACTATGGTCAAAAGTAGGACCTATAGCTTCCCTGGCTCGATTCCATGTTATAAAGACAGAAGTCTCATACCATGTGCTACTAGGGAGACCCTGGCTGCACAAGCACCGGTTAGTCCCATCCACCTATCACCAGTGTGTAAAAGGAAGGTTAAATGGTAAGATGATACGCATAACGACGAACCAATCACCGTTTAAGTGAGCAGAAGCCCATCTCGTGAAGACTATGTTCTATGACCAATGGGCACCATTCGAAGAAAGTTTATTAGCAAGGCCACTTGGTACTTTTGTACTTAGGTGGGAAGACATTCAGAGCAATCTAGAGCCTGATTTGAGGGAGTTGTTAGCTCGAAAGAAGAAAAGAAAGACAGCACCCGCCACAGGAATAGAAGACGCATCGCAATGCGTTAGAATCCAAGGTCCTGATGGCAGAATTATTTACAAGTTATGAAGGTGCGCGGGGCCCACGAGTGAGACACAAGAGTATAGTGTGTTGCGCGATTCAAGAGAGTTCAGAAGAGAAAAATAGTGAAGAAAGTCATGAAGAAACTATGGTAGAAAAGGACCCTTAGGTTATGGCAGAAGAAGAATTGGAGAAGGTCAACCTGGGGTCTGACTCATAGGAACCAAGACCTATTTTAGTTAGTTCAAGTTTGACGGAATGGGAAAAGTCAGAGTTGGTACACTTGTTAAAAGAATTCAAGGATGTTTTCGCATGGGACTACAGTGAAATGCCAGGACTTGACCCAGGGCTGGTACTGCACACACTGAACGTTGATCCAGGAGCTAAGCCAGTAACCCAACCTGCTAGGGTATTCCACACGGAAATAGAATGGCAGTCAAGGAGGTGTAGAAATTTTTAGCTGCAGGATTTATTAAACCTATCCAACACTCACACTGGCTATCCAATATAGTGCCGGTAAAGAAGAAGAACAGGCAGATAAGGTGCTGTGTGGACTTCAGAAATCTCAACAGGGCCTGCCCAAACAATAAGTTCCCATTGCCAAACATGGACTTGTTGATAGACTCTGTGACAGAAAGTGCTATGTTCTTATTCATGGATGGATTCAGCAGGTATAATCAAATCAGGATGACACTAAGGGATGTGGAGAAAACTGCCTTCAGAACATCCATAGGCAATTTTTACTATACAGTAATGCAATTCAGATTGAAAAATGTGGGTGCGACTTATCAACGGACAATGACAGCCATATTTCATGACATGATGCATAAGAAATTGGAGGACTATGTGGATGACATAGTGGTGAAGTCGAAGAAAAGAGAAGAACACTTCTACACGTTGAAGCAGGTGTTTGAGAGGTGTAGAGCCTTCAAGTTGAGAATGAATCCCTTTAAGTGTGCATTTGAAGTGTCCTTGGGAAAATTTTTGAGCTTCTTGGTCTATAGCAGGGGAATAAATGTGGATCCTGTCAAGGCCACAACCATAGCAACTATGAAGCCCCCAGCCACGGTGAAAGAGTTGAAGAGTTTCTTAAGAAAAGTCTCATATATTCGGAGATTTATCCCTGGATTGGCATCGATCACTTCTGCTTTCGCCAGACTACTCAAGAAAGGGGAAAGCTTTGACGAGGGAGAAGCACAGCAGGCAGTCTTCAAAAGGCTACAATAGATCAAGATGAACCTCCCCACCGTGCAAGCCCCAGTCCGCAAAAAGCCATTGTTACTCTACCTAGCCACTAGCTCGTACGCCGTAGGGGCGCTGATCGCCCAAGAAGATGAAATTAGCATGGAACAACCAATATACTACATTAGCCACGCTCTAAAAGATGCGAAAACTCACTATCCAAGAGTGGAAAGGGCGTGCCTGGCTATTGTGTATGCCTCCCAAAGGTTACGCCATTACTTCTTAGCTTATAAGGTATGGCTAATGACCAAGTCCCACGCTATCAAAGCTTTGTTGCAACAACCAATCCTCTCTGGTAGACTATCCTAGTGGTTGTTACAGTTATCACAGTACGACTTGAGAATGGGGACACCTAGGGCGGTAAAAAGTCAAGCGATAGTGGATTTGTTGGCACAGTTTTCGGGAGAAGAAGAATTCCTGCTGGATGATGAAGTCCCAGGAGAAGTACCCATGGCAGAAAAGAGGAGAGAACAATGGATAATGAAATTTGATGGGTCTTCTACTACCCAGTTCGGAGGGGTGGGAGTAGTCTTGTGTCATGAGGAAGACAAGGCAGTGGCACTGTCATTTAAACTAGAATTCCCATGTTCAAACAATATAGCCGAATATTAGGCCTATTTGACTGGGCTAGTTACAGCTCTCGAAAAGGAGTCAAACATTTGAGGGTGCTAGGTGATTCGAACCTAGTGGTTTGCCAAGCCAAAGGAAGTTCCTCCCTAAAGGAACCCAACTTAGCTTCGTACAGAGCGATGGCCCAGAAGATGGAGGAAAAATTCTCTACCTTTGAAATAGAACATGCCCCAAGGAATGAAAACCGATTCGTAGATGCATTAGCTGCATTAGGCTCGTAGATAACTTTTGAAGGAGACAGTGTCACGGTAGAAGTCAGTAAAAGAAGAGAGTTTATCATCCAAACCTTGAAGGAAATGTTCCAGGAAAAACAGGATGAGAAAGATTGGCGGTTCCCCATGAGAGAAGCTTTGATGAAGGAAGAAGATGTCGTAGAATTAAAAGTGCTAAAAGACTATGCTTTGGTAAGAGGAGAATTGTACCGCAGGATGCCAGCAGGGGTCTTGTCCAGGTGTGTGGGGTAGGAAGAGGCCTAGAGAAAGTTAAAAGAAGTGCACAATAGGACCTGTGGATCCTGCAGAGAAATTAGCCTCTACCGTAGACTCCAAAGGATAGGCTTTTATTGGCCAAGTATGGGCAGAGATGCAAACCAGATTCAGACCCAATGTAGGACCTGTCAGTTCACGGCAGACAGGGGAGAAAGTTATGTTGTATCGACTAGTGAAGACTGGAGAAGCCCATTCAAATTGTACCTAACAAAAGGCATCCTGCCACAGAAGCATTCCGAGAGTTATAAACTCAAAAGATTGGCAACACGTTATTTCCTGCATGAGGAAGTCCTTTTCAAGACAGGAGATGATGGGGACCCATTAAGATGTTTGGGCCCCGAGGAAGCAAAGGAAATAATAAGAGAAGTGCACTCAGGGAAATGTGGGGAACACTAAGGGAAGAAGAAGCTATACAGGTGTCTGCTGCAAATGGGATATTACTGGCCTACCATGAAGAAAGATGCAGCAGAATTTGTGAAAAAATGCCACAGCTATCAAGTACAGGCTAATCTCATTCATACCTATCCACAAAGCTTGCAAAGTATGGTTACTCCATGGCCCTTTCACACTTGGGGGTTGGACTTGGTAGGACCAATCAACCCTCCATCTCGTGGATATATATGGATTTTGGTAGCCATTGAATACTTCACCAAATGGGTAGAGGCAATACCACTTCGCAAGGCCACAGGAGGAGCAGTGACGAACTTTATCAAGGAGAATATAATTATAAGGTTTAGGGTGCCCCACAGAATCATCAGTGACAATGATATGACATTTGTCAATAGTGAAGTAAGGAAAATGTTGGAGTTTTATCAAGTTAAGCGTCATCGTTCATCAGCATATTATACAAAGGAAATGGGCAAGCAGAGGCAACTAACAAAGTTTTCATAAAGATCATCAGTAAGATGAGTCAATAGTATATGGGAGGATGGACAATGCACCTGCCAGACACCCTTTGGGCTTACCGAAAATCACCAAAGTTTGCCATAGGATTTTCACCTTTTCCTCTAGTATACGAAATAGAAGTTGTGAGCCCTGCAGAAGTGATAATCCCATCACTAAGAGTCATGCAGATACAGGGGAAGGAAGAAGAGGAAGTCTTTGCGACAGAAAGATGTGAAGATTTAGAAGGACTTGACGAAAAAAGAGAAGAAGCCCAGGTATGTGGCCACAGATATAGGCAAAAAATGGCAGAAGCCTATGGCAGGATCACTAAAGAAAGAGTGTTTGCAGAAGGGTAACTTGTGTTAAAAGTAACAGACTATGTCAGACGGGTATAGCAAGACCATCCAAGTTTGCACCAAAATGGGAAGGACCTCTCGTGGTGAGAGATGCCCACCCAAGTGGATACTACCGATTGACTTCGATGGATGGCAAGAATTTGATGGATCCCATCAATGGGAAATGGCTAAGATCAAGTGATTACCCTCCTTCTATGCTGTGTTCAACAAATTCCAAGTTTAGTTTGTTCCATTTCCTGCTTTGTTAATTGCTTTCCTCCAAGTGACCACGTCACAAGACAAGTTTATAACATGCTTTCATGAATTATGCAATGAAAATATGCCAAGTATTATAAAAACATTCCATGACATAAACAGTAACAAAAGGTGACTAAGTGTAGCACATTAAGTTACAAACCCCAAATTGTATCAGTCTTGCCAAAATAGTTAAATAAGTATTCTAGAAGACCATAATAAAGTGTGTTGGCCACAAAGAAAAAAAAATCTTGCCATCATCAATAAAGTCTTAAGAGCAAAGACTGGTCTCCAAAACAGTCAGGCCCACCAATACTAGCAATCAAGCGCTCGCGACGGCCCTCTACTTCCGCTATCTCTTTCTTCAAAGTCTCAATCCGTGCGTCCATGGCATTCACAGTAGGCTAAACCTTCCTCATAAAGAAGGCTCGAGCAATCTCATGGAGATGGTCTAAAAGGAACTACACAGCAAAACCCATACTAATTAGCTCCTGAATTGCAGCTCTCCACTGCAGAATTCTCTTAGAAGAAACAGAATCAATAAAGTTGTGCTCAATATCATTCATCACGCTCCCCAGCATCTTCAGGAAATGTTCCCTGGCAGAGCGACCCAAACGGAACCCCTGCATGAAGTCACCACAGCTGCTGTAAACTTCCTCTAAGTGAGAAACACACTTACTAGGAACTCGAAAGCTATGAAAGTTTGTATAAGGAAAACCTGCTCCCCAAAAATCTACCGGGTCAAGATCATTCGCCTCAAGTTGATCAAAACGGATAAAGAAATTCCCAGCTTCGCTCATGGGGTCTAAAACTGCGGCAGAACTACCTCTTGCCTCAAATTGAGAAAAGATGGTGGGAGGCATGCCTAACAGAAGTAGGGAATGCAATACGAGTATTTACGATGAGGAAGTAATAAATTTGCAAGAAAGTAGTAAACAAAAAAATAAAGAAAAAAGAAGAGGGGGTGAGAAAACTTACCAAAAATTGTAAAGATAGGAGTGGCAGGATTTGCTGCTGAAGCAGAGACTAGTGCTGTGGCTGAAGCAGAAATGGGGATGGGAGAAATAGGCACGGTAGGAGTAGTAGGAGGAGTGGATGACTGTAGCTCCACAGTTACTACAACCTCTGGTTCTTTGAAAGCCTCTGCAATTAAGATTGTGAGTGCGTCAAATGAGTAGAAAAATGGCAAAAGCATATAAAAAAGAAATTAAAAAAAAAAAAAAAAGGGAAGGAAGGAAGAGGCACATACCCGCTAACTTAGCCTCACTCTCCTCCTCCTCAGACTCCTCAGAAGACAAGTCTGCAGCAAGCTTACGAGTGGCAGAATTGGGGATGGAAGAAGGGGTAACTACCAAGGAAGAACCCTTCTTCACAACTTGAGAAAGGGCTGCAAAAGGATCACTGGTGGAAAGGATAAAGGGGGCGGCAAGAGAGGCAACCCCAGTCTGAACAGCAAGAGGAGTGGCCCCTTCTTGAGAAGTGGGTGTCTCGGCAGGAATGGGGGTAGCCTCCCTAATCCCCTCAGTATAAGTGCCCTCCATAGGCACTAGCTCAGTAGATAGGACAAGAGTCTCAACAGAAGTCATATATGGAAAGGGGCTCAGGCTGATCCTGCAAGATAAGTGCAAGAAAAAAGAAAAAAAAGAAGAAAAAAAAGAAGAAGGTAAGGGTGACTAAGAAAACCGCAGCAACGCAGAACGAAGGAAAAGGCACAATTGAAGGCATGTGACAAAAAAAAAAAAAAAACATATAATACCACAAGTTTTGGTTTGTCAAGAAGTATAAGATGAGCGGTAGATGCATCTTCTCTGTGCTTAGACTGCAAAAGAGATGAGGTCAACATGCATAAGTGTTAGTTGTAGGAAAACCCAGAAACAAGTATAGAAAAGACTAAAGAAAATTAGAGACAACATACTCTCCGTTTAGTGGTAGGGGTAGGAGGGGGAGATGTCTTTCTTTTGTTGCCTCATGTCCTGCTAGAAGGAGGAGCATTTGTGGATGACTGCAAAATGGTATGCTTGGGCTTGTCGGCACTAGAACGTGAGTTGGAAAGAGTACGGACTTTAGAAGGAGGAGAGTCCTTTAGAACTATGTGGCCCATGGGAGGTAGATCACTCCCAAAAGACATCGCCTCACCTCTTTTCTTGGCAGACTTGGGTTTGACAGAACCTTCCTTGCCCAATGTAGGAGGGTTCGAGACTTTCACCTTCCTATCCCAAATCAGAGGGTAGTCACCCACAAGCCAATTCCATCCTTTAGCCCCCTTATCCCATGCAAGAAGAGAAGATCGACCTTGTTTATTAGCATATGCTAACACAGACCTGGAAGGAAGCACTATTCGGGGGTTGGGAGAAACAACCATGCCAAGGCTGTCAGGAGGAATCAAAGAAAAACCACGGCTACCCAATAGAGCTTGCTCAAAAGATGTCATTACAACCCGCTAATATTCGTGCATAGGAGGAGTGCAAATACCTTCCCTTGAAGAGCTAGGGACAGTTAATGCAGTAAAGCGCTGCCTCAAGAAGTCAAAAGCAGTAGGCCATAGAAATGGCCTAGCAAAAGTGGGAGACTCCGCAAGAAAAGAGAGATCATCTGGAATATCTTGGTCCAACCCAAATTGCCTTTTTACTCGGTTGGCAGGATAATACACAAATCGAACCCCCTCGTCAGCCAGACAAGGCAGCCACCCAGCATTAGTGGCTACCAAGTAGGTGATCCCCCTCTCATTAAAATCAGCCAAGGGATAAGTAGTACCAACAGTATCCGCAAACTGACCCATAACAGAATCCCCATGAGTGTAACCTGCACCAAAATGTCTATACGCTCGCTAAGAAAATCCAACACCCTTATCAAAGAACTCAACAGCAGGTGGTAAATAGGCTTCAAACCAGACCAACAAAAAGCCAAAGGAAACTCAGATTTAAACCTGCCACAAAAATCGGTAATAACCCTCAGACAGGAAACATACTTCTCTTTTGCAAAGCGAACAGGTTTGCACTTAGTCAAGTGTTTTGCACAGAGTTCATACAACAGATGCTACAGAATAGTGCTGTGAACGGAGGAGGTAACTATATGGCAGGACCCTGCCTGGTCCTCACCAGTTCGCTGGATGTCCAACTGTACATACAAGTGCCCTAGAAACATGGGGGCTAATGGCAAACTTACCCCAGCAGCAATCTGAATAGCCAATCGAAAAAAAAAAGGTTTAACGGCATAATGAGGATGCGAACCAAACACAAACTTACAGAGCCAAAAGGAAATGAAAGTCGCACTGCGAGCAGTGTCGGAAAACTTGGAAGAAGAACTAACCCATCAAGATAGCTTGGCATTCTTAGCCATTCTTTTCCTCAACTCGGCCTCCATGGCCACTTCCTTCGGAGAGAGTTCCAGGGTACTCAGGTCAACGTCACCAAGAATGGGCAAAAGGAGTTAGTTCGCCACATCCTCCAATGTCACGGTGATCTCACCACAGGAGAGAAAGAAAGTGTGGGTGGCAGTGCATCACCGGCGAACCAAAATGGCGAAAATTGAAAAGGTCCCTATAGTTTGACAAGCAACGGGACAAAATGGCAACGTGCAACACACCGGCCTACCGTAGCAGACCTATGAAATCTACATCCGACAACTCTCGGTCTACCTATTCTTTCCAACCCAAGGCTTGGCTTGACCCAAACTCAAAGTGAATGGGGACAGGGAGCGAAATGCCTTGGCGGATGACGATATCGAGAATCGAAAAGGGCAACGGAGCCCAAGGAGCCTCAGTGTTATGGAGACAGGGAGTAAGCCACACCCGACTCGGTCTGGCGCCGGAGGAATGTAATCGTCAGGAACCTTTGGGAAGTGGGTATAGACGTCATACCAAGGGTCTATTAGCAGAACAACCTCCTCGTCAGAAGGGCGGCACGCCTCCTCCTTGTCAAAAGAACCCAGTTCAGAATACTCAACCTCCTCACCCTCATCGTGAGCGGAGGGAGGATCAAAAGAAACCCCTTTTCCTTTACGGCGTGAGGAGGCTTGGCTCTTTACCAGCGACATGACTAATCGGAGTAAGTAAAGGGGAGTGTTTGAAAAGAAGAGCACGGTGAAAAAGAGAAAACGGAAAAGTCGCTTGTGGGGAAAAGAGAAGAAGTGGTTAGGAAGACGAAGGAGACTCCTTTAAATGTCCCCATTATTAAAATCGAAGTGAAGGGAGGTGATGGGTCAGCTGCCGGATGGGGAATGGAATTAATGAAGCAACGTTGCTCTTCGAAATAACTGCCAAACTGAGAAATTTGAAGAAGCAACTCTGTTCGTGGCAAAAAGAAAAGGAAATAATAATAATAATAATATACACGTGAGTTAAAGATCACTGTTTGAAAAAGCCCGCAAAGGAAAAGAAGAAGAAAAAAGACAGGAATAGTCTTTATTCGCATATAAACCGTTAGAGCATTTCATATGCTCAGGGGGCTAAATGTTGAGGCTTATTTTTGACAAAGCCTAGCAAGACAAAGGGCCTAGAGTCACGGGCAGACCAAAGGAAATAGCAGACAAAAATCATGGCAGGAATAAATGGTTCATGGGTCCATAAGATAGGTCCAGAAGAAGCAAATGGGTTTGAATAAGCCCGAAAAGAGAAAAGAAACAAAATCATGGAAAATATGAAGAAAAGAAAGAATGGGCCACAGCAAGCCCAATGCAATAAAAAACAAAGAGAGTAACGGGCTAATGGAAAACCCATGAACTTAAAGGATGAAGTATAGAGTAATCGGGCCAAGAAAGCCCAAAATGAGTTAGCAAAAGTCCATAGGTGAAACAGAACCAAAATGGGCCAGGGATGCCCACAAGAAAAAAGGGACATTGGTACCCGCAAGAAATGAAAGAAGGAGCCCAGTAAGTATACTGGGTTAATGAGAAGGAAAGCACACGGCATGCCTAAAAGGGCCCGGTAGGATTGAGATGAGCAGCATGAATAACAATCTGGCATTGTAGGGCATGCCAAGCCACAAAGCAAAACAACTAAACTAAAGGGAGGCCCAATTGATCCTACAGAGCTTAACCTTCTAAAGAAAGGGATAAGTCATGAACGTTGGCTTGCCGGAGATACAATCCACACTAGAAAAGGCCAAAAAGCGCACGGCTGGATATGCGCACCCATTCTCAGACCTTGGCAAAGGAATGAAAAATCAAGAAGGTAACGCATGCGTACGACCTAGGCATCACCAGCCTATACCCAGCCACTATGGGAAAGGGTGACATCACGGGTAAGGGTACGGTCTGGAGGTGGGGAAAGGAGCGGAAACCCATTTCTGTGTTTCTTGCCCAGACTCTTTCGGTGAGCACAGTCCTGCTAAGATGACATGCCACCCAAAAGAGATAAGGGTGGGTAAGAACCACTGGGTGCATGCCATGAGAGATCGAGAGAGAGAGAGAGGGGACACACTAGACGAAGTAGAGAAGGAACCTTCGTTTTCTGAAAGCCACAGGTCAATGGTGGTGGTCAGAACCATTGGCTCGGTAAGTGGTCGGTAAAAGACTATCATATCATACTAGGGCCATGAAGAGTCTAGAACAGTAAAATAGGCCACAGCAAACCCTATATAGGGGACTCGTGGCTGTGTGCAAAAAGGGGGGCGAATTATCAAACAAGAGAGAAAAGAATTTAAAGAAAGAAAAAAGAGAGAAAATAATTTAAAGAAAGAAAACAAAGGGAAAAGAATTCTAAGAAAGAAAATAGAGTGTACATGGCAAGCATGCACCTAAATGGGTTAACCCCCTCTCTCCCTTAATAGCCTTGTCCTCTATTGGAGGGAAATACGACTTATACTTAGGCACATACCATTTGGGGCTGGCCTCTCAAAGCAATTAATTTCGTTTTTGAAGTTACTTGCGTTGAGGGAGCAGTTTTCCCTTCCCTGGTTAGAGTCCTGTGGCAATATTTAGTGTGGCAGACTCATTCTTTTTTTTACTCTACTAATCTCGCTCTAATCCTTTGTTCAAATGTTATTTTTTAAAAGCAATGCCTTTTAAGTTATTTATCTTGTTTATTGCGGCGGAAATAGTGACTGTATTTTCTTTACATTTTCTATGTTATGTCTGCCTGCCATAACCTTTTGACAATGGCTCTGCCTGCTGTGAGCTTTTAAATAGACTTTGGCAGACGCGGTGCAGATTGCGCACAAGCCGGGCCAAGGTGTGCTCCAATTGGGTTGGTTTCGACTCCTCACCCAGAAACAACTTGAGCTTAGTGCGGCAGGAACTTGCCCAATATCCCAATCCAGGCCCACCTTCTTACACATAACTTGTTGGTACTGAATGTTAACATGGTTGTTGTGCATTAGGAGAATTCACCACATTGTCTCTTCCTTGTATACTTCTATCTCCTCTCGACTCTACTATGTTTTCGTTGAGTAGAATATCTCTTCCATTGTTGGTCATTTTTGTCTCTATTTATTTTTTAAAGTACAAACAACAAGAATTTATAGCTAATAAAAAAAAAAACTCATGCATGTAATGTCACTATAGCATTCTCAGAAACTAATATCAGGAACAACTAAGAAGCAATCCTAATTAGCACATATTAATCTTTCCATAAAAAAATATACCTTGCCTGTATGACCTCGCAGTGTTCTACAGCAAACCAAATCCATTAGTTTGAAGTTAATCGGGGTTCAAGCCTGCGACCTAGCATACCTGGAACTTGTAAATTTTGAAACAAAAAACCAACCAACTCTAAGAAAAACCCAACACACACATACACACAAAAGGCAAAAACATTGAAAAAAAAAATTGAAAAAAAAAAAGAAAAAGAAATTTAGTACCACTTTCAACCTTAGCAAGCTTAATGGGAAAGCTATCTATATTTTGTTGTGGTAAAGTCTTTGTGTTATTTTAGTATTTGCATGTGTTTGGTTTTGAGTTAATTGTCAAAAGCTTATTCTGAATATCCCTCATTGTGAGTTCGTGACCAGGCTAGTGACAAAATTACCAGATATCTGCCTTCAGTCAAGGTTAAGGTTCAATCACAATGGTGTACCACCTTTACATTATCATCATGAAGATTATAAACCATTAAGAAGGTGATAAATTATGACTAAGGAGCATTAGACGGATACAACTTATAGTCAGAGAAAGGGATAGCAATCTGGGCTACATCATTTACTTCGCATAAACTCATTCATTTTGAATTTTTTTTCAAGGCAGTTTGAATGGAATGGTTTACATTGATGCTTTGAATATTTAACTTGGACATTAAATTAACTATTGATAGCAAAATTTAAGATTTTGATAATTTCTTGGTCAAATAAATGTTAAAGTCTGTATTTTTAATATTTTTGGCAAATTACAGCGAATCCACCTATGATTTGACTGAAATTCAAATTGCCTACCTGGTTTGAAATTTGACACTTTATCCACTTGAGGTTAGCTCAGTTAGTATTCTATAACCTACTTCTGTTAAAAATAGGACTAAATGTGTAATTTTGCTCAACTTTTGTGTGCTTCTCTTCCCAAAATATAAAACACTTACAAAAATAAGACAAAACAATATAAAAAAGGGAGGGTTTTATAAAAATTAAGAACCATCAAAGCTCTAGCTAAAAGAACTTCTTTCTTTATGTTGGAAATGAATCTTTCTACAAGCACTATACATCCACTATCAAGCCTTCCACTCCAAATTAAAAAACAAATAGGAGATCTTTAGAACAAAATGGACAAAAAGTTAAGTCCAGAAGACATGGATTCGTCTAAATAAAAGACTTTGCTTCCTTTTCTCTACTTTGAACCAAGGTTTTGAAATCCGAACCGTTCATTGAACCGTAAAAGGGTGAGGTTCAAGGTTTTTGAGGTCGAATTGAGGTTGAATCGGGGTCGAATCACGATGACGTTATAATTAATTTAATAATTATTTTAAATATATATAAAAATATTAAATTAATAAAAAATAGAAAAATTAACTAAAATTGTCTAATTCACCAAGGATTTAACTAACAAGCTCCAAGACGAATGTTTCACCAAGAAAATCTTTTATATCATCTAGCCCTCGATCTATCCCAAGGTTTGAAAGTAATCCACCAACAGTGGATTTCACAATACCGTTTTGGTTTTTCTATTGGAATGGAATGTTTCGGTATCGGTTCGATACCGGCTCATTTCAGTGTACTATTTCGGAACTATTGCATATATATATATATATATATACATATAATTTCATATCTTATTACCTACAATTTTTTTTTAAAAATTTATATTTTTAATACATTTATAAAACTTGTTATCTTAGAACTAATATGATCATTTACTTAAACTACTATAATTTTATTAAAGTATACTAATTAGTTCTTTTATTGCAAAAAATAAAATAAAGTAAAAACCAAACAAATGAACAAAATGAAAGTATGAAACTTAGAAAGTTGGCTTGCACTCTGCCCAACCAATTATATTTTCAATATTTTATATTACTCCTTTTTTTCCTCACTAGCTAGTTCACTCCCTTTTCATTTTTTTTTTCCTCTTCTATTTTCTCATCCACACAAGTCTAGTCACACTCCTCGATTTCCACTCTTCTCAGTTTTAAATTTCCTCTCATCTTTGTCATTTTACGTTGTCTTCCTCTTTCTTCTACTTTTTTCCTTTGTGTGCGTCTTCTTCAACTTACCAATGCTTCATCTCATCTGACTTTTCTCCACTTCTCACCGTGGCTTTTTTGTTTTGCTTTATTTTTTTTTTTGTAAGGTACGTTTGTTTATTTAATTTCTTTCCTCTTCTATTTTTTTTTTTTTTTTGGTTGAGATTTTAGTTTTACAATCCAAACTCCATGCCAGCCGAATCTTGAATTTCGGCCAGTATTTTCCAAGGGTTTCTTGATTGAAAGAGTGAGGCGAGGGTTTCTTGTTTGAGAGAATGATCCAATTCCAAAGTCCAAACAACGCCATATAGGAAATAAAAACAAGGAATAGAGTCCAAAACGATGTCATTTAAGGCTTGAAACAAATGACCCATGTGAACCGCTTGAATCAGTCATGGTTCATAGAACCGAGAGGTCTGACTGCGGTTCATATGGTTCACTGATTTTTTTGCATGGAACGGTTCTTCATGTTTAATAGACTGTAAAAATGGCCGGTTTGAGGTTTTCTCGGTTGGACCGTATGGTCCGGTCCGAGTTTCAAAACCTTGCTTTGAACTACAACAACACAAATGACATCAATTCAAGCCAGCTCTTATACTTCATTTAAATTGTTTATCCAACACCTAAAAATAAATGACCTAGTTCATTCCAGTAATTAATCTCTATTCTCTTTGCCAATCAACTTCACCCTTGAACAGTCTATATGGATCCATAATATAGCTTTTAGAACCTAACCATCCAGAAAACTAATATCGTGTTAAGTTCCACAATTGCAGACAAATTATTATTAATCATTGATTGGTCAAATAGGTCTTCAAAATGCTAGTGGCATTGATAACAAACTTTGATATGATGGATTTCAACAGTGAGGTTGGAGAAAAGACTTTTCAGGAAGGGGCAAGACTTAGGTACAGTACTTAAGTGCTATTTCTTAGGATCTTCTCTTAAAATTCTGTTATGTGGATTTTTTGTCATGGAATGAAAGTGTATTTTTTTAGTTAAATAGTCACATGGCTAAATCTTAAGAGGGGGGAGCCTAAGGAACAACACCTAATGTACTGTACCTAAGTTTTGTCCTTTCAGAAACCTCTAGAACCACTCACTGTGACAAGGAGCTTGCCTCTTTCAAGAGTTGCTTTATCTCTCCATGCAACTGGATTACCGTAGCATTAGTGGATCCTCCCTGCAAAGAAACCACATGACCAAAAAAGAGTATTTTAATAATAGACAACTTAAGTATAAAACACTCCATTTTTTATCTTGTTTTTGTATGTGTTTTTTGTTTTAGGAAGAGAAATACATAAAAAGTGGAGCAAAATTACACATTTAGCCCTATTTTTAACAAAGGTAGGTTATAGAACACTAACTGAGCTAACCTTAGGTAGGTAAATTGTCAAATTTCAAATTACAGATAGGCAACTTAAATTTCAATCAAACCACATGTGAGTAAGTTTTAAAATTTGTATCACTAACTCATACAAGTAGCTTTTGGAAATCTCAGCTCATAGAAGCATTTCATCAAACACTTTGTATTTCTACTAGTCCAACCTTGAACTCCAAAAAACAAATATAAATCAATAATTTCTTAACAAAACTAATCCAACCCAGTTCTCATCCTTACTAGAAGATACAAACCCACAAAACATCAAAAACAAATCAAACAAAACTAAGTCAACAATTATATATAGATAGAGATGTGGTGGTATGATGCTATCATGTCACATACCTCTGATCTTCTTTTTAGTAAGCTCTTCTTGATGAGTTCTCATTCTTAATCCTATGGACTTGACAATATATGTATAGTCGAGATAGTCTAGTTGTTGTACTACATGTACTCTTTTTATGCAAAGTGTTAAACTATGAACAACGATATCAATAAAGAAATTCACAAATAATATTAATCACAAATGTATAAAATGTTCTCTAACTTAAGGGCAATATATGTTGATGCGTTTATGACATAGCATAATATCCCTTAAAGTGTTTACATAACACAAATATATTTTGGAATTCCTTCTCAAAATTAAAGCATCCAATATCATTTAGAAATGTTTGGAATAGTGGGTCATGATTATTATTTGTGAATTCATAATCAATCATATGCTCATGGGATTTCTCCTAAAAAGAGATCTATTTTTTTTTTTGACAAACTATAACATTTGAGATGTGTTTTTTTTTTTTTTTTTAATTATTTTCTTTTATGAACTATAATATATGAGATATTGATCAAAAGAAAACAATGTTTTGCACATGTACTTAATTAGTTGGGCTTGTGCTTATGCTAAAATCTAGAATTTATGCATGTCGTGCTCCATTTTAAATGAGCAATTAAGGACTTCAAGCTCAAAAATATCTGGTTTCATGCTTTTAAGTACCCAAAATTGGGATCTTTAAACTTTGGAAAGTCAAAAAGCAGCTTCTCTTATTTTTAAGCTATAAGGCAAATATAAAATTGACTATTTTTCTTGAAACTTTCCTTTTAAGTTTCTAGTATTTTGATGGAATAATAAGAGGGACTATCTTAAAATCATTTAAGATTGATAGTTAAAAATAGGCCTATTCCCACGCAAATAAATTACACTTGGTAAAGTGTTTAAAAGGCTTTGAATCCCGATGCATTAGCCTATTCCTTTACAGAAGTGAACCATGCGGAGTTCTTGTGTGAGATAAACAAAATGCATTATTTGAGTTATGGTGTAAGAGCAAAAATGATTTGTGATTTGCCTAGTATTGGCCTTGTGAACAATGGTTTAAGTCCAGACTAAAAATCATTTGAACTTCTAGTTAGAGCTTAATTGTGTTTTTATGTGGCTGTTCAAATTGGGACAAATAAAATTGGGTAAATGGTTGCGGTTTGCTACCCACCACCTTTGGCGTAACAACATTTATGGGACATAAATTTTGATTTGATTCCATATGGGATACACATAATTCTTTTCCGTAACAACAGTTATGATAAATATTTCAAAAGAATTTGATTTGTTTTCTATTTTCTACCATTTTCATAGTTGACTTCCTTAATAGGCACTCTCCTTAATTGGTACCATGTTTTATTAAGCAACTTTCTAGAACACTTTTCAAAAATTACGTTGCCTAATGCAATAATGAGTATACAATTAAAATTTTATACACGGCAATTGGCTTTCCTCAACTGTTTTCTTCTTTTTATTTTGCTTAAATTTTGTAGACAATAAATGGTCTTTTAATGTGGCGAAACTGTAATGATATTGTTTTTATGCCAAAAACTTGTATTTTCAAATGCAATTTGACCTCACTTCTTTAATACCCAAAATTGGGGTCTTTAAGCTTGGTAGGACAATAGACAACCAGGGTTATTCTAAATCTAAAGCTGGTGAGGAAAACATTTTAATTTAGAAAATTTCTAGAGTGAGGCAATCCAATATTGAAAGTAGTGTAGCATGAAATAAAAAGAAGCCACATGCCAAAACAATCATATAAACATTGTTGCAACTTGCAAATATTTGGAGAGCTAGAACGGGAAATGCATAAATTTGACCTTAAGACCTAAGAACTGGGTCATACCCTTGGGGCTTGTTGGGGTTGCTTGAATTTTGTGGTCGTCTTTTGTTTAGTCCATGTCTCACAATGAGCTACCCACTTGATTGCCTCCACCTTTAGACCCAAATGGATGTTATGTTTCTCTGTTTCAGTGGTGTGGACCCTAAATTTAAAGGCTAAAGGATTTGAGACATTGCGTCTTGGCTCTCACCTCATCATCTACTTGTTTGGTTGACAAGTCATGCTTTGAAGACAAAGGTGTTTTGGTGATGCCTTTTTATCTCCCCCATCTTAGGCCAATCGTAGATTAAATGAAATGAGCATGGGCAGAATGAAGAGATGATCACAGAGTATTATCTCGTGGGATACTCTTAGATCTGTACTTTTGTATTCATGATTCTCCATTGAACTGAGTGAACCCATTGTTGCAGGAAGAGCTAGATGACTAATCATGTTCCCACAAACGGCACCAAACTGATGATGCCAAAATCGTCAGTTGCGTCACTTGTCCAATCTGGAGCTCTTAACAATCTTGTAGAACTTGCAAGATAAAGAGAGTTGATCAAAAAGACCCCCAGATTATGCCTAGTGGAAAAGCCTCTAATGCTTAAGTTAGTATCAACCCATATCTTTCATATATAGATGGTGTTTTGTAGTAATTTTTTGACGTACCTTAGAGTATCTCTAATAGCTTAGGTAAAAGCAAAATAATCTCTATAATAGAGAACAAGACCCAAAAAATGGTCTCCAATGGATTTTCTAAATCATGATTTTTTTTTGCTCATGAACAGTTGCTTATCAAATTTGATGGGCTATTGTACATTAGTAAAAGAATAAAACTAAATAAAATATTAGCAAAGAAAGGAGTGGGGATAGGGGTATGGGAATGTGTGTTAAAAAATGAATAAATAATGAATGAAGAAATAATATTTAAATAAGATAGAGAAATGATAGAGAATCTGTTGGAAGATATATTTGAAAAAGTAGGTAGATAAAAGGTAAATGTCACTGTTCACTGTTCAAACAGTACAAAAATATAGAGAAGCTACTGGAGATACTCTTAGCAAGTGAGGTAGATTGTACATTTTATAGGTGATTTAGGTAGCTGTTAGACATAAATGGGAGTGATTATTACCCTAATTGTAACGTTCTTTGTCTTGATGAGAGTTTAAGACATTTGATGGTTGTTATTGAATGTGTTGAGCAGTTACTCATCTTTCTTTGATGGCACACTAATGATGCAATGGTCGCCCATTAAGATGGACAACCTTAATGATTTTTATGGTCTCATCAGGATGTAAATCCAGCACATGGTCTTTTATTTTATGTTTACTTGGTGTTAGTAAATCAATTAACTACAAGCATAACCTAATGTCCCTTTTTTATTTTTCAACCTTAGCCAACCTCCTCCGGGCCCTCAGCTCTCCTTCAGAGTACCCACAATATTAAGAAGAATCTGTGTGCACATAGGCTGCTGCTTTAAGAACTGAGGGAGCAGCTAGCTTGAACATAACCTTTACTTTTGACGATGTTGTCATGATCAGACTATCAGAGGGACAACTTCCTGGAAAAGGTCAAGGAATTATGGAAATGCAGCACTGCATGCAGTAGACATCTCAAGGGAAAAAAGTCCTGGAAAATTAAGGTAATGGTTTTAGACTTTTAGTCTTAGTTAATGCAGCACTCCCACGATCTCTACCGTTAGATGGCCCTTGAATCAACCTTTTGCTATTGGATTTGGGCTTTTTCTCTTTATTCTAACGTTTGTCTATAAAGGTTAATTTTAGCTGGGCTGGGTATGCACGAGGTCCAACTTTTATTAGTTGATTGCATTTTCGTGTACTTTTTGTTGGACGTTTTATCATATTTAAAAAAAAGAAAAAAGAAAAAAAAAGTGTGATGATATGTTTTCGATCAGAAAAATTGGTAATTTACATTGTATCATCAATGTAAGGATTTTTCTCCAAAAAAAAAAAAAATGTAAAATATATATTGTAAACTAAACATGTGTACAACACTGTACACTTTGATAAGTAAACTAATAATTTTTTTAATTATAAATATATAAGAAAACAAAGGGCTAGTTCCATACAAGACGGATGAATGATTAGGATGCCTCTGTATGGCCATGCTGTCGGTCTTCTCCATGATTGGATATGGTGCCACTTTGAGAGAGAGAGAGAGAGAGATATTTTGAGGTTAAACGGTAGAACTCTTTGAAATATACTGAACATTACCCACTACCGACACATTGGCCTTTCTTTATTTGCTAAAAATGGAATGCCCTAGTTGCTTTAATTGTTTTATTATCACAAGTAACTAGAGCATTATATTTTTAGCAACTAAAGAAAAGCTAGCTAGGTCAATGTATGGGCAATGGGTACAATGAATAGCGTCTACGCATGCACATAACTGCCCCCTGAAATGAAATTTTAATAGAAATAATGTATCTAGAAAATATAAATTCTTTTTTGCTAGATTACTGATTATTACCAAAGTCAAGGAATTGAAAAAAAGAAAATGAAAATGCAAGAGATTAATCTTTACTTAGTGACAACGCACCTAATGTATCTACAAATACTGAAGCTGCTGTATATTTTGATACCCGTTTCCTTGCAGGTTAGTTTGCAATAGACTCTTGATTTAATAAAAATAAATAAATAAATAAGGACAGGGCAAAATTATATATAGCCTCGAAATCCACGACTCTTCGAAGAGTTAACATGCATGTATGTCCGAAGCAATACCTATCACTTCCTTTGTCTTTCTCGCGGTTTTTATTTTTTATTTTTTATTTTTTTGCTTTTTAAATCCCAACTAAAGTTTAACGTAATTAGACACTATAAAACGTACGGTATACAATACTAGAATCTACCACTTGCAGTGCTCGTCGGTTGAAAATATTGGTACTGCCCCCAACTCGATCATACTAATTGAAGTTATTATTCCTTGCACGATAAGTATATATATTAAATCGGTTGACCTTATCGATTTGCAGCTTGAATGGAACGAACCAATTGAATTACATGAACATGAATAGATGATGACTAATTAGCCGTCTTTGAAATTTTATATATATTACACTAACAAGAATGCCACTGCTTCGGATAAGGTCAAAAATTTGAGTTGTATTATTATTGGCTGAGGTTGGCTCACCCACTTCATAATCATGTGTTTCCTCCTTATCCTAATTACTTTCCAAAAACAAAAAATAAAAAGTGTATGTCCTTTATCCAATCCAACTACATGTTCACACATTCTCAAAAAAAAAAAAAAAAATGTTCACAATTACATACCAAAAACAAGTTGAGTTATAGTATAAGCATTAATTGGGGATGAAAAGAGACATAAATTTCTATGAATCTCACTCTCTCTCTCTCTCTAAATTATCCATATAATTGTGGCCCAAAAATCCTGAGGAGCTCTACTGTACAAGCCTATAAATCAATTAAACCCCCTGATGATCCGCATCTGAATTCAGATTATTAATCCTGCGAACATGTTCTAGATTCAAGTCAGCGGAATCAACGAGATTTCCAACGGCTTAAACGATATAAAAACCACTTCAACAAATATCTAATCACCTGCATTATCAATCTACCTCACAATATGGTAAGAGAATATATATAAACAACTTGTCGCAATCTTCAAAACTTAAGGTTATAGGTTTGGCCTTTCAAAACTTAAATGAATCCTAAATTTGAATTCTGAATTTACTCAAATTTTGTGGCAAATTTTCAATGAAAAATAAAGATGTCAATATTTTCACCTCACTTTCAGTCAATTTTTCATATCTTTTTTTAAAGTAAAAGCAAACGTTAGCGTATATTTGTTTATTTGGAGATACAAGTATAAAACTCTTTTTTGACAAATGTCTTCTTTTTTCTTCTTTCTTTTTTCCGTATTTCATGCAACCCAAAATGTTAGACAATAATACATGTCCTGTGATCAACGAAAAATTACACAAAAACGGTGGTTTATCCTTATTACCTCTCTTCAAACGTGGTTGGCTTGCCCACAATCCCCAAGTTTCAGCCATCATCACCATTAACCATCGGCCATTGTCTACCACTCAACTTGCTTTTTTTCTTAACCATGACTGGCCACCTATCACTGAGTTGACCACCAATTGACGGCCGTCCAGCGACCTCCCCAACTACCATCATTCACCAACCATCATTGCCACCGTTTGCTTGGTGTAACAGAAACCTAGAATTTTTTTTTTTTTTTTTTGGGATACGAAATCCTAGAAAATTAATGTTTCAATCATAACCAAACAATTGAAAATAAATCATTTGACCTAAAATCATTTTTCACTTAAAATATTTTCTATAATAAAACATTTTATGTTGCAATAAACAGAGCCTAAAACCTCTTGGATGATTGAGCAGAATTAAGGAGATAAGATCCTTGTCATTTGTATATGAAATTGATTAACCATTTAATTGTTACATATCTCAATGTATAGGTGATTTTATGTCATTTGAAATCAGTTATTAATTTTGAACTCTTGTTTAGTGGAATGAGAATTTAAATGATGTAATACCATGTACACTTTTGAGTTTGTCAAAAATATATCTTAATCATGAAATGGTCTCTATCCATTCCGAAGTCTAGTTTGAATTTCTTTTCCCCTCTGCGCTTGTGTCCAAAATTTATTTTGAAAAATCAATTTAAAGACCTGGTGGAGAGGACGAAAAAGGCACGTAAAGAAAAATGAATGAGAATTTAAATCATGTAATACCATTGACACTTTTATGTTTGTTAAAAATATATCTTAATCATGAAATGGTCTCTATCCACTCCAAAGTCTAGTTTGAATTTCCTTTTTCCTCCGCACTTGTGTCCAAAATTTATCCCAAAAAAAAAAATCAATTTAAAAACCTGGTTGAGAGGAGGGAAAAGGTATGTAAAGAAAAATATGTTGGTGAGTTACTTTCCAAGTCTTAAATTTTTTTTTTTTTTCCTACCGTTGAAAATATATTAAGAAATTACTATAAATTCGTTATTACCATGGATATGCAGATAATGCTTTTTGTAAAAACCACTAGTTATTGTGGTTTTGTAATACCATGGGTTATTGTGGTTTTATGTTTACAATATTAAAACCAACACATATATTTTTATATATACTCTACATTTGGTTCATTGTAATATACAATTAAATAGAGTAAAAATGTAATTGCTTATGCTTTCCGTTATGGACCATTATGAAAGTTGGTTATCAAATTGAACTACATTAGCCCTCTTGATGCCACTTTCTCTCTCTACTCTACATGCTAGAGCCCAGGTTTTTATTTTCTTTTTCTGCCCCTTTTTTAACATGCTATTAATAGAACCCAGGTTTTAGGAATCTCTCTTATCATTTTTCGGTGTTTCCCTCAATAATCTCACCTTCCGACATTATTTTCATTACCATTCGAGCATTGTCCTTATCAAATCCAAGCCCTCCATAAATTGTTTTGATTCACTAACCACATCACTCAAAAATTTGAAGTTGATCTAACTGAAGTCGAGAGAATCACCCACCAAATCTTGCATCACGCAGCTAAGAGAAATAGCAACTTGGAGATCAACCGGTGAATCGATTAGGCTGTTTAAGTTTTTTTTTTCCCCACTCAAAAACAGCAATTTGACTGACAATATTTTCCCTTCTAGATCAAGGTTTTTATATTTGGACAAAGTTTAGCTACAAAATTGATTGTAACCTTAGGCTATAAACTCACTCAATAAAATAAATATAACTGCATATTTTGAAAATCTAACTGTTGAATTATATGTTCTTTACACTCTTAATGCACATGTCAATTTTTATGTCAATTAGATATCATTTATTATATAATTTATAATCTTATATTTTATGCATAATTTCAAATTACAAAAACTTGCAATTTAAAATTTTATTGATGACATAGCTATTGATCTTTAATTTTCTAGAAATTTTGCAAACATGGAGGATATAAGAAGAAGATGCAATCCAATAGTGGATTTGTCAAAATTCACCTCTAATAAAAAGATATAGAGTGAGTTTGTAGTCTAAGGTTACAATCGATTTTATAACTAAACTTTGTCTATTTTTAGTTGCCACTTATTTAGTAAAACTAGTAAAGAAAATTACAAATTAAACCATGCACCGTTATTAGAGAATATTTGGTATATATGACGACCTATCCATACCTAATGATAAGCTCAATTAATGATAAATCTAGCTTAGCAACTGTATTGGATTAGTTGTTTAATTTCAACTTAAATGATTGGGATTTGTGACTGCTGTAGATAAGTAAGAATCCACATTATGTTGGGTGAGGTGGCAACTGACATTGTAATCCATATAATTTCTTTAAGGCCCCATCGATCTTATCCTCTAATTTCTTGTCTCCATCACTTTAAGATAGATCTGGAAAGAATGTAAAATTTCCCGACCCCGCCGCTTGGCTCTTTCTGCTACATGATCGATGTATAGCTATATAGCATCAACAATAACTGTGGTACGATTCTTAGGACATCAATAATTATACGTAAAGTTTTGGGATGGTTTGAAAAAAACAAACAAAACAAAACAAGAATATTCTCTTAACTATAAGTCATATGTCAATTCCTTAACTTCGAGAGATTTATGTTTTTTTGATCATCTAACTTGGAGAGATTTTTGTTTGAAAAGAGTAAAAAATATTCATCCAGCATACCCTCCCAATAAAATACGATGATATCTATATACACATACTTGTTTATGGGACTAACCTTAATCTTAGAAAATTACAAAAAAATTGAGAAGATCGGATATATATATATATATATAGCTGCTGTACCAAACGAAATACTGTCCTACTTTCCAGGATAATAAATGCATGCAATTTTGGAGAAGGAAGTAGACATGGCTGAAACGATATGTTTGACGGGGAAACATTGAAAGATGGCAAATTGAACATTTCCTTTATTTGCACGTTGTGGTGAAAATAATGGATAATTTTATAAAATAATATGATATATTAGAATATGGGGTGATGAAAAATGGGGGTGGATTGAAATTTTCAATCAAGACTCACCAAAAAAAAAACCATCATCCTAATTTAGAGAAGGTATATTTTATATCACATGAAAAACATGTAAAAGATTTTTGCCATCACAGTCTAATTTAGAGAAGTTATATCATATATCAAATGAAAAATATGTAAAATATTTTTGCCGTCACGGTATGCATATAATAATGTAAGGGGGTGGAACTCACACCACCGTAAAATATGCATATAAAAATTAATTTGTTGATGTAATTATGTAATTAATACATTATTTGCAGAAATCCTCAAATAATATGAAAAATAAATAATAATAAAAAAATTAATTCTTATGTATAAATCACTAGAAATTATCCATAAATTAGTGCAAATTACATTTCCTTTTCACTTAATTTCTTTCTCAACGAAACAAAAGAAATGAATAACTTTTTTTCTATTCCAACACAATCACGTTCAATAATCACCATGAAACGACACCATCACATTCATCTACCTCCTCCTAATGATTGTCCTTAATTCTATGTGGCACAATCAACAACACCATCACATTCATCTACCCTTGCCTTCATCCAGTGCCCATTGCCAAAAGCAAGTTACCGTCGTCAAACCCACAACACCAAAAACTCTTGGATCCAATCTTTCTATCCATCACCCTGCCAAACTGAGTGCACAAATTGATAGATCACACAATTCTGAGAAAAAACCAACTCAAATCAACTCCATCAAGCATCACACACGCTTCCAGGCACCACCAGAAAGTTCAGTCTCGCAGTAACACGCGCCCACGCACCACCGCCCAATCTCACGCGCACCACGTGCCCACGCGCCATTCATTGCTGCATCAACACACGTCAGCCATGTGACGTCAGCCCTAGTAACGCCAGCATCCGTTGACCTTACCACCGCCATTGACTTTGACTGTCGCTGCCGCCGCCATCGTTGATCGACGTCAAAATTTTTCAATGGGGCATATCTTGCTCAGTTTTTCGCGTAGATTCCATTTTTGGGTTCAGTTTCTTTGTTTGAGGTCCCTAAGTCCCTCTTTTTGGTCATTTTCTTCATTATGGCTCAACAAAACGAATGAGATGTCATACGTCCTATCACCATTATGTTGGATGGTCCTACTAGCTATCATGCATGGTCTCAGAATATGACTATCTTTCTCAAGGGTCGTAAACTGTGGAGATATGTGACTGATTCAATTCCTAAGCCAATACCAAAACCTACATCCAAAGCTACAGCTGCTGAAGATGCCTCTAAGACTGCTGTTATATCAGATGATTATGAAGAACGCCTAGAGGAATGGGAGAGTATTCAGATTAAGATCTTGTCTTGGTTTATCAATACCTCTATTCCCTCCATTCATAATTTTCTTCCTCGTCTTGAGACTGCTAAGGCTACTTGGAAATTTCTGGCCGATCGTTATAATTGCACTAATGATTCAAGCCTAGAGTTCCACATTGAATCAAAGTTTTAACAAATGCACCAAGAGATAGGTCAGTCTATTTCTGATTTTTATTCTCAGACTTCTACAATGTGGGAATAACTCTTTATTACAGATCCTCCACTAGTGTGTTCTAAGGACATTGAGCTCTTTGTCAAATATCAAGATCGCCGTAAATTTATGCACTTCATGATGGGTTTATATGAGGATTTTAAGCCTACTAGGGCTTCCCTGCTTAGCCGGTCTCCTACTCCTTCTCTTGATGTTGCAGTCAAGGAGCTCATTTTTTAGGAGAACTGTCAGCCTACTCATCACATGTCATAATCTGATCATGTATTGGCTACACCATCTCCACAGTCTCTCATTGCTGCATTCACTGCTCCTTCATGAATAAACTCTGGGTGTTCCACCTTTCAGTCTTCCAAAGGTACTCACTGCGAGTTTTGTTGTGCCAAAGGCCATGACATCTCAGTTTGTTGCAAACTGTAGAAATTTATGTAAGAGCAAAATAAAGCTTCTCTTCCTTCAGCAACTGCTATATGTCCTTCAGATCTATCGGTTTATACAGGTCCATCTTTGGCTTCCTCACTTACTACGGCTGATATTAAGGCGGTAATTCAACAGGTTTTATCTCGAACTTCCACTGCCTTTTTTGTCACCTCAGGTAAACAATCTTGGTTTTTTGATATTGCATGTTGTAACCATATGACTCCTGATGAATCCCAATTTTCTAATAACGCACTCTTAGAACACCCCATCACCATTTACACTGCTGATGGAACTCCTATGCCTGTTGGTCATAAAGGAACAATCTTTTTTCCTTGTTTATCCCTTAGTGACACTTTTCATATCCCAAAGTTATCCCTCAATTTGCTTTTTGTTGGTTAACTTTGTGAATTAGGCATAGATCTTCTATTTACTAATCATGGTGTGGATGTGCAGGATCCCCAGATGGGTCAAGTGCTTGGGACAGGCCGTAAGGTTAGTTGCAAGTTTGAGGTTCATGACTTGAAGATTCCTTCACAAGTTGTTTTTGCAGCTACTACCACTACCACCCCCTCACCTAATCTATGGCATGCTCGTTTTGGTCATCCATCCTTATCTTGTCTTCAGTTTTTAGCTTCTCAAGGTCATTTAGGTTTAGTTCGGTTTCAAAAATTTGATTGTACTTCCTGTCATTTTGGCAAACAAACAAAATTGCCCTATAATAATAGTGGCTCCTTCTCTTCTGCACCTTTTGATATTATATATTCTAATACTTGGGGTCATGCACTTGTTCCCACTGAAAAGGGGATCTAAACAGTTTGTCATATTTGTGGATGATTTTTCTCAATATACTTGGATTTATCGGCTTCACCATAGGTCTGAATTTGTTTCTATTTACCAAACATTTCATAAAATGATTGAAACACAGTTTAATCGCACGGTCAAAGTCTTTCAATCAGATAATGCTCAAGAATATAATGATAAATCTTTCCTATTCTTTTTAGACAGTCATGGTACCCTTCCTCAGCGATTTGTTCCTTACATCTCTCAACAAAATGGTTGTGCAGAACGAAAACATTGTCATATTTTTTATGTTATCAGCACCTTTCTCATTTCTATTGCTCTTCCTAAGTGCTTTTGGGGTGAGGCCGCACTTACTGCTGATAGACCAAGAATGTATTAACCTCTTGTTATAAATTAATCAATTGATTTAGCCAAGTTGATTAGTTAATTCAATTAACATGCAAAATGCATAGTAGCACAAACAAATCACCAATTAACTAAATGCAGCGGAAATTAAATTGACACGGTGATTTTTTTACGAATGGGGAAAACCTACATGGCAAGAATCCCATCGAGTGATTTTAAGATCACCACTCCCAAGAATTCACTATTATTAAAACAAATAGTTACAAGTAAAGGAATCTCAGTACCTTATACTAACCTATAGTTGAATCCTTACCCTAATACCTAATTGGGCTTGTTTTGTAGTGACAATTTCTCATATTCAATGCATGGCTCTCAGTACGTGATTAACCAATATATGCACGAATCCCAGTACGCGACTTAATCACCAACTTGAGAAAGATGTTTTCAGTTCATCACACTATGAAGATCAAGAAGCTCCTTGGTCACAAAACCCTACGGTGTACAAACACAGCAGCTTCTTTAATAGAAAGATGAACTAAGGCAAATTCTGTCTCCGATCACAATTTGCATAAACACAACTTTACTTCACACTCATGTAATATTTGACGGCCCTTAGAATAATCCTTATATATATTTAGGGTTGTGAGAAAAAAAAAAAGCCCAAACATATACACATAGATTGGATGCAAAACAGAACTAAAAATTTGTTTTCATAAATCTCGACAGATAGGGTATCTATCGAGCTTCGGGCTTCAGCAGCTTCTTAAACCTCGATAGATACTAGCTATCGAGCTAGTTGTCGAGCTTTAAAATCCAGCACTTTTTCACTTGTTTTTTGGATAAACTTGTATGATTCTAACACTTGAACTTGAAATCTTGTTTCTTGAAGTATTAAATACATCATAGATCTACCCAATTACAAGTAAAGTGCGTTTTGTTAAAGAAATAGCCAATTACATAAAATATTGACATATGTTCCAAACATGATTCACATATGTCCTAACAACTGCTGCGTACACCATTAATCGTATTCCTTCACCAACAACATACAAAAAATCACTATTTGAGCTTCTCTATGGTCAAACCCCTGACTACTCCTCTCTTCGGGTTTTTGGTTGTGCTTGCTTTGTCTCTCTTCCTTCTCATAAACACAAAGCTCCAACCTCATGCTCATCTCTATTGTTTCCTTGGTTATGGTGTATCTCAAAAAGGGTTTCGCTGCTATGATCCCATTTCTCATCACCTTCGTGTCTCCCATCATGTTGAGTTTTGGAAACATCATCATTTCACAAGTCTTCAGTAGTTTCTTGCGTCCTTTTCCTTGAAATCTCCCATTTTTACTGATCTTTTCCTCCCTCTCTATCCTGAACTTGTGGAGGATTCTTTGACATCAACTACCTCTCTAGACGACTCATCTCTAATTCTGTCCCCTGCATATGACCTGCCTACCTTAGATCCTATGGCACCACTATCTCCTGAGTCTCTTGTTGGTCCTGAACTTCATAGTTCCACTCGAGTAAGCATTCCTCCCCATTATCTCACTAATTATCACAACTTTTTTGCTTTTGCCTCCCTTTATGAACTTCACACCTATCGTGAGGCCTATACTGACCCTCTTTAGCAGCAAGCTATGAACGAAGAACTAGATGCCCTTCATAAGAATCACACTTAGGATATGGTTGATTTGCCTCCTGATTAGTTTGTAGTAGGTTGTAGGTGGGTTTACAAGATCAAGACCAACGCTGATGGATTTGTTGAATGATACAAGGTTCGCCTTGTTGCTAAGGGCTTTACTCAGGAGCATGGCGTTGACTATGAGGAAACATTTGCTCATGTTGCTCGCCTTACATCTTTCTGATGTCTCATTGTTGTGGCTATTGTTCGTCGTTGGCCTCTTTACAAGAATGCTTTTCACTCTCTTCAGCACATCCTTAGTTAGCATAAAGATCTGGGCACTCTCAGCTATTTTCTTAAGCTTGAGGTTACCTCATCCTCTGATGGATACTATCTTTCCCAAGTTAAATATGCTTCTGATCTTCTCTCCAAATCCAGTATCACCGACAACAAGACTATTTATACTCCCTTGGAATACAATGCAAAGCTTACACCCTTAGATGGTGAACCTATCTCCAATGCTACTCGCTATCATCAGTTGGTTGATAGTCTGATCTATCTCACTGTTACTCATTCGGATATTTCACATACCATGAGTATGGTTAGTAAGTTCATGGATGCCCCTTGTTCTGTCCACTATAATGTCGTTCTTCGAATTCTCCGATATGTCAAGGGCACACTTTATCATGGCCTCCACTACTCCTCCCGGTCTTCTCTCGAGCTTCATGCTTATTTAGATGTGGACTGGGCAGGTAATCCGACTGATCGATGTTCTATCACAAGTTTATGTTTCCTGTTAGGTACTTCTCTTGTCTTGTGGCGTAGCAAGAAGCAGGATGTGGTTTTCTGTTCTAGTACTGAGGCTAAGTATTGTGTCCTTACTAACACCACCTGCAAGCTTGTCTAGTTTCGCTGGCTCTTGGCTAACATGGATGCTCCACAGCCCACCGCCACTCCTCTTTATTGTGACAATTGTAGTGCTATTTACATTGCTCATAATGATGTCTTCTATGAACGCACCAAGCACATTGAGATTGACTGCCATATCACTCGCCAGCATCTCAGGAAAGGTAATCTCAAGTTGTTCTGCATCTCATCTGTTGACCAGCCTGCTGATATCTTCACCGAGTCTTACCCGCCTAGTCATCTTCGAGATCTTATATCCAAACTCCAGTTGGCTTCCTCCTTACTACCTTAAGTTTGAGGGGGGATGTTAATGTATAACTTATACTAGATTAGCCCATTAGACTTAGCCTAGTATATTGTATTTGTAGTTTACTCATATTACTTGTATTGTACACATACCTAGCCTATATAAGGCTCTCTATTGTATATTATTATACAGAATATTCAGATTTTCTCTCTCACTTTATATTCTTAACAAATATGTAAGGATGTGATTATTTGTTTAATTTCCAAATGGGAGGTATTGGTTGTCTCGAAATAACAAGCAAAGAATTGTACACATAACAATGAGAGAGAGAGAAAAGAATATAATCACTGTCCAAATTTTGTAATGTGTAGTTATGTATGGGATCTTTTTCAAATCGGTACTCCTTGTGAGTGCCCCATGGTCCCTTTTGTAATAGCCATCTATTTGATATGGTTTTTGAACAAATATATCAGCTCTTAAGTTTCAATAAATCCTTCTTTCACAAGATATATATATATATATATATATATTGCTGAGTTGCTATTGCAAAGTAAATATCTGTTGAGGCAATAGCTATACGGAGATGAGAAAGTGAGTTTTACACATCAAAATTGATAGAAAGTGAAGTTTGTTGAGCTTAATGTGAATGCACTAGTAGGGGAGTATCGTGGAGAACACGTATTATCCTGCAAGATCTTGATATATTAAAGTCAATGTTTCGTGTGCACTCTGGGTTGAGCCAACTCAGATAAAGCCCGGATAGCTAGGCAAAGTTTAGCCAAGGAACTGGAAGCGGATCGCAGCAACATGCAGGTAATTTGGCCCTCGTGAACATCACGTGTATTAGCTATGTGAGGGTTCTTTTGATCTAGTCCTAAGAAAAAAAAATTAAAAAAAAAAAAAAAAAGCAACTTCCAACATGTATAGACATATTTTTGCCATAGATTATTTGGCAAGGACTATTTTTGCTAACTTATTTTACTATTAAATTTATTTTTGCTACTATTTATAGGTCTCATTGTAGTTTTTGTTACTATTCATAGGTCCTACTATACTATTTTATCTAACTTTTATTTTTATTTACCGTACTTTCAGCAAAAAAATTTCAGTTTCAACAAAATAAGCGAATCCTAAACTAACACAATGAAATAACAAAAACTTGTGTTATGTAAATATACCTGAGACTTTTTTATTCTTTTATTTGAGCAACAGATTCTTGGGACTTTTTGGGTATATAAAGGGACTCTTCGAGAATGACTTTTAGTCGGGGATGGAACTAATTTATATATTACCACAAAAAATTTACTTTTTACTCTAAAATTAATATACTTGTCCCCGTCCCCTCCCAAAAAATTTACAAATTGACCTATAAAATCTCAAAAATGAAAAATTTATCAAATCATCTATTGTATATCAAGAAAAACCTTTAGCCAAAACATTTGGACAATTTACAAATTTAGACAAAAAGCAAAATTTACAAAACAATTCACATATTTGGATGATAAGAAAAATAATTACAACAACTCAATTACAAATCCTAGCAAAACAAATCATAAAAACCTAATAACCTTTCAAAACACGCTAATTGACTTACAGAACTCTTGATTATAAATTTTTATGATTAATTTTTTTTCAAAATATAAAATACAAATAATTAAAAACTAATGCAAATAATTTATCCCTCTAATATCGATATTCCAATTTTTTTTTTTTAAATTCTTGAACAAAGAAATTCAGCCCCTTATGTTTGAATCTTGGTTCCATCCCTAACTTTAGTTCCTATACACCTTTCACGTGTTCCATGCACAATTCTGATGCACTAGCTCTGATATCTAAATAAATTTCCCTTCTTACCAAAAAAAAAAAAAAAAGAAAAAAAAAAAAAAAGAAAGAAAGATAACAAAAACGAAGCAAGAAAGCACTTCTTCGACGCAATTGGCATTGATCTCAGGCGCTATTTTGGTTGGTTGCGTCTTTGACCTGCTATTTCATTATCTGACTCATCTGAGTCTGAGATGAAGATATAGACAAAGGCGTTGTCCTCATCGTGACATGGGCCATGTTATTCGTGTTTGGACAAGCTTTATCTTCTAAAGATTCTAAACAATATGTCAGATTTACAAATATGTGTTTTTAAATACCATTTTTATATTTGAACTTTTTTTTTTTTTTTTTGAGAAGGATTTTTATATTTGAACTTAATTGAAGGTACGTACCAAGAAACATTAAAAGATAATAAGATTTCAGATGGACATATTTTTTTGTTAATTAAGGACAATAATTAGTTAATTACTACATCATGTTGAAGCACCGATGGAATTTCAGGGGCTATAGCTTCTTCAAGAGATGAAGTTGATGAGCCCGAGGAAATCATTCGTCCAAACACAGCTAAGGACAAGGGTATAACAATAGATGCTGATATTATTGCCAGAACCATTAAGATTATGATGAATCAAGGCGACAGCTCAGAGGCTCCTATACTCACACATTAAGTATCAGGAGATTCCCTTTCCCCCACATTGAATAGTAAAAATGTTACCCAGAATTAAACCACCATTAATAGTGGTTCCAACGGCTAGAAGGACCTATAAATACCATGCTCCACCAAAGGTAAAGGGTACAAAAACTAAGTTATTCTTACCAACCAAATATATTCAATCTTATTCTCTCTCTCATTCTGACTTTATCACCAGAGGCTTGCTGGCAGACACCACACCAGTGACCCATTCTTGTTATCTTCCCTTGTGTTCTTGCAGGTTGCTCCAGGGCTACTTGGACGACCTAAACGACTGATGACTTTAGTTTCATCAATTTGGCGCCGTCTGTGGGGACAACTTTCTTTCTCCTAATCCTAAGGTCAGAAACATTACTCTACCCTTAGTGTCATCCAAATGGAGTCCAGTGCACAACTTGAATCAGCCACCCTAGCATTGCAAGTCCAAGCTCTCATGGCCAGTGTGGAAGAGTTAACAAAGCAAAAACAGGAAATGAGGCAGCAACTGCAACAAGAAGAAAACTGTTCATCGAGAAGGGTCGAAAACAATAGGAATGAAAACGAAGTGCAAAATCCAAAAGGGAGCCAAGGGAGAGATGGCTCAGGGAGGACGGAGCAATTTGACGAGGCCAACAATGACCTCTTGAGGAGTATGAGAAAAGAGATGGACGAACTCAAGAATGCGATGAAAGGAAAAACAGTTAAGAACTTAGATGGGATGGTGAGAAGGACAGATTCTTTGTTCACAGAGCAGGTACTCGATCACCCACTCCTGCCGAAATTCCGGCTTCCACAGCTAGATTCGTATGATGGCTTGAAAGACCCACTAGATCACATCACCAACTTTAAGATGACCTTAAGCCTACAGCAGACCCCGGATGAAATAATGTGTCAATCCTTCCCGACCACCCTCAAAGGAGCAGCCTGAGTGTGGTTTAGTAAGTTGGCGCAGTCTTCCATTGACGATTTTGACTAGCTCAGCAGCTTGTTTAAGCATCACTTCATTGGAGGACAACGTCAGAAAAGACCAGCAGATCATTTGCTGATAATCAGACAAGGAGAAGGAGAGTCCTTAAGATCCTACGTGAAGCGATTTAACAGGGAAGTGCTAGAAGTGGACGAGGCAGAGGATCAAGTGCAACTAATGACATTTAAAGCAAGATTGAGATCCAAAGAATTCGTTGTGGCACTCGCTAAGAGTCCCCCAGCGTCAATGATAGATTTGCTCATGAAGGCTTAGAAATACATCATTTTGAAGCACCAATGGAATTTCAAGGTTTATAGCTTCTTCAAGAGAAGAAGCATTTTTTTTTTTTTTTTCCTAGAATGGAAAAAACTTTATTAACAAAAGAAGAGTCACAAAGACAGAGAAAGACCATTCCAAGCTCGTGAGCTGCTTTTGTTGGCTGTTTTAAGAACCCAGGTGAAAGATAGCATGTGGATAGTGCTTTCCAAAGATTTAAATTTAATCTCCTCAATAATATTTGCAATTCTTCAAGCCACAGGGAGGGGGACCCAATTAGACAGCATATCCATGTAAGGTTTTTTGTTCCCTTCTACTAAACCACCATTTAAGCCTTTTAGGGATTGCTGCTATTTTTCTTTTATTGATGATATATTATATGATTAATTAATTTTTCTTGTTTAATTTGTTTTCGTTGATAGTTTAAATTCTACATTTTCTATTTTTTTTATACTCGCTTTGGCACATAGTCTATCAATTCTTACAGTGGGTATTGGTCAATGTTCACGGGTCTAAAGCAGAACTTGCAGCAACATGTGATCGTGTAAAGAGAGAAAGTATACCCTGCATTGAATATATGCTTCTCCTATATATACTTCTCCTCTCTCACAGCTGATGGGTCATATAAGAAAAGCAGGTTGCCCTACATTTTAAGGCGTAAAGTGACAACTAAAATGAGGCTTTTATATCTAAATTTTCTATTATATTTTGTTTATTACTGATAACAAATTTATCCAATAATCCTTTTATAACTCAATTGATTTTTCTATATTTTATAAAAAATTTCATGTCTAAATGCATATTTCATAGTAAACATTTTTAATAAAAAAATATTTAACAAAAAAATAAAAAGCTATATACAAAAACAATAACAATAACAATAACAAAGTCCTAGTCACATAATATAATACTTTTAAAAAAATAAACCTGACAAAGAATTAAATAAATGAAAAGTCACTCTAATACAGTGACAAAGCTACTAATTTGTGTAAAGAGGATTGGGGACTTCCCATTCATACGGCCAAAACCAAAATCAAATAATTTTAGGACTAGAAAAATGATCATAACTCTTTTTCAGAACTATCTTATATGACAGACCATGATTAGATGCTTGCCACATTCACATGAATCCATTATTTTTCCCTCCACCATTCACAATTTCACACACCAAATTATGGCAAAGTTGTGTCACATAAGTTTGTTGTACTAGATTTTTTGAACCAAAACCCCTTACTCATACTCCTTTTACATGGATAAAAACAAATCATTTGCATAGTTTATATGGACAAAGAATAGAGCAATGTAATAAAATTTGTAGTATCTTTAGTAAAACATATCCTTGTTTGGTATTTTTTTTTTTTCCATTGGCTAATATTTGGTACCTTATTAAAACCTCTACAACTAAGGGGATAACGATATTGGTTAAAATTTGAGAGCCTTAGATGATTGTCTAACTCGCCTAATGGAAGGACCAACCCTAGAGAAAAGCTCTGCTCTTTTGTCACTCCAACTACTTTCTTAACATTGTAGTGGAGTACACTTTTGGTGAATTAATGACCCTTCTTAACTCAGACAAAATTTAACCCCATAAGCTGCTTGGATTCTGGGGGATATTTCTTTGATTTGTGAAAGTTTTCATAATGTTTCTTTTATTAGTATTCCATTGCGATGTAATAGAGCTACTATGGCTATGGCTATTGCTCCTCCTTTCTCTTTTTCATTGTACAACAAGATTATGAATAAATACATCAACTATCATTTTTAAGTCCCAAAAAAAAAAAAAAAAAAAAAAAAAACTCTTGCAAGTTCTTATCTAATAAATATTTCTTATTCACTCAATATATATATATATATATATATATATATTGAAGTGGGACCTATTGAATAGGATTATAAATGAACCAAACTATTTTTGAACACCTTGAGCACAACTTTGAAAAAAAAAAAAAAGTATGCTCGTTGTTTAGCAAACAAGCCAAGCTTAAGCCTAAGTTTAGGCTCAACTATTAAAGGAGTCTAGCTCAAATATAATAATATATTCATAAACAAACTCGTGAACAAGATGGCTCAGTTAAACAATATATGATATCTGATTTTTATATGCATATTAATCTAAAACTATACTTAAATAGACTTGGGATTGGATCATATAAATTTGTAAATAGGTTAATATAATACCAAATTATTATTTTTAATCTATTGATAACATAAATTGATGAACCAGAAATTTATGATTGTCATTACACAAAGATTGTTGTTCACCCAGAGAAGACGTTACGCATTTATTACGCACATTGATGATGAAACATAACGGACGGAGCAACAGTCACAGAATGAGTTATGATCTCCAGATAAAGATTCTGTAATGCACTAGCCGTTAAGCATGAATGCAGCACATAATTGCCCATTAAAGAGGCACGTAACTATAAAAGAGAAGACAACAGAAGTTAAAGGTACACACAACTACCCTACGAAATCACTCTCAACTCATTTTTCTCTTTGGAATCATTCTCCCTTACTAACTTAAGCAGAGGTGGTTTGGCTAACGCCACACCGGCATGTTACTCTTCCCCTTAGTTCATTTTGCAGGATTCTCATCCACGGAGACGACCTCATTCACAACATTGTCTATCTGCTACGATGAGAAGCTTAACTGTTGATTTTTTTTTTTTTTTTTTTTTGCATCATCAGTTTGGTGCCATCTGTGGGGAACGCTAATCATTCAAGCCATCTCTCCCAATGACAAAAGAGGTCTTCGAAGTGCAAGATGGAAGTAGAAACTAGACCTCAGCCAAATGCTATGCAACAACAAGAAATCCAAGCCCTCTTGGCTAATGTGGAAGAGCTAACTCGCCAGAATGAAGAGCTATGAAAAACGATGGAGTCTTAAAACTTAAAACGTTGGCGAACAGGTGAAAACCAAAATGAAGGAGAATTGAATTCTCAAGCCAATAGGCAAGACAGAATGTCAGGAGAAGATTCCGCTAAAATGGAGAATGAGCTCCGCAACATGAAGAAGGAGGTGGATGAACTAAAAAATGCTATGAAAGACAAAGGCGGAGAGAATCTGGATGGGATGATTCGAAGGACGGACTCACCTTTCACCACAAAAGTACTAAACCGCCCCCTCTTGCCAAAATTCCTTCTCCCACAGTTGGAGTCCTATAATGATTCCAAGGATCCCTTGGATCACATTGAATTATTCAAGACGCTGATGCTATTGTAGATGACCCCAAACGAAGGAATGTGTAGGACGTTCTTAACAACGCTAAAAGGAGCAGCCAGAATATGGTTCAGCAAAATACTCCCAAGAACCATTGCAGACTTTGAACAACTCAGCAAGGGTTTTGTTCATCATTTCATCGGGGGACAAAGGCACAATAAGCCAGCTAGCCATCTTCTCAACATTCAGCAAGTCAAAGGAGAATCACTAAGAGAGTACATCACTCGGTTTAATAAGGAGTTACTGTAGGTAGATGAAGCTAAAGATCAAGTCATCCTAATAACCTTCCAAGCAAGATTGCTACCAAGAGATTTCTTCTTTTTAATCACTAAAAGTCCACCAAAAATGGTGGCAGAGTTGCTACATAAAGCCTAGAAATACATGAATGCGGAGGACGCAATGCTCGCAAAGGAGATGAAAGGGAAAAGGAAGAGAGACGAAGGAACAAATAGCAATCAGGATAAGAAGAAAGAGACATGAAGTGGCAGACAGACCACAGAGAAAAAGAAGGAGCTTCCTAATAGGAAACCCAAGTTCACCAACTTTACTCCTCTAATAATGCCAATTGAGCAAGTCTTTATGCAGATAAAAGACGATCCTTCCCTATAATGGCCGAAGCCAATTAGCACTCCCGTAGAAAGAAGGGACAAGAGCAAGTATTATAGATTCCACCAAGACCATGGGCATCATATTGACGAATGTATGCACTTGAAAGACTAGGTGGAAACTTTAATCCAACAACAGAAGTTGCAAAAATACGTCAAAAACACAGAGCCATACATGTACTAACAGAAGGACGACTAGGACAAAACTCTAGAAGTAAGGGATAGCAAACCCTTGTAGGAGAAATAAAGACGATCTCGGGAGGATTGACAACAGGCAAAATGCTAAAGTCCCTAAAAAAAGAACAGGGGAGAGAAATAAATAGCGTCCATTCATGGGTTCCTTCAATGAAGATGCCAAAGAATGACAAACCTGATACTGTCTTCTCTAAGAGAGACAGTCGCGGCATCAAACAACCCCATGACGATCTGTTGGTAATCATGCTCAGAATAGAAGAATTTAACATCCACCGAGTACTCATTGACAACAGAAACTCAGCAGATATCGTCTACTTACCTGCGTTTTAGCAGATGAAGTTGGATAAGAAAAGGATCACGCCTTTCACCTCGCCTCTAGTAAGCTTCATAGGGGATAGAATCATCCCTAGATGCATCGTCACTCTAACTATGATCGCAAGAACTTACTCAGCGCAAGTCACCAAGGAAATTGATTTCCTCATAGTTGATTGCCCTTTAACATACAACATCAACCTAGGAAGACTTGCACTTAATAGACTAAAAGCAATGATGTCAACGTATCACTTGAAGGTGAAGTTTCCAATAACCTATGAAGTAGGAGAAATCAAAGGAGACCAAGTCTTGGCAAGAGAGTGTTATCGAGTTGCACTAGCATCGGGAGAGAATCACACGTGGGTGATCAATGAACTAGAACCCATTCTCGAACCATCAGAAATACCACAAGAAGTTGAGATTGTCCCAAGAGATTCAATAAAGATATTGAAGATCAGAACAGCACTCCCAACCTCAGAGAAAGAGAAAATAATCTCCTTCCTAAGGGCAAACCAAGATGTTTCGCTTGGAAACACGAGAATATGCCCAGGATTGATAGGAAGATCATACATCATCATCTCAACGTCAACCCAGAGTGCAAACCTATGTAGCAAAAACAGAGAATATTTGCACTAGAACGTAACAAAGCTATGATTGAAGAAGTAAAGAAGCTACTAGAGGTTGATTTCATTAGGGAGGTATTCTATCAAGATTGGCTAGCAAACATGGTTATGGTAAAGAAGAGCAATGACAAGTAGAGAATGTGCATCGATTTCACAGACTTGAATAAGGTCTGCCCAAAAGACAACTTCCTTTTGCCAAGTATTAACCAGCTAGTAGACTCAACTGCTAGACACAAGCTATTGAGTTTCATGAATGCATTCTCTAGATATAACCAAATTCTTATGGACGAAGACAATCAAGAGAAGACCTCGTTTGTCACTAGCCAAGGATTATACTACTACAAAGTTATGCCCTTTGGACTGAAGAACGCAGGAGCCTCCTACCAAAGATTGGTGAACTGTATGTTCTCTCACTAAATTGGAAGGAATATGGAGGTATACGTGGATGATATGCTAGTGAAAAGTAAGGATGAAGCCAACCATTTAGATGATCTCAAAGAAACCTTCAATACACTATGTAAGTACAATATGAAATTAAACCCTACAAAGTGTGTTTTTTCTGTGGTTTTAGGAAAATTCTTGGGATTTATGGTGTCCCAACGGGGAATAGAGGCAAATCCGTACAAAGTAAAAGCAATAATCGAGGTTAAATCACCAAAAATAGTGAAAGAGGTACAGAGCTTGACAATAAAAGTTGCAGCCCTAAATAGATTCGTCTCTGGGGCAATAGAAAAGTGCATGCCATTCTTCAAGGTATTGAAAAAAGCCTTTCTATAGAATGACAAATGCGAGGAAGCCCTTGCCAAGTTAAAGGAGTACTTGACGAAACCACCTTTATTAAGCCCCTCGGTGATGGGAGAGATGTTGTTCCTCTACTTAGCAGTATCCAATACTGCAGTAAGTTTTGCACTAATTAGAAAAGAAAGGAACATTCAGAAGCCAGTTTATTATACCAGTCACGCATTCCAAGGAGTAGAAGCAAGTTACCCAAGGATGGAAAAGATAGATTTCATATTATTGGTCGCCTCCAGAAAGCTCCGTCCTTATTTCCAAGCATACCCCGTCGTCGTCATGACAGACCAGCCCATGAGAAAGACAATGAACAAGATAGATGCAGCAGGATGACTCATTCAATGGGCAATTGAATTAGGCTAGTTTGACATCAAAAATCGACCTCGAGTAGCAATCAAACCCCAAGTACTGGTGCACTTCATTGCAGAATTCACTTACCCCTACAAGGAAGAAGAACCCCCCATAGAAATATGGACGGTCCAAATAGATGGGTCAACCACAAAGAAAGTGGGAGGAGCAAGAATAGTTCTTATACCTCCAGAAGGAGAAACACTAAGGTATACAGTCAGGTTACAATTCATAGCAACAAATAACAAGTCAGAATATGAAGCATTGCTAACAAGGCTGAGTCTAGCAAAGGCTCTAGAAGCAAGGAACTTTATTGTCCAAGCTAATTCTCAGCTAATAATTGGACAGGTGAAAGGAGATTATGAAGCCAAAGAAGAAAGGATGTAGAAGTACTTAAAGATCATCCAACGATTCTCACAGCACTTTGACAGTTTGGACTTTGTGCAAATTGCTCGAGCCAAAAATTCAGAAGCTGACTTTCTAGCAAGATTAGCCTTGTTGGACGATTACAATGTGACCTCCGAACTATGTGTAGAGATAAGGGGGCAGCTGAGCACAGAAGGTGAGCAAGTTATGAAGATAAAGAGCAAGACAAGTGGATGATTCCTATCATCCGTTACTTGAAAGAAAGATTGCTCCCAAAAGATAAGACGGAGGTAAGGAAGATATAGATTAGGGCAGCTCGCTTCGTCATCATTGACAACGTACTGTACAGAAAGGGGTATTCACTCCCATATCTAAGATGCACCAGTTCAGAAGAAGCAGACTATGTGCTCCATGAGATACACAAGGGAACCTGTGGAAAACACGCCGAGGCAAAATCCTTAGCAGGAAAGAAGTTTAGAGCAGGATATTACTGGCCAACCCTTCAGAAAGACGCGTACAATATCGTTAGAGCATGCGACAAGTGTTAACGTTTCGCAAATGTCCAAACGAGACCATGAGAGACGATGACACCCATCTCCTCACCAGGGCCCTTCGCCTTATGGGGAATTGATAGTATGGGACCATTCCCTCTAGGGAAGAAGCAATTCAGATTTCTAATAGTCACAATTGATTACTTCACAAAATGGGTAGAAGCAGAGTTGGTGACAACGATAACAAAGGCTAAAGTCACAAGCTTTGTGTGGAAAAACATCATTTGCAGGTTTAGAGTCCCACATATCATAATATCAGACAATGGAAAGCAGTTTGACAACCCCAAGTTTTGAAAATTTTGCCAAGACTTAGGAGTCAAGAATCACTATTCTTCTCCGAGACACCCTCAGGCCAATGGCCAAACAGAAGTGACAAATAAAAGCTTGCTCAAAATTATCAAAACTAGGCTTAAGGGGGCAAAGGGGGCATGGCTTGAAGAACTACAAAATGTCCTTTGGACATATAGGATGACCACAAGAGTTCTAACAGGAGAAACACCATTCAGACTGACATTTGGCACTGAGTAGGGGTGGTAATTCGTGTTCGCGTGTCAAGTTCATGTCGGGTTGAGGTGTGAGTATTATGTTATATGGGTCAACTCGAACCTGACCTGTTTAGTAAACAGGTCAGGACTTTTCAACCCTAACATGACCTGTTTATTAAATGAGCAACCCGACACGACATGTTTAACTAGTTTAATTAGTAGGTCAAGTTAAGATCGACACACAAAATTATCAAAACTAGGCTTAAGGGGGCAAAGGGGGCATGGCCTGAAGAACTACAAAATGTCCTTTGGGCATATAGGATGACCACAAGAGTAATAACAAGAGAAACACCATTCAGACTGACATTTAACACTGAGTAGGGGTGGCAATTCGTGTTCGCAAGTCAAGTTCGTGTCGGGTTAAGGTGTGAGTATTATGTTATATGGGTCAACCCGAACCCGGCCTGTTTAATAAACAGGTCAAGACTCCTCAACCCTAACATGACCTATTTATTAAACGAGTAACCCGACACGACATGTTTAACCCTTTTAATTAGTAGGTCAAGTTAAGATCGACACAAATAGCCTGTTACTAACCTGTTTGATTATGATTCAAACAACCTATTTAATTAAACTTAACCTGAATAACCTACTATCAACTCCTATGTATCTAAATTTATAATTCAACCATAAATCAAGTAATAACAATTCAAATAATAACAATAGCAAATAATTCTTTCATTCCTTCAAAATAAAATTACTAGTCCAAAAGGTTCCAACCTCCATACAATCAAATTCAAATTCAATAATATGTCAATGTTCTATAATAAAAAGCCAAGATTATTACATGGCATCCAAGTGCCATCTCAAAAACAAAAAGACAAACCAAAATAATTACATGGAAAATCAATATTTCCATGATGGCAAAAAAATCCAAGTCCAACCATCCAAGTGCCACATCCAAAAGTAAAAGACATCACTGATTAAGAAATTGGATTAAAAGAGATTGAGAGTCCCATTGAAGAGGTGTCTTCCATGTGCTCATCCTTATTGATATTCATGTCCATTATATCTTCAATGAGCTCTTCCAACTGTAATTGTGCAAGTTCTACATCAAAAAAATGTAATGAAACATTAAAAACTTATCAAAGCATTATAAATAAGAAATTTAGAAATTATGGGTAATCAAGCAATTGAATCAATTAAGTAAATAATAGTAATTCACATATTAGTAATTAGTAGTAATGAACTTGAATGAATGTGGATAAAAATACAGTTGTACCTAGACAAATTTAAGTTTTAAAAAATAATACATATCAACTCTGCATTAAGCAGAACTTAACCTGTGAGTTTTTAAAGCTGAAAAGAGCTTTACAAGGAAGTACTAAAATTTGAAACTTTTAGAAAAGCTCCATAAAATTTAGAGTTCGTATTTTATAAATTAATAGCTATAAAACACTAATTTCATAGGTAAAGTTTTAGTTTCTACCACAATGTCATAAAGAGAAAAGGAGAAGAAATTCCATGATCCTACATAGATATTGACAGCTAGTTGGACAACAAAGATAGGATAACACATCATAGATATTGTCTACTGTGTACCAAGTCTGCCAAATAACATCTATAAACTATTATATTATGTCCATAGAGCAAAGTTTCTGCCATTTAAAGTTGACATAATATGGGAAATCTAACATATATGAAATTTGACATATATATTATTTTCTTTTTAAAAAATCATCATAAAACTTATAACTCATTCAGCCAACATGTAAATAAAAAATACATTGCCTATATCTGCATATAACCAATCTTTGCTACAAACCAATGCCTCCACAACATCAGGTTTAAGTGCACTCCTGAATTGATCAATGACTCGTCCCCCAACACTAAAAGTGAATTCTGAAGCAACGGTAGAAATAGGGATGCTGAAATCATCACGAGCCATAGCAGCAAGTTCAGGATACCGAAATTCACTTCCTTTCCAAAAAGCAAGAATGTCTAATTTTGCATTCCTATCTACTCTTGGTTCATCCAAGTAGAGCTTCAATTGAGTTTTTTGTGCCTGCTTACCCATATCCATACTATGAAAAGAATCAAATTCCTACATAAAAAAACAACATAATAGATATTAATTTAGGCAAAATATAAATAACATAATATAAATAAATAAAAAAGAAAAAAAAAACATGCATCATAAACAAAGATCCCTCATTAGCATATTGTTCTTTAGTTTCTTGAGTAGCTTGACCAGCCATTTCAGAAGATATTGAAGGTGCAAAAACATTACTCACATATTTCCCAAACAAAGCAAATAATTTTTCACAAACCTTCAAATATTGGAGTGAACTAGCATGCCCATAAAGTTTCTGATAGCACCAATCAATAAAGGGCAGCTTATACCTAGGGTCCAAGACCACTGCTATGGCCAACACAACACTAAATTCTATCCAATTCTTCTCAAATTTCACAAGCATTTGATCTGCCATTTTGCTCATATAATCATCCTCACTATCACTTTCTTTCTTCAAGGTAAAATAAACAATGAAAACTTGTGGAAAATATAAGTTAGCTGTGGGATATTTTGTGCCAGAAAAGACCAATGTCGCATCATAAAAAACAGCCAAAAACTTTTTAATTTTTTCTGCCTTTTCCCACTCACCACCAGTAGGATAGTGCTTAAAATTGTAATCAGTTGACTCTAGGTGTTGAAAAGCACGTCAATAAGAGAGAGCACTTTGAAGCATTAAAAAAGTTGAATTCCATCTAGTAGGCACATCTTGCCTTAAACCTTTCTTACCATCCAAATCCATTTGCTAACAGATTCATAAAAACTCTTTTTCCTCCCTTGTGAGCCTCTTACATACTTAATGCTTTCACGAATTTTTTGAACAACATCAATTTCTTTCAAACCATCTTGTACAACCAAATTGAGAATATGAGCACAACAACGAAGATGAAAAAATTCACCATTACAAACAAGTGATTTCTTATTTTTCAATTGAGTTCTAAGCATGTCAACAGAAATTTCATTGGAAGAAGCATTGTCCAACGTCACACAAAAAATCTTATTCTCAATGCCCCACATAGATAGCAATTTATAGACTTTTTCAAACAAAGACACACCATTATGTGGTGGTGGCATAAAGCAAAAGTTCAAAACTCTTTTCTATAAGACCCAATTAGCATCAATAATATGAGCTGTAACACACATATAACCATCAGTTGCTATAGAAGTCCACAAATCAGATGTCAAACAAACTCTACCGGGAATAGATTTCAACACAGATTTCATCCTTTCTTTTTCTCTCTTATACATCTTAACCATATCATTCTTAGCAATATTTCTAGAGATATTAGGGAAATCAACACACAAGTATGAAAATATTGCTCGTATACCAACATACTCAACAAACCAGAAAGGTAATTTATGCATTATAATTGCAGCACATAACAACTCCCTAAATGTTGCAGGATCAAATTTAGATGAACTTACAAATATTGCATTTTGGCCAAGTATAAGCTGCCCAACATCCGTTGTTTCTTTTCTTGGACATACCTTCAAATGTTGCTTCAAATTTCCAGTACCATATGCTTCGGCAACAATATATACCTTTCCACACTTCTTGCATTTGCATTTAGGCTTTTCTTCATCTTTTGTGGGAAGCATCTGAAAGAAATGCCAAACGGTTGAAGTCCTCCTTTTCTTGTCTTCGTTATTTGTCTTATTCTTAGACTTAGTCTTAGCCTTCTTTGGTGGAGGAAGTTTAGCCACTTCATCAAGTTCATCTTCCAAGCCAAGGTATTCTCTTTAATACTCAATGTCAATAGGAATCAGCTCATCACTTTCCATCTAGACCAATTTAAAGAAAAATTATTGATCAGAAATGTAGTAATTCTAAGATGACAGAAACAAATAAAATTGAAAAGAAATCATAAAGAACAACAAATAAATTTAAAATCAACAAAACAAACAAACAAATCTACTATAACATTACAGTGATTAACACAAAAAACAAATGGATCTTCAATTATTTTATTTTAAGATGATAGAAACAAAAAACACTTGAAATTAAATCATAGAGCAAGATAAATTATTTTAAATCAACAAAAAAAAAAAAAAAAAACATATCTACTTTTATTTTTAAATCAGTAAAAAAGATCTCCTATTATGAACTAAAAATCAACAATATAGTGATTACTGGTATACTAAATAGTGCAACAAGAGTGACAAATATTTTTCTGCACAGTGGTGTTTTCTGCACAATTTTGTTTTTCTGCAGTGTAATTTTTCTGCACAATGTCATTTTTTTGCAGTGTTTTTCTGCATAGTATTATTTTTCTGTTGTGTTTGTTTTCTATGGTATTTATTTTTTTTTTTTTGCAAAATAAATCTGGTTTTTCCCTATTTTGATGTTACATGTACTGTTTATCATATAGTATCTAATATAATTTCTATCTTTTATCTCCAAAAAAAACCAAAAAAAAAAAAAAACAATCAACATGATAGTGATTAACAAAATAAACAAGCTGATCTACAATTATTTTATTTTAAGATGACAGATACAAAGAAAATTATAAAGAAATCATAGAGCAAGACCTAGTTATTTTAAAATCATCAAAAAGAATACAAACAAGTCTACTATTGATACTAAACAATCAACATGATAATGATTAACACAATAAACAACAAAATCTACAATTACTTAAAATTTCATAAGTAAGAAAACAAAATGAAAATATATAACATATATACCTTCCTAGGGGATTCGATGGTTGAAAGCTGAAGAAAAAGAACTGGTGAAGCTGTGAAGTCATGAAGGAGAACAAAAAGTAGAAAGGGCAGCCACAGTTTTGAGGTAAAGAGAGAGTAGAGGGTTGAGAGACATGAGGTGGCTAGGGTTTTGATTTTATAGTGTAGATTGTAGAATCTGTATCTGTAGGAAAGGCTGGAGTTTTGAGGAGAAGAAGAAGAGTCGGAGGAGACAGAGTAATGACAGTTGATGAAAACGAAGAGACACAAGGTTCAGCAGAGAGGTGTTAGGTCTGGTTTTGAAGAGAATAAATCATAGCTAAGCTTATATACCTAGGTTTTAAGGATGAAATTGTAAAATTCCCTTTATAAGCTAATCGGGTTAAACGGGTTCAATAGGTTGAACACAAACACAACCTGTTTAATAAACGAGTTAGCTATGGCAACCCAAATTTGACCCGAACCCGTTTAATCTCAACCCATAACCTGTTTATAAACAGGTTAGCCATGTCGAGTTCGTGGGTCGTGTCAGATTTTGCCACCCCTAGCACTAAGGCTGTCATACTGATGGAAGTAGGACTAACGAGTTACCGAGTCAAAACATATGAAGACCAGAAAAATCAGTAGGAGCTTAACAGCAATCTGGACCTAGTTGATGAAGTCAGAGAAGAAGCTATGAAGCCAATGGCCAAGCATAAGGAAGCAATGGCCAGATATTATAACAGAAAGGTTAAGGTGAGAAGGTTCAACACAGGAGACCTCGTCCTGACGAAGGTGTCACAAGCAATAAAGAATCCATCCTAAGGAAAACTTGGACCAAGCTGGGAAGGCCCCTATGAGGTAATCCGTCATTCCAGAGAAGGCTTTTACTACTTGAAGTCTTTAGATAGCCAGGAACTACCTCGACCATGGAACATAAAACACTTGAAGAAGTACTATCAGTAAGAAACGCTTTACATTTCAAGTTGCCTAACTTTCATATCAGTATGTATGACAACCATTACTTTCGTCATTCATAAAGTCAATAATACATGAAAGCATTATCCATGCATATTTGTCAATAATTAGCCATGATCTGCCATGTGCAATACATACTTATCAACAGTCACCCATGATCTATCACAATCAAAATGTGTGCAACGCTTAGGAGTCATCCTTGGGAGACGTCTCAAGGATCTCCGTCACCAAAAAGCTATTCACGCACAGTCAATGGTATCATAGCCATTAAATTTGTTGGTACACAACTACCAAAGTCGACTAAATCAGAGTTGTTCAAATACAACCAACATAATCGTCATTCAAGATGAAACGAAAATGGTTAACCTAAAAGATGCTCCTATACCACGACTTTAAGTCACGAGTAGAGCACAACATCGTCATTCAAACATGACTCAATAAAACGCTGTTCAAACATAGCTCAAAAATACTAAATTGTTCAAATACAACTAACATCATCATTCAAACATGACTCAATAAAATGCTGTTCAAACATATCTAAAAAATACTAAGTTGTTCAAACACAACTAACATCGTCATTCAAACATGACCTAATAAAACGCTATTCAAACACAGCTAAAAAATACTAAGTTGTTCAAACACAACTAACATCGTTATTCTAACATGACTCAACAAAAAGCTGCTCAAACACAGCTAAAAATACTAAGTTGTTCAGACACAACTACCATCGTCATTCAAACATGACTCAACTAAAAGTTGTTCAAACACAGCTAAAAAATGTTAAGTTGTTCAAACACAAATAACATCATCATTCAAACGTGACTCAAGCATAGCTAAAAAAAATGTTAAGTTGTTCAAACACAACTAACATAGTCATTCAAATATGACTCAGTAAAAAGCTGTTCAAATGCAGGTTAAGTATGAGAAAGTTGTTCAAATACGAGCTAAAACTAAAAGTTGTCTCAGCACAACTAACATCATCACACAAGGTTTCCAAAGCATAAAAGAGTTGGCTACTACAACTAAAAGCAGGAAAACTGTAACCTAGTCTATCATCATCAAAGAAATTGTTTAGTTACCCAAAACAACGAGCCCAAAATAATTGTTTAGTTTCCTAAAACAACAGGCCTAGAAAGAAATATTGTTCTTGCCTTGCAAGGAAATGAAAAGAAAAAGAAAAAGTTACTGTTTGTCAGGGACAGAATCTGTAGGGGTTATAACAGTGACCTTCTTTATTCCCTTGGCAACGTTTATCGTTTCCTCCGTCACATTCTCCATGGTGGCCTCAGCAAACAGGAGCTCTTTCTCAACGTCGTCCATGGCCAGACCAAAAAGGTCTAAGCCAAGGTGGTGTTTTGCCATCCATTTCATGAGAAGGTCAAAGCCCTCTACGTAGTACTTGCACAATTCATCAGAATACTCGTCAGAGTCTTTGAAATCCTGTATCGTCATGGCCCCAGCGTTCTCCAGCTTCAGCTCCAAGTCACCAATTGGCTTGTCTTTCAGTTTGCAGAAATCCTTCTCCACTTGTAAGCTCTTCTCCAAGGTTACCATGCGCTCTTTGTCATTCTTAGCCTCGACAATAAGGATAGCAACCTTGTTGTTAAGCGTCTCATTTTTAGCAGATAAAGACTTGACAAAAGGCTCAAATGTAGCCACCTTCTTTTCTAAATCCAAGAGCTTCCCAAAAACGAATAGGGACTCCCCCCAAGGCCTACAAAGAAATTTTCTTTTAATAGAAGAAAAATAAAAGAAAAAAGAAGAAGCAGAAACGACCAACAACACATACCTGCACAAGCTTTTGGATGTCAGACAACATCACTTTAACAAATGACTTCACCATTAGAGGGTTCAAATCGTCCACAGAAAGTGCCTTGTGGGCCTTCAAAGCTGCTGTGTTAGCATCATTCCAAAAGGTAGGAAGGAAGGATTTACCACTAGCCTTTTTCTTCTTCTTAATCTCCTCCCCACCAGAGGCAATCATCTCCAATGACGAAGTAGGAGAGGTAGGGTGCTTAGCAAGCAAGTAAGCAAAAGGAATTGACGTCACAAGGTCTTTCTTAGAAACATCACCAGTCTTCTTCTTAGACAAGAGACCACTGACGGTTCCACCCTTGGCCTTCTTCTCTTGAACCTTGGCTAATTTCTGTTTGCTAAACCTAGTTGTCATTTCTGAAAGGACGAAACAAAAGTTAAAAAAAAAAATTAAAATAAGAAAAGAAAAGAAGGAAGAAGGAAGAAACACGCACTCTTTTTCACAATTTCCAAACTTTTCCGAACCTTAGTAGATGGTTCCAAACCTAGAAAGTTTAATGACAAGTTCTGAGGAGAAATGAGCTTGTCAAAATCCTTGACGGACTCAAGATACTCCTTTACTTTCTCAACACGATGCTGGTACCTCTTCTTTAGACGAGGACGCTAGGAAATTGCAAAACAAAGGCACCAATGAGCCATCTATCATCATCACTAATAAAGAAAGAGGAAAGCAATCGAAAAGATGAGAAAGACGCACCAGACACAGGAACACCCCAACTACGAAAAAACTTGAGGGCTTCGTCCAGATCCTCACCAGTGACGAACTCCCAATCACTTCTAGAGATAAAAAAGAAGTTTGGCTTCCGATTTCGGAGAGAAGATGGGTAATCAAGGATTAACCTAGAAGCCTTATCCCACGGCTTAAACTCATAATAGCCAGGGGTCCTTGGATTTTCTCACACGATAAAAGTGGAGGAATTCGTCCCTCCTAATGACATCCCCATCATTGGCGGACATCCATACCACCATACAAGAGACAAGAATCCACTAGAAGTTAGGCACTAATTGTGCCGGAGCAAGATGCAAGAAAAAAGTTTCCTAACAAAGGGGTGAAGAGGGAAACGAAGGTCGCTGGTAAAATCAGCCTTATAAAAACAAACCTCATCGACATAAGAGTGACAAGCTCTTTCTTCGTCACTCAGGGTCCTAATTTTTACAGAATCAGGGAACTGAAATCTATCCTCGATCTGCTGCTCGTCCTTCCCCGTGAGAAAACACGAGATAGTCCAAGTTTTATAAAGCGTGGAAACAGAAGTAGCTTCCGAGATCACACAATCATTAAACGAAGATAACCCTGTCTCGAGACTACTAAACCTCACTTCAAACATCTTTAATAACCTAGCTACCCCAGCAGAACGAGAAACTAGAGGGAATAACAAAGAAAGAACGGAAGTGTACGGATAGTCCGCCCCTACAAAGAAACTAACTCTCTCAAGACATTCCCCCTCCACAAACTCAAGCAAACAGCCTAAATGAGCAAAAAAGAAAGCTATCGAAGGACAAGCTACCCTAACAGCGGCATAAATCTACCATGGAAGAACCAAAAAAGAAACAGAAACACGAAGGACTTACCAGGTAATGCAGGACAGAGAAAGGGAGCTTGGAGAAAAAATAAACCCTAAAACGGAAACTGAATAAAGGAAAAATACAAGGAAAAGGAAAGAGGAGGGAAAAATGCAAAATAACTGGCCAAAACACGTGTGGAAAAACCAAGGCATGTCCGCACGATGAGCACATCCTGGACACACACGTGGCATTCAACTGCTCAAACATCAAAATCATCATAAATGCATAGCACACGGAATATGAAGTGTCAAACGGATTTGTTCTTATCTCGTCTAAAAGAAGAGGAAACGAACAAAGGGGGCAGCTGATGAACCAGAAATTTATGATCGTCATTACACGAAGATCGTTGTTCACCCAAAAAAGACGTTACGCATTTATTACGCACATTGATGATGAAACATAACGGACGGAGCAACGGTCACAAAATGAGTTGTGATCACCAGATAAAGATTTTGTAATGCATTAGCCGTTGAGCATGAATGCAGCACATCATTGCCCATTAATGAGGCACGTAACTATAAAAGAGAAGACAACAGAAGTTAAAGGTACACATAAATACTCTACGAAATCACTCTTAACTCATTTTTCTCTTTAGAATCATTCTCCCTTACTGACTTAAGCATCAGAGGCGGTTTGGCTAATACCACACCAGCATGTTACTCTTCCTCTTAGTTCATTTTGCAGGATTCTCATCCACGGAGAAGACCCCATTCACAGCATCGTAAAATAAATCAATCTTGAACATATAATTTTATTCAGCGATGAGCATAAGCGGTAGGAGGGAGGGGGAGGGGGGGGGGGGGGGGCTGGGTTTTCCAAAAATGCCCCCTCCCCCTCTATTTAATGTTAACAATTTTAAATATTTAGTACATTTTAGGTGATGGCCCCCTTTAAATTTTTTTTTTTAAGTATAAATTCTCTTTAATTTATTGTTGTCTACTTTATTTTCCTTTTAATATTGACTTTTTTGTCATATATAAGTCATTAATTTTAGGAGCATTTAAAGTATAAGTTAATAAAAATATATAAGTAAATTTCTTTGGCAAAAGATTTTACACTATGTTTGAAAATGGAAGAAGGGAAGAGAAAAGAAAGAAAAAGGAAGGAAGGGATATCATTTCTCCTATTTGGTTGTATTATGGAAGAGAAAGTAAATGAGGTGGAGTGGTGATATTTCTATGGGGCCCATTGTTTAGGTATCAACCCAATTTGGGCGAAAATGGAGGAAAGGAGAGTATTAATTATATGGGGTCCATCGCTTTATATTATAAAATGACTAATATATTTTTAACGTTTTTAAGAAATTACCAATGGTCTAATGTATGAATTTTCACATCATTAATAAGGGCACAAAGGTAAAAGCGTGCATTTTTTTTCTTTCTCTTCCCTTTACAAACAAACAAGGGAAAGATAAAACTCGCACATTTTCTTCTTTCCTTTCTTTCTTATATCCAAACACATCAAAAGAAATTCTTTTCTTTTCTTTTTTCTTTTTCCTTTTTCTTTCTCTTCCCTTCCTCTTTTCCTTTCTATTCCCTTTCCATAGCTACAACCAAACAGAGTGTTAATTCTTTTCCAAAAATAAAGTTTTATGCATTTATATAGAGAGTTAAAACTACCATGATACAATAATATATTTGGCTTGGCTCCCCTTGAGAAAATTTTCTTGCTCCGCCACTAGGTGATGAGCTGACTCAGCTCTTAAGCAAAATAAAATTAAATTAAAAAAAAAAAAAAAAAAGAAAAAAAAAACTGAAATTTTAATACTGAACTCGACTAGTTCAGGATGGAGAATGGAAGTGTAATTTACTATTTTATATGGACTTGGTATTCTAGAAGTCCTCACCGATAAAGTCACACGAAGAAGGGAGGCCAAGTAATCATCTAGAAGATTGACACTACGTGTAATTTAAATACGAAATGGGTACGCCACATAAGTAACACATGGCCGTCCGTGCAATTTCGTTCATCGGAAGCATAATGGGATAACGGTCTAGTCAGCTCAGCAGTATTGGAAGGATCTAACTATGTTTTGGTTTTACTAGTCAGGTCTCCCATGAGAAAGTTCAAGGCTATTATATATGACTCTCTATCGAAGATACGAATATATATACAATCCATCACTTTCGTCTGGATGGTCCAGGTCATGGATGACTTTTTGGGTTTGGTCTCAAAATGTCTCTCATTATTCTGCAGCTCGTGCGTATTATACCCCAAATAAATCTTTTTTTTTTTTTTTTTTTGGAGTAGATTTATTCTAATTTTTTAAATTAAAAAGGCCATCGATGATATCAATCCAAATTTTTTTAATATATATTATTGCATATTACGTACACGACATTCCATTAAATTTACAAAAAAAAAAAAAAAAAAAACCAATTGGACTAACTAATGGATGGTCAAGTTTATTTTTGAAACTTTTTTTTTCTTGAATGGGTGAGTAAAAGGATAATGTCTGGCAACAAACTTTGATTGTAGCCCATGGTTATAATTCTTACTCAAAAGTTGACATAGTTATATATTTTAAAAATCTAACCGTTAACTTGCATATTTTTTATTTTCTTAGTGCATATGTCAAATTTCTTATCAATCATATGCTATTTATTATTTAATCTATAAACTTATTTTATTCAGAATATTAATATATATATATATATATATATATATAATAATAGGTGAAGCTGAGAGAAACTCAAATTAGAATTCCAAATTAGAGTTCTAATTTTGCATCATGTGTCCTAATTATTTATTCTTAAAGATTTTTATTTCTTAATTTTAGAATCAAATGTGGGACCACATCATAAATATTCATCCAAATGTGTTATTAAGTACAAAAACCAAAGAGTCTAGAATAAATAAATCATAAAAAAAAAAATGTTTCACAATAATTTAAAAAAAAAAAAAAACATAGACAATTTACATTTTATATTTAATAATTTCCTTACAAAATTTTTTAAAGAGTTGACAAAATATAAAAATGAATATCAATAGTATTTAAATTATATATATACGAATTATATTATGCATCTTATTGTATATTTTTAAGTGTATCCATACATATGTTTTTAATGTCTGTGAGTCTATTTCTTTGTCTTTAAATGCTATAGGTATAGCTCTATCAGTTGCTTTTGAATTATCTAAAAAGATGTCTTTTTTGCTTTCTCTCATATTTATTAATATATCAGTACTTGTTGAATTATGGTCTTGACTATTATGCCAATTATCCGTCATGGTATTAGTTAAAGATGATCTATGATGGGGTTCAAATTCTCTTTCTTTTTCTAAAGGTAAATTTAAAACTTTCATTTTTTTCATAGAGGTCCAAAAAACTATCATTTTTTCTTTCTACTTTAGTATGTGTCGTAGATCTTTCATCATTTTCTATAGATTCTAATTTTTTATTAATTATGTCTAAGAAGCTATGTCTATTAGTCTGTCGGTTGATTTTATCTCTTGTTAATATACTCCAATTTTTTGCATTATTATTATAATTATAATTATAGTCATCCATATCACTGTCAGAATCAGAATCTGTTTCATGATCCATATTACTATTTGACCAATTATTGCCTATATCTCTCATGCTATAACCTTCATCATAATCTATATCATGATAGTCCATGTTTCAAATTAGTGTGTGCCTAGCCTAAGTGTGAACAAGCAAACAGATTATGAGCTAATAAATGTATTTGTTCTCTTTCTAAGAAATTAATAATTACTGGCGGAACTTATTACTAACCACTGGTATCCTTGCTATCGGGACCACCTCCTCGGGAAACTCCATTGCGGGACCACCCAAACAACGCCAGTTCGTCGACTAACAAAACAAGCTGACCAACACGAATACTATGGTTTGCCAACGAGTGCGAGGCTGACCATCGCTATCAAGGAGCAAGTAGTGGCTACATAGTAATATGAGTTCCTAGTAACTTCTTAATTGCAAAAAAATATAAACAATTTGAGATGGAGGAATATAGTTTATTATTTACTATTAACAACTTAGGGTATGTTTGGTAAACTGTAATAGGTCCTATAATATAATAGTTATTTCAATGGTATAGTTATATGGTAGTTTGGTTATGTTTTTGTTACAAAGAATAGTCATTATTTATGAATATCTATTCTTTAAAATGAAGAATAATTATTCTTATTTAAAATGGTTGTAATAACTATTCCTTAGCATGTATAATAATTTCTAAAATTAATATATTTCCAAATAAACAAACTTTTCATATGTGCATAAAAATTTTGAAAATCAAAAAATCAAAAAATAACTAATCTCTCTCTCAAATTTAAAAAATATTATTATTTAGGAAATATAATTGTATGAGTAAGATATTTCTTAAAATATATCTTAAGCCTGGTTCTAATGTTACAACTTAACCAAACTTATAAATATGTTTAGTTATTCCATTACAATATATTTTATTCCTAGTAATAAAGATTACCATTATTGTCATAATCCTTGTTCAATGTATCAAACGTATCCTTACTAAATTGTAAAAAATTGGGTAAATAGTTTTTTTTTTTTTTTGGTAAACCAAGATCTTATTACTTAGGGGGAAAATTAAGGAACAGAGTAAGGCTTAAGCCTCTCAAAATACATGCTAGAAAAATCTTAAAATAACAACAAATTAATCTCCAAAGGAGAGAATCATAGACAATAAAATCTTGTTCTAACTTAACTCCAGATTTGGTAAGCCCATTGATACATTGGTTGGCTTCTCTATAGCAATGCTTGATCTGCACCTTAAGAAATTGACTCACCAAACTTCTGTAATCCACAATAAGAAAGGAATGTGAATGTGCAATAATTGAATGAGCTTGACTCGACACCCACTCCACAACAACTTTTACATCCAACTCTATCTCTAGTGATTGAATTCCAAGAGTTGAACATATTATGAGCACATATTGAAAACCCATAGCTTGGCCTCAATACTAGTAGCAATGCTAATAGCTCTTGCAAAACTTGCAACCCAAGTACCATTATGATCTTTGATTACACCACCAGCCAATCCGGGAATATCTAAGGCCAAACCATTAGTATTCAACTTAATCCAATTTGGCTTAGGCTTCTTTCATCTAACATTAATGGGAAACTTGCCATTTGTATGCTTTACCCTCGCAGCACAAAAGAAAAACTTAGTTTCCATGTTTCTCACTTCCTCCACCAAAATTTCACTAGGATTGTTTAGTTTAATTACTCTCTTATTTCAATATATACAGCCAAAGCTTCCAAATACCAAAACCCAAGAAGCAAATACCAAAACAGAAAAAGCAACTTCAAGGAATGTTGTCCCTGCCATAAATCATATCATCACACAGACTTTTTTTTTTCTTTTTTGATAAAAAGATGGGTGTATTATTTAATTATATATAAGTTCATACAACAACAGGCATTACAACCTTTAAGGGACACATTCTACTAGTCTCGAGGTTTTCCATATTCCATACAAGAGGTGCATATACAAAAGCGGGACAAGTATCATAGATTTCCAAAAGGCATTGTTGTTGATTTCCCTTCTAGGCTAAAGCATCTACTTAGCCATTAGCTTCACAGAATATGTGGCACACTTGGACGGTTCAATCATGCCTATAAGGTTCTTGCAATCATAGAGTAATGGGATTGCATCTGGTGAGATATCATGATTAGTGGTTAACCATGAAAGAATTGTCATAGAATCAATTTCAAGGTGAATAAATTTAAAACCCAAATCCCATGACAGAAGGAGACCCTGGTAAACTACCCCTAACTCAGCAATGTTATTAGAAGCAATACCTATGCTTAATGAAAAACCTAAAACCCATGAATTGGAACTATTGCGTAACAAACTACCTGCACCAGTCAATCCAAGATTACCTAAAGAACTGCAATTCGTATTTAATTTTATAAAAGGCTGTAGTGGAGCAATCCATTTTATAGTCCTAGGAATACCAATTTTGATAGTTTTAGTGGGGCAAGCAAAATAAAAAATTTTGTAGCTAACTGAACCACTTTGTGGACAAGGCGAGATTGGGAGCTAGATCGATTGTTAAAAATACACTTATTCCTAGCTAACAATAAGTGCCAATAGAGGAAGGGGAAGTAAATCTTCCAAGGAAGTTGAAGACGGAGGATAAAAGTATCCGATGTAGCGTTTGTTTGAAACTAAGTTTGAAGTGTTAGTTGAAAAAGTGATAGAGGCAAGACAACAAGACACCTAGAGATTAACACCAGACTATCTTAGCCGAAGGGCAATCTCTTAAGATATGAATAGTGGTTTCAAGAGTATTACACCTAGGACATCGGTTATCTATTTCTAGGCGAGAGAAAGCTAGATAGTGGCGAGTAGGTAACCGATTATGCATTAACTTCCAAATGAAAATTTGGAGTTTCTTGGGGCAATGAAGTTTCCAGATCCAACGTCAAAGAGACTTCACAAAAGGAGCATTAGCTTGTTGGTTTAAAAACTTAAAGGCAAAACTAACCAAACAAACACCATTATTTTGTGTCCAGACAAGAGAATCAAACAACCTAGTCAGTTGGATCACAGGATTACCTTTAATAAGTTGTTCAAGTTACGTCGGGAGGGGAAATTGTAGATTCTCTAATCTCCAAATACCCGTAGGAAACTCACTAATCTCTGCTCCTCATTTGGCATAAATGGATCTTCAATATGACTTCGTAGCAAACCATCAGGGATCCAATGATCCTCCCAAACTCGAATGGTTTGATCATCCCCTAATATCCATTTCATACTATGTCAAAACCATTGTATTCCTACATGGATGGCTTTCCAAATGTGAGACACTCTAGGGTTTATGACACTCTCGAAAATGTTTGCATGGAGAAAGTATTTGGCTTTCAATACTTGAGCCCATAACATGGATGATTGTTGTTGAAGCCTCTAGGCCTGATTCATAAGCAAAACCATATTTATGTGGCGCAAAGATTTAATACCTAGACCACCTGCATCCTTAGGAGTAGTTATGATTTCCTTACTAACCATGTGACAGTGTTTGTGGTGGGTGGTGTCTCCCCATAAGAATTTATAATTTAATTTATCCAGTTGTTGACAAATTTTTTGCGAGAGAAGGATGGTTTGCATGACATGAATAGGGATGGAGGCCGAGGTGGATTTGATTAAAGTGACACAACCTACAACAGAAAGATATAACTTGCCAACCCTCGATCTAGATTTTATCAATTATGTATTGATAAGCATTAGCCTTTTGGTGGGTAGTAAAAATAGGAGTTCCTAAATCGGTTTCGAGTTGAGTCGTAGTAGGGATATCAAAAATACTAGCAATCAGATCTTTAGTTCGCCTGGGCGTATTTGGTGAAAACCAAAGACATGATTTTTATGTACTAATGATTATTTTGTATTAAAAAAATTGCTATCCCATCTACTAGTATTGGCTTGACATCATAATTTCCTCACTGCATTACAATCCCTTAGAAGATGGATAGAGATCTACCACATGTCAAGAAGTCAAATTCTTCTATCCATGAACCATCAAATTATCAAAATGATTCATCTCAACTTTTATGATGAGAGCCATGTCATAAACAGGAATCAAACAATAATACATCTCATCTTATCACACTAATTATATAATATACAAATAATAATTGCTCGGGGTCTCACACTATACACTTATAAGGTTTAGATGGTTGGGGGACTATGATCCCATGCTCGACCCCTTATTTCTTTCGTCATTAAAAGAAGATAAGAAGATAAGCATTACATCTACAATATTTTTAAAACACATTTGCAACAAATCATAAGTGACTAATTATTATTGGTTCTAATTTGATTTGAAGCTACAATTGAAATTGCTTTTTTGTCCCATTAATAACAATCGGTAACAATTTGCTACATAATATTTGTTGTAAAAATATTGTCAATATAATATTTTTTTAAAATAAAGTAAATAAAAAAAATATGAAAAAAGATGAAGAATTTTGTCATTAAAAAAAAAGTTAAAAAAAAAAAAAAAGTGAAAGGAGGAGGAGGAAACACGTTTTATAACATCATTTTGCATTGGAATTTCAAGAGAAAAACGTTTTATAACATCATTTATTAATTCGTGTAAATTAGGTAAAATGTTGAAAGAATAATTTCTAGAAGAGAATGGGATCATTTAAAGTCATGCAAATTTGATCCCGTCGCATATGAGCTGACACGGCCCCTTCATTCATTCTAAGGCCTATCGGACGGTCATGAGCGATTGACATAGCTGAAATGCGGATAGATCTTTGACACGTTGCCACGGCTATTACTTTATGAGTTGTGAGGCAGGCCACAGTACAAATACAAATAGATAAGTTCATAAACGTCCACGCGTACAAATTAAGAAGTGCATAGATTTCTCTGCATTATTATTTCTTTTAAAAAAAAAAAAAAAAGGTAGACTTATATATGATATATTACCATCTCCCTTGAGTGTGCTTGTTTCTAAAATAAAATAAAAATAATAATAATATTAAAAGAAAACACTTTCTTTTGTATATAAATATTACCGACCATCTACCAGTCCCCTGAGTGATTTTGTTTCTAAAATAAATAATAATAATAATAATAATAATAATAAAAACACTTTCTTTTTATATATAAATATTACCGATACCCACCTGGTCTCTCAAGCACCAACCTTTTCAATATCTTTCATTCCTCACAGCCCAAAAGAAGACAAGTGAAAATCTCTTTCCTTTTTCACGAAATACAACCTCTCTAGTGTCCTCTATCTAATAATTCCCTGTTGATCAGAGTTTCATTCAAGATCTTGATTCATTAAGAATATTTTTTCTCTGTACAAGGTATGTTTCGTGTTCTATTCTGAGTTTTCAAGAATTTTTGTTTTGCTTATTTCTTGGCGATTTCTTGTTTTCCAAGGTTGTAAATAATAATGGGTTTTCTCTGTTTTTGTCGGATGTTTAGAATTTGACCCTTTTTCTGCAGAACGATATTAATGGCAGAAAACAATGTCCCAATTCTTACTACCCAAATATGTTTCTTAAAGCAATCTTTGTCTTTTGGGTCTTTTCTTTGTAAATTTGTTTAGCTCAGTGGTAGGGAATTGTTTTATGGGAAGCTTGATGAGATTTGTGTTGCCGCCATCAATTTTCTCGGGATGAATAGTTATCTTTCTGGATCTTAAACTTATGTTTTTTGTTGAGATCCATTGGATCTGAAACCAAAAAAAAGAAAAAAAGTCATCAGAATCAAGCAGAGCGTTATAGATGTTCAATGGATAGAGAGGTATTCATCTTTTGATGCAAGAATTTCTCCTCTCATTGAGGGATAGGAAATAAGATTAAAATGTTGCCCACAATGATATACTATTTTTAGGGTTATAAGTTTCATATTTTCCTTTTGGCCCTAAAAAATTTCTTAGCAGTAAAATGGGCCATTAATTTGCTGTAATTTCTTTTGCTTGCTGATCAGATGCTCAGGTTATTATAGGCCATGATAGATTGAAGAGTTTGGTTTTCCTTATAGCTAAAACGTACGGTATAAAATTAAAAGTCGCAGTTTTCTGTACTTGTCCAACAAGGTCCTCATCATCACTGTACAAGATCTAAAGAAGTATTTGCTGTCTTTTCGATTTTGAGTAACCTGCCTTTTATGGCCTTTGATCTGATGTAGAAAGTCAGTTAATTTTACATATCGAGGATTTTCTAATGTTGAAAAAAATCAGCATAACTAGAATGATTTAGAACACCAGATCTTTCTGAACAAGTAATGCTTTTTCAAAGTTATCCACGGTCAGAAAAAATACTGGTTAGCCGCTAATATGAAATTGGTTATGTTGCAAAATAAGACTTTCTGAAGCCTAAAGTGGTCCCCTGGTCTAGAAATGGTGCTTGATAGGGAAGGTATGGAGAGTTCTAAGTGGCCCAACTGAGATTATGCTACTGAAATTCCTGGCATAATTTTCTTTCTTTCCCTGTTGGTCGTATTCTTGTATCCACAATCGGTGGGTATTGGAAGCGGTTTGGCTGTTTGACATTTATTTTTTCTTCTGTCATGTGGTCATTGTCCCTAACTCAGATGTAGACTATTTGTTCTTTGACCCCTTTTGTTCTCATTCCCTTGTGCTTTTTGTATATGCTTGAGAAACTTTATGTTGATAACTTCGGTTTAGGAAGTTTATTGATTGCAGTTCAGCCTTGATCATAAAAGAATTTTCTTAAGGTCATCATTAATGTTATACCAGTCTAAAACTGTAGTGAATGCTTTATTATTGGGGGAGTCTCTCTCTTCCACACACATACACACGTTCTATGCACATTTCTACATGTGTCATTGTCCTTATGAGACCTCTTTTTTGTAACAGGGCACATATGGAACAAAATTTCTTTGAACCTGAGTTGCACTTCGATTCTAAGTGGAAATCAATTTCAGCGGCAACAACAGTCTCAGATAATGGTGATGGCGGCTTTGATTGTAATATATGCTTAGAATCAGCACATGAACCTGTGGTCACCCTTTGTGGTCACTTATACTGCTGGCCTTGCATTTACAAGTGGCTCAATGTACAAATATCTACTGATGAGCCAGATGAGCAGCCGAAGTGCCCCGTTTGCAAAGCTAACATCTCTCAGGCTTCGTTGGTCCCCCTCTATGGCCGTGGCTCATCATCCTCTTCAGATTCTAAAGGCAAAAAACCCAATTTGGGTCTTGTCATACCTAATCGACCTCCACCTTCTGGGTTGAACTCTCTTATTACTACTACAACCTCTGCTTCACGTTCCAGTCAGCAAATGCATCCAAGCTATTTTGAGTCACAGGCACAGTCATATCATCATCAGCAATTCTTCCCTCACCTACATGGAGGTTATGCTGCAGACGCATCGGCTCATCATGGGGGTACAGCGATGACTAGTTTCTCCAATCCAACAATTGGGATGTTTGGAGAGATGGTATATGCAAGGATTTTTGGGAGCTCGGATTCAAGTCTGTATTCTTACCCTTATACAAGTTCCTACCCTCTGACAGGGATTAGGAGTCCCAGGATAAGAAGGCAGGAAATGCATCTTGACAAGTCTCTTACTCGACTTTCCTTTTTCCTTTTCTGTTGTGTAATGTTGTGTCTTCTCTTTTTTTGATATATGCTTCTCTTCTGTAATTGCGTTTGTATAGTTGTAGTGAGATTTGTCATTATGTCAGTGCAGTACCAGATAGGAGATACAGATTTTGCCACAATGCCCCTAGAAATATCTTTTGATGTGTATAATTTTTCATATTTTTAGTCGGATTTATAAACAGGTAGGCGCCTTGAAATATCTTTTGATGTGTATAATTTTACATTTGTTTTAGTCGGATTTATAAACAGTTATTGATATGGAATATCTTTGCTGACATTAGTTATTGATAAGGATGTTACCCTTATTTGGTTATGAATACTACTACCATACCATTATCTGTGTCTACTTTTCTACTGCCAACTGGCAATGATAGTTTCCGAGTCCAACAATATCCATATCGGTGGTTGATAGGAGTTTAGGCAAAATCATCGAATTGGTTCGGTGTGATTGGTCAGAAGTTTTGAAAAACCGATGAGAACGTATTGATTGTCTTATATTTTTATGCCAACATTTTATCACAACTTGCCGCCTCTCTTGATGAGAGCTTCTTTCTCGATCTCCATTTTATTCCCAAATCCCCAGACCTGCTCTACCTTCTCGACTTTTTCCCCCAAAGTAGTCCCAAATTCCAACCCCTCAACCCTTGTATCTCCCACGTGCCAATTGCTATGTGTGAATTTGTGTGGAAGGTTTTGAAGATGGGATTAATGCCACCTCTCTCTCCCTCATTTAAATATGGTGTTTGGAGTTCAAGTGATAGCCGATTTGTTATAACAATTTTTGTGATGTACTATGTGGTTGGAATTCCATTTCTCTCTCTGCTACTAATAACTATCTAAAAAAAATGTGGACTGTTTGGTCGTTGAGATGATCGTGTGGCTGTTTAGGGTTTTTAAGGAATCATAGATGTGTGTTTTGTTGAGAAAATGGCGAAAAACACATTTTAGTCCTTACATTTTGGGGTCATTTCTATTTTGGTCCCTACATTTATATTTTACCACTTTTAGTCCCTAATCCAATTAACGCTTGTTATTTTAGTCCTTACCGTCAGCCAACTAACGGAAAAAGCTGAGGTGGCTAACGGCACATTAAAATAATAATTAAAAAATTTATTTTGGCATTAAAAAATGCCACATCAGCATTTAAATTAAAAAAAATTAATTTATTAATTTTAACTAAATAAAAAAAAATTAAATAGAAAAAAAACACATAAATTGAGATCTAAAAGCAAGAACAATAAGAACACAAATACATATTTAAGAACAAGAATATTTCCCTTTATTTGACATTTTCTCTTTTTTTTTTTTTTTTCCTTAGAAAACAAAAAAAGATTAAGCAACAACACAAACAGAAATCCAGTAAGAGCACGAACACAAACACAAACACAAATGCTGACAAATCCAGTACACAAACCCATCAATCCTTCTTCAGCAAAACCAACAACAATCCAAAAAAACACAAACACAAATCCAAAGAGCTCCACGGCACAGTCCCCAGAACAACCCAAAAAACACAAACACAAGAATAAAAGGCAGATCTGATTCTCAGAGCACCTCTTACCACCATGGACCAATCCACCACCACCACCACACCTCTCCTCTCAACCCCATGGCGCCACCGTCTCCGCCTCAAAACCTCCCTCTCCTCTGAGCTCTCAGGCGTCGTGGGTGACCTCGGCACCTACATCCCCATCGTCCTAACCGTCACCCTCGTCTCCCACCTCGACCTCGGCACAACTCTCATCTTCACCTCCCTCTACAACATCGCCACTGGTCTCCTCTTTGACATCCCCATGCCAGTCCATTTAGGTGTTGGTTTTGTTTTAAATTTCTGGGTTTGTTTTTTTGTGGGTTTGATGATTTTTTTGGGTGTATGGGTTTGATTTGTTGGAGGTTTCGGTGGAGGATGGTGTTTGGATGGAGGTTTCGGTGGAGGATGGGGTTTGGAGGTGGTGGCCGTGGCATGCATCAAGAAGAGAATCCATTGTTGCACAAGTGGGTATCTGGGTTTGCTTGAAACTTGGACGAGTGGGTATCTGGGTTTGTTTGAGACTTGAGTGACGAAGTTTGTTTAGATTTGGGTTTATGGGTTTATTTCTTTGATTTATTTATGGTTTGGTTTGGTTTCTTGGATTTATTTCTTGTTTTTCTGGATTTGATGGAGTAGATTTGGTTGCTGGATTTGGATTTGGATTTGGGGTTTGCTGGAGATTGGTTTATTTCATGGATTTAGGAAGAACACGAAGAACATCTTCAGTTCTTAGGAAAAAATAATTGAAAGTAAAAAAAAAAAAAATTAAGTTTTGTTTTTTAATTTTTTTTTTTTGGTTTAAATTTTCTGACGTGGCTTTTTATATATAAAAAATTAAAATGCTGATGTGGCATATAAATTATTCGCCTCATCAGCGCCACATCAGTGCCACATCAGCTAATAGAATCTTCCGTCCGCCACCTCAGCTTTTCCCGTTAGTTGGTTGACGGTAAGGACTAAAACAATAGGCGTTTTCCAAGATAGGGACTAAAAGCGGTAAAAAAAAAAGTTAGGGACCAAAATGGAAATCGTGTGAAAATGTAGGGACGAAAATGTACTTTTCGCCTAATTGATAGAAATTTCCATACTAAAAGAAGTCAAGTACCAATAATTACGATGTAGTGGTTGACTACATAAGTTTTTGTTTTTTGTTTGATGATTTGATAGGTGAGGAAGGGGAGAATTGAATCTTAAATATTTTCATTGGGAAGATCAAGAAATTCTAATTAAACTATAAGGCTTTTAGACCTAGCTTGTTGGTATATTGACTTTTATATTTATGAAATATTGAATTTTAACCACAAAAATTGAAATGGACACAACATTTTAAAAGCAAATGAAGAGGATCCTAATGTGAAAATTTTTGAGGACATTATTAATAAGAATAGAAGACAAATTATAACTTTTTGGACCTCATAAATTTCCATATCAAGATATTTTTCATTTGATATGAATTTATTTGATAGTTAAGATTAAATATTACAAATATAAAGGGGTATATAATTGGTGAAAATATTATTTTGCTCTCTACATTTTTAGGTCACTATCAATTTGGTTTATATTATTTTTAACTTGTAATCAATTTTGGTTCTATCGTCAAATCACAATCTTTCTTGCATTTTCTTGGCAACCAAACACCAGCTAAACACAAAAATACAAATCAAATTTACCAATCTCTAACTCCAATAGACACACATATCAACTCAACAACTAAAAAAAACTCAGATTTAGACCAAGAAAGTCTGCAAATTGAAAATAATATGAACCAAATTTATTGCAAGTGAAAAATAAGAATGATCAATTTAACTACTACTAAAATGATATTTTTTCTTGTATAATATCATGACATTGAAAATTTTAAATGATATCATACTCTCTATATTATTAATTGCAAGAAATAAATTTTCTTTTAAAGTTTTCCGCTAAATGGTGGACATCAATGGGTGTTATCGGTGCAATAGGTGTGGTTATTGGGAAAATTTGTCACTCCATCATAGGGGTCAGTTACCACCACACCAGCTTTGCTCATCATTGGCGGAGGTCAATTCTTTGGCCTCTAATGGTGCAATTTTCCTAGGGTCGATTCGGAGTGATGCATTGGTAAGTCGACACACAGAGCCACTAAGCCATAAATTGACACTCATAGCCACAAATTGACACCCACAATCACACATCCAAATAACTAGATTGACACCCACAAATCTAAATCCAATAAGTCACAAGGTCAAAACTCATAGAAAAACATATCAAAAAAAAAAAAAGAGTGCCTGAGATCAAAGCTTATGAGTGCAATGGCATAGAAGATAGGAGCTTGAGGAGGAACAATGAGTGGTGTGGTGTTGTTGCTGCTCTATCTGAGAGAGACATTGATGGTAGCGGTAGCTAGGGTTAAGGTTGGGTGAGAGAGAGAGAGTTTCGAGTTTTGATGAGAATGAAAGGGTTTGATGTGGTGTTGAAGATATATATGTAAACGTCGGCTCGGTGATTTGTATCAGGTTTGGGATTTTGTCTTCAATGACTTGCACTGCACCGATGTAAGAGCGAGCCCCAGTCTCCACTCGCTAATTTCGGTTCCATTGGTCGGTCTGCTTTTCAGTGCGATAGCATTAGTGTCGGTCGGTTCCTAGTCCTACTGTCCGAATCGGCGAATTGGTTTATGCATATCCCTAGAATGCTTACCAAATGGTGTGTTCATTTTGTTTTGCTCATCCCACAAGTTACTATCCACTTAAGAAAAAAAGTCTACTAGACTATTGACGCTATTCTCCAGGCTTTCCTTGTCCTGGAAACAAAACACATGTTAGTAGTGACGTTACTAGGAGTTGAGTTGTTTCAGTTGAAGCTGTAAAGAACACGCATGTATTGGAAGTTTTTTTTTTTATTATTTGAATACTGGAATTTCAATTAAAAATGGGAAAAAGACGGTACATCTTGGATAAGATCTTGCTCAATACAGCTAGGATTCTCTTCAATCCAACTAATAAAGTCAACAACATTAGATGCGTGCTTTGCTAACAGGTGTGTAGGGACATTCCCTTTTCTACGTACATGAGAAAAAGCAATGTTTCTAAACACCTTACTCAATTCCATAATACCCAAAATAATAGGTTCCACAGCAGCAGGAGGTACACTGTTCCCATGTAAAGCATTTATAAGATTAATTGAGTCCCCCTCCAACACCACATCCTGAAGACCCACGTCCCTTGCGAATAGCAAGCCAACCTTGAGCGCTTTGGCTTCAACCTCCATGGCGCCCAAAGGAGCCCCCACCTTCTTACACAACGCAGCTTCAACTCTTCCCATTTCGTCCCTTATTAGCATTCCAATGCCAGCGCTTTTCTGCTTCGAGAAAATGGCACCATCAATGTTAATCTTCAACCACCCCACATCTAGCGGGTTCCATTTCTCTGGCATCTCCATGACCAAATCAACATTGACCTCCATTTCCATAGCAGCTCCAAACTCCGCAAGATAATCCAATGCCCCCCTAACTAGCTCTTGGCCCGACTTCCTACCTTCGCCAAGTCGTATCGCATTTTTGTTTTGCCACAGAGCCCACGCTATCGTAAGCACCCTAGCTGCCACTTCATCATTGCCTCCTTCAATCATTAGAAGCTACCACATCACGTCCATAAAAGAGGTACCCTCCGTCTTTGCTACATGCACCGTTACCTTAGAACAACTCCAAGCCTCCTGCACTTTCACACAGCTCCAAAGTGCATGCCCTGTTGTCTCTGGAGCTTTTTTACAACTATCGTACCAGTCTTCCTCTACCACCTTACGCTTCAGCAAATTTCTTTTAGTGGGTAAAGCTTCGTGGCAAGCTCTCCAACCAAAGTGGAAAATCTTATGTGGGACTGGCAAGCTCCAAAATCTCTTCTAGAAGCACCTAAGAAGCCCACCATTTGAGCTGCCACCTCTCACCCCATTGACCGCCAACTTCACAGCTAATCTATAAGTACTATGCACGCTGAACATTCCATTCTGCGTTTTAGTCCATATAAGCTTATCCCCACGCAGCCGAGTGCTCAGAGGGATGCCTTTGATCACATCAGCCTCATAGGGAAGAAATAGAGCGTCCACAATTGAATTCTTCCAGTAAACCGAGGATGGGTCAATCAACTCTTGGACCTGTGTGTCTTCGTGCAAAAAAACCTGTGGAGAAGTTACTTTGTATGTAGAAGGCACAGGTAGCCACTTATCCTCCCAGACCCTTACATTTGCATCGTTACCTATTCTCCACCTTATTCCTTCCTTTACCAGATTTTGCTCCACCATAATACTACGCCAAGTGTAAGAAGGGTTGTGACCTAAAGAAGCATTGATAAAATCGCTCCTTGGGAAATATTTTTCCTTCAACACTTTATATACCAACGAGTCATATCTCACCTGCAGCCTCCAGCCTTGTTTTGCCAGGAGAGCGAGATTGAATAGTTTCAAATTCTTAAAGCCTAACCCTCCACCTCCTTTTGGCTCACATAGATTTTCCCAACTAATCCACGGGATTTTCCTCTCTTCATGCCTTTGTCCCCACTAGAAATTCCTAATCATGCTCGTTATCTCATTGCATAGGGAGTCCGAAAGCTTGAAGCAACTCATTGTATATGTTGGAATAGCAAAAGCCACAGCCTTAATAAGAACCTCCTTTCTCGCTTTAGACAACATCTTTTCTTTCTAACCGGCTAGCTTCTTCCCAATCTTTTCTTTAATATCATTGAAAGTGCCTCTTTTATTCTTTCCCACAAGTGATGGCAGCCCCAGGTATTTCTCATGTTGCTTGATAACTTGTCTCCAAATCTCCTCTTGATCTCCTCCTGGATTCTCTTGGGAGTGTTTCTACTGAAATAAAGTGAGGTTTTTGCCCGATTCAATTGTTGGCCAGAGGCTTTTTCATAAATTTCAAGCACCCTTTGTAGAGAGGCACACTCCTTTAAGAAAGCTTTGCAAAAGATGAGGCTGTCGTTAGCAAAAATAATGTGGGATAATTTCGGGCAACCCCTACATATAGCAATGCCCTCCATGTGACCCGAGAAAACAACCGCTTTGATCAGAGAAGATAGACCCTTTGCACAAAGAAGAAATAAGTAAGGTGATAAGGGGTCTCATTGACAGATGCCCCTTGACGGTAAAATGCGACCTTTAGGGCTCCCATTAATCCTAATAGCATAGGTAACAGAAGTAATACATTGCATAATAAGATTTATCCACCTCTCAACGAACCCCAGTTTAATCATAATTTTCTCCAAACATAACCATTCTACCATATCATAAGCCTTACTTATATCAAGTTTAAGGGCCATCTTGCCCTCCTCCCCCCCCCCCCCCCCCCCCCCCCCCCATTTTCTAGCTAATATGATGCATGGATTCAAAAGCTAACAAAACATTGTTAGTGATAAGCCTCCCTTGTACAAAAGCACTTTGGGTATCACTGATAATAGCAGGCAAGATTTTTTTGAGCCTATTAGCTATAGCTTTGGAAGCTAGTTTGTATACTACATTACATAAACTAATAGGCCTATAATCTGTGATTCTTTTAGGGTCTTTAATTTTAGGAATAAGAACAATATGAGTATCATTGAAGTTTGGAGGGATTATACCATTATTGAGGAATTCGAGCACAGTTTTTGTGACCACCGCTCCACTGGTGCTCCAAAAATGCTAATAAAAAAAGGGAGGCATGCCATCAGGACCCGGGGCTTTGAGAGGAAACATCTGCTTCAGGGCTGCACGAACCTCCACACCAGTAAACTCCCGGGTCAGTTCTACATTCATTTCTAAGGACACTTTTGGCTGGACTGCATCCAGAATCTCAGTAAAGTCAACCGAGTTGCTAGAAGTATATAGCTCCCTATAATACTCCACTACAATTTCCTCCACCTTAGCATCATCCTCCTGCCACACATCATTAGCGTCCAACAACCCCTCCATAATTTTTTTTTTTTTTTTTTTTTTTTTGTTGAGCTGAGGCTTTAGCATGAAAAAAACTTGTATTTCTGTCACCCCCCTGAAACCAGTTTAGTCTAGATTGTTGCCTCCACATCGTATCTTCTTTTTCTAACCAACAGTTTAACTCTACTCTGGTATTCTTCAACTCACGGACCAACTCAATAGAGGCAGGGAGCAATTCAAGTTTTTCAAGCCTGCTTTGTAGCTCCGATATCTTTCTTCCCACATGGCCGAATTCTGTCTTATTCCACTAAGACAAGTCAGCCCTACATCTTTCCAAGCATCTTCCTAACACACTATCCGTTGCTAGCATTCCTCCTCCATCCAAGCTCTTTTGACCACTTCTTCACATCTTTTGTCTTTTAGCCACATGGACTCAAAACGAAACATCTTCCTTACTCTCCTTTTTCTTTTTCGTTGCACTAATTGGAGGCAGAGGGGAGAGTGGTCCGAAGCCGAAGAGGAGAGGTGGTGAAGCTTAGCAAAGGGAAATAAACCAAACCATTCCTGTGTTGCTAGAGCCCTATCAAATCTCTCCCTTATTTGTTCTCCATCCTTCCTTTGGTATAGCCAAGTAAACCTAGGGCCCACATAATCCACTTCTCTAAGACTACACTGGTCTATGGCTTCTACAAAAATTTCCATTTGTCTTTGAGGCCTCATTCTTCCCCCTTCTTTTTCAGACAGCCCAGTGATCTCATTAAAATCCCCTACCACCAACCATGGTAAAGAGGAGGTATTCTTCAGTTGTTTTAACTTCTCCCAAGATTCTGGTATTTTTACTGTTTCCAGATTTCCATAGAACCCCGTTAGGTGCCACCACCCTAATTCAGCTCCCCCATTCACCCAAACATCAATATGATCATCTGAGTATGTTTTCACGTCTAGTGCAACCCCCTCCTTCCACATCAAAGCCAAACCCCTCCTTCCACATCTAATCCAAGGGCCGAACTGTTGATCTTCAGTTCGTAGAGTTCCTCTACTGTTCAGCCACAGGATGCAATCCTTATTATCATGCGAGACAAGTCCACACCAATAGCATATATTTGGCAGCCGTTCATACATGAACGCTGCCCATCCATCTCCTTTCTCATCCCATGATATTTTCCTTCCCCTGCATAGTGGCTTGGTTATGTCCACCTCTACTCTTACACGCATGAAATTTCCACCTCTCATCTCTACAAGATCCTTTGGTTGACTCACTTCTCCAATGGTCTCTCCAATGCTAAGCGCCGCCTCTATCATCAATAAATGAAATAGTAGATTATGGATTTGGATCCAGAAAGTTGTTGACTTGAACACTAGGTTCTTGACTGGAACCGATCCGTCATATCTCTGCACCGCCATTAAGTGCCTGTCAAAAGCCCAAGGTTGCCCTTGAATGACCTTCTCTGCATCAACTTCCATCTCAAAATCGATTAGCAGTATGTTGTCTTTCCCCTACTCCAAGTTGAAACTATAAAATTTAGTTCCATGACGTAAGTTACTTGCAATCAATTAATTAATTAATTAATTAATTAATTAATTTTTTAAACTCCAAAGCGTACGATTAAAGCCAAATACTTTTATTTATTTATTTATTTTTATTTATAAATAAACTACAATTAAATAGTCAAGGCTTGACCAAAGATGCAATCTTTGTAATCTTTCAATCTTTGTAAGTTAACTGGTGGACTGTTTTATTTGCACGTGCAAAAAAGAGACCAGCCTAAAATTGTACATTGTAAGTGTTGGATTGAGATCAAGGACAAATGTAATATCGCTCAATGACTGAGATTGAGAGTTGAAAAAAATACCTTTTAATCTTAATCATTGAACAAAAATGGTGAGAAAAAGTAAAAAAAAAAAAGTTAAAGTGGTAAAAATATTTTGAATAAGGAGGGTATTGCACTCAATCCAAATTTGTAAGCGCTAATGCTACTATTTTATTCTTGAATTTGGTTAATGAGTATCCCTAAGACATTTGTTAATAGATTATTTTAGAAAAAAATTTATACCACGGAAAATATAAAAAGCTGTCATTATCAGTTTTTTTTTTTCCTATAAAATTTTTTTAAAAAATATTTCTTAAACTAATGCGGCATCTGTTAACTTTCCATATGAGTTTTTGAGTTAGCTCCCAAAAAAAAAAAAAGTAAAATTTTTTGTGGTCAATTTGAGATTTAAAACCTGCATATATCAAGAAGCAATTAGTATCTTGAGATTCTTGCCTTGATAATAAAGAAACCATTATTATAGATTATAAACTGAAATTCTATCTGATGTATTTGAAAAAAATAAAAAACTAATAGGAGTATTTTACTATGGTTGTTTTTTTTTTAAAACAATACTGTGGTTGTTACATCAGAAGTCCGTAATTTCACAACCTAGCCGATTTCCCATGTCTCACTTTAATTTTTTTGATTTGCATATGACCAAACTGTTTCAGTCGTCTTTTTTTATTTGTTTATAATTTGTTTCTTAATAAAAGTATCAACTACTACAACGACAGAAGAAGGTATCTCAAAAGGTTACTTACACACTCCATCTTTCTGACCATTCCAGTAACTGCTACTCCATCCCGACTCCCTAATGAATCACTTTCTACTAAAAATACTTATTATCCTTACTTTAACATCAAAAAAATAAAATAAAAAACAAAATAAAATAAAAAGTCCACTAAGCTATTTTCGGTGCTCTCCACGCTTTCCTTATAGACTTGTAGTGTAAACAAAACACGTTACCGGGACAATGTTTTTTTATTTTTTATTTTTTATTTATTTTTTATTTTATTTTTTGAGTGAGATTGTTTTAACTTATAACGTCCGCTCTTAATGATAAATTTTTTATTATCAAACTAAGAAATCAGTCGATTTTTGATATAAACAGAAATTGAATCTCAAATTTCTTATTCAGCAATAAAAAGATTTACTAATTAAATTAACTAAATCTCACATTGTTACTGGAATAGTTAAAGCATGTCAAGTGTTACTGAATTTTTTTATTTTGGAAATGGTAGTTGAAAATTTAGTTCCAAAAAGTACATGGTACATTACTTACAGGTTACAACCTTTTCTTTTCTTTTTCTAAATACTAAAACGTACATTAATTAAAACCAAATATCCTTTCTTTTCCTAATAAACTAAAATTAAATAGACATGGCTTGACTAAAATTTAATCTTCATGCACATTATAAGAGTTAATATTGCTGCTATTTTGTTGTGGTTGTCATCTTTTTTAGTACATAACAACCTTCTTTCTTTTTGTCCATGTTTCCCTTTTATTGATTTGCATTTGTATATGACCAACTTGTTTCAGTCCTTATTTTATTTATAATTTCTTATAAAAAAGTACCAAACCCCAGAAGAAGGTAGTAGTAATTGGTGCATGTCAATGGGTCATATAACTCGCAAGGTTACACACACACTCCATCATTTTGACCATTCCAGTGACTGTGACTAATATAAACATGTTTGTAGAATAAATAAATAAATCATGAGTCAGTTTCTACGAAAAAAAGATGAAAGTGATGTATAGTGGTAAAATGAACAGTAATCCACATGTGAACAGTAATTTTTTTATTATTTTTTTTTTTATCGTTTTCACTTTTCAGTTTTCAGTAAAATAAATGGGATCCACATATAATATAAAAATAGTTATTGCCTGCCTCCCTTACAACTTGCAAGTTGCAACTGCCCCAACACGCATCAATTTCCTCTAAATTTGCTAGGCTGCAAGTACCACGCACGAATTAATTAATTATATATATATATATATATATATATAAATTAAAACATTCTTTGATAATATAATTGAAATTGAGTGATAAAATTTAAAATATATATAAAAGGAAAAGATTACTTTAACATTTTTTATTGGCTTCAAAAAAATTATTTATGTTATGTGATAAAAATACATTGTGTAATACCTAATTTTTTAAAATAATAATAATAATATATAATTAAAATACTTTTAAAAATATTAATGTAACCTGTTTCAAATTTCTTAAAATTTGGGTAATAAAATATCACTTAAAACAAACCATGTTAATATTTTTAATTACTTACATTTAATATCACATAACGAAAGCATGTTGTACTTGTCCAACAAGGTCCTCATCATCACTGTACAAGATCTAAAGAAGTATTTGATGTCTTTTAAATTTTTAGTAACGTGCCTTTTATGACCTTTGATCTGATGTAGAAAGTCAGTTAATTTTACATATTGAGGATTTTCTAATGTTGAAAAAAATCAGCATAACTAGAATGATTTAGAACACCAGAACTTTCTGAACAAGTAACGTTTTTTCAAAGTTATCCACGGTAAGAAAAAATCCTGGTTAGCCGCTCATATGAAATTCGTTATGTTGCAAAATAAGACTTTCTGAAACCTAAAGTGGTCCCCTGATCTAGAAGTCGTGCATGATAGGGAAGGTCTGGAGAGTTCTAAGTGGCCCAACTGAGATTATGCTACTGAAATTCCTGGCATAATTTTCTTTCTTTCCCTGTTGGTCGTATTCTTGTATCCACAATCGGTGGTTATTGGAAGCGGTTTGGCCGTTTGACATTTATTTTTTCTTGTGTCATGTGGTCATTGTCCCTAACTCAGATGTAGATTATATGAACCTTGACCCCTTTTGTTCTCATTCCCTTGTGCTTTTGTATATGCTTGTGAAACTTTATGTTGATAACTTTGGTTTAGTAAGTTTATTGATTGCAGTTCAGCCTTGATCATAAAAGAATTTTCTCAAGGTCATCATTAATGTTATACCAGTCTAACACTTCAGTGAATGCTTTGTTATTGGGGTAGTCTCTCTCTTCCACACACATACACACGTTCTATGCACATTTCTACATGTATCATTGTCCTTATGAGACCTCTTTTTTGTAACAGGGCACATATGGAACATAATTTCTTTGAACCTGAGTTGCACTTCGATTCTAAGTGGAAATCAATTTCAGCGGCAACAACAGTCTCAGATAATGGTGATGGCGGCTTTGATTGTAATATATGCTTAGAATCAGCACATGAACCTGTGATCACCCTCTGTGGTCACTTATACTGCTGGCCTTGCATTTACAAGTGGCTCAATGTACAAATCTCTACTGATGAGCCAGACGAGCAGCCGAAGTGCCCCGTTTGCAAAGCTAACATCTCTCAGGCTTCGTTGGTCCCCCTCTATGGCCGTGGCTCATCATCCTCTTCAGATTCTAAAGGCAAAAAACCCAATTTGGGTCTTGTCATACCTAATCGACCTCCACCTTCTGGGTTGAACTCGCTTATTACTACTACAACCTCTGCTTCACATTCCAGTCAGCAAATGCATCCAAGCTATTTTGAGTCACAGGCACAGTCATATCATCATCAGCAATTCTTCCCTCACCTACATGGAGGTTATGCTGCAGACGCATCGGCTCATCATGGGGGTACAGCGATGACTAGTTTCTCCAATCCAACAATTGGGATGTTTGGAGAGATGGTATATGCAAGGATTTTTGGGAGCTCGGATTCAAGTCTGTATTCTTACCCTTATACAAGTTCCTACCCTCTGACAGGGATTAGGAGTCCCAGGATAAGAAGGCAGGAAATGCATCTCGACAAGTCTCTTAATCGACTTTCCTTTTTCCTTTTCTGTTGTGGAATGTTGTGTCTTCTCTTTTTTTGATATATGCTTCTCTTCTGTAATTGCGTTTGGTATAGTTGTAGTGAGATTTATCATTATGTCAGTGCAGTACTAGATAGGAGATACAGATTTTTCCACAATGCCCCTTGAAATACCTTTTGATGTGTATAATTTTTCTTATTTTTTAGTCGGATTTATAAACAAGTATGCGCCTTTAAATATCTTTTGATGTGTATAATTATACATTTGTTTTAGTCAGAATTATAAACAGTTATTGATATGGAATATCTTTGCTGACATTAGTTATTGATAAGGATGTTACCCTTATTTGGTTATGAATACTACTACTATACCATTATACGTGTCTACTTTGCTACTGCCACCTAAGTTGAGCCAACTGGCAATGATAGTTTCCAAGTCCAACAATGTCCATCACGGTGGTTGATAGGAGTTTAGGCAAAACTATCGAATTGGTTCGGTGTGATTGGTTAGAAGTTTTGAAAAACCGATGAGAACGTATTGATTGTCTTATATATTTTTATGCCAACATTTTATCCCAACTTGCCGCCTCTCTTGATGAGAGCTTTCTCGATCTCCACTTTATTCCCAAATCCCCAGACTTGCTCTACCTTCTCGACTTTTTCCCCCAAAGTAGTCCCAACCCCTCAACCCTTGTATCTCCCACGTGCCAATTGCCATGTGTGAATTTGTGTGGAAGGTTTTGAAGATGGGATTTATGGCACCTCTCTCTCCCTCATTTAAAACATGGTGTTTGGAGTTCGAGTCATAGCTGAGTTGTAATTACATTTTTTTGTGGCTATGTTTGTGGTTAGAATCCCATTTCTCTCTCTGCTGCTAATAACTATCTAAAAAAAAATGTGGATTGTTTGGTCATTGAGATGATTGTGTGGCTGTTTAGGGTTTTTAAGGAATCATAGATGTGTGTTTTGTTGAGAAAATTGATATAAATTTCCATACTAAGAAGTCGAGTACCAATAATTAAGATGTAGTGGTTGACTACATAAGTTTTTGTTTTTTGTTTGATGATTTGATAGTTGAGGAGGGGGAGAATTGAATCTGAATATATTTATTGTGAATGTTAGGAAGTTCTAGTTAAGCTATAAGGCTTTTGGACATAACTTATTGGTATATTGACTTTTATATTTATGAAATATAAAATTTTAACCACAAAAATTGGAATGGACACAACATTTTAAAAGCAAATGAAGAGGATCCTAATGTGAAAAATTTTGAGGACATTATTAATAAGAATAGAAGACAAATTATAACTTTTTGGGCCTCACAAATTTCCATATCAAGATATTTTTCATTTGATATGGATTTATTTCATAGTTAAGATTAAATATTACAAATACAAAGGTGTATATAATAGGTAAAAATACTATTTTGGTCTTTACATTTTTGGGTCACTGTAAATTTGGTTTATGTTATTTTTAACTTGCAATCAATTTTGGTTCTATTGTCAAATCACAATCTTTCTTGCATTTTCTTGGCAACAAAACACCAACTAAACACAAAAATACAAATCAAATTTACCAATCTCTAACTCCAATAAACACACACATATCAACTCAGCAACTAAAAAAAAAAACTCAGATTTAGACCAATAAAGATTGCAAATTGAAAATAATATGAACCAAATTGATTGCAAGTGAAAAAAAAACAAGGATCAACAATAAATTGACATATATAGCCATTGATAATGCATTGGTAAATCAACACCTAGAGCCATTGAGCCATAAATTTACACCCACAATCACACATCCAAATAGCTAGATTGACACCCATAAAAAAACATATCAAAACACAAAAAAAAAAAAAAAAAAAAAAAAAAAAAAAAAAGGTGTGCCTGAGATCAAAGCTTATAAGTGCAATGGCATTGAAGATAGGAGCTTGAGGAGGAGGAGCAATAAGTGGCGTGGTGTGGTGTTGTCAACTGTCGCTGCTCTATCTGAGAGAGACATTGATGGTAGCGGCAGCTAAGGAAAGGTGTTGAAGATATATATGTATACGTCGGCTCGGTGATTTGTATCAAGTTTGGGATTTTGTCTTCAATGACTTCACTGCATCGATGTGAGAGCGAGCCCCAGTCTCCAGCCTCCACTCAACAATTTCGGTTCCATTGGTCGGTCTGCTTATCGGTGCGATAGCATCAGTGTCGGTCACCAGGTGGTGGTTTGCGCATTTGAAATTTCCCTAGGCTGCTCGATCACCAGGTGGTGGTATTCATTTTGTTTTGCTCATCCCACAAGTCATTAAGGAGAAAACATTGGGTCAGGAGTTGGCATAAAACCTGTGTTTTACGCCAGCCAATCTTGACCAGCTATGTCACCTTTTTTTTTTTTTTTTCATCAAAAACATTAAGCGCCTCTCTCCCTCTCTTTCTCTTCTCTCCTCACTTGATCTCTCCATCTTTGAATCAAACCCCCAACCTCCATGGCCGGAGCTTCAAAGCTTAACACAAGCCACCATCACCATTACCATGGCTGGAGCTTTAAAGCTCAACACAAGCCACCAGTCTTGTGGCCTGAGTTTATTGCCTAACGACTCTTTCTTTTTCCCTTAGCCTCTGCTCTCTTCTCTTTCCTTTCTCATTTCTCTTTTTTGTCTTTATTTACTCATGTGCTTTTGTTTGTGCTTGGTGGTTCAGTGATTACGGTCTGGCGATTGTGGTCAAGAGGCACAGTGGTGGTTCGGCGATTGTAGTCATGAGGCACGGTGGTGATGTGGGTCTAATTTGGTGGGTTTCGTGGGCTGATTTGGTGGGTTTCACGGGCTGATTTGGTGGGTCTCGGTGGTGATTGTGGTCCGGCAGTTCGTGGGTTTGATTTGGCGGGTGAGTGGGTCGATGCTAGTGGGTCTTGGATGTTTGTATCGGAGGTGCCTCGACAATGGTGATGATGAGTCTCGGTGGTGTTATTGATGGGTTAGTGGCATGGTGGTTGTTGATGGGTTGCTGAGAAGTGGAAGAGGAAATGGGGCGATAGTGGAGGTATTTTTGTTTTCTTTTTTTTTTTTTTTTTTGTTGGGATGGATTGTTGATGGATTGTTGGGTTGTTGGGTTTGATTGTTGGGGCGATGGTGTTGTGGGTTTTTTTTTTTTTTTGCTTCTATGGTTTGTGGTTGTGGTCGATGGTGGTTCAAACTCAGGCCACGAGACTGGTGGCTTGTGTTGAGATTTGAAGCTCTGGCCATGGCAGTGGTGATGGTGGCTACTTGTGTTGAGCTTTGAAGCTCCGGCCATGGAAGTTGTGGGTTTGATTCAAAGATGGAGAGATCAGGTGAGGAGAGAAGAGAAAGAGAGGGAGAGAGTAGGAATGGCAACGGGTCGGGTTCGGGCCGGGTTTTTCCATACCCGGACCCAACCCGCGGGTCAGGACCCGTGGCCCGGACCCGGCCCATTTATTAAACGGATTTTTTTGCCGGGGCCCAGACCCGCCCCGCCGGGCCCCGTCCAGCCAGGCCACTTCAGGGCCCAATCTTCAGCCCCTAACAGTGGCCCAATCCATGGCCCAATCAATTAGAAAAAAAAAAAAAAAAGTTTTCCTGAGAAAAAAAATCACAGCAGTGCAGCACAAACATCCAACCAAATGAATCTCAAATCAAATCCACCATAACCATTCAAATTTCCTATTCACAGAAACCAAATACATTTGAAATCAAACTATTCACAAAAACCAAATCAAATCTTAACAACAAAATCTAAATCCCCAAACCCACAGGTTAAACAAAAGAATCTAAAATCCCCAAACCCACTAATCAAATAAAGAAAAAATGGAAGAAGAACATCAAAAACCATTGCCGTATATCACCATGGTTGTTCGTCTTCATCTTCGTCTTCGTGGGTGAGATCGCAGAGGCTTTACGGCGAGAATATAAGATTTTCGTCTTTGTCTTCTTCGGCAAAGAGAGTGAGACCGAGAGGCTGAGAGAGGCGTGGCTGACAGTTGGTGGCTGACGGCGTGAGACATGAGAGGAGAGTGAGTGGGAGTGAGGGCTTGTGAGGGAGGCGTGACTGAGGGAGTGAGGGCTGTGAGGTTGAGGACTGAGTGAGGGAGGCGTGAGTTCTGTGCTGAAGAATGAGGGATTAGATTTAGGGTTAGCTTATAGGTATAATATATAGAGGGGGTATTTTTGTAATTTCTATGTACTGGGTTTTTATCCGGGCCGGGTTTCGGGTCGGGTCTCAGATTTTTTTATAAAACCCGGACCCGACCCGGACCCGCTTCGGGTTTTTTTTCAAAAAAAAACCCATACCCGACCCTATTTCTAATTGGACCGGGTAAAACCCGGCCCATTAGGGTCGGGCCAGACCGGGTACCCGCGGGTCGGGTAAAAATTGCCATCCCTAGGAGAGAGGCTTAACGCTTAATGCTTTTGCTAGAAAAAAAAAAAAAATATATATATATATATATATGGTGACATGGCGGGTCAGGATTGACTGGCGTAAAACACAGGTTTTATGCCAGCTCCTGACCCAATGTTTTTTCTTAAGAAAATGGGGGAAAAAGTCTATTAGTCTATTGATGCTCGTCTCCACGCTTTCCTTGTCCTGGAAACAAAACACATGTTAGTAGTGAGAAGTGACGTTAGTGGGAGTTGAGTTGATTCAGTTGAAGCTGTAAAGAACACGCATGTACTGGAAGTTGAAACTTGAAACTATAAAAAATTTAGTTCCAAGACGTACATTACTTGCAACCAATTTATTTATTTATTTATTTATTTTTAAATTCCAAAGCGTACAATTAAAACCAAATACTTTTTTTTTATTACTATTTATAAGTAAACTAAAATTAAATAGTCAGAGCTTGACCAAAGATTCAATCTTTGTAATCTTTCAATCTTTTTTTTTTTTTTTTTTTTTTTTGAGAAACTAATCTTTCAATCTTTGCAAGTTAACAGGCGGACTGTTTTATTTGCACATGCAAAAGAGAGCCCAGCCTATAGTTGTACATTGAAAGCGTTGGATTGAGATCAAGTACAAATGTAATAACACTTAGGCTCTGCTTGGGAGTTAATAAGGGAATGAAATGAAATGGAATAAGATAATCACAAGGGAATAGAAATGAATGGAATGGAATGGAATGTATTTAAGTAAGGGAAAGGAATGGAAAAGAATAGAATGGAATGGAATTAAGTAACCTTATTTGGATGTTTTAAAATAAAAGAATGGAAAAGAATGAAAATGAATGGAATGTAAGTAATTCTGTTTGGGAGCAACATGGATGGAATGGAATGGAATCATTTTATAACAATATTACTATTAGACCCCTATTTTAAAATAAAGAGTTGAATATATAAGAGTATTTTCCGAGTTTTAGTAAAAAAATCATTAAATCTAATTCTATTCCCTCCCATTCCTCCCAATTTCGAGGGGAATGAAAATTTGAGGTTTTAAGGGAATAAAGAGGAATGAGTATTCTCTCCTACTCATTCCATTCCCTCATACTTAAACTCCCAAACAAGGGAATGAACTTTCCATTCCCTCCATTAAAACTCCCAAACACGGGAAGGGAAGAATATTCTAAAATTATTCTTTTTATTCCTTTCCATTCCATTCCATTCCTTCCTCCCAAGCGGAGCCTTAATGACTAAGATTGAGAAAAAAAAAACTTTTAATTTTAATCATTAAACAAAATAGGTGAGAAAAAGTATGAAAAGAAAAAAAAGAAAAAGTTAAAGTGATAAAAATATTTTGAGTAGGGAGGGTATTGCACTCAATCCAAATCTATAACTAATGCTACTATTTTATTCTTGAATCCAAGTATCCCTAAGACATTTGTTAATGATTTATTTTAAAAACAAAATTTATACCACTTTCAATAGAAATATAAAAATCTGTCATAATCAGGTTTTTTTTTTTTTTCATTTTTCTATAAAAATTTCTAAAAAATATTTCTTAAACTAATGCAGCATTAGTTAACTTTCCAAAAGAGTTTTTGAGGTAGCTCCCAAAAAAAATGTAAATTTTTTTGTGGTCAAATAAAAAATTTGAGATTTAAAATCCGCATATATCAAGAAGCAATTAGTATCTTGATTTGATAATAAAGAAACCATTATTATAGATTATAAACTGAAATTAAAAAAAAAAAAAAAAAAAAAAAAAAAAAAAAAAAAAAAAACTAATAGGAGTATTTTACTATGAGGATGGGGTGTAAAACCTGTGTTTTACACCATCCAATAAGTGATTGCCATATTAGCATTTTACTTAAAATTTATTAAAATTCAATACATCCTACCACACTTAATAACATCTCAATAGATTCCCAATTTGGTTGGATTTATATATGGGTATTAGAATTGATTGAGTGTGATTGTGTTTATTCTTAAATATGTGATAAGATGATGTGACATGTTGGGATTTGAGGGGTAAAACATGAGTTTTACACCACGTCCTTATAGAATTTAATCTCTTTTACTATATATGGTTTTTTTTTTTTTTTAAACAATACTATGGTTGTTACATCAGAAGTCCGTAATTTCACGACCTCGCCGATTTCCCATGTCTCACTTTAATTTCATTGATTTGCATTTGCATATGACCAAACTGTTTCAGTAGTCATTTTTTATTTGTTTCTTAATAAAAGTATCAACTACGACAGCCACAGAAGATGGTATCTCATAACCATAAGGTTACTCACACACTCCATCTTTCTGACTATTCCAATAACTGCTACTCCATCCCAACTCCCTAATGAATCACTTTCTACGAAAAATACTTATTATCCTTACTTTAATATCAAAAAATAAAATAAAATAAAATAAAAACAAAAGAAAATAAAAAAGTCAATTATGCTATTTACGGTGCTCTCCACGCTTTCGTTATAGACTTGTAGTGTAAACAAAACACATGTTACCGGGGACCATTTATTTTTTTGGAGTGAAAGAGTTTTAACTTATAACATATATATAAATAAAAATAAAACACAAAAGAAAATAAAAAGTCAACTATGCTATTTACGGTGCTCTCCGTATTTTCCTTATAGACTGGTATGTTACGTTTATACTGTGTTTAGTTGAATGGATTTTAGGGAGAGTGGAAAATGTAAGAAGGAAAAAGGGGTGGAAAACTGATTTTTCTCTTGTTTGGCAATGGAGTGAAAATAGAGGGAGTAGAAAACTCGGGAGAAAATTTTCTCTTCCAGGCCCACAAATATTTTCCTCCCAAATCGGGAGAAAAAGCAAGGGGGAGAAAACTGCAGTAAGGCAGTGTTACCGTAATACCCTCCCACCTCATTGAAGACCTTCACCTAACCTACCCCACTGAAGACTCTTGCCCCAAATCCTTGTTACGTTTTTCTCATCTTCTCATATTTTCCTTCAGCACACCGTCCACTGTTCCAAGTTCTCCTCTTTTTTTTTTTTTTTTTTTCAACGTGGTCTGTTGTTTCTCGTCCTCATATTATACTCCTCATTTTCTTTGTAAGGGTGTAATGTTTGGGTTGATTTATTCTTAATATGATCTTGATACAATTTATCTTATAATATTACTTTTTTATTATTATAATATATTATACAGTTAGATAGTGGTCAATATTTTTTTTAATTAAATTTATATGTACATTATTGTAATTTTTATATTATAATAATAAAAATAATAATAAATAATATAAATTTATATATATATATATATATATAATGTAGTAAATTTTATATTATTTAATGAGTATAAATAAATCTATTTCTTACCTATTATGTAATAAGAGTGTAATAGTCAATTTATATAAATTACATTTTCCATCATTCCCTTTTTCTTTCCAACCAAACAAAAGAATTTTCCACTCTCTCACTTTTCCATCCCTCCAACCAAATACATAAAGAGGGAAAACTAAATAATTTCTATCCTCCCACTTTTCCATCCTCCCACAATTTTTCATTCTCTCACTTTTTCACTCCTCCATCCAAACGGACTCTTAGATTCGGTTGAAAAATCCAGCACGTCGGTGTCTGGTGTTTTTTTTTTTTGGGCATGCAGTTGAGAGACAAACCTCACTGTTACAGCTACTGTTTATGCACTGTTCATGAACAGTAGCTGTAATGTTTGACTTTTCCTACCATTTTTAGCAGTTATGTGCACTGTTCACGGTACCCATAAACATCACTTTTCAACAACTTGTTCATTAAAAATGGGTCCCACAGTACTATTCACTCATTTAAAAATTCTTTTACTACAGTGTTTTCCAGTTTTCAATTTTCAACTTTATCCAAACGAACCCGTAATGTAAACAAAACACATGTTACCGGAACTTTTTTTTTTTTTTTTAAGGGATAGAGTTTTAATTTATAGCATCCCTTCTTGATGATAACTCTTTTATTATAGACCAAGACACTAGTCAGATTTTGATGTAGACGGGAATTGAACTCCAGATCTTTTATTCAATTATCAGGAACTTTACCAGTTGAGCTAACTAAAACTCATGTTGTTACTGGGACAGTAGCTAGAGAACAACAGGCATGTCAAGTGGTACTGAATTTTTATTTTTATTTTTTATAGGAATGGTAACTGAAAATTTAGTTACAAAAAGTACATAGTACATTACTTACAAGTTACAACCTTCTCTTTGATCATTTTCTAAATACCAAAACGTACATTAATTAAAACCAAATATCCTTTCTTTTCCTAATAAACTAAAATTAAATAGACATGGCTTGACCAAAATTTAATCTTCATGCACATTTTAAGAGTTAATATTGCTGCTATTTTGTTGTGGTTGTCATCTTTTTTAGTACATAACAACCTTCTTTCTTTTTGTCCATGTTTCCCTTTTATTGATTTGCATTTGTATATAACCAAATTGTTTCAGTCAATGGGTCATATATAACTCGCAAGGTTACACACACACTCCATCATTTTGACCATTCCAGTGACTGTGACTAATATAAACATGTTTGTAAAATAAATCAATAAATCATGAATCAGTTTCTACGAAAAATAGATGAAAGTGATGGATAGTTGTAAAAAATATCATTTTGACTCCCTTGCAACTTGCAAGTTGCAAGTTGCGACCGCCTCAACACGCATCAATTTCCTCTAAATTTGCTAGGCTGCAAGTACCACGCACGAATTAATTAAATATATATTTAAATTAAAACATTCTTTGATAATATAATTGAAATTGAGTGATAAAATTTAAAATAAAAATAAAAGGAAAAGATTAATTTTAACATTTTATATTGGCTTCAAAAAAAAAAAAAATTAAGTTATGTCATAAAAATACGTTGTGTAATACCTAATTTTTTAAAATAATAATAATAATAATAATTATTATTATTATTATTAAAATAATTTTAAAAAATATTAATGTAGACTGTTTCAAATTTCTTAAAATTTGGGTAATAAAATTTCACTTAAAACAAACCATGTTAATATTTTTAATTACTTACATTTAACATCACATAACGAAAGCATGTTGTACAATATGTAACATCTGCATATATCGAGCCACATAACAAAACCAAAACACAAAGAGTCTAACGTTTAGTGCTAAAAGAAAAAACAAAATATGTTGAATAGTTAAAAATATTTAAAGTAAATCACGGTTTAAATTAATAGAAATTCTTGATAATTGAATTTTAATCAAAATAATATAGTGCTAAATATCAGAATAATATTTTTAAACTCATTGAAACTTTGGTAATATGGTTTCATTTTACAGTAAACAATGTTTACAATTTTAATGTATCTATAATGCACCATGATCTCTTTAAGGGTCCATTTGGTTAGAAAGGTGGAAAAGTAGAAGAATAGAAAATAGTAGGATAATGGAAAAAGTGTGAGGATAGAAAAGATTTTAATTTTCCTCATTTTTGTTTGGTTGAGAGTGAAAAAGTGAGCCTTTTGGCTAAATATTGCTAATTCTGAAACATATTTGCATTATAGGCACTGTTACAAGTTATTTAGGGAAATGAGGAGAGAGATTGAATTTCGGCAACAGTATTGCCAAAATTCAAGAAAAAGTAGGAGAGAGAATGAGAAAAATGGTGGAGAGAGAAAAGCTTGAATTACGACAATGGCATTGCCGTAATTCGTTCTGCCCAATTTTTCTCAGCTGACCGAATGTGTGAGTGTGAGAAATGCCCCTGACCAAATGTGTGAGTGCCCCCAAAGAAAGTAATTGTGGCAATGGTATTGCCGAAAATTGGGAGGGAGGGGGGGGGGGGGGAAGTGAATGCCAAAATTTGGGAAAGAATTAAAGAAAAATATAATGTGATACGTATACAATATTTTCACAATAAATCATAGGTAACTAGTTATTATTAGTTCAAATTTAAATTTAAGATTGAGATTACTATTTTAATCTAATAATAACAATAAGTAACAACCTGATACTTAGAATTTGTTGTAAAAATGTTGTAAAAATTGTGTGCACTTATCATTTCTTTAAAAAAAAAAAAAGTGTAATGGATTTGCCGAAAATGGGAAAAAAAAATTAAAAACTTTTTTTTCCCAATTGTGGCAATGGTATTGCTAAAATTGTGGGGAAAAAATTTTTTTTCCACAATTTCGGCAATGCCATTGCCAAAAAAAAAAAAAAAAACACTTTTTTCCCAATTGTGGCAATGGTATTGCCGAAATTGTGGGCAAAATTTCCACACAATTTCGGCAATACCATTGCTACAATTGGGAATTTTTTTTTTCTTTTTTGCCAATGGCATTGCCGAAATTGTGAGAAAAATATTTTTTCCTCACAATTTCAGCAATACCATTGCCACAATGGGGAAAAAAAGTTTTTTTTTTTTTTTTTTTTTAATTGTGGCAATGGCATTGCCAAAATTGTGGGAAAAAAATTTTTCCCCACAATTTCGGCAATACCATTGCCACAATTGGGAAAAAAAGTTTTTTTTTTTCCCATTTTCGGCAAATCCATTACACTTTTTTTTTTTAAAGAAATGATAACTGCACACAATTTTTACAACAAATTCTAAGTATCAGGTTGTTACTTATTGTTATTATTTGATTAAAATAGTAATCTCAATGGTAAATTTAAATTTGAACTAATAATAACTAGTAACTTATGATTTATTGTAAAAATGTTGTAAAAATATTATGTACGTATCACATTATATTTTTCTTTAATTTTTTCCTAGATTTTGGCATTCACTTCCCCCCCCCCCCCTAATTTTCGGCAATACTATTGCCACAATTACTTTCTTTGGGGGCACTCACACATTCGGTCAAGGGCACTTCTCACACTTACACATCCAGTCAGCTGAGAAAAATTGGGCAAAACAAATTACAGCAATGCCATTGCCATAATTCAAGCTTTTCTCTCTCCACCCTTTTTCTCATTCTCTCTCCTACTTTTTCTTGAATTTCAGCAACACTGTTGCCGAAATTCAATCTCTCTCCTCATTTCCCTAAAAAACTTGTAACAGTGCCTATAACGCAAATATATTTCAGAATTAGCAATATTTAGCCAAAAGACTCGTGAAAAAGTGGTAGGATGAAAAAAGTGAATTTGTATAAATTTATGCATATACTATTGTTAAAAAATGGTGCTCAATTAAAACCAAAAAAGGGATAAACAACCAAAAAAAAAAAAAAAATCAGTCACCTAAATTTATTACAAAATAAAAATCATGACTAAAAAAAAAAATCACATCTAAACAAAAACGAAAACAAAATAAAATTAAAAAAAAAAAAAAAAACACACACACACACACACACACACACACAAAAGAAAGAAAAAGAAAAAAAAGAAAAAGAAAAAAGCAAAAAAAGAAGAATATGAGAACTGGACATTTAGGAAGCCTGCCCAATAAATCCAAAAAAAAAAGAAAAGAAAAAAAAAAAATAGCAAAGTGGACAAGCCCATCTGCAATTGTACATGGACATTTTTGTCTAAAAAGGATGTCCAATTTTTCTCTTCAGTTTTCTCTTTATTTTGGAGAGATCTTTTTAGTGGGTCCGAGGAGAAAACACTTGGATCCTACTATTTATTTTCCTTCCTTCCCATCCAACCAAACACACTTCAAAAGTTTTCCTTCATATTTTCTCTCAAAACTTTTCCATCCACCCTATTTCATCTCCAAACAAACACACCCTAAATATCTAAAATTGAGAGAAATCATAGAGATTGTAGTATGTTTTAAAGATTTTTATTTGAAGTTCTCATTTTTACCCCTTTTTTCTTAAATGCATATACTTTTTTGTTGTTGTTGTTGTTGAAGAAATTGCATGATTTTAATGTTGTTATGAAAATATTTCCGCTTACATCTTAAAAATGTTACATTCTTTTTCTTTCATTTCAAACATCCAAATTAGAGAGAATCACATTATCGACATGTTGTCTCTGTTAGTAAATGGATAGAATATTGATTGATGGGTCTATTTTGGTACTGTGATGACATTTTAATATGACTTTTTTGTGTGGAAAATGTTAAAGTTGTAATAAATTTTACTAAAAAAAGACTTACAAACTAATATAACAACAAATATGATCAGTGACACCTCAAAAAGATAATAAATGAGTATTTGAATTAATAACGTTAGAATATTATAAATTTTACAACATGAGACTTACAAAGATGTATCACTAATCGCTAAAAGTAATTCAAATATGGATTTAAAAGGTAGTTGAAATCCACCAAATATTTTCATTGTTATATCAATTTGTAAATGTTATGTAGTAAAATTTATAGTATTTCTAACATTTTTCTATTTGAACTATTTCTTGTGATTTATGACATATCTATTTGTAAGATTAATGTATTCAAATTTGTATTATCTTTTGCATTATTCAATTTTTTGCACCTTCTTAAAAGTGGATGAAAAATCTAAAACAACAAATTTTTTTTTTCAAAAAATATTTAAAAAATAAAAATAAAATTTTGCCCCCACATTTGGGGCCTTTCTAGTTTGGACTAGGCCTAGGGCTGCCCTGAGTCCAAGCAGTGTCAGTTTTAAAAGTGTGCCATGTGAATTTGGGTGGGCTTTAGCATTATTTAACTTTTGTACCACTTTTGCTCCGGATCTTAATATCTCGTGTTGGCCTGTTTGACACAGCATAAGGGAAGTAACAAAATGAGCCCACTGGCAAATTAAGATGGTCCATGCTGAGCATCCAATAGTCCAATTTCAATGCACAAGCTACCCAGATACTTTTTAACCATAAATAAATGGGAAGCTAATGCTTCTATTCTTTGACATTAGGGTAGAGTAAAGGTGTTCAATATATTTTATACTTTAGATTCAGTTTCATAAATTTCAATTTATTTGTTTGTCAATGTTTTGCCAGAAGATGAATTTTGTTTATAATGAAGTTCAGATTTACATAAATCAATACTTTTCTCCAGCCCCACTAGAAATCTGTTGGTCTGGATCTGGTTCCATGTGGCTATTAGTACCCATTTGAGCCTAACCCATTACCTGTCTTTCTTTCTCTATCGGTTTCTCTAAGTTGGATTGCATATGCCCAAAAACTGCAATTTTGTTTTGATGCAGTCCTGTCCAGGTGTAATTATGTGTAACAATTGCACACATCTTTATTCTTATATGCGGCGGGATTCTATAGGCTTGATGAAGCCAAAAATGGTTGTCAGTCGATGACCTCGTTGGAGCCTATGATGAGGTAACATTCCCTACAAAGATGAGAGAGAAAGACACCGAAGTGACATTAGCCAACGGTTCTCTGATGATAAAGTTAGTAGAGTTCTCAATATATCTCAGAAAATCATAATGTAATTCTGTGTGTTTGAGTTTGCATACCTTCTCCTGGTGCTTGGTGGCTTATTTATAGCCTTGGTACAGCTTTTAGGAGGCGCATTATGAGTGTAACTGATGACAACCTCTTAATGGCTTTCTTGGCTATCTTTTATAACGTATGCTTGAGTTTAAATGAGGCTTAACTGGCTTATGGTTGGCCTTTCTGACCATTGGAGCTCGTTGGTTATGAAATCATTAATGACTGCACTATAAATGCTGTATGGTTGTCCACTCATGGATGACCCTATAGATTGTATGCTTGTCATCTGTATGGATGAGCTTGTAGATTGAATGCTCGTTGGCTGTATGACGAGCCTGTAATTTTAGTACTTGTCAATTGCCCCCTTGTTCTTGTGTCGATCTTTTGGATGGTTGTAGAAATATTGACGGTTTACACCTATTTTGACAAAGACTTCTATTTTCTGATGCAATTTATATCACATGCTTTTTGCTAATCTTGATAATTAGGTAGAACTTTTGATTTATTGATATTGTTAATCTTGCCTGCTTCTTTGAGAATTTCGTTGAAACAGTTATGCCCTTCAGTTTTATACTTCTAACTTTAATCATACGACTTTATTCTTGTTTTGAGAATTGGGTTGTTTATATGATTTTGTTCATTGGTTTTAATCTTACGAGTTTGATCACATGACTTAATCTCATATTGTGAAATTTTCATTGTCGATGTGATTTTTCTTGTTGATTTTAATCTTGTGGATTTACTCACGTGGCTTTACTCTCGTGATGAGAATTTTACCATTGACGTGATTTTACCCGTCAGTTTTTAACCTTGTCTGTTTAATCATATGATTTACTAGCTTTGAGATTTTGATCGTCATTATGATTGTACTCATCGGTTTTTAACCTTGTAAATTTAATCATATGACTTACTCTCACTTTTAGAATTTGATTGTCAATTTGTTTGTACTCATTGGTTTTTAATGATGCGAATTTAATCATATGACTTACTCTCACTTTAGGAATTTAATTAGTCATTATGATTATACTCGTCGGTTTTTAACCTTATGAATTTAATCATATGACTTACTCTCGCTTTGAGATTTTAATTGTCATTATGATTGTACTCGTTTCTTTTAACCTTTATGAATTTAATCATATGACTTACTCTCGCTTTGAGATTTTAATTGTCATTATGATTGTACTCGTTTCTTTTAACCTTATGAATTTAATCATATGACTTTATTCTTGTTTTGAGAATTTGGTCATCAATATGATTTTACTTATTGGTTTTAAACTTGTGAATTTAATCATATGACTTACTCTCATTTTGAGAATTTGATTGTCATTATGATTGTACTCGTCGATTTTTAACCATCCAAATTTAATCATATGACTTACTTTTGCTTTGAGAATTTGATCGTCATTATGATTATACTTGTCAGTTTTTAACCTTATGAATTTAATCATATGACTTACTCTTTAAGAATTTAATTGTCAATATGATTATACTTATTTGTTTTAACCTTATGAATTTAATCATATGACTTTATTTTTGTTTTGAGAATTTGGTTGTTAATATGATTTTACTCATTGGTTTTATTCTTGTGAATTTAATCATATGACTTACTCTCGCTTTCAGAATATGATCGTCATTATGATTGTACTCATTGATTTTTAACCTTGTTGTGAATTTAATCATATGACTTACTCTCACTTTGAGAATTTGATTGTCATTATGATTGTACTCATCGGTTTTTAACTTTGTGAATTTAATGATATGACTGACTCTTGCTCTGAGAATTTAATTGTCATTATGATTGTACTCATTGGTTTTTAACCTTATGAATTTAATCATATGACTTACTCTTGATTTGAGAATTTAATTGTCATTATGATTAAACTTGTTTGTTTTAACCTTATGAATTTAATCATACGACTTTATTATTGTTTTGAGAATTTGGTCGTCAATATGATTTTACTCATTGGTTTTAACCTTGTGAATTTAATCATATGACTTGTTCTTGCGTCGAAAATTTGATCATCATTATGATTGTACACATTGGTTTTTAACCTTGTGAATTTAATCATATAACTTACTCTCGCTTTGAAAATTTGATCGCATTATGAATGTATTTGTCAGTTTTAACCATGCAAATTTAATCATATGACTTACTCTCACTTTAAGAATTTGATTGTCATTATGATTGTACTTGTTTGTTTTAGCCTTATGAATTTAATCATATGACTTTATTCTCGTTTTGAGAATTTGGTCGTCAATATGATTTTACTCATTGGTTTTAACCTTGTGAATTTAATCATATGACTTACTCTCGCTTTGAGAATTTGATTGTCATTATGATTGTACTTGTCGGTTTTTAACCATGCAAATTTAGTCACACGACTTACTTTTGCTTTAAGAATTTGATCATCATTATGATTTTACTCATTCAAATTGAACCTTATGTGACGATTTTACTCTTATTGAGATTTTTATTGTCTACTTGGTTTTACTCGTTAGACTTCAATGACGGGCTTTCTTTTTTTTTTAAAAAAAAAAAATTGTCTTTTGTATAGTAAATAAGACTTTTAGATTTTTCAAGAAAACGAAATTTGTTCATGCGGGAAAAAATGCACCCTTATTCATTGCTGCTTACAAAACAGTTTGATAAAAGAAAATTGAAAACATCATCTAGCTAGCAATAATACCTCTTGAGGTAACTGTTTGATGTTGAGTAATTCAAGGTAATAAGTTTCTGCTTTGGAATAATTAACGATCTTGTATGGGCCTACGTACTTTCGTTGTCATTCTTTTGATTGGAGGAATGATTGTTCTTCTCCTTCTTTTTGTGTTGAAGTGCATTGATTTCTTCCATCTATCCCATTCCCTATTAATGCATCCTTTCCATTCATGTACTTCTAGGCTTTGAATAGGAGGTCTATCATTGTAGTTGGTGGGGTCTTGGCTAACAAAAAGATGAAGTCCTTGGTTGTCAAGCCAATTTGGAAGGCCGTCAATTGAACTTGGTCGTCAGTTTTGTCAACCTCCAAGATTGCTCAATTGAAACGCTTCACATAAGCTCTCAAAGTTTCCTCTTCTTACTGTTTTAATGTTAGTGGATGCAAAGTTGACTTTTTGTTTCTCTAGCCACCGATAAAATGTCGCACAAAGGAGTCACTTAATTGTTCGAAATTTGCGATCAAAGATGATGCTAACTTGCTAAACCAAACTTGAGTAGCTCCTTTGAGAGTTGCCAAGAAGGATCTACATACCACCTCATTAGGTGTCCGCTGAAGGTTTATCAATGTCTTGAAAGACTCTAAATGGTCTAGCGGATCTGAATGCTCGTCAAAAGTCTCTAATTGGGGGAGTTAAAATTTCGATGGGAAAGGGCACTCCATGACCTCGCTGGTGAATAGAGAGTCTGTTCTTTTGATCATCCCATCTAGGTTCCTGGACGAATTTCCTTTCAAGGCATTTTTCATTTTGTCAATCTCTTTCCTCAAGCTCTTCAGGAGCTCGTCATTGTTTCTATTAAGCTGTTCTATTCACCTGAAACTAGACTGCTCCATTCAACTGGAATTGTATTGCTCTGTTCGCTTGGAACTTTCTTCCCTATTACTAGTTCATGGGCTATGACCTTCCTCGTTGTCATTGTTTTGGTTACATTGGCGAGGAGGCAAGTTGCTATTATATTGAGTGAGGTGCTGTCTCAACTCCTCATTCTGTTTGGTTAATTCTTCAACACTTGCTGCCAACGTTTGAATTTGCTAGGTCATCTGCATTGGATCAAGTGGGGTTGATGAACTTGGACCCATTGCTTCATTTGAATGGTGGAGCTATGGAAATTTGTATGATTTAGAAGTCCCCACAGATGACACCAACCTGATAAAGCCAAAAAATAGTGTCAGTTGATGACATCATCAAAGCTTATGACGAGGTAACATTCCCTGCAAAGATGAGAGAAAAAGACACCGGAGTGGCATTAGCCAACATTTTTCCGATGATAAAGTCAGTAAAGTTCTCAATATCTCTTAGAGAATTAGAATGTAATTTTGTGTGTTTGAGTTTGTGTACCTTATCCTGGTGCTTGGTGGCTTATTTATAGCCTTAGTACAACTATTAGGAAGCTCATTATGAGTGTAACCGATGGCAGCCTCTTAATAGCTCTCTTGACTGTCTTTTGTAACATATGTCTAAGCTTGAATAAGGCTTAACTGGCTGGTTGGCCTTTCTGATTGTTAGAACTCGTCGATTATGAAACCATTAATGAATACGCCATAAATGTTGTATGGTCGTCCTCTCATGGATGACCTTGTGGATTGTATGCTCGTTATCTCTATGGACGAGCCTACAAATTGAATGTTCGTCAGCTGTATGATGAGCCTGTAATATTAGTACTCATCAAGGCCCATTTGCAAAACCAAAAGTAGATCTCTCTCTCTCTCTCTCATCCCAACTTTTTTTTTTTTTTTTGGTGAATTGACAGATGTGTGAAATTTTGGATGATTGAGTGTTGTAAATTATTAGTTTAAGCAAAATTAAAGAAAATAAAAACAACAAAGAGATTTTATATGATTAGGTAATATCCTATATTTGTGGGAGGGAGTGAATATTAATCCACTATATAACAAATTAAGGTTATAACAATGTTTATATATAACATAACATAAGTCTACTCATAATGCCTCTACCAAATATGATCAAACTTTTTACGAAAAAGGATATATAACAATTAGGGGTGGCAATTGGATGGGTTGAGTGGATATTGAATCATGTAATAAACTTATAATTAAATAAGTTGGGTATATAATTACTCATTTACCCATTTATTATTCATCTGAAAATTAATAAATATCCATTGTCCAGAAAGAAGAAGAAAACCCTAGTGAGATCAAACTCAAATTAAGACACAGAAAGAAGACGAGAGTCACAACATGAAAGACTTGAACTGGATGAGTTTAATTTACACAAATACCAGCAAAATTATAGTCAACTATATAACCATCTTCATGGAGGCTCAGGAAGCCCAACATAAACTTAAGATCTTGAGCTCATTTAGATATAATATTAGTGAATAACTAATAAACTAATCTGTTTGTGAGTGGTTTGCCACAAAGTAGTAGTTTTTAATTTGTCCTTAAGGATCATTCAAAACACAACAAACCTAATAACAGTACTGTTGCATATGAAGATGATGTTGTTTTGTTGATTTGCAAAATCAAAACGTATGACTTCCTTCTCGACATGTTGTCAACATATATTAGGAACTATTGAAAAGGGCTGAGTGTTTGATTTAGCAAATCAACTTATGACAATAAATAACAAACTGATCTTGTCGCCATTTCACAATGTGTACGTATTTTATTCTTTTGTAATTGTCTGAAACATCAATATTATACTTGTTTTTCAATTTCCCTTTTTCTTTTCAATAGGCAAAGGCCATATAATTCCAACCGCACTGAAGGAAGCAAGACGTATAAATACGTAATAGGTCAAGTATTTGTATTAGTTTGTACAAAAATTTCACGTTTATTTTAATATAAGAATTTATTTTTAAAAAAAAATTTACATACTCATTTTTTAAAACACTGCATGTCAGATTATCTAAAATGTGATATTTTTTCTTTGGGAAAAGTTAATAAATGCCCTAAGGGTATTTTTTTAGTGAACCATTTAAAAAAAAAAAAAATTTATGGTAAAAAAAAAAAAACAATTAATATTTTGACAGTTTTTTCTATTTTCTATAAAAAGTGATATAATTTTTTTTTTAAATGGTTTATTAACAATTGCCCTAAGAGCATTCCTTAACATGATTATTTTTCTATTATACAAGCATACATAAGTGGTTTATTAATACATTTTGGTAGTTATAATCAAAGAATTTACGTTTTAAATCTTCCCACATGTCCAACTATCAACTTATAAAAAAAATTTAACAACAATAATAACAATAATAATTATATTATTATTATATAAAAATTTTTAATTGGATTTTAGCCGGCTTAAGTAGGCTGGCCGGCCAACATTATCCCTGTAGCTTCTTCATGCAAACATTCTCCTATAAATATAACCTGAATATTGATGTCCTCATTGCCTCTAAACCATTGTTGTTTATACATAACTATTACCAATATATTTCGTAACTTAGAGATCAAAGGCGCAGAAAGAAGATGCGGCAAGCCGGAATATATTCAGGAATGTTGATCTGGAGGAAGAACTAGGCCTCATTTGTTGCCTTTGGCGAGGATAAAGAAGATCATGAAGAAATCTGGGGACAACGTCAACGTGATATCTGGAGAGGCCCCAATTGTTTTTGTTAACGTATATAGTGTTGTGGGGTTTAGGTCCAACTACATTATTTGTAAAGCACACATTCTTGTACTACACTCTTAGTTGTACCGCACTCATATACTTCCTATATAAAGACACTCATGTATATTCTTTTACTGAAAAATACAATACAATTATTCAGTCTTTCTAACAGTTTTTTCCAAGGCTTGTGAGCTGTTCATAGAGGATTTAACACGAAGGTCTTGGATGGTGACCATGAAAGGGAAGAGAAGGACACTTCACAAAGACGACGTGGTCTCAGCTGTTATGGCCACTGATATCTTTGACTTTCTTGTCAGTTTGGTGTCCGATTCTACAAACCATTTGGACTTGACCACAGTGAAAAGGGAAACTTTGGAGTCTTAGGGCCTCTCTGCCTTTCTCTTTCACTTGAATGTAACAAAGCATATCTAAATATACACTACAACTTTGAGAAAAAGACATGTTTTATTGGCAGCATGTAATGCGCATAACATTTGTATTTCAATTTCTTGAAATGAACCAGGATAAACTCTTTTTTTTTTTTTTTAATTTATTTATTGGGTCAGACAATGGTATATTATCTATACTTTTTTTTTATATATATATATAATATTTATTAATTATTTATCTTTATCTATCGGAATGTTATATCTATTTTTTGTAGACTTTGAAATTTGAATCATTTTGTGACACATGGAATGTGTTTTTAGAGCAAGAAGCGATGTGTGCAATCACACGGAACAACACGGTTAAGATTGACATGGTGTGGGGTGTGTGTAACACCGGTGCGAAGTGGACCCAAATGCAAATCTAATTAAGGATCGAGTTTAGGTATTGATGAGATCCTTACGGATCATTGGGAAAATATGCAAGAATGGTTTTAGAGCATGTTTGGTGTGTTGCTTGGGTAGAGAAAAAAACACAAAAAGATTCTTGAAAAATGAGCCTTATCATAGCGATGAAGCTAGATACCATGTTAAAACTTAGAATATATAGAAGAAGAAAGTAAAATTATGTAGAAGAAGAAAGTGAAATGGTTCAACTTGACAGTCTACGTTCACATAAAAAAGTCTTTAATAACTACTTGAGTACATCTTTACTATGTTACTTGGCTCTTCTTCTTCTTCTTCTTCTTCTTTCTTTCTTTCTTTCTTTCTTTCTTTTTTTTTTTTTTTTTGATAAAGGTTTATAATTTGCTTCTATTATAATTTATAATTTTAAATTTTTTTTTCAAACAAATAAAAAGGATAACTTTTGAAATAAGTAATAATTATAATTTTTTTTTTGAACGTAAATAAAAAAATAAAAAATCTTACAGTAAATTTTAGAAATTTTCTTTTTGAATTCAAAATTAAATTTGTTATTTAACATTTATTACTCTATTTCTAAATAAAGTTACCTTTTATTAATGGGAGTATTTTTAAACCACATAAAAGTCTAGTTAAAAGAGGTGAATTCTCTTATATAGGGTTTATAGAAATATGTTATGCTTGAATATGATAACCAAAAAATCACAGTTATCTATGATATTTAATAAAGTTTTGGCTGCTGAATGCTGCATGAAAATCTCATAAAAAAGAACGTAAGGCAATTGGATTATTACTTACTAGAACAACTAAACAAGGGTTGTTATGATACGAATTTAGCTTAAGATCATTGCATTACCAGTCTTCTTTAGAATACTAGAATGGCGCAGCAACTTGGGTAAAATTAACTTCACCTATCATGGTCCATTAGAACAAGGATGTTAAATCCAAGCCCAATTGTCAGGTGCATAGAGTCAGCCAAGGAGCCAACAGTTAACAGCTGACCTTGCCCGAGCCTAAAATAAATTCAGTTTATTTCCAAGCCCAATTTGCACTTGCACAGAGATTACACCTGGCCTAACCTAACCTAATCGAATCACAATTTTTTTCTTAAATTTGGGCTCAGTTCTCATATGGCCTAACCCAATTAAATAACAATTTTAGTTATATGCTGGCTCAGTTCTCATATCAAATAACCAAGTGGTGTCGGCTTTGGGCTTCCTAAACAGAGTTATAAGGGCCTGGGTTCATCTGTCCCCACTCTGTAACCCAACCCGAATAAATAAGTTGCATCGCAATAGAAAAAGAACCAAAACAATGATGATTAACTGAACATGGAAGGGTGAGTTTGGTTCAGTTTTTTAAAATTAAGCTTTTAAAAAAAGTAGAGTTTTCAAAAGGTGCAGTATGAAAAAGTGTTTTTTCAAAAAGTTGAGTATTTGGTAAAAATTGTTAAAAAGTACTTTTTGAAAAAACTGAGTGTTTGGCTAGAACTTATAAAAGTAGTAGTTTAAGTTGTAAATTACCGAAAATGACAATGTATATTGTGGGAGGTAAAAACCCAGAGCTACTTAATGGGCCCGGGGCACCATGTTGAGAAGTATTATATTTCCAAAGAGCAATAATTGGTTAGGACAGTCCATCTGAAGGCTGGAAACCCAGAAGTAGAAGGGGAGTACCGTCCGAAGAGGTCACTACTGGTCCGAAGATGTCTTACTCCTCGGTTACAAATAGCCTTGATCAATCAGACGTATGGAAGGTCCGAATGATCTTTCTAGCAATTCCAATGATAATGATAAGTTCTGGGTAAGTCTGGAGATGATCAGAATGAAGAAATATCTAAAGGAAAAGCTGCTACCACCGTATTTAATGTACTGCAACAGCTTTTCTGGCCGCGTTTATGTGGAGAAGACCCTTGAACAGTGTAACCTCAGCTACCGCCACTCACAAAGAACTAAAGTAGACACATGACGTGACATGTGCTCAAGTAGATACACAGATGAAGAACAGGTGGACAATGGAGATGATGAGAAAGGGTGCTATATAAAGAAGAAGGGTCCCTGATAAGATGAGGGGAAGAAGGAGAAGAGAGAAGAAAGAAAAGCTTTACTGTAACTCTGAACATTGTAATTACTGTTCACTCAATAAAACATCTCTTCGGACATTCACTCATGGAGTTGTTCAAGCATTATTTCATGTTATCACCATCTTAAGTACCTTAGCCAACCATTGTTTAATTCATAACCTATCCAGCTCTTTCGCCCACTCTCTACAAATTCATTGTCCTGAATTCGTTGGGCCTTTAACTCATACCTTTTGGGCTTGGGCTACAAAAACTGACCCTACATATATATAAGAGAATCTCTAGAAGGTTAGGCAAATTTTTGCACTGTTTAGACAATCAACAGTGACATTTACTTTTTGCCTACCCAATTTTTTAATCTTTATTTTTTAATCAAATTTATTCTTTTTTAATATTTATTTATTCTTTTTCTATTCATTCTCAACAATTATATTTTTCAACAAAAAGTTTTACATCCACAATATTATTTGCAATACTTTCACAAGAATCATAACAAAATCTTATATGAAAAATTGTTACTAGTTCTAATTTGAACTCACCACTGAAATTATATTTTTACTCACCAATATTAGCTAATTACTTAAAATTTATTGTGAAAATATTGTGGTAGTATTTTTGAATTGTGATTTCTAATTCTTTGCCTTACTTTCATCCCTCCGTTTCCTCTCTTTTTTTTTTTTTTTTTTTTTTTCTTTTTTTTTCTTGCATTTTGTCCACCACACACGTATACCTATAGGATTCCATCATCTCTTTTTTTCCTTTACTTTCCACTTGATTCCAAGGCCTTCCTTTCTCTTTATTTCTCCAACTCTCTCATTCTCTGCTCCTTTTTTTTTTTTTTTTTTTTTTTTTCTACTTGATTCCAAAAATTCTCTAACTCTCTCTGTGATACTTGATTCCATAATCTTGCTTGCCTTTTGGTGTCATTATCTTCAAACACACATAGACACGTATGGAGAGAAAGGAGAAATCGTCTTTGCTCCACCACACCGCCACCGTTGCTCCTCCTCCTCACTACGGAGTGCATGCAACTAGGGATCATATCAGTTTCTATTTTTTTTTCCTTGTTCTTGATTAGTTGTTGTTTTTTATTTTAGATTTGTCACATCGACTTCTATTTTTTTTTCTTGATCATTTATTGTTGTTCTATTTTTTTTTTTTTTTTCTGTTCTTGATCTACTGTTGTTGTTGTTTTGATTTTAGATTTGTTGTTTAAATTATATCAGTTTTATGAGAGCAAGAATTTTTTTGCTTTTATTGTTGTGGTTTGATTAATTTTAAGATTATGTTTTTGAGTTTGTATTTTGATTATGCTTGAGTTTAGAACGTTTGAGAGCTTTAGGGCAAAGCAGAGAGATGAGATGAGAGGAATGAGGGATAGCGTGAGAACTGATGATTTAATCAAGGGTAATTTGGTAATTGCTGGAAGAGCCCAACAGATAGCTTCAGAACACGCATGGACTTTTTGTTTATGGACCTCCAGAGCTCCATAATTGGCTTGCGCATTTTATGCCTTGGCCCAAAACGCAACTTTTACCCAAAAGTTGCGTTTATGCTTAACCAAACGGGCTAGTATATCTAGCTTTCTTCAAAACGTGTGTTTCAACCCATAAAAGCTGAAACAAACGGGCACTTATTCAAATTATAAAAAAATTTAAAAAAAAAAAATTGAATGATACCAACTTTTTAATACTTAATAAAATAGAGATTAAAGTACATTTTTACCCTTAAATTTTTTGTTTTTATTGTTTTCATTTTGGCCATTTTGTTTTAAAATTTTCAATTTGACCATTCATATTTTGATTATGCTTCCATACTAGTTATGCCATCCATTTTTGTTAATAATCATAATAGTTCCATATACCAACATAATAATGATAAATGACTTTTAGTGGTTACCTTTTTTTACTATTCTAAATTGTGTATACAAGAACCCAATTAATGTAGGACACACACACTCACATTTAATTATGCCTGAATCAAGGATAAAAAATAATGGACTTGGTTTATGTCCAATGCACTGGACTCAATCAGATGATGACATGTATTTAAAAGTGAACACATGTCATCATCTTAACGGGTTTAATATTATTAGACACTGGACCTAAGCCTAACCCAAAAATAATATACTTCGATTCCAGGCATAATAAGGGCCACAAGTAAGGTACGTACATAATAATACATTGAGGTCAAATACATTAAATCATATAACATATCTGAATATACTAACATTATTCCTCAAACTCAAGGTTTGTTATCTTGTGTAGGAAACCATGACCATGAATAACTGAAATAGATGTAGAATGAACCGTGCACAATGTGGAAATACTGGCGATTGTAGCAAAAAACAGTGATAAGCAATCGAAAAACAACTACATCAGTGACCAAAGAGTTGCTACTATGGCCAGAGGATGGCTAGACTAGTGATTTAAGGCATATCGGCAGAGGACGATGTTTTTGGTGAACCACATGAATGAGTTGGAGGATTTCACATAGATTGAACCTAGAAAGAATGAGTGATGCATCAATTAGTGTGACTTGGGGGCCTCGAATGGAAAAACATAAACTAAAATCAGAATCTACGCAAGTCACACTAATTGATGCATCACTCATTCTTTCTAGAGACAACACTGAGTGATCGTTGGTGATGGATTACTTGAATTGTATTGAAGACCATATAAAAGTGATTTAGATACCATGTCAAAATACAGGAAAGAAAATAAGAGATTTAGAGAGAATAAGAAAGCGGGGGAAAGGGTTTTGTAGTTCAACGTAATAGCCTATCTCCAAAAGGAAAAGTCCTCATTGGCTACATTTTTACTATTCTTAATAGCGTATAACAAAGATAATACTCATTATAGGGTAATATTATAATTGACAAACTAATTATACGGAAAGGAAAAGTGATATATACACAAACAAAAACAAATTGCATATTTGTTATGGCATACATTTCGAACACTAAAATATAGGGAATCCCTAACAAATACCTATATGTTCCTCAAACATTAGTATTAGCATTTAGCACAACATATAATACTTGGTTATTAAGCTGAGAAGCCACCTAAAGTAACATTTTCACTAACGTCTTTGGAGACCATAAACTTATTCTCAAGCCCAAAAGTTGGTAGTCTGGCCTTCTTCTCCTTCTCCATCCTCCTTGATTCAGACACCATATCTGTTTTTTTTGGAGCTCCAGCAACTGCCTTTCTTTCACTTCTCCGCCTCATAACATACTCTTCGGGAATAAATACATCCATTTACTTTTATTCCCGAATTTGGTGAGAGGAAAAAGGAAAAAAAGAAAGAGTGCCTTAAGGTTTGCAAGCTTCGGCGAGTGCAGTAGAGTAGTGCAAAGTGAGGGTGAGAAACATTTATAAAAATGAAGACATAGGATACCTGCTCCCACGTTTTCATGGAAGCATGCAACAGTTTCTAGTGGGTCCAATGGGGTTTGGAAAATTGTTTGGTCCTCCTCCTTTTGTAACGCTTGGAGTATAAGCATGTGTCAACTGAAGAGGCAATTAAGTTTCCCTTCAGACGTGTGAAGTTGAACATCTGTTTCCTTTGATTCCACATCATTACATCATTTTTTTTCCCTATTACATATATTAGTTGTGGGGTCATAGAGCCAAGTGATATACGTCCACCTTTTGTACTAGGCCTGAGGCTCATGCCGAGGCCCATAATCTCTAGGATTGACAACGGGTCGGGTTCGGGCGGGGTTTTTACATACTTAGACCCAACTCGCGGGCCAAGACCCGTAGCCCGGACCTGGCCTGTTTACTAAACGGGTTTTTTTTTTTTTTTTTTTCAGAGCCCGAACCCTCCTCCACCAGGCTCTGTGGGCCCTGCGGGCCCATCTAGCTAGGCCAAATTTGGGCCTAATTCTCGGACCAAATCATAGCCCAATCACAATCAATTTTTTTTAAGGCCCAAATGCCAAAAATAGGCCCAATACAAATCATAATCTCAAACATAAACATAAACACAAATCAACTTGTTTTTTTTTTTTTTGCTCTTCTTTGTTAATACATATTTTTTACTAAAAAAAAAAAACACAAATCACAAACAGAAAACACAATTAATAAATCCCTATTTTGATTCTTTCGTATCTAATTCCGGCGTCGATGTTGCCGAGCAATATACGCTCCGCGGCGGCGTGTGCAGCTGAGGCTAGGTTGCCTAGATTGTCGGAGGAAGACATCACTGTTTTGATCGACACAGATGAGTCTTACACTCAGCCAACAGGGAAAAACATCTGTTGGGCTTTGAAGGATCTAGTGCGATCGGTTAAGCCTGGAGAATGAGAGTGAGGCCGTGAGGGTGGGTGAGAGTGAGTCTGTGAGGGTGGGTGAGAGTGAGTGCTTGAGGGGGGCGACGACCTTGCGGGTGGGTGAGAGGAGCGTGAGACGGAGCGTGACTGCGTGAGATGTGAGGCCGTGAGACAGAGCGTGACTGCGTAAGGTGTGAGGCCGTGTGCTGTGTGAGACAGTGAGGGACAAGGGTGAGGACTGAGGAGGTGTGAGCTAAAATGAGAGAGTAAGGGTGAGGAGGCTAGAGGCGTGAGCTAAAAAATGAGGGAGTTAGGGTTAATGTTTATAGTTATATATATATATATATATAAGGGTTTTTTTAGTAATTTCATGGTAATCGGGTCTTATCCGGGTCGGGTTTCGAGTTTTTTTTTTTTATAAAACTCGGACCCACTACGGGTTTTTTTTTTTTTTTTTTTTTTTAAAACCCATACCCGACCCTATTCTTTATCGGGCCGGGCAAAATCCAGCCCATTAAGGTCGGGTCGGGCCAGGTATTCGTAGGTCAGATTTAAATTGCCATCCCTAATAATTGCATATGAAGAAGACAGTGGTGATCATGGCAACCCAGGAAACCATGCCAAGGACAACTTTGCCCACGGCTAGCCAAAGCCGAGGTAGAAGAAAAGTGATTTACCGGTAATGACAATCTTCCAAAGCACTCCAAGGAAAAAGATAAGTACAGCAAGTAAGCATACTAGAGTATGGTGGTAGAGTAATTCTAGGAAAAGTTGTTACCTTCACATTAAATGCTCCACAACTAATGCTCTAATCGCATTAATATGGAAATGATACTTGAGCAGTAACTTTTCAGACTCACAGCTACTACCTAAGAGCTTTGGGAGGAGGTTGATGTGACAAAGACCAACAATAGCAGATCTGACCTGCACGTGTACGATAGAGATGAAGGAGGAAAGAAGTATACAAGGAAGAATGAGCTCTAAGAAAAGGGATGGGAGATTTTACTAGAGAAAACACTGTAGCAATTTGAACTAACTTTGTAACCATTGGCATTGTCGCTCAAAAATTAATAAGTTGAAGCTCCTTGGACTAGTGCCGAGGATTGAATTGCTTGCCCAAGTCCATATTTGTTTTAATTATTCATTCTTTAAATCATCTTCAATTGTTGTTGCACTCATCAAAGTCCAGTTCTTCTACCCATTCTCTACAAAATTATTGTATTGGGCTTGCTGGACTTGAATTCACTTATTCCTTAGAAATAGTGCTCAAACCCAGTCCCTACACTAGTATATAAAATAAATAATTTCTTTAATTATTATATTGAAAAATTACTTATTATTAATTAAAAATTCAATCTTTGGTCCTTCAAGTTTAATTCTTAGCAAACTTTTTATTTATTTATAAAGATTTTTAGCAAACTTTAGGAGTCTTTTGGCTAAATATTGGTAAATCTGAAATTTATTTGCGTTATAGATACTGTTACAACTTATTTAGAGAGTTGAGGAGAGAGATTGAATTTCGGCAACAATGTTGCCGAAATTCCAAGAAAAGTATGAGAGAGAATGAGGAAAAAGGGGAGAGAGAAAATGTTAAATTATGGCAATGGCATTGCCGTAATTCGCTGCCCAAATATCTGCCCGAGTGCTGTGAGAAAGAAGTGCTCTGAGTGTGGTGCTCCCAAAGAAACTAATTGTGGCAATGGTATTGCCGAAATAGGTGTAAAAAAAATTTGTCCCTATTATGGCAATGCCATTGCCGAAAATGGGAGTGGAAAAAAAATATATAATGTGCTACGTACACAATATTTTCACAACAAATCACAGATAACTGGTTATTATTGATTCAAATTTAAATTTAACATTGAGATTACTATTTTAATCCAACAATAACAATAAGTAACAACATGACACTTAGAATTTGTTGTAAAAATGTTGTAAAAATTGTGTGCACTTCGTTTCTTAAAAAAAAAAAAAAGTGTAATGATTTGTGGCAATGGCATTGCCGAAATTGTGAGAGAAAAAAAAAGTGAGTGTCGAAATCTGGGGAGAAATTAAAAAAATATATATAATGTGCTACGTACACAATATTTTTACAATATTTTCATAACAAATCACAGGTAATTGGTTATTATTAATTCAAATTTAAATTTAACATTGAGATTACTATTTTAATCCAACAATAACAATAAGTAACAATCTGACATTTAGAATTTGTTGTAAAAATGTTGTAAAAATTGTGTGCACTTCGTTTCTTAAAAAAAATTAAAAAAAAAAGTGTAATGATTTTTGGCAATGGCATTGCCGAAATTGTGGGAAAATTTTTTTTTTCTCCACAATTTCAGTAATGCCATTGCCAAAAATCATTACACTTCTTTTTTTTTAGAAATGAAGTGCACACAATTTTTACAACATTTTTACCCCACAATTTCGGCAATGTCATTGCCAAAAATCATTACACTTTTTTTTTTAGAAACGAAGTGCACGCAATTTTTACAACATTTTTACAACAAATTTTAAGTGTTAGGTTGTTACTTTTTGTTATTGTTGGATTAAAATAATAATCTCAATGTTAAATTTAAATTTGAATTAATAATAACCAATTACCCATGATTTGTTGTGAAAATATTGTAAAAATATTGTGTACGTAACACGTTATATTTTTTTTTCCACTCCCATTTTTGGCAATGGCATTGCCATAATAGGGACAAATTTTCTTTACACCTATTTCGGCAATACCATTGCCACAATTAGTTTCTTTGGGGCACCATATGCACTTCTTTCTCATAGCACTCGGGCAGGATATTTGGGCAGCGAATTGCGGCAATGCCATTGCCGTAATTTAACATTTTCTCTCTCCCAACTTTTCCTCATTCTCTCTCATACTTTTCTTGGAATTTCGGCAACACTGTTGCCGAAATTCAATCTCTCTCTTCAAATCCCTAAATAAGTTGTAACAGTGCCTATAACGCAAATACGTTTCAAATTTACCAATATTTAGCCAAAAGACTCAAACTTTAGTCTCAAATAGGGGTGAACACACACCGATCTAGATTGAGTCACCGTGTCGAATCCAAGCCAAATGCACCACCAAAGAGAATTGTTGATGATGATTGAAATGGTAGATGGTAGAGTCGTTGGATTCCGACTGTCAGCTAGTATGGTTGTAGGCAGTTGCGAAACCAAGAATTTGTTTTTGGGGACACCAAATAAAAGCTGAATGATTAATTTTTTTTTTTTTTTCTTTCCGTGTAAATACTAATGCATCCATACTAAGTACAATAATTAATATAATATTGTAAATACAATTCAATATACAATTTAAGCACCTAGTATATGCTATGTAATGTATATTTATTAAACTTAAACAATCATAAGATAAGATTGATAAATAAATATATAATCAAATAATAAATTATAAATTATATTATTTTGTGAGTTTTGTTAGCAGATATCCTAAGAAAATTTGTTTAGGAAATACTTTTTAGAAACATTTTATGGAAAAGGGAAAAACCGAAAAAGTAATTGATTTTTTTTTAAATGTTTTTCATAAAAGTTGTATTAAACCTTCCTAAAATGGTTCATTGAAAAATGCTTTAAGGTCACCCATTAATTGGATCATTTATTTATTTATATGATATATTAACTATACTGTTATTATTTTAATAATAGTTTTTTTTTTTTTTTGGAGAAAGAATAATAGTTTTTTTAATATGTTTATAATATAGATTAATTAATTTAATGACTTATAACAAAGGGAGGAAAAGTCTTACCTGGGTTCCACGTGCAGGACTTTTGGCAAACTGATGGAAGTATGGACTGGACTGGAGAGTAAAACTCTGCTTTAGAATTTACACCCCCAAAAAAAAAAAAAAAAAAAAAAAAAAAAACACTTTAATTTAGAAAGCAACTTGAAGTGTAACCCACGTGTAGGACTTGAGCAGATTGTATTCACAAATCTGTAAAAAAATAATAATAATAATCTTATCCTTAGACTGTGGAACTTCTTAAACAATTGGCCGACTGAAAAAAAAAAAAAAAGATCATGTTTCTCCTCAAACTAGCTAGTTTGAAAATAAAATTTTCAAATTATTTTTATATATTTTTATTTGATTTGAATTTTGAAAATCTAACTGTTAAATTACATTTTTTTTTTATGTTCTTAATATGTATGTTAAATTTCGTTTAAATTAGATGTTATTTAATACTATTTGATCAAAAAACTTATTTCTTATGCATAATTTTATATTAGAAAAATATAAAATTTAAATATTTGATTAATGATATAATTATTAATCTTTGATTTTTTTTTGAAATTTTGCAAGTTTGAAGGATATAGTAAAAAAATACAATCTAATGGTTAGATTTTCAAAATTCATATCCAATAAAAAAATATAGGAATAATTTGAAATGTTTCTCTCTAAAATAAAATGGTAAATGTTGTTGCACATTAGATCTTTAGGTTTTAGTCTATGACACTACCAAAGAACTGTTCCTATGTCAGCAACAACAAGTGGCATCGGTGCAGGTTGGAAACCCCTCACCAAATTGGCCAGTGAACACCCCAAGCCCAATGCATGCTTTCATAGTCAATTAAGTTGACAATTGCTAATTTATAGGGGATAATTCTTAATGTAGTTGTTGGGAAGATAAATACCTTGAGGTGCTTCTTTAAATAATCTATATCTATATATATATATATATATATAATAATAGGTAAAATTGAGAAAAAATCTAATTAGATTTCAAATTGGAATTCAATTAGAGTTTAATTTTGTGTCACGTATCCCATCTAATCTAAGTTTTTAAATTTTTGTGCTAAATGAGTTAATTCATTATAAAAATTAGATTTTAATTAGAGTTTAATTTTGCGACATGTGTGGGGATCTAATCTAAATGTTTTTTTTTTTTTTTTTTTTTTACCAAATGAGTTACTTTAGTGTAAAAACGAAAAGTCCAATATAAGTAAACCATAAAAAAGATAATTTTTGAATGATTTTATATTTATGAGCATTTTTTGTAGAACCATAAACAATTCAAATTTATAAGTCATCTATATAAATAAATATATATATATATATATATATATATATATATATATATATATTAATAAGTAAAACTAAGAGAAAATCCAATTAAATTTTAAATTGGAATTCAATTAGAATCTAATTTTGCACTAGGTGTCCCATCTAATAAAAAATTTTAAAATTTCCAATAAAGTTAGTTAGTTCAATGTGAAAATTGGATTTCAATTAGAGATTAATTTTACGGCACATGTTTCATCTAATCGAAGTTTTTGAATTTTTGTGCCAAATGAGTTAATTTATAGTAGAAAATGAGAAGTCCAATATAAATAAATCATAAAAAACATAATCATATATCTAACACTATATATAAAATTAGAGAAATAGAGAGTTTGAATGATTTTATATTTATGAGCCTTTTTTTTATATAAATAAAAACAATTCAAATTTATAACTCATCTATATATATATATATATATTAATAGGTAAAACTTAGAGAAAATCCAATTAGATTCTACAATTGAAGTTCAATTTTGCGCCTTGTGTCCTAAATTATTTATTTTTAAAGAGAGTTTTATTTCTTAATTTTGGAATCAAATGTGAAATCATTTCATAAATATCTATTTAAGTGAGTTATTGTGTACAAAAACCATTTTTTTTTTTATAGAGAGTTTTATTTCTTAATTTTGGAATCAAATGTGAGATCATCTCATAAATATCTATTTAAGTGAGTTATTGTGTACAAAAACCAAAGAGTCTAGAATTAATGAACATAAAAATATTTTAAAAAATGGACAATATACATTTTCTACCTAATAACATTTTTACAAGACTTTTTAAAGAGTTAATATATATATATATATATATATATATATATATATAAGAATGATTATCAATAATATTTAAATTATATATGTAAGATTATTATACTATGCATCTTAATGTGTATATTTTAAATATATTTATACATATGCCTGAAGTTACAAGCTAGTTAATATAATATATAGAGATATATTTGACCCAAAAGTCAAAATGTCTAAATTTAGTGAATATGTGCTCAATTATTTTATATTAGTCACTCATTCTACTCGTCATTATTTAATATAGGACTTTACTCACATGTGTACACCCAACAGTAATAAATCACCGCCTCCTATTGCAAGACACTGATAAGGATATAAGGAGATTCTAGAGAACAAAGTGAATCAATAACCTAGTTTGACTTTAAGAGTAAGAAGGTTTGAGATTTCTGCCAAAACATTTCAGAGCGAACAAGATAAGACTGAAATCATGCCAATTGCCAAGCCAGCCTTATTAGTTATTAGCATGCTATTTCCAGGAAATGGGAGGGCAACATAATTGAGCAGCCATGGTTTTCGCCATTATGTAAGTCTTATAAAGTATTAACTTATTCAAGAAACGAATCTCAAAGTAAAAGTTGCACTTAATTTCTTATTTAGGAGTTCCTTTAAAGTTTACAAGGTAGATCAGGTTAATTTGTAGTGGGCTAGCTCTATCTCAATGTGCCTTGCTAGACATATTGCTATTAATTTTCTTCCAAAGTCTAGCATTACAGGAAATCAATGACATTGCTGTCCAATTCCCATGAGATTGTAAAAATTAAAATGCATGTAATCACAAAAGAAATATAGTTAATAAGAATCGGGGACTATCGTTCTATAGTCTATATGATTTCCGAAAAATATGTCAATATTGGGTACCTCTTCTTCCATGATATATAAACATTGATAGAAATCAAGGATGCCATCTTTCTTGAAAGCGTCAACTGAAGTTTTTCCATCAGAGCAAAATAAGTCATTATTGCAAACCCTAATTTTACCCAAAATTTGAAAAGTAAGTCACATTCCTTATGGTAAAATTGAAGTAAAATATCGAAGATATATCAATGTTGAGACTTCGGTAAGATATTGTAGTGAAAAATCTCATAATTAAGTTTACTCAATGGTCATTAAATGTCATTTTTTTTTTTATGAATATTAAATGCCATTTTGACAAGGACAGCTTTGAAGAAGTTTCATTTATAACTAGATCATAAGTGTTATTCCATCATTTTTATTTTATTTTATTTTATTTTTTAAGTTTCATTGCAAGCCTTTCTTTTCTTATGTTTTCTGAAAATAATTAAAAAAAGTTTATTATAAGCTAAAGTTATCTTATCAGAAATGCGCCTCGATCTCCTAAATATATAAAAACATTTTGGAAAGTAATGATATGCTGGTCCATGAGAGAGGGTGGAAGTGTTGCACACGCAAGTTGCAACTTTTAAAGAAAGAAACTCTATATATTAGTAGACTCCAATTAATTAAGAGAGCCCATATATATCTCTAAATTTTTCCAAAACAAAGTAATGAAACAAATCAAATCCCCATTGTTATAAAACGCGTTTTTCTCCCATCCTGTTGAAAGTAGAGAAAGAATTTGAGACAATGAGAAAGCTGGTGCATGTGAATGTGTTTCCTAGTGCAATCTGTACATTAATTCAACTGTCGGTGTTATCCACGTATTGGCCTCTCCTTTCGGTCACATATACAAATGCCATATGGAAAAGCAGTGAACCGTCTTACAAAGGATTTTTTTAGAAAGAAATTATATATATATATATATATATATGTAATTTTTATATGTTATTGTGAAGGAAAATTAATGGGACATATTGCTGCAGTTATTTTTTAAATTAGACTGGGATTGGATTGGAAGGTTACTTAATGGCTCGGCTTTAAATTCTTCAAGTTTTGAACGAAACAATGAAAGACTAGGAATCACATTGTCAAATTCTTTAGGAAGATCGACATGAGTTTAATTGTGACAAGGATTACAAAATTTTTTATTTTTTATTTATTTTTTGTTGCCATTTTACGCATGTACCTCTCGCCTTCTCATCTTCCAACAACGAACTTTTTCTTTGCATTTAATCCCGCCACAGTAGAGTTGAAAAAAGAAAAATGAAAAATTATCTTAGCCTCCTTTTGAAATATAAGGTCACGGTAATGATCGCAAAAGTTTGGTTAAAATGATTCCATTTTAAATCCCTATTTTTTTTTTCCTAAACATTGTGAGGGATTTCACAATTCGCTCAAATACCAATAGGTTTGGTCTGTGATTGAATGCTGTGAAAGATTTGTGCCCCCTCATCTTTCACCAATTGGTCGTTGGATGGATCGGTAAGGCACACGGTCCGACAAGTAATATCGAGCCCAATCATAGGTTCGAGGCATTGGAGTCGCATTGTGAGGGGGGGATTGTGAGGGATTTCACAATTCACTCCAATACCAATGAGCTTGGTCTACAATCGAATGCTATAAAAGATTTGTGCCCCCTCATCCTTCACCAATTGGTCGTTGGATGGATCGGTAAGGCATACAGTTCAACAAACATGTTTTTAGTTAAGCATTAATACGTGCTAGTTTTTGGACAAATCAAGCAACTCAATAGTAAAAAAATATATAAAAAATAAAAAATAAAAATTCATTAATAAGGAGAATTAGGAATTTTATTTCTTAGGAAGGATATGTTAGGTTAGTCCACAAATTAAATATGTCAACTCAAAAACAAAATAAGAAATTCTTGGTACTTGTTATATATACTAATTAATCACAAAACTTAGGAGCTGTTATTTTGTACAATATTCAAAGACAGGTTACTTTACACACACACACACACACAAAAAGACAGGTTATTGTAATTTCTAAATAAATAAATAAATAAATAAAAATTAACAACTTGAGATGTATTGTATCTAGCCATAGCAGCATGCTAGCTAAGTAGCTATACAGCATGTGTTACTGTTATAATCTTCCTCGTCCATTAGACAAAATGGAATGGGAACATCTATGGAAATTAAATTAAAGGAAATATTGAAGCCGCTACTTTGGACGACAGCTAGGAGCATAGGCTCTGCTAAAATTGTTATGAATAGCAGGTGGATCCAAGTAGACACAATCTGAACAAGTACTATGCAATGAACAAGAAAAAAATCTCTAGAGTACATAGCATTTTCCTTTCAATATTTGATCCAAACATATAATCGCCAACCATTAGTGTAACCTTCCCGCTACAATAAGTAGCATTTTCCTTTCAATATGGCATTGACCTACGAAGTACGAATCACCGACTTCCAACATATAGAACAAAACCATCACATGCACTAGCTCTCACAAACTGTCAACCCACCCGTACAATGTCATACCGTACTTTATAGGAAGTGAAGAAACGCGTTCTTAGAAAATCTGATATTGCATAGTATAATTTAATTATTCCCTTTTATTAGATTAAGAATATATATATCCTATAGTAATCACCGACAACCGCGTTCTTTATCTATAAAAGCAGGCTCCTTCTTCAAGGATTTTAAGTGTGTTTGAACTTTGAACGGCTAAATGGGGTCTGCAAAAATTCCTTCTGTTTTTCTTTTGTACTTTGTTTTCCTTGTTATTGTGGTTTTCAAGGGGATCAACTGTCAAGTAAACAATTGGCTTAACGGCCATGCAACTTTCTATGGAGCCAATCAGAACCCCACTACCCTTGGTAAGTCACATTTTGAGTATATAAATACTAGGTAACACAAAAGTTGGCAATGCCTGTAAATTAATTTTAGATTGATATTGGATATATATAACTAGCATCACTTCAGTTCTATCTCTTGTTTCATATCTCTTCCATTGGTTACAACTTAATAAACTATGTCTTTTGTAAGTCCAACCTGTGTGTTTCACTCACAAGCATAGTGCATTTAAAAGCAGAACACCCATATGAAAACCAAATTTCTTCTTCTATTTTAGGTTGTGAGTTTCTACTATTTCTCAGTAGTCTTCAATTGAGTATATATCATTTCTCAGAATTATTTACATTTGAAACATTGATATTAATATATAGGTGGAGCTTGTGGCTATGATAACACTTTTCACGCTGGGTTTGGAGTGAATACAGCTGCTGTTAGTGGTACACTTTTCAGAAGTGGTGAGGCATGTGGTGCTTGCTACCAAGTGATGTGCAACTACAGGCTTGATCCTAAGTGGTGCCTTCCACGCCGCATTATGACAGTGACCGCCACCAATTTCTGTCCTCCAAACAACAATGGAGGGTGGTGTGATCCCCCTCACGATCACTTTGACATGTCCATGTCTGCTTTCTTTCGCATTGCACGACAGGGCAATGAAGGCATTGTTCCTGTACTGTATAAAAGGTAAAAACAAATGTCTAGAGCTTCATTCATGTTGAACAATATTTTTCATTAATTAAAAATAATGTGTTTTATCACGGCACATTTTTGGTATGATAGTTATTTCATAAATATAAGTATTTATGAGATGTGGAGAGTAAGAGTCAAGGTTCAAGTTTCTGAGAGGAAGCTTTGTATATATATATATATATATATAGACACTTAGATTAGATTAAAGTAGAATTTCTATCTTGTAAAAAAAAAAATTGCTTCTAGTGAAAGTGAAAGTTTCTATCTTTGAAGGGTCTTTTAAGCTTAATAGTCAGCTAACATTCACAATAATTTAGTTAAAAGTTAAAACACAATGAGCTGTACTCTTAACACTTTAGAGGAGAAAATTTCCTAATTGAAGTGCAATAAATATTAAGAAACCATAGCATTTGATTACAACCTCATTTGTATCGAAAGGAAAAAAAAATTAAACTAGAAAATAGACCTATAAATAAATAATAAAGCATTAATTGTGATGTGTAGATAAAAAATGCAATTATGCAAAGTTGATTGTAGGGAACATGATCTTCAATATTTCATTTAAAATTGAGAGAGAGTTTATTTCATGGTTAAGATTATATTTCATGAATCTAATAATGTATAAAGTATTCTTTCATTTAAAATATTAAATGACATAGCATTAACTATTTCTTTAAATTTGTAATAATATTTACTCTAGTTAAACCATATAAAAAAATGGACACCTTCAAAATTTTGTATTTAAATATTTGTACTATTTAATCTACATTTTAGATTTGTATTTAAATACTTTTAACATTTAAATGAAATTGAGAGATCAATGAAATTATATGTTTTACTTAAGTGTCATGATTAATACTCTGGCAAAAATTTACATTTAGAGTTTGTTTGGAATTTGCTTAATTTGCTAAAATTGAAAACTTTTTGCTGAAAATGCTGTAAATAAATGCAAAAGTTAACTGAAATAGTATAGTAAGACCCATAAATAGTACCAAAAAGTGCAGTGAGACTTATGAATAGTAGAAAAAATATGTAGAATAGTCAAATAAGCTGACTTTTTAATTTAAAGCCAAACGCACACTAAATCCTATAGTTTAAGGTCAATCCATATAATTTTAAATTTAACAAATGAAAATGTGAGGGTTTTAAATTAATAAATTAAATGCATAACATTTAAGTGAAATTACATTGAGTCTAATGTTTAATATATGTTAAGAGTTTAATTTGTTTAATTTTTTTTTAACAAAAATATCTCACAATTTAATTGGTTACTTTAAAGCTATTGAAAAGTATTAGGTACATTTGGTGCAAAGGTTGAATAGTTACTATAGGATTTAATTTTTTATTTAAAAAAATTTAGAATTTAATTTGTTACTTTTCAAACATAAGTGTTTTTCATACTCCTAATTTGTAGGGTCTAAAATGTAATTTTTTAAATATAAAATATATTGAATATGATAAACTCAATTTAGCAAATATAATAACCCCTTTAAACCACTTTAAAGAAGGAAACTAGTCTTCCACGACCACATATTTTATTACAACTTGATAACATATGCTCATATAGATGTCTATCATTTATAGTCTCACGTATTAAAATTGAGGTGCAAAAGTTATGTTTATAAACTTTCTCTTGTATCTAATATACTTAATTACGATGTGTAAATAATTGAAGGGTCTCATGCAAAAGGAGAGGCGGAGTTCGTTTCACCTTGAAGGGACAACCAAATTTCAACATGGTGATGATTTCTAATGTTGGCGGTAGTGGTGACGTGAAGGCTGTATGGATAACAGGTTCCAATTTAAGAAGTTGGGTTCCCATGCACAGGAATTGGGGTGCAAACTGGCAAAGTAGCATCGATCTTCGAGGCCAAAAACTGTCATTTAAGCTCAATTTGGTTGACGGAAAAACTCTACAATTTTCCAATGTTGTTCCTTCGACATGGAAGTTTGGGCAGACATTTTCTTCCCAAAGCCAGTTCTCTTAATTCGTTGCACCTTTGTGACACTAACATGTCCTAGAACAAATAGCTTTTTGATGGTTCAAGGACATCTATTACATTATTTTAGTGAAATTGAGGACAGTGACATTTACGGACGTCATTGTACCATGCATATATAATTTGTTTAATAATTTTGCTTGTAATTCACATATGTATAGCTCCCAAAATCAGGAGCTAGAGATATTTGTAATTTCATTTTCCCTAAATATTATAAGTTAAAGAGATAGAGTAATTAATTCTTGATTGAATATCAATATGTTGGGCAGGTTTTTGATATTATCTCTTTTGTTTTAGCTTCGATCTGGTCCAAGGAGTAATCGCTTTAAAAGGAATTTCATGAACTTTCATATGGATATTAATTTATTCTAGTTGAATGTTCTAATTTTTGACCAAATCTCGGGATGCTTCAGGAATATCGAAGGCAAACAAAATATGGAATCTCTCTCTCTCTCTCTCTCTCTCTCTCTCTCTCTCTCTCTCTCTCTCTCTCTCTCTCTCTCTCTCTATATATATATAAACCCTTTTCATCTGAATCATATTTTATAATTTTTCATATAACGCAGCCAAAATTATGAATAAAAATAATTATTCCATTAAAAAAACTTTTATTCTTAATAATAAAAATTATTATTCATATCATAATTTTCATTTCGCCGTATGAAATGTGCCCTAAGAAATCTTTATATAGGCTACACAAAAGACAGAAAATTGAGGCCCACATTTATAAAACGGGCATAAATTTCATTTATACGTAAACAATGTAGTATTATTGTAGCGCAAGAAGGGTGAAAAAAAAATAGCACACACATTTGTAATCAATACATGTTTGGGCCGGACTCTAGCCTTTGACACATAAAATAGCACACACATTCTCAAGATTCGTACAGATTTCTTGGCATGGTGAAAACCGTGAGCATATCCCATGAAAGTTTCGATTGTCACGCTCACAGACTAGCTAGCTCAAAGCCTTTTGTTGGTGCTGCAAATAAACAAAATTTTGAAATTACATTTAGAACTTAAGCAACTCTTTAAATAAATCTATGCGTACACATTTTCTAATAAAATTATATGAATATGCCTAAGTCCTAATGCATTTAAACCTAACAATGATATACTTTGTTGGTTTGAAGGTAGAGAATATATTTGAGCTATGGGACCATAACAAAAGTATGAAATAATTTACCTATATTAACGAGGATGAAAACTGGAATGACGTTGAGGAACTTGAGATTCTTAGCCATGTTTCCTTACTCACTAATGCATAATTGGAATGACCTTTAATTTGATTACATTTATAGACTTATAGTACAAGTTGTTTTCTTTCGTGCAGTATAAACATGTTTTCTTTCGTGCATTACAAATAGTCAGTATAAACAAACACGAAATCAAATGGAATTCAATTGATATAAAAAAATGGCCCTCCAATGTTATTTTATTATAAATAAGACTAGCAACTCTGAAGAGTTTTTATTTTATTTTATTGAAAATATAACTAACCCTTTTAATAAATGAATTAGTCTCTTAGGTTTTAGCATGTGGCTTGATATGAGATTAAATGATATGATAAAACTCTAGCTTTGATAGGCCAAAAGTTACCCTTAATTATATTAAGTACCACTATAAAAATATATAATTGAGTTATAGGTTTTATTAATTAAATTAAATTCCAAGACTTTATTATATAATCAATCAACCCCTCTATGAAAACAGTCATAGTGAAGCAAAGTCATAAAATAACTGTCATTTTGTAAATTATTATGTTTATTTCCTTGTGTCCCCCAATTTAATCTTTTAGTTATTCTTATATTTATGAAATTTAATTTCATTAAATGTAAATTTTTGTTACTCTTTACTAAAGTGGTTGAGTCCAACACTTTGAATAACCAATTCTTATTAAACTTATCTCAAGAGGATGTTTTGTACCTCTAAGAAGAGCATACGAACTCCTTCATGAGAATTTGTGTTTCTTATAACTATATGTGATTTCTCAATGTTTGAAGTTTTGACCATTAAAGAGATCTCAATTCAGATACATCAAAGAAATCAACATTTCAATATGTTCAGCTTCATAATCTTTTCAGGATTGAGAATCTATGAACATAAAAGTTGTGAGATTTATTATTCAGATGATAGTTATTAATAAAATAATAAATTTCATAATAATCCAGTTTAATGTATTTTACATATTTAAGATACACCAATAAATCAAATAGAAGTTTCCACTTCCATGATCAAGACAAATAATCTCAATTGAATCATTATAGTTTTCCTAGATGAGCCATTCAACAAATGAAATATATGAAGACCAAATTAGATGAAATCCATGTTGCCTTGTGAACTCCTTTTCACGACCATGCTCTAAAGAGAAGATCGCTATGTAAGTTGCAATGGGGTGAAGAAATTTTTTAGAAACAATATTTCAAGTGTGAGAATATAGATACCCACCCATTTTCAAGGAAATTTTTATTACTACAAAAGTGGGGTTTATTGAAAATCTAGATACCCATAAATATCTATACTTTTTTTTTTTTTGGCAACTAAGGGCCCGTTTGGTAGCAGTGTTTAAGTATTATTGTTCAGTTTTCAATGTTTTAGAAATACATGTTTGATTGTTACAGAAATACGTGTCAAAAGTGTTATTATTATTAAACACTGAAAATTGTTGTTTAAAAACCACTACCAAACAGGCCTTAAACATGAGAATGCTAGGAATGTTGAAAAGATTAGCCCGTACTAAGCACCTACCACGTCAACTTGAAATCATGATTTTGAAACCTAAACCGGACTGTATGGTCCGACCGAGTTAACCGGGAACCGTTCATCAAAATAGTTCTTTTAGCTCCCAAAATCGGCATATGTAGAAAAAGTAGCGAACCCTACGAACCGCGGTTGAACCTTCCGGTTTTGAAAACCATGGACGATTCTTAGATGTTCAACCAAGTTAGTTTTGTTTTGTTTTTTTTTTTTTTTTTTTTTTTTTTTTACTTACAGCCATTGTTGAAGCTTCTCAACCACGATGAGATGCTGTCAGATCTTGAGCTTGCATCTCCATTTCTTCTTCTTCTTCTTCTTCTTCTCTCTCTCTCTCTCTCTCTCTGCATTTTTGTTGTTTCTGCATTTTTGCTCTTCTAAAGTCTACTATTCTTTGCAAATGAGAGCTTTTATGGCCTGTTTGGATGGAGGGGGGAGTGGAAGGGAGCAAAGTAGAGTTATGTAAAAATAAGCTAATTTTGTGCTAAATCTATTCTATTCTACTCCCCCTCCTTCTTCCTCAATCCAAACAGACCATTAGTTTTTTCTATCACGGTCTCCTACTAGACAGTAAATGCTTGGCTGTTAAAGTGTAAAGTGTCAACACCTACTTCTTTTACTTGTACCAAATGCTTGGCTGTCAACCATTTACTTGGGCTTTGTATTAGTATTTAACTAATTTTTTAATGGGCCTGCAAATCTTCCAGATTTTACAATTTTGTTTTTAAAATTTTAAATTTTGTAAGTAGTTGACCATTTAAATGGACTTGGGCTGTTGGGGAAAACTTAAGATTAATTTAAATATAAGCTTGCACAAAAATGTTAAGGATATATATATATATATATACCCTCTCTTCACTAAATTAAAACAATTTCCTTTTTTTTTTTTTTTTTGGGTAAGCCAGAACTTTATATTAAAAACTACACAGGAACAATTCTATTACAAAAAGAAGCCTCCTTATCAGCAAGGAGTAGATCAGCCACCACAGGCGGTGGATACAAAAAAATAACAAAATTAGACATGGAGCTCCCCCCAAATCTTGCCAGCATGTCTGCACACTAATTAGCCTCACGGTATGTGTGCACCACCCTCTTGTTGGGAATGGCATCTAGCAGCTTCCTGCAATTAGATAGCAAAGGTTCCATTAAAAGATTTGCCTTATTATTATTCATGAGCAGAACAATGCTTAAGGTGTCCATCTCAACAATGAGGTTATTTAGACCAAGTTCTATTGTAATTTCAAGGCCATCACGGAGAGCCCATAACTCAACTGTGGAGCTGCTGGTGTTGCCGTGAGCCCTGGCATAACCTCTGACCCAATTTCCCTAATGATCCCGAATTAAACCCCCTCTCCCTGCCTTGCCCAGGTTCCCCAAAGCAAACCCGTCAGAATTGAGCTTCATCCAACCTAGAGGAGGCTTTTCCCAAGCCACACGAATAACCTTTTTCATTTTATTACACCGGCCCTTGGTCCCAATGGAGTAAAATTCAGCACTTTCTTTAATGCACTTCGTATGGATCAGCTTATCAACAACACTAGTTTTGAAAAGAAAATTGTTACGGGCTAACCATAACTGCCAAATTCCCATGGGAAACACAAATCTCCACAGAATGCCTATATGCACAGAGGTAGCCCCAGTAGAACAGTTCGTCTCCAACCACTTCTCTAGAGATTGCCCAAAAGAGTATAAGAGATCACAAGGCACCTTAAGTTTTCGCCATACGTCCTGCGCCATGCTACACCTTCTTAGCAGGTGGTCCACCGATTCATTTTCCTGGTGGCACATAGTACATAACACTACAACAAAATTTATTTTTAGTGACGAAAATTAGTGAGGAAATATTTTTCGTCACTAAAAATACAGCTTTAGTGACGAAATATGAATTTCATCACTAAAAGTGAAAAAAATTATATCATTTAACGACGAAAAATACATTTCGTCGCTATTGTGATCTAAAAAATAGGCGCCAGTGGAGGGAAATTTTGGCGCAAGTTTAATTAAGCTATAGTGACGAAATATTTCGTCACTAAAAGTTGAAATTTTTAGTGACGAAATATTTCGTCACTGTAGGTATTGCTGTAATAGTAGTAGTGACGAAAATCATTTCGTCGCTATAAGAAAGAATTAGTGACGAAAACTGTTCGTCACTAAAAATAACAATGGTTTTGCACTTAAATGTTTTTAGTGACGAAATCATAATTCGTCACTAAAAGTATGCTACAGTGACGAAAGTTGAATTTCGTCGCTAAAAATCTGAACAAAATATGATCTCTTTAGTGACGAAAATAAAATTCGTCGCTAAAAGTGTAACAAATTCTGGGTCTTCCGTGACGAAACAAAAATTCGTCACTAAAAGTGGTTTTTAGCGACGAAAACATTTCATCACTAAAGACCACTTTTAGTGACGAAACTGATATTTCGTTGCTATTTCCCACTTCTAGTGACGAATTTCAGTTTCGTCACTAAAAGTGGTCTTTAGCGACGAAATGTTTTCGTCGCTAAAAACCACTATAAATACTCCAAACCAAAATTTACGCTCACCCACTTAGCAGAACAAAAAAACTCACCCACTCAAATTTTCAGTCAAAAACCCACAGAAACCCAAAAAAAAAAAAAAAAAAAAAAAAAAAAAAAAAAAAAAGAGAAACCCAGCGTACCGTCGCCGATAAGTAGCTATCGTCGCCGATATCAAGGCCGAAGCGTTCCGTCCCCGAAGCCATTCATCGAGAATCGTTGTGAACCGTCACCGAGAGCTGTCGCAAACCGTCACCGAAGCCATTCGTCGCGAACCGTCGCCAAGAACCGTTGCAAATCGTTTACGTCGCCAAGAACCGTCGCCGACGCCGAAGCCAACCGTCGACGAAGCCATTCGCGAATGGTGACGATCTGTGAACCCATTCGCCGAACCCATTCCCAACGCCGTTCGTGACGATCTGTGAACCCATTCGCGATGATCTGAAGATCCAACGAACCCATTCGCGACGCCATTCACGACGATTCGAAGATCTGATGAACCCATTTGTGATGCCATTCGCGACGATCCGAAGATCTAACAAACCCATTCGCGACGCCGTTCGCAATGATCTGAGAACCCATTTGTGACGCCATTCGCGAACGGTGACGATCTCGACAATTTCACTGGCGACGATCTGAGAACCCATTCGCGACGCCGATTCCTGACGATTCGGACCATTTGCTGTCGCCTCCCTTTGTCGTGGCCTTTGTTCGGAATTGGTAAGTTTTTTTTTTTTTTTTTGGTTATTAGCAACTTCATCACTCTTCTAATATGCACCATAAAGAGAAAATGAGTTTGATTAGAGCTTGATTTCATTACTTCTCTTTTAACTAGTTTTTTTTTTTTTTAATTTGTTTTGTTGAGGCGTTTGGTTGGTGAGAAAATGTTGCAAAATGAAGGAAATCATTATTAAAGACAAAATTTATTACTCTAAAAAAATATCGAAATCATTGCAATTCTGTCCAAGTTAGCTTGAATTTGATTTTTTTTTTTTTTTTTTAATACGATCATGTATGTCTATATCGATTGGAGCTTAAATTCTCAAGTTTCAAGCATCAGTTTCAGTCGCAACCTCAACCAATCTAGCCTTTACGGTGCCTCTGTTCCCAGTGGCTCATCTTCCTTATAGTTGAGTAATCCAACAATTTTAATTTATATATATATATATATATATATATTATGTACATATGTATCTCTATTTGTGTATATGCAGTATGTGTACGTATATTTTATGAAAATTTTGTGTTCTCTTGATGTGATTGAAATTGGAATTATTGAATCAATTGTCAGGACATGTAGTGTGAGGAGCGTCCAACCCGTTAAGGCCACTGCTACTGAAATACCTCCTACAGTTCCAAGTATGAACGCAAATTACACAAATTATTTGTATTTTAAATTTCTCTGTGATGCATTAGTGATTTTGTGCTTGTTTGGTGCTCACTTTTATGTTTATTTGTTTAGGATCAAGGACTGGTGGGAAGACAAGGATTGGAATCAATGGTATGTTTTCCTATGTGTACTGTTGTTGTGTGTTGTTTTGGTTTGCAGGTTGATAATGTATGTTAAAACTAGTTTTGCTTGTTTTTTGTTTGTAGTTGTAGGGCTATGCATTAATTAAATGAATATTTATAGTTGACTCAAAGATTGGATGTTAATGTGAGGATTTATAGTTATGGTGTGATTTATAAAGGGGTTTATGGGTTTGCACATTGTTTAAGTGTTGAGATATTTCACAATTTTAATAAATTCTGTGGTTTTTTCATTGTTCGCTTATGGGTCTATTATTAAGTAGTTTAAAGAGTACAGTACATGATAACAAATGTCCCATCTATCTTGGTTATGGAATATAAACTCTGTTTGTTATGCGCAATGTGATAAGATGTAGGTTAGAGTGCTACCTTCATCACTTTTCTTATTGGTGTAAGCACTACCTGTATTACATGTGTAAGCTATGAGTTTGTGTAGTAATTTATGAGAGGATCATTTTTAAGACTGAAGTACTTATAAATTTAACTTTTCTTTTGCAGGCTAAATACACATTGTTTGCAATAACTTTGGATTTTTTTTTAAAGTTGTAAGCTTAGCTTGAGCAAAGTAAGTAAATTTTAGTTGAAAATCTTATAAAACTCTATACTTGTGATGTTGAGAATTGGATTTGTGGTGGTATGTTGTGTTGGAGCAAGCGGGTGGCTTGCATGGTGTTATAAGGTGGTTTAAATATATATTGAGAGTGTTTTTCAATTCTTGCAAATATGAATGAGTATTTTTGATTAGATGTGATGAATATTGTTTTATTCGATTTCAATTCTTGTAAATACTTTATTCGATTTCAATACTTATAAACACTCTATACTTGTGATGTTTGTGATTGGTTTTGTGGTGGGTTGTTGTGTTGGAGCAAGCGGGTGGCTTGCATGGTGTTATAAGGTGGTTTACATTCATATTGGGAGTGTTTTTAGTTTCTTGCAAATGTGAATGAAACTTGTTAATTAGATGCGATGAATATTATTTTATTCGATTTCAATACTTATAAACACTCTATACTTGTGATGTTTGTGATTGGTTTTGTGGTGGGTTGTTATGTTGGAGCAAGCGGGTGGCTTGCATGGTATTATTAGGTGGTTTAAATATATATTGGGAGTGTATATTTGTATGTGCAATATATATTTATTTAAGTATTAATATAGACTTATGCATTCATGAATGTGATAGAATTTTATCTAAGTAGCTTATAGACTTAGATGTTAAAATACATTATGCATGAGTTGTTCTTATTTTACTAAAGTAGGATTGATCTTATAATTGTAGTCAAACATGGATAAAAGTTGGATGACAATGGGTAAGACACCCGATGGCAGATTAAGTCATCCATATATTTAAGGGGCAAGGGTTATGATGACAGTTTTAACTATGGGGGTGGTTCACCTTCAAGTTAAATCACTTATAGGTAACACTTCATTTTTTATGTATCATTTGAAACTAATTGTTAGAAATTTTTTTATAACATAGTTAATGTTTTTACTTTACGATTTTAATGTAATAGTGTTTTTATATTTGTGCAGATTTCTTATTGGTGGCTTTAGGGGATTATTTTTGGCATTATTTGAAGACATATGAGGACATCTTTTGGCCTTAGGGGGTTCTAATTATATTATGCTACATTTCTTGTATTGTTATAAAACATTTTAAGTTATTGTATGTGTTGCAAACAATTATTGTATGGAAGGAGTTTGAATTTGATACTTGTTTTAATTTTAACTTGTGGAATGTATGGATCGATTTTTTATAAATGTGTTGTTGAAATAAATGTGTTAATCAAATGTGAGGTTTTAATAATGTAATGATAGGTTACAGGTTAATATCAACGTCATGAAAATAATAAAAACATAAAATATGTTTTAGTGACGAATTTTTTCGTCACAAATATGGCAACAAAAAATTGTTTTAGTGACGAAATATTTCGTCACTAAATGCAGTGGAATTTTGTAAGAAATGGTTTTAGTGACGAAAATTTTCGTCACTATATGTGCATGGATTTTCTTAAAAATAGTTTTAGTGACGAATATTTTCATCACTATATATACCCAAAAATAGTTTTAGTGACGAAATTTTTTGTCACTAAATATGATTTAATAAACTGAAATGGTTTTAGTGACGAAATATTTTCGTCACTAAATACTGTTTTTAGCGAGGAAAACATTTAGCGACGAAACGTTTTTGTCGCTAAAAGTTTTTTTTTTGTTAACCAAATTGGACTTTTAGTGACGAAATTTTTCGTCACTAAAAGTCGCCAGGACCTTTAGTGACGGGGCTACAGTGACGAAACGAATTTCGTCACTAAAAGTTCTTAGTGACGAAAAACTAGACTTTTAGTGACGAAAATTTTCGTCGCTAAAAATACATTTTCTTGTAGTGTATAAAGGATTGAGGTTTAAACCTCTTGAACCCAAAATTTCTCCAGTAGGCAGACTGTTATGCACGCACAGCCATATAAAGAAGTGAATCCAAGGATGTGTCTCGGTCTTCCAAATCCACGTCATGGAAGAATTATCCAGGTTCAAAGGGTTTGAACCCCTTGCTAACAAATAAGCAGCTTGGAGAGAAAAATAGCCATCATTAGAAAATGCCCAAATGAGTGAGTCTTCGTAATCATGGTTCAGCGCAAAAGGAATAGCCCTTATTAAACTCAAAACCTGATCTGGCAGCTCAAAAGAAATATTACACCCAATTCCATCACAACTTCGGTCCACCCCTTGTTGCACATTCATCTGCTCTTCATCATGTTGTAGAGGTCCTTCAATAATGCTTCGAAGTGGCCCACAAGGCAACCAGAAGTCTTTCCAGAAATTTATAGATCTACCATTATTAACAGTCCATTTAAGCCCTTTAACATACACTGGACCCCCAATTTTGTAGGCAGCCCAAATTCTTGAACAAGGAAACTTCTTAGCTTCCTCCTTTAATCTTCTTGGGGACAAATATTTGGCAGTCAACATCCGAGCCCAAAGTGCCTCATGCTCAGAAACCAAGCGCCAGCAAAGCTTTGCCAATTTATTTTTTATTATTCGTTCCAAAATTAGTTCCAAGACGTACATTACTTGCAACCAATTTATTTATTTATTTATTTATTTATTAAATTCCAAAGCGTACAATTAAAACCAAATACTTTTTTATTTTTTATTATTATTTATAAGTAAACTAAAATTAAATAGTCAGGGCTTGACCAAAGATGCGATCTTTTTAATCTTTCAATCTTTGCAAGTTAACTGGCGGAATGTTTTATTTGCACATGCAAAAGAGAGACCAGCCTATAGTTGTACATTGACAGCGTTGGATTGAGATCAAGTAAAAATGTAATAACACTTAATGACTAAGATTGAGAAATAAAATAAATAAATAAATAAAAACTTTTAATTTTAATCATTAAACAAAATAGGTGAGAAAAAGTATTAAAAAAAGAAAAGAAAAGAAGTTAAAGTGATAAAAATATTTTGAGTAGGGAGGGTATTGCACTCAATCCAAATCTGTAACTAATGCTACTATTTTATTCTTGAATCCAGTTAATGAGTATCCCCAAGACATATGTTAATGATTTATTTTAAAAATAAAATTTATACCACTTTCATTAAAAATATAAAAATCTGTCATAATCAGTTTTTTTTTTTTCATTTTTTTTATAAAAATTTTTAAAAAATATTTCTTAAACTAATGCAGCATTTGTTAACTTTCCATATGAGTTTTTGAGGTAGCTCCCAAAAAATTTTTTTTGTGGTCAAATAAAAAATTTGAGATTTAAAATCCGTATATATCAAGAAGTAATTAATATCTTAACTTGATAATAAAAAAAAAAAACCATTATTATAGATTATAAACTGAAATTCTATCTGATGTATTTGAAAAACACAAAATTAATAGGAGTATTTTACTATATATGGTTTTTTTTTTTTTTTTTTTATAACAATTCTATGGTTGTTACATCAGTAGTCCGTAATTTCACAACCTCGCCGATTTCCCATGTCTCACTTTAATTTCATTGATTTGCATTTACATATGACCAAACTGTTTCAGTAGTCTTTTTTTATTTGTTTATAATTTGTTTCTTAATAAAAGTATCAACTACTACAACCACAGAAGAAGGTATCTCGTAAGGTTACTCACACGCTCCATCTTTCTGACTATTCCAATAACTACTACTCCATCCCAACTCCCTTCCTAATGAATCACTTTCTACGAAAAATACTTATTATCCTTCCTTTAATATCAAAAAAAGAAAATAAAATAAAATAAAATAAAATAAAAAGAAAATAAAAAGTCAATTATGCTATTTATGGTGCTCTCCACGCTTTTCTTATAGACTTGTAGTGTAAACAAAACACATGTTACCGGGACTTTTTTTTTTTTTTTTTTTTCGAGAGGGAGAGAGTTTTAACTTATGTCGTCCTCTCCTGATGAGGATATTTTTATCATCAAACTAAAACACTAGTCATTTTTTTATGGAGACGAGAATTGAACTTCAGATTTCTTATTTAACCATCAAAGATTTTACCAGTTGAGCTAACTGAAACTCACGTTGTTACCGGGACAGTAGCGAGAGAACAACAGGCATGTCAAGTGGTACTGATTTTTTTTTTTTTTTTAATAGGAAATGGTAACTGAAAATTTAGTTCCAAAAAGTACATAGTACATTACTTACAAGTTACAATCTTCTCTTTGATCTTTTTCTAAATACCAAAACGTACATTAATTAAAACCAAATATCCTTTCTTTTCCTAATAAACTAAAATTAAATAGACATGGCTTGACTAAAATTTAATCTTCATGCACGTTGTAAGAGCTAATATTGCTGCTATTTTGTTGTGGTTATCATCTTTTTTAGTACATAACAACCTTCTTTCTTTTTGTCCATGTTTCCCTTTTATTAATTTGCATTTGTATATAACCAAATTGTTTCAGTCAATGGATCATATATAACTCGCAAGGTTACACACACATTCCATCATTTTGACCATTCCAGTGACTGTGACTAATATAAACGTGTTTGTAAAATAAATAAATAAATAAATCATGAATCAGTTTCTACGAAAAATAGATGAAAGTGATGGATAGTTGTAAAAAATATAATTTTGACCTCCCTTGCAACTTGCAAGTTGCGACCGCCCCAACACGCATCAATTTCCTCTAAATTTGCTAGGCTGCAAGTACCACGCACGAATTAATTAAATATATATATATATATATATTTAAATTAAAACATTCTTTGATAATATAATTGAAATTGAGTGATAAAATATAAAATAAAAATAAAAGGAAAAGATTACTTTAACATTTTTTATTGGCTTCAAAAGAAATTTAAGTTATGTGATAAAAATACATTGTGTAATACCTAATTTTTTAAAATAATAATAATAATAATAATTAAAATTTTAAAAAATATTAATGTAGCCTGTTTCAAATTTCTTAAAATTTGGGTAATAAAATTTCACTTAAAACAAACCATTTTAATATTTTTAATTACTTATGTAGGGTCACAATTTATAGCCCAAGCCCTAAGGATATGGGGTATAGACCCAATGAGCCTAGTACAATAAATTTGTAGAGAGGGGATGAAAGAGCTGGGCTTTTTGTGGATTGGACAACGGCTAGTAAGGATTTAAAAGATGAACAAGCATGAAATACATGTAAAACTCGATGAAATGATGGTCTGAGGAGATGGATTATGAATTAAACCAATAGTTTTGAAAGTTAATACAGTTTTTAATGCTACAATAATTCTTTTTCTCTTTTTTCTCTCTTCTTTTCCTGATCCCCTTCTCATGGGACATCTTTTTCCTTATGTAGTTCATTTCTCACCATCTTGATCATATACTTGTTAATCATCTAAGTCTTCACTTGAGTGCATGTCCCATCGGACATTCATTTTGGTTTTTGGTGAGTGGTGATAACTGAGACTACACTGTTCAGGAGTCTTCTCCATATAAATGCGACCAGGAAAGTTGCTGCAGTGCATTTAATGCGGTGGTAGCAGCTTTTCCTTTAGATATTTCTGAGTTTTTATCGCCTTTGTATGTGCCTGGATCTCATCCTTATTGTTGAAACTTCCTGGAATGTCACCCAAATTGCCCAAATACAGACTTGATCAATATTCATCATATCCGAGAAAGAGATCTTCCTTGGACTATATTCCTCCATTCTTTCCTCATGCAATTTTATACTTCAGGGCTCCTCCCAATCATTTAATCCTCCTCAAACATATCCCTGTCCTCAAATAAGGCCCAAGGCCCAATATACGAATTTGGGCCCTTACTCCCACAATAGCCCCTCAAAATTTCGGTTTTTCAGAAAAAGTGGGATTTTGATTTGTTTCAAAATGAAAGGCTAACAAGATCAGAATCTCTGAGCTTACATGTGTGGGAGTATAGTTTTGTGCACGTCATCATTGCTACTAACGTTTCGGAATCCGCGAAGCGCCATTAATTGCTCCAGGCGATGTTATGTTCCCTGTATCTAACGAAGAGCCCTTAATCTGACGGTCGATATTTTTCATTAGGGTTTGGGTGGGATAACTCCTACCCAATATTTGCCCTCTATATAAACTCTTGCAGGAAATCATTTTTCTCTTACTTTACAATCTCTCAAACTCTACAGCGAACTCAAGCATTCAAATTCACAAGACCTGTTAAATCATCAAACTTTTGTTTCTTTAGAGATCTTTGGGAGTTCTTCTAAAGATTTCAAGGATCACTACTCACCTTATTCTGCATAAGTTTTGATTTCTCTGACCCTTCTTTTTCTCCTCGGCCTTCGAATTCTCATTTCCCTAACTGTCGTTTCCAGTGTTTTTCCTTTTTATTTGTCCGAAATGGGTAGATTTAAGTATTTAGTGAACAGCCCTGCGAAGATAGAGATTTTTAAGAGAGAATATCACATACTGCAGGAGGTTACCCTGCGGTATTGTTCCCCAGAAGAAATAGCAATTGATTGAAAAGTGGGAAAAGTCATAATCCCTATGATAGCTTTCATAGAAAGGGGAATGACTCTCCATATAGGTGGTATTACAAGGGACTATCTCCGTAACCATAGGATTTGTCCTCACCAGTGCACACCTAACCTTTTTAGGATCCTAGGCAATATCGATGCTCTGAACCAGCATTTAGGCTTAGGGCTCACTTGGCACGATATGGTCCACATATACGAGTGTTATAAACAAAAAGGGGGCAGGATTTTACCTTAAATCCCGATCCGATATTGTCAGGCTCATCTCCTGTCTCCCTAAATCTAACAAGGGGATGAAAGATGACTACCTAATTGCTTCGGGAGCGTGGTATGACGGTTTTCATTGCCCAACACAAGCAGGAGAGCCAGGTGGGATATCTTAGATTTAGGTCCCCTAACAATAGATTTAGGCTCTTTGTCCTCGGCCTTGTTTTACTTCTCTTTATCTTATTGTTTTGTTGTTTGTTTGTATGTTTTGTTTTTTAAACAATGGACTTTAAGTTTCTGACTATGCTTAGTTTTTTTTTGGTATTAACAGATAAAAGGTACGTAGCTCCTCAGATCAGCTTAACTAACGTTGTAGCTCTCAACTACCTGCTGAGATCCCAAATTTTTGTAAGTGAAGACGAGCAACTTCATGTCGTCCATCTAATTTTGGACTTCAAACCTATTTCAGACAAATTTCAAGAAGTCAGCAATGCTATAAGAGCGGGTGACCAGCGGATAGCTCGGATCGACGTATCTCGGCCTAATTTTTTGGCTCCTTACGATCTTCCACTAGCAGCACATCCGGTCCCATAGGTTGTTCCCCTACTCGCCCACCCAGTTCAGCAGGTTCCTCTTGACGTAGCAACGTTTAGAGAAGGGGTTGCCTCTTTTAGTTCCTCGCTCGAAATGGAAATTGATAAATTTCAATTTGGAGAAGAGGAAACACAAGGTGTACAAGTGAGTTTAGTATCAGAGGCTAAAGAAGAGCCGGACAGACACTCAAGTGTTCATGCCCCAACTCCTATGGTCACATATTTGGAAGGCACTTCAGATGCCTTGAAAGCAGATAGTAAAAGTCTAAGGAGCCTTATAAAGGCGAGAGACAAATTATCTGCATCAAAAGAAACCAATAAGTCCCAGCTCTCGGCTAACCTTCCTCCTCCCCCTCCTCAGCTTCCCACTAACCTCGAACTCAAGCCAATCCCCGAGCTGAAGAAGAAAAGGCCAAATGAGGTTCTTGAGGAAGGCGAGGTAGGTCCCTCAAAGGGAAATAAACAACAGAAGGTGGTCAAAGACCAACGAGGCGGAAGGTCCTCTTCTGTTGAGAGCCGAGAAGACCCTCTCGGGGCTGATGTGTGCTGACCACTACGTACGTGGTCACCCAAGCTGGAGATAGAGGGTGCCCCCATTGCTTAGGACGCCACAGTCTAAAATTTTCAAGGAGGGCAAGCGAGTTACATTACTGAAGCCTTAGAGTAGTCATTTCTTCTGCCAAGACATATGGACGCTTATAGGTGCTTCAAGCAGCCCGAGCTTTTCCTATCTCTTAAGAGGGATTTGGCTATGGTGAGTGACTTGACCCACCCCTATAAGTAAATTCTCAATCACTCTTATTCATCATTTTTCTTTGTCTTATGTGGAATTTTCCTATTTCTGTTATGTAGATTACCCAACAGGTTTATGTGGCCGAGGAATAAGTCAAAGATGCCCGCAACAAGGCGAAGGCAAAGGCCCAATATCTGTCTGAGATTGAGAAGACTTTGGGGGCTCTTAGGGAGGATCAAGCTAAACTGTCTGAGAAGTTGAAAGAGGTGATCCAGGCTAGGGACAGTGCTGATGCAAGCCTTAAGACTACAAAGAGGCAGGCAGAAGATCAATGCTAGAAGCTGCATGTGATCGAGATCAATTTGGCCATGGAAAGGCAACTGGTGAAAGATCTTCGAGCTGAGCTTCAGAAGGCCAAGGAGGCTACCCAATTGGCTAGGGAGGCAATCGAGGCTGAGAAGCAAACATCATATAAGATTGGTGTAGAAGAGACTCAAATCAGGCTCGCCGAGGAGCTCTTTGCGGTGTACAGGGACTACTGCGATGTGTCTTAGGGTAAGGCCCTTGATGCTGCTGGGGTCCCTGCAGAATCTGCCTTGAGGCTGCCTGGGAGTGTTTATTACCATCCTGCAATTCGTGAACTCCCAAGTCCTGATTCTCCCTACCCTGAGCAAGCTTCAGAGGCATCAGGGCAACCATTAGTTAACCAAGCCCCTCCTTTTGCTCTCCCCAAAGTTCCTAAGGCTTCTGAGTAAACATGTGGCTAGGGTCAAGGAGCTGTGGGCCCCCAAGACAAGCATAAGGTCTAGCATAAGAAGAAAACTCTTTCTGAATCCAAGGACAAAGCCCAAGATGCTGTTTTTTTTTAGTAGTTAGTTTTTTTTTTTTTTTTTTAATTGTTGTTATGGAATGTAAGATATTCTCTTTTTGATCAATGAATATATTCTTCTTTTATCTCCAATGTCTTCATTACATATATTGTCAGGTTTACTATCGTTACAGATAATCTTGAATTGTTGCTACTTTACCTTGAACAGAGTTAATAACAATAACCTGCTAATGATGCAAGTAATTTAACTAAATACTAACAAAAGCTAGTTATTGTAAAAATTAGTAATAAACTTAGTAAATAATGGAAGGGGAAGATGTTTTTTTACATTTTTCAACACTCAATGAATCATTAAGGACCTTACCTTATACGGAGGTATCAATCTAAGGATTTGGTTACCATTTTAGACATATTTTGGTACGTAGTGGGATATAGACATAGGTTATGGGATGATAATCTTACCCAAGTACGTGGTCTGAATGACCTTAGGCATGACTGAGTTTAAGTTTAAGCACTTATATAAATTGCAATGAAGTGTTAACTAACTCATATCATTTGGTCCAAGAACTTCAGGCATTACTAAATTTAAGTTTAAACACTTATATAAATTGTAATGGAGTGTTAACCAACTTATATCATCATTGTCCGAGGACTTCAGGCATGACTGAATTTAAGTTTAAACATTTCTATAAATTGTAATGGAGTGTTAACCAACTCATATCATCTGGTCCGAGGACTTCAAGCATGACTGAATTTAAGTTTAAACACTTATGTAAATTGTAATTGAGTGTTAACCAATTCATATCATCTGGTCCAAGGACTTTAGGCATGACTGAATTTAAGTTTAAACACTTATATAAATTGTAATGAAAGAAAATATACAATCTTTATGTAACAGATAAACATATTGATCGAGAAAAAACTCATTAATAATAATACCTTTTAAGGTTGTTTACATTCCATGGGCGTGGTATTACATGATCATCTAAATTTCTAGAAAATATGCCCCGACGCTAGCCCCTAAGGTAATATGGTATGGTCATTCCCAATTAGGTCCTAATTTTCCCCATGCTAGGTTCTTTGCAGCGCCCACAACTTTCCTTAACACTAGATCACCACGCGTTAATGATCTCAGCTTCACGTTGGCATCATAATCCTGTTTGAGCTTATGTTGGTAATATGCTAAGTGGACCATTACATTTTCCCTCCTCTCTTCAATCAGGTCCAAATTCTTCTTTAGCTGCTCATTATTATTACTTAGACTGAATGAACTGCTTCTTAATGTTGGGAAACCAGTCTCCAAAGAAATAACAGCCTCAGTCCCATAAGTCATTAAAAAGGAGGCCTCCCCAGTAGATCTACGAGGCGTAGTCCTATACGTCCAAAGAACATGTGGCAATTCTTCCACCCATTTGCCCTTCGCATCATCTAGCCTTTTCTTTAATCCATTTAATATGACCTTGTTAACAGCTTCCGCTTGTCTATTCCCTTGGGAATAAGCAGAGGTAGAATATCTATTCGTGATTCCCAATTCGCAGCAATAACTTTTGAACGCTTTGCTATCAAACTGAAGGTCGTTGTCTGAGATAAGGGTATGAGGAATCCCAAACCGAGTGACAATGTTTTTCCAGACAAATCTTTTGGCATCCGCATTTCTGATGTTTGTTAGGGGTTCAGCTTTGACACATTTGGTGAAATAGTCTATGCCGACCAGTAGGTATCTCTTGTTTCCTACTGTTTTGGGGAATGGACCCACAATGTCTAAACCTCATTAAGCAAATAGGCACGAGCTGGATAGTGGATTAAGGATTCCCCTTGGTTGGTGTATGTTTGGTGCGAACCATTGGCACTAATCACATTTTTTCGCATATTCGTTGGCCTCCCTTTGCCTATTTGGCCACTAATAGTCTTGTGTGATGGCTCTATATGCTAAGGATCTACCTCTAGTATGGCTTCCGCAGATTCCTTCATGTAGCTCCTCGAGGAGTAATTCAATTGTCTCAGGATGTACACACAACAAGTATGGTCCTGAAAAGGAACGTTTTGTATAATTTCTGGTTCTAAAACAGCCAGAACCAAGTAGCCTTTCTCCGTACTTTGTTAGCTTCTGACTTTTCTTCAGGCAGAGTATCTTCCTTGAAGAATAGAACTATAAGGTCCATCCAACTAGGCCCTACTCTAATCTGGTGGACTCAGACTATCTCTATTCTCATCTCTGCGAGTTTATACAAATCCCCTACGAGGATGACCTGAGGCAAATTCTGTGCTGAGGAGGTCGCAAGTGTGGCTAGGGAATCAGCATGTGTGTTTTCACTTCTGGGATGTGTAGCAAGTTGAAAGATTCAAACTCTGATTATAGGCATCTAACTTAACTCAAGTACCCCTGCATTCTTTCATCTTTTGCTTCGAATTCTCCTTTTACTTGGCCAACGACTAACCTTGAGTCCGAGAACATTTTCACTGCCTTTCCACCCATTTTTTGAACCATAATCATTCCCATCAGTAGAGTTTCATATTCGGCTTCATTATTTGTAGCCGAGAAGTCCAGCCTCAATGACTTTTCAATGGCAATTTTCTTAAGGGATACTAGCACTAACCCCACTCCGAAGCCTTTATGATTCGCTGCACCATCCATATACACTTCCTAGGATAAGGGACCTCGTTGGAAAATCATGCCAACCAATTTTTCATCCATGGTCTGTGTCACCATTATTTCTTCTAAATAGGGTTCAGTAAACTAGGCCACCAAATCCACAAGGACCTGACCCTTAATGGAAGTGCGCGGCATTTATTTGATGTCAAAAGCTCCTAAAACCATGCCCCATTTAGCGATCCTTCTAGTATAATCAGCACTTCGTAGTATGGCTTTAAGTGGAAGCTGGGTGAGGATGACGATTGTATGTGCTTGGAAATAATGGGGCAATTTTCGTGTGCCATGTATTATCACTAAGATGGCTTTCTCTAGTGGAAGATAACGAACCTTAACCTTATACAGCGACTTGCTCACATAATAAACTGGTCGTTATACACCGCGATCAACTCTTATCAATACCAAACTTACAGCATAAAGGGCCACAGCGATGTAGGCAAATAGGACTTCATCTGATTCAGGATTGGACATGATAGGTGGCCGAGCGATATATTCTTTAAGTTGCTGGAAAGTTAAGGCACATTCTTCAGTCCATTCAAATCATTTCCACTTGTTGATCAACAAAAAGAAAGGTCTGCATCTATCTGCTGACTGAGAGATAAATCAGTTTAAGGCAGCGGCCATCCCAGTCAATTTCTGAACTTTTTAGAATTTCGAGGTGGTTGCAAACTGCTAATAGCCTTTATCTGGTCGGGGTTGACCTCAATCCCCCTGTGAGTTACCATATAGCCCAAGAATTTTCCTGATCCCACACCGAACGAGCACTTGGAAGCGTTTAGGCGCAACTTATATTTTCTAAGAACTTCAAAGATGTTTCCTAGGTCTCCCACATGCTTAGAGACTACCTTGCTTTTTACTACTATGTCATTGATGTAGACTTCAATATTCTTACCCAACTGTGGCTCAAACATCCTCGTCATCATTCTTTGACAGGTGGATCCCTCATATTTCAAACCAAATGGCATCACCTTGTAGTGTTAATTTTCAATAGGGGTGACAAAAGCAGTCTTCTCCTGATCATCCAAGGCTAATGGTATTTGGTGATACCCTTGAAAGGCATCCAAGAAGCTCATCCGAAGATGGCCTACAGTTGTATCCACTAGCTGATCTATTTTAGGCATAGAGAATAGATCTTTCGGACAAGCCTTATTCAGGTCTGTGAAATCCACGCACACTCGCCACTTCCCACTCTTCTTTTTCACCACCATAGTATTAACTAACCATTCAAGATAAAAAACTTCCTTAATAGCTCCAGCCTGCTTGAACTTTGTTACTTCCTCTCGTACTGCGTCAGAGTGTTCCTTGGATAGGTGCCAAGGAGGCTGTTTCTTGAGGGTGACCAATGGGTTGACATTCAAATGGTGACAAATGAATTCTGGATCCACCCCTAGGGTTTCGTAAGTATTCCAGGCAAACACATCTACATTTCTCTTAAGAAATTCTAGTAACACCTCTCTCTCTTGAATGGGTAATTGAGACCACCTAAAAAAACTTTTCAAGATCATCGCCAATAACAGCTTTTACTAAATCTTCGCATTTCGCCCTCTCAGCTAAGTCATCGATGGACAACACTAGAGATTTTAACTACTATAAACCCTTTCCAACAGAGGCCGAGGACTCAGCCTCATGTTGATGTTGGATAGCAGCCACTAAGCACTTTCTGGCCACAAATTGATCCTTAAAACCTCTTTAACTTGGCCTTCGGATGGATATTTAACCTTCTAGTGCAGAGTAGAAGAAACAACCCCTAGTGTATAAAGCCAGGGTCTAGCTACAATCGCGGTGTAGGGTGAGTATGTGTCCACAACAATAAAATCAACATCTACTACTTCTAGACCAGTTTGCACAGGTAATCAGATTTGGCCCTTTGGGATGACGACCTTCCCATCGAAACTCACCGGGGGAGAGTTGTAGGGCGTTAAGTCCTCGAGTTTTAAATTTAGCCCCTTGTATAAGTCAGGATACATTATCTTAGCCCCATTGCCTTGGTCCACCATCACTCTCTTCACATCATATCCCCCAATTCTGAGGGTAACCACTAGGGCATTATCGTGGGACTGTATGGTTCCGATTTTATCCTCATCCGAGAAGCCTAAAACAAGTTGAATTTCCATTCTACTTCTCTTCATATCTTGGTTAGCGTCCTCTACGGATAGCCGAGCCACGGACATTACCCTAGATGGACACTATCCAATTCTCCCTGGTGCAACGAAGATGACATTTATTGTTCCCAGGGGGGGTTTGGAAGAATCATCTCTACGAGATTCTGAGCTTGCCTGGCCGCTCGGACCACTGGAATGGTGTAAAAGTTGTTTTAATTTACCTTCACGAATAAGCTGGTCTAGGTAATCCCACAGACTCCTACAATCCTCTGTGGTGTGTCTATGATCTCGATGGTATTCGCAATATAGGTTGTGATTGCACCTTTCAGGTTTTCCCTCCATTTTACTTGGCCGTTTAAAGAATGACTCATTCTTAATCTTCTCTAGAACTTGATGCACCGGCTTTCGGAACACAGCGTTGACTGCTTGAAGGTTTGCTAGTCCTGATTACCCAGCAAAATCCCTACGTGGTTTGTTATTGCTGTACCAATCCGACCTGAAATCCCTTCTCTCCTAAGGGATAACCTTATCCTTTCCTTCCCTTGCTGTTGATCTTCTTCAACTCTTTTATACTTATCAATCCGATCCATGAGCTAACGCATGTTAGTAACGGGCTTACCAGTCAAAGATTTTCTTAAACCATGTTCGGCTGGAAGGCCAATCTTAAAAGTACTGATGGCCACATCGTCGAAATCACCTTCAATCTCATTGAACATCTCCCAATATCTGTCAAAGTATGTTTTAAGATTCTCCCCCTCTTACATGCTCAAGGATTGGAGGGAAACCAACGACCTAGGAACTCTCCTGCAAGTCACAAACCGAGAGCCAAATGCTTGAGTGAGTTCATGAAAGGAGTTTATGGACTCTGCCTTTAGGCTGTAAAACCGTCTCATCGCGATGGGTCCGAGACTGGATGGAAAGACTTTGCACATCAAGGCCTCGTCCTTAGAGTGGACAGCCATTTTCTAGTTAAAATGGCTCACATGCTCAACAGGATCTGTTCGTCCATTGTAAATGGTGAATATTGGCTAATGAAAATGTCGAGGAAGTCCTGCCCTTTCAATCTTACGCGTGAAAGGTGACTTAGAGATTTGGTTTAAGGCTCTACTCATAACATCATTTCCTAAGCCCTTATGTGGCGAGCTTCTAAACCGCCGCTCATAATGGTGCTCATCTTTGTAGGAGAAGGATTCACTGAGTGGAGTTCGAGACCCCCGCCTGTAATTAATGTCCCTTTCATCATCAGAAGACATGTTAGAGTTCAGAGAAGCTTGTCTCTTCCTTGCATGGCGTAACTTTCTTTTTAATTGATCGATCTCCAGTTGCATGATCTTGTTGTTCTCTGCATGGGAGATATGGCTTCCATCTCAAGGTTGGCTTCTGTCTATATGTGCAGGGTGGACACTTCCTTCACGATCACCTCTCTGCTTGAGGTTAAGAAAGGGGTCACCATGTTGAAATTCTCTCGACTATGCTTGTTGTGGACCTGGTTTTGCCACAGTTGACCGTTGTTTTCACTATAACACAAGCTCTCCCCATAGACGGTGCCAATTGTAGGGTCACAATTTGTAGCCCAAGCCCTAAGGATATAAGGTATACGTCCAGTGAGCCTAGTATAATAAATTTGTAGATAGTGGATGAAAGACTTGGGTTTTTTGTGGATTGGACAACGGCTAGTAAGGATTTAAAAGATGAACAAGCATGAAACACACGTAAAACTTGATGAAATGATTGTCTGAAGAGATGGATTATGAATTAAACCAATAGTTCTGAAAGTTAATACAGTTCTTAGTGCTACAGTAATTCCTTTTCTCTTTTTTCTCTCTTCTTTTCCTGATCCCCTTCTCATGGGACATCTTTTTCCTTATGTAGTTCCTTTCTCACCATCTTAATCCTACACTTGTTAATCATCTAGGCCTTCACTTGAGTGCATGTCCCATCGAACATCCTTTTTGGCTTTTGGTGAGTGGTGATAACTGAGACTACACTGTTCAGGGGTCTTCTCTACATAAATGCGGCTAGGAAAGTTGATGCAGTGCATTTAATGCAGTGGTAGCAGCTTTTCCTTTAGATATTTCTAAGTTCTTATCATCTTTGTACGTGCCTGGATCTCATCCTTATTGTCAAAACTTCCTGGAAGGTCACCCAAATCGCTCGAATACAGACTTGATCAATATTCATCGTATCCGAGAAGAAGATCCTCCTTGAACTATATTCTTTCATTCTTTCCTCATGCAATTCTATACTTCAGGGCCACTCCCAATTATTTAATCATCCTTGAACATATCCCTGTCCTCAGATAAGGCCCAAGGCCCAATATACGAATTTGGGCCCTTACTCCCACAACTTACATTTAACATCACATAATGAAAGCATGTTGTATAATATGTAACATCTACATATATCGAGCCACGTAACAAAACCAAAACACAAAAAGTCTAACGTTTAGTGCTAAAAGAAAAAACAAAATATATTGAATAGTTAAAAATATTTAAAGTAAATCACGGTTTAAATTAATAGAAACTCTTGATAATTGAATTTTAATCAAAATAATATATATTGCTAAATATCAAAATAATATTTTTAAACTCATTGAAACTTTGGTAATATGGTTTCATTTTACAGTAAACAATGTTTATAATTTTAATGTATCTATAATGCACCATAATCTCTTTAAGGGTCAATTTGGTTTAAATGGTGGAAAAGTGGAAGGAAAAAAAAAATTGTAGGAGGATGGAAAAGTAGAAGGATAAAAAAGATTTTAATTTCCCTCATTTTTGTTTAGTTGAGAGTGGAAAAGTGGTAGGATAGAAAAAGTGAATTTGTATAAATTTACGCATATACCATTGTTAAAAAATGGTACTCAATTAAAACCAAAAAAAATCAATCACCTAAATTTATTAAAAAATAAAAATCATGTCTAAAAAAAATCACATCTAAAAAAAACACACACACACACACACAAAAGAAAAAGAAAAAAAAAAGAAAAAAAAAAAAAGAAGAAGAAGAATATGAGAACTAGATGTGTAGGAAGCCTGCCCCAAAAAAATAAATAAATAAATAAAAATAAAAAATAAAAGGGGAAGAAGAGGCAACTTCCAGGAGGAAAGAAAAAGAAAAAGAGCAACGTGGACAAGCCCATTTGCAACTGCACATGGACATTTTTGTCTAAAAATGATGTCCAATTTTTCTGTTCAGTTTTCTCCCCATTTTGGAGAGAAAACTTTTTGGTGAGTCCGGAGAGAAAACACCGGGGTTCTACTATTTATTTTCCTTCCTCCTCACCCAACCAAATATACTTCAAAAGTTTTCCTTCATATTTCCACGCAAAAGTTTTCCGCCCACCCTATTTCATCTTCAAACAAACACACCCTAAATATCTGAAATTGAGAGAAATCATAGAGGTTGTAGTATGTTTTAAAGACTTTTATTTGAAGTTCTCGTTTTTACCCCTTTTTTCTTAAATGCATATACTTTTTGTTGTCGTTGTTGTTGAAGAAATTGCATGATTTTAATGTTGTTATGAAAATATTTCCGCTTACATCTTAAAAATGTTACATTCTTTTTCTTTCATTTCAAACATCCAAATTAGAGAGAACCACATTATTGACATGTTGTCTCTATCAGTAAATGGATAGAATATTGATTGATGGGTCTATTTTGGTACTGTGATGACATTTTAATATGGCTTTTTTGTGTGGAAAATGTTAAAGTTGTAATAAATTTTACTAAAAAAGACTTACAAACTAATATAACGACGAATATGATTAGTGACACTTCAAAAAGATAATAAATGAGTATTTGAATTAATAATGTTAGGATATTGTAAATTTTACAACATGAAACTTACAAAGATGTATCACTAATTACTAAAAGTAATTCAAATATGGATTTAATAGGTAGTTGAAGTCCACCAAATATATTCATCGTTATATCAATTTGTAAATGTTATGTAGTAAAATTTATAGTATTTCTAACATTTTTCTATTTGAACTATTTCTTGTGATTTGTGACACATCTATTTGTAAGATTTATGTATTCAAATTTGTATTATCTTTAGTATTATTCAATTTTTTGCACTTTCTTATAAGTTGATGAAAAATCTAAAACAACAATTTTTTTTTTCAAAAAATATTTTAAAAAAAAATCAAATTTTGCCCCCACATTTGGGGCCTTTCTAGTTTGGACCCTAGGCCTAGGGCCGCCCTGAGTCCAAGCAGTGTCAGTTCTAAAAGTATGCCACGTGAATTTGGGTGGCCTTTAGCATTATTTAACTTTTGTACCACTTTTGCTCCGGATCTTAATATCTTGTGTTGGCCTGTTTGACATGATAGCATAAGGGAAGTAACAAAAAGAGCCCACTGGCCAATTAAGATGGTCCATGCTAAGCGTCCAATACAATTTCAACGCACAAGCAACCCAGATACTTTTTAGCCATAAATAAATGGGAAGCTAATGATTCTATTCTTTGACATTAGGGTAGAGTAAAGGTGTTCAATATATTTTCTACTTTAGATTCAGTTTTATAAATTTCAATTTATTTGTTTGTCAATGTTTTGCCAGAAGATGAATTTTGTTTATAATGAAGTTCGGATTTACATGAATCAATACTTTTCTCCAGCCCCACTAGAAATCTGTTGGTCTGGATCTGGTTCCATGTGACTATTAGTACCCATTTGAGCCTAACCCATTACCTGTCTTTCTTTCTCTATCGGTTTCTCTAAGTTGGATTGCATATGCCCAAAAACTGCAATTTGTTTTGATGCAATCCTGTCCAAGTGTAATTATGTGTAACAACTGCACACATCTTTATTCTAATATGCGGCAAGATTCTATAGGCTTGATGAAGCCAAAAATGGTCGTCAGTCAATGATCTCGTTGGAGCTTATGACGAGATAACGTTCCCTGCAAAGATGAGAGAGAAAGACACCGAAATGACGTTAGCCAACCGTTCTCTGTCGATAAAGTCAGTAGAGTTCTCAATATATCTCAAAGAATCAGAATGTAATTCTGTGTGTTTGAGTTTGCGTACCTTCTCCTGGTGCTTGGTATCTTATTTATAGCCTTGGTGCAGCTTTTGGGAGACTCATTATGAGTGTAACTGATGACAACCTCTTAATGGCTTTCTTAGTTGTCCTTTATAACATATGCTTGAGTTTAAATGAGGCTTAACTGGCTTATGGTTGGCCTTTCTGACCGTTGGAGCTCATTGGTTACAAAACCATTAATGACTACACTATAAATGTTGTATGGTCGTCCTCTCATGGATGACCCTATAAATTGTATGCTCGTCATCTATATGGATGAGCTTGTAGATTGAATGCTCGTTGGCTGTATGACAAGCCTGTACTTTTAGTACTCGTCAATTGCCCCCTTGTTCTTGTGTCGATCTTTTGGATGACTGTAGAAATATTGACGGTTTACACCTGTTTTGACAAAGACTTCTATTTTTTAATGTAAATTATATCACATGCTTCTTGCTAATCTTGATAATTAGGTAGAACTTTTGATTTGTTGATATTGTTAATCTTGCCTGCTTCTTTGAGAATTTCGTTGAAACAGTTATGCCCTTCGGTTTTATACTTCCAACTTTAATCATACGACTTTATTCTTGTTTTGAGAATTGGGTTGTTTATATGATTTTGTTCATTGGTTTTAATCTTACGAGTTTGATCACATGACTTAATCTCGTATTGTGAAATTTTCATTGTCGATGTGATTTTTCTCGTTGATTTAATCTTGTGGGTTTACTCACGTGGCTTTACTCTCGTGATGAGAATTTTACCATTAACGTGATTTTACCCGTCGGTTTTTAACCTTGTTAGTTTAATCATATGATGTACTCTAGCTTTGAGATTTTGATTGTCATTATGATTGTACTCATCGATTTTTAACCTTGTAAATTTAATCATATGACTTACTCTCGCTTTGAGAATTTGATTGTCAATTTGTTTGTATTCATTGGTTTTTAACCATGCAAATTTAATCATATGACTTACTCTCACTTTGAGAATTTAATTCTTCATTATGATTGTACTCTTTGGTTTTTAACCTTATGAATTTAATCATATGACTTACTCTCGCTTTGAGATTTTAATTGTCATTATGATTGTACTCGTTTCTTTTAACCTTATGAATTTAATCATATAACTTTATTCTTGTTTTGAGAATTTGGTTGTCAATATGATTTTACTTATTGGTTTTAAACTTGTGAATTTAATCATATGGCTTACTCTCGCTTTGAGAATTTGATTGTCATTATGATTATACTCATCGATTTTTAACCATCTGAATTTAATCATATGACTTACTTTCGCTTTGAAAATTTGATCATCATTATGATTGTACTCGTTAGTTTTTAACCTTATGAATTTAATCATATAACTTTATTTTTGTTTTGAGAATTTGGTTGTTAATATGATTTTACTCATTGGTTTTAACCTTGTGAATTTAATCATATGACTTACTCTCGCTTTGAGAATTTTATCATCATTATAATTGTACTCATGGATTTTTAACCTTGTTGTGAATTTAATCATATGACTTACTCTCACTTTGAGAATTTGATTGTCATTATGATTGTACTCGTCGGTTTGTAACCTTATGAATTTAATCATATAACTTACTCTTGATTTGAGAATTTAATCGTCATTATGATTATACTTGTTTCTTTTAACCTTATGAATTTAATCATATGACTTTATTCTCGTTTTGAGAATTTGGATGTCAATATGATTTTACTCATTGGTTTTAACCTTGTGAATTTAATCATATGACTTATTCTCGCTTTGAGAATTTGATCGTCATTATGAATGTACTTGTCGGTTTTTAACCATGTAAATTTAATCATATGACTTACTCTCACTTTGAGAATTTAATTGTCATTATGATTGTACTCGTTTGCTTTTGCCTTATGAATTTAATCATATGACTTTATTCTTGTTTTGAGAATTTGGTTGTCAATATGATTTTACTCATTGGTTTTAACCTTGTGAATTTAATCATATGACTTACTCTCACTTTGAGAATTTGATCGTCATTATGATTGTACTTGTCAGTTTTTAACAATGCAAATTTAGTCATATGACTTACTTTTGCTTTGAGAATTTGATCATCATTATGATTTTACTCGTTCAAATTGAACCTTATGTGATGATTTTACTCTTATCGAGATTTTTATCTTCTACTTGGTTTTACTCATTGGACTTCAATGAAGGGCTTTCTTCTAAAAAAATAAAATAATTTGTCTTTTGTATAGTAAATAAGACTTTAAGATTTTTCAAGAGAACAAAATTTATTCATGTGGGAAAAAATGCTCCCTTATTCATTGCTACTTACAAAACAGTTTGATAAAAGAAAATTGAAACCATCATCTAACTAGCAATAATACCTCTTGAGGTAACTGTTTGATGTTGAGTAATTCGAGGTAATAAGTTACACCTTTGGAATAATTAACGATCTTGTATTGGTCTACGTACTTTCCTTGTCATTCTTTTGACTAGAGGAATGATTGTTCTTCTCTTTCTTTTTGTGTTGGAGCTCATTGATTTCTTCCATCTATCCCATTCCCTATTAATGTATCCTCTCCATTCATGTATTTTTGGGCTTTGAACAGGAGGTCTATCATTGTAGTCGGTGGGGTCTTGGCTAACGAAAAGATGAAGTCCTTGGTCGTCAAGCCAGCTTGGAAGGCCGTCAATTGAACTTGGTTGTCAGTTTCGTCTACCTCCAAGATTGCTTAGTTGAAACACTTCACATAAGCTCTCAAAGTTTCCTCTTCTTTCTGTTTTAATGTTAGTGGATGCAAAGTTGACTTTTTGTTTCTCTAGCCATCGATAAAATGTTGTACAAAGGAGTCACTTAATTGTTTGAAATTTGCAATCAAAGATGATGCTAACTTGCTGAACCAAACTTGAGTAGCTCCTTTGAGAGTTGTCAGGAAGGATCTACACACCACCTCATTAGGTGTCCGCTGAAGGTTTAGCAATGTCTTGAAAGACTCTAAATGGTCTAGCGGATCTGAATGCTCGTCAAAAGTCTCTAATTAGGGGAGTCAAAATTTCGATGGGAAAGGGCACTCCATGACCTCGCTAGTGAATAAAGAGTCTGTTCTTTTGATCATCCCATCTAGGTTCCTGGACGAATTTCCTTTCAAGGCATTTTTCATTTCGTCCATCTCTTTCCTCAAGCTCTTCAGGAGTTCGTCATTGTTTCGATTAGGTTATTCTATTCGCCTGAAACTAGATTGCTCCATTCACCTGGAATTGTACTACTCTGTTCGCCTGGAACTTTCTTCCCTATTACTAGTTCATGGGCTATGACCTTCCTCGTTGTCATTGTTTTGGTTACATTGGTGAAGAGACAAGTTACTATTCTTTTGAGAGAGGCGCTGCCTCAACTCCTCGTTCTGTTTGGTCAATTCTTCAACACTTGTTGCTAGTGTTTGAATTTGCTAGGTCATCTGCATTAGATCAAGTGGGGTTGATGAACTTGGATCCATTACTTCGTTTGAATGGTAGAGCTATGGAAATCTATATGATTTAAAAGTCCCCACAGATGACCCCAGACTAATAAAGCCAAAAAATAGTCGTCAGTTGATGACCTCGTCAAAGCTTATGACAAGGTAACATTCCCTGCAAAGATGAGAGAAAAAGACACCAGAGTGGCATTAGCCAACAGTTTTCCGATGATAAAGTCAGTAGAGTTCTCAATATCTCTTAGAAAATCAGAATGTAATTTTGTGTGTTTGTGTTTATGTACCTTATCCTGGTGCTTGGTGGCTTATTTATAGCCTTAGTACAACTATTGGGAGGCTCATTATGAGTGTAACCGATGGTAGCCTCTTAATGGCTCTCTTGGCTGTCTTTTGTAACATATGTCTGAGCTTGAATGAGGCTTAACTGGCTCATGGTTGGCCTTTCTGATCGTTAGAGCTCATCGGTTATGAAACCATTAATGACTGCGCCATAAATATTGTATGGTCGTCCTCTTATGGATGACCTTGTGGATTGTATGCTCGTTATCTCTATAAACGAGCCTACATATTGAATGCTCGTCAGCTGTATGATGAGCCTATAATATTAGTACTCATCAAAGCCCATTTGCAAAACTAAAAGTAGCTCTCCCTCTCTCTCTCATCCGAACTTTTTTTTTTTTTTTGTGAGTTGACAGATGTGTGAAATTTTGGATAATTGAGTGTTGTAAATTATTAGTTTAAGCAAAATTAAAGAAAATAAAAACAACAAAGAGATTTTATATGATTAGTTAATGTCCTATATTTGCGGGAGGGAGTGAATATTAATCCACTGTATGACAAATTAAGGTTATAACAATGTTTATATATAACATAACATAAGTCTACTCATAATGCCTCTAACAAATATGATCAAACTTTTTACGAAAAAGGATATATAACAACTAGGGGTGGCAATTGGATGGGTTGAGTGGATATTGAATCATGTTATAAACTTATAATTAAATACGTTGGATATATAATTACTCATTTACCCATTTATTATTCATCTGAAAATAAATAAATATCCATTATCCAGAAAGAAGAAGAAAACCCTAGTGAGATCAAACTCAAATTAAGACACAGAAAGAAGACAAGAGGCACAACATGAAAGACTTGAACTGTATGAGTTTAATTTACACAAATACCAGCAAAATTATAGTCAACTATAAAATCATCTTCATGGAGGCTCAGGAAGCTCAACATAAACTTGAGATCTTGAGCTCATTTAGATATAATATTCGTGAATAACTAATAAACTAATCTGTTTGTGAGCGGTTTGCCACAAAGTAGTAGTTTTTAATTTGTCCTTAAGGATCATTGAAAATACAACAAACCTAATAACAGTACTGTTGCATATGAAGATGCTGTTGTTTTGTTGATTTTCAAAATCAAAACGTATGACTTCCTTCACGACATGTTGTCAACATATATTAGGAACTATTGAAAAGGTCTGATTGTTTGATTTAGCAAATCAACGTACTTATGACAATAAATAGATTCTCAAAAAAAAAAAAAAAAAAACTTATGACAATAAATAACAAACTGATCTTGCCGCCATTTCACAATGTGTACGTATTTTATTCTTTTGTAATTGTCTGAAACATCATTATACATGTTTTTCAAAGTCCCTTTTTCTTTTCAATAGGCAAGGCCATATAATTTCCATAGTTGTGAAATCCGGACCGGACCGGACGGTCCGACCCGATTACCCGTGACCCGGGCTCAAGTCTGGTTCTTTAGTGAGTGAAAACCGGTTCTGAAATTAATTAAAGTCCGGTTCTTTAGTGAGTGAAAACCGGTTCTGAAATTAATTAGGTAAAACGCGTGCTCCAGGAATAGAACCAGCGACCTCCCAGGATTTTTGGACCTTTGTCCAACACGCTAACCACTGAACCACTAGGCTTCCTTGTGTTCTTCAAGAAACTTATATTTTATTTATTTTAATTCTACAAGATTAATAGTTTTGGATTTAATTTTGTCACTATTTACTTAATAGTATTTTCTTTTTCTTTTTTGGTTCAAGAATTATTCTTTCACATCAATAAATATGAATATGAAAATTGTAAATTTATGTAAAAAATGATGTTATTTTAAATTAAAATGCATTTTTTATTTGAAAGAATAATAAATAAAATTTTTTAAAGCTTGTTTATATTTATTATTTTCTATTCACTTTATAAAAATAACGAAAATACATTTGAAAGTTGTTTTAATTGCTTAATATTTTTTTTAAGGGTAAATTTTCATATTTTTACACATTTAATACATTTATTTGTATTTTAATTAATATTAAATTAATTTTGACATCATCACGGTTCGATCTTGGTTGGACCTCGGTTGGATCTTAAAAACCTTGAACCTCTCCCTTCTCCGGTTCTTTGAACGGTCCGGGTTTGAAAACCTTGATAATTTCAACTGCGCTGAAGGAAGCAGGACGTGTAAATACGTAATAGATGTCAAGCATTTGGTCCGTTTGTGCAAAAATTTCATATTTATTTTAATATAAAAATCTTTTTTTTAAAAAAAAAATTACATACTTATTTTTTAAATACACCGCGTGTCAGATTATCTAAAATGTGATATTTTTTCTATGGAAAAAGTTTAAAATTAAAAATGAACCATTTTAATAAAGTTTTTATAGAAAAAAAAAATTACTATTTTGATAGATTTTCAATTTCTCATAAAAACGATATAAAAACCATTTAAAAATGATTTATTAACCATTATCTTGAAGGAATCCGTTAACATTATCATTTTTCTATTATTTTCTATTATGCAAGCACATAAGTGCCTTTATCAATTTCTTATTATTATTATCAAAAGTCTTGTACTCAATTAATACATTTAGGTATTTATAATCAAAGCATTTACTATTTAAATCTTCCCAATTGGCCAACTATCGACTTATAAAAAAAAGTTGAACGACAATAATAATTATATTATTATTATTATTATATTACTATATAAAAGCTTTTAATTGGATTTTAGCCGGCTTAAGTAGGCTGGCCGGCCAGCATTATCCCTGTAGCTTCTTCACGCAAACATTCTCCTATTAATATAACCTGAATATTAATGTCCTCGTTGCCTCTAAACCATTGTTGTTTATACAAAACTATTACCAATATAATATATTTCATAACTTAGAGATCAAAGACGCAGAAAGAAGATGAGGCAAGCCGGAATATATTCAGGAATGTTGATCTGGAGGAAGAACTAGGCCTCACTTTTTGCCCTCGGCAAGGATAAAGAAGATCATGAAGAAATCTGGGGGCAACGTCAACATGATATCTGGAGAGGCCCCAATTGTTTTTTCCAAGGCTTGTGAGCTGTTCATAGAGGATTTGACACGAAGGTCTTGGATGGTGACCATGAAAGGGAAGAGAAGGACGCTTCACGAAGACGACATGGTCTCAGCTGTTATGGCCACAGATATCTTTGACTTTCTTGTCAGTTTGGTGTCCGATTCTACAAACCCTTTGGACTTGACCACGGTGAAAAGGGAAACATTGGAGCCTTAGGGCCTCTACCTTTCTCTTTCACTTGAATGTAACAAAGCATATCTAAATATACACTACAACTTTGAGAAAAAGACATGTTTTATTGGCAGCATGTAATGCGCACGACATTTATATTTCAATTTCTTGAAATGAACCAGGATCAACTCTCTTTTTTTTTTTTTCTTTTTTTTTTAGTTTATTTATTGAGTAAGACAATGATATCTATCTTTTTTCTTTTAATAATATTTTTTAGTTATTTATTTTCATCTATTGGAATGGTATATCTATCTTTTGTAGACCTTGAAATTTGAATCATTGTGACACATGGAATGTGTTTTTAGAGCAAGAAGCGATGTGTGCAATCACACGGAGCAACATGGTTAAGATTGAGATGGTGTGGGGTGTGTGCAACACTGGTGCGAAGTGGACCCAAATGCAAATCTAATTAAGGAGTTTAGTTATTGATGAGATCCTTATGGATCATTGGGAAAATATGCAAGAATGGTTTTAGAGCATGTTTGGTGTGTTGCTTGGGTAGAGAAAAAACACAAAAAGATTCTTGAAAAATGAGCCTTAACATAGCAATGAAGCTAGATACCATGTTAAAATAGAAGAAGAAAGTAAACTTAGGTAGAAAGAGAAAGTGAAATGGTTCGATTTGACCATCTACGTTCACATAAAAAATTCTTTAATAACTACTGGAGTACATCTTTATTATGCTATAATGTGTTACAATCAACCATATATAGTTATTATAGAAATATATTATGCAATATGATAACCCAAAAATCACAATTACCTATGATATTTATTAAAATTTTGGCTGTTGAATGCTGTATGAAAATTTCATAAAAAAGAAAGTAAGGCAATTAGATTATTACTTATTAGAACAACTAAACAAGGGTTGTTATGATACGAATTTAGCTCAAGATCATTGCACTACCAGTTTTCTCTAGAATAGTAGAATGGCGCAGCAACTTGGGTAAAATTAACTTCACCTATGTCCATTAGAACAAGGATGTTAAATCCAAGCCCAATTGTCAGGTGAATAGAGTCAGCCCAGGAGCGAACAGTTAACAGCTGACGTTGCCAGAACCTAATATAAATTCAGTTTATTTCCAAGCCCAATTTGCACTTGCACAGAGATTACACCTGGCCTAACCTAACCTAATCAAATCACAATTTTTTTCTTAAATACTGGCTCAGTTCTCATATGGCCTAACCCAATTAAATAACAATTTTAGTTATATGCTGGCTCAGTTCTCATATCAAATAACCCAGTGGTGGCGGCTTTGGGCTTCCTTAACAGGGCTATAAGGCCCTGGGTTCATCTGTCCCCACTCCGTAACCCAACCCGAATAAATAAGTTGCATCACAATAGAAAAAGAACCAAATCGATGATGATTAAGTGAACATGAAAGTATCTTATTAAAATTCAAAATAAAAAATAAAAAACAAAAAACTTTGAATGATACCAATTTTTTAATACTTAAAAAAAAAAAAAAAAGATTAAGGTATTAGTCCCTGGAGTTTATCTTGTATGCGCATTTGATCCCTCAAGTTTCAAGCGAGTGCAATTAGTTCCTTAAGTTTTCAAAATGAGCAATATAATTCTTTCGATTAATTTCCGTTAGTAGTGTTACTTACGTGTTTAAGGAAATAATGACTTTGCATTTTTTAAATGATGTGACGTTTCTTTTATTAAAAATTAAAATAAATAAATAAATTTACAAATAAGAAAGAAACTAGACACATTCTAATTCAAATCTTTATCCTAGCCTGGTACAAAAAACCTCCATTTATGATGAAAGAGCTAAATTGATGATTTTCAATGGAAGCACAAATTCATAAATTTATTTGCATTGTTTTGAATTGTAAGTTAGCATTTGTATTATGAAAATTTTTGTTTTTTAGCTGGGTTTGGACCCAAGAGCCACTACCATAGCCAACTTATTTATGGATGCAACGTGCATGGGAGAAAAAATCATTAATGATGAATACTACTTTATACTAAAGATAGAGACAGGGGCAGCAATTCATGAGGCTCAAAGTGGTCCAAACTATGAGATCATCCACCATACAATATGGGCTTTTTGATTCAATTCGAATTCTCAAGGCTACTTAAGATGAAAACTCAAGCTGAAGAGGACGTGATTTGGGTAACCAACACTGAATTAGTCATGGAGGTGGGTCGGTGGCTGTGCAAGAGAAGGAGGGAAGCGGGTCAGTGGCTGTCAATTGCAGAAGGATGTGCGAAGCATGAGGCCACCGTCTCCAGCGGAAGGCAGCGGCATCGCCGGTGGCTAGGCCTTGGAACTGTTCATTCTCTCTCCCTTCTTTCGTGGTTTGTAAATCAGATCGGAGATTTTTTTGCACCGAGTTAGGATAAATATTTGATTTGGAATGGGTCTAGTTTCTTTCTTCTGTGTAAATTTAATTTTGAAATTTATTAATAAAAATAAATGCCACATCATTTTAAAAATGCAAGGTCATTATTCCGTTGACTACGTAAATAATACCACTAATGAAAGTTAATCGAAGGTTTTATATTGCTCATTTTGAAAACTTGAGGGCTAATTGTACTCACTTGAAACTTGGGAGATCAATTGCGCACATAAGGTAAACTTTAGGGACTAATAATGTAGTTTCGCCAAAGATTAAAGTACATTTTTACCTTTTTTTTTACTATTCTAAATTGTGTATACAAGAACCCAATATAGGACACACAGTCACATTTAATTATGCCTGAATCAAAGATAAAAAATAATATACTTTGATTCAAGGCATAATAACGGCCATAAGTAAGGTACGAACATAATTCCTCAAACTCAAGGTTGAAAAGGGAATATTGAGTTTTGAATTGTTATCTTGTGTAGGAAACCATGACCATGAATAACTGAAATGGATGTAAAATGAACCGTCCACAATGTAAAAATACTGGCGATTGTAGCAAAAAACAGTGATAAGCAATCGAAAAACAACTACACTAGTGACCAAAGAGTTGCTACTATGGCCAGAGGATGGCTAGACTAGTGGTTTAAGGCATATCGGCAGAGGACGATGTTTGTGGTGAACCACATGAATGAGTTGGATGATTCCACATAGATTGAACCTAGAAAAAAATGAGTGATGCATCAATTAGTGTGACTTGGGGGCCTCGAATGGAAAAACATAAATTAAATTCAGAATTTACGCAAAAATACAGTCAAAAGAAGTGTGCTTCCTAAAGTGAAGTAATTATGAAAGATTTCGAGATGGCGGCCAACAATGACTAGTTGAAACAATGATCACTAGAGACTAAACTGAGCGATGGTTGGTAATGGATTACTTGAATTCTCTTGAAGACCATATAAAAATGACTTTGATACCATGTTAAAATACAATAAAGAAAATAAAAGATTTAGAGGGAATAAAAAATTGGGGGTGTTGTAGTTCAACCTAATAGCCTATATCCAAAAGGCAAAGCTACATTTTTTTTTTTTTTTTGAGAAACTCATTGGCTATATTTTTACTATTCTTAATAGCGTGTTATAAATACTCATCATAGGATATATATATATATATATATATATATATATATATTCCAATTAAAAAACTAATCATACGGAAAGGAAGTGTGATTTATGTATACACACACAAAAACAAATTGCATATTTGTTATGGCATACATTTCGAACACTAAAATATAGGGGATCCCTAACAAATACCCATATGTTGCTCAAACATTAGTATTAGCATTTAGCACAACATATAATACTTGGGTATCTCAAAGTAACATTTTCACTAACGTCTTTGGAGACCATAAACTCATTCTCAAGCCCAAAAGTTGGTAGTCTGGCCTTCTTCTCCTTCTCCATCCTCCTTGATTCAGACACCATATCTGTTTTTTTTGGAGCTCCAGCAACTGCCTTTCTTTCACTTCTCCGCCTCATAACATACTATTCGGGAATAAATATATCCATTATTTTTATTCCCGAATTTGGTGAGAGAAAAAAAAAAAATTGCCTAATAGTCTGTTTGGATGTTTAAAAAATGAGGGGGAGTAGAGTAGAGGGAGGGAAAGTAATCTAATTATATTGTTTGGAAGTTTTTTAAGAAAGGAGGGGGAGGGGTTTGGAGGGGTTTCAACTCCCTCTAACCCCCCATTTTTAATTCCCCCAAATTGGAGAGATTTGGAGGGAGAGTAAAGTACATAAACTATTGACCAAGTAAATTACCTAATTTACCCTTATTATATTAACAAAATTACACAAGGGAAAGGGCTAATTACTCCCTTCCCCCTTACTAATTTTAAAAACATCCAAACAAGGTGGAGGGGAATCATTTTCCTCTACTCTCCTCCCCACTACTCCCCTCCCCTCTACTCCCCTCTACTCTCCTCCCTCTCTAAACTTCCAAACAAGCCATAAAGGTTTGCAAGCTTTGGTGAGGGTAGTAGAGTAGTGCATAGTGAGGGTGAGAAACATTTATAAAAATGAAGACATAGGATACCTGCTCCCAGGTTTTCATCTAGGAAGCACTGACGTGGCTGGGAGGGTGCTGCAACGGAGTCCAACACAGCTTGACGCGGGGTGCGGCCACCAATGTGGCTGCCCGAGCATCGGTGCTGCATCTGAGGATTTTTTTTTTTTTTTTTTTTTTTTTTTTTTTTAAGATTCACACCCACTCGGCTCCAATTCGCACTGACTCAACTTCGATTCGTGCCGATTTGGCCAGAATCGAGTCATGCCGATTCAGCCGAAAATGCACCCGTGCTTCATAGACTTTTCATGGAAGCATGCAACAGTTTCTAGTGGGTCCAATAGGTTTTGGAAAATTGTTTGGTCCTCCTTTTGTAACGCTTGGAGTATGAGCATGCGTCAACTGAAGAGGCAATTAAGTTTCCCTTCGGACATGCGTGAAGTTGAACATCTGTTTCCTTTGAAATTTTTTTCTTTCTTTCTTGTCTTACTGTACTCCACATCACATCATTACATCATTTGTTTTCCCTATTACATATACTAGTGTATAAAAAAAAAAAAAAAAAAATTCTTTCATTATTATATTAAAAAATTACTTATTATTAATAAAAATTCAATCTTTGGTCCTTCTAGTTTGTTGGGTTAAAATGAATTGACAATTTGCAAATTAATTAATTACCTAAGTTAATTAATTAGTCAAATTACATGCAATGACATGGTAGCACAAAAAAATCACCAAAATATCTAAATGCAACGAAAAATAAATTTAACACAGGTGATTTGTTTACGAATAGAGAAAACCACCAAAGCAAAACTCCACCGGGTGAATTTAAGGTCATCACTCATAAGAATCCACTATTATAAATCACAACGGTTACAAGTATAAGGAATCTTATCAAACCCTTTAGTCTATCCTAAAATATCAACTTACAGTTGAACCCTTACGCCAATACACAATTGGACTTGTTGTAGCAGCAATCTCTCCGTTAATGCACAAATCCTAGTATGTGACTAACCAATAATACACGGATCCCAGTACGTAACTAACACCACAAACTTGAAGAATATGTTGGTTGCAAAGTTCTTCACTTTATCAACAATGAAGATTAGGAAGTTCTTTAGTTACAAAACCCTTGGCGTGAAGACGCAATAGCTTCTTCAGAAAGAATGATGAACTAGAGCAATTTCTGCCTCTGGTAACACAATGCATACGCGACGGCCTTTAAAATAATCCTTATATATGTTTAGAGTTGTGAGAAAAGAAACTCTACATAAATACATAAGCATTGGTTGAAAATCAGATATGGAATTTCTGATTTCGTAATTCTCGACAAATACAACTTGTGTCGAGCTTCAACATTAAATCTCAATAGAAGTCTTATGGTTGAGATTGTTGTCGAACTTTAATGAAGAGTTGTTCTTCACTTGTTTCTTGGTCAAATCTTCATGGCTTTAACACTTGACTTGAACAACATGTTTCTTGAACTCTTAAACCCATGCTAGATCTACCTAATTACAAGTAAAATGCATTTTGTCAAAAGTTTAGCCAATTACATAAAATATGTCCCTAACAAAGTTTAATTCTTAGCAAATTTTTATTTTTTTAAAAAAGATTCTTAGAAAAATTTAGTCTTAAATAGGGGTGAACACCCATCCAACGATATAGTCACTATGTCAGATCCAAACCAAATGCACCACCAAAGAGGACTATCGATGATGACTGAAATTAGGAGTGTTCACAAAACCACAAAAACTGCATAAACTATAAAAATCGCATCAAAACTGTCATCAAATACATAACCACATTGTACCACAAATAACAATGCACTGCATGGTATAGTGCAGTGTAGTTTGCAATTTTATAATAAGAAAACTACACAAACCACACTACACCATACCCTCTCTATATATTAATATGTTTATTTTTTTAATATTAAATATATTATTAATAGTTTAATAACCCTAATTTTGTATATAAAAAAAGTTTAATAATGCTAGCAAGTGTTGATTAGGAAAGCTAGCCCAAAAAAAAAAAAAAAAAAAGAACTAACTCATTAGTTTAAAACTTAGCCCAAAACAAAAGGAAAAATTAGTTTTGGGCTAGGTAAGAAGAGCCCAAAATTTGAAAAATATACTAGTTTCAAACCACATCTTATATATCGCACCGCACATGTGACCACAAAATTGAGGTACGATGCAATTATAGTTTTGGTTAAACTCTGAATCGCACCACACCACACTGCACTACATTGCACATGTGACTATAAAAATAAAGTGCGGTATAGTTATGGTTTTATCTAAACTGCACCACAAAGTGTGGTGCTAAAAATGACCCAAAACCACACTGCACTGCGAACACCTCCAACTGAAATGGTAGATGAAAGTGTCGTTGGTGTCGGCTAATACGACTGTAGGCAATTGTGAAATCAAGAATTTGTTTTTGGGGCACCAAACAAAAAGTAAGATGATTAATTTTTTTTCCTTTCCCTATAAATTCTAATTCCAAACTAAGTACAACAATTAATATAATATTATAAACACAATTCAATATATAATTTAAGTACTTTCTAGCTCAATATCTCAATATGTGCCATATAAAGTATATTTATTAAATTTAAACAATAATGAGATGAGATTGACAAAAAAGATTTGATATTTTTAACTTATTATTTCTGTTTGTTTCGCTGGAAAACCTTTTATAAAAATAGTTTCCCACATTTTCCAATGTTTGATGGCATAAAAAAATTGGTCAATGGAAAACTATCTTTAGTCAATGGAAAACTCTTATAAAAATAAGGCTTATTTTTTATAGGTTATTTTCCAAAAAAAAAAAAAAATTGGAAAACAATCTCTCTCTCACACAGTGCATAGCTCATTTTTCACAATAAACTTTCTCACTTCTTCTCTTCCCTTTTTTTTTCTCTCTTCTCACACTTTCACTATCACCCCCTATGGCCTCTTCTCTTCCCACAAATTTCTCTCTCTATCTACCTCTCTTCTCTTTTTTCTCCCTATTTCTTCTCCTCTATAACACCGTTCTTTAATAAGGTTTTTTTTTTTTTTTTTCTCCTCACAGATCGGTGAACGGTTCTATAACAATTATTAGTATATTTATCAAACTATTTGTACTGGATTAGTTTGCCAGTAAAACTATTTGGCATATGTGGCATTTTGAACTATTTAAATGGAACTTAATGTTATAATAGCTATTTTGAATTATGAGAAGTAGGGTTTATATATATATATATATATATATATATATATGAGTTGGGTTAAAGTTACACCCGGTGTAACTTTAAGTAATGTTACACCACTGAATATTTTTTAATTGGATGCGAAAATTGACAAATTCACCATTAGATTACATTATTTTTATATATTCTTCATGCTTGCAAAATTTTAAGGTGATTAAAGATTAATAGCCATGTCATCAATCAATTGTTAAAATTCAAGTTTTTATAGTTTAAAAAAATGCATAAAAGATGAGTTTATGAATCGAATGATAAATAACATTCAATTGATATGAAAATTGGCATGCATGTTAAGAACATATAAAATATGTAATTCAGTGGTTGGATTTTCAAAATATTAGTTCAATAACAAGTTATTGGATGGTATAACATTGTTTAAAGTTACATCAGGTGTAACTTGAACCCAACCCTATATATATATATATATATATATATTATGTACATTATTGTTCATATACATGAGTAAGATGAGTATTTGAGATCATGAAAATTAGATAGCTAATTTTGATTGTATTTGTTGTCAAAATTTTAGTTTGAAAACCAAATTCATTCTTGGTTTTTATTTTATTTTATTTTATTTATATTGATTACATTAGTTGGGTTTACACAATACATATATTATACATGTTTTAAATTATATAAGAAATGTTATAAAAAAATGTGGATACCAAATACCAAAAAACATTCTCAAGCCCTTTTTAGGGTTGTTACCAAACAACAGAAAATGAGATAATTTTTCTAAAAATGCTCTCTAAAAAATGAATCATTTTCCAGAAAACGTTAATACCGATACAAACAGAGCGTTAATAATTATCATTAGATATATATGCCAAAAACAACCAATAATATAAAAAGCTAAACATCTTTATTCAAACTCTAACCTACTCTCTTTAAGAGAGTGTCATCATCAAATCAAAATTGAAGTTCTAGAAAAATTTCCTTTCAATATAGGCAGAAAACTATTAAGCATAATGATGAGATAAAACAAATTACTAATAGATTAAAAGTTGCTAAAAAAAAAAGATATAGTAATATATATATATATATATATATAATCAAATAAAAATAAAAAATTATATTATTTTGTGAATTTTGTTTACGAATTTCCTAAGGAAATTCATTTAGAAAATACTTTTAGAAGCATTTTATAAGAAATGAGATTTTTTTTTTCTTATATTTCTTACAAAATTTGTATTAAATTTTCTTAAAATAATATATTGACAAATTTCTTAAGGTCACCTATTAATTAGACCATTTATTTATTTATATGATATATTTCATCATATAAATGGTCTAGTTAATTATTATCATATTTAGTCACTTATAACAAAGGGAAGTTTATGAAAAAAACTTATAACAGAGGGAAGAAAAGTCATACCTGGGGTTCCACGTGCAGGACTTTAGCAAACTGTAATGGAAGTATGGATTGGAGAGTAAAACTTTGCTTTAGAATTTCCACACAAAAAAAAAAAAAAAAAAAAACTTTGCTTTAGAAGGCAACTTGAAGTGTAACACACCGCGTGTAGGACTTGGAGCAGATTGGTAATCACGTATCTGTTAAAAAATAATCTTATCTTTAGACTGCAGAACTTCACAAACAATTGGCCGACTACAACAAAGAGGAAAAATGAATAAGGGATTAGGTTTCTCCCTATAAAACAAACTCTTCAAACTTCTCTTATATCTTTCTATTTGATGTGAATTTTAAAAATTTAACCGTTAGACTGTATTTTCTTTATATTTTTAACACACAGGATCTGCATTTCGTTCAAATCGGATATTATATATCATTTGATTAATAAACTTATTTTTTATGCATAATTTTATATTACAAAAACTTAAATTTTGAATATTTGATTGATAGCTAAATTATTGAACTGTGATTTTCTTAAAATTTTGCTAGCATGAAGGATATAATAAAAACATGTAATCCAAGGGTTAGATTTTCAAAATTCACATCTAATAGAAAGATATAAAAAATAGTTTGAAAAGTTTCTTTCCAAAATAAAAGGGTAAATGTTATTGCCCACAAGTTTATCGACACAGTTTTGTACACACATCCTAAAACAACAGAACTTGTGATTTCAACTCACAAATTCAATTGAATTTGTGACTTCAACTCACAGGTTTTGTTGTTTTGGGGTAAGTGTACAAAACTATATGCATTAGTGTCTATAATAAACGCCACTCTAAAATAAAAAGCAAAGCAGACCTTTACTAGTGGTTTGGACATTGGGTGTCAGTTCTTTGGCCTACTTTTACAAATGCCATCTACAATTGCGTAACTTGGTGGTGCCATCTACAATTGCGTAATGCTGTAATTCTTTAAGGATGAAGAAGAAGATTGTAACTATTGGCGTGATGGTCATTCTATAAGTATAAACACTTGTGGAGTGTGGGGGTAAAAGTCGGGATTTAAGTTTTTAAGAGGGAGTTTCATACGCATATACATTTATATTAGGTTAGAGTAGAATTCTATCTGATGATGTTATAAAATAGTTCAACTATTAAACTCGTCCATGTAGCTCATCCACAGGAAAAGGATTCCTTGGATTATAAGCTCATCCATCCGTCTATCCAGATGGACGCTCGTCCAAGGATTGGCTCGTCCATCAATCTCATAAGATGGACGAGTGTTGTGGACATCCCCCTTTAAGTAGACTCCATTTTTCTATTAGACTAACCATTCCTTCTTTGAAAACGGTTATAGTCAATAGACCCCAAATAAAGTAACTTCCATGGCAGTTATGGAAGTTACCTCTAAATCCTCCAAACTCCACAACGGTAGAAAAAATAACTGCCTCAAGCAAACACTATATAAAGGCTCTTCTATAGGAAGGTAAAGGATATTCAGAGATTTCCATAAGAAAAATATTTCTCTTTATTGAGAATTACAAACTCACTAACTTCATCATCGGAGAATCTTTAGCCGGCCTCCACCGATCTCCTCTGACTTCTTGTTTGTTATTTTCAAGATTTTGCCTGTAGATCGTTAACGCCCATGACTTTCAGCCCACTAATTTCTTAGATTCATCAGTTCGCCGTCTGTGGGAAAGATATAATTTTTTGCGTTTGAATTTCATCGTTGAATTCTGCGCTTTCTTTCTCCGACAAAGGGCTAAAATGGTCTGGACAAGATCAAGGGCCACTAGTCCAGGCCCTCAACAGAGCAGGGACGCCTCTAGCAACCCTCATCATGACTGTTAATCGACGCCTGCCATGCAACCTTCATCAGTCCAACATATGCAGTCTATGGCTGTGCGCCATGGCGGAATTAACCTGCCAGAACCAGGAATTGAGAAGGGAAGTTAATCTCAGAAGGCAACGGCATGAGGTTTATGGAGAAGAGCATGATCAGAGCCAAGGAGATGGAAGAAATATAGAGCCAGAAAGCCAATCGAGGGGTACCGCACCAAGAAGGGTGCCACACTTAGAAAGGGAGATGGATCAGATGAGGAAAGTTATGGCTGAGATGAGGGAGAACATGAGAAGAACTAACCTTGTAGAAAATCTAGTTCACCAAACATACTCCCCCTTCACAGCCTCTATTAATGGCCATCCTCTGCCTCCGAAATTCAAGATGCCTTCCTTGGATTCGTATGATGGGACGCGTGGCCCATTTGACCATATCGCCACCTTCAAGACTACCATGCACCTTCAAGGGGTTCTAGATGAGATAATGTGTAGAACCTTCCCCACCACCCTCAAAGGACCCGCACGAGTCTGGTTCAGCAAAATAACCCCAAATTCAGTAAGTTCTTTTAAGGAGTTAAGCAAATTGTTTGTTAATAATTTCATTGTGGGACAAAGACATAAGCATTCCTCATCCAGCTTGTTGACTATAGAGTAAGGAGAGAATGAAAGTCTGCGTTCCTTCATCACGCGCTTCAACAGGGAGGCCTTAACCATGGACGAGGTAGATGACAAGCTACTGTTGACAGCCTTCCATAACGGGGTTAACTCTGACTTGTTTATACACAAACTTTATGAAAAAGAACCTCAGTCCATGGCCAAACTCGTTCACTCCACCCAAAATTTCATGAACACAGAAAACACGATCATAGTTAAAAAGAGGAAGAGAGATGAAAGAATGAAAACAAAACCCTGCTTGTCACTCTAAACAGGGTCCTCGTCCAAAGAAGGGACGAACAGAAGATTAAAAGGACCGAGATAATAAAAAGCCAGGCTCTTCAACGCAAAATCAACAATATACCCCTTTGAACGTGCCACTTGAGCAGATTCTTATGCAAATCAAGGACGATCCATCCCTGAAGTGGCCTGAGAAAATGAAGGGAGATCCCAACAAGTGCAATAGGAACAAGTACTGTTGCTTCCATAGAGACCATGGGCATGACACGAACGAGTGCTTTGATTTAAAACAGCAGATTGAGAATCTCATAAGGCAAAGGAAGCTGAGAAATTTCCTTGAACGAGACCACAAGGACAAGAAATTGAAAGGGAAGGTAGAGGAATCATCACGACCACCACTAGGCGAGATAAGAGTTATCATAGGAGGAAGTTTGACAGGACAGTCATCCAAGTCAAAAAAGGCGTACTTGAAAGTAGTGTAAAGCTTCCAACTTTCTAGACAATCACCAAAAGCAAGAACCACGGACGAGCAAGCAATCACTTTCACAGACGAAGATGCTAAAAGAATTCACCACCCTCACGATGATGCCATTGTCATCACCTTAATTATTGCTGACTACACAACTAGAAAAGTATTGATAGACAATGGGAGCTCAGCGGGCATTCTGTATTATCCAACTTTTTAGCAAATGAAGGTTAGACGAGACTAGCTCTGTCCAGTACACTCACCTCTAGTAGGTTTCAGAGGAATGAAGGTACAACCTGTTGGCACTGTCACGTTGCCAGTGGTAGTGGGGACATATCCGCAGCAGGTAACCAAAGATGTAAGCTTCCTTGTGGTAGATTGCTCATCTTCTTATAATGCTATAATTGGAAGACCAACTCTAAATAGCTGGAAGGCAGTCACGTTCACTTATTGTGGCTGAACCCACCGAAGTGTTAGAAGATGTTTCCTTATATGAGAGCAACCCCGAGAGATGTACCAGGATTGGGGCAGATCTAGAAGAAGAAATTAAGAAAGACCTCGTCCAATTTTTGAAGAAAAACACTGATATATTTGCTTGGAGTCATGAGGATATGCCGGGTATAGATCCCAGTGTCATCACCCACCGACTAAATGTATGTCCTTCCTCCAAGCCTGTACGACAAAAGAAAAGAGTGTTTGCCCTTGAGAGATATAATGCTATTAAAGACGAAGTTCAGAAGCTGATAGCGGCGAAATTTATATGGGAAGTGTACTATCCAGATTGGTTGGCCAACGTAGTAATGGTTAAAAAGGCGAATGGCAAGTGGCGGATGTGTGTAGATTTTACTAACTTAAACAAGGCTTGCCCCAAGGATAGCTATCCATTATCGCGCATTGATCAACTGGTGGATTTTACCGCCGGCCACAAATTACTTAGTTTTATGGATGCTTTCTCAGGATACAGCCAAATAAGGATGGATGAAACTAACCAGGAGAGGACATCTTTTGTTACTAGCGAAGGCTTATTCTGTTATGAAATAATGCCCTTTGGCTTGAAAAATGCTGGGGCAACGTACCAGGGATTGGTTAACCAAATGTTTCATCCTCAAATTGGACGAAACGTAGAAGTCTATGTGGATGATATGTCAGTGAAAAGCCTGGACAAGGGAAAACATCTGGACGACCTGCAAGAGGCCTTCGATACACTCAGACATTACAACATGAAGTTGAACCCCAGTAAATGCGCTTTCGGAGTAGCGTCAGGAAAATTCCTTAGATTCATGGTTTTACATAGAGGAATAGAGGCAAACCTAGAAAAAATTAAAGCAATTATGGATATGAAGCCTCCGCGGAGTATCAAAGAAGTTCAGTCTCTTACCGGGCGAGTTGCTGCCCTCAACAGGTTTGTTTCTAAAGCTACTGACAAGTGCTTGCCATTTTTCAAGGTTCTAAAAAAAGCGTTCGAGTGGACAAACGAGTGCCAAAGAGCCTTTCAAGACTTGAAGACATACCTCATTACGACTTCGTTGCTGAGTCCTTCTGTAATGGGTGAAGAGTTGTTTTTATACTTGGTAGTGACCCCCCATGCCGTGAGCTCAGCATTGATAAGAAAAGAAGGAAAAATACAAAAGCCAATGTATTATACAAGTAAAGCACTGAGGGGAGTGGAAGGGCGATATCCACTGATAGAAAAGTTGGCTTTCGCACTAATAACAGCCTCCAGAAAACTAAGGCATTACTTCCAAACTCATGTCATCAACGTCATGATGGATCATCCGCTCAACAAGGCAATGAACAAGTTAGAGGCTGTAGGACGATTGATCCAATGGGCTTTCGAGCTCAGTGAGTTCGACATAAAGTACCAACCAAGACATTCCATAAAAGCTCAAGCACTGGTAGACTTTATTACAGAGTTTACCCCAACCTATGACAATATAGGAGAGATGGAAGACAGCAAGAAATGGATCGTCCATATAGATGGTTTGTTTACACAGTATGCAGGAGGGATAGGTGTGGTTCTACAATCTCCAGAAGGGGATAAATTAAAACACAAGGTTTGCTTGCAGTACCAAGCCACTAATAATGAAGTCGAATAGCTCTCCTTAAAGGTCTAGAATTAGCTAAGTCTGTGGAAGCAAAGTGCATAGTCATCTTGGGAGATTCTCAGTTAGTCATAGGCCAAGTGAAAGGGATGTATGAGGTTAAGGAAGAACGAATGAAGAAGTACCTTAGTAGGGTGATGCGCCTCATGAGAAAATTTGAGGAAACTAACTTCGTTCAAATCCCAAGAAAGGAGAACATGGAAGCTGATGCCTTGGCGAAAGAAGCCTTAGCGAACGAACCTGTAGACAAGTTTGATGAGATTCAGTACATGCCAAGTATAGACATCCCTGAAGTACAACAAGTGGAGAGCAGAGGAAATTGGATAACTCCAATTATATCATACTTAAAGGACGGACAACTTCCAGATGAGAAAGACGAAGCTAGAAAGTTGAGGCTAAGGTGAGCCAGGTATGTTCTTATGGACGAGGTGTTGTACAAAAGAGGCTTTTCCCAGCCTTATCTTAGGTATTTGGCACCCAACGAAGTAAACTATATATTGAAAGAAATCCATGAAGGGGCATGTGGCAATCATTCGGGAGCCAGATTACTCATTCACAAAGTCGTCCGTGTAGGATACTATTGGCCAAATATGCAAGCTGATGCTAAAGTTTATGTCAAGGTCTGCAATCAATGCCAACGGTTTAGCAATATCCACAGACAACTATCAGAGTACCTAACCCCAATGATGGCCCTATGGCCCTTTGCGCAATGAAGACTAGACATCCTAGGTCCTTTTCCTTAAGGTGTAAGGCAAATGAAGTTCATAGTGATTGGTATTGATTATTTCACCAAGTGGATAGAAGTAGAACCCTTAGCTAATATCACACAACAAAATGTTAAGAACTTCGTATGGAAGAACATTATGTGCAGATTTGGAGTGCCTAGAGTGCTGATATCTGACAATGGACGACAATTTGACAATTCACTCTTCAAAGATTTTTGCATGCACTTCGGGATTCAGAATCACTACTCCTCCCCAGCCCACCCACAAGCAAATGGTCAAGCTGAAGTGGCAAACTGATCCTTATTAAAAATAATCAAGACTCGACTTGAGGGGGTAAAAAGAGTATGGCCAGACAAGTTACCAAGTGTTCTGTGGGCATATAGGACGACAGTAAGAACTCCGATAGGAGAAACTCCTTTTAAGCTAACCTATGTAACTGAAGCAGTCGTAACTGAAGCAGTCATACCTGCAGAAGTGCACATGGCCAATCATAGGGTGACAACCTATCAAGACAAAGATAATGAAGAGCAACTCCGTTTGAACCTCGATCTAATAAACGAGGTGAGGATGGACGCTGAACAAAGGATGGCAAGGTACAAAAACCTTATGGCTAGGCAATATAATGCGATAGTGAAGCCAAGGCGATTCAACATAGGAGACTTCGTCCTGAAAAGGGTATCTTTAGCAACAAAGAACCCAGCTCATGGGAAGTTGGGACCTAACTAGGAAGGCCCCTACAGGGTTATCAACTGTAAACGGCAAGGATCCTATTACTTCGAAGCCCTAGACGGGAGGAAGTTAGAGCATCCTTGGAATGTTAAGCACATAAGGAAGTACTATCAATAAAATGCCAACCTGGATGAGCATAATTCTGGACGAGCCTGAAGACTACATAAGACTTATTTATCTGTCTAATATTGCTTTGTTATTGTATTAAAGTTATAGACGAAGTTATGTTTTGGTTTGTATTTATTTTCCTAGAAGGCATAAACTCCTAAGTACATGCCTCGTCTTTGAACAATATTTTTATGTTATGTACATAATGTTGTGTGAATTACTGATTTTCAGGTTACTAAAAGCTGAAAGGCTAAAAAGCCCAAGACGAGAAAATTCTCTGGACGTAGAGATGTATCGTCAAACTTTTCTTAAGAAAAGTCAAGGCAAACTCGTCCAAATAAAAAGACGAGTTCAAATTTATGCCATCAAGGCAAACTTGTCCAAATAAAAGGACGAGGTAGAGCTTATGTCATAGCAAATTAGTAAGACCAAAACTTACTCATCCATATAATGGACAAAGTAAAGCATGATGCATGTCTCAATTATGGACGAGGAAATGCATAGACGAGTATTTTGAACACCTTCAAAAACATTCCAGTCCATGGACGAGCAAAATGCAGAGTCTTATCATCATTAAACATGAAAATCAGCCAAGTCAAAGGACGAGTAATGCTGAATTAACATTTCATATGGATAAATCACACTTGGTGAAATTCCAATAAAAATGGTAAAAGTATATAAAATATAGACGAGCTAAGCATGAAGTCTGGTATATGAAAATAAGGACTCTCATCCATGCATATATTAAAGAAAAATAACAACATTCATTCAATTGTTTCAAGGGCGGATAACCAATGTCCAAACACCCTTGTAAAATTAAAACTCAAGTTTTACAAAGGCTCGTCCTTAAACCATGGATGAGTCTAAATGTACTTGAATTACATAAAAAGGTCCTAAATAGTGGACCAAATAAAAAAGAAGGGAAAATTCAAAGTGTTGAAATATTTTCTAAGTCTGGGGAATATTCACATTGGAAGCATCCTAGGGAGGAAGGGTTATGGCATCATCCTCAATATTAGCGTCCTTAGAATCGGTTTGAAGGAGAGAGCTGGTAGCAGCATTCAGGTTAAGTTTAATGGAGCTAAAGTCCACTTCAGGGAAGTTTTCCATAACCTCCATCCTAAAGTCTTCAAAGCTTGCTGCATAATTGGTGTCTAGAAGATCAGTGTATTGCTTGGACGCCTTGAATTCAGCCACAGCATCTTCTTTCGCATTGGAGAGAAGAGTACTTAACTCGTCATTCTTCTTCTACATAGGGTCAAAACGAGTATCTTTCTCCACCACATTAGCTCTCAACTCCTCAACCAGGTTTTGTGCCTCCTTTGTCTCTTCCTTAGCTTTAGCAGCTACTTCAGCCCATTTTTTAGATTCGTTCTTCACTTCTTCAATCCTTGTTTCCAACATGATTCTTGTCTTATCCAACCCAGTAGCTTGCCTAGACATCGCTATAAACTTGGACATGGCCTATAAAAATAATAATAATAATTAACAAATAAAAAAGAGAGGAAAAAGATCTTGAAATGACAAAGACGAGGTAAAAATATAATTGCACACCTTAAAAAGATCATGAACACCAGAATGTTCAAAATCCTTTAAGGACATGTCATAGCAGGTGTTTATATCCTCTTCAGAAACGGCATTCTAGAAACGCTCCCATGCCAGATCTTCATTCTCAATAATGTTTGAAGATGTCTTTTGGGAATGTTGAGACGAGGTAGATACAGTCGTCTTAGGAGGAGGAGTCTTGGGCGGAGTTACATTAACTGGAGTGGACGAATCCACATTAAACACTTGAGTAGGCTGCTGGGACGAAAGGAGTTTAGGCTTGACAATTTGGGACGAGTCATGTTTTCCCTTTTTGCCTCATCGGCTAGGGAGGCTTCCCAAATCCAAATTCTTGGACAAAGTTTTCCTCTTCTCCCCAGCTGACGGACGAGGCTAAGCCTGAGTCTCAGGACGACTCCCTTCAACCAAAGTATATTTTCCCTTGTTCTCCTTTAGTGTTGCCATTCCTAAAGCGAATAAGAATAACAATAAGTGATGAGTTATAAGGAGTTGAATAGAAGTTAGAAAAATATAATGTAAAATACTTACTTTTTCGTACTATAACCTTATGGGCAATAGCCTCGTCTGAGGGATCAAGACCGAATCCCCACTTGAAAAGATTGTGAAGATTAACTAAGGAATGAAAATTCCTATTAGCGTGAAGACGAGCCCTATGGACGTGGTCACGATGGAATTCGCTCAAGGACGGACGTTTAACACTTGTGAAGCAAATAATACACGAGTTAGAAACGTTGAGATAGGATATATGTATACAAAAAGAAGGAGAGAAAAATAAGAGGGGAAGAACGTACTCTCAAGACTCTGGTTCCCTAAGTCTCCAATGTAAGGAGCAAAAGGGTCCCTTCCAACATCTACAGGATTTTCAGACCAAAAATTAGAGACAAAAATAAATTATGTCTTCCAATTCTTGTTAGACGAGGCTAGGGACTTGATTAATCTACAATCCCTGCCCCTTGCTATAAATTGGTGAAAGCCAAGAGATTGACTTATCTCAGAGGGTTTATAACAAAAAAGAAACTCGTCCACAGTAAGAGGATGGTCCCTTCCAAATACTTCTTTCCACAAAATTTGCATTGAGATAATCAATCTCCATGCATTTGAATTGAACTGATATACACCCAAACCTAACCTAACTAACAATTCTCTAGCAAATGAATTTAAAGAAAACCTAAGACCCCCCAAGAAGTAGGCTTCATAGACGCCTATTCCAAAACGAGGATTGCAGCACCATTCTCCATGGACGGCTAACCTTAGGTTGAATTTTTCCGGAATCTGATACCACGTCTTAAGATTGGAGAGCCTTTGCTCAGATGTTTTGGAGTGAACACTTACTGTACAACTATAGACAACCTCCTCTTCGTCCATAGGGTTGGACGAGGGAACATTAGACGAGGTACTGGCTTGGGAACCTGAAGCTTTCCTAAGTTGCTCCTGAAGAGCTTCTACAGGAAACCCAGGAACACCAGAGGTATATTCCTCATCTGTAGAACCTCATTTGCTACTATAATTACTAGTACTGGAACCACTATAACTGGTGTAATCCTGATACTCATCTATAGCCTTTTTTGTACTATTGCTAGACGAAGAAACAACGGTTGGTGACATTTTGAGGAAAAAGGAAAACCTAAAGGCAAGAAAGAAGAGAGTACCTGGCTCTAGACGAAAGGAGACTATGGACACGGAGAGGCTTCTAGATGAGGCTCTAGATGAGGGATTTCAGGAAGAAAATTTCAGAAAATGTGAAGGGTACAGAAGGGATTTCATTATTTATAGACAACCTAACAGGGCACTTGAAGCAACACAAACCAATTAGAAGATGCCACGTGACGTGTGCCTCAAAAGAATAAAACGGAGCAACCAGAAACCAACAGAATTACGACACGTGGCACATCCAATCATTAATGTAAATGCGTCTGAAAAAAAAAAAAAAAAAAAAAAAGTGATTTGAAAACATACATTTCCTTAGACCACCTATGGACTGGGGGCAACTGATGATGTTATAAAATAGTTTAACTATTAAACTCGTCCATGTAGCTCGTCCACAGGAAAGGGATTCCTTGGATTATAAGCTCGTCCATCCGTCTATCCGGATGGACGCTCGTCTAAGGATTGGCTCGTCCATCAATCTAGTAAGATGGACGAGTTCTGGACATCCCCCTTTAAGCAGACTCCATTGTCCTATTAGACTAACCATTCCTTCTCTGAAAACGGTTATAGTCAATAGACTCCAAATAAAGTAACTTCCATGGCAGTTATGGAAGTTACCTCCGAATCCTCCAAACTCCACAACGGTAGGAGAAATAACTGACTCAAGCAAACACTATATAAAGGCTCTTCTACAGGAAGGTAAAGGATATTCAGAGATTTCCATAAGAAAAATATTTCTCTTTACTGAGAATTACAAACTCACTGACTTCATCATCGGAGGATCTTTGGCCGGCCTCCACCGGTCTCTTCTGACTTCTTGTTTGTTATTTTCAAGATTCTGCTTGTAGATCGTTAACGTCCGGGACTTTCAACCCACTAATTCCTTAGATTCATAACTATCTATTTAAAAAAAAAAAAAATGTAATTTTAGACTCTTAGGATCTATTTGGATACAGCTTATTTGTTGAAAACTGAAAATTTATTGCTGAAAACACTATAGGAAAAAATTTTAAATGTGTGAATAGTACTGCGGGACTCAAATTTACCTAAAAAACTGCGTTTTACTGAGTTTGGTGGTCCATGAACAGTGCCGTGGGACCTACCATTTTTCAGCAAAACGCACAACTTTTTGATCTCAACGCTTCGCAAAAGCAGGCTTATAAATTAAAATTAATTAATACTAATTATATATAGATGCAAAATTTAGTCGGGAATCAGGGGACTAGGGGCATATATTTTCTTTAAGAATTTTAAAATTTTTGGGATCACTTTTTAAATGGGTATATCTTCTTTAGATCTTAGGTTTTGGTCTGTGTTTTCAATCTTTGATTTTGCGACTTTGTATTAGTTTTTTCAAATTTCGTTTTCTGATTCCAATAAAAATTGAGTCACCTCTCCAACAAAAAGGCCATTGACACTACCGGAGAACTGTTCGCGATAATTGTCGTCATTTTTCAGGTCACTAACGCTACCGGTGCGGCTTAGAAAGCCCTCCCCAAATCGGCCAATGAACACCCGTAGTCTCAAATCCCCAAGTCGAATGAATGTTTTCGTTGTTGGTTAAGTTGTCAATTGCTAATTTATAAGGGATAATTCTTAATGTAATAAATCACCGCCGCCTATTGTAAGACACTAAAAAGATACTCTAAGGAGATTCGAGAGAACAAACTGAATCAATAATCTAGTTTTGACTTTAAGAGTTAAAGTTTGACATTTCCACCAAAACATTTCAGAGCGAACAAGATAGACTTTGAAAGAAATCTAAACATTGATAGAAATTAAGGATGCTATCTTTCTTTGAAAGAATCAACTGAAGTTTTTCCATAGAAGCAAAATAAAACACTATTGTAAGAGCATTCTCATCAAAAATTTTAAAAATTTTATCATTTAGCATCTAAAAACTTAACTTTATACCATTTAACACATGACTTTACAATATCTCTAACATCAAAACTTTTTTTTTTTTACCATTTCATTTAAATATTCTTTATTTATTATTTTCTATTCTTCCTCTCTCCCTCCCATAGAAAGAAAAAAAAAAAATCCCTCCATCATCAACCACCAGCCACATCCACCCACCACCACCACAAACCACAGCAAAAAAAAAAACTCCATATCCACCTACCACCAACACAAATCATAGTTAAAAAATATAAAATAAAATAAAAAATAAAAAACCCTTCATCCTCAACCACCAGCCACATCCACCCACCACCAACACAAATCATAGTTAAAAAATATAAAATAAAATAAAAAATAAAAAACCCTTCATCCTCAACCACCAGCCACATCCACCCACCACCATCACAAACCACAACAGCAGCAAAAAAAAAAAAAAGAAAACCCTCCGTCCTCAACCACCATCCATTTCCACCCACCACCAGCACAAACCATAGGAAAAAAAAAAAAAAAAAAAAAAAAAAAAACCTCCACCATCGCCCCCACTAGCTAGATCCACTTGCAATCATAAACAACCCCATCAATTCCACAACCCCATCGAACCCACGACCCACTACCATCAACCCACAACCCCATCAGACCCACGACCCACAACCATCAACCCACGACCCACTACCCAACCACCCAAATCAGACTAACAAACCACCATACCGTGACCTAGGAACCAATCAATCCACAAGAGAGAGGGAGAGTGAGAAAAAGGATAGAGAACGAGAGTGAGTCTGAGTCTAAGGAGAGAGAATTAAAAATATTAAAAAATTATAACACCTTACTACAGTACGCTCTAAAAATAAGAGCTCATTGTAGCAAGATATCAAATTTTTTAACATATGGCATCTTTGATGGAGTAGGTTTTTGTGTTTATAAATGCTAAAAATAGTATTTTAGCATTTATAATACTCTTGATGAGAATGCTCTAAACCCTAACTTCAAAATTTTAAATAGTCCATACATTTGTCATTGGCTAAATTTGTCCTTGCTAATTCAAACCATAGCCTTTTTTAATCTCCTATCCATTCATCAAGACATAAGAAAGAACAATAGCACAGAGAGAGAGAGAGAGAGAGAGAGAGAGAGAGAGAGAGAGAGAGAGAGAGAGAGAGAGAGAGAGAGAGAGAGAGAGAGAGAGGATCATCTGTCTCTCTGATGGGGGGAAAAAAACAGTTTTCGCATTGTAGGGAATACCAATGTAGAGACTTCGATAAGATATTGTAGTGATACATTTTCATAATTAGTCTGTTTAGATTGAGGGGAGAGAAAGGGAGAGTGAAGAGAAGTAGAATAGAGTTAGCTGAAATTAGACTAATTTTGGGTTAACTCTACTATACTCTCCCTCTTTCCCTCTCAATCCAAACAGATCATAAGTTTACCTAATAGTCATAAAAAAAATTTATTTAAAAAAAAAAAAAAAAAAGTTTACCCAATGGTCATTAAGTGTCATTTTGACAAGGACTGCTTTGACATTGTTTCAATTATAACTAGATCATAAGTCATTAAGTTTTATTCAATCATTTTTTAAAGTTTCATTGCAAGCATTTCTTTTCTTGTGTTTTCTTAAATAATTGAAAAGTTTATAAGCTAAAATTTTCTTATTAGAAATGCGTCTCTCCTTAATATATAAAAACATTTTGGAAAGTAATGATATACTGGTCCATGAGAGGTCGAAGTCTTGCACACACAAGTTACAAATGACTAAGGGGCTGTTTGGTTTTTAAAAAAACTATCACTCATCACTCCTCACTCATCTTTCATCACTCATTACTTATTACTCTATAACTCATCACTTATCACTGAAAATACCACAACTTCCTAAGGTGGCATGTTTGCACTTGTTTCTAATTTTGATAACTCAAAAAATTTTACTTTTTGTGGGACCTATAGATTGACTTGGTGCAGCTTTTACTTTTTTTTTTCCCCCCCAAACTCACCAAAACTAGTGAAAAAAAAAAAAAAAAAAAAAAAAAAAAAGGAGTAACCAAACCCAAAAACCCAATGTGAAAAGGAAAGAAAAGAAGAAAAGAAGAAGAAGAAGAAGAAGAAGAAGAGAAGAATAGAGAAACCAAGCCTTGACCCAACGTGAAAGAAAAAAAAAATCCAAACCCAGAAACCCAATGTGAAAAGGAAAAAAAAAAAAAAAAAAAAAAAAAAAAAAAAAAAGAAGAAGACCCAGACCAGATTTGACTACTCTCTGACTGTGGTTCCCTTAAATATGTGTGTATTTACCAAAATACCATCATAACTCTATTTCCATAACTCAAAAACACCTAAAAGTTGTTTTCAGTCTTCATAACTCATCACATAAAAATCAGAAAATTGAGTGATGGAAACAAAAACTAAAAACAAATCCAAACAAACCAAACAGCCGTGGGACTCACCAGTTTTGAGTTATAGGTGATGGAAAATACTAAACCCAAACAACCCCTAATGTTCCTATGTGACAAATTTCAATGCCCGAGCCTAAACTGTTTCCATTGCTATTGATTTTGAAGTAAACTGAATTGGTTGGAAGTGATTTATATCTAAATAGTGTAAGTCAAAGTGCTTTGATTCGGAGTGAACTTTTTTTTTTTAAAGAAAGTTTCAACCTATGGCGTCCACTCTTGATAATAGCTCTTTTATCATTAGACTAAGACACCAATCAATTTTTTGGTGTAGGTGGGGATTGAACTCTAGATCTTTTGTTCAACCATCAGAGACTTTAGCAGTTAAGCTAACTAGAACCCACAATTGTGAGTGAACTTAATTGAAGTAAACATGTTTGAAATGCATTATCTCGAAGTAAGTCAGCTCAAAGTAAAATTAGATTAAATTAATGATAACATATTTTTTCCTAATTCATTATTCTAAGTGTGTGTTTGGAAAAAATATTTTTGCCAACTTATTTTTGCTACTATTTATGAACCCCACTGCACTTTTTAGTACTATTTATGGGTCCCACTGTATTATTTTAGCTAACTTTTACCTTTGTTCCAAGATGAATATGTATAGACAATATTTTTGTTTTAATTTTTATTGATTTATTATTTAGTGATAACATTAAAATTAAAGTAAATGAATATATAAAGATAAAACTGTCTAAGATGAATTTGTAAAACCAATATAGTTATATATTTAATATTGTCAAAGAATTAAAAGTTAAAAAATAAATAATAAAAAGAATAATGATGTGGGCGGCAAGAACTGCTTGAAGGAGCAAGTACTTGGACCCTCAACTAATTTGTTGGTGGGCTTTACTCTCAATATTACTTATGGGGCTCCAACTAAGGCCTGGTTGTACCCTCACAAGTACTGATCTCTCACAAATTCACTTACTTCTTCCCTCTTTTCCCAGTTTTTCCTTAATCACTCATCTTACTCCCCCTTTTCCATCCAACCCAACAATGGCCTAGTTCCCCTTTTATATCCATGAGTGAGTAAGGTGGCCATCATTTTTATTACCACTCACTCACATATTCCCACATCTCCCTGAATCCTAAGGGATCCTCACGAAATCAGAGGATTCCCTTGGAACTTATTCCAGACGCCGGTTAAGGCTTGGTAGTGGATTCTTTTCACAATCTTTAGCTCTTAGTTACCAACCCCATTCAGGCCGAATATAAGTTTTTTATGATTATTCCAGATTCCCCTCGGCTAATGGTCGGGTCCAACGTGAAGAACCTCGAGACAGTCCTTCTATTGTACCCCCGGGCTCATCACACTCAGTGGGCCCTGGGCCTCGTACCAAGCCTTACTTATATGGTCGGCCCCATCCTCTAGGCCTGGTCCACCCACAAATGATATGGTTAATGATGTGACGGATGTGAAGGCTCAATAGGAGCATCGTAACAAAAATGCGATATGAAGATCCAGTTAAAGGAAATTAAAACTTAATAAATGAAATTGTATGTAGTAAAAAAAAAAAAATGTTAGATTACATTCTCTTTATGTTGTTATACAAATTATTTTCTTTTATTTCGATAGGTAAAGTGTTCAATTTTAGACATAAAATCTATTTTTTTCCTACATATTATTTTAAATTTTAAAATTATAATATGGTATAATCTCTTTGAAATGTATAAGAAATATGCAGTTCCAATCTCATGTATCTATATTTGTAAACAAAACCCAATCAATAGTTTGAAGCTACTCCTACTATAAGAAAAATTATAAATATAATAATCTTCTTTTAAGAGAATGAAAATTTTGAGTAATATATTTGAAACTCAAACAGTTTAATTGTAAAGAAAAAACAAATTAGGAAAATATAACACACAATAACATAATTTATCAAAATATGGACCGCCTAAAAAATGAATATTATCAATAAAAAAAATCTAAATAATTAAATGATGATATATTTTTTGAGATAGATAAATGAAAAATATTTTTAGAAATTCTTTGATTTTTGGGGAGAACAAATTATTTTCTACAAAATTTAGAAAAAAAATTAATTATATATTATACCATAACTAAAATATAATCTTCTATCCCCGCGCATCACATGAGTCTATGACTAGTTTAACTAATACTTGATTAAATGAGATAGTAATTGCAAGGGACGCAACTTTCAAGTATAAAGCTTTCTCAAATCCTAAGAACTACTAGATATTCCAAGAATCTAATACATTAAACATATGATCTTATAATTGATCTCTTTTGTATTCTCTTTTTTTGCTGAAAATCTCTTTTGTATTCTCGGCTGTTCGTGTTTTTTTTCTCTTGTAGAATGAGCATTGATATATACTTGAAACTTCATTGATTACTTCCGGTTTCACTTTTCACATGTTGCTTCTTAATTGATTTCTATTCTATTGCCATGTGTCCCATTGCCTTTGGGGCTTGGTAATTGCCTTGACTGAGGCAAATGTTTCAAGATTCTAAAATAACTTGACCCCACTTTCTTGTTAACCACCTCACAAGGTGTTGGATTGACGCCACTTGTTATCCATCTAGTCATTAACCATGATATTTAATTATTAAGAAATAATAAAAGATGACTGTGGGGCCCGAGGGCCCAGAATCCCCGGCCCACCTTTAGGCAGGCCCAGGGCCCAAGCCGAGGAAGGCGACCTCCCCAGACGGCCGGCCTAAAGGCTTTAGTCCTTCCAAGTCCCGAGCCGAGGATACACCTATCCTCGGCACACCTAGCCTAATCTAGTTAGGGGGCAGACTTACTGCAGATGGTCACATCCACACTTAACTATTCTGCCAGGCCCTCCAAGTTCCATCAATGCTGACAAGACCCTTCACTGAAAAGCCTTGGGGGCAGCAACCCCCGGCATGGGAAAGAACCTGTCTGATGGGACAAGTCCTGAACCATTAGCCCGGATGGCCAACAGCTGTAAGGCCAGGATCGAGCCAGAGAGAGTATATAAGTTAAAGAACCCCCCTGGTGAGGGGGGGGCCTCCTCGGACCCCAGCCGAGGAGCAACCCCAGACGGAGAGCAAATAGACGAAAAGTTCGAGGAAGACCGGCTAAGGGCCGGCCGGAGCCAAACCCTTTGCCCCACTCTCTACAAATTCATTGTTGGGGGCCCACCTCCGAAAAAGGAGCCCCTACAATTGGCGCCGTCTGTGGGGAGGGTTAGTGTGCCGGCCGGTGCGACCGGCGATCGTTCTAAGGCAGTTACTACTCAGAAGTTGGCGATGCAAAAAAAAAAGGAAAAAGCAAAAGAAAAGAAGAAGAGAAGAATGGCAGTGCGAAAAGAAAATTCAACAACAAGTAAAAGAAAGGTCCTTTATTAATTCAGAAGAGGTTACAAGAGATTACAACTACAATTCTCATCATTTCATAAAGAAAAAAAAAAGCTAAACTACAAATACAATCAGTGGCTCAGACAGGCATGTTTTACAAGAATTCCTACCAGCTAATCCTACAATCGGAGGCTCAGGCGGACCGGTCCCGGGACTGGCTGGGCAAGAGACTCGCAAAGAATTGCTGTCAGGAATGAAGGAAGTGTCAAGCCGTGCTTTTACCAGCGCCTAGAGAATGGGAGAACTGGACAGTAAAAGCACGGGAAGGGGGGCTAGGGGCTGGCTCACCTTCAAACCAAAGCTTGAACAAAGTGAGGAGCCCCTAGACCCCGGGACACCCTCCCTCGTGATGCTTCCTCGACCCCCTCCGAACTACACGAGCATTGACCGTCGGAGACTGCAATACTCAGGCACCGGCCATGACGAGATTTCGCGTGCCCCCTTCGTCGGAGGTGCGCTCTGGGGGAAGACGTTAGGTATTTCAACGACGTCCCCCCTGGCCACCATGAGAGACTCGGCCAGTGTTACGCCTAAACTCTGCCGCGCCGACAGCCCAGTGGGGACTGCGGCCACGGCGGCACTTGGCTCCAGGTCTCCTAACTGCGGTCACAACCCTGATGGCGGTATCAAAGGGACTCAAAAGGGCGAAGGTGTATACGTCTGTTTGTGGGGGAGAATTCATTGAATGAGGAGAAACGCTCCCCCCAGAACGCCTTTTATGGAGGGCGAAAACCAGCGGGAGCTGAACCGCGCGGAATTCGAAGGGGAATTGTCAAGGGAAATTAATTCCCACCCAGTTCCAAGGGGATTGCCAGCTGCCTGCTGCGTGTTGATTCACGAGGGCATTAATGGAGGCGCGTTACGGACACCGAAGCGTCAAACAGGAAGCGCGGGAGGCCAAGCGACGCCTCGTAAACCAGAAAGATGAGGAGCACGAACCAGAGGCAGGATCAGCCCTACGTGCGAAGTCACAAGCCGACCTGAGGAAAGACAGCTCACAGAAGAGACCCGAGAATAACCCCCCACCAAAAATGAAGTCCTCGGATCCGAGGACAAAATCCTATTGAAGACAACTGTGCAGTCGTGGTACAATAGCTCTTGCTCCGGCATCCTATAAGGGGCCAGGGGGATGGACCCCTACCCGACGTGAGACCGAGTTGCCCAGAGAGGTGAACACTGTGTCCTCACGCTCGGGGCCCGAATGGAAACGATGGCAGCAATTGTACCTAGGTCTTGCATGGTCCTCGGACTCAAGCCTACGGGGAGCTGGCCACTCGTACTTAAAGGCAGCAACTGTACCTAGGTCTTGCATGGTCTACGGACTCAAGCCTACGGGGAGCTAGCCACATGGAAACGATGGCAGCAATTGTACCTAGGTCTTGCATGGTCCTCGGACTCAAGCCTACGGGGAGCTGGCCACTCGTACTTAAAGGCAGCAACTGTACCTAGGTCTTGCATGGTCTACGGACTCAAGCCTACGGGGAGCTAGTCACATGGAAACGATGGCAGCAATTGTACCTAGGTCTTGCATGGTCCTCGGACTCAAGCCTACAGGGAGCTGGCCACTCGTACTTAAGGCAGCGACTGTATACAAGGGGCTATCTATTTTACGACAGAGTCAAGGTACTGCTCAGTCCGAGGATCCATTCCCGTGAAGAAATTAACTACCTAAAGAAGGGCCTAATGGTCGATCCGACCACTCAAGAAAGGACCAGCCAAACCGACGGCCTTTCGGACCATAGGGGCCGAGGTTTGCAAAACCCTCCTCCCCGTCCGAGGATACGTGCAGCAGGGTTTTTGAGGGGCTATTGTGGGGCCCGAGGGCCCAGAATCCCCGGCCCACCTTTAGGCAGGCCCAAGGCCCAAGCCGAGGAAGGCGACCTCCCAGACGGCCGGCCTAAAGGCTTTAGTCCTTCCAAGTCCCGAGCCGAGGATACACTTATCCTCGGCACACCTAGCCTAATCTAGTTAGGGGGCAGACTTACTGCAGATGGTCACATCCACACTTAACTATTCTGCCAGGCCCTCCAGGTTCCATCAATGCTGACAAGACCCTTCACTGAAAAGCCTTGGGGGCAGCAACCCCCGGCATGGGAAAGAACCTGTCTGATGGGACAAGTCCTGAACCATTAGCCCAGATGGCCAACAGCTGTAAGGCCAGGATCGAGCCAGAGAGAGTATATAAGTTAAAGAACCCCCCTGGTGATGGGGGGGCCTCCTCGGACCCCAGCCGAGGAGCAACCCCAGACGGAGAGCAAATAGACGAAAAGTTCGAGGAAGACCGGCTAAGAGCCGGCCGGAGCCAAACCCTTTGCCCCACTCTCTACAAATTCATTGTCGGGGGCCCACCTCCGAAAAAGGAGCCCCTACAATGACCTTAGGGCAATTTCAAGGTAATAAAAAATTAATAACCATGTCATCAATCAATTATTAAAATTCAAATTTTTATAGTTTAAAATAATGCATAGAAGATGAGTTTATGGATTAAATAGTAAATAACATTCGATTAATATAAAAATTGGTATGCATGTTAAAAACATATAGAAAATGTAATTCAACGGTTTGATTTTTAAAATATTAATTCAATAATAAATTATTAGGTGGTGTAATAATGCTTAGAGTTACACGAGGTATAACTTGAACCCAACTCTTTTAAGAAAGTTTTTATGAGAAAATAAAAAAAATAATTAATATTTTAATAATTTTTTCAAATTCTTCATAAAAATAATATGAAAACTTTCATAAAATAGTTTATTAGCGATTATTTTAAATACATCCGTTAACCTTACCTTTAATTATTTCACCTTGACTACCGCATCATTTTCTCTTTTCCAGGTTGTTTGTGCCTGGCATGCCACGTGCATCTAAATAAAAATTAATTATATGGACCGACCGAGAATGTTTTTTTTTTTTTTTTGGTTAACAGGCATGATATTCAACAAAAAACTACAAACTGACCGAGAATGTTCGCATTATCGAATCTTTACTCTTAAGGCAATTAAAACCACTGTTGAGAAAATAAAGTGCAAGGATTAAAAAAAATGGGAACAAGCAAAAGGTTACTCTATTGGGCTTCTAAGGTACTCCTACTGTTAGATTCTGCTCCATATTCAAATAATTGATGCACGCAATTTTCACTTGCTTTGCCAGCTGGTAGATGTTGATCTTACTAAAAACAAGGGGAGAAATTTGAAAAATAAAATATCAGAATTCACATCTTAGTCAAAGACTTTTGACTGAATAATTAACCTCCAATACTTAGCCTTTCCAGCATATGCATTTGATGACGGATTCAAAATACCATACTTCACAATCTTTCGCATCAAAATTTATGTGTCGATGATGTATCAACGCAACAGATCACTTTTACTCCCACGCCTAATATCCCACTCCACTACTTTTATTACAAACTGAACACTTCTACTCCCACCCTAAAAAGAGATTCCATTCTTTCCAAAGAAAGAGACCCTTTGGAGTTTGGACTAATGCAAAAAAAAACTAGGAAGCACAGACATATGTATGGGTACGGGTACGATACGGTGACACTAGCAATTTTTGAAAAATTATAACATTGACATGAGTGGTACGACACTGGTATGACACCCCAAATGAAGTGTCTATACTTCCTTGGCAAACAAAATCTTCCTCTCTGTCCAAGCAATCTCCTCATCTTAACATGTTACATCTAGATTGATTTCAGCACCTTTTCTACGGAACTTTCCAGATACTAGATAGTTGCATAAGTGGTGATTACTTTCCAAACTTCAAAATGTTGACACTATATCTGCAGATCAACAAAAGTAAAACTTGGTGATGCAATAGAATAAAGAGATAAAGAAACATACTGCACCATTATTGAAAGAGAGAGAAAGCAACATACCATATGTGGAAGTATGCATATTTTTCCTCATCAAGTATTCATACAGGCTCCTTTTCCACCTATGTGAAGAGCGCAGAAGTCGAAACCTGTCATTAGCTAATATTAGGTGTTTTCATGAATGATGTATGGGTATGAAAGAAAATGGAAAATCAAAAAAGGTAACACAAATCACCAGTAATATTCTTTGATGGAGGTCTTTATGGCTATGCAAGCTAGTGGATTAACTTGTGTCAAAATTCTTTTTGCTTCTCCTCTTTAAGCTGCTGTTTAGTACATAGCACTGGCAGATCTATTGCAGATACAGGACAGCAAGATAATATTCTGCAGGAAAATGGTAATTCAAATAATTGCAAATGATCCTTTTTCTTCGCCCCGCCCCCCCTTTTTTGGGTTTCTCTACTACTAACTGTATATCAAAGGACTACTTACCCCCAAAAGAAAATTTTATATCAAAAGCCATCCCAAAGGTCGAAACTTTGAAGTATTTGAGGTTGCCCTTCGTCTGGCAAGGTTTGAAGCTTATCACATTCCCATATTTCCAAATTATCAAGATTGGTGAGGTTTACCAATTCCTTGGGCAGTGATTTGAGATTTGGAAGTCTTTGAAGATGAAGAGAGGATAAACTGGTAGGCAGCAACCACTTCTCAGGAAACTTTATTAACCCCTGACATCCACCAAAGGAGAAGTCTAGGAGACAAGTGAGTCTGTGCAGTCCCCATTCATATGAGGGCTTGAGATTCTCACAGTCTAAGATTGATAATGACAACAGATTGGCTGGCAACCCCCCCTCTGGAAAAGATACAAGAGTTGAGCACCCATCAATGTGTAGTTCTTGAAGAGACGTGAGTCTGTACATCCGATTTGGTAGGGACTTGAGACTTTTGCAATTGGATATTCTAATTGATTGCAGCTTGGTTGGCAAGCCAGATTCTGGAAAGGACTGAAGAAGTGGACATTCAACTATTTCTATGTAATTGAGACATATGAGGTTGTACAGGTCTCCAGGTAATGACTCGAGATTTGTACAATTGTTGATAATGAATTGCTTAAGGTAGTTTACAACAGTGCTGTAGGTGACTGTGGACAACCCAAAAGTGCCTTCCGAGAAGGACCGAAGAGATTGACACCAAGAAACTTTAAAGAATTCAAGACAGCCATTGGTGTGAATCACTTGCTCTGAAATTGACTCCAAATTCATGCAGTTATCAATTTCAAGATGTTTAAGCGTGATGGGAAACTGGTCTCGTTGTAAATATGTGAGAGAAGGACAACCTTCAATTACCAAATATTCAAGTAAAAGAGATTCCTTCTCATTGTTATGCATCTTCCACTCAGGTAGGAACTGTAGCGACTCACAATCCTTGATCTCAAGGCTTGTGAGCGTAGAAGGCAAGCCTAGTACAGGAAAGGACACAAGCGAGGGACATTTTGAGACCCTTAACTCCTTGAGAGATGAAAGTTGGTATAACCTTTGTGGCAACTCCTTTAAGATTGGACATCCCAAAATTTCCAATCTTTGGAGGCATTGGAGATTTTGCAGCCCAACTTCATTGGACAAAGTTGTAAGGTCACCAAGATAAGCAATCTGTAATTCTTCAAGAGCTGTCAACTGTTGAAAAAACCCTTCAAGAAAACATGTGAGCTTGGAAATTTGACATATACGCAAGTAGTTAAGTGAGTTGAACTTAACTATATTTTGTAACAGCCCCTCATCAAACGTATTTACTTCTAATTCACGGATTGAAGGAAGCCTTGGAAGTTCTGCCAGTTCTTGGCATCCATCTACTACAAGCATGGACAAAGATGGAAAGAGATGCGGTAGTTCCCTCAGGTTATGACATGTACATATAGAAAGCTCAAGAAGGCATGGGAATTCTCTGCCCTGTTCTAAGCTATCATCAAACATCAAAAGCCTTGGTAGAGTTGCTAATTCTTCACACCCCTTAATACTCATTCTTTTCAAAGCTGGTAAGTGGTGGGAGAGTTTTCTTAGTTTAGGACAATTCTTAATTTCAATTATTTGCAGGTTATTAAAGTCTCCCCAGCCTTCAACTCCAGAAGAAGACCACTCCTCCCATTGTAACATGTTATCAAACTTTAAAGTCTCCAAGGATGGAAAAGGCATAGCAGAGGAACACCCATCCCCATAGAACTCGGCACCTATTCTCTTTATTCCTTCCATTCCTTCAATTGTGAGGTCTTTGAGAGAGGGTAGTTGCCCAAGTTGGGGTAGACAACTACACTTCCTACAACCACTAAGTCTTAGGAGAATCAAATTGGAGAACATAGGGGATCCAAACCAACTTGGGAATTTTGTACCTCCGTAGTCATTGATTATAATTTGTTTCATGTTTTTGTGTGGTTGCAACATCTCAAGAACATCTGTTTCAACTGTTTCATTTCTTGAATCATCCAAAATGCTGCTCAGTCTCAATGGTCGCTTGGCACATTCTTGTGTAGATGCTTTCATGGCTTCCCTAAGGCTTGGAAATCCACGACCACTATAGCCTGTAATGCTGAGATCTTTCTCACCTTTGATAATTTGTCGCATTTTAGATTCTTCCTTTTCATGCACATCATTAATTGAAGCTTCAAAGCTGTTACTCCATTGTAATACCAACTGATCAAGTTCCTGCTTTTCCTTCAAATTAGCTTCCATTGCATCACTAAAACTGACAACATTTTGCAGGCCTGAAATGAGAAGTGATCCATGAAGTTGCAGCATGTCCCTTAACTCTCCAATTCGTGACCCATCATCTTTACCCACTACGAAAGTAGACAATGTTTGGAGATTCTTCAATTTACAAATTTTTTGTGGCATCTCTTTTAACCTGCTCCCACTAATATAAAGATGCCGTAAACATGTTAGGTTGCCCATATCTGCAGGCAACTTAGCAAGAGAGCGGCATTCTAATAGGATCAGTGTCTGTAAGTTGTAAAGAGTAGCTGTTGAGTCAGGTAATGTTCTAATTGCTGTGTGAGAAAGGTCCAGGTAGCGTAGATGTTTCAAATCACCTATGGAATCTGGTAATTCAGTGATGCGACAAGCATTAAATGACAACACTCGAAGATATCTTAATTTTGGCAAGAGATCATGAGGGACTTTATTGGCCAAATAGCTTACTCCAATTGTGCCACTTGGATCTAATGGTAGGAAGGTGCGTAAGCATTCAACTCCGTTGAAGGCCTCAAATTTTGAGACTACATCACGTCTGCCACGAATGTACGAGGAATGACGAGCCTTCTCAAAAAATCTGTTTTGATTTCCATCCTTCAGCTTATCCTGAAATGTGAAACAAAATTCTCCAGAAACAAAATGAGATAAATCTCTAATGAGGCCATGCATTACATATTGTGATCTATTATTGATAGAGTCTTGAAAGAATGACCTTGATACGAGCTCCAGAAAATATTCTCCACCCACGTCTTCCAATCTTTTCTTTCCTTTGGTGGGTTGCTGCACAAATCCTTCTGCCATCCATAACAGAACTAGTGTCTCCTTTTCAAATTCATATTCCTGAGGGAATACTGAACAGTACGCAAAACATTGCTTCAAATGTGCTGGAAGATGATGATAGCTTAGTCTCAGACTCTGAAGAATATCACTTTCATCGTCCGGTAGATCCCATATTTTCCTATTCAGTATATCTTTCCATTCATCCTCTTCTTGTCTGGAGCGCAGCAGGATTCCCAGTCTCTTCGCTGCTAAGGGCATGCCTTCACACTTCTCCACAAACTTTTTACCAATTGCCTCCAAATGTGGATAAGCATCAATGTTTCTGTTCTCAAATGCTTGACTCCGGAACAATAGCCAGCAATCTTCAAATGATAAACCTTTCAAATGATGAGCTGGAACTGTCCCCATGCTTGATGCAACATCCCTATTGCGTGTTGTTACTAATATTTTGCTTCCTTTGGCCCCCGTCTTTAATGGATTCCATAACAGATCCCAATCATTATTTCTCTTGTTCCAAACATCATCTAAAACAAGCAAAAATCTCTTCCCAACCAATTTTTCTTTCAAACTAACTTGAAGCAGGTTTAAGTCATTGAGATCAGTATGTTTCAAAGTGACTGACCTAAGAATTGTTTTTGTTACCCTCACTACATCAAATTGATCAGACACAAAAACCCAAATTCTTAAATCAAAATAACTCTCTACTCTGGTCTCGTTGTAAACAATTTCAGCGAGAGTTGTCTTACCAATACCAGCCATACCAACTATAGGAACTACACCAATTTTATTGCTTGGTCCATCCATGAGTAGCATCTCAATTATCAAATTTTTATCATGATCCCTGCCATAGACACAAGTTTCATCTACCAATGAAGTTGTTGGTAACCTATATTTGAACCCAGATGACCTCCCTCCAACATTGTCTTTCAAACCAAGAACATCTTTATATTTGGCAATCAATTCTAACCTTTCAATAACTTTTTTCAACTTTGACTCTATTCCAGTACCTCTACTAGATGGAGTATTGCAAGAGAGGGAATAAAGTTCCAGTTCCATACCTGACTTGGGTCAGTCTTAGATTCAGCTTCCAGCTTACATCTCAAAGTTTCTGTGGCAAGTTCATCCAGTATGTCCTCTGCATCATAAAGAGCATCTTTAGCCATGTGCAGCCACTTCTCCACTGCAGGGCTATGGAACTGCTTCTCCTCAGCATCATTAAGCAAAGCTGTGACAGTCAGCAGTGTGATTTTCAGCTTTTCCAGCAAGTCATCAAACTTCTTGTAGCGTAGTAACCCTATGAACTCACGGGAAGCCAATCTGTCAAACAACACTTGAAGGAATGCAGAGAGAAGCCTCTCCAACAGTCATGATTATCTAACTAGATACTATTACCAGACCAAAAAAAAAAAAAAAAAAAAAAAATAGAAGAAGAAATAAGACAACGCAATTTGGAGAAATGGGGTAGACTATTTTTGCTTTCAGCTTTTGTGAAAATGAAAATAAAGCAATGATACAATTCATTTACAAGATTTATGATGGTGGTTGGACATTAGCATACTAGTTCAACGAAGTTACCTAAAAGCCACTGGTTCATAGTAAACAATTCATAATGTTAGTCAACTTTGGGTACCGATGAAAAGGGCAGCGTCTTTGTCTGCGTTTTTTTTTTTTTTTTTTTTGTAAGATGCGGCGGCTGTGGAGTGTTTTTAGTAGGTTTTGTGCACGGCTTACGGTGTGCAATATCTAAAATCTCAGCCATAGATTTAATCAAATGGCTTAAATCTTTGACACCTCACCAAATAACAAAAAGATTATTTTGCCCTTAAAAAATTTCATCCGCCCACTGTTTCAGTTTCGGCCCTAACTTTTCATGAACTCAAATTTTTTTTTTCTCTCTCTCCCCTGTGCAGCTGTCTCTCCTTCAACCCATTCTCTGCCTCTCCTTCAACCCATTGTCACAGCAGCCCGATACCAGTCCACACAAGGCCAAATCCCTCACCTCCATCGGTGATGCTTGCCGCTATGGCATTCTCCTCGTCTCACTCTCTCTCTCATCTGGGTTTCTTTGTTTTCTCCTTCTCTCAAGCCCAGCCATAGCTGAGCTTCTGCTTCCACTCACACCTATCGCCGTTGGCGGTGCCTCTCATCAGCGTCACAACCAATGGTGGCCGTGGGTCTAGCTCTCTTATTCTTTATTTTCTTTCTCTTTTATTTTTTTTTTCAATTTTTATTTGCCTTTTAGACAAGACCGAAACCTCTTTAACACTCATTTTGTTTCATTTTTTTATTAGTTTGATGAATAACATTTTGTTTCAGTTTTGATTGGCTTGATGAATGGGTTTTCTTGTTTGGATTTCTGGAATTAGCAATAACTATTATTTAAAGCTGGTTTTTGGGTGGGCATTGAATATGTTTGTTGAAATGCTTCATAGTGTTTTAGTTTATCTCTTTGTATTTTGCCTCTTTTTTTTTTTTTTTTTTTTTGGTGATGCTATGTGTATGGAAATTGGATTTTTTTTAGGCGAAAAGCCACTTTTAGTCCCTACATTTTGAGGCGATTCCCATTTTAGTCCCTAAGTTTTTTTTTTACCGCTTTTAGTCCCTATTATGAAAAACGCTTCCATTTTAGTCCCTGCCGTTACCTCAGAGACGGATAATGATGACGTAGCAAACGGCAATAATAAACAATCCTTATTTAATATCCACGCGGCCCAATGAAGCAATTGTTAGTTGCATCCCCGCCCTTAATGGTCATGTGGCCCTCACGTGATAGTCCCTAACCCAAATAAAACCACATATCACATGAAATTGAAATCCCTAACCCCCAAATTCCCTCAGCTCCTGGCTCACCAGTCACCGCATAGATTGAAGTCCCTCACCAGTCACGAACTCAAAAACATCTTCAAATCAATTGCTCCTCGCTCACCACACAGCCCAGAAACGTCTTCAAATCAACTGCTTTCCATGGATTCAAGCTCGATGTCATCGAGTGGAAGCTTGAGGAAAAGGGGCCCAACCCGATGCTTTTGCTCAAAGAAACCAGTTTTGGTCGTTTCATGGACACCTGACAACCCTGGAAGAAGGTTCTACGGGTGTCCAAATTATTGGGTAAGGTTTTTAAATTTCTATTCAGTTTCTGGGTTTTTAACTTTGTAGCACTTCAGGTTCCAATTTCATTTCCCTTTAGCCTTTCGCTTTTCCCTCTTCATTTTCATTTCAAGCTCGCAATCCCTTTAGTCTATAAGTCTAACCCCTCTGTCAACCATTTACAGCCCTTTTATTTCTCTTAGTTTTCATTTGTCTCGGTAAGATGTAATCTTTCCCTATTCATGTTGCATGCCCAACTTAAATGATGTGCTAGACCGTCATTTTGATCTTAACAGCTTCATAATATTTGACAACCAAAGTTTTTTGCTAATTCCTAGAGAAAACCGAAGTTGGTTTTCTTGTCTTGGGAACCCAGAATTTCTTTTCTTAAAAAAAAAAGTAAAAAATAAAAAATAAAAAAACCTCAGCTTATTGCTGACAATATAAATTGGTTTTCTTGTATTTTGCTAATACAAGTGTTGGAACATTGTGCTAATACTATTTTAGTTTCTGGGTAAGGTGGTAGTAGTTTGCTAATACTATTTGTTGTTGTAAATCAAAGAATTTTGGTTGAAGATATAATGGGTTTTATTTGGCTCTTGGGTGCCAGGTTGGACGCAAGTGTAAATTTTTTCAGTGGCTTGATGATGAAATCTGCGAGCGTGGCAAGGTGCTGATTCCAGAGCAGAGGCAACGGATTTTGAGCCTTGAAGCTGCCATTGTAGGCTACAGGAAGAGAGAGAAAAGGCTGCTCATTTGCCTGGGGCTGTCTCTGGTGATAAGTGGGATGCTACTTTGTTTGATGCTTCTTTTGGTTGGCTAAATAGGTGGGGGGGAATGGGTCATTAGGTGGGTAGGTATTAGTGGAAAATGGCCATAATTTTGGTTGGTATGTATAGTGGGAAAAGGCCTGAATTTTGGTTGGTATGTATTAGTAGGGAAAGGCCTGAATTTTTTTTGTAATCCAAGACTTGATCAATGGAACATGGTCTTTTTAAGTAATCTATGAGTTGTGTGCCAATATATTGCATTGTTGTGAAATGTTTGTGCCTTGTGTGCACTCAACATCAAAACAGTTTGAATAGTACCTTAAAAGGGTTATAACAAAGTTTTTAGTTTCATACACAGATAAAAGGCTTGTTTGTGATATTAACTGTGCATCACCTGTAAATTTTGAATAATTTAAATGTACATTATGCGTGTCTGCCAAGCAAGAAAATGGAGCTCAATGCATTTTGAATGGTTTAAATGTCCTGTAAATGATATGTAATTGACACCAGCAGCCTGATATTCAAAGCCAAAATGAAAACCTCATATTCAAAGCACACCAGCAGCCTCATATTCAAAGCCAAAATGATATGTAATTGCCAAATCAAAAAGAGGCAGATTTTTATGCCTCAAATTATTGACATCTCAATCACATCTTTATGCTCTATAACCTACAATTACAAGTACATATTAAACTGCATAATATACTGCATAACAAACCTGCATAATATACATTCATTACATATTAAACTGCATAATTTACCAAACCTGCATAATTTACATTTATGCATACATCATTACATCATTACACATTAATTCATCCATCATACATCATTACACATTAAACTTCATCTTTAACTGCCATTTACAAATTTAACATCATTGCATGACCATCATTACATGTAGGGACTAAAATGTAGGGTCCCACATTGTTTTCAATTCATCTTAAACTGCCATTTACAAATTTAACATCATTACATTTATCATCATTTAAATACTGCCCAGCACATTCACCAAACCTGCATAATCACCAACCTGTAAATACTATGAACACTAATTAACACCAATGACAGTTTTTGGTGTACCAAAATAATTACAAAATATGGGACAAAGTCTACCCAGCACATTCATACAAAAAAAAAGACTTGGTCAGCCATTATATAAGTATACCAAGTCTACCCAGCAGTTACATAAACATATGAAGAGTGCTTTCAACATATAGCACAACAAAAAAAAGGGTCCTGCTTCAGGTTGCTATCTTCCAGTAGATCTCATTGCTGCCATGTATCTTGTTGCATTCCCAGTTGCATTCAAGGTCTCAGTGGTGACTGCACTTCTTTTCCTCTGTCTTTTTGGTCTTGGATTGGACTGGGTATCAGTGGGGGGTGGAGGTGCACTTGTAGTCACATTATCATTAGAGCTCGGTTGTGCATTAGAGCCTGGTTGTGCACTGCCTACAGCTGGGCTGTTTGCATGACCATCCTTGGCTGCCTGCAAGCACAAGCACTATAACAATTAATAGTTTGCCAACTAAAAAACAAAACAATGGGGATATCTAAGATAAAGTAGTATATTTACCCTTCTAGTGGTCCTACTGGCTTGGGATGCACTCCCAGGCAAGGAGGAGTTCCCTCCTACTTCTCCCTTGCAACTCCTCTTGTTGTGCCCTAATTTCCCACATAACTTGCATTGTTTTGAGATGCCTAAACCTCTGTTTTTTCTGTGACTTCTAGGCTCATCAGGCTCCAGTGCCCGCTTCTTCTTAGGCCTGCCAGGAGGTCTCCTCTTGATAGGGGGTTGCACAGGTGGCAGTCCACTAGGTTTCCACATATTCTGGCCATTGATGGGCTCTATAATGGGGTCATAGCAGTCAATGTAGGTAGTCCTTTTGTAGCAAGCATTGACATACTTTTCAGCATCTTCTCTGTTGAAAAAGATACAGGAAATGGCATGGCAACATGGTATGCCAATTATGTCCCACTTCCTACAGCTGCACTTCTTCTCTTCTAAGTCCACAATGAAACTCTCCAGACCATTCTTCACTTCAAACTTGGTACGACCAGCCCAACATGCTATCCACTTGCTACATGCCAACTTCTCCTTGTACAGTCTCTTTCTTATCTTAGGACACAACTCAGATTCCACCTTCATAATCATTTCTCTGTTTGCTTGAAATCTAGTCATCAGATATAGCCTAATACACTCAAGCTGCAAGCACATAGAGAGAAAGGGAGAATTACATCCATTCATTACACAGGTCTATGGATCATAATGCACATTTATACATACCATGGTGATTATAGGTTTGCTCCTGAACTTGACTATCACGCTGTTGAAGCTTTCACACATGTTGTTCAGGACTGTGTCACTCTGCCCATCACTTTTGAACATGTGCCTAGCCCAGATAGTTGTTGACTGAGACTGCAGCCAATTGAATGCATCTTCATCCACCTCCTTTAGCTCATTCATTGCCCTCTCATATGCTTGTTGATAGGTAGCCTTGGCTGCTTTCCAAAAAAGGTCTCTAATAAGTACACCAGGATGATTCTTCTTCAAATTATTGTACAAATGTTTGCAGCATATCATGTGCTCGTACTGTGGCCAATTGTCAACAAAGGTGTTCACCAACCCCTGTAAAGCACAATCAATTAATTCAGCAACCATCAACTACAAATAATTCAGCAAGCAATAAAGCTACCATCAAATACAAATAATTCAGCAAGCAATAAAGCCACCAGCAACCACAAATAATTCAGCAAGCAATAAAGCTACCATCATACCTTCTGCTGATCAGATATGAACACCCAATTGTTGCCATCTCCTATGTCAGCAAGCAATAAATTAAGAAACCAGGTCCAAGTGTCCTTCGTTTCAGCCTCGACCACTGCATATGCGAAGGGGAAGTATTCATCATTGGGATCTCTGCCAACAGCACACATCAGCTGACCACCTGCCTTAGTCTTCAGATGGCATGCATCTAGACCAATGATTGGCCTGCACCCTGCCAAGAAGCCCTTCTTGCAACCTTCCAGGCATATGTAGATTCTTTCAAAATATGGCAGTCCAGTTGCCAATCCATGCTCTGCTGCCAATTCACCATCATTAAAAGTATGCACCTTCATCAATATTGTGCTCCTAGGACTGCACCTTCTCAACTCATCACAGTACTCCCATAGTTGGTTGAACTGTGCAGTGTGGGCCCCATCAACAGCCTCTTGAGCTTTCTCTCTAGCCCTACTTGCCTTGCCGGCACTTATGTTAACCACATACTTCTCATGCACAGCATTCTGAATGTCCTTCAGCTTTATGTCAGGCTGTCTCCTAACTCTCTTCACTAACTTCTTCCCAATGTATGATGCTGTGCACCTTGGATTTCTATAACTTCTACTACATGTGTGTTCCATGTTCAATGTTTTCAATCTAAAACTCTTCTCCCTTGGCACCTTTGCAAGGTAGGCAACAAACTTACACCCTGGCTGGCATCGGGCTCTCACTCTCACCAAGTCATTTTTTACAAATTTTATACCCCACCCACCATGGACTGCATAATCAGTTATAGCATCTTTAAATTGTTTAGTTGAGATGAACAACATATCTTTCTCAAACCTAAGCTGCTCAACTTTGGTAACTGGCCTAAAGATTGGGTATTTGCTCCTCCTAATAGAATTGTCAACCTCAGCAATAGGGATGTCATCATCACTTGAATCATCACCATCCTCACTACTTGATGATGATTCGTCAAGGCTAAGCAGCTCCTCACTCTCATAGTCAGAATTCATGACACCACCACCCATTTGTCCTGCTTCAACCTCATCATCTTCAGCTTGATTGTCCCAACTATCAGTACTATCTTCACCAATGTTTATTTCTGGCTCTTCTTCTAAGTCACTCCTCTCATCCTCACTACCCTCACTACTCTCCTCAACTTGGTCATCAACAACTGGTGCTTTGCCAGCCCTCCTAACACAATCCTGCTCAACATCTACGTCATGTGGCTCATCATGGTCAACATTAGTAAATTCAACATTATCATGGCCTCCAAATTGTGAAAAATCAGGCCTGTACCCTTCATCAAAATACTTAGCATACTCAGCATACTCAGCATCACTAACAGAAACCTCAACTGGTTCATGCACTGGATGCTCCACAAAGACATGAATCTCTCCATATCCCTTCACCAGGTCAGTCATGAACATAGCAGCATCATCATCAACCACTTGATGGAAATTTGACTTGTCTGGGTTCACACCAGGCATTTTAAACCATAGCTTATCAACTTCACTGTAGCCAAACTCCTTACAGATGCTCTCCATTTCTACTTTCGACCACTTATCTGGGTCACAATTATCCACTATATTAACTGTCCCTCCCACATACACTTGAGGGTCCCACATGAAATACCCACCATGATGGACATGCAGAGTAAAAAAGTCATCCATCCTGCATGCAAGTCACGAGAAGAAAACTGAATGAAAAACAGATATTCACTTTTTGAAAATTAATAATACTTTGTTAGGGTAATAAACAAATAAAAAAGCATACAATACAGACAAAGGTAACACATGGACCCAACCACTTCTTGAAAAGCAAGACACAATACAGATAACAGATTCCTTGGTTTATCAAAGTCAATATAGTGGTCTCTAATAAAACATACAAAATAGACAAACAATGCAATTACCAACAAAAATACAGTCAGTATTGTGGTCCCTGATAAACAAAAGTAGATAAACAAAAGTAAAACAAACAGAGCTGCAAATACCAAAAGCAACACACAACAGCCAAACAATGCAAATCCCAAAAATATTCCACTATCACAGTCAGTATTATGTCCACTACAAAAGCTATAAAGGATGAGAGGAAGAGAGAGAGTGAGAATGAGACACAACAACGAGAGAGAAATAGAGATAGATTGAAATTCCAGAGCAATAACAAAACTGAACATCTCAAAAATCCCAAATTTTCAAAACCCAACAGCTAAGATTCATACCCAAAAGGATTACCCAGCACTTAAAAATGGCATTCATAACAGAGAGAGAGAGTGAGACATAACGAGAGAAAGAGAGAGAGTTAGAGAGAAATACAACCTTCGAAATCTGCTCAGCACAAACACTTTGAAGCTATCTTTGATTGTGCTTGCTGATTTGTGGGTTTTTTTGCTTGTTGATTTGCCCTTTTTTTGTGCTAATCTATGGTCAAGTGATAAGCAACGAGTTAGGTTACTGATTTGTGGGTTTTTTTGCTTGCTGATTTGCCGTTTTTTTGTGCTAATCTATGGTCAAGTGATAAGCAATGAGTTAGGTTGCTGATTTGTGGGTTTTTTTGCTTGCTGCTTTGCCGTTTTTTTGTGCTAATCTATGGTCAAGTGATAAGCAACAAGTTAGGTCAAGAAATTAGGGATTCTGCAAGTCAGCCGGCATGTGTGGTCAGGTGTGGTCATGTGATATGTGGTTTTATTTGGGTTAGGGACTATCACGTGAGGGCCACATGACCATTAAGGGCGGGGATGCAACTAACAATTGCTTCATTGGGCCGCGTGGATATTAAATAAGGATTGTTTATTATTGCCGTTTGCTACGTCATCATTATCCGTCTCTGAGGTAACGGCAGGGACTAAAATGGAAGCGTTTTTCATAATAGGGACTAAAAGCGGTAAAAAAAAAACTTAGGGACTAAAATGGGAATCGCCTCAAAATGTAGGGACTAAAAGTGGCTTTTCGCCTTTTTTTTATTAGCTTGATTAGTGGAACAGATAACCATCAAGTGCCTCTGTCCATGACCCACGAAATTTTTAAAAGCAAACTTCTTCAACCTAATGTTTTTATGCAAGTTGGCTTTGTGATCCATGACATCTCAACAAAAAATAGCACGTTTGGGTAAACTAATTCCCAAAACTGCAATATCTACAAGTAATGGGAAACATCAACTACTTACACGCACGCTGCAAGCGACACGCGTGCTCGGGGGCTAATGTTGATACCTATTTTCGTGACACATTTCGTACAAGCCCGATTCAACCAAGCTCAATTTCCTTGTGGACTCAATTCATGTATCATATTTTATTTTATTCTTTTAAGCATGACCTAAGCCTATGCGACTTATATGGGAAATTGAGGAAGTGTGGTTTGAAGAGTATAGGTCGGTTCCTTTTGGACCTTTTGCATAAGCCCAACCCATGCATGCTACCAAGTGGGCAATGGACACTAGTAGCACCTTAGGCTCATGAGGGAGGTCTTGTACCCGAAAGTTCCACCTCAAACAACTTTTATGCTCTGGCTGATTGTGACCCAAAGTTTCTAGCAGAACCCTTTTTTCCTTATAAATGGTTGGCTCTCATTGGCCAACTTCGGTTACCTCTCATTCAGGTGAGCCTCCCAATGGTCTGAAAAAACTGAAAAAGGGGAGCCAATGAGGGTTTGGTCCAGCATAATGATGATAAAAGTAAGTCTTCCTTTTATCCAAACAAAAGCAAATCTGAACCAAACATCAGTTTAGCATCTTGGAGGTCCATAGCCTCATCTTTATTCTAAAAACCAGTCACTTAGATCACCCCAAACTCAATATAAAATGCCTCAATCAGATTCAAAACAAACCAATCACATTTTACTCTGAGAGCAACACCCCAATCTCGAAACAAGAGTCTCTCTTTAGCCAAAAAACCAACCAACTACGTTTTACCCACATAGTTGAAACTTTAGAGTAAAAGCCCATTCAGTTAGCCAGCATTCTCACAATTTTGAAGTTTAGAGGTGAAAATATGGGTACTGGTGAACTTCCCTCTCTTCCTCACTACCTCTCTCAATTTGCTCTTCTTGCTGACTGTGAGTTTCAAACTTGCATACCTTTTCTACATTTTCTTGTATTTCAATTATGACATTTTGATTTCTCTCTTATTAAAGCACCATTAGTCTTTTGTTTATTATACTTATAAGTTTGGAATTTTGGGCTTAATTCTAGATAAATAAACATTTTCTAAAGAACTCAAGGGTAGATTTAGGCTAATCTTGCATTTTTGGCATTGTTGCATAAACGTCCCCGACAGCCTTTAATAATAATAATAATCATCATCGAGATATTAGTTTTTGTAGGCTAATTAGGATTCTTTGTCAACATCTATAACTAGGAACTTCAAGATATTCGATCATAATAAAATAGGTAATCTACAAAAACAAATTCAATTGTTACTTATTTGATATCTATATTATCTATAAGAGATTCTACTTTTTGAACTGAACTTTTAAGTGGTTTAGAAATACTTTAGAAATACTCTTAAATTTTACGTATAAGAGGGAAAAAATTGAGGACAATACGATAAAAATATATCTCTAACTTCACTTAAAATACTTACAAAATATGACATTCTTCTACTAATCCATGCCTTCAAAACAAACTTATCCAAAAAACAAAAAAATTATGACACTAAACCTAAAAAAAAAAAAAAAAAAAACACCTCATTGCATGCGTAAAGCACATGTGATGAGGCTATACTAATAAGGCTATATCAAAATACCCTTATATATTAAGCCTTTTATTTTAAAATAGAGATCTAATAATATTATTATTATAAAATGATTCCATTTATATCCCTCTATGTTACGCCCAAAATAGGTTACCTACCTTCAATTCATTTCCATTATTTAAATATATATATATATATATATATATATATATATCCAAATAAGATTACTTAATTTTATTTCATATATTTATTTTCCATTCCATTTTATTTATTTCTATTCCATTTCATTTCATTCATTTATCAACTCTCTAATGAAGGCTAAAGATATAAGTAGGAGAGGAAATATAACATGAAGTAGAAATGATATCAAGGATTTAAAAGGACAATAAGCAATATTATATCATCTAAAATTTTTGTTAAATTAATATTTTAAAAATTTTACCATTATATATTTTTTTTCCACTACGGCTCTCCATATCCCATAAAATTAGCTACCTCTCTTTACATTTTCTATTTTTTTTTTTTTTGTTTTTTTGTTTTTTGTTTTTGTTTTTGAGATTATATCAACTTGGATTCATTTTTGATAGAATTGAAGACGTATAAAAAAAAGAGAAAAATATGAGAAAAAAAAAAGGAGAGATATATATATATTTTTTTAAATTAACGTGATTTTTTTTTAATATAAGAATTTTTTTTTTTGGTTGAGAAAATTGATATATGAACATTATTTCAATTAAAAAAATAAAGGAGGCCCCTAAACCCTAAACCCTTTTCAACACAAGGCAAAAATCCTACCCTAAACTAAAACCCTCCTCAGTCCAAGGCAAATTAAATCCCCACACACAAATTCTGGAAAAGTTTGTTTCATTCCATGACATCAAAAATGATGTTCGCAATCCTGAATAGGTCCCGAGACCTCACAACTAGTGCAATCCTAATAGTAAGATCTTACAGCACGGGAAAGCATGGTACCTCTACCACTAGCAGGAAAAACCTCTTCTCAAGAATTTGTCCTATGGGGGACCCTTCCTTCAGTGTAGTCCCAGTTCTTGATCAGTGGGTGCAAGAAGGAAACGAAGTCAAGAACCTTGAGCTCCAGCGCATTGTCCGCGACCTCCGAGCTCGCAGGCGCTACAACCAAGCTCTCGAGGTCAGTTTATTTTCTGGGTATTGCTCTTTTTGGTTGCTGAGTAAATTATTATTATTATTTTACATGTAGCTTGAGGATTTTATTGTAGCTGCTTTGGAAATGTTGAACTTAAGGAAAGATACTCTGGGTTTATTTTGAAATGCTGGTTTGTTTTTGATTGAATGATGGAAAATTTGCTTCAATAATGGTAAAGAGTTGTATTGCTCACAGTTGAGGAGGTTCTCTGTTTGGTTGTTGAGAAATGGCGGAAAAAGAGCTAAACAAAGAAAGAATGGGTTTGGTGTATTATTTGGGTTTTGGGTCTTTGGGCAAATGAGTAACTCATCATCAAAAGGGCTAGGTCAGATTAAGAGGACCTTTTGTTTTCCCTGGTTGCAGAAGATGAAATTTATAAGAGGGTTGAAATTTATATAATCTCTTTTGCTAAGATCTTCTAAGCAATTTGTGGTGGGTGATGGGTTTTTGAGTTGCCAGAATATATATATATATATATATATATCTGTGTGTGTGTGTTTTTGAGTTCTTGTTCTGATAATTTGTGCTTGAGATTTAGAGACGCTAGGGAGATGTAAACCCACAATCTCACCCTTAAAATCAGAGTAAATAAGATGAGGAATACTAGTGTGGAAAAAGGAATGGATCGATGTGCATATTTTTGACTGACTTGTTTCAAGCTGGTAGATGCCTTTGTTTACTCTTGGTGCAATATATCTTTTTAAGTATCCATATGATGTCAGTTTGAAGGTTGGTTCTTTGGACCCACACAGAAATCCTTCTCCATTTACTGAATCTCTAATTTGAACCTTATATTGCTTGACATGGATCTTCTAGCATTGGTTAGTTGACTGAAATCTTCTTGACACTGCAAATACTGAAACTATTGTGTCCATAATCCCTGAAAATCTGATCCTACAGATAGTGGGACTGGGAGGTGTCATGTGGATTAGTAACTTTACATTTTGGATTTGTAAACTTTCTTTTACTCTCAAACCTGTATGTGAATTTCCAACTAAAAATTGTTTTCCTCATCAAATTCTCCCAATTTCCCTCCATTGCTGACCATGTCATGGGCTCTTCTGGAGTTGTTTGATCTGGGAAGGGATGGAGTACTCTGATTGTGAATTTTCCGGCATCTCTATAATAAGCTAGAATATCAAGAAGAGCATACCTGCTCATGTTAGAGCATAAACAATTTCTTGAGTTCTTTTACATGTGCAGGAATGTGAAACAATTTCTTGAGTTCTCTTTCACGTGCAGGAATGTATAACAGAAGGACTGGTGTTTAGCATTGGCATCAAGCTATATTTTTATGGCCTCTTGCTAGGCACCAAGATGACAGATTAAAATAGAAAAAGTTGTACAATTAGATCCTTGTGTGTGTGTGTGTGTGTATTGACATTCTTAATGCTTTTTTACATAGGTTGATTATTCTGTCTAGTGGTAGTAACTTCATCTTGGAATAAGATACTAGCAATGCCAGTTGGCGCATTTGTGGGATAAACTCCATAAATATTAAAAACAACAGTATATTATACGTCTATCTTAAGTTATTACTTTTTTTTTTTTTTTTTTTAATTGGCAAAATCTACTATAAAGAGTTATTGAGAAATGAACTATAATTGCTGGCATTCCATGGCTTACTGAAAGGAGAAAAATTTCCAGATTTGAGTGAATTTGTGAGAGCGGTGGTAAAATTAATCTTCCAGCAAATGTTAACTGTTTTTCATTAATATATTCAACATTTATGATGCCAGTAACCTTTGAAAATGAGCTTTTGAAAGCTTTTTCTGCTTCTGGCTTAAGGCTTGGGGCATCTTACGTCCACGTTTGAGGATGATTTCTCGCTCGTACATGCATCCATAACCACCCCCACCCCCAAAAAAAAAGAAGGGAAACACCAGCAATACACACACAGTATATATAGTGTCTTCTCCTATATTTCTACCTAAACTCTTTTATTAGATTTATATCATGCTTTTCTCCTTACTCTTCCTTTTTCTTTTTTCTGATTAATTTTCAAACTTTGGAATGTCTAGGAGATCTGTGGTTTCTTGTTTGTCACTGTAGTTGAAGTCACCATGTTAATCCTCTGCTGTAGGTTTCAGAGTGGGTGAGTAGCAAGGGACTCTGCTCATTCTCACCAGGTGATCGGGCTGTGCAGTTAGACCTGATTGGTAGAGTTTGTGGGCTGGATTCTGCAGAAAACTACTTTAATAACTTGAGTGATCAAGACAAAATTGACAAAATTTATGGTGCTCTTTTACATTGTTATGTCAGGGAAGGCAATGTTGACAAGTCCCTCTCTCACTTGCAGAAGATGAAAGACGTAGGTTTTACTTTCAGTCCTCTCATCTACAATGATATCATGTGCCTATATACAAACACTGGCCAGATTGAGAAAGTCCCTGATGTCTTATCAGAAATGAAGGAAAATGGTGTCTCCCCTGACCATTTTAGCTACAAAATTTGCATAAATTCATATGGTGCAAGATCTGATCTTAAAAGCATGGAGAAAGTTTTAGAAGAAATGGAGAGCATACCCCACATCTCTATGGACTGGACCACTTATTCAATGGTGGCCAACTATTGCATCAAAGCAAGTATGCGTGAGAAAGCACTGATTTACCTGAAGAAATGTGAGGAAAAGGTAAATAAAGATGCACTTGGCTACAATAATCTCATTTCACTCCATGCAAGTCTTGGAAATAAAGATGAGATGATGAGGTTGTGGGGACTTGAAAAATCCAATTGTAAGAAGCAAATCAACAGGGATTATATAACCATGCTGGGTTCTCTAGTGAAGCTTGGGGAGTTCGAAGAAACTGAAAAGTTGCTTGAGGAGTGGGAGTCATCCTGCCACTGTTATGATTTCCGCGTGCCAAACATTCTCCTTATTGGATATTGTCAGAAGGGACTGATTGAAAAGGCTGAAACTATACTTCGAGATAAAGTCAATAAAGGGAAGACTCCAACCCCAAATAGTTGGGCAATTCTTGCAGCAGGCTATGTGAATAAGCAGAATATGGAGAAGGCTTTTGAATGCATGAAGGAAGCTTTGGCTGTACGGGCAGAAAATAAAGGGTGGCGGCCTAAAGCTACACTGATTTCAAGCATATTGAATTGGCTCGGTGATAATGGAGGCATTGAAGAAGTTGAAGCTTTTCTGGGCTCTTTGAAGACTACTATTCCATTGGACAGGGAAATGTACCATGTTTTGTTCAAGGCGTATATCAGGGGTGGGAAAGAAGTGGATGGGCTTTTAGAGAGCATGAAAGCTGACAAAATAGATCAAAATGAGGAAACAGATAGTATTCTAAACTCAAGACAGGAATAACCTAAAATGTTGCATGGCTTTTGATGGATGCTTTTGCTTGATTATGGCATATTGATATGCAATTATAGCGCACTCTTCAAAATACTTTTAACTATTGTGATCAGTTGTAAGATTCAGCGAGCAGTTGGAACTACTAGTTTTTGAATGCCACACTCAAAATATGAAACAATATGCACTCATGTCAAAAACTTTATTCTGATTATTGATGTTCTCTTTTCCTTTGTTTCCCTACGATTTTATATAATAAATGCTTACAGATGACACTCGAAATATTTGTTCTAAAGTTTGCCTAGTTTAGGATTCGATTTGCAATATGCAAAATGCCTTGTGCGTTCAAGTGGTTTTGTTTCAGTCTATTAATGTTGAGGGCATATATATGAATCAGAACAATTGGTTGAAATGACATCTCATGAGTGGGCATTAGTCTAAAAGGTAAATTACGTTAGCCTCTATTGAAAACCTCCTCGTTAGAAAGTAGAAACTGACACTTAAACCCTTGAGGTTATTATTATTATTTTTTTTAATTCTTTATTTTCTTATTTTGAGGTTATTCTAGATGAAAATATAATTTGAAAAATATGTATTTGATTTTGGGCTCCATTTATAATAGCATATAAAAGGTTGTAGACTTGTAGTATCAAAACTGGAAGAGGTACAGTGTCATTTCTGAAAATAGGAGGGGGCTTTTGACATCAAAATGATTTAATTAAATTTTTCATAAATTCTATTCATACAATGTGATTTGTTAGATGACAAGTGTTAATCTGCATGGTTCACAAAATATTGACTCTTCTTCTTTATCATCTATTACACAATAATTTCCACTAGTAAAAATCCTAATTTTTAGTCCGAAAATCTTTTCACAAAAGAATTCGTTTGTTTTTAAGGTTTATTGGTTTTGTAATAAATATAGGATCATGTCATCTATCCAATTATCTCCCCATTAGGTAGAAAATTATTTGTCCAAGCATTTATTAGTTAAGGAAAAACCGATCTAATTTAGAGTTATTGATGTATGATGGTCGATCATAGAAGAAAACAATTCCAATTGAGTATAATAGGCATCAATCAAAAATTTTCTCTCACAAAATAAGTTGCTTCATTAGTGGTTTTTAATATATATATATATATATATATATATAATTTGTTAAAATTAAAAAGTCAATATATTATTTTTTACAAGTTACAAGGTATAAGATTTTATTTTATTTTTTGTTTTTAAGATTTTGTTTTTGATAAGAAAGAGGATTTATTTATTAAGACAAAACTTATATACAATACCTTAGACGTTATTGTTTAGGTTCCTCTTTCAAAATTCTGCTTAATTAAAAAATACGCTTCTATCTCATGAGAAAAAAGCTACATAGCAAAATTTTAATAGAGGAATCTAAAAAATAACACTTAAGTTTTGTTCCTAAATCTTGCTCTATTTATTAACTAAAATGCACAATTACAAATATTGTCTATTGAGCACTTGCAAGAAGTGTCTAGTTGCAAAATATCACACACATATTTTACATAAAACAAAAAAAATTTGGATATTTATTATATTTTCAAAAACTTCTACAATCAGTACCTTTTTTTTTTTTTTTTTTTAATTTACGCAAAAAAAAAAAAAAACCCACGAAGAGGTAGATTGGTCTATATGAGATAAAATAATTTATTCAATTTTGGGTCTAGTTGTTTCTTAAAAAAAAGTGGGTTTTATTTAACTTAACTGGTAAACTCTCTGATAGTTGTATAAAAGATCTAGAATTCAACTTCTGTTTACACTAAAAACTAATTGATGTCTTCCTTTGATGATAGAGATCTATCAGGGGACACAAGTTAAAACTATCTTTTAAAAAAAAAAAAAAAAAAAAAACATTTGGGCCTAGTTTCTGCCGAAACGCATATTTTAACCTTCAGCCCAGAAACGTCAAATCCGAAACCAAGATAAATAGCTCCATCACTATCCCTTTTCTGCTTCTTTCCTCGTATTCCCTCTCCTCTCTCTGTCAAAAAAAAAAAAAAAAAAAAAATCTTCAAAACCAAAAGCGAAAATGGCAAAAGATCGAAACGGTGCGCTGCCAGATAAGCGAGCAACTGAGGAAGAAGAAGAAGAAGAAGAAGAAACCGAAGCTCCGTCGAAGAGAAAATCCAGGAAAGCGCGAGAGCATTCCAGTACCAATTCAGATTCCGGTTCCGGAGAAGAGAGAAAAGGCGTTAAGTCTCGAAGAAAAGCGCGGGAAAGTTCCAATTCGGAAGAGGAAGAGGATGTGAGAAAAAAGCACGGGAAAAGCGAGAGGAGAAAGAAGAGGAAATCGCGAAGGCGGTACAGTAGCGAAGAGGATTCGAATTCGGGTTCGGATTCTGAATCGGAGTATTCTGATTCGGAATCGGATCAGGACAGTGGTTCGGATTCGGAGGCGGAGAGTGAGAGCGAGGGCGAGAGGAGGAGGAGGAAGAAGAGGAGAGGGAGAGAGGATGAGGAGAGAGAAAGGAGAAGGAGAAGGAAAGAGAAAGAGAGGAGGAGGAGGAAGAGAGAGAAAGAAGAAGAGAGAAAGAGGAGAGAGAAACGTAAGAAGAAGAAGAAGGAGAAGAGAGAAAGAGGAAAGAAGGGCGCGGTGACGAACTCGTGGGGGAAGTATGGGATTATCAGAGAAACCGATATGTGGTAAGTCACTGGTTAGGGTTTGTGTTTGTGTTTGTGTTTGGTTGCTGAGAAAATCTGAAAAAAAAAAAAAACCAATGTTCTTCTTTAGGTTGCTCTGAAAATGTAAAAGAACAAAAAACAAAAGAAAACAATTTTTTTTTTTTTTGAATTTTGTGTGGTAAAAAAAGTATGCACACTTAATTATCTTTTAATTTTTGCTTTTGTTTAAAATTATTTAGGATCATTGGCCGTGGAGAGAATAAATGCATGGCAATTTTTCTTTCGAAAAATGAGAAACAAAGAATGAGATAATATGAAGATTTGGATTGTAGTTTTCTTGTTCGCTAACTGATTATTCAATTTTGTATGAAAGAAATTGACTGTTTTTGTTTACATGATACTTTGTACTTTGTAGGAACAAACGGCCAGAGTTCACTGCATGGTTGGCAGAAGTAAAACAGGTATTCCATCTCTCACAATTTCACCATCTTATAGCATGTTCAAGACATATCATTTTCCTTAGCCGTTATCATTAACAATGGGTATATGTAAAAACTTGAATTCCCTCTGCTTTTTAACTTTCAATTTGATAATCTGTGTGTGAGGGAGAGAGAGAGAGAGAGAGATGAAGGAAGCATGGAGGTGGGGCACACAACGATATGGAAACGGTAGAGACATAGCAAATTATTAGTTATCATAGTATAGTATTTGTTAAAAGTTGGGTCATAGAGGTTGTGGTTGTGCCAAATTTTCATCTCTGAGGGGACTGGCTACACTTTCTTTGTGCCAAGGCCCAAGCGGCTAGTGTCGGTTATAGACATATTATAAGGCATTCATGATAAAATCAGATGGAGATTAAATTCAATAAGGAATTGGTGTAAAACCTCATCTTTACACTGTTGAAATATTTCCACATCATAATTTTTTAAATTGATGAATAGGTATTTCTACACACAATCACAAATCTAACAAAAGCCTTTTTGCCCTATAGTTATAAAATTCCATGCTAAAATTAGGAGGGAAAAAAAAAAGAAAAAAGAAAAGAAAAAGAAGGAAATTTGTGAAAAAGAATAAGAAAAAGAAAAAGAAAAAGAAATTCCTTTAATAATATTGCTGGAGATGCCACCCTTATGCCCCTAAGATCTCATTCGGACATCCACCAATAGGTGAAATCCTTATCTCTAGTTTGGTGGCCAGAAATTGAAACAGGAAAACATGAATTGTTTGCAACTTATGGCGATGGGTTTCTCAAACCAAAATATTTATTTTAACATGTAGGTCCAGTCAAAGTCCAATTTCTCTGCCTCTATCCACTGCATTGTGTACCTAAATACTCCTCTTCCACATTCTTTACTTCAAGCAAACTAATGGTGACTGCAAGTTTGGTCTCTCTTTGTAAATTCAATAATTTTAAATTACTTTTAATCCTATCCAGTGAATGGCAAGACACACACATGGAGGTCAGGTACAACCTGCTTCTCTAATTGCATCTAGGAAATCCTTTTATATGATAACCACAAAACCTAGCAGGATGACTAGGGTGTCAATGGAAGCTTCTGTAGCAAAGTTGTTAGTACTTTTTTTTTTTATAAACATTTGATTAGTAGTGTTTCTTGTTCTTCACCCATGGTGGTTTTTTTTTTTTTTTGGCCCTTTTTCTTTTTACAAAAGAATTTTATAATTATATGGTGAAAAGGTTTTTATTAGAGCTTTGATTGTGTGGAAATACTTATTCATCTAATTGAAAAATTCTGATGTGAAAACATTTTATTGGAGGTGTAAAGATGAGGTTTTACACTGAATCCTTGTTGAATTTAATCTCAATTATACATTATTTAAGCTTATGTCCAAACCGTATAAGGCAAGAGCCTTCAACTAGTTCTATATTTTTAGGTTAAAGATAACAACCATAAAAATATTTGAAAACACAGAAAATATTCTAAAACAATAATGGATGGCAAAGAAATAGATTGATGAGCTTAAAATAGAATCGGTGAGCAATAATGGTGTTGTAATGATAAAGTTGAAAAAAATTAAATTGTAATAAATTATATTTCACTCAAATCGTGAAATAGAGAAGAGAGTCAACCAAAGATAATAGACTAATCGAGAGTACTTTATAGTTTATTCAACCTACCTACTTACTACTTGTCTTTTTTTCCCTTTTCCATGGGAGTAGCTTGCTGCATGCATAAGTTATAGAGAGATTTCTTGTGGGGTGGACTTGGAAATGAGTTTAAGTATCAACTAGTGCATTGGAGTGAAGTTTGTGAAACAATCAGAGTGGCAATTTGGGTATCAGAAATTTAGTTGAGCTCAACAAGGCTGTATTGGGGAATGGGCTGTAGGGGAATGCATGTGAGAAAGAGGCCTTGTGGGGGAAGGTGGTGGATTGGAAATATGGCAGCGTGTTTTTTGGGGGGGTTGGAGGGTGGGGGCTTGGTCCTCTAACGAGCTCTGAGGTTTGCATGGGGTTAGCCTCTGGAAGAACATAGGGGGTAGGATGGGGTTATTTGGAACATGATTCCTCATTGCCTAATGTGGGGTATTTTGGGGGACAGAAATGCTCAGATTTTTGAAGGAACTGAAAGTTCAACTCAAGACCTGAAACTAGCTTTTCTCTGTACTTTACTTGGGTGGACAATGGCTTTTTGTGTTTTCACTTTTAACTCCATGTTTACCTCAGCACACTTCCTGTGTGCTTTGGTTCTTTGTAGTTGATTATTTTCTTTCAATGAAGTTTTATTATTTAAAAAAAAAAAAAAAAAAAAAACCATGGGGTGCAGGATGGGATGCTTTTCTAAGGTTCAGTAGTTTTAGTGTGGGAGATGGCACTTGCATAAAGTTTTGGTATGACTCTCTTGGTCTGGAGGATAACTGTTGAGGGAGACATTCCCAAAATTATTTTTGAATAGCATGTGATACAAGAGGCATCAGTGGCTGATCATTAGATCATTTTGGGGGAGTCCCATCATTGGGATATTAGTTTTGTTACAACAGTATGGCTGTATAGGATTTGGAACTGGAATTCATTGTAACCTTTAATTTTATGGTCTAATTTACTCCAGTCAGATATGATGAAGGACACACATCGTTACACCCTTCAACCTAATCTTCCTTTTCTTGGAAAAAATTGTGGAAGCCTAAAGTCCCAAGTAAGGGGGCCTTAGGAAAAATCCTGACCGTTGATATTTTCAGGAAGCGGTGGGTAATGGTTATATACCAGTGTTGTATGTGTAAGCCAGTAGTCGGCTGGGGAAAATATGAATCTTCTACTTCTTTACTGCCCTATTGCTCAAGAGCTTTGGATTATAGTATTTGTTTTGTTTGGGGTCCATCAGGTAATGTTGAGGGGTGTGGTGGAGCTTCTAGCAAGTTGGCAAGGCAGGTTTGATACAAGCGGCAATAGTGTGATTCGAATGTGATCCCTCACTGTCTCATACGGTGTCTTTAGTGTGAGAGATGGTAGAATGTTTGAGGGACCCGAGAAATCTGTTCCAGATGGACCAGATCTCAAAATTTGATTCCTCAAATCTATATTTGAGTGGATTAATGTGTCCGGTTTATTTTCATTTGAGTTTCTTGAGAGTTTTTCTTTTTGTGATGTTGGTGTACTTTTTGTACCCATCATGTGTACATGGGTGGGGCTCCTTTGTCTTTATTGATTTTTTAATTTTTTTTTAATTTTTGGGTCCTGTTAATGGTTTTCCTTATGGAATTTGTTAATGGATAATTTTAGGAAAGTTTTGATACAATTTTTATGGGAAATATAAAAAGCTATTAAAAAATCAGTTACATTTTTCTTTTCCTATAAAAAGTTCCTAAAAATATTTTCTAAACCAATGCCCTTAGAGAATCCAATAACTTTTCCCTATTTTTTATTAAAAGAGAAAAAAGAAAAAGAACAGAGCTATCTGGTATTGGAGAGAGAGAGAGAGAGAGAGAGCATAAAGCATGCAGGCATGTCCTCACCATTTGATTGGATCTACCGTCCAATTGATCATCGGGCAAGAGATAGCATATATGCATGCAGGCATGTACACACCATTTGATTTTTCCCTGTTTGTGCTTCATAGGATGCAAGACATTAGAGTTGCATTACTTTTATGCTGAATATGTATTCGTTTTTCAAATTGGTCGTATGCTTAGGATGTGATAATTGTTTGTGATATTTCTTTGCAGGTGAACCTTGAAAGTTTGCCTAATTGGGAAGAGAAGCAGATGTTTAAACAGTTAAGTACATGAAAATGTTTATTGGATTGAGTTAACCTCTAAAAGAAACTTTTTTTTTTTTTTTTTAAAGAATTTGTAAAATTAATTATTTTTTCCTCTTATCTTCTAAATTGAGTAAAAATGTTTAGCCAATAAGCTCTAGCTCAAATGGCACCTGCTATCCTTGTGAGTGCAAGGTGGAGGGATGATGTCATAGGTTCAAGCCCATAGGGGTGTGTATTACTTACCAATAAATAAATTTTTGCAAAAGAACTTTAGTATTGTATAAATGTTTAATGCTTATTACCTATCCAAAAAAAAAGTCTAATGCCTCTTTGTTTTGGCAGATTCATGGAGGATCACAATACAGCTACTTTTCCTTCTAAAAAGTGAGCTTCTTTGCTGTTAGTTAAATAGTCTCTTGTTTTTCATTCTTTTGTGTAGAATTGTAATGTAATTAGTCTCTCTTTTTTATTAGTAGTAGTTTGAGGTTCATTGACTCTGGTTCTGTTAGGCTTATCTCAAATTTTCCTGGATATGGTTAGTCTTTTCTCTGTTGAAGGTGTATCTTTCCCTGTAGTCAAAGTGTTATTTGTCAGTCTCCGTTTTCATTAGTGAAACCGGCAAAAGGGAGGAAATCAAGGCCAAAGCGTGACTTGATCAGTAGATAAGTATAAGCATATGGACAGGTCATTGAGAGCATAGGCAAGAGCAAGCATATCGGCTTTGGACCAATAATAAAGGAGATCTGGTTGGGGGAGAGATAAGTGAGGAGACCTGTGCTTATTGGAGACTGGAACTAGGTTGTGGGTTCTTTAACATTAAGGAGTAAATTGTCAAAAATTATAACAGACGGTGCCCATTGGGTAGCTTTTATTATTTTTGTTATCATCATCATCACCATCATGGTTCTTCATCTACATAAGTGCTTAAAAATAGGCCCAAATCTGTGACAAAAATGTGTCAGTCTTTCATTTATTTTAGTCTAAATCATAAAATGCACATGGTTGATGAAATAAGGGGTATACACTTTTTAATTTATTGCCAGGATGAAATAAAGAGAAGAGTTTAGGAGTCATTTGTTATCAGTTCCATGGTTTACTCCAAAGGGCCTTGCCTTGGTAAGGTTCCACATCATTAAAAAAAAAAAAGAAAGAAAGAAGATTTTAGGATTTAATTTCATATATTTAGTTGATGTTAGAGTCTTATCTATTTTAGGGAGTAGTGCTAATTGCTTATTTGACACTCGTGTTGATATCTTCACCTTAAATGAGGTTTTGCATTATAAATCAGTTCATCCAGTTTACTGACTATTAATAAGCCAATAAATCCTTTCAATGTTTGTGGTTTCAGGTATTACAACCTTGATGCCTATCACAGACGTAAAATGGAAAAGGATCTGATGAAAGGTTTTAAAAAAGTACAGCAGAAAGAACGTACTATCTTTGATGATGAAGAACAGCGTCGGTATGTTTCAGTGCATGCTACATTATTTGAATCTATCATGAAGTTGCAAAGAGCATGGCATCCTAGTAGTTCTGTGATTTTGTCTTGTTTGATCTGATGAAGAAAGATTCTTGTTTTTAATTTTAATCACCCTCTTCATGTGTTCATATTCATCTGTCTCAAATCAAATAGCTAAATCATGACAAAAACAGCATCAAACCAGTTAGGAATTGAGAATTTTCAACAAATGCTAATTTTAAGCGGTACTTTGTTACTCTATTGATCTCTTTCTGGATTTCTGTAAAACAAAACTTTTTTGCCCTAAATTTCTGGAAATTTTTTTAATGTAATTGTTATAATTATTACTTCTTTATTAGAATTTCTTGTTTTTTCTGAATTTAAACGAGATCCTTATTTGGAATTTTATTTCCTAAAAAGTTGACCATCCTTTCATATTTAGCATTGAGAGAGCAGCTTCTTCCTTCAGATTTTGTCCATACTGTTGAATAAATTTACTTTACAGAGTCTTTATCAAGAGAGTATTTTCATTCATCTGAAAATGTATTATTAAGTATTTTTATTGTGTGATTTTGGTATTATTCAGTATTTGACTTGTGTGATTCTATCTATATACTTTAATAATTGGTCTCGGTGAATTGTTTAAAAAAGGGACTGTTAAAATAACCAGAAAAGAGGGTTTGAAGGTTTCATATTTAAAAAATGACAGAAGGTGCTACGGTTCTTCCTCTATAAAACTTAAAAGTTTTAAGGAGAAGTGTTATAATAAAGCAAAAGAAGGTTAAATGATAAGTTGTAGAGACAATTCACCATTATCATCATTTTTTTCTAAATAAATGTCAAGCAAAAATTAGCTCTCTTAACCTGGGCTCTAATTATTTCTGCTATTCAGGCAAGAACTTATGCGAGAACGTGAAAAGCACAAGGAAGAACAGGTGGTAGCTTTAAAGAGGTCAATGCAGGGTGGAATGGTTAGTTTCCAATTGATCACTTAAATTCTAATTTACTTGACCCGTCACTTGATGGCAAGTCATGCTTTATCACTTTGTTTCCATTTGGATTCCAGGCACAAGCAATGAAAGAGCAAGCTCAGCTGAGGGAGGAGATGGCTTACCAGTACAAAATTGGAAATTTTGAGGTGAGTATAATAAACTTGATCTGCCCCTACTTTGTGTTTTCCAATCATCTTGATTCAATATATTGAGGTCTCCGCCACTGTTATAGGCTGCTGCCGCCATTCAGAGAAAATTGGATCCAGATGTTGCTATGTAAAGATGGGTGGCTATGTTATGGGAAAATAGCATATGTCATGTTTTCCGCATTGCATTTGCCGAATGAAATATGTAATGTGCAAAGGGGGTACCACTATATTGAAGTAGAAAACATTTTTGAAGTATCCTGTATCGAAAAGCTACCCAGATTCATGTTGTATTTGAGGCTGTAAAATTTTGTGTTTAGTTGGTATTTATTTCAGGAGGGTTGAGTTTGTGTTTTGTTTTGCCTTCCTGCCAACTTGCAGGTTATATTGTAATATTTGTCATTTTCTTTTTAATAATTTCTCCTTTTTCCATACTTATGGAATCGCTTGCAATATTGCAGAAAATCAAAGCAAACCAACTTGACAGGCAATCTTTTACATTGAAAGCATGGTTTTCCAATTAGAGATTCAAATTAGAGATTCAAAACTGGTCATTACAGTTTGGGCAATTTCGGCCCATTCTTTTTTTTTGCAATTCAGACCAGTACAAACTCAAGTGTTTTCTTCTTTCTTGCTTGACTCTTCTCCTTTTTGGTGTTCTCCTTCTGTTTTCTAGGCCCGTTTAAGGTTCTCTTTCTTTTTAATTTTTTGTAAAAGGGCAGAGTGTAATTGCTAGTGGTTGGTGTGTGCCATACTGCCACTGCAATGGCAGCTAGTGCCATCTTTCTAGCCTGCATATTCGCGGAACTCAATCTCATTAAGTTGATCATTTGGAGAAAAGTTTGGCGCATGCTTACCGATGACCTCCTCCACTGAAACAAGAATGGGTTTTTACCAACTTAAAAATATTCGATTTTAGGGTATGGGTTTGTCTTTTCTCTTTTTACTTTTTATTTTTTTAATATTTAAGTTAAAAAACATTATGCAGTGCTGACTTTTGTGAATATTTTTAATTAGATTGATTATAAATTTTTTTATTAGGAAAATTCATAGTCTACATTTTACCAGCAATATAAGATTTACATTATAAATTAATGAAATAAATGTGTACAACATTATACATATTTGTCTAGTCTATATTGTAAGATTTACTACTATATTTATTTTACTTATCAAAAAAAAAAAAAAAAATTGTAAGATTTACTACCATGTAAATTTATAATTACCTTTTTTTTTTCCTTTTAAAAAAAAAATTATTAGCTTGATTGTAATGTTGTGAAAATATCACCATTTTTCTTTTTTTTATTATCTTATAAGTAGATGGGTATATTTTTATAATTATTGGGCTATCATTATAATTTTAAGTTCTTAACAAAAAAATATGGGTTTAGTTAAACAACAAATACATGTGTTCATTTGGGAATAGTTTATTTAGTTTTTAGCTAAATTTATTTTGCTGAAGGTGTGCTAAAGTATATTTGTATCTTAATTTTTTTTTTTGAAAAATTCAATTTTTAAAAAGTTGTACATAAAAATTAAAAGTTAAAAACTAACAGTTGAAGTTGATGCCAAACAGATTCTTAGTATTCATTTCGATATTGTTGAAAAGCACTTGCGTTTGTGTTTCACTTTTTTAAAAAAAAAAAAAAAAAAAAAAAATCTTTTGAGAAGAGCATTTCACGTTTTCAGATGTGGGATTATGTTTTTCCAGTGGGTCTCGTGCACTGTTCACGGGATTGCAAGTACTTTATACAAAAAAAAAAAAAAAAAAAACTTTAAAATTGAGTCCCACAATACTATTTACACATTTAAAAATTATTTTGTTACAATATTTTCAGTTTTCAGTTTTCAGTCAAATAAACGGTATCCAAATAGACAGTATATCTAGTAGCTCGTAGGATATTTAGTAAATCTGTCATTCTAATACGAGTAATATCCATTAGTCATGACAAGTAATGGAGGTGCCACGTTGATATAATGAATTTGCCACTTGTTCCACCAAGAGTTATCAGTGAGTCCATATATAGCCGTGAAGATTGATTAAAAAGGAAAAATTTCTAAGTCTTTCTTTCAACATTTAATTTCTGAGGTCACACTTCTAATAAAATCATTCAATTATATTACCATTTCACTTGTCATAATCGGGAACACATTGAGTGAGCCAGATTCTAAAATTCCAGGCATATCAAGAGTTAACAAAGCCTATTTATGAACATCTCTCTTTCAAAAAAAAAAAAAAAAAAAGAAGAAGAAAAGAAAAGAAAAAATCTCGTGATTCAAAAAGCAAACATACTTATCCTATGGAACAATTTCTTTGACTCTCTCGTCAAATTAGTTGCTAAGTTCTAGTTATAGATTAATAACTCGGTGATAATAAGCATTGACATCCTCAATTGCAAAGTGTAAACCGTTGAACTCAATATAGTAAGCCAAATCTTTAGGCTTGTTTGGTACATCTACTCAAATACATGTTTTTAGTTTTTAAATAATATTACACATATTTTCACATACTTTTTCACTCATATGTATTTCAAAACATGTTTTCAAGCACATGTACCAAACACCCCATAAATTTTGCAAAACTGGCCCTGTTTGGTACACCTATTCAAACACATATTTTCATATACTTTTTTACCTAAATGTATTTCCATACATAATTTTCAAATACATATTTTCAGTTCTTAAGTGTATGTACCAAGCATCCCGTAGGTCTCCTTTAGAATATATCTTACAAATTCAACTTCACGTTTCAATTCTCCATATCGATTAAAAATAAAAGTTTTAAGGTGCGATCTATGACAAGCAAGGGTAGAGCCATGTAGTAGCTTGGGGGGGCCCTGGCCCTTACAAAAAAAAAAAAAAAAAAAAAAAAAAATTCCATTAGAGAATGTAGGAAAAAAAAAATTGGGCACCCTCAATATTGGACAGCCGGCTCCCTCAGTGTCCAATTCTCAACTATTCTCCCAAGCCCAACTCAAATATTCTCCCAAATTCAGTTTTAATTTTAGGCCTTATCACCTTATATACTCCAAATAAAACAAGCTGACCCGCTCAAGTTTAAACACTAAAAACAAAATTTTACTTTCTCTTCATCTCAAAAAATCCACCCATTGACCCACGGAATCTTTTTCTTTACTTCTTATTCTTTTGTTTGGTCTTCTTAGATACACTTTCATTTGCACTGGTACTATTGCCTACCTACTAGCCCCCAAAATTCCCGTCTTCTGTACTTACAGTCCCAAAAAAAAAAAAAAAAAAAAAAATTGACCAATTTTTTCTTTCTTCATCAGCTTTAGTTTTGGAACTTGGTGATTATTTAGTGACTGATGAGTTTTCTTTTCTTTCTTAAGCATTAGACATTCATCTCTTTTTAGTATCTTTTTTTAATTTTTTAATTTTTTAATTTTCTTAACTATCTACACCTAAATATTTACATGATCTTTATATTTTCATAGATTTTTAGAGAAATATATAATTGAAGGCATGAGGAGATTGTTTGTGATGAGTCTTGAAGGGAAGATCTAAAGTTGGAGGCAATCAAGCAGAAGCAGTAGGCATTGTTACACAGGTGACCTATATTTGTACTTTGTGAAAACAAAGTTTCTAAGATAAAATTGTTTTGATTTATTACATATTTTTGATTAGTTAGATATCATGTGGCTGTGGGTGTTGTTAAATTGTTTAATTTATGTTGTGTACCAATACTTATGTTTTTAATTTTTGTTTTTGTTTGAGGGGTTATTATTAATTAAAGTCATATTAAAAATGGGTTGTATGTTTAAATTATAGTGGAAATTTTGTTTTTTCTTGAGTATGAATAACATCCATATAACTAAGTAAAAATTTCTAATTAAAATTTTATTTCTTAAACTTCTTTTTAGGTTAATTTTTGAGTCATATTCTTAAAGCTAAAAGAATTATGGTCAAATGAAAAACAATTAATGCATTTTTTAAGAAAAAAGATGTTAGCAATTCAGAAATTAGGACACCTGTTGCTGTAGAAATAAATGTTGATACTTCAATACCTGATAAACACCCTAACTCCTCCAAATATTCAAGAATTCAATCTGAAGAGATAGATCGTGATCTAAAATCACATAAATAAAAATGTGAATTTCTTATCAACAAATAAGATGAAATCCGACAAGCTTATTTCAAATAAGGCACATATCAACCTAAAAATATAGACTATCTATACAACGATGATACTAATCGTCGTCGATTTCAACCTTCATGGTTCGAATCCGCCCTTTCATGTAAAAATTCCTAGCTACGCTCCTGATGACAAGTAACGAGGATCATCATCCAATGGCTCCATTCAGCAAAACCGATCTTCAAAGTCGTAATACTGATGTCAAGTTGACAACATACACATTAGACCATAAGTGTAAGTTTAGGGAAGATTAATTAAATGTATCTCCGATTAAGTTAACCGACCTTATCATCAACAACAACAACAACAAGAACTTCTAAAAGAATAAATTAGATCTTTTAAGTTCAAAAAAGTTCAATCGGACCAATTTTTTGAACCTAGAAGAATAAATAGAACCAAAGAGGATGAACGCAACAACATCGCACCTTGATACTAGAAACTTTTATCAATTCAATAGAGCATGATATTGAGGTTTTAATTAATATATGTACTATAATCCTAACAATATTCACCAATTACAAACAAAGAAAACAGGATCTCTTACCTTTTTGCCACCAGGAAGCCTGAATACCCTGTTTCAGTGGCGACTCTAGAAATTTTGATTAGGGGGGTCATTAAGAAATTTAAATTAATAAAAAGATAAATTGAATATATTAAGTTATAGACCAAAAAAAAATTTTGAATTTTTACAATTTCATTCTACAAGTTTTCAAATTTTGAATTGTTACACGATAGTTCATTATGAGTATTTATTGCCAATATGGGCAGCTATGACCATTTCATTTTGTTAAGTTTGTCTAAATTTGTATTTTTATCCAGTTAATATTATATATTTGTCATTGTTTTTATAGAAATATTTAAATTAAATGACTAAACTCAACTCCTTGGCTCTACATTAATTATTAATGCACACAATCACACTAATTTATATATAAAATAATTCACTATGTGTTTACTTAATCAATCAAATACTTGAATAATCATTAACTTTGCAATTTTTTTCTTGAATTTTTCTAACTTTATGACAAAAAGTTATTATAACATGATAACTATACACACTCATGTAACAAATCATCTCTATTTTCTAATTATCAAATTATATAAAGTTATATTATATTTATATTTTACACACAAACATCCATGTACACGTTATTATTCACACAAATGACATTATAAAAAAAAATAAGTAATACACAAAATCAATACTAGACGCACTTATACACATATAATAAAAAATTTATAATAAAGAGTGACACTTACAATTCACAAACATTTACTCTTATTTTAGAGTTAGAAATACTTATAATAAGGGTGCATAAAATTTAAGTCAGGGTGTGCAAAAATATTTTTAAGAAAAAATTTATGTATTAAACTAACAAAAAAAAATATTATATATATATATATATATATATATTTTTTTTTTGAAGTCAGGGGGTTCATTTGAACCCCCTGACCAAAGAGTAACGCCGCCCCTGCCCTGTTTCCATATCCAATCTTATCTTCAATGGTCCAGTCCTCGTCAAGTACGTATATTTTAAATCTGATCAGACCGTCCCTGAGCATTCTGATGAAGAGAATCATTAGACTTTACATTTCAATTTGCAAGAAGAAAAAAGAAAAAGACATCAGTCAATAACACGAAAAGTTATCCAACAAAGGAAATCCTCGTGATCGCCATTAAGTTAAATCTGGAGATGTAGCTGTTGGACAGTACGGGGTATGGAAGTGTGAGTCCATATGTCAAGAAGGAAAGTGTCACAACTCACAACGAGGATAGCTTTTTGGAGGAACAGTGCTATGCGTATGCGGAGAGCCAAAACTAGCTTCTGAATTCTGATGTATGATCGAGGTGGTGGAGTGTTCCAAAGGAGCTTCCACCTGCTCGACAAAATGGTTGCGGCGATGGCCTTTTCGGTTGGAAGGAAGGAAAGAAAGGCCGTCGCCACAAGCATTTTGTCGAGCGGGTGAGATAAATCATAAAATGGAAAAGGAGAAAGGCCATTTGGAGAAGAGAGTCAGGTAGATTGCTCATCAACACGTATGCGCCGCAACAATGTTAGGGTTTGCTGGAGCTAATAATTAATGAAGTTAGAGATGGAGGTTTTCTTTCTTTTTATAGTGTTTGCTATAGCTAAAGGTTTAGACTTGTAGGTTTAAAGTTCAGACTTATTGGTGGGAAAGTTAGATAAATGTAAAAGGTAAAGTCACTTTTTTTCCTTTTTTCGCAGTGATTGTCATCATTAGAATGATTGTGGCACTTGAATGATTATGGACAGGAATGAATTTTTCTTTTTGGATAGGTTATTTACCCTAGCCTCCGCTCGTAAGCCCATATTAGTACCATTGTTAATAACTTTTTAAAAAAGTTTTAATATTATTTTTATAGAAAATAAAAAAATTTAAAATATTATTTGTTTTCTTTTTACTCTTCTTATAAAAGTTTTCATAAAATAGTTTCCAAAAAAACACTTTTAGGGTATTCGTTATCCTTTCTTTTTAAGCTATACCGTTTAATGATGATTTATTGTCTATAACTATGCCCAAGACATCAATTGATTTTTTCTATAGGCGAGTTTGAACTTCAAATCTTTTATTCCTCGTAGGACTTGATTGAATTAAATGACCATTTAGTTTATTTCTCTTATTTAATATTAACCAAAAATTTTAATAAAGGGTAAATTACAAATTACATTCCTAAATTTTGAGAGTATTTGAATTTTACACCTTGAAATTTTAGAATTTGGATTTTACTCTTTAAAGTTTGGAGGCGTTTAGATTTTACACCCTAACATTTCAAAAATTGGATTTTACCTCCAATCACTTCCAAACTTTAAGGGGTAAAATCTAAATTTTAAAACATCACTATGTAAAATCCAAATACTCGCAAACTTCAGGGGGTAAAATCTAAATTTTAAAATTTCAAGTTGTAAAATTCAAACACCCTCAAATTTTGGGGTATAATTTACAATTTACCATTTAGTAAATTCTTATTTGGAGCTTAGCAAATTAGTTTTAACCTACAAAGAAAGTACAAAAAAGAAAAAAGATAAAGAAAAAGAAAAAACAGAAAATCCATAGTTTTATTATTGAAATACGTTAAATCCTATTCTTTTAAATGGGACGTTTTAAACTTAAGACTTTCATAGATATCAATTACATGTGTGAGGGTGGGATTGTTTGGGTTTTTCAAGGCACATTTATGAAAGTTTGGGGTTTATTTATTTATTTGATAGGAAAATTTTGGGGTTTAAATTTAAATTATCCAATTAGAAAATGAGGTTTAATGTGTCCTTACCATAGAAATATGGTGTTATTTATTTTTTTTTTTTATAAAAATAAAAATAAGAGTTATTACAAAAATATTTAAAAATTGATTTGAAAATGAATTTGAATAATATCATTTCAAAATGCGCTGTCGTATTAGTCTATTAGTTTATAAATTTTATGTAAGTTAGATTTAGAATGTCTGTAATATCACTATTAAAATAAAAAAAAATTAAGTCAAAATGTGACATTTTGGGTGTGGCTTAAAAACTAAGTTACATGTTTTTTTTTTTTTGTTGGTAAATTTGATTAATTACCCCTAAGGTTAGGGCAAATATCAAGGAGGTCCAAAAGATTTCAAAATTGATCACTTTAGTCCATAAAGACAACTTTGTTCCTAAACAATGTTAGCCCTCTGTTAGCTTCTCTCTCTTCCCAGTAACTCTCTCTTCCTCTGTCATGAATGTCCTTGGTGGCAATCCATCAAATAGGAAAGTCATTGAATTTTGGTGGAAACAAAGTTCTTTAGAGGAATCCCATGATCAATGGATCATCTAAAAGTCCAAGTCACTATCAGAAGTCCTTAATGTATTGTATCGTTTTTGCGCAATACCATTGGTGCTTCATTAAAAAAAAAAAAAAAAAAACCATTGGTGCATCAAAATAAATGTAGACTTTATATTGTTAAGGAACCACAACTAGTATAGCTAAGTCAGCCACACCGTAGGACTAGGACTAGATAATCTCACCTTTGTCCCTCTCATCCTTCTTCTCTCATCGGTTTACTTCATCCCCTCTCTCTCTCTCTCTCTCTCTCGCTCGCTCACCCTCTCTCTCTAATCTTAGATCTTTTCTCTCTTCAATTCACTCATCCCTCTATCTCTCTAATCTTTGATCTGCCACAACCACCACCCCAGCAACAAAACCCAAATCCAAAAAACCCAACAACCACCCTTACTACAAATCTACCCATATAAGAAATCTATCACCACCATTGGCCACAAAACCCAGCCAAATCCACAACAAAAAAACTCAAATCCTTCAACAAAACCCAAATCCAAAAAACCTATGATAAACTCCATTCCATTAGAATCCACTACAACCACTGGAAATCCAACCCACATCAAAACCGACCACCACCACCACCGGCCATAAACCCAAAAGCTCACAACAAACCCACCACACATTAGAACCCACCACCACCGAAAAACCCACAACAAACCAAAGCCTAGCACCGACAACCCACAACCATGGCCCTGAACCACTAAACCCACAAACTACTGCTGTGAAAAGAAGAAAGAGACAGTGAAAGGGTGAGCAAAGAGAGGAGAGTGGGTTGGGTTTGTGAGAGAGAGATATGAGAGGGAGAAGAGAGGTTTGACTTTTGAGGGAGAAAGAAAGTAACTAGAGAATTAGAGAAAAAAAGAGAAAGAGATAGAAGAGATAAGTTTGGGAAAGTAAATTGAGCAACGGAGGCTAACAGAATTAGGATTAAATTGTCTTTAGGACTAAAGTGGTCAATTTTGAAATGTCATGGACTTGGTTGGCATTATGATAATGCCTTAAAATGTATAATTGTTACGTATTTGTGTGGGTATTATCTTCTTAATGCTATACTTAATTTGTATAATTAAGCCATGATTTGCATTAATCCTTATTATTTATCTTTACATAATTTCTTGAATAAGATATCATTCATTGCATGTAATTTTCTACTTTCAGGAAATCATGTGAAAAAGATGAGTTTACAAGAGTATGTGAGAAAATGGAGGCCAAACTAGAATTTAAGAGGAGCTAAAGGATCATTCTTAAATGTCTAAAGAGGTGCAGCTAGAGTGCTTGAGTCATCTAATATGTTTGGAAGCTTCAAATAAGGAAAGAAATCAAAGAGATAGAATATGAAAAGGAAAATCAGATTTGAGCATTGATCAACATTTTGGGCATATCTTTCTCCTCAAAAATCCAATTGACACAAGACTAGATGAGTTGGAACTGTAACTTAAATATCTACAATTTTTCAGTTTTAAGTTTTTCAAAATTCTCAATTTTTGAAAGCTGAAATTAACTCAAATTTTACTTCAGTAAACTTGGACGAAAATTAAAATAATAAAAGTTTTATTTTCTTTGGACACTTAGACATTAGGGTTTTGAGGGGAGGCTGGGTAGAATGAATTTGGAAGAGAAAACCTTGTATTTTCCTTTCTTTAATGGCAACCTAAACTCTTTGCTAGGGCCAGGGGTTATGTTTCTTCTATACAATATGAATATTTAATGTGATTCTTTCTAAGATTTTATCAACAACATATTTAATTGTTCAATTAGATTTCTTTTGATGTATTAGTTCTTCCATACTTTCAATAAGTTCAATAATGTTTTTTTATTTATTTTTTATTGTTAAGATGAATTTCTAATAATTTCAAATAAAAATCAGGTTTTAAAATGAATGAGTTTTTTCTAAAAACTTTTCTAACCACATTATTAATATATGTTATCATGCGCTCTTGAATTGTTTCAGTTCAGCCGAATCATAAGTATTTAATTGCATAAGAACAATCAATTATGAAATATATAATTTCTTAGATCACAAAGAATTTCATATCGATATAGGGAAACACCCTGATGCCCTAGTATTTACATTATTTACTTAAATAAGTTATCACTGTTATTCTTGTTTACAATTACCAAGCAAAATTATTCTTCATCTTCACCATTTTTTTTTTTTATAAATTATATTGTCTTTGAATTTACCCCTCTTCTTGTGGTTCGATCTCAGTACTCCGAGAATTATATTGTTATGATCTCCTGCACTTAGGAGGGAGCAAGCACATTAGCTCAAACCTCAGGGGGTTTGAATGGAATTTACCATTTTGTTTTTTGAGAAACAGAGTTACATGTTAAAGTAGATAACTAGTAAAGATGCAGTTGTGTTTTAAGGCATTAATTAAACATTTAATTAGTCATTCTTCTCTATAAATAGAGAAATAAGAAAAAAAAAAATGCACATTTCCCTTTTTGCATATTCTACTAAATGACATCTTCACTATTGGCTCTACAATTTAGGTAAATTACGTAGTCATGTAAGCCCTAAGTGGAAAAAGGTCCCCAAATTTTAACTAATAGGATTATTTATTTCATTGTATAGTATTAATTAATTACAAATTTTAGCCAATAAATAAAATACATGAAAAAAGGAAAATAAATGCTACATTAACAACATTTTTACCACAAATCTTAAGTTGCAAGTTGTTATTAATTTTTGTTGGTGGAAAAAAAGTAATTTCTATGGTAGGTTCAAATTAGAATTAAACAACTTAATACCAATGATTTGTTATAAAAATGTTGTAGATGTAGTATCTCTAAAAACAAATTCCACAACATTTGAGTTATCAATCTTTTAGTAATTCTCATCTAGGTCCACCACTATAATCATGTTTTAGCTTGTTACTATCAATTTGTCACATTAACAGGTGTGAAAAGTTTTGTCAAATTTTTTGCCTATAGATTTTTTCAAAATAAAAAATAAAAAATTTGCATGGGTTGTAAGATCTACTCTAAATCTCAGACTCTTTTTCTTTTGTATGTGGTAGTTTTAGAGTGTTAGACTTATTATCTCCCACACTATATGCTTCTCATTCAAATAGAGCATTGAAAAATGAATAATTTATTTACTCTTTTCAAATGTGTTAGGAACCCAATGGTTCTTAATGGGAATGAATAAGAATTGTAAGGGAATTGACTTAATTCAAGGTAGTCATCTCCATAGAGAATAATAGAGATTAAGAGAGAAAGATGCACTAATGCACTAAGAAATTGGTTTATTCTTTCATGATGAAAATGTGATTACAAATAGGTATTCATAGAATCATAAAACTATTTTACTGACCCACATAGTCTTATCCTAATGGTCCTATTATTCCCCATGTGTATTGATAATTCTAACACGTGTTAAATGTAATTAACATGCTTGGAATTGTAACTAACTAACCAACTAACTAACAAAATGTAATATTACAACAATTATTATCTATATACCTATAGAGTGGGTTCCTAACATTTCCCTCCCATTCAAAACACTTTGACCACTAGGTGTTGTTGTGACATGACACCTTCATTAGGGGAAACTGGCCACTAACCAAACAAGCCAAAGCATCTTGACTGTTGATTACACAAACAACTCCAAAGCAATTAATCATAGCCCATGACATAGGAACATGATGCAAAGCAATCATATTGAACTTAATCTTCAACAATATAGAACTCAGTTTCTTATTAAAATTGTGATAATCTCGGCTATTGTTAGGAATGCTATAAGCATATGGATAATAATTGTTGTAGATTTAGTTAGTTAGTTAAGCATGTTAATCACATTTAGTATATGTTAGAATTATTAATACACATAGAGAATAATAGAACCATTAGGATAAGGTCATGTGTGCCAATAGAATAGTTTTATGGTTCTATAAATACTTGTAATCACATTTCCATCATTGAAGAATAAAACAACTCATTGCTTAGTGCATCTCTCTCTCTCTCAATATTTTTCTATGTAAGGTGACTACCTTGAATTAAGTCAATTTTTCTAAAATTTCCATCAACCCCCCTATAATTCCTATCCATCCCCATTAGGAACCACTAGATTCCTAACAAGTGGTATCAAAGCCAATCATCCTAAAGCCGTGGTTAAAACTAAATATAAAATACTTCTAGACAAAGCTATTTCCAACTTTCAAGAAGTTCAAAAACAACTTAGTATTATTTTGAAGAAATTATTTGATGCAGAAATAAGAAGACAACAACCCCAAACACCTTGGTCTAATGAGAATCATATATCAAGCAATGCTCTAGCCATAAATTTTCCAAAATCAATCAAGGTTGATTTTCCTAGGTTCCAGGGTGAAGAACATTCTACTTGGGTTTGTAAAGCAAACTAATACCTCAACCATTACAAGACCCCAGATCATAAAAAACTTCCAATGACCTATTTTCACATTGATGGGAAAGCATTAGTGTGGTTCGAAGTTGATGAAGATATTGGGTTATTTGTTAGTTGGGATGCCTTTGTTCAAGAGCTACAAGTCAAATTTGGATCTACTGCTTATGACAATCTATTGAAGGCTGCTATTCAAGAATCACCTATTCTTGTGAGTAATCCAATGCTCACTGGAGTTAGACAAACTCATGGTTCATCAAATGGGTCTGTTCATGTAATCAAGAATGAAAATGTAAACTTACCACACATTCACATAGGGGCCAAATCTCATTGCTTAGTGGCTATCACAAAGCCAAGGAACTAGATGTTTCTTTTCTTAGTGATATTTGGGGATAAATGATGGATTCCATAGCTATTTGGAACTTGATGGTTCTGTTAGGACATATGTGATTTGATGTTAGGAACATATGTCAATATTTTTATGTAATTGTCTAATTCTTTGACAAAAAACACTTTACTTGTAATTGTGTAGATTTAGGATGTGTTTAGTACTTTATGGAACAAGGTTTCAAGATTTAAGTATTAAACTCATGCAAGTTTGTTCAAGAAATAAGTAAAAACGTGTTAGTTGTTAAAGCTCAACAGCTAGCTCGACAACTAGTATATATCGAGGTTTAAAAGTTGTTTCAACCTGTGGTTTGACAACTATCTCGATAGATGGATATCTATTGAGGTTTATAAAATTTAGTTTTTCAGAGCTGATTTCACTCCAATTCATGAGTATGTGTTTAGACTTTCTTTTCTTACAACCCTAAACATATATAAGGATTATTTTAAGGGCCGTCAAATGTTGCATAGTTGCACAAGTGTAGAGCAAAGTTTTGCTCATACAAATTGTGAACGGAGATAGAATTTGTCTTAGTTCATCTTTCTCTTGAAAAAGTTACTGTGTTTGTACACCTTAGGGTTTTGTGACCAAGGAATTTCATGATCTCATCATGTGATGAATTGAAAAACTTTGTAGCCAACATCTTTCTCAAGTTGGTGATCAAGTGGCATACTAGGATCCGTGCATCTATTGGTTAGTCATGTACTAGGAACCGTGCATTGGAAAGGAGAGATTGTCACTACAGAACAAGTCCAATTGGGTATTGGGGTAAGAGTTCAACTGTATGTTGATATAAGATATTGGAAATTTTTTTACTTGTAATTGTTTATTTTGATAATAGTAGATTCTCGAGAGTGGTGATCTTAAAATCACCCAGTGGGGTTTTTGCCATATAAGTTTTCCTCATTCATAAACAAATCACCATGTCAATTTATTTTTCGTTGCATTTAGTTATTTAGTGATTTGTTTGTACTGCCACGCGTATTGCATGCAAATTGAATTAACTATTAACATGGCTAAATCAATTGGTTAATTTATTACAATGGGTCAATACATTCTTGGCTTATCAGGTTCCTAATGGGGTGGATTGGAATTATAGGAGACTTGATGGGAACTGTAGGGAAATTAACTTAATTCGAGGTAGTTATCCTTCATAGAGAAATATTGAGAGAGAGAGAGAGAGAGAGAGAGAGATGCGCTAAGCAATGAGTTGGTTTATTCTTCAATAATGGAAATTTGATTACAAATAGGTATTTATAGAACCATAAAAATATTCTATTGGCCCATGTGACCTTATTCTAATGGTTTTATTATTCCCTATATGCATTAATAATTCCAACATGTGCTAAATGTGAATAATATATTTAGAATTGTAACTAACTAACTAAATCTACAACAATTATTATCTATATGCTTATAGCATTTCTAACATTTTCCTTGCCATAAAAACACCTTGCCCACAAAGTGTTGTTTTGAAATTACACTTCATGAGGGGAAACTGGCCACTAGACCATTACTCCAAAGACGTCGCGATCACCCTATTCACTCTTGATAAGCGTAATTGGACAACCATCAATCACCCTTCGTCTTCTACGTTGTTTTGAACTTGGATGGGTAGGTGACATATGCGGGCCTGAAATTTCTCTTTGCTTGTCAACGCTAGCATTCTCTAACCCAAAGGAAATTTTTACAAATGGATCAAGATCACACTTTGCTATGCCCTTCACTTTATAGTGTGATACCAACGGACCTAACAAGTCCAAATCACCTCCAATAGGAAAATATTCAATGTCTTCATTGATGGGATCATAAACTCATTGATGTTGGAAAGCAAATATTGTTTTCTTGAACCATTCTTCATAAGATGGAGGGAAAATAATTAGCACATGCCCTTTTCAGGCAAAATAAGTAGCATTTTGCCTCATTTTTTAAACTAATTATGGAAATGTTCCTCTTTTAAAACTCGAATTTCTCAAAATTGAGTTAAAAGAATTTTTTTTGAAGCCTTATAATAGCATTTTAAGGAGCTTATAGTGACATTTTAAGGACCTATAGTAGCGTTTTAGAACTCGAGCTCCATGAACTCGAGTTATAGGCTTTTTTTTTTTTTTTTTTTTTTTTTTTTTAACCTATAACTCGAGTTCATGGAACTCGAGTTTCAAAATACCATTATAAGTCTTTAAAACGTCACTATAAGCCCCTTAAGAACACCACTATAGGACTTAACTCGATTTTGAGAAAATCGAATTTTAAAAGAGGGTCATTTCCCTAATTAATTTGAGAAATGAAGAAAAATGCTACTTATTTTGCTTGAAAGGGCATTTGCCAATTTTTTTCCTAAGATGGAGGAAAAGAAATAGAGTTGTACTTCTAGTGCTTAAGTACCCAAGTTGTACTACTCAACCATATCTCCTTAAATCCATCAACTAATATAGCTTGTGCACGTCCAATGAAACTATCAATAGTGTAACTCCCTAATTGGTTGTGAGCATGCTTTGTCTTGCTATAAGTGTGATCACCTAAACAGTCAACATTGATTGGTAGAACTTCCACAAGAGCTGGCAATGTCTTGCAATTTAATAGCAGCACCTTATGACCATTTAGGGTCTCTTCCAAGAGCTGATCATCTTGGCTTCGAGTGGCATCAACCACCACAACTTCATCAACCTTTGCATGATGTTGATTAGCCACATATTCACTGTTGCTTTCAAAATCAAAGGCATTTTTCGTTGATTCAAGAATTTGTAACTTGTCACTTTTACCTTCAAGAAGTTGTAACTCTTCTTTAGTCATGTTTTTAAGATCCTCTTGTAATTTCAAAAGTTCTTCTTTTATGGCCTTTTTAGATTTAGCCAAGGCCTTGACCTTTTCTAAAATAGCATTGTGAGATTCGTAAAAAGCCTTGACATCTTCTAAAACTTTGTTCACCATTTGCCGTAATTCCTTCCAAAATTCTCTTCGGTCACATTCAGTCGTCTCAAGATCGATGACTTTGATACCACTTGTTAGGAACCCAATGGTTCTTAATGGAGATGAATAGGAATTGTAGGGGAATTGATTTAATTCAAGGTAAGAGATTAAGAGAAAAAGATGCATTGATGCACTAAGAAATTAGTTTATTCTTCCATGATGGAAATGTGATTACAAGTAGGTATTTATAGAATCATAAAACTATTCTATTGGCCCACATGACCTTTTCCTAATAGTCCTATTATTCCCTATGTATATTAATAATTCCAACATGTGTTAAAAGTAATTAACATGCTTGGAATTGTAACTAACTAACTAAATGCAATATTACAACAATTAGTACCTATATACCTATAGAAGTTTCTAACAAAATGATATCTATTTCGAAGGTTTTAAAAGATGAAAAAAATTCAAAAAGGTTTTCTTAGATGCATATATATACATATACATATATATATATATATATATATATATATATATAAAGCTAATTAAAGCTAATTAATTATCATGAAAGCCCAAATGGCATCTATGACAATTTTATTTGACCCTTTTAAGGCTGTGTTTCTTTTCTATTTTTGGACTAACGAGGCTATGTTTCTAATAGTACAGTTAGTATGTGACATTTTTTTATTATAAAGTTTCAACCTATAACGTTACTTTTGTGATATTTTTTGTTCTTTATTATCAAATCAAAATATCAATCAGTTTTTAGTGTAGACGAAAATTAAACTTCAGATCTCTTATTCAACCATCAGAAACTTTAACAATTGTGACACTTCTTTTAGCATTTTATGTAAAAAAATGTTTCAAATATAATTGAACATATTATTATTCAAAAACAGTATTTTTTTTTTGAATATTAGATAAATTATTAACATGTTGAATCTGGAAATCACTATTAGCTTTTTAGTGTTAGTGTTATTTTATTTTGGGAAATGATTTGTTGCAAACTAAGTTACAGCAGCTCTTACAAAAATGCACACATGTTAATGTATCTCAAATAGACACATGTCCAAGCTTATATTTAAATGAAAACTTTCTTGTCAAGATTGAACTTTTTACCAAATGGCTACTTGAAATGTTTATATTTTGCAAGAGTTGTTGCAACTTGGTTTGTAGCAAATCCTTGCCCTTTTATTTTTGCGATCTGACACAACTATTTTTGTATATTTAATAAAATCTGAAACTGTTGGAGTGTATTACAGAATATTTGTAAGACCTAATTAATAGTGGATAATAATCACCACATGTTGCTCACATTGAAACCTTTTAATGAATACAAATATTTTATATCACTTTTTGTGTTTCACCTATCAAAACTTGCCATGTATTTAATTTTTCTCTATTTTAAGCTTTGGCTATTCTAGAAAGAAAATTAAAAAAAATATATGGTAAGTTTTGATTGATGAAACATAAAGTAGAATACAAAAAGTTGTATATAGAAATTGTATTCATATAACTAGATGATGTCTTGGGCAATGCGCAGATTACTCTATAATTTCATTTAAAATATTATATATATATATATATATATATTAAGACATATATACAATACTTGTTTGTTGTATAATATTTATGTTTGCCCACAATATTGTTGAATACATTGAAACTTGATTTACTTAATTCATAATTAATTTTTTAAAAAAATTGTATAACACTATAAAACTATAATAAATTATAATATTTACAGTTAAAAGTAGATTTCATTTTTTAAATAGATTAAATGATTTTAAAATCTATAAATAAAAATTTAAAACATAAAATACTTTATATCCTAAAATTACATTAATTTAAGCAACCTCTCAAACACTTAGTCAACCACTCTATTCTCACAACCAAATATAGAGATCTTAATTACAAACACCCAATTCATTATTTCAATAAAATTGAGGATATCATTTGTAAGTATCAACATAAAGAGAACGTGATTAAACAAAGAGAAATTGACTAAAAAAAAGTGGAAAATATTTCTAAATCATCATCGATTCTTATTTCTATTTCTATGGCTCATACGGTACAAATAGCAGTAAAAAAAACCTACAAATTACGAGTTCTAACACAAAATAACAAAATAAAAATATCTATAAATAATCAATTAGAATGGTTCTTTTTCTTTAATTTTAAAACAAAATACATTTATGACTTTCTCAAACCAAGATCCCAAACATCCAAAGACTCAAAGCGAATCACAACCTTCACAAAATCTGACTTCAACATCAAAACTGTAATCTACCATCATTGAATAAAAAACAAAAGCTTCATTCCTTGGTCGTAGTCTACTTATATGTGTTAGAATCAAATGGTATTGTAATGTTGGAGTTATGTAGGTGTCGTTGAAAGGTTGAAGGTAAATGACAACATTTTTTGTCTAACTATATTTGAGATGGGATTTCTTGAAAGGCTGTGGGCATGTGTATATAAAGGAGTAGAAGTGAAAAAGGGTGAATGGAAATACAACTAATTTTTTGTGTGTGAGAGAGAGGAAAAGTTTTGAGATATTGAACTAAATGAAACAAATAGTAATGTTAAAGCATTGAATAAAAAATATAATACAGAATAGTCTTCAAACATTAAACCAAAGGAAATAAAGAGTCCTTCTTTATATATTTGTTCTTATCTTTGATGTGGTTTAAGAATATTTCAATTTTCTCTATAGAGTACGCTATATAGTAGAACCTTAAACTCTCCCACATAAGGTCTACTTTTTATATATATTGATAATTGATTGATGTGGGGTGTTAGTCTATAGACTAATAAAATGAATAGAAAAGGTGTTAAGTAAAGAGTCGTTTTAGTTCAAATTCCTCAGACACTCATGCTTCGTTCAAACTCTTTTTCTTGTGGAGGATCTAACTTCACCAGGTGAGTCATGCTTACCTTCTCATTTTGTTTTGGTTTGTTTGTTTGTTTGTTTGTTTTTTTTTTTTTTTTTTTTTTTTTTTTTTAAATCTTTGAATATAATGCTAGTGACTCTTGAGAGTTTTGTAGATGCTTTTATCCACATTTATTATGTGAATCTTAGTTTAAGTTTTTCATCAATCGCTTCCTTGTTTCTGATTGCCCAAAAGTATGCATTTGCCATTGGTTAGAATGTAGTCACTATTACACACGCATCAAGCGTACTACAATAGGGAAAACATTCTTGAGGACTGCAACATTTTAGTGAAATTTTTAGAGATGACTGTGAAGAAGCAAAAGCTTGGACAAAAAGCTGACAAGTTCGTTCCGTTCAACTTGATTAGCTTCAATGAATTCATTCCTTGTCATCGTGTATAACACCAACTTCATTGCCTGTCAACCTAGTTCATCACAGTGGGTCGACTATCCAACCATGGATTTTATCCTCCCAAAATCTAAAGTCATGATCCATTTGAAGGAATCAATTGTTTTTCAGCACCTCAAATGTGACAAACAGAAACAGAAACAATACTCATTTTTAGCTAGAACTTGAAAATTTTAAGGGCATAAGAGGCTACCTAGATAGTCAATTTTCACATCCAATCTTGAGGTTTCAAGGGTATCCCTAACTCAATAATGAACATAAATAATATAAAGTTAAAGACATTATTTGCTACTTAGTTGTCACAAATCAACTACTAATAAGGGCATAGGATAGCTTGAGAGAGTTCTAGGTTAATATGATGTTTGGGGACAATCAGTTCCCTTGTTAAGGAGATGAGCGCATGTGATTGCACAAAAGTATTCCTTTACTCATTGTTACAAGCTAGATTCTACATCCACTTGTACATCAAGTATCCAATAAAACATGGGAAGCTTTTATGCTCCCTTGAAAGTGTAGATGATATGTTCAGCAAATTTGTACTAGCACAAGATTCAACTAGCCTACTTGGAACATATATGATCAAGGATAACTTCAGCATGGATACTGTAAACATTCTACATACATTACTAGTAATAAAGTTGTTCCACTTGAGATTAATGCTAATATAAGACATTTTAATTCTTTTCTCAGTGAGAGAGAAAACAAACATACAATTTCACTGACCACATATTTTATAGATATTGACGAGCTGTACTTGTAGATTGTAAAGAGACCATAAACTCCATTCCCCAGATCTGTTGATTATCTGCAGGGCAAGATTGTAATGATTTAGCTGCATAAAAGTAAAAAAGAAAACAAAGTACATTTTTGGAAACACTCATTTGAAAAAGAATAAAACAGCCATCAGCTAAAAGCAAATGCAAAATGGTGCTGTGCATTATGTACTATGGATATTAATCGTGGCCTCATCATCCTAATATGTATCTCATCACACAACAAGAAACTTCCAACGTTGCTGAACAGGATAACCATATTCTCATTGATACAAAATTATAAAATATAGAAAATTAACACCAATACTAATCAAGTGCATCCTCTGTCCAAAAACCTTAGAAGCAAGCTTGAGTAGTAACAACCTACACAACACCAATGCGATGAGATAGCAGACCCTAATAAGAGACTGGTAGGCATACATGATCATGAGAACTTGCAATGGTGAAGATGTTGAACATAATTAATAGCTAAAAAAGAGTTTATCTAACTGTAATTAACAAAGAAGTAGAGCAGGCCAAGAAAGACCATGAAAGCTTGCTAACATCATTAGATGTTTTCAAGCCAATAGTTAAAAGGAACATGTCAATTGATGAAGTAAAGGAGACTATGCCTTCAGATAGCATAGAATAAAGGAATATATGTGATAAACTTATTGGAAAATATGGCTAAATAAACAGGTTTTGATTCAACAATATAAACCCTAAAAATTTAGCAATGATAAAAATAGATGGTTAAAGTTAGAGAGATCCCACAAACTATAGAATCACGCAAATAATATTGTCCTTAAAGGTAGATTTGTGCCACTCGGAGTAGAACTCGGAGCAAACGACTCTCTTGGCCGAACAACTCCTCAAGATTAGACTATAGTAATTTCTTCAAGTTGGACACACACCCAAGAAAGAAGAACCAAGAATAACCTTACTTACCTTTCCTTAACCAAAAATTAGAAGCTGAAATTTATGTGGAGAAGAGCAAAAAAATAAGTGCTGAATAGAGGAAGAGAGGCAGTACGGACACATTGAATTTGGGCTAAAAGAAAGAAAGGGTAAAAGATAAGGCCCAGAAAGATATGACAAATCCCAACCCTAGTCAACACCTAGCCCATTATATTCCAATTTACTACTTAAATTGTGCAATTGTTTATAAATACACAAGAAGACTCATCTCTAACCATTGTGGGACACAAAACATAAGGCTAAATGTTTGAAACACGACCCACTCCAACAAATCTCATATTAATCTATTGAAAATCCATAACCGAAACCAAAAATTTAGCACTAAGACTTTGTTGTTCTTTTTGTAGTGTGATAAAGTAATTCATGTGGTATTATTTGTGTGTAAACTGTAAATTTTGTAACCCTTAATCCCCATATTGTTTTTTAGTGTAACACACAACCACCATATGAAATTATTTGATGTGAAAATGTAGTTCTAAATATTTATATGTGTCATAGCATAAGCAACTCGCTATATATTTTCGTGGATGTTTAACTGTTGAACATAAAACAAGACGAGACGAGTGTTAAGTGTTACACTCAAAACTCTAGTATGAGAAACCACATGGGATTTTGTGTACTTTTCCTATCTATTAAAGAAGCACTTTCTCTACGATGAGAATTGGTGGCACATCTATATCATTTGTTTTTATTACAATAAAAAATGGAATTAACTCAACTTTTAATGTAGTAACTTCTATACGATGAGAACTAGTGGCATGAATATAGAGGAAAAAGTTGAGATGGACAAGGGGGTGGGCAAGAAGCATAATCATGACTAGTTATTATTTAACAAATACAACCAATAAGGCTAAAGCTCCAGAAGAGATTTGACTCTAAGATCTTACATTATAATTTCTTCCTCACAAGAAGTTCATCTTACTACATTTAATCCCTATGGAAGTACAAAATGTACGTCATTGCTGCATATGTAGCTTATACACATTACATAAGGCAAATGGAACTTGGAACATGGTCATGACTAGTTATAGATGTGACATGTTTGAAAAGGACAGTGAGCTGTTTTACCTAAGACAGACACGGGTGAATAGTGATTAATAAAAACGTACCTAAGACAGACACTTTGAAAGACTAATTTTTGAGCCCCCACTTTCAATAAAAATACTCAAGTATTTACCGTTTACCTCCTAAAGTGGTATATTATGAGCGCAGATATTTGTAACGTACCTTCAAATTTAGTATAACTCGGTCATAATAAGTGTTGGCATCCTCAATGCTGAACCTCAACTGTTAGTAGACATGTCGTTGAGGACCTTGGGAATGTTGATACTTCCTCAATAACACTTTCCTTTAATGCAGTATCACAAACACTAATTGTTGCCGTCTTCAAAACCCTTGCCTCCTTTAGAATATATTTTACAAATTCAACTTCATATTTTGATCCTTTATACTGATTAAATCTAAAAGTTGTAAGTTGCGATGATACATAACCAGGACCATCGAATGGCTCCATCGAGCATAACTGGTTTGTTGTGCTATAAAGCTGAAGGCATCAAAGTTCATTAATTAAAAAGATTCAGTAGACTATAAATATTATTATACTTTAAGGGAAATCTCTGATTAAGTTAACTAACCTTATCAATCACAAGAACTTCTAAATTAGGACTCACTCGGAGCAAGGCTTGTAGCACATGCCAGTTAGATTTTTGAAGTGTAAAGTTCAAGCGGACCAAATTTTTGAACCTGGAAGGATAAATAGAACCAAAGTCGACGCACTGCATGGCAAGATTATATACACAACAACATCAGATCTTGTACTAGAAATTCTGATCAATTTAATATATAGATCATGAAATTGAGGCATATAGTCATAACAATATTCATCAATTAAAAACAAAGAAAACATCGGAAAATGTGAAGGACTCTAACCTGTTTTTTACCAGGATATAATGTAAGGGATTTAGCCTTACTTAGTGCTTTAAGAAGCCTGAATACCCTATCCCCATAACCTATCTGATATCCTTTTGTCCATGCCTCCCTAGTACATATAAATGGATGAATCCATACACCTGCTTCAACTAAATTGGCTAGTTTTTCAAGAAAAACGACGTGGCGCAAATCGCCATCAAAATGGAAGCACTCAAGAGCTGGGGCGCATATCGCAAGTTTGTAATCAGGAAGGCTGGGTTTAAAGGTTAGAAATTGGAGACATAAATATTTCAGCGTAGGTACCCTTATGTCAAATCTGATTAGACCGCTCCGACTATCACTGCAAAGTTTTAAATCTTGGAGGACTGGGCAGCCACTGAGGAGCCTTTGGACACAGTCACCATTGGGAAAAAAAACGTGAACCAGACGCAGATCCTTTAGGCTTGGGAATTCAAAGGATGAAGGAGGATCAACCGCAATTCCATTCCATAATTCCAGAATCACTACTGTTTTGCAGGAAAAAAAGCTTTGGGGCAACACGAAAAGTTCCCCACGGTAAAATTCGTCCTTGATAAACCCATCAAGGCAAATGTCAAGTTGGAGTTGTTGGACATCACGCGCTATGGCCGTGAGGATCCAAGTTTCAAGATGCAAAGGGTCACAACCAGAATGGCATGTGAGGCAAAAATCTCGGAGGACTGGTGCTTTGTTTAGAGCCAAAACTCTGGAAACGATATGTGTAAAAAAGCTTACCGATTGCGTGCGATTATTACTATCCAAACACTCGCTCTGGCTGACCGATATTAATTGAGTGTCGAGGTCGATTGCTGGGACCAGAGTCCAGAGGGGCTTCCAACTGCTAGACAAAATGCTTGTGGCGACGGCTTCTTTGGTTGGAAGGAAGGAAAGGATGTGGCACAGAATAGAGTCCGGAAGATTACTGATCCTGTCCACCGCTGCGTCTGCGTGTTCTTCGGGAGAGACTTCCAGTTCCACTCTCTTTCTCTTGCGTTTTGACTTAGTTGATCCTTCGGGTTCCATTAGAAGACTTTGCTGGAGCTGCAGCTATTGCTAGGGTTTGCCTTTCTGGAGCGAGGTGAAGTTGTTGGGAATTGGGATGGACGGAAGCCGAAAAGGTAACTTCAGGAGCTGGGGCTTTTGTCCACGCTTTTATTGCTCAATCTAACTCGAAAAATGCGATTCAAAATTTCACTATTATTTTAGTCCTTATCTTATATTATACTAGTATTATTATGGTTGCAGTCAATTTGAACTAAGTTATTTTTAACTTACAAATTAAGAATAAGTTGAAAATAATATCAATTAAATTGATTACCGCCAAAATATATAAACTAAATTGACGGTGATCCTAACATGCAAATAGTATTTTTGCCCAAATTTTACTATTACAATTAGTTGAAGTTTCATATTTTGCCCTATTTTACTCATAAACTTATATTATATAATGAATAATTATTACTATGTAATTTTAGAATTCTCATCTAACATATCAAGTAAAGCTTGTAACAAAGTGTTTGTATTTAAATTATAACTGAAACAGTCTAGAGATTTTTGTTTGTAAATCTTAAAAAAACAAAATACCAGGTTATTATTCTCGTTATTGTTTTAAATAATGCAAGTAAAGAAATAATGTAATACATTCTCTCTGTAAAAAGGGAAAGTTGTGATTTTTTTTTTTGTCTTGATCAGTGTTTACAATAATAGGGAGGACAAAGTTTTACTCCAAATAAGTTTGGAACTACCTTCTCTACCCTATGACGATTCATAAAACCATCACATGCATTATTTACGCAAATTAAAATGACTCATAAAAAATGTATATGATTTAAAGTACACCAAGATGACATTTCTCAACCGCCACATGGTAGGTTCAAGGAAGTTTCTTTTGAACTGGTTTAGAGGAAAACTTCTTCTTGATAGGGAGTAGGAATCTAATCATGATTCTTCTAATAAAAGAGAGTAAACTATATCACTTAATTAAAAAGCTCACGGCGAAAAATTCAATGCTTTATTAAATGGAATCTTTACTAAGAAGTAAAAATTAAATGTAGTAATAGTTTGACAAATTACATATTTTCTATTAAAATAGAGTAATAAAAGATGAATAATTTATAATGGATGCAGATTATTAACATTTACCTAAAAAAATAGAAATCCTCTGAGCACGCTTGTGAGCGCGCTCAAAGGCTAGCTTACATTACTTATTTTTTAGAATTTACTTGAATGGGTTTTGATAGTTGTTTCCGATTGTCAGGTTGATTACTTGGATATTACCTCAATTTATAATCTTGGTTACTAAGAGGGTTTTTAGTGTTTTGGAGTTCCATGCATTAGTGGCATGTATCCGTCATGAGTTTGGACGTGTGGATTATTTGTTGTGGTTTTTATTGTCGATAATCAGATTTAATTAATTTTCACAAAGCTGTAATTTCTTTTGTAATATGGACATATATGAACTCGTGCTGAAAATAGGATTAAGGCTTAATTGAAGTATAAAAAAAAATAGTATTAATTTCTTAAATCACCAAGAACACAGTTTGAGAAGTTCACCTATTTTCTAAGTTTAATATCAAGTGACGTAATTTTAATTGGTGCATCTATTATTTTTTTGAACCCAAGCCCAAAATTTTAATGAATGGAAACTATTCCTTTTAGATTTTGAACTTTCTAGTGACAAAAATGATATAGGGCTCATAGAGAATCTTTTGGGATTCACTAAAAACGAAACTGTAGGAAACGAACCATAATCATAGGAAAGAGTCTCACAATTATCATTTTTTTTTAAATGAGAGTTATTAAGTGTATTTTTTTTTTTTTAAATTCTAAGAGATGGCCACTTAGTCCTAAAAGATAGTCAATTAGTACACATGCATCCATAACAAAAATTTCAATTGCTAAAAAGGCTCTCGCGTTGTCAATTTTTTTTTTTTTTTTTAAATTTTTTTAAATGGTAGTTACGAAGTTATATTTAATGATAGCCGCCGCCTAGCACACAACCAAAAATAAATTTTAAAACGCTAAAAACTCACGTTGTCAATTTTTTTAAAATGTTAGATATGTAGTTATAAAGTGTCCTAAAAGATAGGCAGTTAGAAGAAATCCATAACTAAAGTTTAGAATGCTTAAAAAGCCACACACACCAAAAAAAAAAACACACACACACACACACAAAATGAAATTTTCTCCACGTTAGCATCTACTATTAAATCACCAATAAATTCTCTGATTTAAAATATGTATTTTTTTTTAAATGCAATGAAATGCATAACAAATGACAATATTAAATTTCATATGAAAGAGATGAGATTGAGAAAAATAAGCTAAAGTTTAACTGTTTCAATTAATTGAAAACTTAGTGTTATACAAATTGATAAATATAGGCATAGGTAGGATGTTTAAAAAAAATGGTTTTTAACAAACACTTGACAGATTGACTACCACTTTATGTGAGCCTTGAATCATAATTTTTGTAAAGTCTCTCAAGCCAAATTCATCCAACGTGACTACTTTGCAATCTAACAAAATTGTTGAAATGTCACCCTAAAAAAAGAGACAAAAATAAAATAAAATAAGAAAGCAAAAAGACGTAAAATAAGAAGGCTTATATAAGAAAGCAAAAAAAAAAAAAAAAAAAAAAAAAGAATAGGAGGAAGAGAGAGCACCACTTAGAACACATTCAAAAAGATGTAGAATTCATAAATACAATTCTAATCACAAATATTAAATAACCACACTTTAGAGGGTAGTAAAAAAAGAAGGCTGGTAACACATAATTTGCTATTTGTTGACATTCATTAGTCAAAAATTCAAACCTGATCAATAACCACACAAAAAAAGAGACAAAAATATACCTCCATCGGTTCAAATCATATGAAACAAGCGGAGAGAGAATGTGGGTGGCACATACCTCCATCAGTTCAAACGACGTGCTAGTGATAGGGAAAATAATGGAATCAATTAGAGAAAATATTAAACACTCATCAAACGGACCAAAAAAAAAAAACAAAAACAAAAACAAAAAAACAAAAGATAAGATAATGATATGGAAAAGATAACGATAACAAAGAAAGGAAACCAAATATAAACCAAATACATAAAAGCAAATATTGAAGGGCAACTCATAATTTTTTTTTTTTTTTTAAATCTAATTTGTTGTAAGTTCACTCCTTGCAGCAAAGAAAAGAAAATGTACCAAATTCAACAGAGTAATATAAGCTTTTAGAAATAACGAAGAAAATGTGGAGTAACGTACCAAATTCAATAGAAAATAATTGTGAAAATCTCATCAATAGACATGTTGTAATGGTTGTGATTAAAAAGTATTAGGAAGCTATTGATTTGTTTTAAAAGAAAAAACCAAAATAGAAAAGAGCAATGTACATTAACATACACATATCATTGAGCATGAGTAAATTTGAGCTTGAGCAAATAGAAAAGATGATGATAATGGTGGAAAGAAGATTAACACAAAATTGAGAGAACTGTGAGAACTGAGGAAGAAATAAACTAAATTTGAAAACCAATTGTGAGTGTGGTCCTAATTTGTAGATAGTTTTACGTGTGAGTTAAAGAAGCATTTTTACCAAGTTTTTCCCTTACTTAAACGTAGTATAAAAAAAAAAAAAAATTAAGAAAGAAGGAGTACGTGGGGTTTTTGTGGGTTAGTGTGAGAGGGGTAAAATAAGTTACGAGGATTTTTTTAAAAAAATTTATTTTACAAAAAAGATAGTTAAGAGAGCTTTTATATGGTAAGTTGTTATTGGTTCTAATATGAATTCACAATTTAAATTGCTTTTTTGCTTAATCATAACAACCAATAATAATCTGCTACTTAGAATTTGTTGTAAAAGTGTAGTAAAAATTTTGTAGATATAACATTATTCAAACAATAATGAGGTCGGATGAGTTTTAAAAAGTGAATCCAAAAATTTTGCTGAAAGCTCGAAAATGTGTTAAAACACAAGAACTTTTTTAGACCCCTAAATTAAAGATTACGGCTAGATTGATTTTACTCTTACTTAAACTAAGTGCAAAAACAAGAGTAAATGAAATGCAATCAACCGATACTACTCTGGTGCATAAACATGAACAACAAACAATAAACGTTAAACACAAAAGTAAGGAAAAAGAGATGCAAACACAAACTAACACGGCGATGTGTTATCGAAGATGAAACTTAAGAACTCGGTGAAAAATATCTCCGCCACCCTCCAAGCGGTAATCGATCCACTAAATAATCAATTGGGATACATGGGTTAGCAAAAGACCTTCCAAGCCTAATTTACTTGATGTACCTAAGCCATTCAAGCTCCTACTCCAACAAGACTTCTCAGAACCATGTCTTGTCTAGCTTTCTGGACCCCGCAATACGCCTGATTGCATCCACCAAGCCTCACTGGCTTCTTTTGGCAATTCCTCAAAACTTTCCAAGCTCCGAAACACTCTCTACACTCTGAATATGTGTGGGTTGTGTTTGGGTACAAATCTCCTCTTAAAGTATAACAATGGAAGAGGGAAGGAGAAGAGGCTACAAAGATTTTCTCACTAAAGATGAGTAGCTCTCTCTCTCTAAGAAATGGATGTGTGTGTTATAGAAAACCTATCTAGGATTTTTCTCTCTAAATTTCCTCATAACAATTTGTGAGTAATGAGGGTATATATAGTACGGGTGAAGGGTAAGCAAGTCACTCTTAAAAATCTTCCAGGCAGTATGTTTCGCGACTACCTTACGGGGAAGGCCTTACCTGCGAAACACTCACAAAAACGACAGTCTAGTACTACTCTTTAGCTTCCATTCATGTGCTCCTCACATACCCTTTTCGTGAGAACCCTTTTTGCATACTAGTCACGAAATGCATTGATTTTCAATTAAGTTTAAGTCTTCACCAACTTAATACTAAACCCCATACAATAAAATCCCACAAAATACAAAAAACAAAATTAAAGCAATTACAACACTTTTTGTTATGGAATAAAGCTAACAAAAAAACATAGTTGTGAATCACAATTTTACATTTGTGAAGATAAAAAATTAGTATGGTCAAATTTCATGTTAAGAGTGTTTCTTTTTTTTTTTTTTTTTTTTTTTTTTTTTTTTTTTTAAGGAAAAGATAATAATGTCTAGTAGTCTATATTGTGTCATTTGACCAATCTTCTCTACCCATGCGACGATTCATAGAACCATCACACGCATTAATGGCATAAATCAAATGATTCATTAAAAAAAGTATATGATTTGAAGTACACCCGGATGACATCTTTCAACCGCCATATGGTAGGTTCAAGGAAGTTTCTTTTGAATTGGTTTAGAGCAAAACTTTTTACTAACACAAAGGAGGAATCTAATCATGATTCTTCTAATAAAAAAAGTAAACTATGTAACTTATTTAAAAACCTCATGACGAAAAATTGAATGTTTTATTAAATGAAATCTTTACTAAGAAGTAAAAATTAAATGTAGTAATAGTTTGCCAAATTATATATTTACTATTAAAATAGAGTAATAAAAGATGAATAATTTACAAGGATACAAATTATTAACATTTACCTAAAAAATAGAGACCCTCTAAGCACGCATGTGAGCACATGCTCAAAGGCTAGTTTACGTTACTTATTTTTCGAATTTAATTGCATGGGTTTTGATAGTTGTTTCCTATTATCAGGTTGATTACTTGGATATTACCTCAATTTATAGTCTTGGGTACTAAGAGGATTTTTAGTGTTTTGGAGTTCCATGCATTAGTGGCATATGTATCCGTCAAGAGTTTGGATGTGTGGATTATTTATTGTTGCATGGTGATGTTGTTCTTCACTACTTGATAATCAGATTATTTGTTGTGGTTTTTGTTGTCAATAATTAGATTTAATTAATTTTCACAAAGCTGTAATTTCTTTTGTAATATGGACATATATGAACTCACCTTGGAAATAGGATTAAGGCTGAGTTGAAGTCAAAAAAAAAAAAAAAAAAAAAAAATTTATAGTACCAGTTTCTTAAATCACCAAGAATACAGTTTGAGAAGTTCACCTATTCTCTAAGTTTAATATCAAGTGACATAATTTTATTTGGTGCGTCTATTATTTTTTTGAACCCAAGCCCAAAATTTTAATGAATGGAAACTATTCCTTTTAGATTTTCAACTTTCTAAGGACAAAAAAGATATACAGCTCATATAGCATCTTGCGGGATTCACTAAAAAAGAAACTATAGGAAACTAACCATAATTGTAGGAAAGAGTCTCACAATTATCGTTTCTGTTAAATGAGAGTTATCAATATTTTTCAAAATCCTAAGAGGTAGCCACTTAGTCTTAAAAGTTAGTCAATTAGTACACATCCATAACAAAAATTGCAATTGTGAAAAAGGCTCTCACGTAGTCAGCTGTTTTTTTTTTTTTTTTTTTTTTAAGTGGTAGCTATGAAGTTATATTTAATGGTAGTCACTTAGCACACAACGAAAACTAAAGTTTAAAATGCTAAAAACTCATGTTGTGAAATTTTTTAAATGGTAGATGTGTTGTTATAAAGCATCCTAAAAGATAGGCACTTAGAACACATCAATAACTAAAGTTTAGAATGCTTAAAAGCCACCCAAATAAATAAATAAATAAATAAATAATCACTAAGAAAGTTTTTCAACATTAGCATCTACTATTAATCACCAATTAATTCTCTGATTTAAAATATGTATTTTCTTTTTAAAAAATAATTGCAATGAAATGCATAACAAATGAAAATATTAAATTTCATAGGAAAATGATGAGATTGAGAAAAATGAAGCTAAAGTTTAACCGTTTCAATTAACTGAAAATTTAGTGTTACACAAATTGATAAATATAGGCACAAGTAGGATGTTTAAAAAACAAAATGGTTTTTAACAACCACTTGATAGATTGACTTTCACTTTATGTCTGCCTTAATCATACAATAATTTTTTAATAGGCCAAGAATATATTGACCCATTGTAATAAATTAACCAATTAATTAGCCAAGTTAATTAATTCGATTAACATGCAATACGTGGTAGCACAAACAAATTTACAAGTAAAGGAATCCTAGTGCTTTGTACCAACTTATAGTTGAACCCTTATTCCAATACCCAATTGGGCTTGTTCTGTAGTGACTATATGCATTTCATTGTAGTTAATCTCTCCTTTTCAATGCACAGCTCCCAATACGTGACTAACCAATCGATACACATGACTAACCATCAACTTGAGAAAGATGTTGGCTGTAAAGTTCTTTAGTTCATCAACACGATGAAGATCATGAAGCTCATTGGTTACAAAACCCAACGACTTACAAAAGCAGCAGATTCTTAAAGAGAAAGATGAACTAGGACATATGTCTCCAGTCACAATATGCCTGTGAAAAAACTTTGCATCAAGTTGCATTCACTTGCATCAGTTGTGAGCCCTTAAAATAATCCTTATATATGTTTAAGGTTATGAGAAAATAAAGCCTAAACATGTATACACAGATTTGGTGTGAAATTAGACTTGGAAAATTGATTTTTGTAAATCTCAATAAATAGGTTATCTATTAAGCAACTGTCGAGCATCGGGCAAAAGATGCCTTTTAAACCTCGATAGATGCTATCTGTCGAGTTTTGAAATCCAGCATTTCTTCACTTGTTTCTTGGATAGACTTGCATGGCTTTAATACTTAGACTTGAATTCTTGTTCCTTGAAGCATTAAACACATCCTAAATCTACCAAATTACAACTAAAGTGTGTTTTGTCAAAGGATTAGCCAATTCTAGGTGACATATGTTCCTAACATGATTTACATATGTCCTAACAATCTTTCCTTTTAGCAATCCATGACAAAACCATAACAAACAAATGAACATATGAAAGAAGTCATAAATCACTCAACTCATACTCACTTGTTGATTATAATAAAATCTATCCTAACACAAACTCTTGAAAAAGTTTGCAAGAAGAGAGTTCATGGCAAGAAAGACTTTGACAACTTATATTTCTGAAATACTTTAAACAAAACTCATAACGACATCTTAGTGTGAAACAGAAATAAAATATTGCATACAATATATAAGAAGCATATGCATATAGAGAGAAAAGAAACAACACATGAAGAGATGGGTGAAACTATAACAACATCCTCAACATATATCAACATAAATACAAGGTTTGCTATCACATTGTAAGAACATTGTATCTAAAAAGTAAAGAAAAGAAAAGATACAATAAGTCATCATTACATCCCTCAAAAAGAAAACACTCCCCATAACAAAAATATTTCCTATACTAACTCTCCTCCTATGAACATGACTACTCTCATACCAAAACTACTCCCCTTTTTTGTCAAGAATGACAAAGGGAAAGTAACTTCAGCAGTCATCTCGTCATCACTGGGATAGCTAGCATCCTTATCCTCATCCTTATCATCATCATTGTCGTCAGAGTCACCATCATCGTCCTCGTCCTCAAATGCCTCTAGAGAAGGAGAGGGAGATGCCACAAAGCCACCAAGGTGAGCCTATCGTCGAGTAATACGATCAATATGGGTGTTCACCTGACATAACTCATCACTGAGTTTGTCAAGGCGAGCATCCATACACTAAAGCTGCGCCATGACCGCCTCAAGGGTCACACCACCCGCCAATGAAAAAGGAGCGGATGTAGATGGAGCGGAAGAAGCTGAAGGAGTCGTTGTCTCAGTTTGTGGCCATTTTGGTCGAAACTGGGCCTCGCTCCATTGAACAGTCACTACGTCTATGGCACACATGATAGGAAAGTATGCCGACTCATGATAGGAGACAAAAAAATGGTGGAGAATCTGCGTGATAGCCAAAGGAAAATGAGTTTATCACGGGTCGCTGTATCCCTATAGACATCTATAAGGGAGAGTATAAAGTGAAAAGGAAAATCAATGGTAAGTCCCTCAAGAAGGGATAACAAAAATCGAGCATGAGGCTCAGTAATGGAGTTATAGTGAGACATAGGATGAAGAACGAATGTCATTACGATGTTAAGGAACCTCGAACCTTTTGCAAAGCCTGAGCAAGAGGTGTTTTGACGATCACCCTAAGATGAAGGTGTCTTACAAAAGAGAGACAAGAGTTCTTCTTTGGACACAGTCCTAAGATTATCATAGCCGGGGTAGTCAGCAAACTCTACCCTTGGTACATGTAGCACCTCAGATATAAGATCCGGAATGACTACAATGCTCGTATCTCGAATGCGAGTGATAAAATGAGGTACAAAATAATCAAATCATTGCATATTGGAGTAAAACTCTTGTATGGTCATGGAGGGACAAGTGATTGGGATGCCACATAGTGACTCTCAACCCTTACTATAGATGACAGTGGGAAGGTCAATATCAGAAAAGTCTGATTAAACGACTTGGCATTCCGAATGAATACCGCGTCAGGAAAAGTTCTTTAAAAAGTCCTTACGGGCTTTATCATCACGGAACCTAACATGGGAGGGGGTAGAATCAATAAGGGAAGAAGAAGAAGAAGCCCCAGAATGAAGAGGGTTCTGGGATGGAGTAGACTTATGTTTAGGTGCCATAAAGCAACTAATCGAGAGAGAGAGAGAGAGAGAGAGAGAGAGAGGGAAAAGCAAAAAAGTACCAACACATTTAATATCAAAAAGATAAAATATAAAATATAAAAAAAGGTATGTATGCATGAAAAATGCACAAACATGTGACATGCAAAAGTAAAAACATTATAGGCTCAGTCCAATCTAATCCTACCAGCACACATCATTTCAACATAGTAAGCACACATTTAAAATGCATGAATCATTGTTAAAAATTCAAATGTGGTGCAATGCATGAACATTTAAGATCATTTAAACAAAACCCAACCCAAAAATTTTGCAAAAACCTCATTAATTTTGAAAAACCCCAAAATTTTCAAAAAAAAAAAAAAAAAAAAAAAAAAAAACTAAAAACCGAGATCTATATGAATAAAATGTATGAAAAAGAGGGAAAACAAGATCTTACCACTGAAGGAAGAGCAATCTAGGCTGAAAAATGAGTGAAGGAAGAGGTTTGGAGTAAGAGAAGTAAGTTTGGGGAGGTGAGGAGTCAGAAAGTATCGAGAGAGATCAATGAGAAATGAAAAAAATCACGCTGACGCTATATATAGAAAAACACAAAGCTCGATAGATCTAGAGGCATTGAGAGGTGTCCATAGCAAAGTGACCTCAATGGATCGAGAAGCTATCGAGCATCTATCGAGTGTACAAAAACTCCCTCTATGGATCGAGAAGCTATCAAAAAGTTATCGAGAAAAATTCTCAAAAACTTTGATGGATCAAAATTACGATAACAACTATTGAGAAAGGAAGATCAAGAGGCTCAATAGATATCCTAGCTGTCAAGAGGTATCGAGAAGCTGTCGAGATTGCTCAAAAATAGTTTTTTAAAGAAGAGAAAAAAACCAAACATGAATGCAATCAAACATGCTACTCAACCAACAATCCAACCAACATTTTAAGCTTTCAAAAACATCTCTCAACAAGAAAAATGTCAAGCATTTAGATCCAAAACACACACACACACACACACACACACACACACACACACATACTAAATAAGTCTAACAAATTTTATATTTTAAAAATAAGTTAACACAGTTTAGTGAGCACACATTAACATATGTATTCCTTGTGATGGCTAGATCACATTGTACCTACACATGTATCAAGAGTAACAAAGAATATTGCGTGGCATGTGTGAAAAACATCACAAGATTGTGTAACTGTCTACATGTTATGACGATTTGATATATGAGAAAATCACTTTAACTCACATACAATCATAACTGCTTAATGGGGACTATCACCTACAAGGTACATCCTATAACTCCCACATCTCCGACAAGACACATTTACAATCATATATAAAGCATTTTGATTCTTTTTTCTTTTATTATTTTCTTTGCATATTTTTCTTTTAAGTAAATCATGTATGGGCATATAAGAGAGAGAAAAGAAATACCCAATTATGTTAAACTTTTGACATTGCATTTTTGCTATGCCAAAGCATAAAAATGTCATTTCATGATTAGTAGGCAACAGTAGTGAGATGGTTATTTATGCATTTCTTTTAAGATTTTCTAGTCCTTCTCGTCAAAAAGATTGATACGAGTATTAAGTACAAGAGATTACTTCATCTTACTCATCACAAATACGAGTGACAAAACTCACTTGCTGAGTTATGCATAGAGATACTCATCTAAGCTACAAAAGACACAAAATTTAGAAAATTTTGTTTCAATGGCCATTCAAGATACACAAGTACCAATGTACACAAAACACACACTGTTTTTATATATATATATATATATATATATTTTTTTTATGAAAAAAAAATAAAGCAAAACTGAAAACAAACAAATAAAAACATGTTAAATAAAGCAAAGTATAAAACTAGATTGCCTTATAACAAGAAAGCAAAACACATAAGTAATGCATACTAAAAAAAAAAAAAAAAGGGAGAGAGAAAAAAATGACTAAATCACTTAGACCCTTTTTCCTTCCACACCTTGGAAGAACCTTTCTGTTTGATGAATCCTTGATTTGGTGGTAAGGGAGAAGAATTGAAACCGTTCAAGTTTGAAAGGAACATGAAAGCTGTGAGTAGATCTCTAAAAGGAGCAAAAGATGATGGAAATTGATTCTGGTTTCCCGATGAGATCATACTGTTACTCTGTTAAGTGGCTAACCACTTATAGAAATTTGATCGAGTATGTCTAGTTGCTCCACGATGATGGTAGAGATGCTGCTTCTTCTGTTAGACTTTTTAGTATTGCCCTTCTTAGCCCTAGGTTTTTAATCTCTTTCTTATCAAGCTTAAGGGGTGCTCCTAAGATAGATTTAATCTTGTCTATGTTCTCACTAGCTAAAATAGTTTTTACATCATGGTTCTTAGATTCAACATTATTAGCAGGTGAAACAAAAATAGCAGTACTAGTAGAAGCAATATTAGGAGAAGAGAAATTATACTCTAAACCGGTTCGATCAGAAGTAGATTTTTGAAAGCTAAGCATCTCATCAAGCTTTGTACTTGAAGTCTTTTCCAACTAAGCTCTGACTTGGAACAGCTTTGTCTCAAGCTTCTTGATCTTCTCAGCCAAGAAACTATTCTCAAATCTCAAATTTCAGTGCTTCAATGGTCTGATTAACTTCATCAAACTTTGTGGAAAGCTCCTCTCAATCAAGTTCCACATCACTCAACTTCTTAGTAGCCAGCCTATATAGTTTCTCATGCTTCTCAAAAACCCTATACAACTTTTCATAGGCTGTATGGATATCATCTTGATTGTCCATTTTCTCAAACTTAAAATCCACCAAATCCTCTTCATCATCTACTGTTCTTGAAACCCCATTAGTAGGATCAATTGTAGCAGTGAAGGCATTCAAGATTCCCTCATCATCATTGTCATCTGAATCATCCTTAGGCTCAATGTCACTCAAGGTAGCAACAAGGGCCTTGCTTTTCCTGATAGTCTTGAGATACATTGGGCACTCTTGTTTCATGGGTCCAAAGCTTTGACAACCAAAACATTTAGGTCTAGAGGGAACAGTGTACTAACCACCTTCCTTAGCATCCTTCTTTCCTCTATCTTGGTTCTTAAACTGAGACAAACTGGACTACTTGTAGTCTTTATCAAATCCTCTTGTATTGGCATTCTTCATGAAATTTTTGAACTACCTTGTGATATAGGATTTCATCTTAGAATCTTCATCATCAAAAGACTTATCAATATCACTGCTTTTGGCTTTCAGTGCCATGCTCTTACTCTTACTTGATTTTCCAATCCTTGTCAAACCCAATTCATAAGTTTGTAAGTTGCCAACCAGCTTTGTCAAATGAATTTTATCAATATCCTTTGATTCCTCAATTGCGGTGATCTTGGCATGAAATCTTTCAGGTGGAGATCTGAGCACCTTTCTAACAATCTTGGTTTGAGAATGGTTTCTCCAAGATTAAAGGCTAAGTTCACTATGTCTTTAAGCTTGGCATAGAACTCATCGAATGAGTCATCCTCCTCCATCTTAATCTCTTCAAAGCTCATGGTAAGCCTCTGAAGTTTTGAATCCTTAACAGCCTTGGTTCCTTTATAGGTTATCTGGAGGATGATCCATACTTCCTTTGCAGTTTTAGTGGAAGATATTTTCTTGAACTCTTCATTCGTGACTACACTGAATAAGGCATTCAATGCTCTACTGTTGAAGTTAGCCACTTTAATCTTAGCATTATCTCGTGCGTACTTTCCAGTATGCATAGTTAGTACCATCAAATAAAGGAGGTATAATCAACTATTGTCCTCTATCCATGACAACAGGGGTTAATGGATCACACAACAAAGATTAATCCTAATAAGAGTATGCCTGCTCTAATGCCACTTGATAGGCCAAGAATGTATTGACCCCTTATGATGAATTAACCAATTAATTAGCTAAGTTAATTAATTAATTCGATTAACATGCAATATGCATGGTAGCTCAAACAAATCACCAACAAAGTTAATATGCAGCGAAAAATAAAGTTGACATGGAGATTTGTTTACGAATGGGGAAAACCACCAAGGCAAAATCCCACTGGGTGAATTTAAAGTCATTACTCCCGAGAATCCACTAGTATCAAAACAAAAGGTTAAAAGTAAAGGAATCCCAATACCTTATTCCAACCCACAGTTGAACCCTTACCCCAATACCTAATTAGACTTGTTCTGTAGTGACAATCTCTTACTTTCAATTCATGACTTCTAGTACGTGACTAACCAATCGATACACAGATCCAAGTACTTGACTAACCACCAACTTGAGAAGGATGTTGGTTGTAAAGTTCTTCAATTCATCAACACAATAAAGATCATGAACCTCCTTTATTACAAAACCCTACGGTGTACAAACGCAACAGCTTCTTGAAGAGAAAGCTGAACTAGGGCATATGTCTCCGATCACAATATGCTTGTGAAAAACCTTTGCATCAAGCTGCACTCACTTGTATCAGTTGTGACTGCCTTTAAAATAATCTTTATATATGTTTAGGGTTGTGAGAAAAGAAAGCCTAAATATGTATACACAGATTTGTGTGAAATCAAATCTGAAAAACTGATTTTTGTAAATTTCGATAGATAGGTTATCTATCGAGCAGCTGTCGAGCATCAAGTAAAAGCTGCATTTTAAACCTCGATAGATGCTATCTGTCGAGCTAGCTGTCAAGTTTTAAAATTCAACACTTTTTCACTTCTTTCTTGGACAGACTTGCATGGCTTCAACACTTAGACTTGAACTCTTGTTCCTTGAAGCATTAAACACATCCTGGATCTACTCAATTACAAGTAAAGTGTGTTTTGTCAAAGGATTAGCCAAGCCTACATTGACATATGTTCCTAACATAATTCACATATGTCCTAACATTTTTGTAAAGTCTCTCACCTGAATTCATCCAATGTGTCTGCTATAATCTAACAAAATTGTTGAAATGTCACCCTAAAAAATAAAGACAAAAATAAAAATAAATGGTAAGGCTTAAATGTAAGAAAACTAAAAAACATCAAGAAGAAAAAGAATAGGAGGAAGAGAGAGCACCACTTAGAACACATTCAAAAAGGCGTAAAATTCGTAAATACAATTCTAATCACAAACATTAAATAACCACACTTTAGAGGCTAGTAAAAATAGAAAGCTAGAAACGCATAATTTGATGTTTGTTGAAATTTATTAGTCAAAAATTTCAAACCTAATTGATAACCACAAACAAAAAAAAAAAAAAAAAAAAAAAAAAAAAAAGAAAGGAAGAGAGACAAAAATATACCTCCATCGATTCAAACCATATGAAACAACTGGAGAGAGAATGTGGGTGGCACATTCCTCCAGTAGTTCTAACCACATGTTAGTGATAGGGAAAATAATGGAATCAATTAGAGAAAATATTAAACACTCATCAAACAAACCAAAACAAACAAACAAACAAACAAACAAACAAACAAAAAAAAAAAAAAAAACCAAACAAACAAACAAACAACAAAAAAACAGAAAACAAAAGATAAGATAATGGTATGGAAGGATAATGATAACAATGTAAGGAAACCAAATACTGAAGAGCAACTCATAAAAAACAAAAGAAAATCTAATTTGTTCTAGGTTCCCTCCTTGCAACAAAGAAAAGCAAACGTACCAAATTTAACAGAGTAATGTAAGCCTTTAGAAATAATGAAGAAAAGGCATAGTAACATACGAAATTCAATAGAATTCAATTGTGAAAATCTTATCAATAGACTAGTTGTAGTGGTTGTAATTAAAAAGTATTAGAAAGCTGTTGATTTGTTTATTATTATTATTAAAAAGAAAACCAAAATAGAAAAGAGCGAGTACATTGACATACACATATCATTGAGAATGAGTAAATTTGAGCAGGAGCAAATTGAAAAGATGATGATAATGGTGGAAAGAAAATTAACATAGACTTGAGAGAACTATGAAAACTGCAGAAGAAACAAATTGAATTTGAAAACCAATTGTAAGTGTGGTCCTATTTTGTAAATTTTATTTTATGTGTGAGTTAAAGAAACATTTTTATCAAGTTTTTCCCTTACTTAAACGTAATATAAGAAAAAGAAAAAATAAAAACAAAAGAAAAACAAAAGAAAAGAGAGGGAGAGGTTTTTGTGGGTTAGTGGGAGATAGGTAAGTTACAAGGGTTTTTATTTATTTATTTATTTTATTTTAAAGAAAAGATAATTAAGAGAGATTTTTTTTTTAATTTTTTATTTTATATAGAAACAGTAAGAGAGGTGCTACATCTACACAATTTTCACAAGAAATCACAATTTAAATTATTTTTTTTCTACTCATAACAACATGTCACTTAGAAATTATTGTGAAAGTATTTACAAAAATATTGTAAATTAACATTTTTCAAAAAATAATGAGGTTGGATGAGTTTTAAAAAAAAGAATCTGAAAACTTTGCAAAGATAAAAAATTAGTTCAAACAAATTTCATGTTAAGAGTTTTATTTTTTATTTTTTATTTTTTTTTAAGGAAAAGATAATGGTGCCTAGTAGTCTATATTGTGCCATTGTGGATGAGTTTAAAAGATAAAATCCAAAAAATTTGCTACAAGATTTTGTATCTACTTGGTAGTGGGATTGTACTGGTTTTCAAACTCGACCATTCAATGAATCATAAAAAAGAGGTTTAAAGTTTTTGAGGTTAGACCGAAGTTAAACCGAGAAATATAAATAAATATACTAAATTAGTATAAAATAGAAAAATTAACTAAAATAATCCAATTAAAACTATAAATCTATATTTTAGCGATGTATAATGTATCCACCTTAAGCCCAAATATAAAATATCTATCCAATAATAATAATAATCATTTTTTTTAATATAGAAAAAATTATAAGCATCTATTTGTACTGGGTACAAGTGGACAAAAAAGATGATATGATAATATATCATAGCATGTGGGGCTCAAGACTTTACAAAAAGCAAAACACAGACTTATCTTTCCAATGCTCACATAACTATTCACAAACCTAAAAAGACAACACAAACAAAAGCAAAGGAACGGCCCTAGGAGTTGAAGAAGAATAAGAAGCTGGTATCTAGCAAAGCGATTCCAAGAAAGAAGAAGAAAATAGGGGTGGTAGCTCTCTATTTAATTTTTTTTCTCTTTCACGATTTTTTTTTCTTTTATTCAAATTCTTTAACGGATATATATTTTTTGGCCAAAATATAGTTTTTATTTCTGTACGACGCCATTCAATGCTATAATTGAAAAAAGATAAAAGATAAAAGATAAAAAGAAAAGAAAAAAGAAAGAACTATGTGAACCCTAAAAATCAGCCACGGTCCTCAGAGCTGTACGTTCTAATCACGGTTCCATGTTTTTTTACATAAAAAGGTTCTTAGGGTTAAAAGAACCGTGGTGAGAGATTCACAGTTAATCAGATCGGACCATATAATCCAGTCCAAATCTGAGAACCATCTGTGGATAAGTTTAAAAAATAAAATCCTAAATTGTGTAATTGGTTGGTAGTGGAGTTGTACGTGGAAATTTTTTTTTTTTTTTAATTTAACTATTAAATTTCCTTATATATTTCATATTTTTATTTTATTTAAGTGTAATAGTAATATGATATAATATTAGGGTATTTTATCCAATAATAGTCAATAAAAATATTAACTAGCTTTCCCAAAAATATATAGAGATATCAATAAAAAAAAAAAAAAAAAAAAAAACGGCTATCTCGATACTTGTGAATGTGGCTATGTCCTAAACTTATTTACCTGAATTGACTATGGCCCCAATGCATACGACCATCAAGGCCCAATTCATGAACCCATCGGTTCTGCTCTTCTAGCCGTTTGAAATTAGAACCACCGACTAAGCCCATTCTTAGATTTTTTTAGATTTCTTGCGAAAGAGTTTTACTTTTCCGTGTTGGAATTGAACATCTCTCATACCGTTTATTCTCTCATCTTCAATTTATTAACTCCAACACTGCCTTCTCTTTCTCATTCATTCCAAAAAAAAAAAAAAAAAACCCCATAATTGTTAAACTTTTTCTCTCTTAATTTTTCTCAACGTGATGGAAGGATTTTCAGGGTCCTTTATACCCAGTTCATCTGCATTACCGTGGCAATCAGAGTCGGGTTTATTCTCTAAACCTAAAACTGGAAAAGCTATTGATTATAAACTTGCTGCATTGAAGCATAAATATGCTAGACAAGAGGCCCTGAAAAACCAACAAGGAAAAGAAGGAGAAAAGAGTGAACTTTCATTGGATTTATTGCTTTCTTCTAAGCTGGAGAAGAGAAACACAGCCTTGTTGAAGCTAAGGAGTGCTATGCTACAAGCCCAGCGAAACCAAGAACTAAGAGATGGCAAAAAGAGTGAACTTCCATCGGTTTCATCCAAGGTCATGACAGAGAATATCCCACTAATGATCAGATTAATTTGATTTTTTCACCAAGGAAGCGAAGAGAACCTGTCTTTTATAATTTTCTTGCTACGATGGAAAAGAAAGATCGCGAACCTCAAATTAGTGAAGCAAAACTATCTAAGACCAAGAACCAGCATGAAGTAGAAGAGGTCTCAACAGAATTGAGGTTGGGTTATGGTCCTAATTGCATCAACCAAAAGAGGAAATCACCTGAAAATTTTGCTAGTAATGTCTCTCTCTTTCGTCTCTAAATTGTGAAATAAGGAAAAGAAAGAAAGTTAATGGCTATGAAGTTGAAAAGGAAGAAAGTCTTAGGGGTGCTTCAATGGACTGGAGGCTTGGCTTTGAGGATACTTGGGTTATAAGGAAGAGGATTGAGGCAAGCAATACTAACGGGCAATGGGTGAGTCTCTTTTTGGAGACAGACTTGGTAAAGAAGCATGTTTTGACTAATTGCAAACAAAAATATATTGAAGATTTCATAACCAAGTATGGGGTGCAAGTGGTCGTTTGGGATTTTGATACGAAGTCTGAACATCAATTAATCTTCAAACAGAGAACAAATGGGAGCAATGTCTTCATTGAAGATTGGACCAAGGAATTTGTGATAAGGAGGGAACTAAAAGAAGGTGATGAGATTGGACTTTTTTGGGATCAAAGCAAATCCAGATTCAATTTTAGCATTCTCAAACGAAATTTCTGTAGAGAATCTTCCCACAACTAGTTTTCTTAGACAGGCTCTTTGCGGATTTTGGGTTACCTCCGGCATGGCGGCTTCGAAGACAGTAACTATTTCTTTTTATTTTTTGAGTAGAAGGTCGAATAAGTGCTTAAAGAAAGGCCTAGATGTGTAATTTGACATTAAACAATTTCATCTTGAAATACAAGATATTTTGTGAGATATGGACGAAAAATAGTGAGCAAAAATCTTTTTTGGTTGTACTTCGCACTTTTTTATTGATATTATTCACCTTGAAACTTAAGGGGCTTTTTTTTTTTTTTTTTTTTTTTTTTTTTTTTTTTTTTTTTTTTTTGAGAATGCTAAGTATTTATTTTTAATACACACAGGGAGAGGGGAGAAAGTTAAAAAAAAAAAAAAAAAAAAAAAAAAAAACACTTAAGGCCTATTTGGTTAGGGTGTTTGAACAATTTTTGTATTTAAATACGGAAAACTTTGGGTCTAAAAAAGAAATCCTATTTGGTAAGGGTGTTTTTTATTAGTGTTTGAGTTATGTTAATTATTTTAGGGTGTTTAAAAACTGAATTTAGAAAACCCTTTTTACCAATTTTCAATTTTCAAACAACTTGCTTAATAGCCCTTTTGTAAATATGTTGAAAACCATAAGGCCCACTTGATTAAACAAAACATAAACTAAATTTTCTCTCCTCAAATAAAAAAAAAAAAAAAAAATTTAACTGTATTATGCTTGTTAGCTTTTTAAAAATAAAACATATACATACCAAACACACAATTATGTTTTTTACACTCATAAACATGTTATTTAAAACATAGTACCAAACACATTTTTTACTTTATGAATACTCTAAACGCATATTTCTACATCATTTTAAATAACAATACTAGAAATTTCAAACCAAACATGCCCTAGATTCTCAAAAGATATTTCATTTGTCCTTAATTCCTAATTATTAGGGATTGAAGTTGTTGAATTATTAACAAATACAAAATGTAGTGACAATAGTTGTAATTAATCAAACTTAAGTTGTAAACTTTCAGTTGGCTATCACGAAGGATTATTAATAAAAAATGCAAAATATAGTGACTACAATTGTGATTTACAAGTTAAGTTGTGAACTTTAAGCAGACTATTGTGAAGGTTACAAATTCAGATTGGAGGAGAAAGCTTTGTTGCATTTGGAAGATTCTTGAGTATGTTCACAAAGCTACTTGATAGTTTCTCCTTGTTGGTTGCCTGTTGTAGTTTGTATAGTTTGTAGGTCGATCATTAGTGGTATGAGTTGGTTGCTCTTTCTTTCTTTTTAGTATCAATTTTTTTTTTTTTTTAAATGAAATTTAGGATCATATTACAAAAAGATAACATAGTATATGAAAAATGGGTATATTAGCCTATAAGTAGATAACTACCGAGTTTCCTATAGGCAATCAAATTATTTATGAATTGCCAACTAGTACAAAAAGAAGCGCCAAGATGATTGCCCAACTTGCAAGAAGTGAGGAAACTCGAGTTTGGAAGGGGGTCTGCTCCCACCCCTTCCCGCAATATCTCACTTTAGATGATTGTACTTGAATTTTTAAAAGCCCTGCTTGCTTGTTGTAAGTCAATTTCAGTTGTCAATGAAATATTTCTCATTTTCCCTTAAAAAAAAAAAAAAGAACAAACAAAAAACAAAACAAAACAAGTGCCAAGAGCCATGTAGGCATATAGCTCAATTGGCTCCTCTGTTTTTCAACAAAAATATATAGGATTCAAATCCCGACCCCAATTATTGAATTAAAAAAAATAAATAAATAAATAAAAAAGTTCAAAAGGATGCAATAGTTGGTTGCCCATAGACGCTAAACAATGAGGCACATTTATTGGCTTGTCTATGCTTCACTTGAACCAGCCAATTCATGCCTTGCAATCAACAAATAGAATAGTGAAATCAGGAGGAATGATCGAAGTTTTAACTAGAGATTTATAAGATTTATAAGTAGTATATACTTACAGGGAATCAAGATACTATCATAATAGCAAAAAATTTCTTTTACCAAACATTAAGCATGATAATTAATTGAAACCCCAAGTAAATTTAATCAAAACCCACATAAGCACCAATCAAAATTGATCTCTGGAACAGACGAAATGTTAACAAGCAATTTACATCTTAAAACTACAGCAGAGTATGGATATGGTTGTCACCCCATGACCACGTCAATTAACAAACCCAGGAAGGCTCATGTTGTTCCACATCTTACATGACTCCCACAGAGCCGCAGGGACGGACCCAAGTGCAGGGCAAAGGGGGCCCAGGCCCCCTTGGGTCCAAAAAAAAAAAAAAATTAGTATGTAAAATTTTAAAAAAATAGGTTTGGGCCCCTTGGTTTTTAGCTTGGGCCTCCCTTGGTTTTTAGCTCAGGCCCCCCCGCCAGCCAGCCCAAGAGTTTTCAAAAGCCCATGAAAACCTTAAAAAAAAAAATTGTATAAATCTATTTATAATAATAATAATAATAATATAATATATAATAATATGGTTTATATTAGAATATTAGATTATCTATTTATATCTGATAATAGTAGGAGGACAAATAATTTTTTAATTGTTTGATTTGATCTAATTGCACTTAAATAGTAATTTGCACCTCATTGTTCACACTTTTTTTTTAATAAAAATTATTTTATAAATCTTCAAAATTTCATACCTATTAATCAATTTTTTATTCTAAATGCTGAAACATTAAATGTAACTTCTTAGAAAAGCTCTAAAATGTAAAAAGGTAAGTTCAAACCTATTAACCTAAGCACAAATAATTTAATACAGTGAAAAAAATGTAGGCACAAGTTTACTTAAAGTTAGTTTGTGAAATAAAGTAATTTAATTTTGGCCATAATTTGGGCCAAATTAACTTGAGTTTTTTGCATTTTGAGCCAATGTAGGCTTAACCTATTAACACAATGTAGGCATAACTAACTTGCTCCTCCTAAGAAAATTTCCTGGCTCCGCCAGTGACTATATGGATGTGTGTTTGAATTTTTTTTTTTTTTTTTTTTTTTTTTTTTTTTTTTCGCTTATCTCCGGCCCCCCCTAGCTTGAAATCCTGCGTCCGTCCTTGCACAGAGCCACATTTAAACATCCATAGTAAGTAGTATATACTATAACCACCACCCCTATCCACACTCTTTATTAACATCTTCAACCAAAAAAAAAAGATTGATATCAATGAACAAAACAAAAAAGCAGTTCATGCAGGTGTTTGGTCGCAGAAACAATATTTCATTATCGACTTATCGTGAAAGATGAAAATCCAAACCCAAATCTAAATGCAGCACAAATATGTATAAACAAGATGAATAAACACACAAAGCAGCACAGCAAGTGAATAAAAAGTACTTTATTTTAAACTCAACAGCAATGATGACATGACCTCTGAGGGCCAATTAACCATCTTAAAAAGAGTACATAATGACGGGAATGACAAATCTGTCTAACATGGACGACCCTATAAAGATGGACGAGTATACCTTCAAGCCTGACAGAGTAATCGTTCACACTAATGATGAAGACATCCAAGCCATTCAATGCAGTCAATCAAGCCTAGGACGGTTACAAGACCCATTCCATGGACCGTTGGAGCGCATTAATGCCATATTAAAACAACGCCAAAACGTTTCGAAGAGGAACATTAAGACCTCCATAACTACTCCAACGGTCACAAGCCATGAAGGCATATATAAAGCTCCTACATCGCCAAGAATGAGGTAGAGACACATCGAAAGACTTATTTTTGCTATATCAATTTATTCTGTTTCATTGTCGTTTAGCACCATATATTAACTTTGGCATCGAAGCTGCTGTGGCAGGCACCACACCAGTGACCACTTGTCAAGACTGAGGAATTCGTCCATCTGAGATTCTTGACTGACGAATTTATACTTTATCAGTTTGGCGCCGTCTGTGGGAAAGACATTTCCGTGTTCTGACTCGAGAAAGTAGTTCCCAATCAACTATTATTTTCAGATGGAATCCAATCAAGATTCCGCAGCCTTGGCCTAGCAAGTTCAAACTCTCACAGCTGCTGTCGAAGAGCTCACCAAGCAAAATTAGGAAATGAAACTACAACTCCAACAGGAGGAGAACCGATCCAAAAACAACATGGAGGACGAGGGAAATAGCCATAGGAGAAGTGATCATCCAAGGACTACTACTCTAGTAGACCAGAATTCAGATCTTCTCTAGGAGATGAGAAGAGAGATGGATGAATTGAAAAATGCCATTAGGGAGAAGATAGACCAGAGGGTGGGTAGATTGGTAAGGGCAATAGACTCGCCTTTCACAGTCGCGGTCTTGGGATGCCCAGCACCGTCGAAGTTCAGGTTGCCACAACTGGAATTGTTTAACGGGCTCAAGGACCCACAAGATCACCTCAACACCTTCAGAACAACTCTAGGGCTCCAACAGCCCCCTGATGAGATAATGTGCCATTCCTTTCCTACTTCCCTTAAAGGAGCTGCAAGAGAATGGTTCACCAAGCTGCCGATGTCATCCACTGACAACTTTGACTAACTGAGTAATGCCTTCTTACGGCACTTCATTAGGGGATAGTGTCCTAAGAGGCTAGTAGATTATTTGCTGACCATCAGGCAAGGAGAAAAAGAAACCCTGCGGTCGTACGTTAAGCGCTTCACTAGGGAGACTCTAGAGGTGGACGAAGTAGACGACAAGGTGCAACTGACGACTTTCAAAGCAGGTCTAAGGTCTAGGGATCTCGTGGCTTCACTTGCGAAAAATCCTCCAAAGACGATGGCAGAAATGCTCATAAAAGCATAGAAATACATGAATGCTGAAGACGCATTAGCAGCCATAAAGGATACAGAAAAGCCAGGAGACAGAGGAAGAAAGGAAGACGAACATAAGGGACAGAAAAGGGAGCGCCCAGATCGTCGAAATAATGACGACATCAGAATGAGAGACGATAAAAATACAAGGATGGTAAAACTAACTCCTCTTGTTATGCCTGTTGACAAAATCTTAATGCAGATTAAGGATGAACACTACCTTAAATGGCCACGGCCATTGCATTCATCTCCTAACGTCCACGATAAGAATAAGTACTGCCGATTTCACAAGGATCATGGCCATTACATAGAAGACTGTCGGGACTTAAAGGAACAGATAGAGGAGTTGATACGAAAGGGGAAATTACAGAAGTTTGTAAAGAAGGGAGAGTACAATAAATTTCAAGACGGAAATAAGAACCATCAAGAGTCCTCGTCCAGGGGCGATACCCGTCAATTCCAACCTCCTTAGAACGTGATCGAGGAGATACATACGATCACAAGGGGACCTACCACCGGGGGATCCTTCAAGTCCTTCAAGAAAGCCCATCAAAGGCAAGTGAACAGTGTCCACATGATACCTCCGTCCAAGCAACGACGGACGGATCGAGATATGTATTTCAATGAAGCAGATGCCAGAGGAGTGAAATAGCCTCACAATGATCCGTTAGTCATAATGCTGACCATAGAAGAGTTCAACACCAAAAGGATCCTCGTAGGCAACGGTAGCTCAACAGATATCATCTACCTCCCAGCATTTCAGCAGCTCAAGTTAGATCCAAAGAAACTGTGTCCATTTGACACCCCTCTCGTCAGTTTTAGTGGAGACAGAGTATATCCCAAGGGCATCGTAACATTGATAGTAACGGTGGGGGCCTACCCGAAGCAATTGACTCGCCAGATAGACTTCTTGGTGGTAGACTGCCTCTCGTCTTACAATGTGATTATTGGAAGATCCATGCTTAACAAATGGAAGACAGCCACGTCTACCTATTGCCTGAAGGTGAAGTTCCCAACGGACGACAGGGTTGGAGAAGTAAAAGGCGATCAGGTCTTAGCTAGAGAATGCTACCAGGCCGTCTTGGCCGCAAAAGAAAACCACACTTGGACGATTGAAGAGAAAGAAGAAGAAAAATAGAAGCCTTGGAAACAGTGAAGCTGGACGAAGAAAAGGACACCAAAACGACGAGGATAGGGACGACGCTAAGCCCCGAGATGAAGTCGAGGCTAGTCTAGTTCCTTAAAGAGAACCAAGATATTTTCGCATGGAGCCATTAGGACATGCCCGGCATATCCACAGAAGTAATCCAGCACAAGCTGAATGTGGATCTAGAGAAGAAACCCATCAAGCAGGAGAGAAGGGTATTTGCTCCAGAACGAGATCAGGCTATCACAGACAAGGTAAATAAACTGCTAAAGGCAGGATTCATCCGAGAGGCCTACTATCCTGATTGGCTCGCAAACGTTGTCCGCGTTAAAAAAGTGAATGGGAAGTGGAGAATGTGCATGAACTTCACAGACTTGAATAAAGCGTGCCCGAAGGATAGTTTCCCTCTACCGAGGATTGACCAGCTTGTAGACTCTACTGCTGGGCATAAGTTGCTGACATTCATGGATGCCTTCTTAAGATACAATCAGATAAAAATGGTTGACGAAGATCAAGAGAAGACTGCTTTCATCACAAGCCACGAGCTGTATTGCTATAAGGTAATGCCCTTTGGGTTGTTAAATGCAGGCGCTACATATCAGAGATTGGTGAACAGAATGTTCAACAAGCAGATAGGCAGGAATATGGAAGTATACATGGATGACATGCTTGTCAAAAGCAAAGAAGAACTTGCCATCTGGACGACCTCAAGGAGACATTTGCTACCCTCAAGCAATACCAAATGAAATTGAATCCTAGTAAGTGTGTTTTTGGTGTAGCTTCAGGAAAATTCCTGGGATTCATGGTGTCCCAGAGAGGAATAGAGGCAAACCCAGAGAAGGTGCAAGCCATAATCAACATGGAATCGCCCAAAACCGTCAAGGAAGTCTAGAAGCTTACTGGAAGGATTGCAGCCCTTAATAGGTTCGTCTCTAGGGCTACGGACAAATGCTTGCCCTTTCTTTAAAACCTTAAAACAAGCCTTTGCTTGGACAGACGAATGCGAAGCAGCCTTCCAGGAGCTTAAACGCTACTTGAGTAATCCACCCCTTCTAAGCTTGTCCAAAAAAGGTGAGAACTTATATCTGTATTTAGCGGTATCAGATACGGCCGTCAGTGGAGCCCTGATCCTAGAGGAAGGCAAGAAGCAGCTTCCGGTTTATTACGTCAGCCAAGCCTTCCAGGGGGCTAAGTCCAGGTATCCAAAGATTGAAAAGATTGCATTTGCGTTGATTGTGGCCTCCCAGAAACTAAGACAATATTTCCAAGCAAATCCCATCCTGGTGATGACAGACCAACCAATCAAAAAGTCCATGAACAAGCCTGAAGCAGTAGGAAGAATGGTCTAATGGGCAATTGAACTCAGCCAATTTGACATCGAGTGCCATCCCAAGATGGCCATTAAGGCACAAGCCTTGGTGGATTTCATCGCCGAGTTCACTTCCCCAAATGAGGATAAGCACGCCAACGAGGCTGAAAGATGGACGATACAGACTGATGGTTTGTCGGCTCGAAATCAGGGGGGAGTGGCGGTCATTATAGTCAACCCAGAAGGAGAAATACTGAAGTACAGAGTTCAGCTAAAATTCCCGACCACCAACAACGAGGCAGAATATGAAAGGATTCTGATAGGATTGAAACTCGGAAAGGTGCTTGGGGCTAAGAACCTATTAGTCCAAAATGATTCAAAACTGGTAATTGGGCAGAACCAGTGAGAATATGAAGCAAAGGAAGAAAGAATGAAGAAATATCTCAAGCTGACGAAGTGTTTGACTCAAGAGTTCGATGGAGTGGAGTTTGTACAGATACCGAGAAGCCAGAACATGAAGGCAGACGAAGTCTCCAAGATAGCCTCGTCAGAAGATGGATCAACGAACGTGGACCTAAGGATGGAAATCCAGAAGTACCCTAGCATTGAAGAAGTTCCAACGTTCTCAATCTAGAACACAGACAACTGGATGACGCCCATCATATCCTTTCTCCAGGACAGATATCTCCCTTCGAATACAGACGAGGCAAGAAAGATTAAAAAGAGGGCAGCCAGATTTACAATTCTCAATGACACCCTCTACAAGAGGGGCTTCTCCATGCCCTACTTGAATTGTGTTAGTGAAGAAGAAGCTAAGTACATCCTGGAAGAGATACACGAAGGGATTTGTGGGGACTATGCTGGCCCTAGATCTTTGGTAAGCAAAGTTCTTCGAACAAGTTGCTTTTGGCCTACTATGCAGGTGGACACAACTCAGCTCGTCAAGAGATGTGACAAATGCCAACGGTTTGGGAATATCCAACGACTTCCGGCGGAAAGACTGACGACGATAACGTCCCCATGGCCATTTGCACAATGGGGAATCGACATCGTTGGCCCACTACCCCTAGGCAAAAGTCAAGTAAAATTATTGCTAGTTGCTATTAATTATTTCACGAAATGGGTTGAAGCAGAGCCACTGGCAACCATCACCAAAGTGAAAATCCGAAGCTTCGTGTGGAAGAATATAGTTTGCAGGTTTGGGATTCCAATGACGATCATATCAGATAACGGACAACAATTCAACTGCCAAGGCTTCAAAGATTTCTGCTCAGGACTGGGAATCAAGAACCAGTTCTCATCGCCAGGACATCCACAGGCAAACGGACAGACAGAGGTAACTAATCGTACGCTACTCAAGATCATAAAAACTAAGCTGGATGACGCGAAGGGCGCCTGGCCAGAAGAATTGCCCAGTGGCTTGTGGGCCTACAAAACAACAGCAAGAACGCTGACGGGAGAAACCCCCTTCAGGCTTACCTACGGAACTGAAGTAGTGATCCCAGTCGAAGTAGGAGTAACCAGCACCAGGCGAGAAATGTTCAATGAGGAAGCTAATAATGATCGACTACAATTCAACCTGGACTATCTAGATCAAGTAAAAGACAAAGCTTGCAGTAGAGTGACTGAATATCAGAAAAAGATGACTGACTATTACAACAGAAGGGTGACACTCAGACGACTCAACATTGGCGACCTCGTCCTGCGAAAAGTAACCCTGGTGACCAAGGATCCTACTCAAAGGAAGCTTGGCCCCACATGGGAAGGACCTTACCAAGTCGTCCATTACTCCAGGCAAGGTAGCTACCACCTGGAAACCCTGGACGGACAAAGACTCCTGAGGCCATGGAACATTGAACACTTGAAAAAATACCATCAACAGAAGTAACGTTTAAATGTATTCATTATTGAAATCAATAAAGATGTTATCCAGCTAATGTTTCTCTGTGAGTAGGTCTATTCAATCATAAGTCACAAGTAAAGCCAGAAATGACTAAGTAACAAGATTCTGCCTGGACGGATATAAGTTACTGACGACTATAAAAAGGGTAGAAGAAAAGCCAAAAATGGCTAAGTAACAAGATTCCGCCTTGATGGATGTAAGTTACTGACGACTAGAAAATCCCTAAAAAGGGATAAGTCACAAAAGCCAAAAATGGCTAAGTAACAAGATTCCGCCTTGATGGATGTAAGTTACTGACGACTATAAAATCCCCAAAAAGAGATAAGTCACAAAAGCCAAAAATGGCTAAGTAACAAAATTCCGCCTTGACGGATGTAAGTTATTGACGACTAAAAGATCCCCAAAATGGGTATAAGTCACAAAAAGCTAGAAGAGGCTAAGCACTGATGAATATAAAGTAATGCAGGGGTACCAGTGCGCAGCATGGGCACCCACGTCCCCAACATATCTCAAACTAAAGAGTACACAATCACAAATGCAAGTAAGTGCGGGGAAGTAAATTCAATTAAATTAAAGCCTAATTGGCAAACCGTTACTTGTCTTTTTACAACTAGAAGCCCATAAACACTGGGCTAAAAATATTGTTTCCAGAATAGATAGAAAAGTTGTACCAAAATTAGAATTACATAACTGCCTAAAACACAAAAGGGCAACCCAAAAAGAAATTTTTTTTTGCTAAGTACCAAACTCATGCAACACCATCGTCAGCAGCAGCGTCGTCAACATGAGTATCGTCAGCTGGAGCAATGTTAACGGGAGCGTCAACAGGGGCTTCAGGCTCAGTAGCGGAAGATTGGGCAGCCTCGTCTGCAGCCATCTCTTGATCCACCTCCTCCAGGTCCAGCCTCTTCATGTTCACTCCAAAAGGATGCTTCAATAGGTATCTCCTCAGGAGCTCGAAACCTTTGAAGTACCAACTAACGAGCACGGTGTTATACTCGTCGGTGGTCTAGAAGGCTTCAATAGACCTGGCGGCTATGGTCTTAAGGCTTTCTCAGGCTCCAATAAGCAGCTCGTCCTTCTCCGAGACCAATTGGCATTCAACTCTGAGGTCGTCGTTCAGCTTCTTTGCCCGCTCCTTCAAAGTATTGGCCTCACCCATGGAGGCAATAAGATCCTTCTTCAGTGACGAGTTCTCCGCCTCCAAAACTTCCATCCTAGATGCCATGGAAGCCACCCTAGCCTCCTGAGTGAAATACTCAGAAGAAAGGTGCAAGCTCTCCCCTAGCACCTAAGAAGGAGATAAAAGATGTTAAAAAAAAAAAAAATAAATAAAAAATAAAAATAAAAATATTTCCGAGACAAAGTACTTGGACAAGCTTATGAACATGACGAGCTGCAATCTCGTTAAAAGGAACGCCAGATAAAGCCTTCAGGTCCGCAGTTGTCACTGATGGGGAGGCAAAAATATCTAACTCCCAAGTCGTCCACACGACTTGTCCAAGGAATGGGGAAGGAAAAAGTAGCTCAGGCCGTCTACAAAATCTCATCCATGGAAAGAGATGGAGCCTTCACCAATTGAGTCAACATTCATCCTTGCCTCCATCATCCTAAGGAACGAAGACGAGGCATTGTAAAAATGTCTCGTCCGTCCTTAACGACGGACGAGCCAGGCATTATAACCATCTCGTCTGAGGCGTTGCGTCTGTTCTCAACGGATGCAATATCCCATCAACCGTTCTACACTAAATAATCAGCTCTAAGTATTGTAACTGCCGTGGCGGTTGTGGCGGTTACCCCCGAAACCCGCAATGACTAGAGAGATTACAAGGTAACTGCTTTTGCCAAACACTATATAAAGGGCTCGTTGGCAAAGAAGCGAGATATAAAAAAAACATTCTAAAAACTTCTAGATAGTACTTTCTTTCTTTCGACGACTAGCAAAAAAATTAACTTTGCCATCGGAGGACTCTGGGCTGGCACCCACCGGTCTCCTCTGATCTTATTTTATTTTTACAGGATTTAACCTTCAAGATTGTCGAAGTTCGAAGACTTTCTACCCACTGATTTTCCAGAATTATCAGTCACTACCTCATGAGCCTTGTCTATAGCCATCTTCTCGTCGTTCCAAAGGGTAGACGAGCGAGAAACAGGTTTTTCCTTCTCCTTCTCAGATAACCGCAGCCTTTTGGAAACAGGGGTACCTCCTATTTCCTCCACGGACGTAGTTGGAAAGGCCGTCCTCGTCGTCTCACCCACGGAGACAATGGGATGGACGGAGGGGGTCGACTTGGAGCCCCTCCATTCCCGGTGACGCGCACGGTCTTCTTTCCCAAGTTTGACAAGGGCTCATCTTTCTTTGATCTCATCTTCGCAAACAGATCTTTGTTGAATTTGGTCATCATTTCTGCTAGAAAGGAATACTTGTTCCAAAAAAAAAAAAAAAATTCTCTCCAGCAGGTTTATCACTTACTCTTTTTTCCTTCAATGTTGATGTTCTACAAGACGAAAGAAGACGGTTCTGGGCCAAGGTTGTAGAAAGCAAGAGTTCGGGGATCTACCAAATTGTCCCAGCTCTCAATCGATTTGGCGTACTCGATTGCCTGCTCTACCCGAGCCTTGTACTTGCTCTAAAGTTTAGGTCATCTCTTTACTGCAAAAATTGAAAGAATCAAGAGGTTAGTGACGATAACAACAAGTGCAGCAGAGCTAAAAACAAAATATATATATATATATATATATATATATATACTGACGCACCTAATGTCGGGGTTCTCCACCGACGAAGCAACCTTGGAATGTCACCCCAGTCCTGGTTGGAAGGGATCTCAAAATCATCCCTGGACATAAAGAAAAATCTCGACTTCTAGTACCTGAAGGATGAAGGCAGCCCTCTAACAATCCTGGTCCTCCTCTCCCAAGGTACCAACTCATAGTATCCATATTCTTTGGATTCTTTCAGACGATATAAGTGGACGAGCTCACCTACTTTGATCATATCCCCGTTAGCAGCCAACCATATTTCCATACAGCTGACCACTATCCTCTATGAATTGGGCATTAGTTGCCCTGGAGCAATCCCAAAACGATCTAGAAGCCCCATCAAGAAAGGGTGGACAGGGAACCTAAGGCCACAAGTAAAGGCGGCCTCATAGAAGCACACCTCACCCGGAAAAAAGTGACAAGCCCTATCTTCGTCCCTGGGCCGATGGACACGAACCCTATCCGGAAATTGAAATCTATCCCTGAATCTATTCACTGTCTTAGCATCTAACCCACAGACCTCGTCAAGGGCATGAGAAGCCCTAACCACCCGGGTACTAGAGACAGCGGCATCCCTCTCCACGGGGTCACCATTAGAGGATAACCCCATCTCGAGATCGCTAAATCTAACTTCAGACATCGTCCTTTTCTGACCTTCGAACCAATTAATTGATTGCCGTATCAAAGGCAACAATTCTGCTAACACTGGTCCTAAACCACTACCCTCAGAAACAAAATTTTCAAAACCAGAAAAATCACCTAAGGAGCCCCCTAAGCGTGCGAAGAGAAAAGAAACCAAGGGGCAAGCAGCTCTAACCTCGGAATTACTAACCATGAAAAACCTAGAAGAAAAAAAAAGCGTAGAAAAGAACGGTACAGCTAAAAATGAAACGCTGAAAACAAATAGAAGAAGAAAAGGAAGGAAAGGAAGAAAATCAGAAACATCACCACAGCAAAACAACAAAGAAAAAGAAGAAAAACGCAAAAAAAGAAGAATGACATACCTTGAGCAATGGCGAACCAAGCACTACCAAACAGCACAGAAATTTGGAGAAAGATAGCGGAGGAAGACCAACAGGGGGGAGATAATGATTGGAAAGTTTCGAAAAATGAAAAGAAAAAAGTAAGAAGAGGAGGAGTTTAAAAACAGAGGCTCGAAAAATGGAAAGACCGGCGGGAAACCCAATAGTCCCACTACTTGGAGCATTAACTCCACCAGTCAACGCGTGCCACGTATACCACGACCTATGGAGCACCGCCACTTCGCACTTAATACGAAACAAAATCCCAGAAGTCATTTAAAACCTGTAAACCCTTCATATTCTATGATCGTCATGACATGACGACCAAAGAATCGGGGGGCAGCTGACGGGAATGACAAATCCGTCTAACATGGACGACCTTATAAAGACGGACGAGTATACCTTCAGGCCTGACGGAGTAATCGTTCACACTAATGACAAAGACATCCAAGCCATTCAATGCAATCAATCAAGCCTAGGACGATTACAAGACCCATTCCGTGGACCGTTGGAGCGCATTGATGCCATATTAAAACAGCGCCAAAACGTTTCGTAGAGGAACATTAAGACCTCTATAACTACTCCAACGGTCACAAGCCATGAAGGCATATATAAAGCTCCTACATCGCCAAGAATGAGGTAGAGACACATCGAAAGACTTATTTTTGCTATATCAATTTATTCTGTTTCATTATTGTTTAGCACTATATATTAACTTTGGCATCGGAGCTGTTGTGGCAGGCACCACACCGGTGACCACTTGTCAAGGCCGAGGATACGTCCATCTGAGATTCTCGACTGACGAATTTATACTTCATCACATAACAAGTTTGAATCTTATTTTGAAGCCATTAAACAATGGCCAGCAAAAAACTAAAAACCACGACCACAAAATTTAACAGGATGACTCATAAACACAATTCTAATCACAAACATTAAATAACCTCAATTTAGGCTAAAGGCTAGTAAAAATAGAAGGCTAGTAACGCATAATTTGCTTATGCATAATTTGCTGTTTGTTGAAATTTATTAGTCAAAAATTGCAAACCTGATAACCACAAAAAAAGAGAGACAAAAATATACCTCTATCGGTTCAAACCACATGAAACAATTGAAGAGAGAATGTGGGTGGCACGTACATCGGTTCAAATCACATGTCAGTGATAGGGAAAGTAATGGAATCAATTAAAGAAAATATTAAACACTCATCCAATGGACCAAATAAAAAGGAAAATAAAATATAAGATAAGATAAGATAATGATATAGAAAGAATAATGATAACAAAGTAAGAAAACCAAATATAAACTAAATATACAAGAATGTAGATACTGAAGAGCAAGTGCACAACTTATAAAGATAAAAGAAAATCTAATTTGAGGTAGGTTCCCTCCTTGCAGAAAAGATAAGCAAACCTACCAAATTCAAAAAATAATGCAAGCTTTTAGAAATAATGAAGAAAAGGTAGAGTAACATACCAAATTCTTTTTTTTTTTTTTTTAAAGAGTAACATACCAAATTCAATAGAAACCAATTGCAAAAATCTCATTAATAGATAGGTTGTAGTGCTGTGATTAAAAAGTATTAGAAGACTATTGATTTTTTTTTTTTTTTAAAACCAAAATAAAAAGAGCAATCTATAGACTCAAGTTCACTGTAGCAACTTGACTCATAGATATTCGAGTTTCATGTGATGACAAAGATGAGGTGGAAAATTATCCATGTGGAACTTGAGTCTTAAAGACTCGAGTTCCCTACAACATAACATTCATCAACAAACCCAGAGTTAGACCCAAAGAGGAACAATGAAATCAACAAACCCAAGCAAACCCAGAGACCTACAATGAAACAACAAACCCATTTCAGCTTCAACTTCAACAACAGAGTTTAGCAAAGACAAACCTAGAGAAAAACAATGAAATCAACAAACCCAAACCCAAAGACCCACAACAAAACAACAAACCCATTTCAACTTCAACTTCAACAACAAATTTTAGATCAAGGAAGTTAATACCGTACAGGGAAAATATACTGTACTAGTCATTAAACTAGTACCGGTACTATTCCAAAATGTATTGGAAAAAATACAAGGTTGTATCATTCTATTTTGACTGTACCGGCTTGTATTTGTCCATACCGGTCGGTATTGGCGTTTCGGCTAGTACAATTAAAAATTTATTAAAAAAAATTTATTTAATCTAATATATTGGTTAATGTATTTAAACTAGGCGTAAAAGCATTTTTAATCCCTACATTTTTTCTTTTTTCCATTTTGGTCCCTACATTTTAATTTTACCATTTCTAGTCCCTAAACCAATTAACACGTGTTATTTTTGTCCCTTCCGTCAGTCAACCAACGAAAATATCTGAGGTGGTTGAGGGAGGAATTAAAATATTATAAAAAATGCCACATCAGTATCTTTTTTTTAAAATGATTTATCAATTTTAACTAAATAAAAAAAGAAAAAACAGAATTAAAAACAATAAAATACATAAATTTAGATCTAATTTGTTTTGAAAAAGAACAGACAAGAACATGATCACAGATTTAAACATCAACACTAGAACATAAGAGCATAAACCCAGAACCAAACACAAACTCAAATTTAAAAACACAAAGAACACAATAACAAACATAAACTATTTACTCTCAAAATAAATGCCAAGTCAAATCCAAAAAATCATACAAATCTAGAAAATCATACAAACCCATCAAGAACAGACAAGAGCACAAACCTAAAAAAATCATTCAAACCCAGAAATCAAACACAGAAAAATCATAAAAGAATATTGTACCCAAAAAAAAAAAAATCAATCCATATACATACACAAACCAAATTATCCAAAAGAAAAAATAGATTTAAATCTAAAAATTAAATCAATATAATCATTAACAAAATACTCACAAAATTGAACAAACCCAGCTCAATCCCTTAACTATACCAACACTAAGCAAAACATCTGAGCCTCTCTTCAAACCCACAATGGACCCAGCCGATCCAAACCCAGAAAACCTAGATCTACCCACCACCTGTGACGAGAGCGAGGACGAGTCCACCAATGGCAAAATGGCCAGAGACGATAGCAATGGTTGGGATGGGGAGGGAGAGGAGGGTAACGATGACTGATCTGAAGGATTCGACCATTTGGTGGAGGCGGAAGCGGGTGGAGGGTTGGCCCCAAGGGACGTTGACACCGTTGTAGAAGAACTTGCTGCAAGCGACGGTGATGAGAGCGAAGCTGCCATTGATCGATTGGGTGTTGACTTAGGAGAGAGTGGAGAGGAAAGAGTCAATGAGGTGTGGGCTGAGACGGTGCTCGTGATCATCGCTGATGAGTGTTAGAATGAAGAGGTTGCCGTGTTTCTCTAAAGTGCACATGGTTGTGAGTTTGAAACTTTTGGTATGAACAGTAAATCAGTGTTTTGAGAGTAAATAGTTTATGTTTATTATTGTGTTCTTTGTGTTTTTAAATTTGAGTTTGTGTTTGGTTCTGGGTTTGTGCACTTATGTTCTTGTGTTGATGTTTAAATCTGTGATTATATTTTTGTGTGTTCTTGTTTAAAATGAATTAGATCTAAATTTATATATTTTATTGTTTTTAATTCTGTTTTTTCTTTTTTTTTTATTTAGTTAAAATTGATAATTTAAAAAAAAAAAATTAGATGCTGATGTGACATTTTTTAATAAAATTTTAATTCTTCTGTTAGCCACCTCAGATACTTCTGTCGGTTGATTGGTGGAAAGGACAAAAATAACACGTGTTAATTGGTTTAAGGACTAAATGTTGTAAAATTAAAATGTAGGGACTAAAATGGAAAAAAAAATCAAAATGTAGGAACTAAAAGTGCATTTATGCCTTTAAACTAATATGTAGGCTTATTAAATATGTGTATTTTAAATTTTATATTGATAAACATAAAAATTAATAAATTCATACTTAAATAAACAATACAAATATATATTTATGTATAGAAATATATAAATAGCTATAATTCTGAAACAATACTTTGGTATCAACCGGTACTGAAATATTTCGTCTCCCTGGCCAAACTAAATAGCTTCCAATATGAAATTAACTCCCTTGGTTTAGATACACACAGAGAGATAGAGAGCCACAATGCACCTTATCAATGCCATGATTACGGCTCAAATCCTAATTGGAACTTCAAGTTGGACTTGGCGGGCCTTGGTGGCATAATGTTTGGAATGACGTGGTGGTTCATCTACGTCAGGATCTTTTGCTTCCTTGTCCTCTTCGCTGGAGGTTTTTTTTTTTTTTTTGGCTTTCGGTTTTCGATTTGAATACTTTTATTCTTAGGTTACTGGGGCTTGGAAGTGTGAGAAGGAGACTAGGAGAAGAAGAACATGCTTGATGTTTGAGAAAGGAGAAGAACAACAATGGGATGGCAGAGAAATAAAAACTAAATAATAAAAAGAGGAAAGATGGAGAAAGAAAAAAAAAATGAAGGAAGAAGGAAAGTAGAGTAGGAACTCGAGTCTGACTCAAGTTCCACGTGGATTCTAATCCACCTTAGTTCTACCAACACATGGAACTCGAGTCTGGTTTCCTAAATAGTTTGGAAACGTTGCTAATTAACAAAATTGTTAGCAAAATGGTGTTATTTTGCAAAAAATAAAAATCATGGATGATGGATGGGAAGTAACTTTGAGAAATTGAATAACTTTTTTTTTTTTTTTAATATCATATCATATTGAGTATAGTACATATCAATAAAATTTAGAAAAAAAAATATTTATAATATTCTTTGGTAAATATTGTATATACATAATCAAGATATATTCAGTACAAACTTGAAATATATTCAAATAATAACTAATTTAATCATTACCTATGTAACAATATTTATCAAAGCTAAATAAATAAATCAAATTAACATATGTTTATAACATAGATATTCAAATTGATTAAACTAAAAAAATGATAATATATGATATACGAGCCAAAATAATAATTTATTTTCATCATATTCAATATCTTGCCTAATCAACTTCATCTAAGTAAATTTATGTTGTTTCTCAAGAAAAAAAGAAGAAGTAAATTTATCCAAATAAAAAATAAAAAATCATCTAAGTCATTGTTATCATAATGTTCATTGTCTTGAAATTAATCGAATTATTTCTTTATTGGCATTTTCTTCACCATCATTAGCATTTACTATATCTTCTTATTCTTTTATTTTAATAATTTTTACTTATATCTTTGTTTTGAAATTATAGCTTCTTAGACTTATAACAATAATTCATAGTACAGAAAAGAGATTTGCAAATAAAAAAGTTAAGTGTTAAGTGTGTAGTCCAATTATCCAAATCTTGTTGGAGAAAGAAAGAAGAGAATGAAAGAAAAAAAAAATCATGGACATGTTATTTTATTAGGCTCAATTAAGTAGGACAATAATTTTGTGTTAAAAACAAGTCTAATAACTTATTGCACTCAAATAAAGATATAAATTTAAATAAAAATGACTAATTTAAACCCACTTGTCTTTGTATAAGATGATACAATACGATTTATACAATACACACTTATGTATTGTGCGATTCATGAGCTCTTCTGATACGCTCTACGATACAAAATATTTTGTGCATGTTACAATATGTATGACATATTGTACGATATTAACAACTATGTTTATGGCTAGTTTAATTATTTAAGTGCATTCATGTTAGTCATGCAAAAATTACTATCAATTTTAGTATAAGAATCTACTTTTTCCATTTTAAATATTCACTTTTCAAAACACCTCACATTTGATTATCAATTTTTATTACAATACAACCAATGGCTGGCCGATTCAGTGTCAATGTCGAGTGATGGGACCAGTGGCCAGAGAGGCTTCCACCTGCTTGACAAAATGCTAGTGCCGATGGCCTCTTCGGTTGGAAGGAAAGAAAGGATGTGGCAGAGAAGAGAGTTCGGTAGACTACTGATCCTGTCCACTGCTGTGTCAAGTTTCACTTTCTTGCATTTTGACTTTGCCATCAAAGGTTTGCTGGAGGCGGAGTTTGAGTAGAGCTGAAGAGCGGATGGTGGGAATAGAATGGGATGGGATAGGATGGGATGAATGGATGGAAAAGCTAAAAGGGCAAAGTAACTTCAGGAAGATGGATGGTCGTTACTCGTCTAGACTCCAGAGTTTTATTTTATGGAATTTTATATGTTTAGACTTTAGACTGTATTTGCAACTTATAAAACACGTAAGATCTCTACGCTAGGGTTTTCTCCCAGCCGTAGAGTTCTCTCCCTCGTGTTCCACGAGTTCTCCCTCCCTTGACCTAGGTCTAAGGGTATTGCTTTTCCTTTCATTCTTTTGTATTCTCAGCGGTATGGCAGATGATGTGGCTGACGTGATGGGTAATATGAAGCTGACCTCTGATGAAGAAGAGATCATCCCTATCTCCGATGAAGTCAGAGTGCAGGCTATGGAGAGTTGTAGCTTGAGTCTTATTGGGAAGTTTTTAACATGTAAACCCTTCAATAAACGTGCAGCAAAGAACACTTTGAGAAGGGCATGGGGATTGGAAAACAGTTTACAGATTATTGAGGTGGGACCGAATCTTTTCCAATTCAAGTTTCAAACTGAGTTTGATATGGCACGTATTCTACAAGATGGCCCTTGGTCATTCGACAACCAGTTATTATTGCTTCAAAGATGGCAGAAGGGAATGACAGTAGGGAATATCAGATTAGAGAATGCTTCTCTATGGATTCAAATATGGGGTGCACCATTGGATATGGCTTCTCCTCAAGTTGCTAGGGAAGTTGGTAATAGAATTGGTAGAGTTGAAGAAGTAGAAGGGCAGTGACGGCAAGATGATCTGAATTATTTTATGCGAGTTAGAGTTGCTATGCCGATTGGGAAGCCGTTGCGGAGAGGCGGTTTCATTGCTGGTTCAGATGGAGTGCGTAATTGGGTAACGTTTAAGTATGAACGCTTACCTCTATTCTGCCATTATTGTGGCCTATTGGGGCACGATGTAAAGCACTGTACATCGCATTTTGCTCTTAGTCGGAATGGTGGGGAGGTGGATTATCAATATGGGGAGTATTTAAGAGCTTCGGGAGGGCGGACACACTCTTTTTCACCAAGGAATACCGCTGGTAGTGCTAGGGCTGCGAAAGAACAAAAGTCAGAGGAGTCTACAAACTACAATCTGATGCAAGAGAATTTTTCGGCGGTAGGAGCTGAAGGTACAAACCCCAGTAGACAGGTTGAAGGTGAGTCCGAGAACTTAGGAAAGTTACCTAGTTTCCAAGAAGGTGTTAACGTGGAGTTGGGAGGAAGTGAAGACGTGCAGAACAAAAACACTTTGCAACTGGTATCAGATCCGGTTTGTGAAGGTACTGATGTGGAGCAGATGAGAGAAGGGACGGGGCAGCCAGCTGGGGTAGAGTTAATTGAGGTGGCAACAGGTAAAAACAAGGAAGAAGTGCTTGGGGTTGAAACTAGTGGATTGGATCAGAGGTTTGAGATGGTTAGGCCTAGCTTTGTAAAGCCTAAATCCACTTGGACCAGATTTAACCGAATGGATTTTGGGCTTGGTGGACTGTCCAAAGCTTTACATATGCCTACCCGTGGAAAAAGAGGCAGTGATTCTATTAGGGAGGAAGAGCTGAGTGATCATTCTGATTTTAGGGAGACTAAGCGTGGAAAGGGTGGAGATGGTGATGTTGTTGGAACTATTTTATCGGCGGGGGTGGAGAGCCACCCTTGCCGTGAGCAATGAGGATCATAAGTTGGAACTGCCAAGGGCTTGGGAACCCTTGGACAGGTCGTAGCCTTCGCAAATTAGTGAGGGAACAAGCTCCCATGGTGTGTTTTCTTATGGAGACACGGTTGGATACAGAGGGTTTTAATAATCTGTACGGTAATTTGCCTTTTCAGAATAAAATAATTGTTAAGCATCCGGATGCTGGTGGAGGGTTAGCATTTTTATGGAAGGATGATATTAAGTTAGAGGTGATTAATTATACTGCAAACCATGTTTTAGCTAAGGTAACCGAGGAAGATGGTTTTGTTTGGTTCATGACAGGTTTTTACGGTTGGCCAGAGACACAACAAAAACATAAGTCTTGGAAACTGTTGGAGTATTTGAAGACTTTTGTGGAGGGTCCATGGTTATGTTTTGGAGACTTCAATGCTATACTCCATTCTTCAGAAAAACAAAGCATACGACAGCCACATAATTCCCAGATTAATGAGTTTAGGGAGGCATTAGAGAGTTGTCAATTAGAAGACCTTGGTTACAAAGGATATCCTTTTACTTGGACTAATAAGAGACCGGGTGATGCAAATACTAAATTAAGACTTGATAGAGCTGTGGCAACGAAGGGGTGGATTGAGAAATTTCAGGTTAGTAATGTTGTGCACCTTCTTCCTCATGCTTCGGACCATCTCCCTATTGCTATCCAGGTTCAAAAATTCAGACAGAAACATCGTAGAGCTGATCGGGGTTTTAAGTTTGAAGAAAGTTGGTTGTTGTGGGATGACTGTGAGACTCGGGTTCAGCAAGTGTGGAGTTTGGCAGGTAGTGGGGATTCGGGTTTGGCAAATGTGCATGCAAAAATTAGGGCCTGTGGTGATGAATTAAAGGCATGGGGAGACACAAGGACTAGACCTGAGGAGGAAGAAATTAAATCCCTTCAAAATCGGCTTGATAGAATTAACAGAGCCGACACTACTGATGAAAGTAAGGTGGAGTATTTGGCAATTAGTAAACAGTTGGATGATCTCTTACTGAAACAGGAGATTTATTGGGCACAAAGATCTCGGGTTGCATGGCTGAAACATGGGGATAGGAACACTAAATTCTTCCACTCAAAAGCATCACAACGGCGACGAAGGAATTATATGAAGGGTATAATGAACTCACAGGAGCAATGGGTGGAGGAGGTGGAGGACATAGCCAGAGTTGCAGTTGATTATTTTGATAATCTTTTTTCTGCAGGATCATGTCATCAAATGGAGGAGTGTTTAAGTACAGTTTCGGCCAGAGTAACTACAGACATGCAGGAGATGCTTTCTGCGGATTTTACTGCTGAAGAAATCAAGGAAGCCTTATTTCAGATGGGACCAACAAAGGCACCTGGCCCTGATGGTATGAATGCCTTGTTTTATCAAAAATTTTGGCATATTGTAGGTGATGATGTAGTGAATGCTGTGTTAAATTTTTTGAATAATGGAATTATGTTGCCAGATTTAAATCATACCAATATTGTGCTTATTCCTAAATTGAAGAACCCTGAGAAAATGTCTGAATTTAGACCTATTAGTCTTTGTAATGTCATTTATAAGGTTATTTCTAAAGTCCTTGCTAATAGACTGAAACAAGTGCTTCCAGATATTATTTCTCCCACTCAGAGTGCTTTTGTGCCAGGTAGACTTATTACAGATAATGTTATTGTGGCATATGAGGTATTGAATTCCATGCATGTCAGGAAGAAGGGTAAAACAGGGGCTTTAGCTTTGAAGCTGGATGTCAGCAAAGCATAGATCGAGTGGAATGGCTATTTCTACAGGGCATTATGCAGAAGTTGGGCTTTCCAGAAAAATGGATTGAGAGAGTGATGACATGTGTTACCACCACATCATTCTCTATTCTACTTAATGGAAAGCCATATGGGAATGTGACTCCATCTAGGGGAATCCGCCAGGGAGACCCTCTCTCACCATACTTATTTCTATTATGTGCAGAGGGGTTTACATCTTTGTTGGCAAAAGCAGAGTCTGATGGTAAAATTCATGACGCCTCCATTTGCAGAGGGGCACCGAAAGTTTCTAACTTATTGTTTGCAGATGATTCCCTATTGTTCTGCAGGGCAACATATAATGAAGTGGAGGTCATTTCTGAGATACTTCAGACCTATGCTAATGCTTCAGGCCAATGCATAAACTTGGAGAAGTCTTCGGCATACTTTAGTAGCAATACTGCAGCCAGTCAGAAGCAAGGCATTTTAAGGATTTTGGGAGTGCAGGAAGTGAACCGGTTTGAGTCTTATTTAGGGTTGCCTACCTTAGTTGGGAGAACAAAGTATCATACGTTCTCATACTTGAAGGATAGGATATGGAAAAAATTGCAGGGGTGGAAAGGGAAGATGTTATCTAAGGCTGGTAAGGAAATTCTGATTAAAGCAATTGCTCAGTCTATTCCTACTTACACTATGAGTGTTTTCCAACTCCCTTTGAAACTTTGTGATGAGTTGGATGCAATGTGTGCTAAGTTTTGGTGGGGACAGGTGGGGAATGAAAGGAAAATTCATTGGCAGAGGTGGGAAAAATTGACTATATCAAAGAGGGAGGGAGGAATGGGCTTTAGGGATCTAAGGGCTTTTAATTTAGCAATGCTAGCTAAACAAGGGTGGAGGTTGCTGCATGATAATAATTCTTTGGTGTTTCAATGCCTTAAAGCTAGATATTTTGCAAGAACTTCTCTCTTTGCTGCTAAGGTGTCACCAAATTGCTCTTTTGTTTGGAAGAGTATTGTGGCTGCTTTTCCTATTTTGAAGTCTGGATGTTGTTGGAGAGTTGGGAATGGCCAATCAATTCGGATCCTAGGGGATAAATGGATTCCGAATTATCCAACAAATGCACCTCTAAATCTAGTGCAAGATGAAGTTCGTGAGGCATATGTTGCTGAATTAATTGACCAAGACTTGCATGCATGGAAGACTGATGTTATCATGGATATGTTTGAAAAAGAAGATGCCGAAGCTATTTGTAGAATACAGCTTAGCCGAAGACATGTGGAGGATTTTATGATCTGGATGCACTAAAGGAAGGGGATTTTTTCCGTTAAATCCGCTTACAAGGTGGCTAGGGAAGTATTGCGAGAAGGAAAAGTAGCTGAGAGTTCTCGGGGTTGTGCTGGAAAGGAGGTTTGGTTTGCAATTTGGAAGCTTAGAATTCCTAACAAAATAAAGGTGTTTGGGTGGAGAGCTTGTCATGAAATCTTACCAACAAAATTGAATCTGTCTAAGAGAAAAATTATTGCAGATGCAATGTGCCCAATTTGCTTGAGGTTTCCAGAATCAGTTGTCCATGCGCTTTGGGAATGTGGTGCGGCTAGAGATGTGTGGGCAGGTAGCTTAAAAATTCTGCAGAAAGGTGGGTCAGGTATGGTGGATATGCTTCAGTTAATGGAATACTTAATGGAGCGGGTAGAGTCTCATGATTTGGAGGTTGTGCTCATTCAAGCATGGCTAATTTGGAATCAAAGAAATCGAGTTGTGCATGGAGGTAAGTTTCATGATCCAGGCTGGTTGAATATTCGGGCAACAGAGCTTCTTGAGGAGTTTCGGACTGTAGCAGGACTGATGGGACCAGCACACAGAGGGCAACTTTCTCGGGTCACCTGGCAGCCCCCTCCTACTTCGATCTTTAAGCTTAACTTTGATGCAGCTTTGTTTCCGGCTCTTAACAGTTCAGGTTTTGGTGCAATTATCCGGAATGAAAAGGGTGAGGTTATGGCAGCAAAGGGTCCTGAGGTATCTTGTAGCGAGGAGGCTGAGCTTCTTGCATGTCAGAAAGCTATTGAATTTGCCGTTGATGTTGGCTTCTCTGAACTTGTCATTGAAGGGGATAATTCTTCTGTCATGAAAACTGTTTCGGCTTTGCAGGATGATTATTCTTTGCTTGGGAATGTAATTGGAGATATTCATCATTTGGTTAGGAACTTGCATTGGGTTAGGATTGAATGTACTAGGTGAGAGGGGAATAGAGTTGCTCATGAGTTAGCTCAATTTGCTAGAAACATTAGTCAAGAGTTGTTTTGGATGGAAGATGTTCCTCCAATAGCTAGGGAAGCTTTGTACCAAAATGCTAATTTTTCAGATTAATTGAATGATATGCTTCTGTTTCAAAAAAAAAAAAAAAAAAAAAAAAAAAAAAAAAAAAAAAACTTATAAAACACGTAAAAAATTGTAAATGTTGTACAGCAAAAGTTTACAATATTTGTCATTTTGTGTGTTTCTATCATGTATATTTAATTATTTACATTATGAAGTATAATGTAAAAAAAAAAAAAAAACTTTTATTTATTTTGATAAAAACTAAAAGCATCCGGAAAATTTAAATAAGTCATTGTTTGGATTAAACCCTGAACCCGACCGATTTTAAGTGGCTAATTCGAAAAAGGCAATAATAAAAAAAAATTAAAAAAAAAAACGTTAAAACTTATGTATAGTAAGTATATTAGGGTCAAAATGAAATGTATAACATTTGATTGCATTATATTCAATTATTTTGATATCTCAAAAAAAAAAAAATCAATTATTTTAGAAAATATATAATTTTTTGTATTTTTATAAGTCAATACAACTATATCTTCAGTTGGATAACCTGATCTTTAATTGATTGTTGTCTTTTACCTTTTACAGTGATACTAAATTAATCATAGAACATTAACACCAGTACTAGTCAATTGCTTCCTCTATCCAAGAGATATTTGAAGCAAAGCTAGAGTAGTAACAGCCTTCAAACACCGATGCGATGAGAAAGTAAACCCCAGTAAGAGACTGGTAGATCTCCATGATCATGAGAAATTACAATAGTTAAGATGTGCTGAATGTAATCAATGACTAAAACAGAGTTATATATATTTGACTATGATTAACACAGAAACAGAACAGGTCAAGAAAGACCATGAAAGTCTGTCAACATGATGATTTTAAGCCGGCACTTTAAAGTACTATTATGGAGAAATTATCTACTGGATTTTTTTTTTTTTTTTTAAGGTTGATTGTGGTGCTATAATTTGATACAGATGTCCTCCGTTTTAGTCGCCTGGACTGTTATAATGTGGAGGGAGTTCTTGATTATGTCAGAAAATTATTGATGAAACCATGGAATATGCACCCTACTTTCGAGGTTTAATTAATAATTTTTCTGACACAATCAAAGACTCCCTTCACTTTCATGGTTGCATATCCAGGGCCCACACAGTGCACCAGCTAAGGAGTGAAACATGGAAGCCACGGGACCGAATCTGTATAAGACTATAAGATCAATTTTGATGGCTCCATTCTTTCAGGGTGCATCTGGCTGCGGTAAGATTATTCATAATGAAAGGGAAGAACCGTTGGCTGCAATGAAAGGGTGATGGCTGAGCTCCAAGCAGCAATACAGGCACTACAATTTGCTCATGACTTGGGTTTCTGCAAAGGTTATTATCTTCCTTCAACAATTTGAAATCCTTTCGAAGCATGTACATGAAAAGCCACACGTAAATTCCTTTATGCAAATGTATCTATGGTGTATTAACCCATTTGTTTTAATTCCATTACTTTTAGATGAATTGTGTGACCTTTATTTGCACTTTTTTTTTCAAGTCATAGTCCCTTTAAGTAAACTAAATTCTTTTAATATTTATTTAAACTAAATGTTTTTCTTTGAGTATAAGATGTACGTGGTGCAAACCATATGGTTTTTACACTCTAATAAGAACTTGTCATATCAGCCTCCACACAATTACAACCCACATGATATCCTATTTCACAAATAGTAATCTCATCTCCTCCGTGCAACAAATTAAATACCATCTCCTTCTAGAAGAGGAAGCACTGATCCAGCACCCTGCTGCCACAAGTGAGTCTATGCCTTCAGCCTTCACCACCATCCAACTACACTCCTACTCTTCACAACAATAAATCTGATCCAATAGCAAATTTGTAAACAATGCCCCAAAATTTGTAAACAATCTGAAGTTCTGAACCAGTACCGAAAATCTGAACCAGCTGAAATAAACATCAATACCTCCACCGAAAAATAACTAAATAAGTAAATAATTAATTAATTAAATCAGAGAACCTGACAATTTGAATACCAATTTTATCTACCAATAATGAGATTTCACAAAACCCATTTCATGTGAAAGCTCGGAAATGTGTCGAAAAACACACAAGCTGTTTAGGCCCCCAAATTAAAGTTACGGCTTGGTTGATTTTATACTAACTTAATACTAAGTGCGAAATAGTGTAAACACAAGCGTATAAGCAAAACAACTACTCTAATCCATATTTAAAGGAACACAATAGTAAAAATGAAATGAACAAGAGTAGGGAAGAGAGACGCAAACACAAATAACACCGAGACGTGTTATTGAATAGGAAACCGAAGAACTCGGCGAAAAACCTCTCCACCGCCCTCCAAGCAGAAATCAATCCACTAGACAATCAGTTGGGATACAAGGGTGAGCAAGAGACCCTCCAAGCCTAATCTACCCTCTGTACCTAAGCCCTCCAAGCTCTAACTCCAACAAGGCTTCTCAGAATCGTTTCTTGTCTAGTTCTCCAGATCCTGCAATAAGCTCCATGTTGCATCTGCCATTTTAGGCTTTTCCCAATACTTTCCAACAGTACCAAAACTTCACTTAACACTCTCAAAGGGTGTGGTAAGTGTTTGGGCTATCAATCTCTCAATGGTATAGAAATGAAGAGGTAGGAGATGAGGAAATTCCCAAAACAAATATATGAAGGATTTTGGGTATAACAATCTCTAACTCTCAAGGTATCTGGGTAAGGTTTTCTCTTAGAAACTCTCCTTTACATTTGTGGGTAATGTGGATATAAATAGTGTAGACATAAAAAGTGTGAACCAGACTAGACATGTTGGCAAAACAAAATGCTTCACAGGTGTCTCGCGGGAAGGCCTTACTTGCGAGATACTCGTGAGACACAGTTGTCTCCATTTGGCTTGACTCTTCACATTCCAACATGTGCAGGGCACATGATATACTTCGTGGGATGTTAAGTTGCGAGATACCCGGGAAACCATCTTCAGTCTTCAAATGCTTGAGTCTTCACACCACTCTCTTTATCACACAACCCTTACAATGAAATCCCACAATAAATACAGTGTACAACAGATTGAATATAATTACAATCAAATTTGGCATGGAATATTAGCCAACAAAACATATAATTGTAAATAACAGCTTTACAATCTCCCCCTTTGGCTATTCCGTGACAAAACCCCTAAAACAGACTCTAAAATTAAACGTGAGTTTGGAAATAGTGGCAAAACTCACTCACACCTAATCTAGAAGCTGTGAAGCACTTGCAAGTATATACCTGTTACTTGAAACACTTGCACACAATTAAAACCTTCATTAAGCTTATGACAAGTTAAACACAAGGAACATACATGAGCAAGTAAAGTGTGATCAAGTTTGTAAGCACATCATAACATGTAAGCATATCTTGATCAAACAAAAACAGTCATTAAAGAATGACTACAATGAACATTTAGCAAGTAAATGCTTATCCGGACACGCAATGCAATTAAGAACAATCCATAGGATCAATTGCATGTCCAACACTCAACCAATACAAAATACACGAAGTACTTGCATCTAGGATAAACGATCCTACTAGGGCACAAGAGTGAGGTACTTAAGACATAATAGCAATATCTTAAAAGTACATAAAAGATGCTACAAAGTGTAGAGATAAACACAAAAAAAAAAAAAAAAAAAAAAAAAAAAAAAAAAAAAACTTATAATAAACTGAACTTAAAACCAGAGTGTCAAAGCTTTAAACAAAACTAGTAAAATAAAAACTGTAAACGAAAACAGTTACTAGCATAAGAAATAGTTTAAAACAAAACAACTAAAAATATGTGTTATCTTTTCAGAACTCCCCCTTTCACTATGCATGCTTCCTTTTCTCCTCCTTTCTATATGCTATCGTCCAATCTATACAGTCTGTACATGGAGTATGCTCTCCCCCTTTTTGCCACGAATAGCTAAAGGCTCTCCTTTAACTTGCGTTGAATCTCATCTAGCTATGTCTCAATGGCAATAAGGCACATTTGAACCTGGTTGTTAGTGGAGTGGATGAGATTTGTAAGTCCGGACATACGCTCATGCAAACCTTCAACCAAGGTGGTGAATCAATCAGATTGAGAGCTAGATTGACCTGGCTATGTACTAACAGTCGAAGGTGTAGGTGTTAAGGACATATTTTATGTAGTTGGCTAATCCTTTGACAAAACGCACTTTACTTGTATTTGGGTAGATCTAAATTGTGTTTAATATTTGAAGAAACATGTTATTCAAGTCTAGTATTAAAGCCATGAAGATTGGACCAAGAAACAAGTGAAGAAAAGGTGTTCAATAAAGCTGGACAGATATCTCGACACCTGCGGATAGATAGCTCGATAGCTTCTCGATAGCTCCTCGACACCTGGCTATCTGTCGAGCTCTTCAGCTGATTCTTATCGCAATCTCAATAGCTACTCGATCGATCGAGAAAGTTTCTGTCCCCTCGACACCTTCTCGACACCTCTTAATCGATCTAGGTTACGGAAAATCAGAATTTCAGCTTTTTGATTTTTGGGCCAGGCTTATGTATTTGAGTAGGGTTTCTTTTCTCATAACCCTAAACTTATATAAGACTTATTTTAAAGGCCGTCACATAAGAGAATACAAGGAAAACATATGCAACAAGGTAATTGATGCCTTATTCTCTTTGAAAGAAGCTACTGCGTCTTTGCGCCTTAAGGTTTTGTAACCAAGTGCTTTTTGATCTTCATTGTTGATGAAGTGAAGAACTTTGCAGCCAACATTCTTCTTCCTTAAGTTGGTGAGTGAGTCGCGTACTAGAATTCGTGCAAAGGAATTAGTCACGTATTGGGATCCGTGCAACAAAAAGGGTGGCGTTCATATATTGAAGAGTTCAGAGGTTCTGAAGCGGTAGAAGGTTTCTGCTGTGAGTTCATCTACGGGGATTGTAGAATCTAGGGACAAAGGTTTTGTACTAGATCTGAAACTTCTCTTTACTATAGTGAATTGCTTTTCGGGAAGGTTTCCCCCCAGGTTTTTTACTATGAAACTAGTTGGTTTCATTGGTTTTCTTGAGTCATCATATCTTGTCTTATTTATTTTTTTCGCTGTATAATTTTGACATGATATTGATGTTTGTTTGTTATTAACAAGGTTTATTCATAATTAATCCAATTAACAACTTGGGTTTAAAACTTGTTAATTTTATCAACCGGGGTCTAAATATCCTAACAAGTGGTATCAGAGCGGGTTCACTCTGATTGGATTAATTTCCTGAGTGTGATCCATTGACCCCTGTTGTCATGGATAGAGGACAATCTTTATTTATACCTCCTTTATTTGATGGAACTAATTATGCGTACTAGAAAGTTCGTATAAAAGTTTTTTTGCAGGCTCTAAGTGAACAGGTATGGTAAGCTGTTGAAGTTGGCTGGATTAAGCCGAAGGAAGCACTTGTGGATTGGGATGATGCAATAATTGTAGCTGCAAATTTCAATAGTAGGGCCTTGAATGCTTTGTTCTGTGGGGTGACTAATGAGGAATTCAAGAAAATATCATCCACGGAAGTTGTCAAGGCAACATGGACCATTCTTGAGACCACCTATGAAGGTACCAAGGTAGTAAAGACTGTGAAGTTTCAACAACTCACTAGCAGTTTTGAAGAAATAAGGATGGAGGAGGATGAGACCTTTGATGAGTTCTATACCAAACTCAAGGATATTGTGAATTCTGCTTTCAACCTTGGAGAATGTATTGCAGAATTCAAAATTGTTAGAAAAATCCTTAGGTCCTTACCTGAAAGATTCCATGTTAAGATCACTGCCATTGAAGAAGTCAAGGACATTGATCAAATTCCTTTGACTAAGCTTGTAGGGAACCTTCAAACCTATGAGATGGGATTAGGCTCAATGGAAAAATGTGAAAAGAGTAAAAACTTGGCTCTTAAGGGTATAGAGGAAGAGATCGAGGACTTTGAAAGCGAAGATGAAGATGAAGATGATAATGAGGATCTATCATTCATAACTAATGAGATTATCAAGCTTCTTCAGTTCAGAAAAAAGGATAAGGGCAAACCTCCTAGGAAACCTAAATCCTCTAGGATGGGCAAGAATGAAAAACCCCTTATTCAATGTCATGAGTGCAAAGGTTTTGGTCATATGAGAATAGAGTGCCCAAACTACCTCATGAAGGAAAAGACCAAGGAGTCAAAAGATAAAGGGTTGGTTGCTACCTGGAGTGATACTGAGGATGACTCTTCTGATGAGTTTGTGGATGAATGTCGTCAAGTTATGGCCTTTGCTGCCACAACCGATAAGGTGATTGTGGAGAGTGCTAGTGACAGTGAGGATTCTTCTGATGATGAAGTACCTAAGAAGATGACCCTTCAGGAAGACTCTAATAAGACTAGCTTAAGATATGCTGTTTCCTCCAACCCTTCCTCATCCACAGCTTTTGGATCAAGGACTATCTTTGTGCTACAATCTGAGAAAGGTAATAGAGGTATGAAATCCAAAACTGATCTAGCTAATTCTAAATCCTGTGTTAAGCCTTGTGTTTGTCATCATTGTGGTGTTGTTGGACACATTCATCCTAATTGCTTTAAGTTGTATCCTCATAAGCAATTGTCCAAACGGTCACAGGTTTCCTCTCAAGCGCTTACACCTTTGTTTGGAGAGTTATTAAAAGTCTTGAGCTTTTTAACTCTATTTCAAGAGAATTCTAATTATTCTATGTCCTTTAGTAGACATACTAGGACACGTGCCTTTTCATCTTCATGGCCAAAGACTTGTGCTGTGTGGGTGAGAAAGGAGCCTAAGACTTAATTGTCTTTTCTGTTTGTCTTCTGCTTTAATTCTTCCTATCTAAAGTAGGACTTTCTTGCTTGATTTCTTATCTGTTCTTGGAATCATGCTTTCATGCATCTGCATATTTCTATCATGTTTTCATGCATATGCATCTTTCTTTCATGCATACATGTTGTTTATCTGTTTTTGTTTGGTTGTTTAGTTTTTATTTGGTTTTGTTTTCAAAATAAAAATAAAAATGAAAAATTAGAAAAATACAAAAACAGTGTGTGTTTTGTGTACATTGGTACTTGTATACCTTGGATGGCCATTGAAACAAAGTTTTCTAAATTTTGTATCTTTTGTAGCTTAGATGAGCATCTCTATGCACAACGAAGCAAGTGAGCTTTGTGGCTCTTGTTTGTAATGAGTAAAATTAAGTTATCTCTTAAAACTTAATGCTCATATCACTCTTTTTGACAGGTAGGACTAGAAAATCCTAAGAGAAAGGCATAAATAACCATCTCACCACTGTTGCTCGCCAATCATAATATGACACCTGTATGCTTCAACATAGCAAAAGTGCAGTGTCAAAGACATTCATATGTTTCGGCATAGCAAAAGTGCGATGTCAAATGCTTAACATCTTGGGTATTTCTTTCCTCTATTTTATATGCCCATACATGATATGCTAAAATAAATAAAAAATAAAAAAATATGCAAAGAAAATAAAAAGCAAAAAGATCAAAAATGCTTTAAATATGGTTGCAAGCGTGTATTCTAGGAGATGTGGGAGTTATAAGATGTATCTCGAAGGTGATAGTCCTCATCAAACAATTATGATTGTGTGTGAGTTAAAAGTTATTTTTTCATATCTCAGATCATCATAACATGTATACACATATGCAATCTTGCGATGTTTTTCACACACAACACGTAATATTCTTTACTACTTTTGATACATATGCAGGTACAATATGATTTGGCCATCACAAAGGTTTTACATGTGCTAATGTATGCTCACTAAACTGTCTTGACTTATTTTTATAATATAAAATTAGTTAGACTTGTTTAGTGTGTGTGTGTGTTTTAGGTTTTATGTGCTTAACATTTTTCTTGTTTTTCACATGTTTTGCATCCTTCTATTATATTGTCATCCATAGCATCTTGTTTCATTACATTCATGCATTTATATGAATTTCTTTGTACCCCCTTGATCATCCTTGATCATCTTTATGTTTCTTGGGCTAAGCTTTCTAGCTTCTTGTACCCTTTGTCAATCATGACAAAAAGGGGGAGAGAAATTGTGACTTTGTGGGTTCTTTTTTTAAGATTCTACAAGTTAGGGGGAGAAATACATTCCTTTGTAAGGGGGAGATGTGTTTCATCTTGTTAGGGGGAGTGCTTACTTCTTTGCTCTTGTACCTTGGGTCTTGTGACCATATTTACATACATTGTGTTTATCTTCTTTATATGTTGATGTATGTTTCTTTCACCTACCTTACATGTGTTGTTTCTTTTCTTTCTTCATACACATGTTTCTTATACTTGTATGCAATCTATTATTTCTGTTTCACACTAAGATGCCTTGATGAGTTTTGTTTAAAGTGTTTCAGAAATACAGGTTGTCAAAGTCTACTTGCCATAAACTTTCTTCTTGCAAAGTTTTTCAAGAGTTTGTGTTAGGATAGATTTTATTGTATTTAACAAGTGAGTATGAGTTGAGTGATTTGTAACTTCTCTCATATGTTTATTTGTTTGTTGTGGTTTTGTCACGGATTGCCAAAGGGGGAGATTGTTAAGGACATATTTTATGTAGTTGGATAATCTTTTGACAAAATGCATTTTACTTGTATTTGGGTAGATCTAAGTTGTATTTAATACTTGAAGAAACATGTTGTTCAAGTCTAGTATTAAAGCCATGAAGATTGGACCAAGAAACAAGTGAAGAAAAGGTGTTCAATAAAGCTGGACAGATATCTCGACACCTACGGATAGATAGCTCGATAGCTTCTTGATAGCTCCTCGACACCCGGCTATCTGTCGAGCTCTTCAGCTGATTCTTATCGCAATCTCAATAGCTTCTCGATAGCTTCTTGATCGATCGAGAAAGTTTCTGTCCCCTTGACACCTTCTCGACACCTCTCGATCAATCGAGGTTACGGGAAATCAGAATTTCAGCTTTTTGATTTTTGGGCCAGGCTTATGTATTTGAGTAGGGTTTCTTTTCTCACAACCCTAGACTTATATAAGGCTTATTTTAAAGGCCGTCACATAAGAGAATACAAGGAGAACATATGCAAAAAGGTGATTGATGCCTTATTCTCTCTAAAAGAAGCTACTGCGTCTTTGCGCCTTAGGGTTTTGTAACCAAGTGCTTCTTGTTCTTCATTGTTGATGAAGTGAAGAACTTTGCAGCCAACATTCTTCTTTCTTAAGTTGGTGAGTGAGTCACGTACTAGGATTCATGCAAAGGAGTTAGTCACGTATTAGGATCCGTGCAACAAAAAGGGTGGCGTTCATATATTGAAGAGTTTAGAGGTTCTGAAGCGGTAGAAGGTTTCTGCTGTGAGTTCATCTACGGGGATTGTAGAATCTAGAGATAAAGGTTTTGTACTAGATCTGAAACTTCTCTTTACTATAGTGGATTGCCTTTCGGGAAGGTTTCCCCCCAGGTTTTTTACAGTGAAACTGGTTGGTTTCATTGGTTTTCCTAGGTCATCATATCTTGTCATATTTATTTTTTTCGCTGCATAATTTTGACATGATATTGATGTTTGTTTGTTATTAACAAGGTTTATTCATAATTAATCCAATTAACAACTTGTGTTTAAAACTTGTTAATTTTATCAACTGGGCTCTAAATTTCCTAATAGCAGGGACGTGAGAAGAGGTAGTCTCAGTAGTCTGAGCAACTGATTCATGACCAAAGAGAGACACAGGTGGTATGGACAGATTTTTATTTTTCTTTTCAGCTGAAGAGTGACTTTTGCTCTTTTCAAGAGATGATATAGAAATTGGACGACGACGAACCACAATCTTCCCATCACTTGGCAAACGAACTCCTTCATTCAACATGATTTTCATGATAAGGCTGTAGAATGGAAGACATAATTTTGCTGCTGATCGTGCAGCTGTTTTTCCTATGGTTTGGAATATATGAGAACAAATGTCAATCGGAGTTCCATTGATGAGATCGCATAGAAACTATGCCCATCCAAGATTAATAAACCCCATATTAGACAATGAATATAAATTGAAGAACATGATGAGGGTGAGAGTTTTCAGTTCAGGTTTGAACTTCGCTATTCCAATGGAGGTGCCTTTTGCAGAAACTTCATGTTCTTCTCCAAGAATACGAAGGATGTCTGACACAGCTAGTTGTCTGTCATCATAGGGAGACCTGTCTACATTTGCAGGTCGAGAGATACAAAGAAGCTTGCAATATAATCCGGATTGATGGTGAATTCTTTTCCCCGAACCCAACATTGTAGTTCTACACCTGTGTATCTTGCATTCGAATGAAACTCTTTAATCAATTCATCAACCGGATCTTCGAAGTTTCCAAATAACTCAATCCAATCCCTGTCTGCAAAAATCCTCGGGGTAAAAGTGGATCCTAGAGTGTCAAACCGCATAATACGCTCCACCACAGGAGGAGCATCCTGAAAAATGCTAGAAAATGTCTAAGAGTTGAAGGGAGTCTTAAACCTCTCACTATTTGGGACTTCAGATGAGAGTCATGTTCTTTTTGGCACTGGTGATGAGGGAGTGTCAATAACTGGATCTTTACTGCGAGAAGAACGACGAAGCATCTATATAGATGAGCACACAGCAAGGAGACAAATGCAAAAACACACAAACAAAACATAAAAACTTGATTAGATTCAAGTTAGTTCAAAACAAAGTAAAAATAATTGAAAACAGAGTACAAATAAAAACAAACCAACATGCTAAAACAATTAGACCAAGAACATAAAGACACAATGCATAAGGATAAGAAGATGTGCATGTATGTGCATGTGGTGCGTGTGCTGATGCATGATAGTGCATGTGTTGATGCATAAGGGTGTGCCTGGAGAGTGCCTAGGGTGTGCATGGCATGGAATTGAGGCACAAACTGAACAAAGTGTGTAAAACACACACAAGATCATCAAAATATGATTCATATGATCGAACAAGACCAACACCAAATATTGGAACTCAGTTGAGCCCAAAACAACATAGAATTGTCACTTAGACAATCTGTCAAACACATGACACGCAATAGTGCAAAACGGTTATGAAAAATGCATGAACATATGGAAAAAATGCCTCAATACATGCTCAAAATGCCACAAGGGGCCAACATAGATGCACAAACAGAAAATAGGACTCAGCCCAATCAAATATTTAAAAAAAAAAATTTACTTAAAAAAGAAACCCAACCCAATTTTTGAAAATCCTCAATTTTCAAAACCCTAAGCATAAATTCTGCATAATCCGAAAATAAAAAATGAGAATAGTGTAAGAAATACATACCTTGAAAGGATTGTGCAGAAATTTTGCTTTAAAATGATGGGGTTTGAATGAAATAGTGTTTTGGGTTGAAAATGGTTCGAGAGAGGCTTAGCAACGGAAATGAGAGATTTTGAAAAATTGTCACATCTGCTACATTAAAAACTGAAAACACATTTTTTTTGCGAGTTAGAGAGTAGTGAAACAGTCGCGAGACAGTCGCGAGAATGGCCACTGAAGCACATCAGCTTTCGCTAGAAGTTTTAGGTCGTGAAACAGTCACGAGACAGTCACGGTAGCCTCTGTCTGATTTTGAAAAAAGTCAATTTTAGCCAAACAGCATTTCGCAAGAAGCTATTGGTCGTGAGGTAGTCGCGATACAATCGCAAGAGTCTCTGTGTGACATGATGAAAAAGTTTATTTCCCTTAAGCCCTTTTTGCGGGAAGCTCTAAGTCACGAGCTTCTCGCGAGACAACCTTTGAACTAGTTTTTGAAGACAAACACAAAAATGCATTTTGAACAAAAACATAAAAGCACGAAAGTATAAAATGACTTTCAAAAATAAATAAAACACTAAAAAATCTTTTTAGGTTTAATCAACAAGTATTTGAGCATACACATCACACTTGAACATGTACAATCACACAAATGAGATAAGCATTCATTGAATCAAAGTCTTGTGTGTTGTGGGTGAGTATCAAGTTTAAAAAAGTCCTTAGACCAAAGTGAAGTTTCAATTATCAATTCAATCAAGTCATACACAACTGATACTAGGTCAAGTGGTCTATCTTAATTATAGAAATGAACATATATGACCTCCCACAAAATGATTACACAACTTAGAAGCTTTTCATTTAGCTTCTGCATAAATCATGACATTTGATCCTTTTTGGATAATACATCTTATTTTGAGATTGGTGCTTGAAATTTTTGATATTTTAACATAGAGAATTAGCCTTTGACTTTTTGAGCACCATACATTTCAAAACAAAAGTCGCTTTCCCTTTTTCCTAGTTGAATACTAGTATGTGCGACAAGCTTTTGCAGCTTAATATCTCTTTTCATTTGGAGATTTACATTTAATGAGCTCTTTTGCAAAAACATAAAAATAAAGTAGGAAGATATATAGGCACAAGTCTATGAAAGTACCAAGACCATCAAGACTATTAACTAATCATTCATGACAGGCTGGAAGATCTATTTATAACAATCACACGTAGATTTCAAGATATCTTCCACCTAGATAAATGTGTATATAAATACAAGCTAAGCTCGTAAATGCACTACGCCATTAGTACGAAAGTACTAGGCTAAACTCACATGTGATATACACAAAACAAGCAATCAAACTTTTTGAAGATTTTTCAACTTTTTATAGGTTTTTGAATGTTTTTGAACACACTAAAAAACAGAACAAAAACAAAAACAAAGCAAAAGCTTGAAAAAGAAACATGGTAAGACCCAAAGCAAATGATACAAATCAAAGCAAGTATGTAAAGATGCATGAGCAAATATCCTTAAACTTCGAAAGAATTAATGCATGGACATGCTAAAATGCTTATGCATGGACATGCTAAATTGCTTATTCATGTGTACCCCATTTCACCTACATAGCACGTACGTTTGGGGTGATATCCTTAAAGGATTGGGTATAAGAGTTAGGAGTGTCAAACTGTCTAGTAAAGCTCTCCAAGCAAGTGGTGAAAGCACCGATCATTTTCATCACGTCTAACATGTCAGAATCACCATTTCGACTTCTTGATTGCTCACCAGCCCAACTCCTTTTGTCCTTTTTAGGGCTGTTTAACCTCTGAACACTTGCATTCTTTAATGCCTTTAGCTTATGGCAATCTGGTCTTGTGTGTCCTTGAAGTCCACAGAAATGACAGAAATGTTGAATTCTTGGACCTCTTTGCAAGTTTGAAGGTGATTTCCCTTGAACTTTAGGCTTAACCACAATTTGAGTACGAGGCTTATTCAACACTCGTTGATCAGCTCCATTCTTCTTCTTTTCATCCTTAAATTTTTCAGGGGTAAGGGCAACTACAACTGGCTCTTTGGCTTTCACAAATCTCACATCTCTTGCGACATTGTCTGATGAGCTACTCCCTCCAGTATATCCTAACTCAGACTTGTCTAAAAAATGTTTCTAAGATGAAATAACATCATCTAGCTTCTTTATGGATACCCTCTCTCTCTCTTGGCATTTGCTTGCATTACTTCTAGCTCAAGAAATCTGATTTTTGAATAAGCTTCAGTCAGCTCACCATTCATCGTCTCTATTTCACACCTGGCCTCTTTATAATGCACTAGAAGACTTTTATAGTCCTCCTCTACTTTCTTCATCTTCTTCACAGCTGCCTTGGCCACATTTATGTACTCTCCAGACTTCTCAAGAAGGGAATTGTAGTTTTCTTGAAGACTTGCTGTGTTTTCATCTTCCTCAGCAACATTTTCTTCAACACCTCCTATTGATTCTTCATCACTATGATCCCCAAGTTCTTGTACTAGCAAGTTCAAGTCTTTCGACGACTCATTATGGGTGATAGTCATAAAGGCAAAGTAGTTTCCTTCTCCATCATAGCTCTCTTCAGAATCAGAAATTGAAGAATCTGAATCACTCAGCATTGTGGCATACGCCTTATCCTTTCATCTTAGATAATTGGGACACTCCTTCTTGAGATGTCCATAGCTATTGCATTCATAACAAACAATGCCTTGAGGAGACTGAGAATCCTTTCCATCTTTCTTCCTAAACTCTTTTCTATCACCTTTGGATGATGAGAACTTCCCTCTACTGAACTGTTTCCCATTGTTCTTCATCTTCAGAAATTTCTGAAAGTCCTTTGCAAGGAATGCTACTTCCTTTTCCACTCCATCTTCTTCGGAGGCATCATCCATTCTTTCGATGATGGTTTTAAGAGTAAGAGATTTACTTGTCTTTTGAGAAGGCAGTCCAAACTCATACGTTTAAAGAGACCCAATGAGCTCTTGTATCTTAATTTCATCTAAATCTTTACTTTCCTTTATGGCTGTGACTTTCGCTCGGAAGCTCTCTGGTAAGGACCTCAAAATTTTTCTCACCCCCTTAGCATCTTCAATCTTCTCACCAAGATTAAGCTTAGCAATTACAATTACGTTGAGCTTTCCATAAAATGAATCAAAGGACTTATCATCTCCCATCTTAAGCTCTTCGAATTTGGTTGTAAGCATCTGAAGTTTTATGCCCTTCACTTTCTTTGTTCCTTCATACGTAGTCTCCAATATCTCCCAAGCTTCCTTGGCCACTATCATGTGAGAGATCCTGTGAAACTCATCGGAGACACACCACAAAATATAGCATTCAAAGTTTTACTGTTAGCGTTAGCTACCGCAAGAGCTGCTTTATCCCAAGTGGATTTAACGGCCTTCAGTCTAGTCCAACCTATTTCAACTGCATCCCAAATAGTATCATCAATGGAACACAAGACTACCCTCATTCGGACTTTCCAAAAAGAATAATTATTACCATCAAAATATGGTGGCACATTTAAAGATTGAGACCGGTCCATCTCAAACGAAGTTATGGAACACACTCAGGTATTTAAACTACAGCAAGTGTACCCACTCTGATACCAATTGAAATGTAAAAAATGTGTCAAAAACACACAAGCTGTTTAGACCCCCAAATTAAAGTTACAGCTTGATTGATTTTACACTAACTTAATACTAAGTGCGGAATAGTGTAAACACAAGCATATAAGTAAGACAACTCTAATCTATATTTAAAGCAACACAGCAGTAAAAATGAAATGAACAAGAGTAGGAAAGAGAGATGCTAACACAGATAACACCGAGACGTGTTATCGAAGAGGAAACCAAAGAACTCTGCGAAAAACCTCTCCATCACCCTCCAAGTAGAAATCAATCCACTAGACAATCAGTTGGGATACAAGGTTGAGCAAGAGACCCTCCAAGCCTAATCTACCCTCTATACCTAAGCCCTCAAAGCTCCTACTCCAACAAGGCTTCTCGGAACCGTGTCTTGTCTAATTCTCCGGATGCCGCAACAAGCTCCATGTTGCATCTGCAATTTTAGGCTTCTTCCAATACTTCCCAGTAGCACCAAAACTTCACTTGACACTTTTAAAGGGTGTGGTAAGTGTTTGGGCTATCAACCTCTCAATGGTATGGAAATGGAGAGGTAGGAGATGAGGAAATTTCCAAAACAAATGTGTAAAGGATTATGGGTATAACAATCTCTAACTCTCAAAGTATTTGACTAGGGTTTTCTTTCAGAAGCTCTCCTTTACATTTGTGGGTAATGTGGGTATAAATAGTGTAAGCACAAGATGTGTGAATCAAGTTGGACAGGCTGGCAAAACAGAATGCCTTACAGGTGTCTCGCGGGAAGGCCTTACCTGTGAGATACTCGCGAGACATAGTTGTCTCTATCTGGCCTGACTCTTCACATTCCAGCATGTACAGGGCACATGATATACTTTGCGAGATGCTAAGTCTTGAGATACCTGCAAAACCTTCTTCAGTCTTCAAATGCTTGAGTCTTCACACCACTCTCTTTATCACACAACCTTTACAATGAAATCCCACAATAAATACAGGGTACAACAGATTGAATATAATTACAATCAAATTTGGCACGAAATATAAGCCAACAAAGCATATAGTTATAAATAACAACTTTACATCATGAAACCCCAAAATAAAACATTATAAATAAATAAATAAACTAAACCCAACTAAATTTCCTCCCAAAAAGAGCAATTTTCTTACAGAGTAGGTGAAATAAAACAAAACTCTTAGACATCGTCATGCCCTATATACCACAAACCCTAGCTTAACCAAAACCCCAACAATCTCAAAAGCCAAAACCCATCGTTGCACACCATACAATGAATCAACAACCCATTGCTACCCTTAGCCACTATATTCACCAAACTATATACACCATCAAACTCAGTGATTGTTGAAATATCAGTCAAAGCTATTCAATCAAGCTGCAAGTCGTTTAGGTGTTTTAGTTGTCACTGCTATGCTACATGCAGTTTTATGTTTACTGTTATTTGTTGTTTAATTCATCATGTGTTAATCATGTGAGTTAGTTATTAGTTTGTTAAGTTTGTTAATGAGTTAATGACTCACTGTATATAAACTGATCAGTTCTTAATAATATACAAGCAAAGAATTATTCACTTTGTTCCCTCTCGTCCAAATTTCTCTCTCTCCCAATTTCAATATGGTATTAGAGCGAATTGGCTCGATGCATTCCATCGATTCCTAACTCATCCTCCATTGTTGGGCTTTTCTTCAAGCTTTCTTCACTCTATGTTTCTTTCTTCTTTCATTGATCTCTCTTGCAAAGTTTCTTCAATTCTTTGTTTTCTCTGATTCTTGAAACTAAGTTCTCTGTAAAACCTAGTTCAAGCTTCTTCAATGGCTTCCGCATCTGCCAATACATATTTTGTATCATCCACTTCTCAAACCTCAGTGCCTGCATGGGAAAAATCATCCAGTCCCTATTTTTTGCATAATAGTGAGAATCCTAGCTTGATTATGGTTAATCAGTCTCTTACTAAAGAGAACTATACTACTTGGAGCCGAGCTATCATTTATGCTCTTGATTCCAAGAACAAAACTGATTTTGTTGATGGCACCATCAAAGTTCCTCATATCCAATTTTCCCTACTTGGAAGAAATGCAACAAAATGGTTCTTTCTTGGTTGATCAATTTGATGTCCAAGGATTTGATTTCAAGTGTGATTTACTTGAATACAGTGCAAGAAGTTTGGACAGATCTCAAGATCCAATTCTCTTAGAGCAATGGCCCTAAGGTTTTTGAACTACGAAGATTGGTGAGTATTCTCTCACAGGATAATCTCTCTGTGAGTAGTTATTACACGAAATTCAAGGTAATCTGGGATGAATTGGTCAATTATAAGCCAATTCCCTCATGTTCTTGTGGTATTTGCACCTGTGGTTCAATGGCTGCTTGGGTTGAGTATCAGGAAGAGGAGGGTACTATGAACTTCCTAATGGGGCTTAATGAATCCTTTACAACTGTTAGGGGACAGATCCTATTGATGAAGCCCTTGCCTTCACTAAATTAAGTCTTCTCTCTCATCACTCAAGAAGAGAAGCAAAGAAGAATTGGTTCCAATGGCACTGCAGTTGAATTTGCTGCACTCTTCTCTAGAGATCCTAATAATTCATCTAACGAGGGCAATTATACCAACAAGCCTAATGGAAAAAGGGAAAGGCCAATTTGTTCACACTGTGGGATTCTTGGCCATGTGGTGGACAAATGCTACAAGATTCATGGCTACCCTCCTAGGTATAAGAACAAAGGCAAGGGGCGCTCAGCCAATCAAGTTTCAATGGGTTCCAATCTGGATCACACAGATACTATGGAGGAGTTGATTACAGTGGCTCTCACTTCTTCTCAATGTCACTAGCTCATGTCCATGTTGCAAGCCCATACTTTGGGATCACAAGGAAATCAAGATTCTTCTCTTGGAACTCATCAAGCTGCCATACTCATCAGTCATATTGCTCCTGTTACCAAGTCCTTGCCACCTGGTAGTTTTCACACTGCAGGTATTTTACCTACATCTAATAGTGACAAATTAGGTAAACCTGAATGATTAGATTCTATTAATTCCATGCCTCTTTGTTTGCATTCATCCACCAACTTAGATCACTCAGTTTTTTCTTCCAATCTTGTCATTCCACTTGTCCTGTTACCTAATGAATAGATTATTGATAGTGGTGCTACTGACCACATGGTTCATTCCATTTCATATCTTACCAAAATTACTTCTGTAGCTCACATCTCTATCAAACTTCCTAATGGTGAATCTGTCTTAGTCATTCATGTTGGTCAAGTGCAGTTATCATGTGATTTGGTCATTGACAATGTGTTGTGCGTTCCTTCCTTTTCATTCAATCTCATTTCCATTGGGAAATTAACACATTATCTGAGATGTTGCTGCATTTTTCTCTCTCAATTATGCTTTATACAGGACCTACTCCAGTGGAAGACGATTGGTTTGGGTAGAAAGCATGGTGGCCTGTACATTCTACAGCAAAAAAACTCTGCCAAGCTTTCTGTCCCAATTCAACTTTCCAATTTCATGCCCACTGTTCTCTCACATCCTAGTGTTTACTCTCCCTACTCTGTTATTGACGATTGTAGTCTTGTCTCATGTAATAACACTACTGTTTCAAATTCTGCTCTATGGCATAATAGAATGGGTCATCCTTCTTCATCTAGGTTGCACTTGATTAGCTCAATAATTCTGGTGTAACTTTTTTTGATAAAGAGCTTCCTGTTTGCACTGTTTGTCCTTTAGCCAAACAAAAAAGGCTTCCTTTTCCTAATGAGAGTAACATTTGTTCTTCCATTTTTGACCTTGTTCATTGTGATATCTGGGGACTATTTTCTGTTCCTTCTATTAATGGTTTTAAATACTTTCTGACCATTGTTGATGATTGTAATAGATGTACTTGGGTATATTTGCTGAAATTCAAATCTGGTGCTAGAACTATTATTCAGTCCTTCTTTTCTTTTGTTGAAACTCGATTTCACCTCAAAATTAAACCTTGAGATTAGATAATGGTCCTGAATTTCATATGTCTCAATTTTTCTCTTCCAAGGGAACCTTACATCAACTGAGTTATGTAGATACACCTCAACAGAACTCAGTTGTTGAAAGGAAATACCAATATATTTTGAGTGTTGCTAGAGCCCTTAGGTTTCAAGCTAATCTGCCTTTGAAGTTCTGGGGAGATTGCGTCCTTACAGCAGTCTATCTTATTAATAGGTTGCCTAGTCCTTTGTTGAATAATAAAACTCCCTATGAAATCCTTTTGGGAACTGTTCCTTCTTACTCTCATCTCAAAGTCCTAAGTTGTCTGTGCTTTGCATCTACTCTCTCTAGGAATATATCTAAATTTGATCCTAAAGCCTCTCTTTGTGTCTTTCTGGGTTATCCCTATGGTGTCAAGTCCATTTTCTTGTCTAGAGATGTTGTTTTTCATGAACACATTTTTCCTTTTCATTCCATGGATTTTCATCTTAACAATGCTTCTAACTCTTAACCACTTTCTGGTGGTTCTTTATTTCCACCTCCCACCTTCATATTTGATGATTCACCATTGGAAGTTTCTGACACAATGATTGACACCCATACATCTCACATATCTGATTTACCTATCTCTTCTCCACATGCTATACCAGACCATCCTATCACTCCTGACCCTAGTCTAGTCACACTTGCTCCACCTGATCAACTTGTACAACCTGTCCAATCTGGTCAGTTTGTCCAACCTGCCCAACCAACACCCATAAAATCCTCCAGACCTCACAAAGCACCAACTTACCTTCAAGATTTCCATTGTCAACTTGCCTCAACCAAACCCCTACCCTTACCTACTACCCCTTTTCCTATTAAATCTGTCCTTTCTTATGATAGGTTATCTACCCCTCATAGAGCTTTCACTATTGCTCTCTCTATTTGTGCTAAGCCAAAGTCCTATGCTGAGGCTGCAAGAGATCCTAGGTGGCAGGCAGTCATGTCTGATGAGATACAAGCACTTGAAATAAACAATACTTGGTAGCTTACACCTTTGCCAGCTGGTAAGGTTCCTATTGGTTGCAAATGGGTCTATAAAGTCAAACATAGAGCTGATGGGAGTATTGAAAGGTTCAAGGCTAGGCTGGTAGCAAAAGGGTACACTCAATAGGAGGGTTTGGATTACTATGAAACCTTTAGTCCAATTGTGAAGTTTGTAATTGTTAGGACTATACTGGTTGTTACAGCTACTCTTGATCGGCATTTGGTCCAGTTGGATGTTAATAATGTTTTTTTTGCATGGAGACATTGATGAGAAAGTATACATGCTACCTCCACCTAGTTTTGGTAGCAAGAGAGGGCCTGATTTAGTTTGCAGACTCACCAAGTCCTTGTATGGACTGAAGCAGGCAGCAGACAATGGTTTTCAAAGCTCTCAACCACAATCATCAACCATGGATTCATTCCGTCCAAATCTGATTACTCTATGTTTACAAGAGTTCATAATGATGTTATCATTGTTATCTTAGTATATGTTGATGATATTTTGGGAGGTAGTAACAACCTTAAAGCTGTTTCAGAGTTCAAACAATTACTTCATGATCAGTTTAAGCTAAAGGATCTTGGTCCTTTGAAATATTTTCTGGGATTAAAGGTGGCTCGATCCTCCACAAGCATAAGTGTTTGCTAAAGAAAATATGTTTTAGAGCTTCTAGCAGAAACTGGACAGCTAGCAGCCAAGCTTATTAAATCACCTATGGAGCAACACACTAAGCTGCCAAACTATCATGGAGACTTGTTAACAGATCCTTCTCAATATAGGAGACTTATTGGGAAATTGTTCTATCTGACACTAGCCAGACCAGATATTACATATAGTGTGCATCAACTGAGTCAGTTTCTTACACAGCCTAGACAGCCATATCTCCAAGCAGCCAACAAAATTATGAAGTATCTAAAAGGGACATCTGGACAAGGTCTCTTTTTCTCAACAAATTTAGATTTACACTTGAAAGGTTACTGTGATGCTAATTGGGCCAGCTGTCCTGATACAAGGAGGTCTATCATTGGATTTTGTGTATTTTTGGGTGAGTCCTTAATTGCCTGGAAGTCCAAGAAACAGCACACTATGTCTAGGTCTTCTGCAGAATCAGAGTACAAGTCTAAAAGGCTTGCGTAAAGACCTATCAATCAGTCATGAACATCTTGCTCTTCTGTACTGTGACAGTAAAGCTGCAATCCACATAGTAGTTAACCCAGTCTATCATGAGAGGACTAAGCACATAGAGCTTGACTGCCATTTTGTGAGGGAGAAGATACAAGATGGCTTAGTCAAGACCTTTCATGTTTCAACTAAGCACCAATTGGCTGATTTACTTACAAAGCCTCTGGGACATCAACAGTTTAGCAACTTACTCTGCAAGATGGGCATGAGCAACATATATGCTCCATCTTGAAGGGGAGTGTTGAAATATCAGTTAAAGCTATTTAGTGAAGCTGCAAGTCGTTTAGGTGTTTTAGTTGTCACTGCTGTGTTACATGCAATTTTATGTTTACTGTTATTTGTTGTTTAATTCATCATGTGTTAATCATGTGATTTAGTTATTAGTTTGTTAATTTTGTTAATGAGTTAATGACTCAATGTATATAAACTAATCAGTTCTTAATAATATACAAGCAAAGCATTATTCACTTTGTTCTTTCTCGTCCAAATTTCTCTCTCTCCCAATTTCAATAGTGATCCCTTAAACCCATAAAAAATCATATTCTCAAACCCCAGCCAAACTCTATACACCATTTGTTGTTTTTAAGGAGAGAGGGAGAGTAGATCAGGCGGTGGTGACGACAATAACTCTGGCAGCATGTGTGGGAGCCTAGATCAGTGATTCCTCTCTGTTCTAAGTAGGGGTGACAAAATCCTCCCAATATAATTGGGTCAAATGAGTATTGACCAAATTAGACCGAGTGAACTTAAATAATAATTAAGCTTTACCTAACAAACCCAGTTAGACCTAAATTCCTACCCAACACCTCTAACCCTCTTGACTCTTTCTTCCTTAGCTCTTCTTTGTTTCTCCCTGTTCAAGAATTTGGTGATTAGGGTTTTCAAACTTAAATTACTTTGTATGCAATTGGTGAGTGTTTTGCTGGAATCAGAGAATTGAATCGATAGCAATATGAAGGCGTTTTCAAATCCAAATGCTGGTGATTTTGCTTCATTTTCTTTCTTTTTTTTTTTTTTTTGCTACCAAACATATCTTAATTACTATTATTTAAGACACAATATGTAAAAGAGCTTTCCCTATAAAGTAAATTTCAAAATTTGAAACCATACTTTGTTCAATCCCACTCTAAGTCTAACCTAATATGTAATTCTTGTTTATGGGTTCTTGTATATGTCTTTTATTGTTTACGGGTTCTTGTATATGTCTTTTCTTCATTGTGTAGCTCTAGTGCTTGATGATTTACTTTTGTGATTTTTTCCAATTGGAGATTGTTGGGAATTAAAGTAGTTACGTGAACTTACATGTGAGTAGAAAGGTTTAAGTACCCAATTAGATCAAAGGAAACAAGAGTTTAAATTATGGGTATTGCTAAATTCAATTTCTAGAAAGGTTTAAGTACCCAATTAGATTAAAGGAAACAAGAGTTTAAATTATGGGTATTGCTGAATTCAACTTATATGATGTATTCTTAAGGATTTGTTATTGAATTGGGGATTGTTTGAAGGTGGATTAGGGTTCTTACTAATTAATTATTACATGTAATTAACCAATTAATAAAAATATGGTTAGTAAGTAAAGCAGTGTTGATTAATGAATTTAAATTTAATATCATAATTATTAAAATGTTTAATTGATGACCAATAAATCTATGTTAACATGTCTGGTATAGGTATAAAAATTCCCACGTGAAAATAAGAGCAATTGCAATTATTTACAATTTATGTGTAAATGCGTTAAAACTGCCACTTTATGTTCACACATGAAAAAATATGTAATAAATTGCATACTATGAATTTTGGATACCTAAAGTAATTCCTATAAAAACTGAAATTCATATTGTCTTTAAAGGCATCCACAATTCATAGTACACAATTAATTACGTAATTTTTCATGTGCAAACACATAATCTGTTACAGTGGCATTTTTAACCTATTTACATATAAAATCATAAAAAAATTACAATCGGTCTTATTTTCAGGTGTGAATTTTTACACCTACCTTAGTTGTCAAAATCGCGATTTGGATCATAAGATTGCATGATTTTACAATCCCATCTCACCAAAACATTTAGGATCACACTTGAATCAAAAAATTGTGGGATTGTATCTAGGATCGTGTAGGATTGTATAGGATCGTATGAGATCCTACCGATTCTACTAATCTTATCAAAAAATCAGTTTTTGGTTTTTTTTTTAAGGATAAATTTTTGGTTTTGATGAAACTTTAAGGGTTTTTATTTTTCTATGTTGTGACAGTATGACTTTTTATTTTATTTTTTATATAATTATGTTAACCTAAGCAAATGTTTTTTAGTTTCTAGTTCACTTATAATCAAAATGAAAGAATGCTTCATCATTTCTAAATGAAGAATTTATATTAGTTTTGCTACCTTTTAAGCTATAATGTTTTAAAATTTATTTGATCAATATACTAATTTGTATATTGATTGATTGATTTTTTTGAGCACGCTCTATAATTGTTGCTAAATAGTATAACTTGAATAGTTGAGTGTGAAGTTGTATCTTGATCTGGGGTTAGATATGGCAATAAGGTAGGGCGGGGCCAAAGGATGGGTTTTTCATTCCCGCCTCGCATGTTTTTGTCTTAGCTCATCCTCACCTCACCCCGCATGACAGAGAAAACTTTCTCACCCCATCCCTGCCCCTTAGGGCCTCATAAAGCCCCCACCTCATCCCGTAAAACTCTACTTTTTGTTAATTTGTCCTGCAACTAGAACAATTTTTTTAATAAAACCTATTTCATTAATAAAAATATATTTAAAATTACAACTAAATTTATCCCACCAAATCAAATCAATTTTTAGAAAAAAATTGAATAATATATCCAAGTGTTTAACAAGACAATCACAACAACAAAAACAAAAACAAAAACAAAAACAAAACCTTATAAAAAAATCATAGTATAACACATAACAAAATAAAGATAAATAACAAAATTGAGTAGAATAAAATAAGTTAACATTGATATGTTTATTTAAATAGTAAGATTCAAGGTTATGAAAAATTTACAATTATAACCCTTAGCAATGCAGGGACGGGCAGAGGCAAGGTGGGGTGGGTCTAAAAAGTCTAAACCTATTCTCACCCCGTCCTATCACGTGGTATGGGACTAAAATCTTGCCTCATCTCTGTCCCACCACCTTTGCAAGGCGGAAAAAACCTACGCAAGGCATAGTAGGGAGGGGCGGATTAAGCAAAGCAAGGTAAAATTGACATCCCTATCTAGGGTGTTTATCTCAAGTTTGCAATCAATAACACCAAAAATTTCAAAAATATTAAAAGCCATACTTAAACACCCCAAAGTAGTTACACATATTTTATAATAAGGATCATCATCAAAGCCACAGTTGTACTCATCTGCTTCCAAAGACAAATCTTCAAGGACGGGGCAGGCAAAGAGAAGCCTATCAAAAGAGTAAGATGTATAAAACATATTTATCAGATGCAGCACCTTGAGGATTAATCACCAAAATGCCATCTAACTTCAAAACCACTAATGTCTTGCAATAGAAAATGCTACTGGGCAACTCAAAAAGCTCCTCATCCCAGACCTAATGATCCATCTGGATTGAGAGGAAGGGAGATAGAGTAGAGTAAATTTAGCTCAAAATTAGTTTATTTTTAACCAACTCTACTTTACTCTACTCCCCTCCACTCTCTCTCCTTCCCTCCTCTATTGAAACGGGCCCTAAAACATCGATATCAAGTTCCTCTACTTTACGCAAAGTGACGTTGTCAATCCCTGTACCAAGACTGTAACAGTTACTACAAAAGTCGTATGTGAGGCGAAGAGCTTAGAGGAACGGCGCTTTGTGTTGAGCCAAAACTCTGGACACAATATGTTCAAAGTTGAATAGCTGGTTTCCTCACCACCTTGATTATGCAATGATCACACACATGAATCCACTGAACAACTATACGCTCTGATGTTAGAGGTCGAGTTTGGGGACGAGAGTCCAAAGATGCTTCCAACTGCTCGACAAGATACCTATGGCGACTGCCTCTTTAGTTGGAAGGAAGGAGAGGATGCATGTGGTAGAGAATAGAGTCTGGTAGGTTGCTGATTTTGTCAACCGCTGCATCTTCTTCATGAGAGAGTTCTACTTTCATGCACTTTGAATTTGATGAAGTAATTGACCCAGCCATCAATGTTTATGTTAGAATTGTGTAGTTAAATGATTAAATTTACCATGTCCCAATAGTTTAAACTTTTGAGATAATCGATAATTTAACATAGTATTAAAGCAAAAAGTAAATATTAAAGAGCTTTTTGATTTGGGTTTTAGAACCCACATTTTGAGTCTGTTATCATGGTGGAGGCAAGCAGGCTCTCTTTGTAATTTTGCTTCTTGTGAGTTCATACAAATTAAATAAATAAATAAATAAAAGTTTCATTTTATAATAATATGTGCATAATACAGTATTATTTTCTGTCAATTAAATTGGTCAATTTAGAAATTTTTTAAATTTCCAGGGTCCATAATGGTTTGCAAATGACCCAAACCCAGAGTCATTCTGTAATTTTCCCTTAGCTAAAAAATATATATATATATTATATTTATGATACATTTGTTTTGTGCTTACTGAAATCTTGGAATAATGTAATGAAGCCACTGCTCATCATTATTGTATGGATGGCACTCCCCAATAGATTTGGTTTGTGTTTACTGAAATCTTGGAATAATGCAGTTCCGACAATTATATTTTGCTGTTTTCCTTTTCTTTTCTTTTCTATTTTTTATGTTGGTGTTTGTAGGGATACGAAGCTGACTATGTTGTAGAATAAATTTTTTTTGAAATGAGAAGAAACTCAAGTACGCAATGAGTATACAAGAGAATCGATCGCCCGAAGAAACAAAGTAGGAAGAAGGGGAAAATGAGAAAGTGTTAGTGCTAGTGCATATACCAGATCCAAAGAAATCTTTCTTTCTTTCTTTTTCACTATAGTTTAAAGTCATATGAATCAAGATACCAAAGTAACATTTTCACACTGGGTGTCTACAGTGTAAAAGTAGGCAAAAGACATAGATAACAGTAGCAAAAGCATTAATCAAGTTTATAAAATATTGAAAGAAGTATAAGAATTAGTTGAATGGGAAACCTGTCCATTCATGGTTCCATGTAGGAACATACTTGTTGGATAGGTTCGAATCCCCTTTTCAATTGCAATGGAGGAACTAACAGGTTCTGGTTCTGCATCAACTAACTTAAAATATCGAAGTAGCTGACACATTTCACTTCAAAAACACTTTTGACCTTCATGGTCTAAAAGCTTCCTAATCCAAATCCAAACTAATTCAAAAGACGTGTTTAAACAGCTAATAAGTGGGTCCTCCGGATTACTAAAAACACCATCTATACACATAAATACATTATACCTAAACATGGATCACAAATAATTTGGTTTATTCATGAATATTTCTGTTTTAGTGTGATTAAAAAATCAACTGTACTTATCTTATGAAGGTCAAATGGACAGTTTGAAACAAATTTTAATCAAATCTATATATATAATAATAGATGAAGCAGAGAGAGTGTGAAATTGAATTCCAATTAGAACTCTAATTGTGTGCCACGTGTACAATCCAATTAGATCTCTAATTGCAACACATGTGTACACTCCAATTTCAGGTTCAGCTCTTTACATGCAGCTCTTTACAAACCCAATTAACATTCTTCTCTTTACAACCGCTTCTTTTCAGGTTCAGCTCCCCTTCTCAAAACCCAAAATCCTTCATCTCCTTCAATATACATCTCCCCTATTCTTCAATGAATGCTATGGAATTTCAAAAGAATATCTCGGTATCAATGATGCATGCCTCTGGCTATTTCTCTATCTTATATAGGAAGAGGTCCTGCCTCTATTCCGATTTTCTTCATAATTTTAATGGTCCTGGTTTATGCTCTGCAAAACGAATTCTTCCTAAGGTATGATTACTCCTTTCTTTCATCTGCCTATGCTTTCCTTCCTTTCATTAGATAAGTTTTTTTTTTTTTTGGGTATTATTATTTATTTTTTGTTTTTTTAGGGTTGCTAACAAATTAGGGATTTTAGATACGGAGATAGAGATCAGCGCAACTCCGTGGCTAACATAATCGGAACTGAACACAGACCAATGAAAGGTATGTATCGATTCCCTGAGTTCGAATTTGAATTGAAATTCGAATGTTCATTCTCTTTCTTTACATGCTTTGTTGTGAATATTAATTCTTACGGCATGGCCAAGAATGGCACCCATTTGTTCTTTGATATCTAAAATTTCAAATACAATTACAAATCATTTTTGAAAGTATTAATAAATTTTTTTAAAACAACTTAAACCGTTTCACACCACTTAATGAAAGCCCTAAATTGCTATATCCTCAAACAAACAGCACCACTCTGTTTTGTTTCTTTTCCTGCCGCACCAATACTCTAGGTCAGTTTTTTTGTTACTTGATCTGTTATACTCTTTATTTTGAATCCCATTTTTAAAGGGTGCCATCAAGAGGTTTAGCCCTTGAAAATGTGTAGTAAAAAACATGTTTGGCGTTCAATAATGTTTGTGCTAAAAAAACATGTTCCCTGTTTGATTGTATATTTGTTTAAAGGAATGTATATTTGTTTTAAAGAATCAATGAATTTTTTTTTACAGTAAATTATGTTTTTTTTCCCCTTATTGAATTTGATTAAATAGCCAACATATTGCTTAAAATTATGCTGTGAAATATTTAGGGATTAACTGCTACTATTCTTCTGTTTAGAACAGAATTTCAGTAACTCTTACATATGTTTGATTGTATATTTGTTTAAAGGAATGCATATATGTTTTAAAGAATCAATGAATCTTTTTTTTATAATAATATATGTTTTCTTTCCCCTTATTGAGTTTGATTAAATAGTCAACATATTGCTTGAAATTATGCTGCGAAATATTTAGGAATTAACTGCTACTATTCTTCTGTTTTGAACAGAATTTCAGTAACTCTTACGTACAACTCTGTTCTTCACTTCCCACCTGATCATTTTGACCATAGCCTCTTCAGAAGGTAGTCTTCCTTGATTAATACTAGCATTCCTCTAAAACCAAATATGATACTTAGTAGAGCAGAATGCCAAATCCTTCTAATTCTTTAAACTAAATCATTTCACTTTAATTTTCAGGTTTTGTTTGGGATTGAAATTGTGGGATTTCAAAATCTAAAAATATAATGTTATTTTATTTATACATTGTTGATTTTAGTCGATAGTTTTTTAAAAGATACTTTTAAGTATTGATTTTATTATTTTTTATAGTGGGTTTTTCTGGGTTTTGCATGTTATAATTTGTGAAAACTGAAAGTATAATGTTCTTTGTACAAAATTGGTTACTTTGTAGGTTATGGCAGAGATTATTTTTTTTTCCTGTACCGAGTTTCTTCAGTTAGTTTTCTTAATCCTCTTATACTTTTAAGGTCTATTTTAGCCACACAAAAAAAAAAAAAAAAAAAAAAAAGAAGGTAAAAAGTCTCTCATATTAACGAAAACTAACTAGTTAAAATACTTCTAAAAGGCTTGCAATACGGTGATAGGGAAAGCAACAAAGTTCGCTGGAACTTAAATAAATGAAAAAACACAAATATTTTCTTTGGTCTTTTATTCCATTTTTTTCATGCCCTTCGATCTGTTTTTTTTTTGTTGTTAAAGCTGTTTTGTTTTGTGTTAAAACCAACCCAAAAAAAAAAAAAAAAAAAAACAGATTTGTTCTAAAAAAATTTCCTTTTTTCATTTTTCCCCTGCCCTTTGATCTGATTTTTTGTTGGTCATGCTGTTTTTGTGTTTTATTAATATTGAAATGGTTTAAAACCAAATGGTAGACCCTTTGGTAAAACGGTATTTAAACCGTGTGTTTTAATTGTTTTATGGGTATTTTGGTTGGATTGTTTTTAAAGGTTTGTGGGTTATTTTTTGGGTTTGCATTTGGGTTAGAATTGGTTTTGTTTGCATATTTGGAATTAATGTTTTTTATTTCCTCATCTTCATTAGAATTTAGTAGTTGCAATGGAGATTTGTTTTAAAATAAAAATTACAAGTTGTTTTGATATTTGCTTTTGGCCATAACTTGATTTTAGTGCTGAAATCATGGCCATTGTAGACACTTGAATCCTGTGCATTAGCTTTATGTTCATTATTTACTCTAAGAATGGCATTGTGTTTTGCTATTGGCTGAATTGTTGCATCAAATTATATTATATATCCTGTTATTAACTGTTTTTTTAGGCATTTTACTACCTGACACCAGTAACATCTATATAGTCGGATACTGTATCTTCTGTCGTTGAATACATTTAATGTAATACTATTATCAATTTAGGTTCAGGTTTGGGTATTTTGGTTGAATTGTTTTTAAGTTAGGTTTGGGGTTAGATTCTATTTATATTAAGGCATTTGGGTTGGAGTTGGTTTTGTTTAGTATTGGCACAGGAATCAAGAAATATTGAGTTTTAAATTCGCATCTTCTTTTTGTGAATGAGTTTGTTTATCTGTTAAAGTATATTTGAAGTTTATGTTTTGTATTTCTATTGTCCCATAGGTTCAATGGATCAGGTTTTACTTCAAAACTCTTACCCTTTAACACTATTTGATCATGATTGCAATTATATTAAATTAAAGACTAATTTGATAGGCTCCAAGTAATTGTAAAATGGCATGTCTGTTTTATTTCAAAGTAATTATTTTGTTCTCCTATTCTTGGGAGAGTGCAGAAGGGTTGTATCAAATTAGTAAATGACAAGAACCGAACACAGTTCTTAGCTAAAAACATAGTGTACAAAGAAATATTTTCTAATTTACCAAAAGGTATATGATATCCTATTTCTAAACTTTAATTGATCTACAAAGACATGGTGGTTTTATTTTACAGTATTTTTAAAGTAAAACTTCCATTATCATTTTTAATAGTATCTCTAATACATTTATATTTTATTGCAGCTGTCTGGTATAACAATGTCCAAAGGATACAGCTTTCTTGATCAAATATCTGATGCTAAGGAGACATGGAGAATTAGAGTGAGAATATGCAAAATGTGGAAAGCAGTGAATAAGAGAAGCGGAAACAACTTCATCAGTCTTGACATGATCTTTATCGATGAAAAGGTTATCATACTTGACAACAATAAAATGCTTCAATCTTTCAACTATTCATTGTATTTGTTATATAATATATAAACTAACTTTTGAATTCTATTTTCCTTTTTAAAGAAAAACTTAATGCATGCAATTGTAAGAAAGAATGTGTTTCAAAAATTTAGTGCCATTCTACGTGAAGGAGGAACCTTTATCATTTCAAACTTTAAAGTAATCGTGGCAAATAAAGGGTATAGACCGGTTTCAAATGACCTGAACATCATTTTCCTCTTAACAACATCGGTTAAGGAGTGCAATGAAGAGAGTGAAGTCATACCTATGCATGCCTTTGAATTAGCAACATATAATTGTATCAACAATCATTTGAATGACAATTCTTACCTAACAGGTAAATTATGTTTTACTTCACCTCTTCCCCATTTTAATTAATCAGAATTCATCCTTCAAACATTATTTTTTTACGTGTACATACTTGCAGATCTGATTGGCAAAATTACTGCTGTTGGACCCATTGAACAAGTTCACTTTGACAGCGGCTCTACAAATATAAGAAATCTTCAAATTCTACTACCTGAGTAAGGAACATTTCATTTTCCTCCCATTTATGGCTGAGTTTGATAAAATCAATAAGAAGTAATTGTCATCTCAACCTATTATATCAATGTCTCTGAACCCATGAGTATTTAATAGAGATGGTTTAAGTAATATTGGACTCAATGCTACAATAGGTATTGGTTATGGCATGTGATTTTGGCAGGCCTGCCATGAAACCATGCTATTAAGTGTTAAAAATGTGAAAATTATTTAACAATATTCCCAACTGCTTTATGTGATCACTTATTTATATGGTTGTGTAAATATATAGGTGAATTGCTTTTTCATTTTTTTTTCAAGTTTTCCACCTTTTGAATTACTAACACTAGGATTGTTGAGGCCTGCTGGTAGTTGATCTGGTTAATGACTTCTCTGAACTCTGGGCATAAGTCAGACTAGCTGTAGCCTTTTTCTATTTTAACTACTGTATTTAATTATGAATAGTAGCAAATCTCAATTTTTAATGTCTTTTGAATGCTGTAATGTACCATTAGGGACAAAGAGCTAAAAATATCATTGTGGGATGAAAGTGCTGAAACAATTACTGAAAATGACTTCAAAGAAGATGAAGGTCCTTATATAATTATTGTTACTTCAACAACTGTAAAAGCATTCCAAGGTATCGAAAGATAGGTAGTATATGTATATATAATACTTTTTTTATAATAATAAAAAAAATTTGTGTATAACAAATTCTTCAATGTGTTTTATGGTTTTTTTTAAAGGTAAACTGAATCTTAACACCACAAGTGCAAGTAAAGTTTATGTCAATTTGGACATTACAAAGGTTTCTGAGCTCATTGACAGGTTCATAAACATTTACTTTACTAATTCTCTATGATGGATTATGAATGCATTTAAAAAAAAAAAAAAAAAATTGATCTCTTGCTTTCTTTAGATATAAAGTTGTTGAGAATGAATACGATAATGTTGTTCGATCTATTCCAGCACTTGACAAAAAACCCAAATCTGAATCAGAATTGATATTGCAAACTACGATGTCATTGGCAAAAATTAAAGCATTGGAATGGGTGGAAGGAGTCAAGGTTTTCTTTATCTTGAACTACTTCAAATCTAAATCTTTATTATTCAATTAAAACTAACTAGAATGATTGATTTTGCAGGAAAGATTTTTTACCTGTTATGCTGATATTGTAAACATAGAAATAGAATTTGGGTGGAATTATATCTCATGTCAACTTTGCAAGCGAAAAGTAAAACAACAAAATAATATGCTTTGGTGTAACAGTTGCAATTCTGAGTCTCAGTTCCCTATGCCTAGGTGACCAAATTCTTCATTGTTTATACCATATAACTGTTCAAATGACTGCATAGGAAAACAAAATGATAATTGCTTTAATTATAAATGTACAAATGACCTTATTACACTTTCTAACTTCTCTCATTATTGTATACAATTACAAACTACAAATCCAAGTGAAGGATCATACTGGGACAGCTTCTTTTGTTCTTTTTGATAAAGATGTAGAAAAAATAATTCAAAAAACTGCTATGGAACTTTCTTTAAAAGTATCTAATCTAAATTCTTAACCACTTTCAATTTTATGCTTAAACCTAATCTTTTTATTATGCTAACAATTTATGGGCTTTACATCATATTGTGCAGAATCAAGAGCCAAATAAAGTGCCTCAAGAAATTCAAAACTTGCTTGGAAAATCTTATACATTCCAAATAAAAGTTGATGATTACAATGTCAAAGAGGGATGGGAAGTTTACACTGTCACAAGTGTCTTTAAATCTGAGTCTAACAAACACTCAGAAAATATTGTTGCTGACATCATTCAGATTAAACCATCAAAAACACTGTTCAGCCATCACCAAACTATTGCAAACGATCCTATTGCTGCTTCAGATATTAAATTACTTACAAGCTTGAAGGATGTAACTGATGACAACCTAATAGATGACGTCTTTGAAAAAACACAATTGGTAAGAAGACAAACTCATTATTAATTGCTTGATCATAACCTTTCTTACTAATTATGTTTTTTTGTTATCCTTATTAGAAATTTAAACATTCATGCACAACGAACAATGAATCTGAAAAATCTATTCTCTCCTTACTGTGCAGAAAGATCTTGCAAAAAAAAGAACCTCCAAGCAAACTTCTAACAACAACACAAGCAGCTCCCAAAATAAGAAGAATAAGTGATTGCATATCATATGTCCTAATAATTTTACTTCTATTATGTAATAGATATGGAAAAATAAAACTTGTGCATTAAGTTGTGCATTTGTATAAACTAAGTTACTATAACTTAACAATGGTGGTGGATTTTGTTTTGATTATGATTTGGAGAGACTTGGAATGGTCCACTGGTTGTTTAGCACTACATGTGTTTGTGTTTCCTATGTATTGGACAGCTTCTTATAAGTTGCTTGAACTTCACAGAATTTCAGCTGTACCATTTCATGATGCATTATGATTGTTTACATTTTAGTTGATTTTATATCACATATAGAAGAAACTTTTTACTATAATTAATTTCTACTTTGTTTTAATTGGAATTCTTACAATACAAATATGTAAGTACATATATGTAATTGCAGGTACATCATTCAATGTCTTTTTGTATTTCTTTAGGTATTCAGCTTTTATGTACTACATATCAATCTCAGTCCTTTTCACAATTACCCTTATAAGGGTGGTGTCATCAGTCCCCAAACCCTTCATAGCCTTATGCAACACTTGCAAAATTTTGGAGGTGTTACGATACATCCATATCATTTTTATGACAATAATAAAAATGGTATATAGGTCCTTCAGTACCATAATCCCACATCAGTAAAAAAATAACTAAGTCTTTTAAACATGAATAAACTTATGATAAATAATATATCCAATCTCGTGCGGTAGCACGGGTTACATGCTAGTGATTTATAAAGGGGCAAAACATGACAAAAATCAGTAATAACTAGAAAAAGTAGATAATTTGAGCATTTGTTATGATAGATTTATGATTTTTTTTTTTTTTAATTTATGATACAATTTAAAAAGTAGATTTAAGGAGATCAGATAATTTTGCAAGTCTATTTTGTCACTCTTTTTATAATTATTCTTTATATTCTAATCTGCAATTACATATAGGGGTGTCAATGTTCGACCCAACCCGTGAACACGACACGAACCCGATACAGGTTTTTGTGGGTTAGGGTTGGGCCTTAATGAGTTTGGGTCATAAACAGGTCGACCCAAAAGTGACACGATAAGAAACGTGTCATAGACAAGTCAACCCGTGTAACCCACAATAGACACGTTTGACACGCTAATTTATTTGTGCCAACCCAAAATAATCCACTTAACACAACCCATTTAACTCGTATAACAAATAAATATTCATTTTATTTTAGATTTGTCAAATACCTCTTATATCCAACATATATTTTAAACTTAAAAATGAAAAGTGAGTAATTACAAAAATTTACAAGAGATATAATTAAAAATTTAAATTTTACAAATTCTAGATCTCTAAACTCTTCAAACCCTAAATCTCTAAACCATCTTATAAATATCTTCTTCTTTTTTCTTTTTTTTCTTTTTCTTTTTTTCAGCCATAATACTCACTCTAATATCTTATAGTCTCATGCCCAATTCTGAAACTCAAATTCTCAAATTGGTTATTGCTCTCTCTCTCTCTCTCTCTCTCTCTCTCTCTCTCTCTCTCTCTCTCTCTCTCTCTCTCTCTCTCTCTCTCTCTCTCTCTCTCATGTGTTTAGTGAGTTTTAGAAATAAAGAAAACCATTTTCTTGGTGTTTCAAAATTCTGCAGTAATTTTTTTTACATAATATTTTTGTTCTATAAACTTTAGTCTATTTTTTGCTTAAATTCTTTCAATATTGACACTTAGCATTTAATGAGTTCCAAGTATATTATATTTTGTTGAACTATGTTATTTTATTTTTGTTAAACTATGTTATTTTGAATTTAGGTTGAAGTGTATGCACTTCTTTTGTTAAACTATGCATTTATTTCTAGATGAATGTTATATTTTTGTTGAACTATATTATTTTGAATGTGAGTTGAAAACTTAAAGTGTATGCACTGTTTTTGGGATGTAAAAAAAAATTATTTCTAGATGGATATTATATTTAATATTATGCAGGTTGAAATGTGTTGTTTATATTCGTGTCAAACCAACACGACTCGTTTATTAAATATGTCAAATGGGTTGGGTCAGGTCAACCCACCTTATTAACAAGTCGGGTTAGGGTTGAAGGATCATGACATGATTATAAAATGAATCAGGTTAGGGTTGAGTCATTTAGTCGAATAGTCCTACATCGACACGACACGAACCCGACTCCGAATTGACACCCCTAATTATATACAGTACTAATCTCATCGCCGCATGAGTGTATATATATATATGGTAAAGTCGGCTATTGGAGTTTTCCAAATACGAATTGTATATGGTCTTTACAGTGACCGACTTGATTAGCAAAATAAATAAATAAATAAACAGTGTCCGACTTGGGGTTGGCAATACAAGCCAGGCCGATCACTTTACTATGTATATATAGGTTATCAGTTATCACTAGTATCATTCATCGTTCATAATAGAGTTTCTTACAGATTTCGGCCTCCAAATTCTTTAAGGTAAGAATCTTTGTAGCTGTTTTGTCTATTTCAACTTCTTCTTCTTGTGGTTCAACTAATTAGCATATTGCCCAATTTATTCACTCAGTAGAGATGCTTTTGTATTTTTCTATACTTTTTGTTTATAAACTTCGTGAAATAGTTTGAGAATCCTCCTTCAATATATTAGGTTTCACAAATCTTATCAACACACATATTATTCAAGAAATAATTTAGAAATTAAATATGTATCATAAACTTCTAGGACAATAAATTTTAAGGGTTATACTTTCTTTCTTTCACTCTCATATGTTCAAGTAATAATTTTAGAAATCCTTTTATTTATTTTCTTTTTTTTTTTTTTTTTAGAGAAACATAATTTTAGGAATCCTGATATTCAGTGTTTCTGGGAAATTCCAACCTGGGACTGGGTGATAGTTCTACATAATTTAATAGGATATGTTTCTATAATCTCGTAGGAGCCCTTTTTGACAATATATGGGTCAATGATGATTTTTTTTTTCCCCTTAAGGTTGTTATTTAATAAGTCTACTATGTTTCTGATTCTTAATATACATATATAAAAGTACTATCTACCAAAAAAATTTAGACTTCCAATATAGGCCTGAAGGTTTGAATAGCATTATTTTAGTTGATACTGTTAAATATGATGTTTTCTCTTTCTTTCTTTTTTTCTTTTTATATATATATATATATATATATATGAAATTCAATAATTATAATTATATTTTTTTATGGAATTATATATTATGACATTAGGTTAATAATTGTGTTTGTAAATAAAACTACATATGCTATCATTTAAAGAAAATATGATGTTCTAAGATTTTACTAGAGGATATAAATCTAAAATAGAATTTAATTAAAAAACATATTGGCATAATGATGTGAAAAATTATACGGTATGTTTTCATATTTATATAATTATAGATAGATTATAATTTTTTTAAAATTTATTGTGAACTCAAATTTTAAGCATAAACATATATGTTCTATTATAATAGAATGGATTAATTTTTCTCATGATTTTTTCCGGTTTTTCACATAAAATTTGATTTGTTATTTTCTTGTTTCTTGGGTGATTTTTTAATAGAAGGATAGTGCCTTTTTAAATTTCAATATTGCTTAGCGTTATTTAATTTAATTAAGAGAAAAATAGTAATTTATTCCAACAATGTAGTGTTTTAGCTTCCACCAACACAATGCTTGAGTGGCTCCATGTTGCTACACTTGGCTCCGTGCCAGAATGAAAAAGTGATTTATTTATTTGCTTGAAACATGTGGGAGAAGGGGTTCTAACCTTTCTTTTCATGAGGGAAAGACCGACAATATCAATAATTGACTATGCTTTTTCACCTATTCAATTTAGAGTGATTTATTTTGCTAGCATTTTGAACATGTTATATACAAGGATGGAAGGGAAAAATGTACCCCTAGGAAAGCGCAAAAGGAATCCAGTTGCGAACTCAGATTCAACCTTTACTTCAAGTAGACCCAAACGATTTTTTACAGACGCACAAATCGATCATGTAAATGTTCATAGCTCTCTCTCTCTCTCTCTTTCTCTCTCTCTCGTTGTGCATTCTTAGATATCTCAAATGTGCTAATTTTGTGTAATGGCTCTCAGCTCGTAATTGCGATAGAATACTCAGTGCTATTGGATATGAGTAAAGACGAAGCAGTAGAGTACATCTCAACTCATGCAAAAGTACACCCTCAATCTGTAGGTTTGGGTATGCATCTTGTTACCTTTTTAGTTGTTTGTATCTAAGCATTTCTTGATCAAATTATTATTTTTATTCTTTACAAAACTGGTTGCTTGTAACATATATTGGTGTGAGAATTTCTATTAATTGCATGATCAAGTCTTAATACTTCAGCTATAACTTATAATGAATAAGTTGAGCTTGACATTGAGAAAAACTTGTTCATGCTTGTTAGTTTAGTGCACAAGCCAAGCTTAAATCAAAGTATAAGAGGTTTGATTTAAACATGTGCGTGTGAATGTGTGAATATACCTAAATAAATATGGACTTGATATTGGATTGTTTAAATTTGTAAACAAATTCATAAGATAATATACAGTTCATTTTTCAGAAAAATTGTTAGTAAAAATTACATATATTGTTTCTACTATTCAAGGTAAGTGAATCAAAATTTTATAAGTTCATGAAATAAAAAATTATAATTAATCAACTTAAGTAATATAATTTCAACTATAATTTAGTTATTAATTATAAGCATAAATTTGCAAATAGATAAAAAAAATTTAGTTGTGGTGTTTACTATATATGAGAAAAAAATAAGTTAATCAAGTAACTCATAAATAAGCTTAGACTTATTTGACATTAACCAAACTTGAACAAATTATTTGGTTTGTTGATGAGCTTGAAGTTGACTTATGTTTGAATGAAAATTAAATGAATAATCCTACACTTTTAATACTCTGCCTAGTTTAGCTTATTTACAACCCTGGATATATATGACTGCCCTTCACGTGTAAAAAATTACAAAATGTCATTAGTTTAGATAATTTACAAGCTTGAAACATATTGATATGAAAAGAAAGTATTCAATTTTAGAACCTGCAGGAAATCAAGTCATTATGCGTTTGGTTTTGTAACCAATTATATCTTATGAACTTAGTAGACTCATATATTATTATATTCTTTCTTTGTCAACATGGATAGTTTCTTTCTATTTTTTGGTACTTCAGTGTGGGATAGGTTGGAGTTGGAGAATCCAAATGTTTTCAATGACTATTACAAAAGAATACAGTCAAAGACACAAACGCGCAGTACAAAGAATTCTGCACCTCTGAAGGTTCCTTTGCCTCCTAAAGGTAATTTCCTACTGTATCATTTCATGGCCATGAAAATGCAACACTGTGATTTATGACAATAGTATCTTAGATATATAATAATGTGGCATACCTGTTTCATCCCATCATCTAATGCTGCTTGATTTACATATTTCTTTTTATGAAATATTTTATGCAGTACACAATTCTTTCATGGGATACCCTAAGGAACAGCTTCCTGGCCCTGCTAGCAATCAAGCTCATATCCATCAATGTGGATATTTCATATTGTTATGTTATTTGCTGATCAATCACTTACATTTGGTTTATGTTTTTTTATGTAAGTTTCCATAGGTTTATGTTCAAATCCATTAATGTGGAGATTTCATATTATTATGTTCTTTGCTGATCCATCACTTCCATTTGGTTTATGTTGGTGTATTTGAGATATAATTTTCACAATTTACACTATTTGTTGAGAAACAATTTATTGAGTTTTGTTAATTGTAGTGGATTTTGAGTAAAATAGCATTTTATATATACTATATTCTATAATGTGGCATACTTGTTTCATCCCATCATGTAATGCTGCTGGATTTTCATGTTTCTTTCGATGAAAATTATCACACAATACATAATTGTCTTATTAGATACCCTTCTCAATAACAGTTCCAAACCCTGCTACCACGTAAAAAGTAGATCCAAAGCAATTGGTTGCATACCATAGAAGCTCATACCAATTCAACATAATAACTAAGTACTCTTTCATGATTTCATATAGGAACATTAATGTTAACAGTATTTGAATCACCTAAATTATCTATGCATATCATAGTAGACAACACATTTTGCTTCAGAAGATATTTAAACAGCCCAAAAATGGGTCCTCGTGACTACTAAATACCATTGTAAAGATGAATTCATAAATTAAACATGGCTCACCAACAAATTTCCACCAAGAATCAAGAAGTTGATTAATAAACAAAGGAGTTGCAACTATTTAATAAATACAAGTAATAATAACGCATAAGCACAAAAGAAGATACACCTTTTTTACCAAAAAACAAAGAAGAAAGATATACCTTTGAGATTCTCCTTTATCATCTCATCTACACCAAGAAGTGAATCTTACTATAGCTAAGCCCAGTGAAGTGAATCTTACTATAGCTAAGCCCAGTGAGAGTACATAATAAGGCACTTCAATAGCTGCATATGTGCCTAATACATTACAAATTTAGGAGCAAAGTGTTTCTCAAAAAAATAAAATGAATAAATAAAATAAGGAACAAAGAACATAGCACACAGTCAAGACAAGCAATGGAGGTACCATGTAAATTGTAGACAGACACCACCTGTTACATTTAAGATATTATGCCTTGTATACATCAACAAAAAGTGGGTTCAACATCCAAGTTCATGTTGCAGAAGTGGACACCTCCTACGACCTGTAAATTGCCAACTAAGCTTAAATTCCTATCTTCAACTCATGATTTCAACCTAAAATCATGATCTGAAGGTGCAACTTCAAGATCTATGTTATTTTCACATATTGGTTGAAGACTGAAATGTTATTATAATTTTAGATTTAAATAAAAATGTTGACTCAGATCGCTCAAGATTATGTGTTGCTATCAAAAAGAGAAACTGATAACATGTAGAGACATTTATTCAAACACCATGATTGAGAAGAAACATTAATGCATACATGTAGATCTTGATCCAAAGCAATTGGTTTCACAACAAAAAGTCAGAAATCAATGACATAAGTAAGTAATCTTCTATATGGTGAGTTTGAGGCAGAACTACAGAGGTAGAACTATCTACAAAGAAATCCAGATTTTTCCTGTGGTTTATAGTTATTGGGAAGTGGATAATATTTTCAAAATTGAGTCTGCAATGCAGGAAGAGGAAAAAAGATGAAAAGAAAGAACAATAGTGAAAGCATCAAAGTTAAAAAATAAGTGAACATGCACAAGAGTTAGATGAATGGGAAAACTGTCCATCATGATTCCATGTAGGAACATACAAGTTGACATCATTTTGAATTCCTTGTTTCAGTTGTAATGGATGACCTAACAGGTTCTGCATCAATCATCTAACCATATCAAAGTAGCAGACACATTTCACATAAGAACCACCTCAGCCTTTTGGGTCTAAAAGCTTCCTTATCAAAATCCAAACTCATTTAAGATACAGGTGTTTAAATAGTCCAAAAATGGGTCATCATGATTGCTATAAACCATTCAGAACATGAACTCATAAACAAAAGATAGATCACCAAGAACTTTTTCGTCTAAGATTCAAGAAGTTCAAAAATAAACAAGGACTTAAACTCCATAATACGTACAACCAGTAATAAGGCAGAACCACCCAAGAAGATTTACCTTGGACATCTTACTTTGTCATCTCGTCTATGTTAAGAAGTGCTTCTTAATATATCTAACACCTATTGGCGTACATAGGGTTTATTACTGTCTTTGCATATCCAACTTACTTACATTATAAGAAAAAAAAAAAGAAAACAGAGAGGGTAAAAGGGAGGAGGGATTGAGGTTTGCACATGGTCATGTCAAGTAATAGAGGTGCCATGTTGATAGAATGAAGTTCCCACCTGTTACACCAAAGAGTTATATATGAGTATACATATATTTGTGAAGATTGAGTAGTAAGGCAATTTTATTTTATTTTAAAACTCATGTCTAGGGTTCTAGTACTTAAAAGGTTCTAAGCCTTTTTTCTAACATATAGTTTATATGGTCACAAATTTATTCAAAACATTCAATTATTTTACCATTTCAACTTCATAGTCAAAAAACAAATTGAGTGAACCAAATTCTTAAAATTTAGGCATATCAAGAAGTATCAAAAGTTTATTCATGAACATTTCTTTATCAAATTTTTAACTTGACTCAAAAGTGAATTATACTTATATTAAAAATGACAAATGGATTTCAAAAATCTATTATCTCGAAGCCAGGAAACAATTTTATTCCGAGAAGGCTGGAGTACTTTGTATAATTGATTCTCTCTCTCTTTCTCTTAAATAATTTAGAAAGGGGCGAAACATGAAGAAAAAAAAAATCATTAAAAACCATAAAAGAGTAATGTAACTATACCACAAGAAGTGTCTGTCATACTTATAACTGAAAATAGTTCGAACATACATCCAATCAGTTGCTAAGTAGCAGTTAAACAAATATACCTCAATTGACTGTAAGAAGACATGTCATTGAGCACCTTGGGAACCTAGATATTTTCTTGACAATGCTTCCCTTTAACTTTCCATCACGAACATGAATTGTTGCTTCCTTCAACACCCTTGCCTCCTTTAGAATATATTTTACAAATTCCAGTTCATGTTTGAAACCAAATCCTTTATACCAGAAACTAGTAAGGCAAGATGTCAAATTATTAGGATCATCTGGTGGCTCCTTCCAGCATACATTGTGTCTATGGTAACCCTGACTCTGATGACAAAAGACACAAAAAATCATAAGTGTTAATTTTAGGGAAGATCAAGTAGTACAACACATTAATTAAACTAACCTTATGAGTAACAAAAAGAACTTCTAGATTAGGAGCATTTTGGAGCAAGGCTTGTAGCATGTGCCATGTCCAAGCATACACTTTGAAGTCCAATTGGACCAAATTTTGGAACTGGGAAAGGCAAGCAGAACCATAGCCGAGACACTGCATAACAAGAGTATAATCACAACAAAGTCAGAGCTTGTGCTAGTAACTGTCTTAAACCAGCTATTGTCCTACCATTTTTTTTTTTTTTTTCCTTTTTCTAATATTGCTATTAAAACTTTAATTTACAACCTCACTTTTTCCATCCCACAATTGTTGAAGGAGTAAGTGCAATTTGAACAAGAATAAAACATTCTAATAAAAGGACCTCACCTTTAAGCTACTAGAGGAAAATGACAGGAGTTTGACGTTATAGAGTGTGGCAAGAAAGTTGATTACCCTATCTGCACAACATTCATCGCGATGTCTATCATCTACCCAATCTTCCCCAAATATATGAAACTCAAAACTACTAATATAAACATCAGCCTGAACTAAGCTGTCTAGTTCGTGAAGGAAAACGATGTCACGCAGGTGACCTTCAAACTTAAAGTACTCCAGAGCTGGGGCGTTTATCTCCAGTTTGTAATCAAGAGAACCGAAATGAGATCCATCGAAGTCATCTTGGCCAAAAGTTAAACTTAAACGTTTCAAAGTAGAAGCACATATTTTATGTTTGAACACAGCCTTCAAAGCTTGTCTTTGAAATGACAAATCTTCGAGAACCGGGCAGCCAGAGAGGAGCCTAAAAACAGAGTCAGGTCTATAAACAATGTGTACAAGACGGAGTATCTTTAGGCTTGGGAATTGAAATGATGGAGGAGGATCAAGCACAATTGCGCCCTTCAAATTCAAAACTACTAACGTCTTGCAAGAGAAAATGCTCTGAGGCAATTTCCAAAACAAATAATCACCATAAATCTGGAGATCAAGTTCTTCCAAATTACGCTCAACAACATTGCCAATCCATTCATCAAGACGAGAACAGTTACGACACAAGAAGCATTTGAGGCGAAGAGTTCGTAGGTAAGGTGCTCTGTGTAGAGTCAAAAGTGTGGACACAATGTGTCCAAAGCTGAAGGGTTTGCACTGACCTTGGGCGCATGACAATGAATCGCCGATTGTTTTACTGTCGAGGTCGAGTCTCGAGAAGAGAGTCCAAAGGTGTTGCCATCTGCTTGACAAAATGCTTGTGGCTACTACCTCTTGGATTGGAAGAAATGAAAGGATGTGGCAAATAAGAGATTCTGGTAGATCGCTGATCCTATCGACCAATGTGTCTTTTTTGGGAGACAATTTCTGGGATTTTGTCTTCGATTCGGCCATCAAAGAGTCTCAATTCTGTTTGGGGTGAAAGAGAATTATACGGAATTCAAATTGATTTGAAGTTTTTATAAGTACAAAATTGGAATTCATTTAGAGAGAGAGAGAGAGAGAGAGAGAGAGAGAATTACCTCATGTAAGATCGTCGCTTTTGTTGGCCTCTCAGGCTTGACTTTGTAATGTGCACAGAGAGCCCTAAGAAATACGAACTGAATGGAACCTTTTAGGTTAAAATTAAAACTCATGTCAAGAGAGAAATAAAGGAATAAGGCCGCAAAATTGGATTTTTTTTTTTTTTTTTTTTTTAATCCATAAAAGCCAAACTATTTTGTTGGTTAGCATAGTTTTGAAACTATTCGAGTATCTAACAACTCGATATCAAAAGACTTGATTTTTGAGTACTAAATTGAGGACAATAAACTCGATTTCAACATCATGTATTCAGCTGAGGTGGACACTTGGTCCATGTAGGCACCAAACTTGAGTCAAACGGTCTTGAGTTCTGTCAAATAGAAATCGAGTCCATAAGACTCGATTTAGTTTTGCTTCGTTTTCCTTCAAGAACCAGACGAACTTTCTTGTTCTTCCAAGCCCCAAAAGTCCATGAACAAAACCAAATACAAAACCCAAAACAAATCAAACTCACTCTCCACTCTATTAACAGATACCGATTTTTTAATTTCGATACCCAGCAATTCTAAAATACCACCTACGAACAACGATAAAGCATACCAACAAAACCCAGAGATCAAAAAGCAGAGATAAATTATCAATGTTTGAGTTTGAGTTAAAGTTTGACTTGTTAGAGAGAAAGAGTTTCACTCATTGTTAAGTTTAGATAAAAAATAATAATTTTGTTTATAAAAAATGATAATGATGAGTTTTAGTTTTAGTTGGACTTGTTACAGAGATAGAGTTTTACTCCTTATTAAGTTTGGACTTACCAAAAATAATTTTATTTAAATATTTTTAAAAAATGATAATAATGAGTTTTAGTTTTAGTTAGACTTGTTAAAGAGATGGAGTTTCAATCCTTGTTAAATTTGGATTAAATAAAAATAATTTTATTTAAATAAAATGATAATTTTATTTAAATATCCATATATATATATATATATAGATGAATAAGTTGAGCTTGACATTGAGAAAAACTTGTCCATGCTTGTTAATTTAGTGCGCAAGCCAAGCTTAAATCAAAGTATAAGAGGTTTGATTTAAACATGTGTGCGTGAATGTGTGAATATACCTAAATAAATATAGACTTGATATTGGATTGTTTAAATTTGTAAACAAATTCATAAGATAATATATATTTCATTTTTTAGAAAAATTGTTAGTAAAAATTACATATATTGTTTCTACTATTCAAGGTAAGTGAATCAAAATTTTATAAGTTCATAAAAATAAAAATAAAAAAATCTATTTAATCAACTTCAATAATATAATTTCAACTATAATTTAGTTATTAATTATTAGCATAAATTTGCGAATAGATAAAAAAAAAATAAAAAAATAAAAAATTTAGTTGTAGCGTTTACTATATATGAAAAAAGAATAAGTTCATCAAGTAGCTTATAAATAAGCTCGGACTTATTTGACATTAACCAAACTTGAACAAATTATTTGGTTTGTTGATGAGCTTGAAGTTGACTCATGTTTGAATGAAAATTAAATGAATAATCCTACACTTTTAATACTCTGCATAGTTTAGCTTATTGACAACCCTGGATATATATGACTACCCTTCATGTGTAGCAAAATTACAAAATGTCATTAGTTTAGATAATTTACAAGCTTGAAACATATTGAAATGAAAAGGAAAGTATTCAATTTTGGAACCTGCAGGAAATCAAGTCATTATGCGTTTGGTTTTGTAACCAATTATATCTTATGAACTTATTAGATTATTTTAGGCGAAAACCACATTTTTGTCTCTACATTTTCACGTGATTCTCACTTTGGTCCATATCTTTTATTTTTACCACTTTTACTCTCTATCTTGAAAACGCGTCTCGTTTTTATCCCTGTCATTACATAAGAGATGAGAAATGCACACGTAAACAGTAGAATTAAAAAATATTAAAAATATTTTATTTTATTTTAAAATAAAATAAAATTTTAGTTATCATTTAATTATTTTAATAATAATTGTTCTTTATGTTCTTCCCCCAAGAACATGGTTGCCCAAAAAATAAGAAATTCCAGATTTTCTTCTCTTTTCTTGCATTTTCTTAGCATCCAAACAGGCAAAAACATATATAAAACCATGACCAAACTCAAATACTCTAACACAATCAACTAACAAAACCCAAAACACTTAATCAAATAATAATAATAATAATAAAACAAACAAAACCCAAAACACAGTCAAATCAAAAACAAAATACCAAAACTCATAGCCTATCCTCATCAATAAAATACACCAAAACACAATCATGAGCTAGTCAAATCAAACCACGGTGACCATCTGGGTTTAGAGAGAGAGAGAAGATCAAATCTCGGTCAAGGTGGGTTTCAGCCATGGATCTTCAACCATGGGGTTTCGAACATGGGTCTTCAGCCATGGATTTAGAGAAGATGAACATAAAATTAAAAACCCAGAAAATTTGAATTCAAACTCAGATTGGCTAAATCACAAAACTCAAAACCATATTTCAAACCCCTACACCACCAAAGCATCAAACACAAAAATCAAACCCATATTTTCGACCCCCAAATACTAAATCCAAACCCAAATTTTCAGCCTCCAAACATAAAACTCAAAACCCAAATTTTCTTATTTTCAAAGAAATCAAACAAAAACCCCAAATCCAAACCTTAGAGCCAAAACCAAACCACTTGCAACTTCAAATTCGAAGCTATCAAATCCAAATGAAATCAACCTCAGATTCGCTACTTTCTTCTTTCTCGTGTTTGCCTGGGGTGTGGATTTGAGAGGACAAGGGGGAGAGGAAAAGAGAGACAGAGAGGATGGGATTGTGTGGGTTTTAATGAAAAGGAGAGGATGAAAGACTGAAAAGGAAAATGTTGTTCTTGTATTTAAATCTGGGTTGGTTTTTTTTTTTTTTTTTGAAAAAACATCTGGGTTGGTATTTTTGTTGTTCTTGTTCTAAATATGCTTAGATCTTAATTCATGTTGTTTTTGGTTTTTAATTATGTTTTTAGTTTTTTTTTTTTAATTTAGTTAAAATTCATAAATTAGTTTTTTGAATTTAGATGCTGATGTGGCTTTTTTTAAGGCCAAATAAAAAAAAATTATTATTATTTTAATGGCCACGTCAGCTTTTAGTATGCCAACAGCTCACTTTGTTTGCCACGTGTGCATTTTCCGTCTCTAATGTAACAACAATAACAAAAACGAGACCTGTTTTTCAAGATAGGGAGTAAAAGCGGTGAAACTAAAAAATAGGAGGAATCAAAAACATAAATAAATAAAATAAAATATAAAGACCAAAGTGAAAACCGTGTGAAAATGTAAGGAATGAAAATGTGATTTTCGCCATTATTTTATTCTTTCTTTGTCAACATGGATCTTTTCTCTTCTTTTTTTTTTTCCTTTTTCCTTTTTTTTGGTACTTCAGTGTGGGATAGCTTGAAGTTGGAGAATCCAAATGTTTTCAGTGACTATAACAAAAGAATACAGTCAAAGATACAAAAGCGAAGTACAAAGAATTCTGCACCTCCCAAGGTTCCTTTGCTTCCAAAAGGTAATTTCCTACTGTATCATTTCATGGCCATGAAAATGCAGCACTGTGATTTATGACAATAGTATCTTAGATATATTATAATGGTGGCATACCTGTTTCATCTCATCATCTAATGCTGCTTGATTTACATATTTCTTTTTATGAAATATTTTATACAGTACACAATTCTTTCATGGGATACCGTAAAGAACAGCTTCCTAACCCTGCTAGCAATCAAGCTCACATCCATCAATGTGGAGATTTCATATTGTTATGCTATTTGCTGATCAATCACTTACATTTGGTCTATGTTTTTTTATATAAGTTTCCATAGGTTTATATTCAAATCCATTAATGTGGAAATTTCATATTATTATATTTTTTGCTAATCCAACACTTCCATTTGATTTATGTTTGTGTATTTGAGATATAATTTTCACAATTTACACTATTTGTTGAGAAACAATTTATCGAGTTTTGTTAATTGTAGTGGATTTTGAGTAAAATAGCATTTTATATATACTATATTCTATAATGTGGCATACTTGTTTCATCATGTAATGCTGCTGGATTTTCATGTTTCTTTCGATGAAAATTATCACGCAATACATAATTCTCTTATTACATACCCTCCTCAATAACAGCTTCTAAACCCTGCTACCACGTAAAAAGTAGATCCAAAGCAATTGGTTGCATACCATAGAAGCTCATACCAATTCAACATAATAACTAAATTATCTATGCATATCATAGTCAACAACACATTTTGCTACATAAGATAATTAAACAACCCAAAAATGGGTCCTCGTGACTACTAAATTCCATTTGTAAAGATGAATTCATAAATTAAACATGGCTCACCAACAAATTTCCACCAAGAATCAAGAAGTTGATTAATAAACAAAGGAGTTGCAACTATTTAATAAATGCAAGTAATAATAACGCTTAAGTACAAAAGAAGATACACCTTATTTACCAAAAAGAAGAAGAAGAAAGATATACCTTTGAGATTCTCCTTTATCATCTCATCTACACCAAGAAGTGAATCTTACTATAGCTAAGCCCTGTGAGAGTACATAAGTCATAAGGCACTTCAATAGTTGCATATGTGCCTAATATACATTACAAATTTAGGAACAAAGTGTTTCTCAAAACAAAAACAAAAAAAAAAAGGAACAAAGAGCCTAGCACACAGTCAAGACAAGCAATGGAGGTACCATGTAAATTGTAAACAGACACCACCCGTTACATTTAAGATATTATGCCTTATACACATCAACAAAAAGTGGGTTCAACATCCAAGTTCATGTTGCAGAAGTGGACACCTCCTACAACCTGTAAATTGCCAACTAAGCTTAAATTCATTTCTTCAACTCACGATTTCAACCTAAAATCAAGATTTGAAGGTGCAATTTCAAGATCTATGCTATTTTCACAAATTGGTTGAAGACTGAAATGTTATTATAATTTTAGATTTAAATAAAAATTTTGACTCAGATCACTCTAGGATGATGTGTTGCTGTCAAAAAGAGAAACTGATAACATGTAGAAACATTTATTCAAACACCATGATTGAGAAGAAACATTAATGCATACAAGTAGATCTCGATCCAAAGCAATTGATTTCACAACAAAAGGTCAGAAATCAATGACACATGTAAGTAATCTTCTATATGGTGAGTTTGAGGCAGAACTACAGAGGTAGAATTATCTACAAAGAAGTCCATATTTTTCCCAAGGTTTATATTTATCGGAAAGTGGTTATTATTTTAAAAATTGAGTCTGCAATGCAGGAAGAGGAAAAAAGATGAAAAGAATAATAGTGAAAGCATCAAAGTTAAAAAATAAGTGAACATATATAAGAGTTAGATGAATGGGAAAACTGTCCATCATGGTTCCATGTAGGAACATACAAGTTACATCATTTTGAATTCCTTGTTTCAGTTGTAATGGATGACCTAACGGTTCTGCATCAATCATCTAACCATATCAAAGTAGTAGACACATTTCACATAAGAAGTTAAGAACCACCTCAGCCTTTTGGGTCTAGAAGCTTCCTTATCAAAATCCAAACTCATTTAAGATACAGGTGTTTAAATAGTCCAAAAATGGATCATGATAATTGCTATAAACCATTTAGAACATGAACTCATAAACTAAAGATAGATCACCAAGAACTTTTTCCTCTAAGATTCAATAAGTTCAAAATAAACAAGGACTTGAAACTCCTTAATACGTACAACCAGTGATAAGGCAGAACCACCCAAGAAGATTTACCTTGGACATCTTACTTTGTCATCTCATCTATGTTAAGAAGTTCTTCTTAATATATCTAACACCTATTGGCATAGATAGGGTTTCTTACTGTCTTTGCATATCTAACTTATATACATTATAAGGAAAAAAAAAAATAGAGAGAGAGGGTAAAAGGGAGGAGGGATTGAGGTTTGCACATGGTCATGTCAAGTAATAGAGGTGCCATGTCGATAGAATGAAGTTCCCACCTGTTACACCGAAAAGTTATCTACGAGTATACATATATTTGTGAAGATCGAGTAGTAAGGCAATTTTATTTTATTTTAAAATCCATGTCTAGGGTTCTAGTATTTCAAAGGTTCAAAGCCTTTTTTCTAACATATAATTTATATGGTCACAAATTTATTCAAAACATTCAAATATTTACCATTTTAAACTTCATCGTCAAAAAACAAATTGAGTGAACCAAATTCTAAAATTTTAGGCATATCAAGAAGTATCAAAAGTTTATTCATGAACATTTCTTTATCAAATTTTTAACTAGACTCAAAAGTCTTTTTTTTTTTTTTTTTTTTTGGTAAAAAGGAATTTCATTAACAAACTAAAAAGCCTTTGTAGAAGAGGTTACAAACCGGTCATACATTGTGCCCATGGCATCTAGTCTAATAAGCAGCTCCACCTCTGAAGGAGGGTGGATAAAAGCAACAAAATCTTGGTTCAACAGAGCACCTCGCCTAGCTAAGTTGTCTACACACTAATTGGCTTCTCTGAAGCAGTGCATGAGTCTAACATAGATGGAAAAGCCCTCGACAAATCGCACAATGAATCGAAGGCAACTAGGGAATGACTGAATCCAATAGGGTTTTTCTTTGGGTTTATGATTGGAGTCTCACAGGAGGGACTGTAACCCCCTTATCATCGTATGAGGGGACGAGCAGTTAGATCTTCCTCTCCTTGCCTTATCGAAACATAGGGCCTCATTCTGAACCTTGTCTTATCCGAAGCCAATCGAGGACAGAGTGGGAGTAGGTGAGTGAGTGAGTCCTCACTGACCTGAGCAATTTTGATCAATTCAACATTGAGCCTTTCCTTTCTTGTTTCTCCTTTCTATGTAGATGGATTGATTGCGGGTTTCTCCAACTCGATTCTCAGTTTCTCCTTTTCCTTTGGCTTTCAACACTAGAAAAGTTCGCAGAAGCACCGGATGTTCCAGCTGCTACGGTTACGAGTACTCATAGTTAAGCAACAACAACGGTTTTTGCCAACAGTTTTTATTTCAACGTGGCTATGAACTCACCATAAACACCGGATACGCCAAGAGTTGATTCAATTGAACACTTACTGTAACAAGAACACCGGTTACAAGAAGAGATGCAGATGCAGCGGCAAAGGAGGCAGGGGAAGTACAGGAAAGAGCCAGTTGCAATTCCATGTCTTCCACTTTCATTTAGAAAGACAAGTTTTTCAAAGAAGCATGGCATCCTAAGTGCCAAGAAAGGGATATGTATGGGCGAAACCTATCTAAGCACTGCTGGAAGGGGATCTAATGTCAGGTATCCAAGGAATCAAGGGAATGATAGGTATGGGATTCCTTCTGTATCTAATGGAAGAGAAGGCGCTTAGGGAAGAAAGGCCTAATGCTAATGGAAGACTAGCACATCAAAGCTGTTAAGATTGTTGGAGTCTTTCCTCACTAAATCAATGACCACCTTGGCATCCAACTCTATTTCCACTACTGGAAGCTTGAGAGCAATGCAAAGTCGAATGCCATCCCATAAAGCCCAAAGCTCCGCAACCACACTCATAAGTCAATTATACTTATATTAAAAATGACAAATGGATTTCACAAATCTATTATCTTGAAGCCAGGAAACAATTTTATTCCGAGAAGGTTGGAGTACTTTGTATAATTGATTCTCTCTCTCTTTCACTTAAATAATTTAGAAAGGAAAAAAAAAATCATTAAAAACCATAAAAGAGTAATGTAACTATACCACAAGAAGTGTCTGTTATACTTATAACTGAAAATACTTCGAACGTACATCCAATCAGTTGCTGAGTAGCAGTTAAACAAATATACCTCAATTGACTGTAAGAAGACATGTCATTGAGCACCTTGGGAACCTAGATATTTTCTTGACAATGCTTCCCTTTAACTTTCTATCACGACCACGAACATGAATTGTTGCTTTCTTCAACACTCTTGCCTCCTTTAGAATATATTTTACAAATTCCAGTTCATGTTCAAAACCAAATCCTTTATAGCAGAAACTAGTAAGGCAAGATGTCAAATTATTAGGATCATCTGGTGGCTCCTTCCAGCATACATTGTGTTTAAGGTAACCATGACTCTGATGACAAAAGACACAAAAAATCATAAGTGTTAATTTTAGGGAAGATCAACTAAAAATACAACACATTAATTAAACTAACCTTATGAGTAACATAAAGAACTTCTAGATTAGGAGCATTTTGAAGCAAGGCTTTTAGCATGTGCCATGTCCAAGCATTAACTTTGAAGTCCAATTGGACCAAATTTTGGAACTGGGAAAGGCAAGCAGAACCGTAGCTGAGACACTGCATGACAAGAGTATAATCACAACAAAGTCAAAGCTTGTGCTAGTAACTGTCTTTAACCAGCTATTGTCCTACCATTTTTTTTTCCTTTTTCTAATATTGCTATTAAAACTTTAATTTACAACCTCACTTTTTCCATCCCACAATTGTTGAAGGAGTAAGTGCAATTTGAACAAGAATAAAACATTCTAATAAAAGGACCTCACCTTTAAGCTACTAGAGGAAAATGACAGGAGTTTGACGTTATAGAGTGCGGCAAGAAAGTTGAATACCCTATCTGCACAACATTCATCCTGATGTCTATCATCTTCCCAATCTACCCAAAATGTACGAGCCTCAAAACTACAAATATAAACATCAGCCTGAACTAAGCTGTCTAGTTTGTGAAGGAAAACGATGTCACGCAGATGACCTTCAAACTTAAAGTACTCCAGAGCTGCGGCGTTTATCTCAAGTTTGTAATCAAGAGAACCAAAGTAAGATCCATCGGATTCTGATTGGCCAAAAGTTAAACTTAAACGTTTCAAAGTAGAAGCACATATTTTATGTTTGAACACACCCTCCAAATCTTCTCTTTGAAATGACAAATCTTCGAGAACCGGGCAGCCAGAGAGGAGCCTAAAAACAGACTCAGGTCTATAAACAATATGTATCAGACGGAGTATCTTTAGGCTTGGGAATTGAAATGATGGGGGAGGATCAAGCACAATTGTGCCATTTAAATTCAAAACTACTAATGTCTTGCAAGAGAAAATGCTCTGAGGCAATTTCCAAATGGAATCATCACCATAAATCTGGAGATCAAGTTCTTCCAATTTACGCTCAACGACATTGCCAATCCATTTATCAAGACGAGAACAGTTACGACACAAGAAGAATTTGAGACGAAAAGTTCGAAGGTAAGGTGCTCTGTGTAGAGTCAAGAGTGTGGACACAATGTGCCCAAAGCTGAAGGGTTTGCACTGACCTTGATTAGGCGATTGCCCGCATGACAATGAATCGCCGATTGTTCCACTGTCGAGGTCGAGTCTCGAGACGAGAGTCCAAAGGTGCTCCCATCTGCTTGACAAAATGCTTGTGGCTACTGCCTCTTGGATTGGAAGAAATGAAAGGATGTGGCAAATAAGAGATTCTGGTAAATCGCTGATCCTATCGAACAATGTGTCTTTTTTGGGAGACAGTTTCTGGGATTTTGTCTTCGATTCGGCCATCAAAGAGTCTCAGTTCTGTTTGGGGTGAAAGAGAATTATATAGAATTGAAATTGATTTGAAGTTTTTACTTTTTATAACTATAAAATTGGAATTCATCTACAGAGAGAGAGAGAGAGAGAGAGAGAGAGAGAGAGAATTACCTCATGTAAGATCGTCGCTTTTGTTGGCCTCTCAGGGTTGGCCCTAAGAAATACGAATTGAATGGAACCTTTTAGCAGTTAAGACTAAAAGTCATGTCAAGAGAGAAATAAAGGAACAAGACCGCAAAATTGGGAGGTGGGTTTTCGTTTCAACTTTTAAGAGAGGTGAGGTTTCAAAACACAAATGATGAGATGAGAGTAATCTCATACACGATGTTCGTTCCGACTTTCTTCTCGCTATTTTTTTTATTTTTTTTATTTTATATGTACGTATAACTTTCAGAGAATTAATTATGTTAATAATTTTCATTCAATATAATTTGAGATTATTATATTTATTAATCATAAAAAAATCTTAAAAATATAATTAAAAAATTATTTTATTTACAAATGCATAATACTCATTACATTTTAAAATTTTTTTGTGATTAAAAAATATAGTAATCTCAAATTATAATAGAGGAAAATTAAGTTAGTGTTCATCTACGATTTACTTGTTTCATTCTATTTCTTTATAGGCTCCCAAACAAAGGATAAAAGTTAATAATTTTCATCTATCATAATTCAGAGTTACAATATTTTTCAATCATATCTCTAGGTATTTTTGCAATTGAAAAATGTAACAACCTTGAATTAAGATAAATAAAAAGTGTTAACTTTTAAAAAAAATTAGAAAAGCCTTTAAGCATACGAAAGAATCTTAAAAATTTTAAGATGTATTTTATTTTTATTTTTCTAACCTTCTATAAAAATAAAAATAAAAAGTTTTATATTTGAAATTTCAAATGAAAAAGAAAGGTCCAAGAATTAATTTGAGTAACATACTACAAATTATCACTAACTCACCATCTTAGCACCATGCACTATATCAACATCCATTATAAACATCATCAATACTATGCATGATCCCTCCATAATATCCAGAATTGACGACATTAACATCAAGAGGTTGAATGCCCACCACCATAGAGTGTGGTTTGGTAGTAGGAGTTATCATATCGTTTGACATAATACTTGCCAAGAGTTGAGCGATTAGAGTAGTACTTTAACGAATGTGTTGTGTCCACAATAATAGTCCTATCAAGTCTAAATAGTACATATGATATTACTCATTGTCATCATGTGACATGAGATTGATGAGTCCACACCAAAGACTCTCTTTCTATTCGGGAAAAAAGAAAAGAAAAAATTGAATGCCCAACCATTTCACTAAATCACATTTGAACGTTTGTACATGGCCATATTTTAGTAGTAACAAAGTTTGCTTATAGTTGCAGGATTAATTGGTCCGACCTAAAAGAAATTGATTTTAGAATAGGATTACTTGACCAATTAGATTAATCAATCCAAATAGCTCTCAAATCTCAATCATCTAAGACTAAGAGAAATGAAAAGGCAAATATGTCTACATTCAATCAAAATAACTTAAATATATAAATTTTTTTTTTAAATATCATAAAAAATTCTTGTCAAACCAAGTATGGTTCTACAACTTGACAAATGCATCATTGTTTTTGAATAAATTGTTTTTCTATTTCCATATCCTTCTAGTTAAAGAAAATAGGATAAACAATTACACAATTTTATACAAAAAATATTAATATTAATACAAAATAATCATCTAGATTATGACCTGCATATTCCAAAACCATTCACAATACTTCCATTCTACTAACATTTACATTAATTAATTAATCAATAAATTAGCCTAACAACCCCACTCCAAAAAATAAAAAATAAATTACATTTTTGAAAAACTAAACCACATCTTGCCTTTACAAACAATATGATTTCCACACCTAGCTTCAGTGGTTTGTTGTTTTTTCTAGTCTTTCGATCCTTTTCTTAGCAGTCTAGGTATGCGGCTTTGCATACATTGATGAATTGCTAAAGTAAAGATAATCGAGATACACCGCCTCTGTTCTTGAGGATGCCCACACTGAATAGTCCTTGCTTCTTAAACAAAATATTAGATACATTTATCTATTAGGTTACAAAGTAGAAGAAAATATTAAAGAATCAAAGAAAAAAAAAAAACTCAAAACATATTAGATTTACTTTTTTCAAGTGTGGTATAGAGGAAAAAAAATCAAAACATATCAAATTTCACATATTCATCTATCCTAGTTATGATCGGATAATGCAAGAAATTGCAGCCGTACGAACATCTGTTGGAAATCCCCTTTGAATTATGAAAGCTAGGTTTTTTCCATATGGCCAAAGAATTTATGAACCCCTAAACTGGAATTAAAAAAAAAAAAAAATCTACCGCAAAAAAAAAAAAAAAAAAAAAAAAGCCCAATCAAATGAGTATAAAATATATGTTAATGCAATTCAATAATTAGAAGGAAGAAATGGATTTAGAGCAACATACCATTGGACAAAGAAACAAAAGGAATCCAAAGATCATTCCTAAACACAACACTTCTAAACCAACATTGTACTATGGTCCATCCATTGTGTTTAAAACGTGGGTTGAGTATTTTAGTTATCGAAGGAATATGAAAGTTGTAACAGTTTAAATCTCTAATAGTTATCAAGTTGAGTTTGAAAACCACTAGGAGAGTTGTCCTATTTTGTAGGCTATGTTTCAAGTGGGAGTTAAAGGGGTATTAAAAGAAGATTAACATAGAATTGAGAGAATTGGAGAACTGAAGAAGAAGTAATTTGATTTTGAAAACTAATGTGAGTGTATTGGGAGTGTGGTCCAATTTTGTAGATAGTGTTTTATGTGAAAAATAAAGAAGCATTTTTACCAAGTTTTGCCCCTACTTAAACATAGGTTGTAGGAGTATTTTGGAATCCACAAAAAAAAAAAAAAAAAAAAAAATCAAATCCAAACAGGAGAAACCCCTTAAATAGTAGTATAGATAAATAAAATATAAAAAATACATGTAATCTAATTAAATAATTTTTATTCTTTTAAAAATAAAAAATAGGGTTAAAATTGTAATTTAACAAAATTAAAAAATATATATATACCAGAGAAACTTTTTTCCAAAAATTTAGCATATTCTAATTAGCTCAACTAGTAAAGTCCCTGATGGTTAAATAAAATATCTGAGATTCAATCTCCACCTACACTAAAAACCAATTGGTATCTTGATTTAATGATAAATAGTCATAATAAAAAACAGACTCCATAAGTTGAAACTCTCTCAAAAAAATATATATATCTACACATGTTTGATACATTTTTTTTATAAAAACTAGCACACATTAAAACCAATAGTTTTCTCATTTTCAAAATCCTAATTTTGAGTATTTTTTCTTAAATCCCCTCATGTGTAACCTCACTAACAATAGACAATTCAAATTGAAAAATTACATTAAATTCAAAAAAAAAAAAAAAAAAAAAAAAAACTCATCACATGTGCAGAGCATGTGTGATAAGGCTAGTTTATTTTATTGTTTATTCTTTTTTTTAGAAGAATTTTATTGTTTATTTTGTGTGTGTGCGCGCATGTTTTTTTTTTATTTTTATTTGTTTTGAAAAGAGAGGCAGCACACAAGGAGTGGTACTACACATGAATGGATAAATGATAAATCGTGGGCGTGGTTAATTTAAATTTTATTTATTTTATAAAAGGTAGTCAGTTTAAAATCTAAATTTCTGGTAAAGGGATTTTTTTTTTCTTAATAAATTTCTAGTTAATGACGTTCTGAGTTTAAATAAGCTTTTGAAAAAAAGTTAAGAAAAAATGCTCATAAACCCTTGAACTTTGAAGTGGTGGTCAAGACACACCTAAAATTATTTTGGCCAATTTACTCCTTTAACTTTATACGCTTGCCAAATCAATACTTCTATTAGTTTGGTGTTAAAAAAAATAACAGAAAAAATCATGTGAGAAGTACACACAAAAATTACCAAGGTAAATCAGCTCAGTTGAGAAGGAGAGAGAAAGCTAGGTTTAGAGAGAGGAAGACAAGAGACTATGGAACTAGAATCTAGAACCGATACAAAAACCTCTCTTTGGTGTCGAACCTTTGTCCCATCATTAGCTTGCAACTAGTATGCCTTTTTTTTTTTTTTTTTTTTTTTTTTTTTTTTTGCTCTTGTTTTTCCAATCTCAATCTCTATGTGCAAGTTTTTGCATTTTTTGGTTTGGTTTAATGTTTGGGCTTTACCCTTTACACTTATCCAAGTGTTTCAAGACTTGTTATAGATTACATAGACTGGTTGTGGTGAAATTTTCATTTGATCAAATTGGTTTTGAGTATGCTATATAACTGTTTGATGAAATACCTAAGAGCAATATGACCAATGTTCTAATGGGTTTTCATTTTTTTTTTTTTAATTATGAAAATCACCTTAAAATAGTTGGCTACGGGGTTAAAAAATAATAAAATAATTTAAAATTCACAATCATATAATAAACTCACAAAAAATTATATGAACTTCACTTATTATTTTAATCACATAAATAAATAATTATATATAATGTGCAATAAACTTTTGACAATAAGAATAATAAGATAGACATCACTACAAAACACACGGGCTTTAGCCGCACTTCAAAAACGCAACTATAAACCCTAAAAACGTAGCTATAGGCTACAAACGCGGCTTTTACTGTGTGACAATAGCCCCCTGCGGGGTCTATAGCCACCTTTTTTTTAACGCAGCTAAAGGTCCCCCTATAGCTACGTTTCCCCCCTCTATAGCTGCATTTTTCCACCCCCTATAAGCTGAGACTTATAGTTGCGTTTTGAAAAAAATGCGGCTATAGGCTTAGACTTGTAGCTATGTTTCTTAAAACGCAGCTATAAACCATCTTTGGGCTGCATTTAGAAACGTGGCTATAGGTGTTTTTTTTTTTTTTTTTTTTTCGTTTATGCTAAATCTGTAATTCCTACCCAAAACAATTGCCAACACTCAACAAATGCAACCAATTGAAACCAACAAAACAATTGCCAACACTCAACAATTTCCAACCAATTGCTGGCAAACAAAACAAGTTTCCAACAAAAGATTTTTACATCACAAAATGCATATCCCTCAAGGATTTTTACACCACAAAAAATTGTCAGCAAGCATCATGGTACTTGATCAGCCAGTTTCCAGCAAGCATCATGTACACACAACCATATTATGAGATCACAAATATTCTTTTCCCAAAATAGATTAGCTTCGAAGAATAGAGCTATTAGAGCATTCTCATGGTTCTATATGCCAAAAGATGCTTTTTTTTAGCATTTTTTACCCAAAAGCTTGCTCCATCAAGGCTTTCAAATGCTAGCATTTTTGGCATTGGTGAACAGTGCGGTCTCATATTTGAGACCGCACTGTTCACCAATTGTAAAATTTATATTGTTTTTTTATTGAAGTGGATCTCACTTTTTTTTTTCTCATTTCTCTGCTCTCTCTCCCGTCTCACCATTTCTCTGCTCTCTCTCTCTCTCTCCCTCTGCTCTGCCTCCGAACCCATGGTTAACAGTCAGTGACCGTCCAAATCACAAACCCATGGTTGATTTGTGACTGACCCCAAATCAACCACCGACCATCACCGCGGCGGCCCAAGGCGAGCAAACCATGGCGGCCCATGGCCACTCGCGATCTGAACCAACTCACAGCCACACATGTGATCTGAAGCCACCCACGGCAATCCACGGTGATCTGAATCCACCCACGGCCACCCACTGTGATCTAAACCCCACCCACGGCGAGCCATGACCACCATCAACCCACAGCAATTTGAATCCCACGCCAATCTGAAGTCGACAAGCCAATCTTGAGAGAGAGGAGAAGCTTTCACTACTAGTGGGTTTGCTAGTGGCAACGATGGTGGAGGTTTCTTTCCTTTATTTATTTATTTTTTTTTTTTTTTTTGCTGTGGTTGGTGGTGGTGAGTGGATTTGGTGGTTGTGGGTGGATGTGGTGGTTGTGGAGGTTTCTGTCATGATTTTTTTTTTTTTTTCCTTTTTTTGTTAGTGGTGGTTGTGGTATGGGTGGTGGGTTTTTGGTGGGTGGTTGGTAGGGTGGTGCCGGCGGTGCTGTGAGAAAGAGGGACAGATGTGAGAGATGAAAAATAAAAAAATTATTGAAAAATAATAAAGAAACATTATTTAAATGAAATGGTAAAAAAATTAGAAGTTTTGATGTAGGTTGTATTGAAAAGTGGGGTGTTATATGTTATAAAATTGAAATTTGAAATGGTAAATACTAAATCTTTTGCAAACCTTGATGAGAATGCTCTTAGGAAAAGTCAGGAACAACACTTCTACAAAGGGTACAAACATCTTAGCAGAAGTAGTGAAATTTCCTTCAATTTTGTTTTTTTTAGAAAAATAGAAAGTACAGAGAAAGAAGTGAATGCCTTTATGTATTTTTTTCTTCTCTCTCTCACTTTTTCCCTTAGTGGTAATTTCTATCATGCACCCAATGGATTTTGAATCCATGATCAAACTTAATGGGACTTGCTAATATTTCTTAGAACAAAATATAAAAAGAAACCAACAAAATTCAAATAGAAGCAAGGGCATGGTAGGAAATGCAACATGATAAGCAAACTGTTGAAGAAGCACAAACATACCCTGTTTATCAACCCATCATCGATTACAGAACTACTAATGCTCTTCTAAAGCTCAAAAGGTGCTTCAACTTCACTAACAGTAACTGGAAAATAAAAAAGGCACACAAGATGAAAAAACTTAAAACTAGAAAGAGAGAGTTGAGAGAATAATAAATAGAATATATATTTATATTTATATGTTACACAAACCCAATGCTCCTTGAACCCACAACCTCACCCTTCACCCCAATATCATTATATTGATACTCAAAGAAAGAAGAATAATATTGAGATGAATAAAAATATTGTTCAGCTCTCATTATTATCTAAATCCAACGGATAGTCTTAGAGTAAAGGCAGACAAGTCAATTGCCATTTCCTTCGTTCATTTATGATGTGTATCAGGCATCTCCTATTTACAGATAATTATAATTGAATGTATTAAGTTATCCATTGAGCCTAGTACGTATCCAAGACAAGACAACTTTAGAAAACAAATTTACATCCGAAATTACAGAGGCCTTGCTTCTATATTGTCAATTACTCCCTTTAGACGTGGATTTCGTATCTCAAAAAAACATGGGGCAACAAAACGATTAGGAATGGTAAGCTCACAAAAAATGAAAAAGGAAAAAATAAAAATAAAAATCATGACAAAAGCATAAACAAATACCACATATAATGAATATAATAGTCAATCAATTATGACACAAGAAATACATAAAGAAAGTCCAAAGTGAAAAATGGTTATAAGTTAAATAGGGTATATTTAAGTGGCCTCGATTGTGGTTTATTATATATATTTAATTGGATGTGGTTAACTTTGGTTTGGTGATTGAGATACCCCATCTTCTTTGTCAAAAACGATTAGCAATTATGTTTGCCATTACCTATATTAAAGCACAAGCAATTCTATTAAAGAATTTTAAAGAATTACCTATATATCGTGATTAGTGTTCTTACACTTCTTTCTCAAAGAAGAAATTTTCGAGTTGTGCAATCTCGACCCTTATATTGTCATATTCAATCTTTGCTCCCTAAAAACAACATAATCATGGCATTCTCTCTAAGGTTGTAAAAATCAATTGAGCTGTTTGAACATCTTGACTGAGCTCAACTTGGGAAAAATATTTGTGAAGTTGTCAAATGACCATTGATGATAATAAGAAGGTAAATATATAAATATTAAAATTGATGAACTTTATATGCCATCAATATCTTAAATTAAGTTTTATAAGATATTAATTAATTATTTGTAATCTATTAATAATCTAAATAGTCTATTTAGTAGTACAAATCATGTATTATTATTATTATTATTATTTTGAAGAAAAGATAGAAAAATCATGTATAATTTTTAACAATACAAAAGTTGGTGAATCTAATTTTATAAGTCATAAAAAAAAAATTCAGTAGGTCTAATTAACTTTAATATTATAATTTCAATTGAAATTTAGTTATTAATTATTAGCAAGGAAATGAGTAAAAATTATAACACTAAATTGGTTACCCATCAGGGGTGAATGCCCCTAGATTATCTAGCAACTAATTCTGATGGCAACACTCGTTCTGACCGTCGGAGAATATCAAAGGTAAATCTTAACCCGTGCAACTGGATCACTAGCATGACAAACAACTCAGCTACATGCATTGTAAGTTACATATATTTGCACTATTTCATAAAGCAAAGGCTCCACTACAAGAACACCCTTCGCCCACAAAATTGAAGTCTATATATATAAAAAAATACCCACTCTATACATGGCTGCTAGGTGCGCGGTGCACCTCTCTTGAGTAGTAAAACTCCCTTATTTTATTCGTATAATACACATAAGTTATAACATCAATTTAATCACAATATAATGGCGACAAAATTTGTGTACCAACTATTTTAAATTAATAGTTATAATATCTCATAATAAATTTTGTAACATTATAAATTGTAAATGTAAATAAATATTTATTTATTTTTATTAAATCACACCACTAAATAATGTTTCAAAGGGTAGTAAAATGATCTCAGTTAAACGGTTCTACCGGGTCAAAATGGGTTTCACGTCTAAATTTTTTTTTTTTTTTGAATTGACATGAACTTGTTAAGTCTCAACCCTAATTTACTAATTTTATATCGTATTTATGTCATGTTCACATGTTATATATTACAAACCTTAACTATACTTTTTTTTTTTTTGGAGATAATATAGATTATAGACACAAGACACAAGGGATGGGAAAAGGGGAAAACCTTAACTATACTAATGTACATATTAATTTAAAAATGCAAGGGGCTGGGGGCTGCCACTGGCACTATGGTTCCATCCTTTCCATTCCTTTCCATTATAGAGTTGGGTGATTTGTAGAAATGATAATTGGATCATAATTGGGTCTCCAATTAAAACTCAATAAACATTTATGTTAATTGGGTTAATACTTAATACTCATTTAACCCAATTAATAATTAGGTGGGTTTGGGTCTTATTTAAGTGGGTGGGTTTGGATAGGCAAATAGGTTTCAGTTGATTTTGCCACCACTGAGCAATTGCTTCAGTCAACGTAAAATGCAAAAATTGCAAAATTTTACACAACATGGCACAAAAAACACCAACATCAGTCTTTCTAAACCTTTGTAAATATACAAAGATACTACAGTAACCATGTAAATATACATAGTTACTATAACTTTGTATACAATGTTTTAATAATTTCTCTCTCTCTCTCTCTCTCTCTCTCTCTCTCTCTCTCTCTCTCTCTCTCTCTCTCTCTCAAAGTTTGTTGCCCATACACCCATGACCCAACACAGCCCAACCATCACCCAATCACCACCACCACAATCCATCGCAATCCATGATATTCCAATCACAAAATCTACCAAAAACAAAGGAGAATCAAATCAAAAATCAATCCAAACCAGAAATCACCTATGAGTCTACTTCAAAAATCACCTGAGTAAGGTGTATTTACTGAGCTACAAGCATTGCCCACCCGAAGGCCAGAGATTCAGCAACTTATGGATCAACTATCTAAGCATAACATAATAGTAGACACATTTCATATTAGAGCCACTTGTAACTCTTTCAGTCCATAAGCTTCCTAATTGAAATCCAAACAGATTAAAATATAGGTGTTTAATTAACCCAAAAATTGACCCTTATACTATTAAATACCATATGTACTCATGAGTTTACAAACTAAACAGTAATCATGAAGAACTAAACTAGAATTCTTTTAATTTGTAATTAGTTTATGATTCGTATGCTTTCCTTACCAACAAAAATATGATAATTTGTATAAATATCTGTGTGATCATTTGTCCAAGCATCAAATAGGTCTATACGCTTCCTCCAGGAATCAAGTAGCTTTTAAGATCTTACTTAATCTAAATACTATCTATAAACATGAATTGATAATCTAGACATGGATCACCAGAAACTTTTTCCCCAAGGAATCAAGAAGCAAAGGGCTTACAACTATTTAATAAACAAAAAAAATAAAAATAAAAAAGGAAATGAGGAAAGCTCAGACCTCTGCTTTTAAGATCTTACTTAATCATTTCATTTACACCAAGAGCATCCTATACCATATTTCACCCCTATGTTTACTTCAGTTGCACATATTACAAAGGCAAACAAAAGACTCAGATACATGTTGCCAAATCACTGACCTGTTATGTCAAAGTGATATCATTGAATTAGTTATAGGCTAATGTAGAAGATTTGATAAGAAACAACCTTGTAGAAAGCTAAGAAAAGTACACAACATTCTGAGTCTTTCTTCCAATATATAGTTTATTTTTGAGGTCACACTTTCGAGAGACACATTCAATTCTTTTTACCATTTCAACTATTCCAGGCCAGGCAACTCATTCATATGAAGAGACAACAAAAGCTTATTTATGAACGTTTCTTTATCCAAAATTTAGCCTAATTCATAATATTTATACTGTGCAGGTCAAGTGTAGTTTTTGAACATTTTTTTTCACAAGAATCAATCTATCACAAGGAGATTAGAGAACACCGGATAATTGATCCATTCTCTCTCTCCTCAAATAATTTAAAAGGAGGGCAGAACAAAAAAGAGAATTAACAGCCAGAAAAGGCTAATAATGTGTGATCAACACGTCCATACATAGAAAACAATTGTGGCATGCCTTTGAAATTAGTTGCTAATTACCATTTAGGGAGAGAGAGAGCCTTGGTTTCAGACATGTCCTAGAGAGCCATGGGAACACTGATAGCATCTCGTCAACACTTTCCTTTAACTTTCCACTAGAAGCTTTGATTGTCATTGTTTTCAAGGCCCTTGCCTCCTTTAGAATATATATTACAAATTCCACTAAATGTTATAATCCTTCAAATCCTCTAAAATTAAAATTTGTAAGGTGTGATGAAAGATAATCAGGACCATTTGGAGGCTCCACCCAGCGTGCCTTTGTCTTCACTGTTTAAAAAAATCTGATGGCAAAAATACAGTAGTAGATCATATTTTTAGGTTTGGGGAAGATTAATTAAAAAGATATCCTCCAATTAACTTGAATAACCTTATTAAAAATAAGACCTTCTAAATTAGGGGATGCAAGGACCAAGGCTTGAAGCACATGCCAGTTAGAAGGATTAAGTTTGAAGTCCAATTAGACCAAAATTTGGAAAATGGAAAAATAAATTGAACCAAAGCCAAGGCATTGCATGTCAAGAGTAGTCGCCAGATTAAAATACTTCTTTAAAAAAAAAAAAGGATAGAATCTTTAGGCTCAGTAATTGAAAGGATGAAGGAGGATTAATCTCAATTCTACCGCTTATTTCCATAACCACCAACATTTTGCAATAGAAAATGCTACAAGGCAACCTTTACCAACAAAGAAATCTCTAGAACCACCTTTTGCACACGCCAGAAGGCCACGTGTCCTCTTAAAACCCTAAACCCTCCATATATGAAACCGCACGCTTGGCTACTCTGTACTCAGCCTCCACTTCCAGCAAAGCCAGCAAACAAACACAGACAACTTCCATAGTTTTCACTTCCCTAAGCCTTAACAATGGCAACCAGAATGGTACTTGGAAACACCAAAGCTCCCCTCCATATCCTTCGGAATCGCATCGTCCAAAAATGCAATGGCATAAACAATACCTCCAAGGTGGCTGCTCATAACATTGTGTTCAACAAAAGAGAAGGTGGGTTCTTTGGGTTTGATCTTAATCTTAAGGGGGAGGAGGGTGTTGTAGCAATTGACAAAGGTGAGAGGGCTAGTGGTGGCTTTGTCTTTGTTGAGAAAGCTGATAAAGAATCTGGTTTGGTAAATGGGTATTTTGCCAAGGACCAGACTCGGGTTGTGGAGGCTGCTAGTCAGCGACGTGTCGATGATGGTGATGCTGATGAGGAGTCGGAGTCGGATGATGAGTTGGATGGGCTTGATGAAGATGAGTGGGGTGATGAGGATGAGGATGTTGATGATGATGACTTTGTTGAGGAAGAGGATAAGGATGATGATGATTTCCAAGTTAGGAAGAGGAAGTGAGTCTTTGATCATCATTGATGAAATTGTTTTTTTGACTATTTTTCCTTTCCTTCTTCTTAAAGGGTTAAGATTGTAGTATGGGGTTGTACTCTCTCTGTTGCATATTTTCTTGGTTAATACTATTAGATTTAGTACTTGTTGAATATTGATATCCTCTCTTTACTGTGGTTATTACTCACTATCATGATGGTGATGAGTGTGTCTATGAGAAATGATTGTTTGTATTCAGGGTTTTATTTTATGCTGGTGAAATCAAGCATCCCCAATAGCCTCTCTAAATGCATTTTTCTCTCAATTTTGGAGAGAGAACCCCCTAAACAACACTCCAGCAGTTTTTCCAAATATTTTTGACAATGCAATTTCTTAAGAGGCTTTTCTACACTCTTCTTTTTTATTTTTAGTTCAACAAAGAATAATTGCTTGTCTGGAAATTAATTTGAACATTGTAGTATGTTTTTTTCATAATGTTCTTAGGACACACCAATTCCTTTTTCAAAATGATACTAGCTGTTTCTTTTCATGTTCTGAATGGTGTCGTGTGCTTGGCATGGTGCTGAAGCAGAGATAGCATTGGTAAAATTCTATGACTTGTTGAATAATGGTGTGAATCTATCTGTTGAATGGTGATTTTTTTAAGATAACCAAATATTTCAAATAGAGAAGATAAATAGTAAGGACCATGGAAGACAATGAGAGATGGCATTGGTAACATATTGAAATCGCAACCGTGTAAATTGGTACAAAATCAATTTTTACACCGACGACAATTTTTGGGAGATTCAAGGGAATTACACTTCCCTTGGACACCACATTGTAGATGATAGGGGAATGGAAAATAAGATAGATCTTATCCAGATACGGCCATGAGATTTTCAAAGAAAAATAAATAAGTTAAGGCGAAGGAATTTGTAAGCTAAAGAGACTGTACAAATCCTTGAAAAGATGGAATGAGAATAACATTGATGAGATTCTTTAAGTAATTCAGTCATTCAATGGAAAACAATATGGATGTTCCAAGTAAAGGAAGAGGAGAAGGGGAGATCACTTATCCTAAAGTAAAAGACAATTTCTCACATGTTTGAGATCCTTAAAAAAAAATAAATAAAAACTTAAAAATTAAAAAATAAAAATCTAGAGGATCAATTGAAAGCCATTTTTGTACAATTTCTCATATGTGTGTTTGGATTGAAACCAAAAATCAATCCAAACCAGAAATCACATATGAGAACGCTTCAAAAATCACCTAAGGTGTATTTACCGAGCTGCAAACATTGCCCACCCGAAAGCAAGAGATTCAACAACTTATGGATCAACTATCTAAGCATAAAATAATAGTAGACACATTTCATATTTGAGCCACTCGTAACTTTTTTGGTCCATAAGCTTCCTAATTAAAATATAGGTGTTTAATTAACCCAAAAATTGACCCCTTATACTATTAAATACCATATGTACTAATGAATTTACAAACTAAACATTAATCAAGAAGAACTAAACTAGAATTCTTTTAATTTGTAATTAGTTTATGATTCGTATGCTTTCCTTACCAACAAAAATATGATAATTAATTTGTATAAATATCTGTGTGATCATTTGTCCAAGTGTCAAATAGGTCTATAAGCTTCCTCCAGGAATCAAGAAGCTTTTAAGATCTTACTTAATCTAAATACTATCTATAAACATGAATTGATAATCTAAACATGGATCACCAGAAACTTTTTCCCCAAGGAATCAAGAAGCAAAGGGCTTACAACTATTTAATAAACAAAAGAAAAAAAAAAGAAAAAAAAAAAAGAAAAAGAAAAGTAATGAGGAAAGCTCAGACCTCTGCTTTTAAGATCTTACTTAATCATTTCATCTACACCAAGAGCATCTTATACTATATTTCACCCCTATGTTTACTTCAGTTGCACATATTACAAAAGGCAAACAAAAGACTCGGATACATGACTCGTAATAGAGGTGTTATGTCGAAAGATGCATGCCTGTTATGCCAAAGTGATATCACTGAATTAGTTATAGGCTAGTGAAGAAGATTTGATAAGAAATAACCTTGTAGAAAGCTAAGAAAAGTACACAACATACTGAGTCTTTCTTCCAATATATAGTTCATTTTTGATGTCACACTTTCAAGAGAGACATTAAATTCTTTTTACCATTTCAACTATTCCAGGCAACAATCTTTAAAATCATTCATATGAAGAGACAACAAAAGCTTATTTATGAACGTTTCTTTATCCAAAATTTAGCCTAATTCATATTTTTTTATACTGTGCAGGTCAAGTGGAGGTTTTGAACATTTTTTGTCACAAGAATCAATCTATCACAAGGAGATTAGAGAACAACGGATAATTGATCCATTCTCTCTCTCCATCAAATAATTTAAAAGGAGGGCAGAACAAAAAGGAAAATTAACAGCCAGAAAAAACTACTAACACATTATGATCAACACAGGTCCATACATAGAAAACAATTGTGGCATGCCTTTGAAATTAGTTGCTAATTACCATTTAGGGAGAGAGAGAGCCTTGGTTTCAGACATGTCCTAGAGAGCCTTGGGAACACTGATAGCATCTCGTCAACACTTTCCTTTAACTTTCCACTAGAAGCTTTGATGGTCATTGTTTTCAAGGCCCTTGCCTCCTTTAGAATATATATTACAAATTCCACTTCATGTTATAATCCTTCAAATCCGCTAAAATTAAAATTTGTAATGTGTGATGAAAGATAATTAGGACCATTTGGAGGCTCCACCCAGCATGCCTTTGTCTTCACTGTTTAAAAAAAGCTGATGGCAAAAATACAGTAGTAGATCATATTTTTAGGTTTGGGGAAGATTAATTAAAAAATATCCTCCAATTAACTTGAATAACCTTATTAAAAACAAGACCTTCTAAATTAGGAGATGTTGAGGAGCAAGGCTTGAAGCACATGCCAGTTAGAAGGATTAAGTTTGAAGTCCAATTAGACCAAAATTTGGAAATTGGAAAAATAAATTGAACCAAAGCCAAGGCATTGCATGTCAAGATTATAATCATAACAACATATATTGTACATTTGTACTAGAATTTTTTATAAATTTCCATGAAAGTGAGGCTCTAACTAACTATAATCTTAAGAATTTGTTTTCAGTAAGTTACAGACACACACACACCTAGTTGATCTTAAACCTATTATCTGACTTCCCATTATTTTTGAAGGAGAATATATCATTTGAACAATAGCTCATCGTTAGAGTCCAAGCACTATTCATTAATAAAATAAAATAAATGATAAAATAGAAAGGCCATTTTCTTACCTCTGACACCAGGAAATAATGAATGGAATTTTGCTCTTTTTAGTGCTCTAAAAAGTTTAAAAAACCTACTCCATAATATCATTTGCAGCTAGTTGTAGAAGTGAAATATAGACATCTTCTCCAACTAAGTTGGCTAGTTTTTAAGGAAAACTAATATGTCTCCCAGATTACCTTTAAACTTAAAGTACTCAAGCAAGGGCCTTTATCTCAATCAAGTAACCATCAAGATCGAGTAGAAACAGGCTAAACTCTATATGAAAAAGTTTAAGCGCAGGAGCAAATAATCCAGAACAGAACATATCGTCCTGACTATTTCTTCCAAATGTCAAAAATATTGGAGGACCAGGCAGCCACAGTGGAGCCGCCTAAAATAGTAGTTGCCAGATTAAAATACTTCTTTAAAAGAAAAGGATAGAATCTTTTGGCTCAGTAATTGAAAGGATGAAGGAGGATTAATCTCAATTCTACCGCTTAGTTCCATAACCACCAACATTAATTTTGCAATAGAAAATGCTACAAGGCAACTCAAACCGATCCCCAGGGGCTGCTGAACCATAAGAATATGACAGAGAAACGTATGGATAGGACCGAGAAGACAATCTGGTAGACTGCTGAACATGTCAACCAATCCATCTTTTTTCCAGTTTAATTTAATGCCCATTTGCTACAGCTAGCTATTTTTGGGGAAATGGACGGTTTGAAAGAATTTTAAAAAGCTATTATTTGGAGGAAACAGGCACTTCATAGCAGATTCTGCCCTCCAACATGTTTCAAGTTTTGTTTTGGTGAAGGTTAGGATTAGGACTTCGTAAAGATCCTTAATTGTTCCAAGGAGATTCAGTAATAAGGACCGGCTTTGAAGGCAGTTAGCCTCCACAAGAGAGAGAGAGTTCAAGTCTATCTTCTCTCAATGATTCTATCACAATCAGAAGCTAGCCTTTATAATATCCATTGGCACTATCTAGTAACTACCAGCCAACTTGGCATTAATAGCTTCCTAACTAACTCAGCATACAACTGAAGAGTAACTAACAGAACAGGTTACAAGAGTTAAGCACATGGCAATCTAATAACCAACTCTAATTACAGTCTTACATACTCCACGAGTCACTCCCACATGTACAGTATCCTTGAGTTGCAGAACTGCATAACTGAGAAGAAGAAATAAAATTTATTGAAATGAGAAGAAGCGTCTCAAATAAACAAAGAGTACACAGGGAAATCACCTGAAGAAATGGAAAATGAGAAGAAGTGTTACTGTTAGTGAGCATGAGAACGTCCAAATCCGAAAAATAATTTTTTTTTCTCATGGTAGTTTAAAGTCATAGGAATCGATATACAAAAGTGAGTAATATTTTCACTAGATGGGTGTCTGTGGTATGAAAGGAGGGCAAAAATGACAAAAGGACAGTAGCTAAAGCATTAATCAAATTTTATAAATAAATTTTTTTTTTTTTTTTTTAAGTGAAGAAGTATATGAAACCTGTCCATTCATGCTTCCATGTACGAGCAGACATGTTGAATAGATTTGAATTCCCTTTTCAGTTTCCATGGATGAATTAATAGGTTCTGCTTCAACCAGCTAAACATATCGTAGTAGCAGATCAAATTTCAAATCAAAACCACTTTAACCTTCAGGGTCTAGAAGCTTCCAAATCAAAATTCAAACTGATTAAAATTACAGGTACGTGTTTAAATAGCCAACGGCTGGATCCTCAGGATTACTAAATATACCATCTATGCACATAAACTAAACATGGATCACAAATTCATTAATAAACAAAAGAATTGCAACTAGTTAATAAATAGGCATAACATCCCAAGAAGATTTTACCTTTGTCTTTCTCTACATTAAGAAGTGCTACTTACTAAATATAATCTAACCCCTATTGAGGTACATAGGGCACTTCAGTGTTCAGTCTGTGCATATCTAATTTATATACATTATGAGAAGGGGAAAAAAACTGGCACATAGTCGTTCCAAGTAATGGAGGTGCAATATGATTTTTTTTTTTTTTTTCTGGTATAGGAAACACTGACTTTGTATTCAAGAGTTAAGAAATAGTAGCTACATCCATATCCTGAGCACAAGCCCACTCAATATGGCTCGGGCAAGATTCTACCCAAGCAACGTAACTAGCTAAAGACTTAGAATACTGCGCTAACATGTGGGCAGGGACATTTCCCTGCCTTTTTGTGTGTGTGAAACAACATGACCTGAAACAACTAGCTTGCTGGAGGATGCCATCCACGATGAAGAGGATCAAAGAGCTTGGCGCCGCTAACCCCTGGACAGCATTGAAGACTTCCAACGCATCACACTCAAACACCACATCTCGGATGCCTATGTCTAGTGCGAAACGCATGCCAACCTCCATTGCCTTGGCTTCCATCTCAAGCGCGCCAAGGTGACCCACCATGGGGCTGCTTAAAGCAGCAATCACCTTCCCATTGCTGTCACGGACCATCACGCCCAGCCCCACCTTCCTTTGGTTCGCAAACACTACACCATCTGAGTTAACCTTGTACTATCCTGGAAGCAGAGGCGCCCACCGTATCGGTTCAGGTCCCACTACAGCTGGCTTCCACGGACCCTCATTGGCCACCTAGAACTCGTCCATTAAGCCAAGGGAGGTCTTCAAAGTGACCCTACCAGGTTTACCCTTCCCACCGGTTTGGATGACATTCCTCTCTTTCCAAATACCCCAGCACATTGACACAAACCGTTCTGCCAAACTGTGATGCACCTCCTCATACGTTTGAAGCTTTTCCATAATATCCAAGAAACACCAATTGGGCCCAATAGAGAGAGCTTACTCGTGTTCCATACATCCTTGGCGTGATCACAAAACCAGAGAATATGGAGAACGTTTTCCGTTGGGTTCCCGCAAAGAGCATAGCCACCATCCACCACAATGTGCCTCTGCCGTAGCGCCTCTTTAGAAGCCAGGATGTTCCTAGCAGCCTTCCAAGCAAAATTCTTGACTTTATGAGGAAGGTTCATTCTCCACAGCCCTTTCCATACTTTCTTCCTCGCCGAAGGGTTCGAGCAATCCGCATTGCCGCCACCCCTGTTCACCTCATAAGCCAACCTATATGTGCTTTTGACCGTAAATTTACCACTTAGTGATTCCGCCCATATCAACCTGTCCTTGGGCTGATGCAAGTTTAGTGGGATGCTTAAAATAGCATCGGCATCCTCTTCTGTGAAGCAGCCCCAGACTCGCTCCGCTTTCCATTCCATGGATGCTCTATTTATGAGGTCACAAACTAGAGCAACATTTGGGCAAGCATCTTCCCTTGTGACAACATTATATGAAGTCGGTTTAGGAATCCATTTGTCGCACCACACTCGCACACTCTCCCCAGAGCCCATTTGCCACCTCGTGCCCCTTTTTACCACCCCTTAGGCCGCCATTATGCTTCGCCAAGCATAAGAAGGTTGGCGGCCTAAATCTGCCTCTAAGAATGAGCAGTGAGGAAGTACTTAGCCTTAAAAACTCGGGCAAACAAAGAAGTGGAGTTAGTCTGTAACCTCCACCCCTGCTTTGCCAAAAGCGCCAAATTGAACAACCTCAACTCCTAATAGGGAAATTTTGGGGAAAAAGTTTAGAAAGAGAGAAATAGGGAAATTTTGCTTCCTAATATAAAATTTTCTCTTCCTGAAAATTTTATTAAAATTTTGGTGCCTAAAATCCCTGATATCAAGCTAGACTGTGAAATAACCCACCCCCCCCCCCCCCCCCCCCCCCCCCAAAAAAAAAAAAAAGTGCAAGTGCAACTCTTGAAATGGACATGTGACAAATTTTATATTAGGATGCCGTCTATTTGACAAGTAGAATGTCTTTGCTTACAAAGAAGACCATTTCATTATTCACACCCTAATTTAATTTCTAATTATCTTGAATCCACCACCTGGAGCAAAGCTATTTCATCCTATTGGTTGGCACTGTCCCTTGTTATTAAATAAAAGACTTATCTAAGCTTTGATCAAGGCTAGTATTTCTTTTTGCCCTAAGCCTCATCAATATTTATTACTAAAACGTAAGATCCAATTAGTACCAGAATTTTTCTTAATTGAAAAAAGATTTATACGCTACTATGATATATATCATAGTATGAAAGTCAAAAGATTGAAAACCATAGAATTGGTCCTAATGCTGCAGTCCCCTTTAGGGGTGAAGCTTAATTATGATAAAAGCTTTAGAGGGTTAGAGCTATCAAGACTAAAATCCCAATATAAACTTGGTTCTGAGTCTTCAAACACCTGAGACTAAGAGGCTACCAAGAAAGTAAGAACTATTATACCCTTTTTCTTTGATACAGCATAATTGTTCTGGTAGTCTACTAAGACCACTCTCATTTTGCAACAGGAATTCATGAAGGAAAATACTAAGCATATTGGATTTGCCAAGCAACAGGACTACCTCTCATGATGACGCAGTGCCGAAAAATACTGTGATGTTTTTTCTTAAAAAATTTGTATCTTCCAATTCGAGGTAGATATCATTGAACCCTTTTTATGAGAGGTAGTCAAGACCTCATTCTTCAAGTTGGTTCAATTGTATCACTCCAGTTCTTGCCAAATCGGTACAATTTATTACGCGAAGTTGGCCAAAAAACTGCGTATTTTTTCTTTAAAAAAAAAGTGAAGTATTTATTAGGGTTTTTAATATTTTAGTAATATCTCATCTATTTTAACTCTAATTTGGCCCGTAAACTTTCATTTCAAAGGGAAAAATATGCCCCACGAGACGATAAAAAATTCAACTCGATCTAACAGTCAGATCGAAAAGTCAACTTTTTTACTATACCCGATTAGGGTTTTGGCCTTAATGGCTATAAAAAGGGTTTTTAAATGTTGTTACCCTTTCATCTACTATCTATTCATGGTGTATTTAACTTTTACCCTTTTGGCTTTGAAACTTGTAATTTTGCACCCTTTTTTTTTATTCTTTTGATTTTGGCATTTGTTTTAACGCGTGAATCGGGCTGGAAAAAATACAATATCGACAAGTTCCATGTGGCCTTTTTTAATCAAAACAATCTAAGTCAGCAAGTACCACTGTGGTAGTTTTTTATGAAACTTGAGTTACATGTCAAACTCAAGTTTTAAAAATGTGATAGATTGCTAAATTTTTTCAGCCAAAGATGGTATTTGGCCATTTTGGCTGAGCATGGGGTTGTTTATTTTCAAGGGTAGTAGTAGGAGTGAATTTCATCTTTTATTAGGTCTCGTGTATCTCATTCAAAATTTTCCAACTTATACTTCACATTTCTTGTCTCAAATTGCCGCTATTCATGCTTAATTTTCTTTATTTATTGGTTTATTACGAGCCTATTTTGATCAATAATTATTCTTTCACATTTATTAATGTGTGCACATGATATGAACAATATACAAATAAATGCTTGTGGGGTGTGGGGGCCAAGGGCTGGAGTTGAAGTCTTCAGGAGGAAATTTCACACACATATGCACTTAGATTAGACTAGAGTAGAATTTCTTTCTTTGTATCAAAAAAAAAAAATTACAAATAAAAAGTGTCTTTAGGATCAATACAATATTTTGATATCAGTTAAAGATTTGGATGACAGAACAACTATGAAAAAATTCATCACCATTAATGCTCCATTTGTTTCGAAATAAAATCTTTTACACATTTTACCATGTTTATTTGGGGATATAATCTGGTCAACTGTAAAATTAAGCATCTCACATGTAAACTGTTTTACGCCAAAATCAAGTGTAAAACATTTTACACTTTCAGTCTTTCTCCCCAAATTATCACGCACGATATTGCCCCTCTCACTTTCTCAATTCTTCTCTCCTACACCCTTCATGGTTCTTCTCTCCTTCTCCATCTCTCAACTCTCTCACTCATAAAGCCACAACCCTCTCATCGCCCTTGCCCATCTTGCACTACCCATCTCCCTCACCCATCTTGCATCAATGATAGATGCCACCTACGAGCGCCATACACCATCTTCAATGCTTGCACTAATGCCCACCCATTAACCGATGCCACCTACTGACGCCAACTTCCATCATTAGTGCTACCTTGTATGATGAGTTTTGTAGAGCCTAATTATGTTTGATCCAGATTATAATCCGACTCCATGTAAAAGTATTATGGTTTTTAATAAGATTTTTTTAAAGACTTAGTCCATGGAGTAGAGGATACAAAAACTATTATTTTGGAGATTAGAATTTTAGTGTGTTATTTTGAGAGAGAAAATTGTACTGCCGCATCCTATATATATATATATATATATATATATATTTATATATATTTTTTTTTTTTTTTTTTGGTAAATGGTGAAATCATTGCAACTTTGTTGACGTAGGTAAATTGCCGAATTACGTAAATATTGTCTTGTGTGATCATTTTTTCTTTGGCGCATATTTTTCTCTATTTTCACATCTCACAGATCTAAGAATTTCATGTATATTCCCTACATTGTACAAACCCCTCTTCTCTTCTCTCTCGCACCGTCCCTTGGGGTCCAATTGATGAGCAATGGTCTTGGATTTTGGTGGCTACTTCGATCTTACCTCCCTTGGATTGTTAGATTTTCAAATTTGGTTTTTTTTTTTTTTTTGGTTTCCAATCTGGATTCATGGAGGTCTTTTGGCTCTCTAATCTAAAATTTTGGTTGTTGTTAGTTTTTTTTTTTGGGTGGTTGGTGGTGGTTTGGTGGCTAGTGGTGTTTTGGTGGCTATTTTTTTGAATGGTTGGTGGCAATTTTTTGGATGGTTGGTGGTGGTTTGGTGGCTGGTGGTATTTTGGTGGTTGACTTTTCTTACCTATGTGGAGTTTTAGGTGATGGGTGGTGGTGGTTTTTGCAATAGTGCTTGCATTTGGAGGGTTAGGAACTACAATTTTTTTTTTTTTCATTTTACGGTTAAAAACATTGAAAAATGATTTTCACTGTATTTTCAAGTTGCCAATAAACATGGTAAATTGAAACATTTTACAAAAAATATTTTACAATTTCAAATATTTTACTTCAAAACAAACATAGCGTAACTGTTGACACTACATTTTGTACCCTTTATGACTTGAGTCCTCGTTCTCCAATGATGCTCAAACTCTAAGGCCCAAGGCCAGTTTAAAGCCCAATTAGATATTAAATTGACTTAAGTAGTGTTAAAATGGAAAATAGAACCTATTAAATGAGCAAAAAGATCTATTTTTGAAAATAAAATGACCAAACTAGCCATCGGCCAAAGCATGCGTACGCAAACACATTCCTACGTACACAGTTAGAGTTTCAGAAAAATAAGAAAAACAAGTTCTTTTTAATAATTGCTAAGGTTTGGAATGAATCCCACATCATCTAAGAGCCGTTCCAAACCCCATTTTTTTTCAATATAAAAAGCCTTACATGGTACATTTTTAAAACACACAAAAATCCTACAGGAAAAACCTAAAATTCACTAGAAAATAGTGAATCAAAATGGAGTTTTTCACAACACCTTCAAATCTTTTTTATTTGATTGGAACCTTTTCTGGCCCCAATCATTTGAGTTTAAGATTGCTAATCACTATTTTATTGAATTGTGATAGATTTGATTGAGAGAAACAGTAAAAAAATTAAGCCTAGGAGCTTTTGCTTTAAGGTATTCTTTTGAACTTTTCTTTTTCTTTTCTACTTGTAATCTTTACTTTAATCTGTTTCTTTGTTTAGTTTATGTTTATATATGTTTGTCTAGGTTAGTTTTAGGTTTTCTTCATGTTTTTAAGCATATTAGGCTGCTAGATTTACATTTTCTATTTTGTTTGGTTTCTACTCTTTTTTTTGTGTTAATTAGGTTTTCTGGGTAAGGATCTGCGTACGTATGATCTAGCCTGCGCATGCAAGCTGAACTCATGCGTACTTTGACCTATTCTAGTGTGCGTGATGTCGTTACCCAAAAACCCTAATTTTTGTTTGTTTTGTTTCTGCAATCACATGTTTGTTCTGTGTAGCCTCTTTTTTACATGTTTTAAGCCCCACAACTGTTTGTTCACCTTTCAACATGTTTGCCTGTTATCACATGTTTAGATTAGGATTTTCTTAGTTTTAATTCCATTCATTCACACGTTCATGCATTGATGCCATATGTGTTATGTTGCTAAGAGGTAAGTAAAGGATAAACCATGCATTAGCAATGCCCATGCATTGTGTTAGAGTTTCACCTTGATGACATGATGGAACATGCTTAGATGTATGAATAGGATTTTGTAATATATTTTCCTAGCTATGATGATATGCTTACTGCCTTGTTGTAGATGTATGATAGGTTTCCACATGTTAGATGGATGCTAAATTTTTTTTTGTGCTTCGGTTCTCTTTTGTGTAAGGGTAGATAAGTATGCTCTTTTGGGATAAAAATGCCATGTTGTATGCTTAAATGTATGTTAGTGTGTGTGTGAGTATATATGCAAGTGTTGAGAATACCTTTTTAATTAGGTTAAGATATAAGACACAATGATGAAAGACCAACCTTAGGATTAAGCGATCTTAGGTGCTTAACACCTTTCCAAGAGCGTACTTAAACTTTGAACCCAAACTCTGGTAGTAAAATCAAAAGTCCTTCCTTGAAAAGATGCTATATTCATGGTTCCTAGACCATATAACTAGGTGATGACTCCATTTCCATTGTGTCCATAGTAACACTCAATTTGTTTTAGTGTAAAATTTGGTCAAAACTAAAAATGTTTTCCATTAATCATAAAATTTTTTGTAAAGTGTTTTACCTTTGAAAATTTGGTAAAAATCATTTTACAAAAACAAGGTAGCTCTTCCCTCATTCGGTGTTTGGGTCCCCAGTTAAACTAAGTTTGTCATTGGATCTCAGACACTAACGATTAAGCCACCAATTTTGGTGGTTTATGCTTGAAAAGTTATACATATCACACATACATACTTGAAAATATTTTAGTAAAAATGTTTAACAACAAAATAACCAAATGTCTACTAGCATTCACACCAAAGGTGTGATAAATGCTAAGAAGCTATTTGAGCAACAAAATCACCAAAAATCACTCTACATCAATGGAGCTAAACTTCAAATTTTTTAGCAACTTGCTACAATAAATTGTTACAAATGACAACCTACTATAGCAAGTTGCTAAATTTTTTTTATTAATTTCTTTCTTTCTCTCTTTCCCCTATATCTCTACTCTTTGTTCTTTGTTCTCTCTCACTTCTCCTTTGTCATGTCTCACTTCACCTATCTCAAAGTCTCTCTCAACAACACATCGCGCCGAGTTGATACTCCGATCTTGGACCTCATTAGAGCTGCAGTGTAGTTCGGCAAGGTCACAAGGATGAGTCCCCCAAAGACAGCAACAATGGTGCTTGTGATTGTAGCCTATGAGTGTGATAGTGGCCGAGAGACTTTTCCTCTATCAATAGCCTTGGCTTCCTCAAGGAACAAACACTGATTTAAAGCATCATCTCCACACAAATTCAACACAACATTTGGTGAAGACCATGTTTGGAAGCAAAGAGGAATAAAAAATGATTAACAGGTTTTTGTTGCCATTAAGAAGTTCTTTGATGATTCACTGTTATTAGCTACAAATTCTTCCTTCAATTTGAGTTCTTCTGCTTGGGCTTGGTGGTAGTGGTAGTGGTTGATTGTGGTTGTGGGTTTCATGGATTTAGTGGTTGTGGTGGTGGTGGTAGGTTGTGGTGATACTAGGGTGTTGTGGTTGTGGCTGGTGGTGGAGGTGGAGGTGGTTGTGTCTAGTGGTAATGGGTTGTAGTTTTGTTTTAGTTTTTTCTTCTGCAATGGGTGTGGTTGCCTTGGTGGTTGTGGCTGGTGGAGTGGTGGTGGAGGTGGTTGTCTATAGGTTTTTGTGGTGGTTTTTTTTTTTTTTTTTTTTTAAATATTATTTTCACCAGTTATTTATATTATTTTAGATGAAGTGGTATAAAAATAGAACTTTTAATGTTAGGTGTTTTGTAAAATGAATTATTATGATAGATAAAATTGATTTTTGAGTTGTTAAAAGCTATATTTTTTAGAAACTTCGACGCAAATGCTCTAATATATATATATATACACTATAAAACCGAAGACATTTGACCAGTAAATGACTTTCTTAGGTTGTGACACGTAAGCTTTACATTCTCCACAAATTTCTACATCACTAATGTATTTATTTAAGTTTAATTTTAAAAAGAGAACCCGATAGTTTTATTATATCAAACCCTCAGAACCTGATTGTGGCGACAAATCCATTTGCAATATGTGTTTTCATTGTAAACCCCACCCCAAATCTCTAACTCTCACCATAATCAACTAAAGCCTCAATTTTGGACACATACAATTGCAATTTTCTCAGACAATCATCACCGCCCCTCCACCCAAATCAATGCACCGCATCTATTGAAATTTTTTATCCATAATCCAAAATTACAAATTTCAGTTTGTAGAATAAAAAATCAAACCTAAAATAATGTTACCCATGTTTATGCAAGAGAGTGAGGATAGATAAGATCAAAGAATGACATTCTTTGATGTCTAATTACACATTAGCGGTCACATGTTTGCAAAGAGAAGAGAGGGTTAAAGAGTTCGATGTCTTCAGCTTTTCTTTCATCTTGAATCAGTTGCATAGAGTGAAAGATTTTAACAAAAAAAGAAAAAAAAAAAAAAAAACATATGTAGCTTTAAGGGTGTGTTTGTTTGGAGGTGAAATAGGATGGATGGAAAACTTTGGAAAGAAAATGGGAAGAAAAACTTTTTTGAGTTTGTTTGGTTGGGTGGGGAGGAAGAAAAATAAATAGTGGGGCCTAGGTGTTTTCTCCCCGGGCTCACCAAAAAGTTTTCTCTGCAAAATAGAGAGAAAACTAAAGGGAAAAAAATGAAGCTGGTTAATGGATAAAAATACCCATGTGCAGTTCCTTTTTTTTTTTTTTTTTTTTGTTTTTGCTGGACATGTTACCTTTATTTGCTTTTTTTTTTTTTCTTTTTTTTTTTCCCTTTTTTTTTCCTTTCTTTCTTGGAATTGCTTTTTTTTTTTTTAATTAATTTTTTGATTTCTTGGAGCTGTGGCTCTAGGTGGGCATGTTACCAATTTTTTTTTCTTTTTTTATTTTTCTTTTCTTTCCTGGATGTTGCTTTTTTCTTTTTTCCTTTTTTTGGTTTAATTAGGCATGATTTTTTTTTGGAACATGATTTTTATTTTTTAATAAATTGGATGATTGCCTTTTTTTAGTTGTTTGCCACTTTTTTTGTTTTAATTGGTCATCATTTTTTAACAAAAGTGTATAAGTAAATTTATACAAACTTACTTTTTCTATCTCTCCATTTTTTTCACTTCCAACCAAACAAAAATAAGAAAAATTAATTAATTAATTAATTAATTAATTTTTTTTTTTTTTTTTTTTATGTTTTCCCACTTTTCATTCTCCTGTCATTTTTTATCCTCCCTCCTTTTTACTTCTTCATCCAAACGAACCGAGAGGATTTGAGCGAGAAGCTAAAGAAGAAAGGAATTTTTTATTTAAAACTTGAAAGTAAGAAAAAACCCATGACCAGCGAAAATAACAAGATGATGAAGTGGGGGTAGGTGGGCAGTGGGCTGGGTGTGTTATTTAATGGGTTTCTGACTTTGACTAATTAATGGAGAATTTTTTTTTTCGTTCTCAACAAAAAAAACATGGAGATTTTTTTTATTCATTTTAGAGAATAGGCACCCTTACATGACATACTAACTAATCATAAAAATAAATGTTATTCGTATATAATAAATCAACAATAATTTTAATATTCAGAAAAAAATATTTAATATATAAATGAATTAATAATAATTCATTTTTTATAAAAATTTATTATTATGTATGATATTAAAACTTTTAGCTTTATTGAAACGTTGTTCTTTTCTCATATATTGAAAATCAGGTAGTTTTTAAGTGTGTTCAGAAATAAAAAATACTTTGTAGTTCTTAGAGATATATATTAGGTCAAATTTTTCATTTTTCTTTCATATTTTTAATGATTCTTTAAGGTATATCATCATTATTAGTGATTTTCACCTTATTAGTAATTTTGCTTACTAAATTTTTTGGAGCAAATGTGTTGAAAATTAAGTATATCTATTAATGCAAAACTTTGTTATTTTAAACATTCTAATGTCGATTTTGTTCTTTTAACGGATCATTTTGAATTCTGTTCTTCAATTTTGTCGTTATTCAATTGTAAACGTGCTTAGCATATGCATAGAATTATTAAATAATTAATGACATTTACAGTTTTTTAAGTGTGTATGTATATATATTTTTTGTTAAATAGTATATATTTATGCAAACCTTCACCGTGCATCACATGTGAACCAGCTTTTCTACAGTAACTTTGATTTGGTTTAGTTTTGACTTTTATATCTTTTCCACAATAATTCTGGTTGGTATAGCGTATAGTTTTTTGTCTTTTATTGGGCCCTTTTTGATAAGCTTCTTTTATTGAGCTAAAATGGTGACTCTGTATTAGAAATGTGAAGCTTACAATATTTATTTTAATATTTTTACAATAAATTTTAAGTTATAGGTTTTTTTAAAAAAATTTATTATTATTTGTGGGAAATTGTTTTAGTAGTACAGTTTAAATAAGAATTAATAACAATTTATTATATTAAATTGAATCTGATTAATGTGTTAAATCCATATTAACAATTTATTTTGAAAAAAAAAAAATTAAAAATTTAAAAATTGGCAAAATAATAAATTTATGCCCAACAGAACACGTGAGCAAAATCCCTATTCAATTTGTGCAAAAGTCTGGTAGGTACAACACTTTTTATTTAAAAAAAAGAAAAGAAAAGCAAGTTGAAAAAATTAGTTGATTTCATTTCAACGAAGGCGGAAACCCCAAGTCCACGGCATCTAAAACTCCATGCGTACGACTACCGCTGCTGCTGCTGCCAGACTCTCCTTTCCAATATTAATACAACAACCCACTTCTTTTGTAAACTACCGACGTCATCTTTTCTCTTCTTCTTCTCCTTCTTCTTCTTCCGCTTTTGCCCTTCGTCTTCCCAAAGTCTCTCGTCTCACCGCGAGGGTATTCTCGTCTTCTCAAGTCGCCATGGGAGACGCTCCTGACGCCGGCATGGACGCAGTCCAGAGACGCCTCATGTTTGAAGACGAGTAATTCTTTTTTTCTGCTTCTTCCCATTTTGCCCATCCTCTTTTGCCTTATTTACGATCTCTCATTTTTCTTTCATTTGTTACTGTTGATTTTGCTCTGTTTGGTTGCTGGGTCAATGCAGGAATCAGTGAAGGAAAATGGGTTTCTTCTTTTTTAGCTAAAGTTTTGGTTTTGTTGAGTTTCTTGTGTTCTGTTTGTTTGCTGGGGAAATAGAATGAATAGAAAGAAAATGAATTGCTGGGGTTTATTTGGTTTTCGAAAGAATGAATTTCTTTGGTGCTGATCTAGTTGTGCTTTGTTTGGTTCCGGAGAACAATGAAAAGAAATGGAAAAATGAATTCTTGGATATTGGAAACACATGATGAATGTTGGTTCAGCTGAATAAAAGAGATTTATTCATTTTCTTGACTATTATACAGATTTATTCATTTCATTTAATGTTTCTCTTTGTATACTTGTCCACACTTTTACATGCATATGAGCATACATTAATACATAGATGCATACATATACATTTACATAAAGATTTTAGGGTGGTTGACTTTCCAATGAAAATGAAAGCATGTGTTTCTGTGGGTGCGCGTGCATGTGCATATGGTTTATTACTTGGACAGAGTATTTGTTTGTGTGAAATAAACAATTAGTCTCAAATTTTGGTGCCTTGCGAATAATTTGACATTTTAAAACTGTAAAATTTTCATTGTTTGCCACAAAAAGATTTAAAAGAATTTCCACCTACTGTGGCTGTTCTATTTGTCTAATTGATTTTAAATCTCTCTTCACTTTTCTGGATCCATCTTGGCAATAAAACAAGGGATTCAAAGTTTGATTTTCATTTTTTTTTCCCCTTTTTTGCTCCTTAAGTAGGTGTGTGATTGGATACGGCAAAACAATTAAAAAAAAAAAATTGTTAATTACTGTTCATTGCCTATTTGCACTGTTCATGTCCCATGAATAGTGCAAGAGGCGCTGAGCTGAAAAAAAAAAAAAGGGAAAGACTCCAAATGTGATCCAAACAGAGCTTAAATGAAGTTTTAAGCTTTTTTATTTTTATTAAATTATGTGTTTGCTTGGGAAAAGGGAATGTTGGGAAATTGACTAAAAACTTCTTCAGATTTCTCATACTATTTTACTTTCTTCAAGCCCCTTCTCCAGAGTCTTATGAATCATTTAATTTTAATTGAGTTCACAATGGGTATAAAAAAATTACTACAAGAAACTGATTGAAACATTTGTTGAGGTTCTCTAGTTGATGCCTGGCTGAGGGCATTTTGGGATGATAATAATTATTAGTCATTATTCATGAGATCTGCAGCTACGTATTTCTGGTCCTATACTGTTTCAATTAAAATAGAATAATGCATATCTCGGCTGAAATCTTTTTTTTTTGTTTTTAATACCAATTTTTCGATCACCCAAAAGTTTTTTTTTTTTTTTTTAACTAATGTGATTAATAATTATCAATTTTTTTAGTGTTGTTTTGGGAAACTCATAAAGTTGGTGAGCAATGTGTATACTCTTGTCATGTACAGGCTGGCCAATATTGTTGGCCGAAAATCTTTATGGGCTTGGATTAGCATTTATGATGGGATCCTCAAAATTAAGCTGTAAACTAACTCTGTTTATGTCACTAGCTGAATAGAGTGTGAAATTATTTAGTGTACCTGGTGTACAATACGTTTCTCACATAGAAGTGTACCCCATATATGGATCCTGCACATGGGGCCCACATTTATGTTAGAGGAAGGTGTAGTACAATGGCTGTACTGAATAATTTCTTGAACAGAAGCCAGCCAGTATTGGCAATATTCAGAATTGCTTTCTATAATTTGATTTTCTTAATCTGTGTGACCACAATCAGGTGAAATTATTTGGTGCACCTAGGGTATGAGACCTCCCTCTCACATAAAAGTAGATCCTGTCTGTGGATCCTGCACATGGGATTCACCTTTATGTGAGAGGGAGGTGTAGTACACAACCCGTATCAAGGGTATGTCAAATGATTAAAGTTTAGAAAGCAAGCAGATAGGCTGTCAAGAAAAAAGGTAGCTTGGGTAGAGATTTTCCTAGTGATAGTGCCATATGGCAGTGGTGAAGCGAATATGGTGGTGTTGGCTTCAATACTATCTTTCCCTTTGATGGAGTGGTGATGTATTAGAGCATAGATGGAGGTTTAGATTATGGTGGTGAAGCGAATACAGTGGTGTTGACTTGAATAATCAATATCTGTCTTTCTTTTTGAGGGAGTGTTGAAAAACTGATTTTGATAACTATCACACAAATTTTAGTCTGGTTGGTTGGTATATCTAAATGTATCAATTTGGTCATAAATTGTTATCAAAATATATATTGGAGTGCATTATGCTTCATGATGCAAAAGGAAAGCATGGCCAACTGTGCTTTATGTATCAGTATAACCCTGCTTGTTTAGTTTCTTTGTGTTTTTTGAGAATGTTGCATTAGAAAACTCCCATTTATGTGACCCTGATTTTATTGTTGTATCTATATACCAATAATTTTTGGTAAGAATATCTTTTGAATGTACAAGTCCTTTCTGGCTATGTTAATAATTCAGTATTAAGATGAGTATATAATTTATTTTCAGATTTGATATTAAGAAACAGAAATTATTGGTGCCTCTTGAAGTTTTCCAAGCTTCATGTTATACTTCATCATTCATCAATTTCTTGTTCTTGCTCAGCTAATGGTGTCTTCATATCCAACTTTCTACAGATGCATTTTAGTGGATGAGAGCGACCGTGTCGTTGGTCATGAATCCAAATACAATTGTAAGTACAATTTTCATTGTGGAAACCTCTATCCCTTTCTTTACAGTTTCCTCTTTTCGGTTTCTTTCCTTTTTTTTGTTGGGGGGGGGGTGGTTAGTTTATTTTATCTTAATTTTTTCCCCTCAATTTTTGATAACGCTGTTTAGAAGACTCTTCCAATGATTCAAAGACATGAACTTTTTCATTAAATTACAAAGGCTCTTTCTGTTAAAAGTATTGTGTTTCAACAAGTCCAAACCAATGCATCACCTTGACTGGAGGTTAAATAAGATGCTCTGAATGCTGTTTGCTTATTTATACAGTAAATAATTTTTTTTCTAAGGACAGTATGTTTTTACAAGGTGTGGATGAAAGTGCAAGAAAACAAATCTGCGGCATTTTTTGAGTTCTTTTATTATTATTTTTGATTGAGTTACTGAAATGTTTGCTTTTTTTTTTTTTTTGTATTGGATAACTCAGTAGCCGTTTTGCAAACAAGTATACTTTTGGCTTATAAATGGGATATTACTATATTAATATAAAACAGATATGTGCATCAATTAAGAAGATAACGAGTATGACTTTGAATAGAATAGAAATGGTGGAAAAAAGACATGCAGCTGGTCCTAGTTAGTTTGTTGAGAATCCATAGCCAAGTTAGCCTACCCAAAACTTTGGGAGGAAGGCTAGGTTGTTGTTGTGCTCAAAGTGTTGGGTATACACATGTGAGTGAAGTCTCAAGTCTCACATTGAATAATAATAAGAAGGGTGAGTGGTTAATTTATCATATAGGGACACCACTTAACCCAAAAGCTTAATCCCATGAATTTGGGCCCAACTTTGCTTTATTAACCACTCATCCTTCTCATTGTTATTCAATGTTGGACTTCACTCACACATGTATACCCAACAATCTCCCCCTTACATGTGAGCCTTTATGGGCTTGCCTTTATGATCCATACTTGTGAAGGCTCTAACTACGCGCATCTCGTCCCTACTCTAGCTATGAAAGGGACCACCCTCACACCACCATGGTATTTGATACCACTTGTTGGGGAGATAACACCTTGGGGAGCCTCCAATTCAATAGTTAATATAACATATAGGGGCACCACTTGACTCAAAAAGGCTTAAGCCTATGAGTTTGGGCCGAGTTATGTTATATTAATCACCTACTCTTCTCATTATCATTTAATGTGGGACTTCACTCACACATGTATACTCAACACAAAGTACTTACTTAGAGTAGTCAAAACTATACTATCAATGTCCTGAATGATGATTTTATGGTTATTTTAAAAATAGACCCTCAGGTTGGAAGGGCAAATGCTGCAAATCACTTAACACTAAGATCTTGTAGACACTTTGCGGACATACAATACAATTTTGGTTTAAGTTACCTTATCATATTAAACATCATTGACCTTAATTAGCAGTAAAGACAGAATGTTGTGATTATGTAAAAAGAAACAAAAAATGAATATTATGATATTGTGAATTTTCTTTTAAAAAAATACACAGCATTTAACTTAACTAGTATTATAGAGATAGAATGTTTTACTGGGATCTGCACTTTGTACTGGCTATACAAGATTGGGAATTGGAGTCCTTGATGACCTTCATGGATACCATTTATGGTTTGGTAATTAGGGGGATTGGGGAGGATAAGATGTGCTAAAAACCAGGTTAGAAAAAGGGCTTTAAGGTTGGTAATTATTACCATCTTTTGGTAGCCTGCAATCACGAGTGAGCATTCTTTCCCTTGGAAAATCATATGGAGATCAAAGGCCCCTCCAAGAGTAGCCTTCTTTGTATGGACTACAACTTTGGGTAAAATTTTGAAAATTGACAACTTAAGGAAGGGAAAGTTAAGGATTACAGATTTGTGCTATATGTGCAAATGCAATGGCGAATCTGTCGATTACCATTTGCTACATTACCCTATTGCTTCAGATTTATGGTCTTTGATTTTGGGTTTGTGGTCCTTGATTTCGGCTTTGTATGGAGTTTATTGGGTGATGCCAAAATCTGTTTTGAGCTTTTAGCTTGCTGGCAGGGTAGATTTGCACGTCATCAGAATGGTCAAATTTAGATGGTTATCAGTTATCCCTCATTGATTGATGTGGTGCGTTTGTAGGGAAGGAAATAGAGAGAGTTTCGAAGGCACCAAAAGTTCTATGCCTGACCTTAAGTTGTTCTTTTTTAGAACCTTATTGGATTGACTTTTAGTCAAGAAGAACAATTCTTTATTTTCTATTGTTGATTTATTAGATTTATGCAATTTTTGTAACTGATTGTTTGCCCCAGTATATTTCCTTTATACTTGGGTGACTCTTTTTTTTTGGATTTTTATGATCTTATTACTTATCAAAAAAAGAGGTAGAATGCTGTGAAATTATGAAAAGGAGAGGAAGCAGAAAATAAATATTGTCACATTATGAATATTCTTTTACTGTCCATGGCTTTTGTGGGGCACTAAATGGACTTTTAACATGTTTGCTCCATCTCTTTCCCTCCCAAGCCCACGCTTTTTTAATGCTTTCACCATGAACTTCACTCTGTTATGTACTAATACTCAAATCCTGTATAACTGATAACTGATGTGTTTTTTCTTGTTTGAACTATTAAAAAGTCTGGTTTCTTTATTGATTTCTGTCTTCTGTAATCTTCAGGCCATTTGTGGGAAAAAATTGAATCTGGAAATATGCTACATAGAGCTTTCAGCGTATTTCTGTTCAACTCTAAATATGAGTTGCTTCTTCAGGTATGTGGTCTAGGTCAGGTGATTGGAATGGAAACAGGTTTGCATGCTATTTGTACAATTGTTGGAACCTAACACAGCTTCTGAAACTATTATATCTAATGTTTGATTTTGTATTTGTTATCTTCATATTCTTTACCAATAAGAAAAATCTTCATATTTTTAGAAATCTTCTCATACAATTTAGACCATAAAATATATTCTTACTTTCCTTTCTTTTTGTCCTCGATAACAACCCTCAATTATAATTAAAAGAAAACATAGATGACTTCATTCTTTGAGGAACATCAGATATGAGGAGAGTTGGAGTCTTATTAGGCTGGAATTCTATACAAAACATGAAAATTAGAAAAATAATAGCTAGTTATGTGCTGATTTGGTAATATGAGACCATGTTACACCTAAAGTGTATAGTTGAGGTAAAATACCAAATCATATAACAGGTGTGCTGTGGTTGTATCCTTCATTTGCAAATTGTGAGTCAGCCAGCCATCTAACATGCTCGGGGGAAAAAAAAAGGGATAGTGAATTGTCAATGTAGTACAAGGAGGATAGCATGTTACATCTGCGTAAAAAGTACAAAACTCTTAAGGATGGAACCACATCTGAAGTTTTCAGTGATTAGAACAAAGGCAAGAAACATATATGTGCACCCCTGTTATGTAACTGTTCTATGCCTGATGTGGTGCATCTTTTCCTAAGTGAAAAAGATGGTGATCTAAGAATGTACTACACAGGAAAAAAAAAAAAAAAAAAAGAAAAAAAAGAAAAAGAAAAGAAAGAAAGGATCTAAAAGTGAAGACAACAGTTGGAAAAAGTCAATGGAGTGTGGATTCATACTTGAGAATTTTCAGACCCAAAAAAAAGGAAAAAAAGATGAAGTTTAAACTTTTCAATTGGTAGGTTGCCATGTCATCTAGTTCAAACTTTCATAAACAAATAATTGAGAGGCCATAACTATGTCAGTCATGGTGGTATTGATCTTATACTTTGTTGTGTGTTAATGCATTTACCTTCATAATTTCTGTATGTGCTTATTGTGAAATATGTCATTGGATGTCTTATGTTATACCATTTAAATGATGGTTACGATCTTGTGTCTGGGCATTGATTGAAAATTAGTGGATGTAGATTGTGTTGTGTAATTTTTGATAGACCACGGATGTTGACATGATTCATACTCTGTTACCTGTACAGCAACGTTCTGCAACGAAGGTAACATTCCCTCTTGTGTGGACAAACACCTGCTGCAGCCATCCACTATATCGTGAATCTGAGCTTATTGACGAGGATCATCTTGGTACATCCTTGCATGCATTTTAATATTCATTGAGAATTTATTATATCCTGTCGTTTTGAAACTCTTTCATGTGCCAGGCGTGAGGAATGCTGCACAAAGAAAGCTCTTGGATGAGCTGGGTATTCCTGCTGAAGATGTGCCAGTTGATCAGTTCATCCCACTGGGTCGCATGCTGTACAAGGCGCCTTCTGATGGCAAGTGGGGGGAGCATGAACGTAATAATTCCAACTTGAGTACTCCTATACTGTACTTGTCTGATGTTCTAGTTTAAATTCTCTCTTTGAATCTTTTGGGGTTGTGATGTGGTGACTGTGGTGTTGTAATTTCTTGTTTGATATGTAATAAAATCCATTAAAGAAAAGCGAGAAGGGGGTGCAACGTTAGTGCACGGTAGAACTGTAGTAGCATTAAAGGAAAACTGTGTTGGGAAATGTTTATGCAAAGTTCCACTTGCAGTAAGTAGTTAGGGAAAAAGTCAAACACAAGAATGAGGTTGACCAATCTTGTTAGCTAAGCTTGCTTGCCAATTTGCCAGGTTGTCTTACATATGGGAAACTAGGGTACATGGAAGTCTTTGCTTTTATGCTGTTATCTTGACTATTTTGTTTTCTTCTTCATTTGCAGTTGATTACCTACTTTTCATTGTCCGAGATGTTAACAACAATCCAAACCCTGATGAAGTAGCTGATGTTAAATATGTGAACCGGGATCAATTGAAAGAGCTGTTGAGGAAAGCTGATGCTGGTGAAGAAGGTTTGAAGCTGTCCCCTTGGTTCAGACTGGTTGTGGACAATTTCCTCTTCAAGTGGTGGGACCATGTTGAGAAAGGGACCCTGAAGGAAGCTGCTGACATGAAAACCATTCATAAGTTGACTTAAATCTTTATGAGTCCAGTTGCAGCAGGCTATGGTTGTGGTGTAACTAATGCCAATACATTTGGAAATAATAAGGCATTTTGTTGTTATTAGGTTTTATTTTTTCCAACAAAACTTTTATGATTTGTACCATGGTAACTTTTGATTTGTATTATAAACTCGTCGAAACTTGGAAGTTTGCTTGACGATTTAAGAGAGCTCAATAAGAAACTTGTTGGGTCTATACTTCGTAAAGCTTATTGGAGGTCTTTTTACCTTCGACTTTTTTATTTTGGATGTGGGTTTAGGATCTCTCTCGAGAAGTGCCACTGCTATTATGTTAATTAAAGCTGTTTAAAGAAATGAGGTATGCTATGCCATTTGAAATTTCCCACTAGCCTTTTAACAAAGTTTACCAGCCTAGTACCAATGGCCAATTCTCGCTCTCTCTCTCATATATGAAACTCAGCACGTATACAAAGCACTGGCGCATCACTATTTCTCTTATTTGTGCAATTTAGTTGTGTACTATATATAATGTTTGGATAGCCCGCCTTCTTCTAATATGATACAAAGTGTTAAATATATTATTAGCAACTTGATGTATTATATTATGTTGTATATGCTAGAGTAGATGCAAAAGGAAAAGTATAGAATAGGAATATTGAGAACACGAGAGTTATGTGGTTCAGTTTTGTCGGTCTATGTCCATGAAGGAATTCTTTAAGGACTACAATGAACCCTAACATGAGTATATATAAGCGACTAAATCCTAGAATACTAATACAAGTAAGAGTGGGCTTGGGCCTATTACTTTGGGTTAATATTTCTAATATATCTCTAACACCCTCTCTCAAACTTAAGGCAGAAGTTCAATGAAAGCTTGAGGTTGAATAAGTATGAAAAGATCATTTGGAGGTGCCTTGAAGAAACCACAATGAAGAATGTGCCAATTGACCAATTTTGGAGTTTCAATTGAAAAAACCAAAGTCCAAAATTGGAATCTACGTAAAAAACTGAGCAAGATAGACACTTTTGAAAATTTTAACTTTTAGTCAAAGGTTCACACAAAAGTCAAAGTCAATGGATCCATAGTAAGTAGTCAACTGTCAATCAACGGTCTACACAATCTGGGTTGGTTCTAGGTTTTCCAGGTCAGGTCAAGATCGGGCTACAAATCCGTTGATGTGGCTATGTGGTGTTGACGTGGCTAGATGAAGTCATCGGATGATGTTAGTCCTGATGTCAAAAAGTTTTCTAGCACATGATTGGCGCATGATCATGAGTATCGATGCGTGGAGGCAAGGCCAGAAATCTATCGGCGTATGGAGGTGCGTGCTTTAGCGGATGACCGCTAGTTTTCTTTCACATACAGATCAGTAGACATCAAGACTAACAAGGTAGCGCGTTTAACCGTAAGGCGATCTAAGCAAGAGGAATCTAAAGCGGCACGTGTGATTTACAACGAAAACTATGGTAGCGTGTGGCGGCGCGTGTGGAGGTGATAGGTCACTGGATTCTGGGTTTTGCTCACAGGAGGCTGAGGAGCATGTTTGTATGGTTGAGAGATTAGAAACGTGGCAGCAAGACAACAATGGTGGTTCTATAGGAACTGTGTGAAGTTGTGGAGTCTAGATCTATGGGCAAGCAGTGGCACTATAGTGGACCACATAACCTTCGTGTTTTTAATGTTCCTATTCAATGCTTCCCCTTTCGCATCCACTTTAACATATACAACATGGTATAACACATCACGTTGCTATAATATATTTAACATGGTATTAGAGCCAAAATTCATGCTTGACATTAAGCAAATATCTCTACACAACAAACAAGATTCCTACACGCATAACACAGATCCACCATAGTGCCACTGCTTGCCCATAGATCTAGACTCCATGGCTTCACACAACTACCACGAAGCCATCGCTGCTATCTCGCCGCCACGTCTCTGATCTCTCAAGCATGTCATGCCTCCCTTTTTAGATTTGTACAAATCAAGCCTTCGCCTGATGAAATCAACCACATAGACGTGCTCCTCGGTCTCCCATAAGCAAAACCCAAAAATCCAATGACCTATAACCTCTATAAGTGCCACCACACGCTACTATAGTTTTTGCCATAAATCACACGCGCTGCTCTGTTGGCCTTGATATCCGTCAATCTACATGTGGAGGAAAACCAGCAATCATTCATTAAAGCACACACTGACATATCTCTGGCCTCGCCTCCATGCGCTGGTAGTCACAATCACACGCCATACATGCATTAGAGAACTTTCTGACATCAAGACTGGCGTCATCTAGCCACGTCAACACCACGCAAGCCCTAGCCACGTCAACCCTAGTCCACATCAACGACATGTCACTAGGATGACGCCAGTGGCTCTGCAGCCTGATTTATGACCCTGACCTGGAAAACCTGAAACCAACCTGGATCGTGTAGACCATTGACTGTGGATTCATTAACTTTGATTTTGCGTTGACCTTTGACCAAAAGTTAAAATTTCCAAAAGAGCCTATCTCACTCAGTTTTTCTCGTAGATTTTGATTTCGGACTCCATTTCTTTATTTGAAACTCCAAAATTTATCAATTGGCACATTCTTCATTATGGTTTCTTCAAATACATTCTTCAAGGTATCTCCAAGGGATCTTCTCATCTAATGACGTCATTTAGCAACATCAACACCACACAAGCCCTAGCCACATCAACAACATGTCACCAAGATGACGCCAGCAGCTCTACAACCTAATCTTTGACCCTGACTCGGAAAATCCAGAACAAATTCCAACCTTGTAGACCGTTGACTTTAGCTTTGCGTTGACCTTTGACCAATAGTTAAAATTTCCGAAAGGGCCTATCTCACTCAATTTTTCACATAGATTCCAATTTCAAACTCGATTTCTTCATTTGAAACTCCAAAATTGGTCAATTGGCACATTCTTCATTGTGATTTCTTCAAATGCATTCTTCAAGGCATCTCTAAGGGATCTTCTCATGCTTATTCAACTTCAAGCCTTTATTGAGTTTCTATCTTGAGTTTGAGGGAGGGAGTTAGAGATATATTAGACATATTAGCCTAATGTATAGGCCCAAGCCCACTCCTACTTGTACTAGTAGTCTAGGGTATAGTCGCCTATATATACTCATATATTAGGGTTCATTGTAACAAAAGTTATTCTACTATACTCTTATACAATAAGATGTAGCCCTTAAGGAATTCCTTCGTGGACATAGGCCGACAAGGCTAAACCATGTAACCCTCATGTTCTCAATGTTCTTATTCTATGCTTCTCATTCCGCATCCATTCTAGCATATATAACATGGTATAACACATTATGTTGTTAATAATATATTTATCACAAAGAATGAACCTTAGAAAATATTTTGTAACATTACCTTTGGAAGTTGGAACTAATTACTAAGTATGAGTTAAAGTTGATTAAAAAAATAAAGTACGATTTAAAGAAGTACACTCATTCAAGTATTCAAGTATAAGTAGACAAGTTGTTAAGCGCCTTAGGAACATTGATAGTTTCTCAAAAACACTATCCTTCAACTTTCCACTAGAAACTTGAATTGTTGCTATCTTTAAAACTCTTGCCTCCTTTAGAATATATTTCACAAGTTCCAATCCATCTTTCAGATCTTTAAATCCTATGTAATAAAAACTTGTAAGGTGTGATGATAGATAATTAGGATTGTATTTTCTCTCCTTCTAGAATAAGGAGCTTTCAAAAAAATCATATACCTGATGACAACAAACACAGCAAAGAAGTGTAAGTTTAGGGAAGATAAAAGATGAACTAAAATACCTCTATTAAATGGTGTTTGTGAAACGCCACTATAGGTACTAAAAACGCCACTATATGCCCATTTTGGCTATAGTGGCGTTTACATAGATTTACCCTTATCTATGTTCTCACTAGCTAAAACAGTTTTGATATCAGTGTTCTCATATTCAACATTATTAGAAGGAGGAACAAAAACAGTAGTACTAGCAGAAACAATATTAAGAGAAGAGAAATCATACCCTAAACTAGTTTGATCGAAAGCTGATTTCTGAAGACTGAGCATCTAATCGAGCTTAGCACTTGAAGTCCTTTCTAGCTGGGCTCTGACTTGGAACAATTCTACTTTAAGCTTCTTGGTCTTCTCAACCAAGAAATTATTCTCAAATCTCAATGCTCCAATAGTCTAATTGGCTTCATCAAACTTTGTAGAGATTTCTTCTCGCTCAAGCTCCAAATCACTAAGCTTCTTGGTAGCCAACCTATAGAACTTCTCATGCTTTTCAGAAACCTTGTGTAACTTTGCATAGGCTATGTGGATGTCATCTTGTTTATCCATCTTTTCAAACTTAGACTCCACCAATTCCTCTTTTTCATCCACTTCTTCAACAATCCCTTCAGTAGGATTTACGGTGGTAGTGAATGCATTTAGGATTCCATTATTCTTATTATCGGAGTCATCCTCAAGCTCAGTGTTACTCAAGGTAGCAGCAAGTGTCTTGCTTTTTCTGATGGTCTTAAGATAACTAGGGCACTCTTGTTTCATATGACTGAAACCTTGACACCCAAAGCACTTTGGTCCTAAAGGAACAGTGTATTGACTGTCATCCTATGAGAGACCGCGCCCCTGGCCCTTTTTTTTGTGAATGTTGGGCCAAACCCACATGAATGAGTGGAGTCGTGTTAGTGTCTCTCAAAATAAAGGTTCGACTAGTTATATTTTCCACTTTAGATTAAGGTTTTACAATAGAGTTGCTACTTATTTAATTATTGGAATAAATAAGAAAACTAAAATTGAGAAATTCCTCATTTTGTTTATTTGCAATTGAATTTACATTGATCATAGGAAAATTATATTGCTTTGGTCCTAGATACAATCTAAGATAAAGTACATAGTTTCGTTTCCTATTTACAATCTAAAAATTAAAAATTACAAGGATAAGCATTGGTCTATCAACCCTTGATCTAATTTCGGAGGCTATGTTACAAGGTGGAAAGGTATTAGGCACCCACCTTGCTCGGTAAAACCGGTCTTCTAAACTATGGTGGCCAACATTCATATCATATCATCTAATATCTCAATCAATTTACATGTTGAATTTAATGTGTGTGCATTTGATAAACCCTAATTCAATTTATTAAGTATTGCATTTGGATTAAAAAATAAATTCTAGTGAATGTGTGTGGATGGCAATATCCTAGATTCAAGGATTTGAAAGAATTATGAAACAAACATGTTTTTCATATTATTTTTTTTATGTGAATTTAAGATTAAAACTAGTATTATGCATGAACGTGTGATGAAAAACCAAGAACATGTGAAAAACACATAAGAAAATTTAAGAATATTCAAACATATTCAAGGGAATTTAAATAATTACTGTCATGCTTTAATATTAAATTCTCATCATGGTAACATAAAAAACCAATTAGGAAAAATGATTATACCTTCATGCAAGATTCATATGGTGGAGGAAGGGACTCTTGGTGGAGATTCTACGGGTGGATAAAAAGAAGAGCTAGGAAAGGGAGAGTGAGCCTCACTCAATACCTTGAGTCTTAGGAAGACCAAGATAAGACAAGACAAGTCAACTTTACTAGAATTCAAGAGAAGAAAAGAGATGGGGTTTTTGTGTGTCTTGGAATGGAGGAGAGGGGGAGGTTATATAGTAGTAGTGGAGAAAATATAAATGGAAGGCCCTTTAATGAGGGTTAACAAAGAATCATGAACCTAAACCTTATTTTAGCCTTTGGGAAAATCTTGTACATTAAATGTAGAGATTGGTGGGAGTGAGGAGTAAGTCAAAATTCGGTTTTCCCATAGCTGCTGTAACAGCCTATAGAGCCAACTTCGAAAAATCATATCTGACTTAATTCTGATTGGAATTGTCTCATTCTTGTGCTCAAATTGAAGCCCTAGATGTCTAGTCTTTGGGAAAATTAACCTCATTTACAAATTTAAAATATTCTGAGAGATATCAATGAAATGGTGAACAGAGGTCATTTGTTAAAAAACAATTTCAACACAATTAACATTAATAGGTCCTAAATTAGCTTCCAATTAACATTAATAGGCTCCAATCACTCCCATTTCAGACTTAATTAGTTTCAAATTTTCCCTAATTAAAATATAACTACACAAATTACTCATTAAATAATTAATATTTAACTATCTAATTAATTGGGTGTATGCAACTTTACTATAAAATGAAGTCCTAACCAATCAAATTATGACACATCATTAATCTCAAATTGATTATAACCAATTAAAATCAATTGTTCATAATTACATATAGTCGGACTCAATTTGTGATAATGCATCTCGGCCATTAAAATTTGATTTGATGATAACTTTCAATCTGATGGTCCGATTAGGGCTTATGACCAATCAATTTGATCATTAAAATATCAAGATCATTTTGGTGAAGTGAGATTAAGTATCTAATGACCAGAATCAAGATGCATATTTTCAAGACAAAATTACCCTTTTACTCTCCATATGAGATTAAATACAGGTTGCAAAACAGGCTGTCAACACATCTCTAGCATCCTTTTTCCCTTTATCTTGGCTCTTGAATTGTGAGGAATTAGATTACCTACGGTCCTTGTCGAAGCCCTTCCCATTTGCATTCTTCATGAACTTTTTGAATTGCCTTGTAATGTCGGATTTCATTTTAGAATCTTCATTGTCTAAAGACTCATCAGTATCACTGCTCTTGGCCTTCAATGCCATGCTCTTGTTCTTGCTTAATTTCCCGATCCTTGTCAAACCTAACTCATAGGTCTGCAGATTGCCAACCAACTCTGTCCAAGGAATTTTGTCAATATCCTTTGATTCCTCAATCATGGTGATCTTCGCATGAAATCTCTCAAGTAGAGATCTGAATACCTTTCTCACAATCTTAGGTTCAAGAATGATTTCCCTAAGATTAAAGGCTGAGTTCACTATGTCCTTGAGTTTGGTATAGAACTCATCGAATGACTCATCCTCCTTCATCTTGATCTCTTCAAAGCTTGTAGTGAGCCTTTGAAGTTTTGAATCCTTGACAACCTTGATTTCTTCATAGGTTGTTTGGAGGATAGTCCATACTTCCTTTGTAGTTTTAGTGGAAGATATTTTCTTAAACCCCTCATTTGTGACTGCACTAAATAAAGCATTCAATGCCCTGCTGTTGAAATTTACCGCCTTGATCTTAGCATCATCCTAGTTGGCTGACGCTTTTGTAGGCTTAGTTCAGCCTATTTCCACAACTTGCCACACTTTTTCATTTAATGACTGCAAGAAAACTCTTATGCGTACTTTCCAGTATGCATAGTTAGTGCCATCAAATAAAGGAGGAATGATAAGATATTGTCCTCTATCCATGACAAATAGGGGTCAATGGATCACACAAAAAAAGTTAAAATCTAATCAGAGTGTGCCTGCTCTAATACCACTTGATAGGCCAAGAATGTATTAACCTCTTATGATATATTAATTGATTAATTAGTCAAGTTTATTAATTAATCAAATTAACATACAAAGCGCATGGTAGAACAAACAAATCACTAATTATCTAAAGTATGCAGTGGAAAATAAATTAACATGGTAATTTGTTTACAAATGGGAAAAACTTACACGGCAAAAACTTCACTGTGTGATTTTAAGGTCACCACTTTTGAGAATCTACTATTATCAAAACAAGCGGTTATAAATAAAAAAATCTCAGTACCTTATACCAACTTACAGTTGAACCCTTACCCCAATACCCAATTAGATTTGTTCTGTAGTGACAATCTCTCCTTTTCAATGCACGACTCCCAGTACGTGAGTAACCAATAGATGCGCATATCCCAGTATGCGACTTGATCACCAACTTGAGAAGGATGTTGGTTGCAAAGTTCTTCAGCTCATCCAGACGATGAAAATCAAGAAATTCCTTGGTCACAAAACCCTATGGTGTACAAACATAGCAGCTTCTTCAAAAAAAAAATGAACTAGAGCAAATTCTGTCTTTGATCACAATTTGCATGAACAAGACTTTGCTCTACACTTGTGCAACTGTGCAACCTTTTACGGCCCTCAAAATAATCCTTATATATGTTTAAGGTTGTGAAAAAAAAAAAGCCTAAACACAAACTCACAGATTGGATGCAAAACAGACCTGAAAATCTGTTTTTCATAAACCTCGATAGATAGCCATCTATCAGCTAGCTGTCAAACCACGAGTTCCAGCAGCTTTTAAATCTCGATAGATGCTAGCTGTCGAGATTTAAAATCCAACACTTCATTACTTGATTCTTGGATAGACTTGCATGGCTTTAACACTTGAACTTGAAATCTTGTTTCATAAAGTATTAAACACATCCTAGATCTACCAAATTACAAGTAAAGTGCGATTTGTCAAAAGATTAGCCAATTACATAAAATAGTGACATATGTTCTTAACATTGAATCACATATGTTCTAACAAAGTTCTTCTAACATCTCATTTTCAATCGATAATATAATTAATCTACTTAATCTTTATTAGGACATTGTCAATTTTAGATATGATTTTATTAATTTTAATTTTGAAGAACTTCTTTATACAGAAGCAACTATAACAGGTATTGTTAGTATAATTAGATGAGCAATGCAGGTATTTGGAAATGAATCTAACCTTTTTAATATAATATAGTATATCAATTGGAGTATAATCTTTTATTTGTAAAATTTCTTTTAAAACTTTTAATTCTGAAAATAAATCTAAACCATCAATATCATAATAAACATCATGTTTGAGAAAAGATTCAAGATTTTTTTTTTTTTTTTTTAAGTTTTTCATATCCAAATGCATAATTTCTAGTAGGCATTTCTAAACAAACAATATATTTATAATGATTGGAATAAAAAATAACTTTCAAGTGTAGATCAATATAACTTGATGTATATAAAAAGTACTATTGTAGTTTCACCAAACAATAACAAGTATCTAGCAATCTCAACCTACATACATAAATACATATATAAATATTCATTATATTACCTATAACAAAAAATACATATATAAAAAAATGCAAGATTAAAATTAAATTTTTTTTTAAAAAATCCAAAGCCAGCCAGAAGTACAAGTGTATAACTCACCCACAAAAAAACAAAATATATCTTATTACATATAACCAAAAAAAAAAAACCGCAAGATTTTAAAACTAAAACTTCAAAGCCCAGCAGCCTCAGCTAGAACTCAAGCACTCAAGTAGGCCCATGGCCCTAGCTAGAAGTCTTATTAGACAAGACTCCACCCACAGTAAAAACACTGCATCTACAGAATGCAGCAGAAAAAATCAAATAAGAAATAGAAAATCAGAGAAAGAATAAAGCTATACCTAAGAGTAGGGTTGTCCACAGGTCGGGTCGGGTCGGGTTTGGACCCAACCCGAACTCGACCCGCCGGCATCGGGTGGGGAACGGAGAAACCCGGACTCGACCCGCCGAAAAATCGGTCGAGTCGGTTTCTCGTGAGGATGAGCGTCGGTCGGGCCGGTCGGGTAGCCGAAATGAAGAAATCAACGGAATCTTAAAAAAAAAAGAGTCGTCGGAATCTGGAAAAGCTCACCAGAATCTGGAAAAATCGCCGGATTCTAGAAAAACTTGTCGAATCCTGGAAAAACTCGCCAGATCTCCGCAAATCTAAGCTTGATCTTGCCGGATCTCCTTGAATCTAAGCTTCATATCGCCGGATCTTCTCAAATCTAAGCTCGTTCTTACCAAATACAATTGAGATCTCGCCAGATCTCCTCGAATCTGAGCTTGATCTCGCCGAAGTTGGGCGGGTTTGTAGATAACATCGGTCGGGTTGGGTGGCTCGGGTTTTGGAGAAGAAAACCGCCACTCGACCCGCCGGCGGTGGGTTTTTGAAATCAGGACCCGAGTCCGACTGCCAGAGCAGTCAAATCGGGTGGTTTCGGGTCGGGTCCGGGCGGGTGGGGTGGGTTGTGCTGGTGGCGGGTTGTTCTGGACAGCCCTACCTAAGAGAATATCAGTGTTCAGAGTCTCAGACGTGATCAGATCGGAGGAAGCCTGAGTCAGCAATAGAAGGATTTAAGAGTAAGACCAGTGGAGAGAAAGAACGAGAGAGGCGGGGAGCAAGAGTGAGAGAGAGAAACGGTAATATGAGTAAATTTTAGGAATTTGAGATTTTTGATTTGTTTTGATTTGTAATTATTTTGTAATTAATTTTTTAGACCGGGTTTGTAATTTATTTAGTTGAATTTTGGTTTGTCTAAAGGATAATGGTGTTATTTTTGAGACAATTAATTTTGTTTAGATTAATGAATTTTTTGGATACCAATGTTTATGATGTATCAAATTTTTTATTCTTTTATCGCAAGGATATACCAGATTTTTTAAGTTTTATCTTAAACTAAAATTTTTTTTTCTTACTATCCCTTTTTTTCTAAAATTTTGGAGGCTCCTTCCACTTAGGGTTAAGGCAATAGCCTAATAGGCCTAGTGGAAGGGCTGGCCCTGTCTTGTACCTTCCATTGTGGAATAAGTCTATCTTAAAATACAAGAAAATTAGGGTCCAAGCCCAAAAGTCTAAAGTTGTTGATAACAAACCACCATAATATGAATTAACCTTTTTGTCTTTAGCAATTTCTTCTTTAGAAAAAGAGAAGGAGCTCCAAAATTTTCATAACCAGGAAGGAAACACCAATTGCACTCGGCCAATTAATAGAAATACAAAAAGGAATACTCATGTTGCATATCCCTTATTAGACTATTAGTAGTTGAGCTCCAAATAAGGTCTAACTATAGAATTAACCCGCCCTTGTGCTACAGTCAAAACAGTCAGAGATGGCTATGCCAATATAATTGTTGACTTAAACTGTAAATATAATTGTTGACTTAAAATGTGAAAAATTTAGCAGTTTAACCATTCAAAAAACTACTTTATTTATTTAACTATCTTATTTTACAAAAGATTCAACATAAGTGATTATATTTTAGCATTCAACACAATAAAATAATATATCTATTACAATAAACAACAACTAATAAAAAAACTGAGTTACAATGGTGACAATAAAATATTGTTTTTTTTAACATTTGGGCTACGGCTACAGTTCTGTAGCAAGATAGCTGTACAATGTAGCTCAGCAGAAAAAAATCTATACCTTTAGCTCTACTGATGTACTTGACTTTGGCTATATTTAGATGCTAAATTTAGCATTTTAGCAAAATGCCTCCACCAATACTAATGCTGTAAATAAATTATATTGTTACCTCATCTACCAAAGTTCCATCGCTGGCTACTGATTACCGGTTTTATTTCGAATTGTTATTCATCAGTATGTTTTCAATATATTTCAACAGTGAACATCATTGTCATATACTCAGTATTTCTAGTAAATATGACAATTCTTTCAGTAATTTGTTTAAAACTGTTTCGGAACTGCACATGCATGATGAAAATTCATGTTTTTCTAGCAACCATAAGGTATCTGATTGCCCGAAAGAATTTCTTTGCCCAATGGTTGGAATGTAAATCACTTTTATATCTGCAACAAGTACACAATTAAATATGGAAACATTTCACTTTAGAAACTTAATTTGCAATCAAAAGCTAAATTCATTGCAGATACGAGTGTTTGTACAGCCTAAAACTGGGTCATATCTTGAGACTAAAAATACCATCTATAAACATGAATTGATAATATAAAACATGGACTACCAGAAACTTTTCCCCCCCAGGAATCAAGAAACAAAGGGTGTACAACTATTTGATCAACAAAAACAGTAATAAGGCAAAAGATCCAAAAGACATCTCTGCTTTTGGGATCTTTACTTTATCATTTCAACTACACCAAGAAGAGGATCTTACTATATTTCTCCCCTATGGTTACTTCAGCTTGTTCGTACATTACAACGGCAACTAAAGTTGGACACACAGACATGACTAGTAATAGAGGTACCATGTCAAAAGAAGCATCTTGCCAAATCACTGACCTGCTATACCAAAGTGATACCATTGAGTTCCTTTTATATACTGGTGAAGATGATTTGATAAAAAAATTTAAAAAAAAAAAAAAATTCTGAAGAGTATATAAAACATTTTAAGCCTTTCTTCCAACATATAGCTTACTTTTGAGGTCACACTTTCAAGAGAGGCATTCAATTTATATATATATATATATATATATCATTTCAGCTATCTCAATCAAGCAACAATGGGGTGAGCAAAAATAATCTCATAATCAGACATATCAAGAGAGTTCAAAAGCATTACTTCCAGCCTAATAAAAAAACAAACAAAAATTATCTTGTGAAAGTCAAAGACTCAAATGGATGTTTTTCACATTTGTTGTTGCAAGAAACAATTTCTATCAAAAGGACATTAGAGAACACTGGAGAATTGATCCATTCAATCTCTCTCTCCATCAAATAGTTTATAGGATCGCAAAACATGAAAGAGTAATTAACAATCAGAAAAGAGTAAAAACGTATTACCTTTACCTCCAGTAGAGGCCTACAAACATAAAACATTTGTGACATCCCTCGAAATTAGTTGCTAATTACCCGTCGAAAATTAGTTCAAAGAGAAAAAGGGATTCAATACTCTTAAAGAAACGTACCTCATTCAACTGTAACTAGACATGTTCTAGACAGCCTTGGGAGCTTTGATAGTTTCTCGACAACACTTTCCTTCAATTCTCCACTAGAAACATTGATTGTCATTGTTTTTAAGATCCTTGCCTCCTTTAGAATATATTTTACAAATTCCACTTCAAGTTTTAATCCTTTAAATCCTCTAAAATTAAAACTTGTAAGGTTTGATGATAGATAACCAGGATCATCCGGTGGCTCCATCCAGCATAACTTGTCTTTACTCTTATAATAACACTGGAGGACAAAAGACACAGTAGACTATAAGTGTAATTAAGTTAAGTGTAGATCAACTAAAAATATTATTTAATTTTAAATTACCTTATCAACAACAAGAACTTCTAAATTAGGAGCCACTAGGAGCAAGGCTTGTAGCACATGCCAGTTTGAAGGGTTAAGTTTGAAGTCCAATTGGACTAAATTTAGGAACTTGGATGGATATATAGTACCAAAGCCGAAGCACTGCATGGCAAGAATATAATCACAACAACAAAAAAAAAAAAGTTGTACTAGAAATTTGTATCAATTAGCATGAAAGTGAGACTTTATTAGATTTTATTTATTTATTTATTTATCAAGTTACAGTTGCACCTAGTGGGTGTTAAAACTATAATCTCACTTTTTATCCCATTATTTTAGAAGGAGAAGAAACCAATTAAACAGGAGCACATTGTTATAGTTCAAGCAATATTCATCCTCAAAAAAGAACAAAATAAATGATAAAACAGAAAGGCATCTTACCTCCGTGACACCGGGAAATAATAAAAGGAATTTTGCGGTAGTTAGTGCTCGAAGAAGCTTGAAAACCCTATCTCCATAGCATCTTTTTTGACTCTCTTCCAAAGAATCAGACTCATCAAATGAGCAAATATAGACATCTGCTTCAAACAAGTTGTCTAGTTTTTCGAGCAAAACGATGTGGCCCAGATCACCTTCAAATTTAAAGTATTCAAGAGCTGGGGCCTTTATCTCAATCGTGTAATCATTAAGATCGAGCCTGTATGGTCTAAACGCGATATGTAAACATTTCAGTGTAGGAACAGATATTTCAAAGTGGTACAAACAATCATAACCATCTCTTTCAAATGACAAATCTTCGAGTACTGGACAGCCAGAGAGAAGCCTGGAAAAACAGGAAGAGTCTTTGCAATAATAAATTTCTAAGAGCCGCAGAATTTTCAGGTTCGGTAACTGAAAGGACGAAGGAGGATCAAGATCAATTCCACCGCTTAATTCCAGAGCCACTAATGTTTGGCAGTAGAAAATGCTGCAAGGTAAGCCCATGTGTATCCCATACGAATAAAAAACTAGCAGCTTGAGTTCTTCAACGTTACGTGCTATGGCGGTGCGAATCCATGTGTCAAAATGGAAAGGAGGACAATCTGAATTGCACCTGAGGCGAAAGCTTCGGATGAAGGGTGCGATGTGCAAAGCCAAGACTCTGGACAGAACATCTGTAGAGCTGATATTGATAGGTTCGTTGCACTTGCCTATTTTATCCAAAGACAGGTGCATGTTATCAGTGTCGAGTTCGAGTTTTGGGACGAGAGTCCAAAGGGTCTTCCACCTCCTCGACAGAATGCTTGTTGCTACAGCCTCTTTGGTTGTAAGGAACGAAAGGATGTGACAGAGAAGAGAGTTGGATAGATCACTGAACCTATCGATCACTGCGTCTCTTTTAGGATAGAGTTTCTGGCGTTTTGAAATTGATTTTATGCCCATTTGATTTTGGCAAAGTTTGACAGAGACGTTGTACAGATTTGGTTCAGGTGAAGGATAAAATTTGTTAGAGAAATACGCAAATGGAACGAAGATTTCTGGAGAATTTGTTCGCAAATGGTGTACCTGAGTGAGTCGTGGCTTCTCTTGAAAACCACAACGTTGGGATGAAAAGATCGTTTGACGTTTCAGTTTTTTATAGGCTCTTGCTCACTTTCAAGGAGTGGCCTGACTTTAAAAGCACAAGGCATTGCATTTGTAACTTGTAAGGGTCCAAGATGTCACCTCTCTCGTCTCGGCCTTTTTTTTTTCCCCTGAATTGCTGATCATTGATATACTTGGATTTATAACTATTCAGAACAATATCTTGCTTCCACATATATCTATTATTAACATCATTTTATAATAATTCTTCAACAACCACACTTTGTCATAACTTGCTCATGTTTCAACTTATAATTGGATTATATAATTTATATATATCTAAAACGTTAATCTAATTAATACTTAACAAGTGCGATTTATGACAAAATTAATGGTAAAATGTGTTTTTATACTTGTCCTTTTATGGATAACTATATACTATCTTAGTAATTTTTAATTTGTTGCGTTCCCAAGGCTTATTTATTTTATTTTTTTAATTTTAATATCTGGGTTGTGTCAGGTTGGCCATATTAATCAACTAGTGTTTATCTTTTTGCTTTTTGTATAATTTCTTTCCCCCAAAAAAAAAAAAAAATTGCTTTACAAAATAAGTCAACTTTTTTATTTTGTTATCTTACCTTAACAAATAATTTATCAAAAATTACGAAATGCCAAACTTATGTGTGTTTTTTTAGTTCATGGCTTGGCAACCTAAGACTTAAGGGCATGTTTGGTTTGCTGTGATGTATCTTTAATATGATGCACATTACAATGATATAACATCAAAAATTTTGGTTTATTTTATTTTTTCTAACATTACCATAATTTAAAATTACAAAATATATCATATCATTTTAATCTCATCATCTTCCTAAACAATATAATATTGTATTCTTGTATTGAGATTACATTAATGTAATATTATAATAATGTAATATTATGGTGTAATGTAACATCATAGCGAACCAAATGCCCCCTAAGAGTCGAGTTATTTGATAGATCAAGATCTTGGGAGAAGAAAACCCTTAACAACGTGGCATCATAAGTAGACCTATACTCACCTAGTCTATGCTAATAATTATATAATACATATATATATATATATATATATATATATATATATATATATAGCATCCCCCTCATAGCATGTATGTTAGGGATATATTTTTTATAATTGGTTAATCCTTTGACAAAATGTACTTTACTTGTAATTTGGTAGATCTAGGTTGGGTTTAAGACTTCAAAAAACATGTTACTCAAATCAAATGTTAAAGCCATGAAGATCTGACCAAGAAACAAGGGAAGAAGAGTTGTTCATTAAAACTCAATAAATACCTTGACAAAAACAATATCTATCGAGATTTAAGAACAAATCTCAATAAAAGCTCGACAAAAGTTAAATCTGTCGAGATCTAAGAAATCAAAATTTCTAGATCTAATTTTTGGGCCATGCTGAAATATTTGTATAAGGTTTTGTAGGGGCTCCTTTTTCGGAGGTGGGCCCCCGACAATGAATTTGTAGAGAGTGGGCAAAGGGTTTGGCTCCGGTCGGCCTTTCGCCGGTCTTCTTCGAACTTCTCGTTATTTGCTCTACGCTTGGGGTTGCACCTCTGCTGGGGTCCGAGGAGGCCCCCCTTTCACCAAGGGGGTTCTTTACTTTATATACCCTCTTTAACTCGATCCTGGCCTTACAGCTGTTGGCCATCCGGGTTAATGGTTCAGGACTCGTCCCATCAAACAGGTTCTTTCCCATCCTGGGGGTTACTGCCTTCAAGGTTTTTCAGTGAAGGGTCTTGTCAGCATTAATGGAACCTGGAGGGCCAGACAGAATCGTTGAGTGTGGATGTGACCACCTACACTGGGTCTGCCCCCTACCTAGATTAGACTAGGTGTGCCGAGGATGGGTGCGTCCTCGGTTCGGGCCTTGGAAGGACTAAAAGCTTTTAAGCCGACCATCTGGGGAGATAGCCCTCCTCGACTTGGGCCCTGGGCCTGCCCAAAGGTGGGCCGGGGGTTCTGGGCCCTCGGGCCCCACAATAGCCACTCAAAACCCTGCTGCACGTATCCTCGGACGGGGAGGAGGGTTTTGCAAACCTCGGCCCCTATAGTCCGGAAGGCTGTCGGTTTGTCTGGTCCTTCCTTGAGTGGTCGGATCGACCCTTAGGCTCCTCATTAGGTAGTTAATTTCTTCACGGGAATAGGTCTTCGGACCGAGCAGTACCTCGGCTCTGTCGTAAATAGATAGCTCCCCGTAGGCCTAAGTCCGAGGACCATGCAAGACCCAGGTACAGTTGCTGTCTTAAGTACGAGTGGCCAGCTCCCCGTAGGCTTGAGTCCGAGGACCATGCAAGACCTAGGTACAATTGCTGCCATCGTTTCCAGTGGCTAGCTCCCCATAGGCTTGAGTCCGAGGACCATGCAAGACCTAGGTACAGTTGCTGCCTTAAGTACGAGTGGCCAGCTCCCCGTAGGTTTGAGTCCGAGGACCATGCAAGACCTAGGTACAATTGCTGCCATCGTTTCCAGTAGCTAGCTCCCCATAGGCTTGAGTCCGAGGACCATGCAAGACCTAGGTACAATTGCTGCCTTAAGTACGAGTGGCCAGCTCCCCGTAGGCTTGAGTCCGAGGACCATGCAAGACCTAGGTACAATTGCTGCCATCGTTTCCAGTGGCTAGCTCCCCATAGGCTTGAGTCCGTAGACCATGCAAGACCCAAGTACAGTTGCTGCCTTAAGTACGAGTGGCCAGCTCCCTGTAGGCTTGAGTCCGAGGACCATGCAAGACCTAGGTACAATTGCTGCCATCGTTTCCAGTGGCTAGCTCCCCATAGGCTTGAGTCGTTTCCAGTGGCTAGCTCCCCATAGGCTTGAGTCCGTAGACCATGCAAGACCTAGGTACAGTTGCTGCCTTAAGTACGAGTGGCCAGCTCCCCGTAGGCTTGAGTCCGAGGACCATGCAAGACCTAGGTACAATTGCTGCCATCGTTTCCAGTGGCTAGCTCCCCATAGGCTTGAGTCCGTAGACCATGCAAGACCCAGGTACAGTTGCTGCCTTAAGTACGAGTGGCCAGCTCCCCGTAGGCTTGAGTCCGAGGACCATGCAAGACCTAGGTACAATTGCTGCCATCGTTTCCAGTGGCTAGCTCCCCATAGGCTTGAGTCCGTAGACCATGCAAGACCTAGGTATAGTTGCTGCCTTAAGTACGAGTGGCCAGCTCTCCGTAGGCTTGAGTCCGAGGACCATGCAAGACCTAGGTACAATTGCTGCCATCGTTTCCAGTGGCTAGCTCCCCATAGGCTTGAGTCCGTAGACCATGCAAGACCCAGGTATAGTTGCTGCCTTAAGTACGAGTGGCCAGCTCCCCGTAGGCTTGAGTCTGAGGACCATGCAAGACCTAGGTACAATTGCTGCCATCGTTTCCAGTGGCTAGCTCCCCATAGGCTTGAGTCCGTAGACCATGCAAGACCTAGGTACAGTTGCTGCCTTAAGTACGAGTGGCCAGCTCCCCGTAGGCTTGAGTCCGAGGACCATGCAAGACCTAGGTACAATTGCTGCCATCGTTTCCAGTAGCTAGCTCCCCATAGGCTTGAGTCCGTAAACCATGCAAGACCCAGGTACAGTTGCTGCCTTAAGTACGAGTGGCCAGCTCCCCGTAGGCTTGAGTCCGAGGACAATGCAAGACCTAGGTACAATTGCTGCCATCGTTTCCAGTGGCTAGCTCCCCATAGGCTTGAGTCCGTAGACCATGCAAGACCCAGGTACAGTTGCTGCCTTAAGTACGAGTGGCCAGCTCCCCGTAGGCTTGAGTCCGAGGACCATGCAAAACCTAGGTACAATTGCTGCCATCGTTTCCAGTGGCTAGCTCCCCATAGGCTTGAGTCCGTAGACCATGCAAGACCTAGGTACAGTTGCTGCCTTAAGTACGAGTGGCCAGCTCCCCGTAGGCTTGAGTCCGAGGACCATGCAAGACCTAGGTACAATTGCTGCCATCGTTTCCAGTGGCTAGCTCCCCATAGGCTTGAGTCCGTAAACCATGCAAGACCTAGGTACAGTTGCTGCCTTAAGTACGAGTGGCCAACTCCCCGTAGGCTTGAGTCCGAGGACCATGCAAGACCTAGGTACAATTGCTGCCATCGTTTCCATGTGGGCCCCGAGCGTGAGGACACAGTGTTCACCTCTCTGGGCAACTCAGTCTCACGTCGGGTAGGGGTCCATCCCCCTAGCCCCTTGCAGGATGCTGGAGCAAGAGTCATTGTACCACGACTGCACAGTTACCTCCTATAGGATTTTGTCCTCGGATCCGAGGACTTTGTTTTTGGCGTGGGGACATCCACGGGTCTTTTCCGTGAGCTGTTTCTCCTCAGGCCGGCTTGTGACTTCGCACGTGGGGCTGACCCTGCCTCTAGTTCGTGTTCCTCATCTTTCTAGTTTACGAGGCGTCGCTTGGCCTTCTGCGCCTCCTTTTTTACGCTTCGGTGTCCGTAACGCGCCTCCATTAATGCCCTCGTGAATTAACACGCAGCAGGCAGCTGGCGATCCCCTTGGAACTGGGTGGGAATTAATTCCCTTTGACAATTTCCCTTTCGAATTCCGCGCGGTTCAACTCCCGCTGGTTTTCGCCCTCCATAAAAGGCGTTCTGGGGGGAGCGTTTCTCCTCATTCCATGAATTCTCCCCCACAAACAGACGTATACACTTTCGCCCTCTTGAGCCCCTTTGATACCACCACCAGGGGTGTGACCGCAGTTCGGAGACCTGGAGCCAAGTGCCGCCGTGGTCGCAGTCCCCACTGGGCTGCCGGCGCGGCAGAGTTTAGGCGTAACACTGGCCGAGTCTCGCATGGTGGCCAGGGGGGACGTCGTTGAAATACCTAACGTCTTCCCCCAGAGCGCACCTCCGACGAAGGGGGCACGCGAACTCTCGTCATGGCTGGTGCCCGAGTATTGCCGTCTCCAACGGTCAATGCTCGTGTAGCTCGGAAGGGGTCGAGGAAGCATCATGAGGGAGGGTGTTCCGGGGTCTAGGGGCTCCTCACTTTGTTCAAGCTTTGGTTTGAAGGTGAGCCAGCCCCTAGCCCCCCTTCCCGTGCTTTTATTGTCAAGTTCTCCCATTCTCTTGACGCCAATAAAAGCACGGGTTGACACTTCCCTCATTCCTGACATTAATTCTTTGCGAGCCTCTTGCCCGGCCAGTTCCAACGCCGGTCCGCCTGAGCCTCTGATTGTAGGATTAGTCGGTAGGAATTTTTGTAAAACACGCCTGTCTGAGCCTCTGATTGTATTTGTAGCCTTTTTTTTGAAATAATGAGAATTGTAGTACTTGTAATCTCTTCTGAATTAATAAATGATTTTTCTTTCATTTGTTGTTGAGTTTCCTTTTCGCACTGCCATTCTTCTCTCCTTCTTCTCTTTTTCTTTCTCTTTTCTTTGCGCCGCCAACTTCTGAGTAATAACTGCCTTAGGACGATTGCCGGTTGCACCGGCCGGCGCACTAACCCTTCCCACAGACGGCGCCAATTGTAGGGGCTCTTTTTTCGGAGGTGGGCCCCCGACAATGAATTTGTAGAGAGTGGGCAAAGGGTTTGGCTCCGATCGGCCTTTCGCCGGTCTTCTTCGAACTTCTCGTTATTTGCTCTACGCCTGGGGTTGCACCTCGGCTGGGGTCCGAGGAGGCCCCCCTTTCACCAAGGGGGTTCTTTACTTTATATACCCTCTTTAACTCGATCCTGGCCTTATAGCTGTTGGCCATCCGGGTTAATGGTTCAGGACTCGTCCCATCAGACAGGTTCTTTCCCATCCTGGGGGTTACTGCCTTCAAGGTTTTTCAGTGAAGGGTCTTGTCAACATTAATGGAACCTGGAGGGCCAGACAGAATCGTTGAGTGTGGATGTGACCACCTACACTGGGTCTGCCCCCTACCTAGATTAGACTAGGTGTGCCGAGGATGGGTGTGTCCTCGGTTCGGGCCTTGGAAGGACTAAAAGCCTTTAAGCCGACCATCTGGGGAGATCGCCCTCCTCGGCTTGGGCCCTGTGCCTGCCCAAAGGTGGGCCGGGGGTTCTGGGCCCTCGGGCCCCACAGGTTTCTTTTTGCACAACCCTAGACATATATAAAGATTATTTTAAAAAAACCATCATGGATCTTTTGAGTGACCGTATGCAAAAAGTGTCTTAGTTCATTATTTTCTTTGAATAAGCTACTGTGTTTTTATGTCAATGGTTTTGCGACCAAGGAGCTTCCTGATCTTCATTGTTGATGAACTGAAAAATTTTGTAACCAACAACCTCTTCAAGTTGTTGAAGTTAGTCACGTACTAGGATCCGTGCACCATTGGTTAATTACATACTGGGATTCATGCATTAAACGAAAAAATTGCCGCTACAATACAAGTCCAATTAGGTATTGAGGTAAAAGTTCAACTGTAAGTTGGTATTTCGAGATAGGCCAAAGGATTTGGTAAGATTCCTTATACTTGTAACCGCTTGTGATTGATAATAGTGGATTCTCGGGAGTAGTGACCTTAAATTCACCCGGTAGAGTTTTGCCTTGATAGTTTTCTCTATTCATAAACAAATAACCTATGTCAAATTTAATTTCCACTGTTTTTAGTTATTTGGTGATTTGTTTATGCTACCAAGCTATTGCATGTAATTTAACTAATTAATTAATTTGGGTAATTAATTAATTTGCAATGGGTCAATTCATTTTAACCCAACAATGTAGACTCTACTTTTCTATGAGACATGTGCACCATGAGAGTATAAATATATCAATTGCACAAAATACCATCGTAACCCTTAGCCACCTGAACCCTCTTAAGCTTTCGTGATTCTTACTGAGTAAAAAAGAGAAAGAAAATTATGAGATGAAAAAATATTTTTATTCTCTAAAATTTTGAATAAGGTTTTAATTTAATCCATAAAATTTGAAAAGTATTTTTTTCATCCTCTAAAAATAAAAATAAAATAAACATACGAAGTCAATCCTTCTGCAACATTGCCATTATAATTACCACATGGGTTATTGTTTTTGTGCGTGCGTGCGTGTGTGTGTGTGTTGGGGAGGGGGGGGGGGGTCCTAAATGGAAGATAATTAGAAACATGAGCGATGTACAAACAAAACAATTTACATGATGAGCCCATTTTCCTAACAAGTGAAGTGAGCAATAGAGTTGCAAACCAACTCACCCAATAAAACACACAATCCAACAAATGAATAAACCCATTGCCACCATTCTTGAGACCATTTTAAAGTTTCCAACTCACAAGAGCATGTGGTTATGCTCAAATTGATGACAAGCGATAGTAATCCAGCTCGTCTTTGAAGTGGTTACAAAAGGAGTGAGGTAGTTACCTCGAGGAAGTTAAGGGCAGTTACAAAAGCACGCAAACACATGGCACGTGCTAGTTGAAACATGTTGTGCTAGTTGACTGGGGCTTTAGGTGACTAATTTATCAAGGTGAGTAATAAGTTTTTTGAGATATTGAAGGTTTGAGCATGTGTTGAGTACAGTGGCCAATGGGTCTTAGTCATAGCAACGGTTATTTAATAGTGAAAGATGGTGAATATGGTATTTGGTTAGGGTAAGTTGGGGATTAAGAATGGTGATTTGGGAGTTTGATTGTGGCTTGATAGTGAAGAGTAGAATTTTGCTTGTGTTGGTTCACGATGGTCTAGGTTGTGGTAGGTTTAAGGTTTTTTTTTTTTTTTTTTAATTAATTTAAATTAGATATTATTTTCACCTAAATTTAATTATAATTTTTTAGTATTTGTTATGAGGTAGAGGAACAGTAAGAGCATTCGCATTCAGTATTTTTAGACTATTCTGTTTTACCATCTCAAAAGCTATTTTATCTATTATACCATACAATTTTACAATACATCCAACATCACAACTTTTATTTTACAATTCAACAAATTAAAATAATATAAATTATACAATAAAATAATAAATAAATTATCAATCTCTCTCTAATTTCTGTCCTTGCCTCTCCCTCACTTTCTCAACAACCAAACAAACAAGCACCACCATGGTGAGAATCAATCACAGCCCCAATCCAAACACCAATCACAACAAACACCAGCCTTGCCACCACAAAAAATCACCACCAGTCACAGCCCCAATCCAAACACCAGCCTCACCACCACAAACAATCACCACCAGTCACATCCCCAATCCAAACACTAGTCACAACCACGGTGAGAAACAAAGGACAGAATCAAACCCAAATCAAAACCCACCACCCCATATCTAGATAGACACCCATAGTAAGAACCACCAAGAAACCCACAACAAGAACCAAACCCAAAAACCGTCCACCATGCCACCACCACCAAACCCACCAAATGCCAATCTCTATGCCGATCTCCACCGCGCTGACCTCCATGCCACCACACCAATCTCAACTGCGCCACCAACTTTGCCACCTCACCACCACATCAATCTCACGCCGGTCTCCACATCTGAACTGAGGCTCCACTGCTACAGAGAGAGAATTAGATGTTGAAGAGGCATAGAGAGAGAGAGAGAGAGAGAGAGAGAGAGAGAGAGAGAGAGAGAGAGAGAGAGAGATGTGGGAGATAGCTAGAGGAGAGAGAATAAATTAGTAAAAAATATATACAAGCTGCTACAGTACCATCTTACATATAAGATGGTACTATAGCAGTATTGTAAAAAAATTTACAATTAGCAGCCTGAATGAAGCTTGGTTTTTGTGCATAAATGGTAAAATTTGCCAGCATATGGCATATACAAGTGCCAGTGCGAATGCTCTAACAATTTGGTTGATTAGGGTGAAAACATGGTGAATAGAAACTGGTGGGGTCCGACAATTTTCTCCCAATGCCCACCAAAATTCAATCTCTTAAAAATGGACATAAATTGTGAAAAAAGAGAAGGGGCTGATGGAAATTACCTATTTACCCCAGTCCCCTCTCACTTATCTGTAATGTTGATATTTCTTGTATAGAATGAAGGCATGAGGCTAGTGTACCTTGGAAGAGACTTTCTTGAATTCTCCTATACCTTCACCCTCTCCCATTGACCCTTGAGAGAACTTTACCAGGAAATTTGTGCTTAATCTTGAAAAAAGTATTTTATATTAAATGGTACCACGTTATTTGTATCAAAATTCAATAAACGAGAGATTTATGTACAAAAAAAAACTACCCACTAACACATATTTTATTTATTAGTGGGTTAGTTATTTTTATTAACATGTCTCATACTTAATAAATTTTGATATTGCTAACATAGTATTATTTAATATCAAATGCCTTCTAATAACTTTGAGTGATTTGGATTGTTGGAAAATTACAAAGACTTGTTGAAATTCTCAAGAGGCCTTCAAACAACTGGTGGTCAACATACTTGACTTGCATTGGAGACTGTGAAGAGAAACGACTAGTGTAGTTTGTTGCTAGTAAGAGTTGGAGGCTCTAGCAACAAACTATACCAGAGAGCTTATTGGTTAGGCTTAGAGCGTTTTTGTCCCTCGAGAGTTTCTTTTCATAATCATATCCTGTCCATATGTGTGTTTGTGTGTTATGATTTGTTTATTGTTGTTTTCCGCTGTGCTATTGTTTATCCTTGTAACTTTCAATTTGAATTGGGTTAATCAATCACTTGATTTAAGTATAATTGGTTAAGAATTGTAGCAAGTTGCACTACTCTAGTAGGGGTTTAAACGTGAACTTCTATAGTTCTATCCAGAGCCAAAATATCCATACTCGATTGCCCAGTCTTTTACACTCTCAGATGCGAAAGAAGGGTTCCATGGTTATTCCAACCTCCAAGGCTCTCATTGTAATAGCGCTGGATCCATCCGTTACAAATTCTGCCAGATCGATCACACGTCATGAGTTGGAAAACTTCCAAATGTTCAGCCCTTGCACATGAATGTCTGTTCAAATGAACAATCATTCACGTGTCTTGTCTTGAGTCTCTTGACTATAAACATGAGTATATATTATAGCCATAACAATTAACAACTACCATACTGAACCCAAATTCTGCCATTCATAATCTTTGTAGCGTTACTGATTAATCCTTTTTGCAAGCTTAACCTATTCAAGGGTTTCCCCCCCTAAAAAGCAACATAATAGAAAAACTGATATCCGATAAACTCTTTCTTAATTATTGCCAACAAAAGTCTTGCGTACTTGTGTTAGTCCAAATTTAAGAATAGACATGATAAAGCTTTATTTTGGGTCGATCCCTGTAAACTATCAATGATCCAGCCCCAGGGCTAACAATTCACCAACTCTTATGGTCAAACGATTTCAAGGTCAGGATTTTCTAGTTATTTTCTTCTATAGGTCTTTTCTACAATCAATCGAAACTGAAATTACTTTTTCCTTTGATTGTTGACAACTTGGAAAGCAAAACAAGTTGACCAAACTTGTGATATTATTGGTACGTTCTAAGCCCACACTATTTGCGCCATAATTTTTGCTTTAACATAAATTATGATCGGTTGTCACCACTTTTTTTATACTAATCACAATTAATTATATTGGACTCTATTAACCGGTATTCTTAAGATATTTGTTTATGAAATATTTTAAGAAAATTTTAATATTAAAAAAAAAAATTGTTAAGAAAAATAATTACTTTTTTTCATTAAAAAAAAATTCTAAAAATACTTTCTAAACCAATAACTTTGGGCATCGTTAACTTTTTCGAAAGTTTTATCTCTAAATTTTCTCCTTTCTCGTCTGCAGCCAATTCACGGCCATCAGGCCATGAAGAGTCACAAGGGAACTTCCAAGAAAGCCAAAGTGGATAAAGCGGCATATTTTTTCTCTTTTGGGGTTCCATACACCGGCCTTCCTTCTGGGCACTTTATAGAATAGACTACCTTGTTCAAATCAATCCACGCCCTGAATGCTTTTGGCACCGTTAGATGGACCTTGATATGCGCTCCAATCACTTTTGAAGACCATCTAACGGTTTTCATGGAATGGAAGATGTACAACTTACGAGGACAATAGTATTTCATAAGCACTGTCTTTATCAGCTAAGCGGCGGAATTAGAGGATTTAAGTATAATTAAGGTAGATAGTATTATTAAATTAAATAGCTACTTCCATAATGGCTTGTTTTTATTTAGTCGGCTAATGGCTCGTTCCAAAGTCCCTATAATACAGCTTACTAATTTTTAAAAAAATATATATATTTCTTTTATATAAAAAAAATAAATAAATAAACTTTTTTGTCTTATTATATTTTTGGTTAGGGACCACTTTTTATACTTTTGTTGCAATTATTTGTTTAGAAAAAAATAAATATGATTCTTGTAATCTATCCATCACTAACAGAGGGTTTCAGTTAATTCAACCGGTAAAATTTCTAGTAATTTTCATCTATACCAAAAAACTTATTAATATTTTAGTTTAATGATAAAAAGCAAAAATCACAGAAGCAGAATTTATAGAATTCTCTCATTTGGGCTTGATTTTTTAAATGTTCCAAATTGCCTACACAAACATCATATAAGTCCTATTTACTAATTTACATAAGCAAACGCCATAGAATTCTCTTGTTTGGGCTTGACTTTTTAATAGTCTTAAATTGCCCTTGCACATATTGCAGTTAAAAACTTAACAAACTTTAATAACAGGATTCCTTGTATGGACTTGACTTTTTAAGTATCCCAAATTTCCCTCACACACATCTAACAAAGTTTAATTAATAGGGATAGATAAGTTATATTTACTAATTTTCAAAATTTTTGATTTTAAACTAGCATCATCATATGTGTTGTGTGCATTCTAGGAGACTTTTTTTTTTTTTTGGAGGTTTAGTATCATAATTTTTAAAAAATAAAAAGCGAAAGAAACAACTAAAGATCATAAATAAATGACAAAATCAGACTGTTAGGCTGTATAAATGCAAACCCTGCTGCATAGTTTTATTAAACTTAGTATTTGCAGAAGTATAATAATAATATAGAATCAAACCACCAAAGTTATCCAAAAGTCAGTTGAATTAAGATTTTAAAATAGTCTTATCTTTTAGTTAAGTCGGCTTTTCTGAAAAAGACAAACAAAGAATTAAAATTGATTTTATCACTGTTAACACACACACACACACACACACAAAGTCAAAATTATCTACCATCTTCCTCTATCACAATCTCTCAGCCTTTAAAAACTAAGTCCAATTATAAACAACAACAAAAAAAATTCCAAGTTCTTAGCACACATCACTTCCAAAATTTTAGGATAACTACATCATTTTATGTTTAATGCATTGTTATTGATTCCGTTCCGTTCCAGCTAGAACGGCCGGAAAATTTCATACCGACATGAAGACAGGTACCATAATACCCCTCATTCCACCTCGGATCAAATTTCGGCCTATTTCGGAGTGTTCCAGCCATTCCGGTCAATTCTGGTAAATTTTGGCCGAAATACATATTTTGGCCGATACCAGATTTTGGCTTTAAAAAAAAAAAAAAAAAAACTTACCTCCTTCTTTTTCTTCTTTTGGGTTTTAGACCCCTTCTTCTTCTTGTTTTCTTTTTTTTTTTTTCCTTCTTATTCTTCTCATTTTTTTTCATCTTCTTTTGGTTGGTTTCGAACCCATCTTCTTCTTCTTCTTTTTTTTTTTTTTCTTCTGGTGGGTTTCGGTCCTACCAATCTACTTTTCGTTTTTTATTTGTGTGCTATAGTCTGTACAGGTAAATGGTAATGTATTTTGACTGTTTGCTAGCCTCCTTCACTCTTCCTTTAAATGCTATGTCCTTTGTTTTAAAATTTTTGTTTGTTTTGCCAGCCCATGTGATACTTTTCTCTGAGTTCTCTCTTGTCACTTGTACTTTAAAATTTGAATTTTTTCTTTGTTATGTTTTTGTGAGCCCCACAAGACCATCAATAAAAATACTAAATGGTATGTTCAGCCTTAACCTCTTCCACTGTTCCACCTACTAATATTAAGTATTAACATCTGGGTTTTTTTTTTCTTCATATTATTACTCTTATTATATTTTATAAATGATTAAACTAATACTTATAATTATTATTATTATTATTTGGGCTTAAAGATTACATATTAGTTAAAATATGTATATATAACTTCTTTAAAACCTTTAATAATTTATATGTGTTTTTTTTATTAATAATATATATTTTTTACTATAAAATAGCGGTAGCTCCAAAATAGCCTGAAACGGAATGCCGAAATAAATCGATACCGAAATATTCCGTTCCAATGGGCAAACCGAAACAGGGTCCGAAACGGTATTCATAACATTGGTTTAATATTCTAACTACAAAATTTTAAATGATACAAACTTATCATTTAGCTATACATGATATAGAGGGAAAATGATTTTTTTTTTTTTTTTAAATAGAGCAAGAAGGACCTAACCCACCCACCCTAATTGATTGGACCTGAGTCGATTGGCAAGAAATCCAATGCCTATGGCAATTGACAATGAGTGTCCTCCTCTAAAACCCATAGCTGGTAGGTTAAATGGTGAGTCTTCCCTCTGAAACTTGATATAAACTAACATGACTGACCCTTCACCCATATATCTTGAAATCTTGTTGGAATCCTCCATTTTCGCAAAGAATCAAACCCAAAATCACATTATCATCTAGGATTCAGCCTAGATTTAGCAGAAATCTCATGATCTCTGGGGAGAAGGAGATCTTTATGTAGATCTATTGGAAATTGCACGATCTCCAACAAGACCCATCAATTGTTGTGGCTGGCTCAATTCGATTGGATAATAGTCTCAGCTGATAGCAAGTCCTTTGGTCTACCAACCAATAGGATTGGGTGGCACAAACCCTACCTAGACAAACTTGTGGACACCCTTATATACACAACAAAGGCCTAAAAGTAAACCCTTCACGTATTATTTAACACTAGTATCAATAAATACAAAAGCTTATTAATAAAAAAAGGGGATTAAAAAGAAGTGCAAAATTATTGCATTCAGCTAGCACTAATACAATTCTAGAACATAAAAAATAATCATATATTAAAAGAACGAGCTTGTTCTTATATGTGCATTAGTGCATGCATAACGCTCTACTTGCTATCCATTAACTTTCTATAGTCAATAGCCAAGCTTGAACCAAGAAAACTAGGTCTAGCTCGATTGAACAAACCATCCAGGTTAAAGATCTCTTAAGGCATGCCTTTGTAATACCATAAGGTGGTGGTTTCTATCCATCAAACCATCCAACAAGATACGAACTTTACCAATGACCTTATCCCTCTTGTAACACCGCTTGCTGTAGATTACCATCACCCCTCCACCAACCACAACTCACCGCATGGGCAAGTTGTGGCTAATGTTGTGGTACCAAAATTACTTTTGATGGAGAAGAATAGGATGCAGAGGTTGAGTTCTTAGGCAATGTAATACTCGGCTCAATTTAATGTTTAACCTTTTAAGTATTTATAACCCAGCTATTTAATGACTAGATTACATCAGTATATTGATATGATTGTAGGTAATCACCTCCAGCTTCACCTCCACCTCCACCTCCACCTCCACCATTGTAGCAATCACAAGGTCCACAACCCACCATAGATAATAGAAAAAAAATATTAAAAAAAAAAAAAAAAACACCACAACCCATCACCACCAACCACCACCACTAGCCACAACAACCCACCATCTCACAACCATAACCCACCACCATAACCAAAATCAACTGCCACCAAACCCACAGCCACCAAATCCATATGAACACACAAAAAAACAAGAACTCCATCACAACCATCACATACCAAAATTTCAATCGCAATTTCGATCGTCACAACCAAGAGAGAAGAGAGATGGATTCGATGCCATGATGGCCTTGGTGATCTACAGCAGCAAAGTGGTGGTGAAAGGAGGAATAAATAGAGAGGGGCTGGGTTCGGTGTTTCATTGTTTTAATGGAGCGGTTGGGGAGAGAAGGTGCAAAGAGAAAGAAATAAAATACAAGAGAGAGAGAGAGAGAGAGAGAGAGAGAGAGAGAGAGAGAGAAGTGAATAGGTGAAGAAGAAAGAAAAAAAAAAAAAAAGAGCAGTGATATGGGGAAGAAGAAAGAAAAAAGAAAAAAAAAATTATTTTAGGGTAAATTACATAAATAGTCCCTATTCTTTATATTATATGTCAATTTTGTCTCTAAACTTTTAGTTATATCAATTTGGTCCTTAAATTTTCAGTGTTATGTCAATTTGGTCCCTACTGTTATTCCTTAGATGAAGAAATCTAACGTGTCAAATGGAAAAATTAAAAATTGATTTACTTGCCATATCAATTGCCAATTGTGCAGCCTTGTGATATTTAAAAAAAAAAAAAAAAAAAAAAAATTCTCATGTGAGTTTAAATTTGGGAAAAAACCAAAATCTCTAATAACCTTCTCTCTCGATAGATTACTCTCCATCACTCTCATGCTTCCTAACTTTCTCTCTCTTGTCACAAACGCTACTTAAACAAATTGAAGGTTCAAAACCTAAACAAACCCAATGTTCAAAACCTAAACAAACCCAATGTTCAAAACCATAAAAACATGGACCAGTCTATGGCCAACCCAATCTACACTTCTAAACATTGTTACTAACAAATTGGCAAGATTAATATAAGAACCCAACTGGATAAGAACCAACAACATATTTTATAATTAAGGTTATACGTGCTACTTTATGATTAAGGTTGTGGTACTTATATTGTTCAATTTTAAGGACCCAATATGATGCTAGTTTGAGGAAGTAGATTAAGAAGATGGAAGTTAGCCAGCATAGTAGATTAATCTGGTGAAAGAAAGAAAGTTTTAGGGATTTGGTGCTTTCCCCAAACTTTAACTCATGTGAGAATTTTGTTTCTTTTTTTTTGTTTTGTTTTGTTTTTTTTTTTTTTTTTTTTTTTTTTTTTTTTAAAACAAATATGACAGGGCTACACAATTGGAAGTTAATGTGCTAGTAAATCAAAATTTTTTTTTTTTCATTTTACACGTTATATTTTTCCATCCAAAGGACGACGACAGAGATTAAATTAACACATCACTGAAAGATTAGAGATCAAATTGACATAATTAAAATGTTATGGACAAAATTGAGATATGCTGTAAAGGATATGGACCATTTATATAGTTTACCCATAATTTTAATAGAAAAATCAAGTCATGGAATAAAATAACATTTTATTTTATAACTTTTGAGTTACAATAGACTCTATGGACGGCAGTTTACTTCATTTGCAAAGATTTTTAAGTATAGAACTATCATTGTAGCATGTTTTTTGTGGTGTGGGCCGATAAAAATAACATTTTAGCAATTTAGGAGCATTAGAGCATCCACATCCGGATGCTAAATCTCATCTTATTTTACAATCTCAAAAAGCTTCTTTATCTATTATACCATCTCATTTTACAATACACCCAACATCCCAAAATTCTATATCTCATCATTTTATTAAAATATTATTTTTTTAATCTTTCTTTATTATTACTTTTCCAACCATCATTTTTTTGTTGTTTCAAATTCAACTGCTTTTTCAAATTTATCTAGTCCAACGGTTGGAATATCCCTGCCAAATTTTTTTTCTTTTCAATTCCTTCCCCCCCCCCCCCCCCCCACACACACACACACACACACACACACACACACACACACACACGTTGGAATATCCTCAACAACCTGCCAAATTTTTTTTTCTTTTCAATTCCTTTCCCCCACACACACACACACACACAATTTTTTTTCTTTTCAATTTCTTTCCAACACACACACACACACACACACACACATAGAGAACTTGCCTGCCACACACACCTGCCAAATTTTTTTTCTTTTCAAGTTCTTTCCAACACACACACACACACAGAGACACAGAGAACCTGCCTGCCACACACACCTGCCAAATTTTTTTTCTTTTCAAGTTCTTTCCAACACACACACACACACGTTCTCTGCCTGCCACACACACTTGCCAAATTTTTTTTCTTTTCAAGTTCTTTCCAAAACAAACACACACACACACACACAGAACCTGCCTGCCACACACACCTGCCAAATTTTTTTTCTTTTCAAGTTTTTTCCAACACACACACACACAGAGAGAACCTGCCTGCCAATACAACCTGCCAAATTTTTTTTCTTTTTAATTTCTCCCCCCCCCCCCCCCCCCAACACACACACACACACACACACACAACCTGTCAATTTCTTTCCAACACACACACACACACACACACACACACACACAGAACCTGGCAATTTCTTCTTTCCAACACACACACACACACACACAGAGAACCTGCCTGCCAATTCCTTTCCCACACACACAATTTTTTTTTTCTTTTCAATTCCTTTCACCCCCCCCCCCCCCCCACACACACACACACAACCTGCCAAATTTTTTTTCTTTTCAATTTCTTTCCCACACACACACACACACACAACCTGTCAATTCCTTTCCAACACACACACACACACACACACAACCTGCCAATGGCAATTTCTTTCCAACACACACATCCTGCCAGTTTTTTTTCTTTTCAATTTCTTTCCAACTATTTCAACAACCACAGAACCTGCCAATTTCTTTCCAACTATTTCAACAACCACACACAGAGAACCTACCAATTTTTCATTTTTTTTGAGAAAGAACTTGCCAAATATCAATTTACTCAAACTTGCTAACTTTAAAAATCCACATACATACATAAAAATGCAACCTGCCAAATATCAATGTACTCAACCTGCCAACTTAAAAAATCTACATACATATATATACATACAACCTGCCAATTTTTAAAATCCACATACATATATATATATATATATATATATATATATACTTACAACCTATCAAATATCAATGTACTCAACCTATCAACTTTTATAATCCACATACATATATATAGATACAATCCACATACATAACTATCAATATTGTCTTTAGAAGACTCATACATATATCAAATTACAATAAAACTCCACATGCATAACTGACACACTTAAGTTCCTACAACTCCCCTTGTAATTGTCATAAATGTTCAATGAGGTCTAATTGGAGTTGAGAATGAATTTTATGGTCTCGAATACATCGATGGGTTTCAATGAACTCCGTAAATTCATTTGTGTTCTCCCGTGATGGTTGTATAGTAGGATTGTCATCAATTTGCTCATAATCTACTTCCACCACTTCATTTACATCTCGCTCATCTTCAATGATCATGTTATGAAGAATTACGCATGCTTTCATGATGTCTTGGAGCGTTTCACTATAGAAAAATCTTGCAGGCCCATGCACAATTGCGAATCTTGCTTGAAGCACTCCAAATGCACGCTCTACATCCTTTCTATTCGCCTCTTGAGCTTTTGCAAATAATTTGTTCTTATGTCCCCGCGGAGATGGAATTGTTTTAACAAATGTTGACCACTTCGGATATATGCTATCGGCAAGGTAGTATCCCATTGTATACTCATGGCCATTGATTGAGTAATTAACTGCAGGAGCACGTCCTTGTTCAAGCTCAGAAAATATAGGAGACCGTTCTAATACATTAATGTCATTATTTGATCTAGGTAATCCAAAAAATGCATGCCATATCCACAGATCAAATGATGCCACTGCTTCCAAAACAATGGTTGGCTCACGAATGTGACCAGAGTACTGACCTTGCCATGCAGTCGGACAATTTTTCCATTTCCAATGCATGCAATCAATACTCCCTAGCATCCCTGGAAATCCACGTCTTTCCCCATTGACTAAAAGTCGAGCAATGTCTTCGTTGTTTGGGGACCTCAAGTATTCCTTGGAGAAAATATCAACCACCGCTTTAACAAATTTTTTCATGCTTTCTATTGCAGTGGATTCTCCAATCCGCACATACTCATCCATAAAATCAGCTGCCACTCCATACGCAAGCATCCTAAGTGCAGCTATTATCTTTTGAAGAGAAGATAAACCGAGCCTTTGGGCATTATCTCTTTTTTGGATAAAGTAAGGTTTATAAGTTTCCACTGCGGATTGAATACGGAGAAAAAGAGGCCGACTCATCCGAAATCTCCTCTGAAATAACTTAGGAGGATATACTGGTGTGTCAGCAAAGTAGTCGAGATAAAGTCTTTTATGGCCTACCAAACGATCACGTTCGATATACCGACGACGTTTACGTTGTGATGTTGAACCCTTAAGAACTTGCCTCATTATCTCATCCTCGTCTGAGTCGTCAAAAAGCAATTTGCAAAGCCTAGAGCGACCCATAAAGACAACCTTGAAGACAACAGTGTTAGGAAATTATCACAATTATTGCAAAGCAAGCAGAGATTACATTATGGAAAGGGAACAAGTAGATATATTATTCAATAAACAAAGCTTAAAATCTGTCAAAGCAAAAGTCCCCTAGTAAAGATTGATAAGAAATAAAGCAAAAGTCCCCAAGGCTCATAATCTTCTCTTTCAGCACTACGAACTAGAACAGTGTATTGTATATGCTAAATTGATACCACTATTTGAAGATACTCAAAGTTAGTCACAACTCACAATGCATGAAAGAGAATCCTCGCACAAATTAGAGAGTGATATATTATTCATAATCTTCTCTTTTTCATCCTATGACGTGACATTTTTTTTTGTAAGTATCCTATGACATGATGTCAAAATTCATATATCATTCGAATCATTCAGAACCAAGATAGTAGATGAATGCCAAGAATTGGCCTCTAGAACATGTAACCCAGCATCTAATTAATCATATGCATTATAAGACTACACACAAACATCAATCAAAAAGCTCAAACAGTGCTATGCTGGCTATATACTTTCTTATCAAGAGTCACATCCAAAATCAGACCAAATATTGACTATTTTCTGCAATTTTTGGTGTTTGGTTGCATTGAAGAGAAATGAGGTGCTAATATGGTTTGAGGAGTTCTCTTTGGATTAGTGCGTTAAACTGGCCAACCCTTTGACCTGCACTTCAGGTTGATCATTCTTGCGCATGAATTTATCTGGATGAATTGTAATGAACGAAACAATTTAGGCTTAGCTTAACATTATAGTTACCATTTGGTGAATAGACATTGAACATCCAGGATATAGTAAAGAAATGTAGTCAGCAACCACAGTGTTTTGAATCTTTCTCTTTGGGTACATTATGATCCCAGTTTTCCATTTACTTTTTGATGAAATAGTCACTGTTGTAATTCCCTTTAAGATCTGCCAGTTCCCAAACCATGGCAGTGTTCTCTATCACTAGGTGTTACTAAAAAGGTTCTAATTTTTCTTACATGGCAGGTTGTAAATAAAACACAGGAAGACCAAAGACCAAATATTGTTCTTTCCATTCTTCATTGAAATTCAAAAAGAGGTTAAAAGAGTAAACAGCTAGCATCCCTAACAAATATTACTTATAAAGATCCCAAAAACTTTTCATGAAGTTAGGCTCACTGAAAAATTATCAAAACTAACAAGCAATTATAACCTATGGTCCAAAAAGATCTTACTGTTCAATTTGAAAGATCATACTGTCTTCAAGTTGAAAGATCATAGCAATACACACACACACACACACTTAAAAAATGAGATGAGGAATGAGAGACCCACCTAGTAAATTGCAAAAACACAAGCTAAATCCCCATTTTTTATTGCAGAAACACAAACACAAACACAAACACAAACACAAAACCCACCTAGTAAATTGCTTTGATTTTGATTCTGATTTGATTTGAGAGACCGATGGAGCTTCGTGAAGAGATTTTGCAAACAAAATCGGTGAATCCAAACCGATTTGATTTGAGAGACCGATGGGACGAGTGAATCGGTGATTTTGATGAGTGAATCGGTGAATCCAAACCGATTTATGAGAGGAGTGAATCGGTAAGGGGATCGGATCACGAATGCTTCGTCGGAATCACTATCGGAGAGAGAGGATCATCGGAGAGAGAGAAGCATCCATAACTGATCGGAGAGAAAGGGGCAGAGTAATGGGTCTGAAGAGAGCACACAGCAGAGGAGACAGAGAGAACGGAGAAAGGGAGACCGAAGAAAGAGAAAATATGAGAAATAATGAAGAGCCTGAGAGATATTCTCGGGGAAAAAACATTAAAATATTATTTTTTTTTATAAGATTCAGCTACAGTACCATCTTACCTTTGAGATGGTACTCTAGCTAAATCTTTTTTTTTTTTTCATATGGAATATACCTTCCCGGTTGCTGATGGATTTTGGGGCTTAAATACCAAATGCTCCTAGCATTTGGCATATACAACCCCCAATGTGGATGCTCTAGTATGAATGATCTTAGAATGCAATGAGATATTAGTAAAAGTTAAATAAAATTAGTAGGTAAGTGAAACTTAAAATAATAAGAAAAAAAATTATATATAAAAAAATTCACATGAATCTTACAAATAATAATTAAAAAAAAAAAAAAAAAGCTTATAAAGTGCACCCCAAAATGAGCACTTAAAAAGATAAAGTGTAAGAATTTAAAGAAGGTTTAAGTCCAATACATTGAATCCATTAAAATAATAACACATGTTTAAAAATAGATTCGTGTCATTATATTAAGACAAAGCACCGCACTCAAATCTCACCCCAAGAATTTTAGCCGAGACTCCCAAAAACAAGCCGAGCCAACTCCATTACTTACTCCAATAACTGAATCTGTCTTAAGCCGCCTGACATAAATTCTGAATACACCAACTTTTTGTACACTATCTTTGTCGTAAAATCAAAAGTAAAATAAAATTATTAAACAAAATATTCCAAATCTAAAACCCTTGCTTCACTCTCTCACAGCAGTCCACACCATCCTACCTTCTACTCTACTACTGTCCCTTTACACATTATCCCTCTCTGTCTCTCTGGCTGTGTGTCTCTAAAATTCTTTAGCTTTTGAAGCTTTGATAGAGAGTCTGAGTGAGCGTGTGTGTGTAGAAAATGAGGGGTCCTCTGGGAGCTGTGATAGGGAGGTACTCATCAAGTGATGGGAATACACAAATGGGTGGGATCATAAGGCACAATAGGAAATGCAGAGATATTGCCTTTCTTGTGATCTTTATTGCCTTCTGGGTTGCTATGATTGTCAACTCTAGCTTTGGGTTTAACCAAGGAAACCCATTAAGGTAAAGAATCTAGTACTTCTACCGTACCCTCTCTAATGGGTTTCCTTTTTCTAGCTCTCATTTTGCAATATCTTTTATGGGTTTCTCATTTTTTGCTCCATGTTTGTCCTTAGCTGTTGGAACGAAATCAGAGCAATCACTACATATATCATTTACATTTTAGTACTTAAAGTTGATACCTTTTTAATTTTGCATATTTTATTGGACTGTTCTAGTGATTTTTGAGGCACAATTAGTGTTTCTCGCTATGTACTTTGGTTTACCTTTATTTTGTTTTCTTGTCTTTGTTGGTTTGGATGAAGATATATAGGAAAGACATTTCATTTTGATTATTTTTTCTACTAGAATATGAAACTCAGCTTTTTTGGTATAAGATAGGAGAGTAGTTCTCCATTGAGTTCTGGCAGCAGTACTGGTCATCAAATGTTACTTGATTTCTTTGTTATTTGCAACATTTCAAAGAAACTGATGTTAAGAAGACGGCAATTGTGTGTTGTTGTGATTTTCTTAAGATAATGAATTTGACTCAACTTAGTTAAGGAGTTGCTTTATGCATAATTGCGTTGTGTTCCTTTCTTTCCGCATTGCCAAGCTGTTTTGGTTGCAAAAATAGGGGAGAAGGAAGGAAAAGTAAAATCGAGTCAAATAGTTGTATGAGCAACTGCTAAGGTGAGTTCAATAGCAACTTAGTGTTGAGTCATTTATTCCTATTTATGTATTTAGGGAGATGGCTACCAATAGGTAATGGGCTTATTGATAATTGAAGGCCTTTAAAGTATTTAGGAGTTGGTTTTGTTCATGTATAATATATATGCAGGGCTATAGTCTGCACTCCATGAAATCAATTCCTACAATCATTTTTGCAAAATATCTATGCACTTTTTAGTTCAAGTGTCTTATATATAATTTTTTTTCCTTGATAAGTCGTTCAAGTGTCTGACAGTTGAATTTGTGTTGGTGATGGATCATGAAGATCTACATTTGTCGTTTACTAACTTGTTAAAGGTCATATCTATAGGTTTGTTTGTTACACTAAGCTCTTATTAAATCTCTGCAATCAATCCTCCTATTTGTCCCTTGGACAGACAAGATGTGGTACTCATGAAATATCTAATGCTTGCAGAATTCTGCATTGTAGTTTTTGATATATTTGTCTTCATGGTTTTGATTTTTGGTGAAAACATATTGATGAATATGAGTGGCAATAACTCAAGACAAAAGCATTGATTGTTACTTGTTATGTATAAGGTATATCCTAAAGTTTAAAAAACCCTTTGCTACATTAATTAATGCTAACATGTTGATCTCACTTATCTTATTCATTGGCATATAATAGCATGTTGAGGGAATGAAAAAAGGTAGAGGAAGACCAAAAATAATATTAGTAGGAGTAATAAAAAAGAACATGTCAATTGAGGAAGTAATAGAGAGCATGGCTTCATATAGAATAGAACGGAGGAAAAGAAAACAAGTGGCCAACTTAACTAATAAAAATACAAAAATTTGATTTTTAAGTTCAAGCACAAGCTACAATCTAATCTCAATTACCAAATCAATTACAGTACTAATAAAGCAAATAACATAAGCGTTTGGTAATAAAGTGGAAAACCAAAGAAGAATTTCAACGGATCTGGGGGTAATGCACCCCAACTAGGCAATTCACTATAAAAGAAACAATTTACAGATTAACTCACACAACCTTTGTCACTAGACTCTACTCATCCTACAGACAACTTATTAAGATCGCCACAGCAACTCCAGATCCTTTAAACTTCTTATATACATTACCCTCCATGAATGACACATCTACTTCAAGCTGGAACTCTGGGGTCACAATGCATGCACTGATGCAGGGTTGAGAATTATGTGGTTTCAGCTAAACATGGATTCTGAAGGTTCTGAACCAAAGTTATGTCATAAATATGCAAGATTAAGAACTAGAATCAATAGGTTTTATGCTTTTGAAACAATGGAAAGGCTCTCAATAATACACAGTAATATGGGTATATTCCTCAGCTGCCTAGAAAGATATGCTTTTAAGTATCTATATGTAGGCTAAACAAAGGTTGCACAAAACTTTTCAAAATTGAACTCGGAAACAAAGTCTGATTTTCTCGCTTGAGCAAACGACAGGTGAACTTTCTGGTTGAGTTATTGTGTCTCTTAAGCAAGTCTTTAGTTTACTTGAGCGAGAAAGAGGATTGCTCAAGCAAGTTCTCATAGATTTGACTTCTTTTAGCAGCTTCAACCTTGACTTGTTCTTCAACAAATGACCAAGTCTTACAACTCTTTTTACATATTACATTGTCAATGGACCTTGCCAATCTAAATCCCAAAAGATAGCTATTCATTATTTTCTTTCTCTCTTCTTAATGATATGAGTATGGAGTATCCATCTTACTAATATCTGTGCAGTGAAACAAAGATAATAAAAAGTAAGAAAGAAAGAAAGAAAGAAAGAAAAGTGAGTGTGTTATTGAGAGTTAGCTATATTATTAACATCTTTGCTAAGTGACACCCTGATGATGGTGTTTCTGTATCATGCATGTGTCACCCTTGCTATAAATAAAAAGATACAACATGAAAATTCTATTATATAAAAAAAAAAAAAAAAATTATTATGAGGACCTTAAACTCTGATATGCTCAGGCTATAAAACATCACAATAGATGAATACGTGAGTGTGTGCCAATTGATGTTGTATTGTCTTCTTGCAGCATCCTTCTTGCTAGGCAATGCCACACAGTGGTGTGTTTGCGTTTTGCATGTAAAGCAGCAAACAACTAAGGATTTATGTTACTGTAGTTTGCCTTAAAAAAAAAGGAATTATGTTAAGGATCTTAAACTTTGATTACTTATATGATTGCTATGAATTTGTATATTATATAGTTCTTTGACATATCTGCTATAAATATAATATTATATATGGCTTGTTATTCCTACAATCAAAAGATGATTGCTGGCAAAAATATAACTTTTGTCCGTGCTGTCCAAAAAGGATTATGTAACAAACTTAGATTCAAGCTATCATTGTTTTACTAAGATTTCTGTATAGGGATCCTTTTCATCTACTTTTTCAGTTACTTTATTCTATAGCCCACAATATATATAATATTGATTCTCTTCTTTTATTAAGGGCATAAACTTGTTGCTGGTATTGCTTGCTTGTTCAAATTTATGCAGTAGCTCTTCTTATTTTGGCAATATTATGTATTATCTGTGTGTTTGTATGTGTGTGTGTGTGTGTGTGTGTGTGTGTGTGTGTGTGTGTGTTTTCTCCTTGTGATTAATTGTTCTGTGGCTTGACAGGCTTACATATGGACTGGACTATAAAGGAAATGTGTGTGGTGACAAGAATGCTCAACCTGGACTTCGACAATTGGAACTTAGATATTGGCTAAATCCAAATCAGGTTTATCAAAGTGGTTTGAAAGGCAGTGAGTTTAAGTTAGCCAATGCTCGGAGTATTTGCTTGCTGGATTGCCCTTTCGCTTCTGAAGATCAACTAAATTGGGTCTGTGATTATCCAGATGGAGATATCCATCTCTCAATGGACGATTGGATTGATAGGAATTATGATTATTATGAGTTCCTTACACCAGAAATGAGGAACAGCTCTCTTCAACTTCAGGGTCCTTGTTACCCTGTAATATTTCCAAGTGTAAATGGTATTCTAACTGACTCTTTTAAGATGTGATTTTGTGGTCCATTTCCTGTTCAATGTGTGCGTATCTTGTTTAATTATTTTATCATTTATAATGTGTGTGTATACAAGGTTCCTACATGTATATGTAATGTTGGATGCAAAATTTTTATCAATGGGACAAGATTTTGGAAGCTCATGGAGATAACTTTTGTCTATTATATTCTTTTGATTTATATTTGTTTGTCTTCTACTTTTACACCATAAATTTATTACTTCTTTTTACAGTTTATTGGAGCTGCCAGTATATTGCTCGTGCATCAAACATTTCACTGAGGCATTGGCAGCAGATGGGTGGGGTGAACATTAACGAAGACATCATTATAGACAAATCCATTCACAGGGCCATCAATTCTCGGTCATCTGTTTTAAAGGTTGACCTTTCATCTCAATAGTCCTTTATGATAATAATGGTTTTGGAATTTCATGCAAAGTATATTGATTACCTGTTTGCATAGTTTTCTGCACTGTACTTTGTTTTTACTGGCATGTTATTTTTTAGAAAATCAATCTTGGTATGATTTGATTTAATTTGATGACATCAATTTGTGTTGGAGTAACCATATGACATCAATATGTTTTGGGGTAACCATTAATGCCTATTAGTGGGTAAATGGAATCATGAGCTCCCTCTATGCCTATTAAAAGATTTTTTATTCTGTTTGTCTACTTCGTGTTTACTTGAGTTTTTTCTCTCTTTTGAGTATGTTTTACTTCTAAAAACTATGTTATTTATTTATTTATTATTTTTTTTTTTAAATAAGTGTCTTTGATTCTCCCTGGATATTGCATTTGGTCATGTTCTGCTGACTATTTTATGTTTTAAGATTTTTTATTATTATATAAATATGTGTTTTTAAGAAAGATTATAGACATGCACAAACATGCACATTTATTGATTTTCACAGCTCATGGCTATGGTACTAAAGGCATCCCCATTCATAGAGTATTGGACCAGCCGATCCTTGTCAATAAGGATTTCCGAAAAAGACTTTTCTCGAGAATCTGAGCGGATAATGTGGGGGTTACTCCTATTGATTGGTTGGTTATTTGACAAAGAGCCCTTAATATAGCCTCTTCCTTATGCCATCTGAAATTAATTTATGATTTATATGTTGAATATAATTTTCTCATAATTCCTTTCTGTCTAATATGTATCAAATGTCTTGCCACTAAGCATATATGCTTTGTGCATTGTAGAACTTATAAAGCATGGAATTTTTGCAGAGATACATGGCCGATATTGGAAAGGCATGGCCAGTATTGATTGTTTGTGGAGGATTCTTGCCATTGTTTTTATCAGTGATATGGCTTCTGATGATTCGGCATTTTGTTGCTGCAATGCCTTGGGTAACAGTTGCCCTATTTAATGTCCTCATAGTATCAGTGACAATGTTTTACTACTTAAAAGGTCAGGAGATGATCTTTTACTATTCTTTCCTACTTTTTTTGGGGTGGGATGGTGGGTAACAAACATTTGTGGTTCATTTGGAAGGAAGCATTTGAATTTGGACTTCATTTTTAGTTCAAACAGCTTGAATGAAGTATGAAAATTAGAAGTTTGTTCATTGATGTAATTTATTGATGATTTGAAGCCTTAATAGTATGTGAATTTGAAATTACTAACTGTGAAATTTATTTCAAATTTATTCTCTCTCTCTCTCTCTCTCTCTCTCTTTAATAACTCAACTTTATCTTGCGTTGTAAAATTTTATATCAAGCAATTTATACTATAAATTCCTATTTAAATTGCTTTATTTCAATGCTCACAATATAATAAGTGAAATGTTACAGCAAACCCCTCTTTTTTCTTTAATACTCAACCTTATCATGCATTGTTGAAATTTTATACTATAAATTACTATGTAGATCCCTTGATTTAAACCCTATCATTTAAATACAACCTTGGGTGACTGCCATAATAAGTAATAACTTACAGTTGGAATTTGATAGAGACTCTGCTAAAGATAAATTTCAGATCGTTGATACTTGTTTGGATTCAAGCATATTGAAATACAGTATTTGTGCACTTAATTTCTAATGTGAATATCATGCTGAAGTTATTGTCTTCCTTGCTATTAGCTGGATGGATAGGGAACGATGCCATCTCCCCCATCATTGGTGAGCATGATCCGTACATTCGTATATTTGGAAGGGTTGGTATCATCATCAACTGAAGCCTTCATACTGAAAGCTCCCTGTATATGTATTTATTCATGACTTATTAATTTTCTTCTTTCAGGAGATTCATCATATCCGTGCGGTAGCTGTTCTTATGACCTTTATTATGATTGTCGCCGTTCTTACATCGATTGCCATTGTCCGCCGCATCCTTATGGCAACCTCTGTCCTTAAGGCAAGTATTATGTAAAATTATTACGTGAGATCCAAAATGGTAAAGGACTTTTGTTGTTTAAATGATGATAAAATTTTTAAAGTGCACCAGGAGTCCAGTGAGGCACAGATACTTCAAGGAAGTTTGCTGAAATGTATGGGATATTTGTAAACAATACTACCAATTGCTGTTGCTAGAGGGTCCAAATTTTGACTTAGGTCAAACTTCTGTTTACTTTTCATTTATATTTAAGAAATACATAAAATGGAGGATAAAGTGGAAGAATAATATGCAAGTAAAAAATATTTTTTACACATCGATTTACATAATAGCATGTTATTATGGATTGAGTCACTTTAGAGGCTTCATAAGAGTGCTAAAGAAGACATGGTTTGGCAAAGAAATACAGTCACAGCATTAATCTAGGTGCAGCTTTGGATCATGATGATTGCTAGCTTTTTATGTCTTGATGTGCTTCATATAAACATCATATTTCATGTAAACCTTTGGAGTGTCACTTGTGATATATAACCTTAGGTAAGATGCTTCCTGTGCTTCAAAAGTTGTGTTATTCTTTAAAATGAATCAAAAGAAAAAAAAACACGTCAGTTGTGATCTGCATCAGAGGTTTCCGTTAAATCATGCTTTCTCTGTTGCCATATTGAGCGGAAACACTTCTATGCCACTGGTCAAATGTTGCTAGGGTTAAGCATTGTGGCATAGGGTAATCTTATGCTGGGAAACAATAAATAAATAAACATTTGGTGCTGAGATTGCCAATGTTACATTTGATTCTCTACGGAAACTCCTTTGAATGTGCATTTTCCTTTCTTGTGCTTAAATACTTGATCTTGTTTCATAATCAGCCACAGCTTTGGGTCAATCATCTATGTAATCTTGGGTGCTGAATATTTTATTTCTTGCAGAAATTAATTACTTCAATGGTTTAATATGTATACAGGTTGCGGCAAAGGTCATAGGAGAAGTTCAAGCGCTCATAATTTTTCCAATCATACCATATACTATCCTTGCAATTTTTTACATGTTCTGGTTTTCAGCTGCTCTCCATCTGTTCAGTTCTGGTCAGGTTGTCCAAAATGACTGCAACACCAACTGCTGTGCTTATGATCTTGTGTCAAAGCGGGTCAATTGTGATCATTGCTGTGGTTTTAGCATTCACTACACTCCTCATATAGGAGTTGCCATTCTCTTCCACCTATTTGGATGTTACTGGGCTACACAGTTTTTTATAGCATGCTCATCAACAGTGATTGCAGGTTCTGTTGCCTCCTATTATTGGGCTCGAGGTGAAACATCAGTAAGTTACTTAGCCACATGCACAAGTTACACAACAAAGTGAGATTTTTAAAATCTATTTTTTTGTGGTTTTATATGTATATGTTACTCTCTTGATTTTGACTATGAGAATGGAAACAATTTAATATGGAGACAGATATTGAATTACGGTTTTACATGTTAAACCTGATTAAACAGAGTGGATTCTACAGCTTTTTATAATTTCACAAATTAGGAAATAGAATCTGAGATTATTTAATTCTAGCATATGTTCTGTTATATTCCCCTGGGTTAAGCAAGATTTTGGGCTTGGTTTAGAGAATAATTTAGGTCTAACTATCAAAGGGCCTAATTTTATTTATGCAGTTCTTTTTGGGTTTCAAAACATCGTATGTGGATCACATTATGCACAATAGACTAATGACTTTTACTCATTTCTAAATAGTAGAAGATGGAGCTTGTCCTTGATAATCTGCAACTTGAGTTACTCGAGATTTCATTTTGGGGTTTTTATTTATTTATTTTCAGTTACTTGAGTTACTTTTCTCTCTGCCTTATGTTTTTTTGCATAAGGTAGTTTCTTGAATATATATCTTTATTACTTATCCAAAAAAAAAAAAAAAAAAAAAAAAGAGAAATTGAAAAAACCTTTTGCATTTTTCTGTTGTAATCACTTGCTACTTTTGCCAATGCAGCCAGAGATTCCATTTCTTCCTGTTTTTTCCTCCATGAAGCGGCTTATGCGATACGGCCTTGGCTCTATTGCCCTTGGCTCCCTGATTGTTTCATTTGTGGAATCTATCCGCTTTATGCTTGAGTCAATTCGTCGCAAACTGAAGGTTTCTAGTACCACACCTCATAGCTATATAGGCAAAGCGGCATTCCATTCATCTCGGTTTTGCTTCAGGTGTATCGAGTGGACTATCAAATCAGTAAACCGCAATGCCTACATTATGGTAATTTAGTAAAAACTTGTTTCTAGAAAATCTGCATATGTGGGTATGCATGCATTCAATTCATCTCCTAATTCCTTAATTATTTGGTCAGTATGGAAGAAAGGTAAAGTGCATTCTTGAGTACCCTCTTCTACGTGATTTGAATGCCAGGAGGGATTGGTTCTCCTAATAACACTTGGGAGATGTGTTTCTAAAAATGATATAGTTGTAAATGAGAAAATAATGCATTTCAAATTTATTCTCGCCAATCACCATGTTATGATATATCGTAGAGTATACAAATGGTAAATGCTATATTGTTTCCTCTTTTCTGAGAGACTTCCTCTATCAGTCGTGGGTGGTTGAATATGACGACGGATGATGGAAGTTGAACAATAAAAAGTGAAAAATGCACAACAATAAGGAAAAAGTGGAATAGAAAAGGCAAAGCAAAAGCTAGTATGGAATAAAACTTTCTCCATTTTAGTTTTTACTTGTGGCACCTAATTCCATAAACTTCTATATTTTACTTGTGGGTGTATCAGGAACTCATTGCAGGTCACTGTTTAGGGCCATTCACAATTCATATGTTGAAGCCATGATTCATTTAGTTCCTTTAACGCACGCACGTGTTTCCTGATTGTCTGCTTGTGACTTGCAGATTGCCATCACAGGTAAAAGCTTCTGTAAGGCTTCTGCAATTGCAACCGAATTGATCATCAACAACATCCTTCGAATAGGGAGGGTGAATGTGATTGGAGATGTTATCCTATTTCTTGGAAAATTGTGTGTCAGCCTTTCAAGTGCTCTTTTTGCTTTCCTCATGTTGGATACCCACAAATACAGATCTGCACATAACAAGATCTCTTCCCCAGTGTTTCCTGTAGTGGTATGCTTTTTCTTTCTTTTTTTTCTCCAATGATTGTTTTCTAATCAGATCTTCCATAACCCTTTACTTTCACCCAAGTAGTTGAGAACGAAAAGGATTGGGAAAGGAAATGTCATTCTGGAACCACATACAACTTTTGATGTGTAGATTTTATGTCAACATCACTAGGGTTTCTTCATCATCTGTTATGTGCACTTGTATTTATGACTTGCAATCTTCATATACAGTCAGTTATATAATTAAATGTGTACTTCTATTCATGTTTGAGCAGGTGTGCTGGGGTCTTGGTTATGTCGTTGCCACTCTTTTCTTTGCAGTGGTGGAGATGTCAATTGATACCATCATCCTCTCATTCTGCCAGGATTCTGAAGAACACCAAGGGACAGCCCAATATGCGCCTCCCCTTCTCATTGAAACTCTTAATGACCAAAATGAGATGCAGAGACTCACTCAAGGTCCCCATTAAAGTATCTCATTGTATAATTTTGTTCACATTCCAGAATTCCAGAAGTTTTATATATTGTAAGGTGCTGTTATTTTTGTGCTTTTCCCCAAAATTTTCAGTTTCTCCCCGTATATGCTTCATTACCAGAGAAAAGCATGGGGGAAAGGGTGCCTTTGATGAATTTTTGCAAAATCAATGGATCAGAATACAAGAAACTGATGGAAAGGGGGTTTTTGCAAATAGTACAAAAGTACATTCAATCTTATACGAAGTGCTCAGTACAGGATTCATATTTAGAAAACTTGTTTGTCAAAGATTGATACCTCCAACAAAACTTGGCAGAAACACAAGCGAAATGCTGTCCTTCATACCTCACTTTTAGGATTTCATGTGAACTGAGGGAGATGATTAAAAGTGATTAACACAATATCAATCCATTAAACAATCCAAATTTAAATACATTAAAAAAAATTGGAAAACAAAAAAATCCGTGTAATAAAAAAGTGTTCATAAAATTCGTGTAATGAAAGTGCTTATAAAATTTTGCTAAATGAAACACGATTTAACCAAACTGGAGTACCGTGTTAATTTTTAGTACCATAAAAAAAAGACTTGGATTTAACTTGATTTTGAATTCCCTGGTATTGCAGAGAACCTGACTCTTTTTTTGATATAATTCGCAAAGAGTGAATATTTGGCGATAAAAAATAAAAAACAACTACACGTTGCTTATAACATGAAAAAGTGTTTTGTATCGTCACTTGTATCAAAATTCAATAAATGAGAAATATGATTAGAAAATAACCAAATATCTTCTTCTATTACATGCATCATGCATACATTTTAGTTTTTGAGAATTGTGACTTCAAATCACGATTTCAATTTAAAATTTTTTTAGAAAAAATCGAGCCAGTTAAAAATATAGATTGTGTATACGGTGTGCAACAATTTAAGTATTAGAGCATTTGCATTAGACAATGTAAAAAAAGGTATCAATTTTACATATTTAAGCTTCAAAATCATCCACAGCACTCGAGCTAAATTGCGTAAATTTACACTAATACTATTAACTTTGCATATAGTTTTTTATTCTTTCTTTATGTATCTGAAGATGAAGGAAGAGAGTGGATAGTGATTAATATAGTGTAAAATAAATAATTTAATGTAAGGTGTTTTGAAAATAAGAATATAAAATAGATAAAATAAGTTATTATATCAGGCAAAATCATTTACATGAATGCCCTTAACAATTACCAAAAAAGAAAAGAAAAGAGAAAGCCCCACCAATATCCTAATCCTATATAGGTACTGTGAGAATGCCTTTTTTCTTCAACACAATGGCCCAAGGATCCTAGGCCAAATAATTGTTTGTAGTGGACTGGGCTTAGTTCACCGTAGCTAAAGGGCTGTTTAAGAACCAAGTGATGTGCAAAACAAGTTTCCTACAACATAAATAAACTAACAAATGAAAATCTTTGTATTGAATGACAACGAAAACAACAAAAAAAATACAATGTAATCAAGAAATGCGCAAAACAGTGGTTAGGGATCCTTGGATTAATGTGAAATAATTCATTAATTTCTCTTTTATTATAGTTATAGTGTGCTTACTAAGATGTGATACAAGGTTCAACTAAGCTTAAAAATTACAGACTTTGATGGCTATTCAAGCCTCTAAGACTTGTAAAGTATGAATCCTTTTGAATCCGAGTATGTTCTATAGTGGCTGTCTTTAAGATATCGGGAGATGTTCATCTGTTTTTCCTTGAACTTTACAAAGTTCTTTCTATGGCTCTATTATAATATCTTTTCTAAGAATCCAGAAAAATGACGATGAATGAATACCCTTCAACATGGGTTTCTCCTTCCTTTTATAGTGCGACTCTAGGGCTCCGGGGTACCAATGACTTCTCTCTTTTGCCCCTCAAAGCTCGTGCTGTGTCAGTTTACTCAGGGGCTAGTCGTTTCCTTCTTTCTTATAATTTCTTCCTTTTGATGCAACCAAACTGAAAGCCCTTAGCTGATTTTCTATTTCAAGATCCCCTCCGGTTGCTGATCTTAGCTATTTGGCCCCTTTTTTTCGCCTTTCCAACATTTTGTTGCCCTCCATCCTTGTCATTTTTCCTAAACAGTTGGAATCTTTTATTGCTGGGTTGAAAGCTCCCTTCCAGTCACTTCTACTTATGGCTTTCTCATTCTTGGTTCCTTGAGGCATAGCTCCTTCGTTCATGAATGTTTGCTTTGTACTTTCTGATTCCTCACAGCATGACTGGGTGCTTGAAACCCGCTTGCCCTTCGTCCTTTGTGCTTTTTTTTTTTCCTTTGAGCCATTTCAATCTTACTTAGACCATGTTGTGTGTCCCAAGGATCTCTAGACTCTGGTAACCTCTGGGATCTCGACCCAGCTCTTCCTATTGAACTTCTTTTGGCTTACTGATCTTGACCGACTAAGCCTTTCTTTTGCTTCATGGATTTTAAAGCCTGTTCTTTTATGGGTCTTTGGATCCCAATTCTTTGGACTTCTCACCCTTTTCTTCTTTCTTTTCCTCTTTTCTTCATTACGTGAGCCCAGCTCTTTTATTTTTCTAGCTTCATTTCTCATGAAATTAGCCCAATGTGTTATTTCTTTGGGCCTTAGGCTGTGATTAATTTGGAACTTCAACAGGTACTATTGGCAACAGGATGGCTATATAACATAGAACAGTAGAAGGATAAGCTCTGTATTTGATTCTCTAGATGTCTCACTTTATTATTACCCCACCCGTGAATTAGAAGCCATCCATCGGAATTGTACGCTGGTTGCATTGGTAACCCATTTAATCAAACCCCACTACAACTATAGATATTGATATTGATCGGATTAGATACTGCACCGAGACTCGATCAATGTCTATGTCAGAACTCGAAAAAGACATTGACATGATCAGCAATCTGCCGGACTGTATTCTCTACCACAATACATCATTTCCTTCCTTCCAACCCAAGATGCCGTGGTCACAAGCAGGTGAAAGCACCTTTGGACTCTCGTCCCCAAAATTGACCTCCAACGTAGCGAGTGTTGAATATATTTCAACAATTTACTTTTATAATCCAAAAAAAAACAACATACCAATCTAAATATAAACAATAACACAAATAGATGTGATTGGCAACAGGATGGCTATGTAACTTAGAACAGTAGAAGGATAAGCTCTGCCTTTGCTGCTCGAGATGTCTCACTTTATTAGTACCCCACCCGTGAATTAGAAGCCATCCATCGGAACTGTACTCTAGTTGCATTGGTAACCCATTTTATCAAACCCCACTATAGCTATAGATATTGATATTGATCGGATCAGATAGTGTACCGAGACTCAATCAATGTCTATGTCAGAACTCAAAAAAGACACCGACAAGATCAGCAATCTGTCGAATTGTATTCTCTGCCACAATACATCCTTTCCTTCCTTCCAACCCAAGATGCCGTGGTCACGAGCAGGTGGAAGCACCTTTGGACTCTCGTTCCTATGTTGAAGCCATAATTCATTTGGTTCTCTAAACTCTAATGATGCTACATGGAACCATTATGGATAAGTTTCCCACTCATCTAACTCTTAACAGTTTTTTACTCTCTTTTTTTTTTTAGTGTAATTATTTTGATTAATGCTTTCGCTATTGTGCTCGTCACCTTTTGTCGTCCTTTTCCATTGCCCAGTTTTGAAAATATTACTCACTTTCCTTTTTTTTTTTTTGATAAGAGAGATGCTTTCATTAAACCAGAAACTGAACTACAACAGAGAGTAAGAATCAGCCCTGCTACAAACAATCCAGGTGAACCAGGTTTCTCACAACAGGGGGAGACATATATGATTTCTTTGGATCTGGATGTACCCATATGCACCTGCACCAGTGCTTCTGATCTATTTCAATTTCTTCTTTCTTAGTTTCTTCAGGTAATTCTCTCCTGTTTACACACCGTGTACTTGACTTTCTTCTCATTTCAAAAGATTTTATTACTTAAAAAAAAAAAATATATATATATATATAGGGTTAGGTTCAAGTTACACCTGGTGTAATTCTAAGTAATATTACACCACTCAATAACTTGTTATTGAATTAATATTTTGAAAATCCAACCGTTGAATTACATGTTTTATATGTTCTTAACATGTATGCCAATTTTCATATCAATCGGATGCTATTTACCTTTGATCTATAAGCTCATTTTTTATGTATTATCTATAAGCTCATTTTTCATATCAACCGTTGAATTAATATTCCTGTTTAGTTCTGCCTCAAACTCATACAAATACCATATAGAAAACTGATTGCATATTGCGTTGATTGCTTTGACTTTTTGTTGTTGTGCAACTGATTGCTTTGTATCAAGATCTACTTCTATTCATTAATTTTTCTTCTCTAACATGTTGTATGAATAAATGTTTCTTCTACAAAAATACTATTGAGTTTTTTTTCTTCATCCACCAAGAGTGATTGGGGTCAAAATTTTTTATTTTAGTTTCAAATTTATAAAAACATAAATTAAAAAAACAACAACAACAACAACGGCCTTTAAACATTTTGTAAAAACAACATATATAGATCTTAAGATTGCATCTTCAGATAATGATTTTAGGATGAAATCATGAGTTGAAGATGTAAATTTAATTGAAAACATTCATGAGTTGTACCACTTAATAGATCTTGTTGTTTGATGAGTATTATTTGGAAGGAAAAAAAAAGTTAAAAAACCAAACACCTTCATTTACCTAATTTTTGCCTATATCTTAAATGTTACAGGTGGTAACTTTTGTCAAAATGGTACCTCCATTGCTAGTCTTGACTATGTGCTTCGTCTTTTTGTTCATTTTGTAATGTATATAAGGCAGATATGCAACAATTATCAAAACAAAATGGTTACATATGCAGCAATAGCGCTTACTGCTTAGATATAGTAAGATGCACTTCTTAGTGTAGATGAAATGATAAAAACAGAATCTCAAAGGTATATCTTCTCGAATGCTACAGCCTTATTATTACCTATATTTTTTAAGAAAGATCACATACACAAACGTGCACATTCATTGATGGTCACAGGCTCACAGCTCATGGCTATGGTATTAAAAGGCGCCCCTATTCATCTATAGAGGAGTATACCAGCCAATCCTTGTCATTGAGGATTTCTAAAACAAATTCTTTTCCAGAGAGTCCTGAGCAGTGAATGTTGGGTAGTCCTATTGATTGGTTGATTATTTCTATTGTAGTTTAAATCTTTTTTCATCCATTTGATGAAGGTTAGTATAAATAGTTTGTATTTAAGGGGAGGCGAATGTTTAATTCAAAGCAGAGAGAAAGTGGGTGAAACAATAGAAAACTTGGTCAATGCAATTTTTCCTTAAAACTGTATATTCTATTCAGTATTTAACTAAAACAAGAGAATGTTTTTATGTAGGCACATCATATGTGTACTATAAAGTAATATAAGTTTTAGGGCAAATACAATAGTATAATGGGCCAAACCTATGGGGTTAATATCTAATATACTAACATCCCCTCAAACTCAATTTCTTAGTAATCATGCATTACTCACAAGGCTACTAGTCAGCACTCGTGAAAACCACCTACTTAAATTATATCAAAGGCATTTGTCAATATGTGCTTTGATCACATTATAATTTTAGAGATTACAAAATGGAAGGAAATGGGATAATTTCATGATGCTGGTAGAGTAGAAGCTCATTATGATTAGAAGATAAAAACTAATTTGTAAGCCATTATGATTTGCCAGCCAAAAAAGTTACATCCTCAATCACCATGATAATTGTTTATAGACGTCTTTTCTTTTTTTCTTTTTCTTTTTTTATTTAAATACATTTTTTATTCCTAAAGTTTAGCACATTAATCTTAAATTCCTGAAATTTAAAGTAATCATTTTTAGTTTTTAAAATTTAAAGTGATTTCATTTAGTCTTTTTGTTAAGTTATGATTTTTCATAAAACATTTATATTGGCTTTATTCCATGACAAAAAGTGATGCAATTTCATTAATTTATTTCCTTGTATTTTTTGAAATTTAATTGTAATAGGTTTAGTATTAAGTTGGTAAAGATTGTTAAAGACAATTGATCTCGCGACTCAGCACCTGCGAAAGGTCATGTGAGGAGCACATGTGGAAGCTGAAGAGTCAATGTGTTTCGTGACTCATCTCGTGACTTGGCCAACTCACAAGATGACCCACAAAATGAATTGACAGCTGGGATTTTAAGTGTGACTCTTATACTTTTCACCCATACTATGTAGAGCCTCATTACCTAGAGAGGTTTTTACAACACCCACCTTGTAAGAGAGAGCAACACATCCTCAAGAGAGAAATTCTTATAGTCCCTTCTCCTCCCATTTTCCATTGTTATACTTTGAGAGAAGATTTGTACCCAAACACAACCCACACCTATTCAAAGTGGAGAATATATTTTGAAATTGGGGAAGCATTGGGTATTTGCCAAAATAAGCTGACGAGGCTTGGCAATGCAATCAGGTGGTATTGCGGGATACGGAAATTAAAGCTAGTGAAGACAAGATTTCGAGAAGTCCATTGGTAGCTGGATCTTGGAGGACTCAAGTATTTTGGATAGATTAGGCTTGGAGGGTCTTTTTGGTATCCTTGTACTCCAACTTATTCACTAGTGTATCATTTCAACTTGAAGGGTTGCGGAGAGGTTTTTCGCCGAGTTATTCGGTTTCCTCTTTGATAACACATTGTCTTGTTATCTTAGGTTTGCTATTTTTTTAGCCACTGCCCTTTTCATTTTAGCATTGCATCCTTGTGCCCATCCATGCAATTGTTGAATGCTTTGATTAATTAATTTGTTATTCACATATATTTTGCATCAAGTATGTTAAGCTTAATATTAATCAAGTCGCAATTAAGAATTGGGGTTTTAAACAAGCAATAACAGTTTTACTATTGAGCTTACACTTTTAGATGAAATAACCAAACTAAAAATTGACACATCATCATTTCAAAGGGACCAAAATCAATCACTATAAATTTGTTATGAACTAAAATTGATCACTTTAAATTTGTTAGTAACTAAAAATGGTTACCTCAAAATTTAAGGACTTAAATCGCTTATGAGCTAAAGTTTAAGAACCAATAGTGTATGAGACTAAAATCATAACCATTTAAGAGTTGCATTGAATTTAATTGTCCTTGGAAAAGATTAAATTATTATCTAAGTTCTATCCATTACCAAATAAGATATTTGGATTTGAATCTCACTTACACCAAATATGAATTAGTATCTTGATTTTATATAAACTAACAATCATTATGAAACAAATACTATAAAAAAAATATTTATAGAAGAACACGATAAGTATCTTGAATCCCATCATTTTTAAAAATTAAGTACATAAATAAATTACACTAGTGACAAAAGGTTGTCACAAAAATAAAGTCTTAAGTAAAAAATTTCCTCTCAATTTATAAAGGCGACAATTGCGTTGAGGGTAGGAGTGAGCCCAATATATATACTTCTCAAAGTTGACTAGATTCCTTTACTACAGTCCTATGGAGACCACCTAAACGGAACCAATAAGGAAACAAGAGCTAAGACAGAATATACAATGGCAAGCAACTAAGAAACAAAGAAAATAAAACAAAGAACAAAACTTAGGTACAATACCTTAGATTCTATACTTTAAGTTCTTTTCTTAAAATTTAGTCATGTGGTTACTCAACTAAAAAATATACTTCTACCTCATGAAAAAAAGTCACATGGCAAAATCTTAAAAAGTAAACCTAAAAAACAGCACCTAAGTCTTGCTCAAAAGAATATACACACCTGCGCGCATGCCAACAAAGTGGACAAAGTTTAAGTCAATCTTCCATTTGTTTAGATGAAAAACATTAATTACATAAAAATAATTTTTTATATTTTCCTGTATTTGGTAATATAAAAAAAGAAAACAATATAAATCAAAGGAAAACTATCTTTTAACTTATATTATTTAGCTTAGAATGAGATAAAGTTATTTTCAAAAAACAACTCTATCTCATGCCAAGAATAGGAAATAATTTTATCTAACGCTAAGCTAATTTTTTTTTTTTTAAAAGAAACATGAATCAAAGGAAAACAATTTCTTGACATTTCTTATTTAACTTGGCGTGAGATAAAATTATTTTATGTGAGATAGGCATGAGATAGAGTTGTTTTATAAGAAAAGTCAAAATATAGTTTTCCAACTCATTCTAAGGTTATTACCAAACATTGAAAAATAAAGAGTTTTTTAGAAAAAATGGTTTTTAGAAAAGGATTCATTTTCCATAAAATGTTGATGTCCAAACAAAATGAGATTATCTATACTATAATGTGGGTGTGTGAAAGGCACTTTATGCAGAGCCAATTAATTCAAGCCATATCACAACAACTTTGTCGTAAATATAGATTCTGATAATATGACATAGTTAAATCTTGTAGTATAAATATGTGCCAATTGTATATAAAACTTCATAACTTCAAGGAATTAGCTCTAGATAGACTTTTCAGATATTTATTCATGTTTTATAAATACTTGGCAACCATGGATACTCTTAGATCATTTCATCTGCTCATTCTAGTTTTCACATTTTCTGCTTCTGCTTTTGCTTTTAACATGCCAAGGCTTGGAACCCTACCGATAACAATGCAGCATGAACCCCAAACAATATCTTCAATATCCCACCCTGAAGATTTCAAAACATACTATTACAACCAAAAACTGGACCACTTAAACTATAGGCTTGATAGCTACACCACTTTCAAACAAAGATATGTGATCAACTATAGGTATTGGGGTGGAGCAAATGCAAGTGCACCAATATTTGCGTATCTTGGTGCAGAATTTCCCTTGGATGAGGAATTTCCAAATATTGGATTTCTCAGTGATAATGCCCCCAGTTTTAAGGCTCTCCAAGTATACATAGAGGTAAAACCGTAAAAGTGATTACATATATAATTTATTTCACCCTAACACATGAACTTATTATCAACTTTTTTTTTTCATATTGATTTGGGATGTGTAATTAATATTTATTTCTTGAATCTAATCACGTACAACGTATTACATCATTTAAAATTTGGAATAAAGTAGCACTAGATATCCCTTTAAATTTGTAATATTTAAACCAAACCATGAATTGAATGTATGTTAAATGGATAAAATCATTTTTTGTTTTGATACGTTACATATTGGAATATTACACTGAAAATCGTTGAATGCGTGTATTGTAAATAGCATCGGTACTATGGAGAATCAGTACCATTTGGATCAATGAAAGCGGCTTTGAAAAACGAAAGCATTCGGGGTTATTTCAACTCAGCTCAGGCTATAGCCGATTATGCTGCTGTGCTCTTACACATAAAGAAAAACTTATCTGCAGAAAATTCTCCGATAATTCATAATTGTTATTGGAGGTTCCTATGGGGGAAGTAAGTCACTCTAAATCCATTTCTTAGACAATAGTCAATCAATAACGTTTTCATGCTTTGTCGTTAATTTTTGTTCTTCTTCTTTCTTTTTCCTTTTTTTACGTAATTTTGCAGTGCTTGCTGCATGGTTTCGGCTAAAGTATCCTCACATTGCCCTTGGAGCTATAGCTTCTTCAGCTCCAATCCTGTACTTTGACACCATTGCTCCACAAGCTGGATACTTCTCTATAGTAACCAACGATTTTAAAGTAACACCCTAACTTATTTTATATTTATGGATATATTGAATGTTAAATTAAATTTAAAACAATAAATTTGGAGAAAACATTAAATTTGTGCATAATAAAACTAGTGTTAGCCGTCAACCCACTTAAAAGTCATATTAGTTCAATCATAATAAGTCATATCAAGCAGTTTTAAAAAACATTGTATACTTAGCCTTACTCAATTTAAAAACCTTCAGAAACTTATAACTGTGATGGTTGCCGGTGCAGGAAACTAGTGAAAGTTGCTACAAGACAATACAGAAATCATGGGCTGAAATTGACAGATTCGCTTCAGAGCCTCATGGTCTTTCAACCCTTAGCAAGCGATTTAATACTTGCAAGTAATTAACTAACACAGATTTTACTTATTTTAATACACAATTCTAGGAAAGGAATTCTCTCCATTCAAGATTGATCAATTTCATGGTTGTGATCCAAATAGAGTACCACGTCATTTAAAATTTTTAAATAACGTGGCACACTATTAAATTTAGAAAATAAAATATTAACCATGAAATTGATAGGATTCTATTTCTAGACTTCAAATCTAATCAATCTAAAACTTCTGTCTTCACAGTGAATTAAATGCATCTTCTGATCTCGAGGAATATCTAGTCACAATATATTCTGATGCAGCTCAATACAATCACCCCCCAAGCTACCCACTTAGCATTCTATGCAATGCCATTGATGGAGCTTCTGTAGGAACAGACACTGTTGGCCGGATCTATGCGGGTGTTGTTGCTCATATGGGAAACCATTCATGCTATGACGTGAATGTATTCAAACGTCCAACTGAAACCTCTGAGAGCATAATAATAAAATAAATTAATGATAATAACATCCTTACAAAATTTCTAAAAAATTAAAGATCGTCATCATTAAATTGATTAAATAAAAAGTTTTTGTAGTCTAAAATTATACATAAAATATAAACATATAGATCATATAGTAAATAATATTCATTTGATACAAAATTTGACATGTGTATTAAGAATATAAAGAACGTACAATTCAACGGTTAGATTTTCAAAATATGTAACAATGCTTATTTTATTTACTAAAGTTGTAGTTTTAAGTTACAACCAGTTTTATAGTTAAACTTTGTCCTAATAGTATTAGCTATTATAAAACTTAGTTCTTCCAAAAAGTAAAAAAGCATAGTGGTAACATGTTTTAAATGCTATATATTATAAGATTAAGCTAACTATTTAAAATTTATATAGAGGAATAGTAGAAAATATTAATCAAGAATTATGAGAAGTATAGCTCTAGTCTAAGGGTGGCAAAATTTGACACGACCCGTGAACCTGACACAACACGACACGAAATTAACAGGTTATGGATTGAGACTTAACGGGTTCGTGTCATATTCGGGTTGACACGGCTAACCCGTTTAATAAACGGGTTGGGTTAGTGTTGAACACATAGAACCCGTTTGACCCGTTTAATTAATTGATATTTTACCAATATACCCTTCAAACTTTAGGTATATAAACATTTTAGTTATTGTGATTTATTTTCTTTGATATATTGTGATTGATTGTTTGTGATATTGGAATATACTTTAGTTTTGAATGATTATTTGTGACGCAATTACTCGTCAGTTCTGAATTTTATATTAAAAATATTTGTTTTTTTTTTGTTTTTTCATAAATTTTTTTTTTTTTTCATTTTGATAAAATCTGATAAACAGGTTGACACGACTGACCCGTTTAATAAATGAGTCGTGTTAGGGTTGAGAAATCTTGACCCGTTTAATAAACAGGTCGGGTTAGTGTTGACCTATGTAGTCGAGTACTCATGACTTAACACGACACGAACCCGACACGCGAACACGAATTGCCACTCTTAGCTCTAGATGACCTTCAATATGGCTCTATTGGAGATTAGTTTTGGATCTTTAAGCTCTTTACTAAGCAGATCCCACCTAAACGTATCCGAATGTGCAAGAAAATGTTAAATATAATTTGTGCACAATATTATTTGCTGCCTAGATATCCCTTCTCTTTATTTATTTATTTGTTTTTCTTAAGGAATGAGAAATTTTATCCAACTACAAAACATGAGTGGGTGGAATGTCTTTGAATTGTTATAATATATGTCTAGCCTATATGCTCAGGCATGTAGTGAGATGGTTATGCCCATTGGCTTTGGTACTAGCCCCGACTCAATGTTCCCACCACAAACTCTCAATCTAAACGAATTCATCAATGAATGCAAGAGCTTCTACGGTGTCCTGCCTCAGCCTCACTGGGTGACAACTTATTACGGTGGTCAAGTATGTTCTTAATTAACCTTATCAAACACTTCCAAATGATTTTTTTTTTTTTTTTTTTTTCTGTATTTGGTGATATTACTCTTTGTGCTTCTGATACTTGTCAAATTGCAGGATTTGAAACTGACACTCCATAGGTTTGGTAGTAACATTATATTCTCCAATGGACTAAGAGATCCTTATAGTAGTGGCGGGTAAACAAAAAAAAAAAAATCAGCTTTTCATTTTAGTCATTTTCTTTGAAGTTTGTACTGTACCTACTTATTTGTTTGTCCATTTAATATCATAGGGTTTTGGAGAACATATCAGAAAACGTCCTTGCTGTCACTACAATTAATGGTCCTGATCATTTCCGTAAAAGGATTGTTACTAGCTAGTAACAAAAAAAATATGTATATATAAAATAAAACAAAATTAAGCAAGCAAAACAATGGTCAATTAAACTATTTTTAATGAAGAAAAATTATGTCTATTACCTATGGGGGCTCTTGTTAATTGTTAAAACGATGATTAAATGACTAACCACATAAACTTTTAGCACTAGTTGTAGTTTAGTAACTAGTGTGCTAAATGTTCACTTTCTACAGGTTCTCATTGCTTGGACATACTTTTGGCAAGGCCAAGTGATCCGCAATGGTTAGTTATGCAAAGAAAGACGGAGGTCAAGATAATTGAACAATGGATTGCCAAGTACCGCGAAGATATTCTAGCATTCAAATTGCACGTTCGTGCATAATATATATACGAGGGGAACTCCACAGATAGTTATCAGAAATAATTATGGAACCAAAAAATGTAGCTAATGCTTAATCTGAAATCATGAAAAATATAATGTATTCTAGATTCATGCACTCATGATGGTAATAATTGATCGATTATTGCATGGTAATATGATATCATTGAAGAATTATTAATTATAATGATCTAGACTTCGTGGAATCCACCAATTCTTAATGGATTAAAGTGCATGATTACATGTATCTCTGAACACATTTTATTATATGCAATTGTGGAAGAAACGAGGTAAAAGAATTTTATTGCCACATCCTCAAAATAATCCCTAAAATTTAGTGCATATCCAACGTTTGTGAATTACTTTGAGGGTCTAGGAACTAGGAAGTTCTTTTTGTGGGACTCTTAAAATTTTGGGGTGATCCTGAAATTTTGAGACATATCATGGTCATTTTGGAGATTTAGAATTTTTGTCAATTTAATAGTTTTGGAGTTCTTTTGGTAAATTGTAGAGGTTTTGGTGGTATTTTGAAACATATCATGGTTATTCCTGAAGTCTCTGGAATGTTTTGGTCATTTAAGTGGTTTTTCTTGCACAATTTAGTTATCTTGGACATTTTGGGGGTATTTGGGTCATTTAGGATTTTTCATGAATATTTTCTCACATTTGATCATTTTGGGGGTCTTTTAGTCATTCTAAGGACTCAAGGGGTTTTTTTTTTTTTTTTTTTTTAATCATTTTGAACGTTTTCGGGTTACTTGGGTCATTTTGGGGGTTTTTGCAATATTTTGGTCATTTTAGGCATTGTTATTAAATCTGTTCTGTTTCCACCGGAATGGCCGAAAAATTTCGTACCGGTATGCAATCTAGAATGGTAATGCCACCCATTCCACCTCAGGTCCAATTCCAAACAATTTCAAGTCATTTCGGCCGTTTCAGTCAATTCCAATAAATTTTGGCCGAAATGTAAATTTTGGCCGATAGCAGTTTTTAGCCCAAAAAAATAAAAAACTTAAACTAACAAACCCATCAACACAACATGTTTCCACCTAGCATTGATCACTTGAAGAAGTTCAAATCAGATCTGCTATGGAGCTATCAAATGATTTAAAAAAAAAAAAAAAAGAATAGAAATTTGAGCCATTGTGGAGGAAGCTCCAGCTTTAGCTGCGTTTAAAACTTTCTTCTTTAATGTTGCACTTAAACTTCTGTTCTAGCTTATAGGCCTCTGAAACTTTCCAAGAACTTGTAACTGATGGGAATTTGAAGTGAAGAAGAATAATAAGAGTGGAGGAGAAAGTCATTGCACATGGGTGATTGTGGGCTTGGGTGAAAAGGGGGCTTCCTAGAAGCTTCCTAGTATATAAATATCCATCGATGTTTGTTTATTTACAAAAATACCCAAATTTGAATTTTAAAATAATCAATCTAATTAATTTATTATTATGGCAGAATTTCTTTTAAAACACTATATTACATTCATTAAACGATATTACATATATAAAGTTTGGCTTAAGAATATATATATATATATATATATATATATATATATTATGGAAGTAATAACTTTTTTTTTATTAATTACTAATATATATATATATATAAAGTGGTGATTTCGAAACGGTCTGAAATGGTACGCCGAAATAGGCTGGTACCGAAATATTCCGTTCCAATAGACAAATCGGAATGGGCATCGAAACGGTATTTATAACATTGATTTTAGGATGTGTTTTATATATGGCTTTTTTTTTTTTTAATTTAAGAAATTAGGAAATAAACTATGAATTAATTGATGGGTTTGATTTTACCCCCTTGGATTAAGCAAGATTTTTGGCTCATAGTGTTCAAAGAATGATTTAGGTTAAACTGTCAAAGGCCTAGTTTTATTTATCCAGTTCTTTTTGGATTTCAAAAAAATTGTGTACAAATTGTATGTTTTTAGACCCCTTAAAACACAAGTTTTTAACCTAGTTATTTAGCCAAGTAATTACTTAGATAAATTATTCAAATCTAGGTTAAAACAAAACAATCATATCATGCAAATAATGCGAAAAAGTAAATAACACAACGATATGATAATCCAAGAAAACCAAACCGGTAAAAAACCTGGAGAGGATTTAACCTAGCTATCCTCAAGGTAAAACAGACCCACTATGAAAGAATTGAAGTTTTACAATAAGACTTAGACCACTAACATCCTATTGCTACCTCATGTAGAAAACTTATTAACATGACTACGTGACAGCTCTGAGTTCACAGACTACTCCTTTCCTTGATCCATAACAACCACAAGTTCTCCTACTTGTGTTTATCTTTAAGTTCTTGAAGCAGCAACTGAAGAGATCACCAAGTTCTCGACATCAATCTTGATCTTGATAACCCTAAGTGTGTATGAAGGTAAACACCTCTAGATCTCACAGAAGATTCACACACATAGCATACCAACAACCTCTAAAACATGGCTATGGTTTTTCCTTTTATACTTGAAGCAAAACGTAAAACCCTACATGTCATATGGGCTTCGGCTGAGTTGAAAATTCTGCAGAAAAAACAATCTGCATAAGCTTCGATTGATCGAATCTAATTTTCGATCAATCAAGCCTTGCAGAAATTGAATAATAATTTCTTGCAATTACTTGATTCCAACTTTACACATAAACACACTTTGAGCAGCCTAAATCTAGTCTTAATGTTTTGATCATGGTTTGCCAACACATTACAAGTTGAAGTTCTAATATATTTAGATCCTAAAGTCTTAGAATCTAACAAACTCTCCCTTTGGCAATCCATGACAAAACATACCACAATCATGAAATGCTCAAAGTAACAAATAGCCCAATTAAAATTCAACCTAACTACTATCTATCAATTGCCAATGTAGATAACAGCCACAACTGAATTAACCTGTAAATTTTCGAAACACTCAACAAACACATAAACGCATGTATGGAAAATACAAGTAAACCAAAATTAAACTTCTTGATTTCACAAAACATTAAATATATATATATATATATATCATGAATAACCTCATAGGTATAAATCAATAATCAAATGTACCATATGTGAAACAAAAAACAATAAAAATACTAAATACAAAGCACAAATGTCTCCCCCTAACATATACAACCAATAAAAACAAATACATCATGAGCCAAAGAAAATGAATACATCATGAATCTCCTAAATAAAATCTAAATCTCCCCCTATCAACATGCATAAATACTCCCCCTTTTTGTGACGAATTGCCAAAGGGCAATCAAGACTCATCATCAAAATGTGGAGGTGGAGTAGAATGCAGAACACTCACCAAATCTGCACATAAAGCCTAAAGCTCAACAAGCACATCCATTAAAATTTGTCCATGCGCCACCTAAACGGTCATGACAATCTCCAACATACTTCGAATGGAAGCATCACTGGATGAAGGAGGTGGAGGATCAACAACAGTAGTGGGATCGACAAACTCCTTAGTAGATGGATCACCAGATGGAAGAGGCCAAGATGCATCACCTATGGAAGACTCAACTATGTGGCATTTAGAGCTAACTTACATCTGAGCTGCTCTTTGCCTAAGGAAGGTGGCATCTATGGGGGCAATGATATGAATAGACTCGGATGCAGGAAAATCCTCTAAACCCAAATCTAACAAAATCCTATGAATGAAAACTAGAAAGAAAAGACCATACGCTTTCGAGCTACTCCTATAAACCTTAACTAAAGAGATAATAAATAGAGAAGGAAAACAAATAGAAGCATCGATGACAAGAGCATACAAAAAAGCACATCTCTCCATGGTAATAGTGTGTAAATGAGAAATAGGCCAAATAGAATGACACGAAATCCGGAAAAATAAATAGTTGAGCTTAGTAAGCTCATGAGAGGTGATACAAGGATCAGTACCCCACTAAATGGAAGTACCAGTGATGAGTGACATGATGTCATTAAGAGGAGGGATCGTATAAGGATAGATAGGCTATTGTACCAAAGGTATACCAAGAGCAGAGGCCACTACCTGAGGAGCAATGACATACTCTTCTCCCCTTATCTAACTCTTCACAAACTGAATGTTTGATGAAATGGAGTGGACAGAAAGTTTCAAGTAGAACTCTCTGATCAAAACAGCTAAAGGAGAATGATCTACATCTAAAAGAGGCAACCAACCCCTATGAAATAAACTCCAACGAATCTCAGGATCAACCTCATCTAAAATCACTTTACGCTCAGCCCACACCTTCCTATAGACATTCAGTTTCTCAAAGTTTCTTGATTTTTCGAGGTAAGAAACCTATCACTCTAGAAAACAGGGGTAGAGGAGGTGGAGGTTTTCTTATGGGCTCTAGAGTTCCCAACCATGATACTAAGGGTTGGAAAGAATGGAAAACAGAAACAAAGAAAAAAACACAAGGGCAGACTACATTAGAGAGGGTTAGAGCACAAAAAAATCAACAAATAACAATCTATATGATGCATGAAATGAATGCACATATGATGTGCATGAAATGAATGCACATATGATGCATGCTCTAATGCATTGAAATCAGTTCAATTTTACTTTATGAACCAACAATTGACTTGAACATAGAGTTTTTGAACAAAAATCCCAAATTTTGAAAAATCCAATTTCAAAAAATTAACCAAATTGAGTAATTAATCATTACACTAGATAGAAACCATCATATAATGACATAATCAATCAATTACACAAATCAATTTTACCAAATTACGCTCAATTGAACAAAAACCCCAATTTCTCAAAGTTTCAAGCCCTAGAAATTTCAATTGATCTCAAATCACCAAATTTATCAAATTAATGCATGGGAAACATATTTACAACATCTAAGAACAAAAAACCATTGGTCAAATATGATTAAAAACAAGAATAAAAAATCCCATGTTTGAAATTGTTAGAGAAAAATGCATGTAAATGCATGAAAAACGAGATTTTAATGAAAAAGGAAGAGTATTTAGGTCATACCTACACTTGAAGACAAAAACATTTGAGAACTTTTAGGAAGAAAACGACAAAAAAGGTTTGGTGTGGATCGGTCAGCATAGAACAGGGAAAGAGCTTTTTAAAAAGATTTGAAAAGTGTGAGAACACGTGAGAGAAAACCTTTTTTAAAAACTCACTGAGCGATCCATCCAACGATCAATGGTGAAGGATGAGGGGGAACAAATCTTTTATATCATTTGATTGCAAACTAAGCCTATTGGTATTGGAGCGAATTGTGAAATCCCTCACAATGCGGCTCCAACGACTCGAACCTATGACCGAGCTTTGATACCACTTATACTTTTTTAGACCCCTTAAAACACAAGTTGTTTACTTAGATAAATTATTCAAATCTAGATTAAAACAAAACAATCATATCATGCAAATAATGTGGAAAAGTAAATAACACAACGATGTGATAACCCAGGAAAACCAAACTAATAAAAAACTTATGAAGAATTTAACTTAGCTATCCTCAAGTTAAAACAAATCTATTATGAAAGAATTGAAGTTTTACAATAAAACTTAAACCACAAACATCCTATTACTACCTCGTGTAGAAAACTTACTACCACGACCACGTGACAGCTCCAAGTCCACGAACTACTTTTTTCCTTGATCCACAGCAACCACAAGTTCTCCTACTTGTGTTTATTTTTAAGCTCTTGAAGCAGCAACTGAAGAGATCACCAAATTCTCGACATCAATCTTGATCTTGATAACCCTAAGTGTGTATGAAGGTAAACACCTCTAGATCTCACAGAAGATTCACACACACAGCATATCAACAACCTCTAAAACGTGGCTAGGGTTTTTTCTTTTATATTTGAAGCAAAACATAAAACCTTACACGTCATATGGGTTTTGGCTGAGTTGGAAATTCTACAAAAAAAAAAAAAAAAAAAAAAATCTACACAAGCTTTAATTGATCGAGTCTAATTTTCGATCAATCGAGTCTTACAGAAATTGAATAATAATTTTCTGCAATTACTTTATTCCAACTTTACACATAAACACTTTGAGCAGCTTAAATCTAGACTTAATGTTTCGATCATGGTTTGCCAACACATTACAAGTTGAAATTCTAATACATTTAGATCCTAAAATCTTAGAACCTAACACAAATAACTTTATGCATAGTACACTATTGATTTCTAGACAATAGAAGATGAAGCTTTGTTTTTTATGATCTGCAACTTGAGTTACTTGAGATTTCAAATGGTGCGTTTGGATAACAGGAATTAGATAATTGGATTTGGGTAATTAAAATCCAAATATATTATTTGGACAATTTTTAAAAGCAAAGGATTTGGATTTGACAAATTCACCAAGGATTTTAAACCTTTAAAATGCTTAGATTTGAAATAGGGGTGGCAATTCATGTTCGTGAGTCGAGTTTGTGTCGTGTCGAGCCATGAGTATTCGGCTATATGGGTTGACCCAAAGCCGACCTATTTAGCAAACGTGTCAAGAATCTTCAACTCTAACATGACTTGTGTACGTGCAAGTTAGGTTATCAAAACTATGAAAGAAGATGATTGATATGCCAAACAATCCATTTTAGTGAAAAAGCTTAAGAACAATGAATATAAAACTTTAACACTTTAACGTTGAGAGAAATGAAGTGAACATGGAAAGTAAAGAAGGCATGGGAAGATACGTGGAAAACCCTTTGGAAGGGATGAAAAACCACTCATGAATAAGGGGAAGATTGACCCTCACTCTTTAGAGCTCTCTATTACGTAAAAATCAAGGTCTTTGTACAATGGTAATGTTCTTCCCACAAAAAGCCTTTTTCTCTTCCTCACTTTCCTACCAAAACTTTTTTTTTTCTCTCTCTCTTTGTTTCCCTAGGTTCTTACTCTAATTGCCAGGCAACATGTACCTCTTATAGTACAAAGAATGTTGTGAGGTACATTTAGACAAGTGTCAAACCTTTATTCGTCCATTTCAAACCCTAATATAGCTATTGTACTATACTATGGCTAGAGGAGAGGGAAAACACGCTAATTTCAAGGTAGCAGAACGAAGAGTGGCTCTACTACTACATGGGGAGCACACTGTAGACAATGAAAATGACATCAAGGAAGCTAAGAGTGATACACGTGTCCACAACAGTGGTCTAGCACAAAATTAGCCGATAGGGAGTGCTCTATAGCATCTGACCATAGGGGGTCACTATCTCCCTTTTGTGCAAGTGTTGGGTGTCCATGTCAAGTGCAAATCTCACTCTTCCCCAAGGTGATCACGTCGTTGGCACAAGCCAAATATCCTCTTCTTCAGCCAACACTTCCCTTCCTTTCCTCACAACTAGCCCACATGTAGAGTCTAGATCCAGCCACGTCAACACTCTCACATGCCTTGGTTAGTGTAATGTACAACTTGTTTATTAAACCGATCAACCTGACACAACACATTTATCCTGTTTAATTAACAGGTCATGTAAATGTCAATACAAATGACTTATTTAATAACTTGTTTGATTATAATAGTAATAAACATATAATTTTTTTAAAAAAAATTAAGCAATAATAACAAAATATTAATAACAAAAGCTAATTAATTTATAAGCTAAACGGGTCAAAATGTTGAATACAAACACAACCTGTTTATTAAATGAGTCCACTATGTCAACCTGAATATGACCCAAACATGTTTAGCTACAACCAATGACCTGTGTATAAACGAGTTAGCTATGTTGGGTTCGCTGTTCGTGTCAGATTTTGTCATCTCTAATTTGAAATACCTCCTAAAATCACTGGATTTGAAATCAAGGCATTTCATATCTATTAATTTAAAATTTGAATCCGAATCCATGTTTCCAAATGCATCCTTTAATTATTTCCCCACATAGTCCCCTGAAATGACCCCTTGCATTTTAATTGCTTATTACAATTGCCAACGCAACCAAAAATTCCATTATGCCTTCGCTCTGTTGCTCGACTTCCTGATTGTGTCATTTATGGAATACAATCCGCCTTAAGATTGAGTCAATTCGTCGCAAACTGAAATTTGCTAGTAGTGCCCCTGATTTCACATAGGCAAAGCGGCATTCCATTCGTCTCGGTGTTGCCTCAGGAGTAGACTATCAAATTAGTAAACCAAGGCATAAATTGTGGTAATTAAATTATAACCTAAATAAATGCATGCAATTAATTCATCTACTAATTGGATCTGTAATAAGGGGAATGCATTGGTCCATACGGAGGAAAAGTAGAGTGCATTCCTGTGTACTCACCTCTACGTGAGGCCTACAGGCATTCTAGGAGCGATTGGTTCTCACTAGTCCACTTGGGAGACTTGTTCCTTTTTTCTTTTCTTTTTCCTTTTTTTTTTTTATTTTATTTAGGGAGAGAGAGAGAGAGAGAGAGACTTGTTCCTAAAGGAGAAAATAATGCATCTTCAAATTTATTCTCACCATTCACCAATAACCATGTTATGATATCGTAGGTGCAATATTGTTTCCTTGACTTCCACCATCAGTCATTCAGATGGGTTGAATATGAGCAAAAAAATAGTTTTAGCGGCAAGTTTTGTGCAGAAAGGGAGAGGCAAGAGAAAGATGAGAAAGTGCTGGTTTTTTCTAACTATTGGATTTTTTTTTTTTTTTACATGTCACTCATCTACTTAAAAATGAGAGGAAACTAATGGCATGTTTGAATGTTTAAAAAAAGAGGGGGAGTAAAGTAGAGGGAGAGAGAATAATGCAATTACCTTGTTTGGAAGTTTTTTAAAGAATGAGGGGGAGGGGTTTGGACTCCCTCTAACCCCCCAATTTTAATTCCCCCAAATTGGAGAGATTTGGAGAAGGAGTAGAGTACATAAACTATTGACCAAGTAAATTACCTAATTTACTCTTATTATATTAACAAAATTACACAAGGGGAATGGCTAATTACTCCCTTCCCCCTTACTAATTTTAAAAACATCCAAATAAAGTGGAGGTGAATCACTCTCCTCTACTCTCCTCCCCACTACTCCCCTTCCCTCTACTCCCCTCTACTCTCCTCCCTCTCTAAACTTCCAAACAAGCCATAAGTTTTAAGTTTTTAACTACAACTGTCTGGCTTCAATAAGCAAAAAAAGAAAAGAAACCATTAGGAATAGAACTCAATTTCACATTTACAATTATGAGCTCATCGCAATCTAGGAGTACAGTGGCTCACAACAAAATTTTGCTGAGTATCAAATTAAACAGACACATGGAGTTACGCACCCACCCCACTGTGTCTCCAGTTCTCTATCTTAACCATTTCTTTTCTTTTCTTCTTCTTCTTCTTTTTCTTTTTCTTTTTCTTTTTTGGGTGGGGGGGGGGGGGGGGGGGGGGGGGGGGGAACTCTTTTTATATAAATATGGATGTGATCAGTCCAAAAAAATTGAGTAATTTTTAAGAAAAATATATATAATAAGATTTTCACCCAAGTTGTGATTTCCTATTTTCCAGAAGCTTTATAATGATTGGAACTCTCCTAATTTTCTTTATATTCATTTCTTACAAAAACTCAAGTCTTTTGGGTTGATCACATCCACTTGAATGATAATGGTTCCACCATCATCCTCCTCTGTCCATTTGATTGATTCCTTCTCCAGTTGCTTCAAAATCTGCAGAATAAAATTAAAAACTATAAATGACAGATTTGAGCCATCTCATTACTAAGCAGGGTAACATAGGCATGCGCTAACAGAAAAGCATTTCAAGAAGCTCACAATTCCCTTCCAGCATTTTATCAGAAGATATGACGATCCAGACAAAACAATATGAATTTTGTTTTTTGGATGAATAAAATTTTGTAAGATGTGACACCTGCACAATATAGAGAGGAGTCACAAGGCTCCCAAGTCACAACATAAAAGTTAAATAATGGGCCCCACACAGATCATGATCATAACAGGTTATAAACAATGACTGATCTAACAGATGCTAAAATTTTCAATCTCTTTGCTATAAATCAATATATTCATTACTATATAGGAATGAAAGGTAAAAGTATCTGACCAAAAAAAAAATTTCTAAATAACATTTTTTTTCTAATATATTTTATTCATCAGAACAATTGAATAAAAAAATGGTTACCAAAATGAATAATATAAGAGCACATCCTCTGCAATTCCTAGAAATTGGGCTTAAGTGGCAATCAATTAAGTTTTGCCTTGTTTTTCTAGTAGCTTCATACTTGATGCAGAAGTTTGCCATTTCCTTCACTCCTAAAATAATTCCATTCTTTGCCAAGCCAATAAAACTCAATACAAGCTCATTGACAAAAAATTGTGTTCCATAGACATGGATATTAACATGTCCCATTAGAGCAAGAAATACAAAAATTGAAGTGTTGCTGCTTCAGAGTTTCCAGGAGATTGGTACACTTTTAAGTTTTAACTGAACCCAAAACTAGGATGACCTTAAAAAATGAGTTCTACTTAATAGTTCAAACAAAAATGTATAAAAAATATAGCCTCAAAAGCAAATACAACAGGTTTAAATTGCTTATTGGCTTGAGAATTTAGTCATACCAGTCGTTTCCGCGCCCCTTTTTTGGAATCTTCATTGTTGGTCCCCAATATGACCTTCAGGTATTTAAAACCTGATAAAAAAAAAAAGAAGAAGCAAATCCAAAGTCTTGTCATCCCCTTTTTATCTTTTTATTTTGGTCTCTTGAGAAAGAAAGAAATGTCTTGAACCAAAGGATTTAAGAGGCAGAATCCAAAGTCATGTCATATATTCTCAAATTAAGAGGATAAATAGAGGAGAAGAATGGCCTACCTTGGATGCCACAAATATTAGTCAAATGAAGCCTCAGTGAGTGTACAGCATCCTTAGGTTCATGGTCATGCAAGTCAAGGGACACTTCATCATCTTGGCTGTTAAATTGAAACTCATTAGTGATTTATAAGGCTATAAACGGGACAGGCAAGTAGGCAACTCAAGAAGAAATGAATTACATTGCACCAACCTGGCTTCAAAAACCTTTTGAGCAGATTTCTCATCTGCCTCTTTGGCCTTTCTGTTAAAAAAGTGTCCCTAGAATTTTCAAACAACAAATAAAAATTAAGGGAAAATATTTATACAAAATTAATGTCACAAAGGCACATCAATTTTTAATAAAAACGCCAAAGATGTATACTACTCAACCTTGTCTTTTTATTGTCCTAAATGGCTAAATCATTTCTCACGTGTACTACCCCTTTCAGGAAAGTTTAATAATAAAAAATTTCTAAATATGAAATGTGATAATTATGATAATTATTAATAAGAATTTATTACGATTGTGATTGTATATAGAACTATATATTCTAGCATTAGGCATTTATTATGATTGTGTTTGTTTGTATATTCTACCATTTAAATAAAATATGATGTGCCAACTGCCAAGATTCTGATGAATGGTTCAAATGTAAAATAAAATTTAAATAAGATTAATATATTTATATATATTAAAATAATAACCTGTAAAATTGTAAGGCCTCAAACATTTATATGGCACACTAACATGAGGTCAACTAAAAGTTAAATTGCTTTGATTTTATATAGAATATATTTCCATAATAAATTATGTCAGTTTACTTTCGAAAATTACATACTATAAAAAGCCGGACTATAAATGTGGCATCTTCTAATAACGTCTGATACCTTGTGCCCGTGAGTAATTATTACAGCATACAGCCCCTAAGCATTGGCATTGGTGGTTAAGGAACAGGGTGGGTTGAAGTAGATCCTACATTTTAATTAATCTAATGGCAATAGAGTAAACTAGTAAGTATAGGTAAAATAGGTATCGTTTATTAAGATAAATTTAAATAATTATCAATGTATGAATTGGTTCAAAACTAAATTTAATTAAATTGAACCTATCATAATTAAATTAATTTGATTAAGAGCTGGAAATCAATTTTCTAGGAATAAAAGAAAAAGTTTCAAAGTCAAATGAGAATTACTGAAAAATGCGAAGAATTAGATTTGCAACCATTTTCACGTTTAAGCACCAACAATTCAATATCACTACTATAAAACAAAGATAACATACCTGTTCTCGAAGTTTGTTTGCCCGTACATAATCTCTCTTAACAAATGCATCAACAGCCTACAAAGCAACTCCCAATGGGGATTAAAATGATCATAACGGGGAATTTGCACAACCACAAAAGTGCACACCAAATGAAAATTTCAGCGGAAGCTTGTGGCAAAGGAAAACAAGCAGAAAAGTTTGCAGAAAGCTATGGTGAGGATATTGTATCTCCCTTTCATTCTTAATGCAACAAGACCGCTATTTTTCCACTGATTTGATAAAAATACCTCTGCCATACCATTCCTATAAATATTCTACACAGTTGTAGCGAGTACATTTTCCAATAGCATAAGATAAACTAAAAATATAAAAGGAGGATCTTACAGCTTGGTAGTATTCCTTCATCATAATCCAATATTCCTTCACAGCTTTACGTAGGACCTCATAGCTATTCTCATCGTCTTCATCTATTTCAGAAGAATGTTTATGTGGAATAAGCAATAACAATACAAAATCTATTTGAATTAGAAGTTGAAGACAAGAAAACAATCCATATCACAAACATAAAAATCATGTACAGTAAAAGAGAAAAATTAAGTCATGAATTAGAGAATGGCTATTTATGTTCTCATTATTATTGGGCAGATAGCCTGATTTTGGTGTTGAACACATCTCATAGAACAAGATCAGCCATTGTTTCCAAGAAATGTGATGGACTGGCCCAACGATTAGCATACAACTTCAAACAATCCTTAGCCCCAAAACTTTGGTGTTCTCTATAGATTCCCAATAGACTAATCATGATCATTCACACGTATTCTTTTTCACTATTCTGTCCTATCCAAAATCATATTCTCCATCACCTCCTTAATTGATATGCCAATTTTTACAACTACTACCACTAATGTTTAATTTAGGTCTTCCTATACCATTTTTCACTCCCTAAACTTGAATCAAGTCCCTTTTCCTCACCTATGCATTAATCTCTTCCTTACACATGACCAATGCAGCTCAAGCAATTCTCCTTTATCTTTATCAATAAGAACCACCCTAATCTTTATACAAATTTCTTCATTTTGAATTCTACCTTTCTTTGTATTTCTGCTTATTCATCTTCACATTCTTGTTTCAACTACACTCAATTTATGGACATGTTACTATCAATCACCCAACATTAAGCACCATAGAGCATAACTAGTTTTATAGAAATCTTATAGAACTTAATAGGTATTCTACAATCTTAAGCACTTCTCTACTTCATCTACCTTACTCTTATCCAACGATTCACATCCTATTCAATCTCGCCATCCTTATGAATTACTAATCCAAGATATTGTAAGCACCCACTCTTTGGTATCTTTTGACCATCAAATCTTACAATCCTTCATCTTTGTTTCTACATTTACTAAACTTTCCATTAACTCTATTTAATTCCTACTTAGCCAAAAGCTTTTAGATTCTAAAGTATCTCTCCGAATTTCTAACTTGAGACTAACTCTACTTCTAGTTTCATCCACTAAAACTATATAATCTGCAAACCAAGAGACTTCATCTTGAATTGATGTAGTGAATTCATCCATTACTAGTGAAAAGGAATATGAACTTCCAACTTAATGTTCATCCTTGGAGCAAACCTATGTTGATATGAAACTTATCCCACAATTAACATAATGGAGTTAAAACAAAATGCCAACACCAAGAAATTAAAATCTTAAATTACATTAAATTAATATTTGTAAAGGAGATTTAGGGATTAGATTCAATCAAGTGAAGGAGAGTAGAACGGTCTGAGGTGGCTGGAATTTGGAGAAGTTGATGTTTCCCCTACAAAAGTTCATCTTTGACTTGGTCAAGAAGAATATAATCCTTAAATTCAATCTATCTTTAAAAGTATAAATTGCCAGAAATGTCATTGAAAAAGGATAATACAAGTAAAATATATTTATCCAATAATTAATATTATTCTGATATATCTGAATCTGTCATAGTACTTTATGACTTGTGTCCCACAACCTTTTACATGAAAAAATTTACTTTGCATTCTAGTGTATATATTATTAGACTTCATTCCAAAATGAGAATGGAACATGGGGAAAAAGAAACTTCATAATTACAACTAAATTCTTTCTTTTTTTTATAAGTAAAACTAAATTCAACTTTTTTTTTTTGATAGGTAAGTACAACTAAATTCAACTTGTAGGGCTCAAGTTGTAGAGAAGCAAACACACAAGTATCAACTAATAGCTTTCAAATACAGTGTTAATGTCTATAAAATAATCTGTGAGATAAACTACTCCCTCATAACACAAAAATAATAATCAAACTTCATACCATCTTTAGTAACTTCTATTGGCTGCACAGTAGCAATCTTATGCTTTGTAGCAGTGTCTGTAAAAGTTCCAACCACGGGTTTACCAAAAGGTCTCGATCTCCTCACTGGATGAATTCTTTTGGGCACTTCCTCAGATCTTTCAGGAACAGTGAACAATGCTTCTAAAAGTTCCTTCTGAAGAACAAGTCTTTCTTTGTCTTTTTTTGGTGACACTGTCAATTTTTTTGTCATATTTCTAGCTCCATCACTGCATAGGCAAAAAGAAAAAAAATAATGAGATTTTGATCTATGCAAAATGAAAGGAAGATCAAATAAAAAGTGACCTTCCCAAATCAGATCCTTTCCTTAGCTAATCCAGTCCCCAGGAGTGAGCTAGTAAATTAACAAAAATGGCAAGAACGCACCTGCAGGATGAATCTAGGTCTTGGCATTCATCTGAAGACTGTTAAAAGAACATAGATCAGAAGAGATAACAAGAAAATTACGAGGTTGTTAATCATCATTTTGTCTTTTATGCCAGGTTTGAGTTAACTTTTCAAAAGATGATATTAATGTCCAAAGAAGGTAACCATATAAGTATAAACAAAATAATAATAGTAATAATTTACAACTGCTTTACAAATAGAAAAGCCAAGAAGCACGAATAAATATACAAATTAGTATACTAACAGTGAACTTCAGTATAAGCAAACAGTAACAGACATAGGCCCATAGCTCATTAATTAATTATCATACCATCAGATATTACTGTGAAAGACCTGATGGAGACCGTTGTTATAGATATAATAGAAATAGTGTTCATGTTCTACAAAAGATGATTAAGGTCTTACGAGTGTCAAAATTGAAAAATGGGACCTCAAGTTTAAAAATACCATCTCACTTAGCAAGCATGGCATTCAGAAAGATTAATGTACCGGATAAATTTAACTACTCAACTTAACAAAATATCCAAAATACTATATTTCTCCACTACATTGGTTCTCTTTGTCACCATCACATCAAACAAGGAATGAATCTCAAAGTTGAGAATATAGGTGCAGCATGTACATATTCATAAACGTTCTGCTAGCAATCATCAAGGTTAAAGTAGAAATGATTCTGGGATTTGAACATGACAATAGAAAGGCTCCATGCAGTACAAACATATTAAGGCACTGGTAAAAACTTTTATATATATAGGCACCAGTCACTAGAGAAATGAGAGAAGAATCATCATCACATCCAAATATTATATAATTTAATTTCAAAAATAATCATATATCTAGATTGGAATTGGAATTGGGTAGAAGCATAAAACTACCAGTAAAGCTTACTTTTTTGCCAGCTAAGTCAACATCATCATCAAGCTTCTCCAACGTTGAAGCTGACAAGTCAAGAAGTTTCTCCATGCTCTACATGGTCAGCAAAATCATTCTTCAAGATTATTGACTTAAGCAAAATATTGAAGGATTTATATACTAATAGTAAGTTTAACCCAAATAAAAAATAAAAAACTCAAAACACTGAACTTCTAATAATGATCTGCTATTCATATGAAGAGCAGAAAAAAGGGAAAACGTTTATGTTCATAATGTGAACTCAATGGGGGAAAAAAGAAAGACAACTCTCATTGGCATCCTGCAATGAATATAAGATATTTTCATACTCTAAAGTTTGAAAGATGTAGTCTGTCTGAATATTTTGAATAAGTTTTTCCAGCTCATGTTAATTTTAAGTGATGCACCACAAATTACAATTTTGGTCTGTGATTTGCCATCAGCAGGATTAACAACAACAATTTAGTCTCCACTTTATGGTTATATTATATGGATGAAGTTAATGTTGAGACATTTAATCATACCAAACATCTATTCAATTAGAATATATGAATATATATATATATATATATATGTATGTATGTATGTATGTATGTACGTACGTACGTACGTGAGTAATTATTAAATATCTCTAGCCACCATACAATGAAGATGTAAATTTTAGAATGTATTATGTATTCTTTTTTGTCTTTGTTGAATAAAATTATTATATTTATCAAAAGATGTGTGTATGCACATGTGTGCATGTGTTCATTACCCAAAAAGCCAAGGTGCATGTGTGCCTGCCCGCGCATAACATCTGACCCCAAACCATACTGGTTAGTGCTTCCAGATGAATTCTAGATAACACTTCTTTCAAAGTGAAAGAGAGAAGATTCAATGTGGTGCATATAAATCATTATCCAAAAAACCACCTTAACCTTAAAGTGAATTTGCGCTATACCTTTTGCACATCATGACCACAAAAGCCTGCAAATTCAACAAAATGCCTGATTAATTTAAGCATCATATCAAACACTGCAAGTGAACTTAATAAGGAAAACAACAATACCTAATAATAATCTCCAATGCATACAAGAAAAATAGTAATCATTTTATCTGCTTTAATAACATTTAATTAAAAATAGAAAAGTGTATTTTATCGAAAAGGAATATATATATATATATATATATATTAAATTTAAATGTCAGGAAAACTGGACATATTCCTTCTCTGAAGCTACTTCAGACACCCATACAAACTTCAATGGAGAATTATTAATTTGCTGGCAGGAGTAATGGACGGCATAAATGGTTAATGCAACAAGAAAAATTTACCAAGAACTTCTTGGATCACATTCACGTCTAGCTGGAAGCCATCTCCAAGCATTTCAATCATAAATTCCTCAACATCATCACATGCAGTGCTGCCATTTCTTGCTCTCATACTTGGCAGAACTTCCTCAGTCCATATCTCAGAGACAGGAAATCCTTTTGCGTACAATTTAGGCGGTTTTGTTGCTTCAGGATATTCTTTAGTTACTGGCCTCGACATAACATAATCTTTTGCAATGACACCTGAAACAGTACCTATTGATACAGGACGCACTTTTGACTTCAATGCTCTGGTATTTCTTCCTGCATGATTAGACTTCTGACAAAATTCATCAGCTGACATTTCTGAAGGCATTGCACTTTCACCATCCAATTCAAATGACACTTCTGAAGATGTTGAACTTGCACACTTAAATTTATCTTTAGATGCACAAGTAGCAATGACAGGGGTACTTTCACTTGAAGCACAAAGAATTTCACTAGCCATATCTACATTGCACTTTGCTTGGCAATAAGCAGAGGCTATGTCCTCAAGAGAAAATGCAGAGCCAAAAACTTCAAGCAAACCCTCTAGGTCCCTTTTTTCAGCATCAAAAGGTGCATTGCATGAAGTAACTCCTTGCATTTTATAAAATCTTCAAAATGAACAAGGAGAACAAAATGTCAGTTAGAAATTAGGAATTCCACCAGATGAGAAGAGATTGATAGAACTAATTCTATTCTTGCATAACTGTAATTTTCAGGAAATGACAACAAAAAATCCCATCTCCATCAACATTAAGCATGCATTTTACTCATCTCTCCACCACTGCCAAACAAGAAATACTCTTTTCTTTAATGTACCATCCAATAATACAACCTGATTAGAATATATAAAACTGCCAACCCAGAAATTCCTTCAATTAGAAATATTTCTTGTAGAAAAATACATAACAATAGATCAACTACGAAAGTCTTTGTACAATTATCTGGAACAGAGGACACATACGTACATTACTACTTTTGGAGTCCTCTACTCTTCTTACATTATTTCAACCCCTTGGTATTCAGATAATTTATTAAAATGTCAGACACATCATATAATCAGAAGACAAATTACATCCACTACCCACAGCTTTTCTCTTTCCTCTTTTTTTTTTTTTAATACCCTACCCTTTTTTTTTAATTTTTAAACAGGTGAAGGACAGACAGTTGGGCACTCAGGCAAAAACAATAGAAAGAGATACCCATTGAAAAAGAATTATCATTATTCATGTAACATAACTAACAGTGAAGTCAAGCCACTAGGGCAGCTTTAAATCTTTGAGGCAAGACTCCTTTAGTGAGGCACCTGCCTTTGGAGCCTAATTAGGCACCTGAGCGCCTTGAATAGACTGTAAGGCCCATCAGGCAAGACTCAACAAAATCAAGCCAAAAAATTAAATGCCATTTCATATTTTGGCATAAAAAGGTCTGTAATTCAAGCCAGTGGGTGCCTCTCTTGCTTTCTTCTCTCTCTCACCTCTCCTTCTTTCTACATCAATCTAATTTTTTTTTTAAATTTCAATCATATAATATCTTAGCTTTGATAGTTTTCCCCTTTTCTTCTTGAAACGGTTTATAAAAAAATTGTTGTAAAGTCTATTCCTAGATTAATTAATAGAGCCTCCTACCAATTTGAAATTTTCAAACAGCTCCTAATGAACATTACATATGCACCAAATTAGGCTAAGAACTCAGAACCAGTAATGAGTTATAAGTAAGAGAAACGAGTCATGTGTATATGCTATCAATACATACTAAGCCTGCAAAGCAAAAAAAAAACAAAAAAACAAAAAAATAAAATAAAAAATCAGCAACTTCTTTATTTGTGACATACAAAAGGACAATGCATACCAAATGAAAAAGAGGTAATACAAACCAAATATAACATGGATTTTCAAACAATAATTCACTAATACCAATAGCTCAAAAAACAAAGCATTGAAAGGTCAAAGGTCCAATTAGGTCAACTAGGATCAAACTGTGACATCAGCATAACATGATAAACACAGTTATTAATTTATACATTAGACATATAACATAAGATATAGAATAATAATATAGAGATTAAATAATAGACTAATACATTATAATATATAGTATGTCAATAAATACTATGTTTATATTCCATATTTATATGGGGACAAAAATAAAATTTTTGTTAAAGGTCATAATAAAATTTTTTTTTTTTTTTAGATACAATAGGATTTGAAACAAGGCACCCACTCCATGATAATTGCTCTTACTATCAAGCCAAACAAAAGATTCTTTTTTGTTGTGGGTAGGATTTGATCCCAAGTCTCTTGTTCGATAACCAACAATAGACTTTATAAATTGAGCTAACAGAAACCAAAAACTTTTGTAGCTACCGAATTCAAAGGTGGCTTACAATTCAACCCATCCGATTTTTAAACACTGCTATTAACTATAATTTGTGAAAGTACATGCTATCATTAGTAATTATAAAGGGTTATGTTATGTTGAAAAAACATTATCCAATAACAAAATGGTCAACAATGTTGAAACATCCAGAAAAGGAAATGTGAATATATATAAATTTGGTGTACAAGAAGTTTCGCAAAAGAGTGATAAATGCGAGGTTGACTAGACATAATTGAGTTTCTATTTTGGAACACGCCATTTTCTCGGTATCCAAAACAGAGGATGAAAGAAAGACACATGAAATCAAAATGTGTTCAAAAAATACACAAAGATTCTAGAGGAATTTCAATTAGCAGTTCTTATAATGTAAATGGAGCTTTTATAAGTTTTCAGAAAACACAAGAACAAGATACATCACAACACTCAAGGCTTTCCATTTTTATTCTTTTTCTCCAGTTCCCTGTAAACAGAAAAGATTGCTTAAGACACTTTCAAGAAAAAAGATGAGCAAAATATGTTCCAAACCCAGAGTCAGAATAAATGTCATTCATCAATAAATTCAAATAAAAGCAAATCTCTTTTTCTTTATTTCATAGGACACACGGCAACAGGAAACAACAAACTCAAAGCTAAAATGTGACTCAAAATTGACAATTAGATATCATTTAAAAATAGTTTTCATCATCATTGATTTTACCACTAATTAAACCCATTTCAAGCTCATACAATAAGATAAAGCAACTAAAGGTGATAGAAAGAAAATGGTGACGAAGAGAATAAATAATTGCTTACTTGAAAATTTAGGGGTGTGAGAGCAATGGAACAGAAAGCTCTCTCTCTCGGCAAAGCTTCTCAAGGAATAAGATGGAGTAATAGGAGTCTAAAACCCATTTGTAGAGTTGTTTGGTGAAGTATAGGTGAAACACTAAAAATAATCATTTAAAAATTAACTAAAAGGCAATGCATGACCAAAAAGAGTCACTTCTGGAGCAAGTTAGTTCGTATAAACGAAAAATGTGATCTTCTCAAGCAATCTAATAAAGAGGTGGCACATACACTCCTTTGCAATAACATGTTTTCCTTTTCTTAGTTTATTGATAAACTAGAGAGGATGCCCCCAAAAAAAAAAAAAAACCCTAAAATAAAAATGGATGGAAGATAGAACATTAGAATGTGAAAATAGCTTTAAAATTCATAACATGACTCAACCTAAACTTGCATTAATATAAATTAATAACACCTAGCTGTGTACATCTCCTGTGTACTATATCTTTTCATCAATAAAGTAATTACCAAAGAGAATTAATAACAAATAGTCGATATTTGAATCTTTAAGACATTAATTTGCTTATGTGAAGACTTGATCCAAACTTAGGAAAATAAAATGTAATTTACAAATTGTTGGATGTATATAGCTGAAGGGGGAAAAATTAATGGTTGGCATTATTTCTAGCAAAAAACAAACCCATTTTAAGCTCATCAGATTACAATAAGCAGCAAATAAGGATGATAAAGCAATGTATAGGAACAAATACAGAGATTACTTGAAACTAGTATTTAAAGTTGTCCTTTTTTTCCCTACATATGTTGTAAGCAAGCAAATCGTTAGTGATACTTAAAACTAAAAAGAGGCAACAACGGATTTAAATGTTGACTTTAACATCATTTTTCCAATAATTTAGAAAGAATAAAAAATACACAACAGAAAACAAGTTAAAATCTTCTTTCCATTTTTTTTTTCCTACTAGTTTCTTCCATTCTTTCCATTCTGTTTTTAACAAAACAGTGCCATAAGGACAGGAAAAAAAAATTATTACAAAATACAAATATGATGAATTCATCTTAGTTTAAAACAAATTCCAATAATTGACACTTTTTTAGCACTAGTCAACAAAACAATCTTGATGGATAAATAAGGAGAATATATCTAATCTTGCCCTGCACTTTTCACAAAGGCAAGCTTACAAATTAATCAACCCACAGATTTAGAGCACGGTTATTCATCAGCTAATGCTTTGAAAACTAAAAGAGCTTTCCTTCTATTCATTTCTCTCAAAAATTCATTACAACAGAATAGAATGGACACATTTCCTTCTTCCATCCCTTTCATTAAATTTCTCACCAACCAAACAGAGTACCAAGGTAGACTAAATCTAACTGTGGCACAATGGCTTAAAAAAAATTACAATCATGGCCAAACTCATAGTACTAATATTAATCTACAGATAACTATAACATCGCTGAAACATCTAACGATTGAAATCTTCTTTCTTTTCTTTCCAAACATTTTCCAAATAACTATACAGAAAATTAGGGGAAAATAAACAAACCAACAAGGAGAAGAAGAAGAAGAAGAAGCACACTAACATGGAAGAAACTTCAATCATTAGTTATTTGTTTTTCAACCTTTTGTATTTTCATTACTTTCCACTCCATATTTCTATCGTTTTTTCCTTCTTTTTCTTGCCAAACAAGCATCACACTAGACACAAAGTCAAAATGTAATCAAGACGCTAAGAAACATAAGTCCAAGCATCAGCATTGGCCTTAACAACAATCAAAGCCATACAAACTCCTCAGAACAAAATTAGCAAACACTGATGATGGAAGTAAAAGCAGCGTGAACGAGTGGAATGACACATTGCTTAACCCTAAAATACTCAATAGTTTCCTTCCTTGTCTTTTCTTTCATTTTTCTCAACAATCAAACAGATTGAACGCATTTTGAAAAGCGGTTTCTATCATTACCAATTGTTTTCAACGACAACGGGACGAGAAAATTCTTTCCTTTCTGGTCCGTTTCTTGTTATTATCTCACCAACCAAACACGCTTTACATTCAAAATGTGATGAACCTAAGCAAATTCTATAATAGCGTAGCCATTGATATCAGCGTTGATGGAACTGAATTTCATTTGGAAAGATTAATAAGTGAGCGATGTAGTTGAAAATCCAATGCAGATGAAGTGAATGAGAGATTGCTTACATTGAGATTGAGCGCTGAGAGACAGAGAGAGCAATGGTCAGTCACACACATACACACAAGTTCTCTCACTCTCTCACTAGGTTGATGGTTTTGGGAAAAGAGAGACTGAAATGTGAGAGAGTTTGAATGACGGAGAGAAAGCGAGGGAGGAATAGTAGTATTTATAGGAGGAGTGTGCAGCGTGTACTTGCTTTCAGTGATTTGTCTATTCATAGCAGTACTGACAAAAGTATTACTGTCTGATTCAATTTGTGAACTCAATTTAAAATAATAATTTTTTTATTTATTATTAATAAAATTCTTCTCAAAAAAATTTAAAAAAAATAATAAATTTTAATCAAATTGAAAATTGAAATTGCGAAAGCGCCACTTCTGCCCTGGCGCTGTTTTAGCCGCGAACGATTTGTCAGTGTCCTCCTTTCACGCGATATAGAAGCAGGTGCTCAACACGCGCATTTTGCAAAGCCGATTCCTCTTCTTCTTATTTTCTATTTTTGTTTTCTTTTCTTAATTTTTAGTTTTAAAAGGGTACATTAAATTTAAATAACAAATTATCGAGTTCTTTTTTTTTTCTTTTTATATAATTCAGATAGTTACAAGAGTGAGAGATTTTTTTTTTTTTAGAAACAGTGAGGAAAATTTAAACCTTAAATATTATAGAAACATAAAAAAAGTACCTATCAATTGATTTACAAAACTCTTAGTAATAAATAATTAAATTTGAACATAGTACACATCTTATTAGTGTATGTTTGATGTCAATTTATTTAACTTTTTGTCATTACTTTTTACTCAAAGTATATTACTTTAAAAATGTAATAATAAAAGTTTTAAAATATATACATAAAAGTTAAAAACTAAACTAAACTATAGGCAAACGAACTTAGAACAATTGTAGAAATTGTTTATAAAGTTATAATAAATGAGGAAGAGCATATAATAATAAATAATAAGAAAAAAGAAACTATTTAAGATGAGAAGATGTTCACAATACTTTTACAACAAATTATCAATAGTAAATTGTTGTTGATTTTAATTTAAACTCATTACTGAAATTACTTTTTTACCCACTAGTAACAATCTGTTACTTCAAATTTGTTGTGAAAAAAATTATAAAAATATTGTGTATGTAATATTTCTCATTTAAGATACATAATTTATTAGCAAACAAATATGTACAAATGGTTACTTGCTTATGCAAGTGGACAAAGTTATGTTCACTATTTTAAAAACTGGACCGAACCAACCAATTCAACCACAAGACTAGTCTAGTCCAGTAAAATCCCTCAAAAGAGTCAAAGCCGGCAAAAACCAGGTTGAACTGAGAACCGAGGCACAAATGGTCATTTGAAACAGTTTTTAAAACCATGGTCATGTGTGTTGAACTCACTCATCAGGATTAATCATGTGAGTGGACAAATTTTTTTATTTTCTATTTTTGTAATAATTTATGAAAAATTTTTGAAATTTATTTAAAAATATTTAGATTTTTAAAAAATCAAGGTTGCTAATTTTTACAGTTTTATAATGTTTATTTGTATTATAGTTAATTATTAAGTTAATCATGATATCTTCATGGTCTAACATTTGGTCAAATTCAATCTAAACTTTGGTCAAAGTCCCGGTCCAATATCAAAATCTAGAACTTCAAAATTTTCTAATTCTTTTAATAGTCCAAAATATGATTCAAATTTTTATAACTTCACCACTAAGTTTGAAATAAATTTCGAATTGCTTTATTTTTTGTCACTTAACTATAATTTATTTGTTAAGAGTTTTATAACTGAACTGGTACCTTCACGTACACAAATTACTTGGAGTCTAAAGGGAGAAAAGATTAATAACATATTGTAATTGTCTCTTAAAAAAACTGTTATTTTTTTAAGCTAAATTACTAATTTGATCCCTAACTATTTGGGTCCACAACTTTCGAAACGAAGCCAATTTCATCATTGGCCTCCTTTTCATTTAAATTTTAATGGAATTGGAATTTATTTGATTTTGAAAATTTTATACTTTCTATAATTTTGTAACCTATGCTTCATCTGTCACAAAAACTAATTTTCATTCTAATTTAAACAAAGAGGAGATTCAAATGAAACTGATCTAATTATGAAAGTTGAGGGACTAAATTAATACAACTAATAGTTAAGGAACTAAATTTGAACTTCATCCTTAAAGGACCAAAATTAGCAATTCAACCTTTATAATTTAGTATGAGACCACTATTTAGTTCGTTATTTTTGGAGTATTAACACCAAGCTAAGTCGATTTATTTTAATTGGGCAATACTATTTTGAATTTTCAAGAAAAAAGTATAGTTTTTTTTGGGGTTGATAATTCAGTACTCATAACTGAGGAGGTAGGTTTTGAACCATGAATACTTTCATTGAAATTATTAAGAAGTGTCAAAAAGTTGAGTTACAACTTACAAGGCTCTTTTTTCTCCCAAAAAAAAAAAAATTACAAGGCTCTTGGCTAATTAAGTAATAAAAAAAAGTATTTATTTCAAGGTTAATACAAAGTTGGATATCAAAGGGTTTATATACTTTCTAAAGTTCAAATGAGTTATTTATTTTTATAATCAAGTAAACTCTCTACATTTCAAAGTAAGTTTTTTTTTTTTTTTAGAGGATTTCAACTTATAGCGTCTACTCCTGATAATAGTTCTTGTAAAAGAAGGTTTTGGATCCTAAACTCAAAAGATAAAAGGATTAAGGTTCAAAGAACCCAATACAATGAATTTGTAGACAGTGGACTAAAAACTAGGCTCCAATGACTTCGAAAACACTCACAACGGATTAAAGATGATAAGAAAACAAAGATAAACAAATTTTATGCAAAAAAATTCTTCCTCAGCAAAATCCAAGAAGAGTAGCTCTTGAATAAATTTCCCTTATAGTTCTTAGTGCTATAGTGTTTTTTCTTTAGATTCTCCCATTCTCCCATTGTAATAGAGTCTTTCTTTCTTATATTCTCCTGTTTGGCTTCATCTCCACTCTCCATGTGTAGGTTAAATTCCTTACTTTGATCATTGTTCCATCAGCACTTTCCTAAAGTCTTAAGGGTAGCTGTAAGGCTGAATATCACTGTTCAAGTATTACCTCCACATTAATGCGACCAGAGAGTTAGCTATAGAGCATTTAATGTGGTGGTAGTAGATTCTCCTAAATATTTCTTAATTTCCTTTTGTCCTATTCCTTTCGGATGTTTATCCTTACTAGTAGAATTGCCTTGAGCATTGCTCTTGCCGGCAGGTCAACCCTTCCAACCTCTACTTTGTTATGCTGAGGAGGCATTTCTCCTTGTACTACCTTCCCAAACCCTCATAACCAAAATCCTTCCATAATTCATTGATCTGTACTTCTCCACCAATGTCTATCTGTCCTAAGACAAGGCCTATGGTCCAATAAATATTCCTAGGCTTTTCATCCCTACACTTCATTTTTATCAGACTAAGACACAAATCGGTTTTTGGTGTAAGCAAGAATTGAACTTCAAATCTCTTATTCAACTATTAGAGGCTTTCTCGTATCATTAACCCTCTCATAGTCTCATCAAAATATGTTTCTATTGTACACGCTCTGGCTAGCTATTATATCAAATTAATTTATTTGTGTTATTAAAATATCTTCTTCTTTCTTCTCAAAAAAAAAAAAAACTTCCTCTCTTCTTTTCTTTTTTTCATGTAATTATTGAATACTCTTAGGATACAGCTATATGGTTTTTCATACCAATAAAAACAAATCATCTAATATAAAATTTTATTCTTTTCATAGGACTTTTTAAAGCTCAACTCAAATTGTTGTATCAAATGGATTGCTTGTATTGTTCTAAAAAAAATAGAAAAAAGAAGAAGAAGAAGAAGAAGAAGAAAAATATCCCTTTTATTGCAATGGAGTTGTAATTACAGAATATCTAACAATATCTAACTTGTTTAATTTTTCTTTTATGGATAAACTTGCACACCTTAATTAATCTTTTATGGATTAGCTTGTACGATTCAATAATTTTCTGTACGATAAGGATTTGAGTTTTAAGATTTATTGTAAGTTTCAAAAAGAATTTCCTCCAAATATATGTAAAGCCTATATGAATAGCTTGTGTATTGAATCTATTGATTAGCTTATGTATTAATTCTTTCTACGAGGGATTTTACTATTCGCTCCAATACCAATGGACTTGGTCTGCAATCAAATGCTATAAAAAATTTGTACTCCTTCATCCTTCACCAATTGTTTGTTGGATGGATCGATAAGACACACGGTTCGACAAATGGTATCAGAGCCCGGTCATAGGTTCGATACCAATGGCTTAGTCTGCAATTGAATGCTATAAAAGATTTGTACTCCCTCATCCTTCACCAATTAGTCGTTAGATGAATTAGTAAAGCACACAGTCAGACACTTTCTTTAAAAAAAAAAAGCTACAACTCACATATAGTATGTGTATGTCTAATTATTTAAAGAATTATGCTAAGGACACAATTTTGTGCTACAATTTGCCATATGACAAGTTGTGATTGGTAAAAGTGTGTCCCTAGCATAATTCTTATTTAAATTAATAAAACTCCCATTTTGCTTCCAACGGCAACTTAACGCGTTTTTTTTAAATCTCAAGTTTAGTCTCTGTTTGGATACAAATTATAAATGAATATTATTTCACTATTTAGTTTATTTTTACTATTATTCATAAACTTTATTATACTTTTTGATACTTTTTATGAGTTACATTATATTATTTTAACTAATTTTTACCTTTATTTATAATATTTTCAACAATAAATTTTTAATTTTAATAAAATAAATGATATTCAAGTGCATCCTCAAATCACAGTAAACAAACGGAAATGGTAAAATACGGCTGCTAAATTCGTTGGTTTTCACAAGAAAACAAAAACGTCGGGGTAAAATTAAATGAATCCGGATGACGCGTTTTGCAAACACTGAAAGAAGGGGTAAATCATTAAAAAAAAAATCTCAATGGAAATCTATTGGTCAAACTTGCTAGTACTAGCATTTTTCTTTATTTTTACTTTATTAAAGAACAAAAGTGGCCTAAATATAATTATGGCTCGTGGTCCCAATACTCTATATATATATATATATATATATATACACATGTATAAGTGTTACATTCACCACATTTTTATAATATTTTTATAATAAATTATAGGTGATTAATTGTTATAGATTCAAATTTAAACCTACTACTAAGATTACTGTTTTATCTTAATAATAACAAACAATAACAACTTGTCACTTATAATTTGTTGTGAAAATGTTATAGACATATATAGAGTTAAGGGCCCAAATCATATATTGAGCCTTGGGTTTGGCTAAGAGTATTAGTAGTTTGAGGACGAACGAATAGAAATAAATGGCTCAGACTCATGACTTAAGGAGTCGGATGCAAGTGGGACGATGGTCTGAGGGAGAATACCTCTTCGGATAAGCTAAACAGAGATCAGATGTAGGTCCTATAGATCAAAGTGACCTTCCAAGAAGCTCTAATGATAGGAACGGGACTCACAAACATGCGAGAAGGAAGGGAACCCAATATATCTCGGGGAAAGTTGTTACCACTGTATTGAATGCGCTACAACTACTTTTCTAACCGCATTTATATGAAGAAGACCTCTGAACAGTACAACCTTAACTACCGCAACTCACAGAAAGTCAAAGAGGGTATTTGATAGAACAAACACTCAAGTGAGGGTTCAAATGATCGACAGATGTAGGATCAAGATGGCATAATAGGAACTATATAATGTAAGATACCCTTCATGAGAGGGGGGGATCGAAAAAATAGAGAAAGAATATTGTAGCAATCAAAATTGTACTTGTACCCAACTATTATTGATTTATACGACAAAAGACCTCCTTGGACAAAAAATTCATTTAGCCCTATTTTTCTTGTTTTTACTTGATTATCTTTTAATCCATATTAACCGTTGTCAAATTCATTAGGGCATAGTTCTCCAACCCATTTTCTACAAATTTATTGTACTGGACTCATTGAGCCAAGATCTCATACATCTTGGGTGTGGGCTGCAAAACGTGTCCCTACAACATAGTATCTCTCTCTCTCTCACTATATATATATATATATATATATATGTATGTATGTATATATGTATATATGTATATTCATTCTATTATTCTTTTTTAGTTGTACTAAGAACATAATAAAATGGTACAACATGCCTATAACATTTGAGGTGATAGCTCACCCATAGGTTAAAATAAAATAAAATAAAATATTATATTATATTATATTCAAACTAATTGTGACTAAAAATAAAAATATTATGAAAATAGTTTTTTTTTTTTTTTTGTCCTTAGACTTTCACCCTTTTTTTTCTTGATTTAATTATAGGGAGAATGAAGATTTCAACCCTTATCTACCATACTCATTATAATTATGGTTAGTTTTATGATCATGATTATATTTGGATGTTCCAATGATTATATCACATTTTGTAAGAGTTAAACTTTATTATGCAAATATTATTGTATTTATATTTAAAAAAAGTATATAGTATATATTTCCGTGTTAAAAAAAAAATGTATTATACACATACCTTTTTTTTACCATTTCTATATTTTTATGCCAAAATTTTAAAACGTAATTTTGAAAAAAAAAAAAATGTCAAATAATACTTTTTTGTATACTTACCGTATCAAACACATAGCGTATTTTACTAACTATGAATAGGCTAGTATTTCTTTTTGATAATTATTGTAAAACCGCATCATATAATATACTAGTTGTGAGCAACCAAAAGTCTTATAACTCAAGTGGCACATCTTAACATTTTTAATTGTTTGAAAAAAATGGATTGAGCCTTTTTATTACTATATTTTTCCTTTTACTCTACCCTTAACTGACTTTAAAAAATTGAAAAAACTCAAAAGAAAATGAATAAAGTTTGACTACAAACATGTTTAAAATCATATTTTCAACTCATTTAGTGGCCATTTATGAGATTATCTAGATTTACTTTTTTTTTTTTTTTTAGAAATGATTTTTGTGTAACATTTAAACAAGTCACATGACTCATTGAAAAACTAATATGACTAAAACTATATATTGATAGTCCCCACTTGGCAAAATTTGCTAAACAACATATTTTTAGAAAAATATTAGATAAATAGTATGCGGCTGAAAGTATTTAGTTAATTGGACTGTTTTTGGAACTTGAGTTTGTCAAACTCGAGTTCCAACTCAAAATCGAGTTTCCCAAACTTGATTTACTAAACACGTGGAACTCGAGTTTGAGAAACTCGAGTTCCTTGGAGTTTTTTTTCCTTGCTTGGAACTCGAGTTCCTTACAAGTAAATTTTTCTTAAAAATGGAACTTGAGTTTTCTACAATTGAGTTCCACGTTTTTTTTTTTTTTTTCTCACAATCCAGGCCAGATGAATCCAAGAGTAAATCAAGTTTGGGAAACTCGATTTTGGGTTGGAACTTGAGTTTGACAAACTTGAGTTTCAAAAATAGTCCAACTAACTAAATAAGTTCAAACGCGTGCTAGTCACAAAATTTTTTTCCAAAAAATGTACTATTTACCAAATTTTGCCATCCCCACTTAATAGGTTAAAGTAAGATAACTCTGAAAATCTTTAAATCCCAACTTTTTTCCAACAATAAGAAAAAGGAGAAAAACATTTTCCCTCTCTAAGTTTGGGATAGTTCACAATTCCCCCCCCCCCCCCCCCCAAAAAAAAAAAAAAAAAAAAAAACTTTGAAACCAAGCAATTTTCCCTCTATATTTTGGAAATGAGCAAATAGTTAAATACCCCTACTCCATTACTTTCTCCATTATACATAGTTATAAAATATTATTTTGTGCAAAGTATAAAATACCCCAAAATAAATACAGTACGAAAAATACCCCATAACCAAATTTGAGTAAATTAAACACAGTAAACACAACAAAGAAATTAAACTCAAGGTGTAATCTAAATTAAACCCCATCTAGAACATCTCTCTCTCAATCAAACCTCCCTGGCCTAAGAGTGAGAACTTATAAGAGCATTCGCAGCAGTGATGCTATAAAGGTATAATGCTATTTTTTTAGCTCTTATTCACAAAAAAACACCATGCAGCAGTGGAGCTAAATCTAAAAGATTTAGCTCCTCAGCTACAGTGCACATATATCTTTAGATGTGCACTGTAGCACATAGGTAAAAAAAAAAAAAATTATTACAATTCTCTCTCCTCTCTCATTAAATATATATTTCCTATTCTCTCTCTCTCTCTCTCTCTCTCTCTCTCTCTCTGGCTTCTCCTCTCTCTTCTTTCTTCCTCAAAATTTTTTTTTTCTCTCTCGCTTGCTGGCCAGCTCCCTCATCCCTCAGCTTGCTGGCCAGCTCCCTCATCCCTCAGCTCGTTGGCCAACTCCCTCATCGCCGATCTATTCTGCCGACCCAGCTCGCCGACCCACCCCAAGCCCCATTGCCCACATTGATTCCGACGACGAAGCCCCTGAAGCCGCAAATCGTGAAACTCCGATGAAGACGACTTCTCCATTCGCACCTTCACCAAAGCTCACCTCGACACCGCTAACGCAGGTGGAGGCTTCGGTTTGGCTCCGCTCGAAACACAAAGATCAAGACGTAGAATTTGAGCTCCTCCACCACGGTTAAGATCGAGAATCTGGGTCCCACAACTCCGGCTAGGAGCTCGTTGCTTGGAATCATTGTTTAGAAGTGATTGATTCAATGAATTGAGAATAGAAATGGTGTTTGTGGAATTTGTGATTGTGGTTGTGGTTTTATTTTTTTGTTTTTTGTTTTTTTATTTTTATTTTTTTAATTTTTTTTATGTTGTGTTGTGGTTGCCAAAGTAGAGTGGTGGTTGTGGCTGGTGGTGGTGGTTGTTGGGGTTGTGGTTGTGGCTGTGGTGATGGCAAAGTTGGTTGTGGTTGGTTTGTTGATTTTTTTTGGGTAATGTGATATATTATTTTATTGTAGGGGTGTATTATTTTATTGTGATATTTATATTATTTTATTGTATTGAAAGCTAAAATAGAACTATTGTTGCAGCATGTGTGTAGGTAAAATAGATAAAGTAGCTTTTATTGATGCTAAATAGCTAAAATTATAAATGAACTGCTGTGAACGCTCTAAGGATGAGTCCAAAGCTACGTCAATACAAATTTCAATTGGATAATGGAAACTAGGATTTAAATTTATAAACCTAGATATTGATTTTGCTTTGGCTATAAATTGGCTAACAGCTTTTGTTGTTGTGGCACCATCTTTGGCTCCTCTAATTTTTGATTGCAAGACTCTCCTGGACTGAGAGTAGATCATCCATCCACGTTGAATTTTCTAAGATGCTAATGGAGTTGTAGACGGAAGAGGGGTACAGAGCAAGGAAGCATAAAAGAAGAATATAATCGTCGTCCATTTTTGTTTAATATATAAATATGTACGAGACGTTTTCCAAATAAGTACTCATAGGGAGTGCCATATGAACCAATTTGCCTTTGATTTAATGCTCCCAAGTGCCGGATTGTCCCAAAATAATAGCTTGTTGAGTCCGAGGTCAAATCTACAAGAAAATGAATTGATTAGCAAATCACAAAAGAATAATAATATATATATATATATATATATATATAATGCTATAAAATTTAATTAAATAGAAACTTCAATGCTTTGGAAAAGAAAATTTAAATTAAGGGAACAATACCAATATATTAAGGCACTAAGATTAAGAGATACATACACAACACATCTATTAGTAGTCTTAATAATTTATTTTTATAACTCAAATAAAATTCATACAAATGATGATCTTAGTTGGATGATTTAGCAATAAGAACTCAAGAATTAATTTTCTAATTTGCTCAGAGTCTACATTAAATTAAATGATTATAAAATACTAAACATTTTTCTAGATAAGTAAATAAATAAAATAAACACAAGAACATAAGCATTAAAACCATAAAATTGTTGTTAAAAACATAACAATAAATGGTTGAGCTTCACCCCTTACCTTAACAAGGCTTCTAGCAAGCTATTACACCAAATAAAACTCTAAAAGATGTAATTAAACTTTAAGAAAACATACATAATTTTCATTTTACGACACCTAACCTTTGAATTTTGCCCTAAAAAGCATTAAATAGGCCAGGAAATCATATTACAAGTTGGATTCCCATTTAGAGAAAATCTTAAATTTTTAAGCTTCATTTAATTGATTTTTTTGGCTTATTTAAAGTAAGAATTTGGAGTTCTAATGAACTTAAAAATTGCATCCATTTAAGATAGCTTTCTTGTCCAACTTGAATCATCACAATTGGATATTTGTGCTGAAAGTTATGTTCAATAGACTAAATGTGCATAGGCTAGAATCTTGATCTGAATCGAACTTGGTTTTGGTGCAAATTTTCTTCTCCAACTATACTCAAATTTAATTGGGTTGATCTTCTTTAACTTCATTATGACAATTGTAAAAATAAAGTCCATTAATCTTGTTCTTTGCACAAATCCGGTTACACCTTTTTTGCTAAATTTAATTCCATTCTTCTACAAAAGCAATATTTAGGCATTAAGATTCATTTAAGCACAAAATTAATTATTCAATATTATTCCAAAACCAACTATAAAATGCATGAATTAACACAAATATAAATATGATAATGCTTTCTATATTGATATAAGTATGCAAAATTAAGCTATTACCACACTCACCTACTATCTTATTGCTAGTCCCTAGCAAATTAAGTGACTCGAAACAAAGACACAAAACAATAAAATTTTATTACTTTAGTAGAAATAATTAATCACATGTCAAAACACTAACAACTACCAAACATATTCCACATATTATCAATACCAATTGTGTGAATATTTTAGCCAACACAAATACATCCTTAGTCTTAAGATAAAATATGGCGTGAATTTATATCTAAAATTATGTTTCAACTTAAATCTCACCGGTGTTAACACTCAACAAACTGAAAATAGTATAATACTCTAAAACATACGTGAGTGGAATTATGTAAAATAAAGACAAATATCTCACATATAACTAAGATGAATAACAATGAAGCAAAATAAAGAACATATATAGTCTCATGAAGGATGTCAAATACTTAGAATATTACATCACAGACATTGATTAGTCATGCCAATATCCAAACCATACCTTCCTTTAGATCAAATATGACTTTTATTTGGACATAATTTAGGATAAAGAGGAGAAATTAAGAACAAAGAGTAGGTAAACATAAAAAGTGTTTCCAATAATAATTAAAGAAACAACTTTTTTAGAGCATATGACATTTGATTTCATCTTCTCAATTTTCTTGAATATAATATTTTCACTTTTTTTCCCCTCTTTCTTTAAAATTTCATCAATAAATTCATTCTCTATTTATTCCTCTTTCACATTATCATTTTTATCAGCATATATTTCCCTTTTTTGATTGTGTCTTCTTCTTTTTTTTTTTTTTTTTTTTGCTTGAGTCCTCATTTTATTCCAACTATTTCACCACAAATCTACCACGATAAGACAATTAGATTGCATTCATTATTGGAAACTTGGGAAATGATTCATGAAAGAATGGCTAAAATAATAGACTCAAATGAGTTATTACTTACTAGCAATAATGTACCAAGAAAAAGAAAAAGGAAGAAAAAAAAAAATGAAGGTTCAAAATAAACAATGATGACCTAAAATATCTCTTAAGGATTGTGATAGTTTTTCAAAATCCACGACTTTAACATATTCAAGTGTGACATATAAATGATATAATTGATGAATTCTTACCATTCTACCAAATCAAAGAATAATGAGACTAAATGACAAAAAAATAATACTTTCAGATGAAAGATGAGATCAAAAGAAAATAAGGCAAAAAAAAAAAAAAAAAAACCATATTTCAATCACAATATAACACTAACTACTATCTCATGATTTTTTGACATAAATCTAATTCCTACCAGCCTCCTTTGTTCCTCATTCCTTTAGGAAGCCCAAATTAATAATTAAACTCCTAAGTCCAAACCTAGATTTAAATTGGTGGAGGCGTGATCTTATTATGGCAAGCTTTCACAGGGAGGATGCCTTGCAAAATTCCACTAAGTCGTAGGACTGTGTCTAACTCTGTTGTATGGCTTAATAATAAGAATGTGATGTACTAAGTTAGATCTGGGTACCATGTGGCAAGGAAGATGCTGAGAGAAGAGAATTAGGTTGAAGGCTCTAGGGGTCTAGTTGGCCAATAGGAATGGAGAAATCTTTGGAATCTTATAGTACCTAATAAAATCAAGGTGTTTGGATGGAGAACATGCCAAGAAATCTTACATACGTGTATGAATTTTGCTAGAAGAAGAATCATTTTAGACAATGTATGTCAAGGCTGCAAAAGATCTCTAGAATTTGTAGTTCACACAATTTGGGAATGTTGTGTTGCTTAGGATGTGTGGGCCGGGAGCTTTATCAGTTTACAGAAGTGCTTTAATGATCAACATTACATTATTCAATTGTTTGAGAATCTTTTGGAGAGGCTCTCTACAGGTGAGTTTGAATTGTTTCTTGTTCAATCATGGATTATTTGGAATCAAAGGAACATAGCGGTGCATGGGGGGCAGCTAAGGACTCGAGGTGGCTAAATAAAAGAGCAATGAATTACTTGGATGAATACAAACCGGGACCATCTGTCAATCCTAGTCACAGCACCAAGCAGGGGTTCTTGGTAACTTCCCCCTCCATCAATTTATAAATTGAATTTTGATGCTACCATTTTTTCGGATCTGAAATGCTCTAGCTTTGGTGCAATATTTCACAATGAGGGACGTGAGGTGATGACAGCAATGTTTGTCAAAGAGCCTTATGTAAATAACAGTGAAGAAGTGAAAGCTTTAGCTTGCAGAAATGCTCTAGAGTTCTCCATTGATGCTGGTTTCTCAGAGTTAGTCATAGAAGGAGACAACATTAATGTTATGAAGGCAATCTCTTCTTCAACAACTAATCACTCCTTGCTGGGTCATGTGTTTGAGGACGTCCAATGCTTTGTTTGTGGTTTGCAATTTGCCTCCATCAGTTGCATTAAGAGAGAGAGAGAGAGAGGGAGGGGGCGGGGGAGGGATATGGTAACACATGTCTTAGCCCGATATGCTAAGAATATCATTGATGAAATGTATTGGTTGGAAGATTCAACTCCACTTGTTGTGGATGCTTTGTACTAGGATTATTTACATATGAATGAATGAATGAGTGAATATTTGGTTTTCAAAAAAAAAAACCTCCAAAGTCCAAACCCACCACTAAACTTTGTTCCATGCTCTACTCTCGAAACTTCCTAGTAAATAAAATTCAACTCATATAAATGACCAATTTTCACCTTCAACCAAAAGAATACCCAATGTAAACCAATCAACACACACAGCATCGTGAAATCACCTACAACAAAACAAATACCCAAACACAAAGCAATTTATTTTTGGTATTTTCATATTTATTTGGGGTATTTTAGACTTTGCACAAAAGAGGATTCATAAAATCTATATATATATATATATATTATATTTAATAGAGAGAATAACGAATGATGGTTTCCAAAATATGGAGGAAAAATTCTTTGGTTTCAAAGATTTTGCAAAGTGTGAATTGTGAATATTTTTTTCCAAGGATAAATTGTAGTTTGACAAGATGTACATACCAATGTTATTAATTTTGTTCCATTCTAACTAGAACAACCAGAATTTTTTGTTTTTGTGTGCAATTTAGAACTATTAGGACATATGTAATTCACTTGTTAGGAATATATGTCACTATTTTATGTAATTGGCTAATCTTTTGACAAAACGCACTTTACGTGTATTTGGGTAGATTTAGGATGTATTTAATACTTCAAGAAACTTTGTTTCAAGATCAAGTATTGAAACCATACAAGTCTGTTCAAGATTCAAGTCTAAAAAGTGTCTGTCATTACAACTCGACAGCTAGTCATCTATCGAGCTTGAAAAGCTATTCTAGCGCCGTGTAAGAATGGTAATTTTTGCCTGACCCGCAGGTACCCGGCTCGACCTGACCCTAATGGGTCGGGTTTTACTTGGTTTAATTAGGAATAGGGTTGGGTATGGGTTTTAAAAAAAAAAATCCCGAAGCAGGTTTGGGTTTTATCAAAAAAATCCAAGACCCGACCTGAAACTCGGCCCAGATAAAAACTCGGTATCCTGAAATTACAAAAATACCCTATATATATATACCTATAATCTAACCCTAAATTCTAATCCCTCATTTCTTTACTCTTCAGCACTCATGCCTCCCTCAGCTTAGTCCGAAACTCCCACTGAAACTCCCTCTCCCTCAGCTCAGTCACTCCGACACACCCTCAGTCCAACACAGCCTCACACTCTCACAGCCTTCACTCACTCTCAGTCACGCCACACCTCACCTTCTCACTCTCACGACCTCGCTCTTCCTCAGGACCTTAGGTACATCTCGCCTTTAAAATGTAACCATCATTAGAAAAATTTATCTGGGTTGTGGTTTTGGTTTATTTATTTATTTTTGATGGATTTGCATTAGATTCGTGAGAGTAATTAGAATGGGCAGTATATAAAACTAATTTTTTTCTTATTGTGTTCTTAGCAAACAAGCTTGATATTAATGGGTAGTAAGTTGATTTGTTTGGTTTGGCTTAATTTTTGTACGATTGGTGTTGTGTTTGTTCTGGGTTGGTGTTTGTTTATGGAAATTTTGGTTAATCTGGGTTTGAGTTCTCTTTTGCCAACATTTGGGTTATTATATCTTGTTCGCAAAAGGATTGGATGTTGTTTTGAGCTAATGCAACGAAGCTTAATTTATGATGTAGCATGAAATTGAAAGTATTTGATTTAAATTCGTTTCGGTTTTTGCAGAAAGTTGTGCAAGGATCTGTTCAAGAAATGGTCAGAATTGGATGATTCTTGCTTCTCCGTTGAGACTGTTCAATAAATTTGGGCTTCAAATTTTTTTTTTTTTTTTTTGGTTGGGCCACGAATTAGGCCTAATCCCTTAACGGGGCCTGCGGGACCTGTGGGGCCCGGTGGGGTAGGTCGAGGCCCTGGGAAAAAAACCTACTTGGTAAACGGGTCGGGTCCGGGCCACGGGTCTTGGCCCATAGGTCGGGTCTGGGTATGGAAAAACTCGGCCCGAACCTGACCCGTTGCCATTCTTAACCCCGTGGCTCGACAATAGCTCGATAGATAGGGTAAGGTTTATGAAAAACAGAGTTTCAGTTTTGCTTTGACTCTAATTTGTGATTATGTATTTGAGCTTTCTTTTCTCATAACCCTAGACATATAAAAGGATTATTTTAAGGGCCTTCAAAGGTGGAACAAGTTGTATAAGTGTTGAGCAAAGTTTGTTCAAGCAAATTATGACCAGAGACAGAATTTGCCTTAGTTCATCTTTCTTGTGAAGAAGTTTCTATGTTTGTACACCGTAGGGTTTTGTGACCAAGCATCTTCTAGATCTTCATCATGTGATGAATTATAACTTTGCAGTCAACAACCTTCTCTAGTTGGTGATTAAAGTCGCATATTGGGATTCGTGCAATTGGTTAGTCACATATTGGGAGCTGTGAATCAAAATAAGAGATTGTCATTACAGAAGAAGTCTTATTGGGTATTGGGGTAAAGTTTCAACTTTAGATTAGTATAAGGTATTGAGATTCCTTTACTTATAACCATTTGTTGTGATAATAGTGGATTCTTGGAAGTGGTGACCTTAAAATCACCAAGTGGGATTTTTGTTGTGTAGGTTTTCCCCATTCGTAAACAAATTACCGTGTCAATTTATTTTCTGTTACATACTTAGTTTAATTAGTGATTTATTTGTGCTGCCACGCTATTACATATTAATTTGATTAATTAATATATTTGGCTAATTAATCAATTAATTCATTGCAAGGGGTCAATACATTTTTGAAATATATTTGGCTAATTAATCAATTAATTCATCGCAAGGGGTCAATACATTTTTGACCTATCAAGAACGATAATACCACACACATTCCACCACAGATTGTTTCGGGGTGTTTCGATTATGGACAGTTTTGGGCAGAATGAGAATTTCGGCCGGTACAATTTTTGCCCTTAAAAAAAAAAAAAAACTGTCCTATTTATTCATTCCTAAAAAGTAAAAACCTCTGTCTCACTCTCTCTTCTGTGTAATCAAACCTACCCACCGTTCTGAAATGGTCAAATAGAGTCAGTTTTTTTTTTTTTTTTTTTGATGAAAAATAGAGTCACTTCTTAAACCTTATACGCAAAAACCCTGTATATACCAAAACCCCACTCTCCAAGTAGTTCCTGTCTCTCTTCAGCCTATTTCACAATCAGCTTCGCAAAGGTACTCATTCTCTCTATCTCTCTTTCTCTCTCTCTCTCTCTCGTGAGTGCTTAACTTCAGTAGAAGTTGTCGTAGGATGATTGAAAATGAATTGGGTATTTCACATTTCGCCTGTATTGAAGTTTTTTCTTTAGTTGCATAAATTTGGTGGTTACCTTAGCAAGTATTTACTCATTTCTTGGATTTTAATAGCCTTTTTTGAAGTTGGGTTTGGCTTAGTTTCAGTTTCTAAAGAATTTGCTATACAATTTGTGGGATCTCATGCTGTTGGATCTTGAGCATAAGCTATTAAATAACCCCAATTGTTTAACTTTCTTAATTTGTCAAGGAAAAGAGAAACAAACATTGATGAGGCTGTTGAGAATGAGAGCATGCTGTTTTTACATTGTTGGAAAAGATAGAAACGAAGCTTCTATGCCTTTTTTTTTTTGGATAAAATTTTTGAAATGAAGTTTATCTGCTGAACGTTAAAAAAATGTAGGAAAAGAAACAATAAATATAAAAAGAAGAAAAACTTGTAATTTTTAGAATTAATTTAGTTTGCTTTTTATTCCTTGATGGTTGATTCAAACTGTGTGAATCTCTGAGTTTCTGTCAGATTTTTCTCAAGAGAGATAGATATGAAATACTGTTTGATATGGGTAGCATTTGGTGACATCCAATCAAATTAGAACCATGTAATATGCTTGGTGGGGAACTAGAGGAAAATGTGCAATGTAAAACTTTTTTTTTTTAAATTTTTTTTGAATGAGAAAACACAAACCTTTCAAATTTAAGATGAATAATTGCTTAACGTAAACCAGTTGAAGTGAACTTCTCTTTTTTCTGTTCTTTTTTAATTATTTAATAACTAAATTTTCAAATACCTTTTATTTCTGCACTTTATTACTTATCAAAAAGAAAAGAAAAGAAAAGAAAAGTCCCCATTATATTATTTGGCATCCAATTAAGCCTTTTTCTTTGTTATGACATTTTTTAAGTTGACTTTGCTTTTTAATGTTTAAATATATGTATTGTTTTAGCCCCTTAGGAGTTCATGAATTATGACTTTAGTCATAAACAGAAGAATAGATATTTATGATTTGATTTACTTTAGGATTAATGCATGCTCCATGTGGAGTATTCTTTATTTGGTTTGTGATTTAGAAGTTGTGTATATGGTTCATGAAGACATGATTAGACATAATGTATAAATAAACTTTTATATTTTGTTCTCTTTTCCTTTTCATACAGTAGCAAATTCATGGCATTGAAGTGGGACAAAGTAACAAGCTGGTTTAGCATCTGTTAATTATTGGTTTAATTTTCTGTTATAAGCATTATCTGCTTCCACTTTATAGGTATTTAGGATGCAGAACTTGATTGGTTCAATTTTGAAGTGACATTTTCCATTCAATGATTTGTGCATGTTTAACTTGTCTCTCTCTAGATTTTGATTTACAAGCTCTCTGATTTTTACATACTAGATCTTGAGTGAATTGAAATTCAGTGTTGTATATCAACTTGTTTGTGAAATTTATCTCTGCATACCTAATTTTCATTCTTCCAGGAAGAGAATCTATATTTGAGCTCTTAGTGCCTGTTCTTCCAAGCCCCTATATTTGATTGCACCTTAGGTTCTTAAGCTCAGCTAGAGTTTTGCGTGTACACGGCCCCTTATTTTTCAGGATTTGAACTGGACTTTTGAATTCTGTGGATCCTTAGTGATATATTTGTATTGCTTAAGTAGATTATGTAAAAGAAATACATAATTCTCTGAAAATTATTATGTTGCTATTTATCTTCTATTCTATGAGTTTTGGGTAAGTTTTAATACCAGAGGATGGCAAGCTGAGAATGACTTATATGCTTTTCTCATCAGACTAGAGCAAGATCAGTTGCCGCTATTCTAATCTGTAGCATGGTTAACTGTTGAAGCAGCATTATGAAGATTACTGCTCCAAGTAGCTAACTTCTTTTGTATTTAATTAATGGTTTGCATCATGTAACTATCTGTCCACTCCCCCTAGGGCCAAAACTCAATTTTTAATAATAAATAAATAAAAAGTAGCCATCTACAACTGCATTTACTGCCATCTGATTTTGCAGCTCATCAGCACATCATTAATTTTAGTTGATACATTATCCATGTATCACTGCTTCTTCAGTAACTGCAATTTGAATTTAGGTCAGTTTTTCACTGGGATTGGAACTATTCTGTTGATTAGATAAAGACTTCTGTAAGTCATGTATTTGATAATCAGATTCCATTATAGGTGTTTGATCTTAAAAAAGCTTCTGGATAACTTTTAATACCCTGTAAGACAAGCAATTATGTTTAGTATTTGGAATGCTCCTATGCTTAAAGCAATGCAATGTGTTTTGGCAGCAAGACATGGGAGGCAGGGGAGCTATACCAGATAAGTGGTCTATGAGGGTTCTATGGTTCTGTGCACTTGGAAGTGCGGTTGGTATGCATCCATAACCCTTTCATAGTTTTATTCCAAATATCTTATTGGCCAAATTTATATAAGTTCTGAGTTCTTTGTCATATTGCCTCACAAACGTTTTTCTCTTTATCTTCCTATTCTCTGTTCTTGGTGGTGATTACTACTACCCTTTAGGCCTATATATGGTTGCCGTAGATAGACAAACAAAGAACAGGGAACGGATGATGGCTGAAAATTTGAAGGCTATGGAAGGTGAAGGAGGTGGTGAGGATGTTTGAATACTGACATATATAAATGATGAGATGCTTTTAACAACTTTTTGAAGAGCTTCCCCAAGTTTCCAAATTGGGCCATCTGTTTATGTTAAATGTTTCTTAAACTTTTTTTTCCCCTTTGAAAGTTTCTTTATCCTTTTCCTCCACTCATATGACATCAATTTTATTGATGACACGGGGTTTTCTTTCTATTTTTACTTTAGAAGGATGATAGTAGTATGTTAGAAGTAATAATGAATACTTGCCACCAAACATTTTAATTGTTTACATGTTTCTCAAACCCTTTTTGAGGTCTACATAGTTATCTTGATGGTTATTGAAGTTTTGGAGGATGGTATTTAAATGATATATATTCTTGGAAATACCAGAAATCCAAACTAGTTATCATTTTGGGCACGTAATATTCGCATGCCTTCAAGGCTAATTAGTAAATTCATTTACTAAGGAAAAAAAAGGGGAAAAAACTATTAGTAAGTTGAAGAATAAAACGGAAAAGGAAAGGTCAACAAGTAGAAATATGAAAGTAGGAGAGTATTTACTTCCAATGTGATATTTAACTTTGGGTCTTTACTGTGACCAAAAAATAAGGTCAAATCGGAATATGCGTAAGGGCTCTGTAAAGAAGGGGTTGATCTTACAGAGACAGCACGTATTCCCTACCTTGCCACTCACACAACCCTCATGACTCGAGAGATTACGGTAACAAACCAATGTGATGCTTTTGGTGCTTGCACATGCTTTGCCATCTCACGCAAGCACTCGGTGTGTTTCAACAAAGCCGTGAAAGGACTCTTAGTATAAATTTATAAATAACCGAGGACGTTCAATTTTTTAAAAGCAATGCAAAGCACAAAAGATCATAAATAAAGATGGCCATGCTAAGATTTTCCTTCGTGGGTTTCTTGGTGTTTGTATGCTTAAGCTTCAGCAGGGCCAGGGTGCTCATGGACACCCATGGTGACCAAAAACTCGAAGACTCTCTTTTAGGATGGTTAGGTAGTGGGGTAGGAAGTGGCTTTGGCTTTGGCAGCGGTAGTGACTTTAGTGGTAGCAACAGTGGCTTTGGTGGTCAAGGAGGAGGAATTGGCATTGACTTTGTTAGTGGTAGCAACCCTAGTGGCCATGGCGGAGGAAATGACATTGGCTTTGGTAGTGGTAGTAACTCCGATAGTCAAGGGCAAGGATTTGGCATTGGCATTAGCAGTGGTGGTGGCTCCAGTGGTCAGGGAGTGGAAACTAGCACTAGTTTTGACAGGGAAGGAGGCTCTAGCGGTCAAGAGCAAGGATCTAGCAATGGTTTTGGTAATGGCGATGGCTTCAACGGTCAAAGTGTAGGAACTGGGATTGACTTAGGCAATGGTGGCAGTTCTAATGGTCAAAAGCAAGGATCTAGCATTGGTTTTAGTAATGGCATTGGCTCTAGTGGTCAATGGCTAGGAACTGACACTGGCTTTGGCAAATGTGGTGGTTCTAGTGGTCAAGAGCAAGGATCTAGTATTGGTTTTGGTAATGGTGGTGGCGGTGGCGGTGGTAGTGGCTCCAATGGTCAAGGGGTAGGAACTGGCATTGGCTTTGGCAATAGTGGTGGTTCTAGCAGTCAAGAGCAAGGATCTGGCATTGGCTTTGGTAGTGGTAGTGGCTTCAGTGGTCAAGGAGTGAGAACTGGTAGTGGTGGAGGCTCTAGTGGTCAAGAGCAAGGATCTGGCATTGGTTTTGGTAATGGTGGAAGTTTCGGTGGTCGTGGGGTAGGAATTGGCATTGGCTTTGGCAGTGGTGGTGGCTCTAGTGGTCAAGGCTTTGGTAGTGGTGGTGGTTTTGGTGGTGAAGGGGTAAGAACTGGCATTGACACTGGTAAAGGTGGTAGTTCTAGTGGTCAAGGGATGGGAATTGGCATTGGTAGTGGCAGTGACTTTGGTGGTCAGGGAGTGGGAACTGGCATTGGCATTGGCAATGGTGGCAACTTTGGTGATGGTGGTGGATATGGGAATGGACGTGGTATTGGGTATGCTCCAAGAGGAGGTGTTGGAGTTGGATTTGGGCATGGAGGTGGTGGCACATTTGGACCAGGATTTGGTGATGGATCTAGTTATGGCACAAGTGGCGGGATGGGATACGGGTCAGGTTATGGAACCGGTGGTGGGTTTGGCTCGGGTAGTGGATATGGGGTTGGATTCGGTGGTGTAGGCGCTTATCACCCAAAATATAGTAGCGTCATCCAAGGAGGAGACTAAGGGCTTTCTTAGATGAGCCAACAAATGAAGCCCATGGTCATGCAATTGAGATGCTTGATAGCTTCAAATAAAAGCTTCTAAGATTGGCTCATTTTCTAATAAGATATATACGTATATATTTATGATCCAATAATATAGAATTATGAAAGCCCCGTCTCTTAAAACCAAAGCTTTGTGGGATCTATACTGACTGCTCTACGTGTACAAGATATGTGTACGTATAAAGCAAAATATTCATCACTGAGCAATTAGAGTACATGCATAACGCTCCCGAGAATTTTAAGCATCAATACTTTTCCTCCCCCACTTCCCCTATTCCTTTTAATTTTATTTATTTATTTATTTATTTTTGGTTTTGAAGTGGCATGATTTACTTTCCTCCTAATGCAGCATGAAAATGGCTTGCATTGGCTACCATCCGTTTCACCCTTTAAGTAGCATTGACAATAATTCAAACCAAGGATGATATTTGAGGTTTTAATTGAAAGAATACATTACAAACCACTCAAATCTCAGGATTAGTAACTAATGATCAAGAAATAAGAGGGAGAGACTAACGAATATTGTTCAGATGGCTCGGCGAGATATAACATTTGGTTGGTTTGGATTAAAATGAATAATTTGCGACAAATCTTAACATTTTTAGGCTGCAAAAGTCTCTGATTCCTTGCATGTTTGTATATACTTATTTTTATTTTACTCTACTGAAAAAAGGGATGACGTTTAATGACAAAAGCTTAGAAACTATAACCTCATATCATCGCTTCTATCTGCAAGTATACATTTTGGAAGTTTCATGTATATGTTACATCAAAAGCTTGTATATTGGTATCTATTTAATAATGTTACAACTAGTATCCTGTAACTATTCTGTGAGCTTTACCCTTTCATTGGATCTCAGAAAGAACCTAGGGAGGACGATTACAAAAAGGGAAGCATCTATCAAGCACATCTCTTTCTTTCAGGAATCCAAGTAAAGCCTAATTTTATCATATGTGGTATACGTCTACTGTTTTCATCATCATTATCTTAATTGATTCACTCTCTTCTGGTTGGCAAAGAACAAGACCTTGGAATACCATATGACTCATATGTCATTGTGACTGATGAAGAAACTGTAGCACAGGGTCGAAGGAGGGGTGTACCGGCCCTGCTTGAGGTTTCATTAGCAACTGGGGAAGGGCTGGTTGTAATATTAGCGGACGGCTGTAACTCAATTTCGGTGCATGCACAATTGGCAGTTCCAGGGTCATCAAGCGACTCATGATCATCTTCCTCAAGTGACATTACTGTGCTTGTGTCTGTGTGTATAGTGGAATCATCAGCAAAATTACCAAACCTCCTCCTCCTCCTAGCTGCCTTCCCCCATCCATGTATAGTCTCCCTTATTCTCTGAGGAATTAAGGCTGCCTTATAGTTTGTTCCCATCTGAAAATGAAAAATAAAAATTAACTCCTTGATGTAGGATATTTAGTAGATAAAAATATGAAGGCACAAAACATCTGCTGCTATTAATGAGATCTATTATTAAATGCTTCACTTGATGCATCTGTATTAAGTAAAATACTACAATCTTGTGATACATAGCCTATCTTAAACAACAATAGACATCAGAATGAGGCAATCTACTATCCTAACACTAACATTGTGTTAGTGATTTACTGCTACATAATAACATGGAAGGGAAAGAGTAAATTTAGTAGTAATGTCAGGCTAAATTTTAATAGAAGAATATCAAGAACTAACAAAACTAGCAAAAACGATAACAGAGGCTGAACATGTCATGTCATTTACAGGCATTCAGAAATTATCTGGCAAGCAATATAACTAGCAAACGTTAATTACACACTCAAATTTGCACACTTAATTAAAATGTTCCGTATATGTCTGGAATCAGAAAATCCAATAGTTAGTTGTACTAATTCATTGTGTTAGAAAAAGGCCTCATTGTCCATCCTCCATAGAGGAAGATAACTGAGCATGGCTGATTGGGGGATTAAAGCATAGTAAGAGATGAAACATATTTATCTGGGTGCATGTTGTATTTTCCTATAAAAAAGTTAATTTCAAAATGCATTGACCATAAGCATGTTCTCAAAGATAACAGTTCCCACCAAGTATTTTATTTTATTTTTTGACAAGTAAGAAAGATGTATATTCAAGAAGCTACTTTATGCATGAAAAGCATAAAGCAATCCAAAAATACAGAGAAAAGAAAACAAAACAGAAAATTAATTACAAAGGAGAAGAGAGTTTAGGAAAAAGGGGAGAGAATCACTAGAAGTGAGTCCCCAAGCCTGAGACCAGTCAAAGAAAGATCCACTAAAAGAACAAAGCAGCTGATCTCTAGAACTATCTAAGTCCTCAAAGGTTTGCTGTTTACGTTCCCTCCAAATACACCACTGTAGGCACACTGGTACTAAGTTCCAAATTTTTGAGGAATGCTTCTCCAATCAATTCCACCAACCAAAGAGCAAATCTGAAACCGTACTAGGTAAGACCCACAAAATCCCAAAAGACTTGAAAACAAAATTCCACAATCAATGGGCCATCTCACAATGAAGTAGTAAGTGATCTATAGTCTCCCCACAGCAATGGCACATAATACACCGGCCAACAAAATCAAAGCCCCTAAGTCTCAAATTATCACCTGTAAAAATCCTATTCCAAGCTACAATCCAAACAAAGAAGGAAACACACCTAGGAGCCTTGACTTTCCAAATACCTTTCCAAGTATTATGGAGTAATTACTTTGCTTTTGTTGTAAAAGTAATCGAAGTTCCTTAGTTAATCACATTAGCAATCAAATATGTGATACAAATAAATACATGCTTTCATGCATATGCTAAATTCCAACTGACCATTTAGACAATAATACCTGAGTAACCAATGCATATAGTGGCAAGGTGCTGTAGCTGCACAGGAACTGTCCAGCAAACCTACAGGTAAATGACAGTAAAAAAGGGCCCATTGATAAAAAATTCTAAACAAGATCATCACAACTGGTTCAAAAGGATGCCTACCCCAAAATCAGCCTTAAGTACACAAGCGTATGATTCCATATAAAGCAAGAATTATATCCAAACTGCCACTGTAGTCACAAAAATAAAGATAATTTAGTTTAAATGCACAGATACTACATCATTGCATATTAAGTAAACCAGGAATTTTTTTTTAATGATTTTGTAACCACTAAATGCTTTGTAAATATTTTAAACAGCTTTGTCAAAATCACATCATTTTCTCCACTAATCTATGTAAGATGAAATAAATTTCCAAGTCAATATAACATTATTCAATATTGTGCAGAGGAAGTCTTCTCCAGCACTCCAAATGAATACCATTCCAGTTAAGGAAGAGGAAGTACCCAGAACCAAAAGAATGAAGCCAATTCAAATGCGTTCTGCATAGAGTTAAGAAAAAGAAAGAAACAAGCATATCAATTTTCCTATTCAATATTAAACCAGTAGAGAACAGATCATTAAGGACAAAGAAAAAGGGAACTGTAGATGCCTTTTGCCAACCTGGAACAGAATAAAATGGATCAAGGACAACAATAGTTCTGGCTTCTTAAACCAGAAAAGATCATCTCGAGGCCTCAGCTTTGTTCCTGAGAAGGATCCAGTATTCTCTATTGCCAAGGTTGCAATTACGTGCTGCAACTTTGTGCCCACCAGAAGAACAAGCTGCACAAGAACATGTAGAACAAATTAACTTACATGTACGTGAGGAAATTGCAGTCATTGAACAAATTTAAGACAGATGAAGGTTTAACTTAGAAATTTCGCTCCTATTGTAGATCCTCCTACGGGAGATTTACACTATTTTTGGGAGTTTGTAAAAGAATGGAATGGATAGATTATAAATAAATGGAACAGAATATGTTGTATTTTTTCTAATGTGTTTGGGAGTTCATAAAAGAAGAAAAATGAAAATGAATATATATATATATATATATATTTACTAACATACCCATCACTTTTTATTTTTCATTTTAAAAAATAGGGATAAAAATTATATTTCACCTCCATTTCATTAAAGGAATGATTTCTTCCATTTTTTAGAAGAATGCTTAGGGAGGAATGGAATTGAATGATCATTTCCTTATAACTATTTTATTCCTTCCAACTAAACTCCCAAATAAGTGAATAGATGTCCCTTTAAGATCCTTTTTATTCTATTCATTTCCCTCCTTCTGAACGAATTGTTAGTTTTAAGGTGAAATATGTTGATTGTTGATTATTTTTTTGAAAGGGAAATCTTTCGATTTTTTATGCAACTGTCAGTTTGTCAATGTACAATGTATTGAATCGGCATAACTGTTAAAGCTACAAATGAAAAAAAATAAATAAAAAAAAAAGAAGAAGAAAGAAAAAGAGAACTTACTGAAATAGGAATGATTGCTATCCAAAAATAGAGATTAGACCCTGTATTGGGCACCAGAAAAAAAAAAAAAAAATGATTGCATGTTTAGAGAATTCGCAATGCCTTGCGATCAGGTCAAACAACAATCTACAAATGAGATATACAACTATATGAGAAGTACAAGGCTACAAGCTATATTGATCACAGTGACTGGAGAATTCCTACAGAAACAGTCACTTCGACAAGGGAAAAAAAGAATATATATATATATATATATATAGGACTAGAAGTATAATCATTTGACCACAGTTTAAAATTTCCTGTATTAAACCAAAGCAAACATAAAACAACTATTTATGGCCCCATTTTGCAGTTGCAATACCTTTTACATTAAACAGCATGAAAGCAACAACGAATCCCCACAGTGGGCCACTGCAAGAATTTACACAAACAAGCACATTAGATGTAAATTTTTCAAAGGATTTTAATAATGCAAAACAATACTACTATCCAGGAAAAAAAAAATCCCCTAGGTTCTCTATAGGCAAGTACACTCCAGTGGCCCTCCAAATCCTGCTTGTCCTAGACTAAACAGTAAAAGTCCTGATGCATATATAAGAAGAGAGCTGAAGGAAAAATTGGAGTATTCTGAAGGAAATCCTGTATCCTCATCTGGTTGCATTGTTACATATCCTAGAGACATCCTTTCATTTATGCCCTTGACATGGACCTTCAACTCAGCTTTAGTAAGAGTTCTGTGACATTTCTTTACGCCATTTCACCTTAAAATGATTTTATTTGAGGAATTTCTAACCAGAGTAAGCTTTTAAGATAATTAATAACATAGAATAGTATGATTAAGAGATGAACACATAAGGTAAATCGAACTAATAGAAACCTATTTGCAAATAATTTCCTGGAAGTATATAACCAATAAAATGTCAAGAAGATTGCAATTTGATCTCAGTAGCAAAAGCAAATCCAAAGTGATGCTTAAAATTCAATAAACAGAAGATAAGAGGTCACCATGTATGAGCAGAAACTAACAATAATAGTTTGAACATAATGTGGCAATAAAAAAATAGTGAACTGTAAAATACAAGTTACCTCACACCAACTATCATTTGGAATTCATCTTCCATGGAGCGGACCATATAGCTATGAAAATCATATTTTGGTTGGAGGTTGTGATTCTGGCATGAATAAGGAAAAAAAGTAAATATTCATATAGAAGTTGGGATAAAAGTACTTCTAACATAGCAGCAGGAAATAACTTTTACAATGTAAAATGCCTCACCAAATTAAATATCAAAAGTAGAGACATGAAAAGGAAACAGATCTCACAATGTTGTAAATATAACTGATTCGAATGGAAGAGAATAATCACTATCGAAAAATGCATAATAGAGTTCCACAGTGGAAATCAGGACAAATTCAAAATGGTCAAGACTTATCAATATAATAAAGCATAATATATTGGATTTTGTTAATGAATGCCCTAAGGGCAGTAGTTAAGATGCATTTAATGCTTTATTCTAAAATGTTTTTATACATTTTAAAAAAAATAAAGTCAAACTGTACACATCCAAAAAAGCACACACAACCACAATGACTTTGTGCTTGTAAGCCAATGACTCATTAGCATGTGTATCTTATTTTTTGAAAAGTGGCATTACAACTCATAATTGAACATTTATTAGTCTTTAACTTGTGCCCTTAGGGCACTTGTTAATAGGAACCTATTATATCTTAAAGATACATATAACCTGAAATAGTTGCTAAAACAATTCAAAAGTATTATGTATAGTTTCCTATGTATATTATGAGAAGAAATGTTATTTTAAGAGTTTTGCATCATAATATTGTCTACCAAAACTATACAACAAGTTCATAAACAGATACCATCTTCCTCTTTATTACCAGACGAGTCTTAAAATAACAGTTCTTCCAGCAAAATATTGGAAAGTTGCATGAGTTTTTGATTTGAATGATTTATATGCTTCTTTGTTTGGTGCTTTTTCCCCAGCATGGCAGACATGCAAACCTAGTTAACAATATTAAGATTGACTCAAATTTTTGGATGTAACATAAACAGGGGTAACCTGTGGTAAGACAAGGTTTATATAGTAGATTTTAGAAAAGTATTTCTGAAATTAATATCTTAGGATGCCAGGCTAAAATTATCTCTTAAACTTGTGAGAACATTGCATACCACGATGAAGCCCTTACGGAGTGCAAGGTAGTCAGCACGGACCACTGAACGCCCAAATTGCCGGAAGAAACATGTCTGCAAGTTAGCAAAACTATAAACCTTAATATAAACATTATAACACAACAACTTTAGATGAGGATAAATTGATCCTCTTTCAAAGAGAAATATCAAAGAAACAATACTCTTGAAGTTAAAAAAATAATTTAAAGAAGCACACATGCATGGACATCACCAAAAAGCCATTTAGGTGTGTATGCATAGAATTTCTCCCCTACAGTTTAATGATATGTTCTTTATGCTGTTTTATCAATTAAATATTAGTAGTTATTAAAATATTTTTTCTTATTTCTTTTTTAATAAGTACCGCTAAAGAATAAAGTACAAGAAAAATAAAAGTAGTGAACCTACCACCCAGATAAGGAAACTATTCTTGGACAAAGGGTTTGATGTGTGAAATTTGACAAATGTTGACTGCCTTCGCAATATCTGCTCTCTTGTGATTTCTATTACCAAAAAAAAAAAAAAAAAGGAATTATTGAGAAAAAAAAAAAGAAGAGAAAATCTATAATAGCAACACTATACCACATCAACTAAACTATAAAACTCTATTGATCATAAGCATCGAATAAGATCATAACTGATCACTCCAAAACCAGTAAGTACTTTGATAAAAATACAGTGCCTGCAAATTAAGAATGGTTTCTGGGAAGTCATTAAGATTGGCATGATACATCAATTCACATCTGATCTCTTTTCTTCTTCTTCTTCTTCTCCTTTTTTTCAATAATGCAAGTACTCTGTTATTTTATAGAAAATGCAAGTGTTTCTTTTCTTGCATCAAGATCATAAAAATGAATAAAACAATGCAGGTGAAGTACTCTGTTAGTTATATTTTATGCTAAAAAAAATGTAAGAGTAAATACAGTTCAGAGTCAAACTTGACCTTGTAGGAGACACTACATTATATAAAAGACATGAAACAATAGCATTACGAATATAAATTTGATTTCATGAATCTTGATTAGAAGATCAATTATTGGAACTCCTTTCATACTGAGGCAATTGATGGAGAAGTGTCTTACAGGTGTTCACTGACTCCAAATGGGGGGGATATGAAGGAATGATCTGGTGGTTCTTGAAGATAAGGGAATTTTAACTTGACAAGCCTATGCATCTAAGGACATGTGAGATAGAGCAAGAACAAGCTTCATATTGTTTGGGGGGAATGTCAAGTGACTTTCTGATCACAATAACATTTTCATTTTTCAGTCAATATCAAACCTTCATATTATTGCACTTATTAAACTTACTGAACATATACTAAAAGATATGCCATGGTGCATGTTATCTGCTTATTATGATCTGCTGATGAAATTGAAGTATGCTGCATATCAAGTCAGAGAAATAAATGATAGAGATGCTTCAAAATATAGAGTTTAGGATAAACAGAACCAAGATAATAAAAGAAAAGCACTTCTCACTGAACCAGGCATGAAATTAAGGTTGCAGAGGAGATTGATCACCATGATACATGCAAAGTAGAAAAAATGCCCTGAAGTGTCAATAAGAATGAAGTGGAGCCAGTAATTGGAGCAGTATGTGATTGCTTCCAAATGTTTAAATCTTGGACTGCTTTGTGATCAGTGATATATGAAATCAAAATGGGAAACACAATATCCATCATGCCAACCCATGTTTTTATGACACCCAATACTGGATAGTTACAAATCATGTCCTTGAAAGGAAAGAATCAAGGCTTGCCTACAACTCTTTTAGTTATAACTGATCTAATGTAAAAAATCAGCCTAGGAATGGGAGACAATAAATTTGCTGGCCTGAATAAAACAATATACCTTGCCAATGAGCTTTAGCTCAAATGATACCTCCTCATCTTGTAACACCAAGGCAAAGGGTGAGGTTGTGGGTTGAAGCTACATGTTTCTGTAACTTACCAATAATTAAAAAACAATAGACCTAAAAGATGGAAAAAGGAGGATACTAACACTATATTATATTGGTGTCTCTCATTGAGCTATAATGTTATATAATTTTGCTAGCTTTAGGAGCCAAAGGGCCTCACTCACCAGAGGTTCTTGAAAGGAAAAAACTTACACCATGCACATTGGCAGTGCTGTATGCTGTGTGTTAGAGGAAGGAGCAAAGCTATTTAAAGAAAGTACATGGATGCATCCATACTCGTGACCAAGATATTTGGATTGGTGGGAAGGAGCAGTTAATATAATAAAGAAATCCTTATAGCTGAAAACTGCTATTATTACTTGATGGTGCATGAGAAAGCCTGTCCTTCAGTGACAAAAACATAAATATCCATTTTTTATTTATGGCTGGGAACTATTCCCTACTAAATTACTATAAGCTAAATCATCTCTCATTCTCTTGCTCTTAAAACCCTTACCTATTGATCTCTATTTATTTCTAGACGATGATAGTTCTTGTAGTCCTGAATCTATTAGATCTTACCAACATTGCTTATAAAATTATAGCACACATATTTTTCTTTCAAAAGGAAGAAACTCTAAACAATGTAGGATCCTAGACGGTCAAAAAGATTCCTAATGCATAGTTATCTAATAATAGATCAAACCAAAATTGCCCATAAAATTATTGCACACATATTTTTCTTTCAAAAGGAAGAAACTCTAAACAATGTAGGATCCTTGACAGTCAAAAAGATTCCTAATGCATTAATTATCGCATAAAATAATTGCCTGAAGGGAAATATCAAAGATGACTGTTAGTTAATTATACCCACCACCACTTCAGCTTACCAGTTAAATCATCATGCCGGTCTATGTGAGCCTCATCCTCCCATAGCCTCCAGCTGTGAATCTGGTGGAATTTATACAATTTTAAACATCATTACAATAAAACAAAGGCACTTGCAATCTATTTTCATTGATTCCAGTTAAGTTACCCAGTATATCAAAAATATCAGTACACAATACACTTTCAGAGAAAGGATCAATGCATATAACTTGATTATGTACCATTTCCTTTAAGAGCAATTTGACAGAAACCAAATTAAGCTCAACAAAAAATACATTAAGCTGCACATCATACACTCTAACTTCACATATGTACAGCAACATATTAAGCCCTGAGAAGCTGAAGTAGTACCAAGAGATGCTTCTTGCTTAGAAACCAAAAAGGCATGTTGTAACATGAACATACCAAATAGGACCAATAAAGTGCTTGGTCTCCTTTTTTCAGAAATTTGTTTGTATTTTGCTTCAGGTTTAGTAGGTTGTTTTTTCAGGGGATTAGGTCTACTCGATTCTTATTGGTTATCCACCTAAATAAGCTGTGGGGTGTTCTTGAACTCCAAATGTCCTTATGCTGGTTTAATATTTTATACCCCCAACCCCCCAAAAAAAGTCAAAAAGAAAATTAATAGGATATGAATTAAAACATTTATCCTGAAAAAAATTGGTACTCTACCACATTCCATATCTACTAAATAACATCTCCTGGATACAAAAGAGTATGCAACCTCTACTTCAGCTGATGGCTCCTTAGTAAGGCCATGGCAGCCCCCATGGGCAAGCAGCTAAGACAGCGTTTCGTGGGCATGTTGCCTTGGGTTTAACCTCCGAACAGAATGGGGCAAAGAGTACCTTGCCCATGTTGGCAGGTCTGGACCAATAACTTACATACTGTTGGTGTATCAAAGTTAACATGATCCATACTATTTGTAGCTTGCAATTGAGAACCTTAGAACAACAAGATTTGACATTGCAATTTGATATGAAATCACACCAAAATAAGACATCAATATTTCTCTGAGACTTTGTAGACAACTATAGAGCAAATGAACATGGAACTTCTCAGTTAGGTTAAGTGTACAATTCAGAATGTCTAACCTTCACAATTGCAAGCAACATTGTCAAGCAGCTGTAAGATATATGTGTTATTGCCATGACAAAGATGAAACGGTGCAACTGCTCAAGACCTTGATATGAGACAAATGGCTCACGATCCTGTGGAACAGAAGAAATTCTATATTATCCAAAGATTATTCTGAAATTTTACATATATTACACATAAGACGCACATATCTTTACAGACACGCGCACACACACACACATGTGTGCGTGCATGCGCATAGGCGTGTATTATGCATGTATTTATAGAGATTTTTGGTTTATTTCTATAGATAAGTGATGTACCTTTGGACAGGTATTTTGATTCAAGTTATTCAACACCCTCCTAAACAAGTGAGGTAGCAAAGAAACCATCAAGAGTTTACGGTCCTCAGATGACTTGTTTTCAGTTTCTTTCTCAATCTCTGATCTGGAGCATGGAGCAAAAGTGCTGTCATAAAACCTCGATGGGATGCAAATATTTGCTATCATGCTTGAGGTAGCCGTTAAAAGAAGAGAAATAAATCCAAGCAGCATCAACTCTGATGAGAGAAGCACATAATGAAAGTTTATAACTGAGAGTCGATAAGAGCCTCTTATCACCAAAATGTAAGACTAATGCTTAATACCTTCTTTCATTTTCTCCACAGCTGCAAGCAAGGGCTTTCGGTTAGTTTTCCGTAGCCACTGAAACAGAAAAACCACAACCTCAGATGGAATACATACATAAGTTGTACAGTTCATATTGTCAAAAGTATTGCAAAAGGGCACATCAAAATTTTTTGGGGTAAGGAGAGAAATGATTAAGAGTCAAATATCTTGTAGAGTTGTTAGTCTAAAAAAATTAGCTCTTTTATATTTCAAATCACTGTACAATGATTCACTGGGTTGAAGCTTCAAACCTAAATCAGCGTGTCTTATGTAACTCAGGAAAAGATGTGGCACATCATGTGTGTTATGAAGCCACTAATAGATACCCATAAAATAGTTGATAAGATATATACAGATTAACATGAACATCATAATGGAAGACCCAACTCAATAAAGCTTCATCCCAAAATGGGTCAGCAATTGAAATGCCCAAACTGGTGTCAAATGGACACTTCAGTCAAACTGGAAGCTTCTTACCAGAGTTTCCAAGGCTGTACAAAAGTTCATGTTGATATAGCTGTGCTCAAGTCTTAGGCACCAAAAATAAATTCAAATGTCAGCGTGGAGAATTGAAAGGTTGTGTAATCAGGGTATCCACCTAAATAAAGTATAAACAGATCAACTTATCTTCTAAATTCTAAGTGAAAGTTTGCAGAAAACCATCCACCATAAGAAACTAAGATGGTGGGGTGCAATGCTATTTGCCAACCCAGACTTTCTGTCTTTCTCTGTGGATGAATCTCAAGCATTTTTTTTTTTAGTCAAAATATATTATTACCAAAGTGCCTCAAGGGGATTGAGCACGTAGATAATCACCAAAGTGCCTCAACAAGCCCAGGGATAGCTCCACTTGATGGGAGAAGTAAATGGTAATATTGCGTTGTATAAATTCTATCATATATACACGAGTCACATAACATACATACAAAAGCAACAAACTTTACATCAAGTCATCAACTAAATAAAGTTGTCTCAATATCAAATACAAACATCTGAAATAAATGTGGAACAGTCCAAAGTTTTAGTTAAGTTAAATGCGACCTCAACGAAGCTGATCCAATGCAAGAATAACTGTCCCAGATTGCAGTCAATTGATAAAAGCAGTAGTATATACATTGCAAAACTTAATTAAACTGACATGTTTGATTCAACAAGCAAAGAGAATACGGAAAACTACTTACATGGCTCAATCGGTGGATGGATCGTTCCACAAGCAAAGAAACAGCCACAAAGATTGTCAACACCGTAGCAACAGACCACGTTGGGGTCAAGGCCAAAGATCGCATTTCTTGGGTATTTTCAGCCATTCTGAATAATCTTACTCACACACCTTAAACCTTACCCCAAATACAACCCCCAAAAATTCCTACACTACAACAATCTCAGCAGAATTTCCTCAAATGTACAACTTACAATCCAAAATCCTCGTCCTTGATAATTAAACAGCATCCACATAGACAATCAGAATCAGAATGACTACTTGATTGTCCAAAAACGTACTGATATTACATAACATGAAATCAGAGCAAGTCCTAAAATGTGATCCCTTCAAGAATGACACACAGAGCTACTCAACCAAAATAGAAATACATACTCAGAAAAAGCCAACACAAAAAATGGGTACTCCTCAAATCTTAATTCCAAGCTCAAACAAACCCACAAAATGACAAATGCAAAAAAAGAGGGTATGTAAAAGAACCTGGAATCCTTGGAATCTTCGCTCCCAGAATCAGATACAACTTCAACAATCTTTATAACCAGAAAGTATCACTGCCACTGTCTCAAATACTAAATCTTTCTAGCCCCTTACACTGGAAAAATGTGGACTTGCAAAATCAAAACCCCAAAAGAAATTCAGCTTTCTCAATGAACCAGTTGAGCCCTGTAATTACTAATTAGTAATAATTTCCCAACTACTGCTGCTTCTTTTTCTACGCACACACTCAATCTCTCTCTCTCTCTCTTTCTCTCTCTCTCTCTCTCTCTGTGGAAAGTTCCTTTCTTTCTTTCCAAAAAGCTCTCTCAGAGTCCGTGACTGTCTCTCTCTATAGTTTTCTCTCTTTCCTAAAATGTGTAACTTTTTTTTGGTCCCCGCAAAGCCTTGGAGATTCTCAATTATATAGCATCCACATTCAGCTCTCGGATCTACTTTTCCACTTGTTCATCATGTGCACAAAAACAGATTCAGAAACTGGACACCCAGCTGGATCCATTTACCAACTCCAAGAAAAAAGTCATTTTTTTTTGCATGAACTTGTTCTTCCTTCTCTTCTTGGGCTTGTAGAACTAGAACTGCCACACTCTGACACAGTAGTATTAGTACTAGTACTAGTCAAACAAATTTTTTTTTTTTTTTTTTTTGAGAAGCACTAGTCAAACAAATATATATATAAATTTAGGACCATTATCGATAGGACAAGGTTTCTCTTAATAATATGGGAGGATGGGACAGGTTTGAGGTTTCGTGTAAACTGTCTAGCCTAGGTAAACACAACTCAACTAACCAATGCATGTACCTTCACCAGAGAGAAGAGATCTTAAATCCCTTTTTTCAAAAAAAAAAAAAAAAAATTTATAGGAATGAACAGGGTTGGAAAATTTTAAATCAGCACAGACAGAGAACTACGTCGTTCGGATTGTATTGCTGATTGTTCATTTGTTTGTGCACAGTAGCTTTTCACTTTTTCTTTCTCTTTTGCCCGCTAATCACGGAGAGTTGGACTCGGAAGAACCTGGAAGATGCACTGTTTCAGTATAAATTAGTACTAAAAAACAAAACAAAATGTTTTTTCAGTTTTAATTGTAGTGTTACAGATTTGTTTGTCTGGTTTTAAAGTATGCATAATGGCCTAAAAATCTGTCTTTTTTTTTTTTTTGGGGGCTAAACTCTGTCTTCTTTTGATAAAAAGAAAAAGAAAAAAATGATTAGATATAAGGGCAACATAATTTTTTTTTAGAATAATGCTAGAAATACAAATTATTTTATAAAATTTTTTATAAATGTAGTGAATAATTATTAATAAATCAAAAATTAATATTAATGGTGAATCTAAATAAAAACTAATAAGAGGTTTGTTACATTAACATTTTGTAAAATTATTATAAAATAGTTTGTAAATGTAGCATCATTCTTTTTTTTATATTAACAATAGAATCTACTAAAGTACCTAATAATTACTTAGTATCTAATAATTACTTTTTTTGTGTTGCAATTTTTCTCACAACTAAGAGTAGTGGAAAATATTGTGAGTATATTAATATGCGAGTCAACCACAAGAGAGTTACAAGAAAAATTGTGGCACAAAGTTGCTAGAAGAACCAAAATTGGAATAAGGGTAAAATATAAAATTATTTCAATTTTTTTTTTTTTTCATGCTCAGTTAAAAAAAAGGGTATCCAAGTTTTGTTTTAATGTACAACCGGATGTTTGGAAGTGGTTATGAATTGATGTCACATTTTTAAGCACATGCACATGCATGTGAATTTGCATAAACAAATCATTTTAGCCTTTATATGAGGAATTAAATCATTTTTATCTTTTAACACATGTACAGTACAGAAAATGAATCACTCATCCTTTATATTTATTTTTACGGGTAACTTTACAATATGGAGGTCTAGAAATCTTGATCATTTATCTTGAATTAAACCACTTTTTTTTTCTTAGAGAAGATTTAGATCTTACCATATTGGTGATAACCAATAAATTTGTATAGACACAAGTTCATTTGTGTTTTTTAAAGAGAGAAAGGTATATAGTTCAAATTCTAGAGAAGATAGGATAAAATTTTGAAGAAATGGTCTATTCTATTGCATATATTTAAAATTTCATTTCAATTGCAATGACTTTATTCCAGCCTTTTAAAGCCGTATGAGGTATGAATACAATTTTTTCTTGTTCCAAAACGTAAAATTAGGCCCAAAAGCAAAAACTCCATAAGAAAAGAATGTACCTTTGTGACTTTGTTCATTGAACGTAAAACATTCTCTCTCTCTCTCTCTTTGGGTTTTTCCTTAATTCATTACATGTCTTGAGTTATATACCAAGATGAAAAAAGCCTTTAATGTACCGAAAAATGTGAAAAAATCTAAACTATTTATTTAAAACTAATGGTTCAAATTTAGAAAGTCTACGATAAGTTATCATATGAAATATGAAGGATCCTGTTCTTAAAAAAGCATGAAGAGTATATATCAAAGAATTTTAAGCAAGCTAAATCTTAAATAAATAAATATACATATATATATATATATATATTGATAGAATATTAAGCAATCTATTACAGTCTTCTTTTTTAGTACATTAAAGGCTTTTATATAAAAATATAAAAATCCATGATATAATCCTTCTTTTTAGAGAAAAATCCTCACCTCTTTTTTATCAGAGAGATGAAATACTCCTATCCAAACCCCAATCTTGTTTGCCAATAGATTCAACAATGCCTTTTTGCCATGTCAAAGTTCTAAAGAATTATACAAATTTACAATGTGTCTGGAGAGAAGAGTAGAAGGTAACCAGAGGAAGGAGAGGAGTTAGGAGTAGAGAGGAGGGGTCCGAGAGAAATGGTATCCCTTCCTTTGCATTAAATTATGAGAATTAATTTTTTTTTTATTTGTTTAAATATGTTAGCTTGTTTTGGAAACAGAGGAATTTGAGAAACTGAAATGGAAAGAATAATAATTTTTAACTGATATTGTTTGCATTCATTATTTGGTAGTTTTTTTCAAGCTAAAATTTGTTTTAATGAATTTTTATTAAAATCTCCATAATACCCATATTTTATTTAATGACATAATAACACTATAAAAATGATACTTTTCATTCCATTTTTTTTCTTTAAAACTTAAAAAAAAAGTGAGAAATATAATTTATTTTTCATTTTTATGGGAATTATTTTTCATTTTTTTTTATTCAATTTCAGTCAACAATTTTTTAAACTTCCAAACATAAAGCAAGAAATTAAATTAGAATAAGAGAAAATAATAATATATCATATAAATTGATAATTATACCAATTTTTTTGTTCTTTTTTAAGAAATAAATATAAATTGATATTATAAGAGCAAAATAATAATTTAAATTTTCTTAAATTCTCCCAATTTGAGAAATCATAAATGAAGACTTTGGAGAGGTATTTTAACCATCCAAATCTCTTCAAACCATTTCTCTCTCATCTTTTTGTTAATTAAAAAACATCCAAATAGCGTGAATTAAACCAACTCCCTTCTCTTTTCTCTACTCCACTTTTATTTCCCTCCATCCAACTATACTGTTAGTTTATTATACCAAATTTAGTATCACTCATTTTAATCTTTGTGAAAATAAAGAAGAAAAGAAAAGGACTATTTTTTCCTCTATAAAACATACTATACGACAATATCTTCGCACAAAAAAAGAAAAAGGAAAAAAGAAAAAGAAAACAAAATAAGGTGTTTACTTTTACTTTTAGCCCTTCCCCTTTGACAAAATCTAGTGAAAGTGAGCTCTTTGTTGTATCTGTACACTGCTTTTTAACGCCTCCCATCGTGGCGGAATTGGCTTCCACAGCCGGATCAATTAGAGACCAAAAAACGAAAAAAAGAAAAAGGAAAAAGAAAACTAACAATGACTTTTGAATCTTGCAAAAGCAAATTGGGTTCCACCCACCTTTCACGCATTATTTTGGCTTGAACCCACATGTCACCTTCAAACTTCTTTTCTTAAAAGTAATAAAGGAAAAAAAATGATAATTTTTATTTTTCACCATTTTCTTTCATATAAGAGTCATGACATAAGACCAAGTATTGGCTGTATTTAATATATATATATATATATAAAATAAAAAATTATCATTTTTTTTATTACTTTTAAGATAAAAGTTGACTATAACTTTCACTTAAAAAATTAACATAATTATATATTTTAAAAATTTATCTATTGAACTATATGATCTTTATTTTTTTAAAACACATAAAATTGTGTAAATCGAATTTTATTTACTACAAGATCTATAAATATATTAATTTTACGATGATTGTTTCTTATTATTATGTCCATATTCAATCATAATTCACAAGTATCTTACTTGAGCAAAAAATATATTCACAATTCAACTAATTAAAATCCATTATCACTTTTTTCCCCTGTGAAATGGATAGTCAACCCCTACAACTAAATTAGGCATTAGGGATTTATATTCGGAATAATAGTTTATATAATTATTTATAGAAGCTTAGTCATTAGGTCAAACATTGAGTGAAAGTTTAAAATGGCTCATCATCAGTGGCAGCTACTACAATTTTTCTCAGGGTATTCCTTAAAAAGCATAAATTATACAATCTAATAAAAAGAGAAATTCATATATTGACAACAATAACAATAAAAAAAAAAAAAAACACGCAAATACATAAAGTTTACAATTGCCTTCTATGAGTTTTCATATTTTGAAATTGGTGCATGATAGTTTCATTATCAATGCTACAAGCTACATCTCTTTCAATGCACACAATTAAGCAATTATTCATCTGTTGAATATAGAACAAATTATGGAGTAAAATTTAATTTTATTGGCATAAAAAAATTGAGGGTGTTCCGAATTTTTTTTTTTTTGAAGGGTAGACAAATAAATTTTTTTACATTATTATATATATATATATACACACATATATATATATATATATATATATATATATATAAATTTCAGGTCAGCGTGGTCCTGGGATCACCCTGGCCTTAAGGTGGCACCGCCCCTACTCATCATTATATATATATATATATATATTGTAATACTCAATGTCCCTTTTTAAAATCTTGATTGAAAAAAATGTTCCTTTGTAAACTGATGGATCACATTATCATATGATGCACAAATTTAATATTTTCCCCTAAATGAGTTTGAAACATAGATAGATTCTTTATTTGAAAGAAAAATGCTTTTGTTATAAGAAGGTATTACTAAAATTTTCAAATAAAACAATGTGAAAGTCTATAATTTTATCAAAACAGATGTAAATTTTATTCCAGAATGTACTTAATGTGCAAAATGCACTATCACATTATTACATAAGAAATTTTTGTAAAATTTTTCTGTGCATGTATAGTAGCACCTCACTAAAAAATGTCCTTTACTATAGGTCTGGTTTAGAGCTTGAGAAAGCTAGGAAAGTGATTGCATTTCACTGTATGTCACTAATATGATATAGTTAGATTGCATGATTGACTCATTAGATATTGGTAGATAGCATAGATATTGGTAGATAGCATGATTGACAAATTAGATATTGTTTTAATTTAATTGTTAGTTAGAGAGAGTAAAAGAGGGAACCAGCAATGCAAAATGCTTAATTAACATAGTCCATTCATTGAAATGGCAATTAAGGCTAGCTGTTTAAATTTTGGCCTATTCGTATGCAGTTTTTGAAGTTGTTTAAAAAAATTATTTAATCAACATTAATTCAATGTCTATGGAACTAGTGAAGCCATTAATTAATTGCTACCGGCCTTGCAACCAAAACGTACCAAACTCGAAGCCTTTGGACCAGAACGCGTAATGACTCGATGCCAACTACTAAGTTAGCACTAAAACTAAAAACTTGTCACAAATTTATTAGCCATCCAATGCCATAATGGAAAATCGGCTTTTAGTTACTGCATTGGTCATGGATTTTGTAGTCGTAGTTATGCTTTTGAAAGACAAGGTCTTCCTCCCACCACCACCACCACCCCCCCCCCCCCCCCCCCCCCCCCCCCCCAAAAAAAAAAAATGAAGACAATTGTATTCCAAAACTTTGGAATCTGTCGAGAATATCATGGAAAAAATGTAGAACCATACCCTTTTGCTTTACAACTTTGATATGACAAGTTGTGAATATAAAAGAAAAAAAAATGGTGAATTTATATAAAAGTGTCAACAAAAAGTTATAATCTATCCATAGTGGCGGCTCCACTTGTAAGTAAGGGTGGCCACCTAGACTTGCTAAAAAAAAAATATATATATATATATATATAAATAATTATTTTTAACTAATTTGTTTTGTCTACCTACAAAAAGTTATTGAATAACTTGACATGACAATCTCAAGGATTTAGGTTCAATAAAAATAAAGTAATGTTATATCTATAACACTTTTACAATAATTTTGCCAAAAAATAAAATAAAAAACCTAGGTGGTAAGCTATAGCTGGTTTTAAACTAGATCGATCATTTACATAACTTTTTTGTTTATCAATAACAACTTGTCACTTATGTTTTGTTGTAAAAATGTTGTGACCATATAATTTCACTCACAAAAATAATTTTTTCCTAAAAACATAATACTTTAAATAAAAATAATAAAAAATTGTCTAAATAACAGCAAAAATAGCCCAAAGAGATACAAGATTAAGCCAAATAACAAAAAATGAACAAAATATTCAATTTTTTTTTTTAATAATTCATATTTGTTACTTGTTCAACTCATTTTATAAAAATAATCTTTAATTTAATTTAAAAATAATAATATCATCATTTCAAACTCTTTCTCGCTTTATTACTTTCATCTTACCATTCTTTGTTCTCACTTTATCTCTCATCTATTCCTTCTTTCTTCCTTTTTCATTTTATTGAAGGGAAATTATGAAACTTCATATATTCATGGTTTTTTTTTTGGTGATAATAATATATTCAAGTACTCTTTTTATTGAATTTTGTGTAATGTAAGTTTCTATTGATTACCTTAGAAAAATGTCTTAGAGTCACCACTATCTACTCACATGAGATAATTTTGAAAAATTGTGTAGTAAAGGTTGTGACTTTAGAATTACTCAATATTATGGCCCAAGCAATTGCAGGGCCCATTGCTTGAGCCCTAGGTTTGACTCTAAGAGGGGCATAATTTATACACATAAACTCTTGGGTGCATATACATGTATGAGTGAAGTTTCAAATTGAATAATAATGAGAAGAGTGAGTGATTAATATAATTTATTAGTTTAGTTCAAATTCATAAACTTATAATTTTTTTTTTAAATTTTGAGTAGACAATGATACTTATTAGAAATTTTAAATTGGGTTTATAATACATTACATAACTCAAGTACAACAACAAAAGAACATAATCTTTGTAGTTGTAGACTATGGTTATAAATAGCAGATGTAGGGGTATTGTGCCAAGAGCTCATTATTTATGTGTATATTGGGCCTGGGTCCCAAGCCGAGGAAGAGAGGTCGTTTGAGGAGGAGTAAACATTGTCAAGAGAGTTCGTGTTAGTAAAAGAAGAAGTTAATTTTGGTCATAATGATCCAAGAGAGTGGGCTGAGGATGAATGCCTCCTCGGCTAACCAAAGCTGAGGTCCAATGTGGTGGTCTACCATCCAGGGGAACGTTCTGGGAAGTTTTGTTGGTATGGATAAGCATTGCAAAAACACAGGACAGAGGGGGAGTCCTAAAATATCTAAGAAGAAAGTTGCTACTAGTGTATTAAATGTTCTGCAGCTAACTCTCTGGTCGTATTAATGTGAAAGTGATACCTGAATAGTGGTTTTCAACCTTATAGCTATCACATAAAGACTTATAGGAGGTACTGATGGGAAAAGTATCAACACTACCCATCTAGCCTGCATGTGGAGGGTTAAGATGAAAGGGAAAGAGAGTATAAAAGAGGAAGGAAGTAATGGGAGAGAGGGATCGAGAAATTAAGAGAAAAAGATTGTAGCAATCAACAATTGCATTTGTAACCAAATTTGAGAGAAATATATGAGAATAGATCTCCTCAGACTTTGTCGATGACGATTTTCTTCAGGATAAACTTGTCTATCTTCATTCTCTTGTCATCTGAATTCACTTTAGTGGTTGTCTGATTCATTAAGTCCCAGTTTTCCAACACACTCCAGAAATTCATTGTTTTGGGCTTAAGTCCATCCACTTTTTGAGTTAGGAACTCAAATCTGGTCCTTACAATAGACATACACAAAATGTAGAATAAACATTTTTTTTTTGAATAAGTAGTAATACTTTATTAATAAAGTGATGTACTATATTTATATTAACCCATTCATGTGTATACTAATTGATATTTTAATAAAGGAAAACAACGCATATTCATTATATTTCCGTTTTCTTCCGCTTATGAATTAAATGATTTTTAATTAATAGTTACATAGATACCAATTATAACTTACGGTAAATATATGTTATTATATAATCATCCCTAATATAAAAGAAAAAATGTTTTACTAATATTGTCGAAATTATTTTCATAATGAATAATTCACCTAAATAATATTATTGATATTTGAGTCCCACTTGTAAGTAAGATCTCGTAAGATAGTTTCATGATTTACCTTCTTGCCAAACAAATACTAGATTGATCAAAATTAGCTGAGCTCCCAAGTCCCAAACAGTTTACTAGTTTAGCTCCCAATAGTTGCGAATGTAAGTGTGACAAAGAGTTGGGGCTTAATTTGATTTTGGTCTCAAGTCTTAATCTTTACGAGGGACTTTTTTTTATTAATAAAGTTTTTTGAAATAACCAGTGGTGGACGAAAATGATTTTATGACACTTCCAAAAGACAATCCTTATTTAAGAATTCCAGTTAAGTATTTTAATCATATTGCTTAGAAAGAAAAGCCAGATTCAGATTTCAGTCAAAGTTAAAATATTTTGTTTCCTTTTTAGGAGATTCTCCTAGGAGAAACCCCTCCAAAAATAGGCGTATGCCACTATTTGCGCCGAACACACGGTATTCTTTAGTAAAAGGCGAAAGAATAGTTCGCTCTGTGCTCATCGCGTGGCTGCGTATTTTGCTGAAACGATCGGTTGATCTACTTATTGTAGATATCTACACAACAGTAATGTATCTATTCCGTGTGGGACAAGAAGTCTAACCACATGTAAAGAACGCGGCTCAATGTGTTGCCCTTAATTCTCTTCCAATCGGACAATTATTGTTCAGTTGTGTCCGTCAAAAGTTTGGAGCCAATTAAATAATATGGGCTTTCAAAGCAATAACTCTTTGGTGGTGGGGAAGTTGTATTGACCCTCAGCGCTAGAGATTACAGTGCTGAAAATTAAGATTGTGGTCCGTGCATGATGCCAGATGGGCGTTTACAACAGCACACCGTGCATTGTGACAAAAATGGGGCAAGAAACAAGAGTGAATGTCAACTCAAAAAAGTAATAGATAGCTTACACATTATGTGATACATCCCAAATTTATAGAAATAATTCTTAGGAAAACTAAACATAATAACCAAGCCTAACAATATATCCCCCCATTTCCTAAGCCTTGAAACCTGTTTATTCTAAAACCATGAAGAGTTTTAACCCAAGCCACTTGAATAGATAAGAGATGTTGATTTTCCCATGAATATTTTAGACTTCCTCTTGGACTACTTGTTGCTAAAAGTTTTATCAGTACTGCTAATGTCCCTGCATAAGGCTACCTGAGTTTGAAAAGAATTAGTTGAGCTAACCTTGCTTCAATCTCTTTCTTTTTTTTGATGAGAAAGATGCATATCATTCAACAGAAACGAAAATACAACAGGGAGAGGAGCTGCAAGAGCAATTACATTCCACACTCCTCACAGATAATATGCTCTACAAAGCTTGGAGTGACACCTCTTCAATCTCTTTCAATGTCAGCATAGCTTCTTTGAATAATCCACTACTTAGCAACCCAAATCCTTTTTAACTAACAATGTATATAGTTTCTTGTACGTGGATGAAATGGAGGATTAATGAATTGCTGGCAGGAATTTTGATGGGCATGAAGATGAGAGCACTAGGATTCATCAATGAATAGTCTACAAAACAAGAATGAGTAATGCTAAATCCATAACAATTTTACAATAATTTTATAACAAATATTAGATGGAAACCTGTTTTTTGTTCTAATCTGAACCCATCATCAACATCACTTTTTTACCGACTATAACAACTTGCTACATATAATTTGTTGTGAAAATATAGTGGTCGTAACATTTGTCAAACAAGAATAAACCTATTTATTAGGTTAGAGACTAACCGGTGTGGTTGGTTAAAGACACTCTAATAGTTAAATTAATGAAGAGAATTATAAAATAAGTTCAGTAAAATCACAGAGTGAAGATAGTGGAACTTTTACCTTTCTCTTAGGTTTTCTAAAAAGTCAAAGTTAAATGAATAAGCTCCCAATTGTTTTTCAAAATCAATCTCCAACCCACAGAATTAGAGAGAATACCAATTTCCTTCACCCAAAAGCTATTCCCAATGTAATCCCTTATCCATCAAACAACCCTGAGTCATAGGAACACATTCTATCACCCTCGCTCTAGGTATTGCCACCCTAATACTCAGGTGTTCATTCACTAAGGAGAAAATCCATAGACACAAAAATTTTGACACTTGTTGATGTGACAAATTGTTAATGGTAAGTTAAAAAAATAATATCATTGGTTTAGATAAGAACTAATAAAATTATGTTAATTCAACTATTGTGAAAAAAGTTGTGAAAGTTTTTGTGTATGTAATTGTTCTTCACTAAATCAATTACCTATATCATTCCTAAAGACCCTTATCTGAAGTTTCTTGATCCACATTAGATCTCTCCATTGGCAAGTCTACTTTATTATTATTTTTTTTAATAAACAAAACTTCCATTAAACTAAACAATAGAAATAGAGGCATCTCCCTTACAAGTAGCCTTGATAGAAGGGGTGGGGGAGGGGGGGGGGGGGGAGATTACCTTTAATGAAATAGAAATCTAAACAGGAATTCAAGGCCAATTTAGCTGCAACATGAGCAATTGAATTGCCTGAACTCTGGGCCTAACTAAAATCAACTAACTTAAAAGCATTAACTAAACAACAAATATTACTAACAATGTTGCAAGAGAGCCAATCCGGGGTAGCATCAGCACTTGTCAAGGCATCAATACAATTCTTTGCATCTCCTTCAAAAACATTTTTCCATCCCTCCTTGATTGCTTGTTGCACAGCCCAATGAAGGGCCTTAGCTATAGTTGCGCCGGGGGGCAGGCAAGATGAATTTTTCCCCACAGAAATAGTACCTCTCCCAGTTGGTCCTTAGTAACTACTGTAAAAGCTGATCTATAGTTGTTCAAAGTGGCATCCACATTGAGCTTGATCCAACCTTGTGGTGGTGGGTTCCATCTGTAGGTAACATGCTCCTTGGGTGTACTTATATCAGGAGTGAAAGCCTTGACAATCTCAAGGAATCTTGAGTGAATATTTTGTTTAGCACTAAGGATATCAACATTGACATTATAGAATTGCTTGAGATTTCTAGACCTCCATATTTCATCAATGACTAAGGCCATGTTAAGGGGCACGGTCCACTGGTCTTGTACCGGAATTGGGGAAGTAGGTGGCTCCATGATAAGCATAGTGATGTCTGTTGATGTGTTGATAGAAGGTGGGTCAACATTTAAACCCTAGCATGCTGCTGCCCACAAGGCTTTGGCGAAAGGGCATTCAAAGAAAATATGGATGTAGGTTTCCATCGAAGCATTGTACAGAGGGCAAGATGGATCTATATAAGGCAGCCTTACTAGCAAGTTCTCTTTAGCAGGGATAGCATGGACACCGATTCTCTAAATAAGCATTTTGAGTCTTTTCGAGACTTTGGCTTTCCACAGCTTCAACCAGAAAGCTTGGGGTTGAGAATCTCTTTCTGGACTTGTGAAGGCAACCTTGTGGACAAATTTGACATAAAATCTTCCTTTTGAATAAGGAATCCATATAAGCCTATCTTGCCTTGGATTATAAGGGATAGGGATCGACATGATAGCATTTGCATCAACCGGGGTGAAAAGTACGTTTACCCATCCTCTGATCCATGATCTAGTTGAAGAATCAATGAGATCGGAGGCCTTGATTGCAATCTGTTTGTACTCATCCACTCTCGGTTATGGTCTGAAGTTTTCAATCCCAGGTACCCACAGATTAGTTCACACATCAATAGACCTCCTATCACCCAGAAGGAAGCATGCTCCTTTCACTACTAATTTTTTGGCCTTTGCAATAGCTCTCCATGTAGGGGAACCTGCGTTCAAAGGTTTTGTAGTAATCCAACCATTGCCGACTTTGTATTTTGTTCTAAGCACCTCAGTACATATGCTTTGCTTACCTGAAGTTACCATCCAAGCCAGTTTAGCTAGGAGTGCGGAATTCATCTGTTTCGCCTTCTTAAAACCAAGTCCCCCCTGTTTTTGGGCTGACACAACTTGTCCCATGTAGTCCAAGCAATGAATTTGCTATTTCTTTCCTTGGGTTTCCTCCAAAATCTCCTTAAGAGGGCATCCATCTTGTTGCAATTTTTGGCTGGCATATTGAATGCCGATAAAGTGTAGTTAGGGATGGCTTGGGCAACTGAATTAATAAGCATGCACCTGCCAGCCCATAAGAGTCAACTACTTCTCCAACCTGCTAACTTAGATTCCAACTTTTCTTCAAGAAATTTGAAGTCTTTTGAGGGGGATTTGGTCGGGAACAGCGGTGCAACCAAGTATATAGCGTCTTTTTTTGAGTTTTTTCATATGGAGATGCTGTTTGATTAATCTTCTAATACTAGCTGACATGTGTTTAAAGAAAAAGAGTCATGCTTTCGTTTTGTTGATACACTGTCTAGACTAGCTACAATACCTATCAAGGCACATGGAAAGAATACTTGCGTCATTTGTAGTAGCTTTTGAGAAGAGAACAATATCATTCGCGTACATCACGTAAGTTAAAGCCGAACTTCTGACACTAGCTTTTGCACTGTTGATATTACCCGACAAAAGTTCTTTATCCAGCATTCTTGAGAGGACTTCCTGGCTTAAGATGAAAAGGTATGGGGAAAGAGGATCACCTTGCCTCAGCCATCCGCTTGGTTTAAACTGATCCGATTTACCTCTATTAACAATCACCTCATAAGAAACAGAAGAGATGCAAGCCATAATCCAACTTGTAAAAGTGTTGTTGAAACCCAGGTTAGTGAGCACCGCTTTGATAAAGTCCCAATTTACTCTGTCATAGGCTTTTTAGAGGTCCAACTTGATAGCCATAAAGCCAATTTTTACTTTTCTTGTCTTAAAACTATGAAGGAGTTCATAAACCACCACTTGGTTTTCTGCTATCCACCTCCCTAGAATGAATGCTGATTGGCATGGGGAGATAATTTTGTGTAACAGAGGTCTGAGATTTGCAACAAGCAATTTGGATATGATCTTATACACCACATTGTAGAGACTTATGGGACGAAAATTGTTGACAGAGGAAGGATTAGGAGTTTTAAGAATCAAGACTTGAGGGAGCTATTTCCTCACTAGGCATATTGGCATCAGTAAAGAAGGAAGTGACTGCTTGAACAACTGTTTCACCAACCGTGGACCAGAACTCTTTGTAGAATAGGGCAGGGAAATCATCTGGACTAGGTGCTTTTAAGTCCTACATCTGAAACACAGTTGCCTTTATCTTTTTAGATGAAGGGATTCTGCTCAGTTCTATATTCTCTTCCTCAGACACACATGGAGGCATGAGGTTGTCCAGGTGTTCAGGAAAATCTACTTCCTCCACAGTAAAGATCTCCTTAAAGGATAGAAGAGTTTCTTGATTTGATTGGAACTCGTTACCCATAGACCTTCCTTTGATTTAATCGCATCAATATTATTCTTCCTTCTTCTGATGATAGTCTAGAGGTGGAAGAATTTTGTGTTTTTGTCCCCTTTCTTCAACCAAAGTTCCCTAGACTTTTGTTTCCACAGGATCTCACTTCTTGTTAATGATGTGCATGAAATATAGATAATAAAATACTCACATATCTACATATTTAACTTTACTTTTATGTTATTTTGTGATTGATTATATAATATCTGTGTTGCAGGTAACAAGGGTTTTACATGCAAAGTGGGGCTAGGCCAATTGAATCAAGCCAACTAACATCCAGCTAGGCATGAATTTAAGAGAAGATCAACCCAATTAAATTTAAGTCCAATTGGAGTAAGGAATTAAAGGAAATTTGCACCAAATCCAAGTCCAATTAGGATTAGGATTCCAGCCTGCACATTAGTTAGTATTTTTGGCATAACTTTTGACTCAGATGTCCAATCAAGATGATTCAAGTTGAAATGGAAAGTTAACTTAAAGGGCTATAACTTTGTAGTTTACCAGAAGCTCTAATTCTAAAGTTAAGTGGGCCAAAATATTCGGTTAATTGAAGCCTAAAAATCTGAGATTTTCTCCAAATTGGAATTCAAATTGTAATAGGATTCCTTGACCTATTTAAAGGCTTTTTAAGGCAAAATTCAAGGGGGCTGAGGCTAGTGCTAAGGCTGAGATGCAAAATAGAAAATTGGAGCAAGAGGCAGTGCCGCATGTGGCTTCTCTGTGGCTTTTCTCCATGATAGCATTGTGACTATTTCTTTCTCTATTTTATTTGTCTAGTTTAATGTTTAGTATTTTATTCTTTTGTTTTATTTCAATTACCATGAGTAACTAAATTTATAATTAGGGTTGAGGATGAAACCTTGTTAAGGATTATCAGTAATATTTATGTGATTTGATTTTTCCCACAATAGTTGTTCTTTAATGATTTAAATTGTTCTTGCTTCATATCAATTGACTAAGATGGGATTCAAGATATGAGTTCAATCATGTTTTTCTCATGATTTAGGATTTGTCTTAATTAATTGAATGCTTGGTTTATTAACTCTTGATTATAAAATTGGATATCGTTTGTGATTTGTCTGTCAATGGATACAAGTTATGATTTGCTTTTTAGAATTGGATATATCTTGTGATTTGTTTGGCTATGGATACAATTGATGATTTAGTTTTATACTTAAGAAGTGAAGAAGAAAGTGCTTTTGATTTTTAAAGTAAGGATTTTAATGAGGATATTTTCCATGATAGCAAGATTGATTTCTAGATTATCATGTAGTGAGTTGGGAAGAATTAATGATCATAAATATATGTTGATATGACTTACAAGGCAGATTTCAAGAACTTAATTCCTTTCCCTTGATTGTTTACATCTTTTTATTGCTTTATATCTTTTGCTTAGTTTAACTATTTGCTTAATTTTATTATTTGCTTGGATTATTTAATTTCAAAACAACCAATTTTTATTAAACTGGATTAGGATTAATTTGGTTAAGATTTGATTTAATTTTCCTACGTTCATTCAAGTCCCTGTGGTTTTGACCTTGTTCTTGTCAAACTATACGCGGTACGGTTCGTACACTTGCGAGTATTTAAAATTTCACAACAAGTTTTTGGCGCTGTTGCAGGGGACTTGGTTAGAAAAATAAATTAGGTCTTAATAGAGTTTTTCCTTCTACTAGTTGTAGTTGAAATTTATTTTTTTAAATTAAAAAAAAAAAAAATTCTTTGTGCTTGGTGTATGAGAACTTGGATACATGATAAAGAAAATTGTCTTGTTATTTTTGATTATTCATCCACAATGGGAGAAACAGGAGATGATTCAAAAACTCTTAGGGAGTTGTTCTCACCCATAACCACCAACCCTCCATCTTGCATAGTATTGCCTGCAACCATTGCTGCACATTTTGAGTTAAAACCACAGATAATTCACATTTTTCCCTACTTTTCATGGATTGGATAGAGAAGACCCTTATATGCATGTAAAGGATTTTCTTGAGATTTGTGCTACTTGTAAGTTCCAGACTTTCACTGATAACTTTATTTGCTTGCATTTATTCCTTTTTTCCTTGAAGGATAAGGCAAAAGCATGGCTTAATTCTTTGTCCCCTAGATCTATCACTTCATGAGAACTATTGGTTACAAAATTCCTCTCTAAATTTTTCCCAATGGCCAAGACCAATGCTTTGAGGAGAGAAATTGCAGATTTTTATCAGGATGAATAAGAGAAATTTTATGAGAGTTGGGAGAGATTTAAGGACTTGATTTTAAAGTGTCCTCATCATGGTTTTGAAACATGGAGACTAGTACAATATTTTTATAATGGTTTGACTTAGACAAATCGTAACATGATTGAGTCCATGAATGGTGGTGGATTTTTGAGCCTTATGGATGACGAGGCATACAAATTTCTTGAGAATTTATCAGAAAGCTCACAACAATGGGATTTTTCCAATCGTAGAGAGAGATCTGCCTCTACAATTAAGAAAGGAGGATTGTATGAAGTCAGTGAAGATTTAGATATAAAAGCTAGGTTGGACAATCTCACTCATAAAGTTGAGGCTTTAGCTTTAGGTAGAGGGATGAATTCTGTCAATCAAGTTCAAAGTGAAACATGTTCTATTTGTGCAAGTCCTATGCATACAACACAAATGTGTCCTTCCGCAGCTGAGTACCCTAATTTTTATACTGAGCAAGCAAATGCACCGAACAATTATGGAAAACCATTTGCTAGTCCATTTTCAGAGACATACAATCCAAATTGGCAAAATCATCCTAATTTCTCTTGGAGGCAAAACCATTCCCCTACAAATATAGGCAGGGGCGTAGCCAGGAATAAATACATAGGAGGGCTGAGTTGTAATATAAATATACTAAATATAATTTTTAAGTCTATTGGATACAAAATTATCAACTTTCATATATCATCATATACTTGAACATGTTGGGAATTTAACCGAAATTCCAAACCTGTGAGAAACAAAAAAAAAAAAAAAAAAAAAAGAAAAAAAAGAAAAAGAAAAAAATGCTAAAAGAAAAACAATTACATGCACAAGACAGTATTTATGTGGTTCGGCAATTTGCTTACGTCCACAGAGTTGCAGGGATTTCACTATTATCAAAGAAAATTACAATGTGCGGCTATAATGTTTTTCTTTCTCAAAAAAGAACAACAAGACAAAACCCTAATCACAAAAAAAAGGCTTTTATATTCTGCGCACAGGATTCACAATGAGCTACAAAACGGGCCAAAAAATTTTTGTCTACCCAAGCTTTCGCTCTATGGACTAAGCCTCAGTAAATCTCCCATTAAAAACTACGCAACATTATTCAAGTCAGGTCGGGTCATCAACCGGATCAAATCATGCCTGACGACGATTTTTCATGGAATAAAATTCATCCATTATCATTTCCATAGTGAAATTCCCTACAATTTCCTTCTCTATATAAATTATCATATTATCTGCCAAAAACTCATCCTCCATTCTATTGCGAAGTCTTGTTTTTAACAACTTCATAGCTAAGAAAGCTTGCTTTGTATTTGCTGTAGAAATTGGAAGGGTCAACAAAAGACGAATAAGTCTATCAATCAAAAAATAGATATTAGACTTTCCTGAAATTTTTAATCCCCTACATAGCTCGGAAATTGTACTCATATTCTGAAAATCTAGATGTTTTATCACATCAACCTCATAATGTTGCAATTGAGACTCCAAAAGTTCTTGTTCATGTTCAGTAAAATCTTGAGGATAATATTTCTTAACTAAATTGCATATATGAACAATTTTGAATAATCTAAAAGCATCCTTGGGATTTAAAGTTGAACTAAGAATGACAAGTTCCATTGTTAGCTCAGAAAATCTACTTTTCAATTCTTGCAATTGAAAGTCTATTGCAACTGTAAATATGCAAATTCTAAAATGATGTTCCATTGTTAAATCTTCATCTTGACGACGATATCTACCTCGACCTTTAGTGTAACGAGCATTCATATCAGGAATATCAATTTCATGTTGCTCACAAAATGCTATAACACTAGCAAGTAAAGGCTCCCGTCCATCATCTCTTAACTTTTGAATAAGAGATTTTGTAGTTGAAACTAAATGCGTGGCATTTAAAAGGTCTTGAGAACGTTGTTGCAAAGCTTGACAAAGAACCTTAGTAATTCCCATTATCTCTTTCATCAAATGCAAGATTAAAATAAATTCAAATGATGTTAATACTTGATAAGCTCCCTCGACATCACCACGTTGTTTATAGTTAGCCCCTTCCTCAGAGATAGTGTTGATAACTTTGCAAGTAGCATTAAACATGTTAATCAAACTATAAATAGATTGAAAATGAGATCCCCACCTAGTATCTCCAGCTCGTTGCAAAGTACCAATCTGGTTTGCACTTCTTCCAGTCTCAATTTTATTAGAAGCAATCATATTCTCAACTTGTTTTGCTTGAGCATGTTGCAATTCATCATTACGCTTATTAGAACCAACAACAATATTGATAATATTAACCAAATGATCAAAGAACTCATGAACATCTTTTACTTCTCTAGATGCTGTAACTAGAACTAATTGCAACCTATGAGCCATACAGTGTACATAATAAGCATATGGGCAATTTTTAAGAAAAAGAGCTTGTAATCCATTCCATTCACCACGCATGTTACTAGCCCCATCATATCCTTGACCTCGAATATTTTCAATGTGGAGGTTGTAATGAGAAAGGACAGCACATATCTCATTCTTTAAAGTCAATGCAGTAGTGTCTCTAACATGCACAACATGAAAGAAACGCTCTTTAATGAAACTTTCTTTATCAACAAACCTCAAAATGATGGCCATTTGATCTCTCTTCGACTCATCCCGAGCTTCATCAACAAGAATGCAAAATTTTGCATCCCCAATTTCTTCATGAATAGCATTTCGCACATTACTATCAAGAATATGCAAAATCTCATTTTGAATTGTGGGTGATGTATATTTGGCATTTCCTGGTGCATTTTCCAAGACAACACTAGCTACTTTGTCATTGAAAGTTGATGTGAATTTTATCAATTCAATAAAATTACCTCTATTTTTTGAATCAAGGCTTTCATCATGACCTCTAAAAGCACAAGCTTGGAATGCTAGCCATCGAGCACACTCTACTGAGGTTTTGAGCTGCAACCGATTATTCTCTAATTCTTTTGACGTTGGTTTCTCAATTAGCTTGTCAATATGCTGTGAATGATTCTTTAAATCCTGGCAACATTTCATAGCAACTTTATGTGGGGAGTTTGGTTCTTTCCCTTCATGACGAATTAAAGGACAATTCATTCCATCTTTCACCTTTTTCCAATTATTAAAATCTCGTGAAATGAATACATCTGATCTGGGATGACCTATTGGTTTCTTACTAAAAAGGTAGCAAGGTAGACAATATATTGCATCCATTGAAGGTGAGTATTCCAACCAATCCTTATGTGAACCAAACCATGAAGGTTGAAATCGACGACGATGAGTATCATCATTGTATGGATAGTTTATATTTTCAGGTTGATATAGACCTTCTTTGAGATAAGCTCGTCGGATTTCATTTTGCTGGTTCATAGGAAATTCACATATTTGTTTACGTGATCCTGAATCACGATCTATCTCTTCAAATTGAAGTTTTGGACATTTGGAGGGATGTTTATCAGGCATTGAAGTATTAACATTTGTTTCTACAACCACATGTGTCCTAATTTTTGAATTGCTAACATCTTTTTTCTTAAAAAATGCATCAATTGTTTTTCGTTTGCTCATAATTCTCTTAACTTCAAGAATATGACTCAAAAATTAACTTGAAAAGAATTTAAAAAAAAATTTAATTAGAAATTTTTACTTAGTTATATGAATGTTATTCATACTAAAAAAAAAAACAAAATTTTCACTATAATTTAAACAGTCAGCCCATTTTTAATACAACTTTAATTAATAATAAGCCCTTAAACAAAAACAAAAATAAATTAATTAATTTGTCTTTTATAATGTATTGGTTAATTTAATTATATAGCTTTAATTATTATTGTTTAGTTTAACAATAAACTATATTGCTTTAATTTATTTGCCATTAATTATACTGCTTTAATTTGTTATATTGTTTAGTCCCTTGTACATATTACATTAAAAGAGCCGAACATTATACATTCCATGTGCAGCACAATAATTAAAGCAATGTACTGTGCTGCACATTACATTGCTTTAATTATTATGCAGCATCCGGCCCCATGTGCCTATAGCACGTCTACTCCCTCCCCACTCCACTCAACAGCCAACAGACAAGCACAAAATGTGCCCCAATCACAATAGCTAGCTGCAATCAGAAAGTTTCACAATGCCAATCACAAATCATAACACATGTGACACGTTACACTAAATGACAATTAATATTTCACCAAACACCAACACACTGAGTCACTGACCAAAAACAAAAAGGGATAAGATAAAGCCAAATTTAAAAAGAAAAAAAAACACTAAAACAGGAAAAAAGCAAAACCAGCCAATTAGAGAGTCACAATTCAAAAGAGAGAGAGAGACTTACCGAGATGTGAGATCAGAATCATCAGATAGGCTATTAAAGATAAAGAATAAAGAGACTCTTCATAAATATTCATTTCATTTTTTTCCTTCAGTGAGATAAAGAGAGAGAGACTGAGAGAGAGTTAGAGAGAAAAACCTTGAGTTGAGGGAGGGCCGGACTGCCCGAGCGGAGGGAGCAACTGCCAACGAGCACCGTTGCACCGGAGCAGAGGCAACACGATCTGCGATGAGGCAATGACTACATTATCTGCGAAAAAGAGCATTTCAAAATTTCAGTGAGATAAAGAGAGAGAGAGACTAAGAGAGTTAGAGAGAAAAAGTGAGAAATACCTTGAGGGAGGGCTGGAGTGAGCATCGTCACACTGAGCACCGGAGCAAAGGTAGAGAACTCTGTGATCTGTGATGAGCAGTGATCGGGTGAACAACGACGACGACGAGCGAGTTGTGGCGACGACGATGGCGACGTGACTGTGGGTTATTGGGTTTGGTTTGCTGGGGACCTGGGGTTTGGTTTTGGTTTGTGTATTGGGTTTTTTTTTTTTTTTTTTGATAAACACCTCTGTTTTGCATTTTGGTTTGCTGGAGTTTGATGTGCTTTAGTATTAGAGTTTGATTTCTCTGCCACTACCAGTGACGTGATGGGTTTTAACTCTCTGCCAGGGACGTGATGCTCTGTATTGGTTTTTTTTTTTTTTTTTTGGTTGAGAATCCATGGGCTTGTCGTGAGCGAGCTTGGGCTTGCCATGGGCTTGGCTTGCCGTGGGCTCTGTTGCATTTTTTTTTTCGGATTTTAGTTCAAATTTGTTTTAGGCTTTTTTTTTTTTTTTTTTTTTGCTTGAAAGTAGAACAGATATATATATATATATATATATATATATATTTTTTTTTTTAACTTGAGGTGTTCCTAATTTTTGATTGGGGGCTGGGAAAATGGGTGAGAAATGGGTAGGGGGGCCGGCTGGTCAATGTTAGGGGGGGCCATTTATTTTTTCTTCCTAGTCTAATGGGATTTTTTTTTTTTTTTTTTTTTTTTTTTTTTTATGCAAGGGCCTCCGCCCCCTCAAGCCACTATATGGCTCCGCCCTTGAATATAGGTGGACAACAAGTGCATCAACAAAGTCAATTTTATCCACCTACTCAAACTTTTCCTCCCATTCCTCAATCAACTCATCAATTTATGGCACCACTAAGACAACAATCATCTTTGGAGGAGCCTCTCAAAACTTTCATGCTATCAACTAGCCAAGCCATTCAAGAGATGAAAAGTTCCACCCATTTGAATACTCAAGCTATTTCAAAGTTGGAAAATAAAGTTGGCCAGTTTGCAACCCAAGTTGGAGAGAGGGAAAAAGGAAAGTTTCCTAGTCAACCCATACCTAACTCAAAAGGACAGTATGCCATCAATGGTTCTTCTAGTTCTACTCATGGACAAGAACATGTTCAATCTATTACTACCTTTAGGTCTAGTAGAAAAGTTGATAATCAAGTGAAAATGTCAGAAGTGGAAGATAATGAAAATACTGTGTTAGAGGAAAAAGGAGTTCACAGTTCACGAGATAATCATAAAGAAAAGAAGGGCAACTCAACCTCAATTCCAATTTAGGATCTTAGTTCTCCCCTTGATAGGAGGTTTGTTCGTAAAGCTCCATTCCCTCAAAGTTTAATCAATCCTCAGAAAAGTGCACAATTTGGAGATAATTTAGAGGTTTTCAAGTAAGTGCAAATTAATATTCCATTTCTTGATGCAATTCAGCAAGTTCCTGCTTATGTTAAGTTTTTAAAAGATTTTGTGTCAATGAAGAGAAAGACAAATGTCCCTAAAAAGGCATTTTGATAGAGTAAGATAGCTCAATCATTCAGAATAAATATCCAGTGAAATGTAACGTCCCTAGATCTCCTACAATTTCATGCAAGATTGGGGATCGTCTCATTGAGCGAGCTTTGCTAGATTTTGGGGCAAGTGTGAACCTAATGCCATATTTAGTTTATTTACAGCTAGGTTTGGGGGAGCTAAAACCCATAACCATGACACTTCTATTAGCTGATAGGTCTGTGAAAATCCCTAGAGGTACTGTTGAGGATGTGCTGATTAAGGTGGATGCATTCTACTTTCCTGTTGATTTTGTTGTGTTAGACACTGAGCCTACTTTAAATGCTAGTACACAAATCCATGTCATTTTGGGTCGCCCTTTCTTAGCCACATCCAATGTTTTGATCAATTGTCGGGGTGGTGTGATGAAGATTTCTTTTGGGAATATGACTCTTGAGCTTAATATTTTTGACATAAGTAAGCAAGTACTAGACAATGAGGATGTATGTGAGGTTAACATGATTGGGAGCCTAGTCCTTGATACTTTCATACAATCAAGTTGTGAGGATCCAATAAAGGCTTGCTTAACCCTTTTTGATTGCAATTTGGATACTGAAAAATCAATTGAAATGGTCAACGCATTGTTGGATTCTGTTCCTCTCTTAAGTATTGATAGCTGGCAACCAAAAGTGGTCCATTTTCCACTTTCTTCACCCCCACTCCCATCTATTGTAAAACCACCAAAGTTGGATGACTTTTGGGAACACCAATTGATAAGTATACTTCAGGTGTATAAGGAAGCTGTAGGTTGGAAAATGCTTGGAGGGTCTCTTGCTTACTCATGTATCCCAACTGATTGTCTAGTGGATCGATTTTCGCTTGGAGGACGGCGGAGAGGTTTTTCGCCGAGTTCTTCGGTTTCCTCTTCGAAAACACGTCTCGGTGTTTTCTGTGTTTGCATCCTTCTTCCCTACTCTTGTTTAATTCCATTATACTGCTGTGTTGCTTAGTTTATGGATTAGAGTAGCTTACTTGTTCATCCGCTCGCTTTTACACTATTCCGCACTTTGTATTAAAGTTGTGTAAAATCTATCGAGCTGTAATTTTAATTGGGGGTCTAAATAGCACTTGTGTTTTCAACACATTTTCGAGCTCACAACTTCTTTTTGAACAACCTTAGGCTCTGAAGGAAGAATTTCCTTAGGTATTTCCTCACTACTTTTCTCAGAACTAGAATTTAAAGCTTTATCAATAACAACATTCATGGTTTCCATCACCATCTTGGTTCTTTTGTTGTACACCCGATAAGCTTTGCTTGTGGAGGAGTATCCCAAAAATATTCCTTTATTGCTTCGAGAGTCAAACTTTCCCACATTCTCTCTGGCCTTAAGGATGAAACAAGTACTTCCAAAGATTCTGAAATACTTCACATTTGACTTTCTTCCCTTCCATAATTCATAGGGAGTCTTCTTTGTTCCGGATCTGAAATATAACCAGTTAACCATATGACATGTAGTGTTGACTGCTTCTCCCCATAAATTTATGGCCACATCTTTATGTGTAATGTGGCTCTAGCCACCTCTTGAATGACTCTGATCTTTCTTTCTATTGCATCATTTTGCTTAATAGTAATAGGAGTAAATAATTCTTGAGATATACCAGATCTAGTGCAAAAAGATTCCATGTATTAGTTTTTGAATTCTTTACCATGATCACTTCGAATTTGATCAATCTTCATGTTCTTCTCATTTTGCAGTCTTGTACACAAAGCTTCAATGTGTTCAAGAGCATTTGACTTGGATCTTAGAAGAATGACTTAAGTGTACCTGGTGAAATCATCTACTACAATCATGATGTATCTCTTTCCTCCAAGAGATTTGGTTCTAGTTGGACCCATGAGATCCAAATGTAGTAGTTCTAGAGGTCTAGATATAGTTGATGTCTGAGTACTTGTATGTTTTGTATTCGTTCGTTTCCCAAGCTGACATGGTCCACACACAACATTGCTAACCCTACTGAGGTTTGGTATTCCCAACACTGATTCATGCATAGATACAATTGACAGATGTTTGTAGCTAGTATGTCTCATTCTTTGGTGCCATGGCAAATGAATACTATTGCACACAATATCAGCATCAGATACCAATCTATAGCAGTTATCTAGAGTGCGGACTTTGCTTATGAGTTTCTTTCTAGACTCATTCAAAACGAAACACTTCGCTTTTGAGAACAACACCATGAAGTCTTGATCACATATCTGACTTATGCTTAACAAGTTCACTTTTAGACCTTCTACATACAACACATTTGTAATGTCTAGCAGTCCAGGTAGAGAGATGGTTCCCTTCCCTTTAATTTTTGATTTGCTCCCATCACCAAAAAGTGACATTTCCACCTTTCTTGGACTCAAAAATTTCAAAGAGAGAATGGTCTCCAATCATGTGTCTCGAGCATCCACTATGAAGGTACCATAAACATGTGTCCATTATCTTAAATGTAGACTTCATCATAAAGCACACTTTATGCTTACTTGACAAACTAGTAGGAATGGTTTTCTCTCTCTTTTGCCACTAATGAATAAAACTTTTAAGTTTCACCCTTCTTAGATGAGCTGCTTTGCACACATCTTTATTTTGAGACAGTTTAGTTTCTTCCTTGTCACACTAAGGCCATTTTCAACAATCATCAAGATAGCTTTCAAATAACTTTTAGACTTACATTTTCTAAAACACTTAATCAAAGAGAGATTAGAAAAGCAAGATGTATTTGAAATAAAAGATCTTTTCATGCCGCTTGTAGCCATGACAATAAGGGTCAATGGATTACACAGCAAAGATTAAACCTAATTAAAGTGTGCCCGCTCTGATACCACTTGATAGGACAAAATGTATTGACCTCTTTGGAAAATTAATTAATTAATTATTCAAGTGAATTAATTAAGTCAATTTAACATGCAATAGCGAGGTAGCCCAAATAAATCACCAACTAAGTTAAATGCAGCAGAAAATAAATTTGACACAAGTGATTTGTTTATGAATGGGTAAAATTGAATGTTCAAAAAGTGTGTAAACACCTATGAACGTTTTGACCTCCAAATTATAAATTACCAATTAAAATTTATTATTAAACAATGTATGTGCAGAATATGAAAATAAGTTAAAACAGAGTTGATAAAATAATCTAAACTAAATAAAATCACAACCATAGTAGAAATTAAATGGCAAAAATTAATGGAAGAGAGATGCAAACTCAAAGACAACACAACGATGTGTTATTGAAGAGGAAACTGAAGTCTTCAGCGTAAAACCTCTTTGCCACTCTTTAAGTGGTCAATAATCCATTAGAGAATCAAGTTAGGATACATGAACAGCAGAAGACTGTCCAAACCTAATCTACCCAGTGTACCTAATGAGGTTACAGCGAACCTTTGTCTTCTCTAGCTTACTGAATTCCGCTATAGCCCATAGTATCAACCAATATCAATTGGTCCCTTCCTAACTACTTCCCAAGCATCAAATAACCTTCTCACAGATATAGATATAGTGAGATAAGGATTTGGCTATTGTACCTCTCAAGGATGTAATAATGGAGATGGTGAAAGTAGAGAAATTTGGAGAAACAAGGATGAAGATTATGGATGAGTCAATCTTATTTTTCTCTAGAGTTTCTCTCTCAAAATTTTCTCTAGAAGCTCTCTACAATACATGAATATGGGGTATTTATACTGGTTTGTGTTTGAAATGCAAATGGTTTGTTTTTCCCAAACAGAGTGGTCTGGCGACTTGGCCTCGCAATTTGACTAAGTCGCGAGCTAACTACCTGGCCAGACTAGAAGTTTTGTCTTGTAGTGCTCCACCTAATGTGATTCTTCAGCTCCTCTGCATGCCTTACACGTCTACCTCCTCTGGCGACTTGCCAGTTGTGAGGCCCTGTTGAGTACACACTCTTGAGTTTTTCTGCACACTCATGAGCTTTTCTTCATATTCTCTCACACACTACCCTTACATGATTCTCACCTAAATACAAAGTTTCTAAATGTTGAATTACAAGCAAATTGGTAAGGAATAAAGCCAACAAAATAGTTGATTAAATTCTACCTTACAAAAACCACTGAGGCAAAACCCTACCAAATGAATTTAAGGTCACCACTCCTGAGAATCCATTATTATCAATCACAAGCAGTTATAAGTAAAAGGAATTCCAGTATCCAATACCAACCTACAATTGAACCCTTACTCCAATACCCAATTAGACTTGTATTGTAACGACAATTTCTCTGTTTAATGCATGAATCCTAGTATGTGACTAACCAATGATACACGGATCCCAATACGTGACTAACACACCAACTTAAGGAAGATTATTGGTTGCAAATTTTTTCAGTTCATCAACAATAAAGATTAGGAAGTTCCTTGGTTACAAAACCTTTGGCGTAAAAACGCAGTAGCTTCTACAGAGAATAAGATGAACTGGGGCCTCCGGTCACAATATGCATGTATTCTGTTATGTAGCAACTTGCATCCCTTGCATCACCTATGACGGCCCTTAAAATAATCATTATATATGTCTTGGGTTATGTGAAAAGAAACCCTAGACAAATGCTCAAGGATATGCATATAATCAGATTGGGAAATTTTGATTTCGTATTTCTCGACAAATACAACTTCTGTCAAGCTTCTGTTAAGCTTTAACATTAAATCTCGATAGAAAGGATTTTGTCAAGAGATTTGTCTAACTTTAATGAACAACACTACTTCACTTGTTTCTTGGTCAGACTTGCATGACTTCAATACTAAACTTGAACACTTGTTTCTTGATGTACTAAACCCATCCTAGATCTACCAAATTATAAGTAAAGTGCGCTTTGTCAAAGGATTGGCCAGTTACATAAATATGTCCCAAACAGAACCAAGTCTTCTAGCCGAAAATCCATAGCACCATGACCATTCTATAAATCAAACCTTAAATTCCGAGCAACAACAACAATTCTAATCGTACAAGTAATCTCTTGACTATGGCTAGTTAGATGTTGATATTTGTGACTCAAAAAACATAGGCTTTTTGACTCTATTGGTTCATATGCTAGATAAATGTAAAGCCATAACCATGGGTAAACATTACAAGGTAGTGCAGGAGCAGAGCTCATAATTTTTGTTTGGGGGCTAAGTTGTGGCACTAATATATTATAACCCCCCACCCCCCTCCCCCCCCAAAAAAAAAAAAAACAAACACACACACACACACACACACACACACACACACACACACATACATGCTTTTTTATTATATATACACACTTTTTTATTTGATAAGTTATACATATACACGCACCTAACAAAAAAAAAAAAAAATCATTGTAGCCTCTTCTCCATCCTTCTCCCATTGTCATACTTTGAGAGGAGATTTGTACCAAAATACAACCCATACCTATTCAGAGTGCAAAGAGTGTTTTGGAGCTTGAGAAGCTTTGGAGATTTGCCAAAAGAAGCTGATGAGGCTTGGTGGATGCAATCGAGCGTATTGCGAGATCTGGAAAGCTAGACAAAACACGATTCCGAGAAGTCTTGTTAGAGTAGGTGCTTGGAGGGCTTAAGTACATCGGGTAGATTAGGTTTAGAGGGTCTCTTGCTAACCCATGTATCCCAACTGACTGTCTAGTGGATCGATTACCGCTTGGAGGGCGGCGGAGAGGTTTTTCCCCAAGTTCTTCGGTTTCCTCTTCGATAACACGTCTCGGTGTTATTTGTGTTGGCATTTCTCTTTCCTACTCTTGTTCATTTCATTTTTACTGCTGTATTGCTTTAAATATGGATTAGAGTAGTTCTCTTGCATGTACGCTTGTGTTTACACTATTCCACACTTAGTATTAAGTTAGTGTAAAATCAACCAGCCGTAACTTTGATTTGGGGGTCTAAACAACTCTTGTATTTTCGACTCATTTTCGAGCTTTCAATTGGTATCAGAACGTGTACACTTGTTTTCATTTTATTACCTAAGTGTGATCCTTAACCCCTTGTGTGTTTTACCATGGATAATGCTATGTATGCTTCTATAGATGTTGTTGATTGTAACATACCATGTGTTTGTGAAAATGCCTCTATAAGTGTTAGTCCTCATAATTGTGATGACATGTTACTTGAATCTATGGGTGTTGTTGACAAACTCTTGAAGAAAGAAGCTAAGAAGTTTCAAAAAAATTTGAGCAAGTTCATTTGTGAAAAGGTTGATTTGATTGCTAAGCTCAATGAATCCAATAAATTGGTTGAAAAATATAAAAAGCTTGCTGAAAATTCTCTTGAAAAGATGAAAGAGTTTGAATGTTTAAATATGGACTTGGATGCTAAACTTGTTTTGTCCAACAAACTTGGTGATGAGCTAAAATGTGAAAATGAATCTCTTAAGATGCATGCCAAGTGTTTGATTGTTAAACCTGTTGCTAAAAGGAAAGATAATATATGTTGCAATCATGTTGTGGTGCCTGATTTTGTGCCTAATGTGAGTTCTACCTCTAAGGACAAATTGGTGTACATTCCTCCACATAAAAGAAATCAAAAAGTGGAGAGAAAGGTTGTTAAGTCAAAGCCTCTATTTAGGTCCTATCTTAGGAAATTGAGTGGATCTAAGTTTGTTCCTACTTGCCACCATTGTGGTGTGATTGTTCATATAAGACCTCAATGTCATAAGTTAAAGCGAGAACAAACTCATGTTGCTGGATCCCTTCCCAAAAGGTCTAATGGACCTAAACACATTGTTTGTCACCATTGTGGTGCCCTTGGTCATCTAAGACCGTATTGCTCTAAGTTTCAAGCTCTTAAAAGAATTAAAAGAAAAGAGAAATTTGAGCTGTTTAGAAGTTGTGATATCAAAGCTAAACTGGATTTTGGGGGAAAATGGTAAGTTGTTAAAGAAAGTTTTTAATGTTCTTGCCTCCTTGTCTATGTGCATCTTCGATTCTCATTCTTCTAACCCTCGTCTCACTTCTCATGAGACACTAATTCCAAACAATCATTCTGTTTGGATGAGGAAGGGTTCCTATGATTGAGCTTTTACTCTTTTGGTCATTGATCTAATTCTTTTGATCTTTTTAGGACCCTTCATGCATTAGGTGCTTCATTGTCATGCATTTGTGCATCATGTATCTCTTTATATGCATTGTTTTGTTTTTGTTTTTGATATTACTTTTATGTCTTTTTTTTGTGTGTGTAAAAATCCAAAACCACATAAAAAGTAAAAAAAAAAAAAATTCAAGAAGTTTGATTGTATATGTTTGAGCACATATCTCATGTGAATTTGGCTTAGTACCTTCGTACTAATGGTTTAGTGCATTTACGAGCTTAGCTTGTTATGTATGCACATATATCTGTGTGGGAGAAATCTTAAAAACTATGTGTTGTAAATAGATCTTCAAGTTTGTTATGAATGATTGATTAATAGTCTTGATGATCTTGATACTTGCATAGACTTGTGCCTATATCTCTTCCCACTTTTTTTTTTTTTTTTTTTTTTTTGTTTTTGCAAAAGAGCTCACTAAATGTAAATCTTAAAATGAAAAGAGATAATGAGCTACAAAAGCTGTCGCATATACTAGTATTTGACTAGGAAAAAGGGAAAGCGACATTTTAATTTGACATGTATGATGCTAAAAAAGCCAAAGGCTTATTTTAAATATTGAAATATCAAAAATTTCAAGCACTGATCTCATAATGAGATGTTTTGTTCATAAATGATCAAATGTTATAATTTGTAAAGAAGCCAAATGAAAAGTTTCAAAAATTTGTAATCATTCTCTTGTGGGAGGTCATATATGTTCATTTCTATAATTGAGATAAATCACTTGAAGTAGTACCAGTTGTATATGACTTGATTGAATTGATCATTGAAGCTTCACTTTGTTCTAAGGACTTTTCCACACTTGATTCACACACACAACACACAAGTTTAATGTTCAATGAATGCCTATTTCATTTAGGTGTTTGTACATATTCACATGTGATATGTGTGTGCTCAACCATATATGGTTCAAACCAAAAAGATTTTTGCTTTTTTTGTTTGCTTTTGGAAGTGATTTATATCACCTATGTTTTTCAAAATTTTTAAAGTGTTTTTGTGTGAAAAACATGTTTTCTGGATGTTTTTGTGACCTATTTCATGTATAGGTTCAACTGGGAGTTAAATGGTTTAATTTTAAAGTTTTTTCAGCTTTAAACAGAGACTTTTGCGACTGTCTCGCGAGTAAGACTTATCTGCGAAAAATTTCACGAGTAACTTTATGAGTAATCTTCCCGTGAAAATTCCCAGATCAGCTTTTTAAAGGGCATTTCATGGGTCTTTTGTTTTAAACTTCTCCCAAACCCCTGTTTTAATGTTTTAACATCAAAACTCAACTAATTTGAAGTGTTTTACATTCCTTAAACATCTCTAAGGTAATTTTTAACTCTTTTAATCAATTTTGATCCTTGGATTATGTTTTTGGGGTTTTATCTTCATAGTTGGGATTTTCTTAAATGGGAGTTGGAAAAATTTTTTCTTTTTGTCAATCTTTTTTATTGGGCTTTGTTTAAAATGATGATTTGCTTGAGATATTGGCCCCTTGTGGCAAAAATAACATGTATTTAGGCAAGATTTTCATATATTCATGCATTGTTAAACATACATGTGTAGTGTGTGCACTCTAAGTGTTTGATAAAATGCCCAAATGACTTTTCTCATTGTTTTGGACTCTGATGAGTACCCAATTTTAGGGATCACCTAATTATTCATGTTTATCATGTTTTGATATTTGGTGTTGTATTTTATACACTTTGGCTTGTGAGTGTTTATTCATGCATTGGTCATACATCTCACATGCACACATACTTGAACACTTGACATGTTTTTGCATTCACTCATGCTAGTTAAGTCTTTTTAGACCTTTTAGCACATATAACATGTTCTTGTGTTTTTGTCATGCTTAGGTTTATATCATGTTTCATCATCCTTAGCATGTCGTGTTTTTTATGCTTTGTAGCATTTCTTTTTTGATGTTTTATTATGCGTTTGAGCTTTATTTTCTCCTACATCTTGCACCCCTCATGCATCATCTTGTTCATATTTTCTTTTCTTTCCCTCCTTTATCTTGATTAATTTGTCTATTTGTGACAAAAAGGGGGAGTGTATCGTCATTTCTATATGACTCATGTGCACACTTTTAGGGGGAGAAATTCTACCTTGTGCACATTCGTAGGGGGAGAAAGCCATAGGGGAGATGCATATACCAAGGGGGAGAAGATATTTTGTTGAGAAAACCTTAATTTATTTTATGCTTGTTTTCTCGTTTCTTTATGGTGCTTTGATATGTTTTATGGTGCTTTGATATGCTTTATTGCTCTTATTGCATCGTGCTTATGTGTTGGACATGCATACATCCTTATGATATTGTGCTTTATTGGTTGCATGTTCGAATGATCATTTGCTTTACTATATGATCATTGTAGTCATTTTCATATGACTGTTTGGTGTATGATCAAGTTGTTCATTTGCCTTGCTATATTTTACTTGTTACATTATATTGTCATTTTATCACTTGATTTACCTTGAGGGTCTTATGCGTTTTGCGCAAATATTTCAGGTTACAGGTATATATGTTCCAAGTACATCACAGCTTCTAGATTTAGGTGTGAGTGAGTTTTGCCATTGTTTCCAAACTCACGTTTAAGTCTAAAGTCTGTTATAGGGTGTTTTGTCACGGAATAGCCAAAGGGAGAGATTGTAAAGTTGTGATTTACAACTATATTTTATATTGACTTTATTCCATGACAAAAAGTGTTGTAATTGCTTTAATTTATTTCCTTGTATTTTGTGGAATTTTATTGTATTGGATTTAATATTAAGTTGGTGAAGACTTAAGCTTAAATGAAGAATCAGTGGATCTCATGAGTGTCTCGCTGGAAGCTAACCCACGAAAGAGTCACTTAAGAAGCACATGACTAGAAGTTAAAGAGTCGTGTCAGGCTGTCATTTTCATGAATGTCTCGCGAGTAAGACCGTCCCGTGAGATAGTCACGAAAGATTCTGCCTGGAGGATTTTAATGAGTGACTTTCTTATCTTTCACCCATACTATATATATCCTTATTACCCACAAATGTAAATGAGGCCATTCAAAGAGAAAAACCCTAGATAGATTTTTTACAATACACACACCCATCTTTTTGAGAGAGAGCTACTCATCCTTAATGAGAAATCATTGTAGCCTCTTATCCATCTTTCTCCCATTGTCATATCTTAAGAGGAGATTTATACCCAAACACAACCTACACCTATTCAGAGTATAGAGAGTGTTTTGAAACTTGAAAAACTTTGGAGATTTGCTAAAAGAAGCTGGTAAGGCTTGGCGGATGCAATTGGGCGTATTGCGGGATCCGAAAAGCTAGACAAGACACGGTTTCGAGAAGCCTTGTTGGAGTAGGAGTTGGGAGGGTTTAGGTACATGGGATAGATTAGGCTTGGAGGGTCTTTTTCTAACCCATGTATCCCAACTGATTGTCTAGTGGATCGATTACAGCTTGGAGGGCGGCAGAGAGGCTTTTCGCCAAGTTCTTCAGTTTCCTCTTCGATAAAACGTCTCGGTGTTATCTGTGTTTGCATTTCTCTTCCCTACTCTTGTTCATTTCATTTTTACTGTTATGTTGCTTTAAATATGGATTAGAGTAGTTCTCTTGCTTATACCCTTGTGTTTACACTATTCTGTACTTAGTATTAAGTTAGTGTAAAATCAACCAAGCTGTAACTTTGATTTGGGGGTCTAAACAGTTCTTGTATTTTTGACACATTTTCAAGTTTTCATCTTATACTAAAGTAAATAAAAAATTTTGTCAATTAAACTAATGAAATTTTTAAATACATGAATGATCCAAAACTTTGCCGAATAAGTTAAACTCCAAACATATTAGAAGTTATTTTGCTCTAACCTATTATTTGGTAACTAAAGAGACATTTCATTTGTAGTTTCAATGACAAGATTTTTTTTAATGAGTCAATAAATTGTTAATTGTGACATAATTGGTTGAAAAAGTTCAATTCAAACATGTTTGGTGCCAAAATTTATCAAATATGTAACAGATATAAAAGCACATTTTACAATAAAATTAGAATTGCAAAAAATAAAGCTATATCGCTATAATTTTTAGGCCAATTATTTTTTTTAAGAGCATCATCCGACTAATTGAAATATTTGGACGGGCCAACTCTTATTTTTGTAGACTAAATTTAAAACATTGAAATAATTATATATATATATATATATATATTGTAAAAAATTTCAAAATTGGGGGGGTGGAGGGATGGCCCCCCACCCTATTACATACCTCCGCCCTTTAGTAGTGGGCTTCTTTGACCGATACAAGGTTAGCTAGGCTATTCTACCATTTGATATATTGATTTTATGAAATTGAGAGCGTTAGAAGTCTAATGAAGCGTGAGTACGGGTGTGTAATGTTGGAAAATTTGGTTTTGTATCTCATACAAAACACACTGCGGAAGCAACAAATATGGATCTATTTCATTCATGATTGATAACATGCACTATGTAAATTTTAGAATTTAAGAACAAGATAGCGTACCTTGGTGTAGTGAAATTCAAAACAAAAGATTATAAGTACTTGGGAACACTTTTAATCTTCACTCCAATTCCACTTTACGCCTAAGAAGTATGGTCTTTTAATCAGTTTCCAAGGGAGAATAATCGATTGGCTTCACTCACACATACACTCTATTTCATAATGATGTATATCTTTTTTCTGTATGTTTCTCCCTTTATAACTAATTGATTATCTAATTAGGCAGGCTTATTGGGCCTTTCCAATTGGGTTTTATTGTGTGGCTTGGAGTGAGACTGAAAGGGACCAATAAGACATTAGCTCTAATGGGCCTTGGGCTTTTTTGTCAACTCTTGATAAGTCCAAAATTACCATCAATTATATTTAATACCACTATATAAATATAATTGCACTCTAGGCCTTATTAATAAATTATATCCCAAGACTCTAATAATATCATTTGACCCCTCCATGAAATATCCATAGTGAACAATGTCATAATAAACTGTTACTTTGTAAACAACTATTTTATCATTGAGTACCCGGTTTAATCTTTTAGTTATTCACATTTATTTAAATCCAATTTCAATAAATATAAGCTTTAGTAACTCTTTACTAAAGTGGGTGCCCTGAATAACCAGTTCCTAGTAAATTGATCTCAAGGGGATATTTCATGTCTCTACAAAAAGAGATTATGGTTTCCATTTTGAGAATAGGTGTTTCGTCAATATTACGTGTGGTTACCCAACATACTGAGGTTTTGACCATGAATATTAGATCTCACTTCTAATATATCAAAGTAACCTACATGTCATGATCGGGTTCACTACTCTCTCAGGATTGAGAGTTTATGATATTAGAAGTCGTGAGATTAATTATTCAGGTGACAATTGTTGATTGAATAATTAATCTCACAGCAGTCCAGTTCAATATGTCTTAACTCTTAAGACACATCAACACATCAAATAGAAGTCTCCACTTCCATGATCAAGATAAATCATCTCAGTTGATGTGTTGTAGTCTTCACAGATGAAATGTCCAATTTCATCACTGACTATGAACTATATTTTGAGTTTACAAGGAACTTGTGATTTATATCTTCTGTGACTAAATCACATAAATCACATACAATGCATCTCAAGGACTATGATAATGTCCCATTAGTTCATAAATAGTCTCATATAATTAAACAACTTTATTATTTATAACATGCTAATAAATTGGATTTTAGGGCATAAATCCTAACAATCTCCCATTTGCCTTCAAAGACAATTTATCATGTATTCGACACTTATTTCCCTCTAGAGTAATTCATATTCACTCTAAGGCAAGGTTTGGAAACAAGTTTTAGGCAAATTTATTGCATAAATTATCTTTTCTACTACTACGTCTCACGTACTCATATCTCTCTAATGAGATAATACTTACGCTTATTGTGTATTTTCACCACCTAGGATGAACACATATCTTGAAGTCCAACTTCATGAATCACAATCAAAGTATAAGTCAGTATTTGTATAACTAGTAACCATCAAATCCTCACTTTGGTGGATAAGCATATAATCCCTCATTCTCCTAAGATATTTGAGTATATGCTTTACTCCCACTAAATTAAGTGATCTTAGATTCAATTGATATTTGCTTACCATGCCCACCGCAAAATAGATATTTAACTTAGTATATAGCATAGCATAAAGACTTCCTATTAATATGGTATAAGGAACTGTCTTAATATGCTTTTCCTTTTATATATCTTAGAACCATAGTCCTATATAAAGGAACTTCAAACTTAAAAGGAAAGAATATTTTCTTGAAGTATTACATGCTATACTTGGCTAGAATCTAATCTATTTAAGCAGTTGGAGATAGACCCAAAATCCTAATTTTTGAATTTTAACCAAAGTTTAATTCTTAGGATGTAACTAGTCTTTCCCAAGTACTTTATATCAAACTGGACTAGACAACCAAAACTTCATTGATGACAATAACTCTACATCATTCTAAATGATTAGAATGTCATCAACATACATTAAGAAATTTATTATTCTATATAGCTTTGACACACATAAGGCATTTTAATACTTGATCAAAATCAAACAACTTGATTGCTTGATCAAAGATGATATTTTATGATTCAAATGCTTTCTTTAGTCCCTAAATGGAGTTTAAGCAACTTGCATACTAATCATCACTGGTTCTTTGCTAGGAACAAATCTAGTTACATCATATAGATGTCTTCCACAAGATTGCTGCTAAAAGAAGCTTTCTTGATATCCATTGCCATATTTCATCCAAATGAAATATAATGAATAAGAGAATCTAGATAGGGTCAAACTTGACTATTGGTGAAAAAATCGTTTCATAATTAAACCATTTCTTTCTGAATAAGTCTTTTCCCCATTAGTCTTGACTTTGAAGCTTTGCACCTTCAAATCTATCAATCTCATTTTTTTGTAGACTTATTTGAAAACAATAGGCTTAATGCCATTTGGCGCCTCTACAAGTTCTAGACTTTGAATAGAATCCAATTCTATTCAGATAACCTTGATCTAGTAATCCATATTCATATCATCTATTACCTTTATGTAGGACCGAGGATTAAATTTATATCCTTATGGAATGGCTTCAAAATTTTATTCCAGAAGAATGAATTTATTTGGTAATTGATAATCCTCCCACTATGATATTGTACTGGTGTAATAGTTATCTACAAAATAATGTCTTGTGGTGTATTTAATACAACCATCTCATTTCTAAATATATTTTATAGTTGTCCTACAACAAATTCTGACATTTTACTTCTAGAACAATCTACTTTTAAAAGAGCCCTATTTTTCCTTTATGTATGCATTGACTTAAAGAAGTCATTGGAACTTCATTCCTTTATGAAAATGAGCCCTAGTTCTTATTATCATCTAAATAGAATTCATAGATTGGGAATATAACAAAATAATAGTTCTAAAAACCCATCTTTCATCAATCTTTAATATCATTTAAATTAATAAGATCTAGACATAAGTGCCAAAACATACAATACCAAAGGATAAAAAATTTCTCTTTTAAAAGTAAAACATGTAAATTTCCATCTAGAAAACAATCATAAACAATGCTTAGCTTTACCAAAACAGAAACACTTTCATTTTGGTCATACTTTTAAGTCTAATTTCCTTTTGGCAACTACTAGGACAACAAGCTTGTCCAACTGTTTGGTATTACAATTCCTCTTTTTACCACCCTTACCTTTCGGTTTAGGCTAAGAATTTGAATTAAATCATATTGATCCTAGCCTTAGCTTTTAGGATGTCTTTCGTTGCATAGAACTCACTTATCAACTCAGATAAAATAAAAATAATTTATTTTCAAAACAATCTGAATTGATCAAATAATTCTAACAAGGACTTATGGATCATATCCATATGAGATTAACATTTAATCTCTACATCCAAGAATTCCAATTCATTTTAAAAATAAAACATTTTCATAAAATGATATAGAATTGGAACTCTTTAAGCCTTTCTAAGCACTCAATATGAATCATACCAAATATCTCATTTAGACTTAATATAAAGTTTAAATCTAGTACTAACTCTTGCATCTCATGCTGTAGCACAATTAAGATAGAAGCCAATGTAACATTTTAGCATTTCAATGGAGTATGATTACATCATAAGCTATCTTCCATAAATGCATCATGTATAGGAAATTATGACAATGCTGAATCGAAACATATTTATGTACTTCATCTCCTTTAAGCACCATGTCCAAAATTATTTCTTGGTTAATGTGATTCTATTAAAATAGTAGTTAGAGAACAAGATTATGACAACATTATTTTGAGACTATGAACATAATTTTAGGTACATTATATTTTGCATCCATAACCATATAATATGGAACATGAAAACCATACTATACTAGGTGCAATGACAACCCAATCCATGTCTATAATTCCTTGGTAGCAATTTTATTATAAACACATTAATTGATTGAGAATTATTCTCATTATTAGTGCTATCATGATAACTCTTATCATACACTAATAATATGCCGCTTTTGCTTTTGGCCTCTAAGTAATAGTGACATAGCTCCTTTGGGAGGTTAACATTACACTTAGTCTAGTGTACACCATTATCTAGAATCATGTGTAGCCACATTTCATCTCCCTTTATAGTGTTTAAACTTGTAGTACCAAAGAACAAAACACCCTCCTTTAGGATCACAAGGCATATACGCCAAGACAAGGTGCTTGTCCACACTACTTTAAATAGGTTAGTTCAATCTTGTAGTACTAAGAAGTAAACACCCTCCTTTGGGATCATGAGACATATACACCAAGACGAGGTGCTTACCCACACTACTTTGAACAAATAATGGAGGCCGTGAGATCCAACCCTTGTTTCTCTCTCCCACTAGAAATTTTAAAACAAGTGGATTGTCCTGAAATTATTGTGATCTTATCACAATTTTAACCCTACACATCAAATGTGTTTAATTGTTTAAATTCGATGTGATGTTACTAGGTCATGTCATAATAGCTTAACAAACATTCGCGTAATCACAAAAAAGTTTAATCATGTAAAGCGTGAAGTAAATACCCTCCTCATGGAATGCAAGACTCGAAGTCAAGACAAGGTATCTATTCACTTTACAATAAACTTAACAAAAAGGGATATTTCAGCACTTCCACTCATTATTTGGGTTTTTCTTAAATAATTGTGATCCCATCACAATTAATAACCTTGCACTTGATGAAGACTTTAACCTCATTAAAATCACTAACTAAAATGGAAGTCCTAAACTATTTAGGATTCCTTCAACACTAATGAATCAAAAAATTAGTTATATTGAACTCTATCCTAAATTTACTAGATAAAGTATTCTAATCCCATTAGAAACTATATAACTTTAATTAGAATTTTAATCTTATTAAAAACCTCTAATTTAAATAAATTAAGGACTAAGAGTTCTATTTAACTAATATCTTTGATCTCATTAGGTCTTTTAGTTAGATAATGATTAATGTATGTCCTTAATTTTTAAGGACTATAAAATTAATCACATAGCCTTGCTTTTTATCAAAGTTTTAACACTTAGTCAAAAACTAGTGAAAATTCAAAATTCAATGCCTTCGATCGGTTGATCCTATTACTCGATCGATTGAAAAATGAAGAAATTCTCATCACATATGTTCTACCTCGTTCAATTGATTCTCGACTCCTATTCGATCGATCAAAATCAACATTCGATCAATCGAAAGGAATTCTCGATTGATCGAGACAATGAAGAATTTCATCATAGAGCTTCTACCTAACTCAATCAATTTTTGATTCCTCTTAGATTGATCGAAAAATACATTCGATCGATCAAAAGGAATTCTCAATCGATTGAAACTTGCATAACTGAATTTTTCAGAATTTTCCAGGAACCGTTTTTGACGTCTTCATTGTTTTCTATCAAAAACACCTTTTGATTTTATGAATGAAGATTCACAAATCAAACATTAAGGTTTTCAAGATCAAGATCAAGAAACATAATAATGCTAGAAACTCTTGAAAACATAATCCTAATCTCATTAGGAATAAATTTCATAATCCTAGCATTAATATGATAGATGTAAATCAGCAACCTTGATGCAATACCAAAAAAGATAATTTCTAGTTTAACTTTTTTCAAAGTCAGATCATGCATATATTATCACACAAAGGATACAATCTAATCCATGTGTAATCAGGCCATAAATCATATATAATCATTGACAGTGTACAATACTAATACAAAACTAGTAAATCGACATAGTCACATATATATGTCATTTGATGAAGTTGAAATGCTTAGATATAGTTATTGAATGCTTGAAACCTTGAATCACTAATTCGAATGCATATGAAATATAATATACGGATTGAATGAATCCTTTATATTAAACATGCAAGATGGCCATTAAGACAATTAACATTAAATTGTCTTATTATACATCCAAGCGATGCAATAACATCATTCATGCACTTCACGGTTATTACAATAACATTCAATAAATCTATCCAAACAACAAATCATCTGGAAGTTTATGGCCAGGGATAAACTTCAATCTATATATCACATATATAAATCATGGCATATGAATTCCAACGCAACAACATAGAAAGCAAACTATGCAATCTATTATAGCATTTGTTCAGTAGATTCGCTCCATGAAACTTAAAGGCACTGTCTAATTATCTTACACAGTAACTTGAGTTTCATGAATCTTGATGAAAGAAATACATAAATTCATAAAACCATGATTATCAAAACATGTCTACACAAAAGAACACATTGAAGGACACAATTATGTAGAAATTTGAAAACACAAAGATAATGGTTTTCTTAAATTCTAAAACTCAATCACATGTTATACAAACATGATATGAAAACCTGGCTTTGATACCAATTGTTGGAAAATTTGGTTTTGTATCTTGTACAAAACACACAGCGGAAGCAACAAACATGGATCTATCTCATTCATGATTGATAATATACACTATTAAATTTTAGAGTTTAAGAACAAGATAGCGTACCTTGGTGTGGTGAAATTCAAAACAAAAGATTAAAAGTACTTGGGAACACTTTTAATTTTCACTCTAATTCTACTTTACGCCTAAGAAGTGTGGTCTCTCAATCAGTTTCTAAGGAAGAATAATCGATTAGCTTTACTCACACATACATTCCATTTCAAAATGATGTATCTCTTTTTTCTGTATGTTTCTCCCTTTATAACTAACTGATTATCTAATTGGGCAGGCCTATTGGGCCTTTGCAATTGGACTTTTACTCTTCTCAAATGAACTCCTTTGCATATTTTCATTCTGAGACAGTCTAGTTTCTTCTTAGCCAAATTGAGATATTTCTCAATAGTCATTATAAAAGAATTCAAATAACTTTTAGACTTGTATTTTCTGAGACACTCAAACAAATAGTGATTAGAAAAACAAAATGTATTTGAAAACAAAGATCTCTTCAAGCCGGTTATAGCCATGACAACAGGGGTCAATGGATCAATACAACAAAGATTAAACCTTATCAGAGTGTGTCTACTCTGATACCACATGATAGGCCATAAATTGAATGACCCCTTGTGATTTAAACCAATTAATTAATTAGCCAAGTTGTTAATTAATCAATTAATAATACAAACACGTGGAAGCACAAACAAATCATCTATAAACTAAATAAGCAGTAGAAAATAAATAATAAGGTAATTTGTTTATGAATGGGGAAAACCTTTGCGGCAAAAACCCCACCGGGTGATTTTCAAGTCACCACTCCCGAAATTTTACTATTATTAAATCAAGTGCTTACAAGTAAAGGAATCCCAAGTACCTTATCAACCTATAGTTAAACCCTTACCCTAATACCCAATTGGACTTGATTTGTAGTGACAGTTTCCACCTTTGATGCACGGCTCCCAAGTACGTGACTAACCAATGTGCGGATCCCAGTACGTGACTTCAAACACCAACTTAGAAGAAGATGCTTAGTCATAAAACCCTTGGTGCAAAATACACAGCAACTTCTTCAGAAAAGATGAACTAGGTCAAGAACTTTGTCTTTGATCAAAATATGCTTGAATAGAGATTGCTCAATGATTTTGCAAGTTGTGTTCAATTTGATGGCTTTTAAAACAATCCTTTTATATGTTTAGGGTTAGAAGAAAAGAAGGCCCAAAAGCATATTCACGGATCCCAAGGAAATCATATTAGAAAATCTGATTTTGTAATTCTTTACAGATAGCAGGTGTCGAGGAGCTATCGAGAAGGTGGCGAGATTTAATGAATTTGCACTTTAGCTTGATTTTCTTAGACAGACTTGATGACTTCAACACTTGATCTTGAAACCTTGTTTCTTGAAGTATTAAAAACACCTAGAATTACCTAATTACAAGTAAAGTGCATTTTGTCAAAGGAGTAGTCAATTTACATAAATAAGTGACATATGTTCTTAACAAGTGAAAACACATATGTCTTAACAATCTCTCCCTTTGGCAATCAGTGACAAAACCACAACAAACAAATGAGCATATGAGAGAAGTCATAAATCACTCAACTCATATTCACTTGTTGAATACAATAAAATCTATCCTAACACAAACTCTTGAAAAACTTTGCAAGAAGAGAGTTTATGGCAAGTAGACTTTGACAACTTGTATTTCTGTAACACTTTAAACAAAACTCATCAAGGCATCTTGTGTGAAATAGAAATAATAGATTGCATACAAGTATAATGAACATGTGTATAAAGATAGAAACAACACATGAAGAGAGAGGTGAAAGAAACATACAATGACATATAGAGAGAGTAAGTACAATGTATGTAAAACTGGTCACAAGACTTCATATACATGATCAATGTATCTATAAAGAATAGAAAAGGAAAAGATACATCAAAACCTCACTACATCCTTCAAAATATCAACACTCCCCCTATCAATAATGTCTTATACTAACTCTCCCCCTAAGATGACTACTCTCATAACCCAAAACTACTCCCCCTTTTTGTCATGAGTGACAAAGGGTAGAGTGTCATGTAGACATCTCATCAGTAGAGCTAGCATCTCCATCATCATCATCCGAAGCGTCATCATCATCACCATCATTATCATCATCCTCAGAGTCTGAAATGGCTGGAGAAGGTGGTGAAGGAGTAGCCTTATGAGCAAAACCACCCACGGTCGCCTGCGGTCATGCAATACGACCAACACGACCATTCACATGATACAACTCAGAGGAGAGTGCATCGAGGTGAGCATCCATGCGCTGTAGCTGCGCCATGATATCTCCAAGAGATACATCGCCCGTAGAAGAAGTAGCAGATGTAGATGGAGCAGATTTGGATGAAGCTAAACAGGAGAGAGGAGTAGAATTCGTCTGTCGCGACCTAAATTGAGCCTTACTACGTTTTATGGTAGCGGAATCTATGGCACAAATGTGTGTGAAGTGGTTGGACACAGGAAAAGGGATAGAAAAAATGGCGTAAGATCCTCGTGATAGCGGAAGGAAAGATGAGCTTATCACGGGACGCCGAATCTAGATGAACATCTATGATAGAAATGATAAAATGAGAAGAAAAATTTATGGTAAGATGCTCAAGAAGAGATAACAAAAATCGAGCACGAGGCTCTGTGATGGAGTTGTAGTGAGAGAGTGGATAGAGTACAAAAGTCATCACCATGTTTAGGAATCTAGGACCTTAAGCAAAAGGTCTACATGATGTGTAATGATGCTCACCCTAATTAGCTGGGTGCTGATAAAAAGCAGAAATGAGTTCATCTTTGGACACAGTCCTCAAACACTCATAGAAGGATAGTCAAGAAACTTTATCTTAGAAACCCTAAGCACATCCGCAACTAGCTGCGGTGTGATAAGAATGCGCGTACCTCGAATGCGAGTGAAAAAGAGAGGTACTGAATGATTGATCCCATGCATGTTGGAGTAAAACTCTTGAATAAGCACAGGAGGACAAGTGACTGAGACGGCACATAGTGACTCTCATCCCCTACTGTAAATGACAGAGGGAAGGTCAGTATTGGCAAAGTCTGCCAAAATGACTTGGCGTTCCGAATGAACACCTCGTCTAGAAAAGTTCTCCGAAAATGCCTTGCGGGCATCTCCATCACGAAGCTGAAGATTTAGAGAAGCAGACTTAGAAGATGAAGAAGCTCCAGAACGCAGAGGGTTCCAAGCCAGAGTAGATATACGTTTGGGTGCCATAAACACTACTAACGTAAACAGAATGAGAAAGAGATAAAGAAGGAGACAATCAGAAAAGTCCTAAAACAGTTCACATATATCAAATATATTGAACAAAAAGTACATATGCATGAGGAATGCATGGACATGTGACATGCAAATTAAAAAGCATCATGGGCTCAGCCTAATCCAATCTACCAACACATAAACATAGAACATACGTCTAAATGCATGTAAGTATCATTCTAATGCATATGAAATGCAATGTATGACATTTTGAACACATTTAAGTGAAAACCCAACCCAAAATTTCAAGAAAAACTCATTAATTTTCAAAAACTCCAAAAATTTTCAAAAACCCCAAAACCTAAGCTTCAAAACATGAAATGCATGAAAAAGGAAGGAAAAAGAGATCTTACCAAGTGATTAGAAGCAAGGAAGGGCCGAAAAAAAAGTGGGTGGAAGATTTTGAGTGAGAAAATAAAGTTTGGAAGAGGAACAGTCACGGACAGATCGAGAGAGATTAAGAGAAATAAGATCAGAATCATGACAGAGCTTTAAATAGGAACCTCAGTAATTCTCGACAGCTGAGGTGTTGAGAGGTATCGAGGAAGCTGTCAGGGTAGATATTGAGAAAAAGCATGTCGATAGCTAAAGGTGTCGAGGAATGAACACCAGAACCAAGAACATAAGCTCGATCGATTGACAAGTTATTGAGAAGGTGTCGAGGAGGCAGAAGATTTCTCGATCGATCCACCAGGTGTCGAAGAGGTGTCGAGATTACAATAAGAAAAAGGCTTGAGAAGCTCGACAGATAACAAAGTATCGAGGAGGCGTCGAGCCAGCTTTAAAAAGCAGTTTTTCAAGAAGTGAAAAACACAGAAACGAATGCAATCCAACATACACCTTAACCATTGATCCAATCAGCATATAAAGCTCTCAAAATCATCTCTCAACAAAGAATTAAGCACATGGATCCTCAAACACACACACACACACAAACACAACAAGTCTAACCAATTTTATTTTTCAAAAACAAGTCAAGACAATTTAGTGAGCAAACATTAGCATATGTAAACACTTGTGATGGCCAAATCATATTGTACCTGCACATGTATGAAAAGTACCAAAGAATATTGCGTGTTGTGTGTGAAAAACATCATAAGATTGCATACATGTATACATGTTATGATGATCTGAGATATGAGAAAATAACTTTAACTCACACATAATTATAACTGTTTGATAGGGACTATCACTTTCGAGGTACATCCTATAATTCTCACATCTCCTAGAATACAAGCTTGCAACCATATTTAAAGCATTTTTAATCTTTTTGCTTTTTATTTTCTTTGCATATTTTCTTTTAAGCATATCATACATAGGCATAAAAAAGAGAGAAAAGAAATACCCAAGATGTTAAGCATTTCACATCGCACTTTTGCTATGCCAAAGCATACAGGTGTCATATTATGATTGGCGAGCAACAGTGGTAAGATGGTTATTTATGCCTTTCTCTTAGGATTTTTTAGTCCTACCCGTCAAAAAGAGTCATATGAGTGTTAAGTTCAAGAGATAACTTAGTCTTACTCATCACAAACAAGACCACAAAGTTCACTTGCTTAGTTGTGCATAGAGATGCTCATCTAAGTTATAAAAGATACAAAGTTTAGAAAACTCTATTTCATTGGCCATTCAAGGTACACAAGTACCAAAGTACATAAAACACACACTATTTTTGTATTTTTCTAATTTTTAATTTTTTTTAAAATTTTATATTAAAAACAAGATAAACAAAACTGAAAGTAAACACACAAAAACAAGATAGACAAAGCAAAGCATAAAACTAGATGCAAATGCATAAGGAAGAGGAACAAGAGAAGGAGATCAATCCATGAAAATGAAACCAATGTTTTGACGAAGGAATTCAAAATGTTTCCTATTAAGAGGTTTGGTGAACAAGTCAACCTTCTAATCATCAATGTGGATAAACTCAAAAGTGAGAGTACCATCTTTGACAACCTCCCTAATGAAGTGATGTCGAATCTCTGTGTGTTTGGTTCGAGAATACTAAACCGGGTTCTTAGAGATATTTATGGCACTAGTATTGTCACGGTAAATAGTGAGATGCTCTTGACAAATACCATAATCATGAAGGAGTTTTTGTATCTAGAGGAGTTGGGTGCAGCAGCTACCGGCAGCGATGTACTCAACTTTTGCAGTGGATAAAGAGATGGAGTTCTTTTTTGCTCATCCAAGAGACAAGATTGTTACCCACATAAAAAAAACCCCCCGAAGTACTTTTTCTATCATTAATATTGCTAGCCCAATTAACATCAGAGTACCTAGCTAAGACACCATTAGTGTCCTTGCTATACCACACACCAAACTTAGCAGTGGTTTTGACATACTTTATAATTTTTTTTAAAGCAGTCATGTGGGATTCTTTGGGATTAGCCTAATATCTAGCACACACTCCAATACTGTAACTAATGTTAGGTCTACTACCAGTAAGCTAAAGAAGACTACCTATCATGCTTCTATAAAGAGAGGGATCAACACTCTTACCTAAAAAGTCTACAGTGAATTTAACATTTGGGCTCATAGGGGTTCTAATAGAACTAGCAGATTCCAAACCAAACTTTTTCACAAGATTCTTAATATATTTAGATTGAGAAAGGAATATACCTGAATCTTGTTGGCGAATCTGCAATCCTAAGAAGTGAGTCAGCTCTCCAATCATACTCATCTCGAACTCGGCTTGCATGAGTTTTGAGAAGCCATGAGCAAGTTCATCTTAGTCGACCCGAAGATGATATCATTAACATAGGCTTGAGCAACTATCAACCCACTATCTTCCTTTTTTATGAAGAGAGTTTGATCAGCCTTTCCTCTTGTGAACCCATGTGACACCAGATATTGTGTGAGTCTATCATACCAGACTCTAGGAGCTTACTTCAACCCATAAAGTGCCTTTTTAAGGTACAACACAGGATCCAAAAAGTGTGGATCAATGAATCCTTTTGGTTGAGCCACATAGACATCCTCTATGAGTAACCCATTCAAGAAGGTAGTCTTTACATCCATCTGATAAAGTTTGAAATTTAGCAGACATGCTAGGGCAAGTAGAATTCTGATTAACTCCATTCAGGCAACTGGGGCAAATGTTTCATCATAGTCTACTTCTTCCATTTGCGAGTATCTTTGAGCCACAAGTCGAGCCTTGTTGCAAATCACATTGCCTTCTTCATCAGTCTTGTTTCGGAATATCCACTTTGTACTGACGATGTGGTCACCTTCTGGTCTAGGTACTAGAGTCTAAACATCATTCCTCTGAAATTGAAGTAATTCATCATGCAGTACATCGACCCAACTTTCATCTTGTAATGCTTCCTGAACTTTCTTGGGTTCAACCTGTGACAAGTAGCAAGAATAAGACACAAGGTTAGCAACACATTTATCAATTGTACGTTTCCTTAATGTGAGTTCATTCATGTTTCCCACAATAAATTTTGGAGGATGATTTAATTTGATTCTAGAGGAATGTCCTTTTTCTTCACTAGACTCAAAATCTGGTGAAGTAGGAGCATCTGCAGAGTCTTCCACAATACTAGGAGTACTTGGGGACACAGGTTCTAGTTCAACAATATCTTGAACTTCCCTAGGCTTAGGAGGAAGAATTTCTTTAGAGAGTTCCTCAATGCATTTTTCAGAACTAGAATCTGAAGACTCATCAATGATGACATTTACTTTTTCCATTACCTTCAGAGTTCTCTTATTATATATCTGATAAGCCTTGCTTGTAGACGAGTATCCCAGAAATATGCCTTCATCGCTTTAAGAGTCAAATTTTCCCACATTCTCTCTATCCTTAAGAATGAAGCAAGTACTTCCAAAGATCTTGAAATACTTCACATTTGGCTTTCTTCCTTTCCATAACTCATAGGGAGTCTTTTTGGTACTGGGCCTGAAGTACACCTTATTAACCGTATGACATGCAGTGTTTATGGCTTCTCCCCATAAGTTTCAAGCCACATCTTTGTTATGCAACATGACTCTGGCCATCTCTTGAATAACCCTATTCTTTCTTTTTACCACACCATTCTGCTGAGGCGTAATAGGAGTAGAGAATTCTTAAGATATACTTGATCTTATGCAGAAAGACTCCATGTATGAGTTCTTGAATTCTTTACCATGGTCACTTCGAATTCGATCAATCTTTAAGCTCTTTTCATTCTGTAGTCTTATGCACAAAGCCTTAATATGCTCAGGAGCATCAGACTAGGATCGTAGTAAGATGACCCAAGTGTATCTAGTGAAGTCATCTACCACAACTATGATGTATCTCTTACCACCAAGAGACTTGGTTTTGGTTGGACCCATAAGATCTAAATGCAAAAGCTCCAATAGTCTGGAGGTAGCTAATGTCTGAGTGCTCGGATGCTTAGCTTTTTTCTGTTTCCCAAGCTGATATGGTCTACACACCACATTACTCATTCTACTAAGCTTTGGTATCACCAAGACTAATTTATGCTTAGAGACAACGGATAGATGCTTGTAACTAGCATGTCCCATTCGTTCATGGTGCTATTCTCAAAGGGAAGTGTCTTGTCATGGATGAGTCTGGAAAGAAGCTCATTAGTGGGATTCGCACTTTGGACAACTGCTATGGATTGGTTCCTGATGTCGATATAGTATGTAATAGCATTCTAACTCTTGAATGATGTCCTTAGTTTTGTGTCTTACCCAGTAATCTATACGGTTTCCTTCCACAGTAGCATTTGAGAAAAATTCTCTTATGATCTCTGAATAGACAAACCCTGAAAGCTCGAAAATGTGTTGAAAACACAAGAGCTATTTAGACCCCCAATTAAAATTACGGCTCGATAGATTTTACACAAACTTAATACAAAGTGCAGAATAGTGTAAATGCGAGCGGATGAACAAGAAAGCTACTCTAATCCATAAACTAAGCAACACAGCAATATAATGGAATATAAAAGAGTAGGGAAGAAGGATGCAAACACAGAAAACACCAAGACGTGTTCTCGAAGAGGAAACCGAAGAACTCGGCGAAAAACCTCTCCGCCGCCCTCCAAGCGGAAATCGATCCACTAGACAATCAGTTGGGATACATGAGTAAGCAAGAGACCCTCCAAGCCTAATCTACCCGATGTACCTAAGCCCTCCAAGCTCTTACTCCAACAAGGTTTCTTGGAATCGTGTCTTGTCTTAGTTCTCCGGATCCCGCAACAAGCTCCATGTTGCATCTGCCATCCTTGACTTCTTCCAATGCTTCCTAGCAACTCCAAAGCACTCTCTACACTCTGAATAGGTGTGGGTTGTGTTTGGGTACAAATCTCCTCTCAAGGTATGATAATGGGAGAGGGATGGAGAAGAGGCTACAATGATTTCTCACTAAGGAGGAGTAGCTCTCTCTCAAAAGATGGGTGTGTGTGTTGTAGAAAACCTATCTAGGATTTTTTCTATCTGAATGGCCTCACTCACATTTGTGGGTAATGAGGGTATATATAGTATGGGTGAAGGGTAAGAAAGTCACTCATTAAAATCCTTCAGGCAAAATGTTTCGCGACTGTCTCGCGGGAAGGCCTTACCCGCGAGATAATTGTGAAAATGACAGCCTGGCATGACTCTACAGCTTCCAGTCATGTGCTTCTCACATGACTCTTTCGCGGCTTAGCTTCCAGCGACATACCCGCGAGATCCACTGATCTTCAATAAAGCTTGAGTCTTCACCAACTTGATACTAAACCCAATACAATTAAATCCCACAAAATACAAGGAAATGAAATAAAGTAATTACAACACATTTTGTCATGGAATAAAGCCAATATAAAACATAGTTGTAAATCACAACTTTATAATCTCCCCCTTTGGCTATTCCGTGACAAAACACCCTATAACAGACTCTAGACTTAAACGTGAGTTTGGGAACAAAGGTAAAACTCACTCACACCTAAATCTAGAAGCTGTGATGAACTTGGAACATGTATACCTGTAACCTGAAACACTTGCACAAAACACATTAGACCCTCAAGGTAAATCAGGTGATAAAAAGAAGAGTATAATGCAACAAGTAAACTACGATCAAGCAAAATGGAATAAAACATTAGACCATGGCAAGATCAAACAAGCAATCACTATACAAAAGTGATCACTATGCTCATTCACACAAGGAATGAACATCCGGATATGCAAGATGATAAGCTCATTTGAAGAGTATCATTTGTAAATCCAACACTCAACCAATGCAAAATACTCGAAGTATTTGCATCTAGGAACGGTCCTACTAGGGCACAAGAGTGTTCATCACTCAACTAATGCATAGAACGTATATGCATCTAGGAACAATCCTACACGGGCACAAGAGTGATGTAGTGAAGTAAAATGTGTGACATTGAACTTCAATAGCACAAGCATAAAGACTGCATGAACAAAGTACTGAAAATGCATGGCACATACCATAGAAGCCTACAAATATGCAATGAAACAAACCCTTAAAGCTTACAAAAGCAACATGGGTACATGCGTGTTCCAACACATAAACATGATGCAAAGCATAAATACTAAAAGTAACACAAAGCATCATAAAGCAACGAGAAAACAAGCATAAAGTAAATCAAGGTTTTCTCAAAAAACAATGTCTTCTCTCCCTTGGTATATGCATCTCCCCTATGGCTTTCTCCCCCTACGAATGTGCACAAGGTAGAATTCCTCCCCCTAAGAATGTGCACATGAGTCATATAGAAATGACGATACTCTCCCCCTTTTTGTCACGAATAGACAAATTAATCAAAAGGAAGGATGGAAAGAAAAGAAGATAAGAACAAGGGTAAAAGACGATACATGAAGGGTGCACGATGAATGAGAAAATGAAACTCAAACATAAGACAAAAACATTTTAAAACAATGCTACAAAGCATAAAAAACATGACATGCTAAGGATGATGGAACATGATGTGAACCTAGACATGACATGGACACAAGAACATGTTATATGTGCTAAAAGGTCTAAAAGAACCTAACTAGTATGAGTTAAAGCAAAAACATGTCAAGTGTTAGAGTGTGTGCAGCAAGGTGCAGCTACTGTGCATCTAGTATGCATGTAAGATGCATGACCAATGCATGAGCAAGGCACTCAAGGGGCAAAGTGTACAAAACACACCACCAATGATCAAAACATGATAAACATGAACAATTATGGTGATCCCCAAAATTTGGTACTCATCGGAGTCCAAAATAATGAGAAAATGCCATTTGGGCATTTTATCAAACACTTGAAGTGCACACACTACTCATGTATAATGAACAATGCAAGAACATATAAAAATCTTGCCTAAATACATGTTATTTTTGCCACAAGGGGGTAACATCCAAAGCAAATTATCATTTAAAACAAAGCCCAATAAAAAAGATTGACAGAAATTAAGTTTTCCAACTCCCATTTGAGAAAATCCCAACTATGAACATAAAACCCCCAAAACGTAATCTAAGGATTAAAATCAATGAAATGAGTTAAAGATTACCTTAGAGATGTTTATGGAATGAAAAACACTTGAATTTAGTTGGGTTTTGATGTAGAAACATTAAAACAGGGGTTTGGGAGAAGATGGGAGGCGTTTAAAACAAATGACCCACGAAATGCCCTTTAAAAAGCTGATCTAGAAATTTTCGTAGGTATCTCGCTACTTAGAATCCCGCGAAAATTTCGCTGGTATCTCGCAGGTATCTCGCAGGTAAGCCTTACTCGCGAAACAGCCGCGAAACAGTCGCGAAAATCTCTGTCCAAAGCTGAAAAACTTGCGAATTGGACCCTTTCACTCGTGACTGAACTTAAACATGAAATAAGTCACGAAAACACCTAGAAAACATGGTTTTTTCACACAAAAACAATTTGAAAACTTTGAAAAACAAGGGTGATACAAATCACTTCCAAAGGCAAACAAAAAGAACAAAAATCTTTTTGGTTTGATCCATATATGGTTGAGCACACACACATCACATTTGAACACGTACAATCACACAAATGAAATAGACATTCATTGAAAAAAAGTCTTGTGTGTTATGTGTGAGGATCAAGTGTGGAATAGTCCTTAGACTAGAGTGAAGCTTCAATGATCAATTCAATCGGGTCATACACAACTGATACGAAATCAAGTGGACAATCTCCATTATAGAAATGAGTATATATGACCTCCCACAAATTGAATACAAAACATAGAAGCTTTTCATTTGACTTCTGCATTCAGCATAACAATTGGTCCATTTTATTTTGTTTGGACAAAAACATCTCATTTTGAGATTGGTGCTTGAAATTTATGATATTTCAACATTGATGATTAGCCTTTGGCTTTTTGAGCACCATACAAAACATATTAAAAAGAGTCGCTTTCCCTTTTTCCTAGTCAAATACTAGTATGTGCGACAGGCTTTTGCAGCTCAAAATCTCTTTTCATTTGGAGATTTACATTTGGTGAGCTCTATTTGCAAAAAAAATAAAGTGGGAAGAGATATAGACACAAGTCTATGCAAGTATCAAGACCAACAAGACTATTGACCAATCATTCATGACAAGCTTGAAGATCTATTTACAATAGTCACACATAGTATTCAAGATTTCTCCCACAAAGAACTAGGTGCATACAAAACAAGTTAAGCTCGTAAATGCACAATGTCATTAGTACGAAGGTACTAGGCCAAACTCACATGTGAAATGTGCTCAAACATATTCGATCAAACTTTTTGAAATTTTCACTTTTTATGTGGTTTTGGATTTTTTTTACACACACAAAACAAAGACATAAAAGTAAGATCAAAACAAAAGCAATGCATACAAATAAATGCAAAATGCACAAATGCATGAAGATATGACATTTAATGCATGAAAGATCCTACAAAGATCGAAAGAATTAGATCAAGGACCAAAAGAGTAAAAGCTCAACCATAAGAACCCTTCCTCATCCAAACGGAATGATTGCTTGGAATGAGTGTCTCAAGAGAAGTGAGATGAGGGTTGGGATAATGAGAACCGGAGATGCACATAGTTAAGGAGTTAAGAGCATTAAATACTTTCTTTAACAACATACTATTTCCACTCAAATCCGGTTTATCATGCAAAGTACAACTTCCAAGAGGCTTAAGTTTCTCTTTTCTTTTAATTCTTTTAAGAGCATGAAACTTAGGACAATGAGGTCTTAGATGACCAAAGGGACCACAATGGTGACAAACAATGTGTTTAGGTCCATTAGGCTTTTTGGGAATGGATCTAGCAACTTGGGTTTGTTCTCTCTTCAACTTAGAACATTGAGGCCTTATATGACCAATCACACCGCAATGGTGGCAAGTTGGAACAAACTTAGATCCACTCAATTCCCTAGAATTGGACCTAACCAAAGGCTTAGGCTTAAGAGCCTTTCTCTCCACTTTTTGATTTCTTTTATGTGGAGGAATGTAAACCGATTTGTCCTTTGAGGCAAAACACACATTAGGCACAAAATCGGGTACCATAACATGATTGCAACATACATTTTCATCATTTTTAACAGTAGGTTCAGCAATCAAACACTTGGCATGCATCTTAAGAGATTCATTTTCAGATTTAAGATCATCAACAAGTTTGTTAGACAAAACAAGTTTAGCATCCAAGTCCATATTCAAACACTCAAACTCTTTCAGCTTTTCAAGAGAATTTTCAGCAAGTTTCTTATATTTTTCAACCAATTTGATGGATTCATTGAGCTTAGCAATCAAATCATCATTTTCACAAAATAACTTGCTTAAACTCTTTTGAAACTTCTTAGCATTTTTCTTGAAGAGTTTAGTGCTAGGAATATCAACAACACCCAACGATTCATGTAACATGGCATCACAATCATGAGGATAAACACTCATAGAGGCATTTTCACAAACACATGGCATGTTACAATCAACAACATCCATACAAGCATGTAAAGCATTATCCATGGCAAAACACACAAGGGGTCAAGGATCACACTTAGGTAATAAAACCAAAACAAGTGTACTCGCTCTGATACCAATTGAAAGCTAGAAAATGTGTTGAAAACACAAGAGCTATTTAGACCCCCAATTAAAATTACGGCTCGATAGATTTTACACAAACTTAATACAAAGTGCGGAATAGTGTAAATGCGAGCGGATGAACAAGAAAGCTACTCTAATCCATAAACTAAGCAACACAGCAGTATAATGGAATATAAAAGAGTAGGGAAGAATGATGCAAACACAGAAAACACCAAGACGTGTTCTCGAAGAGGAAACCGAAGAACTCGGCGAAAAACCTCTCCGCCGCCCTCCAAGCAGAAATCGATTCACTAGACAATTAGTTGGGATACATGAGTAAGCAAGAGACCCTCCAAGCCTAATCTACCCGATGTACCTAAGCCCTCCAAGCTCTTACTCCAACAAGGTTTCTCGGAACCGTGTCTTGTCTTAGTTCTCCGGATCCCGCAACAAGCTCCATGTTGCATCTGCCATCCTTGGCTTCTTCCAATGCTTCCCAGCAACTCTAAAGCACTCTCTACACTCTGAATAGGTGTGGGTTGTGTTTGGGTACAAATCTCCTCTCAAGGTATGATAATGGGAGAGGGATGGAGAAGAGGCTACAATGATTTCTCACTAAGGAGGAGTAGCTCTCTCTCAAAAGATGGGTGTGTGTGTTGTAGAAAACCTATCTAGGGTTTTTCTATCTGAATGGCCTCACTCACATTTGTGGGTAATGAAGGTATATATAGTATGGGTGAAGGGTAAGAAAGTCACTCATTAAAATCCTTCAAGCAGAATGTTTCGCGACTGTCTCGCGGGAAGGCCTTACCCGTGAGATAATCGCGAAAATGACAGCCTGGCATGACTCTACAGCTTCCAGTCATGTACTTCTCACATGACTCTTTCGCGGCTTAGCTTCCAGCAACACACCCGCGAGATCCACTGATCTTCAATAAAGCTTGAGTCTTCACCAACTTGATACTAAACCCAATACAATTAAATCTCACAAAATACAAGGAAATGAAATAAAGTAATTACAACACATTTTGTCATGGAATAAAGCCAATATAAAACATAGTTGTAAATCACAACTTTACAAACCCAACTAGGTTCAATAGCTTGGTCCAAGTCTTTCTTTGAACACCTCAGGGATGTAGGTGTCCTCAAAGGTTTCTAGCTTGACCACCCTTTCCATAATAATGGTTGCTCTTTGTAGTAGTCATTGTATTTCATATCGGCCTTAGCAGACTTGAAGTTATCAAAATCAATGCGTGCACGTTTTGATGACTTTTTGGTCGTAGAATGTTTGGTAGGAGAAATTTGCACAAAGGAACACAGAGAACACAGAACAAAAACAAGTGCACAAACACAAACACAAAACACAAAACTTTATTAGATTCAAGTTTGTCCAAATTAAAGGTAAAACTACCTAAAACAAAGCATAACCAACTCAAAAACATCATGCTAAAACAAATAAAGCATGTAAACATAAACACAGTGCATGAATTTAAGTAACTGTGCATGTGTGTGCATGTGTATGTATGAGCTGATGCATGAGGATGCAGCATAAGATGTATAAGGTGTGCTTAGAGGGGCCTAGTGTGTGCACGGCATGGCATCAAGGCACAAAATGGGCAGAGTGTGTAAAACACACAAACATTGACCAAAACATGGTAAACATGATCAATCAAAAGGAAACCCAAGTATTGGAACCCAGTTGAGTCCAATTCAACACAAGAGTGTCACTAGGACATTCTGTCAAACACCTAACATGCATCAATGCATTCCAACCATGAACAATACATGAACATGGTGAAAACTTCCTCAGTACATGCTAAATATGCCATAAGGGGCCAATACAGATATACATAAACCAAATGGGACTTAGCCCAAACAAAATTTCGGAAAAATTTTCACAAATTTAAGAATCCTAGCCTAGTTTTCAAAAATCCCCAATTTTTAAAACCCTAAGCTAAAATCTACATAATCTAAGAAAAAAATGAAGATAATGTTTAGGAAAATATACCTTGAAGTAATTTTGCAGAGATTTTTTGTTTGAAAATGATAGGGTTTAAGTGAAAGATGATTTTGGGTTGTGAAGGGTTCGAGAGAGGTAATGAGAGGGAAAGTCTAAGTGTTTGAAAAACTGTCACGTCTGCTACATAAAAACTAGAAACACGCATTTTTCGCGGGTTAGACAGTCGTGAAATTAGTCGCGAGACACATTGTGGCTTTCGTGAGAAGCTCTAGGTCATGAGACAGTCGCGATAGCCTTTGTATGAAATGAAAAAAACTCCAGTTTTTGCATAAAAATGTTTTGCGAAAAGTGTTTAGTCGCGAAATACTCTTGAGGCCGTAGCAAGACTTTCTGTATGAATTGACAAAAATTTTATTTCCCTTTAGCACATTTCGCGGGAAGCTCTAAGTCACGAGCTTCTCGCGAAACAACCTCTAAACCAATTTTTTTGGAGAAAAACACAAAAATGAATTTTATTAAAAAACTAAAAGAACGAAAGTATAAAAACACTTTTAAAAACATATAAAACACTCAAAAATATTTTTGGGTTTGATCAACGAGTACTTAAGCATACACATCACATTTGAACATGTATAATCACACAAATGAGATAAGCAATAATAGAATCAAGTCTTGTGTGTTGTGGGTGAGTATCAAGTGTGAAATAGTACTTAGACTAGAGTGAAGCTTCAATGATCAATTCAATCAAGTCATACACAACTAGTACCAAGTCAAGTGGACTATCTCAATTATAGAAATGAAAATATATGACCTCTTACAAGATGATTACAAATCTTAGAAGCTTTTTATTTGGCTTCTGCATAAATCATAACATTTGATCATTTTTGGATAATACATCTCTTTTTGAAATCGGTGCTTGAAATTTTTGATATTTCAACATTGATAGTTAGCCTTTGGCTTTTTGAGCACCATACATTTCAATACAAAAGTCGCTTTCCCTTTTTTCTAGTCAAATACTAGTATGTGTGACAGACTTTTGTAGCTCAAGATCTCCTTTTCATTTTGAGATTTACATTTGGTGAGCTTTATTGCAAAAACATAAAAAATAAAGTGGGAAGAGATATAGGCACAAGTCTATGCAAGAATAAAAACCATCAAGACTATTGACCAATCACTCATGACAAGTTTAAAGATTTATTTACAACAATCACACATAGTTTTCAAGATTTCTCCCATAATGATATATGTGCATACAAAACTAGCTAAGCTCGTAAATGCACTATGCCATTAGTACGTAGGTACTAGGCCAAACTCACAAGTGATATGCACAACACAAGCGATCAAAATTTTTAAAGATTTTTTTAAATTTTTATGGGTTTTTGAATTTCTTGAACACACTCAAAAACAAAACAAGAAAAGTAAGATCAACAAAGACAGGTACAAACCAAAACAAGTAAAAGAAATGATCTAACTAAATATGTAAGACCTAAACACCAGGTATGCAACAATGAGCAAAGTAGGGTCACACAAAAGATAGAGTTCAAGGATTGATACCGACACCAATGGTTTTACACAAAGACTCAAACCTTGGACCATCAAGAGGTTTAGTAAATATGTATGCCTTCTGGTTGTCAGTGTTGATGAATTCCAAATACACAGTCTTTTCCTCCACCAAATCTTGAATGAAATGGTACCTGATCTCGATATGCTTTGATTTTGAGTGTTGAACTAGATTTTTTGACAAATTTATGGCACTCGTATTATCACAAAACACACACATAGTGTCTTGAGTAATTCCATAATCATGTAGAAGCTTCTTCATCCATAATAATTGTGCACAACAACTCGCCATTGCAATGTACTCAGCTTCAGCTGTTGATAGAGAAACTGAATTTTGCTTTTTGCTCATGGACTCTACCCAATTCTTATCCTTCAAAGCTTCCTCCACTTTCTTAGGTTCAAACTGAGCAAGATAATAGTTGTATGTCACATGATTCACACTATAGGCTCGTCCTTTTCTCAACCGAAGTCTTTAATCTAAATCACCTATGATATTGCTTGAGGGATGATTGAAACTTACCCTTGATGATGGTCTCTTAGAAGTGGAAGGTTCCTCATCACGAGAGATTGGAGGTTGAACTTCCAGATGGGTGAGTGAACTAGAAGATCCTTGAGTTGATATGGTCTCCCTTCTTGATATAGGAGGTGTAAACTCCTTTTCCAGTGATTCTTTCTTAGCATCCTCACCTTGAGACATATTGTCATCACCCTCATTCTTCTTAAGATTTGGTCCTTCACCATCATCATCAATATCCTTTTCAGAGATAGTGTCATCGATGACCACATTTATCGATTCCATCACTATCTTATTATGCTTATTGTACACTATATATGCTCGGCTATTTGTGAAGTAGCCTAGGAATATTCCTTCATCATTTTTAGCATCAAATTTTATAGGATTCTCCCTATCATTGAGAATGTAACACTTGCTTCCAAATATTCGAAAATATTTCACATTTGGCTTCTTTCCTCTCTAAATTTCATATGATGTCTTCTTTGTTCCTGCTCGGAAGTAAACGTATTCCTAATGTGACACGAAGTATTCACTGCTTCAGCCCAAAATTTCTGTGGAATGTTTTTGTTGAGTAACATTACTCTTTCCATTTCTTGGATCACCTAGTTCTTTCTTTCAACCACCTCATTCTGTTATGGAGTTTTTGGAGTTGAAAATTCCTTTTTCATGTCGTGTTCATTGTATAATGCTTCAAACTTTGCATTTTCAAACTCCTTCCCAAGATCAATTCTGATTTTAACTATGGGAACTCCCTTTTTCATTTTGCAGCCTCTTGCATAGCCTTTCCATCTTGTCACATGCTTCCAAATTCTCTCTAAGAAAGTCCACCCAAGAATATCTTGAGAAATCGTCAACAACCACCAAAATATAGCGCTTTCTGCCCATGCTTTCTGTTCTTGTTGGACCCATTAGGTCCACATGTAGTAGCTCCAAAGTGTGAGAAGTAGCAACCACATTTACTTTAGGATGGCTTGACTTTGTTTGTTTTCCCAATTGACTTGGACCACAAACATTCTTCTCAATTTTTCCAAACTTTGGTAAACCAACCACAGCTTCAAGTTTCGAGACTTTTGTCACTTGTTTCTAATTAGCATGTCCAAGTCGTTGATGCCATAACTCCAAAAGATTCACTCGAGCACTCCAACATGCTATGCTTGGTTTAGGAATTACCCATAACAATTGTCGGTGGTCCTAAGTTCCTTCAAAATTTAAACACCTTCTTCATTCAGGATTAGACATCCTTTCTTTGAAAATTGGACTAAAAGTATTCATCACAAATCTGAGTGATACAAAGCAAGTTCACTTTCAATCCCTTAATGTACAGCACATCAGTTAACAAAGGCAGTCTTGGAATATCCATGGTTCCCTTTCCAAGAATTTCTGAGTGACTACCATCTCCAAATGTCACAAAACCATCTTCTTTCTCTTCAAGAGTTTTGAATAATGATTTATCTCTAGTCATATGCCTTGAACAACCTCTATCAAGATACCACAAACACAAATTAAACACTTTCTATGTGGTATGAACAAAAAGACAAGCATAAGATAGGCATTCTTGACCATCAAAGCAAGACTCATCTTTCTTTACTTCATTCATAGAGAGTGTAGCTTTCTTTTCAAACAATCAAGTTTATCACACAAATGTCTATTCCTTCTCTTATATTCATCAATTTAGGAATTCGACTCACACAAGCTATTATGAAGATCATGATTCCTATGAACTAAAGATTTCAACGTGTATAAAGATTCTAGTATGTTTCTTTCATTTGAATAACTCTAAAAGATCATTACTAGAACAATCTCCAAATATGCTCATAGAGTCATTTTCACAAACACCTTTACTATGCTTCATATTGGCCTTTGCCATATCACTTTTTAGAGCACACCAAGGGATGTAGGATCACACTCAGGTATTTAAACCACAGTGAGTGTACCCACTCTAATACCAATTGAAAGCTCGAAAATGTGTTAAAAACACAAGAGCTGTTTAGACCCCCAAACTAAAGTTACGGCTCGATAGATTTTACATTAACTTAATATTAAGTGCAAAATAGTGTAAATGCGAGTAGATAAACAAAAAAGCTACTTTAATCCGTCTCATAGCAACACAACAGTAAAACGGAATGTTAAAGACTAGGAAAGAAAGATGCAAACACAAGATAATACGTCGATGCGTTATCGAAGAGGAAACCAAAGAACTCAGCGAAAAACCTCTCTGCCACCCTCCAAGTGGTAATCGGTCCACTAGACAATCAGTTGGTATACATGGGTGGGCAAGACACCCTCCAAGCCTAATCTACCTAATGTACCTAAGCCCTCCAAGCTCCTACTCTAACAAGGCTTCTTGGAAACTGTGTCTTGTCTAGCTCTCTGGATCCCGCGACAAGCTCCATGTTGCATCTGCCATCCTTGGCTTCTTCTAATGCTTCCCAGTAGCACCAAAACCTCACTGAACACTTTGAAAGGGTGTGGTAAGTGTTCGGGCTATCAACCTCTTAATGGTATGGAAATTGGGAGGTAGGAGTTAAGGAAAATCCATAATCAATTGTTTAGAGAAATGTGGGTATAAAAATCTCTAACTCTCAAGGTTTGTGGCTAGGGTTTTCTCTTTAAAGCACTCCTCAACATTTGTGGGTGATATGGGTATAAATAATGTAGGCACATAAAATGTGTATTAGAATTGATAGTCTAACAAAACAGAATGTCTCGCGGGAAGGCCTTACCCGCGAGCTACTCGTGAAACATAGTTGTTGCCATTTGTCCTGACTCTTCGCATTCCAGTCATGTGCAGAGCACATGGCTCCCTTCGTGGGAAGCTTAGTTGCAAGCTACCCGCAAGAACTCAATCTTCAATTGCTTGAGTATTCACACATACTCTTTCTCTCTATCACACAACCTTCACAATTAAATCCCACAATAAATACAAGGTACAAAATATTGAATAAAATTATAATCAAATTTGGCACAGAATAAAAGCCAACAAACCACATAGTTGTAAATCACAACTTTTCACATCACAATTTATTTGCCATGGTGGTTTTCCCCATTCATAAACAAATCACCTGTGTCAAATTTATTTTCCGCTGCATTTAACTTAGTTGGTGATTTGTTTGTGCTACCACGCTATTGCGTGTTAAATTGACTTACTTAATTCACTTGGGTAATGAATTAATTAATTTGCCAAAGGGGTCAGTACATTTTTGTCCTATTAAGTGGTATCAGAGTAGACACACTCTAATTAGGTTTAATCTTTGTTGTGTGATCCATTGGCCCCTGTTGTCATGACTACAAGTATTATGAAATGATCTTTTATTACAAATATATCTTGCTTTTCTAATCTCTCTTTGATTGAGTGTTTTAGAAAATGTAGTCTAAAAGTTATTTGAAAGCTATCTTGATGAGTCAGGAAAGAAACTCAGAAGTGGAGTTCACATTTTGGATAACTGTTATAGATCAATACCTGATGCTGATATTGTGTGCAATAGTATTCCTTTCCCATTGCACCCAAGAATGGGACGTGCTAGCTACAAACATCTGTCAATTGTATCTAAGCATGAATCAGTGCTAGGAATACCAAACCTCAATAGGGTTAGCAATGTTGTGTATGGATCGTGTCAGCTTTGGAAACGGACGAAAGCAAAACATCCAAGCACTTAGACATCAACTACATCTAGACCTTTGGAGCTACTACATTTGGATCTCCTGGGTCCAACTAGAATCGAATCTCTTGGAGGAAAGAGATACGTCATGGTTATATTAGATGATTTCACCAGGTACACTTGGTTCATTCTTCTAAGATCTAAGTCAAATGCTCCTAAGCACATTGAACCTTTGTGTACAAGACTACAAAATGAGAAGAACATGAAGATTGATCAAATTCAAAGTGACCATGGTAAATAATTCGAGAACTCATACATGGAATCTTTTTGCACTAGATCTAGTATATCTCAAGAATTCTCTACTTCTATTAGTCCTGAGCAAAATGGTGTAGTAGATAGAAAGAACAACGTCATTCAAGAGGTGGCTAGATCCACGTTACATAATAAAGATGTGGCTAGAAATTTATGGGGAGAAGCAGTCAACATTGCATGTCATATGGTTAATTGGGTATATTTCAAACTCGGAACAAAGAAGACTTTCTATGAATTGTGGAAGGGAAGAAAGCCGAATGTGAAGTATTTCAAAATCTTTGGAAGTATTGGTTTCATCCTTAAGGACAAAGAGAATGTTGGAAAGTTTGACTCTTAAAGCGATGAAGGAATATTTTTGGGATACTCCACTACAAGCTAAGTTTATCGGGTGTACAACAAAAGAACCAAGAAGGTGATGGAAATCGTGAATGTTGTTATTGATGAAGTTTCAGATTCTGGTTCTGAGAAAAGTAGTGAGGAAATACCTATGGAAATTCTTCCTTCAAAGCCTAAGATTGTTCAAGAAGAAGTTGATCAAAAGCCCAATTTCCCAAGTACTCCAAGTGTTGTAGAAGTATTATCAGATATTCCTACATCACCTAAGTCTAAATCTCATGAAGAAAAATGACCTTCCTCAAGGATCAAGCTGAATCACCCTCTTGAAGTTATTGTGGGAAATATGAATGAACTTATGTTGGGATTAGTGCCCTAGAATCCTATTGTATGATATTATGTATGATATTATGTATGACATGATATATGACTTAATATTGTAATTAATATAGTTGTTTTATTATTATCGAAAATAATGATAGCATGAATATACAGACATTATCATATAGTCCATGAGGTGCATAGTTGTCTTGATCATAGAAGTGAAGACTTCTAATTGATATGTTTTAAGAGTTAAGACATATTGAACTAGATCGCTGTGAGATTTATTATTCTCCTAACAACTGTCAATTGAATAATAAATTTCACGATTTGTATTTACATGAACTCTTAATCCTGAGAGAATAATGGACCTGATCATGAAGTGTAGGCTGCTTTGATATATCAGGAGTGAGATCTAAAGTAACGGTCAAAACCGCAGTATGTTGGGCAACCACATTTAGTGTTGATGGAACATATATTCTTAAGATGGAATTCATAGTCTCTTAATGAAGATGTAAAATATTCCCTTGAGATAAGTTTAATAGGTTTAGTTATTCAAAGAGTTAGGCCTAACCACTTTTGTAAGAAATTAATAAAGTATATATATATATATGAAATTGGATTTCATAAATATATGATGAATAACTTAAAAGGATTAAACTGGGTACTCAAGGATTAAGATATAATAATCTTCAAAGTGACAGTCTATATTCACGACTTTGAATTACTACGAATATTTTATGAAGGGTTTGCATGTATAATAAAGTCTTGAGATATAATTTATAGATACGGCCTAGAGTGCAACTATATTTATATAGTAGTATTAAATATAGTTAATGGTAACTTTGGACTTGTCAAGAGTTGACAGAAAAGCCCAAGGCCCATTGGAGCTAGTGTCTTATTGGTCCCTTTTGGTCCCACTCCAAGCCACACACTTAAGCCTAATTGGAAAGGACCAAAAGGCCGGCCTAATTAGATAATTGGTTAGATACAAAGGGAAAAACGTACAGAATTTTATGGATGAAAAACATCATTGTGAAATGGTGTGTAAGTGAGTGTAAGTCACTCTTAAATCCCTTTATGACCGATTGAGAGTCCACACTTCTTGGGCGTTAGTGGAATTGGAGTGAAGATTAAAGTTTTCCTAAGTACTTCGATGTTTGTTTTGAAATTCACCGCATCAAGGTACACTCTCTTGTTCTATATTCTGAAACTTACTTAATGCATGTTATCAATTCTATATGAAGTAGATCCGTTAATTTTTCCGCTGCGTTTATGCATATTTCCTACAATTGGTATCAGGGCGGTCTTCATTTTTGAATCTGTATAATATGTTTAGTGAGTTTTAGAATTAGAGAAAACTATTTTCATAGTTATGAAAATTCTGCAGTCATTTTTCTGCATATTATAGTTTTTGAAACTATTGTTTGATTAAAACTGATTTTGATGTTATGATATTGTTTAAGTTTGATTTTGACCATGTAAAATTGAATTTTAACACTTTAATATCAATGAAATTCAAGTTTTAATCTTAATCTCATCGTTTTTGATCATTAAGAATGTGTTTTGTTTATTAGAAGCGTCAAAAACAATTAAAACAGAAAAACGGCTATTTCTAGGTTTTTTTGCGACTGGCGAGTCATGAGTTAAGTCACTAGTGAGTCGCCAAAGTTTCTGGATGAATCTCGCAACTGGGCTAGTCGCTAGTGAGGTGCCAAAACTCACGACTGGTTTTGGTGACTGGGCAAGTCGCGAAAACTAGTCTCCAAAAATTCCGACACTTGTTTATTACATGTATAAAGTGCAAGGCTATGTGTAATTAGTTTATATATGCATTAAACAATTAAAAACCTTTCTTTTAAAACATCTAGTAGGAGAGAGATACAAGGGTTGGATCTCACGTCTTCCATTATCAGTTTAAAGTAGTGTGGACAAGCACCTCGTCTTGGCGTATATGCCTTGTGATCCCAATGGAGGGTCTTTACTTCACAGTACTACAAGATTGAACTTGCCCATTTAAAGTAGTGTGGACAAGCACCTCGTCTTGGTGTATATGCCTCGCGATCCGAAAGGAGGGTGTTTTGTTCCATGGTACTACAAGTTTAAACAGCATAAAGGGAGATGAAATGTGGCTACACATGATTTTAGATAATGGTGTACACTAGACTAAGTATAATGTTAACTTCCCAAAGGAGCTATGTCATTATTACTTAGAAGCTAAAGGTAATACAACATATTATTAGTGTTTGATAAGAGTTATCATGATAGCACTAATAATGAGAATAATTTTCAATCAATTAATGTGTTTATAATAAACTTGCTTCAAGGAATTATAGACATGGATTGGGTTGTCGTTGCATATATTATTTTATGGTTTTATTAAGGTTCCATATTATATGTTTATATGCTAAATAGATAATGTCCAGTTTACTTATTATATTCATGTTTATTATTTTTAGATTTGTTCATGGCATCATTTAGCCCAGTTGTTACTATTCTTAATCAAAACAAACTGATTGGATCCAACTATGTTGACTGGAAAAGGGATTTGGATATAGTTCTCACTGCTGAAGAGCATAAATATGTTCTTACTAAACCATGTCCTAGTTTTCCTTCATTAGATGCTCCTCCTGAGGAAAAACAATGATATGATCATTAGCAGAAATTTAATGAGATGGCCAAGTGCAACATTCTATCTATCTTAAATGTTCTACAGCATCAAATGCAGGATGTAGAACTAGCTTCGGACAATATGCTAAGTCTGAAGGAGATGGTTGGTGAGCAAGGCTATTCTGCAAGGCAAGAAACCATGAGGCAGATTTATAATACCAAAACGGTTGAAGGTAGTTCAGTGAGGGAGCATTGTCTTACAATGATTTCAAATCTGAATACATTGGAGGTTTTAGGTGCTGATATTGATGGAGAATTCCAAGTGGATATGATACTCCAGTCACTACTGGAATCATTCAAGAAATTCAGTCTCAATTATAATATGAACAAAAAGATTTACTCTTTATCTGAATTAATGAATGAGTTGGTAGCGACAGAAGGCATCCCTGGTACTTCTAGTGTTGAAGCCAATATGGGTGAAGCTTCTACTTCTCAACCTAAGTCGAAAGGCAGTGGTAAGAAGAAGAAGAAGAAGGAATTCACCAAGCAAGATGGTAAACAAATTACCTTAGGGGTTGCTAACAAAGGAAAGAAGCTTAAAGGAAAATGTTTCCATTGTGGTGAAAAAGGGCATTGGAAGAGGAATTGTCCAAAATTCAAGGCTGCCAAAAATAAGGGTATGAATTGTTCATTCCTCCTTGAAATATGTTTGGTACAAAATCCCACAAATTCCTGGTGTGTGGTTAAGGTTGTACTAATCATATCTGCAATTCTTTGCAGGGGTTCTAAGAGACTAGAAAACTTAATAAAGGAGAATTGTTTCTTACTTTGGTTGATAGGAACAGGATTCCAGTTGTAGCTGTTAGTGTTTATAATTTGTGTTTTAAGTCTAGAGTTTTAATATTGGAAGACTGTTTGTATCTACCTAATGTTCGTAGGAATTTAATTTCTGCAACTTATTGAGGTAAACATGGATATTGTGTTATCCTTAAGGACAACATTGTAATAAAGAAGGGTAAAATATTTATCTGTTCTGGCAATATTGTGGATGGTCTTTATATTTTAACTCCTGATAAGCATGAATTATATAATTCTGAATTAGATAAGAACTCTCATGTAAAATCATTAAAGAGAAAGTTTCCTTCTACTAATAATGCTTGCGTTTGGGTCATATTAATCCAAATAGAATTCAAAAATTGATCAAAGATGGACTTCTAGAGCCATTGGACTTTGATGAATTTCCAGTTTGTGAATCTTGTTTGGAGGGCAAAATGACCAAACGACCTTTTAATGCAAACGGTAGAAGAGCCCAAGAGTTGCTTGAATTAGTTCATACGGATGTTTGTGATTCTATGTCAATCCAAGCAAAAGGAGGTTATAAGTACTTCATCACTTTTACCGATGATTACTCAAGATATGGTTATGTGTACCTAATGAGACGGAAGTCCGAAGCCTTTGAAAAGTTTAAAAAGTTTAGGGATGAAGTTGAGAATCAATTAGGTAAATGCATAAAAGCCATTCGATCTGATCATGGTGGTGAATACTTTCTTGGGGATTTCAAGGATTACTTAACTTAAAATGGGATCATATCCCAATTAACTGCACCTGGAACTCCCCAACAAAATGGTGTAGTAGAAAGAAGGAATATGACTCTTTTAGAAATGGTTAGGTCCATGATGAGTTACTCAATTTTACTAGTTTCTTTTTGGGGATATGCACCAAAAATTGCAATGCATATTTTGAATTTAGTTCCATCAAAATCTGTTCTCAACACACCTAAGGAACTATGGAGTGGGTGTAAGCCTAGTGTGAAATATCTCCACATTTGGGGATGTCTAGCACATGTGTTGAAAATGAAGTCTGATAAGTTGGAATCTAAAACCGAAGTATACATGTTTTTAGGGTATTCAAAAGAAACAAAGGGTTATTTATTCTATAATCATAAAGATAACAAAGTGTTTGTTAGTACACATGCCAAATTTTTGGAAAATGATTATATGAATAATTTTGATCCTAGAAATAAAGTTGTTTTAGCTGAAAATGAATGAACCTGTAATTGAACAACCAATAGATGAAACTGGGGATGATGTGGTTGTATTGGATACACCACAAGATACTACTCATGAGATGTCTAGTACACCAGTGCCTCATCGTAGTGGGAGGAATGTTAGGCCACCTATAAGGTTTATAGGTCTGAGAGAAATTCATGAAGCTATCTCAAAAGAGGCTGAAACCGATCCTTACATTTACGAAGAAGTAATGAATGATATAGATGCACATTATTGGGTTAAAGCTATGAAATCTGAATTAGATTCTATGTATTTCAATCAAGTTTAGGATCGTGTAAAGGCGCCTAACAGCATTAAACCTATTGGTTGCAAATGGGTTTACAAAAGGAAGAGATGGATAGATGGAAAGGTTGAAACCTTTAAAGCGAGGCTAGTGGTGAAAGGGTATACTCAAAAAGAAGGTATTGATTATGAAAAAACCTTTTCACCAATGGCAATGCTTAAATCTATCAGAATTCTCTTATCCATTGCTGCTCATTATGATTATGAGATTTGGCAAATGGATGCCAAGACTACTTTTCTAAATGGCAATCTTGAAGAGGAAATCTATATGATGCAACCGGAAGGTTTCATAGATAAGAACCAAGAGCATATGGTATGCAAGTTGAAAAGGTCTATTTATGGACTTAAGCAAGCATCTAGGTCATGGAACATTAGATTTGATCAAGCAATCAAATCATTTGGTTTTGAACAAAATCTTGATGAACCATGTGTGTACGAAAGACATCAAGATAAAGTAGTAATGTTCCTAGTACTTTATGTAGATGATATTCTACTCATTGGAAATAATGTAGGGGTAATGGCATCTATAAAGAGTTGGTTGTCAAGTCAATTTGATATGAAGGAAATAGGTGAGGCTAATTTTATTCTAGGGATCAAGCTTTGGCAAGATTGAAAGAATAATATGTTAAGCTTATCACAAACTGGATATATAGATAAGGTTCAATAATGGTTTAGCATGCAAAACTCTAAGAAAGGATTACTTCCTTTCAGACATGGAGTTCCTCTATCTGATGACCAAAGGCCTAAGACTCAAGAGGAAGTAGATATAATGAGACAAGTTGCTTATGCTTCTACAGTAGGAAGTCTCATGTATGCCATGCTTTGTACTAGGCCAAATATTTGTTATTCAGTTGGCATGGTTAGCCGATATCAATCAAATCAAGGACCAAAACATTGGCAAGCTGTAAAGCATATTTTCAAGTATCTACGGAGAACAAGAGATTATATGCTTGTTTACCGTAGTGAGAATTTGATTCCCATTAGCTATACAGATTCAGATTTTCAATCGGATCTAGATTTCAAAAAGTCCACATCAGGATGTGTTTTCACCTTGGGAGGTGGAGCCATATCATGGAGGAGTGTCAAGCAATCTTATATTGCAGACTCCACCATGGAAGCAGAATATGTTGCTACTTGTGAAGCAGCAAAATAAGCTATATGGCTCAAGAAATTCCTTTCTAACCTTGGTGTAATGAGAATGGAACAAGTTTCCATCACATTGGTTTGCAACAATAGTGGTGCAGTTGCTCAAAAGATCTAAGGAATCATAAGAAAGGAAAGCACATTGACAGAAAGTACCACATCATTAGAGATATTATTACTCGTGGAGATATGGTGGTAGCAAAAATTGAAAGTGCAAATAATCTAGCAGATCCCTTTACCAAAGCCTTGCCTCAAAGGACATTCGAGTCAAATTTGGAGGGAATGGGAGTTAGATTAGTACACAATAGTCTTTAGGGCAAGTGGGAGATTATTGGGATTAGTGCCCTAGAATCCTATTGTATGATGTTACGTATGATATTATGTATGATATTATGTATGACACGATGTATGACTTAATATTGTAATTAATAAAGTTGTTTTATTATTATCGAAAATAATGATAACATGAATATACGGACATTATCATATAGTCCATGAGATGCATAGTATGTGATTTAGTCACAAAGGATATAAGTTACAAGTTCTTTGTAAACTCAGAATTTTAGTTTGCAGTCGGTGATGAAATTGGGCATTTCATCTACGAAGACTATAACATATCAACTAAGATGATTTGTCTTAATCATGGAAGTGGAGACTTCTAGTTGATATGTTGATATGTTTTAAAAGTTAAGACATATTGAGATGGATCGCTGTGAGATTTATTATTCTCCTAACGACTGTCAATTGAATAATAAATTTCACGACTTGTATTTACATGAACTCTTAATCCTGAGAGAATAATAGATCTGATCATGAAGTGTAGGCTGCTTTGATATATCAGGAGTGAAATCTAAAGTAACGATCAAAACTTCAGTATGTTGGGCAACCACAGTTAGTGTTGATGGAACATATATTCTTAAGATGGAATTCATAGTCTTTTAATGGAGATGTAAAATATTCCCTTGGGATAAGTTTAATGAGTTCAGTTATTCAAAGAGTTAGGCCTAACCACTTTGGTAAGAAATTACTAAAGTATATATTTATGAAATTGGATTTCATAAATATATGGTGAATAACTTAAAAGGATTAAACTGGGTACTCAAGGATTAAGATATAGTAATCTTCAAAGTGATAATCTATATTTATGATTTTGAATTACTACGAATATTTTATGAAGGGATTGCATGTATAATAAAGTCTTGGGATATAATTTATAGATAAGGCCTAGAGTGCAACTATATTTATATAGTGGTATTAAATATAGTTAATGGTAATTTTGGACTTGTCAAGAGTTGACAGAAAAGCTCAAGACCCATTGGAGCTAGTGTCTTATTGGTCCCTTTTGGTCCCACTCCAAGCCACACACTTAAGCCCAATTGGAAAGGCCCAAAAGGCCAGCCCAATTAGATAATTGGTTAGATACAAAGGGAAAAACGTACAGAATTTTATAGATGAGAAACATCATTGTGAAATGGTGTGTAAGTGAGTGTAAGTCACTCTTTAATGCCTTTGTGATTGATTGAGAGTCCACACTTCTTGGGCGTTAGTGGAATTGGAGTAAAGATTAAAAGTATTCCCAAGTGCTTCAATCTTTGTTTTGAAATTCACCGCATCAAAGTACACTCTCTTGTTCTATATTCTAAAACTTACTTAATGCATGTTATCAATTCTGAATTAAGTAGATTCGTTAATTTTTCCGCTGCGTTTGTGCATATTTCCTACAACTTACACTAAGAAAGCGTACAATTGATAAAGGTGTTGCTAACTTTGTGTCTTATTCTTGCAATTTGTCGCAGTTTGAACCTGCCAAGGTTAAGGATGCTCTCCAAGATGAAAGTTAGGTTAAGGCCATGCATTTTGAACTGCTCCAGTTGAAAAGGAGTGATGTATGGACCTTAGTACCTAGATCGGAAGGAGAGCACATCATTGGCACAAAGTGGATATTCTGTAATAAAATTAATGAGAAAGGAAATGTGATTCGCAACAAGGCTTGTCTGGTGGCCTAAGAATACTTTTAAGTGGAAGGAGTAGATTTTGATGAAACATTTGCTCCCTTTAGTTTGCATGGAATCCATTAGGGTTCTCCTAGCTCTAGTTTGCCATGACATTTCAAGGTAGATGTATCGTAGTTACCCCGAATCTTATATCCGAGGTACTACATGTTCCACGGGTAGCGCTTTCTAAGTACCCCGACTGTGATCGTCTTCAAACTATGTCCAGAGGTACTCTTACTCCTTGGTCTCACTATAACTCTATCACAGAGTCTCGTGCTCATTTTCTTTTGTCCCTCTTAGAGGATCTTTCTTTTGACTTCCCTTCTCACTTCATCACTTCTATCCTCGATGTCTATTAGGATACGATGACCTATGATAAGCTCATCTTTCCTTCGGCTATCACATGGATCCTTTGCCATTTTTCCATCCTAATTCTTGTTTCTCCTTACTACACCACCATAGGTGTCATCAACACTGGTTCTCTTCAATGAAGCGTGTTAGGAATTTAGACCCCTTAAACACACAGATTGCATAGCCTAGATTAATTAGCCAAGTTGTTACTTAGTCAAATTATGCAATTCTAGGTTAAAGCAATCAAATAATCATATCAAGATATAAAGCAGCGGAATAATAAATAACACAAGATATGATCACCCAGGAAACCACTCGGTAAAAACCTGGGGAGGATTTGACCCACCGATCCTCAAGGCATAACAGAATTCACTATGAAAGAATTGAAGTTCTTACAGAAGGACTACAAGCTCCCAGCTCGACTTCCTAATGCTACCAACCAGTAAAACTTCCTGACACGACTACGCACAGGCTCCGAATCCACGGACTACTTCTTTCTTAAATTCTTCAATCAGCTACAAGCTCCCCGCTTGCTTTTCTTTTAAGTTCTAATGGTTGCAACTATAATGATCTCCAAGATGTTGAAATCATCTCTACCTTGAAAACCCTAAGTTTTGTGTAAAGAAAATCTCCTCAAAGATCTCACAAGAGATTCACACAAAACAGCAATGTATGAGCAACAAAGCAATATGGACAACCTACAAAAACGTGGCTAGGGTTTTGTTTATATACCTAGGGTAAAAACACAAAACCCTAAACGTTTAATGAAGTAGGGCTGAGTTGGAAATTCTGCAGAAAACTCAACCTGTGCGATTTTCGATCGATCGAGTCTATTCTTCGATCGATCGAGCCAGGCCGAAAGTCCCAAGTATTTCTGCAGCCACTCGATTCCAACTTTACAATATTAAACCAACTTTGAGCAATTCTAAACAAGACTAAATACAATGTTTTGATCATGGTTTGCCAACATTACAAATTAGAGTTCTAAATACAAAAACTCCTAAGACCTTAGAACCTAACAAACTCCCCCTTTGGCAATCCGTGACAAAACCCTAATTAACAGCTCAAAATTTTACAAATAAACAGCCCTTTACAAAGGTAATGCTCATAAAATCAAATTCAGCCTAACTACTATCCATCAGTTGCAAGTGTAGACAGCAGCTTAGTTGAATCAACCTGTATATTCCTGAAATACTCAAAAAACGCATAAACGCATGTGTGACAGAAAAGAGTAAAAACAACAGGTATAACATTCTTGTAAGATTCACACAATCCAAAATAAAGACATATAAAAATGAACAAGTCATAAATATAAATCAATACGCAGTGAATCATAAAGCAACAAGAATCAATAAAAAATAAATGTATATCAAACAATGTTACTCCCCCTAACACGAATATCCCAAAAATGATATACAAAGTGAAGCACCTAGATACAATCTAAAACAATATCTCCCACTAACTACAAAAGTCTCCCCCTATCAATAAAAACCCTCTACAAGTCAAAACTCAAGTCAAAACTCCACTCCCTCTTTTTGTGACGGAATGCCAAAGAGCAATCATGAGTCGCCATAAAAAGGAGGTGGTGAGGGAGAATGAAGACGAGCTAACTCAACTCAAAGAGCATGAATCTCATCCAGCAAGTTCACCAAAATTTGATTATGAGCCTGCTGAACAGTCATGACAGTCTCCAAAGTACGACGAACATCGAAGTCGGCCGAAGGAGATGAAGGAACATTAGCAGTAGCAGTATCAGCACCAACTGGATCAGGAATATCCTCACTAGCAAGACCTGCAGAAGAAGAGGGAGGAGGAGGTACGCTACTAGAGGGCTCAGACCTAGGGTGTTTAGAACCAGCTCGAAGATGAGCAGCCCTCTGTCTAAGAAAAGATGCACCGATAGGAGCAATCACATGAACAGGCTCAGAGAAAGGAAAGCCACGAAGCTCAAGATGGAGCAAAATCCTATGAATGAAAATAGGATAAACAAGGGCATGTGAAGAAGATGAACTCCTATAAACCTCGTTCAAAGAACGAAGAAATAGATGGGGAAAACTAATAGGAGCATCAGTAACAAGAGCGTACAAAAATACACACCTCTCAAGAGGAATGGTGTGCACATGAGAAATAGGCCAGATGGAATGACAGGCTATCCTAAAGAAAAGATAATGTAACCCGGAGAGCTCAGCAGAAGTGATCCTAGGATCAGAACCCCACTGGATAGAAGTACCAGTGATGTAAGACAAAACATCGCTCAGCTCGGGAGACTCAACATAAGGATAGACAGGATCCCTAACCAACGGTACCCCTAGAGCAACAGCTACTACCTGAGGAGTAATGGTGTACCCAACACCTCGTATCCAACTCTTTACCAAAGTGTTGGAATCATAGACGTGGATAGAGATGTTTGAATAGAACTCTCTAATCAAGGCAGACAGTGGAGGAGGATCAGAGATGTCTAACAAAGGTAACCAGCCCCGACGCTCAAAGTTAGCCCTAATGGCCGGATCTAGCTCATCTAAAACAACAGAACGCTCAGCCCAAATCTTCCTCTTAAGGTTAAGCTTCTCAAAAAGATCTTGGTTTTTCTCACTCGGAAACCTCTCACGATCAAAGGAGGGAGGGGATGGAGAGGAAGAGGGAAGGGACCTATGGGCTCTAGTTTTCCTAGGCATGATGCTAAGGAAAGGACAGAGACACAAAGAGAAAACCACAAGAACAAAACAAAAAAGAACAAAACCAAAGGCAGACTGCAAGTTAGCACAAAAAACAATAGAATTAAAATCTATATGATGCATGAGCAGATAAAATGCCATGATGCATGTACTAATGCAGTGAGCAATTAAGTTCAATTGAGATTAAATTGACAAAATTGGCTTGAGCAAGGAATTTTCTTAACAAAAACCCCAAAAATTTAACACAAATTGAAAATTTTTTAACACCAAATGATGAATTGAGTATCACAAAACACAACACATAGATTATAATGCTTAATTTCATCAATCCAACAAGCCAATTGCATCAAATTCTACTCAATTTCACAAAATCCCCAAATCAGATCAATTAGTAAACCCTAGATTTTTCAATTTCACATCAAACTCAAAATTGATCAAATTAAACTATTTAAATCATATCTATAACATGTCCTCACAAAAACCCAATGATCAATTGCATCAATTATGGCTTGAATCAAAAGAAAAAAACCACAAAAGCAAAGTGCGAAAATCGCCCCTTAAAAGCATGAATTTATGCATGAAATGATGAAAAATAAAGCAAAAGGAAGGGCAAAAGAGTCTTACCGGCTTGAGGAGAGAGAGATTGCGCAAAGACTTCGGAAGAAAACGACAAAAAATCACAATGCCAAGCTTGCCAACGCGGAGAGAGGAAAAAGGGTTGAAAAGTTTTGAAATAGGATCTTTGAAATAGTCAGAAAAGTGCCTTTTAAAAACCTTTTTCACGATACTCGATCGATCAAAAATTACATCGATCGATCGAATGTGACAGTCGTTTTAGAACAAACTAAGGCACTTTTTCGATCGATCGAAAACAGGCTGGATCGATCGAAATGGGCAGAGGCTCACTAAAATTTTAAAAAAATCCAGTTTTGAAAGACACAACCCAAAATTTTGTAAAACAATTCCTCAAATCATTAAAATGTAAAAACAAAATACATGAGTATGAGATGAAATGCTTTTTCAAAAACCCAAATTTTTAAACCCAAATTGTGTCAAAAACACGTTTCAATCATTCCCCCATTAAATTTTCTCAAGCAACAAAAATGTTGTGCACAAATTTCAAGATATTTTCAAACTTGGTTGGTCAGACCATAAACACACACACTCGTATGTACAGTGTTTAACAAAGAGTAACTTGTGTAGTGTGTGATACTAGCAAAAACTTGAGATACATGTGAGGTGATATGTGAATGACAATCAAACACAAAGTCTACACAATTCATCACATAGAATTTAAAAGAGACTATCACCTAAAGAATTACATCCTATAACTCCCACATCTCCTAGAACAAAAGCTTGCAATCATGTAAGTTTCTTGTATTTTTGCCTCTTGTTTGTATGAGATGGCATTCAGCCTAATAGTACACACCGGTTTGAATTAAGTGAATTGGCATTAAGCCTAATAGTACACACCAGTTTTAATTTATTTTGAGCCTACACCTTATGTTCTTTTTGTGCATGTGCTACACTTTCTCGAGCACAGAATCTTATGATATGCACTAAGGTGTTCATGATTGGTTAGTGAACAGTGGTGAGATGGTTATTTATGCCTTTTTCAAAAGAATCAAGTCCGACAGTTAAATAACATATGACTTCATGATTAAGACAAGGAGAATAAAAACCAAACACATCTTTCCCACACAACATGCACTACACAGTTTTAACTAGTCAAGTGCAATGAAAAAGTTCATCAAAGTTAAACAAGGTACACAGACCATGATATGTGTCACAAGATAGACCAACCTTGTTTTTCAAAAATCAAGACAAATAGTGTCTAACATAATGTTTGCTTTCTCCCTTTTTTTTTTTTTATTAAAAAAGAAAACACATACATCCTAGAATGAAATGCATGAATGTAATGCAATGCAAGTCCTAGACAAAAACAACAAAAAGACAAAAAGGAACAATGGTCACCAAAGGAAAAGGCAATTAAGCACAAGGACCATGTCAGACAGACTCAGTTAGTTCGAGTCTTTTGCATCCAAGACCTTTTGGATGCACCACGAGCATTGGAGTTCATATTCACATTTGAGTGATTCCCAACTCCAGGATTGGAATAAAGGTTTAACACCTTTACCAATTCACCAATTAGTGCCATAGGGTCTTGTGCTTGAGGCACAGGCACTTTTGGTTTAGTTGCTCTCTTATCAGCTTGACGCTTGTAACAATTAGGATGAATATGTCCAGACTTACCACAATAATGACAAACCCAAGCAGGTTTACCATGCATCTTGTCCTTAGATTTGGTAGGTTCCCTAGGTTTAGATTCTCTTAAGTCTACCCTAATCTTCTTAGGTGGTGAAACTTCTACAGGTTTAACTACCTCACTCACAGGTGGTTTGACAGTTTCACTCACAACCTCACTAGCAGAAGTTTCAGAAGATGAAGCAGGAACAAAATTAGTGGAATGTGGAGTAGAGCCAAAGATGCTTTCAACATATCTCAAACCAGATTTATCTGAAGGATACTTTTGAACATTCAACATGTGATCAAGTTTAGAACTAGCAGATCTAGCAATAGATAAATCATGTTCTAAAGTTCTAACTTTATCAAGCAAAAGCATGTTCTCAGATTTAACATTATTCAGAAGCTCATTAGCATCAAACAGTTTAACAAGCAAATTTTTCTTTTCAAGCTCCAGAGAGTCAATTTTCTTTAGGCCAAGATCAACTTTCATAGCATCCTTTGCAGCAATTTTGCAAAGTTTGTTATAGGCCTCTTGAAGATCTGCATCTTCAGAGAGTTCCCCATCAGAAGGGTTCTCTTCAGCAGATACGCTTTCACTGACCGTAGCAGTGGCTGTGAAAGCAATGAAGTTTCCATCCTCGTCAGACCCGGACTCATCATCAGAAACCTCATCATCACTAAGGGTTACAGCCATAACTTTACCCTTAGTCTTCAATAATGTAGGACACTCAGATTTCATATGACCATACCCTTGACAACCAAAACATTGAGGACCCAAAAAATTATTAGAAGATTGACCACCTCTATCATTTGATTTTTCAAAATTATTTACCTTAGTGGGATCATTCTTCCTAAAATTTCTAGGTTCAGCAGTGTTGGTACCTCTTGCCTTTCTATTTGTATTCCTAAGAAAATTCTTAAAGTTTTTGGCAAGATAGGCAATCTCTGTAGCAGAGAGCTCATCATCAAATTCACTACCATCAACATCATCAACTGATTTAAGAGCCATTGATTTGGATTTGTTTACTTTAGGTAGGTCAGACTCATAGGATTGGAGAGATCCTACAAGTTCATCTACAGGGATGGAGTCCACATCCTTGCTTTCAGTAATGGCAGTCACTTTGGGTCTAAAATCTTCAGTTAAAGATCTAAGAATCTTCCTAACAATTTTAGGTTGATCATAGATTTCACCCAAATTAAAAGCAGAATTGACAATATCATTCAGTTTGGCATAAAATTCATCAAAGGATTCATCATCAGACATCCTAATACTCTCAAACCTAGAAGTCAATTGTTGCAATTTATTAATCTTAACTGCCTTCGTGCCTTCATGCACAGTTTGGAGGATTTTCCAAGCAATATGAGCAATCTCAACATTAGAGATCCTCTTAAATTCCTCCATAGAAACTGCATTGAAGATGGCATTCATAGCTTTGCTATTGAAGCCTGCTGCTTCTTTTTCAGAAGTTTGCCACTCACTCACAGGAGTAGTGGGCTTCTCCCATCCGTATTCAACAGAATTCCACACCCTTTCATCAATGGATTTCAGGAATGCTTTCATCCTTACTTTCCAATAAGCATAGTTGTTCCCATCAAAATGAGGAGGAACAAATAAAGAGTGTCCATGCTCCATGACAACTAGGGTCAAGGATCAGCTCAGAGATAGAAATCTCAATCAAAAAGAGCTACCACGCTCTGATACCACTTGTTAGGAATTTAGACCCCTTAAACACACAGATTGCGTAGCCTAGATTAATTAGCCAAGTTGTTACTTAGTCAAATTATGCAATTCTAGGTTAAAGCAATCAAATAATCATATCAAGATATAAAGCAGCGGAATAATAAATAACACAAGATATGATCACCCAGGAAATCACTCGGTAAAAACCTGGGGAGGATTTGACCCACCGATCCTCAAGGCATAACAGAATTCACTATGAAAGAATTGAAGTTCTTACAGAAGGACTACAAGCTCCCCGTTTGACTTCCTAATGCTACCAACCAGTAAAACTTCCTGACACGACCATGCGTAGGCTCCGAATCCACGGACTACTTCTTTCTTGAATTCTTCAATCAGCTACAAGCTCCCCGCTTGCTTTTCTTTTAAGTTCCAATGGTTGCAACTATAATGATCTTCAAGATGTTGAAATCATCTCTACCTTGAAAACCCTAAGTTTTATGTAAAGGAAATCTCCTCAAAGATCTCACAAGAGATTCACATAAAACAGCAATGTATGAGCAACAAAGCAATATGGACAACCTACAAAAACGTGGCTAGGGTTTTGTTTATATACCTAGGGTAAAAACACAAAACCCTAAACGTTTAATGAAGTAGGGCTGAGTTGGAAATTCTGCAGAAAACTCAACCTGTGCGATTTTCGATCGATCGAGTCTATTCTTCGATCGATCGAGCCAGGCCAAAAGTCCCAAGTACTTCTGCAGCCACTTGATTCCAACTTTACAATATTAAACCAACTTTGAGCAATTCTAAACAAGACTAAATACAATGTTTTGATCATGGTTTGCCAACATTACAAATTAGAGTTCTAAATACAAAAACTCCTAAGACCTTAGAACCTAACAGAGTGAGCCTCAGCTTCGACCAAAACGGCCACGTGTGGAGTCTACCAGTCCTACAACTTCTGTTGTTCCATCCACCTCTACTCCTTCTTCCTCGACTGGTGATGTGACCTTGGAGGCCGTCATGGTGCAGTTTCAGCACATGAATGCTCGCTTTGACACTCTCACTAATGAGTTGTGTTAGGTGAACACCCATGTCAATCATATAGCATGACGACAAGCTTGCCTTGGTCATTTCGCCACTTCTCCTTCTCCTTCTCCAGAGGCTTTGGCTAATAAGGATGGTGATGATGATGAGATGACAACCTCTTAGTGATTTACCCTTTGTCATTCGTGACAAAAAGCGGGAGTAGTTTTGGGTTGAGAGTAGTCTTGTACTTAGAAGGAGAGTTAGCATATGACATTTTTGTTAGAGGGAGTGTTTATAGATTTTGAGGGATGTAGTGTGGTTCGCATGTTTTTTTTTTTTTTTTTTTTCTTTTCTTTCTTTTACCTCATGTATATTGGTCTTGTGACCATTTATTGACATACATTGTGTTGGAAATTTAGACTCCTTAAACACACAGATTGCGTAGCCTAGATTAATTAGCCAAGTTGTTACTTAGTCAAATTATGCAATTCTAGGTTAAAGCAATCAAATAATCATATCAAGATATAAAGCAGCGGAATAATAAATAACACAAGATATGATCACCCAGGAAACCACTCGGTAAAAACCTGGGGAGGATTTGACCCACCGATCCTCAAGGCATAACAGAATTCACTATGAAAGAATTGAAATTCTTACAGAAGGACTATAAGCTCCCCGCTCGACTTCCTAATGCTACTCACCAGTAAAACTTTCTGACACGACCACGCGCAGGCTCCGAATCCACGAACTACTTCTTTCTTGAATTCTTCAATCAGCTACAAGCTCCCCGCTTGCTTTTCTTTTAATCTTCAATGGCAGCAACCTTGTTGATCATCAAGATGTAGAAAATATCTCTACCTTGAAAACCTTAAGTTTATGTGAAGGAAAGCTCCTCTAAGATCTCACAAGAGATTCTCATAAACAGCAAATATGAGCAACAAAGACTTAGAGAGGTTTGGGTACAAAACCCTAAAAATAAAAGGAGGCACAAGAGGCACTCTAATCTCTCTCTCCCAAGTCCCAAAAACGTTCTAGGGTTTTCCTTATATATAGGATTGATCCCCAAGACGTTTAAATAGAGTTTTGCTGAACTGGAACTCTGCAGAAAAATAAATCTGTACGTGGTTTGATCGATTGATTCTAATTTTCGATCGATCGAGCCTTACAGATTTAGTCCAATAAATCTGCAATTACTCGATTCCAGTTTTACAAATAAACATACTTTGAGCAAGCCTAAACAAGACTAACATATTGTTTTGATCATGGTTTGCCAACATTACACATTAGAGTTCTAAATACATAAAATCATTAATCTTTAGAATCTAACAATCTCCCCCTTTGGCAATCCGTGACAAAACACAAACTAACAGCTCAAAGTTTACAAAATAAAAGCCTATTACAAAAATAATGCTTATAACAACAAATCCAATCTTAACTACTATCCATCAGTTGCAAGTGTAGACAATAGCTCAATTGAATCAACTTGTATATTCCTGAAACACTCAACAAACGCATAAACGCATGTGTGACAGAAAAATAGTAAATCAACAGATATGTAATCTAACTCTCCCCAATGTTAGATACACCAAAAAATAAACACATTCTTGAAAGTTCACACAACACAAAACAAAGACATATATCATGAATAACTCATAAATATAAGTCAATGAGCTGTGAACAAGAAACAGAAATAGAAACATAAGTAAACTAACTCCCCCCCCTAAGTTAGATACAACAAAAAGTTTTTATTTATATTCTTCCCTTTCAAAAATAATTTCAACTCCCCCTAAACAAGACAAACATGGTTCCCATAAATCAATAATTTCTCTCCCTTTTTGTCACGTATTGACAAAGACAATTCATACAAAGAGCAAACAGTCAACATACGTAATAAAGGATAAGAGAAAATAGAGAATCAAAGGGATACAAAACAATTCAACTCTATAGAGTATAGAGACAACTCCCCCTATGAACAACACAGGTAAAAAAAACTTTTCTCCTCCTATAAAAATAGGAAAAACAAAACAAGTTGTGGGAAAAACAGTTTTGGGGAAAAATAAAGGAGAGGGGGGGGGGGGGGGGGAGAGAATCAGCAGCAGAAGCAGCATCACCAACAGGATCAAGAACATCCTCACCAGCAGGACCAAAGTTAAAAACGAAGGTGAGGATACACATGAAGAAAAAATATTCTCTCTTTCAATAAAATGCAAACATGGCATTATGTGACCCATAAACAGTTGCATGAGTAGAGAAAATATTTGCACATTGATTATCCATCATATCTCTTAAGAAAAATATTTTCTATAGTTTACACAAAAAAAAAGGCATATACTAGAAAGTACATAGTTCAAAAATTAGTCAATCAATTTGTAGATCAAGTTGAGTACCCAATTTAGCAAAGTGTATGCATGCTATGTATGAAAATAATGAGAGATATGACTGCAAAACTGCAAAATGGATACAGAAATCAATGCAATGCATGTGAATCCTAAACACAAACAAAGGGCAGACTGGAAGTTAGCACAAAAATCAATAGAATAAAATTCTATATGATGCATGAAACAATTACAATGCCATGATGCATGTACTAATGCAGTGAGCGATTAAGTTCAATTGAGATTAAATTGACAAAATTGGTTTGAGCATAGAGTTTCTAACAAAAACCCAAAAATTTGAAAATCACTTGTTGAATTTTTAAACACATTGATGAATTGAGCATCACATAACACAACTCACGGAGTATAATGCTTAATTTCATCAATACAACAAGCCAATTTCATCAAATTCAACTCAATTTCAAAAAAGCCCCAATTCGGATCAAGAACAAACCCTTTTTTTAAAAACCTGATTCGCGACTTTCGATTGATCGAAAAATACATTCGATTGATCGAATGAAACAGTCATTTTTAAACAAATCAAAGCACTTTTTAGATCGATCGAAAATCAGAATGGATCGATCGAACTGGGCAGAGGCTCACAAAATTTTTAGAAAAAACACAGTTTTGAAAAACACAAACCTAATTTTGTAAACAACTCCTCAAAGCATTAAACAACGAAAGCAAAATGCATGAGTATGAGATGGAATGCTTTTTCAAAAACCCAAATTTTAAACCCAATTTTCTCAAAACAAATTTCAATCATTCTCCCATTGAATTTTCTTAAGCAACAAATATGTTCTGCACAAATCTCAAGATATTTTCAAAATTTTCAAACTTGAAACACATTTTGCATTAAGATCAAGGAACTTTTAATCTTGGATGGCCACAACAAAATCACACACAATATAATGTACCAAGTTTAACAAAGAGTAACTTGTGTAGTGTGTGCAACTGGCAAAAGCTTGAGATGCATGTGAGGTGATATGTGAATAGCAATCAATCACAAAGTCTACAAAATTCATCACATAGAATTTAAAAAAGACTATCACCTAAAGAGTTACATTCTATAACTCCCACATCTCCTAGAACAAAAGCTTGCAATCATGTAAGTTTCTTGTATTTTTGCCTCTTATTTGGGTGAGATGGCATTCGGCCTAATAGTACATACCGGTTTGAATTAAGTGAATTGGCATCAAGCCTAATAGTACACACCAGTTTTAAATTAATTTGAGGCTACACCTTATGTTCTTTTTGTGCATGTGCTACACTTTCTCGAGCACAGAATCTTATGATATGCACTAAGGTATTCATGATTGGCTAGTGAACAGTGGTGAGATGGTTATTTATGCCTTTCTCAAAAGGATCAAGTCCGACAATCAAATAACATGTGACTTCAAGATTAAGACAAAGTGATAAACATCATAAACATCTTTCCCACACAACATGCACTACAAAACTTCAACTAGTAAAGTGCAATAAATAAAGCTTATCAAAGCTAAACAAGGTACATAAACATGTTATGTAAATATAATATGGCCAATTCTTGATTATAAATCCAAAATATATAATACAAAACACAAAAATCTTTTTGGTTTTAACAAACTTTATAACCAAAAACAAAAAAACACATATTATGCTAAATGAACAATGCAAATGCAATGCATGACAGTGCAAAACTAAGCTATAAAGGGTACACAAACAAGAAATATCAATTTCTTAATTAACCCTTGAGTATATGTACAAACTAGTACATACTCATTCAAAATCAAAAATAGCTTAGCACAAACTATTCAAGTTTCTCCACAATGTTAGGCATGTTCTAAATCAAGAGAGATATTAAAACTCATGTAATTCTCAAGAAAAATAAAACAAGACACAAAATAAGATATTTTTGTCTTTTTGAGAATTTTTCAATGTTTTTGGATTTTTTTTTTAAAAAAAACAACCTAAAAAACAAAACAACCAAAAACAAAAACAAAACATGTCCACAAATAATTGAAAGAATTAAATCAGGGACAAGTTAGCAACACTCACCTTGGAGAATCTTTTCTCACCCATCTAGCACGAGTCTTTGGCTTTGTAGGTGAAAATCCATGTGAAGCAGAGTGTATTTGAGGGATTATACCAATCTTCTGAGAGAGACTAAAATCCTGCAAATTCCTTTCACAAGCCAACAAGCTCAAATTTTTCAAAAAAGTATGAAACAATTTATATGGACTTATGGCAGGAGAAATATCATCACATATCCTAGATTGACAAACAGAATGTTTAAATTTCAATTTATGACAATTAGGATGAATATGACCAGAGACACCACAAAAGTGGCAAACAAGAACAAATTTAGGAACATCAGTATTCCTAACAGTAAATCTAGTCTCAGATTTTGGTTTTTGCCTCAACAAAGAACAGTTTGGTCTAATATGACCAACAACACCACAACGGTGACAAGTAGGCACAAAAACAAGTTTATTATGCTCTCTAACAGTAGGTTTAGACTTAGCTTTAGAAACTTCAGCGTCAACATCAGAACTTTTACCTTTGTCTAACCTAGCAAAATAAGCCTTCTCTTTATTATTCCCCTTGAAAGGAGGGATATAAACTTTCTCAGTCTTAGGCTTAAGAGAAACAGAAACACTTCTGTTATCAACAACAGGCTTGGTACTAGTCAAATTTTCAATTTTAGTTTTAGATTCAACTAACTCTTGTTCCAAGCTTTTCATCTTCTCATCTTGAGAGAAAATTTGATTTCTCAAAAATTCATTCTTTTTATTAGACTTATCTAATCTCACAATCAAATCCTCTTTTTCAAGATTAGCCAATTTTAACTCTTCTTTAAATTTCTTAGAAATTTTCAAAGATTTAGATAATTTCTTACGAAGAGTTTCAAAAGCATAAAAAAAAATCAACAGAAACAATAGTGTCCTTTTTATTCAAAACATCACAGGCATCAATAAAATCAGCAGAAGCATGAGCAGAAAGACACGTCAAATTATCCATGATAACATGGGTCAAGGATCAGCTCTTAGATCAAAAGATCTAAAATAGAAGAGCTACCCGCTCTGATACTACTTGTTGGAAATTTAGATCCCTTAAACACACAAATTGCGTAGCCTAGATTAATTAGCCAAGTTGTTACTTAGTCAAATTATGCAATTCTAGGTTAAAGCAATCAAATAATCATATCAAGATATAAAGCAGCGGAATAATAAATAACACAAGATATGATCACCTAGGAAACCACTCGGTAAAAACCTGGGGAGGATTTGACTCACCGATCCTCAAGGCATAACAGAATTCACTATGAAAGAATTGAAGTTCTTACAGAAGGACTACGAGCTCCCCGCTCCACTTGCTAATGCTATCCACCAGTAAAACTTCCTGGCACGACCACGCGCAGGCTCCGAATCCACGGACTACTTCTTTCTTGAATTCTTCAATCAGCTACAAGCTCCCCGCTTGCTTTTCTTTTAATCTTCAATGGCAGCAACCTTGTTGATCATCAAGATGTAGAAAATATCTCTACCTTGAAAACCCTAAGTTTATGTGAAGGAAAGCTCCTCTAAGATCTCACAAGAGATTCACATAAACAGCAAATATGAGCAACAAAGACTTAGAGAGGTTTGGGTACAAAACCCTAAAAATAAAAGGAGGCACAAGAGGCACTCTAATCTCTCTCTCCCAAGTCCCAAAAACGTTCTAGGGTTTTCCTTATATATAGGATTGATCCCCAAGACGTTTAAATAGAGTTTGGGCTGAACTGGAACTTTGCAGAAAAATAAATCTGTACGTGGTTCAATCGATCGAGTCTAATTTTCGATCGATCGAGCCTTACAGATTTAGTCCAATAAATCTGCAATCACTCGATTCCAGTTTTACAAATAAACATACTTTGAGCAAGCCTAAACAAGACTAAACATATTGTTTTGATCATGGTTTGCCAATATTACACATTAGAGTTCTAAATACATAAAATCATTAATCTTTAGAACCTAACACATTGTACTTATCTTTTAATATATATATATATATACACATGTTTGTTTCTTCACCTATCTCTCCATGTGTTGTTTCTTTTCTATCTTTATACACATGTTTCTTTATGTACGCAATCCTTTATTTTTGTTTTACACAAGATGACTTGATGAGTTTTGTTGAAGTGTTTCAAAAAGACAGGTTGTTAAAGTCTACCATGCCATGAACTCTCTTCGTACAAAGTTTATCAAGAGCTTGTGTTAGGGTCAGATTTATTTTGTATTTCAACAAGTGATTATGAGTTTAGTGATTTAAGACTTATCTCATGATTCATTTGTTTGTTGTGGTTTTGTCACAAATTGCCAACGAGGGAGATTGTTAGGGACATATTTGTGTAATTGGCTAATCCTTTGACAAAATGCACTTTACCTATAATTGGGTAGATCTAGAACGGGTTTAGTACTTCAAGAAACAAGTGTTCAAGTTTAGTATTGAAGGCATGCAAGTCTAACCAAGAAACAGGTGAAGAAGTGATGTTCATTAAAGCTCAACAGATGTCTTGACACAATCCTTTCTATCGAGGTTTAATTTTGAAGCCCAACAGAAATTGAATTTGTTGAGAATTACGAAATTAGAATTTCCAGATTTGATTACACATATGAATAAAATGATAAAAAAATAACAGGAAAATCAGAGTACAAACCTCTAGTTAGAGATCCTCCTATAGGCAGCATTCAGGTTGTATCTTTTCTACCATTAATGATTAAGCAAGACCATGAACACATTTTTTATAGACAATTTTAAAAAAATAATTTTTATTCTTCATTAATTTCATTTTTCAATTATGAGCAATCAAAAGTAGAATTCTAAAAACCACAAATATTCATCAATCTAAGGATGAACTACAAGAAAAATAATAATAATAAATCCAACATAAAATGAAAAAAAAAAATTTCAAAGAGAGAGAGAAAGAGTGGGAACTTTTTTTGTATAAGAAAAATATGCATAGAATGTAAGAGATTGGCAAATTTATAATAAGAGGATGAGAATAAAATGAGCCAAAATACAGGAAGATAAAAGGGCAAAATAATATTTAAATTTAAAACTGCACAAGAGGAATGTATGTAGACAACACTTTTGTTTTGATTTTCCATTGATTCATTACATAGTTATAGCATCAAAATTATCCAAATACAATAATTATCCAAATTTTGGTAGAAATTATCACATCTATTTTGTGTTTATTTCCACAATTACACAAAAACAGGAGAATTTGCAAGTTTTCTCTAAAATATACTCATTACGTGTATTTTTATCATGTAGGAGATTAAAATTAATGAGCTAATCTTGCAAACATGAAGCCAAGAAAATCCAAGGGTGAATTTAATGAGTCAAAGATTTGTCTTTTGAAGAATTTAATGAGTCAAAGATTTGAGGAAACATAAAAAGAAAGAGAGAAATTCTTTTGAGCTATTGTTGGAAAAATGCAGTCACGGAAAAATTCTGACTAGTTTTGGTGTTTTCATCATATCGTTTTACTCCAATGTTGGATTGACTTGATTCTTGAAACCACGGAAATAGAACTTGAAGATATAAAATTTTTTAGTTTATCAAAACTTCAAAATCAGCTATTTTAAGGCCAAAACCTACTTGGAAGTTGACCCATTGTTGAAAAATTGGAATTGACTTTTTTTTTCTTTTTTTTTTCCTTTTTAGGGAGCATATGTTATAGGGTTTTGAATGTTATACATATTAAAAGGATACAAGAGCAGCCACGTTTTTTGCTGCTAGAAAACCTTATTTTTCATTAATTTTTTAGAGTTTTCATTTTTTATGGAAGCTTAAGAACCTAAGCTAGGGTTAAGGGTGAATCCCCAATGCTATAAGTTGCCCACTTATCAATCCAAGCATATTTTTTACGTTTTGGTTATTGAAATCAATTGTTCTCTTTTTATAATTTTTTTGTTAGATTGATGTTTAATTGCTAATTCTTTCATAAGTCTATCCTTGAATATTCTTATTGTTAGAATAGGATTTTATAATCACTCTTGCAAAATGTGATCATCTTGTTAAATATTACTTTTGCCATAGCCTTTGGGGTATGCGATGTTTTTGAGTTTTTCTATCAAAGTTATTATTTTCTAGACTAAATTGTTCGAACAATATATGTATATAATCAACCAAAGAGAGTTTTATTAATGAAACTTATTTCTAAATCTTCTAATTGGATAGTTTATGTATACTTACCCAATTGTGTACTAAATTGGATTGGTTGTAAATGCTTAACAATATTGGTTGACAAACCCTAACGCCCTAGTGATTTTGATTATTGAAATTTACCGAACTTTCTTTGACCAAATTTCAGTCATGTTTTTCTACATATTATTGATGTTTTTAACGTGTTCTTATTTTCCTTTTCTCATTGGAATGACAACCTTAGCTAGACTACAATTTCTGTTACAAAATTGAAAGACATCACAAATCATTTGTTAGAATATGCAAATTAATCATCCTAAATTTCTTCATTTCAGAAAGAAAACTAAGTTAATTAAAATATTTATGCACTCAGTTTGTATTTCCTACCATAATTTTTGTTATAGAGATCTAATCACTTTTGTTAATATTTGTTTTTTTTTTTTCTAAGTAAAAGTGATTTCAATTAAGTTGTAATAGAAATTTATATTAAAAATAAACAATATTTATAGAAAAAAATTTGAATATATATGGAATTCGTTTTAAGAGCTTTACATCTTACTGTCCTGGAGAAGTTTAAGAACATGTTAACTTGGACCAAGAAAATATGCATGCTAATGAGTTGAATCTTAACATATCATGAACACAAGCATTTATTTGTGAAGAATAAAAAGAAAAGGCTAAACTTATTAAGAAAGATCTCAATTGCAATAACAAAACAAATACTATCTACAACAACACTACAGATTATAACAAATTTCAGCAAAAGGGTAAACTTAAACAACTCAAAAAATAACTAAGCGAAATTCCCCAATTTCATTTAAACGAAGAAAAAGGGAACATGCTAGACACAAGTAAATGGGATTTTATTTAAAATAGAACCCCTATAACCTATTTGCAAATAGTATTTCTTCATTCTTCATTAGTTACAATAGCTTGGGAGGCATTTCATTAAAGTTTGTTGGTACAAGCAGGAGGGTTCTGCTTGCCCGAAACCGCGGGCTTGACGTTAGCACAAGAGGAAGTAGTAGATCCTCCACCTCCCTTGTATGCAAGATCAATGTCAGAAAGCACCACTTGTTGACACGGTACACTCTCGCTACAAATAAGCTTCACAGCTTCCTTTGTTGAAGAAGTGCCTCTAATTTTCTTAAAGCTAACATTGCTGATTTTTACTTTAGAGGGAGACTGAAACAAAACAAACAAACAAACAAACAAATTGATATTAGTATTTGTAATTTGTTTTACTTTTTTTTTTGTGCCTTTAACATCAAAATTTGTGTATATATTTGTGATGTTTATAATAACCTTGTTTGAGCATTGATTGTTTGGGCAGTAGTTTTGATCAATGATGATAGGATTGGCAACATTTTTCATGACAATATCCTCGAAATGTATATCAGAAGCAACTCCAGAATGGGCAGAAGGCCATGTTTTTATTCTAACACCATTTTTTGTATTACTAATTGTAGCACCAGAAACTCTAATTCCAGAAACAGGTTCTTCATTCTCATTCTTTCCAAGACTTCCAATGCTGATACCATGGCCAGGTCCACAAGTTACTTGGTTAGCAGAAACATCTTGGTTTCCATCACTAATGGAGATGCAATCATCACCTGTTCCAATATTGGCATTGGTAATGGTGATCTGAGATGAATGTCCCACGTGGATTCCATCGGTATTGGGGCTATCTGCGGGTGCGGTTATGGTAACACTTTGGAATTGCAACTTCTTGCATTCGAAAACGTTGATGTGGAAAAATTTGCTGTTCCTCGATGTAATGTCTTGGACTATTGAATTTGTGACGTAGTCGAACCTTATATTCTGTCCATGTTTCAGAGTTAGATAAGTTAAAACACTAAATATGAGCACTCAAGTTTCATTTAAGCATTCACTCAAAAAAAGTTTTCATTTAAAAACCTTTTAATTAGTAAAATGCTAACGATTATTTTAATTATATAAAAATAAATAAAAATTTGTTTGGAAATAAATGTGATCATTAAAACAACATAAAAAAAAAAAATGGTAAAGTTATAGAAAATATTATTACATTAAATATTACAAACGAATTTGTCTATGAACGTGGTCGGTACTACTTCAATAATATTATATTACATAAACAATTCTTCATGGACCACAAGCATTTTTAAAAGATGACATTTGCAATTGTGATTAGTGAACTATCACTTTCAAATTTAACCATTGCTTTTTCTCTATCACTTATAGTCGCACAGGTTAGTGTTGTGGCACAAAAAGTTGTGTCCATACTCCATAAAATTTTTCATATTTATTTTTTAAAATTAATTCTTTTTTGAGTTGTGACACATCACTATACAAAACTTATGTGAAAATTATTTGTAAAACATCATTTAACATATAAACGTTTGAACGATTTTTTCGTAATGGGCAAAGGGTGTAAAGTTGTAGTGTCTATGTATGTCTACATAGAAAATGATGCAAATGTAAATGCTAATTAATTAAGATTGAAATCTTACAACAGGAAGTGCGTTGCAGCTTTTTTCCTTGTTACAATCATTTTTTTCCCATGCTAGTTGTCCTTTGCCATCAAAAACTCCACCACCTGACACAGTGAGACCGTCGATATTTTTAAAAATGACCCAAGCATTTTTACCGTTGAAGGAGGCAACATCTGATGGGGCTTGTAGGGTTCCTTGAAGGTTAAACTCAATACCACCTTTGCATGGACCCAACAAAGTCACTAAACCTAGTTTGTATGCCCCGGCTGAAATCACAACTTTACTTGTTGCTACTGCGCATGCAGCTTTCCAAGCTTTTGTCAAAGCCTAAATACAATATGAGAATTCAAAATTAGTATATAAAAATCATTTTGCATGTTAATGTTTTATCATATGGTTATGACATTGATCAATTTCTAATGTAAACGAAGTTGAACCTAAGTTCTCTTATTCAAAGTTAAAAATATTTATCAGTTAAGTTAACTGAAACACACGCTTCATGTTAAATAAGTATAGTTGATTGCACTGTAAATATTTATACCTGGGTGATATCAGCATTAGGCTTTGCTCCATATGATTTAACATCAAAGACTTGCTCGGCATTGGTGGATGCCAACACCAATAGCAAGGAAATTGTTGCAATGCTTAAATTCTTTCCCATCTTAATATCCTTTATTTCCTTTCTATTGCCAATTTGTTGTACGAAATGATGGCTACCCCATTTGGTTTGAAGCTATTTATACTTCAATACCTGAGCTCAACTCCATTGAAACTACCCCGCTAATATTAACTAATTTTGTGCATGGTCGCTAAGAACTCTCCTGTATATACTTCAACTTCCGTACTATTATTAGTTTTTGAGCTTCCTCCTCCACTAACAAGTTATTGTTTGTTATTATATAAGATAAGATTATTTTACTTTCATATAGCATCCTAGCTTCTTAGCATTAAAGGGAAAGTTGTTAGCCACTTGAAATTTGTTCATTTTATCTTGTAAACAAAGTGAATACTTCTCGTTAGTAAGGGGGAAAAAGTCTAGTAAAATCATCATCTATCAAAATTTTCCAAATTTAGTTTAGGAAGCATGCTCATCTTTAGTTTAGAATAGCAAATAATGAAAATACTATATTGGGGAGGCTAAACACACCTTTTTAGTTATTATCTTTATTTATTGTTATTACTGTAATTATTTAGGAGATCTTTATCATTTTTTAAATACTAATCTGTAACCCATGAAATATGTTGAAAATTTTAACATAATTTGTTTTTTTTTTCTTTTTTTTTTCTAAATAAAATTTTTTATAATTAAGATAACTAATGAGCATTCACTGTAATTGCATTTGTATATGAAATTATACATTCTAGTACTATGCAGTTATTATGACTAGTAAGTTTCCTATGCGATGCACAGATAATGTTATAATGTTTTATGTAAATCTGTTTTTAGAAAATATTATACATATATTATTGCATATTTATTATAAAACTTTGTTAGTAATGAGTTCATCATAAAAAGTAACAATTATAAATTGCACACATATATCTATTATAATTATTTTGTTCAAGTAATGAGCAATAATGAAAACAACTCGGAGTAATATTGTATAATAAAAGTTGATAAAAGCATATTAGTTCATTCTATATTATTAATTTTTATTATGTGATGTAATAAAAAGTTTTGTTATGATTTTTTTTTCTTCAATGCTTTGTTATTGTGGTATGGTGACGCTTGTTGTCATTATTAGTTTTTCCATCTTCAACATTTGAAATTTAGTCCATCCATATTTGTTCAATTTTTGAGTTTTCATCATTTTTTCCTTTTGTTTCATCATTTGTGTTAATTACTAATGAATTAGCACCGAGAGATTCTTGATTAGATCTTACAAAGTTTGGACTTTGTTGCTAAGATTTTTCATAGGTATTTGCATTTATATTAAATTTCAATGATGTGACAGTTTTTTGTAAATTTTTTATTTTTGTAAATTTTGGAATAGTGCAGCAAAAAGAATTAACATAGCATGTTGAATTGTGTTTATTTTTTTCTTCCATACTTTTTTATCATTTGAAGGCACATCAAAAATCTAAGCTACTATATTATTTTTGAAACCATCTTTTAGATTGAATTCATTCAAATGAAGTAGAGAAATCCATTTTTTCCCATTTTTTTTTTCAAATAACGTGAGATTCCTTCTCCAATATCAATATTTTTACAATAATTTAAATAAGTATTTTTCAGAAAGATCTCGATCTTGTAGATTTATTTAGGATTTTCTCGGCATCTCGATCAAATATCATAAACTTTGTTTTGTTAGTTGTATTAAAAACTTCAATTTGAATCATATATCTCCTTAATTACACAAGCTCAATTATTTTTACCTCTTGCAATTATGAGTTCTGACCCTTCTCATTTCCATCTCAATCTCCTCTGTTTCCCATACATTTGGTCAGACAACTAAAGAGCCAATCTTTCTTGAACTATGTGGTTGAATCTCAATCTTAAAGGATTTCGTGAATGACTTCAAAGGGCCTCAATTCCACTACGGAGATGTTCAGCATGCTTGGCATGACATCAATTATTATGCTCTTTCTCTTTCTCCATGCTTGGCATGACATCAATTATTATGCTCTTTCTCTTTCTCATCTCCTTTTTCAGGAAAAAAAAATTGATTATTACCTGTAGCATCTCAAAGATTTTTGCTGCAAATTTTCAAAATTAAATGAACTTGAATTTTGGGTTTCTATGAAGTCTTTTAATATTTGGAATGATTCTAGGAATATAGGTTCGACCTAGAAGATTGGTCTCAAGCCAAACGGTCGAGTGTCAAGGTAATAAGAGAACCTACATTTGGGGTTTTTTATTTTATAAATTTTTTATTGTGTAGTTAAATTCTTTAAGAAAACAGTTTGGGTTTTTTATTTTATAAATTTTTTATGGTGTAGTTAAATTCTTTAAAAAAGAAATTTGAAAGAAACTTTTTTTTTTTAAACAAAGAAGACAATTTATGTTGATTTCTTAATCTTCCAGATTTTTGTAAATACAAATGGATCCCATAGATCGAGGATTGTAACCAAACACATAATCTACTCATGACATATAAAATTTGTGGAACAAATACTTCAGTGTCAAGAAGAAAGTAAAGGCTCAAGTTATTTTTTTTTTAAATTTTTTATTTATTTTTGTGCAGGTAGAGTTGTCCAAGGCTCTAGGTAATTGGTAGTGATCTTGGATCCCTGACATTAGTCATGTAAGATAAGTGTAGGTATGTAACTAGAAGTCTAAGGTAGTGTATTTAATAAAACATATGTAGAGGTGTATGTGTTCATGACTTTTGTTAGACGTTGAAGAAGCCACATAATTTTATGATGGTATTTGTTCAAGGCAAATTTATATCTAGTGGTTCAGCCAAATCCAACAAATCAAATGAATGAGTTATGATATTCTGAGCTTCTGAAAGAGGCTTTCCCTGATAGAATACCTTTATGGACCTAAAATACATAGTCAGTAAACTCCAGACCAAGAAGAACCAATTCCCAGAGTTGTAGGACTCTATAATCACTATGAATGGCAATGGAGTAAGAACTAATACTACAAAATCATATATAACTACGCACCATAACTGCCAAAAAACCCCAAACCAAGTGTCAAGCTTCTATTATGTATGGCTACTATAAGTGAGGTTAAGTAGTGTATTAACAACTGATAGGCCACAATCTGAATGACCCATTGTGATTAACCCTAATTAATTAATTTAGCCAAGTAATTAATTAATCAATTAATCATGCAATTTTATGGAAGCACAAACAAATCACCAAAAACTAAATATGCAGTGGAAAATAAATAACACGGTGATTTGTTTACGAATGGGAAAAACCCTAACGGCAAAAACCCCACCAGGTGATTTTCAGGTCACCACTCCTGAAACTCCACTATTATCAAATCAAGCGGTTACAAGTAAAGGAATTCCAAGTACCTTACCAACCTACAGTTGAACCCTTACCCCAATACCCAATTAGACTTAATCTGTAGCGACAGTTTCTACCTTTGATGCACGGCTCCCAAGTACGTGACTAACCAATGCGTGGATCTAAGTACGCGACTTCAGAACACCAACTAAGGAAGAATGGTTGGCTGCAAAGTTCTTCAGTTCATCCTTTATGATGAATAGCAGGAAGATGCTTGGTTACAAAATCTTACGGTACAAATACACAGCAACTTCTTGATGGAAGATGAATTAGGTCAAGAACTTCGTCTTTTGATCACAATTTCCTTGAAAAGAGATTGCTTAATGATAATGCAACTTGTGTCACACTTGACGGCTCTTAAAACAATCCTTTTATATGTTTAGGGTTAGAAGAAAAGAAGGCCCAAAAACATATTCACGGATCCCAAGAAAATCAGATTGGAAATATGAAATTTTAAATCTCGACAGATAGTAGGTGTCGAGGTACCTATCGAGAAGGTGTCGAGCTTTAAAAACTTTGCACTTCAGCTTGCTTTTTCTTGGACAGACTTGATGACTTCAACACTTGACCTTGAAATATTGTTTATTGAAGTATTAAAAATACCTAGAACTACCCAATTACAAGTAGAGTGCGTTTTGTCAAAGGATTAGCCAATTTACATAAATAAGTGACATATGTTCTTAATCAAGTTAAAACATATATGTCCTAACAATCTCCCCTTTTGGCAATCCGTGACAAAACCACAACAAACAAATGAGCATATGAGAGAAGTCATAAATCACTCAACTCATATTCACTTGTTGAATACAATAAAATCTATCCTAATACAAACTCTTGAAAAACTTTGCAAGAAGAGAGTTTATGGCAAGTAGACTTTGACAACCTGTATTTCTGAAACACTTTAAACAAAACTCATCAAGGTATCTTGTGTGAAACAGAAATAAATAGATTGCATACAAGTATAAAGAACATGTGTATAAAGATGAAAAGAAACAAGACATAAAGAAGAGAGGTGAAAGAAACATACATCAACATATATAAGAGATAAGTACAATGTATGTAAAATGGTCAAAGGACCTCATATACAAGATCAATGTATCTAAGAGAAAAGAAAAGGAAAAAAAAATACATATATAGCCTCACTACATCCCTAAAAAATGACAACACTTCCCCTATCAAAAATGTCCTATACTAACTCTCCCCCTAAGATGACTACTCTCATAGTCCAAAACTACTCCCTCTTTTTGTCACGAGTGACAAAGGGTAGAGTGTCATGTAGACATCTCATCCGCAGAGCTAGCATCCCTATCATCATCATCATCATCATCCTCATCATCCTCAGAATCTAAAGCTGCTGGAGTAGGTGGTGAAGGATTAGCCTCTGGAGCAAATCCACCCATGGTCGCCTGCCGTTGTGCAATACGACCAACATGAACATTCACCTGATACAACTCAGTAGAGTGTGTATCAAGACGAGTATCCATGTGCTGCAATGAAACTTGCATAACTGAATTTTTCAGAATTTTCCAGGAACCGTTTTTGACATCTTCATTGTTTTCTATCAAAAACACACAAATCACACATTAAGGTTTTCAAGATCAAGATCAAGAACCATAATAATGCTAGAAACTCTTGAAAACATAATCCTAATCTCATTAGGAATAAATTTCATAATCCTAGCATTAATATGATAGATGTAAATCAGCAACCTTGATGCAATACCAAAAAAGATAATTTCTAGTTTAACTTTTTCAAAGTCAGATCATGCATATATTATCACACAAAGGATACAATCTAATCCATGTGTAATCAGGCCATAAAGCTTATATAATCATTGATAGTGTACAATACTAATACAAAACTAGTAAATCGACATAGTCACATATATATGTCATTTGATGAAGTTGAAATGCTTAGATATAGTTATTGAATGCTTGAAACCTTGAATCACTAATTCGAATGCATATGAAATATAATATACGGATTGAATGAATCCTTTATATTAACACATGCAAGATGGCCATTAAGACAATTAACATTAAATTGTCTTATTATACATCCAAGCGATGCAATAACATCATTCATGCACTTCACAATTATTACAATAACATTCAATAAATCTATCCAAACAACAAATCATCTGGAAGTTTATGGCCAGGGATAAACTTCAATCTATATATCACATATATAAATCACGGCATATGAATTCCAATGCTAACAACATAGAAAGCAAACTATGCAATCTATTATAGCGTTTGTTCAGTAGATTCGCTCTATGAAACTTAAAGGCACTGTCTAATTATCTTACACAGTAACTTGAGTTTCACGAATCTTGATGAAAGAAATACATAAATTCATAAAACCATGATTATCAAAACATGTCTACACAAAAGAACACATTGAAGGACACAATTATGCAGAAATTTGAAAACACAAAGATAACGATTTTCTTAAATTCTAAAACTCAATCACATGTTATACAAACATGATATGAAAACCTGGCTTTGATACCAATTGTTGGAAATTTTGGTTTTGTATCTCATACAAAACACACAGTGGAAGCAACAAACATGGATCTATCTCATTCATGATTGATAACATACACTATTAAATTTTAGAGTTTAAGAACAAGATAGCGTATCTTGGTGTGGTGAAATTCAAAACAAAAGATTATAAGTACTTGGGAACACTTTTAATCTTCACTCTAATTCTACTTTACGCCTAAGAAGTGTGGTCTCTTAATCAATTTCTAAGGAAGAATAATCGATTGGCTTCACTCACACATGCACTCCATTTCAAAATGATGTATCTCTTTTTTCTGTATGTTTCTCTCTTTATAACTAACTGATTATCTAATTGGGCAGGCCTATTGGGCCTTTCCAATTGGAATTTTACTTTTCTCAAACGAACTCCTTTGCATATTTTCATTTTGAGACAATCTAGTTTCTTCTTAGCCAAATTGAGATCTTTCCCAATAGTCATTATAAAAGAATTCAAATAACTTTTAGACTTGTATTTTCTGAGACACTCAAACAAATAGTGATTAGAAAAACAAAATGTATTTGAAAACAAAGATCTCTTTAAGCCGGTTATAGCCATGACAACAGGGGTCAATGGATCAATACAGCAAAGATTAAACCTTATCAGAGTGTGTCTACTCTGATACCACTTGATAGGCTACAAATTGAATGACCCCTTGTGATTTAAACTAATTAATTAATTAACCAAGTTGTTAATTAATCAATTAATAATGCAAACACGTGGAAGCACAAACAAATCACCAATAAACTAAATAAGCAGCAGAAAATAAATAACAAGGTAATTTGTTTACGAATGGGGAAAACCGTTGCGGCAAAAACCCCACCGGGTGATTTTCAAGTCACCACTCCCGAAATTTCACTATTATTAAATTAAGTGCTTACAAGTAAAGGAATCCCAAGTAACTTACCAACCTACAGTTAAACCCTTACCCCAATACCCAATTGGACTTGATCTGTAGTGACAGTTCCCACCTTTGATGCACGGCTCCCAAGTACGTGACTAACCAATGTGCGGATCCCAGTACGTGACTTCAAACACCAACTTAGAAGAAGATTCTTAGTCACAAAACCCTTTGGTGACGACAACTTCTTCAGAAAAGATGAACTAGGTCAAGAACTTCGTCTTTGATCAAAATATGCTTGAACAGAGATTGCTCAATGCTTTTGCAAGTTGTGTTCAATTTGACGGCTTTTAAAACAATCCTTTTATATGTTTAGGGTTAGAAGAAAAGAAGGCTCAAAGGCATATTCACGGATCCCAAGGAAATCAGATTAGAAAATCTTATTTTGTAATTCTCGACAGATAGCAGGTGTCGAGGAGCTATCGACAAGGTGGCGAGATTTAATGAATTTGCACTTTAGCTTGATTTTCTTAGACAGACTTGATGACTTCAACACTTAATCTTGAAACCTTGTTTCTTGAAGTATTAAAAACACCTAGAACTACCTAATTACAAGTAAAGTGCGTTTTGTCAAAGGAGTAGCCAATTTACATAAATAAGTGACATATGTTCTTAACAAGTAAAAACACATATGTCCTAACAATCTTTGAATGAACACTTCGTCTAGAAAAGTTCTCCGAAAATGCCTTGTGGGCATCTCCATCACGAAGCTGAAGATTTAGAGAAGCAGACTCAGAAGATGAAGAAGCTCCAGAACGCAGAGGGTTCCAAGCTAGAGTAGATATACGTTTGGGTGCCATAAACACTACTAACGTAAACAGAATGAGAAAGAGATAGAGAAGGAGACAATCAGAAAAGTCCTAAAACAATTCACATATATCAATTATATTGAACAAAAAGTACGTATGCATGAGGAATGCATGGACATGTGACATGCAAATTAAAAAGCATCATGGGCTCAGTCCAATCCAATCTACCAACACATAAACATAGAACACACATCTAAATGCATGTAAGTATCATTCTAATGCATATGAAATGCAATGTTTGACATTTTGAACACATTTAAGTGAAAACCCAACCCAAAATTTCAAGAAAAACTCATTAATTTTCAAAAACTCCAAAAATTTTCAAAAACCCCAAAACCTAAGCTTCAAAACATGAAATGCATGAAAAAGGAAGGAAAAGGAGATCTTACCAAGTTATTAGAAGCAAGGAAGGGCCGAAAAACAAGTGGGTTGAAGATTTTGAGTGAGAAAAATAAAGTTTGGAAGAGGAATAGTCACGGACAGATCGAGAGAGATCGAGAGAAATAAGATCAAAATCGTGACAGAGCTTTAAATAGGAACCTCAGTAATTCTCGACAGCTGAGGTGTCGAGAGGTATCGAGGAAGCTGTCAAGGTAGATATCGAGAAAAAGCATGTCCATAGCTGAAGGTGTCGAGGAATGAACACCAGAACCAAGAACAGAAGCTCGATCGATTGACAAGATATCGAGAAGGTGTCGAGGAGGCAGGAGATTTCTTGATCGATCCACCAGGTGTCGAAGAGGTGTCGAAGAGGTGTCGAGATTACAATAAGAAAAAGGCTTGAGAAGCTCGACAGATAATAAGGTATTGAGGAGATGTTGAGCCAGCTTTAATAAGCAGTTTTTCGAGAAGTGAAAAACACAGAAACGAATGCAATCCAACATACACCTCAACCATTGATCCAATCAGCATATAAAGCTCTCAAAATCATCTCTCAACAAAGAATTAAGCACATGGATCCTCAAACACACACACACACACACACACACACACACACACACACAACAAGTCTAACCAATTTTATTTTTCAAAAATAAGTCAAAACAATTTAGTGAGCATACATTAGCATATGTAAACACTTGTGATGGCCAAATCACATTGTACTTGCACATGTATCAAAAGTACCAAAGAATATTGTGTGTTGTGTGTGAAAAACATCACAAGATTGCATATGTGTATACATGTTATGATGATCTGAGATATGAGAAAATAACTTTAACTAACACATAATCATAACTGTTTGATAGGGACTATCACCTTCGAGTTACATCCTATAACTCCCACATCTCCTAGAATACACGCTTGCAACCATATTTAAAGCATTTTTAATCTTTTTGCTTTTTATTTTCTTTGCATATTTTCTTTTAAGCATATCATACATAGGCATATAAAAGAGAAAAAAGAAATACCCAAGATGTTAAGTATTTCACATCGCACTTTTGCTATGCCGAAGCATACAAGTGTCATATTATGATTGGTGAGCAACAGTGGTAAGATGGTTATTTATGCCTCCTCTTAGGATTTTTTAGTCCTACCCGTCAAAAAGAGTCATATGAGTGTTAAGTTCAAGAGATAACTTAATCTTACTCATCACAAACAAGAGTCACAAAGCTCACTTGCTTAGTTGTACATAGAGATGCTTATTTAAGTTACAAAAGATACAAAGTTTAGAAAACTCTGTTTCATTGGCCATCCAAGGTACACAAGTACCAAAGTACACAAAACACACACTATTTTTGTATTTTTCTAATTTTTCAATTTTTTTAAAATTTTTATATTAAAAACAAGATAAACAAAACTGAAAGTAAACACATAAAAACAAGTTAGACAAAGCAAAGCATAAAACTAGATGCAAATGCATGAGGAAGAGGAACAAGAGAAGGAGATCAATCCATGAAAATGAAACCGATGTTTTGACGAAGGAATCCAAAATGTTTGCTATCAAGAGGTTTGGTGAACAAGTCAGCCTTCTGATCATCAATGTGGATAAACTCAAAAGTGAGAGTACCATCTTTGACAACCTCCCTAATGAAGTGATGTCGAATCTTTATGTATTTGGTTCGAGAATACTAAACCGGGTTCTTAGAGATATTTATGGCACTAGTATTGTCACGGTAAATAGTGAGATGCTCTTGACAAATACCATAATCATGAAGGAGTTTTTGCATCTAGAGGAGTTGGGTGCAGCAGCTACCGGCAGCGATGTACTCAACTTTTGCAGTGGATAAAGAGATGGAGTTCTTTTTTTTGCTCATCCAAGAAACAAGATTGTTACCCACATAAAAGAAAAACCCCCAAAGTACTCTTTCTATCATCATTATTGCCAGCCCAATTAACATCAGAGTACCCAGCTAAGACACCATTAGTGTCCTTGCTATACCACACACCAAACTCAGCAGTGGTTTTGACATACTTTATAATTCTTTTTAAAGCAGTCATGTGGGATTCTTTGGGATTAGCTTGATATCTAGCACACACTCCAACATTGTAACTAATGTTAGGTCTACTAGCAATAAGCTAAAGAAGACTACCTATCATGCTTCTATAAAGAGAGGGATCAACACTCTTACCTAAAAAGTCTACAGTGAATTTAACATTTGGGCTCATAGGGGTTCTAACAGAACTAGTAGATTCCAAACCAAACTTTTTCATAAGATTCTTAATATATTTAGATTGAGAAAGGAATATACCTGAATCTTGTTGGCGAATCTGCAATCCTAAGAAGTGAGTCAGCTCTCCGATCATACTCATCTCGAACTCGACTTCATCCTTAGTTGACCCGAAGATGATATCATTAACATAGACTTGAGTAACTATCGACCCATCATCTTCCTTTTTTATGAAGAAAGTTTGATCAGCGTTTCCTTTTGTGAACCCATGTGACATTAGATATTGTGTGAGTCTATCATACTAGACTCTAGGAGCTTACCTCAACCCATAAAATGTCTTTTTAAGGTACAACACATGATCCAAAAAGTGTGGATTAATGAATCCTTTTGGTTGAGCCACATAGACATCCTCTTTGAGTAACCCATTCAAGAAGGCAGTCTTTACATCCATTTGATAAAGTTTGAAATTCAGCTGATATGCTAGGGCAAGTAGAATTCTGATTGACTCCATTCGGGCAACTGAGGCAAATGTTTCATCATAGTCTACTCCTTCCATTTGCGAGTATCCTTGAGCCACAAGTCGAGCCTTGTTGCGAATCACATTGCCTTCTTCATCAGTCTTGTTTCGAAATATCCACTTTTTACCGACGATTTGGTCACCTTCTGGTCTAGGTACTAGAGTCCAAACATCATTCCTCTAAAATTGAAGTAATTCATCATGCATTACATCGACCCAACTTTCATCTTGTAATGCTTCCTCAACTTTCTTGGGTTCAACCTGTGACAAGTAGCAAGAATAAGACACAAGGTTAGCAACACATTTATCAACTGTACGTTTCCTTAATGTGAGTTCATTCATGTTTCCCACAATAACTTTTGGAGGATGATTTAATTTGATTCTAGAGGAATGTCCTTTTTCTTCACTAGATTCAGAATCTGGTGAAGTAGAAGCATCTGTAGAGTCTTCCACAATACTAGGAGTACTTGGGGACATAGGTTCTAGTTCAACAATATCTTGAACTTCCCTAGATTCAGGAGGAAGAATTTCTTTAGAGAGTTCCTCAATGCCTTTCTCAGAACTAGAATCTGAAGACTCATCAATGATGACATTTACTTTTTTCATTACCTTTAAAGTTCTCTTATTATATATTTGATAAGCCTTGCTTGTAGACGAGTATCCCAGAAATATGCCTTCATCGCTTTGAGAGTCAAATTTTCCCACATTCTCTCTATCCTTAAGAATGAGGCAAGTACTTCCAAAGATCTTGAAATACTTCACATTTGGCTTTCTTCCTTTCCATAACTCATAGGGAGTCTTTTTGGTACTAGGTCTGAAGTACACCCTATTAACCGTATGACATGTAGTGTTTACGGCTTCTCCCCATAAGTTTCAAGCCACATCTTTGTTATGCAACATGAGTCTGGCCATCTCTTGAATAACCCTATTCTTTCTTTTTACCACACCATTCTGCTGAGGCGTAATAGGAGTAGAGAATTCTTAAGATATACTTGATCTTATGCAGAAAGACTCCATGTATGAGTTCTCGAATTCTTTACCATGGTCACTTCGAATTCGATCAATCTTTAAGCTCTTTTCATTCTGTAGTCTTATGCACAAAGCCTCAATATGCTCAGGAGCATCAGACTTGGATCATAGTAAGATGACCCAAGTGTATCTAGTGAAGTCATCTACCACAACTATGATGTATCTCTTACCACCAAGAGACTCGGTTCTGGTTGGACCCATAAAATCTAAATGCAAAAGCTCCAATGGTCTGGAGGTAGCTAATGTCTGAGTGCCCGGATGCTTAGCTTTTTTCTATTTCCCAAGCTGATATGGTCTACACACCACATTGCTCATTCTACTAAGTTTTGGTATCACCAAGACTAATTTATGCTTAGAGACAATGGATAGATGCATGTAACTAGCATGTCCCATTCGTTCATGGTGCTATTCTCAAAGGGAAAGTGTCTTGTCATGGATGAGTCTGGAAAGAAGCTCATTAGTGGGATTCACACTTTGGACAACTGCTATGGATTGGTTCCTGATGCCGATATAGTACGTAATAGCATTCTAATAACTCTTGAATGATGTCCTTAGTTTTGTGCCTTACCCAGTAATCTATACGGTTTCCTTCCACAGTAGCATTTGAGAAAAATTCTCTTATGATCTCTGAATAGACAAACCCAACTAGGTTCAACAGCTTGGTCCAAGCCTTTCTTTGAACACCTCAGGGATGAAGGTGTCCTCAAGGGTTTCTAGCTTGACCACCTCTCCATAATAATGGTTGCTCTTTATAGCAGTCATTGTATTTCATATCGGCCTTAGCAGACTTGAAGTTATCAAAATCAGTGCGTGCACGTTTTGATGACTTTTTGGTCGTAGAATGTTTGGTAGGAGAAATCTGCACAAAGGAACACAGAGAACACAGAACAAAAACAAGTGCACAAACACAAACACAAAACACAAAACTTTATTAGATTCAAGTTTGTCCAAGTCAAAGGTAAAACTACCTAAAACAAAGCATAACCAACTCAAAAACATCATGCTAAAACAAATAAAGCATGTAAACATAAACACAATGCATGAATGTAAGTAACTGTGCATGTGTGTGCATGTGTATGTATGAGCTGATGCGTGAGGATGCAGCATGAGATGTATAAGGTGTGCTTAGAGGGGCCTAGTGTGTGCATGGCATGGCATCAAGGCACAAAATGGGCAGAGTGTGTAAAACACACAAACATTGACCAAAACATGGTAAACATGATCAATCAAAAGGAAACCCAAGTATTGGAACCCAGTTGAGTCCAATTCAACACAAGAGTGTCACTAGGACATTCTGTCAAACACCTAACATGCATCAATGCATTCCAACCATGAACAATACATGAACATGGTGAAAACTTCCTCAGTACATGCTAAATATGCCATAAGGGGCCAACACAGATATACACAAACCAAATGGGACTTAGCCCAAACAAAATTTTGGAAAAATTTTCACAAATTTAAGAATCCTAACCTAGTTTTCAAAAATCCCCAATTTTTAAAACCCTAAGCTAAAATCTACATAATCTAAGACAAAAACGAAGATAATGTTTAGGAAAATATACCTTGAAGTGATTTTGCAGAGATTTTTTGTTTGAAAATGATAGGGTTTAAGTGAAAGATGATTTTGGGTTGTGAAAGGTTTGAGAGAGGTAGTGAGAGGGAAAGTCTAAGTGTTTGAAAAATTGTCACATCTGCTACATAAAAACTAGAAACACGCATTTTTCGCGGGTTAGACAGTTGTGAAATTAGTTGCGAGACACATTGTGGCTTTCGTGAGAAGCTCTAAGTCATGAGACAGTCGTGATAGCCTTTGTATGAAATGAAAAAAACTCCAGTTTTTGCATAAAAATGTTTTCGAAAAGTGTTCAGTCACAAAATACTCTTAATGCAGTAGCGAGACTTTCTGTATGAATTGACAAAAATTTTATTTCCCTTTAGCACATTTCGCAGGAAGCTCTAAGTCACGAGCTTCTCGCGAAACAACCTCTAAACCAGTTTTTTGGAGAAAAACACAAAAATGCATTTTATTCAAAAACTAAAAGCATGAAAGTATAAAAACACTTTTAAAAACATATAAAACACTCAAAAATATTTTTGGGTTTGATCAACAAGTACTTAAGCATACACATCACATTTGAACATGTATAATCACACAAATGAGATAAGCATTAATAGAATCAAGTCTTGTGTGTTGTGGGTGAGTATCAAGTGTGAAATAGTACTTAGACTAGAGTGAAGCTTCAACGATCAATTCAATCAAGTCATACACAACTTGTACTAAGTCAAGCGGACTATCTCAATTATAGAAATGAACATATATGACCTCTTACAAGATGATTACAAATCTTAGAAGCTTTTTATTTGGCTTCTGCATAAATCATAACATTTGATCCTTTTTGGATAATACATCTCTTTTTGAAATCGGTGCTTGAAATTTTTGATATTTCAACATTGATAGTTAGGCTTTGGCTTTTTGAGCACCATACATTTCAATACAAAAGTCGCTTTCCCTTTTTTCTAGTCAAATACTAGTATGTGTGACAGACTTTTGTAGCTTAAGATCTCCTTTTCAATTTGAGATTTACATTTGGTGAGCTTTATTGCAAAAACATAAAAAATAAAGTGGGAAGAGATATAGGCACAAGTCTATGCAAGAATAAAAACCATCAAGACTATTGACCAATCACTCATGACAAGTTTAAAGATTTATTTACAACAATCACACATAGTTTTCAAGATTTCTCCCATAATGATAATTGTGCATACAAAACTAGCTAAGCTCATAAATGCACTATGCCATTAGTACGTAGGTACTAGGCCAAACTCACATGTGATATACACAACACAAGCGATCAAAATTTTTAAAGATTTTTTAAATTTTTATGGGTTTTGAATTTCTTGAACACACTCAAAAACAAAACAAGAAAAGTAAGATCAACAAAGACAGGTACAAACCAAAACAAGTAAAAGAAATGATCTAACTAAATATGTAAGACCTAAACACCAGGTATGCAACAATGAGCAAAGTAGGGTCACACAAAAGATAGAGTTCAAGGATTGATACCGACACCAATGGTCTTACACAAAGACTCAAACCTTGGACCATCAAGAGGTTTAGTAAATATGTATGCCTTCTGGTTGTCAGTGTTGATGAATTCCAAATACACAGTCTTTTCCTCCACCAAATCTTGAATGAAATGGTACCTAATCTCGATATGCTTTGATTTTGAGTGTTGAACTGGATTTTTTGACAAATTTATGGCACTAGTATTATCACAAAACACACACATAGTGTCTTGAGTAATTCCATAATCATGTAGAAGCTTCTTCATCCATAATAATTGTGCACAACAACTCGCTATTGCAATGTACTCAGCTTTAGCTGTTGATAGAGAAACTGAATTTTGCTTTTTGCTCATCCACAACACCAAGTTATTTCTAAGATTAAAACAACCACTGGAAGTGTTTTTTCTATCATCAATGCACCTGGCTTAGTCAGCATCAAAATATTCAGCTAGGCACTCATTCAAGTCTCTTGAATACCAAATTTCATAGTTAGATGTGTCATTTATGTAGCAGATAATTCATTTGACTACTGTCAAGTATGACTCTTTGGGTGCTGCCTGAAATCAAGCACATACTCCTACATTGAAAGTGATGTCTAGTTTGCTAGCAATGAGATAGAGAAAATTGCCGATCATGCTTCGATAAAGTGTTGGATCCACTTCTACACATGCTGCATCACGACTTAGTTTTGCTGAGGAACTCATGGGAGTAGAAGTGTGTTTCTTACAGTCTAGGCCGAATCTCTTTACAAGATTTTTGGCATATTTGTCTTGAGAGATATATATCCCATCTTCCCATTGTTTCACTTAAAACCCTAGAAGTAGTTTAGCTCTCCCACCATATATCCCATCTTCCCATTGAAAGTGATGTCTAGTTTGCTAGCAATGAGATAGAGAAAATTGCCGATCATGCTTCGATAAAGTGTTGGATCCACTTCTACACATGCTGCATCACGTCTTAGTTTTGCTGAGGAACTCATGGGAGTAGAAGTGTGTTTCTTACAGTCTAGGCCGAATCTCTTTACAAGATTTTTGGCATATTTGTCTTGAGAGATATATATCCCATCTTCCCATTGTTTCACTTAAAACCCTAGAAGTAGTTTAGCTCTCCCACCATACTCACAAACTCCCTTTTCATTTCTTCTGAAAATTCATGAGCTAGGTGATTGATTATGGATCCAAAGACAATGTCATCCACATATACTTGAGCAACAAGGAGAAATCTCTCATCTCTTTTGACAAACAAAGTCTGATCAGCTTGACACCTCTTGAAACCATGATCCAAGAGGTATGTGGTGAGGCGATCATACCAAGCTCTTGGTGCTTGTTTCAGCCATATAATGCCTTCTTCAACCTTAACACATGGTTCGGAAAGTGAGGGTCTTGAAACCCCTTTGGTTGCTCAACAAACACTTCTTCATTTAAAAACCCGTTCAAAAAAGCACTCTTCATGTCCATTTGATATAACTTGAAGTTCATAGTGCATGCTATGGAGAGAAGAATTCGGATTGACTCTAATCTTGCAATTGGAGCAAAAGACTCATCAAAGTCTATGCCTTCAACTTGAGTATATCCTTAAGCCACCAATCTAGACTTGTTTCGGACAACTTCACCGTTTTCATTAGTCTTGTTCTCGAAGATCCACTTGGTACCGATTATATTTGTATCCTTGGGCCTTGGTACCAATTCCCATACATCATTTCTAACAAATTGATGCAATTCTTGGTGCATGGACTCTACCCAATTCTTATCGTTCAAAGCTTCCTCCACTTTCTTAGGTTCAAATTGAGCAAGATAATAGTTGTATGTCACATGATTCACACTATAGGCTGGTCCTTTTCTCAACCGAAGTCTTTCATCTAAATCACCTATGATATTGCTTGAGGGATGATTGAAAGTTACCCTTGATAATGGTCTCTTAGAAGTGGAAGGTTTCTCATCACGAGAGATTGGAGGTTGAACTTCCAGATGGGTGAGTGAACTAGAAGATCCTTGAGTTGATCTAGTCTCCCTTCCTGATATAGGAGGTGTAAACTCCTTTTCCGGTGATTCTTTCTTAGCATCCTCACCTTGAGACATATTATCATCACCCTCATTCTTCTTAAGATTTGGTCCTTCACCATCATCATCAATATCCTTTTCAGAGATAATGTCATCGATGACCACATTTATCGATTCCATCACTATCTTATTGCGCTTATTGTACACTATATATGCTCGGCTATTTGTGAAGTAGCCTAGGAATATTCCTTCATCATTTTTAGCATTAAATTTTATAGGATTCTCCCTATCATTGAGAATGTAACACTTGCTTCCAAATATTTGAAAATATTTCACCTTTGGCTTTTTTTCTCTCTAAATTTCATACGATGTCTTCTTTGTTCCTGCTCGGAAGTAAACCTATTCCTAATGTGACACAAAGTATTCACTACTTTAGCCCAAAATTTCTGTGGAATGTTTTTGTTGAGTAACATTACTCTTTCCATTTCTTGGATCACCCAGTTCTTTCTTTCAACCACCTCATTCTGTTATGGAGTTTTTGGAGTTGAAAATTCCTTCTTCATGTTGTGTTCATTGTATAATGCTTCAAATTTTGCATTTTCAAACTCCTTCCCAAGATCACTTCTGATTTTAACTATGGGAACTCCCTTTTTCATTCTGCAGCCTCTTGCATAGCCTTTCCATCTTGTCACATGCTTCCAAATTCTCTCTAAGAAAGTCCACCCAAGAATATCTTGAGAAATTGTCAACAACCACCAATATATAGTGCTTTCCACCCATGCTTTCTGTTCTTGTTGGACCCATTAGGTCCACATGTAGTAACTCCAAAGAGTGAGAAGTGGCAACCACATTTACTTTAGGATGGCTTGACTTTGTTTGTTTTCCCAATTGACATGGACCACAAACATTCTTCTCAATTTTTCCAAACTTTGGTAAACCAACCACAGTTTCAAGTTTCGAGACTTTTGCCACTTGTTTCTAATTAGCATGTCCAAGTCGTTGATGCCATAACTCCAAAAGATTCACTCGAGCACTCCAACAGGCTATGCTTGGTTTAGGAATTACCCCATAACAATTGTCGGTGGTCCTAAGTCCCTTTAAAACTTAAACACCTTCTTCATTCAGGATTAGACATCCTTTCTTTGAAAATTGGACTAAAAGTATTCATCACAAATCTGAGTGATACAAAGCAAGTTCACTTTCAATCCCTTAATGTACAGTACATCAGTTAACAAAGGCAGTCGTGGAATATCCACGGTTCCCTTTCCAAGAATTTATGAGTGACTATCATCTCCAAATGTCACAAAATCATCTTCCTTCTCTTTAAGAGTTTTGAATAAGGATTTATCTCTAGTCATATGCCTTGAACAACCTCTATCAAGATACCACAAACACAAATTAAACACTTTCTATGTGGTATGAACAAAAAGACAAGCATAAGATAGGCATTCTTGACCATCAAAGCAAGACTCATCTTTCTTTACTTCATTCATAGAGAGTGTAGCTTTCTTTTCAAACAATCAAGTTTATCACACAAATGTCTATTCCTTCTCTTATATTCATCAATTTAGGAATTCGACTCACACAAGCTATTATGAAGATCATGATTCCTATGAACTAAAGATTTCAACATGTGTATAAAGATTCTAGTATGTTTCTTTCATTTAAGTAACTCTAAAAGCTCATTACTAGAACAATCTCCAAATATGCTCATAGAGTCATTTTCACAAACACCTTTACTATGCTTCATATTGGCCTTTGCCATATCACTTTTTAGAGCACACCAAGGTATGTAGGATCACACTCAGGTATTTAAACCACAGTGAGTGTACCCACTCTGATACCAATTGAAAGCTCAAAAATGTGTTAAAAACAGAAGAGCTGTTTAGACCCCCAAATTAAAGTTACGGCTTGATAGATTTTACATTAACTTAATATTAAGTGCGAAATAGTGTAAATGCGAGTAGATAAACAAAAAAGCTACTCTAATCCGTACTCATAGCAACACAACAGTAAAACAGAATGTAAAAGACTTGGAAAGAAAGATGCAAACACAAGATAACACGTCGATGCGTTATCGAAGTGGAAACCAAAGAACTCAGTGAAAAACCTCTCTGCCACCCTCCAAGTGGTAATCGGTCCACTAGACAATCAGTTGGTATACATGGGTGAGCAAGACACCCTTCAAGCCTAATCTACCTAATGTACCTAAGCCCTCCAAGCTTCTACTCCAACAAGGCTTCTTGGAAACCGTGTCTTGTCTAGCTCTCTAGATCCCGTGACAAGCTCCATGTTGCATCTGCCATCCTTGGCTTCTTCTAATGCTTTCCAGCAGCACCAAAACCTCACTGAACACTCTGAAAGGGTGTGGTAAGTGTTTGAGCTATCAACCTCTTAATGGTATGGAAATTGAGAGGTAGGAGTTAAGGAAAATCCGTAATCAATTGTTTAGAGAAATGTGGGTATAAAAATCTCTAACTCTCAAGGTTTGTGGCTAGGGTTTTCTCTTTAAAGCACTCCTCAACATTTGTGGGTAATATGGGTATAAATAATGTAGGCACAAAAAATGTGTATTAGAATTGATAGTCTAACAAAACAGAATGTCTCGCGGGAAGGCCTTACTTGCGAGCTACTCGTGAAACATAGTTGTTGCCATTTGTCCTGACTCTTCGCATTCCAGTCATGTGCAGGGCACATGGCACACTTCGTGGGATGCTTAGTTGCAAGCTACCCACAAGAACTCAATCTTCAATTACTTGAGTCTTCACACATACTCTTTCTCTCTATCACACAACCTTCACAATGAAATCCCACAATAAATACAAGGTACAAAAGATTGAATAAAATTATAATAAAATTTGGCACAGAATAAAAGCCAACAAAATACATAGTTGTAAATCACAACTTTTCACATCGCAATTTATTTGCCTCGGTGGTTTTCCCCATTCATAAACAAATCACCTGTGTCAAATTTATTTTCCGCTACATTTAACTTAGTTGGTGATTTGTTTGTGCTACCACGATATTGCGTTTTAAACTGACTTACTTAATTCACTTGGGTAATTAATTAATTAATTTGCCAAAGGGATCAGTACATTTTTGTCCTATTAAGTGGTATCAGAGTAGACACACTCTAATTAGGTTTAATCTTTGTTGTGTGATCCATTGGCCCCTGTTGTCATGACTACAAGTATTATGAAAAGATCTTTTATTACAAATACATCTTGCTTTTCTAATCTCTCTTTAATTGAGTGTTTTATAAAATGTAGTCTAAAAGTTATTTGAAAGCTATCTTGATGAGTCTGGAAGGAAACTCATAAGTGGAGTTCGCACTTTGGATAACTGTTATAGATCGATACCTGATGCTGATATTGTGTGCAGTAGTATTCCTTTGCCATTGCACCAAAGAATGGGACGTGCTAGCTACAAACATCTATCAATTGTATCTAAGCATGAATCAGTGCTAGGAATACCAAACCTCAATAGGGTTAGCAATGTTGTGTATGGATCGTGTCAGCTTTGGAAACGGACGAAAGCAAAACATCCAAGCACTTAGACATCAACTACATCTAGACCTTTGGAGCTAATACATTTGGATCTCCTGGGTCCAACTAGAATCGAATCTCTTGGAGGAAAGAGATACGTCATGGTTATAGTAGATGATTTCACCAGGTAAACTTGGTTCATTCTTCTAAGATCTAAGTCAAATGCTCTTAAGCACATTGAACCTTTGTGTACAAGACTGAAAAATGAGAAGAACATGAAGATTGATTAAATTCAAAGTGATCATGGTAAAGAATTCGAGAACTCATACATGGAATCTTTTTGCACTAGATCTAATATATCTCAAGAATTCTCTACTTCTATTAGTCCTGAGCAAAATGGTGTAGTAGATAGAAAGAACAACGTCATTCAAGAGGTGGCTAGATCCACGTTACATAATAAAGATGTGGCTAGAAATTTATGGTGAGAAGCAGTTAACACTGCATGTCATATGGTTAATTGGGTATATTTCAAACCCGGAACAAAGAAGACTTTCTATGAATTGTGGAAGGGAAGAAATCCGAATGTGAAGTATTTCAAAATCTTTGGAAGTACTTGTTTCATCCTTAAGGCCAAAGAGAATGTTGGAAAGTTTGACTCCTAAAGCGATGAAGGAATATTTTTGGGATACTCCATTACAAGCTAAGTTTATCGGGTGTACAACAAAAGAACCAAGAAGGTGATGGAAATCGTGAATGTTGTTATTGATGAAGCTTCAGATTTTGGTTTTGAGAAAAGTAGTGAGGAAATACCTAAGGAAATTCTTCCTTCAAAGCCTAAGATTGTTCAAGAAGAAGTTGATCAAAAGCCCAATTTCCCAAGTACTCCAAGTGTTGTAGAAGTATTATAAGATATTCCTACATCACCTAAGTCTAAATCTCATGAAGAAAAATGACCTTCCTCAAGGATCAAGCTGAATCACCCTCTTGAAGTTATTGTGGGAAATATGAATGAACTAATGTTGGGATTAATGCCCTAGAATCCTATTGTATGATGTTATGTATGATATTATGTATGACATTATGTATGACATGATATATGACATAATATTGTAATTAATAAAGTTGTTTTATTATTATCAAAAATAATGATAACATGAATATATGGACATTATCATATAGTCCATGAGATGCATAGTATGTGATTTAGTTACAGAAGATATAAGTCACAAGTTCTTTGTAAACTAAGAATTTTAGTTTGTAGTCGGTGATGAAATTGGGCATTTCATCTACGAAGACTATAACATATTAACTAAGATGATTTGTCTTGATCATAGAAGTGGAGACTTCTAATTGATATGTTTTAAGAGTTAAGACATATTGAACTAGATCGCTGTGAGATTTATTATTCTCCTAACGACTGTCAATTGAATAATAAATTTCACGATTTGTATTTACATAAACTCTTAATCCTGAGAGAATAATGGACCTGATCATGAAGTGTAGGCTGCTTTGATATATCAGGAGTGAGATCTAAAGTAACGATCAAAACCGCAGTATGTTGGGCAACCACATTTAGTGTTGATGGAACATATATTCTTAAGATGGAATTCATAGTCTCTTAATGAAGATGTAAAATATTCCCTTGAGATAAGTTTAATAGGTTTAGTTATTCAAACAGTTAGGCCTAACCACTTTTGTAAGAAATTAATAAAGTATATATATGAAATTGGATTTCATAAATATATGGTGAATAACTTAAAAGGATTAAACTGGGTACTTAAGGATTAAGATATAATAATCTTCAAAGTGACAATTTATATTCACGACTTTGAATTACTACGAATATTTTATGAAGGGGTTGCATGTATAATAAAGTCTTAGGATATAATTTATAGATAAGGCCTAGAGTACAACTATATTTATATAGTAGTATTAAATATAGTTAATGGTAACTTTGGACTTGTTAAGAGTTGACAGAAAAGCCCAAGGCCTATTGGAGCTAGTGTCTTATTGGTCCCTTTTGGTCCCACTCCAAGCCACACACTTAAGCCCAATTGGAAAGGCCCAAAAGGTCGGCCTAATTAGATAATTGGTTAGATGCAAAGGGAAAAACGTACAGAATTTTATGGATGAAAAAGATCATTGTGAAATGGTGTGTAAGTGAGTGTAAGTCACTCTTAAATCCCTTTATGACCGATTGAGAGTCCACACTTCTTGGGCGTTAGTGGAATTGGAGTGAAGATTAAAGTATTCCTAAGTACTTCGATGTTTGTTTTGAAATTCGCCTCATCAAGGTACACCCTCTTGTTCTATATTCTGAAACTTACTTAATGCATGTTATCAATTCTATATGAAGTAGATCCGTTAATTTTTCCGCTTCGTTTATGCATATTTCCTACAATTGGTATCAGGGCGGTCTTCATTTTCGAATCTGTATAATATGTTTAGAGAGTTTTAAAATTAGAGAAAACTATTTTCATAGTTGTGAAAATTTTGCAGTCATTTTTGTGCATATTATAGTTTTTTTAAACTATTGTTTGATTAAAACTAATTTTGATGTTATGATGTTGTTTAAGTTTGATTTTGACCATGTAAAATTGAATTTTAACACTTTAACATCAATGAAATTCAAGATTTAATCTTAATCTCATCGTTTTTGATCATTAAGAATGTCTTTTGTTTATTAGAAATGTCAAAAACAGTTGAAACAGAAAAACGGCTATTTCTAGGTTTTTTCGCAACTGGCGAGTCGCGAGTTAAGTCGCTAGTGAGTCGCCAAAGTTTCTGGATGAATCTTGTGACTGGGCAAGTCACCAGTGTGGTGCCAAAACTCACGACTGGTTTTGTCGACTTGGGCAAGTCGCCAAAACTCACGACTAGTTTTGGTGACTGGGCAAGTCGTGAAAACCAGTCTCCAAAAATTCTGACATTTGTTTATTACATGTATAAAGTGCAAGGTTATTTGTAATTAGTTTATATATGCATTAAACAATTAAAAACCTTTCTTTTAAAACATCTAGTAGGAGAGAGATATAAGGGTTGGATCTCACGGCCTCCATTATCAGTTTAAAGTAGTGTGGACAAGCACCTCGTCTTGGCGTATATGCCTTGTGATCCCAATGGAGGGTCTTTACTTCACAGTACTACAAGATTGAACTTGCCCAGTTAAAGTAGTGTGGACAAGCACTTCGTCTTGGCGTATATGCCTCGCGATCCCAAAGGAGGGTGTTTTGTTCCATGGTACAACAAGTTTAAACAGCATAAAGGGAGATGGAATGTGGCTACACATGATTCTAGATAATGGTGTACACTAGACTAAGTATAATGTTAACTTCCTAAAGGAGCTATGTCATTATTACTTAGAAGCTAAAGGTAATACAACATATTATTAGTGTTTGATAAGAGTTATCATGATAGCACTAATAATGAGAATAATTCTCAATCAATTAATGTGTTTATAATAAACTTGCTTCAAGGAATTATAGACATGGATTGGGTTGTCGTTGCATATATTATTTTATGGTTTTATTAAGGTTCCATATTATATGTTTATATGCTAAATAGATAATGTCCAGTTTACTTATTATATTCATTTTTATTATTTTCAAATTTGTTCATGGCATCATTTAGCCCAGTTGTTACTATTCTTAATCAAAACAAATTGATTGGATCCAACTATGTTGACTAGAAAAGAAATTTAGATATAGTTCTTACTGCTGAAGAGCATAAATATGTTTTTACTAAACCATGTCCTAGTTTTCCTTCATTAGATGCTCCTCCTGAGGAAAAACAATGATATGATCATTAGCAGAAATCTAATGAGATGGCCAAGTGCTACATTCTATCTATCTTAAATGTTCTATAGCATCAAATGCAGGATGTAGAACTAGCTTCGGACATTATGCTAAGTCTGAAGGAGATGGTTGGTGAGGAATGCAGGCAAGAAACCACGAGGCAGATATATAATACCAAAATGGCTGAAGGTAGTTCAGTGAGGGAACATTGTCTTACAATGATTTCCAATCTGAATACATTGGAGGTTTTAGGGACTGATATTGATGGAGAATCCCAAGTGGATATGATACTCTAGTCACTACTGGAATCATTCAAGGAATTCAGACTCAATTATAATATGAACAAAAAGATTTACTCTTTATCTGAATTAATGAATGAGTTGGTAGCGGCGGAAGGCATCCTTGGTACTTCTAGTGTTGAAGCCAATGTGGGTGAAGCTTTTACTTCTCAACCTAAGTCGAAAGGCAATGGTAAGAAGAAGAAGAAGTAGAAGGAATTCACCAAGCAAGATGGTAAACAAATTGCCTTAGGGGTTGCTAACAAAGGAAAGAAGCTTAAAGGAAAATGTTTCCATTGTGGTGAGAAAGGGCATTGGAAGAGGAATTGTCCAAAATTCAAGACTGCCAAAAATAAGGGTATGAATAGTTCATTCCTCCTTGAAATATGTTTGGTACAAAATCCCACAAATTCCTGGTGTATGGATTCAGGTTGTACTAATCATATCTGCAATTCTTTGCAGGGGTTCCAAGAGACCAGAAAACTTAATAAAGGAGAATTGTTTCTTACTTTTGCTGATAGGAACAGGATTCCAGTTGTAGCTGTTGGTGTTTATAATTTGTGTTTTAAGTCTAGAGTTTTAATATTGGAAGACTGTTTGTATCTACCTAATGTTCGTAGGAATTTAATTTCTGCAACTTATTTAGGTAAACATGGATATTATGTTATCCTTAAGGACAACGTTGTAATAAAGAAGGGTAAAATATTTATCTATTCTGGCAATATTGTGGATGGTTTTTATATTTTAACTCCTGATAAGCATGAATTATATAATTCTGAATTAGATAAGAACTCTCATGTAAAATCATTAAAGAGAAAGTTTCCTTCTACTAATGATGCATATCTTTGGCACTTGCGTTTGGGTCATATTAATCCAAATAAAATTCAAAAACTGATCAAAGATGGACTTCTAGAGCCATTGGACTTTGATGAATTTCCAGTTTGTGAATCTTGTTTGGAGGGCAAAATGACCAAATGACCTTTTAATGCGAAAGGTAGAAGAGCCCAAGAGTCGCTTGAATTAGTTCATACGAATATTTGTGGTTTTATGTCAATCCAAGCAAAAGGAGGTTATAAGTACTTCATCACTTTTACCGATGATTACTCAAGATATGGTTATGTGTACCTAATGAGACGGAAGTCCGAAGCCTTTGAAAAGTTTAAAAAGTTTAGGGATGAAGTTGAGAATCAATTAGGTAAATGCATAAAAGCCATTTGATCTGATCGTGGTAGCGAATACCTTCTTGGGGATTTCAAGGATTACTTAACTCAAAATGGGATCATATCCCAATTAACTGCACCTGGAACTCCCCAATAAAATGGTGTAATAGAAAAAAGGAATATGACTCTTTTAGAAATGGTTAGGTCCATGATGAGTACTCAACTTTACCAGTTTCTTTTTGGGGATATGCACTAAAAATTGAAATGCATATTTTGAATTTAGTTCCATCAAAATCTGTTCTCAACACACCTAAGGAACTATGGAGTGGGCGTAAGCCTAGTATGAAATATCTCCACATTTGGGGATGTCCAGCACATGTGTTGAAAAGGAAGTCTGATAAGTTGGAATCTAAAACTGAAGTATACATGTTTTTAGGGTATTCAAAAGAAACAAAGGTTTATTTATTCTGTAATCATAAAGATAACAAAGTGTTTGTTAGCACACATGCCAAATTTTTGGAAAATGATTATATGAATAATTTTGATCCTAGAAATAAAGTTGTTTTAGCTGAAAATGAATGAACCTGTAGTTGAACAACCAATAGATGAAACTAGGGATGATGTGGTTGTATTGGATACACCACAAGATACTACTCATGAGATGTCTAGTACACCAGTGCCTCATCGTAGTGGGAGGAATGTTAGGCCACCTATAAGGTTTATAGGTCTGAGAGAAACTTATGAAGCTATCTCAGAAGAGGTTGAAACCGATCCTTACACTTACGAAGAAGCAATGAATGATATAGATGCGCATCATTGGGTTAAAGCTATGAAATCTGAATTAGATTCCATGTATTCCAATCAAGTTTAAGATCTTGTAAAGGCGCCTAACGACATTAAACCTATTGGTTGCAAATGGGTTTACAAAAGGAAGAGAGGGATAGATGGAAAGGTTGAAACCTTTAAAGCAAGGCTAATGGTGAAAGGGTATACTAAAAAAGAAGGTATTGATTATGAAAAAACCTTTTCACCAATGGTAATGCTTAAATCTATCAGAATTCTCTTATCCATTGCTGCTCATTATGATAATGAGATTTGGCAAATGGATGCCAAGACTGCTTTTCTAAATGGCAATCTTGAAGAGGAAATCTATATGATGCAACCGGAAGGTTTCATAGATAAGAACCAAGAGCATATGGTATGCAAGTTGAAAAGGTCTATTTATGGACTTAAGCAGGCATCTAGGTCATGGAATATTAGATTTAATCAAGCAATCAATTCATTTGGTTTTGAACAAAATCTTGATGAACCATGTGTGTACAAAAGACATCAAGATAAAGTAGTAATATTCCTAGTACTTTATGTAGATGATATTCTACTCATTGGAAATGATGTAGGGGTAATGACATCTGTAAAGATTTGGTTGTCAAGCCAATTTGATATGAAGGACTTAGGTGAGGCTAATTTTATTCTAGGGATCAAGCTTTGGCAAGATCGAAAGAATAAGATGTTAAGCTTATCACAAACTGGATATATAGATAAGGTTCAAGAACAGTTTAGCATGCAAAACTTTAAGAAAGGATTACTTCCTTTCAGACATGGAGTTCCTCTATCTGATGACCAAAGGCCTAAGACTCAAGAGGAAGTAGATATAATGAGACAAGTTCCTTATGCTTCTGTAGTAGGAAGTCTACTGTATGCCATGCTTTGTACTAGGCCAAATATTTGTTATTCAGTTGGCATGGTTAGCCGATATCAATCAAATCCAGGACCAAAACATTGGCAAGCTATAAAGCATATTTTCAAGTATCTACGGAGAACAAGAGATTATATGCTTGTTTATCGTTGTGAGGATTTGATTCCTATTGGCTATACAAATTTAGATTTTCAATCGGATCTAGATTTCAGAAAGTCCACATTAGGATGTGTTTTCACCTTGGGAGGTGGAGCCATATCATGGAGGAGTGTTAAGTAATCTTATATTGCAGACTCCACCATGGAAGCATAATATGTTGCTGCTTGTGAAGCAGCAAAATAAGCTATATGGCTCAAGAAATTCCTTTCTAACCTTGGTGTAATGAGAATGGAACAAGTTCCCATCACATTAGTTTGCAACAATAGTGGTGCAGTTGCTCAAAAGATCCAAGGAATCCTAAGAAAGGAAAGCACATTGAGAGAAAGTACCACATCATTAGAGATATTATTGCTCATGGAGATATGGTGGTAGGAAAAATTGAAAGTGCAAACAATCTAGCAGATCCCTTTACCAAAGCCTTGCCTCAAAGGACCTTCGAGTCAAATTTGGAGGGAATGGGAGTTAGATTAGTACACAATAGTCTTTAGGGCAAGTGGGAGATTGTTGGGATTAGTGTCCTAGAATCCTATTGTATGATGTTACGTATGATATTATGTATGATATTATGTATGACATGATGTATGAGTTAATATTGTAATTAATAAAGTTGTTTTATTATTATCGAAAATAATGATAACATGAATATACGGACATTATCATATAGTCCATGAGATGCATAGTATATGATTTATGTGATTTAGTCACAAAAGATATAGGTCACAAGTTCTTTGTAAACTCAGAATTTTAGTTTACAGTCGGTGATGAAATTGGGCATTTCATCTGCGAAGACTATAACATATCAACAAAGATGATTTATCTTAATCATGGAAGTGGAGACTTCTAGTTGATATGTTGATATGTTTTAAGAGTTAAGACATATTGAGATGGATCGCTGTGAGATTTATTATTCTCCTAACGATTATCAATTGAATAATAAATTTCACGACTTGTATTTACATGAACTCTTAATCCTGAGAGAATAATGGATCTGATCATGAAGTATAGGCTGCTTTGATATATCAGGAGTGAGATCTAAAGTAATGGTCAAAACCTCAGTATGTTGGGTAACCATAGTTAGTGTTGATGGAACATATATTCTCAAGATGGAATTCATAGTCTCTTAATGGAGATGTAAAATATTCCCTTGAGATAAGTTTAATGGATTCAGTTATTCAAAGAGTTAGGCCTAACCACTTTGGTAAGAAATTACTAAAGTATATATTTATGAAATTGGATTTCATAAATATATGGTGAATAACTTAAAAGGATTAAACTGGGTACTTAAGGATTAAGATATAGTAATCTTCAAAGTGATAATCTATATTCATGACTTTGAATTACTATGAATATTTTATAAAGGGGTTGCATGTATAATAAAGTCTTGGGATATAATTTATAGATAAGACCTAGAGTGCAACTATATTTATATAGTGGTATTAAATATAGTTAATGGTAACTTTGGACTTGTCAAGAGTTGACAGAAAAACTCAAAGCCAATTGGAGCTAGTGTCTTATTGGTCCCTTTTGGTCCCACTCCAAGCCACACACTTAAGCCCAATTGGAAAGGCTCAAAAGACCAGCCCAATTAGATAATTGGTTAGATACAAAGGGAAAAACGTACAAAATTTTATGGATGAGAAACATCATTGTAAAATGGTGTGTAAGTGAGTGTAAGTCACTCTTTAATCCCTTTGTGACCGATTGAAAGTCCACACTTCTTGGGCGTTAGTGGAATTGGAGTAAAGCTTAAAAGTATTCCCAAGTGCTTCGATCTTTGTTTTGAAATTCACCGCATCAAGGTACACTCTCTTGTTCTATATTCTAAAACTTACTTAATGCATGTTATCAATTTTGAATGAAGTAGATCTGTTAATTTTTCCACTGCGTTTATGCATATTTCCTACAACTTACACTAAGAAAGCGTACAATTGATAAAGGTGTTGCTAACTTTGTGTCTTATTCTTGCAATTTGTCGCAGTTTGAACCTACCAAGGCTAAGGATGCTCTCCAAGATGAAAGTTAGGTTGAGGCCATGCATTTTGAGCTGCTCCAGTTGAAAAGGAGTGATGTATGAACCTTAGTACCTAGATCGGAAGGAGAGCACATCATTGGCACAAAGTGGATATTCTGCAATAAAACTAATGAGAAAGGAAATATGATTCGCAACAAGGCTCATCTGGTGGCCTAAGAATACTCTTAAGTGGAAGGAGTAGATTTTGATGAAACATTTACTCCCTTTAGTTTGCATGGAATCCATTAGGGTTCTCCTAGCCCTCTTCTGCCATGACATTTCAAGGTAGACGTATCGTAGTTACCCCGAATCTTATATCCTAGGTACTACATGTTCCACGGGTAGCGCTTTCTAAGTACCCCGACTGTGATCGTCTTCAAACTATGTCCAGAGGTACTCTTACTCCTTGGTCTCACTATAACTCTATCACAAAGTCTCGTGCTCATTTTCTTTTGTCCCTCTTAGAGGATCTTTCTTTTGACTTCCCTTCTCACTTTATCACTTCTATCCTCGATGTCTATTAGGATACGATGACTTATGATAAGCTCATGTTTCCTTTGGCTATCACGTGGATCCTTTGCCACTTTTCCATCCTAATTCTTGTTTCTCCTTACTACACCACCAAAGGTGTCATCAACGCTGGTTCTCTTCAATGGAGCGAGCCTCAACTTCGACCAAAACGGCCACGTGTGGAGTCTACCAGTCCTACAACTTCTGCTGTTCCATCCACCTCTACTCCTTCTTCCTCGACTGGTGATGTGACCTTAGAGGCCGTCATGGTGCAGTTTCAGCACATGAATGCTCGCCTTGACACTCTCACTAATGAGTTGTGTCAGGTGAACACCCATGTCGGTCGTATAGCACGACGACAAGCTTGCCTTGGTCATTTCGCCACTTCTCCTTCTCCTTCTGCAGAGGCTTTGGCTAATAAGGATGGTGATGATGGTGATGATGATGAGGATGCTAGCTCCTCCTGTGATGATGAGATGACAACCTCTTAGTGATTTACCCTTTGTCATTCGTGACAAAAAGCGGGAGTAGGTTTGGGTTGAGAGTAGTCTTGTACTTAGAAGGAGAGTTAGCATATGACATTTTTGTTAGAGGGAATGTTTATAGATTTTGAGGGATGTAGTGTGGTTCTCATGTTTTTTTTCTCTTTTCTTTCTTTTGCCTCATGTATATTGGTCTTGTGACCATTTATTGACATACATTGTACTTATCTTTTAATATATATATATATATATATACATGTATGTTTCTTCACCTATCTCTCCATGTGTTGTTTCTTTTCTATCTTTATACACATGTTTCTTTATGTATGCAATCCTTTATTTTTGTTTTACACAAGATGACTTGATGAGTTTTGTTGAAGTGTTTCAAAAAGATAGGTTGTTAAAGTCTACCATGCCATGAATTCTCTTCTTACAAAGTTTACCAAGAGCTTGTGTTAGGGTCAGATTTATTTTGTATTTCAACAAGTGATTATGAGTTTAGTGATTTAAGACTTATCTCATGATTCATTTGTTTGTTGTGGTTTTGTCACAAATTGCCAACAGGGGAGATTGTTAGGGACATATTTGTGTAATTGGCTAATCCTTTGACAAAATGCACTTTACCTGTAATTGGGTAGATCTAGGATGGTTTTAGTACTTCAAGAAACAAGTGTTCAAGTTTAGCATTGAAGGCATGCAAGTCTAACCAAGAAACAGGTGAAGAAGTGATGTTCATTAAAGCTCAACAGATGTCTTGACACAATCCTTTCTATCGAGGTTTAATTTTGAAGTCCAACAGAAACTGAATCTGTTGAGAATTACGAAATCAGAATTTCTAGATTTGATTACACATATGAATAAAATGATAAAAAAATAACAGGAAAATCAGAGTACAAACCTCTAGTTAGAGATCCTCCTATAGGCAGCATTCAGGTTGTATCTTTTCTACCATTAATGATTAAGCAAGACCATGAACACATTTTTTATATACAAATTTTAAAAAATAATTTTTATTCTTCATTAATTTCATTTTTCAATTATGAGCAATCAAAAGTAGAATTCTAAAAACCACAAATATTCATCAATCTAAGGATGAACTACAAGAATAATAATAATAATAAATCCAACATAAAATGAAAAAAAAAAAAATTCAGAGAGAGAGAGAGAGAGTGAGAACTTTTTTTGTATAAGAAAAATATGCATAGAATGGAAAAGATTGGCAAATTTATAATAAGAGGATGAGAATAAATGAGCCAAAATAAAGGAAGATAAAAGGGCAAAATAATATTTAAATTTAAAACTGCACAAGAGGAATGTATGTAGACAACACTTTTGTTTTGATTTTCCATTGATTCATTACATAGTTATAGCATCAAAATTATCCAAAGACAATAATTATCCAAATTTTGGTAGAAATTATCACATCTATTTTGTGTTTATTTCCACACTTACACGAAAACACGAGAATTTGCAAGTTTTCTCTAAAATATACTCATTACATGTATTTTTATCATGTAGGAGATTAAAATTAATGAGCTAATCTTGCAAACATGAAGCCAAGAAAATCCAAGGGTGAATTTAATGAGTCAAAGATTTGTCCTTTGAAGAATTTAATGAGTCAAAGATTTGAGGAAACATAAAAAGAAAGAGAGAAATTCGTTTGAGCTATTGTTGGAAAAATGCAGTCACGGAAAAATTCTGACTAGTTTTGGTGTTTTCATCATATCGTTTTACTCCAATGTTGGATTGACTTGATTCTTGAAAACACGGAAATAGAACTTGAAGATATAAAATTTTTTAGTTTATCAAAACTTCAAAATCAGCTATTTTAAGGCCAAAACCTACTTGGAAGTTGACCCATTGTTGAAAAATTGGAATTGACTTTTTTTTTTTTTTTTTTTTTTCCTTTTTGGGGAGCATATGTTATAGGGTTTTGAATGTTATACATATTAAAAGGATACAAGAGCAGCCACGTTTTTTTGCTGCTAGAAAACCTTATTTTTCATTAATTTTTTAGAGTTTTTATTTTTTATGGAAGCTTAAGAACCTAAGCTAGGGTTAAGGGTGAATCCCCAATGCTATAAGTTGCCCACTTATCAATCCAAGCATATTTTTTACGTTTTGGTTGTTGAAATCAATTGTTCTCTTTTTATAATTTTTTTGTTAGATTGATGTTTAATTGCTAATTCTTTCATAAGTCTATCCTTGAATATTCTTATTGTTAGAATAGGATTTTATAATCACTCTTGCAAAATGTGATCATCTTGTTAAATATTACTTTTGCCATAGCCTTTGGGGTATGCAATGTTTTTGAGTTTTTCTATCAAAGTTATTATTTTCTAGACTAAATTGTTCGAACAATATATGAATATAATCAACCAAAGAGAGTTTTATTAATAAAACTTATTTCTAAATCTTCTAATTGGACAGTTTATGTATACTTACCCAATTGTGTACTAAATTGGATTGGTAGTAAATGCTTAACAATATTGGTTGACAAACCCTAACGCCCTAGTGATTTTGATTATTGAAATTTACCGAACTTTCTTTAACCAAATTTCAATCATGTTTTTCTACATATTATTGATGTTTTTAATGTGTTCTTATTTTCCTTTTCTCATTGGAATGACAACCTTAGCTAGACTACAATTTCTGTTACAAAATTGAAAGACATCACAAATCATTTGTTAGAATATGCAAATTAATCATCCTAAATTTCTTCATTTTAGAAAGAAAACTAAGTTAATTAAAATATTTATGCACTCAGTTTGTATTTCCTACCATAATTTTTGTTATAGAGATCTAATCAATATTTATAGAAAAAAATTTGAATATATATGGAATTCGTTTTAAGAGCTTTACATCTTACTGTCCTGGAGAAGTTTGAGAACATGTTAACTTGGACCAAGAAAATATGCATGCTAATGAGTTGAATCTTAACATATCATGAACACAGGCATTTATTTGTGAAGAATAAAAAGAAAAGGCTAAACTTATTAAGAAAGATCTCAATTGCAATAACAAAACAAATACTATCTACAACAACACTACAGATTATAACAAATTTCAGCAAAAGGGTAAACTTAAACAACTCAAAAAATAACTAAGCGAAATTCCCCAATTTCATTTAAACGAAGAAAAAGGGAACATGCTAGACACAAGTAAATGGGATTTTATTTAAAATAGAACCCCTATAACCTATCTGCAAATAGTATTTCTTCATTCTTCATTAGTTACAATAACTTGGGAGGCATTTCATTAAAGTTTGTTGGTACAAGCAGGAGGGTTCTGCTTGCCCGAAACCGCAGGCTTGACGTTAGCACAAGAGGAAGTAGTAGATCCTCCACCTCCCTTGTATGCAAGATCAATGTCAGAAAGTACCACTTGTTGACACGGTACACTCTCACTACAAATAAGCTTCACAGCTTCCTTTGTTGAGGAAGTGCCTCTAATTTTCTTAAAGCTAACATTGCTGATTTTTACTTTAGAGGGAGACTGAAACGAAACAAACAAACAAAGAAATTGATATTAGTATTTGTAATTTGTTTTACTTTTTTTTTTCTTTTGTGCCTTTAACATCAAAATTTGTGTATATATTTGTGATGTTTATAATAACCTTGTTTGAGCATTGATTGTTTGGGCAGTAGTTTTGATCAATGATGATAGGATTGGCAACATTTTTCATGACAATATCCTCAAAATGTATATCAGAAGCAACTCCAGAATAGGCAGAAGGCCATGTTTTTATTCTAACACCATTTTTTGTATTACTAATTGTTGCACCAGAAACTCTGATTCCAGAAACAGGTTGTTCATTCTCATTCTTTCCAAGACTTCCAATGCTGATACCATGGCCAGGTCCACAAGTTACTTGGTTAGCAGAAACATCTTGGTTTCCATCACTAATGGAGATGCAATCATCACCTGTTCCAATATTGGCATTGGTAATGGTGATCTGAGATGAATGTCCCACGTGGATTCCATCGGTATTGGGGCTATCTGCGGGTGCGGTTATGGTAACACTTTGGAATTGCAACTTCTTGCATTCGAAAATGTTGATGTGGAAAAATTTGCTGTTCCTTGATGTAATGTCTTGGACTATTGAATTTGTGACGTAGTCGAACCTTATATTCTGTCCATGTTTCAGAGTTAGATAAGTTAAAACACTAAATATGAGCACTCAAGTTTCATTTAAGCATTCACTCAAAAAAAGTTTTCATTTAAAAACCTTTTAATTAGTAAAATGCTAACGATTATTTTAATTATATAAAAATAAATAAAAATTTGTTTGGAAATAAATGTGATCATTAAAACAACATAAAAAAAAATGGTAAAGTTATAGAAAATATTATTACATAAAATATTACAAACGAATTTGTCTATGAACGTGGTCGGTACTACTTCAATAATATTATATTACATAAACAATTCTTCATGGACCACAAGCATTTTTAAAAGATGACATTTGCAATTGTGATTAGTGAACTATCACTTTCAAATTTAACCATTGCTTTTTCTCTATCACTTATAGTCGCACAAGTTAGTGTTGTGGCACAAAAAGTGGTGTCCATACTCCATAAACTTTTTCATATTTATTTTTTAAAATTAATTCTTTTTTGAGTTGTGACACATCACTATACAAAACTTATGTGAAAATTATTTGTAAAACATCATTTAACATATAAACGTTTGAACGATTTTTTCGTAATGGGCAAAGGGTGTAAAGTTGTAGTGTCTATGTATGTCTACGTAGAAAATGATGCAAATGTAAATGCTAATTAATTAAGATTGAAATCTTACAACAGGAAGTGCGTTGCAACTTTTTTCCTTGTTACAATCATTTTTTTCCCATGCTAGTTGTCCTTTGCCATCAAAAACTCCACCACCTGACACAGTGAGACCGTCGATATTTTTAAAAATGACCCAAGCATCTTTACCGTTGAAGGAGGCAACATCTGATGGGGCCTGTAGGGTTCCCTGAAGGTTAAACTCAATAGCACCTTTGCATGGACCCAACAAAGTCACTAAACCTAGTTTGTATGCCCCGGCTGAAATCACAACTTTACTTGTTGCTACTGCGCATGCAGCTTTCCAAGCTTTTGTCAAAGCCTAAATACAATATGAGAATTCAAAATTAGTATATAACAATCATTTTGCATGTTAATGTTTTATCATATGGTTATGACATTGATCAATTTCTAATGTAAAGGAAGTTGAACCTAAGTTCTCTTATTCAAAGTTAAAAGTATTTATCATTTAAGTTAACTGAAACACACACTTCATGTTAAATAAGTATAGTTGATTGCACTGTAAATATTTATACCTGGGTGATATCGGCATTAGGCTTTGCTCCATATGATTTAACATCAAATACTTGCTCGGCATTGGTGGATGCCAACACCAATAGCAAGGAAATTGTTGCAATGCTTAAATTCTTTCCCATCTTACTATCGTTTATTTCCTTTCTATTGCAAATTTGTTGTACGAAATGATGGCTACCCCATTTGGTTTGAAGCTATTTATACTCCAATACCTGAGCTCAACTCCATTGAAACTACCCCGCTAATATTAACTAATTTTGTGCATGGTCGCTAAGAACTCTCCTGTATATACTTCAACTTCCGTACTATTATTAGTTTTTGAGCTTCCTCCTCCACTAACTAGTTATTGTTTGTTATTATATAAGATAAGATTATTTTACTTTCATATAGCATCCTAGCTTCTTAGCTTTAAATGGAAAGTTGTTAGCCACTTGAAATTTGTTCATTTTATCTTGTAAACAAAGTGAATACTTCTCGTTAGTAAGGGGAAAAAAGTCTAGTAAAATCATCATCTATCAAAATTTTCCAAATTTAGTTTAGGAAGCATGCTCATCTTTAGTTTAGAATAGCAAATAATGAAAATACTATATTGGGGAGGCTAAACACACCTTTTTAGTTATTATCTTTATTTATTGTTATTACTGTAATTATTTAGGAGATCTTTATCATTTTTTAAATACTAATCTGTAACCCATGAAATATGTTGAAAATTTTAACATAATTTGTTTTTTTTTTCTTTTTTTTTTCTAAATAAAAATTTTTATAATTAAGATAACTAATGAGCATTCACTGTAATTGCATTTGTATATGAAATTATACATTCTAGTACTATGCTGTTATTATGACTAATAAGTTTCCAATGCGATGCACAGATAATGTTATAATGTTTTATGTAAATCTGTTTTTAGAAAATATTATACATATATTATAGCATATTTATTATAAAACTTTGTTAGTAATGAGTTCATCATAAAAAGTAACAATTATAAATTGCACACATATATCTATTATAATTATTTTGTTCAAGTAATGAGCAATAATGAAAACAACTCGGAGTAATATTGTATAATAAAAGTTGATAAAAGCATATTAGTTCATTCTATATTATTAATTTTTATTATGTGATGTAATAAAAAGCTTTATTACGATTTTTTTTTCTTCAATGCTTTGTTATTGTGGTATGGTGACGCTTGTTGTCATTATTAGTTTTTCCATCTTCAACATTTGAAATTTAGTCCATCCATATTTGTTCAATTTTTGAGTTTTCATTATTTTTTTCCTTTTGTTGCATCATTTGTGTTAATTACTAATGAATTAGCACCGAGAGATTCTTGATTAGATCTTACAAAGTTTGGACTTTGTCGCTAAGATTTTTCATAGGTATTTGCATTTATATTAAATTTCAATGATGTGACAGTTTTTTGTAAATTTTTTATTTTTTGTTAATTTTGGAATAGTGCAGCAAAAAGAATTAACATAGCATGTTGAATTGTGTTTATTTTTTTCTTCCATACTTTTTTATCATTTGAAGGCACATCAAAAATCTAAGCTACTATATAATTTTTGAAACCATCTTTTAGATTGAATTCATTCAAATGAAGTAAAGAAATCCATTTTTTCCCATATTTTTTTTTTCAAATAATGTGAGATTCCTTCTCCAAATCAATATTTTTACAATAATTTAAATAAGTTGTACCTTAGTTTATTTTTCAGAAAGATCTCGATCTTGTAGATTTATTTAGGGTTTTCTCGGCATCTCGATCAAATATCATAAACTTTGTTTTGTTAGTTGCATTAAAAACTTCAACTTGAATCATATATCTAAAGTAGTTTGCAATTATATATATATATAGTAGTTATAATGAGATAGTATATGCTCTTTATTAGACATTTTTGTTGTTATAAATTTTAGAAATATGCACTTGTCAATTATTTAGGTAAAAAATGCTAAATTTATATAATAGTCAAAATAAGTTACTTTGATTTATTAGGTAATAATAAAAAAAACTTGTTCTTTTTTTCTTTCTTTCTTTTCTTCCTTTTTTTTTTTTTTGGTTAAAATTTATTACATCTTATCTGTTATTACTCCTCATTCCTCTCTCTCAATTGACAATAAAAGATCAAAATCACGTTTAAAGTTTCTCAATTGATTATAAAATAACGTTTAAACTTTCTAGTATGTCTCTTATAAAACCCAAACGTCTCCTTAATTACACAAGCTCAATTATTTTTACCTCTTGCAATTATGAGTTCCGACCCTTCTCATTTCCATCTCAATCTCCTCTGTTTCCCATACATTTGATCAGACAACTAAAAAGCCAATCTTTCTTGAACTATGTGGTTGAAACTCAATCTTAAAGGATTTCGTGAATGACTTCAAAGGGCCTCAATTCCACTACGGAGATGTTCTCCATGCTTGGCATGACATCAATTATTATGCTCTTTCTCTTTCTCATCTCCTTTTTCAGGAAAAAAAAAAAAAACAATGATTATTACCTGTAGCATCTCAAAGATTTTTGCTGCAAATTTTCAAAATTAAATGAACTTGAATTTTGGGTTTCTATGAAGTCTTTTAATATTTGGAATGATTCCAGGAATATAGGTTCGACCCAGAAGATTGGCCTCAAGCCAAACGGTCGACCTGTCAAGGTAATAAGAGAACCTACATTTGGGGTTTTTTATTGTGTAGTTAAATTCTTTAAGAAAACGGTTTGGGTTTTTTATTTTATAAATTTTTTATGGTGTAGTTAAATTCTTTAGAAAAGAAATCAGAAAGAAACTTTTTTTTTAAAACAAAGAATACAATTTATGTTGATTTCTTAAGCTTCCAAATTTTTGTAAATACAAATGGATCCCACAGATCGAGGATTGTAACCAAACACATAATCTACTAATGACATATAAAATTTGTGGAACAAATACTTCAGTGTCAAGAAGAAATTAAAGGCTCAAGTTATTTTTTTTAATTTTTTATTTATTTTTGTGCAGGTAGAGTTGTCCAAGGCTCTAGGTAATTGGCAGTGATCTTGGGTCCCTGACATTAGTCATGTAAGATAAGTGTAGGTATGTAACTAGAAGTCTAAGGTAGTGTATTTAATAAAACATATGCAGAGGTGTATGTATTCATGACTTTTGTTTAACGTTGAAGAAGCCACATAATTTTATGATGGTATTAGTTCAATGTAAATTTATATCTGGTGGTTCAGCCAAATCCAACAAATCAAATGAATGAGTTATGATATTCTGAGCTTTTGAAAGAGGCTTTCCCTGATAAAATACCTTTATGGACCTAAAATACATAGTCAGTAAGCTCCAGACCAAGAAGAACCAATTCCCAGAGTTGCAGGACTCTATAATCACTATGAATGGCAATGGAGTAAGAACTAATACTACAAAATCATATATAACTACGCACCATAACTGCCAAAAAACCCCAAACTAAGTGTCAAGCTTCTATTATGTATGGCTACTATAGGTGAGGTTAAGTAGTGTATTAACAACTGATAGGCCACAATCTGAATGACCCCTTATGATTAACCCTAATTAATTAATTTAGCCAAGTAATTAATTAATCAATTAATCATGCAATTTTATGGAAGCACAAACAAATCACCAAAAACTAAATATGCTATGAAAAATAAATAACATGGTGATTTGTTTACGAATGGGGAAAACCCTAACGGCAAAAACCCCACCGAGTGATTTTAAGGTCACCACTCCCGAAACTCCACTATTATCAAATCAAGCGGTTACATGTAAAGGAATCCCAAGTACCTTATCAACCTACAGTTGAACCCTTACCCCAATACCCAATTGGACTTGATCTGTAGTGACAGTTTCCACTTTTGATGCATGGCTCCCAAGTACGTGACTAACCAATGCGCAGATCCAAGTACGCGACTTCAGAACACCAACTAAGGAAGAATTGTTGGCTGCAAAGTTCTTTAGTTCATCCTTTATGATGAATAGCAAGAAGATGCTTGGTTACAAAACCCTACGGTACAAATACACAGCAACTTCTTGATGGAAGATGAACTAGGTCAAGAACTTCGTCTTTTGATCACAATTTGCTTGAACAGAGATTGCTCAATGATAATGCAACTTGTGTCACACTTGACGGCTCTTAAAACAATCCTTTTATATGTTTAGGGTTAGAAGAAAAGAAGGCCCAAAAACATATTCACGGATCCCAAGAAAATCATATTAGAAATCTGAAATTTTAAATCTCGACAGATAGCAGGTGTTGAGGTAGCTATCGAGAAGGTGTCGAGCTTTAAAAACTTTGCACTTTAGCTTGCTTTTTCTTGGACAGACTTGATGACTTCAATACTTAACCTTGAAACATTGTTTCTTGAAGTATTAAAAATACCTAGAACTACCCAATTACAAGTAGAGTGCGTTTTGTCAAAGGATTGGCCAATTTACATAAATAAGTGACATATGTTCTTAATCAAGTTAAAACATATATGTCCTAACAATCTCCCCTTTTGGCAATCCGTGACAAAACCACAACAAACAAATGAGCATATGAGAGAAGTCATAAATCACTCAACTCATATTCACTTGTTGAATACAATAAAATCTATCCTAACACAAACTCATGAAAAACTTTGCAAGAAAAGAGTTTGTGGCAAGTAGACTTTGACAACCTGTATTTCTGAAACACTTTAAACAAACTAATCAAGGCATCTTGTGTGAAACATAAATAAATAAATTGCATACAAGTATAAAGAACATGTGTATAAAGATGAAAAGAAACAACACTCGAAGAAGAGAGGTGAAAGAAACATACATCAACATATATAAGAGATAAGTACAATGTACATAAAATGGTCAAAAGAGCTCACATACAAGATCAATGTATCTAAGAGAAAAGAAAAGAAAAAAAAAATACATATATAGCCTCACTACATCCCTCAAAAATGACAACACTCCCCCTATCAAAATTGTCCTATACTAACTCTCCCCCTAAGATGACTACTCTCATAGCCCAAAACTACTCCCCCATTTTGTCATGAGTGACAAAGGGTAGAGTGTCATGTAGACATCTCATCGGCAGAGTTAGCATCCCCATCATCATCATCCTCATCATCCTCAGAATCTGAAGCTGCTAGAGTAGGTGGTGAAGGAGTAGCCTCTAGAGCAAATCCACCCATGGTCGCCTGCCGTCGATCAATACGACCAACACGAATATTCACCTGATACAACTCAACAGAGAGTGTATCAAGACGAGTATTCATGCGCTGCAATGAAACTTGCATAACTGAATTTTTCAGAATTTTCCAGGAACCATTTTTGACATCTTCATTGTTTTCTATCAAAAACACACAAATCACACATTAAGGTTTTCAAGATCAAGATCAAGAACCATAATAATGCTAGAAACTCTTGAAAACATAATCCTAATCTCATTAGGAATAAATTTCATAATCCTAGCATTAATATGATAGATATAAATCAGCAACCTTGATGCAATACCGAAAAAGATAATTTCTAGTTTAACTTTTTCAAAGTCAGATCATGCATATATTATCACACAAAGGATACAATCTAATCCATGTGTAATCACGCCATAAATCATATATAATCATTGACAGTGTACAATACTAATACAAAACTAGTAAATCGACATAGTCACATATATATGTCATTTGATGAAATTGAAATGCTTAGATATAGTTATTGAATGCTTGAAACCTTGAATCACTAATTCGAATGCATATGAAATATAATATACGGATTGAATGAATCCTTTATATTAACACATGCAAGATGGCCATTAAGACCATTAACATTAAATTGTCTTATTATACATCCAAGCGATGCAATAACATCATTCATGCACTTCACGGTTATTACAATAACATTCAATAAATCTATCCAAACAACAAATCATCTGGAAGTTTATGGCTAGGGATAAACTTCAATCTATATATCATATATATAAATCACGGCATATGAATTCCAATGCTAACAACATAGAAAGCGAACTATGCAATCTATTATAGCGTTTGTTCAATAGATTCGCTCCATGAAACTTAAAGGCACTGTCTAATTATCTTACACAATAACTTGAGTTTCACGAATCTTGATGAAAGAAATACATAAATTCATAAAACCATGATTATCAAAACATGTCTACACAAAAGAACACATTGAAGGACACAATTATGCAAAAATTTGAAAACACAAAGATAATGGTTTTCTTAAATTCTAAAACTCAATCACATGTTATACAAACATGATATGAAAACCTGGCTTTGATACCAATTGTTGGAAAATTTGGTTTTGTATCTCATACAAAACACACAACGGAAGCAACAAACATGGATCTATCTCATTCATGATTGATAACATACACTATTAAATTTTAGAGTTTAAGAACAAGATAGCGTACCTTAGTGTGGTGAAATTCAAAATAAAAGATTATAAGTACTTGGGAACACTTTTAATCTTCACTCTAATTCTACTTTACACCTAAGAAGTGTGGTCTCTCAATCAGTTTCTAACGAAGAATAATCGATTGGCTTCACTCACACAAACACTCCATTTCAAAATGATGTATCTCTTTTTTCTGTATGTTTCTCCCTTTATAACTAACTAATTATCAAATTGGGCAGGCCTATTGGGCCTTTCCAATTGGACTTTTACTCTTCTCAAACAAACTCCTTTGCATATTTTCATTCTGAGACAGTCTAGTTTCTTCTTAGCCAAATTGAGATCTTTCCCAATAGTCATTATAAAAGAATTCAAATAACTTTTAGACTTGTATTTTCTGAGACACTCAAACAAATAGTGATTAGAAAAACAAAATGTATTTGAAAACAAAGATCTCTTCAAGCCGGTTATAGCCATGACAATAGGGGTCAATGGATCAATACAACAAAGATTAAACCTTATCAGAGTGTGTCTACTCTGATACCACTTGATAGGCTACAAATTGAATGACCCCTTGTGATTTAAACTAATTAATTAATTAGCCAAGTTGTTAATTAATCAATTAATAATGCAAACACGTGGAAGCACAAAAAAATCCTCGATAAACTAAATAAGCAGCAAAAAATAAATAATAAGGTAATTTGTTTACGAATGGGGAAAACCTTTGCGGCAAAAACCCCATTTGGTGATTTTCAAGTCACCACTCCCGAAATTTCACTATTATTAAATCAAGTGGTTACAAGTAAAGGAATCCCAAGTACCTTACCAACCTACAGTTAAACCCTTACCCCAATACCCAATTGGATTTGATCTGTAGTGACAGTTCCCACCTTTGATGCACGGCTCCCAAGTACGTGACTAACCAATGTGCGGATCCCAGTACGTGACTTCAAACACCAACTTAGAAGAAGATTCTTAGTCATAAAACCATTTGGTGCAAAATACATGGCAACTTCTTCAGAGAATATGAACTAGGTCAAGAACTTCGTCTCTGATCAAAATATGTTTGAATAGAGATTGCTCAATGCTTTTACAAGTTGTGTTCAATTCGACGGCTTTTAAAACAATCTTTTTATATGTTTAGGGTTAGAAGAAAAGAAGGCCTAAAAGCATATTTACGGATCCCAAGGAAATCAGATTAGAAAATCTGATTTTGTAATTCTTGACAGACAGCAGGTGTCAAAGAGTTATCGAGAAGGTGACAAGATTTAATGAATTTGCACTTTAGCTTGATTCTCTTAGACAGACTTGATGACTTCAACACTTGATCTTGAAATCTTGTTTCTTGAAGTATTAAAAATACCTAGAACTACCTAATTACAAGTAAAGTGCATTTTGTCAAAGGAGTAGCCAATTTACATAAATAAGTGACATATGTTCTTAACAAGTGAAAACACATATGTCCTAACAATCTCCGAATGAACACCTTGTCTAGAAAAGTTCTTCGAAAATGCCTTGTGGGCATCTCCATCACGAAGCTGAAGATTTAGAGAAGCAGACTCAGAAGATGAAGAAGCTCCAGAACGCAGAGGGTTCCAAGCCAGAGTAGATATACGTTTGGGTGCCATAAACACTACTAACATAAACAGAATGAGAAAGAGATAGAGAAGGAGACAATCAGAAAAGTCCTAAAACAATTCACATATATCAAATATATTGAACAAAAAGTACGTATGCATGAGGAATGCATGGACATGTAACATGCAAATTAAAAAGCATCATGGGCTCAGCCTAATCCAATCTACCAACACATAAACATAGAACACACATCTAAATGCATGTAAGTATCATTCTAATGCATATGAAATGCAATGTATGACATTTTGAACACATTTAAGTGAAAACCCAACCCAAAATTTCAAGAAAAACTCATTAATTTTCAAAAACTCCAAAAATTTTCAAAAATCCCAAAACCTAAACTTCAAAACATGAAATGCATGAAAAAGGAAGGAAAAAGAGATCTTACCAAGTGATTAGAAGCGAGGAAGGGCCGAAAAACAAGTGGGTTGAAGATTTTGAGTGAGAAAATAAAGTTTGGAAGAGGAATAGTCACGGACAGATCGAGAGAGATCGAGAGAAATAAGATCAGAATCGTGACAGAGCTTTAAATAGGAACCTCAGTAATTCTCGATAGCTGAGGTGTCGAGAGGTATCGAGGAAGCTGTCGAGGTAGATATAAAGAAAAAGCATGTCGATAGCTGAAGGTGTCGAGGAATGAACACTAGAACCAAGAACAGAAGCTCGATCGATTGACAAGGTATCGAGAAGGTGTCGAGGAGGCAGGAGATTTCTTGATCGATCCACCAGGTGTCAAAGAGGTGTCGAGATTACAATAAGAAAAAGGCTTGAGAAGCTCGACAGATAACAAGGTATCGAGGAGGTGTCAAGCCAGCTTTAAAAAGCAGTTTTTCGAAAAGTGAAAAACACAGAAACGAATGCAATCCAACATACACCTCAACCATTGATCCAATCAGCACATAAAGCTCTCAAAATCATCTCTCAACAAAGAATTAAGCACATGGATCCTCAAACACACACACACACACACACACACACACACACACGCACGCACGCACGCACGCACGCACGCACGCACACACGCACGTACAACAAGTCTAACCAATTTTATTTTTCAAAAACAAGTTAAGACAATTTAGTGAGCATACATTAGCATATGTAAACACTTGTGATGGCCAAATCACATTGTACCTGCACATGTATCAAAAGTACCAAAGAATATTGCGTGTTGTGTGTGAAAAACATCACAAGATTGCATATGTGTATACATGTTATGATGATCTGAGATATGAGAAAATAATTTTAACTCACACATAATCATAACTGTTTGATAGGGACTATCACCTTCGAGGTACATCCTATAACTCCCACATCTCCTAGAATATAGCTTGCAACCATATTTAAAGCATTTTTAATCTTTTTGCTTTTTATTTTCTTTGCATATTTTCTTTTAAGCATATCATACATTGGTATATAAAAGAGAGAAAAGAAATACCCAAGATGTTAAGCATTTCACATCACACTTTTGCTATGCCGAAGCATACAGGTGTCATATTATGATTAGCGAGCAACAGTGGTAAGATGATTATTTATACTTTTCTCTTAGGATTTTTTAGTTCTACCTGTCAAAAAGAGTCATATGAGTGTTAAGTTCAAGAGATAACTTAATCTTACTCATCACAAACAAGAGCCACAAAGCTCACTTGCTCAGTTGTGCATAAAGATGCTCATTTAAGTTACAAAAGATACAAATTTTAGAAAACTCTGTTTCATTGGCCATCCAAGGTACACAAGTACCAAAGTACACAAAACACACACTATTTTTGTATTTTTCTAATTTTTCAATTTTTTTTTTAAATTTTTATATTAAAAACAAGATAAACAAAACTGAAAGTAAACACACAAAAACAAGTTAGACAAAGCAAAGCATAAAACTAGATGCAAATGCATGAGGAAGAGGAACAAGGGAAGGAGATCAATCCATGAAAATGAAACCAATGTTTTGATGAAGGAATTCAAAACGTTTGCTATCAAGAGGTTTGGTGAACAAGTCAGCCTTCTGATCATCAATGTGGTTAAACTCAAAAGTGAGAGTACCATCTTTGACAACCTCCCTAATGAAGTGATGTCGAATCTTTATGTGTTTGGTTCGAGAATACTAAACCAGGTTCTTAAAGATATTTATGGCACTAGTATTGTCACGGTAAATAGTGAGATGCTCTTGACAAATACCATAATCATGAAGGAGTTTTTGCATCTAGAGGAGTTAGGTGTAGTAGCTATCGGCAGCGATGTACTCAACTTTTGCAGTGGATAAAGAGATGGAGTTCTTGTTTTTGCTCTTTCAAGAGACAAGATTGTTACCCACATAAAAAAAAACCCCTCAAAGTACTCTTTCTATCATCAGTATTGCCAGCCCAATTAACATCAGAGTACCCAGCTAAGACACCATTAGTGTTCTTGCTATACCACACACCAAACTCAGTAGTGGTTTTGATATGATTTATAATTCTTTTTGAAGCAGTCATGTGGGATTCTTTGGGATTAGCCTGATATCTAGCACACACTCCAACACTATAACTAATGTTAGGTCTACTAGCAGTAAGCTAAAGAAGACTACTTATTATGCTTCTATAAAGAGAGGGATCAACACTCTTACCTAAAAAGTCTACAGTGAATTTAACATTTGGGCTCATAGGGGTTCTAACAGAACTAGCAGATTCCAAACCAAAATTTTTCACAAGATTCTTAATATATTTAGATTGAGAAAGGAATATACTTGAATCTTGTTGGTGAATCTGCAATCCTAAGAAGTGAGTCAGCTCTCCAATCATACTCATCTCGAATTCGGCTTGCATGAGTTTTGAGAAGCCATGAGCAAGTTCATCCTTAGTCGACCCGAAGATGATATCATCAACATAGATTTGAGCAACTATCAACCCACCATCTTCCTTTTTTATGAAGAGAGTTTGATCAGTCTTTCCTCTTGTGAACCCATGTGACACCAAATATTGTGAGAGTCTATCATACCAGACTTTAGGAGCTTACTTCAACCCATAAAGTGCCTTTTTAAGGTACAACACATGATCCAAAAAGTGTGGATCAATGAATCCTTTTGGTTGAGCCACATAGACATCCTCTTTGAGTAACCCATTCAAGAAAGCAGTCTTTACATCCATCTGATAAAGTTTGAAATTTAGCTGACATGCTAGGGCAAATAGAATTCTGATTGACTCTATTCGGGCAACTAGGGCAAATGTTTCATCATAGTCTCCTCCTTCCATTTGCGAGTATCCTTGAGCCACAAGTCGAGCCTTGTTACGAATCACATTGCCTTCTTCATCAGTCTTGTTTCGGAATATCCACTTTGTACTGATGATGTGGTCACCTTCTGGTGTAGGTACTAGAGTCCAAACATCATTCCTTTGAAATTGAAGTAATTCATCATACATTACATCGACCCAACTTTCATCTTGTAATGCTTCCTCAACTTTCTTGGGTTCAACCTGTGACAAGTAGCAAGAATAAGACACAAGGTTAGCAACACATTTATCAACTATACCTTTCCTTAATGTGAGTTCATTCATGTTTCCCACAATAACTTTTGGAGGATGATTTAATTTGATTCTAGAGGAATGTCCTTTTCCTTTACTAGACTCAGAATCTGGTGAAGTAGGAGCATCTGCAGAGTCTTCCACAATACTAGGAGTACTTGGGGACACAGGTTCTAGTTCAACAATATCTTGAACTTCCCTAGGCTCAGGAGGAAGAATTTCTTTAGAGAGTTCCTCAATGCCTTTCTCAGAACTGGAATCTGAAGACTCATCAATGATGACATTTACTTTTTCCATTACCTTCAGAGTTCTCTTATTATATATCTGATAAGCCTAGCGTGTAGACGAGTATCCCAGAAATATGCCTTCATCGCTTTGAAAGTCAAATTTTCCCACATTCTCTCTATCCTTAAGAATGAAGCAAGTACTTCCAAAGATCTTGAAATATTTCACATTTGGCTTTCTTCCTTTCCATAACTCATAGGGAGTCTTTTTAGTACTGGGTCTGAAGTACACCCTATTAACCGTATGACATGCAGTGTTTACGGCTTCTCCCCATAAGTTTCAAGCCACATCTTTGTTATGCAACATGGCTCTAGCCATCTCTTGAATAACCCTATTCTTTCTTTTTACCACACCATTCTACTGAGGCGTAATAGGAGTAGAGAATTCTTAAGATTTACTTGATCTTATGCAGAAAGACTCCATGTATGAGTTCTTGAATTTTTTACCATGGTCACTTCGAATTCGATCAATCTTTAAGCTCTTTTCATTCTGTAGTCTTATGCACAAAGCCTCAATATGTTTAGGAGCATCAGACTTGGATCGTAGTAAGATGACCCAAGTGTATCTAGTGAAGTCATCTACCACAACTATGATGTATCTCTTACCACTAAGAGACTCGGTTCTAGTTGGACCCATAAGATCTAAATGCAAAAGCTCCAATGGTCTGGAGGTAGCTAATGTCTGAGTGCTCGGATGCTTAGCTTTTTTCTGTTTCCCAAGCTGATATGGTCTACACACCACATTGCTCATTCTACTAAGCTTTGGTATCATCAAGACTAATTTATGCTTAGAGACAATAGATAGATGCTTGTAACTAGCATGTCCCATTCGTTGATGCCATAGATCTTCATTAGGCAAACGAATGCTATTACATACTATATCGGCATCAGGAACCAATCCATAGTAGTTGTCGAAAGTGCGAATCCCACTAATGAGTTTCTTTCCAGACTCATCCATGACAAGACACTTTCCCTTTGAGAATAGCACCATGAAATTTTGATCACATATCTAACTTATGCTTAATAGGTTCACCCTTAGACCTTCTACATAAAGAACATTTGTAATGTCTAGCAGCCCTGGTAGAGATATGATTCCTTTCCCTTTAATCTGTAACTTGCTTCCATCACCAAAAGTCACATTACCACCTTTCTCAGGCTTAAAGATCCCGAAGAGAGATCGGTCTCCAGTCATGTGTCTTGAGCAACCACTGTCAAGATACCATAGACATGTATCCATCACTTTGAATGCAGACTTCATCATGAAACATACTTCATGCTTAGATGAAAAATCAGAGGGAATGGTTCTTTCACTCAACTGCCTTTGATGAGCTAAGCCTTTAACTTTTTCTCTTCTCAGATGAACTCCTTTGCACATTTTCATTCTAAGACAGTCTAGTTTTTTCTTAGCCAAACTGAGATCTTTCCTAATAGTCATTATAAAAGAATTCAAATAACTTTTAGACTTGTATTTTCTGAGACACTCAAACAAATAGTGATTAGAAAAACAAGATGTATTTGAAAATAAAGATCTCTTCAAGCTAGTTATAGCCATGATAACAGGGGTCAATGGATCAACACAGCAAAGATTAAACCTAATCAGAGTGTGCCTGCTCTGATACCACTTGATAGGCCACAAACTGAATGACCCCTTGTGATTTAAACCAATTAATTAATTAGCCAAGTTGTTAATTAATCAATTAATTATGCACACGCGTGGAAGCATAAACAAATCACCAATACACTAAATAAGCAGCGAAAAATAAATAACATGGTGATTTGTTTACGAATGGGGAAAACCCTTGCGGCAAAAACCCCACCGGGTGATTTTTAGGTCACCGCTCCTGAAACTCCACTATTATCAAATCAAGCAGTTACAGGTAAAAGAATCCCAAATACCATACAAATCTACAGTTGAACCCTTACCCCAATACCTAATTGGACTTGATCTGTAGTGATAGTTCCCACATTTGATGCACGACTCCTAAGTACGTGACTAACCAATACGCGGATCCTAGTATGCGACTTTAAACACCAACTTAGAAGAAGAGGTTAGTTGCAAAGTTCTTCAGTTCATCCTACACGATGAAGATCAGGAAGATGCTTTGTCACAAAACCTTTTGGTGCAAAATACACAGCAACTTCTTCAGAGAAGATGAACTAGGTCAAGAACTTCGTCTTTGATCACAATTTTCTTGAACAGAGATTGCTCAATGCTTTTGTAACTTGTGTTCAATTTGACGGCTCTTAAAACAATCTTTTTATATGTTTAGGATTAGAAGAAAAGAAGGCCCAAAAGCATATTCACAAATCCCAAGAAAATCAAATTAGAAAATCTGATTTTGTAATTCTCGACAGATAGCAGGTGTTAAGGAGCTATTGAGCAGGTGTCGAGATTTAATGAATTTGCACTTCAGCTTGTTTCTCTTGGATAGACTTAATGACTTCAACACTTGATCTTGAAACCTTGTTTCTTGAAGTATTAAAAACACCTAGAACTACTCAATTACAACTGGAGTGCGTTTTGTCAAAGGATTAGCCAATTTACATAAATAAGTGACATATGTTCTTAACAAGTGAAAACACATATGTCCTAACAATCTCTCCCTTTGGCAATCTGTGACAAAACCACAACAAACAAATGAGCATATGAGAGAAGTCATAAATCACTCAACTCATATTCTCTTGTTGAATACAATAAAATCTATCCTAACACAAACTCTTAAAAAACTTTGCAAGAAGAGAGTTTATGGTAGGTAGACTTTGACAACTTGTATTGCTAAAACACTTTAAACAAAACTCATCAAGGCATCTTGTGTGAAACAGAAATAATAAATTGCATACAAGTATAATGAACATGTGTATAAAGATAGAAACAACATATGAAGAGAGAGGTGAAAGAAACATACATCCACATATAGAGAGAATAAGTACAATGTATGTAAAACTAGTCACAAGGCCTCATATATACGATCAATGTATTTATAAAGAATAGAAAAGAAAAAGATACATCAAAACCTCACTATATGCTTCAAAATATCAACACTCCCCCTATCAACAATATCCTATACTAACTCTCCCCCTAAGATGACTACTCTCATAACCCAAAACTACTCCCCCTATTAATTGATATTTTTGCTTTAAAGGTATCTAATTGTGGGTTATAGAATGATTTAATGAGATTTTTCAAATAGGTTGAATCTAGCTTAGGACCTCTAAATCAATATTAGATTTATGAGAGCAAGAGCTTTTAATGATCACTAATTTTTGTGTTATGATCAATGCAAAGTAATATAACTGCATTTTTTTTATATGATCAATGATGTTGTTATAGTGTTATGTCAGGGTTGTTGGTATTTGGTGGTGTAATTCTGCTGAACTATTTTGGTTCAATGTGTTATTGTTGTTGGTAGATGTGCTTGTTGTTTAGGGACAACTAGTGGAAAATGAAGAGATTGATACACCTCTTTTGAATTGTTTCATTGTTGATATTGAGAAGATAAAACACCTTCACAAGGTATGTATATGTACATTGAATTTATTTTGCCTCCCTTTTAGTTCTGTTTTGGCAAGAATGTGTAGCAGAATCAATGATTTTGAGATATATAAGATGAGTTGTAGATTCTATGATGAATGCAGCATGGTGTCAATAGGCAGAAGACATGAACTCAATACATTCGATATATGTTGGCAGGTATAACTCCATACATGGAATAAAACTATTAGAAGATTGGTGGGACCAACTTTGGGTGAGTAGTAGCGAGGAAGCTTTTCTATGAACATATTAAGGATAGCTTTTTAACATGCTCTACTACAACGCTGACCCATTCGAGTAGGAGAATTGTATTGAGATTTCTAGTGTTGCTAATTTTCGTTTTTAGTTGATTTCATAATGTTGTGTCAGATAAACTTCTAATGTTTCATATTTTTACATGACATTATTTTAATATATATATATAATTAATTAAATTTAAATATTTTATATTCAAACAGTCCATTAGAATTCTCATATTTTCTTCAAATGGTAGAATGTACAAATCAATAGACAAATGCAATCAATCAATTCAATATATATATATATATATAAAAGCAGAGACCTCATGTGAGAGTGCATGAGGTCTTGCCACGTGGCACTCTAATATTGCATTTAACTTTTTTTTACCTATTTTCATTAAGTTTTTTTAACTGTTACCCAATAAATCATAGTAACTTATTTTTATTATTATATAAATTTAGCATTTTTTTACCTCTTTTTATTAAGTTTTTTTTACTTTTACTCAATAAATCATAGTAACTTATAGCATTTAACCTTTTTTACCTTTTTTTATTAAGTTTTTTTTTACTATTACCTAATAAATCATAGTAATTTATTTTGACTATTATATAAATTTATCATTTTTTACCTAAATAATTGACAAGTGCATATTTCTAAAATTTATAATAACAAAAATGTCTAATAAAGAGCATATACTATCTCACAAAATGTCATTAACTTAATATTTTCTTTAAAAAAATTCAATGATAGGAATGGTAAAAAACATTATCCTATACAAGAAATACCAAAAATACATGCAAAACAATTTTCATAGAAGAATTTATCTTTAAATAATATGAAGACAGTAGTAAAGATAAAATGCATTTAATGAGATCCTACGAAAAATATTTGTTAATTATTTCAAATTATACTCATCATTTATGTATAAAAATAATAATAATAGATCATAATCATATTATGTACATTAAAAAAAAAATACATATTAATTTCAAAGTTCATTGCAAGATGTAAATTGCTAGAGTATTGCAATGATAAGTAACACTGATACAACAATGGGTTGGTATTACATTTTGTGCGTACTTTGTGAAAGGAATGTCAAATTACAAGCATGATCATTTTGGTGTGCAAAATGTAAAACAAAAATAAATCTTTCTATCCCAAAGTTAGAGGCACTCATATTAACTACATACTCTCCGAATATTTATAATATATTTATCTCACTATAACTACTATATATATATACAATTGCAAACTACTTTAGATATATGATTCAAATTGAAGTTTTTAATGCAACTAACAAAACAAAGTTTATGATATTTGATCGAGATGCCGAGAAAATCCTAAATAAATCTACAAGATCGAGATCTTTCTGAAAAATAAACTAAGGTACAACTTATTTAAATTATTGTAAAAATATTGATATTGGAGAAGGAATCTCACGTTATTTGAAAAAAAAAAAAAAGAGGGAAAAAATGGATTTCTCTACTTCATTTGAATGAATTCAATCTAAAAGATGGTTTCAAAAATTATATAGTAGCTTAGATTTTTGATGTGCCTTCAAATGATAAAAAAGTATGGAAGAAAAAAATAAACACAATTCAACATGCAATGTTAATTCTTTTTGCTGCACTATACCAAAATTAACAAAAAAAAAATTACAAAAAACTGTCACATCATTGAAATTTAATATAAATGCAAATACCTATGAAAACTCTTAGCGACAAAGTCCAAACTTTGTAAGATCTAATCAAGAATCTCTCGGTGCTAATTCATTAGTAATTAACACAAATGATGCAACAAAAGGAAAAAAATGATGAAAACTCAAAAATTGAACAAATATGGATGGACTAAATTTCAAATGTTGAAGATGGAAAAACTAATAATGACAACAAGCGTCACCATACCACAACAACAAAGCATTGAAGAAAAAAAAAAATCGTAATAAAGCTTTTTATTACATCACATAATAAAAATTAATAATATAGAATGAACTAATATGCTTTTATCAACTTTTATTATACAATATTACTCCGAGTTGTTTTCATTATTGCTCATTACTTGAACAAAATAATTATAATAGATATATGTGTGCAATTTATAATTGTTACTTTTTATGATGAACTCATTACTAACAAAGTTTTATAATAAATATGCTATAATATATGTATAATATTTTCTAAAAACAAATTTACATAAAACATTATAACATTATCTGTGCATCGCATTGGAAACTTACTAGTCATAATAACTACATAGTACTAGAATGTATAATTTCATATACAAATGCAATTACAGTGAATGCTCATTAGTTATCTTAATTATAAAAATTTTTATTTAGAAAAAAAAAAAGAAAAAAAACAAATTATGTTAAAATTTTCAACATATTTCATGGGTTACAGATTAGTATTTAAAAAATGACAAAGATCTCCTAAATAATTACAGTAATAACAATAAATAAAGATAATAACTAAAAAGGTGTGTTTAGCCTCCCCAATATAGTATTTTCATTATTTGCTATTCTAAACTAAAGATGAGCATGCTTCCTAAACTAAATTTGGAAAATTTTGATACATGATGATTTTACTAGACTTTTTCCCCCTTACTAACGAGAAGTATTCACTTTGTTTACAAGATAAAATGAACAAATTTCAAGTGGCTAACAACTTTCCATTTAAAGCTAAGAAGCTAGGATGCTATATGAAAGTAAAATAATCTGATCTTATATAATAACAAACAATAACTAGTTAGTGGAGGAGGAAGCTCAAAAACTAATAATAGTACGGAAGTTGAAGTATATACAGGAGAGTTCTTAGCAACCATGCACAAAATTAGTTAATATTAGCGGTAGTTTCAATGGAGTTGAGCTCAGGTATTGAAGTATAAATAGCTTCAAACCAAATGGGGTAGCCATCATTTCGTACAACAAATTGGCAATAGAAAGGAAATAAAGGATAGTAAGATGGGAAAGAATTTAAGCATTGCAACAATTTCCTTGCTATTGGTGTTGGCATCCACCAATGCCGAGCAAGTCTTTGATGTTAAATCATATGGAGCAAAGCCTAATGCCGATATCACCCAGGTATAAATATTTACAGTGCAATCAACTATACTTATTTAACATGAAGCGTGTGTTTCAGTTAACTTAACTGATAAGTACTTTTAACTTTGAATAAGAGAACTTAGGTTCAACTTCATTTACATTAGAAATTGATCAATGTCATAACCATATGATAAAACATTAACATGCAAAATGATTGTTATATACTAATTTTGAATTCTCATATTGTATTTAGGCTTTGACAAAAGCTTGGAAAGCTGCATGCGCAGTAGCAACAAGTAAAGTTGTGATTTCAGCCGGGGCATACAAACTAGGTTTAGTGACTTTGTTGGGTCCATGCAAAGGTGCTATTGAGTTTAACCTTCAGGGAACCCTACAGGCCCCATCAGATGTTGCCTCCTTCAACGATAAAGATGCTTGGGTCATTTTTAAAAATATCGACGGTCTCACTGTGTCAGGTGGTGGAGTTTTTGATGGCAAAGGACAACTAGCATGGGAAAAAAATGATTGTAACAAGGAAAAAAGTTGCAACGCACTTCCTGTTGTAAGATTTCAATCTTAATTAATTAGCATTTACATTTGCATCATTTTCTACGTAGACATACATAGACACTACAAATTTACACCCTTTGCCCATTACGAAAAAATCGTTCAAACGTTTATATGTTAAATGATGTTTTACAAATAATTTTCACATAAGTTTTGTATAGTGATGTGTCACAACTCAAAAAAGAATTAATTTTAAAAAATAAATATGAAAAAGTTTATGGAGTATGACACCACTTTTTGTGCCACAACACTAACCTGTGCGACTATAAGTGATAGAGAAAAAGCAATGGTTAAATTTGAAAGTGATAGTTCACTAATCACAATTGCAAATGTCATCTTTTAAAAATGCTTGTGGTCCATGAAGAATTGTTTATGTAATATAATATTATTGAAGTAGTACCGACCACGTTCATAGACAAATTCGCTTGTAATATTTTATGTAATAATATTTTCTATAACTTTACCATTTTTCTTATTTTTTTTTATGTTGTTTTAATGATCACATTTATTTCCAAACAAATTTTTATTTATTTTTATATAATTAAAAGAATCGTTAGCATTTTACTAATTAAAAGGTTTTTAAATGAAAACTTTTTTTGAGTGAATGCTTAAATGAAACTTGAGTGCTCATATTTAGTGTTTTAACTTATCTAACTCTGAAACATGGACAGAATATAAGGTTCGACTACGTCACAAATTCAATAGTCCAAGACATTACATCGAGGAACAGCAAATTTTTCCACATTAACGTTTTCGAATGCAAGAAGTTGCAATTCCAAAGTGTTACCATAACCGCACCCGCAGATAGCCCTAATACCGATGGAATCCACGTGGGACATTCATCTCAGATCACCATTACCAATGCCAATATTGGAACAGGTGATGATTGCATCTCCATTAGTGATGGAAACCAAGATGTTTCTGCTAACCAAGTAACTTGTGGACCTGGCCATGGTATCAGCATTGGAAGTCTTGGAAAGAATGATAATGAATAACCTGTTTCTGGAATCAAAGTTTCTGGTGCTACAATTAGTAATACAAAAAATGGTGTTAGAATAAAAACATGGCCTTCTGCCTATTCTGGAGTTGCTTCTGATATACATTTCGAGGATATTGTCATGAAAAATGTTGCCAATCCTATCATCATTGATCAAAACTACTGCCCAAACAATCAATGCTCAAACAAGGTTATTATAAACATCACAAATATATACACAAATTTTGATGTTAAAGGCACAAAAAAAAAAAAGTAAAACAAATTACAAATACTGATATCAATTTCTTTGTTTGTTTGTTTTGTTTCAGTCTCCCTCTAAAGTAAAAATCAGCAATGTTAGCTTTAAGAAAATTAGAGGCACTTCTTCAACAAAGGAAGCTGTGAAGCTTATTTGTAGTGAGAGTGTACCGTGTCAACAAGTGGTACTTTCTGACATTGATCTTGCATACAAGGGAGGTGGAGGATCTACTACTTCCTCTTGTGCTAACGTCAAGCCCGCGGTTTCGGGCAAGCAGAACCCTCCTGCTTGTGCCAACAAACTTTAATGAAATGCCTCCCAAGCTATTGTAACTAATGAAGAATGAAGAAATACTATTTGCAGATAGGTTATAGGGGTTCTATTTTAAATAAAATCCCATTTACTTGTGTCTAGCATGTTCCCTTTTTCTTCGTTTAAATGAAATTGGGGAATTTCGCTTAGTTATTTTTTGAGTTGTTTAAGTTTACCCTTTTGCTGAAATTTGTTATAATCTGTAGTGTTATTGTAGATAGTATTTGTTTTGTTATTGCAATTGAGATCTTTCTTAATAAGTTTAGCCTTTTCTATTTATTCTTCACAAATAAATGCTTGTGTTCATGATATGTTAAGATTCAACTCATTGGCATGCATATTTTCTTGGTCCAAGTTAACATGTTCTCAAACTTCTCCAGGACAGTAAGATGTAAAGCTCTTAAAACGAATTCCATATATATTCAAATTTTTTTCTATAAATATTGTTTATTTTTAATATAAATTTCTATTACAACTTAAATGAAATCACTTTTACTTAGAAAAAAAAAAACAAATATTAACAAAAGTGATTAGATCTCTATAACAAAAATTATGATAGGAAATACAAACTGAGTGCATAAATATTTTAATTAACTTAGTTTTCTTTCTAAAATGAAGAAATTTAGGATGATTAATTTGCATATTCTAACAAATGATTTGTGATGTCTTTCAATTTTGTAACAGAAATTGTAGTCTAGCTAAGGTTGTCATTCCAATGAGAAAAGGAAAATAAGAACACGTTAAAAACATCAATAATATGTAGAAAAACATGATTGAAATTTGGTTAAAGAAAGTTCGGTAAATTTCAATAATCAAAATCACTAGGGCATTAGGGTTTGTCAACCAATATTGTTAAGCATTTACTACCAATCCAATTTAGTACACAATTGGGTAAGTATACATAAACTGTCCAATTAGAAGATTTAGAAATAAGTTTTATTAATAAAACTCTCTTTGGTTGATTATATTCATATATTGTTCGAACAATTTAGTCTAGAAAATAATAACTTTGATAGAAAAACTCAAAAACATCGCATACCCCAAAGGCTATGGCAAAAGTAATATTTAACAAGATGATCACATTTTGCAAGAGTGATTATAAAATCCTATTCTAACAATAAGAATATTCAAGGATAGACTTATGAAAGAATTAGCAATTAAACATCAATCTAACAAAAAAATTATAAAAAAAGAACAATTGATTTCAATAACCAAAACGTAAAAAATATGCTTGGATTGATAAGTGGGCAACTTATAGCATTGGGGATTCACCCTTAACCCTAGCTTAGGTTCTTAAGCTTCCATAAAAAATAAAAACTCTAAAAAATTAATGAAAAATAAGGTTTTCTAGAAGCAAAAAACGTGGCTGCTCTTGTATCCTTTTAATATGTATAACATTCAAAACCCTATAACATATGCTCCCTAAAAAGGGAAAAAAAAAAAAAAAGTCAATTCCAATTTTTCAACAATGGGTCAACTTCCAGGTAGGTTTTGGCCTTAAAATAGCTGATTTTGAAGTTTTGATAAACTAAAAAATTTTATATCTTCAAGTTCTATTTCCATGGTTTCAAGAATCAAGTCAATCCAACATTGGACTAAAACGATATGATGAAAACACCGAAACTAGTCAGAATTTTTCCGTGACTGCATTTTTCCAACAATAGCTCAAACGAATTTCTCTCTTTCTTTTTATGTTTCCTCAAATCTTTTACTCATTAAATTCTTCAAAAGACAAATCTTTGACTCATTAAATTCACCCTTGGATTTTCTTGGCTTCATGTTTGCAAGATTAGCTCATTAATTTTAATCTCCTACATGATAAAAATACACATAATGAGTATATTTTAGAGAAAAGTTGCAAATTCTCGTGTTTTCGTGTAAGTGTGGAAATAAACAGAAAATAGATGTGATAATTTCTACCAAAATTTGGATAATTATTGTATTTGGATAATTTTGATGCTATAACTATATAATGAATCAATGGAAAATCAAAACAAAAGTGTTGTCTACATACATTCCTCTTGTGCAGTTTTAAATTTAAATATTATTTTGCCCTTTTATCTTCCTTTATTTTGGCTCATTTTATTCTCATCCTCTTATTATAAATTTGCCAATCTCTTCCATTTTATGCATATTTTTCTTATACAAAAAAAGTTCTCACTCTCTTTCTCTCTCTCTTTGAATTATTATTTTTTTTTTCATTTTATGTTGGATTTATTATTATTATTTTTCTTGTAGTTCATCCTTAGATTGATGAATATTTGTGGCTTTTAGAATTCTACTTTTGATTGCTCATAATTGAAAAGTGAAATTAATGAAGAATAAAAATTATTTTTTAAAAATTGTCTATAAAAAATGTGTTCATGGTCTTGCTTAATCATTAATGGTAGAAAAGATACAACCTGAATGCTGCCTATAGGAGGATCTCTTACTAGAGGTTTGTACTTTGATTTTCCTGTTATTTTTTTTATCATTTTATTCATATGTGTAATCAGATCTGGAAATTCTGATTTCGTAATTCTCAACAGATTCAGTTTCTGTTGGGCTTCAAAATTAAACCTCGATAGAAAGGATTGTGTCAAGACATCTGTTGAGCTTTAATGAACATCACTTCTTCACCTGTTTCTTGGTTAGACTTGCACGCCTTCAATACTAAACTTGAACACTTGTTTCTTGAAGTACTAAACCCATCCTATATCTACTCAATTACAGGTAAAGTGCATTTTGTCAAAGGATTAACCAATTACACAAATATGTCCCTAAAAATCTCCCCCGTTGGCAATTTGTGACAAAACCACAACAAACAAATGAATCATGAGATAAGTCTTAAATCACTAAACTCATAATCACTTGTTGAAATACAAAATAAATCTGACCCTAACACAAGCTCTTGATAAACTTTGTAAGAAGAGAGTTCATGGCATGGTAGACTTTAACAACCTGTCTTTTTGAAACACTTCAACAAAACTCATCAAGTCATCTTGTGTAAAACAAAAATAAAGGAGTGCGTACATAAAGAAACATGTGTATAAAGATAGAAAAGAAACAACACATGGAGAGATAGGTGAAGAAACATACATGTATATATATATATATATATATTAAAAGATAAGTACAATGTATGTCAATAAATGGTCACAAGACCAATATACATGAGGCAAAAGAAAGAAAAGAAAAAAAAAAACATGAGAACCACACTACATCCCTCAAAATCTATAAACATTCCCTCTAACAAAAATGTCATATGCTAACTCTCCTTCTAAGTACAAGACTACTCTCAATCCAAAACTACTCTCGCTTTTTGTCACGAATGACAAAGGGTAAATTACTAAGAGGTTGTCATCCCATCATCATAGGAGGAGCTAGCATCCTCATCATCATCACCATCATCACCATCCTTATTAGCCAAAGCCTCTGCAGAAGGAGAAGGAGAAGTGGCGAAATGACCAAGGCAAGCTTGTCATTGTGCTATACGACCGACATGGGTATTCACCTGACACAACTCATTAGTGAGAGTGTCAAGGCGAGCATTCATGTGCTGAAACTGCACCATGATGGCCTCCAAGGTCACATCACCAGTCGAGGAAGAAGGAGTAGAGGTGGATGGAATAGCAGAAGTTGTAGGACTGGTAGACTCCACACATGGCCGTTTTGGTCGAAGCTGAGGCTCGCTCCATTGATGAGAACCAGCGTTGATGACACCTATGGTGGTGTAGTAAGGAGAAACAGGAATTAGGATGGAAAAGTGGTGAAGGATCCACGTGATAGCCGAAGGAAAGATGAGCTTATCATAGGTCATCGTATGCTAATAGACATTGAGGATAGAAGTGATGAAATGAGAGGGGAATTCAAAAGAAAGATCCTCTAAGAGGGACAGCCTTGTTGCGAATCACATTTCCTTTCTCATTAGTTTTATTGTAGAATATCCACTTTGTGCCAATGACGTGCTCTCCTTCCGATCTAGGTACTAAGGTCCATACATCACTCCTTTTCAACTGGACCAGTTCAAAATGCATGGCCTCAACCTAACTTTCATCTTGGAGAGCATCCTTAACCTTAGTAGGTTCAAACTGTGACAAATTGCAAGAACAAGACACAAAGTTAGCAATACCTTTATCAATTGTACGCTTTCTTAGTGTAAGTTGTAGGAAATATGCATAAACGCAGCAGAAAAATTAACGGATCTACTTCATTCAGAATTGATAACATGCATTAACTAAGTTTTAGAATATAGAACAAGAGAGTGTACCTTGATGCGGTGAATTTCAAAACAAAGATCGAAGCACTTGGGAATACTTTTAATCTTTACTCCAATTCCACTAACGCCCAAGAAGTGTGGACTCTCAATCGGTCACAAAGGGATTAAAGAGTGACTTACACTCACTTACACCCCATTTCACAATGATGTTTCTCATCCATAAAATTCTGTACATTTTTCCCTTTGTATCTAACCAATTATCTAATTGGGCTGGTCTTTTGGGCCTTTCCAATTGGGCTTAAGTGTGTGGCTTGGAGTGGGACCAAAAGTGACCAATAAGACACTAGCTCCAATGGGCTTTGAGCTTTTTTGTCAACTCTTGACAAGTCCAAAGTTACCATTAACTATATTTAATACCACTATATAAATATAGTTGCACTCTAGGCCTTATCTATAAATTATATCCCAAGACTTTATTATACATGCAATCCCTTCATAAAATATTCGTAGTAATTCAAAGTCACGAATATAGATTATCACTTTGAAGATTACTATATCTTAATCCTTGAGTACCCAGTTTAATCCTTTTAAGTTATTCACCATATATTTATGAAATCCAATTTCATAAATATATACTTTAGTAATTTCTTACCAAAGTGGTTAGGCCTAACTCTTTGAATAACTGAATCCATTAAATTTATCTCAAGGAAATATTTTACATCTCCATTAAGAGACTATGAATTCCATCTTGAGAATATATGTTCCATCAGCACTAACTGTGGTTGCCCAACATACTGAGGTTTTGACCGTTACTTTAGATCTCACTCCTGATATATCAAAGCAGCCTACACTTCATGATCAGATCCATTATTCTCTCAGGATTAAGAGTTCATGTAAATATAAGTCGTGAAATTTATTATTCAATTAACAGTCGTTAGGAGAATAATAAATCTCACAGCGATCCATCTCAATATGTCTTAACTCTTAAAACATATCAACATATCAACTAGAAGTCTTCACTTCCATGATTAAGACAAATCATCTTAGTTGATATGTTATAGTCTTCGCAGATGAAATGCCAAATTTCATCACCGACTGCAAACTAAAATTCTAAGTTTACAAAGAACTTATGACTTATATCTTTTGAGACTAAATCTCATAAATCACATACTATATATCTCATGGACTATATGATAATGTCCGTATATTCATGTTATCATTATTTTCGATAATAATAAAACAACTTTATTAATTACAATATTAACTCATACATCATGTCATACATAATATCATATGTAACATCATACAATAGGATTCTAGGGCACTAATCCCAACAATCTCCCACTTGCCTTAAAGACTATTGTGTACTAATCTAACTCCCATTCCCTCCAAATTTGACTCGAAGGTCCTTTGAGGCAAGGTTTTGGTAAAGGGATTTGGTAGATTATTTGCACTTTCAATTTTTGCTACCACCATATCTCCACGAGCAATAATATCTCTAATGATGTGGTACTTTCTCTCAATGTGCTTTCCTTTCTTGTGATTCCTTGGATCTTTTGAGCAACTGCACCACTATTGTTGCAAACCAATGTGATGGGAACTTGTTCCATTCTCACCAAGGTTAGAAAGGAATTTCTTGAGCCATATAGCTTCTTTTGCTGCTTCACAAGCAGCAACATATTCTGCTTCCATGGTGGAGTCTGCAATATAAGATTACTTGACACTCCTCCATGATATGGCTCTACCTCCCAAGGTGAAAACACATCCTGGTGTGGACTTTCTGAAATCTAGATCCGATTGAAAATTTGAATCTATATAGCCAATGGGAATCAAATCCTCACAACGGTAAACAAGCATATAATCTCTTGTTCTCCGTAGATACTTGAAAATATGCTTTACAGCTTGCCAATGTTTTGGTCCTGGATTTGATTGATATCGGCTAACCATGCCAACTGAATAACAAATATTTGGCCTAGTACAAAGCATGGCATACATGAGACTTCCTACTGCAGAAGCATAAGGAACTTGTCTCATTATATCTACTTCCTCTTAAGTTTTAGGCCTTTGGTCATCAGATAGAGGAACTCCATGTTTGAAAGGAAGTAATCCTTTCTTAGAGTTTTGCATGCTAAACCATTCTTGAACCTTATCTATATATCCAATTTGTGATAAGCTTAACATCTTATTCTTTCAATCTTACCAAAGCTTGACCCCTAGAATAAAATTAGCCTCACCTAAGTCCTTCATATCAAATTGGCTTGACAACCAAATATTTATAGATGCCATTACATCTACATCATTTCCAATGAGTAGAATATCATCTACATAAAGTACTAGGAACATTACTACTTTATCTTAATGTCTTTTATACACACATGGTTCATCAAGATTTTGTTCAAAACCAAATGACTTGGTTGCTTGATCAAATCTAATGTTCCATAACCAAGATGCTTGCTTAAGTCCATAAATAGACCTTTTCAACTTGCATACCATATGCTCTTGGTTCTTATCTATGAAACCTTCTGATTGAATCATATAGATTTCCTCTTCAAGATTGCCATTTAGAAAAGCAATCTTGGCATCCATTTGCCAAATCTCATAATCATAATGAGCAGCAATGGATAAGAGAATTCTGATAGATTTAAGCATTGCCATTGGTGAAAAGGTTTTTTCATAATCAATACCTTTTTTTTGAGTATACCCTTTCACCACTAGCCTTGCTTTAAAGGTTTACCTTTCCATCTATCCCCCTCTTCCTTTTGTAAACCCATTTGCAACCAATAGGTTTAATGCCGTTAGGCGCCTTTACAAGATCCTAAACTTGATTGGAATACATGAAATCTAATTCAGATTTCATAGCTTTAACCCAATGATGTGCATCTATATCATTCATTGCTTCTTCGTAAGTGTAAGGATCGGTTTCGGCCTCTTCTGAGATAGCTTCATAAGTTTCTCTCAGACCTATAAACCTTATAGGTGGCCTAACATTCCTCCCACTATGATGAGGCACTGGTGTACTAGACATCTCATGAGTAGTATCTTGTGGTGTATCCAATACAACCACATCATCCCTAGTTTCATCTATTGGTTGTTCAACTACAGGTTCATTCATTTTCAGCTAAAATAACTTTATAAATTATTCATATAATCATTTTCCAAAAATTTGGCATGTGTGCTAACAAACACTTTGTTATCTTTATGATTATAGAATAAATAACCATTTGTTTCTTTTGAATACCCTAAAAACATGTATACTTCGATTTTAGATTCCAACTTATCAGACTTCTTTTTCAACACATGTGCTAGAAATCCCCAAATGTGGAGATATTTCATACTAGGCTTACGCCCACTCCATAGTTCCTTAGATGTGGTGAGAACAGATTTTGATGGAACTAAATTCAAAATATGCATTGCAATTTTTAGTGCATATCCCCAAAAAGAAACTGGTAAAGTTGAGTAACTCATCATGGACCTAACCATTTCTAAAAGAGTCATATTCCTTCTTTCTACTACACCATTTTGTTGGGGAGTTCCAGGTGCAGTTAATTGGGATATGATCCCATTTTGAGTTAAGTAATCCTTGAAATCCCTAAGAAGGCATTCACCACCATGATCAAATCGAATGGCTTTTATGCATTTACCTAATTAATTCTCAACTTCATCCCTAAACTTTTTAAACTTTTCAAAGGCTTCGGACTTCCGTCTCATTAGGTACACATAACCATATCTTGAGTAATCATCGGTAAAAGTGATGAAGTACTTATAACCTCCTTTTGCTTGGGTTGACATAGGACCACAAACATCCGTATGAACTAATTCAAACAACTCTTGGGCTCTTCTGCCTTTTGCATTAAAAGGTCGTTTGGTCATTTTGCCCTCCAAACAAGATTCACAATCTGGAAATTCATCAAAGTCCAATGGCTCTAGGAGTCCATCTTTGATCAGTTTTTGAATTCTATTTGGATTAATATGACCCAAACGCAAGTGCCAAAGATATGCATCATTAGTAGAAGGAAACTTTCTCTTTAATGATTTTACATGAGAGTTCTTATCTAATTCAGAATTATATAATTCATGCTTATCATGAGTTAAAATATAAAGACCATCCACAATATTGCCAGAACAGATAAATATTTTACCCTTCTTTATTACAACGTTGTCCTTAAGGATAACTCAATATCCATGTTTACCTAAATAAGTTGCAGAAATTAAATTCCTACGAACATTAGGTAGATACAAACAGTCTTCCAATATTAAAACTCTAGACTTAAAACACAAATTATAAACACCAACAACTACAACTGGAATCCTGTTTCTATCAGCCAAAGTAAGAAACAATTTTCCTTTATTAAGTTTTCTGGTCTCTTGGAACCCCTACAAAGAATTGCAGATATGATTAGTACAACTTGAATCCACACACCAGGAATTTGTGGGATTTTGTACCAAACATATTTCAAGGAGGAATGAACTATTCATACCCTTATTTTTGGCAGCCTTGAATTTTGGACAATTCCTCTTCCAATGCCCTTTCTCACCACAATGGAAACATTTTCCTTTAAACTTCTTTTCTTTGTTAGCAACCCCTAAGGCAATTTGTTTACCATCTTGCTTAGTGAATTCCTTCTTCTTCTTCTTCTTCTTACCATTGCCTTTCGACTTACGTTGAGAAGTAGAAGCATCACCCACATTGGCTTCAACACTAGAAGTACCAAGGATGCCTTCCGCCGCTACCAACTCATTCATTAATTCAGATAAAGAGTAAATCTTTTTGTTCATATTATAATTGAGTCTGAATTCCTTGAATGATTCCGGTAGTGACTAGAGTATCATATCTACTTGGAATTCTCCATCAATATCAGCACCTAAAACCTCCAATGTATTCAGATTGGAAATCATTGTAAGACAATGCTCCCTCACTGAATTACCTTCAGCCGTTTTGGTATTATAAATCTGCCTCATGGTTTCTTGCCTTGCAGAACAGCCTTGCTCACCAACCATCTCCTTCAGACTTAGCATAATGTCTGAAGCTAGTTCTACATCCTGCATTTGATGCTGTAGAACATTTAAGATAGATAGAATGTAGCACTTGGCCATCTCATTAGATTTCTGCTAATGATCATATCATTGTTTTTCCTCAGGAGGAGCATCTAATGAAGGAAAACTAGGACATGGTTTAGTAAGCACATATTTGTGCTATTCAGCGGTGAGAACTATATCCAAATTTCTTTTCCAGTCAACATAGTTGGATCTGATCAGTTTGTTTTGATTAAGAATAGTAACAAGTGGGCTAAATGATGCCATGAACAAATCTGAAAATAATAAACATGAATATAATAAGTAAATTGGACATTATCTATTTAGCATATAAACATATAATATGGAACCTTAATAAAACCATAAAATAATATACGCAACGACAACCCAATCCATGTCTATAATTCCTTGAAGCAAGTTTATTATAGACACATTAATTGATTAAGAACTATTCTCATTATTAGTGCTATCATGATAACTCTTATCAAACACTAATAATATGTTGTATTACCTTTAGCTTCTAAGTAATAATGACATAGCTCCTTCGGGAAGTTAACATTATACTTAGTCTAGTGTACACCATTATCTAGAATCATGTGTAGCCAAATTTCATCTCCCTTTATGCTGTTTAAACTTGTAGTACCATGGAACAAAACACCCTCTTTTGGGATCGCGAGGCATATACGCCAAGACGAGGTGCTTGTCCACACTACTTTAAATGGGCAAGTTCAATCTTGTAGTACTGTGAAGTAAAGACCCTCCATTAGGATCACAAGGTATATACGCCAAGACGAGGTGCTTGTCCACACTACTTTAAACTGATAATAGAGGCCGTGAGATCCAACCCTTGTATCTCTCTCCTACTAGATGTTTTAAAAGAAATGTTTTTAATTGTTTAATGCATATATAAACTAATTACACATAGCCTTGCACTTTATACATGTAATAAACAAGTGTCAGAATTTTTGGAGACTGGTTTTCGCAACTTGCCCAGTCACCAAAACCAGTCGTGAGTTTTGGCGACTTGCCCAAGTCGCCAGAACCAGTCGCGAGTTTTGGCAACTCACTGGCGACTTGCCCAGTCACGAGATTCATCCAGAAACTTTGGCGACTCACTAGCGACTTAACTCGCAACTCCCCAGTCGTGAAAAAACCTAGAAATAGCCGTTTTTCTGTTTTAACTGTTTTTGACGTTTCTAATAAACAAAACACATTCTTAATGATCAAAAACGATGAGATTAAGATTAAAACTTGAATTTCATTGATGTTAAAGTGTTAAAATTCAATTTTACATGGTCAAAATCAAACTTAAACAACATCATAACATCAAAATCAGTTTTAATCAAACAATAGTTTCAAAAAACTATAATATGCAGAAAAATGACTACAGAATTTTAACAACTATGAGAATAGTTTTCTCTAATTCTAAAACTCACTAAACATATTATACAGATTCAAAAATGAAGACCGCCCTGATACCAATTGTAGGAAATATGCATAAACGCAGCGGAAAAATTAACGGATCTACTTCATATAGAATTGATAACATGCATTAAGTAAGTTTCAGAATATAGAACAAGAGAGTGTACCTTGATGTGGTGAATTTCAAAACAAACATCGAAGTACTTAGGAATACTTTTAATCTTTACTCCAATTCCACTAATGCCCAAGAAGTGTGGACTCTCAATCGGTCATAAAGGGATTTAAGAGTGACTTACACTCACTTACACACCATTTCACAATGATGTTTTTCATCCATAAAATTCTGTATGTTTTTCCCTTTGTATCTAACCAATTATTTAATTAGGCCGGCCTTTTGGGCCTTTCCAATAGGGCTTAAGTGTGTGGCTTGGAGTGGGACCAAAAGGGACCAATAAGACACTAGCTCCAATGGGCTTTAGGCTTTTCTGTCAACTCTTGACAAGTCCAAAGTTACCATTAACTATATTTAATACTACTATATAAATATAGTTGCACTCTAGGCCTTATTTATAAATTATATCCCAAGACTTTATTATACATGCAACCCCTTCATAAAATATTCGTAGTAATTCAAAGTCATGAATATAGACTGTCACTTTGAAGATTATTATATCTTAATCCTTGAGTACCTAGTTTAATCCTTTTAAGTTATTCACCATATATTTATGAAATCCAATTTCATATATATATATATATATATATATATACTTTATTAATTTCTTACAAAAGTGATTAGGCCTAACTCTTTGAATAACTAAACCTATTAAACTTATCTCAAGGGAATATTTTACATCTTTATTAAGAGACTATGAATTCCATCTTAAGAATATATGTTCCATCAACACTAAATGTGGTTGGCCAACATACTGCGGTTTTGACTGTTACTTTAGATCTCACTCCTGATATATCAAAGCAACCTACACTTCATGATCAGGTCCATTATTCTCTCAGGATTAAGAGTTCATGTAAATACAAATCGTGAAATTTATTATTCAATTAACAGTCGTTAGGAGAATAATAAATCTCACAGTGATCTAGTTCAATATGTCTTAACTCTTAAAACAAATCAATTAGAAGTCTCCACTTCTATGATCAAGACAAATCATCTTAGTTGATATGTTATAGTCTTCGTAGATGAAATACCCAATTTCATCACTAACTACAAACTAAAATTCTGAGTTTACAAAGAACTTGTGACTTATATCTTCTGTGACTAAATCACATACTATGCATCTCATAGACTATATGATAATGTCCGTATATTCATGTTATCATTATTTTTGATAATAATAAAATAACTTTATTAATTACAATATTAAGTCATATATCATGTCATACATAATGTCATATGTTAGAACATATATGTTTTAACTTGTTTAAGAACATATGTCACTTAATTATGTAAATTGGCTAATCCTTTGACAAAACGCACTCTGCTTGTAATTGGGTAGATCTAGGTATTTTTAATACTTCAAGAAACAATGTTTCAAGGTCAAGTGTTGAAGTCATCAAGTCTGTCCAAGAAAAAGCAAGTTGAAGTGCAGAATTTTTAAAGCTCGACACCTCTCGATAGCTACCTCGACACCTGCTATCTGTCGAGAATTAAAAAGTCAGAATTTCAATCTGATTTTCTTGGGATCCGTGAATGTGTTTTTGGGCTTCTTTTCTTCTAACCCTAAACATATAAAAGGATTATTTTAAGGGCCGTTTTGGGTGACACAAGTTGCATTATCATTGAGCAATCTCTGTTCAAGCAAATTGTGATCAACAGACAAAGTTCTTGACCTAGTTCATCTTCCATGAAGAAGTTGCTGTGTATGTGCACCATAGGGTTTTGTAACCAAGCATCTTCTTGCTATTCATCAAGTGGATGATCTGAAGAACTTTGTAGCCAACCATTCTTTCTCAGTTGGTGTTCCGAAGTCGCGTATTGGGATTCGCACATTGGTTAGTCACGTACTTGGGAGCCGTGCATCAAAGGTGGGAACTGTCGCTACAGATCAAGTCCAATTGGGTATTGGGGTAAGGGTTCAACTGTAGGTTGGTAAGGTACTTGGGATTCCTTTACTTGTAACCGCTTGATTTGATAATAGTGGAATTTCGGGAGTGGTGACCTGAAAATCACCCGGTGGGGTTTTTGCCATTAGGGTTTTCCCCATTCGTAAACAAATCACCGTGTTATTTATTTTTCATTACATATTTAGTTGATTGGTGATTTGTTTGTGCTTCCACAAAATTGCATGATTAATTGGTTAATTAATTACTTGGCTAAATTAATTAATTAGGGTTAATCACAAGGGGTCATTCAGATTGTGACCTAACATCATACATAATATCATACATAATATCATACAATAGGATTCTAGGGCACTAATCCCAACATAAGTTCATTCATATTTCCCACAATAACTTCAAGAGGGTGACTCAGCTTTATCCTTGAGGAAGGTCATTTTTCTTCATGAGATTTAGACTTAGGTGATGTAGGAATATCTGATAATACTTCTACAACACTTGGAGTACTTGGGAAATTGGGCTTTTGATCAACTTCTTCTTGAACAATCTTAGGCTTTGAAGGAAGAATTTCCATAGGTATTTCCTCACTACTTTTCTCAGAACCAGAATCTGAAGCTTCATCAATAACAACATTCACGATTTCCATCACCTTCTTAGTTCTTTTGTTGTACACCCGATAAACTTAGCTTGTAGTGGAGTATCCCAAAAATATTCCTTCATCGCTTTAGGAGTCAAACTTTCCAACATACTCTTTGGCCTTAAGGATGAAACAAGTACTTCCAAAAATTTTGAAATACTTCACATTCGGCTTTTTTCCCTTCCACAATTCATAGAAAGTCTTCTTTGTTCCGGGTTTGAAATATACCCAATTAACCATATGACATGCAGTGTTGACTACTTCTCCCCATAAATTTCTAGCCACATCTTTATTATGTAACGTGGATCTAGCCACCTCTTGAATGACGTTGTTCTTTCTATCTACTACACCATTTTGCTCAGGACTAATAGAAGTAGAGAATTCTTGAGATATACTAGATCTAGTGCAAAAAGATTCCATGTATGAGTTCTCGAATTCTTTACCATGATCACTTTGAATTTGATCAATCTTCATGTTCTTCTCATTTTGCAGTCTTGTACACAAAGGTTCATTGTGCTTAGGAGCATTTGACTTAGATCTTAGAAGAATGAACCAAGTGTACCTGGTGAAATCATCTACTATAACCATGACGTATCTCTTTCCTCCAAGAGATTCGATTCTAGTTGGACCCAGGAGATCCAAATGTAGTAGCTCCAAAGGTCTAGATGTAGTTGATGTCTAAGTGCTTGGATGTTTTGCTTTTGTCCGTTTCCAAAGCTGACACGATCCATACACAACATTGCTAACCCTATTGAGGTTTGGTATTCCTAGCACTGATTCATGCTTAGATACAATTGACAGATGTTTGTAGCTAGCACGTCCCATTCTTTGGTGCAATGGCAAAGGAATACTATTGCACACAATATCAGCATCAGGTATTGATCTATAACAGTTATCCAAAGTGCGAACTCCACTTATGAGTTTCTTTCCAGACTCATCAAGATAGCTTTCAAATAATTTTTAGACTACATTTTCTAAAACACTCAATCAAAGAGAGATTAGAAAAGCAAGATGTATTTGTAATAAAAGATCTTTTCATAATACTTGTAGTCATGACAACAGGAGCCAATGGATCACACAACAAAGATTAAACCTAATTAGAGTGTGTCTACTCTGATACCACTTAATAGGACAAAAATGTACTGACCCCTTTGGCAAATTAATTAATTAATTACCCAAGTGAATTAAGTAAGTCAATTTAACATGCAATAGTGTGGTAGCACAAACAAATCACCAACTAAGTTAAATGCAGCGGAAAATAAATTTGACACAGGTGATTTGTTTATGAATGGGGAAAACCACCGAGGCAAATAAATTGTGATGTGAAAAGTTGTGATTTACAATTATATGTTTTGTTGGCTTTTATTCTGTGCCAAATTTGATTATAATTTTATTCAATCTTTTGTACCTTGTATTTATTGTGGGATTTAATTGTGAAGGTTGTGTGATAGAGAGAAAGAGTATGTGTGAAGACTTAAGCAATTGAAGATTGAGTTCTTGCAGGTAGCTTGCAATTAAGCATCCCACGAAGTGAGCCATGTGCCCTGCACATGACTGGAATGCGAAGAGTCAGGACAAATGGCAACAACTATGTTTCACGAGTAGCTTGCAGGTAAGGCCTTCCCGCGAGACATTCTGTTTTGTTAGACTGTCAATTCTAATACACATTTTCTGTGCCTACATTATTTATACCCATATTACCCACAAATGTTGAGAAGTGCTTTAAAGAGAAAACCCTAGCCACAAACGTTGAGAGTTAGAGATTTTTATACCCACATTTCTCTAAACAATTGATTATAGATTTTCCTTAACTCCTACCTCTCAATTTCCATACCATTAAGAGGTTGATAGCCCAAACACTTACCACACCCTTTTAGAGTGTTCAGTGAGGTTTTGGTGCTGCTGGGAAGCATTAGAAGAAGCCAAGGATGGCAGATGCAACATGGAGCTTGTCGCAGGATCCAGAAAGCTAGACAAGACACGGATTCCAAGAAGCCTTGTTGGAGTAGGAGCTTGGAGGGCTTAGGTACATTAGGTAGATTAGGCTTAGAGGGTCTCTTGCTCACCCATGTATACCAACTGATTGTCTAGTGGACCGATTACCACTTGGAGGATGGCAGAGAGGTTTTTCGTTGAGTTCTTTGGTTTCCTCTTCGATAACGCATCGACGTGTTATCTTGTGTTTGCATCTTTCTTTCCTAGTCTTTTACATTCCGTTTTACTGTTGTGTTGCTGTGAGTACGGATTAGAGTAGCTATTTTGTTTATCTACTCGCATTTACACTATTTTGCACTTAATATTAAGTTAATGTAAAATCTATAGAGCCGTAACTTTAATTTGGGGGTCTAAACAGCTCTTATGTTTTTAACACATTTTCGAGCTTTCAATTGGTATCAGAGTGGGTACACTCACTGTGGTTTAAATACCTGAGTGTGATCCTACATCCCTTGGTGTGCTCTAAAAAGTTATATGGCAAAGGCCAATATGAAGCATAGTAAAGGTGTTTGTGAAAATGACTCTATGAGCATATTTGGAGATTGTTCTAGTAATGAGCTTTTAGAGTTATTCAAATGAAAGAAACATACTAGAATCTTTATACACATGTTGAAATCTTTAGTTCATAGGAATCATGATCTTCATAATATCTTGTGTGAGTTGAATTCCTAAATTGATGAATATAAGAGAAGGAATAGACATTTGTGTGATAAACTTGATTGTTTGAAAAGAAAGCTACACTCTCTATGAATGAAGTAAAGAAAGATGAGTCTTGCTTTAATGGTCAAGAATGCCTATCTTATGCTTGTCTTTTTGTTCATACCACATAGAAAGTGTTTAATTTGTGTTTGTGGTATCTTAATAGAGGTTGTTCAAGGCATATGACTAGAGATAAATCTTTATTCAAAACTCTTAAAGAGAAGGAAGATGGTTTTGTGAGATTTGGAGATGGTAGTCACTCAAAAATTCTTGGAAAGGGAACCGTGGATATTCCAGGATTGCCTTTGTTAACTAATGTGCTGTACATTAAGGGATTGAAAGTGAACTTGCTTTGTATCACTCAGATTTGTTATGAATACTTTTAGTCCAATTTTCAAAGAAATGATGTCTAATCCTGAATGAAGAAGGTGTTTAAGTTTTGAAGGGACTTAGGACCATTGACAATTGTTATGGGGTAATTCCTAAACCAAGCATAGCATGTTGGAGTGCTCGAGTGAATCTTTTGGAGTTATGGCATCAATGACTTGGACATGCTAATTAGAAACAAGTGGCAAAAGTCTCGAAACTTGAAGTTGTGGTCGGTTTACCAAAGTTTGGAAAAATTGAGAAGAATGTTTGTGGTCCATGTCAATTGGGAAAACAAACAAAGTCAAGCCATCCTAAAGTAAATGCAGTTACTACTTCTCACTCTTTGGAGTTACTACATGTGGACCTAATGGGTCCAACAAGAACAGAAAGCATGAGTGGAAAGCGCTATATATTGGTGGTTGTTGACGATTTCTCAAGATATTCTTGGGTGGACTTTCTTAGAGAGAATTTGGAAGCATGTGACAAGATGGAAAGGCTATGCAAGAGGCTGCAGAATGAAAAAGGGAGTTCCCATAGTTAAAATCAAAAGTGATCTTGGGAAGGAGTTTGAAAATACAAAGTTTGAAGCATTATACAATGAACACGACATGAAGAAGGAATTTTCAACTCCAAAAACTCCATAACAGAATGAGGTGGTTGAAAGAAAGAACTGGGTGATCCAAGAAATGGAAAGAGTAATGTTACTCAACAAAAACATTCCACAAAAATTTTGGGCTAAAGCAGTGAATACTTCGTGTCACATTAGGAATAGGTTTACTTCTGAGCAAGAACAAAGAAGACATCGTATGAAATTTAGAGAGAAAAAAAGCCAAAGGTGAAATATTTTCGAATATTTGGAAGCAAGTGTTACATTCTCAATGATAGGGAGAATCCTATAAAATTTGATGCTAAAAATGATGAAGGAATATTCCTAGGCTACTTCACAAATAGCCGAGCATATATAGTGTACAATAAGCGCAATAAGATAGTGATGGAATTGATAAATGTGGTCATCGATGACATTATCTTTGAAAAGGATATTGATGATGATGGTGAAGGACCAAATCTTAAGAAGAATGAGGGTGATGACAATATGTCTCAAGGTGAGGATGCTAAGAAAGAATCACCGAAAAAGGAGTTTACACCTCCTATATCAAGAAGGGAGACTAGATCAACTCAAGGATCTTCTAGTTCACTCACCCATCTGGAAGTTCAACCTCCAATCTCTCGTGATGAGGAACCTTCCACTTCTAAGAGACCATCATCAAGGGTAACTTTCAATCATCCCTTAAGCAATATCATAGGTGATTTAGATGAAAGACTTTGGTTGAGAAAAGGACCAGCCTATAGTGAGAATCGTGTGACATACAACTATTATCTTGCTCAATTTGAACCTAAGAAAGTGGAGGAAGCTTTGAAGGATAAGAATTGGGTAGAGTCCATGCACCAAGAATTGCATCAATTTGTTAGAAATGATGTATGGGAGTTAGTACCAAGGCCCAAGGATACAAATATAATCGGTACCAAGTGGATCTTCAAGAACAAGACTAATGAAGATGGTGAAGTTGTCCGAAACAAGTCTAGATTGGTGGCTCAAGGATATACTCAAGTTGAAGGAATAGACTTTGATGAGTCTTTTGCTCCAATTGCAAGATTAGAGTCAATCCGAATTCTTCTCTCCATAGCATGCATTATGAACTTCAAGTTATATCAAATGGACATGAAGAGTGCTTTTTTGAATGGGTTTTTAAATGAAGAAGTGTTTGTTGAGCAACCAAAGGGGTTTCAAGACCCTCACTTTCCGAACCATGTGTTAAGGTTGAAGAAGGCATTATATGGCTGAAACAAGCACCAAGAGCTTGGTATGATTGCCTCACCACATACCTCTTGGATCATGGTTTCAAGAGGTGTCAAGCTGATCGAACTTTGTTTGTCAAAAGAGATGAGAGATTTCTCCTTGTTGCTCAAGTATATATGGATGACATTGTCTTTGGATCCATAATCGATCACCTAGCTTATGAATTTTCAGAAGAAATGAAAAGGGAGTTTGTGAGTATGGTGGGAGAGCTAAACTACTTCCTAGGGCTTTAAGTGAAACAATGGGAAGATGGGATATTTATCTCTCAAGAGAAATATGCCAAAAATCTTGTAAAGAGATTCGGCCTAGACTGTAAGAAACACACTTCTACTCCCATGAGTTCCTCAACAAAACTGAGTCATGATGCAACGTGTGTAGAAGTGGATCCAACACTTTATCGAAGCATGATCAGCAATTTTCTCTATCTCGTTGCTAGCAAACTAGACATCGCTTTCAATGTAGGAGTATGTGCTTGATTTCAGGCAGCACCCAAAGAGTCGCACTTGACAGCAGTCAAATGAATTATCTGCTATATAAATGACACATCTAACTATGAAATTTGGTATTCAAGAGACTTGAATGAGTGCCTAGCTGAATATTTTGATGCCGACTAAGCCGGGTGCATTGATGATAGAAAAAGCACTTCCAGTGGTTGTTTTAATCTTGGAAATAACTTGGTGTCATGGATGAGCAAAAAGCAAAATTCAGTTTCTCTATCAACAACTGAAGTTGAGTACATTGCAGCGGCGAGTTATTGTGCACAATTATTATGGATGAAGAAGCTTCTACATGATTATGGAATTACTCAAGACACTATGTGTATGTTTTGTGATAATACGAGTGCCATAAATTTGTCAAAAAATCCAGTTCAACACTCAAAATCAAAGCATATCGAGATCAGGTACCATTTCATTCAAGGTTTGGTGGAGGAAAAGACTGTGTATTTGGAATCCATCAACACTGACAACCAGAAGGCATACATATTTACTAAACCTCTTGATGGTTCAAGGTTTGAGTCTTTGTGTAAGACCATTGGTGTCAGTATCAATCCTTGAACTCTATCTTTTGTGTGACCCTACTTTGCTCATTGTTGCATACCTGTTGTTTAGGTCTTACATATTTAGTTAGATCATTTCTTTTACTTGTTTTGGTTTGTACCTGTCTTTGTTGATCTTACTTTTCTTGTTTTGTTTTTAAGTGTGTTCAAGAAATTCAAAAACCCATAAAAATTTAAAAAATCTTTAAAAATTTTGATCACTTGTGTTGTGTATATCACATGTGAGTTTGGCCTAGTACCTATGTACTAATGGCATAGTGCATTTATGAGCTTAACTAGTTTTGTATGCACATATATCATTATGGGAGAAATCTTGAAAACTATGTGTGATTGTTGTAAATAAATCTTTAAACTTGTCATGAGTGATTGGTTAATAGTCTTGATGGTTTTGATTCTTGCATAGACTTGTGCCTATATCTCTTCCCACTTTATTTTTTATGTTTTTGCAACAAAGCTCACCAAATGTAAATCTCAAAATGAAAAGGAGATCTTGAGCTGCAAAAGTCTGTCACACATACTAGTATTTGACTAGAAAAAAGGGAAAGCGACTTTTGTATTGAAATGTATGGTGCTCAAAAAGCCAAAGGCTAACTATCAATGTTAAAATATCAAAAATTTCAAGCACTGATTTCAAAAAATGATGTATTATCCAAAAAGGATCAAATGTTATGATTTATGCATAAGCCAAATAAAAAGCTTCTAAGATTTGTAATCATCTTGTAAGAGGTCATATATGTTCATTTCTATAATTGAGATAGTCCACTTGACTTAGTACTAGTTGTGTATGACTTGATTGAATTGATCATTGAAGCTTCACTCTAGTCTAAGTACTATTTCACACTTGATACTCACCCACAACTCACAAGACTTGATTCTATTAATGCTTATCTCATTTGTGTGATTATACATGTTCAAATGTGATGTGTATGCTTAAGTACTTGTTGATCAAACCCAAAAATATTTTTGAGTGTTTTATATGTTTTTAAAAGTGTTTTTATACTTTCGTGCTTTTAGTTTTTGAATAAAATGCATTTTTGTGTTTTTCTCCAAAAAACTGGTTTAGAGGTTGTTTCGCGAGAAGCTCGTGACTTAGAGCTTCCCGCGAAATGTGCTAAAGGGAAATAAAATTTTTGTCAATTCATACAGAAAGTCTCGCTATTGCCTCAAGAGTATTTCGCGACTAAACACTTTTCGCAAAACATTTTTATGCAAAAACTGGAGTTTTTTTCATTTCATACAAAGGCTATCGCGACTGTCTCATGACTTAGAGCTTCTCACGAAAGCCACAATGTGTCTCGCAACTAATTTCACGACTATCTAACCCGCGAAAAATGCGTGTTTCTAGTTTTTATGTAGCAGACATGACAATTTTTCAAACACTTAGACTTTCCCTCTCACTACCTCTCTCGAACCCTTCACAACCCAAAATCATCTTTCACTTAAATCCTATCATTTTCAAACAAAAAAATCTCTGCAAAATCACTTCAAGGTATATTTTCCTAAACATTATCTTCGTTTTTGTCTTAGATTATGTAGATTTTAGCTTAGGGTTTTAAAAATTGGGGATTTTTGAAAACTAGGCTAGAATTCTTAAATTTGTGAAAATTTTTCCGAAATTTTGTTTGGGCTAAGTCCCATTTGGTTTGTATATATCTGTGTTGGCCCCTTATGGCATATTTAGCATGTACTGAGGAAGTTTTCACCATATTGTTCATGGTTGGAATGCATTGATGCATGTTAGGTGTTTGACGTAATGTCCTAGTGACACTCTTGTGTTGAATTGGACTCAACTGAGTTCCAATACTTGGGTTTCCTTTTGATTGATCATGTTTACCATGTTTTGGTCAATGTTTCTGTGTTTTACACACTCTGCCCATTTTGTGCCTTGATGCCATGCCATGCACACACTAGGCCCCTCTAAGTACACCTTATACATCTCATGCTGCATCCTCATGCATTAGCTCATACATACACATGCACACACATGCACAATTACTTAAATTCATGCATTGTGTTTATGTTTACATGCTTTATTTGTTTTAGCATGATGTTTTTGAGTTGGTTATGCTTTGTTTTAGGTAGTTTTACCTTTGATTTGGACTAACTTGAATCTAATAAAGTTTTGTGTTTTGTGTTTGTGTTTGTGCACTTGTTTTTGTTCTATGTTCTTTGTGTTCCTTTGTGCAGATTTCTCCTACCAAACATTCTATGACCAAAAAGTCATCAAAACGTGCATGCACCGATTTTGATAACTTCAAGTCTGCTAAGGCCGATATGAAATACAATGACTGCTACAAAGAGCAACCATTATTATGGAGAGCGTGGTCAAGCTAGAAACCCTTGAGGACACCTTCATCCCTGAGGTGTTCAAAGAAACGCTTGGACCAAGCTGTTGAACCCAATTGGTTTGTCTATTCAGAGATCATAAGAGAATTTTTCTCAAATGCTACTGTGGAAGGAAATCGTATAGATTACTGGGTAAGGCATAAAACTAAGGATATCATTCAAGAGTTATTAGAAGTTCGCCCTCCCTCACAACCAATTACAGTGCAATATGAGGATCATTTGGGCTTTACTAAGGAGATGGTGAAGATACCTGGTGGTACTTCTAAGAAAACCTCCATGAACACAATCCCACTTAGTCCAAAGATGAGGACTCTAGCCTATGTGATGATCCATAATCTGTATTTGGTCACCAACTTGACTATGTTGTCTGCTTTAAGGACAAAATTTTTGTACGATCTCTTTACTCACAAGAAGATTGATATATGTGGACACGTCTTTCATCTGTTGAAGAAGAGCATTAAGAAGAAAAATTCTAGAACAGTTATGCCTTTTCCCTCACTGATTTGGGCCTAATTACGAAGACAAGGCTCAAACTCCTGAAGGGTCTAACAGTGGTTCAGAGGAACTATCCTGTTGGCCCACACACAGTGACTAGCTACCATCATGCACTCCTAGCACATTCACTTCGACACAAAGTTCACTTCTCTCTAAACTCAGATGGACCAAATTCAAAGGAAGCCAGAAGAAAATGGAGACTAGCTATTCCATGACAAAAAGGGGGAGATGATGTCATTGATAAGGGGAGTGTAGTGATAGGGGGAGAAGAAGTTAGAAGTTGCTGTTTGTTTACTATTTTTACTGCTTTTGTTTAAAGCTTTAATACTTTGTTCTTAATTTCAGTTTATATTCACTAGTTGTGTTTATCTCAATGCTTTGTAGCATTTTTTTGTACTTTTAAGATATTGCTAATATGTCTTAAGTACCTCACACTTGTACTTTGGTAGGATCTTGTATCCTAGATGCAAATACTTCGTGTATTTTTCATTGGTTGAGTGTTGGACATGCAATTGATTCTTGTGATTGATCTTAATTGTATTGCGTGTCTAGATGAGCATTTACTAGTTAAATGTTCATTGTAGTCATTCTTTAATAACTATTTTTGTTTGATCAAGATATGCTTACATGTTTTATATTGTTTACAAACTTGATCGCACTTTACTTGCTCATGTACATGCCTTATGTTCAACTTGTCATAAGCTTAATGAAAGTTTTGTTTGTCTGCAAGTGTTTCAGGTTACAGGAATATACGTGCAAGTGCTTCATAGCTTCTAGATTAGGTGTGAGTGAGTTTTGCCGTTATTTCCAAACTCACGTTTAAGTCTAGAGTCTGTTTTAGGGGTTTTATCACAGAATAGCCCAAGGGGGAGATTGTAAAGTTGTGATTTACAACTATGTGTTTTGTTGGCTTTTATTCCGTGTCAAATTTAATTGTAATTTTATTCAATCTTTTGTACCCTGTATTTATTGTGGGATTTAATTGTAAGGGTTGTATGATTAAGAAAGAGTGTGTAAAGACTCAAGTAATTGAAGACTGAGGAGTTCTTGCGGGTAGCTTACGACTAAGCATCCCACAAAGTGAGCCATATGCCCTGCACATGACTAGAATGTGAAGAGTCAGGACAGATGGCGACAGTTGTGTTTCGAGAGTAGCTCGCGGGTATGGCCTTCTCGCGAGACACTCACGAGACATTCTGTTTTGCCAAACTATCAATTCTGATACACGCTTTTTGTGCCTACAATATTTATACCCATATTACCCACAAATGTTGAGAAGTGCTTTAGAGAGAAAACTCTAGCCACAAATCTTGAGAGTTAGAGATTGTTATACCCACATTTCTCTACAAAATTGCTTGTGAATTTTCCTCAACTCCTACCTCTCCATTTCCATACCATTGAGAGGATGATAGCCCAAACACTTACCACACCCTTTCAGAGTGTTCAGTGAGGTTTTGGTGCTGCTGGGAAGCATTGGAAGAAGTCAAGGATGGCAGATGCAACATGGAGCTTGTTGCGAGATCCGGAGAGCTAGACAATACATGGTTTCGAGAAGCCTTGTTGGAGTAGGAGCTTGGAGGGTTTAGGTACATCAGGTAGATTAGGCTTGGAGGGTCTCTTACTCACCCATGTATCCCAACTGATTGTCTAGCGAATCGATTACCGCTTGGAGGGCGGCAGAGAGGTTTTTCGCCGAGTTCTTCGGTTTCCTCTTTGATAACACATTGGCGTGTTATTTTGTGCTTGCATTTTTCTTCCTTACTTTTTTACATCCCATTTTACTGCTGTGTTGCTATGAGTATGGATTAGAGTAGCTTGTTTGTTTATCTGGTTGCATTTACACTATTCCGCACTTAGTATTAAGTTAGTGTAAAATCTATAAAGCGATAACTTTAATTTAGGGGTCTAAACAACTCTTGTATTTTCAACACATTTTCTAGCTTTCATGATGTATATATGTTAATTGATATTTTTGCTTTAAAGGTATCTAGCTGTAGGTTATAGAATGATTCAATGAGATTTTTCAAATAGGTAGAATCTAGCTTAGGACCTCTAAATCAATATTAGATTTATGAGAGCAAGAGCTTTTAATGATTACTAATTTTTGTGATATGATCTACGCAAAGTAATATAACTGCATTTTTTTTTATATGATCTATGATGTTGTTATAGTGTTATGTCATGGTTGTTGGTATTTGGTTGTGTAGTTTTGCTGAACTATTTTGGTTCAATGTGTCATTGTTATTGGTAGATGTGCTTGTTGTTTAGGGACAACCAGTTGAAAATGAAGAGACTAATACACCTCTTTTGACTAGTTTTATTGTTAATATTGAGATGATCAAACACCTTCACAAGGTATGTATATGTACATTGAATTTATTTTGCCTCCCTTTTAGTTCTGTTTTGGCAAGAATGTGTAGCAGAATCAATGATTTTGAGATATATAAGATGAGTCGTAGATTCTATGATGAATGCAGTATGTTGTCAATAGGCAGGAGACATGAACTCAATACATTCTATATATGTTGACAGGTATAACTCCATACATGCAATAAAACTATTAGAAGATTGGTGGGACTAGCTTTGGGTGACTAGTAGCAAGGAAGCTTTTCTATGAACATATTGAAGATAGCTTTTTAAGATGCTCTACTACAACGCTGACCTATTCGAGTAGGAAGAATTGTATTGAGATGTCTAATGTTGCAAATTTTCGTTTTTAGTTGATTTCATAATATTGTGTCAGATAAACTTCTAATGTTTCATATTTTTACATGACATTATTTTAATATATATATATATATATATATATATATACATATAATTTAATTTAAATCATATTCTATATTCAAACAGTCCATTAGAGTTCTCATATTTTCTTTAAATGGTAGAATATATAGATCAATAGACAAATACAATCATAATAAATGCATACTACTAGAATATATAATTTCATATACAAACACAATTATAGTGAATGATAATTAGTTACCTTAATTATCAAAAAATTTATTAAGAAAAAAAAAACAAATTATGTCAAAATTTTCAATATATTACATGGGTTACCGACTAGTCTATATATATATATATATATATATCATATACTATATATAATAGCAGAAGCTTTTACCAGGTGCTGACACGTTAGCAAAATGACACCCTTAAAATGCTGACACGTGTTAAGTAAATACTTTAAAATCTCGCTTGGTGCGTTTGGAAAAAATGAAAAGTTACAGCGATACACTACGTTAAAACAGTGTTTGGAGCCTCTTGGTAGAAGAAGAAACTAACCGCTTAAACAAAAAAGAAAAAAATAAAGAACAGCAAGAAAGATTGGTACATAGAGAAAGGAGAGAGAGATGAGGTGCGCCGAAGACCCTAACACACAGAGAGAGCGAGAGCAAGAGCAAGAGATCCCAACAATGGCGACATGTTTCAAGGAGAAAGGAGAGAAACCCGTAACTCCTCTCTCTTCTCAGAAACCCAAAAATCAAAACCATATCCTTCCCCCAAAATCAAAATCCAAAACTTAGATGAGAAAGAATTAAGCGATCAGAGGTGCCATTCTTACGCAATCTCCGATTCTCTCACACAATGGACACCGAATCATCAGACCAACTCAACTTCAACCCTACTACTAATACAGAAGAAACCCTAAACAAACCCTAGACGACGGCACTACTACTATTGCTGTCACGCCCACCAGATCTCCTCGAAGAAGAAGAAGAAGAGGAAGAACCAACCGTTGAGGCTTCCGATCAGCCTTCTGTAACCACCGTCGATTCTAACGCGAAGTACGGTGAGGATTCGAAGAGCACTGTAGCCGCTGCCTGTAGCACGGGATGTTGTTGATGTGGATCTCCAGCTTCCAATATTCAGAAGAAGATCCGCCGTGCCGAGCGATTCAGTGTTTCTTTGCAACTGACCGAGGAGAAGAAGCGTAATTCACGAAAAGAGAGGTCTTTTTCTATTTGTGTTTTCTTTTTAATTATTGAATTGGTGTTTAATTTCAGTAAATCTACATTTTTTTTTTTGTTTCTTTTAATGTTTCATACATAATTTTTTAAAATACTAATTTTATGATATTTGCCTGTTTAGGATTATTGAATAATTTTCGTTGTTCATGTTTGTTAACTACCCTGACATATTGAAACAGTGGTTGCTGCAAATTTTGTGGGTTTTTCTCTTAGAAGACCATAATTTGCCAATTGGGTTATATATGAATTTTTGGGTTTTAGGATCAATTAGTTCAAGTTGGTTTCTTTTTATATCTGTATACGGTTCTTATATATGTTTGTATATATCATATTAATACTTTTCTTGCTAGCAAGGTTATGGGATTTTGATTCTATAAGAGCCTATATGGGTTATATAGTTATATACGATTTTTTGGATTTTAGGATACTTAATTAAATTGGTTTTTTCCTCTCTTTTTTCCCCTTTTCCCTGTGTATTTAAGTTTTGAACTCAATTTGAATTTGTGAGTTTTTCCTCACATATACATTATGATTGTTGATTTATGATTGTGGTCTCTATAGCATTTATTCTTTTTTTGGTGTTTATGGGTTTGAAGAATGAAGTGGAATTTAATCAGAAAGTGTTGAAGCCCAACTGAAGATTTTTGGCAAAAACAAGTTTGAAGAGAAGCCAGTAAGCACCACAGTTTTGAAATTTTCTGATTTTCATTTTTTTAATAGAATAATTTGCATAAGTTCATGATTTGTTTTTGAAGCAATTCGAAGATTTAATTGAACTAACTAGCATGGCTCTTCATTAAAATTTATCTTTATATTGTTGAAAGCAACAATGTGTGCTAATTAAAAAGTAGATTTGGGTGTTTTGTCATTTGATGAGTTGCCTTGAATGTGTTGGATTATAGTTGTCAATCGGACTCGCGTTAGAGTTGTGACTGAGATTTATACTACTATGATTCAAAAGAACAAAAAACAAGCCCTCTCTCAAAACTCTTTATAAAAAACAGAAAATGCCGAGAAGAAACCTGCACTTGACCATAAATTAGGATTTGATTTATGATTATTTCAATGAATGAATTATGTAGACTGCTTAAACTATCTTTTGGAATTGTCTTCCAAGTTTCAGGCTTCTTTATTCTGTGTAGTTGAGAGGGAATTAGTAGCTGGAAAGTGGATGGATTTACTGCATTTTTGTACGTTGATAGCAATTTTCCATTTTGACTTGCAAGAACATTCTCACAAATTTGGAGACTACCTCCCTTTACTCAGATATGTACTGAGATATGTACTGAGTACCTACTTTACAATGAACATAAAACATGATATTAAATCTATATCAATGAAAATGGTGTCCTCACACACTATATATAAAAGAAACTGAGGAAACATTAAATTTTTATAGTTATATTTTTCCAGTTTCTTTCATTCCTGTTGTAACTGAGAGACAGCTAAGTTAAACATGCAAATGGTTAAACTTTATTTGAATTTTCATGTTTTATTAATAATTTTGTTGTGTCTATTGTTATGAAACAAATTGGAAAGCTTGGAATGGGTACTTTTATACAAGTTATTTCGGTATTGGATGTAATATTACATAGGCTATTTTTTCTTCTCATCATCTTTTGAGTAGTTGAGTGCATGATCAATTGCTTAGTGGAACACTATGGTGTTTTACCCATAGAGACAGAGCAGATTATAATTGTTAGATAATAATGAAAAGGGTAATGATAAGTGCGAGTGATTTCTCATCATAGTGTTCATCAAAATTTGGTTCATATTATGTTCAGATATATAGATCTAGCAATCCAACTTTTTCTTTCCATTGCTTCTCTTCTCTTCCCTTTTTTTAAAAAGAAACATAATGATATCAAAATCTTATAACTTTATTGCTCCTAATGAAACCATTTTTACAATTATGTACAATCATATATACTCTCATCATTTCATGTATTTCTACAACTATGCACAGGTTATCATTTTCACAACTCTTATCTTTTGAAAAAATTTATATCCAAAAACAAAAACAAAAAAAAAAAAGGAGGAAAATTATAAGTGAAACTCATGACAATAGATTGATTATAGTTTTTGTTTTGTTTTTGCTTTGGAATGCTCTTCAACATATATACTTGGTCATGTGTGACTTTAAGTGAAGCTAAGCATTGTTGGCAATAGAAATTTAATAGTAGAACAAATGAAAACCTAAAGCAAAAACTATTTATCTGTCTTAATTTGGGAGTGAGAACTTGGCTTTGCTGCATTACTCAATTAAGGTTTAAGGTTTGGCTACCTTTTTCCCTAATTTCTTTTTTTTTTTTTTAATATAAATTTCTTGAGTTCTGTTTTCTTGAACTGATTATTTTTTGTCGATGATTGCATGCTAAATACTTGGCTATCCAATATCAGAACATAAGTTGGCCTAAAAATTTGGAGGAATATGTTTTTATGTTGTCATTGCTTTCACTGCCATCTTTCTGACTTCTGTTTGTTTTGATGTTGGTAGCATGTACAATTGTGCCCTTTTTTCTTTTATCAAAGAAAATCTTATTATTTCATTGTTGTCTCGTAAAATTGTTGGAAATTTGGAATTGCTTTAGTTTTCTTACCATTTTTGCAGTAGCCTAATAGAAGGTTGGAATTCTCCATAAATTTTTTTCACTACAATTCAAACTAGCTTGATGATGAAATTATGTTGGTTTTTGAGAGATTTTAGTTTGTAATAGTGAGGGTTCTATAATTGCTAATTTCAATTTTAAGCCAATTTTGTATATTTAATTTGTGATCACTAGCATTTTATTTGTTTCAATGTTTGAGGGTTTTGGCATTTTGGGCTGCTCTTAATAAGCATATGATTCATAAAGTGTTTCATGTACTGTAACTGTTGATTTTTATGATTCACATAATTTTTCATATGTGAGTGCATCCACCCTTTGGTGTTAGTTCTTGAGTTTTTATTGAAAATTTTGCTTAGCAACCCATTGAAGAGATAAAAAGAAGGTAGTGGGCTGATTTTCTATTGATAAGTAATGGAATCTTAGGGATGTGCTTTAGTAATACAACATTTTGAATCAAAAGAAGGGGTCACATATTAGGTTTTACTTTCTCTGCTAACAGAGTTTTTATTTATTATATATGTCCTTTAAGGGTTGATTTTCTTAATAGGTTGTAGTTTTCTTTTAAGATTTTTTTAAATATTGTTTTGCTGCATTACTCAATCAAGGCTTAAGGTTTGGCTACCTTTTTCCCTAATTTCCTTTTTGTTTTTTTCCAATTTCTTGAGTTCTGTTTAGTTTAGTTTTCTTGAACTAATTGTGTTTTGTCGATGACTGCATGCTAAGGGATTACTAAATCAAAGTCTTTTTTCAGTTTATCTAAAGTCTTTAACTTCTCATTCCCAACTACTTAATGCTACAAAGGGTCCTCTCACTGATAAGACCATTTTTTATACTTCAATAAGAGTTATTGAATTAATTTGACAAGTCAAATTCTGTTTTCATTTTTACATAAGTGCCTGCAGATTGCAGAGTGACGTGATTTGGAGGTACTAATAGATGAAGCTTTTTCTTTGTGTCCATTAAGGGTTGATTTTCTTTTAAGATTTTTTGGTGGGCTTAGACATCACCAACTATAGATTTAGATGCTCTAAGAAACACTTTTATGGTGACATGGCACATAATATTTAACAATGCTTTTACTTGGTTCTCTTTTAGAATAGTGTTATTTCCTGTTGGCTCTTCTTTCACATATGGTTGTTAGAGACAATTTTGTGATGCCATCTCTAATCACCTATGAAAATGTTTCCAATCCTTAGATAGTTAAAAGTAGAAAACATAGACATGTTTGATGCCTGCAGCTCATTGTTATTAATGAGTGACATCTTTGAGAAGATGATCCCATGAAAATTGCATTATCAAATTTAAACCATAACTGAAATATAAAAGTTGCATTTTATAATTTAAATATATAACAATAAACCTAAAGCATAAGAGCTAGAAATAAAGAAATTACGTCTCCATAGACTTATGGAGGATAAACTTGGTAATAGATGTGTTATCTCATGTAATTGTGTATTCATTTATTTACATTTTGTATACGGGTGAATATTATGATGAGGAGGTTGCTGGTAGAGTGTATGATCTTGCTACCTTAAATAGACAATTTATATCAGTAGTTAAATGAATAACATATTCAGTTTTATACAAGTTTGAGATTTCTCAATTATATACAAAAAATTGTAATATTCAATTTGATTTTTATACATAGTTGAGATTTCTCACAGTTAAACTGGCCTTCATTTGTGTTCTATTCAATATTTTGTTGCTTTAGTACAATTGGTAGGCTTCACCCATTGTTTCTTACATTTCCATATTTTTACATTATAAACATTGTTTGCATTTTCCTTCGGTGTAGTAGGTATTGTCATTAAAAAAAAGTGAAATTGATAATTTGGAATAAATTAGTGGCACTACATTTTTGGAATCCCTCATATGGTGAGAATGTGATTTTTTTTTTTTTTTTTTGGGCTAAGTGAATTCTGTGAGACTATTAACTACTGTGGTTGATGTAATTCATAGGTTATTACTATAGGATTTGAATTTCATGATATTTTAATTATTAATTATTGTTAGTTGAAGACATTGGTACTTGCTTCTAGCAAAAACAAAGTCAACTATTATCTCTCTTGGACCACCCATTGTTTCTGTGAATTCTTGCAATTTTATTATTATTTTTCTTTTTTTGTATTATCTAATTATGAAAATTTTAAATTTTTGCCTATGGTTTGTCTTTTGTAATAAATAAAAGTATCCCGTACATTGTGCAGGTTATAAGCTAGTATATATAATAGCAGAAGTTGAGAGAAAGTGGATTCTTACAATTAAAAAGGTGCTGACAAATAGGATTACTGTCTATCTAAAATCAGACGCGTTTCACTTTAAAAGGCGAAGCATTATATTGTTTTAACATGTTAACACCATTTGACAGTGGTTGTGTAAATAAATAAATAAATAAAAAGAAAAACGGTTAAAGTAAAATAAAAAATAAAAAAAAAGCTTGCAACTAAAAAAACCTAGCGATATAGAGAAGTCTGGGACACGGAGATGAAATAGAGAATAGAGGAGTCAAAGTTTAGGAAGATGGAGAAGCCAGAACCACCGTCGAACTCTAACTGCCAAAACTCCTGCTTCCCTTAACCGAAAATACTTTGTTACAGGGTGAGTTTTTTTTTTTTTTTTTTTTTTTCACTTTATTTGATTTTTGATTTTTTAAATAAAATTTTAAAATAAACAACCAGAATCTTGCGATGATTATGATTAATGTTTACTGCAATTTTGGGTCCCTCGCCAGTTTTAGACCGCCGGAAGTACCGGCATCGGTACATTGTTTTTTTTTTTTTTTTTTTCCATTTTTTAGATTTGGGTATAAAATGTTACTTTTGATTGATTTTTTTTGTTGGATAGGTTTAGATTTGATTCATTTTTGTTTTGGGTTTTTGGATTCTCTATCAAAATGTTCTTGTTTCTTCAATTTTAAATATGATTTAGACTTTTGAAGGACTTTATTTTGGTCTAGGGTTACATTTTTGGTCCAACACCACCCATCTCCAGCTCCATTCAATCACAGCCTCAACAATGACTTTTATTCATTGTAAGAAGGCTACAGATGCATCCAATGTCTGGTCTCTTCTTTAAGGAGATGTATAAGCTACATGGCCTCCCTAATTCAATCATTTGATAGACCGTTTGAGGCTTCAAATTTCCCTAGTTCATTCTCTGGCCCAGTTTGTCTCTACAACAGCATATTTTGAAGGTATGTATACTTTTTTCCCTCTTCAAATATTGTTTTTGTTTTCTGAAATCTACCATGCTACTTTTTTTCCCCCCTTTGATTTGGTTATGAACTTATGAATTAATTTTGAGAAATTTGGTTGGATTGATTTTTATTTATGTATTTGGGTAATATTAGGTTTTAATTTTATTTCTTGAAATTTGGGGTTATATATGATTTAGGTTTGGAGAGGGCAAAAATAGAGAAATAAGAGAGAGCATGATCTAAAAGGTAATCTTGAGGTTATGATATCATGCTTTCTGTCTCTACCCTATTTGCTTTCTTCTGTATCTTAATTCTAAAAAATTGTTTCTTTAGGTTTTTGTTGATGTAACGATGACTCTCCATCTCCTTGAAATTGAAATTGAATAAAAAAAGAAGTTGTACAATCCAAGGTTATATTACCCTGGAGATGAAGAAGATTAGATGAGTATTTTGGTTCATTTCACTTCAATTCTTGATTTGTTTTGGGTGACAGAGTTGCAACATTGAGTGTGTGTTGGGTTAATATATGTGTTTGTGTATGTTTTCAACCATGGCATTTCTGCTGGATGAAGTTAAATGAGAATTCTAGAAATTCCAATATAGTTGCTTTGTAGATAAAATAGAAAAATTTATTATTGAAATCCATGACTGTTTAGCTGTGTAATCCATATAAAGTTTGGTGGTAAATCCCTATTTCTATCTCCTCATAATCATTTTTTTTTTCTTCTTGGAAGAATATGAAACTTAATCTTAAAATGAACTTCTAGACTCTAATTCTTATAGGGCTCCCAAGTTGGAACCCTTCTATATTTTTTTCTATAAAATTGAATTACAATGGCCTTTAAGATTATGTATTTGAAAGTTAGGGGAGCTATTATGTACTTTATAATGAATAGGAACTATTTGTGGTGCTTTCTAACAGATTAAGCTTCTAGAGATAGTTGTGTAAAGCTTATTTGATTGCTAAAAAGAGTTTCTTAAATTGCCAGAATTTGTTTTGAATTTGCTTCTCAATATTGCTTCCTTTACATATACAGGGCTTGATGACTAGTGAATAAAATTGAAATGCATCTTACATGATATTATTATGAATATAGATATTTCAAGTCATTTTGCAACGTCGTATGTGAAACTAACACTGTTTGATGTCCATAACTAGATTCTGTAAGCAACAAACCATACATTTGATTGGATTTGTGAATGCTAAATATGTGCTCTTTAATGAACAGGAACTAGATTCTCTCAACATTATTAGACTTTTCGCTTTTGTGAGGTGCAAACTGAAATTTTGTGTATGGACATGATGCTATAGATTTCTGGTGGGCATCAGTATAGCCAATTCATATTTCATGGGGCTGGTATCTCACCCTCTCAATTGCCAGGTGCTCTATACAAAGGTCTGTTGCTAAAAGCCAAACATGAGAGTTCAAAGTAAAATTACATTTTTCCTTTAAATTGGTTTGAAGAAATCTCCTCCAACCAATTACATGGCATTTAGATGATTAAACACATGTACTTTAATCACATGACATGTTAAGCGATATTTAATCAAGTAACTTGACTGTTAAATTGATCACGTGTGGATGATAAGTTGAATGCCATATGGTGAGTTGGAGGGAAAACTATGTTCAAAGAAAAATCCCTCTTTTGATGGGATCATTGTGTTTCCCTCACCATCACTATGCCTTTCTCATCTGTCACAAATATAATGCTGAACATCTTCATCTAGGCATCAATTGTCCAAAAATGCTTTATAGCAGTTGCGACAAGTGTTTTAGGACTAAATATGCATGAAGAGTACAAGATGAAGTTATCATTATGCAAGATGAAATTATCAACATGACAAACTCACTATTCTCACATGAAAATTAGTCTATAGGAAACCATTGGATCAATTTTCTGTAGAAATGTTATTTCTTTTTTCTGATTTTTGGTGGCATGACCTCTCAGTTACCAAGTAGCTAGGAATGCTGAGAATGAATTTTTACAAATTTTTTAATTTGTCACTGAGAATGAATTGTTAGTTTAGTGAATTTGGATTTGATTTAGAGGTGGCTCGGTGTTTTTGAAAGTATATTCGTAAAAAAATTGTGGGTCTGTGAATGTGATCTTACCTTGGAGATTTTTACTGATTTGGTGGTGGTAGTGGTATTGAACTTGGACTTTTGCTGCCTGTTTCTATGATTGATTACAGACCATAGTTTGATTTTTTGGTTTTCTGATTATAGAATATATTCCTTCTTTCATTTATTTATGTGCCCTATATAGGGGCTGTCTTATTGTTTGATTTTTTTTTTTTTTTTTCACTTGATATATCAAAATTTTGTAGATGCAACTACCATTTTTTTGGTTACTAATATTCCAATTTGACTAGATTGTAATAAAGCTTTAGCATTTTTTTTAAAGCATGTTGAGTATGTTACTTTTGAGAAAACATGTTGTAATAATGCATTTATTTGTTTAATGACAAGCATATATTAATGTTGAAATATCAAAGGGTGAGGTTGAATGGATCAGAGAGCTTAATGAGAGACTTATAGACATATTAAAGCATTTGAAGGTCTGGATAAGCTATAAAAAGTTGGAGGTTACTTTTAACTTTGTGCCTAGATAGACTAAACCACTCAAATTTCTTATATTGGTGTACTGTTTTAAGAGATTTGAGCTTTTATAGGACTTTGAACTTCTGTTAATATTCATGTATTTCTTAAGTTTTTTTTTTTTTTTTTTTGGGTATGGAAACTTCCATCTGGATCTAACATTTCTTTATTGTTATATATATTTTTAATTATGTTTTAATTACTTGAATTTTTTCCTTGAATTAGAAGCATATAAGTTTGTGAATGTATAAGAAAACTTACTTTGTTCTGTATAACCAAATTTGTAGTCCAACTTGCAATAGATTTTGATTGCAAGGAGATATGGGTACACTTTTTGCAATTTCATATTCTGCCCTACTGTTTCAACTCCCCATACACTTTCAATAACGTAATGAATCTATGTAAAAAGAAAAAAAAGAAAAAAAAACAATTGGTGTATTGTTCACTATAGATTATGATCATACTGTGGTTTATATGCATTTATGAAATATATATATATATATATATATTTAATTTAAATTTTACAGTTTCTTATCAAGCTTCTAAGATACATTTACTTTGTGCAGTATATAAATGTCAGGGTTGAACGGAATCTACGAAGGTCTATATTTATTCCTCACAAAATGGACATGATAGGCGGAAAATAAGAAAGGGAAACAATATTTGGTCGATCAGAAAGGAGCAAGAACAAAAAGAACAACTGCGATATGAAATGAGCATTGAGCACATAACCACACAAAAAGCAACGTAGAGGCACATTGGAATTCAAAAGGAAAAAAAGTTAGCTAATGCTGAATCAGCATTTTCAAATGCACTTGGTTGGATTGATTTAGATTTAGATATTTGAGATAGATGTGGCTAAATTAGTTTTTGGTATCTGCCTATGGTGTTTGTAATTAGATTTGTAAATGGAGATAGGTGTTGGGTGTTCAATATGTGGTAAAAGTGTATTTAAATATTATTAAAAAAAAATTATTTCTAATAAATATAAATAAAATGGTTCCCGCACATAGTGCGGGTTAAAAAGCTAGTATATAATAATTGACAAAGATCTCCTAAATAATTACAATAATAACAATAAATAAAGATAATAACTAAAAAGGTGTGTTTAGCCTCCCCAATATGGTATTTTCATTATTTGCTATTGTAAACCATAGATGAGCATGCTGCCTAAACTAAATTTGGAAAATTTTGATAGATGATGATTTTACTAGACTTTTTCCCTTTTACTAACATGAAGTATTCACTTTGTTTACAAGATAAAATGAACAAATTTCAAATTTCAAGTGGCTAACAGCTTTCCATTTAAAGCTAAGAAGTTAGGATGCTATATGAAAGTAAAATAATCTTATCTTATATAATAACAAACGATAACTAGTTAGTGGAGAAGGAAGCTCAAAAACTAATAATAGTATGGAAGTTGAAGTATATACAGGAGAGTTCTTAGCGACCACGCACAAAATTAGTTAATATTAGTGGGGTAGTTTCAATGGTGTTGAGCTCAAGTATTGAAGTATAAATAGCTTCAAACCAAATGGGGTAACCATCATTTCGTACAACAAATTGGCAATAGAAAGGAAATAAAGGACAGTAAGATGGGAAAGAATTTAAGCAGAGCAGGTGATATCACCTAGGTATAAATATTTGCAGTGCAATCAATTTTACTTAATTAACATGATGAGTGTGTTCCAGTTAACTTAACTGATAAAGACTTTTAACTTTGAATAAGAGAAATTAGGTTCAACTCTGTTTACATTAGAAACTGATTAATGTTATAACCAGATGATAAAACATTAACATGCAAAATGATTGTTATATACTAATTTTGAATCTTCATAATGCGTTTAGGCTTTGACAAAATCTTGGAAAGCTGCATGCGTAGTAGCAGGAAGTAAAGTTGTGATTTCAGCAGGGGCATACATACTAGGTTTAGTGACTTTGTTGGGTCCATACAGAGGTGCTATTGAGTTTAACCTTTAGGGAACCTTACAGGCCCCATCAAATGTTGCCTCCTTCAACGGTAAAGATGGTTGTGTCATTTTTGAACGTATCAACGGTCTCACTGTGCCAGGTGGTGGAGTTTTTGATGGCAAAGGACAACTAGCATGGGAAAAAAATGATTGTAACAAGGACACAAACTGCAACGCACTTCCTATTGTAAGATTTCAATTTTAATTAATTAGCATTTACATTTCCATCATTTTCTACGTAGACATACATAGACACTACAACTTTACACACTTTACCCATTACGAAAAAATAATTCAAACATTTATATGTTAAATGATGTTTTACAAATAATTTTCACATAAGTTTTGTATAGTGATGTGTCACAATGCAAAAAAGAATTAATTTTAAAATTTCAATATGAAAAAGTTTATGGAGTATGGACACAACTTTGTGTGCCACAACACTAACCTGTGTAACTATAAGCGATAGAGAAAAAGCAACGGTTCAATCTGAAAGTGATAGTTCACTAATCACAATTGCACATGTCATCTTTTAAAAAAGCTTGTGGTCCATGAAGAATTGTTTATATAATATAATATTATTGAAGTAGTACCAACCACGTTCATAGACAAATTTGCTTGTAATTTTTTATATAATAATATTTGCTATAACTTTACCATTTTTCTTATTTTTTTATGTTGTTTTAATGGTCACATATATTTCCAAACAAATTTTTATTTATTTTTATATAATTAAAAGAATCGTTAGCATTTTACTAATTAAAAGGTTTTTAATGAAAACTATTTTTAAGTGAATGTTTAAATGAAATTTGAGTGCTCATATTTAGTGTTTTAGCTTATCTAACTTTGAAACATGAACAGAATATAAGGTTCAATTACGTCACAAATTCAATAGTCCAAGAAATTACATCAAAGGACAGAAAATTTTTCCACTTCAACATTTTGGAATGCAAGAAGTTGCAATTCCAACGTGTTACCATAAATGCACCTGCAGATAGCCCCAACACTAATGGAATCCACATGGGACGTTCATCTCATATCATCATTACCAATGCCAATATTGGAACAAGTGATGATTGCATCTCCATTGGTGATGGAAACCAAGATGTTTCTGCTAACCAAGTAACTTGAGGACCTGGCCATTGTATAATCATTGGAAGTCCTGGAAAGTAAGAGAATGAACAACTTGTTTCAGGAATCAGAGTTTTTGGTGCTACACTTGGCAATACAAATAATGGTGTTAGAATCAAAATAGGGCCTTCTGCCTATTCTGGAGTTGCTTCTGATATACATTTCGAGAATATTGTCATGAAAAATGTTGCCAATCCTATCATCATTGATCAAAACTACCGCCCAAACAATTAATGCTCAAACAAGGTTATTATAAACATCACAAATATATACACAAATTTTGATGTTAAAGTAAAAATAAAAAAATAAAAAAAAAACGGTAAAACAAATTACAAATACTAATATCAATTTCTTTGTTTGTTTGTTTTGTTTTAGTCTCCCTCTAAAGTTAAAATCACCAATGTTAGCTTTAAGAAAATTAGGGGCATTTCTTCAACAAAGGAAGCTGTGAAGCTTCTTTGTAGTAAGAGTGTACTGTGCCAACAAGTGGTGCTTTCTGACATTGATCTTGCATACAAGGGAGGTGGAGGATCTACTACTTCCTCTTGTGCTAACGTCAAGCCCATGGTTTCAGGCAAGCAGAACCCTCCTTCTTGTACCAACAAACTTTAATGAAATGCCTTCTAAGCTATTGTAATTGATGTAGAATGAAGAAATACTATTTGTAGATAGGTTATAGGGGTTCTATTGTAAATAAAATACCATTTACTTGTGTCTAGCATGTTCCCTTTTTCTTCATTTAAATGAAATTGGGGAATTTCACTTAGCTATTTTTTTGAGTTGTTTAAGTTCAGCCTTTTGCTAAAACCTGTTATAATCTGTAGTGTTGTTGTAGATAGTATTTGTTTTGTTATTGCAATTGAGATCTTTCTTAATAAAAATCAAAATTATTGTTCAACTCTTACTAAATTCTTTTTATTCTTTGCAAATAAATGCTTGTGTTCATGATATGTTAAGATTCAACTCATTAGCATGCATGTTTTCTAGGTCCAAGTTAACATGTTCTCAAACTCCTCTAGGACGGTAAGATGTAAAGCTCTTAAAATAGATTCCATATATATTCAAATTTTTTTCTATTAATATGGTTTGTTTTTAATATAAATTTCTTTTACAACTTAAGTGAAATCACTTTTATATATATTTCAAAAAATTGATATTCAAAGAGACAAAAATAAATTCCGCAATGGGAAGTGTCCAGTAAAAGAACTTCATTCTCTCGACTCATGCTCACTAGCATCCTTGATGGGGCTGGGTGCAAAGCTATGGGTCATCCGAATCCCTTGCTCCTACAAGCCTAGGCCCAATCGGTGGAGTAATACTATGGTCACACCCAAGTAGAAGTTGCCAACTAAGGTCACCCCTCTACCCATTTTTTTATTCATTAAAAAAAAAATGAAAGAAAGACTTTCATGACCCAAAACCCAACAAACTCTTGATCCAAAGCATAAAAAGGAAAACGAAAATATAACAAAGTCTTAACTTTTTCTCTGTAATATCCTTTTTTTTTTTAAATCACATCAGAAATTGATAGGATGCAACACCAAATCATGATAGATTTTGCTTATTCCAAAATATTAAAACATGACCTTACTTGATGATTAAACAATTTAAACTATAAAACACATTAAAAATATTAAGTTACTTATTATCAAGTGGTTTTTGTACATCCAGTTCAAGGAGTGTGTTTTTTGGAAAATACACACTCCTCGAACCCCAGTCTGACCTAAAAATATCTTGAATCTCTCCATTTTTCAATTCTTTAATTAGTTATCATTGTAGAATACTAAGATAAAATTGGCATTTTATGTTCAACATAAATGACCAGAAAAATAAAATTTAGCATTTGTTGAGATTTAGATGAATCCAGCAAAGCCCTTATTAGATGGTAAAATGTAATAGGCATCCCCCTCCATTTTATCTTCCTATCATCTTAGAGGTAAATATCCTAAGATTTTGATAGAAACATCCTGAGATAAAAAGACAGACTTATAGAAATAGCTTAGTTTCCTTAGATACCTTTACAACGTTCGATAGATATAATTGTTTCTAACTCACTAAGCAAGGAGAAATCTAACACACTAATTACCAGTACGGCAGAAACAGTTAAGTGCTTAGTCATATATATAAGAAAATTGAAACCAAACTACAAATCATCCAAAAATAATAGTGGTGTACCCAAATGAGTTTAACTCAATAAACTATAATGTTACAACTACAATCCATTTTGACATATAATAAACTGGTGTCAATACCATAAACTAAACACCATTAAAATGCTTTGTTGAACTTTTTTTTTTGTAGACACTCAACTTTGTACCCATAATTTAATTAAGGAAGATGGCTAGAATGACCATTCATATAGCCAAAATTTATGATTTCATTACGTGCATTAATTTATTCATTGCATATCATAAAAATGATCTTGAGATTCTCACGATCACAACGGTGTACTCGATTTCCAAATCGGACCGTTGGATTGAAGGATATTGCATGATCAGGTTTACACGATCTACATGCATTTTGTTTGGGTGAAACCAACCACACATTATTAGTTTAAATTAATTCTGATTGGCTAAACAATTAAAATTAATTAAATAATTTTGTGATTGGTTGTTAGTTAGTATTAAAAATAGGCTTGCTTGCATGGGAATAAAAGAGGATAATCAAATGACTAACAAATTGTGGATAATCAAGACTTTTTGGAGTATTTATATACAAGATAATCATTGCTAAAAAGACATAAATTATCAGAAAAAGAGTTTAATTTTTAGAATATGGATTAAAAATGTGTCTAAGTGCAAGTATGGACTCAATAAACCTCAAAAAAGGAGTCCAAAGTGGACCAAAACTCAAACACGAGACCAACACCCAAAAGGGCCATTTGGCACTTTTCAAGTGTTGATTGGCACAAATGTGAGCCACGGCTCGAGGGCACTTGGATTGAGATAAAACTCATCCTTTTCAATTTTTTAGAGATAAGGACACGTCCCAATTCGCATTCTTATCATTTAGCCAATTTTTTGAACCTACTAGCCTCTATAAATAGAGGATGCCTTTCAAAATTCAGCACACTTTTTCACGTTCTTTGACTCCCCTCTTTCTGGCTCTTTTATTCTTTTCTTTTCCCTCTTGCATTAAAGACGTTTTGGAGGCTCTTGCCCTAGGAATGTGAGCCATGGCCCGAGGGTACTTGGATTGAGATAAAACTCATCCTTTTCAATTTTTTAGAGATAAGGATGCGTCCCAATTCGCATTCTGATCATTTAGCTAGTTTTTTGAACCTCCTAGCCTCTATAAATAGAGGATGTCTCTCAAAATTTAGCACACTTTTTTACGTTCTTTGACTCCCCTCTTTCTGGCTCTTTTACTCTTTTCTTTTCCCTCTTGCATTAAAGACATTTTGGAGGTTCTTGCCCTAGGAATTGCTTTACTGTAAGCAAAATATTTTGGGCTTCAAAGAGAATTGAATAAATTTCTTTGAATCCTAAATATCCTTTCACAAAGAAGAGCATTCTCATGCAAGAGGTAGTCTACTTCTTTTCTTTTTTCTTTTGTTTTTATCTATTAATATTGTTTGAGGATACATGAATAGGTTTAGGATGTTTTTATTATTTCTGATTTTATATGTTATTGCCATGTGTTGTTTAAACTTTTCTTTAAAACACGTTCTTAGTCTATTTTTGTTGTTATGATTTCTCTTTTAAGTCTCAAAAATCTGCTAATTGACAAAGATTAAAAAAAAAAAAAACTAAAACTGATCTGAATTTTTTAGATCTGATTTTTTTTAAACAAAAAATTGATCTGTATTTTCATTAAATACAGATTTGATTTTTTTAACACTTCAAACTGATCTGTATTTTCATTAAATACAGATCTGATTTTTTTTTTTTTAACACTTAAAACTGATTTGTATTTTCATTAAATACAGATCTGATTGTTTTTAGAAAAAATTTCTTTGTGACACAATTGCAGATTTTGGGAATTTAAAAGAAGAAATTAAAGATTAGGTTGAAGTCTTTTATTTATTTATTTATTTAGTATGTGATGCATGTAAAATAATTTTATCTCATGAGTGTGAGTCCTCTCTCAAAAGGTTTTTCATTTTATGTTCAACAACAAATCTGATTTTTTTACATATAAACCAAAAGTCATTTTCTTACTATTCAAAACAAATCTTATTCCTTTTAGTAAAATCATTTTTTTTTTTTTTAACTTTACACCAAAAATAGATCCGATATTTTTTACAAAAATCTTGTTCCTTTCTTTGTATAAAAAAATATATTTGATTTTCTTCACAAAACTATATTTTTATATCTAAAAAAAAAAGAAAAAAAGATCTTGTTTCCCTTTTTTAATGGGTCAAATCAATTTTTTTTTTTTTTTCACAAAAATAGATATGAATTTTTTTTTTTTCTAAAAAGAGGATACATTCAAAGATGAGTTTATTTGAGTTAGGGTTAGTCAAGTGTTTGTCATATATATGCAACATATCATTCAACATCATGAACAAAAAAAAAATGGTATATTGGTCATTAGAGTTTAGAAGATCAAACTTTGTCGAGTGGAATGGGTGTCTAACAACTTCTCATTCCGTAACCTAGCCTCCAAACTTAGTTTTTTGAATAGGTAGATCTATGCCTTGTCTTTCTTTTTATTTTTGGGTAGATTGTAACTAGGACAAAAAATCATGTATTCTTTTGGTAGATTGTAACTCAAAGCCTTGTAAGATTCAATTTATCAAATTGTATTTATTTCTATTCAATCAATAACAATGAAGCATTTTGGTCATGTAATTTTGTATTTTAATTTTTTTTCTTATTTTTTTGTATAAAGAATAAGTGGCGACTCCACACCATTTACCCAAAAAAAGGGCTGCCCTTCAAAGCACCCGAATCTCTTTTTTTAGAGCACCTTCTTCATTTAGAAGATTTTCCAGTCTCTCACAGTGGTAACTCCGCTGGGACGTCGAGGGCTAAACTTCGTGTTAGACTTAAGTGACCAACAATATACCCTTCTCCTTTGCATGATTTTGCATGATACTGTTGTTTGTTTGTTTATTTATGTCTTGAGATGTTTGTATGATATTTTTTGTTAGGACATATGTATTTTGACTTGTTAAGAACATATGTCACTTATTTATGTAAATTGGCCAATCCTTTGGCAAAATGTACTCTACTTGTAATTTGGTAGTTCTAGGTGTTTTTAATACTTCAAGAAATAAGGTTTCAAGATCAAGTGTTGAAGTCATCAAGTCTGTCCAAGAAAAACAAGCTGAAGTGCAATTTCATTAAAGCTCGACACCTACTTGATAGCTCCTTGACACCTACTATTTGTCAAGATTTATAAAATCAGATTTTCTAATTTGATTTCTTAGAATCCGTGAATATGCTTTTGGGCCTTCTTTTCTCCAAATCCTAAACATATAAAAGGATTGTTTTAAGAGCTGTCAAGATATACACAAGTTGCACAAGCATTGAGCAAACTCTGTTCAAGCAATTTGTGATCAAAGACGAAGTTCTTGACCTAGTTCATCTTTTCTAAAGAAGTTGTTGTATATTTGCACCAAAGGGTTTTGTGACCAAGCATCTTCCTGATCATCATTGTATAAGATGAACTGAAGAACTTTGTAGCCAACCTCTCCTTCTAAGTTGGTGTTTGAAGTCGCATATTGGAATCCGCACATTACTTAGTCACGTACTTGGGAGCCATGCATCAAAAGTGGGAACTGTCACTACAAATCAAGTCCAAGTAGGTATTGGGGTAAGGTTTCAACTGTAGGTTGGTAAGGTACTTAGGAATCCTTTACTTGTAACTGCTTGATTTGATAATAGTGGAATTTCAGGAGTGGTGACCTGAAAATCACCTGGTGGGGTTTTTGCCGCAAGGGTTTTCCCCATTCGTAAACAAATTACCGTGTCTTTCAATTTCCGCTGCATATTTAGGTTTTGATCATTTGTTTGTGCTTCCATGTATTTGCATGTTAAATTGATTAATTAATAACTTGGCTAAGTAATTAATTAGTTTAATCACAAGGATTCATTCAGTTTGTGGCCTATCAAGTGGTATCAGAGTAGGCACACTCTGATTAGGTTTAATCTTTGCCGTGTTGATCCATTGACCCCTGTTGTCATGGCTATAACCGGCTTGAAGAGATCTTTGTTTTCAAAAACATCTTATTTTTCTAATCACTATTTGTTTGAGTGTCTCAGAAAGTACAAGTCTAAAAGTTATTTGAATTCTTTTATGATGACTATCGGAAAAGATCTCAGTTTAGCTAAAAAGAAACTAGACTATTTCAAAATGAAAATGTGCAAAGGAGTTCGTTTGAGAAGAGTGAAAGTTAAAGGCTTAGCTCATAAAAGGCAGTTGAGTGAAAGAACCATTCCCTCTGATTTGTCATCAAAGCATGAAGTGTGCTTCATGGTAAAGTCTGCATTCAAAGTGATGGATACATGTCTATGGTACTTTGACAGTGGTTGCTCAAGACACATGACTGGAGACCGATCTCTCTATAAGATCTTTGAGCCTAAGAAAGGTGGTAATGTGACTTTTGGTGATGGAAGCAAGTCACAGATTAAAAGGAAAGGAATCATATCTCTACCAAGACTGCCAGACATTGCAAATGTTCTTTATGTAGAAGGTCTAAGGGTGAACCTATTAAGCATAAGTTAGATGTATGATCAAGACTTCATGGTGCAATTCTCAAAGGGAAAGTGTCTTGTCATGGATGAGTCTAGAAAGAAGCTTATTAGTGGGGTTCGCACTTTGGACAACAATTATGGATTGGTTCCTAATGCTGATATTGTGTGTAATAGCATTCGTTTGCCTAATGAAGATTTATAGCATCAACGAATGGGACATGCTAGTTACAAGCATCTATCCATTGTATCTAAGCATGAATCAGTCTTAGGGATACCAAAGCTTAGTAGAATGAGCAATGTGGTGTGTGGACCATGTCAGCTTGGGAAACAGATGAAAGCTAAGATCCAGGCACTCAGACATCAGCTACCTTCAAACCATTGGAGTTTTTGCATTTAGATCTTATGGGTCCAACCAGAACTGAGTCTCTTGGTGGTAAGAGATACATCATGGTTGTGGTAAATGACTTCACTAGATACACTTGGGTCATTCTACTACAATCTAAGTCTGATGTTCCTGAGCACATTGAGGCTTTGTGCACAAGACTGAAGAATGAAAAGAGTCTAAAGATTGATCGAATTCGAAGTGACCATGGTAAAGAATTCGAGAACTCATACATAGAGTCTTTCTATATAAGATTAGGAATATCTCAAGAATTCTCTGCTCCATTATGCCTTAGCAGAATGGTGTAGTAGAAAGAAAGAATAGGGTTATTCAAGAGATGCCCAAAGCCATGTTGCATAACAAAGATGTGGCTCGAAACTTATGGGAAGAAGCCGCAAACACTACATGTCATACGGTTAATAGGGTGTACTTTAGACTTGGTACCAAAAAGATTCCCTATGAGTTACGGAAAGGAAGAAAGCCAAATGTGAAGTATTTCAAGATCTTTGGAAGTACTTGCTTCATTCTTAAGGATAGAGAGAATGTGAGAAAGTTTGACTCTCGAAGCGATGAAGGCATATTTCTAGGATACTCGTCTACAAGCAAGGCTTATCGAGTATACAACAAGAGAACTATGAAGGTAATGGAAATAGTAAATGTCGTCATTGATAAGTCTTTAAATTCCAGTTCTGAGAAAGGCATTAAGGAACTCTCTAAAGAAATTCTTCCTCTTGAGCCTAGGGAAGTTCAAGATATTGTTGAACTAGAACCTGTGTCCCCAAGTACTCCTAGTATTGTGAAAGACTCTGTAGATGCTCCTACTTCACTAGATTCTGAGTCTCATGAAGAAAAAGGACCTTCCTCTAAAATCAAATTAAATCATCCTCCGGAGGATATTGTGGGAAAAATGAATGAACTCACATTTAGGAAACTTATAGTTGATAAATATGCTGCTAACTTTGTGTCTTATTCTTGCTACTTGTCATAGGTTGAACCCAAGAAAGTTGAGGAAGCATTACAAGATGAAAGTTGGGCCGAAGCAAGGCATGATGAACTACTTCAGTTTTAGAGGAATGATGTTTGGACTCTAGTACCTAGACCAGAAGGTGAGCACATCATTGGTACAAAGTGGATATTCCGCAATAAGACTGATGAAGAAGGCAATGTGATTCGCAACAAGGCTCGACTTGTAGCTCAAGGATAGTCACAAATGGAAGGAATAGACTATGATGAAACTTTAGCCCCAGTTGCTCGAATGGAGTCCATCTGAATTCTCCTTGACCTAGCATGTCATTTGAAGTTCAAACTTCATCAGATGGATGTGAAGACTGCTTTCTTGAATGGGTTGCTTAAAGAGGATGTTTATGTGGCTCAACCAAAAGGATTCATTGATCTACACTTTCCAAATCATGTGTTGTACCTCAAGAAGGCACTTTATGGGTTGAAGCAAGCCCCTAAAAATTAGTATGATAGACTTACACAATATCTATTGTCACATTGGTTCACAAGAGGAAAGGCTAATCAAACACTCTTCATCAAAAGGGAAGATGGTGAGTTAATTATTGCACAAGTGTATGTTGATGATATCATCTTTGGTTGAACTAAGGATGAACTCGCTTATAGCTTCTCAAAACTCATACAAGTCGAGTTTGAAATGAGCATGATTGGAGAACTAACTCACTTCCTTGGATTGTAGATTTGACAACAAGATTCAGGTATATTCCTATCTCAATCTAAATATGCTAAGAATCTTGTGAAAAAGTTTGGTTTGGAATCTACTAGTTCTGTTAGAACCCTTATGAGCCTAAATGTTAAACTCACTGTAGACTTGTTAGGCAAGAGTGTTGATCCCTCTCTTTAGAGAAACATGATAGGTAGTCTTCTTTACCTTACTACTAGTAAACCTGACATTAGTTACAGTGTTGGAGTGTGTGCTAGATATCAGGCTAATCCCAAAGAATCCCACATGATTGCTTTAAAACAGATTATAAAGTATGTTAAAACCACTACTGACTTTAGTGTGTAGTATAGCAAGGACACAAATGATGTTTTAGTTGGGTACTCAGATGCTGATTGGGCTAGCAATGCTGATGATAGAAAGAGTACTTCAGGGGGTTGTTTTTATGTGGGTAACAATCTTGTCTCCTAGATGAGCAAAAAGCAGAACTTTATCTCCTTATCCACTGTAGAACCTAAGTACCTACCGGCAGCTGTTATACCCAACTCCTTTAGAAGCAAAAACTCCTTCATAATTATGGTATTTGTCAAAAGCATCTCACCATTTACTACGACAATACCAGTGCCATCAATATCTCTAAGAACCCGGTTCAACATTCTCAAACCAAACACATAGAGATCCGACATCACTTCATTAGAAAGCTTGTCGAAGATGGTACACTCACTCTTGAGTTTATCTACACTGATGATCAAAAGGCTAACTTGTTCACCAAACCTCTTGACAACAAACGTTTTGAATTCCTTCGTCAAAACATTGGTGTCATCTCCATGAATTTATCATCTTCTCTCTTTCTTCTCCCTTCTGCATTTGCATTTAGTTTTATGCTTTGCTTTATTTAACATGTTTTTATGTGTTTACTTTCAGTTTTGTTTATTTTGTTTTTGATATAAAAAAAATTGAAAAAATTAGAAAAATACAAAAATATTGTGTGTTATGTGTACTTTGGTACTTGTGTACCTTGGATGGCCAATGAAACAGAGTTTTCTAAGCTTTGTATCTCTTGTAGCTTAGATGAGCATCTCTATGCACAATTAAGCAAGTGAGTTTTGTGGCTCTTGTTTGTGATGAGTAAGATTAAGTTATCTCTTAAACTTAACACTCGTATCACTCTTTTTGATGGGTGGGACTAGAAAATCCTAAGAGAAAGGCATAAATAACCATCTAACCACTGTTGCCCACCAATCATAATATGACACCTGTATGCTTCGGCATAGTAGAAGTGCAGTGTCAAAGACATTCGTATGCTTCAGTACAACAAAAGTGCAATGTCAAATGCTTAACATCTTGGGTATTTCTTTTCTCTCTTTTATATGCCCATGTATGGTATGCTAAAATAAAAGAAAATATGCAAAGAAAATAAAAAGCAAAAAGATTAAAAATGCTTTAATATGATTGTAAGCGTGTATTTTAGGAGATGTGGGAGTTATAGGATATACCTCAAAGGTGATAGTCCCCATCAAACAGTAATGATTGTGTGTAAGTGAAAGTTATTTTCTCATATCTCAAATTGTCATAACATATATACACATATGCAATCTTGCGATGTTTTTCACACACAACATACAATATTCTTTACTACTTTTGATACATGTGTAGATACAATGTGATTTGGCCATCACAAGTGTTTACATGTGCTAATGTATGCTCACTAAACCGTCTTGACTTGTTTTTTAAAAATAAAATGGGTTAGACTTGTTTAGTATGTGTGTGTGTATTTTTGAGGATCCATGTGCTTAAAATTTTTGTTGAGAGATGATTTTGAGAGCTTAATATGTTGAGTGAATCATTGGTTGAGGTACATGTTGGATTGCATTCATATCTGTGTTTTTCTCTTCTCAAATAACTATATTTAAAAGCTGGCTTGACACCTCCTCAATACCTTGATATCTGTCAAGCTTCTCAAGCATTTTTCTTATTGCAATCTCGACACCTCTTCGACACCTGATGGATCGATCGAGAAAGTTCCTGTCTCCTCGATACCTTCTCGATACCTTGTTAATCGATCAAGTTTCTGTTCTTTAAAAATGGTTGTTGTTCCTCAATACCTCTGGATACCTTCAGCTGTCGAAGGCCATTTCCTCGACACCTACCTCGACAGTTTCCTCAATACCTCTCGACACCTCAGCTGTCAAGAATTACTGAAGCTTTTATTTAAGAATTTGTCGCGAACTGCACTTCATTTTCTTGATCTCTCTCGATCTGCCAGCGGCTGTTCATCTCCCCAACCTCTTTTTCTCACTCAAAATCTCCAACCCACGTGATTTTTGGCCATTCCTTACTTCAAATCACTTGGTAAGATCTCTTTTTCATGCATTTCATGTTTTGAATCTTAGGTTTTGGGGTTTTTGAAAAGTTTTGGGGTTTTTCAAAATTAATGAGTTTTTCTTGAAATTTTGGGTTTGGTTTTCATTTAAATGTGTTCAAAATGTCATACATTACATTTCATGTGCATCAGAATGGTATTTTCATGCATTTAGATGTGTGTTTTCTGCTTGTGTGCTAGTAGGCTTGGATTGGGCTGAGCCCATGATGCTTTTTAATTTGCATGTCACATGTTCATGCATTCCCCATGCATACGTACTCTTTGTTCAATATATTTGATATATGTGAACTGTTTTGGGACTTTTTTGATTGTCTCTTTCTTTATCTCCTTCTCATTCTATTTACGTTAGTAGTGTCTATGGCACCTAAGCGTAAATCCACTCCAGCTTGGAACCCTCTGCGTTCTGGAGCTTCTTCATCTTCTAATTCTACTCCTCTAAATCTTAGATTTTGTAATGGTAATGCCCATAAGGCATTTTCGAAGAACTTTTCTAGACAAGGTGTTCATTCAGAATGCCAAGTCATTTTGGCAGACTTCGCCAACACTGACCTTCCCTCTATCATTCACAGTAGGGGATGAAGTCACTGTGTGCCGTCTCGGTCACTTGTTCTCTCGTGCTTATTCAGGAGTTTTACTCCAACATGCTCGGGACTGATCGTTCAGTACCTCTCTTTTTCACTCGCATTCGAGGGATGCGCATTCCTGTCACACCACAGCTAGTTGCAGATATGCTTAGGGTTCCTAGGATAGACTTTCCTAACAATCCTTCTTGTGAGCGTCTGAGGACTTTGTCCAAAGATAAGTCCATTTTTGCTTTTTGTCAGAGCCCCGCTGATTGGGGTGAGCATCAGTATACATCATGTAGACCTATTGCTAAAGGTCTTAGATTCCTAAACATGGTGATGACTTTTGTATTCCATCCACTCTCTCACTATGGCTCTACATAGAGCCTCGTGCTCGATTTTTGTTATCTCTTATTGAGCATCTTACTATAAATTTTCCTTCTCATGTCATCCTGTCTATCATAGATATTCATTTAAATTCGGTGTCCCGTGATAAGCTCATCTTTCTTTCCGCTATCACGAGGATCTTACACCATTTTTCTATCCCTTTTCCTATGTCTGACCACTTCACACACATCTGTGCCATAGATGCCATTACCATAAAACGTAGTGAGACTTAGTTTAGGTTGAGATAGACGGATTTCACTCCTCCTTCCCATTCAGCTCCATCCAGATCAGCTCCATCTACATCTGCTCCTTCTTCCTTTATGGGCGATGTATCTCTCAGAGACATCACGGCGCAGCTGCAGCGCATGGATGCTCGCCTCGATACACTCTCTTCTGGGTTGTATTAGGTGCATGTTCATGTTGGTCATATTGCACGACGACAGGCGACCATGGGTGGTTTTGCTCCTAAGGCTACTCCTTCACCACCTCCTCTAGTAGCTTCTGACTCTAAGGATGATGATGATGATGGTGATGACGATAACACTTCGGATGATGATGATGGAGATGCTAGCTCTACTGATGAGATGTCAACATGACACTCTACCTTTTGTCACTCGTGACAAAAAGGGGGAGTAGTTTTAGGTTTTGGGTTTTGGGTTATGAGAATAGTCATCTTAAAGGGAGAGTTAGTATAGGATATTTTTTATAGAGGGAGTGTTGATATTTGAGGGATGTAGTGAAGTTTTGATGTATCTTTCTTTTCTATTCTTTATAGATACATTGATCTTGTATATGAGGTCTTGTGACTAGTTTTACATACATTGTACTTATTTTCTTTCTATATGTGGATATATGCTTCTTTCACCTTTCTCTTCATATGTTGTTTCTTCTCTATCTTTATACACATGTTCATTATACTTATATGCAATTTATTATTTATGTTTCACACAAGATGCCTTGATGAGTTTTGTTTAAAGTCTACTTGCCATAAACTCTCTTCTTGCAAAGTATTTCAAGAGTTTGTGTTAAACAAGTGAGTATGAGTTGAGTGATTTATGACTTCTCTCATATGTTTATTTTTTTTTTTTTGTTGTGGTTTTGTCACGGATTGCCAAAGGGGGAGATTGTTAGGATATATGTGTTTTCACTTGTTAAGAACATATGTCACTTATTTATGTAAATTAGCTAATCCCTTGACAAAATGCACTCTACTTGTAATTGGGTAGTTCTAGGTGTTTTTAATACTTCAAGAAACAAGGTTTCAAGATCAAGTGTTGAAGTCATCAAGTCTGTCCAAGAAAAAAAAGCTGAAGTGCAATTTCATTAAAGCTCGACACTTGCTCGATAGCTCCTTGACACCTGCTATCTGTCGAGATTTATAAAATCAGATTTTCTGATCTGATTTCTTGGAATCCATGAATATACTTTTGGGCCTTCTTTTCTCCAAATCCTAAACATATAAAAAGATTGTTTTAAGAGCTGTTAAGATATACATAAGTTGCATAAGCATTGAGCAAACTCTGTTCAAGCAATTTGTGATCAAAGACGAAGTTCTTGACCTAGTTCATCTTCTCTGAAGAAGTTTCTATGTATTTGCACCAAAGGATTTTGTGACCATGTATCTTCTTGATCTTCATCGTATAGGATGAACTAAAGAACTTTGTAGCCAATCTCTCCTTCTAAGTTGGTGTTTGAAGTCGCATACTGGGATCCATGCATTGGTTAGTCACGTACTTGGGAGCCATGCATCAAAAAGGGGAACTATCATTACAGATCAAGTCTAATTGGGTATTGGGGTAAGGGGTCAACTGTAGGTTTGTAAGGTGCTTGGAATTCCTTTACTTGTAACCGCTTGATTTGATAATAGTGAAGTTTCGGGAGTGGTGACGTGAAAATCACCCGGTGGGGTTTTTTTCGCAAGGGTTTTCCCCGTTCGTAAACAAATCACCATGTCTTTCAATTTTCGCTGCATATTTAGTTGTTGGTGATTTGTTTGTACTTCCATGTATTTGTATGTTAAATTGATTAATTAATAACTTGGCTAAGTAATTAATTGGTTTAATCACAAGGGGGTGGCCTATCATTTTTGTTTTCTGTTGCCATGTTTGTTTGTTAAGAGATTTCCCTAACTATCATAGTGTATGCCATCAAAACAACAAAAATGTATGCACCCCTCTCAACAATATGGTGGTAGTAACCATGGATCATTGGTCTTCATTAGATTCAGGCACCCAGAGGTGAACTCACCAACTCATAACCCAAAATCACTGGATCATTTCTTGTTGACTGTAAAGGATAGACCATGCCGTTCAAACCAACGCAATGTTCATTACATTACAAGTTGGGAGGTGTAACATCCTAGCTATAGGAAACAATAAAACAATAAACCCACCATACAATGTAATGACTTAGAACCTACCCCTAGGCCAGTCCATGATTATTTTGTTGGTTAGTTGATTGATGTAGATGGGGACCTAGTTTTGATTAACCTATCTAAGCCTATCATTAAGGAAGAGTTTGGTTAAGATTCGAAGGAAGGCTACAAAGAGAACCTAAGGCTGATACTCAAGCTTGCAACTCCAGTTTCAAGCCCATCACTCCCATCACAGTACTAAAGCCTGTAAGTATAGAGGACACTCTGCTATTACAACACCACATTCTCATATTCAACCTACAAGACAGTTCAAGCCACAAGAAGTCTAAAGCTCCTAACGTTATGGCAGAAGAGAGAGAACATCTAAACACTGAAGAACCTATGAACACTCAAGAACTACACAACACCATGGTAGCTAGTCAAATCTAGTTAAGGGAGGACATAAACCTTACGGTACAACAAGTTCAAAGATTGAAGAGTAATCAAGAAGAGAACAAGGTTGACCATAATCCACCAACCATGGAGAGTAAGTAGAAGATCAACGAAAGAATGAACAAGATGGAAGAGATGATCAAGAGATCTCGCAAAATGGAGGACCTTATGGATTACCAATCACTCTCACTTTTCCCCAAAGTGAGATTGCCTCCCAAGTTCAAGATGCTAAACTTGGACAAGTTCAACAGGATTGGCTACCCAAAATCCTATTTGAAGATGTATATGAAGGCCATGCAGCCCCTAGGTGTGACTAAAGAACTACTTGCTCAAATGTTCCAAAACACTAACTGGGGTTGCTTTTAGATGGTTCCTCAACCTAGATGGTACTAGAGCAAAGAGTTGGGAGGATATTTACCGTGAGTTTCACATTCAATATAAGTACAACATAAAGGTGGATATAACAAGGAGGGATCTCGAGACCACAAAGCAAGAACTAAAAGAATCTTTCTCTACCTCCATTACCAAGTGGAGGTCCAAAGCTACACAGATGATGAATAGGCCAAGCGAAGAAGAACAATTAGCTATGGTTGTAAAGAATTTATTACTTGTATACCATAAGTACTTGTTTGCCCAATATTTTCCTAATTTCAAAGCTTTGATTGCTTCTAGAACCCAAATTGAAGATGCAATAAATAATGGCACTATAAAGAATGAGGACCTGTCAGAGTTTAAAAAGAATTTAGGATCTAGTTTTAAAACTATAGAAGTTTCTAATATCCATAAAAATGATCAATATTAACTGATTGCACACATTGCACCTATGCAAATATCACAAGGGCCACTCCTACAGCCTAGGAGGGAGTTTCATGAGTTATATACGCCCATAAGCCAAGTATTGGAGAAGCTAAAAGCAAAAGGGTTACTAAAGCCCTTAGACCTAAGAACAATTCCAAACCCACTACCTTCAAGGTTTGATGTGAATAAAAAATGTGCCTACCACCAAGGCCCTGGTCATGATACTGATTGGTATTTTGGCCTTCATCATGCAATTTAAGACTTAATAGACAACAAGGTGATTGCACCGTCGACAAGGCCTAGTAGCATCACTAATAATCCCTTGCCCAACCACAAATTTGGGAGAGGATCGAGGATTAATTGTTTGATGACTAAAGAAGAAAGTAAAGAGGACCCATCCAAATTGATCTATGACCTACCCAAGTGCTTTATGATGACATGGGAAGAATTGATGGGTATGACATCTATTACAGGATATGATATATGGGGGGAGACACTTCAAACCCCAACCAAATCACCTAACATCCATAAATGGTGGTAGACACTTCAAACCCCAATCAAACAACCCAATACCTAGAAATGGAGGGAGACACTTTGAATCCCAATCAAACAACCCAATACCTACAAATGGAGGGAGACACCTCGAACCCCAATCAAATGGCCCAACATCCACAAATGGAGGGAGACACTTCAAAACACCAACCTAAATGACACAACAAAAATTGCCCACATCACAAGGGGAGGGAGACACTTTAAACCCCCACTTTTGGAGACAAACAACCCAGTAGAAGCCTTGAACAAAGCCACCCAACAAACACCCATTAAGGAGGATGAGGTCTTTAAGCAATTGCAGAAAACACAAGCCAATATATCTTTATGGGGTTTACTCATAGCCTCATACAAGCACCGTCAAAATCTGGTAGACCTTCTCAACCAAATTCAAGTCCCTACAACCACAACTTCCCAAGATCTGAATGCTATGATTGGGTCTATAAGTAGGGAACTCACTATTTCCTACTCTAACAAAGATTTGACAAAGAAGGGGAAGCACCACAATGACCCACTACATATTACTGTAGATGCTAAAGCCAAAAGGATTCTGATGATTCTCATTGATGATGGAAGTGCCTTAAACGTGTGTCCTTTAAAGATTGCAAGTTGCTTGGGTCTAAGCATTGAAGACTTTGTGCCTACTCATCAACATGTAAGAGCATATGACAATAGTAGAAGAGAGGTCTTGGGAACCGTAACACTAGAGTTCACTATTAGGCCAATGATTAAGAAGGAGGAGTTTCAAGTCCTTGACATAGCCCTATGCTTCAATATGCTCCTTAGGAGACCATGGATCCATGACACAGAGGTCGTACCTTCATCCCTATACCAAAAGGTTCGGTTTCCACATGAAGGAGCTATTGTAACCATATATGGCTATACTTTGACTATGCCAAAGCCTCTTTTTGGTATTGATTCTAAGAAAGAGCCATTGACTTTGGATGGCTTTAAGATTGAGCAGCTCGATTTTGAAAGAAAAGAAGAAGAAGTGGAGAAGATCCTTATGTTCAAAAGCAATAACAACATGGTAGCAATGATGATAAGAATGAATTATCTTTTGGAAATGAACTTAGGAAAGACTGTGAAGAAGCCAACTGTTCAAAAGCCAATAATTCCTACTACCACAGCACCTTTTGGTCTAGCCTTTAAGCCTACTCATGATGACTTGTTAGAGATGGAGGTGAGAAAGATGGCCCAAGCCAAAGCCAAAGCAAAAGGTCAAAGCTGGAGATAGTCAATGCTATTAGGGATTCCACAAACCAAGATTTGATCCCGAGACTAGAACTACTACTTGATTGCAACAACAAGCTTCTAGAACTAAGGAAGGAAGATACAACTTGGGTCCGTACTAATTGGACTGACTACATGGACCTTGATGCAAAGACTATGCTTCTGGGGGATGCCATTTGCAATATAGAGGAAGAAGAGTATTGGAAGGCTTGCCAACATACATTAAAGAGTCTGTACGAAGTAAGAACAAGTGATGAAGATAAGAAAGGGGGAGCAACCCCTAGTGATGATGATGAAGATAGCAATAGCCAGAGTGATAGTAGTACTGACAGTGCATATGGTGAGGATGATAGCAGCAGTGATAGTGAAAGCAACGATAGTGAAGACTATGATAGCCAAAATAATGGCAATGATTAGGGTGAACCCCTAGTGATAAAGAAGATGAAGACAAAGGGCTTTACTATGAAGACTATGATGATGATGTAGACTATTATGATAGAGAGCAGCCCCTAGTGATGATGATAAAGATAGCAATAGCTAGAGTGATAGTAGTACTGATAGTGCATATGGTGAGGATGATAGCAGCAGTGATAGTGAAAGCAACGATAGTGAAGACTATGATAGCCAAAATAATGGCAATGATTAGGGTGAACCCCTAGTGATAGAGAAGATGAAGACAAAGGGCTTTACTATGAAGACTATGATAATGATGTAGACTATTATGATAGAGATATAGAAGATGATGCTAAAGCTGAACCCATAGAAATGGGAAGTCACGCCAGAAGTTATTAATATAGGTTAGTAAATGTGTTAGAGGTTGTAGGAGAGGAGATTAAAAAAGCCAATGATATAAACTATGATGATTACCCCTATGAGCGCCTCTCAAATTAAAGCTATATTAGTGATGTTAGTTCAAGGTCCAGTCCTCGATATGATAAGCATGGTAGAAAGATTCTTAAGTTAGGGTCATTCTAGAATTCAGAGCTTGGCCGCTCTAAACCAAAAACTGATGGTCCACAATCTCAAAACCTTAACACTTGAGAATTCTAGAGGTGATGATGAGAAGATGGAAAGGAATGAGTCAGAATATCTCCCTCAATGCACCCACGTGAGCAACAAAGGACAGCAAGATCTGTTTGGTGAGTAGATGGATAGCATAGAGCATTTGGATGCTTATGTTATTGACAAGCCTATAGATATGGAGATTGATGATGAAGGCATGGACTATATGGATGAAGAACCCCCGGTATTGATGATGAAGGAAGAAAGAACTCACTGGGAGCTGCCTGCCATTATTGAAGCCACAATCGAGTTGAAGAACTAGGCATAAGAAGGAGCCACCCACCCTATAGAGGACTCTATGAGGAAGATCAAGACTGTCAAGCCAATCACTCCCGTTAAGAAGATCAAGACCATTGAGCCAGTCACTCCTACCAAAAACATAGTTTCTATTCCTATTGAGTCTGTTTCTGCTAGTATTACTATTCCTATTGAGTTTATTTGTGATAGTATTCTTGTTGAGTCTGTTTTAGTTGAATCTGTTAAGTCTACCAAGTCTGTTGAGAACTCTTTTCATTATAATATGATATTTGATTTTGCTTATTTACTAGCTTTGAATGTTTTTAATTCTGAAATTGGTAAAGAAACAAGTGTATAAAGATAGAAAAGAAACAACACATGTAGAGTTAGGTGAAGAAAACATACATCATATATATATATATATATCAAAGATAAGCACAATGTATGTAAAAATGGTCACAAGACCGATGTACAAGAAGCTAAAAGGAGCTCCTAAAAGAGGTAAGCACCTCCCCTAACAAGATGAAACACAACTCCCCCTTACGAAGACATGTATTTTTCCCCCTAACAAGAAGAATCTTAAAAAGAAACCACATTTTCTCCCACTTTTTTTCGTGATTCATATATGGTATAAGAAGCTATAAAGCTTCACCTGAGAAACATAAAGATTATCAAAGATGATCAAACGGGCACAAGGAATCCATATAAATGCATGAATGTAATGAAACAAGATGCTATGGATGAAAATATAATAGAAAGATGCAAAACATGTGAAAAGCAATGCATGCTAGAAGGTCTTGATAGATCGAGAAGCTGTCAAGCTGCTATCAAGCAAAAGCCAATGTCGATGGATCGAGAATTTGTTGAGGATCTATTGGCTAGACAGAAAGTTTCTTGATGGATCGAGAAGCTATTGAGACAAAGTCCAAAAACCTCGATAGATCGAGTATGTGATAACTTCTATTGGGAAAGGAAGTCCAAGTGGCTCAATAAATAGAAAGCTGTTGAGGATCTACTGAGAAGCTGTTGAGCTTGATAAAAAGTAGTTTTTCAAAGAGAGGAAAAGTACAAAGAGATGAATGCAACAAGCAAACTACTCAGCCATAGATCTAATCAATATTTTAAGCTTTCAAAAACATCTCTTAACAAGAAAATGCAAAGCATTCATAGATCCAAACACACACACACACACACACACAACAAGTCTAATCAATTTTATATTTCAAAAACAAGTCAAGACAGTTTAGTGAGTATACATTAACATGTGTATTCCTAGTGACGGCCAAATCGCATTGTACTTGCACATGTATCAAAAGTAGCAAAGAATATTCGTGTTGTGTGTGTATAAGAGAGAGAAGAAATACCAATTATATTAAGCTTAAATATCACAATTTTGCTACTCCGAAGCATACAGATGTTTATTCATGATTGGCTTCCTTTAGTGGTGAGATGATTATTTATGCTTTTCTCTTAGGATTTTTTAGTCATTCCCATCAAAAAAAGTGATATGAGTGTTAAGTATAAGGGATTACTTAGTCGTACTCATCATAAACACAAGACACAAAACTCACTTGCTTAGTTGTGCATTGAGATACTCATCTAAGTTAAAAATGATACAAAGTTTGGAAAACTTTGTTTCAATAGCCATCCAAGGTACACTAGTACCAATTGAACACAAACACACTTTTTTTTTGTATTTTTCTGATTTTCTTCTTTTTTTTTTTAAATTATTTTGAAAACAAAATAAAATAAAAACTAAACAACCAAACAAAAACAGATAAACAATATGAAAGTATGAAGATAGATGTTGATGCATGAAAGCATGATCCTAAAAACAGATAATAAATCAAGCAAAGAGAGTCCTACTTTAGATAAAAAGAATTAAAGTAGAGGACACAAAGAAAAGAAAACTAAGCCTTAGGCTCCTTTCTCACCCACATAGCACGAGTCTTTAGCTGTGAAGATGAAAAAGTATGTGTCCTAGTATGTCTACTAAAAGACATAGAAGAATTAAAATTCTCCTGAAATTGAGTTAAAAAGCTCAAAACTTTTAACAACTCTCCAAACAAAGGTGTAGGTCCTTGAGAGGAAACATGTGATCGTTTAGACACTTGCTTTTAAGGATACAACTTAAAGCAATTAGGAAAAATGTGTCCAGAAACACTATAATGGTGACAAATATGAGGTCTAACAAAAGATTTAGAACTAGTCAAATCAGTTTTAGATTTCATACCTTTATCACCTTTCTCAAATTGGGGCACAAAGACAGTTTTTGATCCAGAAGCTGTGGAAGAGGAGGAAACGGAGGAGTCAACATATCCTAAGCCAGCTTAATTAGAACTAGGCTTTTGAGCACTCAAGACCTCATCAAGCTTTGCACTAGACATCCTCTCCATTTGAATTCTAGCTTCACTAAGCTATACCTCAAGATTCTTGACTTTCTCATCTAATGAGGTGTTCTCCACAATAAGAGTCTCAACCAACCTTGTAGTCTCATTTAATTTGACTATGATGAAAATATGCATGTGTGCAGCAAAAAATTAACTGATCTACTTCATTTGCAATTGATAACATGTACTAAGTAAGTTTCAGAATTTAGGAATAAAAGAGTATACCTTAGTATGGTGAATTTTAAAACCAAAGATCAGAAGTTCTTGAGAACACTTTTAATCTTCACTCTAGTTCCACTTGATGCCCAAGAAGTGTGAACTCTCAATCAGTTATATGAGTATGTTCTAGAAAGAATGAATGAATGTCTAACATTCACATACATACCGTTTCATGTAACTCTAAAATTCTGTGTGTTTTTCTCCACATAACTGATTATCTAATTGGGCTAGCCTTTTGGGCCTTTCCAATTAGACTTTGGTGTGTGGCTTGGAGTGGGACCAAAGGGAACAAATAAGTCTCTAGCTCCAATGGGCCTTAGACTTTTCTGTCAACTCCTGACAAGTCTAAAATTACCATTAATTATATTTAATACCACTATATAAATATAATTGCACTATAGGCCTTATTAATAAATTATATCCCAAGACTTTATTGTACACGCAACCCCTTCATGAAATATTCGTAGTAATACAAAGTCATGAATGAAGATTGCTACTTTATAGATCACTACATTTTAATCCTTGAGTACCCGGTTTAATCCTTTTAAGTTATTTATTATATATTTCTGAAATCCAATTTCATAAATATATATACTTTAGTAATTTCTTACTAAACTGGTTAGACCTGACTCTCTGAATAACTGAACCTATTAAATTTATCTCAAGGGAATATTTTATATCTCCGTTAAGAGACTATGAATTCCTTCTTGAGAATATATGTTCCATCAACACTAAATGTGGCTGCCCAACATATTGAGGTTTTAACCATTAATTTAGATCTCACTCCTGATATATCAAAGCAACCTATATTCCATGATCAAGTCCATTATTCTCTCAGGATTAAGAGTTCATGTAAATATAAGTCGTAAGATTTATTATTCATTTGACAATTGTTAGGAGAATAATAAATCTCACAGCGGTCCAATTCAATATGTTTTAACCTTAAAACATATCAACACATTAACTAGAAGTTTTCACTTCCATAATCAAGACAAATCATCTTAGTTGATATGTTATAGTCTTAGCAGATGAAATACCCAATTTCATCACCGGCTATGAACTAACATTCCAAGTTTACAAAGAACTTGTGATTTATATCTTCTGTGACTTTTCACATAAATCACATACAATGCATCTCATGGACTATATGATAAATATTCATGTTACCATTATTTTAGATAATAATAAAACAGTTTTATTAATCACAACATTAAGTCAAACATAATGTCATACATAATAATATATATAGCATCATATAATAGGATTTAAGGGCACTAATTCTAACAATCTTCCACTTGCCCTAAAGACTATTGTGCGCTAATCTAACTCTCATTCTCTCCAAATGTGACTCGAAAGTCCTTTAAGGCAAGGTTTTGGTAAAAGGGTCTGCTAAATTATTTGCACTTTCAATCTTTGCAACTACTACATCTCCATGAGTTATGATGTCTCGAATGATGTGATATTTTCTCTCAATGTGCTTTCCTTTCTTATGATTCCTTGGATATTTAGATTGTGCAACCGCTCCACTCTTGTCACAAAATAATGTGATTGGAACCTGCTCCATTCTTACTACACCAAGATCAAAAAGGAATTTCTTGAGCCATGCAACTTCTTTTGTTGCTTCCATGGTGGAGTTTGCAATACAAGATTGTTTGACACTCCTCCAAGTTATGGCTCCACCTCCCAAGGTGAAAACACATCCTGAAGTGGATTTTTTGAAATCTAGATCCGATTGAAAGTGTGAATTTGTATAGCCAATGGGTATCAAATCCTTACTATGGTAAACAATCATATAATCTCTCGTTCTCTGTAGATACTTGAAAATATGTTTTACAGCTTGCCAATGTTTTAGTCCTAGATTTGACAGATATCGGCTGACCATGCCAATTGAATAACAGATATCTGGTCTAGTACAAAGCACGGCATACATGAGACTTCCTACTGCGGAAACATAACGAACTTGTCTTATCATATTTTCTTCCTCTTGGGTCTTAGGCCTTTGGTCATCAAACGGAGGAACTTCATGTCTGAAAGGAAGTAATAATTTCTTGGAGTTTTGCATGCTAAACCGTTCTAGAACCTTATTTATATATCCAGCTTGTGATAAGCCTAACATCTTATTCTTGTGATCTCACCAAAGCTTGATCCATAGAATAAAGTTAGCCTCACCCAAGTCCTTCATATCAAATTGGCTTGACAATCAAACCTTTACAGATGACATTACCCGTATATCATTTCCAATGAGTAGAATATCATCAACATAAAGTACTAGAAACATTACTACTTTATTTTGATGTATTTTGTATACACAATGACTTGATTACTTGATCAAATCTGATGTTTCATGACCTAGATACTTGCTTAAGTCCATAAATGGACCTTTTGACTTGCATACCATATGCTCTTGGTTCTTTGCAATGAAACCTTCCATTTGCGTCATATAGATTTCTTCTTCAAGATTGCCATTTAGAAAGGCAATCTTGACATCCATTTGCCAAATCTCATAATCATAATGAGTAGCAATGGATAAGAAAATTCTGATAAATTCAAGCATTGCTACTGGTGAAAATGTTTCTTGATAATCAATACCTTCTTTTTGTGTATACCCTTTTGCCACTAGCCTTGCTTTAAAGGTTTCAAACTTTCCATCTATCCCTCTCTTCCTCTTGTAAACCCATTTGCAACTAGTAGGTTTAATGCCTTTAGGGGCCTTTACAAGACCCCAAACTAGATTGGAATATATAGAATCTAATTCAGATTTCATAGCTTTGACCCAATGATGTGCATCTATATTATTCATTGCCTTTTCATAAGTGTAGGGATCCGATTTAACCTCTTCTGAGAAGGCTTCATAAGTTTTTCTCCCAAACTTATGAATCTTATAGGAGGCCGAACAATTCTCCCACTACAACGAGGCACTTGTGTACTAGACATCTCATGAGTAGTACCTTGTGGTATATCTAATATAGCCACATCATCTCTAGTTTCATCCATTAGTTGTTTATTTACAGGTTCATTCATTTTAGCCAAAACAACTCTACTTTTAGGAGTAAAATTATTCATGTAGTCATTTTCCAATAATTTAGCATTTGTACTAACAAAAACTTTGTTATCTTTATGACTATAAAATAAATAACCCCTAGTTTCTTTTGGATAACCCATAAGCAAACATACTTCTGATTTTGGTTCCAACTTGTCAGGCTTCCCTTTTAACACGTGTGCTGGACAACCCCAAATGTGGAGATGTTTCATACTAGGCATACGCCCACTCCACAATTCCATGGGTGTTTTGGGAACAAATTTTGATGGAACTAAATTCAAAAGATGTATTGTTGTATTTAAGGCATAACCTCAAAAAGAAATCGGTAAAGTTGAGTAACTCATTATAGACCTAACCATTTCTAAATAGTCCTATTCCTTCTTTTTGCTACACCATTTTGTTAGAGAGTTCCAGGTGCAGTCAATTGGAATACAATCCCATTTTAAGTTAAGTAATTCTTGAAAACCCCAAGAAGGTATTCGCCACCACAATCAGATCGAATGGCCTTTATGCGTTTACCTAATTGGTTTTCAACTTCAGCCATAAACTCTTTGAACTTTTCAAAAGCTTCAAACTTCCATTTCATTAGGTATACATAACCATATCTTAAGTAATCATCGGTAAATGTGATGAAGTACTCATAACTTCCTTTTGCTTGGGCTAACATAGGACCACACACATCCGTATGAACTAATTCAAGCAACTCTTGAGCTCTTCTACCTTTTGCATTAAAGGGTTGTTTGGTCATTTTGCCTTCCAAACAAGATTCACAAACTGAAAATTCATTAAAGTCCAATAGCTCTAAAAGTCCATCTTTGATCAGTCTTTGAATTCTGTTTGGATTAATATGACCCAAACGCAAGTGCCAAAGATATCCATCATTAATAGAAGGAAACTTTATCTTTAATGATTTTACATGAGATTCATTATCTAATTCAGAATTATATAATTCATGCTTATCAGGAATTAAAATATAAAGATCATCCACAATATTGTCATAATAGATAGACATTTTACCCTTCTTTATTACAACATTGTCTTTAAGGATAACACAATATCCATGTTTACCTAAATAAGTTACAGAAATTAAATTCCTACGAATATTAGGTACATATAGATAGTCTTCCAATATTAAAACCCCAGACTCAAAGCATAAATTAACAACTCCAATAGCTACAACTGGAATTCTGCTCCCATCAGCCAAAGTAAGAAATAATTCCCCTTTATTAAGCTTTCTGGTCTCCTGGAACTCCCTATAAAGAATTGCAAGTATGATTAGTACAACCTGAATCCACACACCAAGAATCCGTGGGATTCTGTACCAAACATATTTCAAGGAGGAATGAACTTTTCATACCTTCATTATTGTCAACTTTGAATTTTGGACAATTCCTCTTCCAATGTCCTTTCTCGCCACAATGGAAACATTTTCCTTTGATCTTCTTTCCTTTGTCGGCAACCCCTAAGGCAATTTGTTTACCATCTTACGTAGTAAAGTCCTTCTTCTTCTTCTTACCCTTGCCTTTTGACTTAGGTTGAGAAGTAGAAACTTCATCCATATTAGCATCAACACTAGAAGTACCAAGAATGCCTTCCGCCGCTACCAACTCATTCATTAATTCAGACAATGAATAAATCTTTTTGTTCATATTGTAATTGAGTCTGAATTCCTTGAATGATTCCGGTAGTGACTGGAGTATCATATCCACTTGGGATTCTCCATCAATATTGGCACCTAGAACGTCCAATGTATTCAGGTTAGAGATCATTGTAAGACAATACTCCCTAACTGAACTGCCTTCAGCCATTTCGGTATTATAAATTTGCCTCATGGTTTCTTGCCTTGCAAAATGGCCTTGCTCACTAAACATCTCATTCAAACTTAGCATAATGTCCAAAGCTAAATCTACATCCTACATTTGATGCTGAGAACATTTGAGATAGATGCTAGGATGTAGCACTTGGCCATCTCATTAGATTTCTGTCAACGATCATATCACTATTTTTCCTCAAAAGGAGCATCTAATGATGGAAAGCTAGGACATGGTTGAGTAAGCACATATTTGTGCTCTTCAGTTGTGAGAATAATGTCCAAATTTCTTTTCTAGTCGACATAATTGGATCCAGTCAGTTTGTTTTTATTAAGTATAGTAACAAGTGGGCTAAATTATGCTATGTTCAAATCTGAAAATAATAAACATAAATATAATAAGTAAATTGGACATTATCAATTTAGCATATAAACATATAGTATGGAACCTTAATAAAACCATAATATAATATATGTAACGACAACCTAATCCCATGTTTAAAATTCCTTGGAAGCAAGTAAATTATAAACACTATGATTGATTGAGAACTTTTCTCATTATTAGTGCTATCATGATAACTCTTATCAAACACTAATAACATGCCGTATTAACTTTAGCCTCTAAGTAATAATGACATAGCTCTGAAGTTAACATTAAACTTAGTCTAGTATACACCATTGACTAAATTCTATGTGAATCATTAAGTAACTCCACAGTAGCGTGGTCGTTCTTAATGTAAAAACACATATCATTCATCATTAAGAAGTTTAACTTGTAGTATCATGAATTAAACACCCTCCGAAGGGAGCAAGGCATATACGCCAAGGCGAGGTGCTTAATCACACTACTATAAACCGACAATGGAGGTTGTAAGATGCAACCCTTGTATCTCTCTCCCAATAGATGTTTTAAATTAAAGTTATTTATTTATTTATTTATTTATTTTATATAAACATGTGTAAACTAATCACACACAGCCTTACACTTTAAACATTTGAAAACACTTAGAAAAAAATTCAAAAATTCCCTTCATTGGCATTTTCGCGAGAATCTTGTGACTAAGCTCTTCCTACGAAAATGAGTTAAGGCAAAATAGTGAAAACACAAAATTCAGACAGAAACTTTCGCTACTGTCTTGCGACCGTTTTGCTAGTAAAGCTTACCCATGAAAAGTTTTGTGAAAACAAAAATTCAGACAGAAACTTTCGCTACTGTCTCACTACTGTTTCGCTAGTAAAGCTTACCCGTGAAAAGTTTTGTACTTTAGAGGAATTTTTCGTTTGTAATTCATGGGAAGCTAACCTGCAAAAAACCCATGTTTTCAGTTTTTAAAGGGAAGATTTGAACAATTTCCAACGGTTTTCATGAACAAATAACCACCATATGAACATGATAGATTGAATTTGATATCAAAACTGAATTCCATTGATGCTATAGCCTTAAAGTTCAATTTAACATACTTAAATTCAAATTTAAACAACATCATAACATCAATATCAATTTTCATCAAATCATAGTTTCAACATCCATGCAGAAAATTAAATACATATATAATCTTCTAACATCATGAAAGTATTATCTCTAATTCTAAAACTCACAATACATATTATATAGATTGGAAATTGAAGACAGATCTAATACCATTTGATGGAAATATGCATGTATGCAGCGAAAAATTAACAGATTTACTTCATTCACAATTGATAACATGTACTAAGTAAGTTTTAGAATTTAGGAATAAGAGAGTATACCTTGGTATGGTGAATTTCAAAACCAAAGATCAGAAGTTCTTAAGAACACTTTTAATTTTCACTCTAATTCCACTTGATGCCCAAGAAGTGTAGACTCTCAATCAGTTATATAAGTATGCTCTAGAGAGAATGAATGAATGTCTAACATTCACATACATACCATTTCATGTTACTCCAAAATTCTGTATGTTTTTCTCCACATAACTGATTATCTAATTGGGCTAGCCTTTTGGGCCTTTACAATTGGACTTTGTTGTGTGGCTTGGAGTAGGACCAAAAGGGAACAAATAAGACTCTAGTGCCAATGGACCTTGGGCTTTTTTGTCAACTCTTAACAAGTTCAAAGTTACCATTAATTATATTTAATACAATTATATAAATATAATTGCACTCTAGACCTTATTAATAAATTATATCCCAAGACTTTATTGTACCCTTTCATAAAATATTCGTAGTAATACAAAGTCATGAATTAAGACTGCCACTTTGTAGATCACTGCAACTTAATCCTTGAGTACCTGGTTTAATCATTTTAAGTTATTCATCATATATTTATGAAATCTAATTTCATAAATATATATATATATATATATATATATATATACTTTAGTAATTTCCTACTAAAGTGGTTTGGTCTAACTCTCTGAATAACTGAACCTATTAAACTTATCTCAAAAGAATATTTTATATCTTCGTTAAGAGATTATGAATTTCTTTTTGAGAATATATGTTCCATTAACACTAAATGTGGCTGTCCAACATACTACAATTTTGACCATTAATTTAGATCTCACTCCTGATATATCAAAGCAACCTACATTCCATGATCAGGTCCATTATTCTCTCAGGATTAAGAGTTCTTGTAAATATAAATCGTGAGATTTATTATTCATTTGACAGTTGTTAGGAAAATAATAAATTTCACAACGTCCAGTTCAATATGTTTTAACTTTTAAAACATATCAACACATCAACTAGAAGTTTTCACTTCCATGATCAAGACAAATCATCTTAATTGATATGTTATAGTCTTCACAAATGAAATGCCCAATTTTATCACTGACTATGAACTGACATTCTGAGTTTATAAAGAATTTGTGATTTATATCTTCTTTGACTTTTCATATAAATCACATACAATGCATCTCATGGACTATATGATAATGTTCAAATATTTATGTTATCATTATTTTAGATAATAATAAAACAAATTTATTAATCACAATATTAAGTCATACGTAATGTCATACATAATAATATATATAGCATCAGATAATAGGATTTAACGACATTAATCCTAACAGACTAATAGATCAGCTTTTTCAGTTTTTACCTTCTTAAGATCTTTTCTACAATGATAAGAAGCCTTTTCAAATTTTATAAATTCAGTACATAGCTTATCATAGACTTCCTAAAGGGTCATCTTTTTGGGTACTTCATCATTAGAAGAATCTTCACTGTCACTAGCACTCTCTACAATCACCTTATCAGTTGTGGCAGCAAAAGCCATAAAGTGACCACATTCATCCACATACTCATCAGAAGAGTCATTCTCAGTATCACTTCAGGTAGCAACCAACCCTTTATCTTTTGACTTCTTGGGCTTTTCCTTCATGAGATAGTTTGGGCATTCTATCTTCATATGACCAAAACTTTTGCACTCATGGCATTGGATAAGGGATTTCTCACTCTTAGCCTTCCTAGAGGATTTAGATTTCCTGGGAGGTTTGTTCTTATCCTTTTTCCTAAATGGAAGAAGCTTGATAATCTCATTAGCTTTGAAGGTGTCGAGGGGGAAATTGATGTCTCTATCTAAGATATTGGGAAGCCAAACTGAAACTTGATTATGAGTTCTTGTGATGGTACCCAAAGGCTTTCGATGTGATGACAAAGCTTATCCAAGCAAAAAAACAAAGGCTGGACATGACAAAATAGCAACAAAAACCCAATGAAAAATATGTTACAATACTTAATTAGTACATTAATGGTCTTGGTCTAATAGTTCAAATCAATCCTCTAGTGTTACGGTTTTATCTCTAGTAGTAGGGTAATTTCAGGTTAGTAAATGTGTTTACATGGTAAAAATCATATTTTTTCCTTATTATTATTAAGTCAATATAAGGGAAAATTTCCATAGTTTCCAAAATATTATGGTCTTCATCATAATAATACTAAAAAAGGATTAAAGACTTCATAGTTACAAATAAAAGAGGAAAAATAGAATGGAATGAAGGGAGAGAGAGCACATCCAGCCATGTGCATAGGTTGGTTAAGTTTGTCCCCTTTCATCATGCACTTAAATGACTTTCCCGATGTAATGCTCTTTTAGTTTTTAGTCAAGCATGAGTAATATTATCTTTCATAAGAATAGCTTTAAGTATTAGAAATGTACGTCTTTAATGAAAATGATTTTAAATATGAAGTCTTTGTACCTTTTAGGAGAAAGGCCTTAATATTGATGTTCATATGCCTTCCATAAGAAAGGGCTTTTGTAATGTGTTCTTGGAAGAGTATTTGATATGTTTTTAAGATGTGTGGAGATGGTAAGAAACATATGTGTATATATATATATATATATATATCTATATATGTATATTGTGAGATATGGTGTTTAAAGATTTATGAAAAGTATGTATGGATATTTTGTGAGGAATGTGTTTGTAAAATATATAGAAGTGTGAGGTAGATAATATAGTAAATACATGAGATTATTTGTGTTATGTCATGGGTTATGTTAGGAAATTTAGACCTCGTTTTAAACCCAAGTTGTTAATTAGATTAATTATGAATAAAACTTGTTAAAAACAAACAAACATCAATATCATGTCAAAATCATGCAATGGAAATAATAAATAAGACAAGATATAATGACCCAAGAAAACCAATGAAACCAACCAATTTCACTGTAAAAAACCTGGAGGGAAACCTTCCCGAAAAGCAATCCACTATAGTAAAGAGAAGTTTCAGATCTAGTACAAAACCTTTGTCCCTAGACTCTACAATCCCAGTAGATGAACTTACAACAGAAATCTTCTACCGTTTCAGAACCTTTGAACTCTTCAATATATGAATGCTACCCTTTGATGTTGCACGGATCCCAATACATGACTAACTCCTTTGCATGAATCCCAATACGTGACTCACTCACCAACTTAAAGAAGAAGAATGTTGGCTACAAAGTTCTTCACTTCATCAACAATGAAGATCAAGAAGCACTTAGTTACAAACCCCCAAGGCGCAAAGACGCAGTAGCTTCTTTTAGAGAGAATAAGGTATCGATCACTTTTTGCATATGTTCTTCTTGTATTCTTTTATGTGATGGCCTCTAAAATAAGCCTTATATAGGTCTAGGGTTATGAGAAAAGAAACCTTACTCAAATATATAAGCCTAGCCCAAAAACAGAAATTTGAATTTTCATAACCTTGACAGATAGCGGCTATCGAGGAGGTGTCGAGAAGGTGTTGAGATTTAATGAATCTCAACAGATACAGCTATCGAGAAGGTGTCGAGAATGTGTCAAGGGGAAAGAAGCTTTCTCGATCGATCAACCAGCTATCGAGAAATTATCGAGATTGCGATAAGAATCAGTTGCAGAGCTCGACAGATAGCCAGATGTCGAGAAGTTATCGAGCTTTAAACTTCAGCACTTTCTCACTTGATTCTTGAATAGACTTGCATGACTTTAACACTTGAACTTGAAACAAGGTTTCTTGAAGTATTAAACATATCCTAGCTCTACCTAAATTCAAGTAAGATGCGTTTTGTCAAAGGATTAGCCAACTACATAAAATAGTGACATATGTTCCTAACATGTGAATCATATATGTCCTAACAATCTCCCCCTTTGGCAATCCGTGACAAAACCACAACAAACAAATGAACATATAAGAGAATTCATAAATCACTCAACTCATATTCACTTGTTGAATACAATAAAATCTATCCTAACACAAACTCTTGAAAAACTTTGCAAGAAGAGAGTTCATAGCATGGAAGACTTTGACAACCTGTATTTCTGAAACACTTAAACAAAATTCATCAAGGCATCTTAGTGTGAAACAGAAATAATAGATTGCATACAAGTAAAGGAACATGTATATGAAGATGGAAAAGAAACAACACATATAAAGGTAGGTGAAGAAGACATACATTATCATATAAAGAAGATAAGCACAATATATGTAAACATAGTCACAAGACCTAAGGTACAAGAAGAAAGAAGTAAGCACTCCCCCTAACAAGATGAAATACATCTCTCCCTTACAAAGGAATGTATTTCTCCTCCTAACATGTAGAATCTTTAAAAAGAAACCACATATTTCCACAAATTCTCCCTCTTTTTGTCATGATTGACAAAGGGTACAAGAAGTGAGAAAGCTACACCCGAGAGACATAAAGATGATCAAAGATGATCAAGGGGGCATAAAGAATCAATATAAATGCATGAATGTCATGAAACAAGATGCTATGGATAACAAGAAAAAAAAATGCAAACCATGTGAAAAACAAATCTCTCAAAAAAAAAAAATGTCAAGCATATAGATCTCAAAACAGACACACACACACACTAAACAAGTCTAACCAATTTTATATTTCAAAAGTAAGTCAAGACAGTTTAGTGAACATACATTAACACATGTAAACACTTGTAATGGCCAAATCACATTGTACTTGCACATGTATCAATAGTAACAAAGAATATTACGTGTTGTGTGTGAAAAATATCGTAAAATTGCATATGTGTATACATGTTATGACGATCTAAGATATGAGAAAATAACTTTAACTCACACACAATCATAACTGTTTAATGGGGACTATCACTTTCGAGGTACATCCTATAACTCTCACATCTCCTAAAATACACATTTGCAACCATATTTAAAGCATTTTTAATCTTTTTGCTTTTTATTTTCTTTGCATATTTTCTTTTATTTTTAGCATATCATACATGGGCATAAAAAGAGAGAAAAGAAATAACCAAGATGTTAAGCATTTGACATTGCACTTTTGCTATGCCGAAGCATACGAATGTCTTTGACACTGCACTTTTGCTATGCCGAAGCATACAAGTGTCATATTATGATTGGCGAGCAACAATGGTGAGATGATTATTTATGCATTTCTCTTAGGATTTTCTAGTCCTACCCGTCAAAAAGAGTAATATGAGTGTTAAGTTTAAGAGATAACTTAATCTTACTCATCACAGACAAGAGCCACAAAGCTCACTTGCTTAGTTGTACATAGAGATGCTCATCTAAACTACAAAAGATACAAAATTTAGAAAACTCTGTTTCATTGGCCAACCAAGGTACACAAGTACCAAAGTACATAAAACACACATTGTTTTTGTATTTTTCTGATTTTTTTTTTCAATTTTATTTTTATTTTGAAAACAAAACAAAATAAATGAAAAAGAAAAAAAATATATATATTAAAAGGAAAAAAAATTTCTTCTTCTTTTAAACAAAAAAAAAAAAAAAAAAAAAAAAAAGGTAGGATTTTAATAATTTTCAACAATATTCATATTGAGATTTACAAAAAAAAAAATAATAATAATAATAATTTAGTGTTTTATTTTTTTTTTTTTTTCTGTTTTATTAGTTTTCAGGATCTATATGGAGTTTACTAGATTTTTTGCCAAAATTTTACCAAAAGTGTTTATAACTACATAAAGCATGAAATTGCATAATGTAGACATCACCAAACACAACTGTAAGTAATATGCAATTGGGTGATTTCACAACTATATAGGTAACTTTCACAACCTACCTTTCTCAAGTTTCTAGTCAAGAGCCTTCTTGATATGCCATTTGGCATCTCCAAGTATTTCAAATGGACACTTCCATGGTTGAAACCACACTCACAATTATATTTATTAAAATATCTACAAAAAGAACATAATATATTTTGCAATTTCATCAATTACCTCTAATTCACCCTCCCATATGAAATAACCAAAGAGGTACAAGACAGGAGAGGTTACCTAATTCACTTTTTGTCTAGAAGTATCATTAAAAACACTTAAGTAAAAGAGTCTAATTGGTAGAAGGATTTTTGTTTTTGTTTTCAAAACAATATAAAAACCATTTTCAAAAAATCGAAATTGAAACTAGTTTTCAGATAATAATTTTTATATTATACGTGTTTGGCTCCTACTTTTAAGAACAATTTTCAAAATACTAAAATAAAAAAATAATTGTTTGGGATACCGTTTTTATTTTTGAGATTTTTTTTTTTTTAATTACAAAAAGTCACTTGTAGAATCTCTAGATTTTTTTTTTTTTTTTTTTTTTGTGGATAATGATAAGGGAATAAAGCTCATGTACTTTTTTTTTATTTTTTAATAATGATAAGTTTCAAATTTAAAGTGTGGGAATTCTTTTTGTGATAAAAATAAACTCCTTAATTTAAGAGATAAAGGAGTTTGGACAAATATATAGGGTCCACTAGTTTCAATTTATTTACAACTATGCAATTAAAAATATTTTTTGTATCTTGAAAACATCCCTCATGCACACACACAATGCAAGCATGGCAGACATAGTTTAGAGCTTAATCATTTTTGTAAACACACCGTCCAGAAATATTTGTATAACCAAACCGCTAATCATCCAGAAAGACTTACATAGGAGTGGTGTAGTCCATATGAGTTTAACAAAATGAACTCCTTAACATAATAACAAATAGAATTCAATTTGACATAATAAACAAATGCCAACACTAAGCAAGTAAACATCATCAAAAAGCTCTGTTGAATCTTTTCTTTCTCCGAGTTAAACTTTCATACTTGAATACATCATCAGAAATGCCTGCAAAAGTTCCTGCAATAATATAAAAATATATAAGTGCGTTCTTGTTTGTGATTTAAAACCATAAGAAGATAGAATAATACTAATGAGTTTAGCCATATAGAACAAAACTACACCGAGATTTGTGATTTTTCAAAATGTACATATTAAGAAAAACTCCAAGCCTCCATATATATGAACATGTGCACCAAGGGCAATGGGGGACCAGGGGGTAAATGATCAAAAGCAGAACACTAACAACTAGGGAGCTGCTTTCTCAATGAACGTGGATCTATGGAAATGTTTTCAGTAAGAAGATAGATGGCAATTAAAGATTTAAAATGTACAAGTAAAATCTTTAAATAGATAATAATTGAATAAATAAGAAAAGTTTTAATAATCTAAGGAGAATATGAAGAACATTTAGTACAAGTGTGAAAACACGAAACTAAAAGAGGTCACCACAACATTACCAAGAAAGAAAAAGTTCAGTACATCTATTTAGCCTGCGTTTGGATTGCACTTAAAGTTGCGGCACGTTTTATGATTCACGTTTTTTTTTTTTTTTTTTCTGCCGACTTTTTTGACTTTGGGAGACAAAATTTACTGTGCATGTACTGTGCGTGTACTGTTTATGCACTGTTCATGCACTGTTTATGCAATATTTAATATTAAAAGTGGTTCCCACAACACTATTTACACATTTAAAAATTATTTTGCTACAGTGTTTTCAGCAACAATCAATTTTTAGCAACTTTTAACAACAATAAGTGTTATCCAAACGGACCCTTAATGTAAATTATGAGTGGCCGTAAACATTTTTTTTTTAATAGTTAAAAGTAGTTGTTTGTATGAGGAAGTGGCAGGTAGCATGTTTTTTTTTTTTTGCTGAAGGCAGGTAGCATGTTAAGATTGCTGTTCTATTGGTCTGTCGGATAAGTGGCAGGAAATAAGAAATTCAAAGTCCATTTATCTTCAATCACTTCATAAATAAACTTGCTAAAAGTTGACGACCAATACATACCACTAGGTTTTCCAATAGCTGAGTATATACGTGCTATTTACTCAACTATCTCAACAACAACCACAACCTTGATATATAAGTTATCTATCGTTAAGTATAAAGCCATATGAAGCCACTCAATCAAGGTAATCAATCATAAACCTCAATAACAAAATCAGAAAAGACTCTTACGAGCCTAGGATTGCTCTTTCCATCAACATGCCTAAAAAAACACCAACTACCTATGAAGTGGAATTACCAAAGATAAAAACCAATCCCTTTTCTAATATAGTAAATTGAGAATGTAAGATGTAAGCACTCCCTTATTAACAACTAGATAACTAAAATATTACACTTAACAAAGAAGGTGTAAGGCATGATAGATGGCACCTCAAGAGACCAATATTGCAGAGTTACAGCCCTTGCGTGTAATGTGATTCTGCAACACCTCAACACGCAAAGGTTTCTAAATCATTCAAGGAGGATTGGAAAAGATTGGTCTTGGCCAACCACACAATCAGAAAAGATTGGTTCTGGCCAACCACTAAAATATTTCACATAAAAAAGAAAGGCATAATTTCTCAAGGCATCATAGATGGCACCTCAAGAGACCAATATTTCTGACTTCTCGTCCTTAAGGGCAATGTGAATCATTCAAGGAGAACTGGAAAAGATTGATCTTGGCCAACATATATACAATCAGATAATATCTATAAAGAATCTGGAAACTGCTTTGAGAAAAAAGAACTGAATCACTTTGATTAATTGGAAAAAATGAATTTAATTAAAATTACAGTGAGGCTCTGTTTATATATACCTACTAACAGAGCAAGAGAGGGAAAAACAAACTAACTAACTTCTAACTAACTTTTAACAAACTAACCAATACTGATTTTACAGCTGTACAGCACTATTCACTCTCACATGTTCCACTTCCTCATGTGCCTATCACTTATCAGAAACGCAGTCATTTGTCTTCAATTTCCCTTTCTTCTTTTGTTTATACGTTCTGTCGTTTTTATCACTATTACACCTGAGCTGTTCTTCTTTCTTTGCTTCTGTGTTTCTTCGCTTCATTTCTTCTTTCTCAGTCACACTTTCAACACTCCCCCTCAAGTCATGATTTGTAAAATCATCAACTTGATTTGAAGTCTTCAAATTTGGGGAGAAAATATCAATCAATCCTAAACAATTTACCAATTTGCTAAAGGTTGGAAGTCCTAAAGCTTTGGTAAAAATGTCTGCTGTTTGAAACTGACTTGAAACGTGAAAAGTTTTAATTACACCTTCTTTTATCTTGTCCCTGACCAAATGGCAATCAACCTCTATGTGCTTTGTTCGCTCGTGGAAGACAGGATTGGCTGCTATGTGCAGTGCAGCTTGATTATCACAAAAGAACTGAGCACTACAAGGATGATCAACCCTTAAATCTCTTAGTAATTGAAGAACCCACACAATTTCACAAGTTGTTGTAGCCATTGATCTATACTCTGCCTCTGCTGATGATCTAGACACTGTACTTTGCTTTTTGGACCTTCATGAGATTAACAAATCTCCTAAGAACACACTATAACCTGTGATTGATCTTCTGGTGTCAGGGCAACCTGCCCAATCAGCATCACAGAAAGCTTTCACTTGCATTGTGGAGTTGCTGGAAAAAAATAGTCCCCTGCCAGGAGTTCCCTTCAAATATTGTAGCACTCTATTCACTGCCAGCATGTGAGGTTCTCTTGGTTCAGCTAGAAACTGACTCAACCTATGCACTGCATAAGTGATGTCAGGTCTAGTTAGAGTGAGATAAAGTAATCTTCCTATTAATTTTCTGTATTGACTTGCATCTGGAAGCAGCTTTCCCACATCCTTTGAAAGGTGCAAATTTTGTTCCATTGGAATTCTAAGTGGTTTAGACCCCAAGAAGCCTGTTTCTTGCAAAATTTCCAAGCAATACTTCCTTGGTTCAAACTTATTCCTTTGTCACTTCTAGCAACTTCCAATCCCAGAAAGTACTTCAATAAACCTAAGTCTTTTAGCCCAAATTTGGTGTCAAGCAATTGCTTTAAGTCAGCAATGCAGCTAGGATCATTGCTAGTGAGCAGAATATCATCCACATACACTAGTAAGGCAGTGAAAGAGGCACCTTTAGTGTATGTAAAAAGAGAGTAATCTGCCTTGGATTAGGCAAAACCAAAGTTCAACAATGTGGAAGAGAATTTTTCAAACCATTGCCTTAAGGCTTGTTTCAAGCCATAGAGGCTCTTGTTGAGTTTGCAAACCAAAGGACCACAATGTGAAGAATTTGAAGTAGAAATACACTCCCCCTTGCTTTGAAAACCAGGTGGAAGGCTCATGTAGACCTCTTCATCCAAATCACCATGGAGGAAGGCATTATTCACATCCATTTGGTGAAGAGCCCAACCTTTCACAGCAGCTAAAGATATAACCATTCTGACAGAAACAGATTTAGCCACAAGAGAGAAGGTGTCAATGTAATCAAGCCCTTCCCTCTGGGTATACCCCTTTGCAACCAAGCGAGCTTTGTGCCTTTCAATGGAGCCATCTGACTTATACTTTGTTCTAAAAACCCATTTGCAACCAATGGGAATCTTACCAGGAGGAAGAAGGGTTAAAGACCAGGTGTTGGTAAGTTCAAGGGCTGCAATTTCTTTATCCATAGCAGCCCTCCAATCAGGGGATTGAACAGCCTCATGAAAAGAAGTAGGGTCTGGGTAGGTTGAATCAACAGCATTGACAAACTGTTTGTAGTGTTTAGTAAGGTTTGAATAAGTGAGACAGGCAAATATGTCATAAAGGAGGCCAGTGGAGGGTTTGGAAGGGTTGGAAGTGACTAATTTGCATGAGTAGTCTTTTAGGTATGTTGGAGGGTTGTGTGGTCTGAGAGATTTACGAAGATTTAATGGAGAATTAGGTCTAGTAACAAACATAAGTACAGGAGCATTTTCAGAATCAACAACATTAGGAGTAGCATTTGGAAAAGATGCTGGTGATTGAGGGATAGAAGGAATGCTAGGAGCCTGATCTGCAGAAATGGTGTCTGCAGAATCAGGGAGTACAAGGCCATTCCCATGGAGAAAATCAGAATCCGAAATGGGAGAATCAAGAACAGAAAGAGGCAAAACAAAAGAATTGGAATCAAAGATTGAAGGATCAGTGTGGTGGTCAGAGGAAGAAGAAAATTCAGAAGCAAAAGGGAATTGATTTTCATAAAAAACCACATCTCTAGAAATAAAAATGGAATTTGTTGCCAAATCCATGACTTTGTACCCTTTAACACCACTGGGATATCCTAGAAAAACACATTTTTTAGCTCTTGGTGCAAATTTGTGCCTGTTTTGACAAATAGTGGAAGTGAAACATAGGCAGCCAAAAATTCTGATGTGATCATATGAAGGAGATGTGTGAAAAAGCATTTCAAAAGGGGTTTTGTTTTGTAAATTTTTGGAAGGTAACCTATTTATGAGATATACAGCAGTAAGAATACAATCCCCCCACATTTTCAAAGGCAATGAAGAATGAAATCTCAAAGCTCTTGCAACATTTAAAATGTGTTGATGTTTTCTCTCAACAATTGCATTTTGTTGAGGTGTTTCAACACAAGTTAATTAATGTAAAATACCCTTTGATCTGAAAAAATCTTTCATAAAAAACTATGTGACATTATCACTTCTAAGGCATTTAATCTTTGTATCAAATTGAGTTTCAACCATGTTAGAAAATTGTGCAAGAAGAGCATGTGTTTCTGACTTAGATTTAAGTAAATAAACTCAAGTGCATCTAGAATAATCATCCACAATGGTGAGAAAGAACTTGTAACCTTCAACAGTTGGAACAGAAAAGGGCCCCCAAAGATCACAATGTATAAGATCAAAAGGACAATGAGAGACATGAGTGCTATTAGGGAAAGGTAACCTCTTTTGTTTAGCAAGATGACAAATGTCACAACAAGCCATTTTATTTGAGTTCAAACCAGATACAAATTTATTGAGTAAAGACAATTTGGCATATGAAGGATGCCCTAAACGAAAATGCCACAAATCAGCATTATTGACAGAATTAACAACAGATGGAATTGAAATAGATTTCTGTGAAGATGCAGCAATACTAGATGATGAAGGAATTGAAACAGGTTGTTGAGGACTTTCTTGCAGAAGATAAAGGCCTCTTGATGCTTTACCCAGTCCAATCATGTTCCAATTGGCCAAGTCCTGGATAAAGCACAAAGAACCAAAGAATATAAGGCAGCAAAAATAAGTTTTAGTGAGTTGAGTGACAGATATGAGATTAAAAGTAAAAGAGGGAACACAAAGAACTCCATAGAGAGTGAGTTTATCTGAAATATGGAATGTCCTTATGTGAGTAACCAAGGCCTTTTCTCCATTTGGTAAGTAAACAAAAGTGTTAATGGTGGAAGTGATAGATGACAAGCATGACACTGAATGGACCATGTGATCTGAAGCACCAGTATCAATGATCCATTCATTTGCTTTGTAAGCATGCCTATCAACTATATGGGCAGAAAAAATTGAATGAGTAAAATTTGGAGGCAACCAGAAGGGATTACCTGAAAAATTTGCAAGGTAAGCTGTGGAAGAACTAGCCCTTGTAGTAGAATTAGCACCATTTAATGGAGACATAACTGAGGCAGCTTGGTGAGGAGGTTGAGGGTAAGCATTTGACTTGGAGGCAAGGAAGGTCAGCAGCTGCTCACACTGATTCTGAGTAATAGGACACTGAGGTGCATTGAATTGAGACTGTGACATGGTAGGCTGTGAAGCATAGTGCATCTGATCAGGTTGGTTAGCAAAACTTTGCATAGGTTGAGAACTAGCATTCCCAAAACCATTATTGTTGCAAAAACAATTTCCATACGAGCCATTTGCATTGCTAGAAACTTGATTAGCAGATGCTTTTCCTTTGTGTTTATATCCTGGGGGATATCCATGTAATTTGTAACATTTGTCTGCTATATGACCAACAATTCCACAGTAAGTGCACACAGGCCTCTCCTTCCTTGAATTGCCATTTTTCCACTTTGATTACCATGAGTTACACCCTAGTTCCAGCTTTGATGAACCTGATTCCATCCTTGGTGACCTTGAAATCCCTTTGAATTAGGATTGTTAACATATAAGGTTGTTGGTTCAATGACCAAATCAGCTTGGCCAACTTGCCTATGCTTTTCTTCTTGCAAGATTAAAGAATATGCCTTGTTCAAAGCAGGTAATGGCTTAGTGATCAAAATCTGACTAGTAACAGTGGAATAACTGTCATTGAGTCCCATAAGAAAACGAAAAACTTGATCCTTTTGCTGAGCACATAGTTGATTTCTTTGGGAATCACAATTGCACACACAAGTGCAAGTAGAAAAGGATTGATAATGCACAAGTTCATCCCATAGAATCTTAAATTTTGTGAAATAGGAACTTACTGACAAAGATCCTTGAGAAAGCTTCGAAATTTCTTTCTGAATTTCAAAGAATCTAGGGATGTTTGGTTGAGAGAACCTATCACGCATGTCAATCCACAATTCCTTTGCAGTATGAATGTACATAACACTTGTAGCTAGATCCTTGCTCAAGGAATTCACCATCCATGAGAGAATGGTGGTGTTTGCCCTGTGCCATGCATTATACAAAGGATGAGAAAGATCAGGTGTGGAGATTGAACCATCAAGAAAACCAAATTTATTTCTACCACTGAGAGATAGAAATACAGCCCTTGACCAACTGAGATAATTTTCTGGACCAATCAGTGGTTGGGAAACCAGAACAACATCAGATGGTGGAATGTAAAAAGGGCTTGAAGGATTGGTATTGACATCCTCCATTGAAGGAGCTTGATTAGATGATCTACAATTCATATTATCAGAAGTGTTTGGAAGATTTTCAGAGTCTAAAGCATTGTTAGAGACGGAAGCCATTGATGAGCTAATTGAAGCTCTGATACCATATAAAGAATCTGGAAACTACTTTGAGAGAAAAGAACTGAATCGCTTTGATTAATTGGAAAAAATGAATTTAATTAAAATTACAGTGAGGCTCTGTTTATATATACCTACTAACAGAGCAAGAGAGGGAAAAACAAACTAACTAACTTCTAACTAACTTTTAACAAACTAACCAATACTGATTTTACAGCTGTACAGCACTATTCACTCTCACGTGTTCCACTTCCTCACATCCCTATCACTTATCAAAAACGCAGTCGTTTGTCTTCAATTTCCCTTTCTTCTTTTGTTTATACGTTCTGTCGTTTTTATCACTATTACACCTGAGCTATTCTTCTTTCTTTGCTTCTGTGTTTCTTCGCTTCATTTCTTCTTTCTCAATCACACTTTCAACAATATCCTAGTTATGGAGATTACCTGTAACTCTGCTTCAGATATATAATTTTAAAGGGAAACATGCAATGTTTAAAATAAACAGTAACCATGAACGAGTGATTTGGAAACCTAAAAAGTCAGGAGGGTTTATAATTATAGAAATATGGAATGCAATTAGACTCAGATTGCCTATGGTGGATGGGTATGAGATCTTATGTGGTATGCTTAATCTGTTCCCAAGTAATCCTACATGTTATATAGTTTGGCTGGCTAAATCAGGGCATCGACTATCAAGATAATGCTCTTTTCTATAAACTACTAAAGAAAAGTTAAATTTAGGAATCACTTGTCTCTTGGTTGTGATATCTCCAAGGATTTATGGAGCAAGATTTTGAGTTGGAATTCAAATGTCAGACCACTAGGTAATATGAAATTTGAAGGAGGGGAGAGAACAAAGGTAAGAGTTAAAGAAAATTGTTATTAGATTTAGAATGGCTTGAGCAATTGTAATAAATTAGTAAGTTGTCCGTACGATGCATGTATAATTTTGTGATATTTTATGTAAGACAGTTTTGGATAATGTTATACCTATATTATAAAGAAAAAGTAAACTAAATTAAGTAAATAAACATATATATTTTGAGATATTAAAAATTAATTTAGTAGCTTCACTACATATTTATAGCCTTCTTAAGTTAAGATTAAATTTTTTTTTTTTTTAAATCTTGAAACCAAAAATAAATGCAAAAGAGTAACAGTACCATGAAAATTAGCTAATTTGTGTTGTGTTCACATATTTTATACCATTAAATTAAAGTATGCCCAACCCTCAGACTGTTTTCCACTCATCAATAGTGCGATATTAAGACATGGTGTGGGCAAGTGTGTATGCATGTATCTTGTAGATGATTTAAAATTAAACCATAGTAGAATATGGTTTTACATTGCGCACCAAATATTTTATCTACTTGTATACCCAAAACAAAAACTACCCAACCAAATTACCTAAACCTAAATCATATTTAAGCTCCTAATTTAAAAAGAAAAAAAGAAAAAAATTACTCGTAGGGTTTCAGCATCTTAATGGTGATCGGAGGCCAATTTAATGGAGGTGGTGACCCCTTAGATTCCTCTTTCTCTCTCTTTCAAATGTTTTGTTAGTCTCAAGTCTTCTATTTTGGTAATATATAGTGAAATAGTGTATTTTATAACAATCCACAACATTTTTGTGTCTCTCTATCTCTCTCTAGGGCCTTGTCTGATTAGTTATTACTATTAGTCCTTCCTTAATTTATTTTGCTTTTTGTTTTTTTTTTTTAAATACTAAAACAATGATTATGCCAAAAAACATGAAGAATAGAAAAATGGGCGGTATAAGCTTAGGCAATTAATGAGCTATTAATGAGATAACAGTAAAATAAGTTAATATGAACTTTTGGTTAACAGTAAAAAAAAAAAATTAATGAAAAAGGTAAAAAGGGGCTAAATGCACTCCCACATGAGGTTTCTGCTTTTGTGTGTGTGTGTATATATATATGTACTGATTATGCTTAGACAAAAAGGAATGTCCAGCTTCATGAAAATGGTTAGGGAAAAACGAATAATGGAATACTAACACAGTGGAGTCAACAAAATAGAGATAACAGTAGTTCATGAAGAGCATTATAAACATATTTTCATTTCCTGACCACTTTAAGCAAGAAATTCCCACAAATGAGTTGCTTTTCAATGAACATGGCTCTATGTGAAGGTTTTTCAGTAAGAAAGAGGTCATATTAAATTTTCAAGGGGACAAAAAGAGTTGAACTCATCTATCTACCCATTTTAAATTAGTGGTAGGAAACATGAAGTTCACACTCTTCATTTATCTTCAAAAACTTGATAAATAGGCTTGCTTAAAGTTAATATCCAAGAACAATGACAACCTTGATAAACTAATTTATATATTACTAAAAGCTGAAGCGTAGCATTTGATGTTGCTATGCTCACATTAAGCCACGTTAGCAACCATGTCATTCCTATCCTCTTTCCTAAATTTGTTCTACAATTTTAAAATACTTTTTTATCAATTTTTAAATATTAATAAAACTAAAATTATTTCCAGCCTATCTCCATCATAAAGCCCACATCTTCTAAATTTAATTCTAACTTAAAGCCTAAATCCAAGCCTTCTAAACTGAAAACACTTTGAAAATCACGGTTACAGCTTCTGGATTTCTTTCCCTTTTGTTTCTCACGTGTTCTTTTCCCTTCCCCACCTTCTAACAGCAAATTTCTCACACAAACTGTGTGACTTCCCCTTCCCCACATTCTAACCGCAAACTTCTTGTGCAAAACATGTTCTTTCCCCTTCCCCACCTTCTAACGACAGCCTCTCTATCTTCCTTATTCCTTTCCTCACAGTATATAAATACTGAAGCATAGCATTTAACGTTACCATGCTCACATTAAGCCACGTCAGCAGCCATATCATTCTTATCCTCTTTCCTAAATTTATCCTACAATTTTAAAATACTTTTTATCAATTTTTAAATATTAATAAAACTAAAATTATTTCCACCTTATAAAACTAAAATTATTTCTAACCTATCTCCACCGTAAATCCCACTTCTTTTAAATTTAATTCCACCAGCCCACATCTTCTAAATTTATTTCTAACTTAAAGCCTAAACCCAAGCCTTCTAAACTGAAAACCCTTTAAAAATCACAATTACAACCTCTAGATTTCCTTCCCTTTTGTTTCTCATGCGTTCTTTCCCCTTCCCAACCTTCTAACGGCAGATTTCTCACACAAACTGTGCGACTTCCCCTTCCCAACATTTTAACCGCAAACTCCTTGCGCAAAATGTGCTTTCCCCTTCCCCCCCCCCCCCCCTACCCCCCACCCCTCCCTTCTAATGGCAACCTCTCTATCTTCCGTACTCCTTTCCTCACAGTATATGAATACTAACAAAAGTTGGATGCTTCAGTTCAGGTATCTCTAAATCTTAATCTGTTTTTTGCTCTATTCTTTTTGCATGATTGCTTGATGTTGTTTATTCCCTTCATACATTTTGTTACTACCTACTGCCTCTTGAGTGTTGTGATGCGACTCAGATTAGTTCATGTAGTCTATGCAAAATAAGGCAATTTTCTATCTATTTATTACAATTCCAAATATTTATGTTAGTGTAGATTAATACCCAAGGTTATTCAATTAAAGTTTTCAATATTGTGGCAAATCTCCTCTACGTATGTATTTCAATTTAAACAAATTGTATCAAATATCAGTGTCATTGTTGATTGGTACCGAAGGTAATTCGATTGAAGTTTTGAATATTGTAGCAGCTTTGCTTTGTGGTTGTGGGATGAGAAATCTATGTACCCAATGTCATTTGATTAAAGTTTTCAATATTGTAGCAGATCTCGTTTGTGATAGTGTGATGAGAAATCTATGCATGTATTCCAATTTTTAAAAATTGTATAAAATATCTATGTTATTGTCGATTGATACCGAAGGTAATTCAACTGGAGTTTTGCATATTGTAGTAGCTTTCCTTTGTGATTGTGAGATTAGAGTTTTGACTTTGTTGTTTGTCTCCACTTCTATCAAGTGTTCTATGTTAGTGTAGATTGTTACCTACGGTAATTGGATTAAAATTTTTGACTTTGTTGTTTGACTCCACTTCTGTCAAATGTTCTATCAGCCCTATGTAGCTATATGTCTCCAGCAAAGTCCCTCAAACGCTGTCTTGAGCAGTAAACTGTCTGTTTTAGTCATTTTTAGCCTTGAGATGTATCCCAAATTATTTATTAAGTTGTTTGGAAAATTCTTTGGATCTTTTGTGATATTTGTTTCTAATGGAAATGTCTTAAACTACTGTAGATGCGATATTTTCCTCAAATTGAGAAGTTGTAATTAGTCAGACTTTTTTTAAATCTATGCCTCTTATGTCATCTGACTACTATTTAAGCACAATGAGCTACAGGGGAAAAAAATCAACTTTGAGATCAGTATCTAGCACATTTTTTAGCAACCATATCGATGCCTTAGAACATGGTTAATTAATTATTTCCTGAATGTAGCCTTATATATCTCATTAAGTTTAGTAATTTAGTTGATTCTCAAAAAAAAAAGTTCAATAATTTAGTCTTCTTGTGAGGTCCATTCTATGAAAAAAATGCTACCAAAGGCCAAGCTTCAAAACATGGTTATATACATAATACATTTCAAATTACAAAAAAAAATACATTTCAAATTACGAAAAAAAAAAAAAAAAAACAAAACTGGTATTGCTTTGGGTTTTTTGTCTATTGATCTCAATCAAAGGGATCGTGTTAACTGCAATTATAGCAATTGGAAAATCAATTGTGGAGCAATAAGAATGGATCTTTTTTGTTCATATTTATTATTATTTATTTAAAAAGACTTGCAATGACTTAATTAGAGTCCTCTAAAGCTTTTAGCATGACTCTAACTTGAAATTTATTAAATCCTATCTATCTATTTTGAAGAACATTAAATTTTACTAGGTTTGGAAGACGGTTAATCAGCTCTAGAATGATTACAAGGCCAAGTAAGGCAACTAAGTAAAGGCTATGGTTAAGAGCCTGCCGAATTATAATGAATAAATTATAGTTATATCCTTTGTACTCCAATGACTACTTTTAATAACATTATGTAATAAACAAATTTGCAAGTACATATGCAAGATATAAATCTATATTTAGGCTCATTTCTTACCTTATATTAAGTAGTAAAAAAAATCTAGCCTTAAATAGTATGGTGTAATTTAGGATTCCGGTATTTACAACTTAAGGCATCATTGCCGAAACTTTCCGCATCTAATTCCAAGACCAAAACCTCCTATCATCATGAATCCTACAATATATTGATCATACATATATAATGCAACTTAAGTAGTAATACATTGAAAAATATTCAAAATAATAACACTATCATAAAAAATAAATAAATAAATAAAAGAAAAATATTATCACGCGCAACACACGAGTTAGCGACTAATTATACTAAATATAAAGCCACTCCATTAAGGTAAATCAATCTATAATAAGATTATAAAGAATGATAAACATTCATACTCATATCCAACTTATAATGAATGCCAAATACATAGGAAGAACGAATTAAAAAATTAAAATTAAAATTAAAAATTAAAAATTAAAAATTAATAAAAATAAAAGAAGAGCGAAATGCATCTTACCTGCTCATCACTGATCACTTGCTTGTTCCTTAGTACCTACACTGTTGGCTTTGTCGGGTAAAACTATACTTTCTACATAAGAATCAACAAAAGTTTATCGATATCACCAAATGCCAAGATCCTTAGAGAGCGTGAGAGAAAATAAAATGCAGTCAACGTAACAATACATTTAAGCATACCTACATTATTAGGATAAAAATGTTCAAGTTATGCTAAGGAAAGATAACAAAAAAAGTTCAAGAAGAGGATTATAAACAAGTCATTTTCAATTATTACAAAAAATTATTAAAAATCCAAGGAGAACATGAACAATATTTAGTATGCACGTGAAAACATGAAGTTAAAAGAGGTCATCAGTATGTTACCAAGAAAGAAAGAGTCGAGTACGTTTTTTTTTTATGAGTAAAAAGTTGAGTACAACTATCTACATAATGTAAATTACAAGTGTCAGGAAACATGAATTTCGCACTGTCTATTTTTTATTATTTTTATAGGTAAGAATAATTTTATTGAATTTCTTATTCTCTATTTATCTTCAACCACTTAATTAAAGAGCCTGCAAAAAGTTGATAACCAACACAAACCCTTTTTTTTAACAGTTGTCATACATGTTATATATATATATATATATATATATATATATATATTAACTCTGTAAATTTGTTTATGTCTATTGTTTAATGAATCAGATTCCTCTAATTTATCAAAAACAAAAAATGTGGTGTACTATGGAAACAGCTATCACATTCGCACATTCTAATTCTTGTCAAAAAGAATAAGAATAAGAGAGAGCTCTCTTTTCACTTTCACATATTCTTTGACTCATCAATTTCGCTAGCTGCCTAGGGTTTTATAGACGATCCAACATGCTGGGTCCACTTGCTCAATTAACTTAATATTAGGATCATACAACATCCCAAAAAAATTAGGAAAGATTAATGATTTTGATACTTTTTTCAGGTAACTTTTTTTTTTTTTTTGATAAGTAATAAAGATTCATTGATATCAAAAAGAGAAAAACACCCAAGTACACAGGTAGTATACAGGGGAGATTAAATCAAAAACGAACATTACAAAAATCAAGAAAATCCAAAATAGAAGAAAAAGGATGGTTTCTCCACACAGAGAATCAATCAAGTAAGGTTCTAAAATAAAGAAGCTTGAGGTCAGGCATGGAATGCTCCTTGTCTTCAAAACACCTACTATTTCTCTCCTTCCAAATACACCATATCAAACAATGAGGAACAACCATCCATAAATCTCCATTACGATGGCGACCAAAACAACCTTGCCAGTAAGCCAAAAGCCCAACAACAGAGAATGGCATAGCCCAACAAACTCCAAATAACCCAAAAACCATATCCCATAACTCCAACGCAACCGAGCAATGAAGGAAAGAATGGTCAATAGTTTCACTATTACACTTGCACATGTAACACCAATCCAAAATACAAACCTTTCTTTTCCTTAAGTTGTCAATTGTCAAGCAATTCCCCAATGCTGCGGTCCAAACAAAGAAAACCACTCTAGAGGGGATCTTCTGCTTCAAATGCTTTTCCAAGGGAAAAACTACTCAGTAGGGCCAACAAGAAGATGGTAGTAAGCACTAACCGTGAACCCCTTACTCTTACAAGGTAGCCAACATCTCTTGTCCTCCCCGTTCCCTCTTACAGGAGTGCAATAAATGGAATTGATGAAGCTCCTGAAAGCTTCCAATTCACGATTATGCACCTCCCTACAAAACTGGAAATCCCAATGGAGGACTCCATTGGTGAACCTCATTAGATCCACCACACTTGCCTCTTTGGTATGACAAATTCTATATAAATTAGGATAGCGGTCTACGAGGAGAGAAGATCCACACTAATGATCTAGGCAAAACTGCACTTTTGAACCATCTCCAATTTCATACATAATAAACCGAGATAAAGAGTGCCACCCTCTTCTAATATTTTTCCACAAACTAACTCCATAAAGACCAAAGAAAGAGCTAGAACACCAACCACCCCAATCACAACCATACTTCACCTCTATCACTTGACGCCAAAGAGCATCCCTTTCTTGCCCAAATTTCCATAACCACTTCCCTAATAAAGCTACATTGAAGGTTCTCAAGTTCCTAATCCCCAACCCACCTGAAGAAAGCGGAGTACACACAGAAGACCAATTAACCAGATGAAATTTGGGCTCGTCTCCTAGGCCACCCCACAGAAAGTCCTGCTAAAGTCTAGCAATTCGATTGGCCACAAAAGCAAGAATAGGGAATAAAGAAAGAAAATAAGTAGGAAGATTAGAGAGAGTGCTTTTAATTAAAGTGACTCTACCTCCCTTGGATAAATATAATTTTTTTCCAACCTGCTAATTTTCTTTCCATCTTCTCTAGAATTGGATTCCAAATAGACTTGTCCTTAAATTTTGCCCCCAAAGGAAGACACAATACTTCATTGGAAGGGACCCTTGCTTGCAGCCTAAGACAGCCACCAAAAGATCCATGTTATGAACTGCCCCCACAGCCACTAGTTTAGACTTACCCAAATTTACCTTCAGACCAGACACAGCCTCAAACTAAATGAACACCAAATGAAGAATCAGAATTTGATCAATATTAGCATCACAAAAAATCAAAGTATCATCAGCGAAAAGAAGACGAGAAATCATCAAAGATCTCCCAAAGGAGGCACCTACACAAAAACCTGACAAACGACCTTCATGGACTGCCTTATCCAACATTCTACCGGCGGCTTACACAACCAACACAAATAACAACGGGGACAAAGGATCACCTTGTCACAACCCCCTAGAACTTCCAAAAAACCCATGGGGAGTACCATTAATAAGGATAGAAAAACGAACCGTTGATATACAAAAAGAAATCCACTGTCTCCACTTATTAGAAAAACCACAACGCTCAAGCAAGTTAGAAAGAAGACCCCAATTTACGTGATCAAAGGCTTTTTCAATATCCAATTTACATAACAACCCTGGCTGACCAGACTTCAATCTACTATCAAGACATTCATTAGCAACAAGAACGGAGTCAAGAATCTTCCTATTTAGAACACAGGCGTTCTGGGGAGTTGAGATAATCTCTCCTAAAATCATGCGAAGACAAGTAGCCAAAACTTTAGCAAGAATTTTATAAACTCCCTTAACAAGGCTGATAGGCCGAAAATCTTTTACCTCCACAATAGTGTAACCTTTTTTGGAATGAGAGCAATGAAGGTTGCATTCAAGCTTTTTTCAAACTGACCTGTAACATGCAAATGGTGGAACACGGCTATGATGTCTGATTTGAGAATCCCCCAACAGGTTTGAAAGAAAGCCATCGAAAAACCGTCAGGCCCAGGAGATTTGTCCCCATTAAACTCCTTGATGACTTCAAAAATCTTAGTTTCCTCAAAAGGTCTCTCTAACCAGTCCACATTATCCCCTGAAATCCTTGGAAAATCCAATATATCCTGAAAAGGATGCTACTCTTGCTGCTCAGAGTATAGGTTCATATAGAATTGAACAATATGGTCAGAAATCTTATCCTGGTTGGAAGACAAAGCCCCATCAATCATAAGGTTTTCAATACAATTATTTTTTCAAGTAACTTATCTGATGCTATTAGTAGCTTCCTAAAACCTTCACACACACACACAGAGAGAGAGAGATGGCAAACAGGCAAGTCAAGTCGGGTCAATCGGGTTGTATGTCAAAAACTAGTCATTTAAGTGGGATAAAAACAAGTTTGGGTTAATCAGGTTGCAAGTCGAGTTTGATTGACTAGTATTTTTCACATGATTTTTTTTTTTTTTTAACATGTATTTGCCATTAAAATCAAGCAACAAATCACTTTATGTAAAATGCATTACTTTGAATTCACCACTTATATCAAAAATAAACTTAGTTAAACTTATTAATACTTATTCAATAATTTTAAAATTATACAAATCTCAACATTGCTAACTAAAACAAAATAACATAAAGATAAGTAAAACAAAAACACAAGTTTTATTTATACCCAATATCAACATTCCAAAATATAAAAACAAAATTACAAATAACTTATTGGATAACTCATTTGAAAAAGAATAAAAACATATAAAAAATTTACAATCTTGAAATTTAATTTTATAATTTATTATCAATTGTGGTTAATACTCTATTTTAATTTGAGAATATACATTAAAGTTTGATTGTTTACTTATTCATATATGGTTTCTTTTATGAGTATCATATCATTGTTAAACAAATTATGGCTGGCACTCTATTTCAATTTGAGAATATACATTAAAGTTTGATTGTTTACTTATTTGTACATAGTTTTTTTTTATGAGTATCATATCATTGTTAAGCAACACACACTGTAAAAAATATAATAATTTATTTCAAAAAGCCATTTATTTTTGACATAAATTGTTAAAAAATAAGTCTAAATATTCATAATTTATGCTAATTTGATACTTTGGCCTCACTATTTTCACATTTATAAATGTTTCTCACATATGTCTACAATTTTAAATCTATGTTTTTAATTCTACTATAACCAGATTATCTTAGAATATACTTTGCTATTTGATATCTAAAAATCTTTACTTATTACAAAATACTCAACCATTCATCTTTCAATTTATTTGCATGCAATTATGTAAATGTCTCAGTTGTTTCCTTAAAACTTAAAACCATTCATCCTCAAATGCAATATGCAATCCCTCCATATCATCTTAAATGTAAATATCCTAAGATTAAAACACATATTTATATATAGTTTCCATAGCTACCATAATACCAATTACATATATATAACTGCTATCTAGTTCACCAAGAAAGACGAGACTCAACACACACACTGACATACATAGTTCAGTGCCTAGTCATTTTTGTAGTCACACTGAAACTAAACTGTAAATCATCCAGAAATACTAACATAAGAGTGGTCAGTGGTGTACTGGTCTAGTCCAAATGAGTTTAACAAAATAAGCTCCTTAACCTAATAATAACTACAATTCATTTTGGCATAATAAACAAATGCCAATACTAAGCAAGTAAGCACCAACAAAAAAACTTTGTTGAATCTTTTCTGTCACTGAGTTAAACTACTTAAGAACGGCATCAGAAACATTTGTCGGAAAAGTTCCATCGCGAAGTCCTGCAAGAATTTAAAGACTGTAAGTGCATGCTTGTTTGTGATTTAATACCATAATAAAATTAAATAATACTAATCAATTTAGTAGCCTTATAGAAAACACCTAAACCAAAATTTGTCATTTTTCAAAATGTAAAAAATAAGAAATACTCAAAATCTTTACCACATGAACATGTGCACCAAGGGGAATGGGGTAAATGATCTAAGCAAGTTCCCATGCCAACAATTATTTAATAAGATATCTTGCTACTTAACAAAGCACAATTGTAAAGAGAAGATTGTGTTCCAAACGAAAATACGGGAACAAATATTGCAAAATTCATGGTAAAAGAAAGATCAAATATACAATATGAAATCAACTGTAAATTAAAACCAAAAACAAATTATTTCAAAGTAAAGTCAAAGCTGACTAGGCAACCACAAAACACTATTTTGAATGAAGGGTTGTCTCATCCATCATGTGCTCTTTAGTAAAACATCCCTTGCCAGGCAACAATCACAAATTATCACAAATCTCTTTGCTTTCTTTCAATAAGTATCACAGGTCTCATTGCTATAGTTAGAAATCACTCTTATACCAAGGATTGATTTTAACCCTCCTCTAAAAGATATATTGACCTAAAGAAGAAACTAAGAACATTCGCACATTATAAGATGAAATAAATTTCAGCAGAATAATTAACAAAGAAAAGATGCCAACTTAGCTTCGTGGAAGAGGGCTGCCTATGATAAAATGCTTCCTATGCCTGCAACCTATTTTGCCTCTGAACTATGAAAACCCTTTTTTTTTTTTTTTTGGTTTTTTTTTTTTTTTTGGGGGGGGGGGGGGGGGGGGGGGGGGGTGGAAGGCAAAAGTCAGCATCCTCCATAACAAGAAAAATATATGCAAAAATCAGAAACTAAACAAAAATTTCTGGCCAAGCAACAACAGTAAGGATTGATTTGTCCACCAACAAGGATAGCTAACCATCAATGTACTTCCATTATTTTCCTCTCCAAATAGGGGAATAATATTCACAAGTGAGCTACATCAAGGGAAAAACCAATTATCAAACATATTGAGTGCTTAAAGGAAGAACAAACTCTAACACAACACAATACGGACATGGCTACATGACAATTCTTGAAAAACTAGGACACATCATGGCTGTGATTCAACAATTTATTTATACCATTATCTATTAATAAATAATAAGTAATCATCTTAACCAAAGGTCCAAAACTGATACAATTAAAAAATAAAATTCAAAACTCAAAATCATTGTCATCAGAGTATTGTAGACAGGTCTAGAAAGTTGAAAGAAAGAATAGAGAAAGGCACCATATCAGGGGCAGGCGAGAGTCATACAATTAAAAAAAATAAAAATAAAAAGATTAAAAGAATATAGAATCAGATCTGATGTGAGGGTGTGATGCAGATATTTCTAAAAGAAAAAATAAAAGTACTGAAGAAAAGCAAGTTAAGAGTCAGCAAGTGATAGAGCTGCCTGATCAGCGGAGAGGTGCAATGTGTTTGACAGCTGATGGCTGACGCAACAGCACCACCACCAGCTGATGGCTGATGTGATTGACGACTTAGTCACAAAAGATGTGGAGAGGGAAAAGGACAACAATGGAATGAAATCAAGCCAGCAAAACAATACATCTAAGCATAACTATTTTTTTTTGGAATAAAAATATTCAAATTATGCAAAGGAAGGACGGAAAGATAACACAAACAATTCAAGAAGAGGATTATAAAAATGTCATTTTCAATTCTTAAAGCAAAGGAATAAACACTGGTGAGCTGCATTCTCAGTGAGCATGGCTCTATAGGAATGTTCTTGGTAAGTTGATAGGCAGCAATTAAAGATTACTTTTTTTTTATTGTAAGTAACTACCTTTTTTTTATAGGTAGGCAGAAATTAAAGATTTAAAATGTACAAGCAATATATTTAGCATAAATAGATCATAATTGACAGATTAAGAAAAAGTTTAATAATCCAAGGAGAACATGAAGAAGATTTAGTACAAGTGTGAAAAGATAAAGTTAAAAGAGCCCACACCATAGCATAATCAAGAAAGAAAAAGTTTACATCTATCCATATTATGCAAATTATAAGTGGAAGGAAACATGAAATTCACACAGTCCATTTATCTTCAACCAAATTTATAACCAATACAAACCACCTGGTTTTCTAATCATTGAGTATATATGCTCTTTACTAAACTATCTCAATATAAATGACCACAACCACAACCTTGATGAGCTATCTATCCTAACTATAGAGCCACACAATTAAGGTAATCAATCATAGACCTCTAAATAAAATCAGACACTATCTACGGATGAACTTCTATATTTTTCCCTTCCAAAAAATGCAATATACTTATCACTAAGCTACAATGGTTGCAAAAGCTCTCTTATGCTTGCGTAAAAGAAGAATTATCAAACTCAGTCAGTGATTATGCACACATATGGATGCATCAGTAACCCCAAATACTTAACATCCATTCACTGTTGAAATGAGAAAAGGGGGGCACCAAAACCATACATAGATAAAAACCAATCCCCCTTTTTTTTTTTTATATAAGTAATGGAAATTTTATTTAAATCATAAAAAAGATTCACCTAAGCATACACAATGTATACAGCTGCAGACCATAACAATCAAGTACACATAAGTTACAAACATCCATCAAAATAACCCCAATCCCTTTTCTAATATATTAAATTGAGAATGTAAGAAGTAAGCACTCCCTCATCAACAACTAGAAAACTAAAATATTTCATGTAACAAAGGCATAAGGCATAATTTCTCAAGGCATGACAGATGGCACCTCAATAGATAAATATTGCAAACTTATGGTCCTCGAGTGCAATTTGAACAGATGATTCAACAACACCTTAGCAGGAAAAGATTTCTAAATCAGACAAGGTGTGTACCAGAGAAGTAATTCTGGATTAGATAAATGCTTTTAGAAAAAAGAGAAGGGAGGTAACTAAACACAACCATAAACACAGTGATTTGGAAACCTGAAAAGTCGCCACCGCGGGGGGGGGGGGGGGCCGCGGTGGTGTTCAATTACAAGAAACATGGAATGCAATTAGACTCAGATTGCCTACGGTGAATTGGTATGAGACCTTGTATTGTATGCTTAATCTGTCACCAAGTACTGCAATATGTTCTATAGCTTGGCTGGCTATTAGGAACAAGCTCCTCACTAGAGATAAATAAATAAAATCAGGGCATCAACCATCAAGATAATGTTTTTTTCTACAAACTAAGAATTAAATTTAGGAATCACTTGCCTTTTGATTGTGATATCTCCAATGATTTATGGAGCAAGATTTGAGTTGGAGTTTTAAGTGTTAGACCACCCAGTGATATGAGAAAAACAAAAAAAAAAACAAAAAACAAAACAAAAAAAACAAAGGTAAGAGTTTAATAAGATTGTTATTAGAATTAGAATGGCTTGAGCAAATGTAATAGTTAATAAATTATGCTCAGACAGAAAGGAATAGAAGGCTTCATGAAAATAGTTAGGAAAAAGAACACTCAAATAGAATGGAGTCGACAAAATAACTCATCTTAAGTGTAACTGCTTTATTGTGAATAAAGAAAAGGACTCAAATTTTGCTACGGAAGTATAGATAATAATAGTTCATGAAGAGCCTTATAAACATGTTTCAGTTCCTAACCACAAAAAGCACGCAATACCCACTAATGAGCCGCTTTCTCAATAAACATTGGCTCTATTGGAAGGTTTTACAGTAAGAAAGAGGTCAAATATAATTTTCAAGGAAATAAAAAAGAGCTAAACTCATCTATTTACACATTTTAAATTATAACTGATAGGAAACACGAAGTTCACACTCTTCAAAAACTTGATAAATAGGCTTGCTTAAAGTTAACATCCAAGAAAAATGACCACCTCGATAAGCTAATTATCCTATCTAACTTATAATAAGGGGAAAAAATAGGGGTCAATAATCATGCTCATATCTAATTTATAATGAATGCAAAGTATACAGGAAGAACAAAATAGAAAACCATAAAAATAAGAGTGAAATACATCTTACCTTTTCATCCCATTCTTGTGCCTTAGTAATTGCACTGTTGGCTTCATCGAGGAAAGCTAGACCTTCTACATAAGAATGAACAAAAGTAAATGTCAAGATCCGTAGAGATTGTGATAGAAAATAGTAACTCATTCACAAAAAATGAAGAGAGGGAAAAGAAAAACAATGGAATGGAATTAATTCACTAAACAATAGATCCAAGCACAACAACATTGTTGGGATAAAAATGTTCAAATTATGATAAGGAAGGAAAGATAACAAAAATACTTCAAGAAGAGGATTATAAACAAGTAATTTTAAATTCTTAACCACCCAATGCAAGCAATAACCACTGGTGGGCTCCTTTCTCAATGAATATGGCTCTCCTTGGGGAATGTTTTCAGTAAGAAGATAGGCATCTAAAGCAATAGAACATTTAAAGTGTACAATAATTTTACAGATTAACAAAATTTTTTAAGAAAAGAGTTCAATAAATAGCTTAAAGTGGATCTATCTTTAGTTATATACGTCATAATTGACAGATTAAAAATTTTAAAATTCCAAGGAATAGATGAACAAAATTTAGCACGCGTGTGAAAACATGGAGTTAAAAGAGGTCACCATTACATTATTAAGAAAGAAAAAGTTAAGTACATCTTCTATATACATATTGTATATTACAAGTGGCAGGAAAAATGAACTTCAGTGTCCATTTATCTCAAATACTTGATAAAAAGACTGCTCAAAGTTGATAACCAACATAAACCAATTTGTTTTTTGACAGTTAAGTATACATGCTATCCACTCAACAATAATCTATCTATCGCAAATATAAAGCCACTCAACTAAGGTAATCAATGCCAAGTCATATCAAGAACAAAATGGAAAAAGCACAAAAACAAAATGTATCTTGCCTGTTGTTTTTGCTCTTTGGTTGGGATTGTCGAGTAAAGCTAGACTCTCAACATAAGAACCAACAAAAGTAAACCCATATCCAGAAATCCCAAGATCTTTAATCTCTTGGGTCTTAAGGTCTCGTGAAATGAGCTGGCCGTCACCCATTTCTACAATAACCTCACCACTCTTCCTAAAACCTCTTGCCTTAGATTTGCTTGCTCCCACACCTAACGGCCTCGGTATGCCCATTCGGACACCTTGATCAGCCAAACTTAGAATCTTGGTCCAAGACGACGCATTTGCATATTCCTTCATAACCCATAAATTAGAATGTTGAATCAAGGCAAGCGAGTTCCCATATGCCCAAATAGAATCACTCAGCGCACACTCATCAAGATTTGGCAGTGCTATCTCGCGGAAGACCTCGTCCCCCAAATCGAACACCATCACAAAGTTGATAAGTTTTTTCTTAGACCACCTCAGAGCAACCCAATGCAGCGCCCCATTGACAAAGGCCTCTTGGTTATCCACAAAAGCCTGGTCGCGATAAGGTACGCAACCTTTGGGAGGCGAGGCCTTTAGAATCCTCCATTCACCAGTGGCAAGTGAGTAGACCTCGACCTCCGGCGGGAACTTGCCAAATGGGCCTTTATTTTGAAGACTCACAAACCTCACCACCTTGTAGTCATTGGATTCGGAGTCGAATCCAAACCCAACAGACGCATCATAGCCACCGTGCGTTGAGAAACGCATGTGGGGTCTAGGAAGTTGGACGAACTTTCGAATGCACGGGTTCCAGATGATGAAATTGTAGCAGTACCTATACAAATCATCGGCGAGGCAGACCAGGCCATTACAGGTGCCCACGACGCGGAACACTCCATTGATGCTTTGGCCGTGGAAAGGGAAGTCGAACCTGGCGTGTTCACTGAAATCTTTGTTGTCGTCCCAATGCAGAGCGTACACTTCTTTTTCGACTTCGTCCCGTCTCAGGCTCTCCACCGCTTTCGCGAGGTTCTCGGGGCAGAGCCTGAAGAGGAGGAGGGGGTGGTCGTCTTTGGTGGCGGAGTGGCGGAGATAGTCGGAAATGAAGGTGGGGCTTTGGATGAGTGATTTCCATGTCTTGCAGACGGAGGTGCACTTGATGATGGCTTTTGTGGGCAGTCGAATGAGAATTTCGGGTAGGATTTCGGGAGGCAGAGAGTCCAAAACCGATACTTCTTCGTTGTGTAAAAAATCTTCAGTGAAGGTCTTGGTGAGTTCAGGTAAGTTGTCTGACATTGCTAGTTCCTTCAAGAATCAAAGAAAGAGAGAGAGGGTTTTGGGGTTTAAGAAATTAAACTTTTAACAGAGTGACACTATAAAGAAATAGTGTATGTGCCAAAATGTTACTGAATCGGTAAATACCAAACAAGCCAGATTTTCTCTTTTTTTTTTTTTTTCTTTTTTAAATGTTTTTAGCTGGATAGTGTGAGAGAAAAAAAAAATGAGACAAAGACTAAGAGAGAGAGAGACTGACTTTGAGATTGGAGAGGGGAGAGCGAGTGGACCCGGAGAGCTGGATCGGAGGTAAAACCCTAGCGGCTAGCGAAGCTGATGATGAGTCGTGGGAATGAGAAATGCGTGAATGTGAGTGCGAGAAAACAGAGCTCCTTTCAGTTTTTACTACAGTACAAAATTTCTTGCTGCCAAAGTGCTTGACAGCTGTTTTCCTACTAGTCTACTACTGTCCGTTCTTTTTTTCTTTAACCTACTTCTATCTGTTCTTTCTTTTTTATCCACTGCTGTTGTTCAGTAATTTAAAGGTGAAAAATTAAGGCCAAACTCATTTACTCATTTAATCTTGTTCGTTTTAATTGAATCTAAATTTATCTAATTATTAGTTGGATTAAATAGAAATCAACCCAATTAAACCAATTAGTTATTGAGTTTTAACTAAAAATTATTGATCCCTATTTAACCCAAAAACAATATACCCAATTAAACTCAATTTTCTTCTATTTTACAATAAAAATTTACTTTTTTATTTTTATTTTACACAATCAATTTGCAAAATACTCATATCAAATTATTTATAAATTATAATACACCATCTTTTATTAAAATAATATTTTTTTCACATTTTTTTATTATTTTCTTTACCCATACATGGCCCCACCATCTTACCTCACTTATTTGAAAGAGTCTCTCTCTTAACATTTCATGATCACATGATTTTAGACACGTTTAGAAAGTTATAAACCAAATTTAAGTACAACTTTAGAAACTAACTAGTCACTAACTTATGCAATACACGGTATTATTTAACATAAATTTGTAAAATTTATATTGATTTCGATGTCAAAGAAAAAAATAAAATTATTATTCTCTCAATAACTCAAAAGATATTTCATTCGTAAATAACATCAATTTACCTCGATAGAGAGGCAAAAACTCTTGAAGTTGAAGTTCACCAAGCTCTCTTGTAGTCTTGTGCTATTTTTGTACCTCCTTACCATGTTTTTCCCATTCTTTGTTGATTAACCACTAATTAGGTGAAACTTTTAAACTAACAAAGAATTGGTTGGAGTTTGTTATGGCCATTGGCTAAATCAAACATTTCAATTAGATGTTAGGACCAACAAAAATATAAGTTGAAAGGAAATAAAGAGACCCAAATATCAAATCAAAAGACAATCAAGATAATTTAATCATTCTAAAAAATACACAATTTAATATAAAGTCTAGTAGAAATAATTAGAATTAGTTTAAAACATCCAATATAGTAAAAATAATAACTGATTCAATGATTATTCATAAAAGCAAACACCAATAAGTTGATTATAAATATGGTGACAATATTGGAATTTAGTATCACCTCCTTGATTTGTCAAAACATGATTAGAATTTGAAATTGATATAAGGAGAGGATAATGAAAAGATATTGAAAACTTAATTAAGATTAATTCAATCTTTCAAACGCACCTATTGAATTCTACAAAATGGAATAAAATATTTTAAATTCAAATGCTAAATGTGTTCACTTTTAATCATGATTGTCTACAGCATAATGAACATGTTGGAGCATTTTAATATTAATTAATTAAAATGAATAAATATTGCAACATAAATGTAAAGATGTGGGAGTGAATATGGAATATGAGGAGTTAGTGAAAATGTTTAATCCCACATTAAAAAGGAGAGAGACAATTTTATTCATTTTAATTGTAGTGATTAATGGGCTAATATGAATTGAATCAGATATTGTGCTAAATACGTGCGCAAGGGGAAGGTGAAGGGTGGAGGAATCAAAAATTAAAAAGTTCTACAATAAAAAGATCAAGTGTGAAATTTGTATAGGATAAAATACAATAAATAACTTGATGTTTAGGCTCTACTGAATAAAATGTGAATATGAGTAGTCACAATGCTGCTCTTTAACTTAGTTTGCTCTCTCTCTTTGTTGATTACCGTCAATCTAAAAACCACATAAAAAAAAATTAAAAAAAAATAAAAATAAAAAAATAAAAAAAAAAACCTTATATAGGAAAACTCCTGCATATGCAATTCTCATCTAAAAAGAAAAGAAAAGGAAAGCAATCTATATATATATATATATATATATATATATATATCAATTCCAAGAAATACTAAACAAATAATTCCAAGAAACATAGAGGGAGTGGAAAATCAACCTTCATCGAGGAGTGGGACACAAAGATACTAATGAGGTTTAATATTTGTGTTGGTGCTATAAAAGGAGGTTTGTGTGCAAAAAAGAAAAAGGAAAATCAGGGTTTATATTTGTGTTGGTGCCGTACAAGGTTCTTATGCAAGAAAGGAAGAAACCCTAAAGGTTTTTTAAAAATAAAACTTTTAAAAAAATATTAATGAGGTGTAAATTTGTTGAAATTTTTGTTATAGAATTTTCAAGCTCTTGAAACATATATCTAATAGAGTTTTACTTAAACTAATCTATCGTAACACTTGATAAGATAATTACACGTTAATGAGAAATATAAGATATAAACCTAAAATAAAAAGAAAAAGAAAATAGTGATGACGTGAAAAATTGTGGGAGCTTCAGAGGCTTCGGTTTTATATATATACTAGTTGAATGCCCGTGCGTTGCACGGTTTTGATCAATAACTTATTAAATACAATATATAATAATGCATTTGAGAAATAATAAATTAAATGAATTATTTTTATTCATAATTCTCTTCAATAGTACCAATTATCTAATAAAACTAAACAATAAAAATTAATATAAACTTTTAACAAAATAATATGTCCATATAAGTTAATATTTAAGCATTAAATCAGTTTCAACATAAAATTCACAAATTATAAGCTATCCAAATGTATAAGCATTAAAAAAAAAAAAAATTGTTTTCTATATATATATATATATATATATATATATATTTATAATATAATATTATATAAGAGAATTGATTGAGTATCACAACTCTTAGCCTACTCGATGACGTAGTCGAAATTCTACATTGTATTATACTTGGGTGATGCACGACTTATTTCAAATTTATATGGAAATAAATTATAATCACGTTGATAATAAGTGAGCCATATGATAAAATGAATTAATTTTATAATATATGTAACTTCGTGCAAGTATGGTATATAGTATATAAATTTGATTATATGTATTGAATTAAATTTATTTAAACTGCCACAAACATTTAGTAATAGAATTACAGTTGAAGAGAATTTTATATTTTAGATGATATAGTTTTATGTAGAGTAAATTATTGGTAATATTTTTTTAATTTTCAATAACCAAACAATTTAAACACTTGTCACAAAGGAAAAAAAAAAAAAGTTAAAATGCATTCTATGAAACCCAAGAAATAGCCTTGGTGTAGTTATCGAATTATAAAAAATAAAAAAATAAAAACCAAAGAAATAAAATGGGAATCTACCTCAAAATCCGATATTAATAATAAGTAAAAGGACGAATATTAAAACTGAGTTAAAAAATGAAATTGAGATAAAATGGGAATCTACCTTAAAAGCCTATACAACTTTTCTTTACATCCTTGGGATTGAGTGTCAAGAGTCTTCAACAATCTTAGAACCCATGGAATCTTCCACGACAACACTGAAAAAGAAAAGAAAAGAAAATATAAAATAAAATTTATATAGCAATAACTAAAATTGAAAATACAAATCAGAAAGAAATAAAAATCTAAGTTAAAAAATAGAATAACATAGATTACAACCTTTGAATTGTATGTCGATTTAGGAGTCTTCAAAAATTTTATAGGATCCTTGCTTGGAATTACCAATGAAAAAATCGAAAATAAATTTTAAGAAAAAACTATTACAACATATAACAAATGGAATGAAACATATACCAATAGCTAAAATTGAAAATATAAATCAGAAAGAAAAATAAACTAAATTAAAAAATAGAACCATATTTTATACAACCTTTGAATTTAATGTCAATTTAGTTTCCTATGACAAAACTGAAATAAAAATAAAATAATAGATCTAAAACTATATAAAAGAAAGCGAATGGAACATGAATTTCATCGATACTTTAAGAGATCCGATCCCCTAATGAAAAACAACAATATTTGGCTCCATAATGAAAAACAACACTATTTCAAAAGTACTAAGAATTAGCTTTCAATTCCTATTAAAAAAAAAAGTATGAGAATCACTAACCTTTGTTGTTTGTTGTTGGACTGAGATTGTGATAGGGTGATAGATCGAACATATTAATAACAAATTTCCTTACCTTTCCATCTTAATGTTACAAATTGTATCTACATTGTACTTACCTTTTGTGATGGCATAACATCTATTATCTTAGATTCATTGGATACAATAAACGATTTTTGCCCATGCAAAGTAGATGGAACATAACCTAATTGATATAGAATTTTAAGATAGAGAAGCCGTACAATTTTTTTGGAAAAGATTATTACAAATTAGTTGTAATTTTCTTTAGTTGCTTTATAACTTCTTTGGATAAAGTTATGTTGATAACAACTTCTTCTTCTTTGTGGGTTTTTATTTTATTTTAATTACAATGATTTGTTAGATAAATATAACATATTGTTTGTTCTTATCAACCTTTCTTCTATTGTTTTATCACTTCTTACAATAAATTAGTTTTGTTCTTTATGTATTTATTTTATTATGTTTTCAAATTTCTACATTTGATAAATAGGTTTTAATAAAAAAAATATCATATCCTATTTCCTTACAGATCAATCACGTTCTTTTTAGTTTTTTTCAATTTGGTAATATAACACACTGATTAAAAAATTTATTTTTAATATACTTTAAAATTTTTTTCAAATGGGACCATAACAATATATTATCTAAAAAAAAAAAAAAAAAAAAAAAAAAAAAAAAAAAAAAAAACTCTATCTTATCCCCTTATTTGCCTCATTCAAGTGTTTTTATTTATTTATTTATTTATTTTTTTACATTATGTTGATATCAACATTTTTTTCTTCATTCTATCCATAAAAATTGATATCAACATTTTTTTCTTCATTCTATCCATAAAAATATGACATTTTTTATTCTATTTTTTTCATGGGATAGCTACAAACACGTTAATTAGAAATCCTAATTATAATAAGATATAGTGATATACATAATATTTAATTTTTATTTTTATTTTAAAAAATTCTTTGATTTTTCTTGAATTTTACAGCAAGTGTAATTCAATTTTAATCAAATTAAGATTTTTATCTACTTAGAAATTATAGTTGAAGAAAACTTATATATACTTTTTCTTAAAATCTAAAAATTTAAGAAAGTTTCTGCAATTTGGTGCCGCCACTTGGCACAACCACAACGTCTAAGCCCAACTTTTATTATATATAATATGATATATATATATATATATATTGATTATGTATTAAATTTTTTATTTTATAAATTCTTTTTGTAAAACTACTCTTTTTGCCTTTTAAGATACAAAATTGCTAATATAGTTTTTGTATTTAGATTTTATTAATATCACTTTTATAAATTGTTAAGAAAATTGATTGTCAATGATTATTCAACACATTAATTACAAAATCCTAACAATTTTTTTAAAGAAAAAAATTTAGGTTTTTAATTGTGTTAGATTTCTATTGGTCCAATATGTTGGGGCTTTTTTGAAGATGGGAAAAGAATGCAAAACGCACAAATAGTTTTCTTTAAAAAAAAATTAGTTATCATTCTACAATTTTTTCCTCAATTTGGAAGCCTTTTGTTACATTAATGGAAGTCTTAAAACTTTTTTAAAAAATTGGGACAAATAAGAGGCCTAAGTTGCCTAGGTCTTGAAGCGGCACTGCCATCAACCATCCTTCGTCACACTCCATCTTTACCAATATGACTAGATCAGTGCAGGAGAGAGAAAAAAGAAATAATATTTGGAAAGGAGAGAGAGAGGGTAGAGAATAAAAGAAGATTTCTTTATTTATTTTTATTTTAATTGATGAACAATCGGAATGTTAAACTATTTACGCCAATATATGATTTTTTTGGAGATGTTTTTATTGGTAGTGTTTACTTCCCACCCTTCACGTACAAAAATGTTTCATTGATAATTTGGTACAAATTCACAGCACAATGCCTACAAAGTGACCAACCTTTTTTTTTTTGGTTGGGGGGTGGGGGTTGGTTGTTAAAACACCGATAGTTATTTATTGTGAGTTTGACATATTTTATTTATTTTAGGTACCGTGTAAATGCAATATTGGGAGTTAGGTTAGGGGCAGGTGACGCGTATGAAGTCCCAAGCTGCTTCTTTTTATTAGTCAGCTGGTGAATTTGCTTAATTATTGGTCACGAGGCCTGTATTTGGGTCTGTACCAGTTTTAACTCTCTTGATCCTCTAATGCCAAGGTCCATGCTGATCTCAAATTTTGATGGATAAGCTTAATTGGTTAAGCTCAGTTGGGTTAGGCACATTTAACACATGCTATTGTAAATTCCAGCTCTTTCAGCACATGCGCAATTAGCCTACAAACAGGAATTAAGCATGGCAATGTAATAAACCCTCTTGTCTTGCTAGTGATGGAGCTCATAATAAGAAAACTGATGCAATTTCATATTTTTCCCTCTAAAGTCCTCCCTCACTCCTTAGTTTCTCTCTTTTTCTCTTGAAGGTACTTGTGAGTTGTGACTCCCCAAGAGCAGTCACTTCTTATCATCACTTGTTTCCATCAACCACTCATTCCACATCCTATCAGTCTTTTTGTTCCTAAACTTTGCATTATCAGCAAGCTTTCAAGCTACGTCTCGCACTGAACACGCGACCTGTTTTGCGTAGTTTGTAACCAGATCTATTACGTTTTTCGGTCTCCCTTCTCAACCACACTTATCTTGACAAAAATTGAGAATTAAGTTTTATAAATTTTTTATATTGAGAAAACAAATTCCTTGTCCAATACCAAAAAACTGCCGTGTAAATAAAAATGTCTTTCTGAAACAGAAAAACCCAACTTCCATATACTACAAAAGAACCAGCCCCCACATGTACAGTGATCTATATTTAAAAAAAAGAAGGTGGGGGGGGGGGTTCCTTTATGTAGATTTTAGAAACCACCTTCCCAGAAAATTATTAGATACCTTAAAAATGAAATTGACAAACTTGTAAGGACACTTTTAAATGAATAACTATTGCCTAACAAGCTGAGCAGTTGATGTTTAGGTATTTTGATCATTCTAAAAACTTTAAAATTATGATCCAACTTGGAGTTACAGCACATATATGCATTATACAGGCGTTAGAGCATTCACAGCAGTGGAGCTATAATGCTATAATGCTAAAATTTAGCTCCAAAATCACAAAAAAAAGACTTACAGCAGTGGAGCTATAGTTATAAATTATACATGAATTGCTACAGTGCACATCTATAAATAGATGTGCACTGTAGCTTGAAGCAAAAAATAATAATAGTATTTTATTCACCGTCCAACTTATTTCTTTATTTTTTTCATTTTATCAAAACCGGTCAAACACTCTGCACTCTCATCATTCACTCTCTAGTTCATCTCTCTCTCAAAAGCCTCTCAAGCTCACCTCTCATCTCCGATCTCATCGCCAGCCTGACCACCTTCATTCGCCGGCCTGACCATCTTCAAGCTCAGTCCGGTCTCATTCTCTCGTCCCAGCCGTCCCAGCCGCACGCCGTCCTAGCCTCAGACCCACGCCATCCCAGTCGCACGCCGTCCCAGTCGTCCCAGCCGCCGATCGCCTCAGACCCACGTCGTCCCAGCCTTCCCAGCCGCCGATCGAAGCCCCAAGCCACACGTCTCCGACCCACGCCTCCGCCCAGTCCTCCATCTCCAGCTCTGTGATTGTTTTTTTTTTTTTTTTTTTGTTTGTGATTGGTGATTTTGTTCGGTTTGGATTGAGGAAAAAGATTGGTGATTGGTGATTTTTATTATTATTTTAATGAGTTTTTCTGTGGTTTTTTCTTTCTTGCTGTGGACTGTTAGTGCTAGTGGTGGTGGTGGTGGTGGCGGCGGTGATGGTGGTGGTGCCGTGAGGGGCTGTGGGTTGAAGAGAGGGCAGTGAGGGAGAAGACAGAGAGAAGATGAATAGTGAAAAAAATAATAAATAGCTGATTGTGGATATATATTATTTTATTGTAGTGTTTATATTATTTTATTGTGTTAGAAGCTAAAATAGATCCACTGCTGCAGCACGTGTGTAGTTAAAATAGATAAAGTGATTTTTTGAGGTGCCAAATAGCTATAATTATTGCTCCACTGCTGTGGATGCTCTTACATTGTCAACATGAAAACATGGACAATGCAAAATTACCAATCAAACCTCATTTAATCAGAAGACCAATTTTTCTTATGTTGTGGATTTTTTTTTTGGAAGGACAAATGTAGTCTACAAAATATAATGAAATTCAGTTTTAAGAATGGCATAAATTGATCGAGTCATCTATTCTTAGATTCTTGTTCCAAAGTTCTGAAGTTAGACAAACTGACACAAATAACAAGACTTTACCATAGTGCCATAACTGATTTATACAGTAAGCACCATTCACACAAGTTATTATATTAGATCAAGATGCACACGAAGTAGAATAAACAGACCTGTTGGCAAAGCCCACCAACACAATTGCAGAGCTGTTTCAAGGGCTTTTCTGAGCCAAGCAAGCTCTAACTTCCACTTTCTAACAGAGAAATATTCCTCATCAGAACTTTATCTGCTGAGCATAAGATCACAGCCCATCTTCATCTCAACCTTAGACCACGGTTTTGATTTATACACAACAAGGATTACTAGATATGCTTCATGGATTGGTCAGCCATTTCTAGAGAGAGAGAGTTTGTGTTTTGAGAGGGGGGGGGGGGGGGGGTGTTGACTGGAAAGAACCCCAAAATATTATGTTACATCAACCATAAAAGGTGTAGGCAGTTCAGCCTAAATCCCCCATATTAGTTCAGGAACATAGCCAGCTAGCTTCAGCTGCGCGTCTAATTAAGCCAGCAACAAGTAAATATTACTAGAAGCTGGGTGAGATTTATCAGATGCAGCAAACTGATGAATCTTCCTTTCCATTCCAATCCAACTGGATCCAGGACAATTCTTTTCTACTCCTAGATTCTTCATGGCTGCCTGGATTTTTGCAACCTCAACCCATCTATTTACTTCAGCATACATGCATGTTAATCAGAAGGTTGTAATGGCTACTGTTGTTTGGCTCCAACACCAATAGTTCGTTAGTAGCAACTTGGGCATCTCCAAGTTTCTATGGAGCTTACACCCACCTACCAAGGCTCCCCATATAATGGAGTTTGGTTCAATTTTCATGCTTTTATTAACTCTAGTGATCTTTAATTAAGCCCGCTTTGCTCTGTAGATCAACCATGCATCCTTAGTGTCCAACTTCAGGAGAGATGGAATAATCATTGGTCATGCTCAGAAACATCATACGGCCTTCTTCAACAAGTCCTGCATGAGTGCAGGCGCTTAGAACACTAACAAAAGTAATTTCATTGGGTTTGCTCTTCTCCCTTTCCATTCTGCTAAACATCTTTAGTGCTTCATCTGCATACCTTTGAGCTACAAGCCCATCAATAACTGAATTCCAACAAAACAAATTTTTCTCTATCAACTTGAAGAACACTGAAAGTGGCTTATCTAAGCTTCCACACTTGGCATACACATCAATCAGTGTAGCCCCAATATAAACATTAAGATCAAATCCATTCTGCAATATATAAAGATGTATTTCCCTTCCTAAGTCAAGAGCTCCTAGATGAGCACAAGCTGATATAATAGCTGCCATGGTCACTTCATTAGGGTGAATCCCATCACATGGGTTGGGTTGGGTTGAGTTGAACCCATGGGTTGGATAATTTTTTTTATTACTATTATTATTAAATTGAGCAGAAAAAAAATATATCACACTTGCCACGTGAGTTAATAAACAAAATATACTTTAATATATAAACTAATATTCCAACTTAGTTGTAAACAAAATATGTTTAAGTATCCAACTGAGTTGATAAACAAAATATAAATAAACTAGTATCCTAATTCACTTATAAACAAAATATATATGAGTTTCTAACTTAGTTATAAACAAAGTATATCTAAAATTTTTAAATTTTTATTATTAATTATATAATGTATTTAAATATATATTAAAAGAACTAATAGGATTTTATATTATATATAATAGTAGGAACTAAGGAAGTGCTCTACAATTTTTTTAAAAAATTTATTAAAAATATCTTATATTTTAAACATATATTAAAATATGGGTGGGTCGGGTCGAGTTTGACGGGTTTGTAATTTTATGACCCAAACCCAACCCGACCCACTATAAAAAATTTTTTTGTAACCCAATCCAACCCACCAAGCCCTAAAAACCGACCCAACCCAACGAGTTGGGTTGGGTTGGGTCAGGTCGGGTTTGGCAAGTTGACGGGTTTTCTACACACCCCTAATCTTAATGGACGGCCATTGTGTCATTAGTAGGCCATTAAAGATAGATGAGTAACCACCCAACACATTCAATAATGATCATTAAAGGCCTTAAACCCTCTCATCAAGATAAAGAATGTTACAATGAGGGTAATAATCACCCTTATTTATGTCCAACAACTACCTAAGTCATCTATAAAAGAGACAATTTGTCCATATGCTAAGGTACGACAAAAATTATTACAAAATACCATCTATATACAAAAGATATGGGTTGATACTAACTTAAGCATCGGAGGCTCCCCCCATCAGACACAATCCGATGGTCTTTTCGATGAACTCTCTTTATCTCGCAAGTCCTACAAGATCGTCAAAAGCTCCAGATTAGACAAGTGATCCAACTGACGATTTAGGCATTACCAATACTGCCAATGCTTCTCTAAATTTTTGGTGTTGAGATCATATGATCATATCCTTTGCAGGCATCTGATCGAATAACAATTCTGCAGAATCAAAATTTCTCATTCTTGCATATCCATCGACCATAGTGTTCCATGTAGCAGTATTGCTCTCAGGCATCTCCTCAAACTATCTCCTAGTAGAACTCAAATCCCTAACACAGATATGAGCAGAAACTATTGTAGACCATGCAAAACATCTCTTTTAGGCATTCATCAAACACCATTCTTGATCTACAAAGTTTGCCTAAATTCGAATCAATCAAAGTAGTTTGAAGAAACACATGAATCAAACCTATAATCTATGCGCAAAAAGTTGGAGCAGGCACTGAAAAATTGGTTGACCAAAAACAATCCTGGTTTGCATTGATTTGATCATAAAAGCAAACACATCATCCTAGGTTGTTTAGGTTGGAACATGTCTTTAATAATTGAAGTAATGCTAAATAGACATTTGTGTCACAGCTCGTCCATCTCGACAATAAGATCAATTATAGTTTGAAAATTCCTTAGCACGAATTCTCTCAGCTGTACTTTTGGTTTTTTGTTATTGTGGGACAGCTTGGTTTAAGGGTAATTCTTACATGCTCTAGTGGAACTTACTCTTTATGTGAGAGGAAGGAGCATTGCTCTCGAAACACTTAAGTTTTTTCTTCTAGTTCGATAATAATTACAAACTTTTTTTTTCCAAGGTGGTGGGGCCCATTGAAGATTAAACTTAAACATAAAAACAGTTGAACCCCATTATCTCATCCTTTTCAATTTCTTTTCAACCAAAGCTTTCAAACCTAGATCTTCATCAATCTCTCCAAATCATGATTACTAACCGAAGCTTAACGATGTGGGATTCTCCACCTCCTGAAATCCTAACCTTTGTTCTCATACGGTTACCAATAAAATCTATCATAACTTGCAACTCCGTTTCCAAAACATGAAAATCCATAACATGCTCTAGTGGAACTTACTCTTGATGTGAGAGGAAGAAGCATTGCTCTCGGAACACTTAAGTTTTTTTTTGGTTTGATAATGATTACAAACTTTTTTTTTTCTCCAAGGTGGTGGGGCCCATTGAAGATTAAACTTAAACATAAAAACAGTTGAACCCCATTTTCTCATCCTTTCCGATTTCTTTTCAACCGAAGCTTTCAAACCCAGATCTTCATCAATCTCTCCAAATCATGATTATTAACCGAAGCTTAGCGATGTGGGATTCTCCACCTCCTGAAATCCTAACCTTTGTTCTCATACGGTTACCAATAAAATCTATCATAACTTGCACCTCCGTTTCCAAAACATGGAAATCCATCATCCAAAACCCTTCCTTCATCTCCGTCCATCTCCACCACTCCAAAAACAAGCATCCCCTCCTTCTCTTCAGGTTCCCTCCAAGTGAACACAGGGTTAGTGATAAAGAACTCTACGCATTGTATTGTGACAACAACAACAACAACAACCCAGATTTATATGAACACACCAGGTTTGACTTCCCTCTCAGCGGGACGTTCCGTGTGGTGGGTACTTGTAACGGCTTGGTCTGCTTTGCCGTGAAATTCACTGACAGGTTCTTTTTCTGGAACCCTCTTGTTAGAAAGCTTGTGGATCTTCCTACACCCAGTGTTGGCCTCCGAACACTTCGTTTTTACAACCCCTCTATTGGGTTTGGATTTGATTCCAAAACTAATGACTATAAGGTGGTGAGGATTGTGAGTGCTAGCGAGAGTGAACCCAAGGTTGAGGTTTACTCACTCGCCACTGATCAATGGAGAGTGGTTACTGCAGTGCCTCCCACAGGTACTGTATTTGCAAACAAATGTGATCCACATGCTTTTGTCAATGGGGCTTTGCATTGTGTTGCCAGTAAAAACAATATTGACAACGAAATTCTGAATTTTATATTGGTGTTCGATTTGGGGGACGAGGTATTCCGCGAGATAGCAATGCCAAAACCTTTGGATAATCCTGAGAATTTGGTGGGTGTGTCTGTTTCAGCTTATAGGAATTCCCTTGCCTTAATTCAATGGGGGGTTTCTATTCGTTGTGTCGATATATGGGTGATGAAATGGTACGCCGTTGCATCCTCTTGGACCAAAGTGTTTTCAACTTTGGCTGATCAAGGAGGCTTCTTACCAAGGCCAATAGGTTTTAAGAGGACTGGTGAGGTTTTATTGGAAATGCATAGAGGAAAGTTCGTCTCACGAGACCTTGAGACCCAACAGATTAAAGATCTTAGGACCATTGAAGATAAATGTACTTTTGTTGATTCTTATGTTGAGAGTCTAGTTTTGCTCAACAAACCCAACTGAGCATTTGCATACTAAGTAAAAAGAAAGAGAAACAACAGGCAAGATTGCATTTCATGCTTATTTTTATCGTTTTCCATCTTGTTATTCATATATACTTGGCATTGATTATAAGTTAGATATGAATATACATGGTACAGTTCTATATATTTTTGCAGTTGCTGTTCAACTTATTTGGAAACATCCTAAAAAATGAAAATGAGAATCACTGTTGTATTTGGGGATAAATGCGTGCAGTAGCTGTTCAACTTATAGTAATTCCAAAAAATTTGGGATCGTATATACTGAACTCGAGATTTATATATGATTGGGAACTTCTTGTAGTTTGAGGGTGAAATTTGTTAAAAAAGGTTTTCAATTGCTGATGGTAGCTTCTTTTCTACAATTACATATCTGATGTTTCTTTTACTCTCCATTTTATTTTTCCTAACCTTCTTTTATTTTTTTATCGAAAAATTGGAGAAATGAAATGTGAACTGTGTTTCAGAGTTTTATATGTTGTTGCCACCGTTTTGTGGAAGTCACTCTCTAATGTCTGTTACTTTGCTATCATTATAAGTTCTTTTTTTGTTCTTTCTTTGAAGAGCACTAATATATTTTCAGCTTCCTTTCCTTTAGTTTCCATTTTGAGTGCGTTGGCTGATGCATGGAGTTACCATTTTGTTCCTACGTATTCTGTTGATTTTTTTTTTTTTTTGTTAGCCTTTATTCAAACTTTATGTTCTGTCCATAATTATTCTTTTTGGAGCTTTTTTCTAATGTATGTATCGAGCAAGAGAATTCTATTTCTACTTTGCTGTCATTGTGTATCTTACATTTTCCCCCTATTTTTAGCTGTTGGCCTTACTTAAAGTTCTGTCTCTTCTATCATCATTACTCAACTTTGGTTTCTTTCACTGTTCACTATATTATTTTTACACATAAACTAGGAATGGACTTGACTTATTACGAGGTTTTGTTGCTTAGAGGAATCAGCTCTAGATCTTGAAAGAAATTGTTGCAGTTATTCTAATATCCTTCATAAAGTTAGTAAGACTAAGCATTACATATAGGATCTCATACTAATAATCACAGGAAGCATGTGTCTATTTGCATTTAATGTTTCTGAAAGTTGTAGACACATTTAGTTGAACATTACATATTTGAATCAGAGTCACAGTTAAGCTCCAAATCACAATGTTACCTAATCTTGTGGCTGGCCAAGACCAATCCTTGAATGATGCAAAAGCCTTTACATGTCGAGGTATTGAAAGATCACATTCCCCTCTAACTTTGCAATCATGCCTTCCACAGTTTTTCCCTTTCTCATTTTTTGTTACATGGAATATTCTAGTTGTTGATGAGGTAGTACTTACAACTTATATTCTCAATTGAATATAACTAGAAATGGGATTGGTTCTGATCTATGCGTCAATCTGAGCGCCGCCACCCCCACCCCCCCCCCCCCCCCCCTCCCCCCCAAAAAAGAAAAAAAAAGAAAGAAAAATAATAGATGTAAGTGTTCGCTTTTGTGTGTGTATGTCTTCAACTTACAACAATTGGTTACTAATGTTTCTATATATCATGCCTTCCATTGTTTTTTCCCCTTTCTCATTCTTTGTTATATGGATTATTTTAGTTTTATGTTATTAGAAATGGGATTGTTCTTGATCTATGCTTCATTTTGGTTCCCACCGCCCACCCAACCAAAAAAAAAAAGTAATAATGGATTTAAGTGTTTGTATTTGTTTTTGACTTACAACATCTGGTTACTAACATTTCTATAAATATGTATAAGCACTCAATGAGTTTGATAATTCTTCTTCTATGCAAGCATACAAGAGGTTTTGCCTCATTATTTGGAGGGTAAATTATTGAAGTTCATAGGTAGTTAGCATCTTTTTAGCCTTTTATTTTTTCATAAATGAAAAATGTGGATGGACAGCACAATCCTAGGTTCATTAGAGTGACTTCTCATTGCAGCAATAAGATTTGTTACAATTTCTGAATATTGCCTGTCGTGTATTTTTCTTGTTTTGGAGGCTAGTAAATTTTGCATCTAGTTTCTTTTAGGTTGCTTCTCTACTGTATCACTTTCTTAGCATGGGAAGCCTTTCCTCATTCCTCTCATCCCACTGGTTAAGGTGGAACTCAAAATAGAATCCCAATACAACTCCTAAATTATTTTATAAGCTTGAACATAATTTCATCCTATAATGTGCTAATGTTCTTAGTTTGTTCTTTAGGTCAAAGTTATCATTTAGAGGAAGGTTAAAGATTTCTCTTAAACGATTTAAGAAAGCCTTAATGTTATGAATGAAAAAAAATACACAATTGATCAATAATTGTTGAGCAAGGAATAATGCCCTCCACATTAGACACTTTGAACACTCACTGATGTACTTTTTTTTTTTCTTTTTTTCTTTTCTTTTCCAGATATCCTTAAATAAGAGCTAGAGATGTATTCTAGAGAGTCTGTAGAGGGATGATACAAACCTTGACTCAATAATAGAATTGTTGGTTGGCTTTGGCTTTACATTGAAATTGTTTTGGTTGTAAATAACGGTTGATTTCATAGTGTATTTGTGTTCTTTATTTTACCTTGAATTATGTGATATTCTACTTTTATTTTCTTTTGGAATGCTGTATTTTCTCTTTACAATTGCCCTTTGTTAACTAGCAAGATATTTTCTTATTATATTATTGCTGGCATGGGAATCTGCTTGCTCATTTCTCACTCCCCCATCCCCCCAGTGCACATGTTCATGTGGTAAATGCTTGGAGTATTTCTTATTCTGTACATTCTGAAAAACCTCAAATATTGTTGTAGGTTTTTTCTATATAGTGATGACAATAATTAATGTTATTTTGTCTACTTCTAGTATTAAATCACAAACAAAAAAAGCCTTACAGTTTTCAAAACTTTTTTGCAGAACCTTTGTGCAATCATGATGGTGATGAGCAAATAATGGACTTAACTCATCAAGAGAAAGATTCAACAAGCCTTTTTTATGGTATTTAGTTTGCATTAGTTTATCATGTCAAAAGGGATTGTAGTTGTTATAATGTATTTATGCTTAATGAAGTATGTTAAACTCCTTTCTTATTTTAGTATTTGTAGGTGATTTGCAGTTTGGTTTCATTGTCTGTATATGAACTTTTATGTGAACTTTGCGTTTTACTCTAAATTTAATTATTATTACCATTTTACGTGAACTTTTCAAAAGTTTTATTCTAAATCTTGATCTTTCTCCAGCTACCATGCATTTCCCTAGTAGGCTACCGTGTGTAGTGGCTTTGATTTGAGCTTCTGGAGTGTTGGTGGTTACTTTGCGGCTCCTCTCTGTTGGGTCACTGACACACTGTAGCAATGGCGTTTTGGGCTATTGTTATTTTCTTTTGTGCAAATGGAGCCACCATTGTCGTGTATGGTTTGGCAAGGTGTGGGCCGCTGTGTATGGTTACGTCGGATTGGTGGTTTGGACCATTGGTCCTAGGCTCCTAGCGATTCGGCTTTGGGGGTGGGCTTTGTGAGTGAACTTCAATGGGTTTGGAACAATGATGGTCGTGTGTGACTCATTTGGGCTTCAGGTTGTCATGAATTGTCATGTGTGTTGATGTTCCAGCCCACTTGAGAAAAGAAAAAATTATATAGATAAAGAAATTAAAAAAAGGGGGAGAAAAAAAAAAAATTTGGATGTGGAATCCATATAGTTTAAATCAAAGAGGAGAGAATCCATAATTTTGGAATTCTCATTGTGACTCCAAAAATAGAGAAATATAAAATACATTTCACGAAATTGAATAGAAAATTGCCAAGCACACAAGAAATTTGCACTAATACACTTCATTATCCAAAAAGCTATGAAATGTAGACATTTTAAGATACCTGAATATCAGTGATAAGGTCATAGACAGTGCGAGTATAACATCCAGGCTGCATCACACTGGAAATTTTTACAGACTTCCAAATCATTTCTTTCTAGAAGCATTCTGTTCCTTGCAAGCAGTGCAGCATCATAAATTAAGAAACCACTACTTAATAAGAACTTCGGAATGATATTAAACTTAAAAGAGTCTAATGTTAATAATTTTTTTTCTTTCTAAAGTTTATGTGAACACTTTTTTAAAAGTTTAAATTTTTAGAGATTTTTTAATTTGATATCCAGAACAAATCCTTTTCCGGCACCAACAACAAATCTAAAAATATGTAACTTGTGCAATGCACGAGAATAGTCTACATGTTTTTTTTTTTTTTTTGAAAAAAATATTTGAGTCGAGTATTGAGTTTTTAGGGACTATTTCTTATTCTATTAGCAATAGTAACGTGTTATGATTTAAAATGGAGTAGAAATTTAGTGTTTTAGAGATCTTTGGCACTTGAAAGGGGTAAGAGAGGAAGAGACAAAAGGTGTTTGTGTTTGATGGAAAGATTGACAACCTTTGTAGATAAGCATGAGGAAGGTCAAAAAAAAAAAAAAAATCCCTTTAGAGATCAACGAGTATGAGAGAGAAAGAGAATTTGGAGGTTTCTCGGGATTGTGGATCAAAGTTATGGATAATCTCTTCAGATTTTGAACCTAACAACTCACTAAAAAAAAAAAATGAACGTTAACACATGGTTCAAAATTGAGAATCTAATTGAATTTTCTCAGTTTTGACATTTTATATATATAGTAATTAGATTTCCTAAGCAAAAGTCATACCTATTACAAATTTTACTAAAATGGTAAGGCCTGACTCCAGTGCATTGAGCACTGGAGTTGACATGATTCATATGTCTGCATTGTGTCAAGCATACATTTTTTTTTTTTTAATAGTCTTTAAAAAGTGTGAGTTGTTTTGAGTTTTTTCTCAAGATATTTTTTGATGGTCTAAGCAATCTCTAGATTGTTATTTCCGGAAATTGAACAACATAAAATAAGGATTGATTCAAGTTAAATTCAAATAAAGTACTAAAGTTGAATTCAAACAATATCATGTAGCTAATTAGGGGATTAGGATTGCATTTCATTACAAGTCCTATTTAAATTTAAACAGGATTTTGATTTCTATTTGTTAAGATTAGATTATGTTGAAGTGTGGATTCTAGTTAAGCTCAACTGGTAAAGTTTCTAATAGTTGAACAAGAGATCTGGTATTTATTTTTTTGATAAACACACTGACAACTATTACTAATAACAACATCAAAAACCAATTACATCTTGTTTAAGAGCTTGCTGAATACAGCAAGGAATCTCTTCAATCCAAATTAAATCATTAACAAAGCTTAGAGATTGTCTTGCTAGAATATGGGCTAGCTTATTGCTTGATCTACGCACATGAGAAAAGATTACAACATCAATTTCGGAGCCTAAAACATGAAGGCCTTCCACAATAGCTTCAACAGAGGTGGGTGGTACTGAAATTCCTTTGAGAGCATTAGAAATAGTCAATGAGTCTTCCTCCAACACCCCATCTCGCGGCCCCAGGTGTCTAGCCAACAACATACCTACTTCATAAGCTTTAGCTTCAACTTCAAGCACTTGTAATGGGGCTTTAATTTTTCTGCATAACGCTACCATTAATCTTCCTTGCAAGTCTCTTATAACTACACCAATGCCAGCCACCTTCTTTGTGGGATAAAGAGCACCATCCACATTTATTTTAAAAGAACCCGATAATGGAGGCTGCCAAGCCGAGTGCATCTGTGTTTCAGCTAAGTGCAAAAACTGAGCATCTATGTCAGCTAAGTGCAGAAACCAATCAGAAGCAGCACCACTGTGTGAATCCAATACTGACCAATACTCCTAGAGATAATTTTCTGCCCAAAGTGCCACAGCCAAACCTGTTTTACCTTCACCCCCATGATAGATTTCATTCCTATTACTCTATTATGCCCAAGCAATCATAACCAATCTTGAACACTTCTCCTCCCCAGTTGCATTAGTCATCATTTCAAACCATAACAGATACTGAAAAGAATCAATATGGACATCCAAAGGTAGCAAATGGAATTTCGAAGATGCCCAAGCATCTTGTGCCTTCAGATAGCCCCAAAAAATATGACCATTCGTCTCAACCTTTTCCTTATAGCACATACACATGTCTTCATCAATTACATTATGCCTCCTTAATTTAACTTTGGTCGGTAAAGTGTCACGACAAGCACGCCAACAAAAATGACACACCTTATAAGGAATGGGCAAAGACCAAAGTTTCTTCTAAAACCTCCTTAACAAACTACCATCAGAAGTAGTTCCATAGTTTGTAGATTTAAACAAAGTTGTTGCTAATTTATAAGCACTTTTCACAGTGAAATTTCCATTTGTAGTTTTAGCCCAAACTATTTTGTCCGCTAGTAAAGTAGCACTCAAAAGAATACTTTTGATTAATTCAGCTTCATGAGAAATAAAAAGGCTATCAATTACCTCAGTTGTCCACTTGGCTATACTTGAATCTATCAATTTAGCAACCTTCGGATTAGCACTCAAAAACATCCTTGGAGAAATTACACTATGAGATGAACCCAATGGCAGCCACTTATCTTGCCAAACCTTGATATTTGCTCCATTGCCAACTCTCCATCGCAACCCTTCAATAACCAATCTTTGGGCAGAAATCAAACTCCTCCATGTATAAGAAGGATTGTGTCCAATCGAAGCATGAACAAAGTCACCTATTGAGAAATATTTATCCTTAAGGACCCTATAAAGAAGAGAATTACCATCCATTTGGAGATGCCACCCCTGTTTTGCAAGCAAAGCCTTGTTAAACCATTTTAAATTCTTGAAACCCATTCCACCATCACACTTAGGCTCACACATTTTCTCCCAACTAAGCCATGCAATTTTCTTTTCCTTCTTTTTTTGACCCCAACAAAAATTCCTAATCATCCCCATCAATTCATCACAACGCGAATCTAGAAGTTTGAAACAACTCATAGCGTAAGTTGAAATTGTTTGAGCCACTGATTTTATTAAAACTTCTTTCCCCACCTTAGAGAGCAATTTTTCTTTCCAATCCACCAACACTTTTCCCAATTTCTCCTTAATAGCATTGAAGGTAGTTCTTTTATTTCTCCCCACCAAAGAAGGCAATCCAAGATACTTCTCATGTTGCTTAATTATTTGTGCATCAAACCGATTCTTTATCTCCTCCTTTGTAGTTCATCACACTCCTTTAACGTCGGCTTGCAAAAAATCAACCTATTATCTGCAAAAAACAAATGAGACAATCTTGGACTACCTCTACAAATTTTCACACCCTCCATTGACCCCTATCCACTGCTGATTGAATCAAAGCAGACAAGCCTTTTGCACACAAAAGGAAGAGGCAAGGTGACAAAGGGTCTCCTTGACGGATTTCTCTTGATTGAATAATGTGTTCCCTTGGTGTCCCATTAATTTTAATTGAATAAGTAACCGTAGAAACACATCTCATGATCAAATCCCTCATTTGGTCAGCAAAGCCCAATTTCTCCATAACTTTGTCAAGCCAAACCCACTCTATTCTATCATAAGCTTTACTCATATCTAATTTAAGAGTCATCTCCCCAAACCTACCTCTCTTTTTTTGGTTAATATGATGCATGGTTTCAAAAGCCACTAACACATTATCAGTAATTAACCTCCCGTGGACAAAAGCACTTTGTGTATCACTAATAATTGAAGGGATCTAGTATATATGTATGTACATAAAAGACATTAATGATAATTAATTGACTAAATATATTTTACACATTTATCACGGTGGCGCAATCTGGTTCATTAATTTTTTTTTTTTTTTTTTTTTGAAATCATATTCATTTCCTTTTAAATTCTTTCTAAAGTGGTGTAGCCCATTGATTAAACTTAGTGTCCGTTTGGTTTGCGTTTGCGTCAAATGCGTTTGCATTTTTGGCTTTTTTTTTTTTAAAGTTCCAGTGAATTCTACACATCTGACAGACTAACAAACTTTTAACAAATCTCTAATTAACTAATTAACTACTAACTAATGAGGAACATGTGCTATATAACCATATGCTAACGGCTTAACTTCCTCTCTAATAGCACCCACAATTAACCAATACATTACAGAGAATTACATAGCGGTAGCTGCGTCACTTTTGCATTGATTACCTTAATTGAGGGGATTTATGTTTCAATTTTGTAAAAAAAAAAAAAAAAAAAAAAAAAATGGATGCATTCTGACTAAAAAATGAAATTGAGAATCATTATTGTATTGGGATATATGTGTGCAGCAAATGTTCAACTTAAATCAAATCCAAAAAAATTGGGTCATATACACTGAAATCAAGGATCATATATTCATATATGACTGGGAACTTTGTGTAATTTGGGAGTGAAATTTATGGTCGCTTTCTTTTCATTTTATTTTTCTTAACCTTCTTTTGTTTTTTGAATCAGAGAAATGACATGTTGACTGTGTTACAGATTTTCATATGTTGTTGCCACCATTTTGTGGAATTCACCTTCTTTGTTATCATTATAAGTTCGGTTTTTGAAGAGCACAGAGAACTTATATAATTCTCAACTTTGTTTCCGTTTGTTTCCATTTTGAGTGTGTTGATTGATGCATGAAGTTACCATTTTGTTCCTATAGTTCCACATATTCTGTTGATTTTTTTTTTTCCTTTTTCAATTTTCTGTAGCCTTTATTCAAGCTTTATATATATTTTTTCAATGTATGTACACAGCAAAAGAATTCTATTTCCTCTTTGCTGTCTGTGCAGCTTACGTTTTTTTCTCCCTGTTTTCATCAACGAGCCTTCCTTTCACTTTCAAAGTTTTGTTTCTTATATCATCATAACTCAAATTTGGTTTCTTTCACTGTTCACTATATTATTTCTATAGGTAAACTAGGAATAGACTAGACTTCATATGAGGTTTCATTGCTCTGGTTTAACATTTTCAGAGGAATCAGCTTTAGTTATCTTGAAAGAAACTATTGTAGTCATTTTAATATGCCTTCATAAAGTGGGTAAGAGGAAGCATGCGATAGAAGATCTCATGTCAATTTATCAAAGGCAATCTGTGTGTAATTGCATTTCATGTTTCTGTACTTGTGGACCCCCTAACTTGCCAGGTTTCTAAATCACCGTGTTCATGATTAGTGTTTAGTTGAACATTGCATGTGAACCATAGTCAGAGAATACCGCTTGCATGAGTGTGCTCTTCTAATGAATGAATATTTTAGAAATCAAAAAAGTTTGTTCACCTCTTTGAGGTCTTAAATACCTTCCTTACGAAAAAGAAGTTCCTAAAGCAGACAAGAAGAGCCAGAAAGAGGGGAGTTAGAAGTGTCTGAATTTTGAGAGACATCCCCTATTTATAGAAGTTGGAATGCTGAAAAAATAAGCCAAAAACGTATGGGGAAAATCCTAAAAAAAAAAAGATATTTGGATGAGAGTAAGCTGATTTTTCCGATCAGTACAAGCTTCAGTATTTTGATCATATCCTTTTACTCAAAATTCAGATTAAGATGAAATTTTGATAGCTGAAGGGAAATTCGATTCTCTACAACTTTTCCAGAAATAGCCTAGTCCTTATTTTGAGTTCTACTATGCCAAAAGTTCCTTGGAACATGAATTTGAAATCTGCTACTTGATTAGCACGTTTTTGAAGTTTTTTCCAACTCTAAAACTGTATTTGGACGAATTTAAGAGTTAATTTCATGATAAATCTCATTCCAAAGTGATAAGTAGGATTTTTAAAATAATTATTTTGAATATAATTATTCTAAAAGCCTAATTATTTATAGTCTTTAAATATTCAGCTTATTTGCTTTAATTCCATGCAACAAATCTCACTTTAAGAAACATACTCCACCAATTACATAAATTCATTTAATTAATTTTAATCATTAATCAATCAAAATTAATTTCAATTAATCACAAATGATTGGCTTCGCCTCATACAATGCATGCAGAATGTGAAAACTTGATCTTGTGATACCTTTCAATCCGACGGTCCAATTTGAGAATCAGACATCATTTTTATGATATGCAATGAATGAATTAATACATATAATGCAACTATAATTTTTTTGGGTATATGAATGGTCATTCTAGCCATCTTCCAAGATTAAATTATTGGTGCAAAATTGAGTTTCTACATGCATCTTTTTAGCCATTTTATTTTTTTATAATTGAAATATGCTAATAGAAATTGCAATCCTTGGCTCGTAAGAGTGACTTCTCATTGTAGCAATGAGATGTTACATTTGCTATTGTTGTTTGTTGTATATTTTTCAGTTTTTGGAGGATGCTAACTTTTGCATCTGGTTTCTTTTACTTTCCCCCATTTAGGTTGTTTCTCTACCATATAACTTTTCCTAGTTTAGATAACTGTACTACAGTGGCTGTAGGCCTGGGAAGCATTTCCTTATTGACATCCCTCTCATCTTAAACTAGTTTGGACAAGGCAGAACTCAAAACAAAATCTCATCACAACTCCCAAAATAATTTACCAAAAAACTAAGCTGTCAACTTTTCTTTGTAATTTATAAGGCTAAATTATTTATAAAAAAAAAAAAAATTAAGGCTAAAAATATTTCCATCTTCTAATGTGCTAATATTATTAGTTTGTTCTAGAACATTGTGTTCTCTCTTTATAATTGCATTTTGTTGAGTAGTTATATATATTTTGTTATTTATAATTGCTAGCATGGGAATCTGCTTAGCTGATTTACCTTGGTCCTCCATCCTCCTTGGTGCACGTGTTTTTGTGGAAAAGACTTAAAAGAGTATTTCTTAATTTGTACATTTTGAAAAACCTCAAATAGTGTTGTAGGTTTTTTCTATACGGTGATTAACACTAATTAGTGTTATTTTATTTACTTCTTGTATCACAAACAATCACTACAAAAAAAAGGTCCTGTGCCCGCGTTTTGTAGTGAATAATGCACTTACAGTTCTTAATTTCTTGTAGGACCTTGTGCAATCATGGATTCATGGTGCTGATGAGCTTCAAGTGACCGACATAACAAAAGATAGATTCAACAATGCTAGTAGCTCTTTGGTGGTGTTCGGTTTCCTAGTATTGGCTTTAGTCTATTTTGCCAAAATGGATTGTAGTTGGTATAACCTTTGCTCAATGAATTATGTTAAACTTCTTTGTGTCTACACCATTCTTATGTTAGTAGTTCTGAATGATTTACAATTTGGTTCAATGTTTTTGTATAAGTTTTCTCTTGCTTATCTCTCTCTCTCTCTCCATCTACTCTGCCTATCTCTAGTTGGCCACCGTGTGTAGTGGCTTTGATTTGAGCTTGTGGGGGTGTTGGTGGTTACTCAATGGCTTCTCTCTCTTGGGTCATCGTAGCTGAGAATTATATAAGGTCTATGTGGTTACTCAATGATGATTGTGGTGGGTGACTGATTTTGTGGGGATTTGAGCTTCAGGTTGCCGAGAACCGTTGTGTATTGCAACTTGCAACGCATGTGGGTTTTTGGCTGGTTGTGAACTTGGTTGAAAAAAGAAAACATTATAAAGAAAGAAATTGACAAAAAGAAAAATAGAGAGTCTTTGGAGTAGTTTGGACTACAACTTTAAAATAATATTAGAATGCAAAATGAGATCCTTAATTTGGTGATTCTCATTTTGACTCAAAAAACATTAATGGGAAATACAAAATATATTTCAGGAAATTAAATTTTTTTTTCCAAACACACAAGAAATTTGCAAAAATATATTGTCCATAAGCTATGAAATATAAAGATGTCAAAAATACATTGTACATTCCTATCCATCTTGTAAAGTTTCTTGATTTAAAAAGTTTTTAAAATATTTTTTTGTAATGTTGTTTCTTTTAAGAGCATTTACATTTGGCATACCAAAAATTCATTTTATTTATTTTAACATGCCACTTAACAATACACTCTACATCCTATACTCTATTATTTTACCATTCACTTTAACTATTATTTATTTATTATTTCTTTATGCATATAGAAGAGATAGAAGATTGAATATAAAACAAACTTTTATTTTTATTTTTTATGTTTAGCTTAAGCTAAAAAATTTAGCTATAGCACACTAGATGTTGACGTTTTGTTTTGGTATTTGGACTATTTTAGCATACCCAATGTTAATGATCTACAACTTTGTTGCCAAAAGCCCCTCTATAACTATAATCATCCATAAATGATAAAACGACCCATGAATATGATCGAACCTTGTCGTCAGCAAACCAACTACAGTCGTTTACCGTAAAAATAACCAAAAACTGTCCCTCAAAACGAATTATCCTATATTAATGTCCCTGTCTTTCTCTCTCTCTCTATCCTATTGTTGTAGCAACTAGCAAAGTCCAACAATGGAGTTGTGTCTCAGTAGCACTACGACTACAAGGGTCCTCAACTTGAACCCATCTCGACCCTCTCACAATTCTCTCAGAAACCCACTTCTCCATTTCAACCATACTCACAGACCCTTCACTTTTCTCAAGCTTCCCTCTCCTTCCCGCCAATTCCACCTCCTTCAACTTCAATCACCTCCAAAACCCTCTCGTTTCACCGCTTCAGCCTCTTCTTCAGTCGCTGCTGGCAATGAAAAAGATCAGCTTCCAGCAGATATTGAGGTCAAGGAGACCCAAGAACCCAATTGCAGCGTGAGTTTTTTTTTTTAGTAACTTCGTTGTCTCTCATGTTTTCCCAGATAATCAGTGGTTGTTTTTCTTCGTATAATTATCATTGCTTTAAGTTTTACTTGGTTTTTTTCAATTGGGTCTTTATTGTTTTCTCTGATGAGCTAAAAACGCTAGGCCTCTCTCTTTTGTTTGAGTTTTTCCTTTTTAAGCACTTACAATTTCCAAGTATATTAGTAGTTATTTAATTCAACTGTTTTTTTTTTTTTTTTCCTTCTCAAATGCTTCATTTATTTTGGTCTTTCAATTACTTTTGAGAACTACATTTTTGCATTTGTGTAATTGAGAAAGTTGAAATTGGTAAAAATCTGTATCAATATGTATCTCTCTTTGTGCAGGTTAGGTTGAGTGTACAAGTTCCACCAGCTGTATGCGATGACTGCTACAGTAGGGTCTTAAATGAGTTCATGAAGCAAGCCAAGGTGCTCTTGGGAAGATACATGTTTTAGCCTGTGGAACAAGGACGTTGTTAAATGTTCTAATACTGGTTTTTTGTGTACTTAGGTCCCTGGATTTCGCCCGGGAAAGGAAGTTCCCGAGAGTATTCTTATAAGTTATGTCGGGAAGAAAAATGTCCAAAAGGCTACTGTTGAATCTATCTTGAAGAGGACACTTCCACATGCCATGTCCTCAGTATGTGGAAAGTAACATCCGGTTATTTATTTTATTTTATTTTTCTGTTTCTGTTTTTATTTAATTTATTTTAGGGTAATATTTTTCATTTAACCTTTAATTTTCTTTGGGTTCACTTCAGTTCATTTATGTTTATATTGATATAGATGCTTGCATTGATACTGGAATTTGCAAATTCTCATTTGTTGTTTCTAGTTCTGTATAATAGGAGTTGAGGGGATCCATTTAAAATAGATATATTAGATGGTCAATGATCTGTAACTTAGGGTCTGTTTGTTTTGGCTTCAAACCATTTCAAGAAATCATTTTCTGTAAAACCGTGTGTTTGGTTGGCTTTTAAAATAGAATTTTTCAGATTTACATTTCATTTGACCGTAAAAAAGAAGCCTTTGACCCGGAAATTATTTTACATTCCTATTTTCACTTCAAATCATTTCCGAACTGAGCTTCAGATGCGCAAAGAGAGAGAGAGAGCAAGAAGAGGGAGTGGAGATCGTGCCCCAACCCTCAGACGCGCCGGCGAGATCGTGCTGGCGAGATCGTCGCGGCAAGATTGTCCTGCCAAGATCGTCTCATCGTCGATCGCAGCACCGCGCCAATCGCACTAGATCACACCGGTCTTGTCGATCGCAGCACCGCGCCGATCAAGCAAAGATCGAACCCAGTCGCCTCAAGCGCCTTCGCCGTCGCGTTCACCTTCGAATCCACACGCCTTCGCCTTTTGACCGAACTTGATGATTTTTTTTCTTTGGGTTTTGTTTCTTTTGTGTTTGTGGAGTGAGAAATGATATTATATATTTGTTTGGAAGCTGAGAAAATGTGAGCAACAAGTAGAAAATGTGTTTTCTATAGTATTTTCAAGAATACAACCAAACATCAGAAAATATTTTTCAAAGCATTTTTTGAAATGCAACCAAACAACCTGAATACATTTCCTTTCCCGAAAATAGCATTTCTGGAAAATATTTATTTTCTGGAAAATATTTTACATGAACCAAACACAGCCTTATTTACAACAGGTTCAAAATTTCTATAAAAAAAATACGCAGCACATTTTGTATTCTACATTCCTCATCCCCTGAAAGAAAACAATTTATCACTTACAAAAGCCTATGAAAGTTGTATCAGCTTTCAAAACCAGAAATCCCTTTTGACTGTGTATTACCTTTCCAATAAGGACTTGAACTGAGCCTTATTCTACAAGAAAGAGTTTACATCTTTGCAGTATTTATTCCACATCTAGTTTTGATTATGTAGATTATTGGAGCCAAAGATACTTACCTTTGACCATTTTCTTTTTCTTTATTTTTCTAATTGGTAAGTTACACATGCACCAGGTGGGTTTTCAACCCACGACCTCGTAATTCTTGTGGAAGGAAGACTGCCATTCAAGGCAGAGCTCATTGGTACTACATTGATCATTTTCTTAGGCATGTTAATTGAACTCTTGATTTGCTTTTACTTTATAGGTGACAGGAAGGGCTTTGAGAGATTCGGTCCGCATTGTAACCAAATTTTCTGACATGGAGCAGACCTATTCTTCTCTCAACTCTCTTAGGTTTGTCATGTATACATCTTATAAGCTACATTTCATTTGCATGCTCTTACCATTTTCTTTCATTGTATCTTAAAAGGAGGGGCATGCACACGCGCACACACACACACACTCATATATATTGAGGAGAATGATAGAAGTAAACAGTGAATGACTCAGCATGCACTTTCATGGATCATGATTGCTAATTGACTTGTGCTCTAGATATGATGTCATTGTTGATGTAGCACCTCAAGTCAAATGGATTCCTGAGAACGGGTACAAGAACTTGAAGATTGTTGTTGAAATAGACAGTGACATAGATGCTAGCAGAGCTTCTGAACAAGAACTGAGACGCCGTCACAAGTCACTTGGTTCAATGAGGATTGTAAATGATAGAGGACTACAGGTAACTCAAGTTAAAGTTACTCTAGTCTCATAAGCATATAACTTGTTGCTTTTCACCCTTAGTTTCTTTTTTATAACCATATTGATTAACAGCTTCATGGCTTATTTGGTTTAAAAAAAATTAACTACTCCTACATTCTGTCAAAAGATGAATGAAAAAATGTTTAGCCAGCATCAATTGTCCAACTTTCCCTGTGTAGTAATCATGTTGTAATTGTTAAATTGCAGTTCTTGATGCCATAGAAAGAAATTCATGATTTAATCTTTTATCCTTTGAGCATAATTCTTTTTCCCTGTTGGGGGGCTTCTTTTCATATGAGTTGTGTAAATTGTAAAAACTTGAACCTTCCACTTATCAAAAAATTGAACCTTCCACAGATTGGTGATGTTGCAGTCCTTGATATATCAGCAACAACAGTTGATCAAGATGAGTCAAATGTTCAAAAGATTCCTTCTGCAGAGAGTAAAGGTCTGCCAGTGTGCACTGAAGATTACACTCCTGTTAATTTCTCATTTGTAAAAGCATCTTGAGCATTTCCTCCCTCAACTCTATGTTCTACCTGCAGGTTTTCATTTTGATACAGAAGATGGTGACAAAGTACTTCCTGGTTTCCTAGATTCAATTATAGGAATTAAACGAGGTGAAACAAAGTCATTTCAACTTGTATTCCCTGAATCATGGAAACAAGAAAATCTTCGTGGTGTTCATGCACAATTTACTGTGAGTAAATTCATTTAAAAAAATTCCAATTATAAAATAAAGACACACATATATATGAATGATGAAACGATATTGCAGTTCTTTCGTTCTTTTTAGCCTTTCAGTCTGTTAAAAAATTTGTTAATTGTTTTCTGTAGTAATCTATATATGCTCATTGTACTGAGCTTAGCAAAATGTGAAATTTTTTATATATTCTTTTTTAGGTTGAATGCAAAGAACTGTTTTACAGAGACTTACCTGAGTTGGATGACTCCCTTGCTGACAGGCTGCTTACTGGGTGCACCACTCTGAACCAGGTAAGCCTTGTGCGCTTACACTTTTTTTTTTTTATATTGGTAATTACTCACGAATTCAGTGGGTCTTAAACCCACAAATTATCCTTCACTTTGTTCTTACAAGGATAGAAGATGTAATTTTAGCTAGAGCTCATTGGAACCCTTGTGCACTCATATATACTCTTAATTTTCCCCCCAAAATTTAAATATCCCATCCAATTATCTCTAAAATATAACATTTTATGTTGTTCAAATCTTCAGGTCAAGGAATCATTGTTTCAGAGATGTCTAGAAGTGGAGCAAACAGCAAGAGAACAAGCAACAGATAATGTGATTCTAGACCAGCTTCAAAAGGTGAGTCTTCAAAAAAAGCATCTTTGAAATTGAATTCATTTGTGGTTTCTGAATGGTTCTTGCTTTCTGAACATTGTCTGTACATGGCTTTGTATTATCGAAATGCATAAACAAAACAGAATTTTGTGTGTTTTAACTGTTTTTGGCCTTTGTTGCATGAACTTTTTAGGAAAATTTCTCTTTCTTACATTTGTTTACTAATTAAGAAAATGAGAGAGAGAGAGAGAGAGAGAGAAACCTTATTGAATGATTTCTTGTGAGTAGGCACATTAATGTTATCCAAATGATCTATCTTTTAATGGATCCACAGTCCATACATGATATAGAAACTAAAGAATTATCATGTGAGAAACATAATGTACCAATCATTAGACTTTATTTTATTATTATGATCCTCTCTTTTGATAGCATGTCAGGACATATTTTGATGGGACCCATGTTGTGGCCCTGTATATTGGCAACTTGAATTGATAATAATTAAATCTATCACTCAGTTCATCCTGCCAGAAGAATATGATTAATAAATCATGAATTTATTTTTGAACCATATCCCTATTTATTTATAATTGTGAATTTTTTTTTTTACATATTTGTGTGTGTGTGTGTGTTTTTAGATGGTAGAGGCTGATATTCCTCAATCCTTGTTTGAAGAACAAGGTAGGCAGTTATATGGAGCCCAACTTCTACAGATACAGGTTGGTACTTGCATTAATATCTATTACTAGGGTTCCAAAAATCTACCTTCATATGCATGTTTTGGTTTCAACTCTCTCATTTTCTCAGTTCTGTGTATTGGTACTCATTCTAGTATTATCATGGCACAGGCAAATATGAAACTGAATGAACAACAATTGGCTTCTCTGTCAAGCCCAAAGGCGGTTAATGAGTATCTTGAAAACCAGAAGGACAACATATTGAATGTAATAAAACAGAATCTTGCAGTTGGAGATATATATAAACGTGAAAATTTGCAGGTATACATCTACAATAGAAGATAATTTTTCTTTCAACTTCTGTGAATGTACCACAACAAAATAGCAATTAAGTGTCAAAATTTTGGGTTTGACATCTTTTGTTAATTTACGTTATCTTTCTGTTCATGACTTTGATTCTTCCTGTTGTGTTGCATGGATTAACCAGACTGTAGGAAGAAGGGTCTGTGGGGCTCCAATTGATCTTATCAGAATTATCTTTTTCTTTTTCCTTATAATAAATTTTACTTGCTGGTTAAAAGAGAAGCATCACTTGCTTTATTGAAAATACATTGCTTTTTACAACTATGTGAATATCTTAATTGCTTGTTCTGCAGTTTTCAACTGATGAGCTTGTGAAAGAGGTTGGGAACTCTATTGCTGAATTTAAACGTCAAAAACAAGAATACGATGAGGAGAGGGTGAGGGAACAGGTAATATTACTACTTTGCTTTTGGCTAAACCTTTTTTATAAGCCAATGCTGTTATCGTTAAAGCCTTCACAAAGGCTTGTCTAGGGATTCCCCAACAGGTCAAAGGACAACAAATAACAATTAGTTTACAACAATACTATTGGAACAAAGAATAGAGTTGAAGTACTTCTACTAGCATTGATCTGCACTGTGCTTATGTGTTTTTGATATTTCTGTGAAATTGATCTTCATTTTTTTTCTTTTTTCTTTTCTGGCTTATATATAACCTTTGGCCCTAATGCTGGTAGGAGAATTTTAAGGACTATTAACAATGAACAAATTTTCCCTCTGAAATTGTGTAGGTACAGGAGATACTAGAGGGAGCAAAGGTGCTTGAATGGTTGAGAGAACATGCAGAGATTCAGTATATAACCAGATGAGAGAGAGAGAGAATAGGACAATTACTTTACAAAGGATATTCAAGATTGCTAAAAAGTGTCAGTTCTGTGAATTTTGTAATGAACACATGCATAAAAAGATAACTATGTCAAGTTTTGGATGCTCCACAACATTCAAAATTTTTAACTGATCGTATGCATATCATCATTTTTTGTTAGATTCTAATAGGCCACAAACTAAATTGACCCCTTGTTATAGAAATTAATTAATTAAATTAGCCAAGTTATTAATTAATCAATTTATCATGAAAACATGTGGTAGCACAAACAAATCACCAAATAACTAAATATACAGCGGAAATTAAATGACACGGTGATTTGTTTACGAATAGGAAAAAATCTCGGCAAAAACCCTACTAGGTGATTTTCAGGTCACCACTCTAGAAACTCTACTATTATCAAATCAAACAGTTACAAGTAAAGGAATCTCAAGTACCTTATTAACCTACAGTTAAATTTTTACCCCAATACTCAATTAGACTTGATTTGTAGTGACAATTCTCACCTTTGATGCACGGCTCCTAAGTACGTAACTAACCAATGCGCAGATTCTAGTACGCGACTTCAATACCAACTTGAAGGAGAGATTGGTTGCAAAGTTCTTAAGTTCATCCTGTATGATGAAGATCAGGAAGATGCTTGGTCACAAAACCCTTTTGTGCAAATACACAGCAACTTCTTCAGAGAAGATGAACTAGGTCAAGAACTTCGTCTTTAATCACAAATTGCTTAAACAGAGTTTGCTCAATACTTGTGCAACTTGTATACAATTTGATGGCTCTTAAAATAATCATTTTATATGTCTAGGGTTACGAGAAAAGAAAACCCAAAGACATATTCACGGATCCCAAGAAATCAGATCAGAAAATCTGATTTTATAAATCTCGACAAATAGCAGGTGTCGAGCTTTAATGAATCTGCAGTTCAGCTTGTTTTTCTTGGACAGACTTGATGACTTAAACACTTGATCTTGAAACCTTATTTCTTGAAGTATTAAAAACACCTAAAACTATCCAATTACAAGTAGAGCATATTTTGTCAAAGGATTAGCCAATTTACATAAACAAATGACATATGTTCTTAACAAGTGAAAACACATATGTCCTAACAATCTTCCCCTTTGGCAATCCATGACAAAATCACAACAAACAAATGAACATATGAGAGAAGTCATAAATCATTTAACTCATACTCACTTGTTGAATACAATAAAATCTATCCTACCACAAACCTTTGAAAAACTTTGACAACCTGTATTTCTGAAACACTTTAAACAAAACTCATCAAGGCATTTTTGTGTAAAACAGAAATAATAGATTGTATACAAGTATAAGAAACATGTGTATAAAGATAAAAAAGAAACAACACATTTAGAGACAGGTAAAAGAAACATACATCCACATATAGAGAAAATAAGTACAATGTATGTAAAAACTGGTCACAAGACCTCATATACAAGAACAATGTATCTAAAAAGAAAGAAAAGACAAGATACATCAAAACCTCACTACATCCCTCAAGAATCAACACTCCCCTTAACAAAAATGTCCTATACTAACTCTCCCCCTAAGATGACTACTCTCATATCCAAAACTACTTCTCTTTTTTATCACGAGTGATAAAGGATAAGAGTGTCAAGCAGACATCTCATCAGTAGAGCTAGCATCTCCATCATCATCCGAAGCATCATCGTCATCACTATCATCATCGTCATCACTATCATCATCCTCAGAATTGGAAACCGCTGGAAGAGGTGGTGAAGGAGTAGACTGAGGAGCAAAACCACTCATGGTCGCCTGCCGTCGTGCAATATGACCAACACGAACATTCACCTAATACAACTCAGTAGAGAGCGTATCAAAGTGAGCATCCATGCGTTGCAGCTGCGCCATGATATCTCCGAGAGATACATTGCCCACAAAGGAAGAAGGGGCAGATGTACATGGAGCAGATCTAGATAGAGCAGAACGGGAGGAAGGAGTGGAATCCGGTTGTCTCAACCTAAACTGTGCTGCACTACGTTTTACGGTAGCGGCGTCTATGGCACAAATGTGTGTAAAGTGGTCAGACACAAGAAAATGGATAGAAAAATGGCGTAAGATCCTCGTGATAGTGGAAGGAAAGATGAACTTATCACGGGACGCCGAATCTAAATGAACATCAATGATAGAAAGAATGAAATGAGAATGAAAATTTATAGTAAAATGCTCAAGAAGAGATAACAAAAATTGAGCACAAGGCTCTGTAATGGAGTTGTAGTGAGATAATGGATGGAATACAAAGGTCATCACCATGTTTAAGAATCTAGGACCTTTAGCAAAAGGTCGACATGATCTATACTGATGCTTATCCCAATCAGCAAGCGCTCACAAAAAGTAGAAATGAGCTTATCTTTAGACACAATCCTCAGACACTCCCAAGAAGGATAGTCAAGAAACTCTATCCTAGGAACCCGAAGCACATCCGCAACTAGTTGCGGTGTGATAGGGATGCACGTACCTTGAACGCGAGTGAAAAAGAAAGGTACTGAACGATCGATCTCGTGCATGTTGGAGTAAAACTCTTGACTAAGCACGAGAGGACATGTGACTGGGACATCACACAATGACTCCCATCCCCTATTGTGAATGACAGAAGGAAAGTCAGTGTCGGCGAATTCTGCCAAAATGACTTGGCATTTCGAATGAATACCTCGTCTAGAGAAGTTCTCCAAGAATGTCTTGGAGGCATTATCATCACGAAACCGAAGATTAAGAGGAACAGAATTAGAAGAGAAGGAAGTTCCAGAATGAAGAGGGTTCCGAGCAGGAGTGGATTTACGCTTAGATGCCATAGACACTACTAACGTAAACAGAAAGAGAAAGAGAGAGAAGGAGACAATCAGAAAAGTCTCAACACAGTTAAAATATATAAAATATATTGAATTGAGAGTACGATGCATGGGGAATGTATGAACATGTGACATGCAAAGTAAAAAGCATCATGGGCTCAACCCAATCCAAACCTACCAGCACATAAGTATAGTTCACACATCTAAATGCATGGAAATACCATTCTAATGCAAATATGATGCAATGCATGACATTTTGAATACATTTAAATGAAAACCCATCCCAAAATTTCAAGAAAAACTCATCAATTTTGAAAAACCCCAAAAATTTTTAAAAACCCCAAAACCTAAGATTCAAAACATGAAATGCATGAATGATGAAGGAAAAAGAGATCTTACCAAGTGATTTGAAGCAAGGAAGGGCCGAAAATCACCTAGGTTGAGGATTTTGAGTGAGAAAAAAGGTTTAGGGAGATGAACAGCCGCGGATAGATCGAGGAAATAAGAACCGGATCGCGACAAGAGCTTATATAGAACCTTCAGTAATTCTCGACAGATGAGGTATTGAGAGGTGTCGAGACAACTGTCAAGGTAGGTGTCGAGAAAATGAATGTCGATAGATGAAGGTGTCAAGATTCAAGAGTCATTTTCAAAGAACAGAAGCTCGATCGATCGACAAGGCATCGAAAAGGTATCGTAAAGACAGAAACTTTTTCGATCGATCCACAAGGTATCGAGGATGTGTCGAGATTGTGATAAGAAAAAAGCTTGAAAAGCTCGACAAATAACAAGGTATCGAGGAGGTGTCGAGCCAGCTTTTAAAACCAGTTTTTCGAAAAGAGAAAAATACAGACATGAATGCAATCCATTAAGCATCTCAACCAAAGATCCAAATAACATAGTAAGTTCTCAAAATCATCTATCAACAAAAATTTTAAGCACATGGATCCTCAAAAACACACACACACACACACTAAACAAGTCTAACCAATTTTATATTTTAAAAATGAGTCAAGACAGTTTAGTGAGCATACATTAGCACATGTAAACACTTGTGATGGCCAAATTACATTGTACCTGTACATGTATCAAAAGTAGCAAAGAATATTGCGTGTTGTGTGTGAAAAACATCGCAAGATTGCATATGTGTATACATGTTATGACGATCTGAGATATGAGAAAATAACTTTAACTCACATACAATCATAACTGTTTGATGGGGACTATTACCTTCGAGGTACATCCTATAACTCCCACATCTCCTAGAAAACACGCTTGCAATCATATTTAAAACATTTTTTTTATCTTTTTGCTTTTTATTTTTCTTAGCATATTTTCTTTTATTTTTATCATATCATGTATGGGCATAAAAAGAGAGAAAAGAAATATCCAAGATGTTAAGTATTTAACATCGCACTTTTATTATGCTGAAGCATACGAATGTCTTTGACACTACACTTTTGTTATGCCGAAGTATACAAGTGTCATAATATGATTGGCGGGCAACAGTGGTGAGATAGTTATTTATGCCTTTCTCTTAGAATTTTCTAGTCCTACCAGTCAAAAAGAGTGATATAAGTGTTAAGTTTAAGAAATAACTTAATCTTACTCATCAAAAACAAAAGTTGCAAAACTCACTTGCTTAGTTGTGCATACAGATGCTCATCTAAACTACACAAGATACAAAATTTAAAAACTTTGTTTCAATGGCCATCCAAGGTACACAAGTACCAAAGTACACAAACCACACACTGTTTTTTTTTTATTTTTTTTATTTTTTTCAGTTTTTTTTATATCAAAAACAAAATAAACAAAACTGAAAGTAAACACACAAAAACATATTAAACAAAGCAAAACATAAAACTAGATACAAAAGCAAAAAGAAGAAGAACGAGAGAAGAGGATCAATCCATGGAGATGACACCAATGTTTTGACGAAGGAATTCAAAACGTTTGCTGTCAAGAGGTTTGGTGAACAGGTCAGCCTTTTGATCATCAGTGTGGATAAACTCAAGAGTGAGAGTACCATCTTCGACAAGCTTCCTAATGAAGTGATATCGGATCTCTATGTGTTTAGTTCGAGAATGTTGAACCGGGTTCTTAGAGATATTGATGGCATTGGTATTGTCGCAGTAAATGGTGAGATGCTCTTGACAAATACCATAATCATAAAGGAGTTTTTGCATCCAAAGGAGTTGGGTGCAACAGCTATCGGCAGCGATGTACTCAACTTCTGCATTGAATAAGGAGATGAAGTTCTGCTTTTTGCTCATCTAGGAGACAAGATTGTTACCTACATAAAAACAATCCCTTGAAGTACTCTTTCTATCATCAGCATTGCCAGCCCAATCAGCATCTGAGTATCCAACTAAGACATCATTTGTGTCCTTGCTATACCACACACCAAAGTCAGCAGTGGTTTTGACATACTTTATAATTCGTTTTAAAGCAATCATGTGTGATTCTTTGGAATTAGCCTGATATCTAGCACACACTCCAACACTGTAACTAATGTCAGGTCTACTAGCAATAAGATAAAGAAGACTATCTATCATGCTTTTATAAAGAGAGGGATCAATACTCTTGTCTAACAAGTTTACAGTGAATTTAACATTTGGGCTTATAGGAGTTCTAACAGAATTAGCAGATTCCAAACCAAACTTTTTCACAAGATTCTTAGCATATTTAGATTGAGATAGGAATATACCTGAATCTTGCTGGCGAATCTGCAATCCAAGGAAGTGAGTCAGTTCTCTAGTCATGCTCATCTCGAACTCGACTTGCATGAGTTTTGAGAAGCCATGAGCGAATTCATCCTTAGTTGAACCAAAGATGATATCGTCAACATACACTTGTGTAACAATCAACTCGCCATCTTCCTTTTTGATGAAGAGTGTTTGATCAGTCTTTCCTCTTGTGAACTCATGTGACACCAAATATTGTGTAAGTCTATCATACCAAGCTCTAGGGGCTTGCTTCAACCCATAAAGTGCCTTCTTGAGGTACAACACATGATCTGGAAAGTATGGATCAATGAATCCTTTTGGTTGAGCCACATAAACATCCTCTTTAAGCAGCCCATTCAAGAAAGCAGTCTTCACATCCATCTGATAAAGTTTGAAATTCAGATAATATGCTAGGGCAAGGAGAATTCTGATGGACTCTATTCGAGCAACTGGGGCAAATGTTTCATCATAGTCTATTCCTTCCATTTGTGAGTATTATTAAGCTACAAGTCGAGCCTTGTTGCAGATCACATTGCCTTCTTTATCAGTCTTATTGCCGAATATCCATTTTGTTCCGATGATGTGCTCACCTTCTAGTCTAGGTACTAAAGTCCAAACATCATTCCTCTGAAACTGAAGTAGTTCATCATGCATTGCTTCGACCTAACTTTTATCTTGTAGTGCTTCCTCAACTTTCTTGGGTTCAACCTGTGACAAATAGCAAGAATAAAACACATTTATCAACACATTTATCAACTGTATGTTTCCTTAATGTGAGTTCATTCATGTTTCCCACAATAACTTCTGGAGGATGATTTAATTTGATTCTAAAGGAAGATTTTTTTTCTTCATAAGATTCAGAATCTGGTGAAGTAGGAATGTTTGTAGAGTCTTCCACAATACTAGGAGTACTTGGGGACACAGGTTCCTATTCAACAATATCTTGAACTTCCCTAGGCTCAGGAGGAATAATTTCTTTGAAGATTTCCTCAATGCCTTTCTCAGAATTGGAATCTGAAGACTCATCAATGACGACATTTATTGTCTCCATTACCTTCATAGTTCTCTTGTTGTATACCCGATAAGCCTTGCTTGTAGACGAGTAACCCAGAAATATGCCTTCATTGCTTGGAGAGTCAATCTTTTCCACATTCTTTCTATCCTTAAGACTGAAGCAAGTACCTCTAAAGATCCTGAAATATTTCACATTTGGCTTCATTCCTTTCCATAACTCATAGGGACTCTTTTTGGTATCGGGTCTGAAGTACACCCTATTAACTGTATGACATGCAGTGTTTACGGCTTCTCCCCACAAGTTTTTAGCCACATCTTTGTTATGCAACATGGCTCTGGCCATCTCTTGAATAACTCTATTTTTTCTTTCAACCACCCCATTCTGCTGAGGCGTAATAGGAGCAGAGAATTCTTGAGATATACCTCATCTTGTACATAAGGACTCCATGTATAAGTTCTTGAATTCTTTACCATGGTCACTCCGAATTCAATCAATCTTTAGGCTTTTTTCATTCTGTAGTCTTGTGCACAAAGCCTCAATGTGCTCAGGAGCATCAGACTTGGATCGAAGTAGAATGACCCAAGTGTATCTAGTAAAGTCGTCTACCACAACCATGATATATCTTTTACCACCAAGAGACTCGGTTCTAGTTGAACCCATAAGATCTAGATGTAAAAGCTTCAATGGTCTGGATGTAGCTGATGTCTGAGTGCCTGGATGCTTAGCTTTCGTTTGTTTCCTAAGCTGACATGGTCCACACACCACATTGCTCATTCTACTAAGTTTTGGTATCCTCAAGACTGATTCATGCTTAGATACAATAAATAGATGCTTGTAACTAGCATGTCTCATTCGTTGATGCCATAGATCCTCATTAGGCAAACGAATGCTATTACACACAATATCAGTATCAGGAACCAATCCATAATAGTGTCCAAAGTGCGAACCCCACTAATGAGCTTCTTTCTAGACTCATCCATGACAAGACACTTTCCCTTTGAGAATAGCACCATGAAATCTTAATCACATGTCTGACTCATGCTCAATAGGTTCACCCTTAGACCTTCTACATAAAGAACATTTGTAATGACCGGCAGTCCTAGTAGAGATATGATTCCTTTCCCTTTAATCTGTGACTTGCTTTCATCACCAAAAGTAACATTTCCACCTTTCTTAGACTCGAAGACCTTGAAGAGAGATCGGTCTCCAGTCATGTGTCTTGAGCAACCACTATCAAGATACCATAGACATATGTCCATCACTTTGAATGCAAACTTCATCATGAAACACACTTCATGCTTAGGTGACAAATCAGAGGGAATGGTTCTTTCTCTCAACTGCCTTTTATGAGCTAAGCCTTTAACTTTCACTCTTCTCAGACGAGCTCCTTTGCACATTTTTATTCTGAGACAGTCTAGTTTCTTCTTAGCCAAAATGAGATCTTTTCCAATAGTCATCATAAAAGAATTCAAATAACTTTTAGACTTGTATTTTCTGAGACACTCAAGCAAATAGTGATTAGAAAAACAAGATGTATTTGAAAACAAAGATCTCTTTAAGCCAGTTTTAGCCATGACAACAGGGGTCAATGGATCAACATAGTAAATGGTTCTTTCTCTTTAATCTGTGACTTGCTTTCATCACCAAAAGTAACATTTCCACCTTTCTTAGACTCGAAGACCTTGAAGAGAGATCGGTCTCCAGTCATGTGTCTTGAGCAACCACTATCAAGATACCATAGACATATGTCCATCACTTTGAATGCAAACTTCATCATGAAACACACTTCATGCTTAGGTGACAAATCAGAGGGAATGGTTCTTTCTCTCAACTGCCTTTTATGAGCTAAGCCTTTAACTTTCACTCTTCTCAGACGAGCTCCTTTGCACATTTTTATTCTGAGACAGTCTAGTTTCTTCTTAGCCAAAATGAGATCTTTTCCAATAGTCATCATAAAAGAATTCAAATAACTTTTAGACTTGTATTTTCTGAGACACTCAAGCAAATAGTGATTAGAAAAACAAGATGTATTTGAAAACAAAGATCTCTTTAAGCCAGTTTTAGCCATGACAACAGGGGTCAATGGATCAACATAGTAAAGATTAAACCTAATCAGAGTGTGCCTATTCTGATACCACTTGATAGGCCACAAACTAAATTGACCCCTTGTGATAGAAATTAATTAATTAATTAATCAAGTTATTAATTAATCAATTTATCATGCAAATACGTGGTAACACAAACAAATCACCAAATAACTAAATATGCAGTGAAAATTTAATGACACGGTAATTTGTTTACGAATGGAGAAAAATCTCGCGGCAAAAACCCCATTGGGTGATTTTCAGATCACCACTTCCGAAACTCCACTATTATCAAATCAAGCGGTTACAAGTAAAGGAATCCCAAGTACTTTACCAACCTACAGTTGAACCCTTACCCTAATATTCAATTGGACTTGATCTGTAGTGACAGTTCCCACCTTTGATGCACAGCTCCCAAGTACGTGACTAACCAATGTGCAGATCCCAGTACGCGACTTCAACACCAACTTGAAAGAGAGGTTGGTTGCAAAGTTCTTCAATTCATCCTATACGATAAAGATTAAAAAGATGCTTGGTCACAAAATCCTTTGGTGCAAATACACAGCAACTTCTTCAGAGAAGATGAACTAGGTCAAGAACTTCACCTTTGATCACAAATTGCTTAAACAGAGTTTGCTCAGTGCTTGTGCAACTTGTGTACAATTTGACGGCTCTTAAAATAATTCTTTTATATGTCTAGGTTTAGGAGAAAAGAAAGCCCAAAAGCACATTCACGGATCCCAAGAAATCAAATCAGAAAATCTGATTTTATAAATCTCGACAGATAGCAGGTGTCGAGAAGCTATCGAGAAGGTGTCGAGCTTTAATAAATTTGCACTTCAGCTTATTTTTCTTGGACAGACTTAATGACTTCAACACTTGATCTTGAAACCTTATTTCTTGAAGTATTAAAAACACCTAAAACTATCCAATTACAAGTAGAGTGCATTTTGTCAAAGGATTAGTCAATTTACATAAACAAATGACATATATTCTTAACAAGTAAAAACACATATATCCTAACAGATTCTTTCACCAAAATGTTACAACAACAAGAAGCACAAAACAAACTTGAATGTAAAACATAAGCAAACAACCAATTCAAAGTCACAACATATAGGAAGAATTGATACATGGACATGGTCAAATGCTTATGTATGTGTACCCTTCTTCACCCACACGGCACGTGTGTTTGGGGGGATATCCCTAGAAGATTAGGTACTAGTGCTCTGATTCTCAAACCTTTGGCTGAAGCCTGCCAAACAAGAAGTGATGGTATCAATTATCTTTATCACATTACGAAACCTGGAATCAGCTTCTCATCCTTTTGATTGCTTGGCGTTCCAATTTCCCTTTCATTGTCCTCTTAGTCTTTGAGAATTCGCTTTCTTCAATGCGTGAAGTTTATAGCAGTTAGGTCTTATGTGTCCTCTAACTCCACAATGGTGGCAGGAGTGTTGAACTTGAGGACCCCTTTAAGGCTTTAGGAGAGAATTCCCTTTAGCCTTGAGTTTGGCCACAAATGGATTTTGAGGTTTTGTTAAAAACTTTTGAGTGGTTCAATTTGGCTTCTTCTCTACTTTTTCATTCTCAACACTTGGAGTTGCTACCATTGGTTCCTTAGCTTTAACAAACTTCATCTCTTTGAACACATTGGCACTTGAACTACTCTCTCTAAAGTATCATAATCCACTCTTGTCAGAAAAATATTTTTGATGTGCAAGCACTTCGTCAAGTTTCTTGGAGGCAATGTGCTCCACTTTAGCATTAGCTTGAATAACCTCAAGCTTAAGAAACTTGATCTTGGAGTAGGTCTTGGTGAGTTCTCCATTTAGCGCCTCAACTTCACACTTCATTTCCTTGTACCTTACAAATATGCTATTGTAGTCTTGTTTAGCTTTCTTCATTTTTTTGATGGCTGCCTTAGCCACTCTAGCATACTCTCCAGTTTTCTCAAGAAGAGAATTATAAGATTCTTGTAGTTCCTTGTTTCCTTCATCTTTATCATCCGATTCTTTCCCAATTCCCATAGACTCTGCTTCAGTGTGCTCACCAAGTTTTTCCACTAGAAGGCTTAAATCTTCCGATGAGTCCATGGGTGCAATGGTCATAAATGCGGAGTAATTTCCTTCTCCATCACAACTTTCTTCCAAATCAGAATTTGAACCATCTAAGTCATTAAGGGTAGTTGCAGAGACTTTACCCTTCACTTTCAAATATGTGGGGCATTCTTTTTTCACATGCTCCCCCTTTGCACTTAAAGCATGTGACCATTTCAAACTGTGAGGAATCTCTTAAATCCTTCTTCTTGAGGTCTTTCTTGTCCTTCTTGAACTTTGAGAATTTGCCATTCTCAAAAGACTTTCCATCTCACTTGAACTTTAGGAACTTACAGAAGTTCTTGCAAGGTACGCCACATCCCTTTCAAACTCATCCTCATCCAAGGAGTCTTGAGTTTCCAATCTCTCATTGACTATCTTAAGAGCAAGAGATTTGCTCTTCCTTTGAGATAGTAAAGATAGCTCATAAGTTTGGAGAGAACCGATGAGTTCTTGAATTTTAATCTCATCGAGGTCTTTACTCTCTTCGATGGCAGTGACCTTTGCATGGAAACTCTCCGGCAATGAATGTAGAATCTTCCTTACAATCTTGGAGTTCTCCGTCTTTTCTCCCACGTTGAATTTCTCAATCACCACTTCATTTAGCTTCCCATAAAATAAGTCAAATGACTTGTCTTCACTCATCTTCAGCTCCTCAAAGCGTGTGGTAAGCATTTGCAACTTGGTGTCCTTCACCTTTTTGGTGCCTTCGTAGGTCATCTCCAAGATTTGTCATGCCTTCTTGGCAATTGTAATATGAGAGATCCTGTGAAATTCATCAAGGAAAACACCACAAAAAATTTCATAAAGCCTTGCTATTAGCATTAGCTGCCGCAAGAGCAGCCTTATCTCATGTGGATTTGGCGGCCTTCAGCCTAGTCCATCCTATCTCGACAACGTCCCAAACATTAGCATTAATAGAATATATAAATACTCTCATATGGACTTTTCAAAAAGCATAATTGCTCCCATCAAAGTATGGAAGTGCATTAAGTGAATGAGATCGGTCAATCTCAAACAGGGTCGAGGACCACACTTAAGTAATGAAATCATAGCAAGTGTACCCGCTCTGATACCAATTGAAAGCTTGAATTTGTGTGAAAACACAAGAGCTGTTTAGACCCCTAAACTAAAATTATGGCTCGGCTGATTTTCTCTAACCTAAACTAAGTGCGGAATAGAGTAAATGCAAGCGAACAAAGAATGTAACTACTCTAAGCCATATTCATCAAATTGCAACAGTAAAATGAAAGCTAAAAGAGTAGGGAAGAAGAATGCTAACACAAGATAACACACCAATGTGTTATCAAAGAGGAAACCTCAGAACTCGGCGAAAAACCTCTCCGCCACCCTCCAAGCAATAAATTGATCCACTAGAGAATAAGTTGGAGTACACAAATAATAAAAGACCCTCTAAGCCTAGTCTACCCCATGTACTCGAGCCCTCCAAACTCCTGCTACCAACTGACTTAACAAAGCCTTGTCTTCTCTAGCTCTCCAGATCATGTAATTCAGCCCGATTGTATCCACCAAACAAATGGCTTCTTCCAATACTTCCTAGTAGCACAAAAACCTCACTTTACACTTAGGATGGGTGTTGTAAGTGTTTGGGCTATCAACCTCTTAAGGATTTGGAAATGAAGAGGTCAGAGTTGAGGAAAACCACAATGAATTGTGTAGAGAATTATGGGTATAACAATCTCTCACTCTCAAGGGTAATGACAAGGGTTTTCTCTTTGAAAAGCACTCCTCACAATATGTGGATAACATGAGTATATATAGTGTGGGTCGAGACTTGGTGTATCAAATATAACAAATTGGCAAAATAAAATGTTTCGCAGGTATCTTGCAGGAAAGCCTTACCCGCGAAACACTTATGAAAACCAGTTGTCACCATCTGTCATGACTCTTCGTATTTCAGTCATGTGCTGAGCACATGCTTCACTTTGTAGGAAGGCTTCTCGCGAGCTACTCATGAAAACTTCTTTGATCTTCAATTTGCCTTGAGTCTTTATGTTCTCTCTCACAACAACCCTTACAATGAAATCCCATATAAAATACAGGGTATAAAAGATTGAACAAAATTACAATCAAATTTAGCACTGAATAAAAGCCAACACAAAATAGTTGTAAATCACAACTTTACAAATCATATCATGAAAAGATGTAGAAAAGTAAACAACACCACGATATGATGACCTAAGAAAACCGATGAAGCAAACTATTTTAAGGTAAAAACCTAGAGAGGATTTAACCTAACTATCCTCAAGGTAAAACAAATCCAACATAAGAGAATTGAAGTTTTCACAATCAAATTTAACTCTAAATCTATTGCTACCTCATGTAGTAACTTACTAACACGACCACGTGTAAGCTCTAAATCCATGAACTCCTTCTCTTCTTGGATTTAAATCAACACAAGCACACCCTTACTTGTAACTATGAGATCTCACTCAAAAGTTTAGCAACACAAACTCTCCAGTTTGTGACTCAAACACCACCCTTGAAAGTTTAAATCATTAGCTATTATTGATCTTAGTGCAGCAACTTCAAATCTACTGGATCTAATGATATGAGAATGATTTCCAAAACGTAGTTAGAGTTTTCATTTATATACTAGAAGTATTTCACTTGAAACTCAAAAAATTTAAGCAAAGTTTGGACTAAAATAGAATTTTGCAGAAATTTCATGTTTGCGATTTTTGATCGGTTGGATCTAATTTTGGATCAGTCGGATTTCGCTGAATTCGAATTCTTTTTTCTGTAGCTTTTATGTTATTGTGTTATGACTTGTAAGACCTTGAACATTATCTAATAAACCCTATAAACTCTAAGATCTATACCTAGACAAATTTGTACTCACAGTTTGCCAATTATTCTAAACTTTTAGAATCTAACAAAAAGAAAGCAAATGAAAAGTAAAGTAACACAGGAGTACTGTACAGGGTTGAGGGGCTTACGAAAGCTTCAAGCTTGTCTTCCACTTTTTCTTGCCCAGTTTAGCCACATAGAACTTTTACTTTTATATTGTAAATACAAAATTGTGGCAGCAATGGGAAAAGGAAAGAACTGGAAAAAAAAAAAAAAAAAAAAAAAAAAAAAAAAAGCAAATGCCAACGAAGACAAAGAGAGAAAATGTTACCTGTGAGAGCACTGTGGGCAAAATTTTCTACAATTGTGTGGAGGACTTTGTTAGGACATATGTTATTCAATGTTAAGAACATATGTCACTATTTTATGTAATTGACTAATCATTTGACAAAATGCACTTTACTTGTATTTGGGTAAATCTAGGATGTGTTTAATACTTCAAGAAACAAGGTTTCAAGTTCAAGTGTTAAAGCCATGCAAGTCTGTCCAAGAATCAAGTAATGAAGTGTTGGATTTTAAAACTCGATAGCTAGCATCTATCGAGATTTAAAAGCTGCTGAAACCTGTGACTTGACAGCTAACTCGATAGATAGCTATCTATCAAGGTTTATGAAACTCAGTTTTTCAAAGTTGATTTTCATTTAATCCGTGAGTATGTGTTTAGGCTTTTTTTTCTCACAACCCTAAACATATATAAGGATTATTTTGAGGGCCGTCAAAGATTGCATAGTTGCATAAGTTTAGAGCAAAATCTTGTTCATGCAAATTGTGATCAGAGATAGAATTTGTCATAATTCATCTTTCTTTTGAAGAAGCTACTGTGTTTGTACACCGAAGGGTTTTGTGACCAAGGAGCTTCTTGATTTTCATCGTCTGGATGAACTGAAAAAATTTTGTAGCCAACATCCTTCTCAAGTTAGTAATTAAGTCGCGTATTGGGATCCGTGCAATTATTAGTTAGTCACGTACTAGAAGCTGTGCATTGAAAAGGAGAAATTGTCACTACAAAATAAGTCCAGTTGGGTATTGGGGCGAGGGTTCAACTGTAAGTTGGTATAAGGTACTGGGATTCCTTTACTTGTAATCACTTGTTTTGATAATAGTGGATTCTCAGGAATGGTGACCTTAAAATCACCCGTTGGAGTTTTGCTGTATAGTTTTTCCCCATTCGTAAACAAATCACTATATCAATTTAATTTACGCTGTATACTTTAAATAATTGGTGATTTGTTTGTGCTAACACGCGCTTTGCATGTTAATTAACTTAATTGGTTCACTAGGCTAAATTAATTGGTTAATTTATCACAATGGGTCAATACATTCTTGGTCTATTAGACTTCATGATGCGGCAAATCAACAAATTTGTTGATTTTTCAATTTTTCTATTACTGTGGTACAAGTAAGCCCTAGATGTGTTGGGAACTTGGGATGAAAATTAGAAAATTTCCCTTTCATTTTTTGAGGTAATTGATAAAATATCTATATGTTCATTTTAAAAATGTTGAATGTTTAATTATTTAATTTTTTTACACATATATTTATGGATTGCACTTTATTTTACAATATTTTTACAAAATATTTACGTGGACAACCTCTTATTGGTTTTCATCTAAGCCAACCATTAATATCATTTTTTCATTTATCAATAATCACTCACCACATCAGTAGTTTGTAATATTTTTTATAACTTAGTTTGTATCTCTAGTATTATTCTTCTATTTAAATGAATTTATGTTTATTTTTAGACTCTCTTAAATATGTGTGTGTGTGTGTGTGTGTGTGTGTGTATTATCGGGTATGGGGAGCCAAAATGATAAGGTTCTTTTAAAAAATTTCAAATTATTTAGGATAATTCCAAAAAATAAAAATAAAAAATCCTCATTGATGGTCTGTGTTAAATTACCGATTGTTCCAATAGTTTAAATTATTAGGATATGGTCAATTTAATCATTTAACCAATACTTCTAACAGTCTACCACGTCCAAATAGCCATCGTCATTCGTAAGCACAATGTCTTATTATTCGTACATTCTCTTCCCATAAATTAGAATAGTTCTAATATCACATAAATTACTATAATTTTTGCCATAACTATCTTACATGTCAAATTGTGATTGATTATTTGTCACTTTCACATGAACCAATCATTTTTTTACTATTCATCATCTACCACTTAAGCAATTGTGATACAAATTGTGTCATTTTTCATAGTTTTAGAATTTGTCCTCAAATTAACGTAATTCCACGACTTGAAAGTTGTTCTATACCTAAGTGCCTTAAGTCCACAACTTCACACAGTAATCGTGGGCTTGATTTTTCAGAATTTGGAAACATGTGTAGCACCGAGCAGTCAAAAGCGTGGCTTTTCAAACATTTTGAAAACAGTCTAGACCAGTAGGTCCCTCAATTACGATTAATAGGATTTTCCGATTTTCAAACGTGGGCTGTGTTTATCATGCCCTTCAAATCAAGATTCAATTGTTTTTAAATCAGGATGATCGCTCTTTAAATACTGCGTGCATGTTCGATCTTCCATCATTTTAGGGTATAAACTATAAACATCTGCGTGCGGATCCCAGACCAAGACCACCTCGTGGAAAGTCTAAGTTGGCAGTGGAAATCTGTAACGACGAAATATATTTAAATCCTTAGACCAAGACCTCTTCCTGTTGACCACTGTTTACCTTTGTGTGCTTCACATTCTCAACATTACACGTTATCAGCATGTACGTGTCTTAGCTCAATATGCATGGATTCGTGGGCGTCGGTCTAAGTTGGCTGTAGGGCAACCCTGGCCGACTACAAACACAAACAATCACAAATAATAATAATTAAACATTATGTTAAAAAAACATATATAAATATGTGGTCAAAATTTATATATGCCAAAAGCATTGTAATTTAGTGGTATTGACTGTTCTCCTTAACAATATATATGACAAAATATGTTTTTACTTTTCTTTTTATAATTTCTTTCTATTGTGTATATTATTACAACTTAGTATCTTAAAATAAGTTAGTATATTGGTTCGGCCATTAGAGATCTAAATATATGCTCTTTGGATTCGACTTTTGAAGATCTAAAAGAACGCTCTATATATGGGAACTAAAATGTTAATATTAGAATCCAGATGTGTATAATTAGTTTCTAAATTATTAACTTTTTTTTATATTATAAAATTAATGAAATAGAGACATATATATATATATATTATTTATTTATATTCAATGGTGATAAACAACAATATAAATAATCATACAATATCATATAATACAAGCAAGGAATATAACCAAAAATTGATAACACAATAATAATGCTATAATTGGGTGGTGCCCACCTCTATATCTCAAATACCCCCCCCCCCCCCCGATTATCTATCTATCTATCAAATAATAATAATAATAATAACAAAAATTAATGTTAACAAAAATAGACACATATATAAACATATTATCAGTGTTTATATATATCAAGAGCATTGTAATTTAGTAGCATTAATTGTTCTTTTTAATGAGGAGAACCAATATATAGATAATCAATTTAATTTGATATAATACCAAAAAAAAAAAATGAAAGAGAAAAACAGCTTATTTCCTTTAAACACAATTTATTCCATGGTTTTAGATACTTATTTTCCTAATTCCAAACCCTAAATAATAGATATCAATGATTAACTAACTAATGGAATATTACCTATTTTAATTTGTTGACAAGATATTAGAATTTTTACGACTAAGTGTGCTTTTTTTTTTCTTTTTCTTTTAAATTTCTTCTTCTCATAATTTATAATAATTTTAGCAAATAAGAAATTAGTAAAATGCATCGAAGTGCACTTATTTTTCTTTTTGAGGTCATCGAAGAAACAAATTGTTCATGTATGTACTCCCTTTACCTTTTATTTAAGATTGTGTTATAATAGTTAAAAGTTTTGTAGCTCAACTAGGTGGTACCTTTTGGTGTACGTATATATTCGTAAAATCCGTATTCACTAGCACCTAGTAATAAACTATATATTTTAACAAGAATAAACATAGACACGCATATATAAGTGAAGTTTCCTCACATGGGCTATCTTATTACTGAGGTAGATGCAATGACCATTCACTAACTTTTGAAAGGACCAAAAGGAGTTTCTATTCAGCCAGTTCTACGGACAAATAATTTAGTGGTCAAGAATCAAGATGAGCAACCTCCCAATTTTCCTATGGTTTAATCATCAATTTTGAAGGACGTATGAGAAATAAATGTCCTATTGGAATAAAGATTAACATATCAGAAAACTCAAACTTCTTCATTTTACATAGAGGAATCGTATAGCCAAGCAGGCAAGCGGACCCAAAGGGACATCCACCTTTAAAGATGGGTAAAAAATGCAAATATTAGCAATTTAACTACAAACTAAAACCAAACCAAGCCGTACCTAGTGGATACCACTTTAAATCCCACTTTTGCGAAATTTGAGAAAAGTCATGATATAATAAATGAAAAGTTCAAAATATTAACAAACCAAATAGATTCAAAAATTTAGACATCACCATAATACTTTTGGTGAAACATTTACAAAACGTATTAAATGAAAAGTTTTTATTTATTTATTTATTATTGTACATGATAGAATTTCTATTCTAGTCTAAATTAAATTAAATTGTAGTTTAATTTCACATTAATTAATTGTCATTTTGAATTATCAATGAGAATTTCCATGCCAATGCTGCAATTTGTATCAAGTACCTCTCTAATTTAAAATTAATGTTAGTTAAAAAAGTTACTAATATGAATTGTAGTAAAAGAAGAGAACAATATCGAAGAAGAAACCAAAAAACAAAAGCAATTAATGACCGGAAGTAAAGGAGGACTCCCCTCCATCCATATAGTCATATTATGCTGCGGTAAAGCATAATTAGACAAAGGTTTAAGTTTCAAAGTCTTGTTTTACCGCATAATTAGACAAAGGTTTAAGTTTCAAAGTCTTGTTTTACAGCCTTCCAGGATCAAGTCGTACTCTAGAGCCTTATATCATAAAAACCTTGGCCTCACGCAGGCTGCAGGCATGGAGACATTTCCTAGCAACAACAAATCACAAATATTTAAACCTACGTTTTTTATGAACATATATAAACCTACTTTAAGTGTGAGTTTGACAAAAATTATTTTTATCAACTTATTTTACTATTTAGTTTATTTTGTTACTATTTATAAACCCCACTATACTTTTTAGTACTATTCATGGGTTATACTATACTATTTTAGTTAACTTTTACATTTACCTACAATATTTTCAGCAAAAAAAATTTCAGTTTCAACAAAATAAGCGGATCTCAAACAGACCCAGATAATTATTGAATACTCCTAGAGTACTATAAATATGTACTCCCCCTCTCACATAACTATAAGTCCTACTAATTAAATTTATAGTAAGACCCATAATTCATGTGAAATGAAGAAATATACATTTATAGTACACTCAGAGTATTCAATATTTTTCTACTCCCCACCATCCATATAGTCATATTATGCTGCGGTAAAGCATAAGCAGCCAGCTTTTAGTTTAGTTTATTTATTTATTTTACGTATTTTCAATAAAAAAAATTTAATTTTAGTAAAACAGCCTGTTTCGAAACAAACTCTAAAACTCTAAAACCTACACATGACTAGAAGAGTTTGGACTTCATCACAAGGTGCCCATTAGCACAAAAATTATCTCGAATTTGCTTCCTGCCACTAGTTGCTACTAAAAGTCTAATATTATATGTTGTCCAAAAAAAAAAAAAGTCTAATATTATACCCTTACAGTCTCCCTACTCTCCGATGATAATTTTCACACCAATACAACTTAGCTAGGTCCTTTAATAAATATGAGATATCTTCTCACTCAAAGTCCTTAAAATAGATATAAGATATGGACTCGCTCAAAAAAAGAGAAAATGTGATATATGGTCGCCATGCTTAAAGGACGAAAGGAATAGTCAAGAGATGAAAACTTGAGATTTGGGATATAGGGCCAGCTTTTCTCTCAGGTTTTTTTTTTTTTTTTTTTTTTTTTTGGGATAATCTGGGGGTCAGCCCTTTTTATTAATAATCGGGGGGTCAGCTCTTTTTTTGTTAATCTGGGGGTCAGCTCTTAAATTAGGTGTGAGGCATACCTCCGCTCCTGTGTGTCCTCTTTAGTTATAACTATTGATTTAAAAATATATATATATATATATATATACTTTATTTATTTTCAGAATAAATAATTTAGCTTCCAATATAGTTATCAAAGTGTGGAGTAACTTGGTGGTTTGTTCGGTTAAAACCTGGCCAGTAGCATTTATGTTTTTAAAGAAACCATCACCAAAAATTAAAATCAAAATCAAAATCAACTAAGAAACCAACATGTATCACGCGGCAAAAAAAACAAAAGGACAGTACCAATTGGAAGCAAGAGAGAATATTTTACATCAAATTCCGCAATTCAACAAAAGTAAAATTTGATGTCAGAATCTCCCTACCGAATTCTATCTCTCTCCTCGTTTAACTGCCTATAAATTTAGATTTTAACAATATTTACCCAAAACACTTTATATTATACAGGATTTTTTTCTTATTTTTAAAACATGGAAAATATATATATATATATATATTTTGTAACACCATCTATTTCCATATTTAAATAAAGTCATATAATTCATTAAATAAGTTATATAACTAAAAATACATGTAAATGATTTTATCAATTGTCATATGGTAGATTTGAGAAATTTTCTTCCAAATTAGTTTGAAGGTAAACTTCTCTTCTATGTATTAAGTCACCTAAACTAGAGTGTTTTGATTTGTTAATATAAATAGAAGTAGGGATTTATTCTAAAAAAAATAAAAATAAAAAAAGAAGAAGAAAAAGAAAAAGATAGAAGTAGGGATTGCCATGCGTAGAACCAAAATTTTTGCTAAGGGACGTGCAGTGACGCACCTATAGACACATAACTACAACATAAGTGAAAAGTTCATATTTTGGGATTATTAATTTTCTCTTTTAAACTTTTTAACATTAAAGTTCAATTAAATATCATTATTTGATATGTCAAAAGCCACTGTAACTCAATTGGTTCACAATTTTAGGGTTCTTTTTTTTTTTTTTTTTTTTTTTTAACATTAAGAGTCTAAATCCTACCACCCTAATAATTATCGAATTATTGGAGATATCACTATTTAATATGATTGTGTATTAAAACTGTAATATTTAGTAATTCATTCACTTCAAAATTTAATATAGAAAGGTTGAATTTAACTAAACATTAACTAAGTCTTATTTCTACAATATGTATGTAACATTATTTATTATTTATGAGATAGATTTTACTGAATATTTTTAAATATCTAAACTTTTGATTTAAATTTTTTTTTTCATTTTTAGTTTTTAACTTTGATTAAATTTCCTTCTACCTTTTTCATGGAAAAGAGAGGGATAGCTCATTATTTATTTTTAGGATAAATAGATTTTTCAAAGTAAAAAAAACTAAATAAAACTTAGTATTTATTTTCGGAATAAGTAGACTTTTCAAAATTTTCGGTCATGTAAGTACGGCTCCCAACCTGGGACCCTCCATTTCTATCAAGTGCACAATGACATATGGCATACGAGCAATGTTCATTATCTCCAGTCAATTGAGATATATGATTCATCATACCTAACTATTCGTCAAAAAATTATAGTAATAATTAACTGGTAATTCTAATGAGATATGATTCATCATACTTAACTGTGCATCAAAAATTATACTTTACTGATTATTCTAATCAATAAAAATATACAGTCTTTCCATGATGCTCACTCACCTACCATAAAGCTATCCTACTACATTTCGTTCCATGCTTATAAATACCATGGCCTTGAAGGCATTCTACATCACGCTCAAGAAGTTCACAGAGAACAAATTCCATCATACCATTCAAAACTTAGACTCGTCCTTGAACTTAGAAAAAATGTCTATCCAAGTCTCAGGGGCTCCATCCCAAAATGCCAAATCAGAGGTTGTACGTCGGACAGCAAATTTCCATCCAAGCATTTGGGGTGACCGTTTCATCAACAATACTTCAGAGGACAAGGTAACGCGATTATTTGCTATCCTAGTTTTTAAAAGTCATGTAGTATAATTTATAATATTCATAGCATTTTTTTGTTGCAATATAATTATTTGTTCATGCAATTTATGGTGTAGAATATTCATTTGCGTAAAGTACGTGAAATTGAAGAGCTGAAAGAAGAGGTAAGAAAAGAGCTCTTAGCATCTGCGGGTCATCTTTCACAACAATTGGGCTTAATTGATGCACTCCAGCGCCTAGGCGTGGCTTATAACTTTGAAAGAGAAATCCAAGAAGCTCTAGAACGTATATATGCTACTTATAATGACCATAATGATGTTGAAGATGATGATCTCTACAATGTTTCCCTTCGTTTTCGACTACTACGTCAACAAGGATTTAAGGTTTCATGTGGTAAGACAAGAGCCTAATTTTCTAAATATAAGCCCCCCATATGTCTTTAGTGATGTGCTAGTCAGTCCATATTTATGTGTGTGTGTGTGTGTGTGTGTGTGTGTAATAGTGAGCTTGTTCATTAAATAAGTTTGGTGTTTATTAAACAGATGCTTTTAACAAGTTCAAAGATGAAGATGGTCAATTCAAGGAATGCTTGACCAACAACGTTGAAGGCATTCTAGCCTTTTATGAAGCTACACATTTGAGGGTCCATGGAGAAGAAATTCTTGATGAGGCCCTTGAGTTCACTACAATTCACTTGAAGTCCATAGCATCCCCTAAAGCACAAGTAACTCGTGCCCTAAAACAACCCTTGCATAAGGGCATACCACGGTTAGAGGGCCGGCGATACATTTCTATCTATGAACAAGACGCTTCACACAACAAAGCTTTGCTCAAGCTTTCAATATTAGATTTTAACCTGGTGCAGTCATTGCACAAAGAAGAACTTAGTGAAATCACTAGGTAATATGTAATTTAATATCAAAATGTATTAATATTTTCTTAAAAATAAATAAGTTTTTATAAGTACTTATTGGTTAATTTTTTTCTCTTATTACCATTGTACTATATACATAACTCATTAAATTAAGCATATTTATTTATAAATAAATAAACTAAGACGTATTTAATATATATTTTCCTAAAACTATAGTTCTTCTTTATTTTCTAAAACTTTTTGGTTCATTTTAAATATTTGAGATATGCACATTATGATTTTAGATTTTTATTTTTAGAAGAAAGGAAAGTTATGAATTTTGTAGTTAGGAGCTAAACGATCCTTATTGGATTCGCTATCTATGAAAAAGAAAAAAAAAATTATTTCTTTTTATTAATGTTTTATTATTATTATTATTATTATTATTATTATTATTATTGTACTGGCTTGTATATATTTTTGGAAGTGGTGTTAAAAATTCTACAAATTTTACTATACAAACCTTATAAATTGACATATCACAAATCACAAATAAATAATTAAAATATTCATTTATTAGATTATTAAAGCGACGACAATCATATTCTTAACAGATCAATTTATAAATTTTTTGTAGAAAAATTTTATAATAGCCCTAGAATTTTTCTATTTTTGTTTACTTACAATCAATCAATATTAATTGTTATATCCAAATTGTAGGTGGTGGAAAGATTTAGATTTTGCAAGGAAACTACCTTTCGCAAGAGATAGAGTTGTCGAGTGCTACTTTTGGATAGTCGCGGTCTACTTTGAGCCCCAATATTCACTTGCAAGAAAAATACTAACCAAAGTTATTTCTATGACATCCATTCTAGATGATATATATGATGTTTATGGCACACTTGAGGAACTCGAACCCTTCACTGAAGCAATTGAGAGGTTCATAGATTGAATTAATTAATATATATGTTAAGACTAAGATGTATAATGTCAATCTAACTTTTGTACTTGGTACATGATATTTTCAGGTGGGATATTAGTTGCATAGATCAACTTCCAGAATACATGCAAATATGTTATCGTGCACTCTTTGATGTATTCGAAGCAATTGAAAATGAGTTGGCCAAGAAAGAAAGATCATACCGTGTTAGCTATGCAAAAGATGCTGTAAGAGTCAAGCAACCTAATTTTTCATGTTTTTTTTGTCAACTTTTTCCTGCTACGTACTTATTTCATTTATGTTGCTTAAACCTTAGATGAAACTTTTGGTTCGGGCCTACTTTGATGAAGCCAAATGGTTCCACCAAAATTACATCCCAACAATGGAGGAGTATATGCATATTGCACTTAAAACCTCTGGTTACCCTATGCTCACAGCTATCTCTTTCCTTGGCATGGGTGACATCGTTACAAAAGAGGCATTTGATTGGATATTCAGCAACCCCAAGATTATTACAGCTTCATCTGTAATTGGTAGACTCATGGATGACATGAAGTCACATAAGGTATGCAATCAAAAAATCTTATCAAGTTTCACAAGCTAATGTGTGAGGTCTATTTCATATACATGTGTTGCCAACTTTCTACTTACCCTTTTGGAAAACTTTGTGTGTAGTTTGAGCAAGAGAGAGGGCATGCTGCCTCAGCAGTTGAATGCTACATGAAGCAACATGGTGTCTCAGAGCAAGTAGTCCATGATGATTTCAATAGGCAAGTTGCTAATGCATGGAAGGATATTAATGAGGAGTGTATAAGGCCTACTGTTGTTCCCATGCCTCTACTTATGCGTGTTCTTAATCTTGCACGAGTGATAGATGTCATTTATAAGGAAGGGGATGGCTACACTCACGTTGGAAAAGAGATGAAAAATAATGTTGCATCAGTGCTTATAGATCCAGTACCAATATGACTGGGTGACAAAATATGAATCTTTCAACGAGACATCTTTGAAGAATCATAGGCTTGAATAGAATCCAAGTCCATTAATATTATATGGGGACCATTTGTAAAATAAAAATAAAAGGAAAATCTTGCTATCTCATTTAATAATGTAGCACTATGTTTACAAAAATATTAATTATTATAATAATGATTGTGAGATTTACTACCGGTGGTATGTTTTTGTGGGAGATTGAAATTATCGTGCCATTCTAGAGGGGATGGTAAAGTTTTGCTTGAAATTTCTCAAGTTGTGGCTTTCTTTTGGTTCCCTACGCTACCATCTATTCTATGCTATGAGTTATCGCGAGGGTAATTGAGAGGTTAAGGAAGCTCTTTGTTAAACACAGTGCTAGGCTTTTAGCAAACTCTTGGTAAAAGTATTTTTAGCAAAAAAGTTAGAGAAGTTCCCCAACAAACACTAAACCAAAAAACAAGTTTAGGAATACAATAAAATGTCATAACATTTTCACAATATCTTTATTAGCTGTAAGGTTGAAATTTATCAATCGTCTTGTTGGCTTTATTCCATGCCAATTTGCTTATAATTTAGCACTTAGTAACCCTATATTTAGGTGAGATTCATGTAAGGGTAATATGTGAAGAAAGTGTGAAGAAAAGCTCAAGTTTGTGCAAAGAAGCAGATTTTCGCGATTAGGACTCGCGACTGACTCGCGACTGGCAAACCGCCAACTGCAGGCACGTGAGAAGCACACAGGGAAGCTGAAGGGTCACGCCAGCTGTCGCATTATAGGAAAAAAGTCCCAGGCTGGTCAGGCCGTTACCTTGTGACTTGAACTCGCGACTTGGACAAGCCGCGAGGCCAAGCCGCCAAGTTACCCTGTTTGGCAAAAACTGACTCTTCGTATTCCAAATACACACCACTATATATAGACCCTTATACCCACGAAATTAAGAGAGCTTCCAGAGAGAATTTTGTGAGAGAAAACCTAGAGAAAAACAAGATTGCCTTATCCCCAATCTTTACTAAGAGACTTTATAAATTCCTTTACTCTCTTTCTCTCCATTGATAAACCCTTGAGAGGTTATTGACCAAATCTATATCTCACCACACCCACATTTGTGAGAAGGTACATTTGGTGCTAAGGGAAGCAGTTTGGAAGGAACCAATGTCTATTAGTTAATACTATGGTCTAGTAGCGGAATCCGGTAAGTTAAAGAAGAAATAGGTTCGGCACAACCTTGTTGGAGCAAGAAACTTGGAGGGCTTAGGTACACTGGGTAATTTAGGCTTGAAGGGTCTTCTGCTGTTTATGTATCCCAACTACATTCTTTAGTAGATTATTTACCGCTTGAAGGGTGACAGAGAGGTTTTACGCCGAGTTTCAGTTTCCTCTTCGATAACACATCGCGTGTTGTCCTTGTGTTTGCATCTTTCTTCCTTTATCTTTGCCTTTTATTTTCTGTTGTGGATGTGATTATAATTGACTTAGATTATTTATCAATTCTGTATTTAGCTTATGTTCATGTTCCACACATTAATTGTTTGATAATAAGCTTGCATTGATATTTTGTAATTTGGGGTCTAAACGTTCAAAGGTGTTTTACACGCATTTTGAACTTTCATTAGCTGTAATGGGTCCTAATCTAATATATTAAATTTTTATTTAAGATCTGGAACATATATATGCCACCCCACTTTTTTTTTTTGGTGATGTGCTATTTTAAAATAAGGGTAAATTACATAGTTGGTCTATGTCATTTACACCAAATGTTAATTTGGTCCCTAACATTTCAATAGTATTAATTTGGTCATTAACTTTTCAGTGTCATATCAATTTGATCCTTATCGTTATCTCTTAGATGGAAAAATCTTATATATCAAACAGAATAATAAAAAATTATTTTTCTACACCTCAATTGCCAAATGTGTAACCATATCAGATTTTTTTTTTCTTTTATTAATCCCAAAATCTATGTTCACACAAAGTCAGATTAATCTCCCTAAAATTTCCAAAATCCCAAAAAATCGAACCTAAGAACACACACTGAATTAAAGATCGTAGAGAGACCAAAATGAACCAATATGACAATGACGACGAGAGGAAATGGATCCAAAGTAAAGGAGAGCATTTGGCGATGTGGTTGATTGTCGTTTTGATGAACTGATCATCGTTTGGAGAAGCGGTTCCGGCGTAGAGGTTGATAGGGAGAATTAGGAAGACTGAGAGGAAAGCAATAGAGGAGAGGATAGCAAAGGTTCCTCCTTCAATAAAGAGGAACTGAGCGGCGTCGGCGCCACAATGGCGAGCGTTCTCGTGACATGTGGCATGCCAGACAGCGAGAAATTTGGTGACAAGGGCAGTGGGGCTAGGGATCCAACGTTTTTCGCTGTGAACGTATGTTGAGAAGGTATTAGAATTTTGGATGTTGACGAGGGCATGTTCTTAGGCTGGGTTTTTAGCCTTTTATGCATTTTAGAAAATTTTAGGAGGTGGCAACAGGTTCCATTTTGAACACGTCCAAACCCACCCTACTATGATCTACCAAGGGGCAACATCCCTTCTTGATGAATACCAACAGTTCATGGCAGCCCATCCTCATAGAAAAGCACCTCAGGTGTGCTTTTTCCCCATTTGTATGATATACTTTTCTTTTCGTTTCGTTTGTTCCCATGAGATTGTTAGCCACTGTGCGTATGAACTTGAAAAAAAGAAGTTTTTAGGAGGTGTAATCCAATCTAACTGTGTGGACATAATTTTTTTTTTAATATTTATTTTTAAAGTCTGATATGGCTGCACAATTGATAATTGATATGATAGGAAAAATAATTTTTTAATATTCCGTTTGTCACATCAAATTTTACCATCTAATAGATATCGTTATGGGCTAAAATTAAAATGATACTAAAAAGGTTAAGTATCAAATTGACACAATTAAAAAGTTAAAAATCAAATTGACATTTGATATAAAAGATAGGAACTAACTAGGTAATTTACTCTTAAAATAAATAATAATAATAATAATAAATAAAAAAGAACGGAAAATTATTGACAAAACAAAAGGAGTCTTAGGTAGGGTTTGGATACACATTGCGTTTTGCATCTGGCATTTCCTATGTTTTTTTTTTTTTTTTTTTTTTGGCTACAGCACGCGTTTCAGGGGGACAACAGCTACTGTTCATGAACAGTAGCCATATATTTTTGACTTTTTAGCCAATTTTCATCAGTTTGTGGGTTCTGTGCATTGTTTACGAGACCCATAAAATTCACTTTTTAACAAATTTTTCATTACAAATAGGTCCTACGGCACTACTCACATATTTAAAAATTATTTTGCTATAGTATTTTTAGTTTTCAGTTTTCAGTTTCAGCAAAATAAGTTCTATTCAAACGGACCTTTAGTTTAGCGTGGATGTGTGTACACATAATCACATACAACACTTAACACTATTTGGGCTAATATTAAGTGCTATAAAGAATTTTAAAATATGACAAAGTTTAGATACAAAATTGATTGTAGTTTAAGACTACAATTTTACTCAATAAAATAATTATTATTACATATTTCGAAAATCTAACTGGTAAATTGTATGTTCTTTATACTCTTAATATGTATATTAAATTTTGTATCAATTGGATATTATTTACTATATAATCTATAAACTTATATTTTATGCATAATTTTAAATTACAAAAACTTGCAATTTAAATAATTTATTGATGACATAGCTATTATTATTCAATTTTCTAGAAAATTTGCAAGCATGGAGGATATAAGAAGTAGATATAATCTAATGGTGGATTTTTCAAAATTAACCTACAATAAAAAGATATTGAGTAAGGTTGTAGTTTAAGGTTACAACAAATTTTGTAACTAAACTCTATTATTTAAAATATATATAACTAGTTGCTAACTCGTGCTATGCATGAGAACTTACCTATTTGTGAGGTAAACTAAAATAATTTTATAAAATCTTAAATTGATTAAGAAATTACACCTTTGCATAATTTGCTCTTGTATAATTTCAATTTGTGTTACAAATTGATGAAGAAGCCATTACTTGAACATGCAATGGCTTACAAAAAATTTGTTAGACAATTTTAGATACTGCAAAAAATAACTCAAAAATTTAGATATTAAAATTTCTAAAAGACCATAAAATATTAAAGAAAAAGTATCAACATTTGAGTTTGACTTTAAGTTGGACTTGTTAGAAAAATAGAGTTTCACTCATTGTTAAGTTTGGATTAAAAAAAAAAAATTGTTTTAAAAAAATGATGAGTTTGAGTTTAAGTTGAAATTGTCAGAGAGATAAAATTTCACTCCTTATTAAGTTTTGGACTAAATAAAAATAATTTTGTTTAAAAAAAAATGATGAATTTGAGTTTAAGTTGAATTTGTTAGAGAAATAGAGTTTCACTCCTTATTAAGTTTGAACTAAACAAAAATAATTTTATTTAAATATTGTGCTGATGTGGAAAATTGTGAAAGTTTCAAAGGTTTTAGTTTATTGAGATAGAGTTTCACTCCTTGTTAAGTTTGGATTAAACAAAAATAATTTTTTTTTAAATGATGAGTTTGAGTTTAAATTGGATTTGTCAGAGAGATAGTGTTTCACTCATTGTTAAGTTTGGATTAAAAAAAAAAAATTTTGTTTAAAAAATAATGAGTTTGAGTTTAAGTTGGACTTGTTAGAGAAATAGAGCTTCACCCCTGGTTAAGTTTGGACTAAACAAAAATAATTTTATTTAAATAAAATGACAATTTTATTTAAATATTGTGCTGACATGAAAAATTGTGGGAGTTTCAAAAGCTTCGGTTATATATATATATATATATATATATATATGTTTACTAAACACTTAAAACTATTTTGAAAGCTCTCTTATTTCTCCAAGTTCTCTACTTCATTCTCCTCCTTTTACTACTATCCACTTGCTATCCAAACACTCTGTATATAATTATGCCAATGCAGTGATTGTGAGATTTGTAAGGTCACTACCAATATATATATATATATATATATATATATATATATATATATGTATATATCTTAGAGAAGATCCAATTAGATTCTAAATTGGATTTCAATTTTTCATCATTTGTCCATCTAAGTTTTTAATTTTTGTGGAAAGTGAATTATTGGTTGCAAAAGCCAAAGAATCTAAAACCAACTAAGTTCTAAATCATATATATATATATATATGAGAAACTATTACATATTTTAGAAATATATAGTTTAAATAAAGTGTAAACTAATAGCATATATAAGTTGAACATTTCTATATAATAATAAAAAAAATGTATAATTTGAACCGAATAATTGTGATTGTTTTTAATTATACCCATGCATATGCACAAGGCTACACACTAGTCTCTCTCTCTCTCTCTCTCTCTCTCTCTCTCTCTCTCTCTCTATATATATATATATATATATATATTAATAGACAATACTTAAAAAAAATTAAAAATTAAAAGGGGCATGTGGCACAAAATTGAGAATCCAATTAAAATCTAATTGGATTTTCTCTGAGCTTAGACCAAAGTTTAGAGAAAATCCAATTAGATTTTAATTGGATTCTCAATTTTGTGTCACATCTCCTATTTAATTTTTAATTTTGTGCAAAGTGGATGGTACAAAAATTGAAGAGTCCAAATCCAATTAGATTTTGAATTGAATTTCAATTGGAGTCTAATTTTCAACCACATATCCATCTAATTTTTTTAGTTTTTGTGGTAAGTGAATTATTGGGTGTAAAAACCGAAGAGTCTAGATCCAATTAAATTCTAAAGCATATGTGTGTGTGTGTGTGCGCGCGCGCGCGTAAAGTTGTGATTTACAACTATGTTTTTATTGGCTTTAATTCCGTGTCAAATTTGGTTGTGTTTTGTTCAATCATTTTCCTATATGTTTGGGGGATTTAATATAAGGGTTGAATGTGAGAGTTTGGTGAAGAATTGTAAAAATAGTGAAGTTTGCAACTTGCTTGTGACTGGCTTATGAGTGGACAACAAGCGAAAGGCCAAGTGAGAAGCACATGCTGGAAGTTGAACAGACTTATGTCAGACTAGTTTTTGCAAGTCACTTCGTGACTTGCTCAACTCTTAAAAATATATCATAGATTGATTAGAAAATAATTAGTTTTCCATATATCAAGAGCTATAATTTACAATAGGTTCCAAAAACATAAGAAGTTTCATGGGCTTAAAATGATTCAATAACTCAAATAAAAATTCATATTCTTAACAATCTTTTTTTACTATAGTCACGCTATATCCCCATGAGTGTGCATTAGATTTAGATGAAACTAGTTCTATGCTAATGTATATCCTCTATTAGTTGGGTCCAAAAACATGATAGACTCATAATGCCCTAGATGAAACTAGTTTCAGTATTAATGAATAACCCTCATTCGTTGGGTATTAGGGTCAAGACATAGTCAGATTGTCCAAATTCATATATATATATATATATATATATATATATATAAATTATTGTTCAAACACGTATATTTCATTCAAATGCATATGTAAGGTTGAAATTTATCAACCATTTTATTGGCTTTATTTCATGCTAATTTGCTTATAATTTAACACTTAGTAACCATGTATTTAGATGGGATTATTGTAAGGGTAGTGTGTGAGAAGAGGTGAACAAAGCTCAAGTATGTGCAAGAAAGCAGGGTTTCATGGCTAAGACTTGCGGCTGACTCGCGACTGGCAAGCCGCCAACTGCAGGCACGTGAGATGCACACATGGAGAGCTAAAGGGTCGCGCTAGCTGTCGCACTACAAGACAAAAGTCCTAGGCTGGCCAGGCCGTTACGTCATGACTTAAACTTGCGACTTGGACAAGCCGCGAGGTCAAGCCGCCAATCAGCCCTGTTTGGCAAAAATTGTCTCTTCGTATTTCAAACACACACCACTATATATAGACTCTTATACCCACTAAATGAAGAGAGCTTCCAGAGAGAATTTTGTGAGAGAAACCCTAGAGAAAAACAAGATTGCCTCATCCCCAATCTTTACCTTAGAGACTCTACAAATTCCTCTACTCTCTTCCTCTCCATTGTCACATCCTTGAGAGGTCATTGGGCAAATCCTTATCTCACCACACCTACGTCTGTGAGAAGATTCATTTGGTGCTAAGGGAAGCAGTTTGAAAGGAACCAATATACATTGGTTGATGCTATGGTCTAGTAGCGGAATCTGGGAAGCTAAAAAAGAAATAGGTTTGGCGTAACCTCATTTGAGCAAGAAGCTTGGAGGGCTTAGGTACTTGAGTAGATTAGGCTTGGAGGGTCATCTGCTATTCATGTATCCCAACTACATTCTTTAGTAGATTATTTGACCGCTTAGAGGGTGGCTGAGAGGTTTTACGCTGAGAACTTCGGTTTCCTCTTCGATAACACATCGTATGTTGTCCGTGTGTTTGCATCTTCCTTCCTTTTATCTTTGCTTTATATTTACTGCTGTGGATGCGTTTATATTTGGCATAGATTAGTTATCAATTATGTGATTGGCTTATGTTTATGTTCCGCACATTAATTGTTTGATTATAAGGTTGAATTGATATTTTATAATTTATGATCTAAACGTTCATGGGTGTTTTATACACATTTTGAACTTTCAGCATATATAAAATATATATATATATAGTAATCAAATATATTTATGATAATTCTTTATTTTTTTTACTTTAAATCAATGTAGCCAAAACAATTGAAATAAAATTGTAATAATTGTGAAACAATATTTGGTAACTAAAATACAGTAGTATAAGCAAAACAAAACTAATTAGGAGAAAGGTTACTTACATTACATGCTTATAAGAATTGAAAATTTCCCTCTAAATCTTTATATCCAATTGTACAATGTTTCCACCCCACCCTAAAGTGGTAAAGCTTGACAAATTCAATTTCTACTTCTTGAACAAATACAAAATCAAGTAGTTATTTTTTTTAGGCGGAAATGCACTTTTCGTCCCTATGTTTTGCACTGATTCCCATTTTGGTCTTTACATTTTACTTTTACCAATTTAGTCCCTATTTAGAAAAATGCCATCCATTTTAGTCTTTTCTGTTAGTGCCCTGACTGTGAAATCCTAGGTGGCAGACAGAATGATTAAAATAATAATAATAAATTTTATTTTGGCATTAAAAAATGCTACGTTAGCATCTAGATTAAAAAAAATTATTAATTTTAAATAAATTAAAAAAATTAAAAATATAATTAAAAACTAAAAATCACATGAATTGAGATCTAAGTGTGTCTTGAACAAGAACACAAACCCAAAAAAAAAAAAACCATTCAACACCGAATTCTCCAGAAAAGACCGAATCACATTTCAATAAATGAAGCAATCAAATCAAATAATTAAAAAAAAAAATTACAAACCCAATAAAATGTGGAGAGATAGCCACATGTCCAACTTTTCACATGGGAAAAGGGTAGTGCCTGACTCCTATCAATGCCATAGTGATAGACAACTCATTGAAAAAGAAAAAAACCTGGCTTTTGGGTACTAGAGACTGGTGATAGAAGAAGAAAGGAGCAAAATGGAAAAAAGGAAGGAGGAAGAAGGTAAACGCAGATGAGGAAGAAGAAGAAAAGCTGAAAACGTTTGTGCTTTTCATTTCATTTTATGTTAATCTACCGATTTAGTGTGTTTTGGGATTGCAATTTCAAATGTGGGGTTGAGAATGAGAGATAAAAAGACAGAGAAAATGGCACAAAGTGGCAAAACAACTCAAGATGAAGTGATTTAAATTTTCTTAGATAAAAAAAGAACAAGAAAAGGAATGAAGATTTTGGGTGTGGCCTGTTATGGGTCTTTAATGATTTTGTTAGGTTTGAGAAAATGAGGGCTTTTGGATTTATGAATTCGTATTTGAGCTAAATTTTTTGGGTTTTGTGTGTGTGTGTGTGTGTTTCTCAAGAAAATTTATAGATTTATGGGTTTGTTGGAGATTGGTTTGTTTACTGTGTTTATGGGTTTGATTTATCGGAGAATTTGGTGTTATATGGCTGATTAGTTGGGTTTTTTTTTTTCCTAAAATTTTTGGGTTTATGTTCTTAAATCTGGGTTTGTGTTCTTAAATCTGATTGCTTCATTTATTGAAATGTGATTCAGTCTCTTCAAGTGAATTCAGTGTTGAATGGCTATTTGTTGTTGTTGTTGGTTTTTTTTTTTTTTTTTTTTTTTTTTTTTTTTTTTTAATTTCTGGGTTTGTGTTGTTGTTTAAGACACACTTAGATCTCAATTCAGGTGATTTTTTGTTTTTAATTCTGTTTTTAAATTTTTTTATTTAGTTGAAATTAATAAATTAATTTTTTTAATTTAGATGCTGGCATAACATTTTTTAATGCCAAAATAAGACATTTTATTACTATTTTAATAGTTTCATCTACCACCCAGGATTTTGCCATTAGAGCACTGACAAAAATGATTAAAATGGATGGCGTTTTGCTAAATAGGGACTACATATAGGAAAAGTAAAATGTATAGACCAAAATGAGAATCATGGCAAAACATTGGGATGAAAAATGCATTTTTGCTTTTTATTTATTTATTTATAATATAAACCATGCAACCTTCTCCCTACCCTTTCTAATATAAGACCACAAATGTGTTTTTACAGTGGCTAGGGTTTTTGACATAAGGTGTGTATATATATATATATATATTTTTTTTTTTTTTTTTTTGCTAACCACAATATCAAAATTACTAGGCTGCCCCTTTAAAAAAAATCTCCTTTTTATTTATTTTTTATTTATTTTTTTGAACCGGCTGGGTATCACAAAATGTTTGTGAATTTGGTCGAACACGTTACAAGAATATATCTAGATAAAAAAGAAGAGAAAAAAAAAATCAAACTTTATAATTCAAGTGTTTTACTATATTCCTCTTTAAAAAAATGTTTTACTTTATACCCTACCAAATTAGAAAAAAAGTCTGACACACATCATATTAGAATTATTCATGAAGTAGAAAATAAAACGTTCAAGATGAGATAAAATTTAGCAGCCAAAAAAAAAAAATGAAATAAAATTATTGTATTGAAAACATTTCATTTTGTAAGGATTTTTTTTTAACAGACGTGTAAAATTATGAGACCACATCTAAACACATCAAAAAATAGCGATAATAAAATTATGAGAGAATTTTGATCCATTTTGAACTTAGAAATCAGGAAAATAAGGCACGCACTAAGTTTTCCTGACCTCTATGCCTATAGTCTAGTCACAGCGATAATAAATTAATAGTCTAGTCATAAGGCACACACTACCACTATGCCTTTCATAATACATACTCAAGTTGTCAATTAAATTTTCTCCAAAAAAAAAAAAAAAAGTTGTCAATTAAAAGAAACAGTTAACATCGTAAGTTTTCTATATCAAGGGAGTCCATAACTCATACAATAAATGGTGGGCCTTGATTTTTCAAAGATTGGAAAATGTGTAGTATTATTCGCCTGATTTTCAGACAGTTGACAGGGATTTTTAAGAAAATAACCATCAATCCCAAACAATATTATTAGTTAGGCAAACTTTCAAACTAATTTCATTTATAACAATTCGAGTGAACTAGAGTCGATTTTACTGTGCTTGTTCCCAGGACCGCGAATAGCTGAAGCATAAATCGACCCCAGAGGAGACGATTTCTATGTACAGAAATCGACTCCAGAGGAGACGATTTCTATACATAGAAATCGTCTCCGGAGGAGTCGATTTCTATACACAGAAATCCCCAACACTCAAGCTGCGAACGAACGAACCTGCAACACCGACGAATGAAGAACGAACCTGCGAACGAAGAACGAAGAACGAAGAACGAAGAACGAAGAACGAAGAAGAACGAAGTCTGAACGAAGAACGAAGAAGAACGAAGTCTGAACGAAGAACGAAGAAGAAGAACGAACCTGCGAACGAAGAACGAAGAACGAAGAACGAAGAACGAAGAAGAACGAAGTCTGAACGAAGAACGAAGAAGAACAAAGTCTGAACGAAGAACGAAGAAGAAGAACGAACCTGCGAACGAACCCAGGCGAATGAAGAACGAAGAACGATTCCCAGGCGCCGATTCTGACCGACGAACCCAGCAACACCGACGAACCCAGGCGAATGAATGAAACCCAGGAAGTGTTCTACACAAAGAAATCGAAGAAATCGACTTCAGTGAAGTCGTTTTCTACACAAAGAAATCGACTTCACTGAAGTCGATTTCTTTGTATAGAAAACGACTCCAACGAAGTCGGTTTCTGTGTAAAAAATATCGCAAAAAATAGGCTGTATGAACAGTAAAATCGACTCCTCTGAAGTCGAATTGTTAGAAATACAATATGTTTCAAACGTTGGCTAACTAATAAAATTGTTTGAATTTTGTAGTTATTTTTTTAAAAATCCCCAGTTGACAACGTTGAAGACTACTGTAGGTCCCTTAGGGCCGTTTGACACGTCTGTTCAGTTTTTTTGAAAATATATATGGGTGAAAAAGTGAGTGTGAAAATAAATGTAATGTTGTTTAAAAACTAAAAACATATTCGTTTGGATAGAATGTATTTTACTGAAACTGAAAACTTAAAACTGAAAATACTGTAGTAAAATAATTTTTAAATATATAAATAGTACCGTAAAACTCATTTTTAATGAAAAAGTTACTAAAAATTTAAATTTATAAGTCTAATAAACAATACACGAACCTGTTGATGAGCTAAAAAGTTAAATAATGCGATTACTATTTATGTACTGTTTATAAACGGTATATAAACAGTAGCTACAACAATGCACTTTTACTCTTTGAAACACGAAGAAGAAAAAAAAAAAAAAAAATGAAAGAAGGCAAAACGTGCAAACGGACAAACGCAACACGTATCTAAACCCAGCATTAAATATATGTACCAAACAGCTTTTAATTACGGGTGATAGAATTTTTGCAGCCACCCTTGTCTCCTCCTTGAATGGTTGAATGTATAGCAAGACCAAAACCTGTTCGTAAAGACTATCGATCAGTCTAAGCGTCGGCAGTATAATTGTATAAATGTAATGACGAAATATGTTTTACTTTATTTATTTTTTTTTTTTTATGTAAGTATTTACTATGATCGATGAATATTACTCTTTCAACCATCCAGTTGACTACTATTTCCCTGGCTGCTCGATGAATTTTTTTTATTTCTATAGAATTAAGAAATTTAAACTACAAAATTTAATATATAAAAAACTTGAATATATTGAATTAAAAAAATACATGAACTTTTACAAATTTGTTTTATACAATTTTTCATATTTTGAAATCGTTACATTATATTTCATTATTCATTTTATTTTATTAAGTTTGTATAACATTTTTTTTATGTAATTTTCATTATTTATTTGTCATTGTTTTTATAAAAGTACTTTAAACTAAATTACAAAACTCAAGATACTAGCTTTATATTAATTATTAACTCATATAGCCACACTGATTTATACATAAATAATATATTAAATGCTTATTTAACCAATCAAATTCATATTCACAAGTCACCCAATAATGAATTTTTATGTTTTAATAGAAATAGCTAAGGAGGGAAAAAGTTCCAACGGTGGGAACAAGATTAGCAGTTGTAACTATCTTCAAAAAAAAAAAGTTTAAACAAGAATAATAAACATATAGAAGAATAGCACATAGACGTATATAGATAGGGTTATGCTAACGAGTGTCCTTAGGGCACTCCTTAATAATTTATTTTAGAAAAGTTTTGATATCACTTTTATGGAAAATGAAAAAAATTGTCAAAATATTAATTACTTTTTTTTCATTTCCTATAAAAACTTTCTTTAAATAAATTATAAATGAGTGCCCTAAGGGCCCTCGTTAACATTTATATATATATATATATATATGGTTGCTGTCTTATGTACACTGATGCAGATGCACTGACCATTCGATAACGTTTGAAATAATGTGGATTGATGAGTTTTAGATAGAGCGTTTAATATTCCTCAATCAGGTGCAGAGAGTCATAATGTTGAATGGGTCAAGAATCATCAAGATGGACTAGCAATTTCCCAAATATTCTTATTGTCTATTCTGGAAGAATTAAGCACAAGGAATATTTGTCCTTTGGAACGAAAATCTTTTTACATTCGTGATAGAAATATCTTCTACGCAGCCCACGTAATGGAATAGGAATACCCCCAGGCAGATAATTAATGCACATGTTAGCAGTTTTGACTAAAAAAGAAAAGAAAAGACCAATAATAAGGATTTTTATTAAGTTATAATGATGTTTGATTTGGAAGAAGTTTAACTCAAAATTGGTTTAGAGTTATCTTCCTCTGAGCTACTATGTGACGATTGATAAAGATATCACCTATATTTAATTTTGATTGCACAATGTAATTTATGTAAATAATCCTTATAACTAATCTTATAAATCATTATATAGTAGATCGGAGAAAATAGCTCCAAAAATTTGGAGCTATACTTTGTCTTTTTTATTCTGTGTCGAGTGTCATTTTGATCAGCATCATTTTTCTTATTTTGAAAAAAAAAAAGTTATAGGACTTATTAGTATGAGGTATATAATAAAAAAATATATAGAATAGAAAAAGGAGAAAAAAGAAAGAAGTATGGTCTATCCATAGACTCATATTTTGCTGCGAATGGAGACAAAGTTTGACAATCTTGTTTTCTCCTGAAGAATAAGCGTAACACCTTCCCAGCACGCGGCCTCATGCACGAGTTTATGTCATAGAAAGCTTCATCCCTCATTCAGGCATGCATATATGGAGAAACTTCCTAGCACCAACTCCATTGCAATCCAAGAGCTACGTCATGTCATCATTCCAGGATTATATTTAGCACCTCCAAATCACATATCTATATATATATCTATATATATATATATATATATAATAAGTAAAACTGAGAGAAAATTTAATTAGATTTCAAATTGGAATTCAATTAGAGTTTAATTTTGTGCCACATGTCTCATCTAATCTAAGTTTTTAAATTTTTATGCCAACTGAGTTAATTCAAAAATTAGATTTCAATTAGAGTTTAATTTTGCAACATATGTCCCATCTAATCTAAGTTTTTTTTTTTTTTTTTTTTTAATTTTTATACCAAACTAGCATATAACTCCATGCAAACACATTGATGCATTTCAAATTAAACAAAATTTTTATTATAAAAATATAAATAATTAGTCTTTTTTTTTTTTAAATCATGTAACACATGCATTAATTCATGCATACATATAGATACATTTAAAATGAAACACAATTTTTAACAAAAAATATAAACAATTAGTCAATTTTTTTAAAAAAGTAAACGTAATTAGTCACATATTAAAATTCTTATCTAAATTTAATACTACTTATAATCATTTTTTTTTCTAATTTTTAATAAGATAAAACGTATAGTGATTTTTGTTATGTGGTGATTTTTATTTTATTTATTTATTGAGAAACATTTGGTGATTTTTATTGAGTATATGTGATTTTTTTTTTATTATAGTTTATTAATATTAGATTATTAGCATTTTGCACTCACTTGACACAAAGATTAAAAAACTTAAGTAGACACATGACACAAGTTTAAGTGGATAATTATAGTGTAGTTCCCACATAAATTTAGACACATGACATAAAATTGGATTGTAATTTCAAATTCTAATTCAATTTTTTCTAAGTTTTATATATATATATATAGACGACTTATAAATTTGAATTTTTTTTTTTAGTTATATGATTATGTTTTTTATGGTTTATTATATTGGACTCATCATTTTCTACACTAAATTAACTAATTGGCACAAAAATTTAAAAATTTAAATTAGATGGGACACGTGGCACAAAATTAAACTCTAATTGTAATTCAATTTTTACACTAAATTAACTCACTTGGCACAAAATTCTAAAATTTAGATTAAATGAGACACATGGCGCAAAATTAGACTGTAATTAAATTCCAATTTGAAACTTAATTGGATTTTATCTCTGTTTTACCTATTATTATTATTATTATTATTATTATTATTATTATTATTATTATATACATATATATATATATATATAAATATAGATGAGTTAATTTAGTGTAAAAAAGAGGAGTCCAATATAGGTAAACTATAAGAAAAACATAATTTTTGAATAATTTTATATTTATGAGCCTTTTTTTTGTAGAACTAAAAACAATTCAAGTTTATAAGCCATCTCTCTCTCTCTCTCTCTCTCTCTCTATATATATATATATATAAAGTAAACTTAAGAGAAAATCCAATTAGATTTTAAATTGGAATTTAATTAGAGTTTAATATTGCGATACGTGTCTCATCTATTCAAAATTTTAAAATTTTGAACCAAGTTCGATAGTTCAGTGTAAAAATTGGATTTCAATTAGAGTTCAATTTTACGGAACGTGTTCCATCTAATTGAAGTTTTTTTTAGTTTTTGTGCCAAATGAGTTAATTTAGAGTAGAAAATAAGGAGTCCAATATAAATAAATCATAAAAAAAACATAATCAAATATCTAACACTACATATTAAATTAGAAAAAGAGAGAGCTTGAATGATTTTATATTTATGAGACTTTTTTTATAACTAAAAACAATTCATTTGGCCCAAAAATTATATATATATATATATATATATATTAATACGTAAAACTTAGAGAAAATCCAATTAGATTCTACAATGGAAGTCCAATTTTGCACCATGTGTCTTAAATTATTTATTTTTAGAGTGTTTTATTTCTTAATTTTGGAATCAAATTTGGGATCATATCATAAATATCAATTCAAGTGAATTATTGTGTACAAAAAAAAAAAAAAAAATCTAGAATTAATGAACATAAAAATATTTTTAAAAATGGACAATTTACATTTTCTACCTAATAACATTCTTACAAAACTTTTTAAAGAGTTAAAAAGAATATAAGAATGACTATCAATAATATTTAAATTATATATGTAAGATTACTATACTATGCATCTTAATGTATATCTTTTAAGTATATTTATGCATATGCATGAAGTTACAAGCTAGTCTAAGCCTAATTTAAGTTACAAGGTAGTGATAATTGAAAGTTCTCTACACCATTGAATCTTTCAATTTTTTGTTTATAATTTAGTACATTTATCCAATTTATTCTAATTATATTTTACTCCAAAAATTGTAAACAGTTTTGAATACTACTTAATTTACTGTCTAAATGGGGGAAAAAAATTATTTGAAACCATAGCTAATACAAAATCGTTTTCAATTAGCAATTGAATCGGAAGCAATATAACTAAATAACCCATACTACTACTTTTATTTTATTTTTTATTTTTTATTTTTATAAATCAATAGTTGTGAGAGGAGGGATTAAAATTCTGAATATCTCCGTTAAAAACACTAAAAAATGCTAGCCAATTGAGCTATAAGGCTCTTGATAATACCACCTACTTTTATTGAATCAAATAACATTTTTTTTCTTCTTATTTATTTATTTTCTAATAAACAGATATGTATATATGTATTATACATAATTTTAAAAAAAATAATAATAATAATTTATGCATGGAAAAAGTTTTCTTCCATGACAGCTTGGAGAAATTTTCACTAGCCTACATGATGACTCATAAAACCATCTATGTACATTATTTAAACAGAGTCACAAAACTTATTAAATAAGTTATGTAACTAAAAATATACACGAATGATCTTATCAATTGTTACGTGGTAAGTTTGAAAAAATTTCTTCTAAACTAGTTTGAAGGTAAACTTTTTCTTGTGTATACCTTGTCACCTAAATTAGATTCCTCTAATTCAGTGATATAAATAGAAATAAGCATTACCAAGTGTAGAACCAAAAAAAAAAAAAATTGCTCAGAAGGGACACATACACACACATAAAAATGCATCTACAACATAAGTGAAAACTTCAATTTTTGAGATTATCAATTTTCTCTTCTAAACTTCTTAGCATGATAAAGTTAAATTTCTAAATTTAATATAGAAAGATTGAATTAAAATTAAACATTAACAAAGTCTTATTTCTATAATATGTTAATAATTATTTTATGAGATAATTTTTTACATTTTTTAAATATCTAAACTTTTGCTTATATTTTTTTTTTCTTAACTTTTGATTATATTTGAATACAAGGGATATAAAATTTCCTTCTTTTCTTTCATGTAAGGGGGAGGGATAGCTCGTAATTAGGTAAAAGGAAATTAATAATTTATTTGTTTACCAAAAAAGAAATTAATAATTTATTTTTAGGGTAAATAGACTTTTCAAAGTAATTAAATAGAAAAAATTACTAATTAAAGTTATTTATTTTTGGAATAAGTATACTTTTCAAAATCTTGATTCATATCAATACAGCTACCAGCCTCCCCCGCCACCTCCATCAAGTGCATTATGACGTATAGAATATGGGCAATGACCATTATCTCTATTCAATTGAGACACATGCACGATTCAACACATTTAGTTGTTAGTCAAAAAGTTATACTCAAATGGTTATTCTAGTGACATGTTTCATCATGCTTAAATGGTTATTCACCGTACCTACCTTTCTCTCCATTGCTTATAAATACCGTGGCCTTGAAGGCATTCTACACCTCACTCAAGAAGTTCACAGAGAACAAATCCCATCATACCTTATCACTCAAAACATAGACTCATCCTTGAACTTAAAAAAAAAAAAAAAAAATATGTCTATCCAAGTCTCAGGGGCTTCATCCCAAAATGCCAAATCAGAGGTTGTTCGCCGAACAGCAAATTTCCATCCAAGCATTTGGGGTGACCGTTTCATCAACAATACTTCAGAGGACAAGGTAACATGATTATTTGCTACCCTAGTTTATGAAAATTATGTAGTAAAATCTATAATATTTTTAGCATTTTTTGTTACAATATAATTATTTGTTCATGCAATTCATGATGTAGGATATTCATTTATGTAAAGTACGTGAAGTTGAAGAGCTAAAAGATGAGGTGAGAAATGAGCTCTTTGCCTCTACAGGTCATCTTTCACAACAACTGGGCTTAATTGATGCACTCCAACGCCTAGGCATCGCTTACCACTTTGAGAGAGAAATCCAAGAAGCTCTAGAACATATATACACTGCTTTTAATGACAAAAATGATGTTGATGATCTCTACAAAGTTTCCCTCAGTTTTCGACTGCTACGCCAAGAAGGATTTAAGATTTCATGTGGTAAGACCTGAGTATGATTGATTTCTTCATGTAATAGCAAGTTAGCAACGTTTTTTATTAAACAAGTTTGGTTTTTTCTAAACAGATGTCTTCAACAAGTTCAAAGATGAAGATGGTCAATTCAAGGAAAGCTTGACTAGCAATGTTGAAGGCATGCTAGCCTTCTATGAAGCTACACATTTGAGGGTGCATGGAGAAGACATTCTTGATGCAGCCCTTGAGTTCACTACCACTCACCTTAAGTCCACAGCATCCCTTATAGGCAATCCGTTGGCAGCACAAATAACTCGTGCCCTAAAACAGCCCTTGCACAAAGGCATACCACGGCTAGAGGCTCGGCGATACATTTCTGTCTATGAACAGGATGCTTCACATAACAAAGTTTTGCTCAAGCTTTCAATATTAGATTTTAATCTAGTGCAATCATTGCACAAAGAGGAACTTAGTGATATCACAAGGTAATTAGTTCTAAAACCATGATCCAAAAAGAGAAAGTACGAATAATTTTGGACATGGTGATGGGAATACTATAGATTTTACTATATAAACCTTGCAAAATAACATGTTACAAATAATAATAAAAAATTTAATTCAAACTTCATTTATTAGATTGTTGAAGTGGTATATAGTAGTAATCATATTCTTGACAACAGCAATTAATTAATTTTTTGTAGTAAAATTTAAAGCAACCCTAGCATTTTGTTATTTATTTTTTATTACTTACAATCAATTAATATTAATTGTTATATTCAAATTGTAGGTGGTGGAAAGATTTAGATTTTGCAACAGAGCTACCTTTTGCAAGAGATAGAGTTGTCGAGTGCTACTTTTGGATAGTCGCGGTCTACTTTGAGCCCCAATATTCACTTGCAAGAAAAATACTAACCCAAGTTATTTCCATGACATCCATTCTAGATGATATATATGATGTCTATGGCACACTTGAAGAACTCGAGCCCTTCACTGAAGCAATTGAGAGGTTTATAGATTGAATTAATTAATATATATGTTAAGACTATGATGTATAATGTCAATCTAACTTCTGTAATTGGTACATGATATTTTCAGGTGGGATATTAGCTACATAGATCAACTTCCAGAATACATGCAAATATGCTATCGTGCACTCTTTGATGTATTCGAAGCAATTGAAAATGAGTTGGCTAAGAAAGAAAGATCATACCGTATTAGCTATGCAAAAGATGCTGTAAGCATCAAGCAACTTAACTTTTTCATGTTTTTTTGTCTACTTTTTCATGCTACATACTTATGTCATTTATGTTGTTTAAAACTTAGATGAAACGTTTGGTTCGGGCCTACTTTGACGAAGCCAAATGGTTCCACCAAAATTACATCCCAACAATGGAGGAGTATATGCACGTTGCACTTAAAACCTCTGGTTACCCTATGCTCACAGCTATTTCTTTCCTTGGCATGGGTGACATCGTTACAAAAGAGGCATTTGATTGGATCTTCAACAACCCCAAGATTATTATAGCTTCATCTGTAATTGGTAGACTCATGGATGACATGAAGTCACATAAGGTATGCAATCAAAAAATCTTATCAAGTTTCACAAGCTAGTGTGCGAGGTCTATTTTATATGTGTTGCCAACTTTCTACTTACCCTTTTGAAAAACTTTGTATGTAGTTTGAGCAAGAGAGAGGGCATGCTGCCTCAGCAGTCGAATGCTACATGAAGCAACATGGTGTCTCAGAGCAAGTAGTCCATGATGAACTCAATAGGCAAGTTGCTAATGCATGGAAGGACATTAATGAGGAGTGTATAAGACCTACTGTTGTTCCCATGCCTCTACTTATGCGTGTTCTTAATCTTGCACGAGTAATAGATGTCATTTACAAGGAAGGGGATGGCTACACTCACGTTGGAAAAGAGATGAAAGATAATGTTGCATCAGTGCTTATAGACCCAATACCAATATAAATGGGGTGACAGAATAAGTATTTTCATAAAGAATAAAGGACTTGAATAGGATCCAAGTCTATTGATATTCTAACATATATAGGGCCCATTTATATTGAAGATAAAAGGAAAATCTTTGCTTCTTCTTTTCTTTTTCTTTTTTTCTTTTTTTCAGAACTACTGGTTTCTTATTTAATAATGTTGCACTATGTTTATAATGATGATGGGATTTACTGTTGGTATATTTTTGTGGGAGATTATAATTATTGTGCCATTCTAGTGGGGTTGGGAATGTAAAGTTTATCTTAAAATTTATCAAGTTGTTATCTTTTGCTTCCCTACACTACCATCTATTATATACTGTGAGGGAGCAAGGGTAATTGAGAGGTTAAGGAAGCTCTTTGTAAACACAATTGAGAGGTTATTGTTTATGAATAACCAACTAGTTGTGTTTTTATTACAAAGAATCATTTTTTTTCTTCTTATGAATAATTATTATTTAAAATGAAAAATAATTATTCCTTATTAAAAACTCCTTAATTAATAGTTATTCTTTAATCTACATAACAACTTCAACAAATAAAATTCAAATAATCATTTTTAAATAGTGTTCCGCAACATATCAAAAATAAAAAAAAAAAAAAAATTGCGTACAACCAATATCCTCCTGGGTTTTGTTTATGCCATCAAGCTTGCATCTACAAATGCAACCATATTCTTTTGTTTAGAATCATCAACGAATGGAACCTGATAATGAAAACCTTGATTTTTTTTCCCAGGGCTTTGTCATTAACAATCTCTCTCTCTTGAACATTGAATTTTTCCCCCTTTCTTTCCTTGTGTTGTGTTTATGGGAGAAAATAGGTAATTAATTTTTTTTTCCTAACTATCTAGTTAATTGTTAAGGTTTGAAACTATATCTTTTACTAGCATTTCGAGTCTAAGAAACTCGATTTAGGGTCTATAAATCGAATTTTTGGAACTCGATTTTTATCAGTTGTTCACGTCTGATGTGGCATTTTTTTCACGTGGCATCTACTTAGAAATCGAGTTTTTAAGACTCGATTTATAACAAAAATAATTACAAAATATAGACCCAAAACCCAAAATACAGAAACGCGGAAAGAGAGAGAGAGAGAGAGAGAGAGGAAGAACAAGAACAAGAACAAGAACAAGAAGACGTGTAGATCAGCGCTGCCCAGCCGCCCCCAGGCCACGCGCACCCAGGCTGCGAGTGCCCAGGCCACGCTGGCCCAGGCTGCGGTGCCCAAACCCAGGCAGATCTGGGTCTTCTCTCTCTCTGATCTGATGGGTTTTTGGGTTTTTTTTTTTTTTTTTTTAAATCTAGATTTTAGGTGGTTGTTGGGTAGATTTGGTTGGATGTTTTGTATTGGTTGATCTGATTGTGCTGTTCTTGTAAATCCAATCAAATTCTATATATATATATATATATATATAGAGAGAGAGAGAGAGAGAGAGAGAGAAACCATTACATATTTTAGAAATTTATGGTTTTAAAAAAATGTGTAAACTAATACTATGTATAATTTAAACATCTTCTTAAAAAAAATGTATAATTTGAACTGTATACTTATGATTATTTTTAATTGTACTTGTATATATACACGAGACTACATGCTAGTTTTATATAAAGTGAAAATTATATTAAGAAATTTATTTATTAACTAGAATAGAAGCATCACTCACATCAAGAATGCTAAAAAATACAGCATTTAGCAACTCAAAACACTATTTATCTATTTTAACATCACACTTTATAATATACCCAACATCAAAAATTTTATATTTTTTACCACTTCATTCAAATATTATTTCTTTATTATTTTGTAATTATTTTTTAATTTCAATCTCATCTCTTCCTCTCTCTTTTTGTATGTGTATCTCTCTTCTCCCAAACAAAAACACCCAACCCACTGCAAACCTAACCCACTGCCACCACCCAAACCACACCCACTACCATAGCCATTGGTGTGGGTGTGTGTTCCAAATACTTTTATTCTTTTTTATTCTCTGGCCGTTGGAAATTTATGAGAAAAATAGTCGTTAGGCAATTATGAGAAAAATAGCCATTATGCAATAATTGATAATATAGCTGTTGGGCTTTTAAGGGTTATTAGTAACTAATAACTATAGACTATTATCTTCATAAGTAGCCTATATAATATTCATCATAACAAAATTTCTAAAGGAGTCTTTTTACTACTCTATGTTTTAGATACACAATTCTACTATCTTTCTCTCCCACATATTTTTCTACAAGAATATTTATTCTAAGGAAAGGCAATAGACGGTTGTTCTTAAACTTTTTGTGAGTGGAAGTGCGTACATCACAAAGGTCGACGCTATAGTCTAATCCTGGGAGATTGTTTGGCTAAGAGAACCAATCGCACCAAGTTTTACTTTGGGTGGCACGAATCAACCTTTAAAGACAATGCTTTCGCAGCGTGATTCTATAGCATTGTGAGATTGTTCTAAATTCATTTTTTATTTTATATTCTTGCTAATTATTTGGGATATTATTTTTGTAACCAAACTTGTTTATTCACTAAAATATTTCCAACAATCTTAAAGGTTGATCTCTTGCTTCAAAATGGATAAACAAGTTATTGATCATGAAATTTTATATTTTGATTTGATATTATGTTTATAAAGAAAAAATGCTAGTAGTTATATTCTCAGATATAATCACTAATATCTTTTGTAGAGTTTATTTTGCTATCTGGTTTATCTAAACAATTTGGTGGACTAATATTTTCGTAAAAAAAATAAATGACGTCCATCCAAGTGTGATTTTGATTCTCTAATCTAAATTAATATGTGAATAATAATGTTGTCTTGATATGTGGATATTAACTTATTGCATTTGCAATTATGTGATACTATATGTGTATTGTATTTTGTGAAATTGTTTTATGTCTATTAAAATCTGAGGAACATGAGATTGAAGAAAAACGTATGTGTTTTGAGAAATGTTTTTTTGACATTCAAAATAAAAATGTTAGCAATAATTTTTATGAGAAATGAGGTAAAATTTTATTTTTTGGTAGAATTCAAAAGAGAAAAAAAAAAATGGTGTAGACTTATGGTGAAGGCATTCCTATTGTTAAGTGGAATCAATAGTGCCGTATCAACTTAGTACTCCTTTTGTATAACGAAGGTACAATGATACTATAATTTTATTAAATTTTATTTCCTTGCTAAAGTATTCAAGCAATCATTTATGGTCATGTGAAAAAGAAATTGTGGATGATTAAACGTTTGTATTATACAATTGTGGTATAATGATGTCAAAATTTACAAAATATTAAGTGTCTTATTCTTGTAAAATTTTGGACATTCCTAAGAGTGGTTTCTAGTAGCTAGAGGCTATTGACTTTATGTACAAAAGCTATTATTTCTACATCTCTTGACACAAATATATGAAATGAGAAATTTTGGAAAAATAATTAAAATTTTCTTTATATATATATTAAAAAGAAAATGATCCAACTATTATTTTGGGCTAGTGGATAAGATTTAGTGGGAATAAATATTCCATTTATCCACCAAGTGCAAGAGTGATATTGGAAAAAAAAATTTTATATATATATATATATATATATTTACACATATTTTTATTGGCTATATGTGTTGTTTTGAGATGGTGGATAGGTTTTTATGAATTTGAAATAAAAAGACCTTGCAAACCCATAACAAGAGTAACCAAACTCCTTAGTTTGGTACATAATAATTTGGATGATTTAAAACACACAATGACTAGAGATGGTAAAAGATTTTATGCAATTTCGTTGATGGTTATTCTATATTTATTTAACTTTGTGTATTAGGAACCGAAGATAAGGTATTGGAAATTTTTATAAAATATAAAAAGTGAAGTTGAGAATGGCATAAGCCTAACTTGGTATACCTCGAATTGTGGGGGTGGTTGGCTAAGATGTTACCCAAATCTAAAAGGAGAATACCTCAAAGTGTGGGAGTACTTGCCTACGGTCATGCTACATGAACCTAAAAGGAGGAAACTTGATTCTTAATTATGTGATTGTGTGTTTATTGGTTATGTTTGTTATAATTCATGATATTGATTATGTTTGTTATAATTCATGATATAAAATTATTTTCATCAATATTGATGTATTTAGAATTTAATACTATTGTTGAATCTTAAAAATACTTTTTTTAAGTTTGAGGTTCTTTTGAAAAATAAGGAAAATATGTTTCATGAACCTATTGATATTTCTAATGTTCTTATTGTGATATGCAAGAATTGAGAAGAAGTAAGCGAACTAGGAAGAAAAAGAGTTACGGTAACAATTTTCTTACCTATATTGTTGAAGATAAACACGTATGTTATTATGATGCAATTAAATTTGTTGATGCACCATTACCATTGGAAGTTTTTAACAAATTATTAGATTATGTCTATTCACCCTTGGAATGGGTTGAGCTTCCACCTAAGGTTAAGCCTATTAGTTGTAAGTGGGTGTTTAAAACAAAATTGTATGGTTGCAATTGTATGGTTGCAAGTGGGTTTCTAAAAGAAAATTATAACTGAATGGGATCACAAATAAGTATAAGGCATGCTTGGTAGCTAAAGGCTATAAGCAAAAATATCATGTTGATTATTTTATACTTATTTTTCGACTATTAGAATTGCATATATAAGAATGTTATTTGTCATTGTATCTATTTACAAACCAATTATACATCATATGGATGTTAAAATTGTTTTTCTAATAAGTGAATTAGAAAATATATATATATATATATATATATATATTATATGGAGCAACCCGATGGCTGTGTTATCTTTAAACAATAACATAAAGTTTGTAAATTGGTTAAATCCTTGTATGGATTAAAACAATCACCTATACAATGACATGAAAATTTTGATATATGATGCTTACACATGGACTTGTGACTTATGGTCATATAATAAGTTAAATAATAATGATGGTGTCATTATTCGTTTATATGTTGATGACTTACTTATATTTGGAACTAGCCATAATATTGTGCACGATACTAAATGTTTTCTTGCCTCTAAATTTGATATGAAAATTTTGGTTGAGGCAAATGTTATTTTAGGCATCAAGATCCTTAGGGATAATGATTGCAGTGTACTATCACAATCTCATTATGTGGAATAAAAATAAAAATAAACACTTTGATATGTGATCTATGTCTATTATGTATGACTTAAAGGTGCACTTGGTAAAAAATCGTGGTGATAGTGTTTCACAAGATAAATATGCACAAATTATTGATAGTTTAATGTTTTGACAAATTGTTCTCGTCTTGATATTGCATATGTTGGTAGTAGATTGAGTAGAAACACTTATAATCCTAGTATTAAGCATTGGGATACAATATCTAAATTATTGAGATATTTAAATAGGACTTTTGATTTTGGTTTGTCATATTATGGCTATCATACTGTTTTAGAAGGATATTGTGATACTAACTAGATCTCTAATACAGATGAAGTGAAGCCCACTAGTGGATATATGTTTACACTAGCTAGAGGGGCTGTCTCTTGGAAGTCAACCAAGAAGACTTGCATAGTGAGATATAATATGAAAACAGAGTTAGTGGCCTTAGAGAAGGCTAGGTCCAGAGCTGTATGGCTTAGGAGTATATTAATTGATATGCCTCATTTTACTGACTCTATTGTCTCTGATTGCTTTCCTTGTGATTGCCAGACTACCATAATCCGTGTTAAGAGCAAAGTCTATAAATGGAAAAATCGACATATCCAATTGAGGCTAAGGCAACTTATTGATAATGATGTTATGTCATTGGACTTTGTGAAATGGGAAAAGTCAACATATCCAATTGAGGTTGAGGTAGCTTATTGATAATGATGTTATGTCATTGGACTTTGTCAAGTCTGAAAGGAACTTGGCCGATCCTTTGACCAAACCACTAGCAATGTGGCTGGTGAGTGAGACATCTAGGGGAATTGGACTGATACCCAAGTTGCGACACTGTGGCTAATGCCCAACCTCTTTATGATGGGTGATTCCACGCAAGAGGTTAAATGGGTAGAGGTCATTAGTGGTCCATGGGCACTGTCATTTGTTACGTGTTTTCCGCTATCTCAATAAGAAGATTAGTGATGAGTCCATCCCTATGGTGTGAGACAGTGCTAAGTTGCAAAATTTAGTGAGGTTACACTTTAGGCTCTTAATGGATCCATATCCCTACCTGTTGGGATGGGGTGTATTTGCATGCATTCCTAATGGATGCCACCGATTAAGTTGCAGATTGTTAGAGGTTGAGCTTTAAGCTCTTAATGAATCCATACTCCCTACTTGTTGGGATGGGGTGTTCTGCACGCACTCCTGATGGATGCCACCTATGTGTGAGTGGAAATTGTGCCGCTTCCTATGAGACTTTTTGGGTAGGTCTCTAGAGCTCTCATGAAACCCAGTGGTGCATGGCCTGGATTAGGCGCCAACCCGCTTAAGAACAACCTTGATAAAGAAATTTATGTGGGTGGTAAGTTTGGTTTACTAATAGCTTGGTTAAAAGAGTTTTAACTCCACCATTGTCTTTTGGTTCCTACTTATTTATCCTATGTATGGTTAAAACCTTTTGGTACCATATTGGTGCATGCTTTCTTTAGTTGTGTGCCTTTTCTCTTTTGTGTTTGTAACATGTGGGGGATTGTTGGTGCGGGTGCGTGTTCCAAACAATTTTATTCTTATTTATTTTCTAACCGTTGGAAATTTATAAGAAAAATAGCCGTTGGGCAATTATGAGAAAAATAGTCATTGGGCAATAATTAATAATATAGCCATTGGGCTTTTAAGGGTTATTAGTAACTAATAACTATAGACTATTATCTTCATAAGTAGCCTATATAATACTCATCATAACATAATTTCTAAATGAGTCTTTTTACTACTCTATGTTTTAGATACACAATTCTACTATCTTTCTCTCCCACATATTTTTCTACAAGAATATTTGTTCTAAGGAAAGGCAATAGAGGGTTGTTCTTAAACCTTTTGTGAGTGGAAGTGCGTACATCACAAAGGTTGACACTATAGTCTAATCCTGAGGGGTTGTTTGGCCAAGAGAACCAATCGCACCAAGTTTTACTTTGGGTGGCACGAATCAACCTTTAAGGACAATACTTTCACAGTGTGATTCTATAGCATTGTGAGATTGTTCTAAATTCTTTTTTTATTTTATATTCTTACTAATTATTTGGGATATTATTTTTGCATCAAAACTTGTTTATTCACTAAAATATTTCCAACAACAGCCACTGCCACCGCCACCGCCACCCATAACCTCAACTCTCAACCCACAACCACCAAAATCACAACAAACAAAAAAACCCAAAATCAAATCACAAACTCAAACTCACACCCACACCCACTACCACTAGCCACCCTAGCCACAACCACAACAATCACAACCATCACCAACGACGACAAACCCACCCATACCACAACCAACAAAAACCCACCCACAAAACCCAAACAACCACCACCATTCCATGCCGATGACCCACACCAATCTTCACGCTAATCTCACCTCGACACTGATGACCACGCTGGTCAAAGAGTTTCAAGCTTGGGTTTTGTCTTAGGCATGGGAGAAGGGAAGGGATGGGTTGAGGGAGAACCAACTAAAAAGATGTGGAACAAGGTTCAGCATGAGAAAGAGAGAAAGAGGGAGAAACTTAGAGACACGCTTGAGGGATTAAATAAATATTTTTTGGCAGTTCACTATAGCTAAGTGTCAAATTTTTAGCATTTAAGAGCTTTAATGTAGCAGGTATTTTTGTGTGTAGGTTGTTAAATGGCTTTTTAGCATTTTTAGCATTCTTGATGTGAATGCTAAAAGCATCCGCAGTGGGCTGGTCAAATGCTAAATGTAAAGGCTATTTAGCATTTAGGCCCAAAATATGCTCAGCAATTGGATGGCTAAACTGGTAAATGCAAAAGCAAAAATATTGTATATTAATCCCCTCTCTCTCTCTCTCTCTCTCTCTCTCTCTCTCTCTCTCTCTCTCTCTCTCTCTCTCTCTCTCTCTCTCTCTCTCCATAGCCTTCTTCTTTTATCAGATCAAAAGCAACAAATCAAAAGAACAAAATAGTAACAACAAAACAAAACTCTCATGAACCAAACCTCTCCGATCAAACGCCCAATCTAAATTCCTCTCATTTCCAATGGCCAACGTGTTGGTGGCCGCCGAGTGGCAACTTCTTGGTGACCGTTACTACCGATGCAATGAAGGCACATCAATCTCAGCCGCAACAAAGTCGCCTACACCCCATTCGGCAGTTCGGTCACTCTCAGCCACGACGATTCCAAGATCGTCTAGCTCTACTCTGAGTCCGCACTCCGAAAGCTCCAGCTCTTCAACTCCATCGGCGTTTCTCTCTCCGACGTCGTCTGGAAGAACCTCGGCGGTCGCTTGATCAATCTGTCATGGAGTGACAATCATACTTTGGTCTGTATCGTTCAGAGGGAGGGATTGCTGAGATTTTATTGCTAGCTTTTTTATCTTTGAATTTTTATGGTTGCTTGTTTTTTTTTGTTTGGGGTTTATTGCTAAGATTTTATTGCTAGTTTTTTTTTTAGGGTTTATTGATGAGATTTTATTGCGATGGTGGCAAAATTTTTCTAGTGTTATTTGTGGTTCCGGCATGTGGGTGGTGGTTGGGTTGCTGGCCAGTGGGTATGGCTAAATTGGGTATGAGTTTGACATGGATGGTGGCTGAATTTTATTGCTACTCTTTCTTTCTTTGTGAGTATGGTTGAATTGGCATGGGAGAGAAAAAAAAAATGAAGGCTTTTTTTCAAGTTTCAGCAAGGCGTGAATGGTTGTTCTGGGTTTAGGTTGGTGGAGGGTGGATGAGAAAGAGAGAAAAACAGAGTGAGGGAGAACAGAGATGAAGAGAGAAGGGAGAAGAGAGAAGAGAGAGATTTTTTTATATTATTTTATTCTGTAATTTATATTATTTTAATGTATAGGATGGTAAAATAAAAGTTGGGATATTGGGTGTATTGTAAAATGGTATTGTATAATTGATAAAGTAGCTTTTTGAGATGGTAAAATAGGATAGGATGGAATTTCCGGCTGTGGATGCTCTAAGAGCACTAGCATTGGGGGTGTAAAACCCCAAGTTGCTATTTTACAACCAAATTCACTAAAAACTCACTCCATTGGGGTATGTAGTTGTAAAAATATATGCCTCCTTGCTACAGTAAGTTTGGATATTTGCAACTTACTATAGTTGGGTGGTAAACTTAAATATTATTATTTTAAGTAGTGTGTAGGTTTGGTAGAGAGAGAATGAAAAAAAAGGTATAGAGATGGAAGAATTGTATTATTTGTATATTATTTGTTGGTATAATTTATATTATTTTAAAGAGTTGTATCTAAAAATAAAAACTGAGATGTTAGGTGAGTTGTAAAATAAGATGGTAAAATAAATAAAGTAGTATTTGAAAATGTAAAATATGTGTTTTTTTTTTACATCCTCTATTGCTAGTGCTCACAATTTAGTGCCAATGGGGTATATAAATATAAATTAGGCCTCGAGAAGAGGGATAAATGAAAACAAATTAAATTAATAGCTTTTTTTTCTTAGAGGGTTTCAATCTATGGCGCGTCCGCTCTTAATAAATAGTTTTTTATCATCAAATTAAAACACCAATTAATTTATGTTATAAGCAGTGATCAAACCCAAATTTCTTATTTAGCCCTAATCGACTTTATAGAACCACAATTAAATGAATAGCTTGACTTCGTAGTGCTGTGCCACTCTAGTCCAGACAATTCATTAAGATAAGTTCTGTGAGACACCAGTGGTCGGGCTTATCCAATATCAACTACTTTGAATTTGCAAATAAATACTCACCAATTTTTGACATTTCAGCTACTGTTCGACGCTAGTCGCTACATACAGAGAGAATTTTTTTTTTTTTTTTTAATTCAATTTCTCACAGCCCCTCTCTCTCTCCTCTTTCTTTCTTCTTCCGACTCTGTCTGTCCCTCTTCGTCATGTAACAATCACCACCAAATAGGCAAAGTTTCTGGTGGGCGACGGCGGTGGTGGTGATTTTGCAGTAAGATCTGGTGCTTTAAGTGGTGTTGCGATCTGGGTTCTTTGTGGAAGTTGAAGGGAGCAGCGAATAATAAATAATAATGTCAGACAATTTACCTGAACTCTCCAGATCTTTCACCGAGGAAGCCATCATGTGGGACTCTCACTCTCTTCCTCCAGAAATCCTACTCGATATTATCATACGACTACCCATCAAATCCATCATAACTTGCACCTCTGTTTGCAAAACATGGAAATCTCTAATCCAAAACCCATCTTTCATTTCCGACCATCTCCGCCATTCCGCCACCAAATACCTCCTTTTCAGCCTCTACTCTAAGACCGCCTGGCAAGTATATAGAATCCCCCACGAACAAGGAAAAGAGCACTACGCACTTCATTGGGACGACAACAAAGATTTCAATGAATACACCAAGTTTTACTTCCCTCTTCTCCATGGTCAGGAAAGATTCCGTGTGGTGGGTACTTGTGACGGCCTCATCTGCCTTGCCAATTATATATGTTGTGACACTTTCATCATCTGGAACCCTTGCATCAGAAAGTTCGTCCAAGTGAATAAACCTCTACCTCTACCCAATATCCCACCATTCAGATACAGTGTTTCTGTTGGGTTTGGAATTGATTCCAAGACCAGTGACTATAAGGTGGCGAGGATTCTGAGTTTTCGAGATAGAAAAAGCGCTTCTCCGGCCAAGCTTGAGGTTGAGGTTTACTCACTTGCCACTGCTGAATGGAAAACGCTTACTACTACAGCCTTGCCTCCCACAGGTACTGAATGCTATGGTAACCCACATGCTTCTGTCAATGGGGCTCTGCATTGGGTTGCTTCCAGAAGAACTAAAGACAATATGCTTATCAAGTTTGTTATGGTACTCGATTTGGGGGATGAGATTTTCAGTGAGATAGCGATGCCAAAGTTTGCCGAAAATGAACGTAACTTGCCCTCAACTATTTCAGCATATGGGAATTCCCTTGCCTTGTATCAAGAGGTTTCTATGAACTATCTCAATATATGGTTGATGAAGGAGTATGGGAATGTGTCCTCGTGGACCAAAATTGTAATTTTGGCTGATCAAGGTCCCAGGTATTACAGACCAAGTGCAAAAGGTTTTAGGAAGAGTGGTGAGGTTATATTGAAAATGAATGACACAAAATTCATCTCGCGAGACCTTGAGACCCAAGAGATTAAAGATCTTGGGAATGCTGGATATTATCATACTTATGTTGATTATTATGTTGAGAGTCTAGTTTTGAATGACAAAAAATCCCAACTGTGCAGTTACTGAGAAAAATTAAAGAGGAACAACAATAGGCAAGGTAACATTCTATTTTAATCCTTATTTTTATGATTTTCCATTTTGTTATTCATATATTCTTGGCATTGATTATGATTTGGATGTGAATATATATGACACTGTTCTTTAAATTCTTATTTATGATTGATTACCTGAATTGAGTGGCTTTATATTTAAAATAGATAACTTATCAGTTATCTATTTCATATTACTTGTAAAACAAAAAACTAAACAAAAAAACAAACTGGTTCATGTTGGTTATTAACTTTTGCATGCTTAATTGTCAAGTGCTTAAAGATAAATGGATTGTGTGAATTTCATGTTTCCTGCCACTTATAAATTACATTTTATAGATAGATGTACTCAACTTTTCTTTCTTGATAATGTTATGATGACCTCTTTTTAACTTCATATTCTTACACTTTTACTAAATGTTCTTCATGGATTTTTTTTTTCTTTTTAATTTTTTTTTTTTTTAATCTTAATTTGTCCATAGTGATCTATTTATGCTAAAGATATTTCATACACCTTTTTAAATCTTCCATTCCCACATCTTATTGAAAACATTCAAAAGATCAATGTTCATTGACAAACCAGCTAAACGGTGGCTATTGCTTGCTTTGGATGTTTAAGAATTGAAAATGACTTGTTTATGATCCTCGTCTTAAACTATTTTTGTTATCTTAAGCTCCTTCGCATAATTTGAAAAAGAATTTTAACCCAATATTAGTGAAGCCATCAATAGGTATATATTGATACTTGAATTAATCATGAAGAAAATGGGGAAGCTCTATGTACATGGATGCACATTTTTGTAATTCAAGTTTCACTACAAGGGAATTTTTTACGGAGTTACTTGTTATGTGAAAAAACTCAAGATGTTCATCATATCTGTACATATCAGTTATTATGTGAAACATATCTTGGTGCATGCAACACACCGTGTATCCTTTCACGTGTTCACTTTCCTAGCTATAGTATATATAAACAAGGAAGTCTTCAGCATTAAGATCACATCCTGTTGAACTGCATAGGACTCTGGTTCTACCTTCCCTTAAAAAGCTTATCTGTCGTTTCTTCTTCTTCTTCTCAAAAGTTAGTCGTTTACGGTTGCCAACCACTCTCTCTTCTTCCATTAGTGCTTTCAGGTCAATGATTCTTTTTCATTTTAATACTAATGTGTGGGTTTTTGTTTTTTTTTTTTTGGGGGGGGGGGGGGGGGGGGGGGGGGGGGTGGTTCTGTAATCATGTTTATGCCACTGTTCTTGTAACCATTTTTATTAATCCATCTATTATTACAGTTGTTCAAGCCATTCTAATAGCTTTTTTTTTTTTTTTACTAAACTCTTACCTTTGAATTTTTTTTCCCCTAAACCAAACTAGTTCCATATCCATATTACTTGGTAACAGACTTTGCATTCCATATAAGATCTCATACCCATCCCCCACAAGCAATCTTTGTCTAATTGCATTCCATGGTTATCTACTTCTAGACCTCCCTGAGTTTCCAAGTTTCCAAATCACTATGTTCACAAGCCCCTCAAGGACCATAAAATTGAAATATTGGTCCCTTAATGAGCCATCTATCACCTTCCATTGTTTTTCCCTTTCTTACATGGAATATTTCAGTTTTCTGGTTGTTGAAGAGGCAGTACTTAACAGTTTAATTTCTTGATTTAATATTATTAGAAAAAGAGATTGGTTTTTTTTTTTTCTTTTTATGGTTGGTGTGTTTGTGATTTGGCTTTATTTTTGTATTTTTGTTGGTTTCTGAAATTAATATCCAGGACTCCTAGTTTGGTTAAGTAATGGAATTATAGTAGGGTATGCTTCAAGTTTCAACTCTCCAATACAAAACAATGTGGAGAATTCTTTCAAACTAGAAATATAGGTTAAATAGAGTTCATCTTTTAATTATAGTACTGAGATCAGGGAACTCCTTCACTAATTGGTATCAAAAGGAATTAAATTCTTAAAATTCATTTAAGCTAATTTCTAATTGACCAAATTTGATAATGGTGGGGTATGTTTCTGTGGCTGTCTCTTGTTTTACTCAAGGATTTTGAATCCCATATTTATGGGAGGAATTTTCTTACATAAAATATCTTCCAACTTTTTAAGCATAGCACAGGGAACTCCAAATCTGCTGCAATGGTCACAATCTGGACTTAAATTTGTGATTTTTGAGTGAGGTTGGCTTTCTTTTTTATATAAATCAGTCTCTAATTCAGTTTATGATGTAAGCAAAACCTAAAATTTTCTTTCAGTTTTATAAGCTCCAATAATGAAGTGGTGCTTGTCATTTTAAACCCAATCGATAGCGGCTGTAGTGCAGAGGTATTAGTAACGAAATTCTGTGGTGGGACTAGCAGTAATGGTGGAGAAAGTGAAGGTGGCTTATCTGTTAGATATGATATGCAACCTATGTTTGTCTTCTTCAGTCTTCCTATAATTTTCAGAAGCAGCCAAAACATGATGGACCTGGCTGTAAAATACTAAACATTCCCAATTAGCCTTGTTGTGTAGATCCCCAATGCACTTTTAAATGTTTAATTGATGATTCTCAAATGGAGTCTGATTTTCTTATCAATTGGGTGCATAAAGTTCAAACTCCATGGAGATTATCTTGAAATTTATTGATGTAGTGAAGCATTTTTCTCATATAATAACCTGATCTCTCATCATCTCAAGCTCTCCCCTCTTCTTGATTTCAATTTTATAATGTCATTCTTTATGTGATGTATATAGTTTGTCTGTTTCCCCTTTTTCTTTGTATATAAAATATATAAGTGAAGTTTCATTTCAAGGTGGTTCCATAATATCTTGTTTTTGTATTTGCGGTGGGGGCTGTGTTTCCTGCTCTGTGAACTGGTAGATTTGTATCAACTAGTATATGCCAAGAATGATTTATTACATAAATTTGCTTGCTTGTTGGGATGTTTTGATTTTCTTGTTTGTTAAAAAGAAATTCATATTTTTTATTTGTTAATAGATTAATTTTTCACCGTCTATGTCTCTTATTGATCTTCATATTCTGTTTGTTAACTAGCAGTTTTTTTATGATCTGAATTTCATACAACTATACAAGTCATTTTCTTGATCTTCATATTAGTACTTATCTTTGATCTCTGAACAGGTGCGGTTGTTTGCTTTGTTGGACTAATTTAACTCAGATTTCAAGGCTTATAGTGAGACATCTTCTCAACGAGGGGAAATCATGATAGCACGTAAAGCTCTCAACTGTGGCCCTGTTGAAACTGATAAGCTTTATGCAGTGGTGATTGCAACAGAAGCTTTGAATGAGCAGATGCTTGCAACTACTTATGATCATTTGGTTTATGATGAATTGGGAGGAAGATTATTTAGGGCTAAAAATGCTAAACTGTGAAAATTTTGGTTAGAGAGCTTTTTCACCAAAAATGGTGGTCACTAAACTTTGTTAAGCATTATGAAACAATGTTAATGGTAGTATTATGGTTATACATTAGGGAGCAATGTGTCTTTTGAATAAACTTGGATGGTAGTAGTGATTTAGATGGTTATGTATCCAGGATGGGAATGGTATAATGGTTGTGTTATGGAAGAATGTTAAGCGTTTGGATGATTATGAATTATAACTTAGATGGTGGTGGTATTATTGTTATGTATATGTATTACAAATTTACAACTGCTTTCATTTTACCTAAGTGTGTCAAAGTATATGTTTCAGAGGTAGAAGTGCAGTCAATCTATATGCCTTGTAAAAAATAACTAGCCCTCGTGTCCTGTACTGCAATTTTTCAAAAAAAAAAATAAATGACACAACTGGAACACGTGCAAATGTAACTGAATAGTTTACGTTTTTGTCATGTTGCTTATTTTTAACACCATTTTGCTTCCAATTGATTTATCCAAAAGAAGGCAAACAAGCTCTCCAACTGAGTCTCTCTCTCTCTCTCACTCCAACTATTACTGTTAAACTCTTCTATTTACTGCCTCTACAATCTCTGAACCCTTTTCTCTCATTTCTCTCTCTTTGAAGCTTGAAACAAGCAGAGAATAATGTCAGACTACTTGCCTCCTAAAGTCTGCAAATCTTTATTCACCAAAGAAGCGATGTGGGACTCTCTACCTCTTGAAATCCTAACCCATGTTCTCATACGTCTACCTGTCAAATCCATCGTAACTTGCACCTCAGTCTGCAAAACATGGAAATCCCCTATCCAAAACCCTACCTTCATTTCCATGCATCTCCACCAATCCTCTAACAACAGCAACCATCCCCTCCTCCTCTTCAGACAAGCAACTGACCAACATGAAAAAGAATACTACGCATTGCATTGGGACGACAACGAAAATTTCTATGAACACACTAGGTTTGGCTTCCCTTTCCATGATCTAAGCCCTTGCGAAATATACCGTGTGGTGGGTACTTGCAACGGTCTCATCTGCCTTGCTGATGATTTTTATATAGACTATTATAAATTCATTCTCTGGAACCCTTGTGTTAGAAAGTTTGTGGAACTTCCTCAACCCAATATTACCTTCCACACACATGGTGGGCACGATGCATCTGTTGGGTTTGGATTTGATTCCAAAACCAATGACTATAAGGTGGTGAGGTTTCTGACTTTTCTGGATAAAGATGAGTGGGACTAGGAGTCTCCACCTGACGTTGAGGTTTACTCACTTGCCACGGTTGAATTAAAAACGCTTACTTTTTTGCCTCCCACCGGAGCTGTAAGTTTTTGCGACCCACAAGCTTTTGTAAATGGGTCTCTACAAGAGATTAAAGATCTTAGGATTGTTGGAAATTGTCATACTTTTGTTGATTCTTATCTTGAGAGTATAGTTTTGCTCAACAAACCAACCGTGCATTTACGTAGAGAAGAAAATGTAGGAACAACAACAGGCAAGGAGGAATTTATTATGGCCCTTACATTTATGTTTTTAGCGTTGATGGTACCTGTTTTCATTGCTTTCAAGCCTGAGGACTATCGCTTATAGACTATGTTTCAATGTTTATTGAGTCATTTTCTTTTTGTTTTAGTTTGTAATTCCTTAGGCCACTTTATGACATTTGTGCATGAAGTAGTCTCTTTTTATAAAATTTTATTACTTATAAAAAAAAATTAGAATATACATGGCACTTTTCTTTAAATTCTTATTTCTAAGTGATTGCCTTAATTGAGTGGTTTTACATTTAAAACAGATGGTGATCAGTTTTATTGATGAGATAGTTGAGTAAATAGCATTTATTACATGTACTGCAGAGTGATTACCTTAATTGAGTATGTATTGATACTTGAATTAATCATGAGAATAAAGAAGTTCTATCTACATGGACGCAAATTTTTGTAATTCAAGTTTCACAGCAAGGGATTTTTTAAAGAAGTCAAGATCTTCAAATATCTGTACATATCGGTTTTTATGAGAAACATATCTTGGTGCATGCAGCATACCATGCATCCTTTCTTGTGCTCACTTCCCTAAAACTTTAATCTAAATCAGAATAAGTTTCAGGGAGAGACCAGCAAATTGGTATTTTCTTGGTGGATGGTTAGATACAAATGCGCATCTGTTAGTTATTCTTGAAAATTGAATGATCTGGATCTGCTTTTGTTGATAGGGAGTGCATGTATAGTATAATAAATATTGTAAAATCATAAGCTACTTTTCGTATCGACTTGTATCTAATTACATGTATGTGTAATGTGTTCCATCAAAAGAAAAATTATTGCATGTATGTGCCTCGGGTATGATGCCAGTACGGCAGTACTTGTCTGATATAGATGAATTCTGTTGGTATCTCACACCCTTGATCTGATGCCGGTACTTGTCTGATATCAGATGGACTAGTACAGTCAACAAATGCGCACAAACCAACCAGATGGTAATGCATTTTCACAGGGTCAGTGGTTTTATTCAACAAACATGATAATTAAAAGCACTAAAGAGTGTATCCTATTTTACAATACAGAAATTGAAGAATGGTTACATTCAAGAAATGGTATAAAGTCCAAAAGAGCTGTATCATCTGCATCATTTTTCTTCCATGGCTTAACAGGAACAAATTTCTCTTGTTGAAGGCAACTTTCTAGTGCATGGCCACTCAAAGAAAAAATCTTTGCCAGCTCTCTATTTTTGATAGGTCCTACCCAGAGAAATTACATCTTATTATCTGCACTTTTCTATCTTGTCTAGCATCAGACTTGATATATTGACACGGATTCACTGCCTAATTTGATTCTCTACAAGTATATTATACAAAAAGATTAGTTGCTAATTAATTCCATATGAATGTTATATTCAATTTTTTCAGTCATTTCTGCATTTTTTATAGAAAAATAAAGCTAAAACTTAACCCCTGTTCATCTTCTGTCACCGATGTGCTCTTGACCTCCAACCTGTGGTCACTTAGAATCCAGGCTACTGATTTGTGGCTTGTTGGTAGATTTGAATCTTATAAGATATAGTAGACCTATAGTCAAAGTTCTCCTTTCATGCCCAATTTCTCCAATGTGACTAGATTTTGATGCCAATAGTTTGGATTTGAAATCTCTCTCTTATTTGGATACGTACATGGAAGTGGAACTGCCCTCCCAGGACATCGATTTATTGAAATGCAAAAAATGACACGACCCTAGCACATGGGAAGCATAAAAGGAGAATTGTGTAATAAAAAAATAAAAAAAAAAATCAAAGTTAACCCCGAATAAATTAAAGGTCCAAATAAATCATTGAAGAAGAGAAGGAGAAGCAACTAGATCCAGCTATCACTCAAAGTTCGACCACAAGTCTAAGCATCAACTTATCACAGAAAGATGGAACCTCTCAAAGGTCCAAACATGTATATAACTGCCTTACGCCCTTACATGGCCAACTGCAAGCAGCTGACATAAATCTGCACCTGCAGCTGTCTTAAGGACCAATGTAAATCACCTGTGTTTGCAACTACACGTTCAAGTTGACTATTGACAGATTATCACAAATGGAATTTGAAGTGATAATTGATTTATCTATCGACATCTGAGGACCTCCCTAGTGACACAATTGTGAGAGGCTGAGAGTTCAAGCCACCCAACTATATTTTAGCAAGAAATGATATCTGGGAATTAATGTAATGTACTGATTACCTTGTGCACTTGAAAAAGGCAGATAGGTTGGCGGGTGAAGGCAATTAAAGTTACATGACCAAAAATACTCACCTCTCCTTATGTTCAAATCTGCCATCTACATGGCAGCAGTAGGCAACTCTCAGAGATTCATGACAATATCATTCTGTGTGGCCTCCATTGTCCTTAAACACTACCATTCAGCAATTTAATAGCTCACCAAAAATAATTAACTTTGTCAAACATTTTAAGTTACCTGGTTAACTTTACATGTTGGAGCCAGGCATAGAAATACAGAGAGATATTCAAAGTAATGTTCACATAAAATATTGAATTAACCAAAATAATTGAGATAAATCAAGAACAGATATTTGATTATATGGCAATCCAATTTGGCTCAAGATTTTTATTATGGTTACAGCGAATGGCATACAGCAGAGGCCCCTTTCAACAGGTGGTAGAATATGCATGGCAAAATTCAGGCCCTGCACCAGGTATTATCAAGTCAAAAACTTTCAATGCCTGAAAATGTATTGAAGACAATATACAACTAACAGCTATGAATTATTCATTTTTCATCAGTTAAATTTGTTTTAAGTGATATATCATATATGAAATCTCATGGCAACCACGATTACAGGTAGAGAGGACACTTGGCGGACGTACTAATTGATACCTAAGTTTTCTTTTTCTGGTGTTGATTCCAAACTAACCTATATTTTATTTTATTTTATTTTTAGTTCTACAATCACATTTTGTCATAACTTTGCCAGCAATTTGATATTATATTAATATCCGACTGATCGAACTGTAACTAGTAAACATCACTTTCATATTGTTTCTAAGATTCTAGTGGAGAGGATTAGACCCCACCTTAATAAGCTGGTTTCTCCTGTCCAAACAGCCTTTGTGCCTGGTAGGAGAGGATTAGATAATGTAGTAGTTGCCCAAGAGCTTTTCTATGCTTTGGACAAGAAAAAAGGCAAGGAGGGTTATATGGCCATAAAAGTTGATTTGGAGAAAGCGTACGATAGAATGGAATGGTGCTTTATACATAAAGTTCTTCATACTTTCCACTTTCCCCAGAATATTATTAGGGTGATAATGAGCTGTGTTACTTCCACCAAGGTGTCGATTTTGTTTAATGGAGGGAAGTTGGAGGCTTTTAAGCCTTCGAGAGGTCTTCGACAAGGAGATCCTTTATCGCCATACCTGTTCATTTTGTGCATGGAGTACTTAGGCTACTTAATTGAGAGGAAGTGTATGGAGGGAGTTTGGAAGCCGTTTAAAGCCTCGAAAGATAACATAGGTGTTTCCCACCTTTTCTTTGCGGATGACTTAATCCTTTTCGCCAAAGTTGATGAGGATGTTTGTGATGTTATCACAGAAGTGTTGGAAGAGTTTTGTGCGGAGTCAGGGCAGAAGGTGAGTTTGGAGAAATCAAGAATTTACTTTTCCCAAAATGTGCAAGCTGAAATGAAGAGTGGAGTCTGCTCAAGGTTGGGAATTCAAGCCACAGGAAATATTGGGAATTATCTTGGATTTCCAATCAATCATAAAGGGGTCCCAAGGAATAGAATGAATTTTATAGTGGAGAAAGTTATGGGTAAGCTGGCTGGTTGGAAGTCTAACTTTCTGTCCTTTGCTGGCAGATCGGTTTTGGTGAAGTCTGTCATGGCAACTATTCCGAACTATGTTATGCAGGCCGCTGCCCTTCCTACTCATTTGTGTGATAAATTGGATAAAATTAATAGGGATTTTTTGTGGGGTTCAACGGGTGAAAAGAGGAAGCTTCATTTGGTTGGGTGGAGCAAGATTATTAGGCCAAAGGAAGAGGGAGGCCTTGGAATTCAGGCAGCTAAATTGAAGAACCTTGCTTTATTAGCAAAGCTGAATTGGAGATTGAACCAGGATAAAGAAAGTCTATGGGCTAAGGTAATTCTAAAGAAGTATTGCTCAACCGAAAGAATGAGAGCTAGAGACCCGGATAAGTTGCCTTGTTCTCCAAATTGGAGAGCGATTAAGGTTGGGTTTCAAACCTTTGCAGATGGTATTTGTTGGGGGGTTGGAAATGGTGAGAGTATCAATCTTTGGTCGGATAGTTGGATAAGGGGATGCTCATTGAGAGAATTGATTGAAGGCCCTTTAACTCAAAGGGAATTTGATATGAAGCTGTCAGATTTGTTTCTTGATTCAGAGCAAGGGTGGAAGTGGGAAGAGATATCATTTGAGCTGCCGGTTAATATTAAAGATAGGATTAAAGCCATTCCAAGGCAGCTGGTTGGAGGAGGAGAAGATGTGATTATGTGGAAGCATTCTAAGGATGGAGAGTTTACCACTAAATCTGCCTATGAGTGGTTGAATAGAGCTCAGAATGAGGAAATGAATTTCAAAGGGCAGTGGATTTGGAAGGTAGACACATTGCCAAAGATTGTTAATTTTCTTTGGCTGTGTATGCATAACAGTCTTCCTGTCAGAGCTGTATTGGCTAGGAGGGGTATCTCGCAGGAGAGTTGCTGCCCTTTGTGTAACAATTCTTCGGAAACTATTAGTCATTTGTTGAAAGATTGTGTGGTGGCAAAAAATTTCTGGTTTAAACTTAAGGTTCCCCATGATATGGTTAGTTCCTTTACTGATTTGGAGTTGTTGGACTGGCTGAAAGCTAATTGCCTAAGTAAGGTGTTACATGTTTCTACTGTGCCATGGCCTTATGTTTTTTCTTTTGCAATTTGGAACCTGTGGAAACATAGGAATGGTATGGTGTTCAACAACAGCACCTTGAATAGAAACTTACATAGTGTTAGTAAAAATCAAGCTTTGGAATTTTACTATTGTGTAGGTAAAAGGAAGAATCTAAAGAATAAGGAGGTTTTTAATGTTAGGTGGGAAAAACCTCCCTTAGGATGGTGCAAATTAAATTCTGATGGAGCCTCCTTTGGTAATCCGGGAAGGGCAGGAGGAGGGGGGGTTATAAGAGATTGGGAGGGTAAGTGGTTGAGAGGTTTTGCTCGATCTATTGGCTGCACAACCAGCATCACTGCTGAGTTTTGGGCCTTAAGGGATGGCTTGTTGCAGGCTGTTCAGATGGGGGTGCAAAATCTTGTGGTTGAGTTAGATGCTAAGGTGGTTGTTGAGTTGGTGCAATCTCATATCCACTCTAATGCGTATTATTCATCCTTGTTGGCTGATTGTAGGTCGCTCCTGGGCAGGTTTCAGCTCTACAGAGTCCAGCATGTGTTTAGGGAAGGGAACAGAGTTGCTGATGCCATGGCCAAGCTAGGATGTACAATGCAAGAACCTTTTGTTTTTTGGGATAATGCCCCATCTGATGTAATTTCAGCCTTTGTAAACTCTGATGCTATTGGGGATTCTGTATGTAGGCTTGCTGCCTCTAACTTAGCCAATTTGGCGTAGTGCTTTCTAATATAAGTTCCTGTTAACCAAAAAAAAAAAAAAAAACCCCAAAACTTACAATCTCACGTGTCATTTTATATGGTAATAATCCAATTTGGCCAAGGTTTGCATATTCACCCTGTTGTAGGCCATATTTTCCCTCTTCTTCTTCTTTCTTTTCTTGTTTTTTCGGATTTTTTTTAAAAATAATTATAAAACCCAAACAATATAATTAGTTAGGCAACGTTTCAAACATATTGCATTTCTAACAATTCGACTTCAGAGGAGTCGATTTTATTGTTCATATTCATTATTTTTGCACGACGTAGATAAAAAAATCGAGTCCATTATACTCATTTTTTATACATAAAAATCGACTTCAGTGGAGTCGAATTCAATACAAAGAAAACGACTCCAGTGGAGTCGTTTTCTTTGTATTGAATTCGACTCCGCTGAGATTTGCCCAAAAACCCCACAACCTCCACACAGTTAAGCTTCAGTTGTTGTCACAGAAGAAACGAACCCAGCAACGAGCAGCGCCGACGAGCAAGCCTGCCGACGAACCCACGAACCCAGGCGCGACGAACCCAGGCGCCGGCGAACCCAGGCGCGACGAGCAGGCGCCGACGAACCCACGAACCCAGGCGGACCCACGAGCAACGCCGACGAGCAAGCCTGCCGATGAACCCACGAACCCAGGCACCGCCGAACCCAGGTGCGACGAGCAGGCGCCGACGAACCCACGAAACCCAGGCGTACCCACGAGCAACGCCGACAAGCAAGCCTGCCGATGAACCCACAAACCCAGGCGCGACGAACCTAGGCACCGGCGAACCCACGAACCCAGGCGCGACAAACCAGACCCCGACGAACCCAACAATACCGACGGCGAAGCACGAAGAATCCAGGCGCCAATTTCTGACCAACACGCTCGAGTCTGTTTTGGATTTGAAGGTGACAACGTCTTTGAATTTCTACAGAGTGAAATCGACTTCAGTGAAGTCTTTTTCAATACAAAGAAAACGATTTCACTGGGGTCGTTTTCTTTGCATTGAAAGCGACTTCTCTGAAGTCGATTTATATGTGCAAAAAATGAGAACAAAGGACTCGATTTTTTTATCTACGCGGCCCAAAAAATAAGTGAAATGAACAGTAAAATCGACTCCTCTGAAGTCGAATTGTTAGAAATGCAATATGTTTGAAACGTTGCTTAACTAATAATATTGTTTGAGTTTTATAATTATTTTCTAAAAAAACCCTGTTTTTTCCCTCTTGTTAAAACGTTTAGAAATATTCTTTCGTTCAAAACAGAGGGGAGAGCGAGAGATAACTACCATCAGAAAGAGAAGCAAAGGCATGACCAACCTCAAGCTGTCAAGAACAACACACCACTCCTTCTCTTCATCTTCAGCCTGGTACAAGTACACTCCTCCACCATCACCTCACCAAGAAGACCCTGTACTCTCAGCAATCTCTAAAGCCATTCTCAACTCCAAAACGAAGCCACTACACCACACCTCTCTCAGAAACCTCCTCACTTCTCTCACACCCCAACATGTTATCAACCTCATCAACCACAACCCCTACTCTCTCTCTCCACACTCTCTCCTCTCCTTCTTCCAATGCCTCTCTTCTCACCCCACTTTCCGCCACACCCTCCATTCCTATTGCACCATGGCCCACTTCCTCTGCTCTCACAACATGTTCCCTCAAGCCCAGTCACTCCTTCACTTCCTTGTCTCTCGGAAAGGCAGGGACTCGGCTTGCTCTGTTTTTGCTTCCCTCGTCGAAACCAAAGGTACCCATTACTCCAATTCTGTGTTTGATGCTTTGATGATTGCGTATACGGATAATGGTTTTGTTTCTGATGCTATTCAGTGCTTTAGATTGGTTAGGAAGCATAATTTTCGAGTCCCATTTCGAGGGTGTGGGTCTTTGCTTGATAAGATGATGAAGTCGAAGACAGCCTCATCGGCTTGTGCGTTTTATATGGAGGTTTTGGATTGTGGGTATCCGCCAAATGTGTGTAACTTCAATGTTTTGATGCATAAATTGTGTAAAGAGGGTAAAATTAGGGATGCCCAGCTTGTGTTTGAGGAAATTCCGAAGTGGGGTTTGCGTCCCACGGTTGTTAGTTTCAATACTTTGATTAATGGGTATTGTAAGTGTGGGGATTTAAAGGAGGGGTTTAGGTTGAAAAGGGTTATGGAGGAGAGTAAAATGCATCCTGATGTTTTTACTTACAGTGTTTTGATTCACGGGTTGTGTAAGGAGGGTAACTTGGATGATGCGCATAGGTTGTTTGATGAAATGTGTGAGAGGGGGTTGGTTCCGAATGATGTTACTTACACGACATTGATTGATGGGCAATGTAAGAATGGGAGAATTGATTTGGCCGTGGAAATTTATCAGCAAATGTTGGGGAAAGGTGTGAAACCTGATTTGATTACGTATAATACACTCATCAATGGACTTTTCAAGATTGGAGATTTGAAAGAAGTGAGGAACCTTGTTGATGAGATGAGTGCGAGGGGATTGAAGCCTGACATGATCACATACACTATTCTTATTGATGGGAATTGCAAGGAAGGAGATTTAGAATCAGCCTTAAAGATTAGGAAGAGAATGAGTGATGAAGGGATTGAACTTGATAATGTGGCTTTCACAGCTCTTATTTCAGGGCTGTGTAGGGAAGGAAGAGTTGTTGATGCAGAAAGAACAATGAAGGAGATGTTGAGTGCTGGTATGAAACCTGATGATGCAACATATACCATGGTCATGGATGGTTTTTGTAAGAAGGGTGATGTTAAAATGGCCTTTAAGTTGCTTAAAGAAATTCAGAGTGATGGCCATGTTCCAGGTGTTGTAACGTATAACGTACTTATGAATGGCCTTTGTAAGCTAGGGCAGATGAAAAATGCAGATATGCTCTTAGATGCTATGCTTAATTTGGGAGTGGTTCCAGATGATATTACATACAACATTTTGTTAGAAGGGCATTGCAAGAATGGAAACCCAGAGCATTTTGATAAATTACGAAGTGAAAAAGGCCTTATTTCAGATTATGCTTCTTATACTTCAATAGTTAATGAAATCAATAAAACTTTAAAGGATCACCAAAGGAGATGATTACCGTATCTCTTGGAAAAATTACAAGTATCAAGGCTAGTTGGCTCAATAGACTGGTGAAGGCCAGTCTGGAACATGAACATGGGAGACTTAGATGATTTCTTTACTTTCCATCTGCTAGGAGAACAAAAATAAATAGAGAGACTTAAGATGATTGCCATCGTAGATATGGTTTTCAGTCATGGACATGGTTGCAGCTCTCTGACAGATTTTGATACAGGAACAGAGAGTTGCCTTCATTTGGCTATATCATCAAAATAAGGCAATGCTTCCTTTTGAGCCAAGGACACTATCTTGATAATTTCTTGATGTGTTTTTTATTCTACGGATGACCAGAAGCACTTTGAGAGATTTGATCATTGTCTCAAAATTTTCTGAGATGGAGAAGACTTTCTCTAAACACTCTCAGGTTTGTTGTGTATACATCTTAGAAGCTACATCTCACTTTCATGTTCTACCCATCTTCATTCCTTGTGTAATAGAAGGCAAGGCATATATGTATGAGAATTGACAGATATAATCAGTAAATGACTATATGCAATTACATGGATCTTGCTTGCTAATTGATTTGTGCTACAGAGATGATGATATTTATGTGGCACCTCAAGTCAAATGGCTTTTAGATTATGTATACAAGAACTTGGGGGTTGTCATTGAAATAGGCACCAACATAGATGCTCAGAGAGTTCCTGAGCTAGACTGAGACACCCTCAAAAATCTCTTGGTTCGCTAGAATTTTAACCAATAGAGCACTACAAGTAACTTGATTTTTAAGTTGTTCTAGTCTGACAAACATATGACTTGATACTTTTCCCTTTTAATTTTAGTCTCATAATTTTTCTTATAAAATAAATATATTAATTATTTAAAGCTTCATGGCTGACATGGTTTTAAAGGAAATCGGATACTTCTAAATCCTCTCATTAGTAGGACAGGGAACACAAGTAAGAAAGGTATGAGAACATTAAGGAGTTTAGTCTCTTCCATTAATTATGATAGGAAGGCCGGTACAAACTCTAAATGTAGTTTGAAATCCATTGGATTGGGCTCAAATCAGTATCCATGAATTTAAAAATCCTATCCTGGAATGTGTGGGGTTTAAATAATTTTCATAAGAGGGGTGAAAATTTTTCTTAAGGAGTGGAAGGGTGATGTTATTTGTTTACAGGAAACCAAATTGAACAGTACAAACTCTACCGTTGGGAAAAGTTTATGGGGAAGCCCATTTGTAGATTGGGCAGTTTTGGATGCAATTCACACTGCTGGGGGTATTTGGTTTGCATGGGATAGGAAGTTGTTTGAGAAAGTTGATTTTTTCGTTGGTAGATTTTCTGTTTCTGTTTTGTTGAAGGGAATCGTAGACGGTTTTGAATGGGTGTTTTCGGGAGTGTACTGTCCATTTGACGACAGTGCTAGGAATGATATGTGGGTGGAACTTGATTCTATGAGATTGCGGCGGAGTTCGGCTTGGTGTTTGATTGGTGATTTTAACATCATCAAATATCCGGCAGAGAGGCTTGGTTGTAACTCTTTAGCTCAGCCATGTTTAAATTCTCTAACTTTATTGAGAGACACAATCTAGTTTATCTGCCTTTGGAGGGAGGTTATTACACCCTGGTTTCGTGATTCTAATAATCCTTCCATGTCCAAAATTGATAGGGCTCTGATTTCAGCTAATTGGGAGGATCATTTTTTGGATGTGACACAGAAGTCTCTTCCTCAGGTGGTGTCAGATCATTGTCCTATTTTAGTGGAGGCAAGAGGTATGTTGAGGGGAAAGAGTGCTTTTAAATTTGAAAATATGTGGCTGAAAGTGGAGGGTTTTGTGAATCGAGTTCCGAAATGGTGGAGGGGTTATCACTTTGTGGGACCTCCAAGTTATGTTTTAGCTTTTAAATTGAAGGCTTTGAAAGGTGATTTGAAGCATTGGAATAAGCATGTGTTTGGGGATGTGGCTTTTAGGAAAAAATGTCTTTTGACTGAGTTGTTGGAACTTGATATGAGAGAAGAGCTGCAAGTTTTGTCTCTAGAAGATAGGTCTAGAAGAACTGTGATCAAAGTTGACATTGAGCATTCAGCTTCTTTGGAGGAAATTTCTTGGAAGCAAAAATCCAAGGCCTTGTTCATAAAAGAGGGTGATAATAATACTCGGTTTTTCCATAGGTTGGCTAACTTACACAGGTGAACCAATCAAATTAGGGGAGTGGAGGTTAAGGGTGTGCTTTATGAGGATGACAAGGAGGTTCAAGCTTAGGTGGTGAAATTTTATAAGAATCTAAATCAAGAGCCTGAATCTTGGAGATCTACTATTGATGGCCTGGAGTTTGCTTGCTTGGATGAATCTGAGAGGCTATCTTTAGAGAGGGAGTTCAATAAGGAGGAGATTCTTGTAGTTTTAAAGGAAGTTGAAGGTGATAAGGCACCTAGGCCAGATGGTTTTAGTATGGGTTTTTTCCAAATGTGTTGGAGTGTGGTAGAAGAAGATGTTATGGCTTTTTTTGTGGATTTTCAATAGAACTTGCATCTTTGAAAAATCTCTTAATGCCACTTTCTTATGTCCGATTCCTAAGAAGACCAATGCTATTAACATTAAGGACTTTTGTACTATTAGCCTTGTTGGTAGTTTGTGCTATCAAAAGTGTTGGCACATAGGCTTCGTTGTGTTTTGGATAAACTTATTTCTAATTAACATAATTCTTTTATCGGAGGGAGACAAATTCTTGATTCCATTCTCATTGCTAATGACTGTTTGCATAGTAGAATGAAGAGTGGAATTCCAAGTGTGATTGTCAAGTTGGATATTGAGAAGGCTTATGATCACGTGAATTGGGATGCTTTGTTTTATCTCATGGAGAGGATGGGTTTTGGAGAGAAGTGGTGGAGGTGGATGAAGTTTTGTGTTTCTACAGTCCGATTTTCAATTCTTGTTAATGGCTCTCTAGTGGGTTTTTTGGTAGTACTCGGGACCTTCGCCAAGGGGACTCTTTATCTCCTCTTCTTTTCCTATTGGTTATGGAAGTTTTGAGTAGGCTGTTGAAAAGAACAGAAGAGGGAGGCTTTCTTAGGGGTTTTCAAGCGAATCCTCATTCCCATTCATAAGGAGGTTTGCATATTTCTCATTTTCTTTTGCTGATGACACTATCCTTTTTTGTGATGCAACTAGGGAACAACGTTTATATATTCAAATGGTGATGATTTTCTTTGAGGCTATCACAGGCTTGAAAGTTAATATTGGGAAGAGTGAGATTGTTCCAGTGGGGTTAGTAGGGAGTTTGGATACTCTGGCTAGCGTCTTAGGTTGCAATGTTGGTAAGTTGCCCATGATTTACTTGGGTATGCCTCTTGGAGCTCATTTTAAGGATCCATCAATTTGGAATCCTATTATAGAAAAAATAAAAAAGAAGCTTTCCAGTTGAAAATGTTTATATTTGTCGAAAGGGGGTAGATTAACTTTATTGAAAAGTACCCTTTCAAGCCTTCTCACCGATTTCTTATCTTTGTTTACTATCCCTCCAGCTGTGGCAAATAGATTGGAAAGGATCTAGAGAAATTTCAAGTGGGGAAGTTCTGAGGAAGCTTTCAAATATCCACTTGCTGCTTGGAATAAGGTGTGTTGGCCTGTTGAAGCAAGAGGTTTGGGGAGAAAGAGGTTTACTTTGTTTAATCAAGCCCTGCTTAGAAAATGGTTCTGGCGTTTCGGAAGTGAAACCAATCATTTATGGCATTAGGTTGTAGCTACCAAGTATGGGGATTCTAGTGGAGGTTGGTGCACTAGAGTTAGTAGAGGTGATCAGGGATGTGGAATGCGGAAGAATATTAGGAAAGGTGCTGAGAGTTTCTTTGGTCTTGTGTTATATGTGGCGGAAGAGGGTCTTCGTATTTGATTCTGGTGTGATCTTTGGTGTGGGCACATTCCCTTAAAGGATCATTACCCTGATCTTTTCTCTCGTGCTATAGGTAAAGAAGCTTGAATTTCTAAGTTGATTAGTATTTCACCAGATGGTGGTAGTAAGAGTCAGAATATTCAATTCCACAGGGCTCCTAAGATGATGGTAGTAGGAGTCAGAATATTCAATTCCATAAGGCTCCTAATGATTGGGAGGAGGAGAGAGTGTTTGCTTTTTACCAGCTTATTTATTCCAAAATACCTAGGGGAGAGGGGACTGATAGTTTGTTTTGGAAGTTAACCCCGAATGGTGTTTTTGATGTGCGCTCTTTCTATAATTCCTTATCTACTCCCACCTTTCCTTTCATGTGGAAATGAATTTGGAGTAGCAAGATACCTAAAAGAGTGTCTTTCTTTTTATGGACTGCAATTCAAGATAGTATTCTTACTATTGACAACCTTGTAAAATGGAAGTTGTCTTTGGTTAATTGGTGTTGCTTGTGCCGTTGAGATGAACAGTGGATCATCTTTTACTTCATTGCCTGTTCACACACACCTTATGGAGTGAAGTGTTTTTGATGTTTGGTTTGCAATGGGTGATGCTAAGGATGGTTGTTTCTCTTCTTTTTGCATGGGAGAATTATTTGGGGTTACACTCTTCTTCAGTCTGGACTATAGTTCCAGCCTGGTTGATGAGGCTAATTTGGAGATAACGAAATACCTGCACTTTTGAGGATGTTGAGAAATCTAATAATTTTTTGAAGTCTTTGCTAGTTGGGACTTTGTTTGGGTGATCTCGTATATGGAGTTTTACACAATGTATTTTCATTTCTGATTTCGTGCATTCTATTTCTATTTGATTTGTTTGTATTTGTTTCTAGTACTTTATGTTCATTATTGTGAACATGACGTACTTTTTTTAATGAAAATATCTATTACCTATCTAAAAAAAAAGTTTAGCTGACATAAATTTTCAACTTTCCTTCTGCCACAATCCTGCTGTAATTGATAATTTGATGTAGTTGATGTCATAAAAATAAATTCATTGGTCAATTCTATATCCTCTCACCATAATTCTTCTTGTTTTTTTCTTTGTTCCATTTCATGAGTTTGGTAAATTATAAAAACTTGGACCTTCCACATGATGTTCTATCCTTGACATATCAGCAACAACAATTGATCAAGATGAGTCGAATGTTCAAAAGATCCTATCTGCAGAGAGTAAAGGTCTGCCAGTATGCACCAAAGATTATATACTTTTGTCTGTTTATCATCTGTAATGCATCATTAGCATATCCTCCCTCAAACCTACATTCCACTTGCAGGTTTTCATTTGCATGAACTTCAGCACAATTGGGGAACATTCTCTGGCTTTTCATAAAATGATTTCATAAGAATCAGCTTGATTGAAATATAATAAATATCACTTACTGGTCAAAAAGGAAAACGAAAAAGAAAATAATCCCCTGATTTACTAAAACCATTTTCTTTCAAAATGTGTTATCTCTTTACAACAAGACCAATAATGTCTGTTTGGGAATTCCAGGATAGGTCAAAGGGCAATATGGAAGAGTTAATTGAATAAGTATGCCCTGGAATGAAGACAAGTTGTACTTCTTGTTTCATCTTGTCTATTGATAAACCTAAATGAGTTTTATGAGCATAAAATTGCTGATATGTACCTACCTTTATCTCGTTTCTTTTCTGCCATACATATATGCTTTAACCCAAATTACTCATCTCCTAAGCATATCTGATACATTAACTGAAGGAGCATTGTTGACACTGAATGCCAACCTTCAAATTGTGTAGGTAAAGGAGATACTAGTGGGAGCAAATGAGCATGATCGGTTGACAGCACACAAGAAATTCAGTGCATAACCCCAGAATTTTGTTTTATTCTCATTAATTTCAAGTTTTGGATGCCTGAGGGATGAGTAATACAATACGAGTTTTCAAAAAGAGAGCCTCATTTGATGAAGCTTCTTGGATGGGGTTTGAAACCCCGCCCCACCCTCTGCTCACATGCTCTCCAGGGAGCCACCAAGAAATAAATCCGTATCGATGATGTCTGACGACTGAGTGTTTGACCCAAGATTGTCCAATTGCACGTCAAAGCATATCAGTCTGGCAAAAATTGAGCCATGTCTACAGCTTCCCTGGTTTTCATAAGCCGTTTGATACATCAAATAGATTGGATTGATGTTATCAACACGTTTGACTTAATTGCAGTAGTAAACATTTAAAAGTTATTAAATATATATATATATATATATATTGTCATTCCCATATCTTACCATCCCATCAACATATCATATTTCGTTCTCAACATATGCAAATGGAAATCAGGTAAAAGTTGGTAAACCACCCGATGTAAGATGAAACAATGGCTTATGATCAAAGAATTCAAACTGGTTATGAAACAAGCAGAAGGCCAACCCGATAAATAGCAATAGCTCTAAAATTTCAAGGTCACAAATCCTGATATAAAAAATGTAATTGCCATTGTTCCCAATCATAGCATGATGATAAGTTTCCTGCCTTTTAAAATGCATGAAAAGCCAAATTATTAAATTGATTTCCTTGAATTAGATTGTTGGGGGGAAAAAACAAACTTGCAGTATAATATAATTAGGCATTGTAATTTGATATAATCTGTAATTTAGACAAGCTCCCGGGTATAAATAATCAAACAAAATTAATTTTAGACATACAAAACTGCCCAGACTACAAAAAATGATAATCCCTCCGCACAAAAACCTATGACTAAATACCAGGAAGCTGGCCGGCAATCTACCCTAGGTTGCCGGACAAAGTTCATGAGTATCACCCTTGGCATCTGAGACCTGCTTGAATTTCTCACCCCCTTCCAGTTTGTCTGTGTCACCCCTTAACTCATTCTCACTGAAGAGATCCCTTTGAACAGGGACAGACATTTGCTGCTGGGAGGAAATAACATTTGCAATAGCTCTGAAAGCTGCTGCGGATGCCTGACTGCTACCCACTTCATCTTGGTCAGCACCAAAAACATTGGGTTCATCTGCTGACTTGTCTTCTTGTCGTGGAGGGGGCACAAAAAAGGGTATTTTACCTCTCTGCCAGTCATGGAGGACCATCTTTGCCGCAGTCATCAAGTCAGGTTCACCACCCTAGACATCCCATTTGTAACATAGTAGTGTCAATAATGAACCACAGCTGTTAATTTCAAAAGCAAAAGTAAAAACATCAAGAGCCAAGTTGCCATTAATGGATTGGTGTTGTACGTATAAATCTAATGGCACATATGCTAACCATTCAATGTTCAACGTTTTATGTCTCTTGAAGGAAAGTTGGGTGATGCTGAGTTCAGTGATTGCCCACTTAACATGCTGGAAAGGGGTAAGCATGATAGTAAAGAGGCTCGGGAGTCAATTTTTCTGTGCTTAATGAGTAACACTGTATGTACTTTTGAGGGAAAGAACATGGCACATCTGAAGTTTTTGTTCCTCATCTATGAGTGGATGTTGACTTTCCCCTCTTTTACCACCTAAACCTTGTTGACTTCCAAGCTGATATGAAGTTTTCACAATACTATTGTAATTTTTTTTTTGTTTTTCTTTTTGGCTTTTCCTTTGTATATTTCCCATGTACTAGGGTTGTGCCCCTTCCTGTTCTTTTCTAATGAAATTACTTATAAAAAAAGAACCTCAAAGAAACATAAGAAAAGGCACTAGTCTTCTAATCTTGTTAAAAATCATATCAAGCTGAATTGAAGAATAATTGCAAGCATTTGGCAAAAGTGGTATCCTAACTTCACCATTAAGCATTATAGCCAATATAAGTACCTTACTTATCAAAAATAGTATATATATATATATATAATTGTACCTTCAAAAGCTTTCCTGTCAATTTGCATAGCTGAACTAGAAAGTCATTATCATCATTCCTGAGATCACCGCCAAACAAATAATTAGCATTCTGCAAACAATGTTGCATATTTCTCTCAAAAAACGAAAAGAAAAATAGTGCAAATAAAGGAATTAAGAGTCTCATACAGAAGCCTAGACAAAGCAAGCAAACAAAATAATACACATGCTATAAAATCCTAGAATAAAAAACAAGGAAAATGTTAAACTGCACCCTTTTTTGTATTTACTTATTGTCAAATTCACTAAAATCAGACTCAAGATAACTATTACCTGAAATCCATTGATAGCAATCATTGATAATGATCCATGTGACTTTTATATCTAATATCCTATATTTGGTATTTTTAACACCAAGAAGACCCAAGAAATGACGGTGTATAATATAAAAAGCAAGAACGAATTCTGATGATGTGAAGTTTTAGAACTTTGCTCATAGCTGCAGTTTTAACACCAACGAAAGCCCAGGACATTCAAAGTGGAAAGAGACCACTTGACAATGAGCTCTAGCCCAACTGGCACCTCCTCCCCTGTAAATGCTACATGGAGGGAAAGATCTTGGGTTCAAGACCCACCAAAAATAAAAGTGCAAAACGACCTCTTGCAAGGAAACACATGGCAAGGCAGGATGCTCTAGAATGTCTCGTTAGAATCATGACATGATATTTTATTAAAATTAAAACTATACAAGAGAGAGACGCACCAATCTTTTATCTTATATGCTCTTTCCAAGTGTTCCTTCTTCACACGTTTCAAAACTTCTCCAATGTGTTCAGAAGCATCCTGCAGGTTCGTGACACGTACCTGGAAACAAGGGAAAAATCCTTATTAAAAACAATATAAATGACTCATAAAATACCAATTTGCTTAATAAAAACACACAAGCATTAATATGAAATCGAAAGAGAGATAAAATGGAGTTCTCTATAGATCCAATAAAATAAAGAGGCCAGATAGCAATCATTAGGGAGAAGGACCTTATATAACAAAGCAAAATTCAAATAGGCTAGCCCCATGTATAATATGCAACAATAAGGTAAGATTAATTTACTAACATGATGATTGAATTCTCATAGATCAAGTAAAACAGATACATCATCTAAAAATTAAAATTAAAATTAACACAAAAACTTCAAACATATAAACCACAAATAAAAATAAAAATAAAAGGCACGCGAAAACATGGCAAGATAGCAATCATTAGGAAGAAGGATCTTATATAACAAAGCAAGATCCAAATAGGCTAGCCCCATACATAATATGCAACAATAAGGTAAGATTAATTTACTAACATAATGACCGAATTCTCATAGTCAAGTAAAACAGATGCATCATCTCAAAAAAATAAAAATAAAAAAATAAAAAGTAATACAAAAACTTCAAACATATAAACCACAAATAAAAATAAAAAATAAAAGGCACACCAAAACATGGATAAAAGCAAACTAGTTTTAGAAATATTTGTGGAATTGTTATACAAGACTGATACCAAATAAATAGGATGAATAACTACTGAAATATATATATATATATATATATATATGGGGAAAATGTTTATTATAGTTGCATGAGCTTATATCAGCTTCTATGCCTAAAATAAACTAAATTAACCCTGAACAGTTTCAAATCTAGCTCAAGACAGTTTGAACAAGATGCCCAATCACATGGCACATACAATATAGGTTTGACCACAACTTTACTGCATAATGTAACTCAATCATGATGATATTGCTTCAATGGCTCATTCCTGTATTATACAGTTTAGAAACCAAAGGCATAGTTGAGAACAAATAAGGATAATTATAACAATAGCATCAGCAAATCAATGTTTCGAAATTGATTAAAATTTATCATGGAAGCACATAAGTAGAACATACCACGCCTTTCAGTACAACATCTGTTTCAGAGTCACTACTCTTATAAACAACTCCAGGGCTGTCAATCAAATGGATCCTATTTGTGAGGGTAATATACTTCCACACTTTAGTCTCACCAGGAATAGGAGCAACATTGCAAACCTTTGAAGAAGAACACAAGTATGTTAGTAAACCAAACCATTAGCACAACCTTGTCACATAAAAGCAATAGATCACAAACATCATTAAAATCAAAGTCCTTTTTTTTCCTCGTACCAGTAAACTGGATGCTCTCTCTCTTGACCAGATAAAATGGACTCTCTCTTGTTTTATGGATAAGAAATATTGAACTTGTCTTTCCTCAAGAAGGAACACAAGGGTATAAATCCTAAGAATGGGGCTCTTTACCAATGTCCTTTGCCAGCAAGCTTCTTGGTATTGACAGTAATGGTAAAATGCGTATGCAATGTGTAATTTGAAGCATCCAAAGAAATATTCTTGCAATGTAAGACAGAGATTTAATCAAAGAAGACACTACCAGAATTGCATAGATTTTACACGACAAAATAACTTGTGCTGACCAACAACAAAAAAGAAAATTCATAGCTTTAAACCACCATCACAAAATGCACAAAGCTTATTGCAGGAGTTTGATTATGCTTTCTTGTTTTGGCCTCCCAAAACATAGCTCCACACTCATGCGTGTGTTTCAGGCAGTAGGTTGAGCTACAGCCTGGCAGAATGCCACTGCAAGCACACAGGAGGGAGGTTGACGATGTTGTACAACAAGCTACATATCTCAATTCTAAATAACATGTTCATCCTAACATTATGGGGCATTCAAAGTCTAATACAGCATAAACAGAACAAATCACAAATAAATCCAAAAAATTTTGAAAAGTAAAATGACTCCAAATTTAAATGCAATCTACTTGCACTGCACAAAAGGTAACCAAATTTTTTAAGTTCTATTTTATAATCCAATGATCAAAATACTATAATATATCAAACATAACATTTAGAGAAATAAATATATGAATAGATCCTTGTTTATACAAACAGGCCTTGTATATATGATTATATGTGTGCCTGCACGCCCTTAAATTAAATTAGCAGCTGTAGAAGAATAACACATTATAGGCAGCAAAGGATAAGAGAAATATTACATTCTTTGTGCGAAGTGTATTGATAACCGACGACTTTCCAACATTGGGATACCCAACGAATCCGACAGATATGGATTGCTTGTCACTTTTTATGCGAGCAAATTGTCTCAATACTGACAGAAGAGAACCCTGAGTCCAAGAAAGATATAAATTTGAAAAAGAACATATTAGAACAGCTTTTTAAGCTAAATCACACTAAGAGTTACACATATACAATGTGCCATTTATATATTCAATGAATCCTAAACTTTGAGTATAAGGTCCTTCCATATTAATCATGTTAAGTGACCATTTGGGAATAATTTATTTAGCTGAAACTAAAAAAATTTTGTTGAAAGTACTGTAAATAAAAGTAAAAGTTAGCTAAAATAATACAGTGGGACTCGTAAATAGTACCAAAAAGTGAAGTAAGACCATGAATAAAGCTAAATAGTAAAATAAGCTCGATTTTTAAGCCATTACCAAACGCAACCTTACAGTTCCTTTGGATGTGGCTTGAAAATAAAAGAAGGAAATGAAAAGAAAAAAAATGTGTGTGTGTATTTGGCCATAACATTATATGTCTACATTGTAGGATAATTGTTGGTCATATAATTAGGCCAAACTAATTGAATCAAATTGAGATTTTTTTTTTAACTCCCTCCAACCCATTTTATTAGGCCTGTTTAGAAAATCCAACTTTTTAAAGAGATATCATTTAATGCGTTATCTTTTACATAAAAGGTAAAATTTTCCAAAACTACGCTCCCTAATTTAAACTTTAGTGAAAGAGAGGCACTGACAAATAAGGTAAAAAAAATATGTTAGGAAATTTATTTATTGATAGTAATAGAGGCCTAAAAATTAAGGACGGAGGGAGTATATGAGTTAGGCCCCAAGGGGAGGGGGTTAAATGAAAATTCAAAGTAATGTCATTTGCTTCATGGGATGTATGTAATATAGTAGTGCATATAAAAGGGGAGGTAATATTATAGGAAACATCTGGAATTTGTAGTAATAATAATAACTTCTGCAAAGCATACCACACATTGTTAGATATCAAGAAGTTAGCAGTTATCACAACCACAAAGTTACATGAGCCAATAAGGGTACCTTGCCAAATGACTTTTTGATGCTTGCATGGAATGCTAGAGTTGGATATTCCTTCGATAACACTCTAAGCCATCCTTTTGTAGCCCAAGCTGGAATAAGATCACACTGAGAAAACCGAACATTAGAATGTTCAAGCAGCAGGAGGGAACATAAAAGAATAAGTAAATCCTTATCATCTCACCAAACTCATGATGTATAAAACGCAACAAACCTTGTTTAACAAAAAAATCAAGTTTTTATGCTTGCAATGCTCTTTCAAATGCTTCTCTAGATGGTAACATCTCGTACCTAATGGGTCCCTCCCATCCAAAACCTGCAATGCATAAGAACAAATTGAAAGGAACAAAAGAAATTAGGAAGGGAAAGGGGAATGCTCAATCAAGCAAAATGTGTCCTACCAGCAGTATTTTGGCATGAAAAGGCATGGCAAGCAAGCATAAGACAAAATAAATCACCAAAAAAAAAAAAAAAAACTAAATTAGAGCATTTGATAATTCCAACGATAGCAGTCAAAATGTAAATCATATCATGAATTGATTATTTATTTTTCTGTATCGTGTATCATAAGATACACAAACACTAACAAAATTTATACAAAAATTACAGATATACATAAATAAATAAAAATTACATTCATTATAAATTTAGATTAAATTCAATTAATTACTAATTTAATATCACTTTATGTAATAATATTTAACAAGTTGACTAAATAGTCTAAATAAATCAAATTAACATGTGTATAATATACATATTCAAATTGACTAAACTCAAAGATGATAATACATGACAAATAACCCAAAATAATAATTTATTTTCATCATATTCTTCACCTTGCCTAATCAATTCATCTACATCAATATTATCATCATGTTTATCATTTTGCAAATTTATTTCTTCATTGAAATTTTATTTATCATCATCAACTCTCCTATTGTTCTTTTATTTTAATAAATTTTTTTTTTTTAATATTTCTTCTTGGCATACTAACTTCTTCGATTTATAATAACAATGACAAAAATAAAAAATAAAAATCATTATATTGTCAATTAATACCTTATTCATTGTATAGAAAGAAATTTGCAAATATGAAAGTAAAGTGTAAGTGTGTAGTCCAAATTTTGTACGAGAAAAAAAAATTATGATAAATTAAATAACCTAATAATTTTGTGTTAAAAACAAATCTAACAACTTATTGGATTCAAATAAAAGCACAAATTTTAACAAAAAAAAACTCATTTTAAAGAACATGTCTATATATCATACAATTCATGAGCACTAACGATACGCCCTTACAATACGGAACCTTTAATACACAATACGATACTACTAACCACTATGATTCCAACCAACCATGTAACAAGCTCCTTAAAAAACATTGTCGCCAATAATGCCTAGGAGTACAAAGCAAGCAATACCCTAAAAATAGAACAAGAATCAAAGCAGCTTGCCTGGAAGGTGAAATTTTATACATTACTTTTTTTTTATAAGAAAATAAATTTAATAGTGTGTAGGCACCAATAGACGCAAACTGCTGGAAATCAAAGCAGCTTGCCTGGAAGGTGACCCTTTAATAGTTGATTTTTGAGAAGGGCCTCTTAAAAAGGCTAAATCCTATGCCATTTCCCTCTTCTCTCCCTTCTCTTTCAAACCCACCCCCCACAAGACAAAATGAATTTATAAATATAAAAATAAATAAATAAAACCCTAGAAAAATATAATGTGTGAAGTTCAGAAAGCAGATTAGTCAACACTCTCTGCCTTTTTTTTTTTAATGGTAACTTCTCTCAGCCATTTGATATTGCAACAAATGCTTGGGAAATTCAAGATCAAGGGCACTGATCAAACTTCTCAACCTTCCCTTGGTACATGTAGCCACCCAATAAATCAATATCAAGATTACAAAGGGCTAAAAATTAAAAATTAAAAAAGCTAACAAAATATAAAAGAGTGCCTATGATAATTGAGAGAGAAACAAGATAGATATAATTTTTTTTTTTTATAAGTAAGAAAAAAAAAACAAGACAGATATAAATAGATTTATACATTTCAACCAATCAACAAAGAAACACTAACCTGGACAACCACATCAGAAGAGTCTACTACTTTATAGAGCTCACCCCATATACGCTTACTTTGACCCTTTTCAAACATTGTATGCCGAACCAGGTCCCGAAGTCCATCTTCTTCATTTCCTTCAGCGGAGGCATTAGCAACATGCTTCTGCTCAAACGCATCTAAGTAATGAATAAAAATAAATTAATTAAATAAACGTTTTAAATTCATAATATACTGAGCTATCACATGAAACTGCAAACACAAAATACTTTTTTCACATTTTAATCATGGCCCAGTCCAAAGAGGCGAACCAACTAAATGGAAAGAAGACCTAGGAGAGGGAGAAAGAGAGGAGAGAGGAAGGAAGAACATTCATGTACCCTGAGAACCATCAGCTTTCTTAACCAAGGAATCATAATCTGCTGCCATGAGCTTTGGACGCTTCCTCTTTGACTTAGGCCCAAATGTATTCTCAAATGGCTGAGTGTCAAGAAGATGAACTCTGGCTTGCTTCACAGATATATGAAGCACTCAATTAGCAAATGAAAATATACAATACTTTCATCAATCTAAAACTGTGACTACAAAACTTGCTTGAATGGTAAAACGTGTTACCATTTCCACTAATAATTCACAAGATTTAGCATTTATCATGACTGCATGAATCAAAACCAACTGAATCTTGTAAACCAAATTGTTCAATTTTTTTTTTTTTTTGATAGGTAAAAGTGTAAAACCAAATTGATCAATGATTTCAATGTTTGATCATGTATGCACTGCCAAATTGATTTTGATCAGTCTCGTTTTAGCAGTGACTATAGATATTTCCATTGTATACTTCTGTGTACTAGGGCAGCGCAGGTTTTTCTTTTTTTTCCCTCTTTTTTATTGAATATTAATATTACTTATCAAAAATGTCGTTACTATAGATATTTCCAAGGCGTGGAAGATAAATATGTGACACCAAACACAATGGAATAAGCAACTATAGTTCAGCTAAAAATGGTGTAAGTGATTTTCCTTTTTTTTGTGTGCACCAGGTGTAAATAAATTTATGTTTCCTCCACAAAGTGGAACAGAAAGCTAAAATCTAGAAAGCTCAATACCTTTTGGTGATCATTTACGAGGGACCAGGGAACACTCTTCGAATTTACTATGACATGGTAGCCACTAGACATATGGTTTTGAATCTCTTCACGGCAAACCTCAAGCTTTTTCTGATCCACCACACGAGTATTCCCTGCAAATTCAGCCAAAAATTTTAATGAGAATTGCAAGTTTGTTAATTGCCCCCAAATTAGAGATTAAGTGATAATCACTTTGTAAATAAAAAATAGCTATTTGCAAATACTTCTACTAACTTTGATCTCTTTTCTTTTCAAAATTACTTACATAATGTTAACATAATACCTATGATGTATGATACTATTTCTCTGAACCATAAATGCAGTATAGCTTTGCAGGGAAAAAGCTCTACTCGTCAAAAAACGCCAACAATGATGGACAGAAGAAATGAAAAGATAAGACCCCCCCCCCCCCTCCACTAGATAGGGCTTCTTTCGCTCTTTTTACAGAGTCGTGGATTGACAAAAGAAACAAATTTACACCTCATTAAAACTCTAAAACTAACCTAGACCTTAACACACAGAATTTCCATCAAAAACCGAAACTTCTTACTACAATTCCTTGGCTTCTAAGCAATACTTACTTTGAGTTACTAAAACGAATTCTAAAGCCGAAAACATTCAATACAATCTATAAGCAAAAACTAAACCCTAATTATTTCAATTCAATTGGAGCAGGAAAAGCACTAAAACTAACCTAAAATGAATCTCTTTACTACAATTCCTTCGTTTCTAAGCAATACTTACTTTGAATTTCTAACACGGAAACTTTTCATTACAATCAATATAAGCAGAAACCAAACCCTAATTACATTAATTCAAAGCATACGATATGATATGCAATTCAAACTGGGGATATTTACCGAACCACTGGCGGTTGGGTTGGATTCGAGTGTCGGGCAACTCTTTGGATTGGAGGTCGTGCTTGAGGATCTTGCCGCCGCTGTTACGCTTGGGCCTGGTGTTGTACATCTTGAGGCGGCGCACGGTGGCGGCGCTACGCTTCGACCCATTCTTCCCGCCGTCGGTACGGTTGGCGTCCAGCGAGTGCTTCGGCTTTCCCGACACGTTCACCTTCTTCTCCTTCTGCTTCGCCATTTTAGGGAGCTTTAGGGATTAGCAGCTAAAAGCTGAGGTCTAGGGTTTAAGAAGAGGAGAGAGGAGCGTCAGTGCCTCGGAAAGATGGATGGAGCTTTAAAATATATGATCTGGTCCTCAGCTTTTAGGTTATTGCATTTTGGTACTAACAAAAATTTAAATTTGTGGCAATGTATTCGTGCTTTCTTTTTTTTTTTTTTTTTTTTTGGGGAAATACTGAACTTGTATTAACAAATAGAGTGGCCAAATACAAGTCTGTCCTGAGCACACACGTGCTCTAAGATGCTAGGACACTCCTCCAACCAGGCTACATAGTCCACTACATCTTTTGCGTGTTGAGCCAACACATGGGCAAGGACATTTCCTTGCCTTTTGGTATGAGAAAACTTCCATTGCCTAAAGAACGAAACTTGGTTCAAGAGCCCTGTAATTACGTTTGCCACTGAAACCGGTAGAGATGCCAGCCCTTGAACAGCACTATAGACCTCAAGCGAGTCAATCTCAAACTCAACATCTTTGACCCCCACGTCCCTAGCAAAGTTTATACCAACTTCCAAGGCTTTTGCTTCGGCTTCAATTGCACCCAGCGGATAATTCCATTTCTTGCTTAGTGCAGCAATCACCTCCCCTGAGTCATCTCTTATAATTACACCCACACCAGCTTGTTTTCTATTTGAGAAGACGGCACCATCTGTGTTTACTTTGTAGTGACCATTGCTTGGTGGCTTCCAACCCACCACCGGAGCCGCTTTAGCCTGATTTTCATGATTTGATTCGTTTGCTGCAGGAAACTCAACTACCAAGTGCATAGCACCCCTTAATATGGTGCGGCCAGCCTGTCCTTTGCCACCCAAACAGAGCACATTTATATTCTTCCAAATACCCCAACAGACTATGATGACCTTCTCAAGTAGCCCCAGATTGAGATCAACCCACCTCATAAAATTTTCCACCACATCCAAGAAACTACAAGTCGGGGAGATTTCAAAAGGAAACACCAATTTACTAGAGGTCCAAACCCCTTTGGCGTGATCACAGAACCAAAGCAAATGACTGACTGTCTCATCTTCCTTTTCGCATAACTCACACATACCGCTCGGTGCGATTTTTCGTTTTGCCAAGTTCATTTTTGTGGCGAGAATGTCCTGACCCGCTCTCCATGCGAAGTGTTTAATTTTCTGTGGAACGTTTAGCTGCCATAGAGCTTTCCATATCTTCCTGCGAGCCAAGCCGTTGGAGCAATCTCCCATGGCTAAGTTTTGCTGCTCCTCCAAAGCTAGCGTATATGCACTTTTTACAGTGAATTTGCCACTTCGATTTTCTGCCCAAACTAACCTATCATTGGTGTTGTTTGTGCTTAGAGGAATGCTCAAAATTGTCTCCCTGTCCTCGGGTTGAAACTAGCTATTAAGCTTTTCCACGTCCCATTCACCGGAAGCTCTGTTTATAAGTTCATAAACCAAAGCATTTTCCACATTTGGTTTCACAAGTGTTAACACCCTATACAAACATGGCCTGGGAACCCACTTTCATGCCACACACGGATCCTGGAATCGTTCCCCACTTGCCACCTCAGACCCCTCCGGACAACCCCTTGAGCCGCCACTAGACTTCTCCAAGCATACGAAGGCCTCGGGCCTAACTTCGCCTCAACAAAATTGCACCTAGGGAAATATTTAGCTTTGAATACTCGGCTAAAAAGCGAAGTGGAGTTTGTTTGCAGCCGCCAACCCTACTTAGCTAAAAGGGCAAGGTTGAAACTTTTTAAATCCCGAAAGCCCAAACCTCCTTTATCCTTCGGCATGCACATCTTGTCCCAGCTCAGCCAAGCTAGTTTTTTCTCATTTTTCTTCTGTCCCCACCAGAACTGTCTAATCATTCCGGTAAGCTCCTCTCATAATTTACTAGGGAGCAGAAAACAATTCATCGAGTAGGCAGGCACGACTTGGGCTACTGATTTAATTAGGATCTCCTTTCCCGCCTGTGTGAGCAATTTTTCCTTCCAACCCGATACTTTGCTTGCCACCTTTTTCTTAAGTTGAGCGAAGGAATTATTCTTTGATCTCCCCACTAGAGACGGCAGACCGAGATAGGATTTGTGAGGTTTGATTACTTGGGCCCCAACACATGGATTTCACATGCTCCTTTATTCCCACATCTATATTTGGGCTGAAATACAGGGAGATTTTACTGCAATTTAATTGTTGACCCGAAGAAAGTTCATAGACTTTGAGGATTCTTTGGATTTCTGTAGCTTCACTCATAGATGCTCTTCCAAACACCAAGCTATCATTGGCAAAAAATAGGTGGGAAATTCTAGGCCCTCTAGCTGAAGCAGCCACACCCCTAATGGTTTTCCTTTGGGCAGCGCGGTGGAGAAGGGCAAACAAACCCTCAACACAAATGATGAAAAGGTAAGGCGATAATGGGTCGCCTTGCCTCAGCCTTCGGGTTGGCCGGATTTGGCTGTAAGGTTGCCCATTGATCCGGATAGCATACTTCACCGAAGACACACATCGCATCACAATGCTAATCCATTTCTCATGAAAGCCTAGCTTCCTATTCATGCTCTTTTTTAAACACGGTTCAATGTGGTCCTAGTCATTTTCTAGCTAAAAAAAACGGTTGAGTTAGGCTAGATCACAAAAAAAATGTCCCAACATTTGAGATATCAATCCATTGTGGACAAAGTTTGATTACAAACTTCTCATAAAAAAAAAAAAAAAGTTTGGTTACAAACTTGATGGTAGCCTAAGCCTACTACAATTTCTTTTAAAAAAAATTACTTTGCTACATATTTTGAAAATTTAATCATTAGATTGCATGTTATTTACGCCTTTAACACACACGTTAATTTTTTTGTCAATCGTATGTTATTTACTATATGATTCATAAATTTATTTTTTATACATAACTTTAGATAATAAAAACTTGCAATTTAAATAATTGATTAATGACATAGTTATTAAAATTTTGCAAGTATGGATTTATTAAAATTCACATTCAATAAAAAGATATTGAGTGAAGTTGTAGCATTGGGCTACAATCAAATTTGTAGCTAAACTTTGTCCATCTTTCATAAGTCAAAATAAAATAATTAAATATTATGAAAAATGTTATGACGTTTTGTTGTGTACCTAAAATTTTTCAAAAACTATTGATATAGCTAATAAATTGCTTATATGTCACTCAGCCACGATATTAAAAAATAGAAAAGGTAAAGCTTATATACAATATATTAGGTACACTACATTAAGTTTCTCACTTGAATTCAAGTATTTTGCTGTTTTGGTTTTAATTATTCTTATAAAAAAATAACATTATATTATTCTTATATTATTTGTCAATGTAACCAAGTGTTTGAATTCAATTATTCTTATAATATATTGCATCTAATGTATTGTGGGTCTGTTTGGGATCCGCTTATTTTGCTGAAAGTACTGCAGATAAAAGTAAAAATTAGCTGAAATAATACAATGGGACTCATGAATAGTACTAAAAAATGCAGTGGACTTATGAATAGTTGCAAAAATAACTTGAATAGTAAAATAAATTGACAAAATTAATTATGCCAAACGAACACTGTATATAAATTTTCTCTTAAAAAAACATGTCAACCAAAAAATGCATAAGTTAAAAACCTCACTCATAAAATGATAAATCAATTTACTTTCAATTGTTGAAAATCAATTTACTTTCAATTGTTGTGCTTCATGTTCTTACACTTTATTTGCAATCAAACACCAACACACATGACACATAAGTTGTTGCAAAACAATTAGCCTCACAAGTTGCATTGCATAATACCCCGAACACTCACTTTCTTCACAAGCAAATGTAATACTCATGCATACCCATTGTAAAATCAACCAAACCCCACACCGACTGTCAAGTTCAAGTTGCACCCACCCAATGACCATGAATTTACACCTGTCGTTGTGAACCCTTAGCAAAACTAGCATAAACCACTAGCCATATCCCATATCCCATTTCCCAAAGAAATCTAATTGGCTCTATCAACATCAAACCAAGACTAAACCACACAACCACCACGAGTGATCCTAAATCAACTCTATAAGTGATTCATTCGTTGCCACCCAAATCCCCCTTCCTTGAAATCCATATCAACCATATACACTGGTAGTGCTATATGTATGATCAATTTTGTAACAATCCAAAATTGGAATAGGGTTTCAAGTAATCTTGGCATAATCTATGCTATTTTGTTTGTGGCAATCAAGGCCATGGTGAGTATGCTTGGAAGGAAAGTTAGAGTTTTTGAAAACGTTGCAATGCGGGTGACCATAATAAGTAATCATTTACTTTAGTCCAACCAACTTGGCCCATTGTTGGCTGTACCACTATGTGCCTACAACATTTCCTTATATAAAAAGATAGGCTTATGTTCCACTAATAGCACCTAACTTATGCCAATTTTGGTGGACAATGCTCTACCACGGTGAATTCATATAATTCTAACATATCGAAAGGGCATAAGCGAATTCATTCATGGTCCATAGGACCTACACCATTCAAAGGTAGGGGGCTCGCCCCACATTAATGAATATTCACGATTAAGATTTTTATTTTAATCTGTGTGCTTTATATAGCTATTTTTATATTTATTTTCTCGTTCCACTTTTTTCATCTAAAAAAAGTTATTTTCTTAAGTGTTTAATTGACTTTTTATAAAGATAGACGGCCAATGGGCTTGGTAGACCAAGCCTTAACCAATTAGAAGTTGTTAGAATCATCAGAATAAAATGGGGGGAAGTGTGTTTCGAAAATTATGATCATTGGAAGTGGCATACACCTTATTAAGTAGAGTCTCCTTTAAGGTTTTGTATGAATGGTCAAGCCTTTGTAACAATGGATTTTGAGGTGATTCCTCTTTGAGACCAAGAACTTGAGATTTAAAGAAATACAAAATGGGGCGTGTCTATAGTAATGACTAATTGAATGATTTTTAGATAATTTCACAAATCTCATATACTGCACCATAGGTCTTATAGTTTCATATGTAGCAATTGTTGTGTTTAGATAGGTTTTAGTCATAACTTATGTGAATTTTTGTCACTTTTAGTTAATAAAGACACAAATAGAGTGTGAATTGAATTGGATTACAAATTTATTGGTTCTAATTAGAATTTTTCCAGAAGTTGAGAATTAATTTAAAAACATGTAAAAGTATAGAACAATTGGTATCCTACTTAGGATAGTTTGACGGTTAGATTAGAGCAAATTGTAAGATTATAAGATCCAACTCTTTTTCTTATATATATTAAAAAAAAAAAAAGGAAAATTACAGTAAACCCACCTGTGGTTATGCCCGTTTTCACTTTACTTACTTGTGGTTCAAAACTTAACACTTTGCCCACCTGAGGTAACTTTCGTTAAGGATCTGTTACCCACATCTCTCTTTGCTATTAGAAAAACATATTTTTAGGGAAAAACAAATATAACAAAAATAAAAAAGTTAAGGTTTTTGATTGCTTAAGAACTTTTATGAGAACAAAGTGGAGGAATAGCACACAAATCAAAGGGCTCAATGAAATCACTTCTAATCTATATCAATATCAATAATCTCATAACAACTCAAAATTGTGAACCAATTTTTGCAACAAGACCAACAATCTCAAAACAACTAGCAATGTTATTAACAAAAGAAAGTGAGATAGAGATAAGTAATCAACAACCAAAGAATGAGGCAAAGAGAAATCCATCTGTGGGTTTAGACTGTGGTAGATTAGCCATGGGTTAACTTGGTGGCGTGGTGGCGACCCTAGGTGCTGCTTGTGCCTCTCCTAATTCTCAGTCCTTTTCTACACAACCAAACACCACCAATCAAGGAAAGGGAAGGAACCTTCCAACTTCAAACCCACCCCCAATTCCAACTTCAAAACCACTTCGAATCCCAACCACAGTAGCAAACCCACCCTTAATTCCAACTTCAAACCCACTATAAATCCCAACCACAGTAGCAAAACACTTGAATAAGCAATTTGACGAAACCAAATCCGATGACCCCACAACTTGGTGAATCCAACGACTCTCCTTGCACCCCTTTACCTAGATCATGATTGTGATCATGATCATCTTTAGCTTCAGAAAGTAACGTGTTGGGTAATGACAACGAGGAAGAAGATGGAAGTGGACAGGGTGAAGTTGTTGGATTACATGAGAGGGAAGCACATAAAGATTTAGGAAAAGGTGTTTAAGTACGTCAACGCGAGGCCTGAGCTTTAGACCCCATTGGAGATCTCAAAAGACGAGCACAAAGAGCTATGTATGAGGTAGCTAATTGGGTTGGTGAGAGAAGCCAATATCATAGTGGGATTTGCGTGTTATTCCTCAACTTTGTTCTTATAGAAGTTATTAAGCAATCAAAAAGCCTAACTTTTTTATTTTATTTTTATATTTTTTTTTCCCTAAAAATATTTCTTTCTAACGGCAAAACAAGAGGTGGGTAACAAATTCCTAACAGAAGTTACCTCAGGTGGGCAGAGTGTTAAGTTTTGAACCACGGGTAGGCAAAATGAAAACGAGCCAACCACAGGTGGGTTTACTGTAATTTCCCCATAGAAAAAAGAAAACGCTATAAACAAAATGGTGGCGAATTTGTATGTTGAATAATCACATAAATTATGAATTTATCCATAGAGAACAAAATTCTGCAGCAATATACATGTAACTTGTATATCATACATCACTACATCTATACAAAAGAAAAAATATATATACTTAATTTTTAATCCAATTTATCCTAAAAGTCCAGTAAATGTTTAGTTAACAACCAAGTACCAAAACTGCAACAAGACCAACCATACACCAAAATACAAATTCTGGCTCAAGTTATGCCAAATAGCAACAATAAAAAATATAGACTAAATTACAAAAAAAGAAAAAGAAAAGAAGAAGAAGAAGCCAAAGACATACTCAAAAGAAGTAATCTATGGAATCATAAAATAAGCAAACTCCTAAATAGACAAGAAAACGCAAGAGCATAGTGGCAACTTATGTTGCAGTCACATTAGTGAAATGTATCATTTATTTACGAGTCCAGTTGTCTTTTATTTATTTTTATTATTCAATCAAAGTTAATTATGAGTCTTGTTGGTAGTTGCTCTAGCCTAATAAATCTGATCATAAGGTGATTTGAAGTCAATTTAGAGAGTTGTCATTTGCAATTCTACATTAATTGGAAGTTGTCAAGCATTTAATTGTAAGCATTTATTTTACATGTAGGCTGTGTTTGTTTCATGTAAAACGTTTTCCGGAAAATACATATTTTCCGGAAATGTTATTTTCCGAAAAAGGAAAATATTTTAAAGTGTTTGGTTGAATTATGAAAATTGTTGTGGAAAATATTTTCATGTGTTTGGATGTATTCTAAAAATGCTATTTTTCAGAAAATTTTCACATTTTCTCAGCATCCAAACAAATTTTATTACAAAAAATTTCAACATCACAACCAATTCAACAACAAATTCCGGCAATAAAAACACAACACAACAACAACAGCAATAAATTCCGGCAACAACACAACAACAACAACAACACCAAATTCCGGCAACAACAACACAACAACCACAACAACAACAATCAGTTCATCAAAAAAAAAAACAAAAACAACAATCAAACTTTAAAAAAAAAAAAAAACGGAGAGATCGAGGAAGACGATGATCGACGGCGCGGTGCGGCGTAGCGCGGTGCGACTCGCCGGTGCGAAGAGCGCTGGGTTCGAAGGAGTTTGACGATCGACGATCGACGGTGCGGCGCGATCGAAGGTGCGACTGGATCTGCTCATTGCAGTGAGGCGATGGGGACTGGGTTCGTGGGTTCGTGGTCACCGATGATGGTCTCTCGGCTTGGATCAGCAGTTCGTGGGTTTGTGGCCGCCGGCGATGGGCGCTGGGCTTGGATCGACGATGGCGCTGGGCTCTCTCTTTCTTTCTCCCTCTCCCTCTTCGTGCTCTCTGTTTTTGGGTTTTCCGGAAAATAGGATTTAAAGTGAAAATAGGAACTGAATCCATTTTCACCTCTGACCGATAGTCAACGGAAATCAATTTCCAGAAAATCGATTTTTCAGGTGCAACCAAACACCCGTAAATTCAGAAAAGTATTTCCGAAAATGCTTTTCACCCAAAACAAACACAGCCGTAATGTATTCACCTGTAAATATCAATGAGAAATCAAAAGGGGGGAGGGAGTTTTTATTCTGAAAATTATTTGCAAGTGTCATTGCTTTGGAGTTGAATGACTCCTCCTAACAATCAAATGTTTGACTTGGTTGCATTGAGTGACATCCTCAATTAGCAGTGTGAACGACATCTACTACCTTCTATTGAGTGGCATTTTGGAACCATCTATCTTATTATTTGGTTGAATCTTTGATTTAGCCAACCCAACGAGTCTCAGCCTGCATCACAACAAGCAAACATGATATATAACATCCAACACCAAGCATAAATGTTGTCACAATCATTTTTTTTTTTTTTTTGAGAATGTTGTCACAATCATTTGAAATAAAAATTTTGAACCCTTAAATAGACAAGAAGCAAACATAATAAAATTATTTATTATAAAATGCAAACGCTAAGCCTAAGCAAATTCACAAGAAAATTAATTCTCGATCCAATATCCATAAGTTTTCTAAGTAAAAAGCCAAGCATAAATGTTTTTCATTTTTCCTAATAAACAACACGAACTCAATTTTGGGTTTCCTAATTTAGTGACTTGGATTTTTGAGAGGAGAGAAAGAAACTAAGAAAGGGATTATGAGTATTGATATTGTCATTGAGTTTTTTATTTTTAATTAAGATATTTTTTATATTTTCATTTTTCAAAGGGGTACGCTTCTAGACTTACAAGGGTTGTCCAAACATATCTGGTGACTCGACCCACCTGGAGACCCGATTGGAACTGATCTGAAACTGGTCGACTCGACCTACTTCGGCTGTCGACGGCAGATTTTCTCCACCAAAAACTGACTTTGGCGGGTTGGTTTTGGTTTCTCTCCCCTAAAAACCTGAAAAACTCGAATCGACCAGCAAAAAACCCATAATCCAGCGAAAAACCCAGATTTCGATAAGAAACCCATATTCAAGCGATAAAAACCCAAATTCCGATGATAAAAAACCCAGATCTCAATGAAAAAACCCGGATTCAGGTGCTATTTCATATAGATCCAACAAGATTTTGACCGAACCTAGCGAAATCTCATCGAATCCGGTGAGATTACTATCGGATCTGGCGAAATCTCATAGATTTCAATGAGATTTTCATCGGATCTGGGTTTTTCTTGCCTTTTTTCGTAGTTTCCTCACTGTTTTCTCAGATCATTGACACCGATCGACCCGTCTGTCACTTGTTGAAGTTTGATCCGCCCAACCTGTTTACTCCAGCGGTCGGCGGCGGGTGAGCTTTTCCAAAATCTGATGTCGTCGGGTCAATTCTGAGTTGGGCACAAACCTGACCCAGACTGACTTGTGGACAACTTTACTTACAAGGGCCTATATATTGGATGGTTGTTTTTTATTAGGGTTAACTAGACTACTAGTAGGCCAAAAAAAATTTGGTTTTAAGTGGGATTGTATGATAAGATCCTACATGTTATCCTTGAGTCCAAACCATATGCATTGATCCTGAATTTTTTGGACAAGTAGGATTCTATGATCTATAATATGGATCATGATTTTAACAACAATGCATGTATATCTGCTACTTTTAGGTAAAAGAAACTCTCTTGGGATTTTTGGTTCGCCATGATGTTATATTACTCTGTAATATTACATTATTGTAATTTTACATTAATTATAATGTTTATAAAAGTTATAAAATTAAGATGATGTGATATATTTTGTAATTTTAAATGATGACAATGATAGAAAAAATAAAATAAACAAAAAATCACAAAAATTTTAAAACATAGAGTAGAATCGAACATAGTAAAGATTAGTTTACAACATGAAAAAGGTGAGTGCCTAATTCCAATACAATCGAGATCCCATCAGCGTAAGTCAGCTGAACACTGTGATTAATGAGTGGGTAGACGTCACATCAAAGACACATTACAGCGAACCAAACGCCTCATTAAGATTATGGAAATAAAATGATTTCGAAAAGTTGATGCTCTTATAATTATGAGAAGTGCTTTCTCAAAAAAAAAAAAAAAATTATGTGAAGTGCTATCAACACAAAATTTTCATAATACTTTCACAACAAATTATAAGTAGTAAATTGTTATGAGTTGTTATTAATGGACAAAAAAGTAATTTTAGTTGTTGGTTCAAATTAGAATCAATAATAACTTACCACCTATAATTTCTCGTAAAAATTTTATAAAAATATTACGGGTATACACTTCTCTATAATTATTACATATATAGAAAAAATAAAGTAGATAATATCATATTTTATAAAATAGGTGACTGATAGGAATATTAAATACTAAAAAAAAGAAAAAGAAAAGGACAAATATATTTAAAATAAACAATGGAAATGTCCGAAATACCCGGTTCAAAATTTCTATCTGAGGCTTCTGATCTGATAGCAAAAACTCAACTGCCATCTTTCTAAAGTAAAATCAAATGTACCATCTCAGGCTTCTGATCTGAAAGCAAAACTCAAACCACAGCGAATGTACGAGGAGCCTTCTCTTCATGGATCGGCTGCTAAAAGCTGCACGAGCGTCCGGTTCTCTCAACCTATCAAATCGCTCCCTCAGGCAAGCCCTCACCAACCCATAACTTTTTAGTTCTTCAAAAAAAAAAAAAAAAAAAAACCAAATATTTCTTGACTTTTCATCACAATCCGAGAAAGTTCAGAAAAATCTATTTCTATCTAACATGCAATTGTGATGTGTATGATTTTTTTTTTTTTTTTTTTGAATCACTCTGATTTTTTCGAGGGTTCTATCAATTGCATTACGAAGTACAATGCTTAATGTTATTTTATGCTAATCTGTTTATTTTAGAGTTAATTTAGATTGCATTATCGACTTTTTAAATCGAGTCTTGATTTGCGATGTTTGATATGAAGTTATTAAAGAATGTTAATTCTTTACAATACGACCTGTGAAACAGGGAGTTGGATTACTAGGATAACTCAACTATGGAGTTCCTAAAATTTTATCCATTCATTTTGAAATGAGTGGATTGGAATTTGCCACATCATCAATAATTTGAATAGATACCAAAATTGTGATAGTCAATGTTTATTTATTTATTTTTTTATAAATGTTGATGACATGGGTAAAATCTAATTTACTCATTTTAAAATGAATGGATAGGATTTTAGGAACTCCGAGGTGGAATAACCCTAAGAAATATGTTAGGTAGGTTGGCTGCCTTGTACCCTAGAATGCCTAGAAGATTTAATATAAATTGATCATGATTACTTAAAAATATCATGTATGTAGATATTGTGGTCCATGTGAAACATAAGAGTGGAGAGGTCTTGACCACTTCAGAGTGTCAAGTACGTAGAGATCACAATCCAAGTGAAAGATGATAAAACCCATAACCGCCTAGTTTCATGAGTTTGTAGAGGTTGCAATTACAGTCACAAATGAGGGGAGAGTACTTTTTTTTTTTAATAAGTCACAATGAGGGAAGATAACTTACTCGCCTGAGATGTAGCGAACACCTATCAAGATTTAAAATTAGAGTGCTCAAAGTAAGCAGACACTTTGAATACACCAGCATGGGATAACATCATGTGATTTTGGTTCTATTGTGTTGGCATTCAGGGTTGGTGTAATGAATAATAGGGATAGTCTACCTAGTGGTTGGAGCCTTGAGATGAGTTGTAGACTCAAACATCTTGGGTTCAATCTGCACTAACAGTTCCCCTGGATTACCTAATTCATGGTTTTGGCGGGTGGGGTTGTGTATCTGTGATTTACTCCTCAGGAGTTGGTGCAAAGGGCCCTACCTTGGTGACGTTCCACATCATAAAAGAAAAATTAATGAGGACAATCAAGGGCAGTTGTATTTAATAGTTATAGGTGAAATTTAGTTTTATGAAATCTGAATAATTGTGAAAGCATTTGCCAATGATGTTTTCATTAATCAAGAATGTAAGTTGGTGACTTGAAGATGATCAGGTATTGTCCTAGTCTCAACCTAAGGATGTCATCTCCCTAAATGCTTTGGGGGGTTAGGAAGGTGCAACTCTAGTGGTGGAGCCAAGATTTCAGTTTAGAGGAGGCAAGATGAAAACATAAAATTGAAAGTAAAATTAATCTAAAAAATATTAGTAGATATAAATTTAAAAAATAAGTAATTATATGCTAATGTAATTGTATCTATAATCTCAATTAACTAAAAGTGCATATTTCATATCCTTAAAATAAAGAAAGCAAAAATAACTAATTTATAGTTGATAACAATTAAATTAAGAGAATAATTTAAATACATGAAGTTTAACATGTAATTTGATTCAAATAAAGTGAGAAAATACATCAATATAACCTATAATGATTTTAAAATATTATGTAGAAAAGTGTTGAGTTCATGAGTGTCAATTGTGTCCATCATTCTTAGTCAACCACTTTAGCAATTGTGAAATTTGTTGTGAAAAAAATGATATTACTATTGGTTTTGTTATACAAAGACACATTTTTTAAAATTATTTTGTAGGACCAACTAATCAAGACTTCCCGTGAGAAGAGTGACAACAAGCAAATAAATTATTAAAATATTAGTTTTATGTGGACCCATTATCACCATCTTTTGATTAGGAAACCACAATATATGTGGTTGTTTTATGGGAAGTAAATTGCTGTATGGGAGGGGGCCAAAACCAAATACTTAGAATATACTAAGGCATCAGTGTATATATCAATTTTTTGGGGAGATCAGGGGGCAATTGCCCCCTCTTGCTTGGATCTGCCATTGTGCACCTCCACAAACTCAAGAAAGGTGCCTTTTGTTTCATAGGACTCAATGACGTGGGGCAAATGCCGCATATCTTTCTATTTTACATCAGACACTGTCAAGAAATGGTTATACATAGCCACTATTGCAAAGTGATAAACGCAGCTAAGCTCTTTAAAGAGGGCTATATGCCTCACTCTTGCCCTATGATGGTAATGTGCATGTAATGCAAGCTTTTTGCGAATGTTGGTGCCCTGCTACGAACACGCTGCATACATTTATGGGAGAAATCTCCCTTACCTTTTGGGACTTACATTTGATTGGTGGATTTTCCATTTGGGGTTCTTTCTATGATGAAGTAGTTCCAGGTGCAAAGTAGATGCTGTCCTTTCCCTAAGTTGTCAACATCTGTTTGTAACATTTGTTTTTGTTTGTATTAAAGTACCTTGGAGTTATTTGTCTCGTTTTGTCAAATACTAAGAGTAGAATTTACTTTCTTTGAGCATTTTTCTTTTATAATTTTTGGTTTAAATTCTTTGACATGTTGAAACCACAATTATTTTCTTCATAGAGGATAGGCCAATGGTTCATTATTTACTTATTCTCTTTACCATTTCCAAAATGACAAGAATAATAAAAAATTTTAGGAAAAATTTGTTAAGTGCTGCTTCATTGCAGCTTGCATAATCACAATTCATCATAGTAGAGCATGATGTAATTAATTCTGTATTACTAAATTTTATTTCTTTGTGCTTCTATTATCAGGGATGTGCCAAATGAGGTCTACCAAAGTTTGGATGCCGTTGGAAAGGATGAAAATTGGTGGGAGGTAATTTATTTTGATGTTTTCATTTTGTTCTTCCTTAATACATCTCATTAAATGTTAGCTAGAGATTAAGTTGCAGACAATTATGAAAGATATATATCCAATTGACGGCTTCATTGCTTGTATGACAGGCTGTGGAGCTACAAAAGCTCATTTTGGCTCATAATAATATTGAGTCATTGAAAGAAGATCTTAGGAACTTACCTCAACTTACCGTATTGAATGTCAGCCACAATAAACTTTCCGACCTTCCAGCTGCAATAGGAGAGTGGGTTGTCTGAACATACTTATTTGTCATATTTTTTGAGAATGTTTGCCCATTTCTTACTGTTTTCTACTAATCTTATGCATTTTTTATTGTTTTTTTTCTTTGACACATTTTGACAGGCTTCCTATGCTAAAATCATTAGATGTGTCCTTTAACTCAATACTAAAAATACCTGAGGAAATTGGATCAGCAACTTCTCTTGTCAAGTATCTTTCTTTCCTTTTCCTCTTCTTCTTATTCTCTTTCCCCCTACCTCCTCCCTTTAATTTTATAAAATCTGGTAGATTTTCTTCTTCCTTGTTGCTGTTTTTATGTGTCTTTGTGTGGTTTTCATGTTTCTTTATGGTTCTTAGTATTTGATATATCAGAGTGAAAAACAAGAAATGCCAAGCGTATATTATATTATATGTGAGCATCTCTATAGCAATAACCTCCTACTGATTGAATTTGAGGTGGCTGCATGTCTTTTTCCACTCTGTTTCCCTTTTGTTTTGTTCTTCTTCTGTCTGTGTGGGTGGGTGGGTAGGGGGGTGGGGTGGGGTTATATAATGCAGCCTAAAGAATTACAAAAAAATGGAGGTGGTGTCATTATATTTCTTTATAATTAGTGAATTTTAATGGATAAATGGAACTACTTCCGCACGCATTGCATGCATATAATAGATCCTAAGGTTACAAAAAAAAAATGGAATTGCAATCGAAAAGAGAGAATCAACAAAATCTACAACAGATTGGAAACTAACAAGACCCAAAGCAAGGGACCATTCAACCAATTTTCTAATGAAAGATGACTTCAATTGAACCACCAAGGCTTCCATATCTTCAAATGGACAACAATTCCTCTCTCTCCAGTGTCCACGACAAGCATAGGGGTTAAATTCAGATAAAGGAAGAGTGTTTACCAAACCAACTTCTCCAACCATATAAAAGATCAACGACACTCCTTGGCATTACCCAATGAATCCCAACATAGAGAAGACAGAACTCGAAAATCATGTGCAACAACAAATGTTTCATAGTCTCCCCACTTTGCCTACACATGTAGCATCATTCAGCCAGAGTAAATCCTCTCTTCATAAGGTTATCAAAAGTAGAATCTCCCCCCTACTTGTTGTCCATGCAAAGATGCAATCCATTTCAAAGCCTTGGCACTCCAAATGCTTTTCCCCGGGAAAAGCACATCACCTAAGCCTGATAATCCCTTGTAGTATGAAGTACAAACGAACATCAAAGTTGCCATTGCAACCTCCACCTCTTGACTTGATTTGTTGGATTACAATACATCCAACAACTAACCAACTCTAATGATCATTGAAATCTCTTATAAACCCGAGATTCCATAAGTCCATCCTCCATTTTGACTTTGCATAAGAATTAATTGAGGCATCTTATCAGCTTCATATGCAAACAACTTCTGGTTTATCTTTGTCAAAGATTGACGTCTATCTTGCTTGTCATGTCAAAATCTCACTTAGTTGCCATGCCTTACCTCAAGTTGCTTATGACTGATAAATACCTACTCAAATATTCCTCCATAAACTACAATCGTGGGCACTTCTAACCTGCTTCGTTGACCAACCACTCCAAACCTCCCCATATCTCAAAACAACAACCATTCTCCACATACCAATATTTTCCTCCCTAAAATGTCACATGCAATAGCCATTTAAACTGGGAGATTTGTCTGTGTGGTACTGGTGGGTTTAGGTTTAGGAGAATTTGTAGATCTCGGGTTTACAATTGTTGAAGAAAAGGTGATTAAGGGTCAAAATTGACTAGGTTTTGATGAGCTTTATATGGTTATTTGATAGAGAAGACACATGGGGTTTCTAGGGTTATGATAGGTAAAAGACAGAGCTTGATATGGGGTTGGAAAGAAGAAGAAAAGAGAGAATTTTATGCTGTTTAGGGGCTGTATCAACAGCATTGGTGATTAGTACTAGAACAATGAGGGGTTGTAAGGAAGAAGAAAAGAGAGAATTTTATGTTGTTTAGGGGCTGTCTCAACAGCATTGGTGATTCGTACTAGAAGAAAGAGAAGAAGAAAAGAGAGAAGAGAAAGGGAGAAAAGAACGCACAAAGGCCAACATGCTTCAGTGCTTAAAATAATTAATATTTTATTGATGAACTCATATATTTTTTATTTATTTTTTGATAAGTAAGATAAGTGTATATTAAAAATACTACTTTATGCAAAAAAAAAGCACAAAGAAGTCAAATAGTACAAGCGGGAAAAAGAAAAGAACAGAAAACTAGTTACGAGAGAGAAGAGAACTAATGAATAGAGGTAGGCAATCACTAGATGTGAGTCTCAAAGCCCGAGGCCAATTAAACAGATAAACACTAAATGAAGCAAGCAACTGATCTCTCGAACTATCCACATTCTCAAAAGTATGTCTATTATGCTCCCTCCATCACATCAGGCACAACATAACTAAATTCAAAATGTCTGATGAGTGCTTCCCTAACCAATTCCTCCAATCAAAAAGAAGACTTGGTACCGTTCTTGATAGAACCCTAGAAACTCCAAAGGATCTAAAGACAAAAAACCATGACTAATGAACCCTCTCACAATGAAGCAGTAAATGATTCACTATCTCCCCACAACAACAACACATAACGTTCTAGTCAACAAAAGCGAATCCTTCCTCAAATTCTCACCATTGAGTATCTTATCCCAAACTCCATATCTTTTTTAAGATACTAACTCAAGTTTTGGCTCAAGTGAAGGACATTGACGTGAAAGTTAAATTCAAACGCTTCAAGATTTTAATGATTTAATTTTCCAATGAACTTAATTTGACTTTTCAATCATAATCAATATGACATTTTATTGATTTCGAAATGATATTGTAATGACATTCCTAGCCAGGTCACTGTCCATTGTTTCTTATTTACAAATACATTTTGCTGCAACAAATTTGTGGTATTTATATAACAAAACCATGTTGTTCTCAATATGCAGGACTGCCACTTGTTTTTCTGTACACAACTTTTTATGTTTTCATTTTCCTGCTAGTGAACATAGAGTTGTTTTAACCTTTAGCAACTTAAAAAAAAAAAAAAAACCTTTAGCATTTGATAATAATGTTTTTTACGTGATCATTCCAGGTTTGATTGTTCTTGCAATCGGCTTAAGGAACTTCCAAGCTCCATTGGACAGTGCGTAGAATTATCAGATTTGAAGGTAACGCTTCAACGTCATTGAATTGTAAACATCCAGGAGTGGCTATGCCATTGGTAAATTCAAAAAAAAAAAAAGGGCTTCTGTAGAGTTTAACCTTTGGACAGAATCAGGTTGAGTATTCTAGATGTGGATAAGTTGGCATTTGGTTAAATAACCCATGCATAATACCATACTAACAATCAGAACATGTTATATTTGTATTATTAAGTTCAGAAAAGGAGATACATAGTGAGCACAATGATTATGTTATCTTCGTTCACTCATTATGCCTCCTAATGCCTGTTACAGTTATACTGTACGTTGAAGGAATATCATCTGTTGAATTTAATTTTGACCTTGTTGGAACATTTTTGTTTTATACGAATCACAAATATAGAGCAGATCCTGACAACTTCATAAGTGGCAACCTCTGAGTTTTTAGCTAAAATCTTTTGTAGGGTTTTTGTTAGCACTGTATCTGCATTACTTTCCTTTTATTTTAAAATAAAACTCTTTCATACTCGGTAACATGGTACTGAGACTGTTGCTTATGTATGACGAATAAAGTTGCTTTAAATTGGGATATTCTAAATTTCTAATTCCACTAGTTGATTGGTTGTCCCTCCCAATCAGCCTTTGAAACATCAATGAAACCTAATGTTGCGCTTTGCTATTTTTGTGATCTTCTAAGCCTTCTTGACATAAAAGTCTTTTTTTTTATTTTTTTGGCTTGTATTTTCTGATGACATGTGCCTTATGATACTCTCTCTCAGGCATCAAAAAATGTTATCGTTGGCTTGCCAGAAGATCTAGTAAACTGTTCAAAGTTGACAAAACTAGATGTGGAGGTATTACTCAGGTTTATAATCTGAGGAATTAGATGACCGGTCTGCTTGTTTATATACTGTAAAGTAATTATTGTTGATGTATTTGTGGCTACATATGTGTAATTCATCTTCTATCTCTGCCAGGGAAACAAGCTAACTATGCTTTCAGAGAATTTGATTGCATCATGGACAATGCTTACTGAATTCAATGCATGTAATTATCTTCTGTTTTGCCATCCAAGTGTTAAGTCATACATGTACATTTATGGATATGTTGAAATGGTGCTTGTTACTGTATCTTTGCAGCAAAAAATTTGTTGAGCAGTATACCAGAGAACATTGGGAATCTTTCACATCTCGTTCGTTTTGATCTTCATCAGAACAGTGAGTAAATTAAGCAAGAAGTACCTTCTTTTTTATCCATTTTTTTTTTTTAATGTTTCATTTAAGCTCATTTCTTCCATGTCTTCTAAAAATTTCTCTATGTAACGATTTCTGCAGAAATTTCTTCAATCCCACCTTCAATAATGGGATGCTCTTCTCTTGTGGAGTTCTATATGGGGTCTTATTCTCCTTTATTCTTAATTGATAATATTAAAATTTTAGTGGCATTTGGAGTGTATGGATTTTCTTCTACATGAAAAATCTGCATCTTTGATATTTGTTTGGCATTTGTGGCATCAAATTTCAGGAATAACTCACTGTCTTCATTACCAACGGAGATTGGGGTGCTTTCACGTTTAGGGAATTTAGATCTTCACTCAAATCAGGTAACTTTTTTGTATGTGAAATTAATTTTATCCCACATGAAGACTAAAAAAAAAAATACAAAATATGTCATGAAATTTACATATTTAAGTTTAACATATCTATAAATACTATAAAACGACATGAGGTAGTATATCCTAATACAATCATTTAATTATACGAACATCGTAACATTTTTAGATGGGGATAGTCGACATTCCAAGCTTTAGAATATAGAGATATGATTTGGGAAGATCTCCCTTCTATTAGTTTGTTAAGGTAGATGGGCTTGAGTAATTTCTTTATTTCTTTTTTTATTATTAACAAAATAAAAGAAAAATCTCCATAGGAAGAGCTTCCCAAAGAATACAATCATTCTGTTCCCTCCAAATTATCCTCACAGCACAATGAGGAGTCGCAGACTAAACAACATTATTGCTATGCCTCCCATATAACCTTCTCCAACAAGGTAAAATATCTGTCACCTTGTGCAACATCACCCAATGCAACCCAAAAACAAAGAAAATAAAGGTTCACAAATTATGAGCAACTGGACAATGAAACGGAAGATGATCCACGTATTCTCCGCTATCCTTACACGTGCAACACCAGTTGACTAGTATTTTGTTCATATCGGTAATTCCTTATGCTTATTTCTCTTTGAAATCTGTTGCTCATTTGGTAATAATTATTTTCCATGTAAAATCTTTAGTCCTTTCTAATATTATATGTACTCTATTGATTTAGTTGCTTGAGTGGACTTGTATGTAGAATTAAGTATTAGTTGGTGGAGACAATTTCTAGTAGTGCAGAGTCAAAGAATGATTTTTAATAATTAAAAAAAAAAAATGCTATATCACAAATATTTAAACGATGGTTTTGTAGAATACCATGGTTTATAGTCGTTTTGCAATACCACGAGCTATTGCAGTTTTAGGGTTACCATGCTGGGCGCTAATATTATCCTATATAAGCCTATGTTGGGTCCATTGTAATTCAATTAGTCTATATAGCAAAGATGTAGCTTTTTAGAACTTGGATGTAGACTGTTAAGCTGAACCACATTAATTTTGCTTTTGCTCTATATATTTCTCTATTCTCTCTTAATATTAATCACAACAACAATTTAAACATGCTATCAAAGTCAGGCCTTTTGTTGGTTCCCCGAAGGTTGTAAACTCGTTCATATCTCTCACTATGACATTTTCCTTTGTTGATGTCTTCCATTTCCTATAACGCTTCTCTTTGCTAATGTCCTTTGGCCAACAGTGCCACTCTCCTATAGTCGCTGGTTTTGCCATCCTTCGGTCACCGATCATTGGGGGTTTCCTCTATTGCCTGTGTTTGTCTCTATTCCATCGTTTGGTCATTGTTTTTCTGCTAATGTTCTCTAGCTATGGTGCATTCATCCTTCAATCATAGTAGTAATCCTCTAGCCACTACTTTAGCTGTCCTCCAGCCACAACAACCATTTTCTGGCCTCCATTTGTTGCTGACCGTCATCATTTGGTGTCACCTGTGGCTAATTTGTGTGTTCCATCCCATGTTCAGCCAGGTAGCATTTTCTCAATGGTCTCACATTCCAAAATCTAGTTTCCACCTCTGAGTTTAAGGACGAATAGGATGTACCATAAATAATATGTGGACCATGGTTTTGTAGAATACCATGGGCTACAACGTTTTGCAATACCACTAGCTACAGTGGTTATTACTAGACATAATATTTTAGAGGTCAAGTCTTGGTGTGATGGCAAGTGCCTTCCACCAAATGCAACGGTCTGGGTTCAAGTCCGAAAGTCGGCATCCAAAACATTGGGGATAAGGCTGCCTACCATGACTTCTCGCAGAGCCCACAAAAGTGGGAGTTTTGTGCATTGGATACGACCTCTTATACTAGGTATAATATTTTCCCATTTTTACTCCATATTGGGTCCATTGAAATACAATAATTATATAGAGCAAAGATGTAGCCGCTTAGGGCTTTCCACTGTGGATGTAAGTGATTAGGTTGAACCATGTTAAATTATGCTTTTGCCTACTATTTCTCTCTCTTCTCGCTCATTATCAAATATCAATTCCAACAATATTCTAAAAGTATTATATGAGTTGTAATAGATCTCTGAATTTGTATTCTAGCGATACATTTGAGTACGTACATGGAAGTAGGTCCATGCAAATTGTTGCCCGTGTTTGATTTATTTAATTATTTACTTTAAAGTAGTATGTTACACACACCTGGTAGATATTGAATCCATAACCTCATCCTCCACCTTAATCTTACAATGGGAGGAGGTGCTATATGAACTAGAGCCTATGGCCATTGTTCTTTGGTTTCTGAGAAGAGTAAGTAGTTATGCTTTAATGTGTTAATTATTTATGTTGTTGTTCCTTTATGTTTTTGTCTACCAATTTCCATGAATTCTAGTTCAGATCTCACTTTCTCCCCTTGTAAGAATAAGGTGGACTGGTGGAGTGTAATGCCACGGATTTAAAAAATTATTAGGTGCATGTCTAACTTACCAAAAAAAAAAAAAATTATATTATTGTCTGCCAAATGTCTTCTTTCTTTTTTTTTTTTGGTTGGGGTGGAAGGAGGGGCATTTTGAAATACTCAGGCGTTGGATCTCTAAATTTACACTTGCCTGCTAATTGGTCATGCAGTTGAAGGAATATCCAGTAGAGGCATGCAAATTGCATCTTTCGGTTCTGGATCTTTCAAATAATTCATTGACTGGATTGCCCCCAGAAATGGGTAAGCTTCGCAAGTTGTAGTTACATAGATATAAAGTCTAGCTCTGGCATATTTTCTTAGGATTCTTAACTTCCTGAATAGCATATGAGGCTTTGAAGAGATCTTTTCACTTCTAAACTATTTCAAATAAGATGAAGATATTACAATTTTACTCCAATTGGTCCAAACTGGAAAATCTTTTAGGCCAAGATAAACCCTTTGGTTTAACTTCTGGCTATTCTAATGCTGGATCTCGGACTTTTCTTTTTTCCCTTTATTCTTCTTTTTAAGTCACTCAACTGAGCTCAACAAAGCCTTACCCCCTATCTTTCAGAAAGTTCTTTTTTAATGTTAGTTATGAACTTAAGCACTGTAAACAACTCAAAGATTGGGAATTAATATGATCAGTATATAATGGAGAATCTTATTATTTTTTTTTTCTAGGAAATATGACTACCCTGCGAAAACTTTTGCTTACTGGAAATCCTTTGCGAACTCTTCGAAGGTGTGAGTCATTATATTGGCCTTTAGGTGTCATATGTGTCTTATAATTAGAGGATTATCCAACTGAAACCTTTTCTCCTCCAGTTCATTGGTTTCTGGACCAACAGCTGCTTTACTGAAGTATCTTCGAAGTCGACTTTCTGAGGGTGAAGGTATGTTGGTTCTTGCTAAGCATGCTTCTGTGCGATGGTCTTTAACATACCAAGCCCTTTTTTCTGTCCTTTATGAGTTATCTTCTGTTGTGAGTAATTAGATTCAAAATGTTATGTAGACTCTGAAATTACTACACCAACAAAAGAAGATGTAATTACCAGGGCAGCTCGATTGTCTATCGCTTCAAAGGTATCACTTGTTATAGCCTGTAATTTTTTTTTTCTTTTTTAAAGACAATATTCTTTTTTGAGAGTAAACTGTCTACAATTTCACGTGTTATTGATGTAATTTAGTTGCTTGGGTCTTACCTGGAAAACTACTATTTTACTGGTACCATATAATCTGATTATAGCCAATAGTCATTTTCGTCTAACTGCTTTTTCTGTGGGGCTTGCTATATATCTTTCTGCTGGTGGAGGCCAAGCAGATTTTGTGGTGATGAATAGAACCCACAAGAATTGAATATATTGCTAGAATGATCCTTGTGAAGTGGGGAACATCTAATACTGGGATAGCCTCCCAACCCCAAAAGGAACTCTTTATAAAATTTATACAAGGCCCTTACATATAATGTGAAAATACGGTCATTAGTTAAATATTTAAATTCCATTTTGTAAAAGCAAGTTTAGGAGAAAGCAAGTAGAATTTTCTGAATACTATCCATAGCACTATAAGTTTCAAACAATTGTTTTTTGATTGTTAAGTAGCAAATGACAAAATTTCCACTTATCCCAAAAGTTTAACTATTAAGAAATGATGAACTTAAATCATTCAACCATTATTCTAACACCCTCTCATGTGTAGGCCTGGACTCCCCCTAAGTAAAGCCAAACACATGAGATTTTTAACTTATTAAATGGGAGGTAAAGGAGATAGGTTTAAACTTAAGACCACCTGTTCTGGTACTATGATATATTAACATTTTTCCCAAAATCGTAAGCTATTAAAAAATAGTGAATTTAATCATTATTCTAACAATCACTAGGATGGGTGACCTCTTGGAAAGTCAGTCTTTGTGTTGCATTCCTTTACTTTCATTTACTTATATATATATAAACCATTATTCTAACTACATGCAATACGTACCCATTGGGTTTTGGACTCATGACCTCACCCTCCACTCATACATGTGAGAGAAGGAATTGCTGCTTGAGACTTGGCTCATTGCCAATCTATACAGAATAAATCAATTTTTGTGGGACTGGTACATACAGTACTATTTTTTTTGGGGGGGGGGGGTGGGGTGGGGTGGGGGGCAGGAAAAATTACTTAACATTGGCTTGATTATAATGTCACTTAAAGTTGCCCTTAAGATAAATCTTCCAAGCTGGAGTACCCTCCTTTTTGAGCCTAGTATATATGGGTTCCTAAACAAAAGTAAGGAGTTTAAGGAGTTTAGTCTCTTCCATTAATTAAGATTGGAAGGCTGGTACAAACTCTAAAGGTAGTTTGAAATCCATTGGGTTGGGCTCAGATCAGTATCCATGAATTTAAAAATCCTATCTTGGAATGTGAGGGTTTTAAACAATTTTCATAAGAGGGTTATGGTGAAAATTTTGCTTAAGGAATGGAAGGGTGATGTTATTTGTTTACAGGAAAACAAATTGGACAGTACTAACTCTACCGTTGTGAAAAGTTTATGGGGCAGCCCATTAGTAGATTGGGCAGTTTTGGATGCAATTCACACTGCTGGGGGTATTTGGTTGGCATGGTATAGGAGGTTGTTTGAGAAAGTTGATTATTTTGTTGGTAGATTTTCTGTTTCTGTTTTGTTGAAGGGAGTGGTAGACGGTTTTGAAAGGGTGTGTTCGGGGCTGTATGGTCCATCTGATGACAGTGCTAGGAATGATATGGGGGTGGAACTTGATTCTATGAGATTGCAGTGGATTTCGGCTTGGTGTTTGATTGGTGATTTTAACATCATTATATATCCGGCAGAGAAGCATGGTTGTAACTCTTTTAGGTCAGCCATGTTTAAATTCTCTGACTTTATTGAGAAACACAATTTGGTTAATCTGCTTTTGGAGGGAGGTGATTACACCTGGTTTGGTGATTCTAATAATCCTTCCATGTCCAGAATTGATAGGGCTCTAATTTCAGCTGACTGGGAGGATCATTTTTTGGATGTGACACAGAAGTCTCTTCCTCGGGTGGTGTCGGATCATTGTCCTATTTTAGTGGAGGCAGGAGGTATGTTGAGGGTGACGAGTGCTTATAAATTTGAAAATATGTGGCTGAAAGTGGAGGGTTTTGTGGATCAAGTTCAGCAGTGGTGGAGGGTTTTATCACTTTGTGGGACCTCCAAGTTATGTTTTAGCTTGTAAATTGAAGGCTTTGAAAGGTGATTTGAAGCATTGGAATAAGCATGTGTTTGGGGATGTGGCTTTTAGGAAGAAATGTCTTTTGACTGAGTTGTTAGAGCTTGATATGAGAGAAGAGCTGCAAGTTTTGTCTCTAGAAAATAGATCTAGAAGAACTATGATCAAAGCTGATATTGAGCATTTAGCTTCTTTGGAGGAAATTTCTTGGAGGCAAAAATCCAAGGCCTTGTTCATAAAAGAGGGGGATAATAATACTCGGTTTTTCCATAGGTTGGCTAACTCACACAGGTGAACCAATCAAATTAGGGGGAATGGAGGTTGAGGGTGTGCTTTATGAGGATGACAGGGAGGTTCAAGCTCAAGTGGTGTGGAATTTTATAAGAATCTATATCAAGAGCCTGAATCTTGGAGACCTACTATTGATGGCTTGGAGTTTGCTTGCTTGGATGAATCTTAGAGACTATCTTTAGAGAGGGAGTTTGATAAGGAGGAGATTCTTGCAGTTTTAAAGGAGGCTGAAGGTGATAAGGCACTTGGGCCAAATGGTTTTACTATGGATTTTTTTCCAAAAGTGTTGGAGTGTGGTAGAAGAAGATGTTATGGCTTTTTTTGTGGATTTTCAGAGAACTTGCATCTTTGAAAAATCCCTTAATGCCACTTTCTTATCTCTGATTCCTAAGAAGATCAGTGCTATTAACGTTAGGGACTTTTGTCCTATTAGCCTTGTGGGTAGTTTGTATAAGCTGCTATCAAAAGTGTGGGAAATTGATGGTCTGATGGCCTTGTTGGATATGTTGTTTGGACTTAAAACCTCTATACTGAAGGCTTTATATGATTGGATGGTTGCCAATTCTTGTTTTACATTTTCTAATCTGTTAGAATTTTTTGATCTTTTTACATTCTCTTGACTTGTTGGGGGAATCTCTTGTATACTTCCTGTGTACATGGGTTGTGCCCTTTTGCACTATTAATGAGATATGAATACTTATATATAATTTTTTTATTTAAAAAAAGATAAAATTATCTCAAAGGTTACGAAATCCTTGACAAGTGGAAGAAGTATTCTATATGTTTTTTTTTCTTTTTTCTTTTTTGGACCAGAAGTATTCTATATGTTTTAGTGTAAGAACAAAGGTGACTGCAAGGGTTGCACCAATTATTTTGTCATCAATGTTATGTATTTTTTTGTTGATCTTTTTGATAGATTTTAATGAATTGCCATAAAACATCATGCCTATAAAAGGTGTGGAGCATAAATGAGAGGTTTTGGATGGTTTCAAGATTTGACTAAACAACTGAATGCTGTTATGAGAAGTTAGAGGTAAGCTCAGATAGATGATAAGAGGAGTGTCAGCTATGTGTGCAATATGGTTTTGATCATTTACAAGATCTATACTGGACCTGAGGTGAAGTTAGTGGATTCATGGCAGCTTCAAAGGACATGAACCTATTAGAGCTGGATGGCTGTTGGATTGAATAATTGATACTTTTCCATTTTTGTTTTGTTAATCCTGCTATTCATGGTATTTGAAAGTTTAATTTGCTGGATGATATTGTTTGATACAAACTTTCTGGTATAGAATATTGGAAATTTGGTTCTTCGGCTGTGGCTTTGGTACTAAAGGGTGTGGTGGGATTTAAATTGGTCTTAGGTTCAAATTTTTTATTTTTGATATCAACTGTAGGGTTTCCTGTGCTGCCTTTGATTCTGGTCGTCATGTTGTGCTGTGCATACTTATCCCTCCATAGTGATCTTAGTTAGCATGGAGCTTCTGATTTGCCTTTCATTTAATCTTTCTGTCTTTAAATAGGAAATTTCACCTTTATTAATGTGGAAATTTCAGGAACTTTCTTTGGAAGGGCTTAGTTTGAGTGCTGTTCCATCAGAAGTATGGGAATCGGGTGAGGTCATAAAAGTTGATCTTTCTAGGAATGCCATTCAAGAGCTTCCAGTTGAGCTTTCCTCATGTATTTCACTCCAGGTAAATTTCTTAGTTGATCCTGGTTTGTACAGATTTTTTTTTTTTTTTGGGGTGGGGGGGGATAATGATAAAGTGAAATGCTATTTGTGCTGGCAAGTCTAAGTGACTGCTAACCTCCTTAAATGATGGATGCATCTGTCTACATCTTTTGATTAAATCCCGAAGCCAATAAACTCTAGATTAAAATGTCAGCTACTCTACTTATAAAGAACAAGGTGGAGGGTTATGTCTTAGTTCAAGACCTACCAGGTGCTTATGTAACTTACCAATAAAAAAGAATTCAAGAAATGTTTTTGGTTCCAGAGTATCAGAATCTGAGTCAGTTTTCTTCCTTCTGCTTATTTAATTTGCTGTATGTCACTACACTATGCTCTAGGAGGCCCGGCTACCTCAGATTAGCCAGATATTTTGTTCTTTTCATCTTTTCCGATCAGATATGGGGGACTATTGCAGTTTCATCATTGAATCCAAGCCTTTTCAATTAGTTATAGAGGAAGGGGGACGTTATTTCTTGCTACAGATTTTCGAGCATGGCAAATACCCTATGAGGTCAGTTTTCATGGGGAAAAATGCTGCACAATGGCTGATGAAGAATATTGAGCACATTGTCGTTGGGGTTAATTCCAAACAGTTTTTTACATTTAGGGACGGTGATATTGCTTATACTCTCCAAAGGAATGCCAACTCTTTTGGGCAGTTCTTAACTTTGATAGGCTTGTGATGGGTCGGATGGAGGCTGGGATCAGCTCTGATAGAATTGCGGTGGCTCCGATAGAGGGTAATAGTAGTTTCTCTGATGGTTTCAACTTTGCCGGTCTTGCGGTGACTCAGTTGGAGGCTGGGATCAGCTCTGATGGTAGTGCGGTGGCTCTGACAGAGGTTGTTTGCTTCTCGGATGGTTTCAACTCCGACGGGCTTGCGGTGCCTCAGATGGTGGCTGGGAATAGTTTTGTTTGCTTTGGGGTGGCTTCAATGGAGGTTAGATGTAATTCCTCTAATGGGTTTAGCTCCAAAGGCCACACAGTGACTCAGATGGTGTTGGATAGTGCTGGGGTCAGCTCCGATGACTCCGTAGTGGCTCTGGGTAAGGCCGACAGGGTAGATATGCCACTTTCTATGGGTATTTTCTTGGCAGTAGCCCATAAGAGAATGATGGATGCTGGGTTGGTGGATTTTGGTGTAAATGGTGTGGATAAAGCTGGAAGTGGGAGTAGAGTGCATTTGATTCAGGGGGTGGATGACAAGTGCTCCAGGCAGACAGATGTTGTTGAGATTGAATCAAAGTCAGTTTGTGGCATATCCGATTTGGGTGTCTCGATGGAGGAGGGAGGGGCTATCTCAGAAGTAGCTTTTTTGGGTGAGGAGGAGAGTTTGGTAGATTGTAATCCTCTGTCCACTACTACTCCTTTGGGGCTGGACCTATCAATGGAAATGCACAAGGATATTAAGGTGTTGGGTCTTGGTAGTAGGCTGGATGTCTCAAGTTGGGTGAAGCGTAGGATCCCAAGTTTTAGTAAAGTGGTTGGGCTTTTTGTGAACCGTCATGAGAGGTTGTGCATTGACTATCTTCAAAGGCTAGAAAGGGAGATGGAGGTAGTTAACGAACGGAAGAAAGCAGCAGTTAACCAAAAGGCAGCCTCCTCTACGGGTAAAGGGAAAAAAGAGTTGAGGAATTTATTTTCCTTGGTTAATTATGATGGGTGATAGAGTGTTGGTAGTGCAGTAGAAGAAGTAGTGGGGAAATAAAAGTATTAATGAAGATGAAAATGATTTCTTGGAATGTTAGAGGATTGAACGACTCCCAGAAACGTTTGGTAGTTAGAAACTTGTTACGGGAATAGAAGTGTGATGTTGTATGCCTTCAAATAACAAAACTTGATGGCATGGATAGACAGATGGTTTGCAGTTTATGGAGTTGTCCGTATGTGGATTGGGCAGTTCTAGATGCTGATCAAATGGCTGGGGGAGTCTTGATTATGTGGGATAGAAGGGTTTTAGAAAAGTTGGAGGTTTTGGTGGGTTGTTCTCGGTGTTGGTTCAATGGAGAGGTGTGGAGGATGGTTTTATTTGGGCATGTTCAGGGGTGTATGGCCCAAATGACAACAATATGAGGGGTTATATGTGGGATGAGTTGGTTGGTATTTAGCAATATTGGAATGTTCCCTGGTGCTGTTTTGGGGATTTTAATGTTGTTTGTTTTCCTAGTGAACGGAGGGGTGGGTCTCGGCTTACTCCAGCTATGGAAAAGTTTTCTGAATTTATCGAGGACCTAAACTGGATAGATTTTCCATTGGAGGGAGGGAGTTATACGTGGTCTGGTGGTACTAACCAGCCATCCATGTCCAGGATTGATAGAGCTTTGGTGTCACATGACTGGGAGCAACACTTTTCGGATGTGATCCAGCGGATTCTACCACGACCAATTTCATATCATTTCTCAATTCTTTTGGAGGCAAGGGGTATAGTGAGGGGGAAAATTCTCTTCCGGTTTGAGAATATGTGGTTGAAAACGGATGAGTTTGTTGATAGAGTTGATTCATGGTGGAATTGCCATTCTTTTTCGGGTACACCTAGTTATGTGTTTGCTAAAAAATTGAAAGCTTTGAAAGAAGACATTATTTAGTGGAATTGCCAAGAATTTGGCAATGTTGGTCGCAAGAAGAAAGAATTATTAGGAGCTTTAGAGTTATTAGATGATAAGGATGGGGTTCTTGGACTCACTAAAACAGAGATAAATGAGAGAAATGAAGTGAGATCGCAAATTGAGCATCTTTTTTCTCTAGAGGAGATCTCATGGAGACAGAAATCGAGGATGTTGTGCGTTAAGTAGGGATGGCAACGGGTCGGGTTCGGGCCGGGTTTTTTCATACCCGGACTCGACCCACGGGGCAAGATCCGTAACCCGGACCCGGCCCGTTTAGAGTACCGGGTTTTTTCCTAGGGCCCGACCCACCCCAGCCAGGCCTCGCGGGTCCGGCGGGCCCTGTTTAGGAATTGGGCCCAAACGGGGCCCAAAAAAAAAAAAAATTTTTTTTGAGCCCAAATCGATTGCTTGTTGGTTGATTTGTTATAATCATAAAGCATCAAGCAAGATGAATTATATTCTGGTTCGTATTCACTGAGCATCTTCAATTTAATTAATTTTTTTCTTTTTAAAATTACCGAGGGACCTATGGAGGGAGCGCCGTACAAAATCGATGCACTCTTATCCAAGTTTGCCTTCGAAAATTGTATTGAAAGCAGATCACCGAGCCCAATATATATATATATATATATATATATATATATTTATTTTTCTGTTATGGGCTCGGTTTTATTTTTAGATCTAATTTTCATACATTACAATTGAAATGTATTATTATTATTATTATTATGTGAAGGTCCCAGCAGAGAGGGGGGAATCTCTCTCTAACACAAATACTAATAACTAATTCCTTCGCACAGTTATATGCCGAATCGTAGAATGCCCAAAAAGCTTTTGTTTTGGAGCATTCTGAACCCTCGGCTACATTCAAATATTTCATCTTTCTCTTCATTTCTGAGCCAAAATGGTCCTGGATTACACATTTACACCCAAAAAATAAAAAATAAAAAACCAACACCATCTCTCATTCTATCTGTCTCTGAAATCTGAGAAACCCAACACCATCAATAAAGGTATCTTCTCAAGTAAATACCTGAAGAAAATCTGATTCTCTCCGATTTGGCTGAAGCTGATCCTCTTCGATTTGGCTGAAGGCTGAAGCTGAATCTGATGCTCTCCGATTTGGTCAAGCCTGAAGAAAAAACTGATGCTCCGATTTGGTGAAGAAAAGCGACGATAGCTCCGATTTGGCGAAGAAAAACGGCGACAGCTCGAGGGTGGGGTTTGTGACGGTGGTGGTGAGGTGGTGGTGTTGTGATTTGGTGGTTGGGCATCTCGCCGCTTGGGTTTTTGGTGGTGTTCATGGTGGAGTGAGGGTGAGGGAGTGTAGGACTGTGTCGGATTGAGAGGGAGGGAGTGTAGGGAGGTTGCTGAGTGAGTGAGTGCAAAAGAAATGGGAGTTAGGGTTAGAAACTTTAGGTATATATATATATATATATTAGGGTATTTTAGTAATTTCAGTTAACCGGGTTTTTACCGGGTCGGGTTTCGGGTCGGGTCTCAGGTTTTTTTTATAAAACCCAGACCCGACCCAGACCCGCTTCAGGTTTTTTTTTTTTTTTTTTTAAAAACCCATACCTAACCCTATTCCTAATCGGACCAGGTAAAACCCGGCCCATTAGGGTCGGGCCGGACCGGGTACCCGCGGGCCGGGTAAAAATTGCCATCCCTAGCATTAAGGAAGGTGATAATAATACTAAGTTCTTCCATAAAATGACTAATTCTCATAGAAGGTATAACCATTTGAATTTCTTAGAAGTGGATGGGGTGATTTATGAGAAAGGAGCAGAAGTGGCTACTCAGGTAGTTCAATTTTATAAAACTTTGTATCAAAATTCCGAAAAGTGGAGACCTTTTGTGGAAGGTCTAGAGTTTGATCAAATTGGGGAGTTGGAGAGGGGCTGGTTGGAGAGGAGGTTTGAGAAGGACAAGATACTATCAGTGGTTAGAGATATGGAAGGGGATAAAGCTCTTGGTCCAGATGGCTTTTCTATGGCCTTTTTCCATCATTGCTAGAAAGTTGTAGAAAGAGATGTTTTAACAGCTTTTGAAGGGTTCTATCGGCATTGTAAGTTTGAGAAATTTCCCTACCTTTATAGCTTTAATCCCTAAGAAGAATGATGTCTCTAACATTCGAGATTTCAGACTTATTAGTTTAGTGGGGAGCATGAATAAGATCTTGGCCAAGGTTTTGGCAAATCGATTGAAAACGGTGTTAGATCAACTGATATCTGAATCTCAGAATAGTTTTGTGGGAGGTAGACAAATCCTTGATTCAGTTCTCATTGCCAATGAGTGTATTGATAGCCGAATGAAGAGTAAGATTCCGAGGGTGATCTATAAGTTAGATATTCTCTTCCTTTATTCCTTAGCTCTCTTCTTCTTTGTAATTAGTGTTTTTATTTTATTTATTTATTTATTTTTTTTTTATGTTTTTGCTTTTCCATCTTTTTTTGTACTTTTGATATGCTGGTGCTACTTTGCATTTAGCAGTTTTTTGAATATACATCTTTCTTACCTATCAAAAAAAAAAAAAAAAAAGGGAAAAAAAGAATCTGAGCCAACCTATTCCTTGATTAAAAAAAAAAAAAAAAATTTGTATTTCTACATATCGAAAAAAGAAAAAGGTATATTTGTATTACTTGATTAGTGGATTCATTAAATGGTGAATACTAAAATTTGAAATTAAAGCAGTTATTTTGTTGTAATAAGGTGCAAGGGATAATAAATTATGTGGACATGCTTTTTGGAAGCTCTTTTTGGTTGAGAAATTATTCACTTCTCCAGGAGGAGCACCCTCAATGCTGGTGGCTCCTCCACCACCATCCCCAACTCCAATTAGACAAGGCATAGGCATCTATCTCTCTCACTCTGTCTCAGATCTGTGCATCTGGGGTGTGTCAGTGGAACCTCTTGGAACCTTCTCCAAATGGCAGGAAGAATAGATGGAGCGGGATGGCAGTAACTCGCCTGATTTGAGGATGGGGGCTCTGTGGAGAACTTTCTCCAAACAGCACCATGTGGGTTTGCCATTATCATACTTTAATTGACCTGCTATTTCCACAGAAATTTCCTAAGTTTTTTATTGCACAGCTTGAACCAAGTTTTTTATTGCACAGCTCAAAATTGGTTCACCCTCATTTTAATAGTCACAAATTGATACTCACCAGGAAGCAATTTATGTGAGACTTTCTAATTGTCTACTGTGACCAATAAAATGTCTTCCTTTGGGCTGTTTGAATGGCTGACTTGGTTGTGGATTGAAGGATATTTCCACGATGGATGGTGGCCTTGTCTGATTGGAGTTGGGGATGGCGGTGGAGCCACTGGCAGTGAGGGTGAGGGTGAAGGTGAAGGTTTTTATTTTTTATTTGATTATTATTTTTTCCTAATCTTAAATTATGACTGGATTGGTGACTAGAATGTGACTCAATAAAATTGTCACACATGGAAGACTATTATCTTGTGGAAGGACCACTAGGCATTACTGATGTGGTCCTCCGAGAGTGAATAATTTGTCCATTTAGTTTGATGTTATGCAAGGCCGGAGTTAAAGCTTTAATATTTATCCAAGTGGAAGGGGTGGTATGTTACTAAATCTAGGGCATGCGGGCATGCAAACAAAGAGTTAGATGTTTGCAACCCCCCACACCAACGACACCACCCCCCCCTCTTTACCACCATTGCAGTAACCACACCCACTCCTAAGCCTACCACCTATACATATACCCCACACCACACCCAGATTAGTTCAAACATGTGCTCAGCTCATACCAAGTGTGAATTCTTGGCAAACCGGGCCATGAGATTAGCAACCTAGTCTAATACTCATACCAGCATGTGACTCAGATCTATCCCACACCCAGATTAGTTCAAACACGTGCTCAGCCCATACCAAGCGTGAATTCTTGGCAAACCAGGCCATGATATTAGCAACCTAGTCTAATACTCATACTTGCATGTGCTCAGATTCGTTCAAGCATGTGCTGAGTCCATCCCAAGTGTGAATTCTCATCCTTTTCTTTTGTGGACTTTGACTCACCATCTGAATGTTGTTCTAATTTTTTAGATGCTTGGTTAATTTTATAAAAACAATAACAACAAGAAAGCCTTAGTCCCAAAATTTGGGGTTGCCTATGAATCCTCAACAGATTAGACTAGGTCGGCCACTTGAATTTTTTTTCTTCATTCTATCCTATCTAAAGTCATACTCTCTGTTAATTCCCTAATTGACATGTCTTTTTTTATTTTTTGTTTTTTGTTTTAATAATGTTATTTTGACCTTTCTCTACCTTTTTTTGTTCCCTCAATTTGGATCAATTCACTCTTTCTTACCGGTTCATTACTCACGACTCGCTCTCATCTTTTCATCAATAGGGGCTACACCTATCTTTAAACCTCATTGTGTTAGACATAGTTAATTTATAGCTTGACTTCATTAATTGATATTTAAGTTGAAAATTTTGATTAGTGTATCATTGAGGGCAAGCTACTTCCCAACCAAAATTGTCTGGCTCATTTCAATAGGGATCTTAGTCTAGGGCATTGTTTAGACTATCCAAACCATATTAAACTTAGGGAACCTAGAAACTCTAATGGATGGGTAATAGTGAACATCAAAGTTGAGACATCTAAAGTGAGTGAAGTGTGCGTTATCAAAACCTAAAGAGACAACAAAAGAAGAGGACTGAAACACTACAAGCCCAAAAGAGTCTAAAAGGGAATCAAACAAAGATTCCATTTTTCCTGAAGCCCAATGTGCACCAAATATTGTCAATAGATCCATAGGCATGCATCTATTTGAAGTGCTTGGTTACAAGCTTATGAAGCCTATAGATTTACTCCTTAGTCCCTAGAGATTTTCTTTGAGATTGTTCAAAGTGTTAAATCCTGGTGGAAAGAATGCATATTTCGTTAACATTCCATCTTATAAAGGTCCAACAATTCATTCCATATGCCCCTTTGATGAGTCTTTTCATGACCCAGTTAAAAATTTATACTTGATCCAATACTGCTAAAGTCTAAACCCTCCCCATCACATAAAGAACATATGATGCTAATTTGTATGAGCAGATTGTTTTCACTACCTAGTATATTGCAAGATGCGACCAAGTTTTGACTACACATGGATTACTAGGGCCAAGTTGTATCATCTGGAACTTGATCTGCTAGAGTACTATTTAGAGCTATACTTGACGGGGTTGAGTCTCTACACTCTGGGAAAGTTGGTGCGCACCAGATTAATACTGATTGATTCCATTAGTCAAAATTTTGAGTTTTGAATTAATTTGAATTATATAGGATTTGAACTGATTTGAATTTTATTTTATTCTCTGAGTTTTTTGGAATTTGACTGCTATCTAGTTATCATTTCATTTTCCTTCCTTGATGTAATTTGGAAGCTTATTTAAAGTCCCTAGAAAAAATATTATGGGCAAATGATTGATGAATAAAATTTTATGTTGACAATTTTCCAATGGCTTTGTGCTGATTCCTGGTAGCTTAGGTGTTGATTTCTAGGTTTTCCTGCTTAGAGTTGATTCCAAGCAACCCTATGTGCCTATTCTTAGGTTTATCCTTGCTTTTCTTGTTCTATTTGTTTTCCCCATATGTCCTTTGAATTTTGTCCTGCATCACCAGGTCCAGTTGTACAGAAATTCCTCTCTAAAAACTTTTGGGCCATCCCATTTCAGATCAGCTTTGGTTAGGAATTTAGTTAATCAGGGATTCTTCTATACTGATCATTTGGCTTGTTTGAATCTGATATTGTCTATTAATGCATCACTTTTTCCCCAAATGTACAGACTTTGATTTTATCCAGGAACAAGATTAAAGACTGGCCAGGTGCAATTTTAAAGTCACTTCCTAATCTTTTGTGTTTGAAGTTGGACAATAATCCACTCAGACAGGTAAAATAGATCTAATTTTATGCTACTCTCTTGAACCATATGAGTTAAGGTGTTGCTGTTGAAAAAAATGAACAGTTTGAAACTTTTTTTTTTCCTGTCTTTTGTTAATGAATTAACTTTCATAACCCCATTTATTAAGAGCTCCAATGGAAAACATGCAGGGGACACAGTCCATAACTGATAGGTCAATTAACTTGGCACCTCACCATTGCTGTCCTCACACCCCCCCCCCCCCCCCCTCTCTTCAAATAAATAAAGCATGCATCATGAACATATGGAAAAACACAAATTAGCTAAGTGTATACCACAACTTGAATCACACAAGGATATATTTAAAAAATAGAAACCTTCATGATAGCCTACTTACCCAGACTTTGGCACTGGACTTACCCAACATGGATAATATATGGCCTTAGTTCTTTGGCATAAATGTATCTGTCAAAAAGGTTTGGACCTTTTTTCTTAACACAAACACACACAGCAAAATAAGTACCCTGTCAATTTAGACGCATGGCACTGTATATCAATTGTCTGATATCGTCAGTTCAACATTATAGATATTTTCTGGAATTATTTTGCTAAGATATCCATATTTAGAGAATGTGTTCTGAGACTTTGTTACCTCTATGATCTGACTACCCTCTTATTATTCGACCTGCAGATTCCATCTGATGGATTTCAAGCAGTCTCTAGGGTTCAGGTTCTGGATCTAAGTGGTAATGCATCTTCATTACCGGAGCATCCAGCATTTTCAAGCATGTCTCATTTGCAAGAGCTTTACCTGAGGTCAGTCAGCTGGAAATTCCAATACAATCACACAGATTGATGTACATGCACACGGCTTTATGCCTGAGTCTGCCTATTTGCTTCTATGCTTGAACTTATAGTTATTTTCTCTAATGTCTAAGCTATTATTCTTACATCTTATTCCACTTGACAGAAGAATGCAGCTACATGAAGTTCCCTCAGATATATTTAACTTACAGCAATTGCGGATCCTTGACCTGAGCCAAAATTCCCTTCAATCGGTTTCAGTGGTAATATATATCTTTCTTAAAAAGAAAATATTTCAACCTGTATTATGACACTTTTTAATTTAGAACTTGTTTAAGTCTATTGATTGCCTTTGCTTTAGTATTGGGGCTAGACAGACTTGAAAAAAGATCCATTTTGTATATGATAGGCTTCAGGATTTTATTATTCTTGATTGGTGGACAGGAATGTGTTCTTTTGGTTCATTCAAGTTGAAAGATTTCTTTTCTTGGTCATTTTATTGTGTATGGAAATTATGGTAATAGATATGACAGGCCAAGGTCTGTTAGGCTTAACAGGTTAAGAGTTTCAGTTTCAACATTGGAGATGGACATGAAAGTGAAGCGATCATTTTTAGTTTAGCGGATTTAATAATTTTTTGGACACGGTTTGAAGGTTATATTTTTCACAATGACCATAACTGGCTCATGGTTCATGGTTTTTTTTTTTTTTTTTCCTAAATTTATTTATTTATTGTTAAATTGCAAATGCATCTGGTTTGTCATTGGACCCATGACCTCAAATCCAAGGAAAGGTGCCAGTTGAACTAGAGCTCATTGGTGTAAGTGATCCCCAAATCTACAAATTGATGTATTGATAGGAGGTTGATTACTATGGACAAGCTAGGAACCCTACAAGCTGACATACTCAATTTTACTGGTTCTATCTATCTATTGTTTACTGAGATGAATCCTGAATTCATAAATTTTGTTTATGGATGCAAACTTTCCTCTTTTGGGAGCATCAACTGCCATCAAATTTGTGATGGCGTTTGTTAATACTGGCATGCAGGAGTTCCAACGTCTTACTTCACTCTCTGAGCTTGGCCTATCTGACAACAACATCTCAGTACTTCCCCCAGAGCTGGTCAGTATATGGAATCCTTTTTCCTATGGTGTTTTCTTAGATATTATGGTACATAAAATCTGTATGGTCCAGCTAGTGTTTAATGTCAGCAGCGAGAAATGGGAAATATCATGTTCTCAGCTGCATACATCTCTGAACGTCCACTTGACACCTGTCTTAATGATAAACAACTCATCTCGCTGTGACCTTCTCTTGAATTCTCAAAATTTCTGTCTTTTTAATGATCAAATCACAAAAATAACTCATGTTTTTTCTATCTGATCAATGGGCTCATCAAGTTAGTATACTTCTAGCATAATGATTAGTTTTTCTTATATCCTACTTTTTTTGGTGAGAAGCAAATAGAACAAGGAAATGCCCCATACTTTGCCCCCACAAAGCATTTCTGGGGGCAAAATTCAGACTACATTTTCATTTCACCAATAAATTGTTCTGTGATGGTTGGTTTAAATCGCATAACATATGGTATAAACAAGTCTGTTATCACATTTTTTTTATTAGCTTAACTGATTATTTTTGTTTGTCTTTCCTGTGTTAATTTTTAAGTAATAATAACTTGTTCTTCAGTGCATTACACACATTAATCAATAAGAGTTTGGCTTTAGGATATATCTACTGCTTCAAATCATACATTTTTCTGGACACATTTTCAAGGATTTTTTTACATTATCTAAGTATAAAGAGTTTATTTTGGTCAGGGTTTGCTTGAACCGAGCCTACAGGCTTTAAGACTTGACGGAAATCCAATGAGAAGGTATGCTACATTTTGCTGTTTCTCCAGCCTTTTTTTTTTTTTTTTTTTTTTTTAACACTATTTAATTTTTTTAGAAGTTTCAATAGCTTTGCTTTAGTTTTCTGGTTTTTGCGATATTATAAGTGATATTGGTTTAAGTGTAAAGGTAATTGTATCATTTTGTATTGTGAGGGTTAAGATATTAATATCCTCTGTATGTTATGGGGTTAAATTTTGATTAGGCAATAATAATAGCAGTTGCCTAATTCACAGGCATCATTGTAGCCTAACAACTTCCCAGGTGAAAAAGGGCATTGACTTAATAAACATACAAAGCCTTCTAGTTTCATCTTTTTTTTTTTGATAACCAAACTTCCAGTTGACATTCAATTAACTCGGACAACAGTCCGAACCAGTTACATCTTTGATCAATTGACATTCAATGATGGGTGGAGTATCCTCCACCCAAACTACACTGTCATCTACAGATTTGGCATTTCTAGCCATCAAATGGGCAGCAATATTGCCTGTCCTACACACGTGATTTACCTTCCACTCATGGACCCTGAACTTCCACCTTTGGAAGCCTTCAATGATCATTTGAATTGAGCTTGGAGGGGAGCAGCAACCAGCCAGAGCATCTGTCACCACTTTCGCGTCTCCCTCCAGTACAATATCCTTCAGGCCGAGGTCTCCAGCCAGCAAAATTCCTTCCTTAAAAGCCTTTGCTTCCACTTCCAAAGCTCCAAGTGGTAAATTCATCCTCTTACTCATCGCTCCCATAATCTGACCCCTTTTGTTTCTAATAACGATCCCTATTCCACAGCTGCCTGACTCTTTGAAGACCGCTCCATCGACGTTTACCTTATACCAACCTTCGTTTGGGGGGGCCCCGCCTACCATTCTTGGAGGAGTGTTTTGTCTTGGGGCATCAACTTGCTCTTTAAATTCCTCAACAAGAGCATTTGCTTTAGAGACTATCGCCTTTGCTTGTTTGGTCTTACCTTCAAATTTTACTGCATTTCTGTTTTTCCAAATACACCACGTAGTGCACACAAAGCGCTCCAGCTCTATTTCCTTTTTCTCCTCCCAAAATTTCCATATCACGTCATAAAAGTTGCGGTGAGGATGACTCATCCTTGGCAAAAATAGCTTTGCTTCCCTCCATACAGCCTCTGCCATCTAGCAATCCCACAAGGCATGTCCCGTAGATTCAATCAGCCCACACTGCCCACACTCATCAACCAATGACACCTTTCTATGCCACAGGTAGTAGTTTGTAGGGAGAATGTTTTTACAGGCCCTCCACAAGAAGAATTTGACTTTGCTTGGGCAATTTAAATCCCAAATTACCTTCCAAAATTCCTTCTTCTTTCTTGGGTTTGACACCTCACCCCCCGCCCCTCTTCCTCTGTCTTCGGCCAGCCACTTGTATGCTACCTGATATGCACTTTTCACAGAGAATTCACCTTTCCTCGTCCAAGCCCAAATCAAAGCATCCTCTGGAAAACTGGGACTAATAGGAATGCTCAAGACAATCTCTGCTTCATAAGGTAAAAAAACACTCTTTACCACACTGATGTTCTAGCCACCCGATTCATGGTCAATGAGGGTTTCTACTAGCTCACCCACAAAATTTTGAGGCCTAGGACTTGCTACCATGAAAGAATTAGGAGTTTGGATCCACCTATCTGCCCAAATCTTTGTTCTTTGCCCATTCCCTATATTCCATCTCAAACCTTTCCGGAGAACTTCCTGTGTAGCCATCAAACTCCTCCAAGTATCCGATGGTTTCTTACCTATTTGGGCCTCCAAAAAATTGGATTTTGGAAAATACCTGGCTTTCAGCACTCTGTGGGCAAGGGACTCAGTGTTTTGAGTGAGCCGCCACCCCTGTTTTGCAAGCAGCGCGAGATTAAAAGCTCTGAGGTCCTTGAAGCCCATTCCCCCTTCAGCTTTGGGAATACACATCTTCTCCCATGCTATCCATGCTAGCTTTCTTTCCTTTTCTCGCTGACCCCACCAAAAATTCCTAATCAAAGAGTTGAGCTCATTACACAAAGACTCTAGACGTTTAAAGCAATTCATTGTATACATAGGTGTAGCTTGGGCAACAGCCTTTATGAGGATTTTCCGACCAGCCATAGTTAGCAACTTTCCTTTCCAACCCGCCACTTTTCGACCAACCTGATCCAGAATACGTTGGAATGCTTTCTTTTTCCCCCTCCCCACCAAAGGGGGCAGCCCCAGATACTGTTCATGCTGGTGGATGATTTGAGCCCCAAACATGTCTCTCACTTCTTCTTTAACCTCCTCATGGGTGTTCTTACTGAAAAAGAGAGAGGTCTTCTCCCTGTTTAGCTTCTGCCCCGACTTCCTCTCATAATCCTCAAGGATTTTCATAATTCTAACTCCCTCCTCCTTAGAAGCATTGCAAAAGACTATACAGTCATCTGCAAATAGCAAATGAGAGACCACTAGAGCTTGTCTACACACTGATATGCCCCTAGGCACTCCCCCAAGATCGTTCGACCGAAGCATGGCCGATAGGCCCTCAGTACATAACAGAAATAGATACGGCGAGATCGGGTCTCCTTACCTCAACCCTCAAGTCGCTAAAATCCTCCCCCTTGGCACCCAATTCGTAAGAACAGAGTATGACACCGTATTCACACACATCATCATTAAGGATATCCACCTTTCTTGAAACCCCAACCTGCGCATAATCGCCACCAAATAAGCCCATTCAACCCGGTCATAAGCCTTGCTTATATCCAACTTAATTGCCATCAGCCCCTTTTTTTCCTTTTCTTCTTTGATTTATACAATGCATGGTTTCGAATGCTACCAAGACATTATCTGTAATCTGTCTCCCTGGTACAAATGCACTTTGGGCCTTGCTAATGATTGCTGGAAGGATTTTCTTCAACCTATTCGCCAACACTTTTGAAACCATTTTATATATAACATTACATAAACTAATTGGACGAAAGTCCGTAATCTTTTAAGGGCAATTAATTTTAGGGATAAGACAAATTTATGTGTCATTAAAACCGTTTGGCAAAACACTTGTTTTAAGAATCTTGAGTACACAATCCACTACTTGAGAGCCCACAACATCCCAATATTTTTGAAAGAAAATAGGGGACATACCATCCAGGCTTGGAGACTTTGTTGGATGCATTTGCTTCAGGGCATGCCAAACCTCCTCTTCTTTAAACTCTTTTAGAAGAGCATCATTCATGTCGTCTGAAACCCTCCTATCCAGAGCACCAAGGCTAATTCCAAAATCCGATGTGAAATTTGTACTATATATTTCCTTGAAATAATCCAGAATTATTCCTTCCACTTCTTCTTGTTTCTCCCTCTACCTGCCCTCATTGTCACACAAACCCTCAATCTTATTTTTCCTGCGCCTATTACTTGCCATTTCATGAAAAAACTTTGTATTTCGATCCCCACACTTAACCCATAGCGCCCTAGACCTCTGGTTCCACATCATTTATTCTCGAAGCATTACTTCGTTTATCTCCCTTCTTAGAGCTTGAATTTCCTCCGCTGGTTCATGAAGCAAATTTAAAGCTTCCAATTGTTGTAGTCGGTTCTGCTTTTGCTTCAAGATCTTACTTACATTTCCAAATACCCGAACATTCTAGGATTGCAAGTTAGCTTGGCAGCACTTCAGTCTATCGTGGACTTGCAAATCTGGGTTATAGTTCAATGGGTCCCAGGCCTCTTCAATCACCCTCCTACAGCCCTCATCCTTTGTCCACATTGCTTCAAACATAAAACGTTTTCTGCCTCCCTTTCTACTTGCCCGCTGCCTTAGAGACAGATTAAGCAAACAATGATCTGACGCCGCCATTGTTCTATGGTACACTTTTGCCTCCAAAAACATATTCAGCCATCTCTCATTTGCCACAATCCTGTCCAATCTAACCAGAGTGCGTTGCTCCCCAATTCTAGCATTACACCAAGTATATCGTTGTCCCACAAAACCCAAATCAACAAGCCCACAATCAGTCAAACATTCTCTAAACCCCTCCAGTTGTCTCGCATCCCTATCTAGCCACCCTAACTTCTCATCGGACTGAACAATTTCATTAAATCTCCAAAAACAACCCATGGTAAATCACACTGCCTCTTAAGCGATTTAAGCAAACTCCAAGAAATGAATCTCATACCTGTATCAGGATGACCATAAAACCCCGTTGCCCGCCACGGTTGAGCTCCCTTTCCCTCACAAACCACCACATCGATATGTGAATTTGCCAACTTTTGAAGCATACCTCAATCCCTTCTTTCTACATCATTGCTAGCCCACCACTCCGACCGTCGCAAGGCACCGTGATTCCCTGGGTCAGATTAAGCTTCCTCTGAAGGCCTTTTATTCTATACTGCTTTGCCTTGGTTTCTGATAAGAACACCAAGATTGGGTTGGTCTCTTTCACCATATCGGTGAGTGAATGCGCTGCCGAAGCTTACCCAAGCCTTGGCAGTTCCAAGCCAAGAGGCTCATTGGGCTCGGCGATGCTACCTAGCAGCAACCGCCACACCGCCAACCGTCTCATTTTCTTTTCCTGCATCGCCACCTCCCTGCCTCTCCACTTTCTTTCGTTTACAAACCTGAACGTTCTGGTCTAACTCACTTAGAGGAATAGATAAACCTCTTTTCTTCTGAATTGGGCTAGTTACCTTCTCTTTTCCTTTTGTCTGGGCTGCCCGAGCCCTTCTTTTCTAATGGCCACTAGTTGGGCCAAGTTGCTCCGAAACCCAGCCCATTTCCATGTCATACATCATAGCCATCGGGCCCTCCACTAAACTTGTCGTATCTGAGCCCACACAATCCCCTACTCCCCTATCCTTAGTCACGTGCTCGAACTTAAAAGATGGAGCTTCCTTGTTTCCCTTTACCAACTCCTCATGCCTACCTTCTGCATTCACGTTTGTAGCCTGCTCTCTGACCTCGCAGTCTTTCACCAAAATAGATAAGTTTTCTTTTGGGAGCTCTCTAATGGTACTGACCAAGCCATTTCCATGATTTTCCTCCTTTTTGCTCACCCCAACCTCTGAAAAACTTGTCGTATTCTCCACAAAACACTCCCCAAGGAGCTGCACTGCAGGCTTTTCTTTGTCAGGTACTGCCGCTAAACTCCTTGACTTCTGGATCATCGGACGTCTGTCTTCACCGTCGGCCCTTTTTCCTCGCCAATCAGACCCTTCATTCCTCTTCATGTAGTGAGGTTCCCACCCCGATCTCTTCACCGGATCTCCTCTTAGCCATGCCCCGTATTGGAGTTACTCTGTTTCGTCGTTTCTATCTTCTCCCTTGCTCTACGGACAGTCTTTCTAGTCAAGCTCAAGAAGTCCACATCGATAGCAGAAGTTTGGGAGGCGCTCATATTTGAAGAGCACCCACCAGTCCGCACCGTCCTCGCCCTTTATTTTCCTACCTCGTATTAGCTTTCTAGCTATGTCTATTTTAACCCTTACTCGAAGACATTTCCTCCAATGTACTCCCAAGTCAGCCACATCCACCTCAATAACCTCCCCAAGGCTAGCTCCAATGGTCAACCCTGTTTCCCTCGTCCTGTGTTTGAGGGGTAAATTTGTATATTTGGACCCAGAAAGGAACCCACTTGAAAACAATATCCTTTGGATCTTGATCCCCTTCGAAGTCCTGTAGTAGCACCAGTTGTTTCTCGTAGTGCCATGGGCTCATCTCCATTACTCTCCTCTTGTCCCTTTCATCCCCAAACTCCACAAGGTACATCTCCTCTTCTATTACCGAGATCTGAATACCCTTATTTGGCTTCCATAACATCCTAATGTTTTTTCTTAAAGCATCAAGCATAACTCCTCTGCGAGAGAGCACCTTCATTACTAGACAGTTTTCCCCCTTTTCTTTTGTTGCGCATGTGCACTCTCTTCCGAGATTTACACTAACTTCCTCCTCATCTGTGACCTTTAGATTCTGCCAGAGTACTTCCAGCTCCTCCGCCATGTTTCCTCAACAGAACCCTGCCTGACCTCACCACCCAGAGATGGGGAAAGGTCACTCTACTCCCACAAGCATGACGCTGCGGGACTCACTCACTCTGCTTCCGGTTTCATCTAGCTTTGTCACTTCTGAACTTGTTGATTTGGGTGAAACTTGCAATCTTTTTGTAGTGATGCATCGAGACAAATTATACACATTCGGGTGCCTATGATACGGTGATCATAATTACACATCAATAATACTATTAGTTTTGGGATAATGATGCACGAGTACACAATAATGCCAAGTGAAGTTAAGGGTCTCATCTAAAGCTCTGAACATAACCACTTTCTGCAGCTTGAGTACTTAAAGCATTATGGGGACGTTAAGTCTCATGGAAATAAGAGTACTTAATTTGATCTATGGATTGAAACTTCTATTAGAGACCAAGTACAGCTCTCCCTGGAGCATCTATGAGAATCAGATCCTGAATAATTTGGAATCTGAAGCTCGTGATTAAGCAACAATATTGTTTGACCTGAAGGAGCACAATGGAAAAAAATAAAATTCTGCTAGATAATTAATTTTTTGGTTTGCTTGAGATTTAGAGAGCTTCGTATCATGACCACAATTACCAAATTTATTGAAATGTTGTATTTTACTGGAAAATAAAATCAAGCCATTGCTCAGTAGAGAAAGAGGCTAATGTCTTAAGGAAAGAAAGAAGCCATACCTATCAAAAAAGAAGAAGAAGACATGTTTCTACAAATATCATGTAGGAGGTGGTAGTGTGATTCAGTTTCCATGGGTGACAGGATTTGAACTTTATGGCAATGGCGGCATAAAGTTTGTTAGTTTAACACTAGGCCAAGTCGCTTATGTGTGTGTATAGAGCTCATGTACCCTTCCTATGCGTTGAGCCAAAAAAAAGGAATGAGTACCCTTCCTATGTAATTCTTGATATATTATTTTCATGAACTTGGACTCCTTTTGCAATTAGCATCCCATGGTCTGTACTCTGTGAAAACTAGCATCTGGAAGAAAGAGTAAAAACAAGTAACAACGTTTCAAATATTTTACTACTCATGTTGCCAGAAATAATTTCATTGGTAAATAATTTTAAGATAAAATTGTGTGTATTACTAAAAGGGAGCATAGAATGCTGTGAAATTTTTTTGTGATGCTCTTTTCTTTCTGTATCTTTTACAGTATCCGGAGGACAATTTTAGATAGAGGAACCAAAGCTGTTCTGAATTATTTGAAGGACAAAATTCCACAGTAGAAGTTCAGTCACATCTTACTCCCTCTCTTTTCTTATTTAATTTTATATTATTATTTTAAGCTTCTTGTTAAAGACCACGTACTTGTACATGTCTTGTGTGTAACAATATGTAACATATGAAACATGACTCATTTCTGGTATTCAATACCCATGTACTTGTGGGTTTTACTGTTTGTTTCCTAATATTACTTTTGGTTTGTTCTCTCTCTCTCTAACAATATGTAACATATGAAACATGACTCATTTCTGGTATTCAATACCCATATACTTGTGGGTTTTACTGTTTGTTTCCTAATTTTACTTTTGGTTTGTTCTCTCTCTCTCTCTCTCTCTCTGAGTAGGATCCTCGTCATATCAAGTGATGGATAGAGTACATTTCACGGTTAAGAATTTATTTATTGTATCTAACCTGTGTTACTTTATTTATTGTATCTACCTGTGTTAATGGTCACGCCATTTAAAAGTTTTTAAGGTCCATTAGATGGAATGGATTACGACCTTATTCACCAATTAGATTATGATTCTACAGTAACTTGTTCACTTTGCTAAGGTGTCTCGTTTTCTCCTATTTTGGCAAATTCTTTTCCAGTTTCGATCAAGGTTTAAAATGGAAAAGAATGAAAAAAGAAAAAAGAAAAAAAAGTTGTATATTACATTACCTAGACTGTATTATGCCGGTACGTTATCTAAAGGTCTCAGCTCATGTTTTTGCTCTTGTTGCACCTTTAGTTTCAACTTTCAATTAAATCATTCATAGTTTCATACGGCAGATTCTCAAATAAAATAAAACAAATAAAAAATCATTCATACTCTGGGTGTGGTAAGTGTTACAATTTCAATAAAGTTCCCAACTGAAAATTAGTGCAAAGTGATAACTTGACGAGTTAGAAGTTGATTCCTCATCGAGGAGTATTGATTAACAATTCATAAGAGCACCTCTAATGGTGTAGCTAAATGCATAAAAATCTCTATAATAGAGAATGACACCATAAAAAGAGCCTCCAATGGATTCTCTATACTTGAAATATGTTTTGGCTTATGAACAATTGCTCATCAGAACAGTAGCTCATCAAGGCTGATGGGCTACTGTTCATTCTTCAATTGTTTTTTTTTTTTTTTTTATATAAATTTTTTATTATAATAATCTGGTATTAAATAAAAAAATGTTGGAAGATGTGTAGTTGTTCAAAAAAAGAATAAATAATGAATGAAGAAATAATATTTAAATGAGATAGAATGAAATAGAAAATCTGTTGAAAAGTGTATTTGAAAAAATAGATAGATAAAATATAAAAGTCACTATTCATTCTTCTCCAAACAGTACAAAAATTTGGTAAATTTTCTAGAGATGCTCTAAGATAGATCAAATTAAAACACTAAAATTTAATTGAAGTGAAATTGCAATTATTGATTCACCTTTGAGGGGGTATTAGCCTATGAGAAAAATGAGTAAAGCTAGGACATCTCTCAATCTTACTAGACTCAGGTTTAAGGTAAGACTTGTCACTATTCTCTACTTTGTTAGATTTATCCTGTTCATGGCCTTTGAAAATGTTCTTTTCAATTACTTTTCCACTTTGAAGCATGATGATAAACTTATGAGGTTCGGCTGCAATCATTTTCTTGCATGCTCAATGATGTGGTCAACTAAGTGAGAGTACTTTTGACATTTATCGCCTATGAGTTCTGATTATGCTTGTGCAATAACCCGATTATTCCGTCCAACCATTCAACCTGCTCAGCCCCGCATTGTCCTATATGGATATGATATTGATATTGATTTTCAAGTGGGTTGGGTTGGATCAACTTTTAAAGGTAGCGGGTTGAGTATTTTTAAAACCACCAAGACTACTCCAACTATTAAAGCTAGCAGATAGATTCTTTTGGTGAATGTTTGGTCTGATTTGCAAGAAACATTATTTAGGACATGGTTCTCAATGCTTGCTTACGGCCAATCTGTCGGGATAAGCCATAACATAAGACCAGAATCAACGAGAATTAAACTTAAATAAGGTTATGCAATTCCTTAGACATTTACGCCAAGTCTTTGCTGTCGTTCTTAGGCTAAACTGTTGTTGCTTGATTCAAGTGTTGCATTCTGGTAGCAGTAGATGTGGGAGGGTCGTTAGGTTTTCATCCTTTTATCATTTTAGCCTTGTAGCTCTGCAGGGTTCCTAGAAAAGGGAGCTAAAAGGAAAAGTACAAATGAAGCGTCTTATATAGTACGAAATGTGATGAAATTGGAAGCATCATGGTCCTTATTTTCCTACAAGGGTGACTAGGTTTGTGTCCTAAATTGTTGTGCTCTCGAGACAATAGAATCTTGGTTCTACCCATGTGCTTGGCCTCGTTGTTGCTTGGAATATAATCGTGTCTACATTATTGAGATCTTGCCAATATTGACAGTTTCTTGAACTATTGACTCCGCCCTTTGTAATTTATGAAAACTCCAAATTATGATGTTTAATGAGCCAAAAAAGTTGTTTAAATGAAGCCTGAAAACCAAAGTTTTTTCTTTTTCTTTTTTAAACAAGATTTCTATTTGTAATAAAATTTCTTGGCCTATTTAAAGGCTTTTTAGATTAAAAAAAAAAATTCAAAAAAGTGGCAGCTCTAGAATGAAATTAGTTATTTCTTATAGTTTTTTTTTTTTTTTTTTTTTGGTGGGTTTAATGGCTTGCTAGAAGTCTTTCTAAAGCTAAAGGTGAAACCCAAACTTCTATCAGTATGTTCTTAACAATACTTTAATAATTTTAATGTTTCTTGTGTGTGTGTTTTTTATTTTATTTTATTGAATTACTTATCTAGGAAAATGTTTACTATTGTATAATTTTTAAATTTAACTTAGATTTAATAGACTCCATGCATGTTAAATACTTAGGATTCCTTGAGAATTAAAATACTAGTTTTGTCTTGCCTAAAATCAATATAATTTATATAAGTACCTTTAGAAGGATAATTATTGTGTTCTTAGTGCTAAAATCAGCATTCGTATGAGTTTTAGTTGAAGTATAAAATCATCATCCTTCAATTTTTACTGGCCCTATTCCACAATCTATGCGAGTAATAGACCTCCTTGACGAAGGTACTATGCAGTGGGACAGAGGAAAAATCCATGCTTTATATTTGTGCAGAGAGCATGCCTCAACATCCTCCACACAAGAGATAATTTACAGAGAAGAAAATTAAAGGTGAAACCGCGGTGTGAATTTTGTTGTCAGCAACCAAAGATTGTAAACCACGTCTTGTGTGAATGCCTTTCGCTAGAAATGTTTGGGCAATGGTCTTGTGGGAATGCCATCTGTGATGGAGCTACTGTTGTTTTTCTGGCCGGGTAACAGCACTTCACAGAAGCACAAAAAGAAGACATAGCCGAACCCCTTATGTCAAGTTCTTTTTTCTCTTTATATAGCTTTGTCATATTATGTGTTTATCTGCTATGCTCTTTCATTGAGCTGTTTCATTCTTTCGTCTGTTTTGTCCTACATAACTAGACCCAATTTGTTTACTTTTCCTTCATCATCGATACAAGTTTCTGATCTTTTAACTCAAAAAAAAAAAAAAAAAAAACCAATAGATGTATTGTCTGGATCAACCTAAACCGTAGAGCCCGTTTGATAATAGATTTATATTAACGTTGTTTAAGTGTTGTGAAAATATGTGTGGATGAAAAAGTATTGTGAAAATACATATACTGTGTTTAAATAACAAAAACTATTGTGTAAATAATAGTACCAAATAGGCCCTAAAGGTTTTAAAATATTGTTGTTTTCCTCAATTTAATTTTTTTCCTTATCAACCCATCATAATTTCTGTTTAATAAAATTTTATTAATAAATTTTATTTTATTTTGTGAATTGCTAATCAACTCATTTTCCTTGTGGAATTGACCTTGTACTCATCGAGTTATTATTTAACTATAGTGCTGCACTTGGAAGCAATGTTAAAGCAACAACAATTTTTCACCCATTTTTATTCATTCACCAACTCAATTTTTTTTTTTGGCTAAAGTACACCTATGCACCAGGATACCTGAACCCAATTAAGAATTAATAATAATATAATGTAATACTATTATATATTTCAGTCATGATATAGTGAAAAGCTAATATTCAATATACTTTTTAAAAACCATAACACTTAATTGCACATATACCAATTGGTATATTTTACTTACGTAAATAAACTATGAATTTTGAAACACTAATGTTATTACCTTACTTCTTTGAATTGTTTTTCACTAACATGTTGTTGGAATAAAAAAAATGTGTATACTTTTTTGGTTTTGGCTATAAAAATCTCAATATTTTTCTCTCTTATGTGTATCACATGGTACAAAAGATATGCACACATGGAATGAACATAAAAAATTAAATAATTACTTGACTAAAGTTTATGTTTAGGTTTAGGTTTAATAAAATGTTTCTAAAGGACAAGTCACTTTAAAGATACACTCAATTAAAGTTTCACAATATACAAATTCATTAAAGTTTCGCAAATAATTAATTACAAATTGATATTTTTATAGTTTATTGTTACTTGTAAAATATTTTTCATTAAAATTTAATTAAACTTAAATTATTCAAATGATAATTTTCTTTATAAAATTTATGAGATAATAAGGACAATTACCACCTCTAAAAGAAAACAAAAATGCCAGTGTTATGCTATGTATAATTTTTGATGATGCAAAGAAAATCAGTAAGCTGAATGCCTCGGGCTTCAATGGACTAGTAATTGCTTGGAAGGCCTGAAAAAGAAAACACACGATCAAAGGTGACCGGGGTAGACCGGCCAAGAACCCTCCAATGCTTAAGTTAGTTTCTCTCTTAAATTCTAGAGTTTCAACTTTTTAGGAGTTGTTTAAAACTTACCTTCATTTGATGCGAATGAGTGTTTATATAGTGTGCTATTGAAGCGGTTACTTGTCTCGTAACTTCCTCTATATTTAAGGAAGTCAAAAGATTTAGGGTTAACTTCCACAACTGCTATAGGAGTTAAAATATTCAATCTTATCTTCTATAACTGTCATTGGAAGTTAAGTACTTAGTAGGAAGTTATAGCGATAAACTAGGATTTTACTCATGCCTCGAAATAATAGCACGTGGTTCAATTCACTAGTTATAGTAGATAAATCTTTCTAGAATTTTCCCAAGTGTCGGGGGTCGTCCAATTGCTTTCCTCATGGACGACCCATATGTCTATGGACGACCATTCTACTGGGTATAACCATTCTTGTCTTCTTGACCTAGACGACTCTCATGGACGAATTGGAGTTGGTTCAATTTTCAATTTAAAATATTGTTAATGTTCAAGAGTGTTCCAAAAGACTTTGACTTGCCTCATGTCATAAAAAATGTGTTAAAATATTTACATTACAATTAGTCTATATTTGCATTCAAACTTGCAATATTTAAAATTTCATAGTAATAATTACATTCATTGTCTGTTTTATGAATAATAATTATAATTATATCATCATTTCATATAATAAATCAAACTATATTTAATACAATGATCAAACACGTGCATTGCACATGCAATTTAAATTAATTATGTGTAAAAAAAATTATTTTGTGAAGTAAAAGTTAAAAATCAATATATATATATATATATATATATATATATAAGTAGCAGCAGTTTTATTGTTGAATATAAGTTTATCTAAAATGCATATTAAATTAGAGTATATCCATACGCCATACCTTAGGTAAGAAAAGTAATGACAAGTAGCATACCTTAGCTCATCAACATTGTAGAGTCAGAAAGGAATACCCGATGTCTACAACAACAGTTTTATGCACCGCATTTTGTCTTCAAGTTATTTAATAACTTAGTAAAAAAAGAAAAGTTTAGCTTTAATCTATCACATTGAGTGGTAAACATTAAAATTACAGTTAATAATTAAAGCATAAAATATAGTTTTGTAAATATAGAAATAATTTTGGTGTTTAACATAAAATAGTGTTAAGTACATTAAGTTACAATATATTAATTATAATCCTTATTATATATTTTAGATATAATAGGAAAATGCCCATACACTTCCTAAACTTTCAATTACTCGCCAAAAGACTCCTCAACTTTTATATTAGCCAATTTACTCCTTAAACTATTCACAACTGCCAAATCAATACTCTAATTAGCCTCACGTTAAAACACTAACAGAATAAAAGCATGTGAGACTCACATGTCTTTTAAAAACAAAATTAATCACCCAAAGCTCCCAAACCCAGTAGCGTTAAAACACTAACAGAATAAAAGCATGTGAGACTCACATGTCTTTTAAAAACAAAATTAATCACCCAAAGCTCCCAAACCCAGTAGAAAGAAGAAAGAAGAAAGAAGAGAAATAGGTTCGAGAGAGAGAATCCACACCGTTCAAAGCCACTGCGGAGCTTCTCCCTGCCACCTTGATGCCCTTGTCCCGATGGCACCTTGGTGGTTTCACCGCACCGTTCAATCCTGGTATTTTTTTTTTTTTCCTTTCATTATTTCCTTGAGTTTAAATCCACATAGGTTCCCTAAGTTTTTATTTTATTTTTTATAAATCTCCATGTGCGAATTTCTATAATAGAAATTCTTGGTTTGGTCTAATTTTTGGGTTGGGTCTCTGTGAGTTTGGTTTGGTTTTGTTTGTTCGATTTTTTTTAGTATGATATAAAGTTGTTGTTTTTGAGTATGCTATAGAATTGTTTGATTAAATGCCTGATAGATATACAACTGTTTGATTAAATGTTTGAGAGGGAGAGAGACATGGCTACTACACTAATGGGGTTTGGTTGCTTGGTTTAACCTTCCTTATTCACATCTACACCCTACTACACTGTTGTAGAATTATAATTAGAATCCATTGCTTAATCTTGTGGGCAATATGGCAACTTTATTTGCAATTAATCTAGGGGTTTAAAAATTGTGTTTGTGCAGGCTGGGAAATTTTTGCAATTGATATTTTGGAGTTTTATCTTGAAATAATGTGTTTGGTTCTGCTTTTAAGTTTTATAAAAATCATGATATTGAACTTGATTGTTGTCTAGGTTGCATAATTCACCGGTGAGAAGCAAGCTATAATTAGTTACAAGAAATTTGTTTTAAAAACTTACAATTTAGGCGTTCAAGAAGGCTTGGCTTTTGGTTTTGGTCTTGGCACAGTTATATTAGTGGTCTTCTACACTAGTTGTATATCTCTCAGGCATTTAATCAAACAGCTCTATAACATACTCAAAAGCAACAACTCTATATCATATTAAAAAAATTGAACAAATAAAATCAAACCAAACTCACAGAGACCTAACCCAAAAATTAAACCAAACCAAGAATTTCTATTATAGAAATTCGCACAAGGAGATTTAAAAAAAAAAAGAGTTCATTGTGGATTTAAACTCAAGGAAATAATGAAAGGAAAAAAAAAAAAAAATACTAGGATTGAACAATGTGGCAGAACCACCAAGATGCTATTGGGACAAGGGCGACGAGACAGCGGGGAGAAGCTCCGCAGTGGCTCTGAACGGTGTGGTTTTTCTCTCTCTCCACCTGACCTGTTTTTCTTCTCTCTTCTTTCTATTGGGTTTGGGAGCTTTGGGTGATTAATTTTGTTTTTAAAAGACACGTGAGTCTCACATGCTTTTATTCAGTTAGTGTTTTAACGTGAGACTAACTGGAGTATTGATTTGGCGGTCGTGAATAGTTTAAGGAGTAAGTTGACCAATATAAAAGTTAAGGGGGTCTTTTGGCCAGTAGTTTAAATTTTAGGAGGTGTATGAATATTTTTCCCAATAGAATATAATGAAAAAAACATATTAGGGACGCTAAAAATAATTCCATAACACTTAACTGCACATACACCAATTGATCTTTCATTGGCTAAATAAAGTATGAATTTCGAACCACTAACATCATAACTTTGTTTCTTTGAATTATTTATACTTACATGTTAGAATAAAAAAAATATTTATACTCTTATCCCCTTTTATTTTGTTTTTCTGCTTTTTATAACTTTTTTTCTTTACATGTTATATTTCAAAAAATATTTTGTAACTTAAACATTTGTTATGACCATAAACTCTCAATATTTTCTCCTTTATGTGTATTGCATAGTACAAAAAAAATTGTACACATGGAATGAACGTAAAAAGTATGTTTAATGACATGTTTATGTTTAGGTTTATAAAAACGTTTTTAGAGTACGCTTCATTTTAAAGGTTCATTCAATTAAGACTCTTCCCTTATGACTCACAAAATAGGGGTTATGACCTATTACTCTAAATACTCTATGCTTGAGTGTGCAACAATTCTGCTTCTTTAAAACAATTCTATCTCATATATATATATATATATATAAAAACAATTCTATCATATTTTTGAACCTTTAATCATGCCAAACCAAGTACAATAGTAGGAAATCTTCAAAAAGTATGATACAAGCACTGAGGTAATCATAGAAGTTGAAGGTAAGTCAATGTAATTTCATGTTAGCTTATCTATACATACCAACTCTTTAACCAAATCTTAGGGGAAATTATAATACGATTTACATACATAGACCTACATGTACAATTTTGCTTCATTAACCAAATAATAGGTTGAGATCACTATATTGTAAAGGATCCACCTATTAATCCATCCGCATAGATGACATTATGATAACAACAAAAACAACAAAGCCTTATTCCCGGTTTTTGGAGTAAGCTAGATATGAGATTAAATTTGAATTACATCTTAAGATTACGGTTAGCATTGCAATTTAACATAGGATCCCTTTGTAAACGTTGGTGATACAAGAGTGTTAAGCTGATTCAATATTATGTGAAAATTTCTCTATGGCTAACGCAAGGTATCATAGGTGGAGTAATATGGTTTAAAAAGAAAGAATAGTACAAGGTACAATTTCTATATATGAATAAGTATATATTATATAGGTGGGGCTTACATTTTTATGATGAAATATTAAGACTATTACAGATTCTTGTGTACATGCATAAATGTTATCATGGATGGTGGCTAATTTTTAATATAATTTATTTATTGAAAGGTTGATAGATAGTAGATGACTTCCTAGTAGTAATACACTATTGCTGGCATGTGAATGGTAGGGTTGTTTGGTGATGATTAGTGTATCTATCTTTCTTTAAGTCATCTATCCTAAAATTTTGCTCTAAAATTTAACTATTAGATTGCATGCTCTTTATGGTCTTAACATATATATCAAATTTCATGTCAATTAGATGTTAATTACTATTTAATCAATAAACTTATTTTTTATGCATAATTTTAGACTACAGAAACTTAAGGGATAATTACACTTTACCCACCTGTGGTTTGCCTCTAATTCTATGTGCCCACCTGTGGTTTAAATTTTGACACTTTGCCCACTTGTGATTCTCACCGTTACCCAGCTGTAACCCACCTCTCCCATTTCCGTTACTCTAACACAGAAAGGTAAAAAACAGAACCCCACACGGATCAAAACTCACTCTCTCCCAAAACTCACTCCCAACGAAGATCCACAACAAAATCCACATAGATCGGAGATGCAAGCACATGGGACGTAAGTACTGACAAATCAAGATCCTCATAAGCAAGGTACCCATTGAGATATACATTGAAGACAGCAAGTTAAGTGCACTACTAACAATATCACAGAAATGCAATCGAACCAAGTATTGTGCACCACCTGAACCCACTGGAAAATTCCAAGTGATGTTAAACCCTGAATCCAAATTTGTGCTTTCCCTATTCATTTCTTGGGCAATCATATACATAGCATCAGGCTCAATCTCTTGACTTGCACCTCCAGGTTTTTGTTTTGAAATTTAAATTTCAAACCCTCTAATTTTGATGAGAAAAATCACTTCAAATGCATCTAAATTGTGTATGAAGGTTAATAATTTGAATTTATTTTTTCTTTATTTCTTGTGGGTATTTTTTTTGGCTTAAATTAGAAGTCAATTTGAAATTCAGAATTCTTGATCTTATTTTCTTTCCGGGTCAGTTTCTTACTTATTGTTTATTTTTGGTTTAAATTAAAAACCACTTCAAATGGTTTGTAAATTGTGCAGGAGGATTAATAACCTGAAGTTTCTTTTTTTATTTTTTGTGGGTATTTGCTTAAATTAGAAAATCAATTTGAAATTCAGAAATTTGGATGTTTTTTCATTTCTAGGTCTGATTCTCACTTGTTGGTTTTTTTTTTTTTCTTGGATTTAATTTGGTTTTGTTGCTTCAAATTTACTAAGTTGTTTGAAGAAGCACTTGACACATACTAGCATTGCATTGCATTGTGTAGGATCTTCATTGGGTTGGATGGGAGTGAGTGAGTTTTAGGAGAGAGTGAGTTTTGATTCGTGTGGAGTTCTGTTTTTTACCTTTTCTGTGTTAGAGTAACAGAAATTGGAGAGGTGGGTTACGGCTGGGTAATGGTGAGAATCACAGGTAGGCAAAGTGTCAAAATTTAAACCATGGGTGGACACATAGAATTAGAGGCAAACCACAGGTGGGCAAAGTGTAATTATTCCAAAATTTAAAATTTAAACATTGGGTTGATGGTTTCTCAAAAAAAAAAAAAAAAAAAACATTTGATTGACGATATAGCTACTGATCGTTGATCTTTTGGAAAATTTGCAAAAATGAAGGAAAAAGAAAATGTAATCCAATAATGGATTTGTCAAAATTCATTTTCAACAAAAAGATATCAAGTGGAGTTGTAAACAACACTCTGTTTGTTTCAATAGAAAACCTTGTATAAAGATAGTTTTCCGTGTATTCTAGTGTTTGGTAGTATTAGAAAAAATACATTGAAAGAAAAACTATCTTTGGTTAACATAAAAAGTATGACTTACTTTTAGAGATTGTTTTCTACTAAGTTTTTATGGAAAACAATTCTCTCACAGTAAGGTAAATAAGGAAAGTTAGTAGATTGTTTTTCAACTTATTTAAGGTCACTACTAAACATAGGAAAATGAGATAGTTTTATAGAAAATACTTTTTGAAAAAATGACTCATTTTCTAGAAAACATTATTGTCAAAACAAATAGAGCATTGGAAGATAACATTAACAAGGAATACAAAGATGATTAGTTCATATTATATGCAATATTGCACATACTCACTTAGCCCAACCAATTAAGTGAGTCATTTACATTACGCATATCAAGACACATATGTTGATGCCCACTTTGGCAAGGAGGCCCAATAACAGGAAGAAGCCCAACAATATGGGCAAAAAAGAGTTAGTAAATTGAGAAGAAAAACCATTAAGCTTGAATGGTAGGAATAATAGATCATAGGCCTAAGAAATAGCAAAAGGGCCTCAAAGAAAGCAAGTGGGCCCAAAGGAGCCTAGAGAAAGAAGTAGTAAACCCATAGGTATTATGAGAAATAAAAAGCAAGTAAGGATGGGCCAAGGAGGCCCAAAGTAATAAATTCAGTAAGTAAGGGGTTGGTGGAAAAGCCCATAAACCCCAAAAGTAAAGAATATGGTAATATGGGTCAGGGAAGCCTTAAAGATTTAGCAAAAGCCCATGGGAATGAGAAATTGGAATGGGCCGAGGATGCCCAAGGAAATGAAATGGGCCAAGGAAGCCTAAAAGCGATGGAATGGGCTACATGAATTCTAGCCCAATGATAATGCTAAGCCATTGGAATTAAGCAAAGGGAAAGCATACAACAAGCCCAAAAGAGGCCCAGTTAAATAATAGCATGGCAGGAGTAACAGAATGGCATGACAGAAGTGTTAATCGACTCGTAAAAAGGGTAAAGAATGGATTGGATAAGGAAAAGCCCACAATCAAGCAAGGCCTAGCCTAGAAGGGAAGTAAGACATAAAGAACGAAAGCTCAGAGACTCATTCATGCCACAAAAGGTCAAGAACGAGTAGTAGAATGTGCGAACGAGTAGTAGAATGTGCAAACGAGCCTTTTGGTAATAGCAAACGCATGAACAACAGACAAGCCATGGACACATGGAAGTGGAGCACGCACAAGGTTCAGGCACTACCAACTTATACTCAGCTAATATAGGAGTAGTGGGCTATGAGTCAGAGGTAAGAGAGAGTCTATTTTGGGGTTCTCACTCAAACTCTTTTGGTGGAAATGTCCTGCTAGGATGACATGCCTCCTAAAAGAGGGAACGATGAGTTGGAATCACTAGGTGCATGCCATTGGGGATAGTAAGAGAAAATGCCCATTCTTATTCAGATGGGAATGCCACGATGAACAAGAAAACAAAATAAGACTATTTTTCTAGGAATGGGATGTGGCATGGCTAGTACAGGTAAGTGGTGGTGGCTGGACAGTTGACAGACTAGTGGATGGTCTGGGAAGGACACCCACACCAAGACAAAAGCGGTTAAAGGGTAAGATAGTAAAAACCTAGTCATGGCAAGCAGTATAAAGGGGCTCAGCCATGCACAGTATAGGATAGCATAACAATTCCACGGTGGACAACAGAACAAGAGAGCGAAAGATAGAGTAGAAAACTTAGAAAGGAAAAAAAAAGAATTAGAAAGAAAAGAAAAATAGAGAGTAAGTAAGAGTGTGATAGTGGGCATGCACCAGTAGGCTATTCCCTTCTCTCCCTCTAAAAGCTTACCCTCTAGTAAGAATTAAGGAATCTGAGGACAAGCCATTTAGGTCCATTCTCTTAAAGTGGGTAATTTTCGTGCAGGATTTCCCTGTGAGATTGCCCATATTGAAGAGTGGTTCCTTTCTTGAACTTAACTCCGTAGAGAAATCAAGCATGACAGACTAACCATTCTTCCTTTCATTTTATTGATCAAGCATCAGTGTTATTTCCATTTCTTTATTATTACCATCTTATTTATAGTGCATTTATATTGTTGCATTATTTCCTCCTTTATTAAAATCATGATTTGGTATTTCCTGTTTTCTGGCTGACAGTAAGCATTTTCCTTTTGTTGTTGTTATATTATACCTGCCCGCCATAACTCTTTTGTAACAGTTTCTTCTGCCAGGGGCATGTGACCAAAGTTTTAGCAAAGGGGTTTTACTTTGTGCACAAGCCGGCTTGGGGTGTGTTGCAGTCAAGCCGGTCCTGACTTTCCTACCTAAAACCATTAGGCCATAGCGTGGTAGGAGGCAGCCCAACCTGTAGTTGCGAAAAAAGCTCATCACAACATGTTATCTTCATATTGGTAGTTGGAGCTTTCTTAGGCTCCTTACATATTTTGAACCAAATATTTTCCATATAAAAATAGTTTTTAGAATCTTATTTTAATATGATGTATTGTTAAACAAAGTTTGGGATTTATGATGTATTATTAAGGCAAGGATGTAAAATAGATTAATTGAATTTTGGGATGTAAAATTGAAATATATATATTATGTCCACCCATTATTCTTTTGCCACTATATTCGTGTACAACTTATAGTGGGCATTTTTGTGCCTTGGGTTAGATTGCTCCTGCTGTACTGCGACCCTATGATTTTAGGGTAGGAGAGTTGGGATTGGCGTAAATGAAACACACCTTAGGCCAGCTTGTGCTTAAGTTGGGCCCTTCTTATGCCGACAAGCCCTGGCAAGAGTCTTGAGCGTGTCACGTGCTCATGGCAAGAAATATTGTTACAAAATGTTATAGCAAGAAAAATACAATACGATAGGATAACTAAAACACTTTAACTAAAATATTTTATGCTAACAACAATAATACATGAACAGTTCCACAAAGGAAGAGTATCAGAACGTGATTACGGCAAGGATAGATTAATGGCAAGAAGTCACGTTAGTCCTTAATCAACCATGGCAAAAGAAAAGAAGGCTAGTCTACTAAAGGAATGGGCTTGAGTCTTCGGCAGATTCAAGTCCAAAAAGGGGAACCAATCTCTAATGTGGGTAACCTCAGAGGGAAATTCTACTGTAGAAGTTACTTTGGAAAATGAACCTAAATGGGTTAATATCAGATTCTTGACTTGTTAGAGAGTGGGCTATTGAGAGGGAGAGAAGTGGGTAGCCTATTGATGCATGCTTTTACTCCTATCACTCATACTTTACTTCATTACTCTTGGTTTTCTGTTTTTCTTTCTTTCTCTTACTCCTTTTTCTCTCTTTTCTTTCTTTTTCCTTCTCCATCTTTTTTCCTCTCCCGTCCTCCCCTTTTACTGTGCATGTCTATGGCCTTTTATACTGCTTGCCGTGACAGGATTTGCCATTTTTACCCCTTAATAGCTTTTAGCTTGTTGTGGGTGTCCTTTTAGGACTGCCCACTAGTTTGCTGGCTACCCAACCACCATTACTACACTGCGTTGGCTGTGCCACACCTCATTCCCAAACAAAAGTGGTTTTGTTTTTTTTTTTTTTTTTTTTGTTTTTTACTCCCCTTTAACACTTCCATTTGGATAAAGGCTAGACTTCCTCTCACGCGTTTGTCATCGCCTACAGGTTTGTCTGACTCTGTTGCATGCTTTGGTGCTTGTTTAACTCTTGCGACGTGAATGAGTTCTTGAGTCTTCATTCTCTAAATCTCATTTCTACTTTTAGCTGGGCATTGCTTGGGTGTGGGCTTTCCTTCCTTTAATTTGGCCCGTGTCCCATTTTCATCCTTTGTTCGTGGGCTGGCTGGCGTTCCTGCCACGCCACTATATTTTTCTTGCTATGATATCATTCACCCTTATTTGCCTTGTAGTTACTTCTGGGCCTGTGGGCTAAAGTGCTTGTCATGCCAATTTCTCATATTATTCCTTCTTTTAGTCTTTACTGCCCAGCATTCCTGCTGGGTTAGTTCATTCAACACCTTGGGTTTCCTCAGCCCATTTCATTCTTTGGGCATCCTTGGCCCATTTCATTTTTCTTACCTCTTTCATTCCTCTGGGCTTTTGCTAAATTCTTTAGGCTTCCTAGGCCTAATTACCACATCCTTTGCCTTTGGGTTTATTGGCCTTTGAACCAATCCCATTTACCAATTCCTTTCTTTGGGCTCCTCCAGCCTTTTTTTTTTTTTTTTTTTTTTTTTTTAATTTAATTTTTTTTAATTTTTTTTAATTTCTTATCATTCCCATGGGCTTACTATTTCATTCTTTAGGTCTTCCTCGGCTTGTTTGCTTTCTTTGGGGCCACTTATTATTTTGTGGGCCTATAGACCATTATTCCTGCCATTCTGGCTTAATGATCTTTACTTTGCTGCTTTCTTTCTTTGCCTTTTTCATATTGTTGGGCTTTTTTTGCCATTAGTCCATTTTGTCAGAAAATGGACATCAATACAACTCAAGGCCTACCAAGTACCAACGCTACATGCTACCTTCCATTCGTTTTGATTCTCAGCTACTGTACTCTACTCATTCGTCCTTCTTCATTTCTGGATATTGTAATACTGGGTCCTCTGAGTTTTCTTTGGTTTGTATAATTTGATCAAGAGAATTAGCCAAATTTTAAAAGGATATGGCTTAAGATGCACGGGGTCATAATGGGTTTGCAAAAATTTGAACTAGACTGATGGGTATCATCTAGTAGCGTTCTTGATTTTGTTACGTTCAATTTTCAACATTTTTTATTTGGGTTTTAGCATTTTTTTTTTCTTTCTATTATAACTTATTAGAAGTTCTTGGTGTTGTTGTTTTAACACGCACTCGTTGATAATTATTACTTTTTGAACTTGTTATTCAGCCTTGTAGTTTTGATTTGTTGAGCATATTATTGAAATTCATTTTTGTTTCAAGTGACACTTTCTGACCTAGTTTCTTGAATTTAAAAAATGTAGATTATGTCTCACTTATAAATTCAATTGTGATTTCAAGAATCTTCCACATGCAATGCATTTCATTTTTTGTTTCAAATGGGTGGAAATAGGTGCAAAAAATCGTTTTTAATTTTTTCTTAAATTACTACTAATTAATTTATGTCCCATTTAGCTTTTAGTTTACCAACCATAAACAAAGAAAATAATATATGCGTTTTTTTTTTTTCCTTTATAATAATTAAAAAAAAAAAAAAAAAAAAAAACTACTCTTTCATGAGATAATGTGTTTTACAATCTACTGGCTGAGAGTTCTATGAATTTGAGTTCTATTTTAGAATTTTTGTAACTGAATTCAAGCAGTTTGTTAATTCTATTTTGGGTATATAATTGTCACTGATGAATATTTTGCAAGTCAAACCTTAATTTCTTATATGGGTTGTGGTTTGTGAACTTAATTGTGAATGGTGTTTTATAATGTGATATACTATGCTACTACTATGAATGTGAAATGTTGTGTTAATTCTAAAATTTGGTTTAACTAGGGTGTTAAATTCAGTTTTCAAAGTTTGGTAATTTGAAAATTAGTTGTGGTCAAGTTAGAATAATAGGCCCAATGGTGTAAATTACAATAATTTATTGAATAATGAACTTAAATAATTAGATGAAAAGTCCAAAAAGGTTTAATGTTGGTGATAGTGTGATTGTTTGCTCTACAAACTTAGTATGTTTTCAAGGCTTATATGTATCTTTATGATTGTTTGTGCTAGATTTTGTTTGAGAAATTTGCACCTAAAAAGACTTATGACCAAAAAAAAAATCATAGTTACAGAGGAAGACTTCAGCACCAAAGGATGCACTTGCACACATACAGGTATTATACGGATATGGTATGATGGGAGTATTTTTGACAAAGAAATTTAGACTTGTAAATAAATGGCTAAGAAAGCTAACGATACCCACGGGGTCGTTAGCTTCATAGAAATTGATGAAGACTCTAGAACGATGATAATGGGGTGACGCAACCTTAAGAACCGACGGAGCTTTCAAAGGACGATTCCACTATAAAAGCCAACGGACGCATCTTCCCCATGAACAGACGGGAGATCCTTGAAAGACGGATAACTGTAGACTGACGGAGTGGAGAAGTCAACAGGTCCTATGTGGCCTTGCTTGGTCCTCAAGAATACTCATACATGGAAACATTTTGCGTATCACGCACAAAAACCCTACTACTCACCCATATCTCCCTCGTATGGAAAGACACCCTAAAATCTCGAAAATCCTAATGCTAGATCTTCCCTACAAGGAAAAATACCTGCTCTTAAGGGATCTCGATTCACTACTCACCACTATATGAGCACTATACTTCCTCTTTTCTTAGGTACGCAGAAACTCCCTAGTTCTCTCACTATAGAGTTCTTAAAGATTTCTCATTCATTAACTTGACATTCTGAGGGTTTTTGGCCGGTACCACACTAGTGCCTTTTATTTGATCCTTTTGTTCTTGTCCACATACCCATTGGCGTGGCTTGGAGCCTACAACTCACTAATGATTTTAGCACATCATTAGTTGGTGTCGTCTGTAGGGAACCAGTGATAAGCTATATCGCCGTTTCAAGGATTAAGAGTTGTATGGTCCCAACATGATCGATGGCCACCACCAACCAAGAGACCGGGAACCAGCCCAATGCATTAGAAAGGCAAGTGCACACCCTTGCTACATCGGATGAATGGCTCACTCAACGGAACCATGAGTTGGAACGACAGTTGGAGTAGCAGAATGATCAAGAACCAAACAATCAAAATGATGGACAGGACAAGGAGGAATGCAACGACAATTGTCCCTCGACAAATGATCATTAGCAAAAGGGACGACCAAGAGAAAAGCAATGCCATTAGTAGATGGGACTAGTAGGATACTAATCATCCCTCTGAGCCGGAAGTCTGCGCATAGCGCATGGCGCAATAGATGCAAACGATGAAAGAGAAGATGGATATAATGATGAGTGCCCCGAAGGGTTAGGTGTCCACTAGCTTAGATGAAGTAGTCCATCGTACTGATTCGCCCTTCACTGCACCAGTCGCATCCTTCCCCCTTCCAAACAAGTTCAAAATGCCATAAATAGAACCATACGACGGGTTGAAGGACCCTTTCAACCACCTGGAGTCGTTTAAAACCCTCATGTACCTACAAGGGGTTCTAAATGAGATTATGTATAGGGCATTCCCTACTATACTCAAAGGGCTAGCGTAGGTATGGTTCAATAAGCTGACCTTTAACACAGTGTCCACCTTCAAGGAGTTAAGTGGACACTTTGTCACTCACTTTATTGGAAGGTAGAGGTACAAAAGATCCTTAGCGAGTCTACTGAACATTAAGCAATGGGAAAATGAGAGCCTAAGGTCATATGTAATCCTTTTCAACAAGGAGACCCTCTTAATTAACGAATTTGACATCAAAGTTCTCATCACTACATTCACCAATAGGTTGCAATCGAGAGAGTTCCTCTTCTCTATCTACAAGAACGATATGCTATACAAGGCCACGAAGTACATGACTGCCGAAGATGCAATGATCGCCTGGAGAGGGGGGGGGGGGGGGGGAGCAGACCAAAGAAGAGGGAAAGGCAGGATGACCTTCGTCCAGACAAAGGAAGAAAGTTGGCCCAAACGAGTGACCGAAAGGACGACAGGAGATCAAGGCCTCCATCAGGGAGGAGGATGAACTTCACTCCTTTGAATGCCTTGTTGGATCAAGTTCTCATGTAGATAAGGGATGACGTGGCGTTGACTTGGCCAGATAAACTAAAGGGCAATTTGAACAAGAGGCCCAATAACAAGTACTACCTTTTCCATTGGAATTACGAGCACGGCACTTTCGAGTGCTACGACTTCAAGCAGCAGATCAAAGCCCTCGTCAAGCAAGGAAAGTTACAGTGGTTTGTCAGGAGTAGAGAGAACCCGCCAAGGGACCCTGAACCCAATCGGCAAGCTGAAAAAAGACCTAGAGCCCTGCTCGAGGAGATAAAGGTGATCATAAGAGGGAACACAATGGCAGGATCCTCTAAAAAGGCAAGGAAGATGTACTTACGAATGGTGCAGAGCGTCCAGATCTCTGGACAGTCGCTTAAAGTGACTAGGGCCGACAGCCCATCCATCAACTTCATAGAAGAGGATGCTAGAAAACTACACCACCCTCACGACGACGCCCTGGTTACCAGTCTATCAATTGCAGGCTTCAATACCTAACAAGTACTAGTAGACAATAGGAGCTTACGGATATCCTCTACTACCCTGCATTACAACAGATGAGGGTCGATAAAGAGCATCTCATGCCTTCAAACACACCCTTAGTAGGATTCGGTAGCACCAAGGTCTTTTCCGTAGGAACCATCACTTTGTTAGTAACCATTGGGATGTACCCTTAGCAGCTCACTAAGGAAGTCAATTCTGGTCGTTGTTTGCTCCTCTGCCTACAATGCCATCATTGGCTGACCCACACTTAATATGTGGAGAGTAGCCACGTCCACATACTACTTGCTAGTAAAGTTCCCAATAAAGTATAGGATAGGAGAAGCATGAGGGGACCAGATGGCCACCCATGAATGCTACATTGCCATGCTAGAAATGGATGATCACTTGTAGGCTTTGAACATCAAAGAAAGGAGGGTTGCATTAGAGCCAATAGAAGACCTTGAAGAGATCTCCTTGGACGATAACCTCCTAGGCTGAATCACTCGTATTGGCATGCAGGCTAACCTTTCGGTTCGCAAAGAGCTTGCCCTTTTCCTAAAGAACAATCAAGACGTCTTCGCTTAGAGTCACAAGGACATGCCAGGGATTAGTCCGAATACCATGGTCCACAGGCTTAATGTATACCCATCCTTCCCTCAAGTCCGACATAAGAAGAGAGTCTTCACCCAAGAAAAAGACAAAGCCATAGTCAAAGAGGTGCGCAAACTACTTGAAGCAGATTTCATTAGGAAAGTCTACTACCCAGAATGGTTGGCCAACGTGGTCATGGTTAAAAAAGAAAATGGCAAGTGGAGAATGTGTGTGGATTTCATGGACCTTAACAAGGCATGCCCAAGGATAGCTGCTCGCTCTTGCGCCTCGACCTCCTCATAGACTCTATGACCAGTCACCAGCTGTATAATTTCATGGACGTCTTCTCTGGGTACAACTAGATTAGATTGGATGAAGCAAACCAAGAGAAGACCTCATTTGTTATGAGCCAAGGATTTTCTGTTACAAAGTCATGTCATTTGGACTAAAGAACGCAGGGGCGGCATACCAAAGGCCTATGAACAAGATGTTCACCTAGCAAATTGGGCATAACGTCGAAGTATATGTAAACGACATGCTTGTAAAGAGCGCAAGGGAAATTGACCACCTAGACGATCTTTAGGAAACGTTTGAAACCCTCCGCCTTTACGACATGAAGCTTAACCCCAATAAATGTGTGTTTAGTGTAGTGTCAGGAAAGTTCCTAGGCTTTATAGTCTAAAAGTGCGGTGTGGAAGCCAATCTTGATAAAGTTCGAGCCATACTAGAGACGACGCCTCCAAAGAACACCAAAGAGGTGTAAAGCTTAAACAGTAGGGTGTTGGCCCTCAACAGGTTTGTCTCCAAGGCAACCGATAAGTGCCTACACTTATTCAAGACACTAAAGGAGGCTTTCGAATGGACCAACGGATGCCAGAAGGTTTTTGAGGAATTGAAGGCCTAGCTTGTGTCCCTACCATTACTTAGTCCATCCAAACTCGGTGAAGAGCACTCCCTCTACTTAGCTATGTCACCAATGGCTATTAGTTCCACTCTTTTTGAGAGAAAAATCGTATGTAGTTACCCGTTTACTACACCAGCCAAGTGCTTTGGGTAGTTGAAGGAAGATATCTTTAAATAGAGAAGTTGTACTTCTAAGCACACACTATAAAGGTCAAACAGACAAGCCACTATGGAAAGCAATAAACAATCCAAAGGCAGCAAGGCGACTAGTTCTATGGGTTATAGAACTCAGCGAGTTCAACGTAAGATACCAACCTAGAACTGTGATCAAGGCATGGGCTTTATCTAATTTCATTGCCGAGTTCATAGCGAAAGAAGATGAGGAGGAAAGGCCGGCGACATGGATGATATGGACAAACATTTGTCCAACCAATGGGTAGGGGAAGCTGGGGTCCTACTACAGTCGCCAGAAGGAGATACAATTAAGTTTGCAGTCCATCTCCAATTCTCAACAACCAATAATGAAGCGGTCCTTTTGGGCCTTGACTTGTCTAAAGCAGTAGGGGCCATGTCAGTAGTCATACACTGCAATTCGCAAGTAGTTGTCGGGCACATTAATGGTGACTACGAGGCCAAAGACAAACGGATGAGAGAATATCTTAGCACGATCAAAAGAAAGGTGAGCGAGGCGCTTTCGGGCAACTTTGTGTGAATCCCAAGGGAAGAGAACGAGTAGGCAAACCGTTGGCCAAAGTTGCATCTGCAAAGTGTATGGTCGTCACTAATCAGGTACTATCCTTTGTCTAATATTCTCCTACCATTGACGAGGTAGAGGTATAGGTAATCCCCATGGGAGCCAACTGGATGATGGCAATCGTTTCCTATCTTAGGAATGGGACGCTTCCAGAAGACCGTAATGCTTCCTACAAGCTGAAGGTACAATTGTCATGTTTCGTACTAATCGAGGATGTCCTTTACAAGAGAGGCTTCTCCCATCCATATTTGAGGTGCCGAGCCCCTGCAAAAGCAGACTATGTCATGAAAGAAGTCCACGAAGGACTATAGGGAAACCACTCGGGGGCACGCTCGCTGGTCCATAAGCTAATACGAGCAGGATACTATTGGCCCACTATACAGAAGGACACCCAGTCCTACGTGAAGGTGTGTGACAAATGCCAATGCTTTAACAACATTATACGACAGCCATCAAAGGAGCTTACACCAATGAGCGGCCCCTGGCCATTCGCCTAGTGAGGATTAGACATAGTAGGACCTTTCCCCATGGATGATGTGGCAGATCAAGTTCCTTGTCGTAGAGATTGACTACTTCATGAGGCAGAACCATTGGCCACTATCATGGAGAAAAATGTTTAAAGTTTCGTCTGGAAGAGTATCATTTGCCGCTTTGGGACCCCCAAGGTCTTCGTCTTTGATAATGGAAAGCAATTCGACAATGACGCATTCAAAAATTTCTTCCAACAATTGGGGATAAAAAATCACTACTCCTCCCCCCTTCTCCCACCTTCAAGCCAATGGACAAGTTGAGGTTACAAACTGATCCTTACTCAAGATGATCAAGACTCAGCTCAAAGGGTAAAGGGTATATGGCCAGATGAACTACTCGGTGTCCTGTGGGTATACCGGATGACGACTTGCACACCTACAAGGGAGACACCTTTCTGCCTCGCATTTAGGAGTGAAGCCGTCATCCTGGCAAAAGTTAGGCTGACCAACTACCAGATATCCCACCATAATGAAGAGAGGAATGAAGGGGAGATGCGCCTACATTTAGATCTTTTAGACGAAGTCAGAGCAATAGCAAAATAGCGAATCGCTCGTTATTAGGACCTGATGGCAAAACACTATAACACCAAAGTAAGACCTCTTCATTTTAAGGTCGGGGACCTAGTCCTAATGAAAGTAACAATGGTTGCCAGAGACCCCATATAGGGCAAATTGGGCCCAACTGGGAAGGACCTTATAAAATCGTCGACTACCATAGAAAAAGGACTTACTACCTAAAGACCCTCGACGGACAAAGGCTCCATCACCCCTAGAACACCGAGTACTTGAGGAAATACTACTAGTAGTAGACGAATGCAGCCTATTTTTTCGCTTTCTTTTATTATTTATATTAAAGTTGGATATTGAAAGATGTTGAAGTTTTAAGGATATTAAGTTTTTTATAAACTTTTCTTATTTATTTATAAGACTTAGAAGGATTATCAGAAATATTGTCTTACTATACCCTTCAGTGAATTGCCCACAAAAATTATGCTAAGTCCTACCTACGAGGTGGATGGACGACCAAAGATACCAGCGGGTACCTGATCTCAAGAATTATACTAAGTCTTACCTACGGGGTGGATGGATGAACAAGGATACCAATGGGTACCTGGTCTTAAGAATTATACTAAGTCCTACATACGGGGTGGACGGATGACCAAGGATTTCAACAAGTATTTGATCTCAAAAGCTTTGCTAAAATCCTATCTACGGGATGGACGAAAGACTAAGGATATCGACGAGCACCTGGTCTTAAGAGAGCCACTAAGTAAAACATGCAAATATTACTTACGAATGAAATAAAATATCAACGGCTAGCAAAGGCACAAACACGACAGGGGCATATCCGCAGTTGCATTAAAAATAAAACGATATGTATAAGCAACGAATAAAAAGCAGTAGATATAAACCTAACGGGTAAATGTTTTTACATAAAGCGCAAAAGAAAGGGCATTTACCACTATCTTACAAATAAACTTACAAAAAAGAAAGAAGAATTAAATACAACTAAAAAAAGAGAAGGGTAAAAATGGAGATGGGGGAGCATTGGAGACGAGATCATTTGCAATTGTTAGGCCATCCGCAACAGACAGGACCATGGGAGAAGCTGGGCCTTCAAGAGCAAGTTAGATGATGACCTCAGCATCAAGGTCCTTCACTTCCTCCTCGACGGTGTGGACGGAGTCGTCGGTCTTATCACTGACAGTGTCGTTTCCCCCAAGAGTTGGTGGGACGATGTCGTCTATGGCAATTTGGGACAAATCCAGATCCAGGTAGACAGTTGCAACCTATTTCAAGCAGTCATCAAACCCTTCGTCATAAAAGATGGCGCACTCGTCGAAGAAAGGCTGCTAGATCTGGAACGTTGCCACAGCATCAGCTTTGACCTTGTCCATCTGCTTGCAAAGAGCGGCCAACTTTGTCGTCAGGTTGGTGTTCGTTTTCTCTACCTCTTCATGATGAAGGGTCTCCTCTATAAGCAAGGCAAGCTTGGCTGTTAGCTCCATGTTGAGAGTACGAACGACCTCTTTATACTGGTCCCTCTCCTTGTTCTTTATTTCTTGAAATTTGCAGAACTATCGGATCACCCCCCTCATAGGCCACACATCTGGAGGGCCCTCATCTGTACCAACGCCTGAAATGAAAAAAAATGACGGTTAGGATAAGTGTACAAGAATTATGGAGTACTAAAAGTGACGGATACATACCCTTGACGAGTCGTAAATACCAGAAGCCCCTTGATCCTTTAAGGTGTGCTCACCATAGGGGTCTAAGTTCAATTCCTTGATGATCGAATTAAACATCTTGATGGCGTAGTCTTTGTGGGTGACTAGCCTCCGGATGGGGCCAAGGACGACGGGGCCTTTCCCCATCATCAAGCCCTTTCTAACTCCATAACGAAGAGGCGGAGGGGACTTTTGCTACTGATCCTCAATGAATGGGCCCGTCCCTTTCTTGGATGGTTAGTCATCCTTAGCGTTGCTCTTTCTCTTTGGGGCAACTTTGGAGGCCACCTTGGGGGCCGACGACAATGCCTCCCCTTGCTGCTTGCATGCAGCGGCAAACTTCCTTACCATCCCCCTCTACCTGCCTACGTCCATCTTTGAAAAAAAAAAGGGTGACAAAGAGAGTTAGAATAGTAACGAATGGACTAAAAGGTGAATGGACACAAAAATTTACGATGAGGTTACAAGCGTTGGCTCTAGACCACCACAAAATGTGTGGAAAGTATCAAGAGTGACCAAGGCCTTCCACTTCCTCTGCTTAAAGGGGATTTCCAGAACATGTCTAATGAAGCTCTTATGTTCGTCGTTAATTTGCAGACGGATTTACGCTAGAAACCAAAAAAAAAAAAAAAAGAAAAAAAAGAAAAGAAGAAAAAGTTGTTAGATGTATAACTAAAACTGATGAGGTGGTGAAAAATGAATACAGACGACACACCTAACTCCTTCACAACACCCCAGGTATTACCAAACCCATCGGGCGTGCTATCCCACTCCTTGAGCCTACACACCCAATCCGTCCCTTGAACAAAAAAGTATCTATTCTTCTAGTTTCTATTTAAGTCAGGCATTTCTGACACTAGCCTAAGCAACGTCTTCCTAGTTAGGAAGTGGTAGATGCCTTTCGATGAGGAAATTTGCTGAGGCTAATAACAGTACAAGAACTCATCGAGGGTAAGGCAGCGGTTACCACCACTTAGTTGACCCCATATCACTTCAGCCCCAAGGAATATCCTCCATGCATTAGGGGCGATTTGGCTGATGGATGGGCCTAAATAATTGGCAAGCTGACGATGTAACTCTGTTAGTGGCAATCTCAGTCCTGCAGCAAACATGGCATCATACACGCTGACTTTTACTATTTTTCCCCAGGAACACCTCTCAAACTTCCTTGGTAGACAGAGGGGAATGTTCTTAGGGATTTGGAAACAAGCACGAAGTTTGTTTTAGACCTTTTGGGACATGGTCGGGTAAAAATCATTCACTGTCCATATCAGAGGAAGGATTAAGCACCTAGGGCCATTGCTATCCACTTGGCCTTCTACCTCATCACCTTCCTCTTCACCTTCCTCGTCATCTTCCTCCTCTTCCCCTTCTCCCTCTTCCTTTATCTCCTTCTCCTCATCACCCTTTTCCTCTCCTTCCTCATCCTCTTCATACTCCTCCTCGATAAGGGAGTGAGCTAACGGTTCCCCTTCTGGGGACGAGGTTACATCCTCCTTTAGCTCGCGCCTTGATGGATAAAACTCGTCGTAGTTCGCACCCTCACAGATTGACAATTACTGTTCATTCATCACTTCTCTATCACTTGACATCTATTCATCTACAAGCGATGGAGGTATTCTAAGAGCCTATTTGACAAGTCTCTAAACAAGTGACGACCAACTAGGAAAAATGAATAAAAAAAAGGGAGAGAAAACAAAATAAAGGAAAGAAACTTACAAAGAAGAGAAGACGGCGGCTCGAAGCAACGGATTCCTCGAAGATGATAGAGTGACACAACGACGAGTTGTAAGCGATGGCGCAACATAATAGCTCTAAGCTCCTAAGAGATGAAAAACAAAGTAAAAAGAATAACTAGAGGAGGAGGAACTATTTATAAAGCGAAGAGGCGTGGAATACGAAGCGACGCTTTTGATTAGAAACGAGACCAACCAACAGGTGCCACGTGTCACCTAGCATTTAAGCCAAGGGCGACCTACACCATTTGATGGTACATTCTTCAATAAAATATTCAATTAATAACCATAAACACCTTTATTACTCTGAGGGCTGTTAGCTACAGCCGACGGAACCATGGAGCAGGGGGCATTTGATCGAGGTATTTTTGACAAAGAAATTTAGACTTGTAAACAAATGACTAAGAAAGCTGACAACATCTACGGAGTCATCAGCTTCACAGAAATTGATGAAGGCTACAAAACAATGACAATGGGGGTGATGCAACCTTAAGAACTGATGGAGCTTTCAAAGAACGATTCCACCAAAAAAGCCGACGGATGCATCTCCCCCACAAACTAATGGGAGATCCTTGAACGATAGATAATCATAGACCGATGAAATGGAGAAGTCGACGGGTCCTATGTGGCCTTGCTTGGTCCTCTCGAATACTCATATATAGAAACATCTTGCGTATCATGCACAAAAACCATACTACTCACCCATATCTCCCTCATATGGAAAGACACCCTAAAATCTCAGAAACCTTAATGCCAAATCTTCCCTACAAGGAAAAATCCCCGCTTTTAAGGGATTTTGATTCACTACTTACCACTATATAAGCACTAGACCTCCTCTTTTCTCAAGTACGCAGAAACTCCTTAGTTCTCTCACTATAGAGTAGGAATGGCAACGGGTCAGATTTGGGCCGGGTTTTTTAATACCCGGACCTGACTCGCGGGTCTTCCTTTGTTACCCGGACTCAGCCCATTTAATAAACGGGTCTTTTTTTTAGCCCCAAACCCAGTCCGTCGAGTCTCCGCGGGCCTCATCCAGTCCAGCCACTTCTAACCTAATCTGTAGCCCAATCCAACCCAATCTTATTTAAAAAAAAAAAAAAAAAAAGACCCAAACACAAAAGCGAACACAAACAATCAACATTTTTATCAATCTTTCTTAGACAGAAAATAAATAAACACAAAAAATAGAAGAAAGAAAATTCCTTTTATCATTTATGTCTTTGATTTTCATTTCATCACCAAGAGCAAAGTAACCCAGAGCTCTAAATCCACCCTACAATAGAGAAATGAAAATCATACATTACCCAAAAACTTTCCTAAACTTGTCTTTGTTTTTTGCCTTTGACTCCAACGACAAAACCATTCCAATTCCTTCAAATGCATACACAGCCATAGCCACAGCCACACCCACGCCATAAAGAAAAAAGACAAAGGGAATTCAACCCCAACTGAAAAGGGAAACAAGCCCAAAGAAACAAACTTTTCAGTGACAGCTTGCTTTTACTACAGCTGTGTACCATCTTCGTGCTCCTCCACGAGGGTGAGGGTGGGTCGGTGAGTGAATGAGAGTGAGGGGGAGGATGAGATGTGAGTGTCTGAGTGAGAGTGAGATTCAGTGAGGGTTGGATGAGATACAAGTGAAAGTGAGATGAGGTGAGGTGAGGCTGGCGACTAAGTTGAGAGAAAAATGAGAGAAATGAATTTTAGGTTAGGGTTGTGATATATATATATATATATATATATATATGTAGGTTTTTTTGTAATTTTATATTTATGCTAACCGGGTTGGGTCGGGTTTGTGTTCGGGCCGAGTTTTTGCCAAAACCCGGACCCGACTCAGACTCGCTTTGGTTTTTTTTTTTTTTTTTAAATCCAAACCTGACTCTATTCTTTATCGGGCTGGGTAAAACCCCACCCATTAGGGTTGGGTCAAGTCGGGTACTCGCGGGTCAGGCATAAATTGTCATCCCTACTATAGAGTTCTTAGAGATTTCTCATTCACTAACTTGACATTCAGAGGGGTTTTTGGCCGGTACCACACCAGTGCCTTCTGTTTGGTCCTTTTGTTCTTATTCAACAAGTACCTATTGGCGTGGCTTGGAGCCTTCAACTCACTGATGATTTTAGCACATCATCACAGTACAACAATAATTTTTGAAAAATAAGATATGCGTATGTCAGAGATATATATGTTAACTAATTAATTATATTTCTATCTATACTATTAATAATAGGATTCCTTATTTGGGTTTCAACATTTTGTGTACTAAAATGCCCTAACACAAATTCTTAAACTCTCTAAAATACCCCCCCATCTTTTAGTTAAATAATTTTAAATTAAAAAACACAAACTGATTAAAAGAGTAATTTATTGTTTCTAAGTTTTAGGTTTTTTCCTTTATCTTCTTCATTCAGCCTAAAACACAGGACACTATCTCTATCTCATTTTCAAACATTATTCCATGTTATCTTACCTCTTTCTTTAAAAAAAAAAAAAATACACATGGCTATTTATATATCACTTTTAAACATTATTAGGGATGGCAATTTTTACCCGACCCGCGGGTACCCGGCCCGGTCCGACCTTAATGGGCCGGGTTTTACCCGGTCCGATTAGAAATAGGGTCGGGTATGGGTTAAAAAAAAAAACCCGAAGCGGGTCCGGGTTTTATAAAAAAACCCGAAACCCGACCCGTGACCCGACTCGGTAAAAACCCGGTACCTGAATTACTAAAATACCCAATATATATATATATATATATATATACCTAAAATCTAACCCTAAATTCCCTAATCCCCCATTTCTTCTTCAGCAGCCTCCCTCCCTCTCAATCTGACATTCTCACACTCCCTCACCCTCACTTTATCTCAAACCACCACCGTGAACACCACCAAAGCTTAGACGGCAAGACACCCAACCCACATACGCTGCCGATTCACTCCGACCCTCAGTCTCTCTCCCTCAGCTCACGCCGTTGACTCTTCTCGTCGAGCTGTCGCCGTTTTTCTTCAGCTTCAGCCTTCAGCCTTCAGTGAAAACGTCAACACTACTTATTCTTCTATCCCAAAACCTGGAAAGTGTCTCAAACTTAAAGTCGTAGAAGCCTAAGAAAAAAAAAGAAACTTAAAGTTGCAGAGCATAGAGAAAGAGAGAGGCGTATGGCTCACCAGTCACCACACAAACTCGACTGGTTAGGAGACTTAGGACTTAGATGACGGTGTCAAAGACTCAGAGGATCACTGATTGGAATCCCTCTTGAACCGTTGCATACACAGCGTATGTAATTTTTTTTTTTTTTTTTAACAAATTCATATTTTATTTTTGGGAGTAAATGGTTGTGACTTGTGAAGTTGATGTTGTGATTTGTGTGTATTTATTTAGATTTTTGAATCATAATTTAATTTAGATGGGTATCCTAACTAAGAAGGGATCTGGGTTTTTTTTTTCTTTTTTAGTTATTGTAAATTTGTTAATGGGCTAAAGAATGGGTCGTGCTTTTTAGGATTGGAATGGGCATATATATATATTTTTGTCAAAAATCTTAGGGGTGCCGCGTGCCGGTGATTAAATTATTTTCAATTTTTAAGATAATTTTCTCTTCAAATTACATGCTACAAATTACAAAAAAAAAATTGGGCTTAATTTTTTTTTTTTTTGTGCGGTTGGGCTGCGAATTGGGCCCAATCCTAAACGGGGCCCGGCTGGGGCGGGTCCCAGCCTCGAAAAGAAACCCGGTACCCTAAACAGGTCGGGTTCGGATTACAGGTATTGCCCCGCGGGTCGGGTTCGGGTATAAAAAAACCCGGCCCGAACCCGACCCGTTGCCATTCCTAAACATTATAATAATAAACCCAAATTAATAATAATAATAATAATAAAATATTATTGCACACGAAAATACACATTCTTAAACTCTTTAAAATACCTCTATCTTTTAGTTAAATAATTTTAAAGTTAAAATCACAAACTGGTTAAAAGAGTAATTTTTCTATTTTTAAAAGTATTTTAGTTTTAGGTTTTTGTTCCTTTTTCTTCTCTAATTTGAATTACCGCCTTTTGTTTTAAATTCAAAATTTCAAACTTTTATAAGCTTTCACATTAAAAAAAAAAAAAAAAAGAAAAAAAAAAGTAGGACACTATCTCTATCTCATGTACAAATAACTAATTAAAAAAAAAAAAAAACTCACATTTAGAAAAATCTTAAGAATTAGTACACCATTTTTATCTCACTTTTAAAAATTATGACACTAAACTTAAAATAAAAAATAAAATGGAGTCTTAAAGCACGCAAGATAAGGCTAGTGTGTGTGTATTAGAGCTTATAGAATTTGTTTTGTAATTTTAAATAATGATTATTATTTTTTTTCAAAAAGATATTAAAGTTTAGCCACTAATAATATATACATGTGTCTATTCTATTGTAGGGAATGGGGAGGGGAATGGGAAAGGGATCTTAAAGAATATAAGTTAGAACTTCAAAGTGCATGGAATGAGGTTAATATATATATATATATATATATATATATTATAGTTTATAAAATTTGTTTTATAACTTTAAATAATAATTAAAAAAAATTTAGAAAGATATTAAAGTTTAGTCACAAATAATAAATACATGTGTTTGTTCTATTGTAAGAAATAAGGAGAGCGAATGGCAAAGTAAGGAGTGAAAAGACCAGACTTACAACATTAGCACATTCAAAAATGTCTAATTTTTGTAAGTACAAATAAGACTTATAAACCGAAAACTACCTTATCCACTAACTAACGGATATGGTACTTTAAACCACTTATCTTTTCTTTTCTTATTTTAATATCTCTCAATATATATACATATAAATATATATATATATATATATATATATTTTTTTTTTTTTCCTTTTTGCGATAACATAAACAGAAGGCACAGAAAACGAGGAAGGAGGAAGCGGGAAAAGAATTGCCTATTGTCTACTTGAAAAAGAAATTTTTTTAAAAAAGATGTATTTATTTACACGTGAAAAGGCACGGACAGACAAGGGCAAAGGGGGAAAACTATAAAAAAAATGTGAGGGTAGATTCGGAAGAAGGAGAAGAAGGAAGAAAATCGGCTCTCGCACGGAAAAGAGAAGAAGAAGATCGGCGTCGACGGCGTGAGAGAGTGAGACTGAGAGAAGGAGAGGAGATCAGCGTTTCAGGTTAGAATTTTTACCTTTTTTTTATTCCCTCTCCTCGCCGTGTCCTGTCCGTGTCCGATTTAATTCAACTTATGATAATTGATTGACAGGTTCAATGTCTGAATGTTAATTTGTGAATTTTCAGATGTTCATATTCAGATTAGTAGATTTTATTAACTTGTGATATTCGATTGACACGGACTCCTAACTTATAAAATGTTCTGATTTTCATTTCCAATTGTTTTGGTTGAAACCCAACTCTCCCACAATTAATAGGAATGGAATACATGTTTAGCTATGTAAGTTTAACATGGGTTCGAATAAATAGGTGTGGATTTTAATCTGATAAGCCTCTTAGACCAAATGAGAATGAAAAGAAAAAAAAAAAAAAAAAATATATATATATATATATATATATATATATATATATATATATATATAAACAAACTCTCAAACTCCTATTTGTTTGGTAGTTCTTAACAACAGCAACTGCAAAGTTTAAAATTTGAAATGTTTTCTTATGCAATGATAATTGTTTGAATTCATTTGGGATATATGTGCTTCTGCTCAAGGACACAATAATGTCTGTGTCATAACTTTTTTTTTTTTACATGTTTTTTGTTACTGTTTAGGATATGGAGGTGAATTCGGTACAACGCGATTGTCAGGATGAGGAGGAATTTGTATTGCTTGATCTTAGCAGTGTTTCTGGGGAACTTGACATCCCGGCAAATGCACCATATGTTCTATCTGTATGTTCCAAACCTGCAATACACATTTCTTTGGGACTTATTGAATTAAGTTAAAAAAAAAAAAAAAAAAAAAATTAACACACAGTCACACACGCCTATGAAGCATAGACACTTCATTTAGGGGTACCTGTGTCATACCGGTGTAGTATCGGCCATTTTTTATGTTATAATTTTTTAGAAACTGTTCGTGTCACCGTATCATACCTATGTCATGTCCATGCTCCCTAGACACACACACACACACACACACACACACACTCTCTCTCTCTCTCTCTCTCTCTCTCTCTAACCAAAGTTTTTATTACCAATAGCTTGAAAGAAACTTTAACCTTCTGCAGAATGTTTTAGTCTATACTCTTTGATGGTGTGAGTTTATTTTTTCTTTAAAGTTTTTAATACAATTTTATTAATTGTTGGCTAGAATATCTTGCATGGGTGCCATTATTTCTTTCTACCCACTTCCCTGCAAATCTGCAATGTTTTCAGGTGTAGATGATGATAGCTTCTTCTTCTTTCTCTGAGTTATCTAACGTGTCAATTCTTTAGGATTAATCTTCTTTGTTTTCATTAGTGAGTTCTACACATGGATTTTTTATTTTTATTCCCTTCAAATTTCATTAAAATTCGTCTTTTTTTTTTATCTGTAGGGTCTGGACACATTGAATCCAGTATTAATTATAGATGGCAAATTGAAACTGGTGAGTTAATTGCCTGTAATAATCCTGTATTTGATTTGAGTGTGACAAATCATTTTCTAAGCAGTTTTCATTCTTTTTCCAATCAGATTGTGAGTATATGCACATAAAAGTGTCTCATTTTCTTTGTTTCTTGTTTGAGATGTGTTCCCCTCTCCATTAAATTAAAGTTGTTTTGTGCTTTCTCCAAGTTACTTATTAGAATTTTTTGCCGCTCAATCGGAGAGTAGGAGTGGTACTGTAATGGGAATATCTTAGATAGATAACTATTACAGATTTTCATTATTGTATAGCAGCATTTAAATTGAGCTCGTATAACTCAAATTTTGTTGGTCTTGTGTATCTGACACGCTGTTCATCTTGTTTTGTGTGGAATGAGTTTTTTTATTTTTTATTTTTAAACAATAGATGCATGTCAAGATTTCAAAAATGTTTTTCCTCCGTGTTTAGGTGTTTCTCTTGACCTTCCATGTACTAGTGTGTGCCCTTGAAATATATAGTTTGGGAACATGGAATGTCAAGAAGGCAGCAGGCATTGGGGAAAATGATAAATTTCAAGAGTTATTTCACTTTTTAGAATAACATCAACATGATAAGGGAATATGTTTAGGCTATGAACAGTGTAGGCAAAGGCAAAAGGCTACCTCAAGGGTGAGGTGTTTTTTGCTGACAGTATGTAAAGTCTTAAGAAGCAGATTTTTTAAGTTTTAAGGAAGATAATATCCATGGGAGATACTTTGGGGTGCCTTTTGTCACTGGTAAACTCTCTTGGGAGTTTACCAGAAATCTATTATTAACAAATTAAGCCCCTCATTAAAAAGATTATTAACAAATTAATTCTTTTAGTACAGAAATCTATTATTTGCTGGGAAACGTCAGCTCATTAAGGTCGTGGTGTTTAGGATGCAAGTCTACTGGTCTAGCATTTTTGTTTTACTTTAAAAGGTCACTGAAATGGTGTAGAAAATGACGAGTGCTTACCTGTGTCATGGGTCTGAAGGGAAAGCTTCTGGTGCTAAAGTAGGATGGGAAGCTTTGTCAGTCCCAAAATCTGAAGGCAGCTTGGGTTTGAGATAGCTATGGCATTGGAGTAGGGCTGTTGTGATGGGTTTATTTGGCTTCCTTTTTTTCAGGGTGGTTTCTTGTGGGTAGCTTGGGTGCATTCTTATTAAAAGGAAGGAGTTTATGGCAGTTCAAACTTTTAATGGTGGTTCATGGTGTTGGCATAAGATTTTACAACTGAGATCTTTGTGCAGGCCTTTTATGAAGCATATACTTGGTGTTACAGGGAGCTTAATTCATTCACAGCATTATAATTGGCATGTGGAGGGTCCTTAATGCGTGAAGGTTGGCCATAGAATAGTATATGATTATGCTATTCCTTTTTCTGCAAAGTTGTCTAGTGTTATTACAAAGTGTGATTCATTTTGGCTTGCTGCCAGGTCTGATGAGCTGGTGGTGGTGAAGATAGTGTGTGTGTTTGTGTCTCTGTGTGTGTGTGTGTGTGTGTGTATCTTTAGAATCTTCTTTGACAAGATTGGGGGCAGGAGAGAGAAGAAGTTGGGATGTTTGTTTTACCTGGGAATTTAATGATTGGGAGATGGATGAAGGGGTGAACTTTATCCGTATCTGGGGAATAAATATTCCTTCAATGGATGTTGGAGACCGGATGAGCTGGAAGTTGAAGCCTAATGGGGATTTTGACATCGGTTCGTTTTATAACAAGTTGCGAGGTGATCCTTCTATTGGCTTTCCTTGGAAAGGTATTAGGAGAGGGCCCTTGGCCTGTTTCCTTTTTCATTTGGTCTGTAGCTTGGAATAAGATCCTCACAGGTGATAACTTGAGATTAAGGGGTTTTGATTTTGTGGATTGGTGTATTATGTGTCATCAATGTGGGGAGATGGTAGATTATTTACTTCTTCATTGTGAGATGGCACATCAGTTGTGGAGTTTTGTTTTTATTTCTTTTGGAATTTTGTGGGTCATACTTAGAGTGATTCCAGGTTTTCTTTTTGGCTGGTGGAATTGGTTGGAGAAGCATTCGTCTAATATCTAGAGTTTAGTCCCTTTGTGCTTACTTTGGTGTCTTTGGAAGGAGCGGAATCAGCGTATCTTTGAGGATTTGGATAGTTTTGGAGATCAGATGCTTGCTTCTTTTAGTGGAACACTTTTCGATTGGTCTTAGGATTGGGGACTCACGTCTAGTGATTCTCCCTTCTTTTAATAGCTCTCTTCTCTTTTGTAATTAATTTACTGTTTTGTTTTTTTTCAGTTTCCTCTCTCTTTTCCTTCTTTTTTGTTTGTTGGTGTGCTTTGTGCTTTTTATGCATAGAGTAGCCTTTTGGTATATATATCATTCTTACTTATTAAAAAAAAAAGGTATATGAGTATATATATTGTGGCTAATGAGGGTTTCCAGAGCTCTTCGAGCACATAACTATTCCCCTGGGGGGCATGCTTGGTCTCCCTCTGCCAATTATAATTTCAGCTGCCTTTTGTCTTGGCAGCAAATAAGTGAAAGAAAGCTTGAGGTAGGATGGTGGAACCTCATCTGGTTTTCAAAGCATGTACCAAATCATGCGTTTACCTCTCAAAATAGACTCACTACCAGATATAGATTGGTCAAATGGAGTTACAAGGCGGATGTTTTGTGCTCTTTCTGCATAGCGAAATGGAATTTGGCTACCTTGAATTAGCCACCCAAAGAACCCCTTTCCCCATATCAGTTTTTTAACAGAGGTCATGTTAGATATTGTCCAACCAGGGTCAGTTCTGTGTACTAGTAAGCCATGAGAGGTCGCTGGTTTCTGAGAATCAAATCCAAAACTTTGAACTGATTCTCGAGGAAGGAGATCAGACTTATGAACCTTCAGATTATTGAACGAGGAAAGAAAGCAACGTCTTTCCTTGATTTTCTTGATTCTTGTAATTTTTGTCCTTGATTGTTGACCCTGTACACTCCCTGTGTACTAGGGTGTCCCTTTTGATATCAATAAAACTTAGTACTTATCAAAAGATTGTTTGCATTTAAATCTAATAACATGGAATTGGAATTTCATGTTATTACTTATCCAAAAAAAAAAAAAAAAAGACGTCAAATTACACATCCTTTAACTGCTCAATTTCTTGGGAGATGTCTACATCTTTCATAAAACCATGGCAGACATTTATAATAGCCTTTCAGCTAAAATGAAAGTACCTTTGTTAGAATTATGGTTAAATGATTAAATTCATTATCTCCTAACAGCTTAAGTTTTTGGAACAATCTGTAATTTAATATGGTTTCAAAGCAAGAGGTCCTAAGTTCAATCCCTGTCTCCATCCTACCTCCCATTTAAAATGTTAACAATCCCACGTGTTAGGCTTCACGTATTACAGGGGCTTTGGGCCCACACATGAGGGAGAGTGGTAGACTTATGGTTTAATGGTTGAATTCACCATTTTCTAATTGCTTCAGTTTTTGGGACAATTGCTAAGTTAACAACTTTCATCTACCATTCTCTTCACTTCCTCCTTGATTCTCAATGGGAATTTTAGCTTTGATCCATTCATTTTATTGTTAATTAGCATGTTACATGGAATAAAGATTGGGAAAGCTTGATGTATTGCTTGAATGTCCTGAGTAGAGATTAGCGCTTTGATGTCATTAAATGATATTGATTTTTCTTTTGTTTTTCTCATTGGTCTCATGTTAAGTTGTGAGGCTGGCCTCATTGTTCCCTTTATGGATATTGGTCTTTGTACAGATTGGGGAATATGAAGAAACAATTGGCACATGCTTGGTCTTCACAGAAGAAGGTGAGTGTTCTGGCCTTCTGGGACCCTTGTAACGTAACAAGCTCTAAGTTTCTTTGCCGAGAAGGTGAGGGACCAAAGCTTTTACCCCTTCATAAACGAGAAACCAATAGAGGAGTAGATTCTGTTCCATAGGAATGATCAAATGCATCAATGTGAGGAACATTCAGTCGGTGACATGGTTTCTCTATGCATGTTGAGTGTTTATGTGGTATATACTGTCACAGACTGTGGTCTCAATGTTACAAGTCAAATGACTTATGGCTTGTAACTACTTCCATTGGCATCAGAAATTTTAAGTCACAGTTCAACTCAGATAAGAAGCTTGATTTTCTTAACTGATGTCTGAGGAAGTAACCTCCAGCTCTTCAACAATTTTCTCAGTTTCCCTTTAGCGAGCATCGTTTTACCTGAAAGCAATAATTTTCAAGTCATTCATATGGTAGTCTTTTATTGTTGCTACCTCCGATGCATGCTGTAATTGGGAACTCAGACTCTACAGCTGACAAAGACCTTTTTGGATAGAGTTATTGGGAAAGGCCTCAATGAATTGCCTGTTTGACAGTGTTGTACAGGGCAAGTTACTAGTTGTGTTGCTAGAATCTTGGTAGGGTCAATACCACTTAAATGATTATAAAAGCTGCCTTTCCTTCCACAGTTGAGCCAGTTATATTGTAGAAACCATTAATGAGAGATGTGGTCTTTAAATTAATTAGTTGTGTATGTTTCACATCTGCTGAATGGAGTTACGTTGTATAAAAATATTCTTATATTACCCTTATAATGAAGATTTATACTAAAGTCAGGTTCTCTTTGCAGATGGTAATCCAGTGGTTCATGAAGAGGTAGGACCATCTGAGGCAAACCTTTTCTCAGGAAAATGTATAATAGATCCTAATCAAACTCCAAGCAAGCAAGTGAAACCACTAACTCAGCTTCAGAAAATTCTAAAGTTTAGATTGGCCACAGATGCTGACATTCAATGTTTGACAGCTGAGCAGACTAAATGAGTAAGTTTGTAACAAATTTTCCTTGGTGATTCCGTACAGAATCTTATGCTGGGATTTGGATCCATTCAACAGTCAAGGAATGTCAGTTAGGGAACTCCATACTTAAGGATGGTTTATAGAAACCTACAGAAATGTACCAGTGCCTAGGTATTTGTTATTAGTGATTCTCTGGATGGAATCAATGGTTTTACAGGGAACCTTGGCCCCCTAAGGCCCAAGCCCTCCAATATCTTCAAGTCATTGATAGAATTCTGTGCTAGTGTGATTTTGATTCTTCCAATTTTGTGATGAGGCATACCAATCGTTTAAGAATTATCATGTATCCTTTGTAAGCAGGCAGGAATTCAGATGAAACATGAACAAATTGATCAGTACATTTTTAATATTTTTGTAAGCAAACCAAAAAATTCAGTAAATGTTCATAGCACATCCAACAGTAAGTGTTAATAGTCACAAACATGTGAAAATCTTTCAAACAAAATATTGTTTTAATAACTTTCAGTAACTATACTCAAATATAAAATAATAATTAATTTAGGAATAATATAATTAGTGCAGCATTTCCTTGCATGTTAAGCAAAAATTGAATTCAACTGCCAGCCTTGTTGCTTGAGCTGAGTGAAGTTTAGCTTTGCTATGCTTTGTCAACAAAATGATAATAAATACAAAATGAAAAGACAAAGGCTTAGTCGTAAAGGCAGGATCTGGCTAGCACTTCAGCATCTGACTTTTATAGTTATTTTCGTATGAACAGCCTACGCGTTTGCTTGACCGGAGGGAGGGGATGATTACAATTTGCAAATCCGCAATAAACAAAGCTGCTAAGCGTGCGAAGGTTATTATTAGTCCTCAAAAATTATAGACACATCAAGTTAGTCCTTTTGTAGTATAACAAGTGTTGCTGTTATATTTTTTACGTAGATGTCAAAATTTGACATAGTTACATGCTTTTGGGAATTGGAAACTTTAAAATGGACTCAAGAAGGTGGCAAAGGGTTTGTAGAATTGTGTATTTTGTTGGGTGAGTTGGTTTGCAATTCTATAGCTCACTTCACTTGTTAGGAAAATGGGCTCATCATGTAAATTGCTCCCGATGTACATATTTTTCAAATTTTAGGGATTAAATAAAGCGTTATTCAAAATTTTAGGGGACTGAACATATATTTTTATCTCATAGTTTTCTCCATTTTTTTTACTCGGTAAGATTTGCGAAAGCGTAAGAGGGTTAGGTAGCCAAGGGTTATGATGGTATTTTGCGCAATTGGTATATGTAACTCTCAATCTCATGGTGTGTATGTCTCAAGGTAACGTAGAGTGCACATGCTATATAATTATCTACTATTATATATAATTTTTTTTTTTTTGGTAAACTATTATATATAATTATTAGCATAGGCAAGTGAGTGTGCGTTTCCAAAAAAAAAAAAAAAAAGTGAGTGTGGATCTACTTATGATGCCACGTTGTTAAGGGTTTTCATCTCCCAAATTTTGAACTACCAAATCACTTGACTCTTAACTTAGGTTTTATCTAATAAAATTGTTAATTTTAATCATAGAACTATTAAATTTGACTCCATTTAATTATAAAATGGGATAATTGGCGAGATCACGAATTCAAACCAGGGGGTCTAAGTTTTTTTTTTTTTTTTTTTTTTTTTTTTTTTTTTTTTTTTTTTTGGAGAGGACAGGTGTGTCTAAGTTTATTCCTTGGATAAATGAACTTTTTTATATAAGATTTGATCATTAAAACTTTATGTGATTTTTTTTTTTTTTAAAAAAGAAGGGATTTTGATCCATTGTGATATTCGAATTGCGAGTTTTGAATAGGGAGCCTTACTGCATTACCATTAAATTTTGGACGTGTTTAATGATTGTAGACTTTTTGTCTAGCTTGTGATAAACCCAAAAATGGTTTCAAAATGCATGATGATAACCAATGGTTTTTTCTTATAATTTGTGAATATGAAATTATTTGGGGTTTCCAATTATTGTTTTTCCATTGCGATACGGAAATGCATGATGATAACCAATGGTTTTTATTTTTTATTTTATTTATTTTTATTTTTTATAATTTGTGAATATGAAATTATTTGGGGTTTCCAATTATTGTTATTCCATTGCGATACGGTTTGGGTATGGACTTGATATGATACATATATGTATATAAAATTGACCATGTGCCCTTAGGAAGAAAGTCAATACAATACCAATATCGACTGTACTGGGGAAAATATCGTACCGGCTATTAAACTAGTACCAGTTTTCCTCCAAAACATATTGGAAAAAATACTAGGTTGTACTGGCTTGTATCGACCCGTACTGGCCAGTATTGGTGTTTTGGCTAGTACAATAAAAAAATAAAAATTTGAAAAAAATTATTAAAATTTTTTATTTAATCTAATATATTGGTTAATGTACTTAAGCTAATATGTAGGCTTATAAAATATGTGGATTTCAAATTTTATGTTGATAAACATAAAAATTAATAAATTCATACTTAAGTAATACGAATATATATATTTATGTATAGAAACATATAAATAGCAAAAATCCCGAAATGGTACATTGGTATTAACTAGTACTGAAATATTTTGTTCCTCTAGCCAAATCGAAACAACTTCCGATACGAAATTGACTCCCTTGGTCCATATTATGTCCTGTCCAATACTCCCATGCATTGGACAAAAAATTCACTCTCCCATTATACCGTAATTCTTAATAGATAAATGATGAATTTCTGAAGTGTCATTTTTATAAAAACAAATTTCATGTTAGTTTAACATGACCCTTTAATCAATAATAATATGATAAATGTTTTTTTTTTCTTTTGTTTTAAAAGAAAAATTCATCAAATTTGATTAAAAATTTAATAATTATAATAAAAAATGATATAAATTTACCTTTAGGTGTCAACCAAAATTATATTAATTTCTAACAACTTAGTTTACACTCATATTATGCTATTTCTCTTTTCTTAAAAGTAGTGATTGTAGTGTCTAGTCTTGTGCATACGATGGGTACAATTAAATACAATTACAATTTCACAATTCAAATTATACATTTTTTGAAAAGATGTTCAAATTATATATGGTATTAGCTTACAGATTTTGTAATTCATACATTTCTAAAATTTATAATCGTTTCTCATATTATACACACACACACACACATACACACACACACACACACACGATTTAAATTTTAATTAGATTTAGACTCTTCGCTTTTTACACCCAATAATTATTTTGCCACAAAATTAAAAAAAAAAAAAAAAAAAACAAATTAGATGGACATGTGACGCGAAATTGGACACTTATTGAAATCCAATTTAGAATCCAATTGGATTTGGACCCTTCAATTTTTACTCTCAATAATTCACTTGGCATGAAAATTAGAAATTATATGAGACACGTGGCGTAAAATTAAGAATCTAATTTAATTTTCTCTTAGTTTTGACTTTTAATATATATATATAGGGGTGTCCACGGGTCGGGTTTCGACCCAGACCGAACCCGACCCGCCGGCGTCGGGTGGACAGAAGACTGACCCGAGACCGACCGCCGGCGTCAATCGGTCGGATCGGTTTTGGGTTCGGGTGGAGATCGGGTCCGTTCGGGTGGAGATCGGGTTGTCGCCGGAGCTGAAAAAGATCGCCGGAATCTGGAAATCACCGCCAGAATCTGCAAATCATCGTCGAAATCTGCAAAATATCGCCGGAAAATGTAAAAACTCACCAGATCTGCATCAAAATCGCCGAAATCTGCACCAAAATCGCTGGATCTGCTCGGATTTGAAGGTGATTTCGCCGGATCTGGCTAAACCTTTAAGTCTTAAAGGTTTGGACTCACCGGTTTTTGGCTGAGTTTGTGATTTCCGACGAGGGAAGAACAGCTCATCGGGCGGGTCGGGTTCGTCGGTTTCTCAAACAGCCAACCCGCAACTCGAACCGATGGTCTCGGGTGGTTGCGCCGGCGACCCGCGTCCGACCGTGAACAAGCTTGGATCCGACGGTTTCGGGTGAAGGTGATCGGGTTTCGGGCGGTTTGGTCGGGCCGGGCGGGTCATGGACAGCCCTAATATATATATATATACTAGCCCCTGAGCACACGCTCACACACGTGCTGAGGCTCTTCTAGTTCAATATATATATATATATATATATATTTTTTTTTTTTTTTTTTGCAATAACTATAGATGTGTTTTTTTTTTTAATTAGTATGGTAGATGTGTTTTTACAAAGAAAGGTGTTTTTGTTTTAATTTTTTTTTTATATTTTTATAAATGGATAAAGTAATTTGAAAATCATTAGGAGAATGGTCCTGTTTTGTAGGCAATGTTTTAGTGGGAGTTAAAGATGTATCTATTTATCAAAAAAAAAAAAAAAACATGTATATATCTATTTAATTTAGTTTTTTTTTTAATATTTTGTTTTATTTTTGTATAAATGTAGGGTTTTTTTTTTTTTTTTTTTTATAGGAAAAAAAACAACGTTGTTGGGTTGTTTAACTTGTTTTTCTATTTAAAAATGTATCTACTTATCTAAACAAAAAACAAAAAAACGTGTAATATCAATTTAGTTTAGTTTGTTTTAATAACTATTTTTTTTTTGGATATTTAGTTTTTTTTTTTTTGGGATAAATGCGGGGTTTTAAAAAAAAAAATAATAATAATGAAGTATTAGAAATGTAGGTTTTTTTCATAGGAAAAAGAAAATCAGAAACTTGGGTTGTTTAACTTATTTTTCTATTTTAAAAAAAAAAATAAACATATAGTTACTGTGGGGCTAGAAGATCGGGTAGCCTTGGCCCACTCCGAGCCAGGCCCAAATGGCCCACTCCGAGGAAGGATGACTATCCGAGGCCAATTTAGGGAGATTCTTTTTTGGATCCACGCCGAGGACCTCTTTGTCCTCGGCATACTAAGGATAATTGCAGGTGGGAATAAACCCAGAGCAAGTTGTCACCTCCACACTTAATACACTCACCTAACCCTTCTAGCCGCATTAATGGGGATGTAACCCCTGAGCAGGGCGACATCGATCAGGGTGAACCACTTGAGCATGGATATGACTTCTGATGGGACAAGCAGTCAGAGGGGAGGCCAATGGATGATTAACAGGAGGAAGAGAGTAATATATAAGAAATATGAGCAAAGTGAAAAAGAAAAAAAAAAAGAAAGAGGGGAGGGAGCTTGGGAAACAAGCCTCCTCGGCCATAGGCCGAGGAGCATCCCTCAGTTGTAAATTGGTCTAAGTGTTCTTTCAATAAAAGATAAAGTAGTTCCGGCCTGGTGAAGGCCGGCTAGCGCCTAAACTTTCGATCCACTCTCTACAAATTCATTGTTCTGGGTTCGTTGGGCCTTTAACCCACATCCTGTGGGCCTGGGCTACAAAAAACTGACCCTACAATTGGTGCCGTTTGTGGGAAGGATTAGTGCGCTGGCTGGCACAACAGGCGATGGTTCTAAATAATCATTCTACGGAAGATTGGTGGTGATGCAAAAAAAAAAAAAAAAAAAAAAAAAAAAAAAAGAAAAAAAAAAAAAAAGAAAAGAAAGAGGGGAGAGAGCCTGGGAAACAAGCCTCTTTGGCCATAGGCCGAGGAGCATCCCTCAGTTGTAAATTGGTCTAAGTGTTCTTTCAATAAAAGATAAAGTAGTTCCGGCCTGGTGAAGGCCAGCGAGAGCCTAAATCTTCGATCTACTCTCTACAAATTCATTGTTCTGGATTTGTTGGGCCTTTAACACATATTTTTTGGGCTCGGGCTACAAAAACCGACCCTACAGTTACTTTGAAGAAATTAGTTAGTAGAAGAGTGTTCCTATTTTGTAGACAATGTTTTAGTGCAAGTGAGATATATATTTTTACCAGATTATTTTTTAGTTTTGTTTCTACTTAAACCTTGGGGTGCTGGGGTATTTTGGAATTAAAAAAAAAAAAAATCAAGTCCAAATAGGGGAAACCCCTTATATACACACACACACACACACATATATGATTTAAATTTTAATTAGATTTAGACTATTCGCTTTTTCCATCCAATAATTCTTTTGCCACAAAAATTAAAAAATTAGATGGACATGTGACGCAAAATTGGACACTTATTGAAATCCAATTTAGAATCCAATTGGATTTGGACTCTTCAATTTTTACACTCATTAATTCCCTTGGCACAAAAATTAGAAATTAGATGAAACACGTGGTGTAAAATTAATAATCCAATTAAAAATCTAATTGGATTTTCTCTTAGTTTTGACTTTTAATATATATATACACACACACACACACACTAGCCTTTATATATATATATATATATATATATATATATATATATATATATATATATAATTTTTGCAATAATGGTAGATGTGTTTTTTTATTTTATTTTATTAGTATGGCAGATGTGTTTTTACAAAAAAAACGTGTGTTTGTTTTAATTTTATTTTATTTATAAATGGATAAAATAATTTGAAAACCATCAAGACAGTGGTTCTATTCTGTAAGCAATGTTTTAGTGAGAGTTAAAGATGTATCTACTTATCAAAAAAAAAAAAAGTGTATATATCTATTTAGTTTAGTTTTATTTATTTATTTATAACTATTTAGTTTTTTTTTTTGTTTTGTTTTTGGATAAATGTAGGGTTTTTTTTTTAATAGGAAAAAAAACAACACATCTAAAAAAGAAAACAATGTTCTTGGGTTGTTTAACTTGTTTTTCTATTTTAAAATGTATCTACTTATCTAAAAAAAAAAAAAAGTGTAATATCAATTTAGTTTTTTATTTATTTATAACTGTAGGGGCTCTTTTTTCGGAGGTGGGACCCCGACAATGAATTTGTAGAGAGTGGGGCAAAGGGTTTGGCTCCGGCCGGTCCCTCGCCGGTCTTCCTTGAACTTTTCGTCTATTGCTCTTCGCTTGGGGTTGCTCTTCGGCTGGCGTCCGAGGAGGCCCCCCTTCACAAGGGGGATTCTTTGCCTTATATACGTCCTTTAGCTCGATCCTGGCCTTACAGCTGTTGGCCATCCGGGCTACTGGTTCAGGACTTGTCCCATCAGACAGGTTCCTCACTATACTGGGGGTTGCTGCTTCCAAGGTTTTTCTAGTGAAGGGTCTTGTCATCATTAATGTAGCCTAGAGGATCAGGCATACTCGTTAAGTGTGGATGTGACCACCTATTCTGGGTCTGCCCCCTACCTGGATTAGACTAGGTGTGCCGAGGAGGGGTGTGTCCTCGGCTCGGGTCTGAGAAGAGCTAAAACCCTTAGGCCGACTATCTGGGATGATTGCCCTCCTCGGCTTGGGCCTTGGGCCAGCCTAAAGGTGGGCCGGGGGTTCTGGGCCCTCGGGCCCCACAATAGCCCTTCAAAACCCTGCTGCACGTCTCCTCGGATGGGGAGGAGGGTTTTGCAAACCTCGGCCCCTATGTTCCGGAAGGCCTTCAGCCGGCTGGTTCTTCCTTGAGTGGCTGGATCGACCCTTAGGCTCTTCAATAGGTAGTTAGTTTCTCCACAGGAATAGGTCTTCGGACCGAGCAGTACCTTGGCTCCGTCGTAAATAGCTAGCTCCCCGTAGGCTTGAGTCCGTAGACCATGCAAGACCTAGGTACAGTTGCTGCCATCGTTTGTAAGTGGCTAGCTCCCCATAGGCTTGAGTCCGTAGATCATGCAAGACCTAGGTACAGTTGTTGCCTTCAGTACGAGTGGCCAGCTCCCCGTAGGCTTGGGTCCGAGGACCATGCAAGTCCTAGGTACAATTGCTGCCATCGTTTGTAAGTGGCTAGCTCCCCATAGACTTGAGTCCGTAGACCATGCAAGACCTAGGTACAGTTGCTGCCTTTAGTACAAGTGGCCAGCTCCCCGTAGGCTTGGGTCCGAGGACCATGCAAGTCCTAGGTACAATTGCTGCCATCGTTTGTAAGTTGCTAGCTCCCCATAGGCTTGAGTCCGTAGACCATGCAAGACCTAAGTACAGTTGCTGCCTTCAGTACGAGTGACCAGCTCCCCGTAGGCTTGGGTCCGAGGACCATGCAAGTCCTAGGTACAATTGCTGCCATCGTTTGTAAGTGGCTAGCTCCCCATAGGCTTGAGTCCGTAGACCATGCAAGACCTAGGTACAGTTGCTGCCTTCAGTACGAGTGGTCAGCTCCCCGTAGGCTTGGGTCCGAGGACCATGCAAGTCCTAGGTACAATTGCTGCCATCGTTTGTAAGTGGCTAGCTCCCCATAGGCTTGAGTCCGTAGACCATGCAAGACCTAGGTACAGTTGCTGCCTTCAGTACGAGTGGCTAGCTCCCCATAGGCTTGGGTCCGAGGACCATGCAAGTCCTAGGTACAATTGCTGCCATCGTTTGTAAGTGGCTAGCTCCCCATAGGCTTGAGTCCGTAGACCATGCAAGACCTAGGTACAGTTGCTGCCTTCAGTATGAGTGGCCAGCGCCCCGTAGGCTTGGGTCCGAGGACCATGCAAGTCCTAGGTACAATTGCTGCCATCGTTTGTAAGTGGCTAGCTCCCCATAGGCTTGAGTCCGTAGACCATGCAAGACCTAGGTACAGTTGCTGCCTTCAGTACTAGTGGCCAGCTCCCCGTAGGCTTGGGTCCGAGGACCATGCAAGTCCTAGGTACAATTGCTGCCATCGTTTGTAAGTGGCTAGCTCCCCATAGGCTTGAGTCCGTAGACCATGCAAGACCTAGGTACAGTTGCTGCCTTCAGTACGAGTGGCCAGCTCCCCGTAGGCTTGAGTCCGAGGACCATACAAGTTCTAGGTACAATTGCTGCCATCGTTTGTAAGTGGCAAGCTCCCCATAGGCTTGAGTCCGTAGACCATGCAAGACCTAGGTACAGTTGCTGCCTTCAGTACGAGTGGCCAGCTCCCCGTAGGCTTGGGTCCGAGGACCATGCAAGTCCTAGGTACAATTGCTGCCATCGCTTGTAAGTGGCTAGCTCCCCATAGGCTTGAGTCCGTAGACCATGCAAGACCTAGGTACAGTTGCTGCCTTCAGTACGAGTGGCCAGCTCCCCGTAGGCTTGGGTCCGAGGACCATGCAAGTCCTAGGTACAATTGCTGCCATCGTTTGTAAGTGGCTAGCTCCCCATAGGCTTGAGTCCGTAGACCATGCAAAACCTAGGTACAGTTGCTGCCTTCAGTACGAGTGGCCAGCTCCCCGTAGGCTTGGGTCCGAGGACCATGCAAGTCCTAGGTACAATTGCTGCCATCGTTTGTAAGTGGCTAGCTCCCCATAGGCTTGAGTCCGTAGACCATGCAAGACCTAGGTACAGTTGCTGCCTTCAGTACGAGTGGCCAGCTCCCTGTAGGCTTGGGTCCGAGGACCATGCAAGTCCTAGGTACAATTGCTGCCATCGTTTGTAAGTGGCTAGCTCCCCATAGGCTTGAGTCCGTAGACCATGCAAGACCTAGGTACAGTTGCTGCCTTCAGTACGAGTGGCCAGCTCCCCGTAGGCTTGGGTCCGAGGACCATGCAAGTCCTAGGTACAATTGCTGCCATCGCTTGTAAGTGGCTAGCTCTCCATAGGCTTGAGTCCGTAGACCATGCAAGACCTAGGTACAGTTGCTGCCTTCAATACGAGTGGCCAGCTCCCCATAGGCTTGGGTCCGAGGACCATGCAAGTCCTAGGTACAATTGCTGCCATCGTTTGTAAGTGGCTAGCTCCCCATAGGCTTGAGTCCGTAGACCATGCAAAACCTAGGTACAGTTGCTGCCTTCAGTACAAGTGGCCAGCTCCCTGTAGGCTTGAGTCCGAGGACCATGCAAGTCCTAGGTACAATTGCTGCCATCGTTTGTAAGGGGGCCCTGAGCATGAGGACACAGTGTTCACCTCTTTAGGCAACTCAGTCTCACGTCAGGTAGAAGTCCCTTCCCTTAGCCCCTTGCGGGCTGCTGGAGCAAGAGTCATTGTACCACTACTGCACAGTTGCCTCCAATAGGAGTTCGTCCTCGGATCCGAGGACTTTGTTTTTGGTGTGAAGACGTCCACGGGTCTTTTCCTGTGAGCTGTTTTTCCTCGGGTCGGATTATGACTTCGCACGTGGGGCTGATCTTGCTTCTGGTTTGTGTTCCTCATCTTTCTGGTTTACGAGGCGTCGCTTGGCCTTCCGCGCTCCATGTTCGACGCTTCGGTGCCCGTAACGCGCCTCCATTAATGCCCTCGTGAATTAACACGAATCAGGCAGCTGGCAATCCCCTTGGAATTGGGTGGGAATTAATTCCCTTTGACAATTCCCCCTTCGAATTCCGCGCGGCTCAACTCCCACTGGTTTTCGCCTTCCATAAAAGGCGTTCTGGGGGGTGTGTTTCTCCCCATTCCATGAATCTTCCACCACGAACAGAAATATACACTTTCACCTTCCTGAGCCCCTTTGACACCGCCACCAGGATTGTGACCGCAGTTAGGAGACCTGGAGTTAAGGGCCGCCGTGGCCGCAGCCCCCACTGGGCTGCCGGCGCGGCAGAGTTTAGGCATAACACTGGCAGGGCCTCGCATGGTGGCCAGGGGGGACGTCATTGAAGTACCTAACGCCCCTCCGCAGAGCGCACCTCCGACGAAGGAGGCACGCGAACTCCCATCACGGCTGGTGCCCGAGCATTGCCGTCTCCGACGGTCGGTGCCCGTGCAGTTTGGAGAGGGTCGAGGAAGCATCACGAGGGAAGGTGTTCCGGGGTCTCGGGGTCGGCTCCTCACTTTGTTCAAGCTTTGGTTTGAAGGTGAGCCAGCCCCCAGCCCCCCTTCCCGTGCTTTTACTGTCAAGTTCTCCCATTCTCTTGACGCCAATAAAAGCACGGGTTGACACTTCTCTCATTCCTGATATTAATTCTTTGCGAGCCTCTTGCCCGGCCAGTTCCAAGACCGGTCCGCCTGGGCCTCTGATTGTAGGATTAGTGGGTAGGATTTTTTGTAAAACATGCCTGTCTGAGCCTCTGATTGTATTTGTAACTTTTCTTTTATGAAATAATAAAGATTGTTGTACTTGTAATCTTTTCTACAATAATAAAGAACTTTTCCTTTATTTCGCTGTTGAATTTTCCTTTCGTACTGCAACTCTTCTCTTGTTCTCCTTTTTTTTTTTTTTTTTCTTTTGCACCGCCAACTTTGCATAGCAACTACTTTGGAACGACCGCCGGTTCCGCCGGCCGGTGCTCTAACCCTTCCCACAGACGGCGCCAATTGTAGGGGCTCCTTTTTCGGAGGTGGGCCCCCGACAATGGATTTGTAGAGAGTGGGGCAAAGGGTTTGGCTCCGGCCGGTCCCTCGCCGGTCTTCCTTGAACTTTTCGTCTATTGCTCTTCGCTTAGGGTTGCTCCTCGGCTGGCGTCCGAGGAGGCCCCCCTTCACAAGTGGGATTCTTTGCCTTATATACGCCCTTTAGCTCGATCCTGGCCTTACAGTTGTTGGCCATCCGGGCTACTGGTTCAGGACTTGTCCCATCAGACAGGTTCCTCACTATACTGGGGGTTGCTGCTTCCAAGATTTTTCTAGTGAAGGGTCTTGTCATCATTAATGTAACCTGGAGGATCAGGCATACTCGTTAAGTGTGGATATGACCACCTATTCTGGGTCTGCCCCCTACCTAGATTAGACTAGGTGTGCCGAGGAGGGGTGTGTCCTTGGCTCGGGTCTGAGAAGAGCTAAAACCCTTAGGCCGACTATCTGGGATGATTGCCCTCCTCGGCTTGGGCCTTGGGCCAGCCTAAAGGTAGGCCGGGGGTTCTGGGCCCTCGGGCCCCACAATAACTATTTAGTATTTTTTTGGGATAAATGTGGGGTGTTTAAAAAAAAAATAACGTATTAGAAACGTAGGTTTTTTTAATAGGAAAATAAATCAGAAATGTGGATTGTTCAACTTATTTTTCTATTTAAAAATAAAAATAAATGTATAGTTACTTTGAAGAAGTTAGTTAGTGGAAGAATGTTCTTATTTTGTAGGCAATGTTTTAGTGCAAGTTAGACATTTATTTTTACCAAACTATCATTTAGTATTGTCTATACTTAAACTTAGGAGTATTTTGGGGAAAAAAAAAAAATTCAAGTCCAAATATAGAAAGCCCCTTAAATAGTAGGGTATATATATATATATATACATATATATTAAATATAAGTTTAGTTGATGTTTATTTTATTATTATTATTATTTTTGAAGGCAGACAGTAAGGATGGGGAGGTAGAGTTCCAATTACAAACATGAGATTCACAAATATATCATTAACAATTTAACACTAGATTATCACTTATATAAATACATTTGGAATTAAACAAGGGAAATGTTTAACAATTTCTAATAATTGTCCCAAGAAGAAAACTTGTTAGATTTAAAAAAAAAAAAAAATTTTTTTCTTCTTGGAATGATCACATTCCATTCTGGTAACTATAACAAGGACCCAGCATAATATCTTTGTAGGTGTCGATTAGCTTAATTTGTAAAATCTATTATTGTACACAAAATATTTGTGACTGAAAGAAACGTGCTTGACAAGACAGAGAGAAAATATATGAAAAGTCATGCGATCCAAAATTTTAATCAGCCAAAAAAATTAATCCCAAGAAAAAAAAAAAATTTTGTCATGTTGCAGCACGTGTTCCTCAAGGAAGGCGAGTTTCACATTGACATACTCGCAGAACCACATCCAATAATCCTCAGTCGGAGGAAAATGTTGGCCTCTGACGCAAAAAAACCCGTCAATCTGCTGACATGGCACCATTACAGAGTTCCACGTAGGACCAAATTCAGACACAAACAAACGAAACAAACATTAAAAAAATATAAAAAATTCGTGGAATCCACGAAGGAACAGACCAGAGAGCTAAAGCTAAAGCCAAATCCAAAAGTAGTTGGAGGAGAAAGAAGAACCCATGAAATTCCACGCACGGAGATTCCTCTTTCTCTGCCTTTAAAACCCAAATTATATTCCTTTAGAAATAAAAAAGAAAAAAGAAAAAGAAAAAGTCACAGAGCTCAGAGAGAGAGAGAAAGCATGACAGAGAGGAAATGGAGCTATAAATAAACAGAGCTCAAAGTCCTTACTTGAGTGGAAACTTATAACTTTCTCACCCAATTGCTTATTTTTCCACTTTTGTATCCTTTTTTATTTATTTGTTTATGTTTTCTTTACTCAATTCTACTAATTCCGTGTTTAATTTATTGAAAATAAAGTCAGGGATCGGCACCGAAAAGTTTCTCTGGTTTCACTTTTCTTGGTAAGATTTCGGCCAATCTTATGCTTTTCTTTAAGCTAGTATATCATTACATTCATTCCACATTCTGATCTCCAATACCCACATTCTCTTTCACCTACTACTATCACAAAGTAAAATTTTTTTTTAATCTCTTTGATTAATACCCAAATTCTCTATCATTAGCTATTAATCTAATTTGTTTGACATTGTTGTTGTAATTCTATGTAAATTGATGGGTTTTTGGTGCTGAATTTGCAGGTGAAACCTTTTTTATTTCTTGGATAATCCGGGGTTTGGATTTTTTTGACCCATCTGATGATTTATTTCCAAACACAAACATTGTATAAACCACCTGTGACCGTGAATTTTTCATCTAGGCCTCCTTTATACTACTCAATTTCCTATATTTTTCTTCCCTCTGATGCTTTCTTTATATGCTGCTTTAATTGCCTTAGATTTCGTCTCAAAATTTGATATTTCCCGTCTGTGAAGTTGCTTGCTTTGTTTGAATTCAACTTTGAGAGGGAGTGATTGAGGGAAACTAGCAAGAAATTGGGTTTCTAATTTTGGGATTGAAAGAAGTGGCCTTTTTAGTAAAATGGGGGATCGGTTTAGGTCTGTTTCGATTGAGGATTTGCCATCTCATTTGATTTTGGAGATTTTGACCTCTGGCCAGCTTGGTGCCGTTGATCTTGCTTGTTTGGAGTTGACTTCTAGGACTTTTGGTGGCAGTCATGGGTTGTATCCTCATAAGTTCCGGTCGTTGGTGGACTTTGCAGCATTTCAGCTGTGTGTGTCGAATACAATGTTTGCTTGGATGTGTAGAAATGCTCAGGGAGAGTTGTTTGATCGGTGCAATGGGAACTGGAAGCGGGTTTTGAGGTTTTTGCAGTCAGTGGAGCAATCATCAGAGATGGTCGAGACCTCAGCAGGCAATGTACTATTTCTTTTATATTTGCTGTTGCTTTTATTTGAATGAACTCCATCTGCATTTTGGAGGTGGGAATTAAGAATAAATGAGCAAGTTTGCTTATTTGTAAAATATTATGAGTTGAAAATGAGTACTTCATTAATTAATTGTATGTGTAGTAATAATATTTGAGTTATATCGGAATTTGTGTAGAGGTTGCATAAGCTTACCAATTGAATTTTTGGTTGATATGGATCCTCAAAATTTTTGGAAAGAGGATAATGTTTAGTTTTAGGTTCACTGAGGTGCTTCACTTTAGGGTACTTCTTGTGTACAGCCTCATGGTTTCACCCAAACACACCCCCCCCCCCCCCCCCCCCCCCCCCCCCCCCCACCAAAACAAAAAAAAGAAGAGAAATATCATGCACTACATTGACCAGTATGAAATTAGAACCTAACAGCATTTCAGTTGTTAAGCAGAAGATCACGAGAGAATTGTCTGTACATTTAACAAAAAAAAAAAAAATTGATTATGATGTTATCATTTATGCGCCTCCTTTCTTTGTGAGAGTTGTATCCTAGCTGTAATTTACTATTACTTTCTATGAGCAGATGCAGATTACCACTGGAAGGTATCACACGTTGCTGATCAGCAATTCATCAGTGTACACTTGTGGTTCCAGCTTGTGTGGTGTTCTTGGTCATGGTCCTGAAACAACACAATGTGTAGCATTTACCCGGGTTGATTTCCCATCTTTGGCTCATGTTGTGCAAGTTTCGGCTTCCCAAAATCATGCTGCCTTTGTCATGCAGTCCGGAGAGGTTGGTACTCCCTACTCTATCTGTTAAATTTATTAAGGATGAACTGCTAGGTACTAGTATGCTCAAGGTAGTTTAGATTAGGCAGTATATCTACCAATAAGCTTTAGCTCAAATGGTACTTTTACCCCCAAAAGAGTAGGGCGGGGTTTAGGTTGTTGATTCAAGAGCCACGAGATACATTCAAGATTATTGTACTCGGCAAGAAGCTATTGAGATATATATGTTTGGTGATGAGGAATGTTTGGTGCAGCATTGTCCAAGCAACAGATTAGGCTCTAAGCCATTTTCTGTGTTGCTTAGATGCCTAAACCGTGATGCATATGCTATGTCATTCCTATAGATTTTAGTGCATGCTATACCTGTTTTGGTGGCAAGTTTTCAAATATATTTTGCATAGCTCTGTGTAGCACTGGGATACACAGTTTAAACAGCCGTTTGATTTGGATGAAACGGCTGCCGGAATCATGTTATATTGCCCATTATTTATGCAGGTTTTCACATGTGGAGATAATTCATCATTTTGTTGTGGCCACAGAGATACAAGTCGCCCCATTTTTAGGCCTAGGCTTGTTGATGCATTGAAGGGAGTTCCTTGCAAGCAGGTACCTGGATACACCATTCTTTTATTGGAAAAAATAAATTTTGTAGAGAATTTAGTTAATTGAGTTCCGGATTTAATGGATGTAATTTTTTTAGATGATGGTTGATATAGATTGGTGTGCTAATGTGTGTTAACTTACACATTATTGTAGATAATCCCCCACCCCCCTCTTTCTCTCTTAGCTCTTTGATCTCAATCATTGTGTGCTACATTGAACGGTATATACTAAGCTTGTTTGAGCTGGCTGGTTTTGGTGTCTTTCTAAGGTCTAAGAATACGTTTGTCTATTCATCGTGAAGTGTTAAGAAGGGATTTATGGATCTACTAGAAGGTGTCATGTTTTTTTCTCTTGTCTTAGGCATTACTGTGGTTTCTCATTCCTCCACACACCCCCCCCCCCCCCCCCCCCCCTTTTCTACTTTCCCCTTGTAATGGATTCTTCCTTCAATATCGTGTACTATATGATAAGTCCTAAAATTGTGATAGCAACAAGTGACTGCACTTTATTAAATACTTTGTTGAATTAAATAATTCCCATATAGTTCGGGGTGGTTAACTTATTTTAAAATCATGATTTTTGAATGATTATTATTAACACCCTCAATAATTTACTATTAAATAAAAGTATTAGAAATTCTCATTAGTTATAACTAAAACATATCTTAACCCAACCCCCCCCCCCCCCCCAAAAAAAAAAAAAAAAAAAAATCATGTGAAAAATGATAGAGCCCCTGGTACAATATATGAGAATTGTGAAATTATATAATAATGGGTCTTTACCTTTGCATTTTATTTTTTTTTACTTTTTGTATTTTATTTTTTCAAGAGCCTTGTAGCGTTTCCAACGGAGACGTCCAAGGTTCAAATCCCCCCTAACTATTGAATTAATAATAATAATGTCATTTAACATTCACAAGTAAATTAATATTATAAGCTCATGTCCAAACCGTATCATTCATATACTATATTGTGTCCTGCGGATGCTGATTGCACCACATGGACTCCCTTTTCTTTTATTTTCCTTTTTGGTCATATGGTGTATAATTACTACATTAAAATATATTAAAGTAATTGATGTAGGTGTTTGAAATGAAACTCTATTGCCAAAGTTTCAAAAGGTTTTAAAAATATTACTGTAATTTAATTCTACTATCAAGAGTTTCTGGAAATTAACACAAAGTTTCATTATTTATTTTATTCATTTTAATTATCTACTATAATTTTTTTTTGTTTTAATAATAAAAAATGGGTCTTATATGTCATGTTTGTACTATGTGGTTCAATGTAAGTATTACAAGTTGTACAACACGATCTCACCATGTGACTTGTTATAAATGTGTTAAAATTATTAACATTGTCTGTTCTAATTAAAAAGCTATACCAAATTTTCAAGAAATTCAGAATATTAATTCTTATTAAATATTAAATATTTCATAAAAATTAAAGGAGCTTCATTATTAATTTTAGTAATCATATTATAGTTTTAGTTTTGATAAAGATTTGGTCTTACATGATGTACTTTTCGCTATATTACTTAAGGATTTTTTTCTTCAATTCTTATTATTCGATTTCAATTATATTATTAAAATATTTTTTAATTTACATATAATTTTCTACTAATCTGTGAGATGCATGGTACTAGTATATTTAACATTAATGAGTTAGGACCTGTTTAAGGTTGCTGCAGGGCTCAATTTCACTGTGTTCCTCACAAGACAAGGACAGGTTTATACATGTGGGTCCAACACACATGGGCAGCTTGGTCATTGTGATACCCTCGACAGACCAACTCCCAAAATTGTTGAAGTGCTTGAGGGAGTTGGTTCTGTAGTTCAGATTGCTGCAGGTCCAAGTTATGTGTTAGCTGTAACTGACAGCGGGGCAGTCTACTCGTTTGGTTCAGGTTCTAATTTCTGTCTTGGCCATGGAGAGCAGCATGATGAGTTCCAACCACGTGCAATCCAGACTTTCCGGATAAAGGGTATTCATGTGGTTCGTGTCTCTGCTGGTGATGAGCATGCCGTTGCACTTGACTCCAGTGGACTTGTTAGTTTCTAAATTCAAAATCGTTATTATTCTTACTATGGCCAAGAGCTTGTATTTTCTGATTGAATGTGCCTGGTTTTTGTTTACTCAAGTTCTTACAAGTTCCAACTTTCTGCTATGACGGTTGCAGGTATATACTTGGGGCAAAGGCTACTGTGGTGCACTAGGCCATGGAGATGAGGCTGATAAAACTACTCCAGCACTCCTGAACTGCCTTAAGAGCCATCTTGCTGTGCAGGTTTGATTCGTCCATATATTTTTGTCATTTGTAATGAAATTCATTATTATGTATACCAAGTAAATTGCTATTGTGCAACATCTTTTTTGTTACAAAAGATATAGTAGATTATTAACAAGGAAATGGAACCTTTGGTGTTGCAAAACTTTCGAAAGCACCACCTCCTCTACTCCTTTCTTGTGACTGAGATTGCTGATTCCTACCTATGATCCTGTAGGTATGTGCAAGAAAGAGGAAAACCTTTGTTCTAGTAGATGATGGATCAGTTTATGGCTTTGGGTGGATGGGGTTTGGTAGCCTTGGGTTCCCAGAGCGGGGAGTATCTGATAAAGTCATGAGGCCCGGAATCCTTGAATGCTTAAGAGGTCACCATGTATCTCAAATTAGTACTGGGTTGTACCACACAGTTGTTGTTACTAACCGTGGAAAAATCTTTGGGTTTGGAGACAATGAAAGAGCACAGCTTGGGCATGACACCTTGAGAACAAGCCTTGAACCTACTGAAATTTTCATTCAAGAAATGACAGATGATACAAATGCTGTTGCAGATAGTAAATGACATTCAAGGAGCTATCATCTGCTTTGTGTTGGCTATTTAATATAACTTTGTATAAGTAGTGAACACCACAAGAGTTTTTTTTTTTTTTGGGTCATTCTTGTTGAATTGCATTACAAAAAAAATGGAAAAAAAAAAAGGAATTGTTAATGTACTTTGAATTATTGTTGTATTTAAGAATAGTTTTGTAGCATTTAAAACTTCTTTCTTCTAGTAATTATTTGTTGAGATATTAAATTGCAGAGAGAGCGAAAAAGCTCTGCATATTTCCTTTTATAGGCAAAATGTGAACTTGGGCCCTTTGGAAGGGATCAGAAGAGATTTCAACTCTTAAGAAGTACTTTAGTAAGCAGTAACCAAAACTCCCCTAAGAGAAAATCTGTCGTTTGGGTTTGCATTGGGCTTCAAAATTGTAATTTCAATTATAGGTGAGAAGACGAGGATGATATTTTTTTTGATAGAAGTAATTGGTGTTCAATTTTAAATAATTGCTCTTTTATCATTATGAGCAACCTCATCAGCTAATGCAAAATCTTGCAGTGTTAGTAACCGTGTATATATGCATAGTTACTTTAACTCGTGCATTTAATATTTTATTATTTTTTGGTAGTGTTGGGTTTGTGAGAGAGAGGGGTACTAAGTGAGGAAATAATAAAAAATTGTAAAAGAATGAATATTTTATTGAATAAATGTATAGAATAGATAGACTGATGCAATTGTTTTGTAAAAATGTGTGTAAAATATAAAAAATAGTTTTTTTTCATACAAAATAGAAAAAAGTTTGCATGAGCTAATGCAGTTGCTCTTTAGAGCATTTGCATTAGTCCATCTAAATGTTTCCGATTTTACATAGCCATTTTGCAAAAACATCCTCCTATGCACTATATTTTTTTTAAATAATAATTTTTTATTCACTTTTTATTATTATTTCACCTACCAATACACTCTCTCTTCCTTTTTTGGACATTAAAGAGTGTCAAGAGAAGAGAGAGATAAAGAGTGTTTGAAAAGGTTGAAAAAGGAAAGAGGAAAAAAATTAAAATAATAAAATAGAAAACTATAGTAACCATGTATATTTATACAGTTATTGTAGCAATAATGTATATGTATTGTGTTATAAATGGAGTGATGTGGGTAGTTTTTGAGAAAAAAAAATGTAAAACTGACCACTTTTTTTTTTTTTTTTTGGTTTGGAGCACTAATTGGTGCAAGTGCTCTAATAATTGCTCTTTTATCATTTGATTAAGATATCAAGTGACAGGGGATTTAAACTCATGTTTCTTATTCAACAACGAAATATATTTAATTAAAATTATCGATGCTATTGGACGTTCATTGAAGCATCTTTATCCACCTAACCAAGCAATGGAGTACAAACATATATATATATATATATATATATATATATGTGCTTGCACTCCATTTGGACTCACAAATTAAATAATAATAATTAAACCTCTTCATTAGGACTCATATTTCACGGAGGTAAATTAAATAATAATAATTAATAAAAAGCACTTTTTTTCCCTTTCCATGTTCTATTATTAAATGGCTAAACACTTTTATATTGTTGTTATTATTATGTTGTTGTGCAGTGCCTTTTTGTTATGCTACTGAATTAGATCTTCCCTTGTTTCATAATTTGGCTCTCTTAAACTTTGATGTTGGTGGTTGTTTGTGGCATGTGCTCCCACACTTGCTTCATCGGGCTCCTAATCTTGCAGTACTTGTCTTTGAGAAGGTATGCTATGCTCAAATGATGAAATGTCTTTTTTTCTCAAATAATCCTGAATTAATCTAAATAACTACTTTATCTTCTGTTATTAGGAATCAGCTGAATTTTACGTTTGCGATTAGGAAGATACTTCCATCATAGAAAGGATGTCCTATGAGGACGTTCCTATTTGTATATCATCGCACCTCAAGACATTTCATTTTATTGGATTTAAGAGGGTAAACTTATGAGCTGGAATTTGTTGGACATATCCTTAAGACGACAAGATTTTTAAAGACAATGACAGTCTCTTCTGCTGATATAGATTTAGAGGAGAAGTTTCGTGTTCTCAAGGAGTTATTGATATTACCAAGGGAATCCAGGACTTGTCAAATTGCATTTAACTGAAGTAGATTTCGTTATGATTTCTCTCTTAGTTACTAAAGCACTGTATTTGGTTCATTTGAATCAAAACAGGTAAAAGTAGGGAAGATAAATCCGACAAGTCTGATTTACTGTGCTTTTAAGTAGTGATGTTCCCTTGTTCTTTTAATTCATACCCAAGTCTTAGAAAATGTTGTTAACCTTTTTCTATTTTAGTAGGAACAATATGACAGAGCTGCTGATTTTAAAATCAAAATATATTGTGAGTAAATTATTGTGGCAGCTTTTCCTGGATGTCTTCATGTTTATTTTCTCTACACTCTCTTTTGATTTTTTTAAGTGTGTTTTTTTGGATATCATAGAGAACCTTTTTATAGAAGAGTCTTTTGTACTTGCCTTTAGGTAGTAAACCTATGGGCAAATGACCCCACTCACAAGAACCAACATTCAGCTGCACACTTGTCCCCCAATCAACATACTGCATGCACATGTTTGTAGATGGCTTGTGTGTGGAGTTGCCTTTTCATTTAGTTACACACATGGTAATGGAATCAAGAATTTAGAGTATAGTCCACTGTATCATATTTGGAGACTCATTAATTAACCAGATGCAAAATTCATCATGGAGTATCAAGAGTTTGGACTTGGAATTTTGAAATATACTTTATAGACTCAATGGTTCCATGGAAAAGTATTTGGAAGTCTTAGATTCCTTCAAGTGTTGCCTTCTTTATTTGGACTGCTTCCTTTGGGAGAAATTTAACAGCAGGGAATTTGAAGAAGAGAAATGTAAATTCGGTTAGTTGGTGTTCTATGTGTAAGTAGTAAAGGGTGATGGGTGAGTAATTTGCTATTACATGGCCCTTTTGCAAGTGAGTTATGGGATATGGTTTTTGGGTTATTCGGAGTTCATTGGGTGATGCCTATGGATGTTGTAGATTTACTAGTTTGCTGCCAAGGCCAGTTGGGAAGACAGAAATAGTGTAATTTGGAAGGCCATTCCTGTGTGTAATGTGATGCATTTAGCATGAAAGAAATGCTAGAATTTTTTTGGGATGTGAGCAGTTTATCTTAGAAGTGAAGATGCAATTCTTTTGAACTTTGTTTGAGTGGATGATGGCTACATTAGCATATCCCTTCTATAATTAATTAGAGATTACGGATCGTTGTAATCTTAGAACTTTAATTTGTTATTCATTTAGTATACCCCTTCCATTCTTCATGTTTTAGGTTTCTTTTCAATAAAATTTATTAATTATCAGGGAAAAAAAGGCCATCCATTTTATTTTTTAAAACAACAGAATTTCCCCATACTTCATCCTTTAACTCACTCAAGAAGCAGCTGTGGTTCCGAAAACCCTAGGATTTTGTTAGATAGAGCTTCGAATTTGCTTTTGTAAGTTGCCATACTAGAACTTTGTTTGAGCCTAGATATAACCTCTACATTGGATCCAAACTGAATTTGCAGAGCGTTGACAGATGCCTTCCAGCCAACAAACAATCCAGCAGTCTCGGCATCCAGAAACCACATGAATGCTTCCTAATTATCCATGTGATATGATGGCATCAGGACCATTTGATGCTCAGGCGTACTACAATAAAAGAACTGATTAGCCTTGTGAATCTAGCAGGCTGGATCATCTCCTTCGAATCTGGGGAATTCAAATTTCAAGGGCTTGATTTGGCTAACCAATGCAGACTCTGTAGCTCTTGAATTGCTAGAAACGTGGTAGCCTTGAGGCCCTGATTGCTGCCTTCTTTCTTCTGACTCAACCATTTTTTGCATTAACAAATTAACAAACTGTAGCTGTCTATGAATTTCTTGTAACGCCTGATCATGGTGATCAGTGATCTTGGTTACGGCTGTAATCTTTTCATTGTTTTGAGAAGTTGATCAAATTTCTGTCATCATGAGAGTGATAAAATAGAACTGCTCTGATACCAAATGTTAAGGACTTGCTGGCCTTGGACTGTTTAAAGGGAATTAGATTTTTCTTAGGGTAGTGTTTACTGTCTAGGTGATATTTGGAGTAGGTTGCTTCAAGGGAAGCTGGCCTCCTAAAAGAAAAGGGAGTTTAGAGCGTCTACATCAATGAATGTAAAAATCTTGTAAATTTGCATGGAAAACTTACTTTTTTTTTTTTTTTTTTTTTTTTTTTTTTTACACTCTTATTTTTACAAAATACTCATATTAGTTTATTTATTATACATACTTATTCAAATAAAATATTCATCTTTCACCCACCATCAATGGTCAGTCCACACTCACCATTAACCCACCCAGCCACAATCATCAACCCACCATCATCAAACATCAGCATCAGCCACCATCATCAAGTACCATCACCCCAACCCACTGATCAAACAAAGAATTAAAAAGATCAAAACCCCAAAAACCCACTGATTAAACAGAGCTTCAGCGGCTATCAGTGGTGGCACGACGAGAGCTTCGGCAAGTGAGCATCGAAGATACCATTGGTGAGTGAGCTTCGGCGGTGGCACGACGAGAGCAAAGGTGGCATGGCCTGCTTCTTCGGCGGCTTGCTTCTTCGTTCATCAGTGGCAGCTTGCTTCAAAGATTGGTGAGTGAGAGTGAGGGACCAGAGATAAAAAGAGAGAGAGGTGAGAGTGAGAAGCAATAGAGAGAAAATGAGAGAGTGAAGCGGAGGAGAGAGAAAAAAATAGTAAAATATTAAATGCAAGAGATACAATATCCATGCATATGTACGGTTATTGTAACTTTTGTGCATTTATGCACAATTTTACTCTCAAATATGAGTATTTTTTGGTTAAAATGTGTAAAATGAAGTGTTAGTCCTTTAAACAAGCTATTGGATCTTCTAACTACCTGCCAGTTGGTAGTTAGTGTAAGCTAAAGTCTTAATTAACCACATGCTGAAGAGTTGTTCAGCACATGGTTAATTCTAGAGCTAGTTAGCTGTATTAGAGACAAGTACTTTCTAGAGATTATTTATTTATTTGAGAATCACTTCCTAGAGATATGGTGGTCCTCATTAAGTGTTTGTTTGTTTCAATTTTTTTTTTTCCTTATGGTTTATGAATTTTTCAACTATGTTCTGTCGTCTGGGTTGCTTTGGGCTTCAACCCTCAAGGACCTTTGTAATCAATACTCACCTAAGATAAAATCTGTCGTTTAGGCTATGATAAAGCACGTGTAAAAAATATCATGGTTAGTTTTAGGTTCTGTTATATTAGTAGCATTGGCATTTAGCTTTTCGAAATCATATTTAGCCAAAAAATTTTCTATCTCACCAAAAAGGTTTAAGTATCAGGCTCAATAAATCGTCAAAAAAAAAAAAAAAAAAAAAAAAAAAAAAAAAAAAAAAAAAAACAATGAAGAGTGTCAATACATTTATTGAGTAACATTCACTTAATATATCAAAAAATTATATTTTTTATTCATTTTCTCATGTCTTTCTCTTTGTGTATGAGTATTTAAGCACAATACTATTTGAGTATTGGGTCTGATGTAGTTGTGTAGATACGCTAAAGTAATAAAAAATTGAATTTTTAGACAAAATTTGACTTAAAAGTGCATTGAGCCTAATGTGAATGCTTAATTGTTAGCACACTTAAGGCTTGTAACAAAATTTGGTTAACTTAGTTTCTCTGTTAGTTAGTTTATTTATTTATTTTTATTTATAAAGAATTTCAATCTATGTCGTCTGCTCTTGATGATAGATCTTTATTATCAAATTAAAACACCAATTAATTTTTGGTATAAGCAGAATTGAACTTTAGATATCTTATACAACTATTAGAAATTTTACCAGTTGAATTAATTGCAACCCATAGTTTTACCATTAGTACAGTTAGTCAAGTAAACAAAAATCCATATTAAAATTTATGCAAGGAAAATATTTTACAAAATTGCAAATTCTATTATGGTTGGAAAATATATGGATGATATATATATATATATATATATATATATATATATATATATATTAAAAAGCATTTAAGACTCCAATTGGTTTTTTTTTAGTACATAGGGAATTCGAACTCATATCCCTCGTTCAAGAAAAAAAAAATTTACAAATTGAGTTTGTTGTACCCTTAATTAAAATTAGAGAAAGTCTAGAAATATTTTTAGAAAATGTCACAATAATTTTATAACACTTCTATTTTCAAATTATGGTGAGCCTTGGCCTAATTTTTATTTTTTATTTTTTACCAAGCCAAATTATCAATCATAATTCACAGCTGATGTGAAAAATGTGGTACATAACCACTCTAAAAATTATTCCAAAAAAAAAAAAAAAAAACTTTAGAAATAAAGTCTAATTGGGCAATGAAAGGTTTGCTTGGAATGTGTAATGCTTGGAATGTGTAAAGTTAAGAATATGTAGAAATGTATATACATAATTGTGTTTATTATTGCAGCTTTATCTCTTAAACTCAACAGGCATTCTGAGGCTGTATATAAGTGGGATTACTTTCAAATCTAGGAGATATCAACTTTAAGATTATTAAACCCCGCCATTTGCCAGCTACGTCCAAAGCTTGTGCTCAACAACGAAAGCTTTGAATGGCTAAATCAACCTCAAAACGCGAGAAACAAACAGTGATGGACAGGGTCAGTAATCTACCAGACTCTCTCCTCTGCCATATCCTTAGTTTTCTAACAACCAAAGAGGCTGTTGTCACAAGCATTTTGTCGAGCAGGTGGAAGACACTCTGGACTCTTGTGCCAAATCTCGACTTTGAGATGTTTTCTTCAGATGAGGAGCAAAGTCCTAATCATCAACATCAGTTGAATAGGTACGGTTTTACGTTTGCGCATATCGTTTCCAGGGTCTGGGCTCTTCGCAATCGCAGTCGCAACAATGCGAATACCCTCAAACACTTTCGCCTCTACTGGGTTTCTGATGATTCTGACCCAATCCATGTCGACACATGGGTCCGCGCCGCGCTTACGCCTGACTTGGAAGTGCTCGATCTCTACATATTTCCTCCCCAACGTTTCGAATTCCCGTCTACTTTGCTTAATGATGCTAAATCATTAGTAGTTTTGAAATTAAATAGCGAAATTGTTCTTAATGCTCCTTCTTTCGGCTTCCTGAGTCTCAAGACTCTGCATCTTGAAAACGTCTGGTATGCAAACCCTGACACTTTCTCGAAACTCGTCAGTTGCTGCCCGGTCCTCCAAAATTTGTATTTACAAACATATGCCGAGGAACATGATAAATTTTTTAAAATCATTGTACCTACACTCAAAACATTAGAATTAAGATTCTTTTTTAATCGGGACTACAAACTTGAGATAAATGCCCCAGCTCTCCAGGATCTTCGTTTCAGCGGTACTATTAGTGGTGACGTTTTGTTGGAAAATCTGTCTAACTTAGTTAAAGCTGACGTTGGGGTTCATTTTGATGATATTGAAGATTATGGAAATAGGATTAGGGACTTCATCGGGGCACTCTCTAGTGTCAAATCTCTTCATTTGAACTCGTATGTCAAAAAGGTAACAAAAAAAAAAAAGCACCTTTTTTTTATTTTTTATTTTTTAAATTTTCAAGTTCTATTAATAATGGCTAAACACATTTTCTTGGACAATCAGTTATATTGTTGTGATTATTATGTTGTTGTGCAGTGCCTTTGTAATACTACTGAATTTGATCTTCCCATATTTCACAATTTGGCTTTCTTATACATTCATGGTGCTTGCTTATGGCATGTGCTCCCACACTTGCTTCATCGGGCTCCTAATCTTGCAGCACTTGTCTTTGAGAAGGTATGGTATGCTCAAATGATGAAATGTCTTTTTTTTTTTTTCCTCAAATAATCCTAAATTAATAGGTAACTACTGTATCTTCTGTTGCCAGAAATACATTGAATGTTGCAAATCTTATGAGGAAGATAGTTCCATCATTGGAAGGAGGTTCTATGAGGACGTTCCTGTATGTATATCATCGCACCTCAAGACATTTCATTTTATAGGATTTAAAGGGTTAACATATGAGCTGGAATTTGTTGGACATATACTTAAGACGGCAAGATTCTTAAAGACAATGAAAGTCTCTTCTGATTATATAGATTCAAAGGAGAAGTTTCGTGTTCTCAAGGAGTTATTGATGTTACCAAGGGAATCCAGGACTTGTCAAATTGTATTGTCAAATTGCATTTAACTTGTCAAAGCACTGTATTTGGTTCATTTGAATCAAGGCAGCTAAAAGTAGGAAAGATAAATCCAACAAATCTGATTTACTGTGCTTTTAAGTAGTGATGTTGCCTTGTTCTTTTAATTCATACCCAAGTCTTGGAAAATGTTGTTAACCTTTTTCTATTTTAGTAGGAACAATATGACAGAGCTGCTGATGTTAAAATCAAAATATATTGTAAGTAAATTATTGTGGTAGCTTTTCCTGGATGTCTTCATGTTTATTTTCTCTTCACTCTCTTTTGATTTTTTTAAGTTTGTTTTTTTGGATATCATAGAGAACCTTTCTAAAGAAGAGTCTTTTGTACTTGCCTCTAGGTAGTAAAACCTATGGGCAAATGACCCCACTCACAAGAACCAACATTCAGCTGCACACTTGTCCCCCAATCAACATACTGCATGCACATGTTTGTAGATGTGCCTTTTCATTTAGTTACACACATGGTAATGGAATCAAGAATTTAGAGTATAGTCCATTGTATCATATTTGGAGACTCATTAATTAACCAGATGCAAAATTCATTATGGAGTATCAAGAGTTTGGACTTGGAATTTTGAAATATACTTTATAGACTCAATGGTTCCATGGAAAAGTATTTTGAAGTCTTAGATTCCTTCAAGTTTTGCCTTCTTTATTTGGACTGCTTCCTTTGGGAGAAGTTTAACAGCAGGGAATTTGAAGAAGAGAAATGTAAATTTGGTTAGTTGGTGTTCTATGTGTTAGTAGTAAAGGGTGATGGGTAAGTAATTTGCTATTACATGGCCATTTTGCAAGTGAGTTATGGGATATGGTTTTTGGGTTATTCAGAGTTCATTGGGTGATGCCTAAGGATGTTGTAGATTTACTAGTTTGCTGCCAAGGCCTGTTGGGAAGACACAGAAATAGCGTAATTTGGAAGGTCATTCCTCTTTGTGTAATGTGATGCATTTAGCATGAAAGAGATGCTAGAATTTTTTAGGGATGTGAGCTGTTTATCTTAAAAGTGAAGATGCAATTCTTTTGAACTTTGTTTGAGTGGATGATGGCTACATTAGCATATCCCTTCTATACTTAATTAGAGATTACGGATTGTTGTAATCTTAGAACCTAAATTTGTTATTCATTTAGTATACCCCTTCCATTCTTCATGTTTTAGTTTTCTTTTCAATAAAATTTATTAATTATCAGGGAAAAAAGGTCATCCATTTTATTTTTTAAAACAGCAGAATTTCCCCTTCCTTCATCCTTTAACCCACTCAAGAAGCAACTTTGGTTCAGAAAATCCTAGGATTTTGTTAGATAGAGCTTCGAATTAGCTTTTGTAAGTTGCCATACTAGAAGTTTGGTTGAGCCTAGATATAACCTCTCCATTGGATCATCCGGGCCAAATTGAATTTGCAGAGCGTTGACAGATGCCTTCCAGCCAACAAACAATCCAGCAGTCTCGGCATCCAGAAACCACATGAATGCTTCCTAATTATCCATGTGATATGATGGCATCAGGACCATTTGATGCTCAGGCATATTACAATAAAAGAACTGATTAGCCTTGTGAATCTAGCAGGCTGGATCATCTCCTTGTAATCTGGGGAATTCAAATTTCAAGGGCTTGATTTGGCTAACCAATGCAGACTCTGTAACTATTTAATTGCTAGGAACGTGGTAGCCTTGAGGCCCTGATTGCTTCCTTCTTTCTTCTGATTCAACCATTTTTTGTATTAACAAATTAACAAAATGTAGCTGTTTATGAATTTCTTGTAACGCCTGATTGTGGTGATCAGTGATCTTGGTTAAGGTTGTAATCTTTTCATTGTTTTGGGAAGTTGATCAAGTTTCTGTCATCATGAGAGTGATTGGATAGAACTGCTTTGATACCAAAGGAATTAGATTTTTCTTAGGGTAGTGTTTACTGTTTAGGTGATATTTGGAGTAGTTTGCTTCAACAGAACCTGGCCTCCTAAAATAAAAGAGAGTTTAGAGAAGGAAGAAGAGTTTAGAACTTGGAAAGAATCTTATTACTTCAATGAATATCGCATACAATCTGTCCTAGTCCTTTAAACAAGCTATTCGATCTTCTAACTACCTGACAGTTGGTAGTTAGTGTAAACCAAGTCCTAACTAACCACATGCTGTATAGTTGTTCGGCACATGGTTAATTATAGAGCTAGTTAGCTGCATTAGAGTCAAGTAGTTCAAAAATGTCCACCAATTAAAGCAAGAATAAACTTGAGTACAAGCTAACAAAGACTAGAGTAAGCTAATTACAAGTATCAATACAAGGCAGCAAGAACTCCACTCTTGCTGCAGTGATACAGCAGCAGCTATGTAACAGCCACACAGTAGCTCAACTGATGCAGACAGCAGGTGGCAGACCATGCAGAAATGCAACCAGAAAAAAGTTTAAGCTGCAACAGACAACATGCATTGCCGAAGCATGGCGGGTAGCTAGTCCAGTCTTGAGGGTCTTAACCCTTTTTTTTTTTTTTTTGGGCTCTACCCTTAAATTGCCATCCTTTAGTAGTCAAAATCATATAAATAGTTACATGTCCTTCATTTCTCTCTCGTCACAGGGCCAACAATTAAAGATCCCTAATTTTAGCTTTATATATATATATATATATATATTATCCATGAATATTTTTTCACTGTTTAAAATTCTTCAGTTGTCATCACTTGATTTAAAATCTGATCCATTTAATTTGTTAAAACGGTTGCATTTCCTCCATATTCCAAACAATACGACAGCTTCTCTCTGGAACTATGGCATACTCAATATTGGGATCCCGTGATTCGGAAACCTATTCTTCCTAGAGATATGGTGGTACTGTTTAGGTGTTTGTTTCAAAAATTTTCCTTATAGTTTATGAATTTTTTCAACTATGTTCTGTCTTCTGGGTTGCTTTGGGCTTCAACAGGGGTGGAGTTATGTTATAGGGTGGGGGGGCCACAAATTTTGAATTTTTAAAAATATATATGTATATATATATAATTATTTTAATGTTTTCAAAATTTAGTATACAAAAATTAAAGTTGGCCTCTCCAAATATAATATTTGAATTAATTCAATAATACTTTAAAAAAAATATTTGGTCTAATAGTTATAGAGGTATAACTTTATTTTTCACAGTTATACTTTTTATTGTAAAATATGCTCTTACATCTGTTAAATATTTGATAAAATTTGGCACTAAACTTGTTTGAATCTATCTTTTTCAACCCGTTATGTTGCAATTAACAAGTTACTGACTCAATAAAAAAATCTTGTCACTAAAACTACACATGAAATGTCTCTTTAGTTGCCACATAATGAGTTAAAGCAAGATAGTTTCATATTTGTTTGGAGCTTAACTTATCTCTTCAAGTTTTGGATCATTCATATTTTTGAAAATTTCATTAGTTCAATTGAAATACTTTTTTATAATTTGATAATTTTTATTGAAAATGAAACTTTTTAAGAATTTCACTATGAAAATGGTAAAAATGAATTTTATTTTTATGAATGATCGCCATCAAACAAAATTTTGATTGAAAATACGAATTTTTTTTTTTTGGTTGGATTTGTGTATATATATAACTTATCAAATAAAAAAGCGTGTGCATATATATATATATATATATATATGTATGAATGTATATCTGTATGTGTGCGCGCGTGGGAGTTGTTTTGATAAATATATTAGTGCCACAACTTGGCCCCTCAAACAAAAATTTCTAGTTTCGCCTATGGGCTTCAACCCTCAAGGAGGACCTTTGTAATCAAAACTCACCTAAGATAAATCTGTCATTTAAGCTATGATAAAGTACGTGTAGAAAATATCATGGTTAGTTTTTTAGGTTCTGTTATATTACTAGCATTGGCATTTGGCTTTTCAAAATCTGATTTAGCCAAAATTTTTACTAAATTCACCCAAAAGCTTCATGCATCAGGCACTATAAATTGCCAAAAAAAAAAAAAAATTACAATGAAGAGCCAACATTTATTGAGTACTTATTCACTCAATATATCAATAAATAATATTTTTTTTATTCATTTTCTCATATCTTTTTCTTTGTATATGGCTATGAGTATTTAAGTAGAATAATATTAAAGTTTTGAGGCTGATGTAGTTGTCTAAGAATAGCAAATCAGCTAAAGTAATAAAAAGTTGAATTTTTAAACAAAATTTGACTTAAAGTGCATAGCCTAATGTAAATGCTTAATTGTTAGCACACTTATGGCTTGTAACAAATTTTGGTTAGATTAGATTCTCTGTTAGTTCAGTCAGTCAAAAAAACAAAAATTCATATTAAAATTCAAGCAAGGAAAATATTTTACAAAATTGCAAATTCAATTATGGTTGAAAGATATACACACATATATATAAAAGCAAATTTATGATAATTGCCCATTTATCATTTGGTTAAGATATCAATTGATTTTTTTTGTGTATAGGGAATTTGAACTCATGTCCCTCGTTCAAGAACAAAAAATTTACTAATTGAGCTCATTGTACCCTCAATTAAAATTAGAGAAAGCCTAGAAATATAAAAAATAAATGTCACAATAATTTTATAACACTTATTCTCAATTGTGGTAGCGATTCTCACTTACACCATGAGTTACTTCAAAATCCCTTACACCCTCTGCGATGAGATGACGAGCTTGATGAAGAACTTTTGGTGGGGGTAGTGTAAGGATGAATGGAAAATGACATGGATTAGTTGGAAAAAATTGTGCACTCCTAAGGCTTGTTTAACAACTAAAGCAATTTAATTTAGCAATGTTGGTTAAATAGGGGTGGAGGCTATAGATTGGGAAAGATTCATTGATATATCAAGTTTTCAAGGCAAGATATTTTCCCAACTGTGATTTTGCTCATGTAAGTTTGAGGAGTAACCCTTCTTATGCTTGGAGAGGCATTATGGCAGCTCAAAATGTGGTGAAAAGAGGTATCAGATGGCAGGTGGGCAATGAGCTTAGCATCCAGGTTTGGAAAGATAAGTGGCTCCCTACACCCTCTACGCATAAGGTAATCTTTCCTCCATCATTTGGAGGCTTGGGTTGAAGAACTAATAGACCAAGATAATGGGGTTTGGAAAAACGAATTAGTCCAACAAATATTCCTTCCTATGAAGCCAATCCTATATGTGGAATCGCCTTAAGTGATAACTTGCCAATTGATAAACATGTTTGGGCTCCGATGGCGAATGGTATTTTTAGTGTTCAAAGTGCTTACAAGATTGTTGTTGAAATGGGCTCAGGGGATGAAGCAGGGGCTGTGTCAGATGATAGCAACCTCAGGAATTTTTGGACATATCTATGGCGATTCAATGTCCCTCATAAAGTTCAAAATTTCACTTGGAGAGCTTGCAAAGACATTTTGCCCACCAAAGAGAATCTAGTGAAAAGAAAGGTGCCGGTGGATAATTGCTGTGAGTAGTGTCAAGTGGAGGCGGGTGGATAATTGCCCATGACATTTGGTCATTATCAAATCTATTTCTTGAGAGTAATGGTCTGTCTTTCAATTCTTTCATAGACATGATGTGGTATGTGGTTATGGAGGCTCAATGGGAACAAAGTCGGGTTGAGAAGGTAATCATGGTGGCTTGGGCAAAATGGACAAATAGATATGAGAGCAAAAATGGGGGTGTGAAGAAAAACAGTCGGGCTTTACTTCAGTGGTCTTTGGACTATCTATGGGAGTATCAAGAATGCTTTGAGGTCCCAATTAAGCCAAAGACAACTGTAGTTTTGAACTAGATTCCCCCAACCTCTGATCGTTACAAAATTAATGTGGATGGAGCCGTGTTTGCGTTGCAAAAAATGGCTGGTGTGGGGGTATTGATTTAGGATGCTAAAGGTAGGTTGATTGGTGCTTGTAGTAGACGATTATGGCCCCTCTTGGTGCCATTGAGGCCAAAGCAAAAGCTTTTGAGGTTGGGCTTTAGTTTGCTAAAGACATGCTTATCCAAGACTTCATTCTTGAAGGTGATTCCCAAGTACTAGTAAATGCTTTGAAGGATTTGTTGCCTCCACCATCATTTGTTGATGCTCTGGTGTATAGCTTTGTGGCTGCTTCCCATGACTTTTGCCGGGCGGACTTCTCCCATGTTCATTGATAAGGTAATAGGCCTGTTCATTTACTAGCAAAACATGCTCTAGGTATTGTTAATTTCTCTGTATGGGTTGAAGAGAATCCTTATTTCATTAAACAAGCTCTTAACCTCAATGTACTTGTTGTTTTTCATTCTTAATAAAAATTTTGCAGTCTTCCCAACAAAAAAAAAAAAAAAAAAAAATATCAATCAGAATTCACTTGTGAAAAATGTTGTGCATAACAACTCTAGAAATCATAATAATAATTAAAAAAAAAAAAAACCTCCATGTTAGAAATAAAGTCTGATTGGGCAATGAAGTGTTTACTTGAAATGTGTAAAACTTGGAATATGGAAAGTTTGGAATATGTAAAGATGTATTTCCATAATTGTGTTTATTATTGCAACTTTTATCTCTAAAACTCGACAGGCATTCTAAGAGATATCAACTTAACATTACCAAACCCCCCAATTTCCCAGCTACGTCCAAAGCTTGTGCTCAGCGACAAAAATCTGAATGGCTAAATCAACCTCAAAACGCCAGAAACCAACAGTAATGGACAGGATCAGCAATCTATCAGACTCTCTCCTCTGCCATATCCTTTGGTTTCTAACAACCAAAGAGGCTGTTGTCACAAGCATTTTGTCGCGCAGGTGGAAGACACTCTGGACTCTTGTGCTAAAGCTCGACTTTGACAGCGACGAATTTGAACTGATATCTTCTTCAGATGAGGAGCAAAGTCTTAATCAAGATTACTGGAATAATAGGTACCGTTTTACGTTTACGCATATCGTGACCAGAGCGTGGGCTATTCGAAATCTCAATAATGCGAATCCCATCAAACACTTTCGCCTCTGCTGGAATTCTAATGATTTTGACCCAATCCATGCCGAAACATGGGTCCGCGCCGCGCTTACGCCTGACTTGGAAGTGCTCGATCTCCTCAGCGGTTCTTCCCAACCTTTCAAACTCCCGTCTACTTTGTTTAATTATGCTAAATCATTAGTAGTTTTGAAATTAAAGGAAGGTATCGTTGTTAATCCTCCTTCTTCTTCTTTCGGCTTCCCTAGTCTCAAGACTCTGCTTCTTCACAATGTCATCTATACAAACAGCGACACTTTCTCTGAACTCCTCAGTTGCTGCCCGGTTCTCCAAAATTTGTATTTAAAAACCTATATCCCGAACTATGATAACAATTTTAAAATCATTGTACCTACCCTCAAAACATTACATTTATATATATATTCCTATCTTCAAAGGGAATGCAGACTTGAGATAAATGCCCCAGCTCTCAAGTACCTTCATTTCAGAGCTTATATTATTGAAGACCTTTCGTTAAGAAATCTGTTTAACTCAGTTGAAGCTGACGTAGGGGTTGAATTTGATAATAGTAAAGATTATGGAAATAGGGTTAGGGATGTCAAATCCCTTCATTTGGACCCACATTTCACAGAGGTAAATAAAATAATAAGAAAAAGCACCTTTATTTATTTATTTTTTTTCATGTTCTATTATTAAATGGCTAAACATTTATATTGTTGTGATTATTATGTCGTCGTGCAGTGCCTTTGTTATGCTACTGAATTAGATCCTCCCATGTTTCATAATTTGGCTTTCTTATCCTTTAAAGCTAATGCTTGTTTGTGGCATGTGCTCCTACGCTTGCTTCATCGGGCTCCTAATCTTGCAGTACTAGTCTTTGAGAAGGTATGCTATGCTCAAATGATGAAATGTCTTTTTTTCTCAAATAATCCTGAATTAATCCAAATAACTACTTTATCTTCTGTTGTTAGGAATACGCTGAATCTTACGTTTGCGATGAGGAAGATACTTCCATCATAAAAAGGATGTTCAATGAGGACGTTCCTATATGTATATCATCGCACCTCAAGACATTTCATTTTATACGATTTAAAGGGTTAACGTGTGAGCTGGAATTTGTTGGACATATCCTTAAGACGGCAAGATTCTTAAAGACGATGACACTAACTCCTGCTTATATAGATTCAGATGAGAAATTTCGCATTCTCAAGGAGTTATTGATGTTGCCAAGGGAATCCAGGACTTGTCAGATTGCATTTGGCTGAAGTTTATTTCGTTATGATTTCTCTCTCAGTTACTAAATCCCCGTATTGGCTTACATTTGAATCAAAGCAGGTAAAAGTAGGAAAAATAAATCCAACAAGTCTGATTTATTGTGCTTTTAAGTAGTGATGTTGCTTGTTCTTTTAACTCATTCCCAAGTCTTGGGAAATGTTAACCTTTCTATTTTAGTTGGAACGATATGACAGAGGTGCTGATGTTAAAATCAAAATATCTTGTTAGTGAATTATTTTGTGGCAGCTTTCCTGGATGTCTTCGTGTTTATTTTCTCTACACTCTCTTTGATTTTAATAAGAGTTTACTTCTTTTTTTTTTTTTTTTTTTTTTTTGATAATTTAGACAACTTTTAGATTCACTTCTAGGTAGTGAAACATACAGGCAACTAACGCCACCCACAAGAAACGGTCAGCTGCACACCTGACCCCCAATAAGTGCACACGTTTGCAGAGGGCTTGTGTGTGGAATTTCTTATATAGGCTGTTTGGATTCGGCGTTTGGCATCTGCGTTTTGATGTACAGTGCGTTTCTTTTTTTTGCTTTTTTTTTTTGGTTTTCAAGCATTTCAGGTGTAGTGCAGCTACTGTTTATTGAACAGTAGTCGCATTATTTGACTTTTCAGCCGAAGAACAGTGCACTGAGCACTGTTCACAGGTCCCACAATTCTCAATTTTTATCAACTTTTTCATTAAAAATGGGTCCCACGGTACTATTCACACATTTTAAAATTATTTTGCTACAGTGTTTTCAGTTTTCAATTTTCAGTTTTCAGTTTCAGCAACAATAAGCTCAATCCAAACGGACCCATAGAATCCTTAAGCGGAGTTTCCTTTTCATGTTGTTATTGTGGAATCAAGAATTTAGAGTATAGTCCACTGTATCATATTTGGAGACTCATTAATTAACGAAATGCAAAATTCATTATTGAGTATCAAAGAGTTTGGACTTGGAATTTTGAAATATACTTTGTAGACTCAATGGTTCCTTGGAAAAGTATTTGGAAGCCTAAGATTTCTTCAAGAGTTGCCTTCTTTATTTGGATTGCTTCCTTAGTGAGAATTTTAAGTAGTGTTTTATAGTATGTAGTATATGATAATTAAATCAAACGTGATAGGATTACATGTTAACGATAACTTCTTTTTTGAGAAGAAATGCTAAAGATAACTGTGTAAATCATTTATATTCTTTTATAATCTAAAGTCTAAACAATAGAATTAGAGTACCACTTAAACTTGTTTATAATATGTATTGTATCCCAGTTAAACTTGTTGATAAGAACGAAAAGAATCAAGAATTTACGTTAATTACAGATGCCATATTCTATTGGTAGACTTTTGTTTTGTAAAACTTGTAACTTGAAAAATTTATTGGCTATTGCACAACAAGACTTATTCAACGATAAAAAGAAATAATAAGTATTAATATTCCTATATAAAAAAAAAAAAAAAATTAGTAATATTATTATTATAAATTAAAAATTACTTATCAAAAAATTGATAAGTGGTAAAAATTTGATGGCAAGACAATTTAGATTCCATATGCCACGGCTTCTAGTATTCAAACTCATTATCTCTTTCCTGTAGGTATCGGCAGTTGTATGGCAATAGGACATATAAGGTATCGGCAGTTAAAATTTACTGGTGTTATTGTTCATCCATCCAACCGAGCATTGAGAGTAAGGTAGTGTTAAAACTGCAGGGTATGCTACAGGGCAAAATGGCATAAGTCAAACTACAACTATGGCAAGTGATGCAACTATTGCTAAGGTAAAGTGCACTAGCAAAGCCACCAGGACAATAGGGAGTGCAGCATTTGCTGATGGGCAACGTAGTGGTCAAGCCACACAGTGTGCACGTGCATCAACACCAGAACTGATTAGCTCAGAAGTCTTGGAAGCTATTGAGGCATTGCCATACCACGAATTCTTCATCCAAGATCGTTGAAGACTTGGGCTCCGAGAATTTAGGAAGCAGTTAGACATGAGCTGACACGTGGAGAAGTCTGGTGATTTGAATAACTGCTTTTGGCGCCAAATTCTAATAGTTTGTTATGATCAATGTGTATATAAACAGAGCATAGTGTATTTTATTATTCACTTCTTCCATTTTCTTGTAATCTCTTCTCTTCTTTAATCAGTGAAATTCTCTCAGTTTTATTTAGAATTTTCTCAATTCTTTACATGGTATCAGAGCGACTAGCACAGTTATACTGATTTCCTAGTCTCGTTTTTTGATTCCAAAAGATTCTCGCTTATCAAACAGAAATTTCTTCGAGAAAGTTCTTGAATTCTGATTCACAGAGACTTGATTCATCTGTATCTTGAAGAATCTTTTGTTTTTCCTTTTCAATTTCATTGAATTTCATTAGAAGTTTCATACAAGCTCGTGATTAGCATCAATGGCTTCTGGAGAAGGAAGTGACTCTGTTCCTGCGCAGAATCAGTCCAACATAGAGACTAATTCTCCCAATCGATTTTTTCTCAGTGCCAGTGAGAATCCAGGGAATATCTTAGTCACTCAACTACTTTTGGGAATGAGAAACTATCAGTCTTGGTCTAGAGCTATGGTTTTAGCATTAACTGCCAAGAAAAAGATAGGATTTGTTAATGGCAAGATAGTGAAACCTGAAGAAGATTCTCCTCTGTACGAAGATTGGGAAAGCTGTAATACAATGGTTCTTTCTTGGTTGATCAATGCTATGCATGTTGATGTGTCAACCAGCATTATGTATTGTGAGACTGCAAGGGAGATGTGGCTTGAGTTGCAATGTGTGTTTTCACAAGGAAATGGACCAAAGATCTATAATCTTCAACAGGAAATTTCACAAATAACTCAGAGTCAGATGTCAGTAACTGAGTATTACTCTAAATTCAAGAAGCTTTGGGATCAACTACTTCACTATGAACCATTACCAGCTTGCACGTGTGGGGCAATGAAGATTCTGAGCATTGCTCATGAAAAATCCTATGTGATGAGGTTTTTAATGGGGCTCAATGAGAATTTTGAGACTGTGAGGAGTCACATTCTCATGCTTGAGCCATTTCCATTAATGAGCAAAGTGTTTGCTTTGGTTCTTCAAGAAGAGTCTCACAAAGGCATTGGATATGGTTCCACCTTCACACCTAAACCTGATTCAGTGGCAATGTATGTCAACACCAAAGGATATTCTGGCAACAAAGCTGGGCCCAAAAAGGAGAGGCCCTTGTGCACCCATTGCAACATGCTTGGACACACTGTGGACAAGTGTTATAAACTCCATGGTTATCCACCGGGTTATAAGCACAAAGGGAAGTTCAATGTCAGTGCTAATCAGGTTTCTTATCCACAAGGTGCTGCTAATGAAATTTCTCCAAATGCATCTGTTCAGTGTCCTATTACCAAGGCACAGTGTGAGTAGCATCTTGCCCTTTTCAATTCTGGAGTTGATCAAGGTCCAAATCATCATATTGCATCTGTTAGTACAAGTGGAAATGTGTCTGGTTTGACTACTGGAGCTCATGGTGTGCATGTTACAACTGGTGTGCCTTCCTCAACAGCTCTTGACAATTCAAACTTCATTGATACTGTGTCAGGTACCACTTCAAACACTTCTTTCAAACCTACTCTTCAACATTCTATTTTTTCAGCCAAAGTAGTTGATAGGAAATGTTTTCATGCCACTGATTGGGTCATAGACACAGGGGCTACTGACCACATGGTACATTCTGTCACCTGCTTTACTTCCATTACCACTGTCCTAAATACTCATGTTAATTTGCCTAATGGTGAAATAGCTTTAGTCACACACATTGGTACTATGAAGATTTCAGAAAAACTTACACTTTACAATGTGTTATGTGTTCCATCTTTCAATTTCAATCTCATCTCAGTCAGTCAGTTAGCTAAATCCATTTCTTGTTGTCTTATCTTCTTTGGAACCTTGTGCTTTATCCAGGCCCTTGCTCATTGGAGCACACTTGGTCTGGATAAGGAATGCAATGGACTCTACTTGCTGGAAAGGGGCAACTCCACTTCACATTCCATGTCTGCTTCCATTTCTGCTGCAATACCTTTTGTTTCTAGTCCTCATGTATGGCATTCTAGATTAGGACATTTGTCTAATGCCAAATTGGTTTCAATTAGAAATAATGGTGAACCACTTTATACTCCAGCTGAGAACTTTGTTTGTGAAGTATGTCCACTTGCAAAACAAAAAACGTTTGCCTTTTAATAAAAGTTGTCAAATTTCTTCTGCTTGTTTTGATTTGATACATTGTGACTTGTGGGGACCTTTTTCAGTGTCTACAATTGATAATTGCAAGTATTTCTTAACAATTGTTGATGATTGTTCAAGGTGTACTTGGGTTTACTTGTTGAAACATAAGTCCCAAACCCAATCTGCTCTAGAGGGATTTTGTACCATGGTGGAGACTCAATTTTCTAAAAAGATTAAAACCATTAGGTCTGATAATGGTACAGAATTTTTTATGAGAGATTTCTTTGCTAAGCAAGGCATTTGTCATCAATTAAGCTGTGTTGAAACCCCTCAACAAAATGGGGTTGTTGAGAGGAAACATCAGCATATATTGAATGTTGCTAGGGCCCTTATGTTTCAGTCACATTTGCCTTTATATCTATGGGGTCATGCTGTTCTTGCTGCAGTGTACTTGATAAATAGAACTCCATCTTCAGCTTTATCAAATCAAACTCCTTTTGAAATTTTGTTTGGCCAACCACCCACTTACTCCCATTTAAAGGTCTTTGGCTGCTTATGTTTTGCCTCTACCCTTTCCAATCACAGAACAAAATTTGCTCCCAGAGCAAGGAAATGTGTTTTCTTGGGGTATCCTTTTGGGGTAAAGGGGTACAAGGTTCTTGACTTGGCTACTCATAGTGTGTTTCTCTCTAGGGATGTTGTTTTTCATGAACATTCTTTTCCTTTTGTTTCTGCATCTAGTAGTATTGCAGATCCTTTTACTTCCTATGAAGCTGTTGTTGTTCCCTCCTCTTCAGCGAGTAATGAATCCTTTGTCACTCCCATTAGTGTTCCTGATTTTGTTCCTAATACTACTGTCAATACCTTATTGACTTCTTCCCCTTCCATTGACCCTGGTCTTGATAATAATGTCACTTCATCCTTGATGCCCCCTGATGTTTCATCTAGTTCTAGTCAGTCTCTTTCTCCAGCTGTTCCTTCTTCTCCACCAGTTGCATCTGCACCTCCTGTGCCTCTCAAGAAATCAGCTAGAGACACTAGACCTCCTGCTTACTTGCAGGATTATGCATGTACTGCATTTGCTCCTGGTGCTCCTTATGACCTTGATGAGTGCCTCACTTATTCTCATTTGGAGCCTGGTTACCAGTCCTACTTGCTGTCAGTTGGTTCTAGTCCTCAAGAACCTCAGAGTTTCTCCCAGGCAGTTCAAGATCCTCTTTGGAGAGCTGCCATGGACAAGGAAATTCAGGCTCTTGAAAGCAACCACACTTGGAATGTGACTACTCTACCACCTGGTAAATCTCCCATTGGCTGCAAATGGGTATATAAAGTCAAGTTCAATCCTGATGGCAGTGTTGAAAGGTATAAAGCCAGGTTAATGGCTAAAGGCTATACTCAACAGGCTGGGCTTGATTTTCTGGAAACTTTTTCTCCAGTTGCTAAGACAGTTTCAGTGAGAGTTTTGCTTGCTCTTGCTGCTGCTAGGTCCTGGCCATTGCATCAGTTAGACATCAACAATGCATTTCTTCATGGGGATTTGGATGAGGAAGTTTACATGACTTTGCCTCCTGGTTTTCACAGTAAGGGGGAGTGTTCAACCTCTTCTTCTTGTTTAGCAGCTACTACTACTCCTAAAGTATGTAAGTTGATGAAATCTCTTTATGGCTTGAGACAAGCTTCTCGGCAATGGTACACTAAGTTGTCAGCCACAATCACACAGCTTGGTTTTGTTCAGTCCCAAGAAGACCATTCCTTATTTGTTTATAACAAAGGATCTTTGTTCACTGCATTGCTAGTATATGTAGATGACATGATCATTACAGGTAATGACCTTGGTTGTGTTGCTTCTCTAAAGTCAGTCCTAGATCAAAAGTTTGGAATCAAAGACTTAGGATAACTCAAGTATTTCTTAGGTTTGGAGATTGCAAGGAACAAAACTGGCATCAGTCTAACACAAAGAAAATATGCTCTTGAGGTACTTAAAGAAGCTGGAATGACAGGTTGCAAACCAGTTCAGACACCAATGGAGCAACAGTTGAAGTTATCTAAAGGTAGTGGGGATCTGATTTCTAATCCTGGACAGTATAGAAGGCTCATTGGGAAGCTAATGTACTTGACTTTGAGCAGGCCAGATATTACATATGCAGTACACAGGCTTAGTCAATTTTTGGCACAGCCTAGAACACCACATATGAAGGCTGCTACCAGGATACTTCAATATATTAAAGGTACTCCTGGACAAGGTGTTTTCTTTCCCACGGTTTCAGATTTACACTTAAAGGCATATTGTGATGCTGATTGGGCAGGATGCCCTGACACAAGGAAGTCTTTGACAGGTTATTGTGTGTTTTTGGGTGATGCCTTTATGTCCTGGAGATCTAAGAAACAAAGTATAGTGTCTAGATCAAGTGCTGAGGCAGAATACAGGGCAATGACTACAACTACTTGTGAACTGACTTGGATCTTGCATTTGTTGAAAGATTTGCATGTTACACATGACAAACCTGTGTTGTTGTACTATGATAACCAGGCAGCACTTCACATAGCAGCAAACCCAGTGTTTCATGAGAGGTCCAAGCACATAGAAGCTGATTGTCATGTTGTGAGGAATAGAATCATTGATGGAACACTTAAAACCTTCTATGTCTCTACCAAGAATCAATTGGCAGACGTATTTACAAAAGCATTAGGGGTTGAAAATCATTTAAGGTTGATCACTAGATTGGGAGTCATTAATATTTTTGCTCATATAGTAGAATATCCTTCTCCACCTAAGCAATGTCAAAAAAGGCAAGAGCTATGCTCTTGAGGGGGAGTGTTAAAACTGCAGGGTATGCTACAGGGCAAAATGGCATAAGTCAAACTACAAGTATGGCAAGTGATGCAACTATTGCTAAGGTAAAGTGCACTAGCAAAGCCACCAGGACAGTAGGGAGTGCAGCATTTGCTGATGGGCAATGTAGTGGTCAAGCCACACAGTGTGCACGTGCATCAACACCAGAACTGATTAGCTCAGAAGTCTTGGAAGCTATTGAGGCATTGCCATACCACGAATTCTTCATCCAAGATCGTTGAAGACTTGGGCTCCGAGAATTTAGGAAGCAGTTAGACATGAGCTGACACGTGGAGAAGTCTGGTGATTTGAATAACTGCTTTTGGCGCCAAATTCTAATAGTTTGTTATGATCAATGTGTATATAAACAGAGCATAGTGTATTTTATTATTCACTTCTTCCATTTTCTTGTAATCTCTTCTCTTCTTCAATCAATGAAATTCTCTCAGTTTTATTTAGAATTTTCTCAATTCTTTACAGGTAGTTTTCCCAGTATTGCTATAGTTTCTTTCAATTGGGAATTCCAAACCCCATTATTATTTTCCCAGCTTGTGCAGTGCTCAACAACAACAAAAACTCCGAATGGCTAAGTCAACCTCAAGTCGCCAGAAACCAACAGTGATCGAAGACAGGATCAGCAATCTACCAGGCTCTCTCCTCTGCCATATCCTCTCCTCTCACACAACCAAAGAGGCCGTTCTCATAAGCATATTGTTGAGCAGCTGGAAGACACTCTGGACTCTTGTCCCAAAGCTCGACTTTGACAGCATTGAACTTGAAGAGCAAAGTCCTAATCAACAACACAATCAAGATCAGTTGAATAGGCACAGTTTTACGTTTACGCATATTGTGTCCAGGGTCTGGGCAATTCATAATCTCAATAATGCGAATCCCCTTAAACACTTTCCCCTTCACTGGTGTCCTGATTCTGATCCAGTCCATGTCGACACAGGGGTCTGCGCCGCGCTTACGCCTGACTTGGAAGAGCTCGACCTCCTCATTCGTCCTCCAAAACCTTTCAACCTCCCCTCTACCTTGATTAATTATGCTAAATCATTACAAGTTTTGAAATTAAAGGGCAAAATTGTTCTTAGAGCATTTGCAGCAGTGTAGGTAAAAAGCTATAATGCTATATTTTACCTACACTTTCATTAAAATGGTGCTGCAGCAGTGGAGCAAAAGCTAAAATTTTTAGCTGATTCGCTACAGTGCACATCTATAAATAGATGTGCACTGTAGCTTGGAGCTAAAAAAAAAAAAAAATTTTTTATTCAGGCCACATTAAAATATTGGCCGTTCTCTCTCTCTCTCTCTGTCAACTCTCACCTCTCTCAACTTCATCTCACTGCTGCCAGCGCACCTCCATGCCGCCGATCCACGCCGCAGAACTCGTCGCCGATCCACGCCGCAGAACCTCGCCGTTGATCCACGCCACAGAACCTCGCCGTTGATCCACACCGCTGACCCCGGCCTCGACTCTCTCAGCTCTCTCTCAACTTCATCTCACTGCTGCCAGCCCACCTCCATGCCGCCGATCCACGCCGCAGAACTCGTCGCCGATCTACGCCGCAAACCTCGCCGTTAATCCACACCGCAGACCCCGGCCTCGATCCACCCCGCCAACCCATTTCACGCCTTACTTGGTTTTTTTTTTTTTTTTTTTTCTCCGCTGTGGGCTGTGGGCTGCGGTTTGGTGGTGGTTGTGGTTGTGTGGGTGTTGCCGCCGATCAACCGTGATTGTTGATGCCGATCGGAGTGCTTGGAGATTTGGTTTTTTTTTTTTTTTTTTTTTTTTTTTTTTTTTTCTCCGCTGTGGGCTGTGGGCTGCGGTTTGATGGTGGTTGTGGTTGTGTGGGTGTTGCCGCCGATCAACCGTGATTGTTGATGCCGATCGGAGTGCTTGGAGATTAGGGGCTTTTTTTTTTTTTTTTTTTTTTTGTGCCTGCTGTGAACTGGTGGTGGTGGTGGTGGTGGTGGTGGTGGTGGGTGTGGATGTAGCTGATAGTGGTTGGTGGTTGGTGGTTGGTGCTGTAATTGTTTTTTTAGTATGATATATTATTTTATTGTAGTATTTATATTATTTTATTGTGATGTGTATATTATTTTATTGAGTTGAAAGCTAAAATAGATTCACTGCTGCAGCATGTGTGTAGGTAAAATAGATAAAGTGACTTTTTGTGTAGCTAAATAGCTAAAATTTTACAACCACTGCTGTGAATGCTCTTAATACTTCTTCCCTCATGGGGTTCCCAAGTCTCAAGACTCTGCTTCTTCAAATTGTCATACTCCTTAGTTGCTGCCCGGTACTCCAAAACTTTTCTTTCCAAACAACTAAGTGGGACAAGAATGATACTTTTAAAATCATTGTACCTACACTCAAAAAGGTTACGTTTATCACGTTTCACTCTTCATAAGTACGACAAACTTGAGATAAATGCCCCAGCTCTCGAGTACCTTTATTTCAGAGGTCATATGACTGAACAAATTTTGTTGGGAAATCTGTCTAACTTAGTTGAAGCGGCCGTTAGGGTTGATTTTGATGAGTCTGAAGATTATGGAAATAGGGGTTAGTGACTTTATCAAAGCACTCTCTAAAGTCAAATCCCTTCATTTGGACCCATATTTAATTGAGGTAAAGCACTCTTTTTTTTCTTCTTTTTTTTCTTTTTTTTTTTCTTTTTTTTTTTTTCTTTTTTTACATTTTCTATTATTATAAACGGCTAAACTCTTCTTCTTGGACAAGCAATAATATTGTTGTTGTGCAGTGCCTCCATAATGCTACTGGATCTATTGATTCTAATCTTCCCATTGTCCATAATTTGGCTTTCTTAAACTTCATGTTAATTTTTGTCGGTGGCATTTGCTCCCACACTTTGCGGTACTAGTCTTTCATAAGACATGTTATGCTCAAATGATGAAATGTCTGTTTTTTCTTAAATGATCGAAGTAACTATGGTATCTTCTGTTGTCAGGAAAACAAGTTTTGTAATTGTTTTCAGGAAGATGTTGATGTCATTGAAAGGGAAAAATTTCGCATGAGATACCAGCTCCATTGAAAGGATCTTCTTTGATGACATTTCTCTATGTATATCGTCGGAAGACATTTCATTTTATAGGACTTAAAGGGATCATGTATGAGCTAGAATTTGTTGGACTTATCCTTAAGTCGGCTAGATTCTTAAAGATGATGACAGTCTCTTCTGCTGATATAGATTCAGAGGATAAGTTTCATGTTCTCAAGTAGTATTGATGCTCCCAAGGGAATCCAGGACTTGTCAAATTGCTTTTAGCTGAAGTATATTTTGTTATGATTTCTCTCTCAGTTACTAAAGGTAAAAGTAGGAAAAATAAATCCAAAAAGCCTAATTTATTGTGCTTTTAAGTAGTGGTGTTGCCTTGTTCTTTTTAGGGATGTGAGGGGTCTATCTTAGAATTGAAGATGCAGTTCTTTCAAACTTTGTTTGAGTGGATGATGGGTACAGCAGCATATCCCATCTATAATTAAGTACAAGTATCAATAGATTCAATACAATGTAGCAACAACTCCACTCATGCTGCAGTGATACGGCAGCTATGTTACAGCCGCACAGTAACTCAAAGAGCTCAGATAATTCCAGACAGCAGGTAGCAGATTATGCAGCAATGCAACCAGCAAACAGGTTAAAGCAGCAACAACCAACAGTCAACATGCTTGGGCAGAAGCATAGTAGTTAGCTAGTCCCGTCTTGATGGTCTCAATAGGTTTTTTTTTTCCTCTTTTGGCTCGACATTTAAATTGCCGTCCTTTAGTAGTTAAGAGTTCAAAATCATAAATAGTTACATATCCTCCTTCATTTCTCTCTTGTCACAACTCACAAGGCTAACAATAAAACCTTCCCTAACTTTGGCTTTCAATTTATCCATGAATTTTTAGTGATTACCTTCTGATATTTTATCTATCAAAAAAATATGTGTAGACACTCAATATCGCACCTATACTTTAACCTTCGGAGATGACCAAAATATTCATTCTAAGTACCCAAAAAATTATGATTGCATTTCATGTATGAAATCAATCATCACATATCATCAAAATGATTTTGAAATTCTAACAATCGCGACGATAAACCTGGTTTCCAAATCAAACCATCGGATTGAAAGATATCACCATTCACAAGAACATGTTTTAATGGTCTGTATGCATTCATTTGGGTGGAATTGATCATACGTGATTAATTGAAATTAATTTTGATTGGTTAATAGTTAAAATTAATTAAATGAATTTCTGTGATTAGTTGTTGATTTTGATTTAAATAAGTTTGGTTGCATGGGAATAAAAGGGATAATCTGATAATGTTAAATTTGAATGGATAATTAACTTTTTAGGGTAATTATCTCTGGGATAAATATTTAAAAATTTTAATTATCTAGTTAAGGTGAATTTTATTAGAAATATGAGTCCAAGACACGTCTAAGTATAGTTCCCAGCCCAGAAAAATGTCCAAAAAAGAGTGCAAATCAGGAGTGCTAATTGGCACTTCAATAGTGCCGATTGGCACATATTGCAAATTGGGCCCAGATATGTTTTGTTCAGGTCAAGACCCATCAAATCCAATTTTTTAGGGATAAAACCTGACCCAATTCATGTCTGCTGACTTCTAAAGCAACCCTAGCTTAATTTTAAGCATATACACCTCTATAAATAGGGGAGAAAACCCAAAATTCATCTCATATTTTCTTTATTAAAAAACCAGATTTGAATTTTCTCCATCAAATCTCATATTTTTTTTTTTTTAAACCAAATTTGAATTCTCTTTCTATTAAATCTTATATTTTTCTTATTAAAAAACAGATCTGAATTTTCTTCTTAAAATTACTGTTTTTCTTAATAAATAAAAATAGATATGAATTTTCTTCTTAAAATCTCATGTTTTCTGATAAATAAAAATAGATCTGAATTTCGTTATTAAAATCTTATGTTTTCTTAACAAATAAAAAGATATCTGAATTTTCTTCTTAAAATCTCATGTTTTCTTAACAACTAAAAACATATCTGAATATTTTATATTAAAATCACATGTTTTCTTAATAACTAAAAATATATCTAAATTTTCTTCTTAAAAATGGTAGATTCATAAAGTGAACTTCTTGAATTAAACTTAAATTTATCATGTAAAAATATATACTGCATTTCATCATTACATATCATTGGGTAGTTAAATAATCATTAGAGTCTAGAAGACAAGATTTTGTCCGGGCAAGATGAGTGCCTAACACCTTCCCCATCCTGTAACCTAGCCCCCGAACCATAGATCTTAGGTTCGTAGAGTAGCTTTTTTTGTTGGTAGACTGTAACTAGTACTAAAGCTATGTAAAGTTCCTTTTTATCAATCGTAATTATTCAAATAAATGAGAACTCAATGTTATTAATGTAATTTGTATTTTTTTTTTTGGTTTGTAATCTATAAAAAAAAAATAAGTGGTGATTCCACAAAACCCCAAAAGAGAGGTATCAATGCCTATCTCTTTTTGAAAGCTATAAACAAACAAACATGACATCTCAAAAAAATACAACATACAATATCATACAAAACAAAAAAGGGTACTTAATTGATCATTCTAAGTCTAATATGAAGCTTAACCCTCGACATCCCTAGTGGAGTCACCACTGTGAGAGATTGGCTCTCAAAAAGAGATAGGCATTGTCACCTCTCTTTTGGTGTTTTGTGGAGTTGCCACTTATTTTTTTATAGATTACCAAAAAAAAAAAACTAAAAATAAATACAAATTAAATGAATAACATCGAGTTCTCATTTATTTGAACAATTACAATTGATAGAAAGGAACTTTACACGACTTTGGTCTTAGTTACAGTCTACCAACAAAAAAACTACTCTACGAACCTAAGATCTATGGTTCGGGGGCTAGGTTACAGGACGAGAAGGTGCTAGGCACCCATTCTGCCTAGACAAAATCCAGTCTTCCATACTCTAATGATCATTTAAGTACCCAGTGATATGTAATGATGAAATGCAGTATATATTTACATAATAAATTTAAGATTAATTCAAGAAGTTCACTTTATGAATCTACCCTCTTTAAGAAGAAAATTCAAATCTATTTTTAGTTATTGAGAAAACATGATATTTTAATAAAAATTTAGATCTATTTTCATTTATTAGGAAAACATGAGATTTTAAGAAGAAAATTCAAATCTATTTTTATTTTTTAGAAAAAAATAATTTTAAGAAGAAAATTCATTATATATCAGAAAAACAGTAATTTTAAGAAGAAAATTCAGATATGTTTTTATTTATCAAAAAAACAGTAATTTTAAGAAAAAAAAATCAGATTTATTTATTTTTAATAATAAAAATATAAGATTTAATAGAAAGAGAATTTAGATCTAGTTTTTAATAAGAAAAATATGAGATTTGAAGAAGAAAAGTTCAGACCTGGTTTTTTAATATGAAAAATATGAGATTTGATAGAAAAAGTCATCGATTCATAAACTAAACATCATAAACTATGCATGAATCATATGATTATGAGATGAACATATTAATCATAAAACATGAAAGAAGTACACAGTGAAACTTAGACATGCATACAAACAAACATATGAATTGCGAAAACACTAAAAGAAAAGAACTTATAGATTGAGAACTTTCTTGCATGAATTTACTCTATGAGAAGAGATTACCTTATAAATCAAAGAGAATGAATATCTAAAGTAGGATCGCTTAACAGAAAAGAAATTCTTAAGCAGAGTTTCCAGAATTTTTTTAACATAAGGGGAAGAGTAGTGTTGAATGTTGGGTGGTCTCCTCTATTTATAGAGGTGTTAGTTGCTTGAGAATTAAGTTAGATCAGCTTAAACAATAAGAAAAAAGAAAAAAAAAAGATTTGGATAAGAGTAAACTAATTTTTCAGATCTGAACATGTTTCAGTATTTTGATTATATCTCTCTTCTCAAAATTCGGATTAAGTTGAAATTTTGAAAGTTGAAGGCAAATTCGATTCTCTACAAGTTTTCCAAAAATAGCCTAGTCCGAATTTCGAAGTTTACTCATTATAAACTTCATCCTAAGTGGTAATTAAGATTTTTAAAATAATTATTTTGAATATAATTATCCCAAAAGCCTAATTATCTAGGGTCCTTAAATATTACAGCTTAATTGTTTTAATCCCATGCAACAAATCTCACTTTAAGAAAAATATTCCTCCAATCACATAAATTCATTTAATTAATTTTAATTATTATCCAATCAAAATTAATTTCAATTAATCACGTTTGATCAGTTCCACCCATATGAATGCATGCAAACAATTGAAACTTGAACTTATGATATCTTTCGATTTGATAGTTCGATTTGGAAACCGAACATAACGCTATGATCATTAGAATCTCAAGATCATTTTTATGATATGTGATGAATGATTTAATGAATGAAATACAATCATGATTTTTGGGTACATAGAATGATTATTCTAGTCATCACCCAAGGTTAAATTATAGGTGCAAAATTGAGTGTTTAGAATATGTATCCATGAAATATTTTTCCCCTTTTAAAATTCTTCAATTTTCATCACTTGATTTAAAACTCATACATCTAATTTTTTTTAAAAATGGCTGCATTTCCTCCTCCATATTTCAAACCGTATGACATCTTCTCTCTCAATCTCCAATTTCTATATGATAAATGGAACTATGACATACTTAACACTGATCCCGTGATTCGGAAATCTATATGGCCTAGAGATATGGAGGTTCTCTTTAAAAGTGTTTGTTTCATTCCCTGCCCCACTTCCCACCCCCCCCCCCCCCCCCAAATAGTTTATGAATTTTTCAACTACATTTTGTTTCTTTTATTAAGGAGAGAATTTGGAATTTGATGTGCTAATTTTTAATTTTGGATTTGAATTGTGGTTTTTATTAGGTTTTGAACCTCAAAAGTGTGTTTTAGTTTTTTTTTTTTCTTTTGATTATAAATTTTTTGAGATATATTTTCTTTGTTTAGATATTAGAGAATGTCATAGGATACACATACAACATTATAGTAACAAGCACCACAACACACCAAAATTAACGTGATTAGGGTTACTCCTCACCTACATTCACAGCCACAGGCAATGCGCACCAACCAAAATTCACTATTAATTATATAAATTACACCCGCACAAACTCTCACAAAAAACTCTTGAACATAAATTAACCCAAATCCCAAATGCACCCAAAGATGCCCTTAAACTAATACACTAAACAAAACTTAGTCTTTAACTCTCCCAACACTAAGCTTTGCTCATTACTTTTACACACACAAGCTCTATAGCGAAGCCTGGCAAAACTACACCACCATTCTATATATAGGAATTAGTGTATATAATTTAGCTGTGACATTTATGTACTACTTATCTGCCTGTTATTTGTTTTGTGCATCTCCCTTGTTCAAGTAGATGATGGATCGATTTCTGGCTTTGGGTGGATAGGGTTCAATAGCCTTTGATTCCCAAAACGGGGAGTATTTGATAAAGTCATGACTCATGAGACTTGGAATCCTTCAAACACAAAGCTACTTGCTTCATCCAAGATGTTATATCTAAAAACTTTAGCAAGTACAGAAAACAGATCACTATAACTACTTGCCATTAATTTTATATTGGCTTTTATAATTTATATTGAAATAGAAGGTGGTGTGGCTTGTTTTAATATGTTGTATGCTAAAATAGAAGATGGATGTAGGGTATATTTTTAAGTGGGGTGTTAAAGTAGACAAAGTAGTTTTTTGGTGTGTTAAATGCTAATTTTTTTAGCTTACCAAATGTAAATGCTCAAGTCACCATGTTTCTCAAATTAGTACTGGGTTGTTTGTACCGCACATTGTTGTCACTAACTGTGGCAAAATCTTTAGGGTTTTTTATTTTATTTTATTTTATTTTTTGTCATTCTTCTTGAATTGCATTAAAAATTTGAGAATCTATGTTAAATTGTTGTTGTATTTAAGATTAATTTTATAGCATCCAAAACTTCCTTTCTTCTAATTATTATTTGTAGTGAGATATTAGCCAAAAGTTATGCATATTTCCTTTTTTATAGGCAAAATGTGAATGCTCTTTGGAAGGAATTGAAAGAGAATTCAACTCTTAAGAAGTACCTCAACAAACAATAACCAGTGGGTTCCAGTTAGCTTAACTGGTAAAGTTTCTGATGGTTGTATAAGAGATCTGGGGTTCAATCCCCGCCTACACCAAAAACTAATTGGTGTCTTGTTTTGATGATAAATAACTATCATCAGAAGCGGACACCATAGGTTGAAAATCTCTCAAAAAAAAAAAAAAAAAAAACATACAAACAATAACCAAAACTCCCTTGAGGGGAAAATATGTTGGTTGGGTTTTCCTTGGGCTTCAACCTCAAGAATAAGTACATTAGTAATGAAAACTCACTTAAGAGAAAATCTATCATGTAGGCTGTGATAAAGCACGAGTAGAAAATCTCAGAGTTAGTTTTAGCTTCTATTTTATAAGTAACATTAGCATTTGACTTTTCATTTAGCCAAAATTTTAACTAAACTCACCCAAAAGCTTTATGCATCAAGCTCAATAAACTACTAGGAAGCACAAACACAGATACAGGTACGACATAGTGACACGAGTAATTTCTGAAAAATTATAACGTAAAATGGCCGATACGACACTGACCGGTATGACATCGATATGACATCCTAAATGAGTTGGTTTTAGCTTCTATTATATAAGTAACATTAGCATTTGACTTTTCAAAACTACATTTAGCCAAAATTTTAACTAAACTCACCTAAAAGCTTCATGCATCAAGCTCAATAAATTGCTAGGAAACACGGACACGACTATAGGTAAGACATAGTGACACAAGTAATTTCTAAAAACTTATAACGTAAAATGATCGACACGACACTGGCCGATATAACATGAGTACAAAATCCTAAATGAAGTGTATGTACTTCCAAGATAAATTGTCAAAAAAAAAATTTAACAATGAACAACGAACTCAATACATTTATTAAGCACTATTCACTCAATACATAAAAGTAAAAAAGAAATTAAAAAAATTATTCTTCTCACATATCTCTTTTTGTGTATGACTATTTAAGTAGAATAGTGTTAGAGTATTAAGACCGAGGTATAAAAATGCATTGCGCGGAGCCTGATTTGAATGCTTACTTGTTAGCACAATTAAAGCTTGTGATAATAAGTTTTGGTTAGATTAGTTTCTCTGTTAATTCAATCAGTCAACTAATGAAATTTTCATTGCAAAATGTAAGGAAGAAAAATATTTTACAAAATTGTAAATTCAATTATTTTTGTAAATTGTTAATATTACAATTAAGTTGATCGTACCCTTAATTAAATTTTTTTTAAGGGATACCCTTAATTTTTTTATTTATAAGTAGTTTTCCCGGGCCACGGTCTATTATAGTAATATGCAGTTCTCCATTTCTCCGCCAGTTTGGTTTGGCACAGTATCTTTAAATTGGGAACTCTAACTCCAAACCCCACTATTTCTCAGATTCTGCTCAACAACCAACTAGCTCTGAATGGCTAACTCAAACTCAAAACCAACAGGGGTGGACAGGATAAGCAATCTACCAGACTCTCTCCTCTGCCATATCCTCTCTTTTCTCACAACCAAAGAGGCTGTTGTCACAAGCATTTTGTCGAACAGGTGGAAGACATTCTGGACTCTTGTTCCAAAGCTCGACTTTGACAGCCACCAATTTAAAGAGATATCTTCTTCAGATGAGGAGCAAAGTCCTAATCAGTTTAATAGGTACGGTTTTACGTTTGCGCATATAGTGTCCAGGGTCTGGGCTCTTCGCAATCGCAACAATGCCTATCCCCTCAAACAATTTCGCCTCTACTGGCATTCTGATACTGATCCAATTCAAGTCGAAACATGGGTCCACGCCGCTCTTTCTCATGACTTGGAAGAGCTCGAACTCCACATTTGTTTTCCTGAACTTTTCAACTTCCCCTCTGCCTTGTTTAATTATGCTAAAACATTAGTAGTTCTGAATTTAATGGGCAACAATGTTTTTGTTAATCCTCCATCTTCAGCTCTTCTTGGCTTCCCTAGTCTCAAGACTCTTTATCTTGACAATGTCTGGTATGCAAAACCTGACTCGTTCTTGAGATTCCTCAGTTGTTGCCCAGTACTGCAAAATTTGACTTTGTATTTACAAACATATACGTATGATGTTTTGAAAATCATTGTACCTACACTCAAAAGATTATGTTTATATTTCAATAATAGTGCTTATCAGTACAACAAACTTGAGTTAAATGCCCCAGCTCTGGAGTGCCTATGTTTCAGTGGTTATGTGATTGAACATACTTTGTTGGGAAATCTGTCTAACTTAGTTGAAGCAAACATTGAGGTTGATTATGATGAAATTAAAGATTATGGAAATATGATTATGGACTTCATCAAGCAACTCTCTAACGTTAAATCCCTTCATTTGGACTCAGTTCTCAGTCAGGTAAAAAAAAACACATTTTTTTCATGTTCTATTATTAAATGGCTAAACACTCTTTCTTGGACAATCAGTTATATTGATGTGATTATTATATTATTGTGCAGTTCCTTTGTAAAGCTACTAAATTTGATCTTCCCATGTTTCATAATTTGGCTTTCTTAAACTTTCATGTCGGTGCTTGTTTGTGGCCTGTGCTCCCACACTTGCTTCATCTGGCTCCTAATCTTGCAGTATTAGTATTTGAGAAGGTATGTTATGCTCAAATGATGAAATATCTTTTTTCTAAAATAATCCTGAATTAATCTAACTAACTAGTGTATCTTCTGCTGTCAGGAATACACGGGATTTTACGTTTGTGAAGAGGAAGATACTTCCATCATAGAGAGGATGTTCAATGAGGACGTTCCAATATGTATATCATCGCACCTCAAGACATTTCATTTTATTGGATTTGAAGGGTCAACTTACGAGCTGAAATTTGTCGGACATATCCTTAAGACGGCAAGATTCTTAAAGACGATGACAGTCTCTTCTGCTAATATACATTCAGAGGAGAAGTTTCGTGTTGTCAAGGAGTTATTGATGTTACCAAGGGAATCCAGGACTTGTCAAATTGCATTTAGCTGAAGTATATTTTGTTATAATTTCTTTCTCAGTTACTAAAGCACTGTATTTGGTTCATTTGAATCGAGACAGGTAAAAGTAGGGAAGATAAATCCGACAACTCTGATTTACTGTGCATTTAAGTAGTGATGTTGCCTTATTTGTTTGTTTGTTTTTTTTTTTTTTTTAATTCATTCCCAAGTCTTAGGAAAATGCTGTTAACCTTCCTGTATTAGTAGGAACGATATGACTGAGCTTCTAATGTTAAAATCAAAATATCTTGAGTGAATTATTGTGGCTACTTTTCCTGGATTTCTTCGTGTTTATTTTCTCTACACTCTCTTTGGGTTTTTTTGAGAGTTTACATTTCCTTTTTTCTTTTTTTGGGATAAGGCAGAAGACCTTTTTAAAGAAGAGTCATTTGGACTCGACTCTAGGTAGTAAAACCTACGGACAACTGATCCCACCCACAAAAATTAACATTCAGCTGCACACATGGTCTGCCATATCATACTTTACCTACTCTACATTCCATTATTTTTTGTCAGATTTTTAATTGCATAGAGCTAAAAAGTTCCATGCGATTATCTTTATAGGAAAAATGTGAACTTTAGACTATTTGGGGGTGATTGGAAGATAATTCAACTATCAAGAAGTACCTCAGTAAACAGTAACGAAAACTCCCCTAAAAGAAAGTTTGGCATCTGAGTTTACCTTGGGCTTCAATCCTCAAGAGAAACACTGTCATCTAGGCTATAATAAAGCATGTGTAGAAAATCTTAGTGTTAGTTTTGGCTATAGTATATGGGTAGTGTGGGGCCCATGGGCCTGATAGCCTCAGCTCATCGTGTAGTAGGCCCAAGACCCACGCCGAGGAAGACTGACCATCCGAGACTAAATTGGGGAAAGCCTCTTTTTCGGATCCACGCCAAGGACCTCTTCGTCCTTAGCATGTCAAGGATAATTTTTGGAAGGGACAAGCCCAGGGCAAGCTGTCACCTTCACACTTAATGCATTCACCTAACCCTTCTGGCCGCATTAATGGTGATGTAACCCCTTAGCAGGGCAACGTTGATCAGAGTGAACTACTTCAGTGTTGATAAGGCCTCTGATGGGATGGGCGGTCAGAAGAAAGGCAAATGGATGATCAACAGATGGAAGAACGAGATAGGACGATGAAGACTATATAAGAAGAGCGAGTAAAGTAAAAGAGGGAGGGGGGGAAAAAGGCAGAAGAAAAAGGGCTCCTCGGCCCATCCCCCGGTTATAAATAGTTTTAAGTATTTTTCTTTATATAAAAGAAGAGGGTTCATGCTTGGTGAACGACGGCCAGCGCCTAAACCTTCAATCAATTCTCTACAAATTTATTGTTTGGGCTTGTTGGGCTGAAAACCCATTCATACTCTGGGTCCAATCCAAATTGAGTCCTTACAATTGGCGCCGTCTGTGGGAAGGATTGGTGCGCTGGCCGGCGCATCAAGCGATTGCTCTAGGTGGTCGTTTTGCAGTAAGTTGGCGAAGTAAAAAAAAAAAAAAAAGGAAGATTTGACAGCGAAAAGGGAACGATTGATATTATTTCATAAAAAGAAAAGTTATAGATTACAATCAGAAGCTCAGGCAGGCGTGCTTTATAACTATTCCTACCAGCTAGTTTTACAATCAGAGACCCAGGTGGACCCGTCCTAAAACTAGCCAGAGGGAAGTGTCAACCCGTGCTTTTATTGGCATAAAGAGAATGGGAGAGCTTGACAATAAAAGCAGGGAAGGGGGAGGCCCAGGTGCGGCAAAGCTTGAACAAAGTGAGGAGCAGATGCAGGCGCACCGGGACACCCTTCCTCATGATGTTCCCTTGGTTCTCTCCAACCCTCACGAGCGTTGGCCGTAGGAGACGGCAACGATCGGGCACCGGCAGTGATGTGAATTCACACATCTCCTTCGTCGGGGGTGCGCTCCGAAGAGAGACATTAGGTACTTCAATGACATCTCTCTGGGCCACCATGCATGGCACCATCGAGGTTACGCCTAAACTTTGTCGCGCCGGAAACCCAGTGAGGGCTGCGGCCACGACGGCTCTTGGCACGGATGTCCTCACACCTGCCCAAAGCCGCCCTATAGCTACCAACTCCGGCAGGGTTATTCAAGGGGTTTGGGGAGCTAAGGGTGTGTATTCTTTCTATTTGCGTTTGGGAATTCATGAAATGTGAAGAAACCTTCCCCCCGAAGAGTCTTATATAGGGGATAAATGTTGGTGGGAATTAATTCGCGCAGAATTTAAAAGGAGAATTGTCAACAGTGCAAATCACGGAGCCACTAAATTCCGAGGGGCCATAGACCGCTAGATGTGTGCTAATTCATGAGGACATTAATGAGGGAGCGTCTCGCGCACCGAAACGTCAAGCGCGAAAAACGAACCGCCAAAGGACGCCTCGTAAATGAAAAAGGTGGGACTCGAACTGGAAACGGGACAAAACGCCACGTGTAAGGTCATAACCTAGCTCGAAGAGGAATCGTCTCCAGTGAAGCAGTCCGAAGACAAACCCCTTCTTGCAGAAAAATAGAAGTGGTAGACAGAACCAAGGCATTGCATGGTTCTCGGACCCAAGCCTATGGTAAAACTATTCACACCATAATACCTGAGTACTAGACAGAACCAAGGTATTGCATGGTTCTCGGACTCAAACCTATGGAAAAACTAGATACTTGCAAAAAAATAGAAGTGGTAGACAGAACCAAGGTCCTCGGACCCAAGCCTCGGACCCAAACCTATGGTAAAACTATTCACACCATAATACCTAGGTACTAGACAGAACCAAGGTATTGCATGGTCTTCAGACTCAAACCTATGGAGAAACTAGATACTTGCAGAAAAATAGAAGTGGTAGACAGAATCAAGGCATTGCATGATCCTCGAACCCAAGCCTATGGTAAAACTATTCACACCATAATACCTGGGTACTAGACAAAACCAAGGTATTGCATGGTCCTCGGACTCAAACCTATGGGGAAACTAGATACTTACAGAAAAATAGAAGTGGTAGACAGAACCAAGGTATTGCATGGTCCTCGGACTTAAACTTATGGGGAAATTAGATACTTGCAGAAAAATAGAAGTGGTAGACAGAACGAAGGCATTGCATGGTCCTCGGACCCAAGCCTATGGTAAAAATATTCACACCATAATACCTGAGTACTAGACAGAACCAAGGTATTGCATGGTCCTCGGACTCAAACCTATGGGGAAACTAGATACTTGCAGAAAAATAGAAGTGGTAGACAGAACCAAGGCATTGCATGGTCCTCGGACCCAAGCTTATGGTAAAACTATTCACACCATAATACCTGGGTACTAGATAGAACCAAGGTAGTGCATGGTCCTCGGACTCAAACCTATGAGGAAACTAGATACTTGCAGAAAAATAGAAGTGGTAGACAGAACCAAGGCATTGCATGGTCCTCGGACCCAAGCCTATGGTAAAACTATTCACATCATAATACTTGGGTACTAGACAGAACCAAGGTATTGCATGGTCCTCGAACTCAAACCTATGGGGAAACTAGATACTTGCAGAAAAATAGAAGTGGTAGACAGAACCAAGGCATTGCATGGTCCTCAGATCCAAGCTTATGGTAAAACTATTCACACCATAATACCTGAGTACTAGACAGAACCAAGGTAGTGCATGGTCCTCGGACTCAAACCTATGGGGAAACTAGATACTTGCAGAAAAATAGAAGTGGTAGACAGAACCAAGGCATTGCATGGTCCTTGGATCCAAGCCTATGGTAAAACTATTCACACCATAATACTTGGGTACTAGACAGAACCAAGGTATTGCATGGTCCTCGGACTCAAACCTATGGGGAAACTAGATACTTACAGAAAAATAGAAGTGGTAGACAGAACCAAGGTATTGCATGGTCCTTAGACTCAAACCTATGGGGAAACTAGATACTTGCAGAAAAATAGAAGTGGTAGACAGAACCAAGGCATTGCATGGTCCTCGGACCCAAACCTATGGTAAAACTATTCACACCATAATACCTGAGTACTAGACAGAACCAATGTATTGCATGGTCCTCGGACTCAAACCTATGAGAAAACTAGATACTTGCAGAAAAATAGAAGTGGTAGACAGAACCAAGGCATTGCATGGTCCTCGGACCCAAGCCTTTGGTAAAACTACTCACACCGTAATACCTGGGTACTAGACAGAACCAAGGTATTGCATGGTCCTCGGATTCAAACCTTTGGAGAAACTAGATACTTGCAGAAAAATAGAAGTGATAAACAGAACCAAGGCATTGCATGGTCTTCGGACCCAAGCCTATGGTAAAACTATTCACACCATAATACCTGGGTACTAGACAAAACCAAGGTATTGCATGGTCCTCGGACTCAAACCTATGGGGAAACTAGATACTTGCAGAAAAATAGAAGTAGTAGACAGAACCAAGGTGTTGCATGGTCCTCGGACCTAAGCCTATGGTAAAACTATTCACACCATTATACCTGGGTACTAGACAGAACCAAGGTATTGCATGGTCCTCGGACTCAAACCTATGGGGAAACTAGATACTTGCAGAAAAATAGAAGTGGTAGACAGAACCAAGACATTGCATGGTCCTCGAACCCAAGCCTATGGTAAAACTATTCACACCATAATACTTGGGTACTAAACAGAACCAAGGTATTGCATGGTCCTCGGACTCAAACCTATAGGGAAACTAGATACTTGCAGAAAAATAAAAGTGGTAGACAGAGCCAGGGCATTGCATGGTCCTCGGACCCAAGCCTATGGTAAAACTATTCATACCATTATACCTAGGTACTAGACAGAACCAAGGTATTGCATGGTCCTCGGACTCAAACCTATGGGAAAACTAGATACTTACAGAAAAATAAAAGTGGTAGACAGAATCAAGGCATTGCATGGTTCTCGGACCCAAGCCTATGGTAAAACTATTCACACCATAATACCTGGGTACTAGACAGAACCAAGGTATTGCATGGTCCTCGGACTCAAACCTATGGGGAAACTAGATACTTGCAGAAAAATAGAAGTGGTAGACAGAACCAAGGCGTTGCATGGTCCTCGAACCCAAGCTTATGGTAAAACTATTCACACCATTATACCTGGGTACTAGACAAAACCAAGGTATTGCATGGTCCTCAGACTCAAACCTATGGGGAAACTAGATACTTGCAGAAAAAGAGAAGTGGTAGACAGAACCAAGGCATTGCATGATCCTCGGACCCAAGCCTATATTAAAACTATTCACACCATTAAACCTAGGTACTAGACGAAATCAAGGTATTGCATGGTCCAAGGACTTGAACCTTTTGGAGAAAATAACTATCTGTAGAAAAACTAGAGTGTTACCTAGATTCAAGTTATAATACGGTCCTTAGATTTATATTTGAAGGATAGCAAGTGGTCTCATGAGACTAACTCCAGAATAGAATACAAGTATTGAGCAGAATAATAGAGAAAAGCAAGTAAAAGAAAATATCCATAGTTGGAAGCAAGGTATTGAGCATTCAGTTCAAACAGAAAATATACAGTTTCCTTACATTGCCACCGAGGCAAGAAATATAATGAAATAAAAGAGAAAATAAACAGAATTATCCTATGTCATACACCAGTCTCCCCAACTCAATAGGAAAATTAATTCGACAAGCAGATCAAAAGGCTTTAACCAAAGCCTAAAGGCCTTGTCTTAAAAGATCCGCAAGAGGCCTCGCCACGTCTTGTGGTATTTCCTGACCTTTGGTTCTAACTCCCCCCAACGTTCTCTGGGGTTCAACCTCTTCGGGGGGTTGGCCAGCGGAAGATATATCTTCGGCGGTCTTATTGTGACTCTTAGTCGCTGGTAATGAGGACCCTCCTCGGGAACAGCAGGGACTGTCTCACGAATTGCAATAGGGTAATATACCCTGTCCTCCCTCCTAAGGTCAGATGAGGCATCAACCCCTGCTTGGTTGAGGGCTTTATGCCAGGTCTAAGAACAGTAATGCCTGCACACTGCAGGAACTTGCGCCCGAAGGGTGGCTTTAGTCTTAGCCACCCCATCTGCGAAAGCCTCCTCCTCCACCTGTTCTACAGAGCGCTCAGCGTCTATTTTTGCAAATACCGCCTCATCTTTGGCTCTCACAGCCTCGTCCCTGGCATACTCGGCAATACCTTTCTCATGGATTGCCTCGGTCAACTTTTTCTTCAGGTAGACAGTGTCCTCTTTGGCAGTTTGTAGCTGGCCTTCAACGTCTTGCAAGTGATTGGCTTGGTCCTCAGCTTGCTTCCTAGCCACGGCCAGGTCGGAGGCGGTAGTGTCCCTGGCCTTTGTCATCTCCTCCAGATCCTTGATCGCCTTTTTTAGGTCGGCCTCAGATCTCTTGAGGGTACTGGCAGCTTTCAGGAATTTGTTATGCTCTTGCGCTAAGGCACTGCTCTGGTCATTGACCTCCTCGACCAACCTGAAAAAAGCCTGGATAGCCTGCCAATAAAAACAAGTAACTGCGTAAAGAAAAGGGAGGGTACTAAGCAACAAAGTTCGAATAAAGTAAATAGGTACCAAAGGACCCACCATGCCCAGATACTTCTTAAGGTCAAGGACAACCTCTGACCTACTCATATTTTTTAGCTCGGCCATGTCAGTAGGAAGGAGGACAGACTTCTCCAGAGCATCGGCTACGAGAGCCCCTTCAGCCCTTAAGATTCCGGTATCGATGCGTCATCCATCAGGGGTTGATTATGGAGCATGGCAGCGGGCAGCCAGGCTTGGGCCTCAGACTGTTGGATGATCTTCTTACCTTTCCATTGACCACCGAGCTTCAGTTGTTTTGAAGGCCTGCGAAAGTCTCTTCCTTTTCGGGTCATAAGACTCAGTCTGAGGGTCTGATACTGTGGAGACAGAGGATGACCTGGTTTGCACAGTTAAAATCTGAAGCAGAGGTGTTGGGGGCTTGGGCTACGACTCTTCCGGTGCACCCTTCTTGGAACCGCCTTCAAGCAGGTCAAGAAGATTGGTTTGGGGTTGTCTTTTTAAACCCATCTCAGCCTGAGTACCAACTCTTAAGGACTGGAGGTCGACTTCAAATAGATGAGGGTCTCCTAGATCACCAGAGGGATCCTCGGACTGATCAGCTAGGTTGAACACATTATATTCGTCCTCAGAAGAGCTCAGTTCAACCACTTCCCCCGCCTTCTTAGATTGTCCTTCCTCGGCCACCGTTATTTGTTGGGATGAGGAGGGACCTACTAGCGGAATGCCTTCAGGTATGTGAGACCCCTCGAAAAATGTAAAACCGTCCTCCACCACGGTAATCTGCGTAAGCCGAAGGTCACGAGCTCTAATTACGTGCTTCGGGACTGGGAATGATTTCTGAGCTGGGTCGCATCCGAGGATTTTGTGAGCAGCTCTAACCTGGTTATCAGTTTCGTTCAGGAAAAGTTTTGACCTAAGAATGGTTTCCAAATCCGCTTTGTTAACCAGGTGGAAATGACGTGCGAAGGCGTGTGGATCTGCGAAAAGAAAAGTGAGACTCCTATGGTTAATCAACTAAAGCGGATATACAGTTATAAAAAATAAAAATACTGAAACCGAGATTGTCTCCTACTTCAGATACCCTACCTGGCTCCCCCTCTACTGTTGGGCAATGAAGGCCGTTGTGCCACTCCCCCGACACTATGAGGAAATCTTGAGTCAACCCTTTATTAGAATCAGGAAGACACTGGATGAGTCGGACCCTATCATCCCTCGTCTTCATATAGTACGTCTTACCCCTAAGGTGATGAAGGTTGTAGCACCAGTTCACATCGTGGTGAGTCAGTCTCAGCCCCATTTTCTCATTCAAGGTATCTACACACCCTAATATCCTAAATACATTCACGGCACATTGGGTAGGAGCCAGACGGAAATGCCTAAGGTAATTGAGAGTCATTGGCCTCATAGGGATTCTCATCCCTCCCTCTACGAAAGCGACTATCGGGATCACGACTTCACCCTCTTTCCTCTTAATGTACCACTCCCCTTCTTCACAGTACTTCAAACTCACATTATTAAGTATCCCATAGTCAACAATGAACTTGTTCATCATCTCGTTGGACTCAACCAACTTCTTAAACTTACCCATCTCCCAAGGATGACTAAAGATTCCAGAAGAAGAAAAGAAGGAATAGAATCAAGAAAAATTTGGAGTCACCGGAAAAAGAAGACTTACAGAAATATGACGATTCTCTTCAGGTAATGTGCAAGTTGAACCAGATTCAAATCATACGCATCAATGGTTGTAAGCGCGAAAATGAGAAAACCAGGCGGTTCAAACAGGTACTTATACTCCCCCTTAGGTTCCCCAAATGTAACCGCCTGCTCATAAAAGCAAGAGATCCCCACCGAACAATTACCATCACACCGTTGAAGGTGGGAGACGTGGTGCCGCCAAAACTTAATATGGGCACATACTAAGTCTTGAAACACCAAAAACGCACATCGGGTAGTCGAAAAGTCGCCAGTATTATCGCGGACCGAAGTGGGGCGATTCGTCTACAGGGCCCGTGGATATCAAAACCCTCCTCCCTGTCCGAGGGAACGTGCAGCAGGGTTTTGAGGGGCTATTGTGGGGCCCATGAGCCTGATAGCCTCAGCCCATCGTGTAGTAGGCCCAAGACCCACGCCGAGGAAGACTGACCATCTGAGGCTAAATTGGGGAAAGCCTCTTTTTCGGATCCACGTCGAGGACCTCTTCGTCCTCGGCATGTCAAGGATAATTTTTGGAAGGGACAAGCCTAGGGCAAGCTGTCACCTTCACACTTAATACATTCACCTAACTCCTCTGGTCGCATTAACGGTGATGTAACCCCTTAGCAGGGCAACGTTGATCAGAGTGAACCACTTCAGTGTTGATAAGGCCTCTGATGGGATGGGCGGTCAGAAGAAAGGCGAATGGATGATCAACAGACGGAAGAACGAGATAGGACGATGAAGACTATATAAGAAGAGCGAGTAAAGTAAGAGAGGGAGGGGGGGAAAAAGGCAGAAGAAAAAGGGCTCATCGGCCATGGGCCGAAGAGCATCCCCCGGTTGTAAATAGTTCTAAGTATTTTTCTTTATATAAAAGAAGAGGGTTCATGCTTGGTGAACGACGGCCAGCGCCTAAACCTTCAATCCATTATCTACAAATTTATTGTTTGGGCTTGTTGGACTGAAAACCCATTCATACTCTGGGTCCAATCCAAATTGAGTCCTTACAGGTAGCATTAGCATTAGGCTTTTCAAAGCCACATTTAGCCAAAATTTTAACCAAACTCAGCCCGAAAGCTTCATACTTCAAACTCAATAAATTGTCAAATAATAATAATAACAATGAACAATGGACTCAATACATTTATTGAGCACTGTTCACTCAATACATCAAAAAAGAAAAAAAAAATCATTTTCTCTGCTCTCTTTGTTAATGATTATTTTAGTACAATAGTATTAAAGTATTAAGGTTAATATAGTCGTCAATAAATAGTAATAAAAGTGGGATTTTCAAACCAAATTTGACTAAAAATGCTTTGAGTCTGATGTGAATGCTTGTAACAGATTTTGATCAGATTAGTTTCTCTGTTAGTTTAGTTTGTGAAATAAAGAGAAATCCATTGCAAAATGCAAGCAACGAAAATATTTTACAAAATTGTAAATTTAGTTATGGTTGTCAATTGTAAATTTTACTAATTGAGTTGATCATACCCTTAATTAAAATTGGATAAAGTCTAGAGACATAATAGGATGTCACAACACATTCCTTAAAAAATATTAAATAAAAAAAAATGTCACAGCACTTTTATTTTCAATTGTGGTGAGCAGTGGCAATGCCAATTTGTCTTCATGTGGTTCATTTGTTGAAATGAACCCCCTCATTTGGAGATTTTTTTTCTACATATAGTATTTTTAAAATTTTTTGCTTTGACTACCCTAAAATACTAAAAGAAGTCCAACAACAAATCAATTCAATACCAACCTGTATTTTTGCCTTTTTGGAAAAAAAAAAATTGACAACAAATCAAATTGATCTATAATCTAGGAAAAAAATAGCAACCCCAACAACAAAAATTAGTAATTTGTCATAAAAAATTAATTAAATGGATTGTAAAGTATAAATACTAAAAGACAATTAAATGTGAGGTAGTGGAAGTGGGGTACGAGACACTGGAGAGTGGATATAAGATAGAAATTCTACTCTATAATAATCTAAGTGTATATGTGTTTGAAATTCTGTTTTAGAGACTTGAACACTGACCTGTGACACCCAAAATCTACAACCACACAAACTCACCCAAAAAAAAAACTCTCAAAAATAAATTAACCCAAAACACCCAAAGGTGCCCTCAAACTAATACACTAAACAAAACTTAGACTTTAAACTCTCCCAACACTACTTCGCTCATAACTTTCAAATGTACACACATAGTAAAGCCATACCAACTGTAAGGATGAAGGGCCCAGATATAGGTATTGGGCTGTGGGCTACGTTTGAGGACGTCAAATAACCCAAGGACAAACTAGTACAAGTGAAGGTAGATAGATATTGGGCCGAGGAAGAGATCAGGTCATGATGAGCAAGGGACGTTGTCTGAGGAGAAGTACCTCCTCGGCTAAGCAGAGTAAAGGTCAAAGGTTTGACCATCCATCAAGAATAGGGCAACAGGCAATCGTGCTTTGAAGGATAAACATCAGAGAGGGATGAGACAAAAGAGAGTTGGGAAATATTTGAGAAGAAAGTTGCTACCACCGCATTGAATTCTCTGTATCTAACTCTCTGGCGACATTAATGTGGAGGTGATACTTGAACAGTAACTTTTAGCCTTATAACTACCCACAAAGACTTCAGGAAGGTGCTAATGGGACAAGTATCAAAACTAACAATCTGATCTACATGTGGACGGCTGAGATGAAAAAAAAGAAGGGAGTATAAAAGGAAGAAGCCCCATTATAGAGGGATGGATCAGAAAAACTAGAGAGAAATCACTGTATACCTAAGAACTATAATTTTTGTAAAAGTCTCAAAGAAATATATAAGAACAAACCTTCCTCAGACCTGACCGATGAGAACTTTTATTGTTCAAAACTGTTTGTTTATTCTTTCCAGTAATAACTAACCTATTGTGATCACTATCTACCTAACGCAGTGAAAGTTCAATTTCAAACCAGCTTTTTAACAAATTCATTATTTTGGGCTCTGTGGGCCATTGACCATCCATTTGGACTTTGGGAGCAAATCGTGTCCTTACAATTGGCGACGTCTATGGGAAATTGAACATTCTTGAGCTTGTTCAATCATGACATGTTCAGGGCCAAACCGTGAAGAATCTGTGGGATTCTAACATCAAGATCAATTCCTTAATCTTGAAGGAAGGAGAGACCATGAAGTTAGTGTACACACCACCCATACAAGTAGGAGTCATTCTAGAAGTGGGAGTTATGTGTCCCATGGAGAAAACACCAGGAACATACAACTAGAGATAGATCATTTACAGAGGAAGTTACACCGTAAGCAAAGGAGAGGGACTCCTTCAAGCTTAAAGTCTTACTCTGATGATGATGATGATGATGATAGTTATAGGCCCAGATCAAGGACTCCTCCCAGTGAGTCTTTCTCTTGTGATGAGGATTATCATTATAGGCAAAGGAGCAGAAGCTCGTCTCACAGGGGCTTGGGAAATGATACTATGAGTAGGGCCTTGCACCAAATTTCTAAATCACCGCTCACACGGAGGATTGAAGGGGGAAAAAATTCCTCGGTGATTTACTCAGCCAACATTTACCATGTATAATGGTATGACGGATCCAGTGGAGTATGTTAGCCATTTTAATTAGAGAATGATTGTCCACTCGAAGAATGAGGCCTTAATATGCAAGGTATTCCCATCTAGCTTGGGACCGGTGGCGATAAGATGGTTTGATGGGTTGGAAGAAGGATCAATTAGCTTTTTTCAAGAGCTTACCAGGGCTTTTGGGGCCCAATTTGTTACTTGTAGTAGGATTCTTCGTCCCTTGGATTCCTTGCTATCTATGGCCATGCAAGAGGGAGAGACCTTGAAGACGTATTCAAATAAGTACTGAGAGATTTTTAATGAGATAGATGGAAATTTCAATGATGCAGCAATAAGGACATTTAAGGTCGGCTTACCTACTAAGCACGATTTGAGAAAATCTTTGACAAGGAAGCTTGCCCGAATTGTACATTAGTCCATGGATCGAATTGATGAGTACAAACGGGTTAAGGAAGATCAGCAACAAGGAAAGGGGAAGGCGAAGGTAATTCCCTAGGACTAAAGAGATTTTAGGTCAGAGAGGTATAATAATAATTAACCCAAGAGGGATTTTACTGGACATACTGGGTTTGCTACTGCCTAAGTAGTCAACACTGTGTTTAGGGAGCTTGTGTACCAAATCTTGGAGAAGATAAAGAACGAACCATACTTTAAGTGGCCAAAGTAATCAAAGTCTTCATTGTCAGTACCATCAGGGCTGAGGACACATTACAAAAGAGTGCAGGACTTTACGTGATCATCTGGAGTAGCTGGTCAAAATTAGGAAGTTAAAGCAATTCTTGTACCAACCTCATGGGTTGGGGAGCTAGGCAGGGTCTGCATAGCAGAAGGATGCTTCCTCAAGACCACCCTTGAGGACGATCAGTGTTATTCTTGCTGCCCTAGGTCGGATTGGTTTTTATCCATCAAGGGTTATGTCCATAGCAAGGCCACAAGCTAAGGATCTGATCCCTGATTCTAAGAGAGGGAGAATGGAAGTCCGACCAGCTCTAAGCTTCTCTAATGAGGATAAAGTAGGAACTTTTCAACCATGTGATGATGCTTTGGTGGTCACCCTTCAGATAGGGTGGTATAATGTGAAGAGAGTTTTAGTAGATTAGGGCAGCGGTGTAGAGATCATGTACCCTGATCTATATAAGGGGCTCAAGCTAAAGCCCGAGGACTTGGTCAGCTATGATTCCCCTTTGGTGGGGTTTGATGGGAAGACAATTATCTCAAGGGGCCAAATTAGATTGCCTGTTCAAGCAGGGTTAGAGGTCGTGAAGGTGGATTTTTTGTGGTGGACGCATATTCCCCCTATACAGCTATTATGGCGAGACCTTAGCTTCATGCCATAAGGGCTGTCTCTTCCGCTTTGCACTTGAAAGTGACGTACCCTTCAGGGGACTAAGTTAAGGAGTTGATTGAAAGTCAGTCTATGGCCAGAAGTGTTTAGTGGCTGCAATTAGACATCAGTCTGGGGATGAATCCTCAACTCTTACAGAAAGGGATTTATACCAACCAAAGAAAGTAGTCACATCCTTGGATACTATGGAAGAGGGGCAAAGTGTAAAGAGTTAGAAAAAAATCATCATTGATAATGATGATGAGAAGTATTTCCAAGTGGCAGTTTAGTTGCCTCTTCGAGAGAAGGAAGAACTGGTTGCTTTCCTCAGGAAGAACATTGATGTGTTTGCATGGAGTGCTTAAGATGCTCCCAGGGTGGATTTGAATTTCATCTGTCATCATTTGAATGTAATCCATCTATCACCCCTAAGAAGCAACCACCTCGGGGCTCTTCTAAAGAACATTCTGATGCTGTTAAAGAAGAGGTGGTGAATCTTAAGCATGCAAGGGCAATAAAAGAAGTGGTTTACCTAAAGTGGTTGGCCAACACTATGGTGGTAAAGAAAAAGAATGGGAAATAGCGAGTGTGTGTAGACTTCACAGATTCGAACAAAGCTTGCCCCAAGGATCCCTCCCTGATACCTCGGATAGACCAGTTGGTGAATGCAATGGTTGGCCATCCTCAGATGACCTTTTTGGATGCTTTTCAAGGGTAACATCAGATAAAGTCATGAGGTCTGGAATCCTTGAATGCTTACGAAAGAGGTCACTATGTTTCTCAAATGAGAATTGGGTTGTACCAAACAGTTGTTGTCACTAACCGTAGAAAAATATTTGGGTTTGGAGGTAATGAATGAGCACAACTTGGACATGACACCTCGAGAACAGGCCTTGAACTACTAAAATGTTCATCCAAGAAATGACAAATGACACAAAAGATGTTTTAGATAGCGAATGACATTTAGGAAGCTTAGGTATCATAAGCTTTGTGATGACTATTTAATATAACTTTGTATCAGAATTGGACACTAGAAGATTTTTAACTTTGATAACTTTGTATCAGAAAGGATGTTTATCTTACATTAGTTGTGTGTGCCTAGTGTCCGCTAGTTATAACCCTAATCTACAACTACAAAGGTTAGACCATTTTGTAGTTGCATTCTGGTTATATAATGTAGGCGAAAAGCCACTTTTAGTCCCTACATTTTCAGGCGATTTCCATTTTAGTCCCTACTTTTTATTTTTACCGCTTTTAGTCCCTATCCTGAAAAACGCTTCCCGTTTTGGTCCCTGCCGTTACATCAGAAACAGAAAAAGCTGACGTGGCAAACGGCAGGAATAAATAATATTAAATTAATGTCCACGTGGCTTAAATTAATAATAAAAAATGCCACGTCAGCATTTAAATTAAAAAAATTAATTTATTAATTTTATCTAAATAAAAAAAATTAAAAACATAAATAAAAACTAAAAATCATATAAAATGAGATCTAAGTGTCTTGAACAAGAACAACAACATCATGAATCCAGATCCAAGATCACAAACCCAGAAATTTAAAAAAAAAAAAAAAAAAAAATTCTGGTTACTGAAGAAGTCATGTTACCATCTCCGGCTTTCTGTCAGACACCCCAGTCGGGTTCCCACCTGGGACGCCATCGTGCTCACTGCTCTTCAGCTAGCAACTCTTCCAACAATCAGAGACGAATAACCCAGATTTTTCTCTTCTGCCAGTACTAAGTTCAATCTGATTCAACCCAACAGGCCAACAACAAGTAGTATGAGCAGTACGGTCGAGTCGTTTAGTGGCCCCAGGGTCGTTTCAAATCCGGTCTCAATGGTCAAGATCGTGAACCCTGTTGCACCCGATGATTGCCGTAGCGACTGCGACTCGTCGTCTTCGGTGGTTGATGATGACAACGACGACTATTGTGTTCTCACCTCCTCGTTTCGTAAGATCCAGCCGTTCGATCTGAATCTACCTCCTCCGATGGATGAAGATTTCAGCATCTCTAATGATCTTCAAGCCACCCACCGCTTTGTGTCTCTGATTGTGGATCTAATGGTCAAATTTTTTTTTTTTTTTTACTTTCTGTTTTTTCTATCTTATTTTCTCAGGAAAATGATTAAAAAAAAAAATCGTTCCAGTGGTTGAACGTTGAAGAGAAATTGGTTTTTTTTTTAAAAAAAAAAAAAAAAAATCCTTCTCTATGTTAGATTATAACTCCTATGGTGTAGAATAGTAGGGTATTTGTGTTGTTATGCGATCTTGGAGTTTCTTCAACTTTCATGGGCTATGAATTATTTTGTCTCTATATTGTTGAAGATAATTAGATCGTATTACAAAACAGTGTATGAGATCAACTGTAGTGACTGCGAAACTGATGTTTGATTTTAGAAATTATTGGAAGAATTGGAATTAGGGGTTGGTGCCTTGGTGGGTTTTCATGTGGAAGGTGTTAATTTTAATTTTAATTTTTTTTTTTAAATTTTTGGGTTTGTGTTCTTAAATCTGGGTTCATGATCTTGTTGTTCTTATTCAAGACACTTAGATCTCATTTTATATGATTTTTAGTTTTTAATTCTGTTTTTAATTTTTTTTTATATAGATAAAATTAATAAATTAATTTTTTTATTTAAATGCTGACGTGGCATTTTTTATTATTAATTTAAGCCACGTGGACATTAATTTAATATTATTTATTCCTGCCGTTTGCCACGTCAGCTTTTTCTGTTTCTGATGTAACGGCAGGGACCAAAACGGGAAGCGTTTTTCAGGATAGGGACTAAAAGCGGTAAAAATAAAAAGTAGGGACTAAAATGGAAATCGCCTGAAAATGTAGGGACTAAAAGTGGCTTTTCGCCTATAATGTATTATAAATCCAGTTTAAAACACTAACTGTAGGAAAATATTTGGGTTTTGAGGCAATGAATAAGCACAGCTTGGGCATGACACCTTGAGAACAAGCCTTGAACCTACTAAAATTTTCATCCAAGAAATGACAAATGACACAAAATTTGCTTTAGATAGCAAATGACATTTAGGAAGCTCAGCTATCATAAGCTTTGCAATGACTATTTAATATAAGTTTGTATCAAAATTGAACACTAGAAGATTTTTAACTTTGATAACTTTGTATCAGAGGGATGTCCGCTGATTATAACCCTAATCTACAACTACAAAAGTTAGGCCTTTTTGTTGTTGTACTCTAGTTATATAATGTATTATAAACCTGGTTTAAAACAATAGTATTACTATTTTTGTGTGTGTTCTAATAAGTATTACTGTTTACTTAAAAAAAAAAAGTTTTTTTTTGGTCATTCTTGTTGAATTGCATTTAAAAAAAAAAAAGAATTGTGAATGTACGTTAAATTATTGTTGTATTTAAAATTAATTTTGTATCATCTAAAACTTTCTTTCTTCTATTAATTACTAGATAATGTTCCATGTAACGCTTGGATACTTTGCAAATTCTTTTTAAATAATTTTTATGTTTTTTAAGACTTATTTGTAATACTCATTTTGTTGTATAATATTTATGTTCTCCAACAATATTGCTGAATGCTTTAAAACTTGATCTTCTTAATTCATATTTTATATAATAAAAAAGTGTCATAGAATTTGTTTTTGAATATTGAGGGGAATTACTTTATTAATCTAGATTTATGAGGTTGGAATAGTCTAGTTTTTCGAGATTTCTAAGAGACTAACATATTATAACATTTGTAAACCTACTTTTTTAAAACTAATTAAATGATTTTGAAATTTATAAATTAAAATTTTTAGTGTAAAATACATTCATATCCTAAAAAAGTACAGAACTTCAAGCATCCTCCTAAATACTTCCATAAGCACACTCCATTTTCACAACCAAATATTGAGCCACAAATTTCAAACACCCATTTCATTATCTCAACAAAAGAAAATTATTTGTAAGTACTTGCATATAGAGAATGTGATAAAGTAAAGAAAAATATGCTAAAAATACTTTCATTTATCAAGATTTAATTGCCTTAAGTTGGACTTCCATATCCCAATTTTTTTTTTTGAAAAAACACTCTACAATCATCATTGACTTTTACTTTCATCTCCGTGCTTATAACAATACCGCACTAAATAGTAGTAAAAAAATACAAAGAAACCAATAAATTATGAGTTCTAAAATAGAATATAAAAAAACAACTAATTTCATCAATAATAAATTAGAAAGTTTCTTTCTATTTTTCTTAAGTTCTAAAACAAAATACATTTATGACTTTCTCACACCAAAATTCAAAAGACCCAAAGCCAATCATAGCACTTACAAAACCTATAACGTTTAACCTCAATATCAAAACCATAAGTTGTCGTCAATCAATAAATAACATATGTCATCTTCCTTGGTTTTAGCCAACTCACGCAAGTTAAAATCAGATGAGACGATAATATTGGAGCTAGGTAGGTGTTATTGAAGGGTTGAAGGTAAATGACATCATTCTTGGTTTGTGTGTATTTGAGATGAGATGGCATAAAGTATTATGGGTGGTGTATATAAAGAAGTAGAAATGCAAGATGTGAAAATACAAGTCCTTATTTTTTTAATTGGAGAAGTCTTGAAACATTGAACCAAAGAGTCTTACAAAGAATCCTTATTCATTCATTGGAAAAATCTTGTTTCCTCAAAAAAAAAAAAGTCTTGAAACATTGAACCAAAAAACAAAATGTTCATATTTTTTAATTTGTTTTTATCTCTTATGTGGCTTAAAAGTATTTCAATTATCTTTTCAAAGAGTGAGTCACATGACAAAATCTCATACTCATCCACATAAAGTCTTTACTTTTATGTATGGAAAAAACTTAGATACAATCCTTTATGACTATTCCTTAGGTTTCAATTTTAGTTTTCAGCCACCCGTCTAATTAAAATACTTCAACAAACAACATTAAAAAAGACAAAAGCTTTTTGTTTTGTTTTCTTTTTTTCCCTAGCCCAAGATAAAACATCTGCTTCATATCTCTCTTACAGAGCATTGGAGAGCAATTTTTTGTTGGAGAAAAAAACACACAAAAGTGAGATTGAACGAGGCTTTGACACAAAGACATAACACAAAATTCACTCAAAAGTTATGGAAATTTTTAGGGGGTTTTTTGCCCATTAAGCTATATTTACAAACGTATTAATTATGTGACAAATATTGAAACATTTATGTGAATTTCAGATATTTAAATTTTAAAAGTGACCACATAACTGTTTTAATTTTGATCAATCTAATATATTTGCGAAAATAACTTAACGGGCATATAAAATACCCTAAGTTATAAGGGAGGGTGGGGGGCATTAGCAAGATATTAGATATGCCCGTATTCTCTCTTTTGTGTGCGTGCATTTGTGCCGAGCATTTGTAGTGGTTTTTGTTTTTAGCAGCTCACTTTCCATTCTAAACTTGTGCCTCGACAAAATCCTGAATGAATGGCTGAATCAACCTCAAAACGCTTGAAACCAACTGACCCAGAAGAAGCAACAGTGGTCGAAGACAGGATAAGCAATCTACCGGACTCTCTCCTCTGCCATATCCTCTCTTTTCTCACAACCAAAGAGGCTGTTGTCACAAGCATTTTGTCGAGCAGGTGGACGACACTCTGGACTCTTGTGCCAAAGCTCGACTTTGACAGCAACGAATTTGGAGAGATTTTTTCTTCAGATGAGGAGGAGCAAAGTCCTAATCATCAAGATCAGTGGAATACTAATAGGTACCATTTTACGTTTGCGCATATCGTGTCCAGGGTCTGGGCTCTTCGCGATCGCAGTCGCAACAATGCGAATCCCATCAAACACTTTCGCCTCTACTGGCGTTCTGATTCTGACCCAATCCATGTCGACACATGGGTTCGCACCGCGATTACGCCTGACTTGGAAGAGCTCGATCTCTTCATTTCTCATCCAAAACCTTTCAACTTCCCCTCTACCTTGTTTAATTACGCTAAATCATTACTAGTTTTGAAATTAAATGGCAAAATTGTTCTTAATCCTCCTTCTTCTTCTTTCGGCTTCCCGAGCCTCAAAACTGTTCATCTTGTCAATGTCCGATTTGCAAACGGCAACACTTTCTCTAAACTCCTCAGTTGCTGCCCGGCCCTCCAAAATTTGTATTTACAAATATATATCAGGGACCGTGATAACTATTTTAAAATCATTGTACCTACACTCAAAACATTACATTTAGTTTTTCTTCGTTTTTGGGACTGCAAACTTGAGATAAATGCCCCAGCTCTCGAGTACCTTTATTGCAGAGGTTGTAGTATTGAAGACATTTTTTTAGGAAATCTGTCTAACTTACTTGAAGCCGACGTTACCGTAGATCATGATGCAAGTAAAGATTACGGAAAAAAGATTAGGGACTTCATCGGAGCACTCTCTAATGTCAAATCCCTTCAGTTGGTCTCAAATTTAACAGAGGTAAAATTTTTATTTATTTTTTTTTTTTTATAGATGAATAGATAAACACTACTTTTTTCTTGGACAATCAGTTATGTTGTTGTGATTATTATGTTGTTGTGCAGTGCCTCTGTTACGCCACTGAAACTGATATTCCCATGTTTCATAATTTGACTTGCTTAAGCATTCATATTGGTTGTATTTTGTGGGATGTGCTCCTGAATTTGCTTCATCGAGCTCCTAATCTTGCAGTACTAGTCTTTAATACAGTATGTTATGCTCAAGTGATGAATTTTTTTTTTTCTTTCTTCTCTAATAATCCTGAATTTATCTAAGTAATCTTCTGTTGTCAGGAAAACGTAGAATGGTACAATTTTGATGAGGAATATACTTCCATCATTGTAAGTATGTTCTATGGGGACGTTCCTATGTGTATATCATCGCACCTCCAGACATTTCATTTTAAAGGATTTAAAGGGTCAACGTATGAGCTGGAATTTGTTGAACATATCCTTAAGACTGCAAGATTCTTAAAGACGATGACAGTCTCTTCTGCTCGTATGAATTCAGAGGAGAAGGTTCGTGTTCTCAAGGAGTTATTGATGTTCCCAAGGGAATCCAGGACTTGTCAAGTTGCATTTCTCTGAAGTATATTTTGTTATGATTTCTCTCTCAGTTACTAAAGCACTGTATGTGGTTCATTTGAATCAAGTCAGGTAAAAGTAGGAAGGATAAATCCAACAAGTCTGATTTATTGTGCTTTTAAGTAGTGATGTTGCCTTGTTGTTTTAATTCATTCCCAACTCTTGGGAAAATGTTGTTAGTCTTTCTATTTTAGTAGGAACAATATGACAGAAGTGATGATGCTAAAATCAAAATATCTTGTGAGTGAATTATTGTGGCAGCTTTTCCTGGAAGTCCTCATGTTTATTTTCTATACACTCTCTTTGATTTTTCTTAAGAGTTTCCTTTTTCTTTTTTCTTTTTTGGTGGATAATATACAGAACCTTTCTAAAGAAGAGTCATATAATTTGCTATTACATTGCTCTTTTGCAACGTAATAGCAAATTATATGACTCTTCTTTAGAAATATAATTTTGGTTAGTTGGTGTTCTATGTGTAAGTAGGTTGGGGAGAAAGTGAGTAATTTGCTAATACATTGCCCTTTTGCAAGTGAGTAAAGGGATATGATTTTTGGGTTATTCAAAGATCATTGGGTGATGCCTAAGAATGTTGTAGATTTATTAGTTTGCTGGCAAGGTCTGTTGGGATGACATAGACATAGTGTAATTTGGAAGGTGGCCATTCCTCATTGTGTGATGCAGTGCATTTAGTGTGAAAGAAATGCTAGAATTTTTTAGGGATGTGAATGGTCTACCTTACAAGTGAAGATGCAATTCTTCCAAACTTTGTTTGAGTGGATAATGGCTGCAGGAGTATATCCCTTCCATACTTCATGTTTTAGTTTTCTTTTCAATAAAAATTATTAATTATCAAAAAAAAAAAAAAAAACTCATTCAATTTATTTTTTAAAAACAATAGCTTTTCTCCCTCGTTCATCCTTTAACCCACTTAAGAAGCAACTAAGTTTGTGTTAGACAGTCATGTGATTTTGTTAGATAGAGCTTCAAATTGGCTTTTGTAAGTCGCCACATTAGAAGTTTGTTTGAGTCTAGATACCATTGGATCATCATATGTTGTTGGGCCAAATCGAATTTCTTAAGTGTTGACAAAAGCCTCCCAGCCAACAAACAATCCAGCATAATAAGCATCCTGAATAGTCACCAATGCTTCCTTATCCATGTGACATGATGGCATCAGGACCATTTGATGCTCAGTTGTATTACATTAAAAGAACTGATTAGCCTTGTATGTCCAGCAAGGCTGGATCATCTCCTTGGAATCTTGGGAAGTCAAATTTCGAGGGCTTGATTTGGCTTACCAATGCAGACTCTGAAGCTGTTGAATTGCTTGGAACGTGGTAGCCTTGTGACCCTGATTGCTACTTCCTTTCTTCTGATTCAGCAATTTTCTGCATAAACAAATTAGTAGACTATAACTGTTTTTGAATTTCTTGTAATGCCTGTTGTGGTGATCAATGATCTTGGTTAAGGCTGCAATCTTTTCATTGTTTTGAGAAGTTGATCTAGTTTCTGTCATCGGGAGGGTGATAGGATAGAACTGCTATGATACCAAATGTTAAGGTCTAGCTGGCCTCAACTGTTTAAAGGGAATTAGATTTTTCTTAGGGTAGAGTTTAGATGATATTTGGGGTGGGTTACTTCAAGGGAACCTGGCCTCCTAAAGAAAAGAGAGTTCAGAGAAGAAAGAGGAGTTTAGAACTTGGAAAGAATCTTATTACTTCAAGGAATATCCCATAAAATCTGACCTAGTCCTTTTAACAGGCTATTCAAATCAATCTTCTAACTACCTGATAGTTGGTAGTTAGTTAGTGTAACACTCCCCAACAGCTTAACTAACTCCTAATTTACAACATGCTGAATAGTTGTTTTTCACATTGTTGATTATAGAGCTAGTTAGCTGCGTCAAAGCCTTGTACTTTACAAGTGTCCTCCAATTATAGCAAGAATAAGCAGAATACAAGTAAGCTAACAAAGACTAGTGTAAACTAATTACAGGTAACTAAAAAGCTCAAGTACAGGTATCAATACAATGCAGCAATAACTACACTCATGCAGCAGTGATAAAGAAGCAGCCATGTAACTGGCACACAGTAACTCAACTACCTCAGCTGATGCAGACAGCAGGTGGCAGGTTATGCAGTAATGAAACTAGCAAACAGGTTATGCAGCAATAGACAACAGGCATATCAGAAGCATAGTGGGTAGCTAGTTCAATCTTGAGGATCATAACATTTTTCTTTTTTGGGCTCAACCCTTAAATTGCCATCCTTCAGCAGTTAGAGTTCAATATCATAAATAGTTACTATAGTCCTTCATTTCTCTCATCTCAAGTCTAACTTTTAAAGCTTACCTAATTTTGGATTTTAATTTATCCATGAATATTTTTCTTTTCTTTTAAAATTCTTCGGTTGTCATCACTTGATTTAAAAACTCATCAATCTGATTTTTTAAACAATTGCATTTCCTCCTTATTCCAAACCGTATGACATCTTCTTTCTCAATCTCTAATCTCTCTATGACAAATGGAACTAAGGCTTACTCAATACTGGGATCCTATGATTTGGAAACCTATACTTCATAGAGATATGCAGGTACTCTAAATGTCTGTTTCATTTTTTTCCCTGTAGTTTAAGAATTTTTCAACTACATCTTGTTTATTTTATTAAGGAGAGAGTTTTGAATTTGATGTGATATTTTTTTTTTTCATTTTGGATTTGAATTGTGTGTGTGTTTCTTTTTTTTTCTTTTTCTTTTTTTTTTCTTTTTTTAATTTAAAAAAAAAAATTTTAAAGGTTTTGGACCTTAAAAGTGTGTGTTTTTTTTTTCTTCAATTATAAATATTTTTGAGATATGCTTTCTTTGTTTTAGATATTAGAGAATGTTGTAGGATGCACATACAAAATTAGAACAAAGCACCACAATACACCGAAATTAACGAGATTTGGTTTACTCCAAACCTACATTCACAAGCAACGCTAACCAAAAATCACTATTAATAAATTGAATTACAACCGCATAAACTCTCACAAAAAACTCTCAAACATAAATTAACCCAAAACACTCAAATGTGTGCTCAAACTAACACACTAAACACTAACAGATCTTAGTCTTTTAAATCTCCCTACACTAAACTTTTCTCATCACTTTCACACACATGCACACATAGTAAAGTCACACCACCATTATATTTATAGAAATTAATGTATATAATTACTATGACATCTGCCGATCTAGGTACTACTTATCTTCTTTTAGTCATTCCTATCTGCCTATAATTTGTCTTTGTGCATCTCCCATGTACTAGTAGGTAACCGATCGCTTTATGGCTTTGGGTGGATGGGTATTGGTAGCCTTGGGTTCCTAGAATGGGCAGTCTCTGATAAAGTCATGAGGCTTGGAATCCTTGAATGCTTAGGAGGTCACCATGTTTCTCAAATTAGTACTGGGTTGGAACACATAGTTGTCACTAATCATGGAAAAATCTTTGGGTTTGGAGACAATGAAAGAGCACAGCTTGGGCATGACACCTTGAGAACATGCCTTGAACCTACTCAAATTTTCTTCCATGAAATGACAGATGACACAAATGTTGTTTTAGATAGCAAATGAAATTCTTTGTGTTGGTTATTTATTGTAACTCTATATCAAAAGTGAACACTAGAAGATTTTTATTTTTATTTTTTGAATTGCATTTATATGTGTGTGTGTACCCCATAAAAGATGTTGCTTTTGATAAAGTTGATTTCTAATGATTATGGTTACTTTGTTACTTTCGGCACAAAATGCCAAAATGGTGAAAACTGGTTCTTTGAACTGAAGTTCTAGGCTCTTGCTGTCTTGAGTTGAAAAGTGAAAAGTTACTGTTCACTTTTATGGATCACTGTTACTGTTCACTGATACTGTATACTTTTACTATTTATTATGCTTTTTTTGCCTAAATAAAGGGGTATATCCCTTATGTTAAAACTCAGAATTTTCCTCTAGAGTTTTCTTAAGAGAATTTCTTAGGGAGAGTTCCTTTTAGGCATATTTCTCCTCTTTAGGATTTTCCTCTAGAATTTTCTCTACTACTTTCCTACAAATCTTATAACTAGAACTAGTTTCAAGCCTTGTACCTATTGAGATCCTGTAACTACTACTGCTGTAAGTATCGTTGTCTATTTTCAATAATAACTACTTTCTGCTTTGTGTTTATTATACTTGCTGCTACTACCTTCTTGACTGATTCTATTTTGATTATTTTAATTTTCAAATTGTTGCTACTGCCTTCTTCGTTGGTTTTACTTTGATTACATATTGTTTACTTTAATTACATATAATATTATTGTGCTTCTGCCTTCAGCGCTGTGTTCCGTCCCCTTTAAAATATAAAAGGAATTCTGAATACATGTTGAATTATTGTTGTATTTAAGATTAATTTTGTAGCATCCAAAACTTCCTTTCTTCTAGTAATTATCTGCTGTGAGATTTTTAATTGCATAGAAAGCTAAAAAGTTCTGCATGGTTATTTTAATAGGCAGAATATGAACCTGGGTTCTTTGAGAGGGATTGGAAGAGAATTCAACTCTCAAGAACAACCTTAGTAACAGTAAGCAGTAACCAAAACTCCCCTACAAGAAAATATGTCGCTTGGGTTTGCCTTGGGCTTCAACCCTCGAGAAGAAGTACCTCAGTAATCAAAACTCACCTAAGAGTTCATAAAAAAAATAAAAATAAAAACTCACCTAAGAGAAAATCTGTCATATAGGTTATGATAAAGCACATGTAGAAAATCTCAGAGCTAGTTTTAGTTTCTGTTTATATGATTAGCATTAGCATTGGGCTTTTCCAAACCACATTTAGCCTAAATTTTCACAAAACTCACGCAAAAGCTTCATGAATGGGCTCGATAAATTGTTGAAAAATTTGTAACAATGAACAGTGGGCCCAAAACATTTATTGAGCACTATTCACTCAATACATCAAAATATAATTTTTTTAGTTCATTTTCTCACATCTCTCTCTTTGTGTTTGACTATTTGAGTAGCATAGTGTTTGAAACTTTTGGAGCAAAGTCAAATTATTCTAAATCTGATGGATTTAAATTGCAATTTAGTCTATTATTTGCTTAAATCATGTTCCATTATCTAAGACATAGCCTTGCCCTTGTGTGCTAGGGGTTCTGCCATCAACGGCTTATATAGGTAGGTGGATTCGTTAGCAAAATTTCATTTGGCTATGGATCACAACATGCAAAGTAGTCCAAATATTGTTAGGCAAAGTAGCTCACCTATTGGTTTATATCCTATATCTCTATTGAAAATGGTATTGTTCTTGGAATCAAGATTCTCTAGAGTTCTAGAATACTTGACTGTATAGAGTTTTTTTTTTTTCATCTTAACTTTCTTTTTATACGGAGTAATAAATAGTCTATTCGCTAAAAAAAAAAAAAAAAAAAAAACAAAAACAAATTGACATGTCAAATTTTGAATTTATTAATTTATTTTAGTTTTAAAAAATTTAGAAACCTAGAAAACCTATAATTTGCAACCTTTGTTGTCCCTCTCCTTAATTACGTGGTTTTAGAGCCTTTGGAATGGTTGATTGACAATTTTGTTTTTGTTTGCACTAGTTGTTAAATGCTAGAAATGTGAATAGGATGCGGAGGTGATGATTTGTATAAGATATTTTGAGAGAATAAATATTTAGAAAAAAAAAATGGAGGTTGATGATTCATATAAGATATTTTGAGAGAATAAATATTTAGCAAAAAAAAAATATGGATGCTTCAAGGGAATTAAACCTCAAAATTTGATAAATTAGATTACTTCGAGAGAGTCGAAATCTCCACAACACAAGTGCTTTCATATTAAAAATATTTAGAAATAAAAAAAGAATTTTGGTTGCTTTGAGGGAATTATACCTCAAAATTGGACAAATTAGACTACTTCTTGAGAGTTAATTAATCATCAGGAGTGAATGATTAACTAATAAATTCTTGACCAATGTTCAAACATATAAATTAGGATCTTAATCCGTAAAGATACACTAGGAACTCTAGAAGATCTCAATCCAAGTTATTAATACTTCTTTTAATAATTTCATGGTAGCTCAATTATATGTAAAATTAGATTAAAAAAATTTATTGTGCTGTTGTTTTTTAATTTTTTTTTTTTTTTTTTAATGTATTGGAACATCTATCAAGCTCTTGTGCAATGACTTAGGTATAAACCTCTTTCTTCTGTCAACTCTCTCTCTCTCTCTCTCTCTCTCCACCCTTAGCATCTTCTTTGTCAAGGCTGATACTCAATCTTACATTGAAGATAATACTCTAGAAGGGATACAAAGCTATTGCTTTCCCTATCACAAGAAGTGGGCCTTTGCGGATGGTGGGCTTTCGACTAAGTTTATACCCATTATATAACTCGGGCTTAGGACTATACCATTTCGTCACACTCCCCACCCACTCTCTTCAATCTCTCGCTTCTGTAGTCTGAACTCTGAACCCTCTCTCTCTCTCTCTCTCTCTCTCAAGCAGCGATGTCAGACAAAGAGCCGATGTGGGACTCTCTTCCTTCTGAAATCCTAACCAATGCTTTCCTACAACTACCTATCAAATCCATCATAACTTGTACCTCTGTCTCCAAAAAATGGAAATCCCTCATCCAAAACCCTTCTTTCATTTCCACCCATCTCCACCGCTCCTCCTCCGACTCCAACAACCACCTCCTTCTCTTCAGGCTTTGTCCAGATGAAGGTACGATATGTGATAAGAGTGAAAGAGAAGTCTACACGTTGTATTGGGACAGCAACAACGAAGAAGAAGACTTCAACGAACACACCAGGTTTGACTCCCCTTTTCCTGCTCAAAGCTGTAGCGTGATACTCCGTGTGGTGGGTACTTGTAATGGCCTGGTTTGCCTTGCCAGAGATCTATTCTCTTACGATAACTCTTACATTCTCTGGAACCCTTGTGTTAGAAAGTTCACCAGAACTTCTAAACCCATTGTCAGCTACTCCACTCACGGTGGGTTTGAAGAGACTACTGGGTTTGGATTTGATTCCAAGACTAACGACTATAAGGTGGTGAGAGTTGTGAGGCTTCTGGATAGAGAGGACGAAGATGGGTCTTCGCTCAAGGTTGAGGTTTACTCACTTGCCACTGGTGAGTGGAGAATGGTTACTGCTGGTTTGCCTTCGAGATGTGTTGTTCGTGGTCGCGAGCCACTGGCTTTTGTGAATGGTGCTCTGCATTGGATTGCTTTCAGGAGAAATATAACCAACAATTGGCAATCCTTTGTTATGGTGTTCGATCTGGGGGACGAGGTCATTCGTGAGATTGCGCTGCCAGAATTTATGAATGGTTTTGATGGAGACCAGTATTGGGTGCGCATGTCTATTTCAGTTTATAGGAATTCCCTTGCCTTGTTTCATCAACAGGATTTTTGTAGTCCCTGTTTAAATGCTTGGGTGATGAAAAAATATGCTGATGAGTCATCCTGGACCAAACTTTTTACTTTGTCTGATGGTCAAGGTTCCCGTGAGTACGTACCAAGGGCATTGGGTTTTAGAAGAAGTGGTGAGGTTATAATTGAAATGCATGATGGGCAGCTCATTTCACTACACTTTGAGAGCCAGAAGTTGAAAGTGCTTGGGATTACAGGATATGGGTATATTTCCGATCATAGTATCAATGGAAATGGGTATACTTTTTTTGATTCCTATGTTGAGAGTCTAGTTTTGCTGGATGAACCCAATCGTGCAATTACTTACTAGGAAAGAAGAGAGAGGAACAACAACAGGCAAGATTCATTTTATTTTCATGCTTATATTTTTGGTCTTTTTCATTTTGTTCGTCATATATATTTGGCAAGTTGGCATTGAATATGAGTTATATATATGTGTGTGTAACGCTGCGCTATAAATCCTTATTAAGTGGCTTTATACTTGGAATAGAGAGTTTATCAAGGTTGTGGCGGTTGTTGGTTATATTGAGGAGATAGTTGAGCAGATAGCATGTGTTCTCAAAATTCTTTTAGCCTCATTTCAATTTTTCTTTGATAATCATATATTAAGTATTAAAAATCAAAGTGGATTTTGTTGGTTATCAACTCAGCAATCTTATTTATCAAAAGGTTGTGAATTTCATGTTTCTTGACATTTATTATTTAAAATGTATAGATAGATGTACTCAACATTTTATTTATTGATAATGTTATGGTGATATCTTTTAACTTCATGTTTTCACACTTGTACTAAATGTTCATGTATTATTAAAAAATTTCTTAATATGTCAACCAAAGATATTGATTGTACATTTTAAATCTTTTATTTTCTTGAATGCCTATTTTCTTGCTGAAAAAATTCCCACAGAGCCATGCTCATTAAGAAAGCAGCTCATCAGTGGTTATTGCTTGCTTTGGGTGGTTAAGAATGGAAAATGACTTGTTTGTAATCCTCTTCTTGACCTATTTTTGCTGTCTTTTGTTCCTTAGCATAATTTTTTAATTTTTTATATTACAACAAATAGTTATTCTTAGATGTATTGTTTTGTTGACTCCATTTCATTCCATTTTTTTTTCTTTTCCCTCTCTTAATCTTTTGTGGATGAGTTAGTATTTTCTGTTACATAATTGTACAAAGCAGATGCAAAAGGCTGAACTCTAGTGGAAAAAAGAAAAAAGAAAAACTAGGGGAAGTAGAAGACATCAAATTAAAACTAATTTACATGCAAAGAAATAGAACTTGATCCAATTAAAGCCAAAGTGCAACCCCAATTCTTGCATTAGGGTCTATTCATTGTGGAATGAATGATCTTTGTTTGGGCAGTTACCCAAGGTCCAATGCAAGCCTTAAATCTTTTTTTTTTTTTTTGAAAGAGGTTGGAGGGGAGACCATTGATAATTTATTTCTTCATTGTCGGGTGGCTAGTGAGTTATGGGGTTTTCTGTGGTGTCTGATGGGAGTAAGTTAGTTGGGTGATGCCTCAAAGGGTGGGGGATCTGTTGTGTTGTTGGGCTGCTATTACAGTTAAAAAGGGCAGGCTGCCTGTGTGGAGTGCAGTTCCTTCCTGCCTTACGTGGATTTGTTGGTGGAAAGGAATTTGTGGGTGTTTGAAGACAAAGAATCCTCAGTTCTCCTTCTTAAGTCTCAGCTGCAGAGCACTATTTTATCGCAGCATAGGACTCATTCTTCTTCCCCTGAGTTTTCCTCAGATTTATTGTCGGTGTTGGATGGTTTCATATTATGCTGATTTTTATTTTCTTTTCATGTCTGCACTGTTCTGTAGTATGCTTCCTGTATACTGCATCCCCTTTTTCATCTTTTAAAGAATTTTTATTTCTTACTGATTAAAAAAAGGAAAGAAAGAGAAAAAGCAGTCGGAGGGGGGGGGGGGGGTGGAGGTGGGGGGCAATGGCTTCCTTTGTACACAAATAGTGTACCCATACACACCATTCCAGTAACTTTTTTACTAAACTCTTACCTTTGATTTTTTTTTTCTTTAACGAATCTAGCACCACATTCATATTAACTATAGGCCTGACATTTGCACTCCAACTTGAAACCTTGCTCTATAAATCCTTGGAGATATAACCCCCCAAAAACAACTGCAACTCTTATTTCATTAATCCCCCCCCCCCCCCCCCCCCCCCCCCAAAAAAAAAAAAAAAACTCCACCCCCAAAAAATAATGGACGTAAATGTTTGCTTTGTTTGTGTATTATCTTTAACTTACAAGATTTGGTTCCTACTTCCTACTGTTTCTTAAGTGTGTATAAGCACTCAGTGTGTTTGATAATTTTTGTAGCTCATTGATGAATATATTCCCTTATTTGCTAAGAAAAATTTTAGAAGTTAATAGATAGTTAGCATCTTTTTAGCTTTTTGTTTTCCTGTAATTGAAAACATGTTGATGGACACATCAATCCTTGATTGACAAGAATGATTTCTGAATGTAGCAATGAGACAATTTGTGATTTTTGCTTGTGTAGAAATAGTGGTTCAGTTTGTAGTATTTATATAAAATTTTCTTCTTATGGTGGATGCTCAATTTTTCATCTTGTTTCTTCTAATTCTCCCCAACCCCAACCCCAACAACAACACCCCCCCCCCCCCCCCCCCCAAAAAAAAAATATTGATGTTTCTCTACTGCATTATAGTTTCTGGTTTAAAGGCCGAAGTAGGCTGTAGCCTATAGGTATGGAAAGCCTTTTATAATTAGTATCCCTTTCATCCCATGCCAACCTGATGAAGTGAGAAATCAATCCAAAATCCTAACACGACTCCCCAAAACATATGCCAAGAAACTAAGCTGGCAAATTTTTTTGTGATTTATAATGTGTTAATGTTCTTAATTTTATTCTTTAGGTCAAAGTTATCTTTTTTTTTTTTGATAAGTAACTTAAAAGTTTATTGAAAGAACACAGCCCCGTACATAGGAAATGTATGAAAGAGGCAAAAACATCAAGAAACCAAAGTACAATGATCAAGCAACCTAGGTTGGGAAATACAAGAAAGAGAAAGTAAAACCAAACACCATTCGAGAACAGTAGAAAAGAAAAAAGACTTATACTCAAGAATGGACCATTTGCGATCCTCAAAGCTTCTCAAATTCTGTTCCCGCTAGATACACCACATCAAACAGTATGGCACAATCCTCCAAATAACTATATTACGATGTCACCTGAAATTGCAAGACCAACAATCTAACAAATCCGCTACCCTTTGTGGCATCACCCAACAAATACCAAACAAGCAGAAGATCTTACTTCACATCTCAAATGCAATAGGACAGTGAAGGAGGAGATGATCTACAGATTCTCCACACCTTTTGCACATAAAACACCACTCAAGAAGAACAAAGTGCCTCTTTCGAAGATTATCTATAGTTAAAATCTTGCCTAAAGCCGCAGTCCAAGAGAAAAAAGCAACCCAGGGAGGAACCTTCAATTGCCACACCATTTTCCAAGGGAAGGGAATGATAGTGATAATACCCACTCACCTTGAAACCTCGATTGCAGGCTGGCTTCCAACAAAGTTTGTCAGCACCAACACCCCGCACCTTTGTGGAATAGATCAAGACCAAAAACGAATCCAAAGAAAGTGACCCTTGATTGTTCACTAAGCGACGAAACTGAATGTCCCAAGAAACTCTCCCATTTGCGTAGCACATAACCTTCGAGACTGAAGCCTCCCTTGTCCTACTAATATTATATAAATCTGGAAACTCCTCCTTAAGAGGACGATCCCTACACCACACATCATCCCAAAACTTCACGAGTACCATCACCCACATCATACCGAAGGAACTTGGAAAAATTCAACTAGCCACTTCTAATGAACTTCCACAAACAAACACCATGAGCCCCCGACACAGATTTTGTGTACCAACCACCCCACTCATTCCCATACTTCGCCCCAATGACCCTTCTCCAAAGGGCATCATTCTCCCAACCATAACGCCACAACTATTTGGCTAATAAGGCAGAATTAAACCTTCTCAAGCACCGAATGCCTAACCCTCCTGTAGACAGGGAAAATTTTCGACCTATCACAAGCTGACACGTCATACTACCAAGTTCACAAAATGTAGCCAATTACAAAGCGCCACATACTGCTGCTAGGTTTTACTATTACTATTCAAAAGCCAACAGAAATTCGCCAAGTGTCATGCAAGAACCAATCATGCATCAGCTCGTGCAAGCGATGACATAAGTAGCCTCGCACGTGTAAGCAATGACCTAAGCAACCTCGCATGTGTAAGCGATGATACAATCATTCCAGCATGTGCAAGCGATGACATAAGCAGACCAATCAAGCTCTGCCATATGTCACCAATCAGACTCCGCCACGTGTCGCTTACCTACTCCAAAACTCCTATAAATAGAAGCCTTCCTGAGACATTGGGAGGGGACCAGGCCATTGGAAGCACTTAGAAGTCTAGAAGCTCTGCCGGAACCAAGCTCTAAAGCCTCCAAGAACTTCAAGAACTTCAACTTCGAATACGAAGAACATTCGAAGAGAAATTATCCAAATCATCCGCCTAGATCCAAAAGTTTGCAGGAATCAAGCCTAAAGTGTCCGAAACCATCAACAAATCACAAATCAGTGAAGTTCTACGAATTCAAGCCTCTAAAGCACCGAAGAACTTCCATCACAAATTTTCGAATACAAAGAACATTCGAAGAGGAATCATCCAAATCGTATTCCTAGATCTCAAAGTTTACTGGAATCAAGCTCAAAAGCCTCCAGAAACCTCAACAAACCACAAATCAGTAAAGCTCTACGGATTCAAGCCGCTAAAGCACCGAAGAACTTCCATCACAAACCTTCGAATACAAAGAACATTCGAAGAGGAATCATCCAAATCATATTTCTAGATCTCAAAGTTCACTGAAATCAAGCTCAAAAGCCTCCAGAAACATCACAAACCACAAATCAGTGAAGCTCTACGGATTCAAGTTTCTAAAGCCCCAAAGAACTTCTACCACAAACCTGCGAAGACAAAGAATACATCAAGAACACGAAGAACATGAAGAACATGAAGAACAAGGGATTTCTAACAAGCTCATAGCCAGAGATTCATTGTAATTCTGTTTCAACAATCTTCGATCTATCCTTCAACCAAATTGAAAGATATTTTGTGTTCAAATCAAAATTACATTATTACAATTCCAATCAACAAGTCTTTCAAGGAGATCGAATCAGAGGATCACTCTTTTGTAATCACAGAGAATTGTACCACACAATCATTAATACAAATTTATATTTGTGAAACTATTTTTATTTATTTGACTTATTTCGAACTGAGAAATTTAGTCGTCCACACCTCCATTCTTCACCGGCCTACAAACCTTAGACCAATTTACTAAATGAATTTTACGATCATCCCCAATACCAGTCCAAAGAAAATCTTTGTAATTTCTCCATCCTCGTAGCCACCTTAACTAGAATAGGGAGAAGAGAAAGGAAATAGGTAGGTAAGCTAGAAAGAGTACTCTTAATAAGGGTAACTTTACCCCCTTCGATAAATACAACCTCTTCCAACCAGCTAGCCTTCGCTCCATCTTCTCCAAGATAGTATTCCAAATAGTCTTATCTTTAAAAGAAGCACCCAACGGGAGACTTAAATATTTCAACGGAAGAGCAGACTCCCTACAGCCCAAAATCTCCACTAACTCATGAAGATTAGGCACATCCCCAACTGGAACCAATTTAGACTTTCCTAAATTAATTCTTAGCCCTGGCGTCTCCTTGAATCTAGGGAGAATCCCACGCAGAGCTGTAATATGAGTGTTGTTGGCGTCATAGAAAACAAGTGTATCATCCGCGAACAATAAATGAGACACCGACATCAAGGAACCAGCTTCATTCCTAACTGTGAAACCCAAAAACTGACCAACTGCAATAGCCTCAACTAACATATGGCTCAAGGCCTCCATGACAATATTAAAGAGAAATGGGGATAAAGAATCACCTTGCCGAAGTCCTCTAGAACTCCCAAAAAAGTCAAAAGGACAACCATTAATCAAAATGGAGAATTTAACAGTTGAAATACAACACCTGATCCACCTTCTCCACTTTTTGGAAAAACCACACTGCTATAACAAAAACAACACCGTCGGAACCCCCGCCTTCAATCGACTGTCTAAACACTCAGAAGCAATAAGGGCAGAATCTAAAATTTGATGACCTTTCACAAAGGCATTTTGAGATTTTGAAATAAGACCGTGAACCACCCTTCGCATTCGATTGGCTAACACCTTAATGATAATCTTGTACAACCCACCCACCAAGCTAATAGGCCAAAAGTCTTGGACATCCACAGCATCAAATTTCTTAGGAATGAGAGTAAGAAAAGTAGCATTAAGGCTCTTTTCAAACATTGCGTGGGCATGGAAAACATGAAACACATTCATAATATCAATTTTCACCGTGCTCCAACAATACTGAAAAAATGCCATTGTAAAACCATCCGAACCTAGCACTTTATCATCTTTGATATTATGGACCACTCCAAAAACTTCATCCTCATCAAAAGGTCTATCCAGCCAAGTGGCATCTTCATCAAAAATTCTAGAAAAAACAACCTCATCCAAAAGAGGTCAGTGTACAACATTCTCCAAGTATAATTGCCTATAGAAATGAGTAATACACCCCTTAATGATCCCCTGATCCGTAGATAACTCTCCATTCACCATAAGCCTATCGATAGTGTTGCATCTTCTATGTGAATTTGCAATACGATGAAAGAATTTTGTGTTCCTATCTCCTTCTTTGAGAAATAAAGCCCTAGATTTCTTCCTCCAGCAGATCTTTTTCAACAAAGTAGATTTTTCTAACTCTTCACAAATTCAATCCTTTTCCCTCCTTTCCTCCACTGTAAGAACACGAACATCCTCAATAACTTCCAACACATTAAAATCCTTCCACAAGTTTTGCAACCTGAGACCTATATTACCGAACTCCTCCACATTCCATCTCTTCAAATCCAATTTCAGCATCTTCAGCTTGTTAGCCAAAGAAAAACTAGTAGTTCCTTGGAAATGATAGGACTACCACCATGAACTCACCCTTCCCAAAAAGCCCTCATCCTTTAACCACATGTTCTCAAACCTAAAAGGTTTTTGCCTTTGTGTAAATTCCCGCCCTCAAGAAGGATAGGAAAATGATCCGACATCAACCTAGGAAGACGGCATTGACAAACAGATGGAAATTTCTCCTCCCAATTTGCTAACAATAGAAACCTGTCCAATCTAGATCTTGTAGCAACCTCTCTAGAGTTAGACCAAGTGAAATTCCCCCCAACCAAAGGCAGATCAAAAAGACTTTGCGTAGAAATAAAAGCTAAAAACCGAAGCATAGCTGAAGTGAAATTTGCAAAACCAGAACGTTCAGAAGGAAAACGCACCACATTAAAATCACCACCCACACACCAAGGCACATCCCACCAACTATGTAAGCCAGATAACCCTTCCTATAAGAAACTCCTGTCTCTATCACTATTGGGTCCATAAACACTAGTGAAAGCCCAAACGAAATGATCCGCCACATTTTTTAATTTACAAGAGACAGAGAAACCACCCACCGCTTCCTCCACCTTATCCATAACCCTGTTGTCCCACATCAACAAAACCCCACCAGAAGCACCCACAGAACCTAAATATAGCCAATCCACATGTTGACACCCCCCCCCCCCCCCCAAAAAAAAAAAAAAAAAACTACAAATGACACCTCTATTAATTAGCTCCATCTTTGTTTCTTGCAGACAAACAATATTTGCTTTCCACTTTAAGATCAAATTTCTAACCCGAAGCCGCTTATCCTGCTCATTCAACCCTCTCACATTCCAAGAAACAATTCTCAAATTCATTGATGCACAACAACAACTTGATCCCTACTATCACTCCTGTTCCTTTTTGACTCCTCCTCCTCACCCCACAAGCTCATTAAACTCTTCAACTCGCGATGCCCTTTGAGCCCAGCCTTACCCATCTTCCTCTTAGAGTCTACATCAATCATCTGATGTTTTCTTCGCTCTTCTAAAGCTAATAGCAAACCTGTAACTTGTTCTTCGAAACCCTCAAGCGATGTCCCAACAGATTTCTAGAAAGCTTTCATTTTATTAGTTACCCAAAGTGACAACTTGGTGTTATCAACATTAACCTTAACCCCTATCTTCTCAGCTGTAGGAATCTCCTTACCCACAGAATTATCCATCGCCAGAGTTGCCACTTCAAGTGGATCACCTAAATGTTCCCAATCCAATAAGCCCTCATTAGAGTCCCACGCCTCACTCTCTTACCCAAAATCAAAGACAACAGAGCCCCCAACACCCTCATACTCAAAAGCCCAACTAACAATATGTCCCTTGTTAACAAGAGATGCCAAACATGGATTAAGTACACCTTCCGGTGCAGGCTAATCCGACACAGAATCAAGGGAACGATATGTGAAAAGCGGAATAACTATTTTCCTCCCATCCCCAAGTTCAAGCATCCAATCCTTAGAATTACCCCAGGTTTTGCTCAAGTCCCCAACAAAATCATTGATTCTAGGACCAAGATCGTGAGGCGCTTTGGTGAACATCGGTTCTGAAATCTCCAAACCCTCTGCATGCTGAGCTAACAGTACCAAAATAGTCTCGAAGTTCCCCTCTTCTGACCCCATTCCAACCTCGTCCCTTATCGAGTTGCTAGAACCCACCTTAAGAGTGAAGGGTGGTGGCTGAACTTGTAGCTCCCTTGAGAGCAATTGAGGAAGCCTATAATCTAAGCCATAAGCAATGGAAGGAAGAGACTCCAAAGACCCAGACCCAGGAAGCACCTAATACGGCACTGAGAGAGAAGTGCTAGCTTCTGAATCGTTCTCACAAGCAAGAGGCGAAGACCCAAACCCCGACTCATGACAACCCGAGACACTTGGTTAAGAAGAAGCCACACACGATTGCACCGCGGTATTGCAGGCGAAGGAGGAGATCGCTTTCAAAGACGCAACCCCAGGCACCCGTATTGCTGTATCGGAAGAGACCGAAGCTCTAGTCTGATTTTCACCCGGAATGGGTTTAGAACAAATATGCTGAAACCTAGACTTGTAACCCAAAGCTTTGAGACCCAGCTTGGGCTTTGGGCTTCCAAGCAGCAAGTGGCCTTGGCCCACTTCCATTTAACAACACAGTTTTAAAACTATGTGTCTTTTTCACTCCATTGGGCTTAACAGCAATTGGGCCCACCTCCTTAATCTCTGAAGATATAACAACCCACTTCCCTTCATTCCCACGTTTCACACACAAGGAAATATACAGGGACAGAGTTGTATTAACGTTAGGATTCTCAGCTCCGTTAAGGGCTGACGTGACCGACGTGACATCTGCCCCAACATGATGCTTGTTAGTCTAGGAAATACCTCCCCAAGAAATACACGATTTCAAATTTTGAAAACCCAAAGCAGACTCCTTTCCTTTGTTTCCACAACCTTAGGGTTCTACCGGACTTTCTTTGTCATCCTCACCAGTCTTATGGTGGCACTCCTGTGCTTAACACAGTTGTTCTGAATTTACGGAAGGATTGTCTTTCTCAACTGAACTCCAAAACTTCTCCAGCCACTCCCCAGTTTCCCTTCCGGTATGACAATGGAACCCATTCGACGGCCTTTATCTAACTCAGAGACCAACAGAAAAGAGCCATGGCCATTGGACCCCAACTGAAGAATAAGAACGCTATTACCCTTGCTGACCATTCTCGCAAATTGACCCGGATTTGGCTTAGATAACAACTCCTCAACGTGAAACAAAATTCTTTTAGCACACTCCTTACCCATACAGACAGAACATAAGGAGCTCTTACCTCTCTCATGAATACGTAATAGGAAAAACGACCCCCCTTCCTCAATAGCAAACTCAAAGGTTTTTGCTTCAATGAAAACAAAAGTAGAACCTCCCATTGTAATACTCCTACCTCACAAGATTTTCAAGTCCTCTTTTGAATCTTACTTCTTGAATAATTCTCTTCTAAATATTCCTCACTAACAATAAACACAATATCAAATGTATTACCCATGTGGCTTCCTACAAATAAATAAGGAGGGTTAAATATTTCTCTTAAGCAATTTAAGAAAGAATACACCGGTGATCAATTATTGTTAAGCAAGGGACTACAGCTTGCTCATCAGAAGCATTGAAAACAGAAGGATTTTTTTTTTTTTTTTTAAAATATATATATATATATATATATAATTCCTTAACTCAAGCCACGGATGTATTTTTGAGAGCGTCTTGTAGGATGATACAAACCTTGACTGATAATTGTGTTTTGTGGTTGTCTGGTTGGCTTTGGCTTTAGTTTGAAATGTTTTGTTTTGGTTTTAAAGAACAGTTGATGATGCCATTCTGAATTTGTGTTCTTTCTTGTACTATGAATTTTGCAATATTTCTATTTTCTTTTGGAACTTGGTGTCTTCTCATTACAGTTATCTTTTGTTAAAGAGTAAGATCTTATTATAATAATTTCTGGCATAGGAATCTGCTTAGATAATTTTCCCTGCCCCCCACTCCCCCTTGGTGTACATGTTCATGTGGTATGGGCTTGGGTTTTTTTTCGTAATTTCCACATTCTGAAAACAACATATCTTGGTGTAGGCTTTTCCCATATAATTACAAAACTGATTATAGTGTTATTATATTTTCATCTAGTATTAAATCTCAAACAAGAATGCACTTATAGTTTTTAAATTCTTGTAGGACCTCGTGCAATCATGGTTGGCAATGAGCTGTAAATAAGTTACAGATTTCAACTCAGCAAAGAAATGATTTAACAAAGCTTTTTGATGGTGTTTTGTTTCTCAATATTGTCATTAGAGTATCATGGTAAGAACTAAGATGGATTTTAGTTGTTATAATGTTACAGGAGTTTATTATGTTAAACTCATTTGTGGCTATGCTATTTTTATGTTTAATTGCAATTTGGTTTTAGTGTGTTTATAGAAATTATTAATCACTTAATTGTGTTTGCTATGCTTGCATTGTGCATGTGTATTAAGTTTGTTGTTGCTCAGTCAACTAGTTGGCAGTTATACCTATCTAATCTATATCTATATATATTAATAGCTAAAGCTGAGAGAAAATCCAATTAGATTCTTAATTGGGTTCACAATTTTGCACCACATGTCCCATCTAAGGTTTTCAATTGTTGTGTCGAGTGAGTTATTTTATCAATTTAATTTCTTAATTTTGCTGCAGTATTTATTACTCATTGCAATAATCAGAGAGTCAAATTTTTGTTTTTAATAAATGCAATGAATTTGCCGCCTGTTAATTTTGTTTAAAGATGGAATGTTGAGGAATCACATCTGTGATTGCCAGAAATTATGCAACTTGAGTAGCAGCCATGGTTGAAGCCTGAAATCCAAGCATAAAGTCAATTCGATTCACACATAAGAGTCCTCCATGAACAAACGTATTAGTCCCCTCTATCTTGCTATCTAATTGCTAATATTTCTCTCTAACTTTTCTTTTTGATTTGTTAATCTTTGTTTGAAAAATTCCTTATATCTTTATAGCGCAAAGGCTATCTTGTCCGTTTAATTTGATAATATACCATCTAATATCTAATTTTTCTCCCTCTAACTGTTCTCATTGATTTGTTAATCTTTCTTTGAGGAATACCTTCTATCTTCGTGGCAAAGGCTACCTTTTTTTTTTTTTTTTTTTGGGGTCTAATTTAATAATATATAAGATAATATGATTTTGAGTGTTTTATGTTTCTTCTTATTGGTTGAACAACTTGGAAAGTGATATACTTAAGAGAGGGATTAGATAGCAATTGACATCAACACAAGACTAGCCATGTACATGTTTGGTTAAGAGTGCTCTCTAATGTATGTTAGTCAATCTGCAGGTGAATTAACATTTAATATTGTTTTCCCCCAAAAAAGTGTTTGATATAGACATAGCATTGTTAGTTTATTGTGTGAATTAAAATTCTATATCAATTTTCTGTTTATTTATTTAGGCGAATTTATGTAATTTTTTAGCTTACCAAGTATTTGAAGTTTTATCTTCTCAAAAAATTAATAAACAAAGTATTTGAAGTTTTGATATCTAAGTGCAACTCTCATATGAACAACTTTTAGTTTGGTAAAGCCCATTATCATATTTTAACGTTGAAGCAGAATCAAAATCTAAATAAAATCCATATTAGCTTTTAATTGTAATTTAATTTTATGTCAAGTGCCCAATTTTAATTTTCTTAATTTTGCTATCAAGTAACTCATTCATAATATTCAGCACATAAGTCAACCACTATTTTATTGTCACTACTGTTAAAAGATTTTGTGTATAAGCACGGGTTAGAACCTAATGGGTATAAAATATATGTGGAAACTATTATAAATTTATCCTATAAAATTAGGATAATTAATTTTAGTTGATAGGATGTCAAAAGGAGGGGAAAAAAAAAATCTATTTTACATTTTTCCATCAAAGGGTTTACCCTTACAAAATTGTAAATTCAATTATGGTTGTAAATTGTAACTTTTTCTAATTGAGTTGACGTATTAATTAAAATTAGACAGCCTAGAGATATATTTATTAAAAAGAAAGAAGAAAAAAAAAAAGTCAAAGTCTAGAGATATAACATAATGTTACAACAATTTTATTTTCAATTGTAGTGGGTTTCAATATATTATTTAATTTTAACTTATGATGGGCTAATACTTTAATTGGTGTAAAAATATTGTGATATTTTGTTGTGACTGTATAACAGCTCTAAAGTTATTGGTGTTATTGGACATTCTTAGGAGCGTCTTGTTTATCCAAGCATTGAGAGTGAGCTAGGTAGTTTTCCAGTCCACGGTCCATTGTGCGGTTCCCTATTTCGCAGCCAATTTGGTTTGGCATGGTATTGCAAAGTTTCTTTTAATTGGGAACTCCAAACCCCATCATTTCCCAGCTTGTGCCCAATAGCAAAAGCTTTGAATGGCTAAGGGTAAGTTTGGTTCAGCATTTTAAAACTAGGCTTTTTGAAAAAGTAAAGTTTTCAGTATAAAATTGAGCTTTTTTTAAAAGCTGAGTGTTTGGTAAAAGTTATTAAAAAGTGCTTTTTAAAAAAGCTAAGTATTTGGCTAAAACTTATAAAAGAGGCTATTTGAGTAATAAATTACCAAAAATGACAATGTATGTATAAGGGAGTTTATTTCATATTTAAATCAACTAAAAAAAAAAAAAAACTACTTAACAACAACAACAACAACAACAATAATAACAATTTATTGTTAACTAAAATTTGTTGTAAAAATATTTTTACAATATTTTTACAATAAATCATACGTGGTAAGTTATTACTAATTTTAATTTGAATACACCATTTAAATTATTATTTTTTTCATTAGTATTAACTAGTAACAATCCACCACTTAAAATTTATTGTAAAAATATTATGAAAATATTATAGTAGCATTTCTTAATTTTAATTTTTAATTTTTAATTTTTCTCTTTATCTCTTTTTTTTTTCGTCCACAAATTTATTTATATATTTTTTTCTCTTTTTTTCTCCTCCACACACATATTTTTTACTTCTCCCTATCTTCACTTTTGACTTTTCTTTATACTTTTCTTCTTCACCAGAACACACTAGAAGATCAAGCTTATAGAATTCGTCCACTCTTATTCCAAAACATACCATTTCTTTTTTTCTCTTTCTCTACTTTTCTCCACACATTCAGCCACACAGCCCACACCCACACACTTCTTCATTTTGATCTTCATAGGTAATTTCTCTTAATTTAACCAAAAATCTTCCATATCTCTCTCAACCCACACCCATGCAAAGTGATTTTTGTGAGTCACAGTTTCCTTCTCGCAATGAGGCTTCGCCTCATGTTTCATCAAGAATCAAGACCCACTTTGGCACCACCATTTGAGGCAGCTTTTTCATCGTTGTGTTGATCAATGATTCCATGATTCTCATCAAGAATCAAGACGTAATTCATTTTGGCAATACCCACTGTAGCAGAGAGATGAGATCTAGTTCTAGAATTGAGGATTGCAAATAGCGTGATTTGCCTTTTGAAACACAGTGGGCAATTTGGGAAATTCACAGTAGCTTATAACAGCAATATTGATAACGCGCTGTGGCTTTTTGCAAAAGCTCGTGCCCAGTTGCCGCACAAAAAAGTGCAAGTCTTTTGTATTTGGAAAACGGGCTTTTCTAAAACGCGCGTTTACATTTCGTTACCAAACATGCTTTTTGAATTTTCAGCTTGAAAACGCGCATTTTGGCTCTTGAAAGTGGTACCAAACGGGCACTAAATCAGCCTCAAAACACCACAAACCAACAGTGGTCGAAGACAGGATCAACAATCTAACAGACTCCCTCTTATCTCACAACCAAAGAGACTATTGTCACAAGCATTTTGTGGAGCAGCTCGACTTTGACAGCATCAAATTTGGAGGGATATCTTCTTCAATTGAGGAGCAAGTCCTAATCAAGATCAGTTGAATAGGAATCATTTAACACTAGCGCGTATCGTGTCCAGGGTCCACGCTGCGCTTACACTAACTTGGAAGAGCTTGATCTCCTCATTTGTCCTCTCCAACCTTTCAACACTACTTCCCCTCTACCTTGTTTAATTATGCTAAATCATTAGTAATTTTGAAATTAAAGGGCAATGTTGTTCTTAATCCTTCTTCCCTCCCGGGCCTCCCACATCTCAAGACTCTGCTTCTTGAAGATGGCTGGGATGCGAACTGTGACTCTTTCTGACTTTCTCGATACTCCTCAATTGCTGCTCGGTCCTTCAAAATTTGTCTTTAGAATTACAAGCATACATGTATATTATTTTGAAAATCATTGTGTACCTACTACACTCAAAGAACGTTTTATCATGTTCTATTATTAAATGGCTAAACACTTTTTCTTAGATAAGCAATTATATTGTTATGATTATTATCTTGTTGTGCAGTGCCTCCGTAATGCTACAGAATTTGATCTTCTTATGTTTCCTAACTTGGCTTTCTTTAAACTTTTGTGTTGCTGAGTGTTTGTGGCATGTGCTTCCGTTTTTCATGAGCTATGCCATGCTCAAATGATGAAATGCCATTTTTTTCTTAAAGAGTCCTATTAATGGGTACCCTTATAGCAATTGTTTATAAACTATTTTAGAAAAACTTTAAAAGAAATGATATGTCTACAATATTTTTACAACAAATCCTAAGTGACAGGTTGTTACTAGTTGTTTTTGTTGGGGCAAAAAAGTAATCTTAGTGTTAGTTTCAAATTTGAACCAATAACAACTAACCATCTATGATTTGTTGTAAAAATATTATAAAATTGTTGTAGACATAGCATCTCTCAAATTTTAATACTACTTCCATTTAAAATATAAAAAGCTGTCAAAAACATTAATTGTTTTTCTTCTTTTTTCCATAAAAAGTTTCTAAAAATATTTCCTAAACCAATACTCTTAGTAACTACCGTAACTTTTCCCTTTCTTTAAATGATCATGAATTGATCTAAGTAACTACTGTAACTTTTGTTCATAGGAAGAAACGGATTTTAATGTTTGTGATGAGGAAGATACTTCCATCATTGAAAGGATGTTATGTGAGGAAGGAAATAAATGAGCGGATTTGTGTAAAGAATAATGGATTCTACTTTTACAAGGGTCATAATGAAGTTAAAGAAGGTCAACCCAATTAAATTTGAGTCTAATTGGAGTAATGAATCAAAGGAAATTTTCACCAAATTTGGGCTGGAAAGCTAAATTAAAGAAAATTAAGGTTTTCTTAATTTATAGTTTTTAGGCTTTTATTTGGTATATAGCTTGCTGGAAGTCTTGCTAAGGTAAGGAGTGAAATTCAACTATTTATTGGTATGTTCTTAACAATTCTTTAACGATTTTAATGCTTATGTTTTTTTTTTAATATATTAATTTACTCGTCTAGAAAAGTGTTTAGTTTTGTATAATTATTTGATTTATCATAGACTCCGGGCACGTTAAATGCTTAGTATTCCCTATGAACTAATTAACTTTTTTTTTTCTTTTTTTTTTTTTTTTTGCTTAAAATCAATTAATTTCATGAAACTACCTTAGAGAATTAATTCTTAAGTTCTGTTTGTTAAATCATCGACTAAGATCATCCTTCGTATGAATTTTAGTTGAGTTATAAAATCAATATTATTAAGACTACAAATAGATGTGTTGTGTGTGGATCTCTAAACCTTAATATATTGTTATTTTCTCTCAATCTAAATTACTTTTACCAAACCATCAAAATCATTTCAATTAAAATTTATTTATTTTTAGTTTTATTTTCTTGTGGTTTGCTAATCAATTCCCTTTTCCTATAGATTCGACCTCTAACTCACTAAATTATTACTTTGCGACAATCCTATACTTGGGAGCATTATTTAAGTGGCAGCATAAATTATACTTATTAAAATATAAAGTTATGATATATATTCTAAATAAAGATTAAATTTATTTAAATTATTTGGAAGTATAAATTTTAAGTAAAGTATAGTTTAAGTGAAGTATAGTTTTAAATTTATTAGAACATAGAAAATAAAGTTTTATTCATTGTAAATTATTATCAATAGAGTTTAATCTTCGATAACAACCTTAATAATAAATGAAAGTGTAAATTATATATTTTAATGACTTTATCAAAATTATCTTAATGATTACTAAATCACTTAAAAGTTGAAAGTTTAATATAGTTTCACCTAGAGTAAATCAAATGGAAATTATTTTAATACTCTTGTAATACAATAATATAACACTCTCTTCTCTATCATGAATGACAGATAATTCTATGTAACACTCTTCTTTTGCATGAATGATAGATAATTCTATGTACTCTCTAAAACACCCTTTATATCTACCTAACATTATTCCAAATAAAATTCAGAGGAGCGATTACCATGTCACCATGTCATGGTATGTCATGAGTATTGAATAATTACTCAAATTAACTATATTAAAAAAAAAAAATTGATTCCTATCATCAAAACACATTAATTTAAAACCAAAAAAATAAATGAAAAATAAATGGCCAATTCATAATTCTTCACCTTATATTATAAACATTTTTTATCTTCCACTTAGGGATGGCAATTTTTCTCCGCCTCGCTTAACCCGCCTCTCTCTACTTTGCCCCGTGCGGGTTTTCCCTACCTTGCAAAGATGGTGGGGCAGGGATGGGGCAAGATTTTAGCCTTGCACCATGGGGCGAGGTGGGGATGGGTTTAAACTTTTTAAACCCACCCCGCCCCACCCTGCCTTTCCTCATCCCCACCTCGCCCTGCGTTGCTAAGGGTTATAATTGTAAATTTTTCATACCCTAAAACTCTATTATTTAAACAAACATATCAATATTAGCATATTTTATTCTATCCAATATGGTTCTCTGTCTTTATTATGTTATGTGTTATACTATGAGATTTAAAATTTTTTTTTTTAATGATTGTCTTGTTAAACACTTTGATATATTATTTAATTTTTTTCTAAAAATTGATTTGATTTTATGAGATAAATTTAGTTATAATTTCAAGTATATTTTTATTAATGAAATAAGTTTCATTAAAAAAAATTGTACAAGTTGTAGGGAAAATTAATAAAAAGTAGAGTTTTACGGGGTGGGGCGGGCTTCCCGGGGCCCTAAGGGGCAGAGATGGGGTGAAACAAAATCATGTGGGGCGGGGACGAAGGCCCCATACTTTAGCTCCGCCCCGCCCCATTGCCATCCCTGCTTCCACTCTCTACAATCCTATTAACATTTGTAATTCTAAGAATTTATTGCCATGCCGAATGGGTCTCAACAACATTTTTGACTCCTAAAAAGGCATGCGATATGACATACTCTATAAATAAAATACCTTGCATTTTATGCTTTGCATGTTTGGTTTCGTAGAACCCTTTATAAATCTTCAACATTGAATATTTACGAATCTCAATAAATCAAATGATGAACAAAATGAATATATATATATATATATACACTCCAAAATTTCAAATATTAGATTTTTTTTTTTTTTGATAACGAAACTTTTAGTTTTAGTTAAAATAGATTTTTTTTTTTAATTAAAGTTAAAATAGACTTTAAGTTGAAATAGAATTTTATATCTTTTTAAAACTTAGCTAATAGAGTTTATTTTCAAGTAAATTATATTTCATATAAGAGTGTAATTTTGATTATATTTTCTTTCTTTAACGTACAACTATTCTTTTTATCTAAAAAAAATAAAAAAGAAAAAGAAAAAAAAATGTTCTCTTGGTCATGGGGCTATTGAAAAAAAAAAAAAAAAAAAATCTCTTGATAGGGAGTAAGTACATATCCTGCCATTAAAAAAGTAAAATCAATCCTAAAAGTTGATAAAGTGAAGGAGAATAAAAAGTTCATATCAACATTAAGCTTTTGTGTCTATCCAAAGATAAATAGAGCAAAAATTAAAAAGAAAAATTAAAATTTTATCTATCCAAAGAAATGTTTCTCTCACAAAAAGTACTTTAAAAAAAATGACATTTAGTTTTGCAGGACTTGAATTTCTTTTCTTTTTTTCTTTTTTTTTTTGTTCTTTTTTTTGTTCATGTTGATAAAAAATCATGTATTAAAAAAATGAAAAAAACGTAGATTATTCATAAAGTGAAGGAAAAAAATAAATGTTGATATCAACGTTAAGCTTTTGTGGCTATCCAAATTTTGTGTCTATCCAAAGATAAGTAGAGGAAAATTTGATAAGAAAAATTAATTTTTTTTGTCTTTGCAAATAGATTAGTAGAGGAAAAGTTGAAAAGAACAATCAAAAGTTTGTGTCTATCTAAAAAATTGTTGCAATTGGTACTACCATTTAGCGCAACAACGGCTTCTAAGACCAACTTTAAATTACTGCAATTTGGTATAACCACTTGGCACGACCATAACTTCTAAGCCTAATTTTTATTACATAATATATGATATGATATTATATGATTTTTGTAAAGTAAATGAAATTTTCTTGATTTCTACTTTCTACTAGTATTATGCCTGTGCAATGCACGGCTTAATTAAGAGTCATGTGTAGATTATTGAAAATAAAAAATAATAATTTTATATTAATTAAAATTAAATAGATAATAAAAATAAACTAATCCTTTACTCTATATATTTTTTTTTTCCAAATGAAGTAACCTTTTACCCTTTTTTTTAGAATACTTTGTATTTTAATACACACACAAGGGGAGAGGGGATAGGTGTATATCAAATGAATGCATATTGTGTAAGATTAAGTTTTTATTTAAAAAAATCATATATAAGTCCAAAATTAATTGAATGGAATATGGTAGTTAACTATGCAACTAATAAAAAAGGAGATGCTTGAAAAGTATAAAGGGAGTTTGCATAATTAAAACTCAATTGCATATTTAAATGAAAAACCTTGAATTCAATAATTAAAAATATATATATTTAAAGCATATTTAAGTGGCAAACTCAATGAAATAGTTAAGAAATGCGATCATAAATTTGTATGATCTCAAAAATATAATGAATATATATATATATATATATATATATTTAACTAATTTTTTTTTGTTTTATATTAAATTATATATGATATAAAAGTTGAGCAGTCATTGCTCTTCCATGTGTCATACCTGTCAATAACATTTCTAGCTTCTTGATTGTTTGTGAAAGTGGCGTTTTGTTCATCTAGTAGATGAAATGACAATTGTTCAACTATTGGAGTTCGATAATGTATGTCAAATTGGTAAATTCTCCAACATGCTTCACACATAGAAATATATCAACAATCTAAGTAACTCTTGATTACATCTATGGGGGCACTTTTTGCTTCAAGGCCAAGGGCTAGACCAATTGGAGCCTAGGCAATTTTTGCTCTTGTCCCACATGGAAAAGAAAGCCTCTCTCTTCATGCCATGTAAGGGATGACCAATGGTGATAGAGTACCACTAGTTTGGAGATAGTGGTACTCTTTCTCATTGGCTCATCCCTTATGGCATGAAGAGGAAGCAAATCTTTTCAATGTGGGACAAGAGCAAAAATTGCCTAGGCTTCAATTGGTCTAGCCCTTGGCCTTGAAGCAAAAAATGTCCCCACAACATCAACATCACCAATATGTTTCTTTCCGGATATTTCATTTCTTGTTACGTTTTCTTGTACCAACACTGTAGCTCTATTAGAGCCTTTTTTAATATACTTGAAGAGTTATTTAATTGCTTTAGATTGATTGCACCACTCAACATTTATATGAGCTCGATATTGTATCAATAGATTGATATTGCGAGGAACAACATAATTGTTGTCAAGCTTGACATGTCCTTTTTGTATAAATCTTCCATCATCTCTTCTTCTATAAATTGGTATCCATTATCATCAATTGTCGTCTCGTTGTAGTGAATGTGATGAATAGATCAGGATTACCTGCCCATCTACATATTGCCATGGCATCTTGATAATTTTGTATCATATATCTTGGTCCACCTATAAAAGTTGTAGGGAGAACTATTCTTTTACTAAGTGATTTACTACTTGTGTCACCTCTAACAACAACATCACGCACGTTCTTGTACAAATCTACTCTTAATTATGGCTGTTTTTTGCATATAAACCTTAGTCTTTCTTCTTTAATAGCTGTCTATGCATCAACTATGAATTGTAGGAAGAGTTGACCACCACAAAGAATTGTTTGTCCAAATCCAAATCTTAAACGAATAGGAACAAAATCCAAATCTTGAAATCTGTCTCTTGCCATGCGAAAAACCTCTGTAAGCTTGTTGTGCTCATCAAACATTTTCCTTTGTCCTTCAATAATTCTTGGATCAATCTTCTCAAATTTTTTTATGCTTACTATATGATTTTTTTTTTTTTTTTTGGTTTATAGAGATACACTTATTTTATGATAACAATGAATTAAAGATAAGAATGAATTATAAATTATAGGATTCTTTTCAAATTTTTTTACACTTACTATATGATTTTTTTTTTTTTTTTTTAGAGATACACTTACTTTATGATAAGAATGAATTTGAGATAAGAATGAATTAGAGTCCTGATTAATCTAATATCTATTTAGAAATTATAAGAGAAGTAAACTTTTATATATATATTTTTTTAAATCTAAAAATTTAATAAAATTTCTGCAATTTACGTGGCGGAACCACAGCGTCTAAACCCAATTTTATTATATATAATAATATAATATGATTTCTTGATTTCTTTCTATTTAATTTTTTAATAAATTGTATGAAAATAATCTTAATTTTTCACGTGTTTGCTAAAATATATATATGTAAAGTGTAATTTCATAATGAAAGGTTTCTCTATTTTTGTGCATATAGATCAATGAAGAGAGTTTGAAGCTTCCAATGGCTGGTTGAAGGGATCATCCTTCTTCATCATTTATTAAAGGATACCTATTGTATATATATATATATATATATATTTTTTTTTGAGGATCTGAGGATTTCTATTGTAAACAACCCAATTTGTATTTCTATATAAGTGATAGTTGTATTAAAAAAAAAAAAAAAAAAAAAATCTACTGCAAGATACAATAGATGACAATTGGATACTTTATGTGACCTATTGGCGTATTGATTTCATTTCTTTAAAATTTCTCTAGGTTTTTTTTGATTTATAAGAAAAATTCATAGAGCATATATGGTTAAAGGAAAGAAAGAATTATAAAGAATCACATAGAATTTGTAATTCATATGGAATTTGTTCTTCTCATAAGATTAGGTTAGGGAATTGAAAAGGTGTGAATAAATCACAGTTTAGAAAATTCAGTTTTAAAAGTATTGTCTATGAAACTATTATCGAGTTGCTTCAAATTGAATTTATGTTGGATATGAAAATAATGAATGTTTTTGAATTATTAGTTTTCAATTCATTTACTTCATATTTGATTATATTATATATAAATAGCCTCATCACACGTGCTTTGGGTGTGCGAAGATGCTCTTTGTTATTTTTTATTTGTTTATTTTGAGTTCAATGTCCGTACAAAACATTAGCCAAGGCATGAGGGAATGCTGACGTGGCTAGATCCGACTCTACACATGGAATGGCCGTGAGTAAGGGAAAAGGAACGTTGGCTAGGTGAAAGGATCTTTGGTCCGTGCCAGTGATGTGACCATCTTAGGGAAGAGTGAGATATGCACATGACATGGACACTCAGCACTCACAGGGAGATAGTGACCCTCTTTGGTTAGAGGTTATGAAATCCTTCCCTTTCATTGGTTGTGCTTGTGCTAGACCACTATTGGGGACACGTGCGTCACTCTCAATGCCTTTGATGTCCCTTTCCTTGTCCAATGATTGCTCACTGCGTAGTGGTAGGGTCACTTTTCACGCCGCTATACTGACCTCAGCATGCTTACTTTCTCTCCTCCAGCCACTACATAGTGTAGCAGTTGTGTTAGGGTTCAAATGGGGGAATCACAGCTTGACATCTGTCTTTTGTACCTAGCAACATTTGTCAGACTATGAGAGGAATATGTTGCTAGACTATTAGGGCAAGAACCAAGATAGAACATTAGAGAAAAGAGTAGAAAGTTTGCAAGGTAAGTGAGGAAGATAAAAGACCTCTCCATATAATAGAAAGCTTGACAGAGTAAGGGACATTCACCCTTACTCACTTGTGGTTTTTTTATTCCTTTCAAAGGGTTTTCCACGTATATCCCATTGTTATCTTTACTTTCCTTGCACTACTATCTTTTTCTCTCAACGTTATGATGTTAAAGCTTTCATTTTCATTATTTTTGAGTTTTTTCATCAAAATGTATTGTTAGATATCTTATATGAATTTACAAGTCTATGTACTGTTAGATATCTTATATGAGTTTACAAATCTAACTTGCATGTATAGTGTTATAATGTTTAAAAATGAGATAGAGATAATGTCCTAATTTTTAGGATCTTTCTCTAGTGATTTTTTTTTTTTTTGTTTGTTTGCTGATATGAATGGAAGAAACTATTTGAAACTGAAACTCTTAATTTTTTTTTTCCAACCCTCATGCATTGGAATTTAAATGGGAAAAGTCATTTGTCTAAATATATATATATATATATATATAATGACTGTGAGTTTTTTTTTTTTTTAATTTAAAAAAGAGGTAAGGTAAGGTGTAATAATATTTAAAAGTGAGATAGAGATAGTGTCCTAGTTTTTAGAATCTTTCTTTATGTGAGAGTTGATAAAAGTTTGACAAATTGGAGAAGAGAAAGGAAAAAACCTAAAATCTAGGAACTTTTTAAAACATATAAAATTACTCTTTTAGCCAGATTTTTTTTAAGCAATGCCGATAGGTTTGTGTTTTTAAATTTGAAATTATTTAACTAAAATATAGGGGTATTTTAGAGAGTTTAAGAATTTGTGTGAGAATATTTTAGTACTCAAAATGATGAAATCCAAACTTGTTACTAGTAGTATAGATTAAGAAATATCAATTACATGTTGATGCTAAAAAAAAAAAATATCAGTAACATTAACAATAAACATGTGATTATTCTCCATAAAAATAATTACAATTTTTTTTTTATAAATTTATGTTCTTATGAAAAAAATAAATATAAAACTGTGCAAACCATGGTCCAAAAACTAGTTTATATATAAGACAAATTACAACTTACCAGCTTGTGGTTTGATTAAAATTTAAGTTGTATATACGTGATTTGAAATTTGACACTTTACCCACTTAAGGTTAGGTCAATTAGAGTTTCGTAACCCATGTTTTTTTAAAAATGAGGCTAAATATGTAATTTTGCTCTCATTTTATGTCACTCTCCTCCCAAAACATAAAAAAAAGGGGGGAAAACAAGATCAAAAACTGAGGATTTTGTAAAAATTAAGATCAATAACCTCATTGATCTAATGTTTGTTCTTAATTTTTTAAAAAACCTCACTTTATAATACCGTTTTCACTTCTTCTTATATAAATTTTTTAAATAAATATTTTGGGAGGAAAGAAATATAAAATGCGAGCACAATTAAATATTTAGCCTCATTTTTAATAAAAATAGATACGAACCTCTAATTAAAATAATCTAAATAAAGTATCCAATTTTAAATTACGAAAAAATAACTTAAATTTTGGTCTAGTGACAAATCTGATAAGTTGCTATGAGCCCTTCTGTGAATCCTCTCAGTAACAAAAACTGAAAAACCCATCCCTTCCCTTAATTTCAGTCGGTAAAAAAGACACGCAACTATTCAGTATTCACAATTACAGTCAGTACAAGACAACCTTCTCTCTCTCTGTTCATGGTCAAAACTCAAAAGACAAGGTGCTCTCTTCCTCTCTCTCTCTGTTCAGTCTTCAAAGCTTGGTATTTTTTTTTCTTAATCAGCGTTTTCTAATTCTTCTGTTATTCCATTTGGTTTGGAGTTAAATGGTCAAATAGATGAAAGAGTTAATAGTACACAAGCACAAACTGCTGGTAATGAATGCTCTGCATCAATAGAACGAGAAAATTATGTGGTTAGAAAATCTGCAATCAACATTGGACAAAGGGTATATACTTCTGTTTTGCTTATGTATGAAAGGACAAATCTTTTTTGGTTTAAGAATCTTTTTGATATTGGGTTATGTCTAATATGCATGTTTGTTTTTCTTGATTACATTTGGTTTGCAATTGTGGATTACTTTTGGTAGATACATACATATTTTTAGAGAGAGATATAACAAAGCAATGAACTATAGTTTTGCTGTTATAATTTCTCTGAACTTACAAAAACGAAATATTAATTCTTGGGGTGTGCCTCTCTTTTTGTTTTTCATGACTATGATACTATGATCTCCCTCATTGTTGTGCCATTATCTGAGAAGATCATTTATTTTCTGTGTATTATTTATCTGTTCTTTAAACTGAACTCTACATGCTTAATGAAATGTCTGAGTTGAATTTTATTGAATTGTATGGATAATTTAGATATGTAGGATAAAGATCTTGCATTTGGGTTCAAATCCTATCTGCAGATGTCCATTTGTTTGATGGGAATATGAGGTGTTCCTCCTCTTTAAAGCCCATTTAGTAGGTGAGGAGGAAGTTTGCCTAGGATGGACTATTGTAAGAGTAGATGAATAACAGGTTGTGGATCACCATCAGGTTGCTAGAAAAGAAAGTGAAGCATATTTGTTGAGAAAAATGATAGGGTGAAGAATAGCAAAATTGTCTTTAACTTCATGGAATTCCTCTGTGGGATGTGATGAGAGTGATGGGTGTTGGGGGAAACACCACTTTTGGAACTTAAAAAAGCTTTAAGCAATGGTTTCTTTTTTTTCCCCCCAACTATTGGTGGTTATTATATCATCTTCGGTATAGATACGATTAAGCTTCAACTTGGGTTGGTGATTTATATGATAGTGTAGACACAATTGCGTGTTCCTCTTCCATTTATCTCAAGTTCACTTTGTTTTGACCTTTACCTTTTTTGAACTTACAATTTTCTGTCTTAAATAGGGTATAGGTTTTCTTTTTTGGAATCAAACTAACAGTGTTGTATAAGAAATAAAATTTTAGAGAACCAAGTCCAACAGATGTAAAAACCGAAAATTAAGGTTCGCTCTAAAATTTTTTTATGCAATTTCAAATTAAATATGGCCTCTTATTTCAAGATATCAGAGCTGAAACTTTCAAGCTATAAATTAGTTTCTCAAGTGCCACCACATTCATTTGCCATTCACCAGTTATCATGATCTTAGTTTGCTTATTGCAGTATGTGGACATAATGTCATCTAGATTTACTCTGCTGGGCCTATATTCATTGACTGATTTGAAGAATTTTTTCGTCCATCTTCCATATTATTATAACTATATCCTTGCATGTCATGATGATGATTTAAACCTTTTTCACTATATCCTTGCATGTATAAATTTTGGAGTCACAATTGGTTAGGTAGATGTCATAGGCTTGGGAAAAAGTATATTGGTTGGGAAATAGTCAGTTGGTCTTAGTGACATGTCCATGGGGCTCCCCATATACTTTTTCCTTTTGGCTAATGAAACACTCTTCAAGTCTCATGTTGCTAGATTTTCCACCAATAGGCTCTCTCAAGAAACACATCAAAATGATAGTATTTTTAGAATTTTTATTAAAAACTGCAACTAAATTTTTTATGTTTATTGGACACGTATCGTAAATTTTTTTTGTTTTTTTTTTTGTTTTTGATGATTGATTAGATTTTATGCTACATTTTAGTCAAATACATTTGTACACAAATAGAATGAAGTATGGATTCAATTATACCATCTTCAACACTTTGATGAACAAATTCAATAAATATTGCTTGAAGATGTAAGAGCAAATTTTATATTTATCATGTGTCATAATTCTTTTTTCCTTCTAAAATTATGAGTACTTATCAAAACAAATGTAAGAGCAATTTTATAATAATGGGTTTAACTAAATATGAATTGCATTCATGTTAGCCCAAAATTTTGAAATATGATTACCATAATAAATTTCTTCATAATATTTACTTATAAAAAAAAAAAAAAATTTCTTCATAATATTTGTGTGTTTCCATTTTAAAGGATCTTACATGTAAAATTTTGGTAATTTTCATCATAAGAAATATTCAAACTAAATATTTCAGCTTTTAAATAGTTTAAATTATAAATCTTCTAACATCAACATGTTAACATTTGAATAAAAGTTTTTTGTACATCGGTTTAGCCACTAGTTATTTATAATGTCAGTTGAACCCCTAGTTGACTATAAGCTACGAACGATTTTTTTTCCTAGTTATTTATTTGAACTGGATTTTAAGGCTATGGTTTATATATACACACACGCATGCGTGCACACACACACACACACACACACACTAGCCTCATCACACGCACTTTGCGCATGTGATGAGGCTCTCTTCTTCTTTATTTTATTATTTTTTTTTCTTTTTGTGTCCAGTGTACGTGAGATTAGGAATTAAGGAAATTGAAAATTGAAAAAAAAAAAAAAAAAGAGAAAAATTAAATAAAAGAAACTGGTGAGTCTTGATAAAGTTAAAAAAAAAAAACTGTGAAATTTTATTTTTTATTTTTTTTTAATTTTAATATTTGGATAAGTTTGTTTTGAAGTTATGGATTAGTAGGAGAGTGTCGTAGTTTGTAGGTATTTTACGTGAAATTAGAGATATATTTTTATCAGGTTGTCCTCAAGTTTTGTACCTATTAAAACGTAGGGTTTATGGGGTATTTTTGAACAACATAAAAGTCCAGTATAAAGAAAGGAATCTTGTTATAGATAGTGTGTGTGTGTGTGTGTGTGTGTATAAATAAAGTAAATGACTAATTTTATGTAGTTGGAATTATATTGGTTTGTGTTTACTTCTTAGAAAAAATAAAATTCATTGCAATTTTTAGATTTTTTTTAATAGTACTTTATATAATCAACTTCCTGGTATGGAATAAGATTTCCAACATTTCATCAAATATTTAGTGGTTTGGATGTTTTTCTTAGTCCGATAATTTCAACAACAATGGAGGGAGATTCGAACCTTAATTTTTCTCATGAAGGATTTATCCCAAAAAAAAAAAAAAAAAAAAAAAATCTCATAAAGGACAACGGGAAATGCTATTAATCTTCGTGACTCTGGGTTTGCTGTTTGATTTTATCTAATGCTTATACTAATTGCATAAAATTTTACTACTATGCCCATCATTTTGTATTGGTTGAATATAATATCAAACATCTCATCAAATATTTTAGATTAGTTTGATTGTTTCTAATACTTATACTAATTGAACAAATTTTATTACTAGGCCCAAATTTTATTGGCTTGCATGGAATTTATTGGAAAATGTTTTCTTTCTCTTTCTCCATTAGCTAGTATGTTGTTAAATTTTTCTCTAATATTTGATTATTTGATTTTTTAACCATAATTTTTCAGTGAGATTTGAGGGTTAAGTTGAACTTGAGAACTAGTTTTTTTTTTTAAGGTTAAAATATTACTATTGACCTTAAAGCTTGTATGAAGTTTGTTTTTCGTACATAAAATTATTGAAAGTGTTACACTTTCAGTCCTGCAACTCTTTTCTTTTTTTAAAAAAAATAATGTTTTTGAAAGATCATTTTCATCCTAAACTATTGAAAGATTGTTTTAATAGAAAAGGTCATAATCTTCTGGGTTTGACATGTGAATAAAGCTTCCTTTTGATTAAAAAACAAAAGGCTTTTCCAATAAAAACAAGTCTGTAACATTTTGTATTTTAATAGTTGATACCATATGTAATTTTTGATAAGTATGACACAATTTGAACTAAATGGTGTCTGATGTTCTATGATAATTGCTTTTAATAGTTGATACCCAAAGTTATATAATTACATTTTTTTTTTTTAAATAATGGTGAATTCATTATCTTATCACTATTACCAAAATAGAACAACACCATTTGATATGATTAAAATTTGAATTCTTGACTTGGAACCGTAGTGGCTAGGACTATGTGAGGGCCCGATTAGGCGGGTTGAGGGAAATTTTTTATGAATCCGCCATTGGCAGGTTGAACAAATTCCAAACTGCCGCCAACCACCAACCACCAAAAATGGCAGGTTGGTTGGAAATTTGGTTGGTTTCAACTCAGCAGATTGGGCAGTCGTGCGGGTTAGTTTTAGTTGCGTGTCGTATATTAAACTTTTAAAATTTATTTTACCATTTACAGATAAATATAAGTTGTATTTCCTCCAAATTCAATAAAACATTGTAGAAATTATAGGACGTAATCACGTAATCCACTTTCCCATAAATCAAGTACACATGTCGTAAAGACTTAAAGTATGAGTACTTTTAGCCTTTTTTATTTTTATTTTAAAAAAGGCATATCTATGATTAAGAAAGTATCATCCATTTTTCATTTTAAAATGAGTAAATCATGGAGCTAACAAAATTAAATACATTAAATTATATATATAGGTGGGTTGGGTTGGGTGATGTAGGAGGCAATGGAAGACAGGTTTATTATTTTTGTCTGATTTTAGGTATCGAGGGCAATTTTGTAATTACATAATATTCTGGAATGGGTTGTGCTTAAATCTTCTTTTGGGTTTTATTTAAGTTTGGTTATTTAGTTGGGCTTAGTAGTAAAAGCCTAAGGAGTCCAAGTCTTAGTCTTATCAGGGTTTTAAGAAATCCTAGTTCAACTAGGATTAGGTATTAGACTTCTATTAAAAGAGTTGTAATGCTTTCTATTGAGATGATTATTGTTTTCCAAATTTAAGAGCTGTGAAGCTTTCTTTATGGTTTGTGTGATGCAACCTTCTCCAAGGTGTGATGCCAAAAAACCCTAAATGTAATGATTAGGAAGTCTAGTTGTGATTTTTTTTTTTTTTTTTGATAAGTAATAAGTTTTATTGATATCAAAACAAGGGATACCTTAGTACACAGGGAATGTACAAGGGGTCAAAAAAAATTACAAGAATCAAGAAAGGAAGAGAATGATTGGTTTTGCAAATTAGCCAACCAATCTAATAAAGTTCTAAAGAAAAATAACTTGAGGTCTGGTATGGTTCTCTCATTATCTTCAAAACACCTACCATTTCTTACCCTCCAAATACACCACATTAAGCAGTGGGGAACAATTAACCATATATGACCATTTCTACGACAGCCAAGTCTGCCTTGCCAGCAAGCTAGGAGCCCCACAACAGACTACGGCATAACCTAGCCTACTCTAAATAAACCCAAAACCATAGACCACAAATCCATAGCAACCAGACAGTGAAAAAATGTATGGTCAACCAATTCACTGTTACACTTGCACATATAACACCAATCCAATATCCAAACCTTCCTTACCTTTTACGTAAATTGTCAATCGTTAAGCATTTCCCAAAAGCAGCACAGGAATAGCCACCCAAACCTTGATTGATCTCCTTTGTTTCATCCCTAAATCCTACTAATTCTTATTCCCTTGGAAACCCTATAACCCCTATTATTTTCCAGCCCTTTCCCCACCAAAACCTAACCCTAGACCCTCAAAACAGAGTGTTACCAGATCTGCCCCAAGAGTTCTAAATCAGTTGTTCCCCCTTGTCCTACATCATTGGGTCTTGGCTGTTTTAAAAAATCTCAACCTGCTATCCAACCTGACCCACCACTTTAATAGTTGAACCCTCCCAACCCACTTGGAAATCAATTTATATCCGTGCTGGGAAGTGTGGAGTGGAGCAGGTTGGATGGTTTTAGTGGACTGAGTGGGTTGTTTCACAAGCCTAATAGTGGCATTACAAGAGGTCCTCTTTCGGTGAATCCCACCACTGAAGCTTATCTTTTTCAACTGTGAACTTTCAGGCTCAGGGATTAGGATTTGTGACATGTAGCAATTAGATTTTTGTAATTTTTTCTTGTTTAGTAGCCACTATTGAATTTCCTTTTGACTCTCATTCAAGAGAAAATGGCTTGAACCAGGCACCAGACTCCTACTCCTACCTGGATGGAGATATCAACTCTATTCATGACAGTGCCAGAGAGACCCTTTCTAACCCAACTCCCACTCCTTCCAAACACCAATGGGCAATAGGCAATGCCAAACAGTTGGATGGAAACTCATCTGGCAGTCCATTTAACATCGTACGGTCATGATCAATTCCAACCTATTTCTCTAACAAAATTGAGAGTATAAAAATTTTAAACTTTTTATGAAGAAACATAAACCCAGAAAGAGAGAGGTTTGGGTGTAGAATAGATAACATAATAATTGCCGGGCTTTTAATTTCTTTACCCCTACCTCAAAGATCAAACTAACACAAACCCAGAAATTTTACTACTTTGAAGTTCGATTCTTTTAATTTTCTCTGGAAGTAATCTGAGAAAATACAAGAGTCTTTGTTCCAAGTATCTTTTGCCATATGTCAATGAAGTTTCACACTTGTAATCCTTCTCTCTCTCTATCTTTCTCTCTTTGTGTTATTATGGATTTTTTGATTGCCTAGAGAAAAACATGAGAAGCAAAATTTTGGCATTTCTGATTGGATTCTAACATTCTATATTTTTACTTTCTCACACTTTTCTCAGCAACCAAACAGAGTTATTTACTCTGTTATTTTGTTTTGGGTTTTCTTATATATAAATTCTTTAGGATTTCATTGATGGGATATTTCTTTAATCTTTGAAAATGCAGGCTGATTTGGAATCTTTGAGACAGATTGCAGAGAACCCATTGGTGTCACCCTTTAGATCTTGAGGTCATTGACCACTTCTCCTTCACAGATTGCTAGAGCTACTGAGATAGACTTTGGGTTGCATTGGGGGAGAAGAAAGACGCTTAGAGTTGTGAAAGTCAAAGACCAATTGCAATCAACAGTGGGCAAGGACGACAGAATCAGCAATTTACCGGAGTCTCTCCTCTGCCATATTCTCTCATTTCTCACTACCAAAGAGGCTATTGTCACAAGCATTTTGTCAAGCAGATGGAAGCCTCTCTGGACTTTCCTCCCAAAGCTCAACTTTGACAGCATTGAATTTGAGGGGATATCTTCTTCAGCCAAGGAGCAAATTCCTAATCAACAACATTGTCATCATGATCAGTTGAATCGTTTTACATTTGCACATATCGTGTTCTGGGTCTTGGCTCTTCGCAATCGCAATAATGTTAATCCCCTCAAACACTCTCGCCTCTACTGGAGGAGTGATGGTTCTGACCCAATCCATGTCAAAACATGGCTCCACACTCTGCTTTCTCATGACTTGGAAGAGCTTGATCTCCACATTGGTTTTCCCCAATTTTACATCTTCCCCTCTACCTTGTTTAATCACGTTAAAACATTAGTAGTTATGAAATTAAAGGGTAATATTGTCCTTGATCATCCTCCGTCTTCAGCCCTCCTCAGCTTCTCTAGTCTCAAGATTCTGCATCTTGAAAATGTCCATTATGCAAAGCACGACTCTTTCTCGAGACTCCTTAGTTGCTGCCCCGTCCTCCAAAATTTGTCTGTCGAAATATGAGTTGGGCTATAGTAGTATGAAGATAATTGTACCTACACTCCAAAAGATTACATTTATGTTATAGTCTTACTCTTCCTAAGCACAACGAACTTGAGATAAATGCCCCAGCTCTTGAGTACCTTTATTTCAGTGGTAATTTAAGAATCAAAGTTTTGTTGGGAAACCTGTCTAACTTAGTTGAAGCCGACATTAGGGTTTGTCCTACTAATAGTGAAGATTATGGAAATAGGATTAGGGACTTCATCAAAGCACTCTCTAACGTCAAATCCCTTCATTTGGACTCATATTCAGCAAAGGTAAAGCACGTTTTTCCATGTTCTATTATTAATTGGCTAAACACTTTATCCTTGGACAGGCAGTTATATTGTTGTGATTATTATGTTGTTGTGCAGTGCCTCTGTAAAGCCACTGAATTTGATCTTCCCATGTTTCATAATTTGGCTTTCTTATACTTTCATGGTGGTACTTGTTTGTGGAATGTGCTCCCGCACTTGCTCCATCGAGCTCCTAATCTTGCAGTACTAGTCTTTCACAAGGTATATTATGTTCAAATGATGAAAATTTTTTTCCCCCCCTTAAATGATCCTGAATCAATCTAAGTATTTACTGTATCTCTGTTGTCAGGAAAAAGAATTTTTCATTTGTGATAGGAAAGATCGTTCCATCATTGAAAGGATGATCTATGAGGATGTTCCTAAATGTATATCATTGCACCTTAAGACATTTCATTTTAAAGGATTTAAAGGGTTAACCTATCAGCTGGAATTTGTTAGACATATCCTTAAGACGGCAAAATTCTTAGAGACGATGACAGTCTCTTCTGCTCATATGAATTCAGAGGAGAAGGTTTGCGTTCTCAAGGAGTTATTGATGTTCGCAAGGGAATCCAGGACTTGTCAAATTGCATTTCTCTGAAGATTATTTCGTTATGGTTTCTCTCAGAGTTACTAAAGCACTGTATGTGGTTCATTTGAATCAAGTAAGGTAAAAGTAGGAATGATAAATCCATATCTTTTGAGTGAATTATTGTGGCAGCTTTTTCCTGGACGTCTTCATGTTTATTTTATCTGCACTCTCCTTCGTTTTTCTTAAGAGTTTCCTTTTCTTTTTTTAAATAATAATAATAACAACATGGAGAACTTTCGAAAGAAGAGTTTTTTGGGCTCACCTCTAACTAATAAAACCTATAGGTGTGTGGAATGCTTATAGAATCCGTAGGAGTTTACTTTTCATGTAGTTACACACATATTAATGGAATCAAGAATTTAGAGCATGGTCCTATCATATTTGGAGACTCATTAAATAACCAGATGCAAATTTCATTATGGAGTATCAAGAGTTTGGACTTAATTTTGAAATATACTTCATAGAATAAACTTCTAGCGAATACCATTACATATGGGAATAAGATTTCAAGCATAACTGGACTTAGACTTTCTGGTTAGTCATGACGTTGTTTTATATGAAAAAAAGGGTTTGGTATCGAAGATAACCCTTTTGTTCCAAATCCACAATTGTCACACCCCAATTTGGAATGGACCAACACTCTAATACGAAGCATGTGCCTGATGTTAACATGAACCGCAACCACTAGTGAATGTTAATCGTTGGAGCATGTGAAAACACTTTTCTTCTCATGACTTGCAGGATCTAGATGAAGAATGGTATGATACATCACGGATGGCAGAAAATAAGAATATAATCTATACTATGGACTCCTATAAAAATGGAAGACTTAGCTTTAAATTTGACTTTTCTCCTATTGTGCCATGTAGGATACCCATTCCCCCTCCCCCTCTTGGCTAACACTTGAAACTTCCCCATCTAGTTCACAGCCCATTAGTATTTTTTTTTTCTCGACCCTTTTATTGACAATCCTTTAAAATTCAAAATCTAAGTCGATTAAATATCCTCCATTTCTCTCTCATCACATTGATAACATATAAGGCCTCCCTAATTTTAGCTTTCCCATTTCATTTATCCATCAATATTTTTGTCCTTAAAACCCTTTACTTGACACCCCTTGAATTTAAAATTCATCCATTAAAAAAAAAAAAAACAGCATTTCCTCCTTCGTCCTTCAACCCACTCAAGAAGTAACTAAGCTTGTCTAGTTCAGACAATCTTGTGATTCTGTTAGATAGAGCTTCAAAAGTCACCACATTAGAATTTTGTGAGCCTAGTTAGAGCCTTTGTTGGATCATCAGCCTCCTAGCCAACAAACAATCCGCCATTCTCAGCATCCTGAAACCACCACCAATGCTTCCCCATTCATGTGATACAGTGCCATCAAGACCCATTGATGCTCAAGCACATTAGAATAAGAGAAGAACTAATTGGCTATGTAAATCCAGCAAGCTGGATCATATCCTTGAAATTTGGGGCAGTCCATTTTCAAGGGCTTGATTTGCCTTAACAAAGAAAACTCTGTAGCTGTGGAATTGCTAGGAACGTGGTACCCTCATGACCCTGATTGCTTCCTCCTTCTAATTCAGCCATTTATTGCATGAACAAATTAATAGACTATATGTGTTTCCGAATTTCTTGTAACTCCTGATCATGGTGATCAGTGATCTTGGCTAAGGCTGCAATCTTTTCTTTGGTTTGATAAGTTGATCCAGTTTCTGTCATCGTGAGAGTGATATGTTAGAACCGCTCTAATACCTAATATTAAGGTTTTGCTGGCCTTAATTGTTTAAAGGGATTTAGAGTTGTCTTGGGGTAGTGTTTAGGTGATATTTGGGGTAGGTTACTTCAAGGGAATTTTGGCCACCTAAAAAAAAAGAGTTAAGAGAAGAGAGAAGAGTTTAGAACTTGGAACGAATATTATTACTTCAATGAATATCCCACACAATCTCTCCTAGTCCTTTTAACAAGCTATACGAGCTTCTAACTACGTGGGAGTTGGTAGTTAGCCAGTCTAACACTCCCTAATAGCTCAAGTAACTCCTAATTGACCACATCTATATTTATATATATCTAAAAGCTGAAGCATAACAATTATTATTGTTACACTCCAGTTGAGCCACATCATCGACCATGTCACTTTTTTTTTTCTTCATTTTTTAAACAATATTAATATATAAATAAATAATGCAACTTTACAGATTCTTTAACTCATTAAATCCAACTCACCATGAACAACTGTACACATTCTTTAACCCATTAAATCCAACTCACCATTAATTTATCCTTCTTCTAATTCTCAATTCTTCATTTTCCCCTTCAAAACCATTTCGCTCTTTTGAAATTCAAACCCTTCAATTGCTACTCCTGTGATTAACTATGTTATTTTTAGCACTATAAATTTACAGTTGCTCTCTCTACCTTTGCAAAAGCTGTCAAAGTGGCATCAGATTTGGAAAATCCCTTTGAGGTTTGTTCTTTCCCTTCTTATTTTTTCTTTTTCCCCAACTTTGTTTTTTCCATTGGATTTCTAAAGTTTGTGGATGATATGCTTCTTGGTGGGTTGCTGAAAATGTGATCACTTTGGGGCTATGGGTGGCTAGGATTGGTTTGTCGGTTATGAGAAGGGTTTTCAATAATTAGAAATCTCTACAACTTCTTACTTCATATTTATGCTGTACAATTTTTATTTTATATTTGTATTTTACCCGTTCAATTTGTTTATCTTTGACATTTTATTTTTATTACATTTGACATTTGTTTAACTCTATGTAAAAAAAGGAAGAAAAGAAAACCAAATTTTAATGTATTTACCTATGATTGTTTTGAAACAACAGTAGAGTATACGATGTAATTATACTCCAATTATTGCTTTCATATTTTTTGACTCAATGGTTCTTTCTTTGTTGTGGAACTTTTCTCCATTTCTGTTTGGCTTCAACAAATATTATGTTTAGCACACTTTTTCTTATTATGTGTAGCACATAATAATTTAATCTTGCAGTCCAATAGACAATAAAAAAAAAATCTACCTCAAAAGTTTGGTCATGAGGAAATAGAAAATCTCAAAACATGATTAATTGGGGGTTTAATTTTTATCTGATTTTGATAATGTTAAATGTGGAATTTGGTTCTTGTAGGGTTTAGGATCATTGACCTAAATACATGAGATTTTGACAATAAAGGTTTCTTAAGTGACCAAAGACATTTCTAAGGAACTTTAAGATAAGAAAGAATTTTTTTTTTTTTTTATTCCAAAACTTCCATTATTATATATAGTATAGATATGTATAGACATTGTTTTTTTTTGTTTTTTATTCTTCATTGATTTCATGATTTAATTATTAAGAAAAACCCAAAATAATAGAAGGGAAATGGATAATACTTTTAAAAATAGTTCAACTTTAAGGAGAATAAATTATTTTCAATAATTTTTAGAGAATAAATTATACATTATAGTATATTACAAAATAATTATATAGTGGGTTTGCGACTAGTGATGAATAATAGTTAGTCGCATGGTTAATTAGAGTTAGCTGCATTACAGTCTGGTACTTTACAAGTGTCTACCAATTTCTGCCTGAATAAACTGAGTACAAGACAAAGAGCAAGCTATTAAAGGTAACTAACAAGCTAAGTACAAGTATCAATACAATGCTGCAACTCCACTCATGCTGCAGTGATACAGCAGCAGCTATGTAACAGCAACACTGCAACTCATTAACTCAACTAGCTAACCTGATGCAACCAGCAAACGGGTTATGCAGCAACAGACAATAGGCATAGCAGAAGCATAGCAGGTAGTTAGTCCAGTCTTGAGGGTCTTAACAGTAGTTGTTGTTGATGTTGGAGTTAGAAGTAGAGTTCAAAATCTTACATGTCCTCCTCCTTTTGTCTCTTATCACAATTCACAAGGCTAACATTTATTGGTTCTAAGAACATAAATTATTCCACAACTTTTTTATCACAACGTTGACATGGCAGACTGTGAATGGCTAACCATTATTTACACATGAACCCACTATTTTTCTTCACCAATCACACTCCGCCAGCGTAACAGTAACACTACAACTCATTAACTCAACTAGCTAAGCTGATGCTGACAGCAGGTAGCAGATTCTGCTGCAATGCAACCAGCAAACGGGTTATGCAGCAACAGACAACAGGCATAACAGAAGCATAGCGGGCAGGTAGTCCAGTCTGGAGGGTCTTAACAGAAGTTGTTGTTGTGTTGATGTTAGAGTTAGAAGTAGAGTTCAAAATCATAAACTGTTACATATCCTCCTCCATTTGTCTCTTATCACTAGGCTAACATTTAGTGGTTCTAGAAACATAAATTATTCCACAACTTTTTTTGTCACAACTCTGACGTGGCAGATTGTGAGTAGCTAACCATTATTTACACATAGACCCACTATTTTTTTTTTACCAATCGCACTACGTCATGTTACAGTTGTGGCAAGAAGTTGTAAAAAATGTTGTGATTCTAGACTTTTTCAACATTTAAGCTTCCCTAATTTTGACTTTCAATTTCTCCATGAACATTTTCCCCCTTTTAAAACCCTTAGGTTGTCACCACTTTATTTAAAAACTTATCCATCTAATTTTTTTAAAACGGTTGCATTTCCTCTTCCTTTGTCCAAACCCTATGACATCTTTTGTCTCTCAATCTCAATTTTCTCTATGATAAATAGAACTATGACCTACTCAATGCTAGGGCCCCCATGATTCGGAAACCTTTACATCCTAAGAGATATGGAGGTGCTCTATTAAATGATTTTTTTCCCCCTATATTTTATGAAATTTTTAGATAAATTTTGTTAATTTTGATATTAAGGAGAGTTTGGAATCTGATGTGGTCTAAAAATAAATAAATAATTGAGTTGAGGTTTTGTTAGGCTTTGGACACTGAAAGTGCTTGTTTCAATTTTTTTTTCTATGATTATAAATTTTGAGACACGTTTTCTTCGTTTTGAATGTTAGAGAATGTTGTAGAATACACACAAAACAATAAAATAACAAGCACGACAACAAAATATATAGGAGTATTCTTTTATTTAAAAAAAAAACAAGCACATCGTAACTCTCAAATACACCAAAAAGTGCCCTCAAATAAACATACTAGACACAAAACTAAGCTTTGCTCATAAGTCATAACTCTCTCACACACCCATCGTAAAGCTGCACCACCATTCTATTTATAGGAGTTAGTGTATATAATTACTCACGACATCTACCGATCTACGTACTACTTATCTTCTTTTAGTCATTCCTACCAACATGTATTGTAAGTTTGTAACTTGTTTTCATGCATCTCCCTTGTTCTATATAAAAGATGTCATTCAATTCATTTGGAACAGACCAACAAATAAAACTATAGCTTTCTTTTTCCATGTAATCTTCCTTTCAGATATTCTGTTCTTGTTTGTGTGACTTATATCAGGAGTACTTTATCAAAATAATTAGGTGTTTCTAATGCTGTTTTCCTTTTAGGCACGTTCGATTTCTTAAAAATCTCTTGCTCTTGTTGGTACTCAAATATAAAGGTGCATTGACAATATATAATCAATATATAAACCTAACAGTATGTTGGTACTCAAATTTAAAGAGAAGGTTTTCTTATTGTTTTACTTTTCAAGGGAGAAAAAAAAAAGTATAAAATAAAATAAGTTGGTAAATCGGGTACCAATCTTTGTTCCAGAGATTATATTATTATTATTATTATTATATCACAAGAAAATTTCCACATGCTGGCCTAAATAAACCTAATGAAACCAATTTTCACCGGCTATGTCCTGCAGCTTTTGGCATTTTCCTTTCATTTAGGTCGTTTGGATAGAACTTATTTTGCTGAAACTAAAAACTCAAAAAACAGTAACAAAATAATTTTTAAATGTGTGAATAGTATTGTGGGACCTATTTTTAATAAAAAAATTACTGAAAAATAATATTTGTAGGTCCATGAATAGTGCACGAGTACACTGTTTACGATTAAAAAGTCAACATTTACGGCTTAAAAGAAAAAAGACTGAAAACGCAAACGCTGAGAGCAAAACATGGATCCAAACCCACACTTATGGCCTGTTTGGATGTTTAAAAATGAAGGGGGAGTAGAGTAGAGGGAGGGAGAGTAATCCAATTACCTTATTTGGAAGTTTTTTAAGAAATGAAGGGGAGGAGTTTGGAGGGGTTTGGAGGGGTTTCAACTCCCTCTAGCCCCCCATTTTTAATTCTCTCAAATTGGAGAGATTTGGAGGGAGAGTAGAGTACATAAACTATTGACTAAGTAAATTACTTAATTTACCCTTATTATATTAACAAAATTACACAAAGGGAATGGCTAATTATTCCCTTCTCCCTTACTAATTTTAAAAACATCCAAACAAAGTGGAGGGGAATCATTCTCCTCTACTTTCCTCTCCACTACTCCCCTCCCCTCTACTCCCCTCTACTCTCCTCCCTCTCTAAACTTCCAAACAAGCCATTAATCTTTTTTTGATGTGGATGTTAAATTTTAAAAATAAGTTGTCTTTGCCAATGCCAGACTGTCAGCACCACATCAGGGAAAGTTGAAACTAAAACAATGGTAATCCCTTTTATATGCTATATGAATATGATTTTAGCATAATTTATTCCTACAATATACAATTTTTTTTCCATCATATAATATTAAAGAGATTTATATATTTGACAGATTAGGATAGGCGTGGGAGTTAACTTTGACTAATGTTAGAGACATCTTTTTCACAAAGGTGATAGAGCTAATTCGGTCGTTGTAGTATGCTTTAAAAAAATTATTAAAAAAAATGGAAGAAATTATAATTAGAGTAAAATCACAACAAATCACATCCGCATTGCAAAAAATAATTGTGTAGACGATTGTTTAACTTTCCTTTAAGAGAAACAGGATTTTGGTTCATCTCTAAAGCAGAGGTGGAATAGAATAATGGTTTGATCATTGATGTAACAGATAGGGCACGAAAATGGATCCATTAATTCCATTCCCCAAGCCTACCCCTTTCCCATTCGTTACTCTTAATTAGTCTTAACTAATAAATTTTTTATTACAACAAGTCTTAATTAAGAAATTAGAATGTGATGGAAGTAGTATTGATTTAATTACAACAAGTACTTGAATTTGGGGAATTTTTTCATTGGAAGAGTAATATTATTTATAGCTAACCCCAATACCTATATGATTTCTTCTTTCTGCCTTTTGGGATTTTTTTTAGACATTGCCGTCTCCAATTATTTTTTCTTTTCTTATTCTTTGTTTCAAATATTGTTCAACCTCCTTTATATCTATTCTTTTACGTTATATTATATTTTTGTCATAGTCAAAAGAGATGTCTTGCTAAATTCAAATTTTGCCCACCAAAAAGGCTAATGAGTTGCAATTAGTGGTAGAAATAGAATCAATCCCCCACCCAAAATAGAAAAAGAAAAAAGATTCCGTTCAATTGATTCCTCCAATTCTCTTTTATTTTTAGCTGGATATGCAGCATAATACATATGCTATCTATTTGTTTTTTAAATACCACATATTTTACATTTAATTAAAAATTTGAGAAAATTGGAGGATTCAATTGAAGGTTATCTTATCTCATGAATTAATAAGTTGTTGGTCTATAGGATATGAGAATCATTGTGATGGAGATACTTTCTAAAAAAAATCTCACATGCTCGCACATCTTTGTTGGAAAGAAAATTATGCTTAAAATATTGCAAGTTTTAGCTGATTAGACGAGAAAGCTGAATCTTACCATACAAATTAATATCTTGTGGTCAATAACAAGGGACCTACCATGCATGATAATGACAGTTGATTGGTTTTTCAACACGTTTTTTTTTTTAATCATCTACAAGAGGAATGGAACTGTAAACCCAATTGAATGATCATGCTACAGATCTTTAGTGATAGATAGTAAAGAAACCTTCTCAATTAAGGCTTTATTATTATTATTTTATGTATAATTCCAGATTTGCTTATTCAGGCATTACTAATAATAGGAATGGCAAATTGCTGCAATCTATTCTGTTATATTCTGAGATTTTATTCTCAAAATTTAACAATATTCCAAAAGGAAACCATTGTGAAATTGTGATAAATCTCTCATTATGTGGGGATTTTTTTTGGGAGGCTTGCTTTAGTTTTCTTTGTTGCAAGTCTACTATAGTGTTCATGTTTTTAAATGGAAGGGTCTTTCAACTTTAAAGTACTCACCTCCAAAGTGGAAGAAGAGAATGAGAATCATGTTTTTTGGATACCGCTTATTGCTGAAAATTGAAAATACTGTAGTAAAATAATTTTTAAATGTGTGAATAGTATCGTGAAAACCAGTTTTAATGAAAATTTTGCTGAAAATAGTATTTGTGGGTCCCGTGAACAGTGCACGGGATCCACTAAAAAGGCCAAACCCAAGCACTGAAATAATTTTAGTGCAATCCAAAAGTAGGCAAACTGTAATTGATTATCATTACCTAACTTCCATTGGGACCACATAAATAATAATAAAAATTAAAAAAAAAAAGTAAGGAAAAAAAAAAAAAAAACTGACTCTTTACAAGGAGATTTACGAATCCTAATGATGTTAGGTTAGATTTCATAAGTTAAGGATTTATCCAACAACGGTTAAGCAGTTGGCTTTTCTAAACTGAGGAGTGATGAGTGTATTTGCTTTTCCTTTAGTTGCTCCAATGCTTAATAGGGATGCCAACTTAGTAGTAAGAAATGGGCTCCAGTGCTGGTTAGGATGCCATTGCAATTTGGTAAAGAGTGTTTGCTAGAGCTTTCAAAAGATTTCAACTTTTCTAGACAGATACTAGAACTTGTGGTTTGCTCTTTTTCCAATTTTCGCTTCAATACTAATTTTCCAGTTGCTTTCAATGCAGATAGGGATGTGCCAGCTTACTCAGACAGGAATCCAAGAACAGTAAGTCAATAACATCGGGCTCCTTACGTATATGTAAAAATTTTCCAGTAAAGTTTTTAAGCAAGTAGATTCATTATTGTTTGATTCTCTCTCAGAGATGAGAACTATGGAATCCCCCTCCCACTTTATTAAAAAGAAGTACATGCTCAACTGATGAGATGAGACTTGAGAGACATTACATTCTTAAGCTCTTCAAGTAGTTGAATTGAATTCATTTAAATGAGATTACCGAATTCTATTAAATTTTGTTCAATATTTAATATTGGAATTCAAATAGAGAGCGTTTCCAACTAAAATTTTATGAAACTAAAAGGATGCAATTGATTAGTCCTCGCGGAACTGGACAAGAAGATTAATGGAGTAACCATATAAACCCAAAAAGAGAGGCAAGCATCATTAGGAGGGTGTTAATGTTGGTGTACAATATAAATAGTAGTATTTGCATGATATGAGGTCAATAGCAACCCAACTAGTACATCATCTTCCTAGGGTAAAATCTGACCATTGCCCCATTTTACTTGTTACTAACCCTTTGGAGCAAAAATCCCCCAAACCCTTCCGTTTTGAGCAAATGTGGCTCACGGACCCCTCTTTTTCGGCCCTAGTAGAGAGTAGTTGGCACGCTTTAGAAAATTTACCGTCTACGTCCTCCTCTTTATCCAGGTTCCCTCAATGACTGGAATTTTTAACAACCAATATTAATGTTTGGAATAAGACCTAGTTTGGAAATATCTTCCACCGAAAGAACAGCCTTTTAGCTAGACTACGAGGCATACAAACGGCTATGGCTAGAAAACCATCTGCTTTTCTTTATTCCCTTGAACAACAACTCACCCAGGAATACAACACCATCCTTCACCAGGAATATTTATTTTGGTAGCTAAAGTCACGTATTATGTGGTTAAACTATGGTGATGCAAATACCAAATATTTCCATCTCCACACTATTCAACACCGTAGCCAATCCTACATGTATACTTTAAAGGATGACAAGGGGCTGTGGTTAACTGGTGATCCGTTACTGCATCATATAAATGATGCCTTTAACAATCTTTTCCACGCTACTTCAGCCCATATGCATCCCTCTTCTATGTGTGAAAGACAGTTTTCTCAACCTAGCCCTTTCTTAGAAAATGCCTAGACTCTTATCCAAATTCCCCAACCAGAGGAAATTATTAAAAACCTTAACGCTCTCACTCCGTTAAAAGCACCGAGACCAGATGGCTATCATGCGCTTTTCTTTCAAACTCATTGGTCCAATCTTGGAGCAAGTGTTATTAAGGTAATCCAAGAGATCTTTGAACAACTCATTATCCCGCCTTCGTGGGGCCTAACAAACTTAATCCTGATTCCAAAAATTGCCCAACTTGAGAAAATCACGCAATTTCGTCCAATAAGTCTTTTTAACACTCTTTATAAGTTGGTCTCCCGGATTATAGTGCATCGACTCAAACCTTACATGGCTGATATTATCAACCCTTGTCAGGCGGGGCTTGTGCCAGGCCGTAGAACAAGTGATAATATTATCCTTGTCCAAGAGGTTATTAGGACTTTAATTAAGCGTCGTGGTAGAACTGGGTACATTGCGTTAAAATTGGACCTTGAAAAGGCATATGATAGGTTAGAATGGGACTTCATTCGGGAATCGTTGGAATTCTTCCAGATTCCCTCTAACCTCATCACCCTTATCATGAATATGGTTTCATCTACTCGTCTTCGCATTCTTTGGAATGGAAATCCTCTTCCCGAAATTGTGCCAAATAGGGGAGTTCGGCAGGGGGACCCGCTCTCCCTTTATCTTTTTATCTTGTGTTTAGAACGTTTGTCTATCCTACTGGAAGAGGTTGTACGGGATAAACGCATTCATCCTTTGGCTTTTAGGGGTAGGGTACATCTCTCTCATTTGTTCTTCACTGATGATATCTTTTTTTTCACTAAAGCCACGGGTAGAGACTGCAGACATTTAAATTCAATATTACAAAACTTTTATGCCTCTTCGAGGCAGATTATAAGTGCTTCAAAATCTTGAATTTGGTTTTCCCTTCGTACCCCTAGACGCTTAAAAGATTAGGTGATTGGCATATTTGGGCTACCAACAATTGACCAAATAGGAACATATCTTGGAACCCCTATCTTCACTACGTGTCGTACATCTAACTCCTATCAATTCCTTGTCAATAAAATCCAGAAACGTATTGAAGGTTGGAAGAAAAATATCTGACAATGGCTGGCTACACCACCTTTATTAAGACAACAGTGACAACCATTCCTATTTATACTATGCAAACCACGCTCCTCCCCCAAAAGATTAGTCACCAAATTGACAAATTGAGCTAGAAATTCCTATGGGGGGACACTACTTCCTGGCGTGGCTGCTACATGGTCAACTGGGAAATTGTTACCTTGCCAAAGGACGTAAGAGGTCTGGGCATACCATCCACTCGCCATCGAAACCAAGCAATTCTCATGAACCAAGCTTGGAGATTATGACCCAGTTTGGATTCGGCGTCCACGTTTTGTATCATTCAGCGTTTCCTCTTTTTTTTTTTTTTTTTTTGTGAACAATAAAATTATTTCGTGGGGACAAAAATTACTGTTCACGCACTATTCATTACTGTTCATGCACTGTTCACGTAATAAAAAATATTAAAAATGGGTCCCACGGTACTATTCACACATTAAAAAATTATTTTGCTACAGTGTTTTCAGTTTTCAATTTTCAGTTTCAGCAACAATAAGTTCAATCCAAACAGACCCTATATTCTAATCCCAAAATGCTCTGGGCTCAGGTCCTTAAAGTTAAATATTTCCCTCACGCCACATTGTTCACCAGTTCTAGGAGAACAAGAGGGACACATATTTGGCACTCGCTCTCTCTTGGTATTCAATTACTTCTTGAAGGCATGCACTAGGTTGTTGGAGATGGTCACACCATTTGGATTTGGAAGGATCAGTGGCTGCCTCAGGGCACCCTGCGTAGCTATATTAATGGACCTATCCATATTCAGGATGAGGATCAATGGGTTAGCTCCTTGTGGACCCAACTCAATTGGAATTTTGATTCATTAAATTTCCCTCTCCCTTTCTCTCTTCAAAATCTAATTCAGGGTATCCCTGTTGCTCATTTCACACAACTCTCGGATTCTCTTAAATGGCCCTATAATAATGGCATGTGTTTTGTGAAATCGGCTTCCAAATTTCTCTTCCATAAGCTAAATGCTCCATTTAACGCTCAGGGTTGGAAGTGGATTTGGGCTTTAACTTGTCCTAAAAAGATTCAAGTGTTCATTTGGAAAGCAATGCGTGACAGGCTACCCACTCGCACCTTTCTCACCATTGGCCGCCCTCATCTTGATGCTCATTGTCCTAGGTGTCATCATTTAGAAACAACCATTCACATCTTAAGGGATTGTCCCTGGGCAAAAGAGGTATGGAGTCAATCCCCGGGAATTCTGCCCATGTCGTTCTTTCAATTATCTCTTCAAGATTGGCTCCAAAGTAATGCAACTACAGAAACAAGTGTACTGCCTATTCAACTCCCTTGGCGGGTTTATTTTCCATTTCTCTGTTAGAATTTATGGTTAGCAAGAAACAAGAGGATCTTTAAAGGTAAATCCAAATCCCAACATAATCTTATATACTTCTCTATTCAGGTTGCAACGGAATTTCATTTCTTAACAGGATCTAATAGCAAATCCCAGGTTAGCATTCCTCAAACTATTTATTGGACACTACCTCCTGCTCCTTTTATAAAATTAAACACTGATGGTAGTGCTGTTCCTAACCTGGGATTAGTCGGGGCTGGGGGGCCTTTTGCGAAATCATTCAGGAGAATGGATAGCTGGTTTTTCCTTTCACTTGGGTCTAGCATCAAACAATTTGGCTGAGTTGACTGCTGTCCGACAAGGTTTGGCGCTTGCATGGGACATGGGATTTAAATTCATACAGCTTGAACTCGACTCTAGTATTGTACTAAGTTGGCTAACTGCTCATAATGATACTTATCCTCCTAATATGTTACCTTTAATTTGTGACTACAGGAACCTCTTGGACCGGGACTGGGTGGTTCAGGTGCTTCATGTGTATCATGAAGCTAATGCGTGTGCGGATGCTTTAGCGAAGCGGGGAACTCACCAACAACACTTTTTGTCTTTCTATAGTTCATGTCCCAGTTTTGTATATGTATGTTATGTAAGGGATTTGGTAGGCCTTGGAGCAACTAGACTCTATGCTCAAAGGCTCACGAGTGTTGATGTTTAACCTTTTAATATAAATAAGACCCCTGTGTCTATCCAAAAAAACCCCCAACTAGTTTTCACACCTGAATTCCAGTTGATAGAATCTCAATGCAAATTCCAATACCACCTGATATCATTTGTGCCTTGCCTTCAGTTGCCAAAGATGTTGGTTAAAATTGGATCATTAAGCTATGTACATAAATACAAACGATTGTTCTAGAGTTCTTCGGTCCACTCATGAGCTGTCATCATGAAGAATTGGACCAACTCCTCTAATCCTTGAAACCCAGTTGTGTCCACATGCTTGTGGATCATATGGTAGACCCAGAAGAACCCCTTTTGATTTATGTATTGAATTAAAGCCAACAAGTCTCAGAACATGACATATAATCATCCAAACAGAATCATGAACTAAAGGCAAATACCTTTAAATGAAAACAAGGAGACAAAAGATCTCAAATCTCTGCCTGTGCTTAATTTTCTGTTCATGTAACCAAAAAAAACACACCAACAAAAGCAAATTAAAATATGTAATTTAGGGAAAAAGACAGTGACACAAAATTAATCATACAAACAAAGACCCACTTCAATAATATTAAAAACAAAAAAGTCTCATATTCACAACACTTTCTTGCTTTTTATCCTTTTCCCCTACCATTATCTTATAGCCCGCCACCAGATAATGAGGATGAGCCCAAAACTTTACTAAACACTCTAACCCATTGACCCTAAATGTTCCCTGAAAACCTTTAACATTTCACAAAATGTGACAATTCCAACCAAGCTACAATCATCCTCAATAACCCAAACATAATTCACACGATGAGCAATTGCTTGAATCATCACTGCCACCAAAGAACTCTTGGGGTGACATACTATTGCCTCTGCCCTCCTCACCATCCTGGCTGAGTAACTCATAGACCTGCTATACTTTCCTGACCTTGGAGAAGAAAATGAAGACTCATCATCAGATGAAGATGATGTGCTACTTGAATAAGCTGATTGAATATAAGCTTCCAACATGCCATCTAGATTCTTTTCCTTCAACCTTGCTTTAACCAACCTGACTAAATCTTCTGGAGGCCCTCCACAATCAATGTAAGCCATTAGGTCCCCAGAGGACAAGGTTGTGATGGCTGCAGCAACCGTTTCGTCGCAGCAAGCGAGCGTGAAGGGCGAGATCTCCCCTATCAATGTTCCCTCACTGTCAACAACAGCAACAGAAGTTTGTTCAGCTAGTGAACGTGATATAGATTTTACTGCTGATGAGGCTGGAGAGTGATAGTCAATGGCTGAGATGTCAGTGTTGATAATGCCAAGAGTGTCAATAGAGACTGCTGGAATTGGAGAGAATAGGCCAATGGAGCTGAGGATGAATCGGATTATGTCCTCTTGAGTTAGCCAGCAGTATTCAAAGCCGTTGTGGATGGTAGTTGCAAACCCTGTGGTTGATGGCTTTTGAAGCTGTTTTCTTCTTGAATAGTTGCTTATTCTGGTTTGTATTGGTACCACTAGGTTCTGGGTTCCTTCAAGGATGAGATCAATGGCTTCTAATAAACTGAAAAGAACAAAAATCACAGATCCATGTTATGCAAGAAACAGAGGAGGCTAGGATAAATTGGGTCAGATTATACATTAAAACTAGAAATGTTACATAGAAATGATTTTTAATTCATGAAATTAAACAAACAAAGAAGAGAATTATCTTAACGGGTCCGGGAAAAATTTGAACTTCAATTAGAATTTGCTATAACTGAAGAAATGAAAATTAAAAACTGTAAATTAAGCCGTTTACTTCTATGAAATATTTAATGAATTTACTAACCTACTTGATCAACAAATTACCATCAAATATATTAGTAAAAAAATAACCACCTAACTAGTGTGAACACCCCTTAAATTTCAGCAAAAGAACTAAATCACACAACGCATGAACTTCAATAAAGCATTTAAAATCATAGAAAAACTCCTATAGGGACATTGAAACCAAAATTTAAGGAAAACCCAGATGAGTCCTTGCATTGAAAAAGGTAAAAAAAAAAAAAAAAAAAAAACTCGAAAAAAAATTAAAAATTTTGTTAACATCAAGAACATAAAATAGACAAAAGATCCAAAATTTGTGACCAGTGTCAATAAATAGTACCTTGAAGATGGTTCCAAATGCATCACGAGTCCTGGAATCTTTGGCAAGATTGCAGAGATGGGTGCCTTAAGAGCTGTAGAAGGAGACAACAAGCTGTCATCTTTGCAAAGATAGCATATCACATCTACCATGCACACCTTGCCAACACATGTACATGTACAGCTCCGGTGATCACCACCAACATTAACTGAGACTGAGTGAGCAGCGTGGTGATCAGCACAGTCCCATATGCTGATGAAGTTGTCTTCAGAGTTTCTCAAAGCAGCCAAGGCGTCAGCAATGGTGGATGAGATGGGTAAGGACCTCAAGGCTGGCTTGCCAAGGCAGAGGTCTGATATTACCACGTGTGCCAACAAACTCACTGCCATGCAAAAACTAGCTAAGTGATATATCTGTATTTGTTTTGTGAAAACAAAAACTTCAGCTAGGAGAAACTGAGAAGTGGGTTGCTGCTTGTGCTAGCTTTTAGAGCTTGTGGTGGTGGCGGTGGTGGTGGTGCTGAGTTTTTGTGTTTGTAATGAGAGGCAGAGGGGGTATTTAAATAAGAGAGCGGGTGAGAGACACTTGGGTGCAATATGTGAGTACGGCAAAAGTACCAAAATTTGTGGGGTCCTTCATTTCTTTTGGCCTCATTTTATTTTCTTTTTGATTTAGATGACCCATGACAGCTAAGATGACTACTTTTATCTTATTCAGCGAAAAAAAATATATAATAAAGACAACTTTTTATCTTACCAAAAATTTGAAAAAAAGAAAAAGAAAAGTGTAGGATTACCCAAAAAAAAAAATTTCACAATTTTTTTTTTGGAACCCGGACCATGAAGATTTCACAATTTTCTTGACTAGGCAAAATGTGATTTGTGAAAGAAAAAAAATAATAAATTTATATGTAAATAATTGCTAACTACTTATATTCTATTATGTTAAAATTGTGATAAAAATTTTGTAAAATAATTTATAGTCTTAAAACTATACAAAATTAAAACAAATTTATATTAGTACTTTTAGTTAGTGCACGTGGGGTGTTGATTGAGTGCTGGACTTGTCTGGTCTGTATATGCAGTGTGGAAAGTGTAGGGTTCTTTTTTTATTTTATTTTTTATATTAGAGATCATATAAAGGCTTAAAGTGTAGTAGGTTTCTAATTTAAAATTTTTTGGGATCACATCAAAAATAAATAAAAATTTGGATGATAATTAGGATAAAGTCTTTACAGACCACACTACAATTGCCACCAGATTAGTCGAGTGTAAACCATAAGGAAAAATTTATTCTTGCTTATCAGACTTACAATATTCAAACTGACCTAGAATTAGGACACCAGGAAGTTGTTCACAAAAAATTTTGGCTTGATTGTAACGTCAAGCTTCAATCCATATTTAAGACACTTAATAAATCAACTCAAACTTAAACATAATAATACCTGTTTTTTTTTTACAATAATTTGATAGTTTTGCAATAATAAGGAAAATGTAAATCAACTCTAATTCTCTTTCTAAAGGAGAACAAGTTACACTACTAAATACTTCTAAAAAAAATTATACCACTAAATTATAAAATTTTAAGACTCTTGACCCAAAAAATGCTTATTAACTCTCCCTATACATTTAAATATCGATTTTTTTTTTTGTTTTTTGAGAAACTAGACATTCATCTTTGGACTTTATTAAAGAAAAAAAAAGAAACAATGTTAAGGAACATCAAAACCAACTAGCTGGGAGACATCTTCAGGTAGGCCACCAAGCCAATCCTGAGACCCCACTAAGTTTTTTGCCTTCTTAGCTAATGCGTCGGCAACAACGTTACAAGTACGATGGACATGAACATAATGAAAAAACTGAAGGACAAAGACTAAAGACCCGTTTGGTTTGTATTTTCAAACAATATTTTTTAATTTTTAAATAGTATTTTATACATTTTGACACATTTTTTCATCCACACGCATTTTAAAAAACTTCAAATAACAATTTTCAAACTAATCTACCAAATACTCCCTAAAGTGCGAAGATCATTTTCAGCAATATACATCACAGCGCGACGGCAGGCTAGAGCTTCCAAGTCGGCAACTGTCGAGGATAGAAGGAGACAACAACCCCTATACCTGCCGAGTTGAGAGTCTTGAAAACAGCAGCATCATGGTTCACTTTGAAGGAGTCCTCTTCTGGGGGCTGCCACTGGTGTTGGGTTGGGGGTAGAGGCATGAGCAGATCGTCTTCTTCCTGAGCAGCTAGGAATTCTTGCAGCAGGTTGCTCGTCATTGAGCTGATGTTCGCAATGGGTTGCACCGTTCGCCCAAAGTGAAGAGCGTTCCTTCGATTCCACAAGTACCACGCCGATACAGTAAAGATTTCCTTCTGAAAATCGTCCGTCACCTGCAGAAAACAATCAACCAAATCGCAAAAATATTAGGGGAGGGGGATTTAAGGCATGCTGGGACCAACTGTGACTACTCCACATGGCTTCCACCACTTTACACTTCCACAAGGCGTGTAAGACATCCTCAGAACCTTCATTGCAGAGCTCACACATCTCCGAGGAGATTATTTTTCGCCGAGCCAAATTGCACTTCGTAGGGAGTGCATTGTTCTATGCTCTCCAAACAAAATGTTTAATTTTGTTGGGCACACGCAGGTGCCAAATCGCCTTCCAGAATCTCTTTTGTGGCTGTTGATTGGAACTCCCAGCCCTGGTAGTCGCAGTCAGCAGCCTGTAAGCGCTACTTGTAGAGAACACACCCATTGGAGTATAAGCCCAAAGCACCCGATCAATTGTGTTTCTAATGCTCAGCAGGATTCCCATGATAACAGAGGCCTCATTAGGCAAAAATAGCTCCTAAATTAGTTCAGTTTTCCACTCTTTCCAATCAGCATCAATTAAGGAGCTAACTCTTGCCTTGGGCAAGAAAGAAGGTATAGGAGAAATGATGGAGCTGCTCACTTTCATAGGCAGCCACTTATCTTCTTTAATCCGCACTGATTGCCCATTCCCGATTCGCCAGTCCATACTGATGATGCCGAAAATCGTTAGTAAGCCGCACAATACTCGAGCTCGAAATAAGGCCTATGAAACAATAATAAAGAAAATCCTAGGAGAGTACCGGTGTAGTACCGGCCAAAGACTCTTCGAAGGTTAAGTTAGAGAACTTTTCACAACTCTAGAGTGCCAAAGATGGGGGGAATTATGCGTACCTTGATTTGTAAGGGTCTTGGGAGTTTCATAGTAGTGTAGGGTTGACATCCTTGTCTTGGTTAAGAAGATGGTTCCTTGTAGGAGAGATCTTCTCTAATTTGCGTATTTTGCGGAGTCATTTCTTTATAGGACTCATTTTAATTAGGGACAATCGTGGGGTACAAGATATTTTCTTACATACTTATGCATAGAGGCCAAGTAAGGCCATGTCGAACTTGTCAAAGGCACTATCAGCTTCCTTCCGTCAGCTACTTGTCCCTGTTTACATATTTTAATCGTCACCTTTAGGTGTTTGATACCCTAAAGGTGTAGTCGTCAACTTTAAGATGGGACCGTCGACCTTATCTTGTCGTTGCTCGAGTTATGGACACATGGGTGAGACTAACAAGTTCATTAGGGCCGTTGCCCTTGCCTAATATGGACGAGTTTATCACTGCTACAAAACTTCCCTTATTAGCTGCCCCCTACTTCATGGCCTCGTCGGCTTCAGCCAATGGGTTATGGAGTTCAAATAGTAGCCTTTTCTTTTATTATTTATTATTATTTTGTTTATCGAAAAAGAGAGGGCATCTATGGGTGATTCCTCAAGCAGCCTTTATTAATTGCTTGAACATATGGCTTAAGTAGATTGGCTTCGTTTCTGGACGAGGGTGTCACTTCGTCTTCCGTGCACTTTTCATCCTATATATATCTCAATTCCTTCCCCCATTTTCTCCTATTTCATCATTGTTGATCCTCAGAGAGAGAGCTCGTCACTTCACTTGCGTCATCTTGCTAATATCGTGCCTTCGTTACCGACCTTTTGCTAAGATCGTCACCTCTCAAGAAATCGTCTGCTTTACTTGGTAAGTCACCCGATCCTTTATTTCCTCCTATCTTTCATTTTTCATTTTTTCTAGTTGATCGTTTACCTCTTAAAGAGGTCGTCAACTTAGGTACTTAGAATACCTCTGTTGCTTGTAAGTAAATAGATGTTTAGAGAAGCAATAAGTGAGCAGCCGTCAGTTCTTGAAGGAACGAACTACGACGAGGTCTTCCAGACAGGACATGAGCCCGAAGAGGGCCTTTCCTGGTCATTAGATAGGGAAACGCCAGCTCATTCTCCTGATGAGGAAGTGGAGAGTTGTATTAGAGAGGGTGAGGAAGAGGAGGTAGTTGAAGGTGATGAGGGAGACGTTAAAGGCGATGAGGAAGAGGAGGATGACGGGGATGAGGGTGACGAGGATGAGAGAACCCTGGAAGTTGGGAGTTCAGGAAGCCCTGGGAGTAGGCATGCTCGTCTGTTCATCCTTCCTCAAATGTGGACCGTCGACGATTTCTTGCCAAAGATGATGGTCAATATATTTAAGAATTTGAGGGATTGTTACCAAATCCTTGACCATGTCCCAATCCGTCTTCTTGGGAATTCGAGAAGTGCTACTTAGAGAAGACTGCTAACGTCGGTATGTATGACGCGACGTTTGCAGTGGGGCTAAGGTTGCCACTTATGGCGTTACACCATAAATTGGCTAACTTTCTTGGATTATTTGTTAGCCAAATTGCTCCAAATACCTAGAGGATCTTTATAAGGGCTGAGATTTTGTGGGGTTGTCTTAGTGGTGGGAACCGTCAACTTTCGCTGGACAAGTTCTTTTGGTGCTATAGACCCTAGTACATCGTCTCGTTCTAAGGGATATACCATTTTGCTGCACGGGAAAAGGTGCTAAGTCTCATGTCGGACATGCCCTACTCCAACAGGAATTGGAAGGGTAAATACTTTTTTGGCAAGGGGACGAATTGGGTATGCCATCCAAAAGAGTGGGATACAATGCCCCATGGTTTTGACAATATTTGGGGTATTGTCAAATATTCAGGTTTCGCACCGTCAACCTTTGCTTTTACTTTTTCATTTATTCTTCAAGTGTTTTAATGTCGTCATTTTCTCATTTTCAGCTAGTGTTCGTCCAGTCATAACTAATGAGCAAGAGGCTTTTATTCGTCGGTTTCTTGAAATCCCATTCAAGCAACGGAAGTGCAGGGTTTTGATCACCCTTGATACGTTACACGCGTATTACGATAGTTTAGAGTCGATGCTTGCAGCTTGTAGGTTAAACACTTATTCCTGTTGGCATAAGTAACATATTTCTTCCATCGTTTTTTTCGTTACTTGTTCTAATGCTCGTCATTTGTCCTTCGCAGAAATGGAGGAATCTAGGCTAAGGGCGTAGGTGAGGGTAGCCGTTGTGCATAAGAAAGAAGAGGTAAAGGGGATGGAGGGGGCGTCCTCGTTAGCCCCCAAGACCGTTGGTAAGGGGGCACCTAAGAGGAAGGATGACGGGAAGGACAACCGCCCGTCCAAAAAGGTGTCTGTCACCCCTAAGGAGAAGCTTCCCAAAAAACCGTCACCTCCCAAGCTGAAACATGGGGCAGGTAGGCGACTAATGATGACATTAGGCCCCATCACTCAAGATCCTAACCATCGTCTTCTTACTCACAAGGATAACACCGTTGAGATGATTGAGTCCATCATAAGGGATAAGGATGTGGACCCTTATGCTGAAGAGATGACCAAGGAGCTGGGGGTGTTGAGCATTTTTTTACCTTGCTCAGGTACGTTTCCTCCTTTCTATCTTTCTTCAATTATTTATTATTCAATGGCTGACAGTTATTCTACCTTGCAAGGACTAGTCTGTATGAAGGTGCTGCAAGATAGGAGTGTCGCCCACGAAAGGGTAATTGCTCATCTTCGCAAGCACAATAGGACCTTAACTGACGAACAAGAGTAATACAAAGGGGCCATTCATACTCTTAATGCGAAGGTGAAGGAGCTAAGAGAGAAGCTGGAAGAGGAGGGTCGTCAAAAGAAGAAGGAGCAAAAAGCGGAGGTAGCGATAGAGAAGGAGCTGACAACCCTTCTCAAGCAGGTAGAGACAGCAAGGGTCGACGCCGTGAATGAATACAAGGCTTCACAGCCTTTTATAGATTTCTGCGCCGATTACTTTGGTGATGGGTTTGAGGATTGCCTTAAACAGGTCAAGTCCATCTACCCTCATTTGGATTTCTCCAAGGTCACCATGAAGGACCCCTTGCCGTTAACTCCTGATGGCGACACTATTTAGGAGGAAACCGACAACTCCAGAGGGTCTAATCCAAAAAATGATAGCGTTGTCCTTGCCCAACCAGTTGCGGATCCTTCTATCACTCCCTTGGTCCCGTCCACTGATCCTTTGGATGTTGAGAACCCTGTAGCTTAGGACATTCAAGAAAAAGACGCTGAGAACCCTCCGAACACTTTGACCTCTTAGTTTTATATACATTTTTTTTTTTGAATTATTGTATATTTAGTCTATCTTTTAGACAGTGTTTTAATGCCCTTTTTTTTGGGGGGGTTCTGCTTGTAAAAACATTACTTTATTTATGGTATTTTATATCTGTCGCTTTCAATATGTGTGTTGCTTATTGGTATATGTATGTTCATTCCTTGCCCTTATGAACTCATCTACTCTTTGACTTAATAATTTTGATTCATCCATTTCGAACTCATCCATTTGTGGACTAATAAACTTGATAATGAATTTGTCCACTTTGTGGGCTAAGAAACTTGTTCCTTTGTGGATTTTAATGTCTCCTCACGTGATGAACTCATCCATTTATGGACCTTTACCCTCATGGGATAAACTCGTCCACTTATGGGCTTAATCATGGATCCGTCCACTTGTGGACTAAATCATGAATCCATCCATTTGTAGACTCAATAGTATTAACTCATCCTTATGGGATGAACTCGTCCATTTATGGACTAAGTCATAAATCCGTCCACTTGTGGACTTAATAATATTAACTCATCCTTATAGGATGAGCTCGTCCACTTTATGGACTTAATCATAAATCCATCCATTTTGTAGACTTAATAATATTAACTCATCCTTATGGGATGAACTCGTTCACTTATGGACTTAATTGTGGACCTGTCCACTTAATTATGGATTCATCCACTGTAGATTTGATAAACACGTAGAGTAAACATGTAGAAACAGATGAATATGCTAGTTATATCTGAATAAACTCCTCTTATTATGATAAATGCATGTAGAAAAATTGTTCCTTAAAGAAAAAGACCTGCCCTTTGGGCTTAAAAAGTATTGTAGCAAAAATGAACTAAAATAAAATGAAAAAATGAGGAGTGTTGCTCTTCATGTTATCATCTATTGGTAGTACTTCTAGAGATGCTCGGTGTTCCACGACTGGTGCAACTGTTGTCTGTCTAGCGTCTCTAGGTGATAGGTGCCTTTCCTCTGCCATGACGTGATTCTATAGGATCCCTCCTAGTTAGGGCCGAGCTTTCCTTGGGTGGGGTCTTTGGCAGCGCCCATTACCTTTCTTAGGAAAAGGTCTCCAACCTTGAAGTCTTTGTGTTTGACTCGGGAGTTGTAGTGCTTAGCCATGAGTTCCTAGTATCGTGCAAGTCTTTGCTCAGTTGTCATCCTGACTTTGTCTAATAGATCAAGCTGTAGACGCATAGCCTTATCATTCTTTCCTTCATCATGATTACCCACTCTGTAGCTTGTGAGTCCAACATCGGCTGGGATGACTGCCTCGCTTCCATAAGCTAATTGAAACGGTGTTTTCCTAATAGATGTCCTTGCTGTCATCCTATTTGCCTATATTATGCTTGGCAATTCCTCTAACCATACACCATTTGCCCCCTCGAGCCGAGTCTTGATGATTTTAAGCAAGGATTGGTTTGTGACCTCGACTTGCCCATTGGCTTGTAGGTGGGCGGGAGAGGAGTAGTAGTTCTTGATTTCCAACTGTGAGCAAAAATTTTTGAAGGAGTCGTTGTCAAACTGTTTCCCGTTATCTGAGACCAAGACTCTAAGGATCCTATACCTGCAGACAATGTTTCTCCAGACGAAGCTTCTTACATTCTCCTCCATAATGGTAGCCAAGGCCTTTGCTTCTACCCATTTGGTGAAGTAGTCTATACCGACTACAAGGAACTTTAGTTGTTGTATTATTATAGGGAATGAGCCCATGATGTCAAGTCCCCATTAAGCGAATGGCCATGGGGCTATCATCGAGGTCAATTTTTCCATCAGCTGTCTGATGATGTTGCTGAACCTTTGGTACTTGTCGCAGGTTTTGACATAAGTCTGGGCATCATTTTGCAAAGTAGGCTAGTAATATCCAACCCGAATCAGTTTATGTACCAATGGTCGCGACCCTGAATGGTTGCCACAAATCCCTTCGTATATTTCTGTTATAACATAATTCGCTTCTTCGAGGCTTAAACATCTTAGGTATGGTCAAGAGAAGCCCCTTTTGTATAGTACGTACTTTATCAATTTGAACCATGCTGCTTGAACCTTCAGCTTTCTAGCGACCTCTTTATAGTCGGGTAATGTGCCGTCTTTCAAGTAGGAGACTAAATGGGTGGTCCAATTGCTTTCTAAACCTATTTCCTGCACATTGATGACATCTATCAATGGTGAAAGTTGAATAAAGGAGAGTAACTTGTCGGGAATGACCATGTGTTCTACTGATGCGGCCTTGGCAAGATGGTTGGCTTGCTCGTTCTCTCTCTTGGGGATTTGAACAATCTTGGCCTATAGGTCGTCCACCCTTTTCTTTGTTTGCTCCCAATATTTCTTCGTCCTCTCGCATTTACATTCATAATTACCATTTACTTGGTTTGTGATGACCTGGGAGTCGCAATGAATAATCACACTCGCAGCTCCTGCTGCTTTGGCCAAATCTAGTCCCACTACTAGAGTTTTGTACTCTGCCTCATTGTTGGTCATAGGGAAGTCGAGATGAACCATGCATTCGATCTCATCCCCTTTAGGAAAATGAAGTTCAATGCTTGCTTCGCTAGCCTGTCTGTTGGACAATTTGTCCGTGTGTATACTCCACTGAGGATACTCTCCTCCCCCCTGGCATTCTACGTTAGTGAATTCCACAATGAAGTCAAAGACCACCTGTCCCTTAATGGCGGTATGCGGGCAATATTGTATGTTGAATTCACTTAACTCTACTGCCCATAATGTCATTCATCCGGTAGCTTCAGGATTGCTCATCACTCACCGTAAGGGTTTGTTAGTCAGGACGATTATCGTGTGGGCTTAAAAGTATGGCTTGAGCTTATGGGTTGCTGTAACTAAAGTGAAGATGAGGTTCTCCATTGGTAGGTATCTTTCTTCTGCACCTCGGAATGCTCAACTTATGTAGTACATGGGCTTCTGTACCCTGTCTTCTTCCCTGACTAAAGCTGCACCAACGACCGCCGACGATATTGCTAAGTAGAAGAACAATTTTTCCCCAGGTTGAGAAGGACTTAGCAACGGAGGGGACGAGAGGTAGGTCTTCAGGTCCTCAAATGCCTACTGACGCTCGGTCGTCCATTCAAAAGATTTCTTCAGTGTGTGGAAAAAAGGTAGACACTTATCTGTCGCCCTTGACATGAACTTGTTTAGTGCGACTACTTTGTTGTTGAAGCTTTATACTTCTTTCACGTTCCTTAGGGATGCCATCTCTATTATGACTCAAATCTTGTCTGGGTTTGCCTCGATACCCCTCTGAGACACCATAAATCCTAGGAACTTTCCCGCCGTCACCCCGAATACACACTTGCTTGGGTTGAGCTTCATGTTGTAAGAGCGAAGAATGTCGAAGGTTTCTCTAAGATCATCCAAATTATCCTCCCCCCTTCGGCTTTTTACCAACATGTTGTCGACGTAGACTTGAACATTTTTCCCAATCTGCTATGCGAACATCTTGTTTATGAAACTCTGATATGTTGCACCAACGTTTTTGAGGCCGAATAGCATTATTTTGTAACAAAAGAGGCCCTGGCTAGTTATGAACAAAGTCTTCTCCTGATCTACTTCATCCATTTGGATCTGGTTATAACCTAAAAACACGTCCATGAAGCTCAGCAATTGGTGTTGAGCTATAGAGTTTACTAAGAGGTCAACCTGTGGGAGGGGATAGCTATCTTTGGGGCATACTTTGTTCAAGTTTGTGAAGTCCACACACATCCTCTATTTCCCGTTGGCTTTCTTAACCATCACAACATTTGCCAGCTAGTCGGGGTAGTAACTTCCCTAATGAAGCCTACTTCTTGTAACTTGTGGACTTCTTGTGCTATAGCTTATTCTCGCTCTTAAGCTAACACTCGCTTCTTCTGATGTATGGGTGGAAATGAGGGCAACACATTCAACCTATGCACTATGACCAACAAGTCGATTCCTAACATGTCTTCATAACTCCAGGCAAATATGTCTTGGTTCTCTTTAAGAAAATTTGTGAGTGCTTGGTAGACCGTTGGGCTAATGAAGGTGCCAATTCTGATTGTTCGTTTTGGTCGGGAATCGTTAAGAAGTATCTCTTCAAGTCTTTCAACAAGCTCTGCCACTATTCGATATTCTTCTATGTTCATGGCCTAGAGATGGTCATCCATTTCTATCATAGCTATGTAGCACTTGCGTGCAGCCACCTGATCTCCTCGTAGTTCTCCTACTCCATAATTAGTAAGGAATTTGATCATTAAATAGTAGGTCAAGGTTACAGCCTTTCATGAGTTGAAAGTAAGTCGCCCTATAATGGCATTGCAAGGGAATGAGCAGTCAACCACAAGGAATGTTACATTCTTAGTAATCTGCTGGGGGTAGTCGCTAATCATTACAAACAATATGACTACACTGAAGGGGAATACCCTTGTTCCTCCAAAACCAACGAGCGAGGCATTCATCGAAACCAGCCACTCTCTGTCTGCTGGAACGCTGGGTAGTAAAGGATGTTAGCTAAGCTACCATTGTCAACTAGGACTCGGTGTGTGTTGTAGTCCCCTACCCAGATGCTAACAACGAGTGCATCATCGTGCGGGTGGTAGAGACATCGTGCCTCTTCTTTTGAGAATTTGATGACGGGATTGTCGATTCGTGTCATCTTGAGGATGAAGCCTGTTAGCTGGACGTTCTGAACCATCCTGAGGTAAGTCTTTCGGGGCCTTTTTAGATGACCCAATAGTCGTTGTGCCCTATACAATCATTCTTATATCTCCTATGGGTGGCCTAGAACGCTCGTTCTCTCGTCGGGGAGCTTGCTCTTAAGGCGGATTCGCTCTCTCCTTGCTTACAAACCTCTGCATATTTCCTTACCTGATAAGAGTTTCAATTTGTTGCTTCAAGTCGTAGCAGTCAGCTGTGTCATGGCCATGATCACGGTGGAAGCAGTAGTACTTGTCTCTAGATCTCTTATTAGGATCTCCCTTCAGCTTGCAGGGAAAAGTCAGGGCTCCTTCGTCCTTAATTTGCATCAAGACTTGGTTAATTAGGGCAGTCAGTAGGATGAAGCTTATGAACTTCCTTGCGGAAGGCTTAGAGCATCTGTCCTCCCGTCGTTCTTTGGTCCTGGCCATCTTCCACCCCCTATTCGGCCATATATCTTCCTGTCCTTTCCCTTTTCTCGGGCCAGTAATGTGTCTTCCGCATTCATGTATTTGGTCGCCCTGTAAAGCACATCTGACATACTCTTTAGGTTGTTTTTATACAAAGAAAATAGGAACTTACCCTTCTGTAGCCCATTAGTGAATGCCGCCACGAGTATCTTGTCATCCTCTTCGTCGATCGAGAGGGCCACCTTGTTAAAACAGGTTATCTAAGATCTCAGCGTCTCATCCTCTCGCTGCTTAATATTCATCAGGCATGCAGTGGACTTCTTATACCTATGCCCCACGGTGAAGTGTGAGGTGAACTAGGTGCTTATCTCTTTAAAGGTACCAATGGAGTTGGGAGTCAGCTTGCTGAACCAGATCCTTGCAGATCCCCTTAGTGTGGTGGGGAAGGCTCACATGATCTCATCTGGCACCCCTTGAAGGTGCATCAGGGTTTTGAAAGACTTCAAGTAGTCTAAGGGGTCTTTAGATCCGTCATAATTTTTCACTTGCGGCATACGAAACTTTGGTGGAATGGGGAATAAAGTGACAGACGATGTGAATGGCGAATCAGTTCGATAGACCAAGTTATCGAGGTTGCTAGACACCCATCCTCTAAGGGCATTCATCATAAAGTCCATTCGTTCCTTCATCATCTGCATCTCGGCGACTATGTGAGGTGGAACTGCATCAATGACGGATGGCCGGCTCGTGTCCTGTCGTTTTGGTCTACTTGGGGCGTTGCTACCTTTTGACCGTTCTTAGTTCCTTCTCTTCATGCTGATGCCTTCTTGGTCTTCCTCCTGAGTGTTAAGGTCTACATTATTTTGGCGCAACTGTTCTTCGAGGTTATGGTTTTATTTAGTGAGGCACTCCACGATAGTGGCAAAAGTTTGAACCTGTCTCTCAAGGCCAGTCGCGCGTGGTTCGTCTCTTTAAGTGTCATTAGTGGTCACCATCGAGCGAGTGAGCGCCATGCAACTTTTTGTCTAGGAAGCGATAGTATGGCTTACAAGTTGATACCCATTTCCCATAGAAGGTGACAACTGATGATGCCGAAATTGTCAGTAAGCCACACAATACTCACGTGTTCAAAACAAGGCCTGTGAAATAACAACAAAGAAAATCCTAGAAGAGTACTGGTGTGGTACTGGCCAAAGACCCTCCAAAGGTTAAGTTAGAGAATTTTTCACAACTCTAGAGTGCTAGAGTTTGGGGGAATTATGCATACTTTGGTTTGTGAAGGTCTTGGGGTTTTTATAGTAGTGTAGGGTTGACATCCTTGCCTTGGTTAAGACAATGTTTCCTTATAGGAGAGATCTTCTCTAATTTGTATATTTTGTGGAGTCCTTTCCTTATAGGACTCCTTTTAATTAAAGGCAATCATGGGACACAAGATATTTCCTTATATACTTATGTCGTGGAGGCCAATTAAAGCCATGTCGGACTCATCAGAGGCGATATTATTCCCTTCAACTTCCTTCCATTAGCTACTTATCCCTGTTTACATATTCCAATCGTCACCTTTAGGTGTTTGATACCCTAAAGGTGCAGTCGATAGCTTTAAGGTGGGACCGTCGACCTTATCTTATCGTTGCTCGGGCTATGGACATGTGGGTGAGATTGACGAGTTCATTAACGTCGTCGCCCTTGCCTAATATGGACAAGTTTATTACTACTACAAAACTTCCCTTATCACATACCTTTCCGGATCATGTCTTCAGCACTAAGAATACTTTCCAAGCATAAGAGCCAACTACAGAGTCCTTAGCTTCTAAGATGGAACAATTTGGGAAAACCCTGGCTTTGAAGACTTGAAAGCATAGAGAATCTGGATTGTTTATCATCCTCCAAACCTGTTTTGCTAAGAGAGCATCATTTTTCAATTTCTTTGAACCCTATACCACCCACTTCTTTTACTTCACAATGGTTTTCCCAACACACCCAGTGCACCTTCCTTGAATCGCCACTATAACCCCACCAAAATTTTTGAATAAGGATTTCTGGTTCCTTAGTCAACCCCTTGGGGAGTTTGAAACAACTCATGGTATAAATCGGGATAGCTTGAATAACAGACTTGATGAGGATTTCCCTACTAGCTTGTGACAGCAGTTTCTCTTTCTACCATTGTAATTTCTTCCATACTCTCTCCATCAAATACATAAAGCTTTGTTTTTTTAGCTTAGCCAACTAATACTGGCAGACCCAAATATTTTTCATATTGGTGAATTACCGTTACACCTAATAGATGCTAAATCCAGGCCTACAAAGGGAATAGGGTATTTGAACTAAAGAAAATATTCTTCTTCTCCCTGTTTATTTTTTGACCAGACCTCTCTCATATACCTCCATAATGTCCACAATATTTTCGCATTCGGTCTCTGTTGCTCTACAAAACAAAACACTATCATCTACAAAGAATAAATGGGAAACTTGAGGTCCATTTCTACATATAGCAACACCCTGAATATGGCCATCTACTTCAGCTTGTTGAATTAAACTCTGTAACCCCATAGCACACAATAGGAATAGGTAAAGGGATAAAGGATCTCCCTGACAAATCCCCCTTATTGGTTTGATGTTACCCATAGGCTACCCATTAAGAATGATTGCGTAAGAGACAGATTGTAGGCAAGACATAATAATTTTAATCATCCTTTCCTTAATACCCAGATAGTGCATTAACCTCTCCAGAAATTCTCATTCCACCCGGTCATACGCTTTGCTCATATCCAGCTTAAGTGCCATACATCCCAACCTCCCTTTTGTCTTCCTTTTAAGGAAATAAAGGTTTTCAAAAGTCACAAGAATATTATATGTAATCAACTTACCTAACAAAAAAGAACTTTGAGAATCTGGAATAGATTTAGGCAAAAACTTCTTCAAATGGTTAGCCACCACTTTAGCAATTAATTTATAAATGACATTGCACAAGCTAATACGCCTAAAATCCAAAACTTTCTTTGGATTTTTAATTTTGGGTATCAGAGAGATAAAAGTGGTATTAAGAGATTCTGGAACAATACCTAAATTCAAAGCTCAGAGAACAACTGCTGTTACATCCTCACCCACAATATGCCAAAAAGACGTGCAAAAAATAGGGAACATACCATCAAGGCCAGGGGCAGCGTTTGGAACCATTTGGTTGAGAGCTTGCTTCACCTCAAAGGCTTGAAACTCACCACCCAAACTTGGATCCAAATCAACATCAATAGAACGCTGAATTCCATTTAAGTTACTATCAAATTCAGATGGGTTAGAGCGAGAAAAAAAGTCCTTAAAATACCTATCCACCACTCCTCCCATTTCGGCTTCATCTTCCACCCACACACTGTTTTCATCTTCCAATCCCAAGACCAGGTTTCTCTAATTAACTCTGCAATGGAAATATGCTGTATTTCTATCTCCTTTTTTAAGCCATGTATTATGAGAAATTTGTTTCCACATACATTATTCCCTTGATTAGAGGATGCAGATTTCATTCCTATGCTCTTGAATTTGGTTTGGGTTAGTTCTGAAACAATCCTCTTCCTCAACTTCCTTAAAATCTACCAGTTTTCTTCTAAGGGTAGTCCAGACATGGCCAAACATGTTCTGATTCCAAACCTTAAGATTTTCCTTACAAGACATTATTTTTTTATTAAACCCCCAAGCCAAACTAGGTTGCTGCCCTATATCCCAAGAATCCCGAATCAGCTCTTCACTAGATCTATCCTTCAACTACATAGCTTCAAAGCGAAAAGGCCAGCCCTTTTTGTAAAACCTTTGAAATTCAGAGTTCGGACATAGCAACAAGGGTTTGTGATCAAAGTGAAAAGCATCAAAGTGATGTATGCAAGAGGAAGGAAACCTCAAATCCACTCAACCGAAGCCACACCTCTATACAAGCGAATCCATACATTCTAATTACTCAGCCTTCTATTACACCACATAAATGGATAACCAAAGAACCCCATATCCCTCAATCTACAATAATCAAATGCATCCCTAAACCCTTGCATTTGTCTTTCTGGTCTACATAACCAACCATATTTCTCATCAGCAAGCAAAATCTCATTGAAATCACCAATAAAAATCCATGATAAATTAAACCGGTGGCTTAAATGTCTAAGTAACGACCAAGAGTTTTCCCGGTTGGCGGTATCAGGGTTTCCATAGAAACCTATGAATCGCTAAGAGTCATTCGCTCCTTGGTCAATAATAGCATCGATGTGGCGAGTAAAGAAAGTCTAAACATCAACACTCATATCCGCTGGCCAAAACAAAGCCAAACCTTTCCTTGTGTTATTTTGCAGAACCACAAATAGATTATTAAACTGAATCTTACGGCCAATTCTTTCTAGAACCACTTTTTCAAACCTTTATTTACATCAAGAACACCAATTTAGGATCTTTATTGCAAACTAACGCAATCAGCTCATCTTCCGTCTGTGGGTTCCCAAGCCCACGACACTTTCAACTCAGGCAACTCATAATGCCTAGTGGCGCAAGGACCTAGCTGCCACCTCACAATTCTCATTATCCAAAGAGCTATAGAAACTCTTACATTGTTTTTTCCCAATACATCTCAACGTCCTCTAATATAGGCCGCCTATCCACCTTTTTAGGTGAAGGGGACACTAAAGGCTGCCCTACCACCCTAGCTAGTTTCTTCCATTTATTCGTAGAACCCAAGGGAGTGAAGTTGGTTACCTGATTAGTGCAATCACTCGAGGGCAATGAGAAGACCTTCATTGGACTGCGATCTAGGCACAAGGGTTGTTTCAGCCTCATTGCATTAGTCCCTCCTGATAGGCCACAAACTAAATGACCCCTTGTGATTAAACCAATTAATTAATTAGCCAAGTTATTAATTAATCAATTTATCATGCAATTGTGTGGAAGCACAAACAAATCACAAAATAGCTAAATATGCAGTAGAAATTAAATGACATGGTGATTTGTTTACGAATAGGAAAAACCCTTGCAACAAAAACCCCACTAGGTGATTTTCATGTCACCACTCCCGAAACTCCACTATTATCATATCAAGCAGTTACAAGTAAAGGAATCCCAAGTACCTTACCAACCTACAGTTGAACCCTTACTCCAATACCCAATTGGACTTGATCTGTAGTGACAATTTCCCTTTTGATGCACGGCTCCCAAGTACGTGACTAACCAGTTTGATGTGCGGATCCCAGTACGCGGCTTACTCTTTTGCACGAATCCCAGTACGTGACTAATTCCACAGCAACCCTTTGATTGTTGTAGTTAATTTGCAGCGGCTTCTCATAGAAATACCAATAAGATCTTCAATGTTGGTGCAAGAGACTTTGCTTGGTTACAGAACCCAAAGGCGTACAAGAAACGCAGCAAGAACTCTTTCTTCTGTAGGAGGAGGTTAGGGTTTCAAAAAGAAAACCTTATGAAGCTCTCTAGGGTTAGGTTTTTCTTTTTCCCACCTCCTTTAAATAGGAGCTTAATGGGCTCTCCTATTCCAAATAGGTTTACACAAACCTTGGGCTTTTCCTTGTCTAATAAGGATTATAAAACCCATAAACAAATAGCCTTTTAGAATAAAACATTGCTAGCTATAATCTGAAAATCCGTAAGCTCGATCGATCGAGACATCTATCGAGCTTTAATGAATCTCGACAGATAGAGCTTCTGTCGAGGAGGTATCGAGACCTACAGATTGCACTTTTCTTAAGCAGTTCTTGAGTAATCTTCATGTCTTCAATTTAACCACTTGTAATGATCATCTTGAACCTACTTAGATTTACCCAAATACAAGTAAAGTGCGTTTTGTCAAAGGATATGCTAATTACATAAAAATATGTCCCCAACACCTCCCACATGCCCTGTAGAGAAATCCTTGATAGACAAACCCACCACTACCTCTTTCAAGCGAGCTGCTTGTTCAGCTGTGTCACTACCATGTTTCTACCCCTACGAACAATCACCTAGTTTGCCTATAGCTAGAACGCCCTCACCACGAATATCATTTGGCCTTGAAATTTCAAAGTTATCCATTGCAATGTCTGCCTCCATTGTCGACAAATAAGCATACCTTGTATTATCCAGATTCAATTCATTGTCATTGTTGCTTGTGTGGTTTTTTAGTGGACCCCTGGGATTATCTTTTTTCCTCCATGATGGAGCTTGGCTACGAGAGCTACCCGAAACAACCACCACTAATTTACAACTTATCTGCAAAGGCTCCGCTGGAAGCCACCCCTCATACTATAGATCCCTTCTCAACGACCCTTTGCCTTGAAGCCAAACTTCACAATCCCTCTTTCCATGTATGACCTATCCATACCAGTAACAAAAATCGGGCAGTCTTTCATACTTGAGTCCAACCCATTCCACTTGTTTTCCTTCAGTATGTAATTTAGAGCACCAGACTAGAGGTTTAGAAATATCAATGTTAATTCTAACCCTCAAGAACTCACCACCTGCACCATCATGCTCCAGGTCAGCAACTTGGAGAACCTTCCCAATCAATTCCCCTGTTTCGAACTTCAAACTCCTCTCTAGGATTTTATGGAATTGAACCCAAAACGTAGCACATGAAAAGTCCAAGTAAGGCACCGATTCAACGTTGAGGACTTGTTCAAACGCCACAAGATGCTTGTCATACGACTATGGTTCAAACTCAAGAACACACTTGAGATCTAGAATTTCCTTAAATTCAAACATCAAAATATGCTCACCAATATCTCTAATCTTAAGTTCACCAACATTCTCCAAAGAGGTTTGAATGTTCGAGCCACAACATCCACGTTCATGACCCTTTTTGTGTAAAACCGACCTACTAGTCGATGAATCAACTCTTCCTCCTCTTTTGGAATCTCAGCACTGCCCTCTTCTTCTTCCGTGACGGAAAATCGAGCCCACATATCATCCAAGCACGCCATGATAATATGAAGGAGAAAAGACGAGAAAGCAAACCAATACCAACACCCCACCATACACATCGTCCTATCAACCCAAGGGAGGTTGAAGGGAACAAATACCTAAACTAGGTTAGGCACACAATTCTACAAGCAACAAAGGTGAGAAAACCTAACCCTAGCCCGCAAGAGAAACCCCTTTAGATGTTTTTTGATAAATAATTTTTTTTAAATATCGATATTTATAAGTACAGACTTGGGGATGTAGTTGGTTTTCTAAAGTTTAAAAACAATGCCATAAAAATAGCTAATTTTTTATTATATATATATATATATATATGATTCATTGCAACCAAGAAGTTAGTAGTAATAAAACTTAAATCTATTTCATATAATCATAAATAAATAAAAACTTAATCTATCTAGTAAACTCAATTAAGAACAACTTAACTATAAGTTAAATAAATAATAAATAAACTTTCAAATGGATTTATTAGTGGATACAAAATCTCAAATATAATATTTACATTAAGAATAAATTCAAACTTGTTTTAAAAAATTAAACTTGAACTTTTTAATAAAACTAATTACGATTCCAAGCTTAACTTATACCCAAAACAAATTTAAACAAATCAATATTAAAATTTGCAAATTATCTCATCTTGAATTTGCGTGTTTGAATAGGACTTTCTAGTTGCATGAAAGTATCCAAACACAAACTCCAAGAAGGCTACCCACGTGAAGCTTTTTTGGGTGATATGTGACTGTCTACGAGGGAATATAGTCAAACGGAACTCCTAGTCACCACGTTCCTCAATTGTAGGTCTTTTCACTTCAAGACGTGTAATGAATATGATATACACTTACCAAAACAAAGAACTCAAACAAAGAACCCATCTCTGCAGCTGACATTTTATACGTGTTCTGTTTTGTTTGTAAATAAAAATTATCCCAACTGCTGTCGTTTTATTTAAAAAAAAAAAAAAATCCCAACTACGTGTGGTATTTAATTTTCCAATATTTCATTCGATTTAATATTTTGTGGAAATTTTTCTTACATTTAATCTAGGCTTCTAAACCTAATAGTTAATTAGAGAAAGCTTCCATTAATAAAAAAAACAATCCAAGTATGCGTTTGAATAAGGGTTTTCTTGATTTTTTTTTTAATGGGAAGACTAAAGCTATATGTAAAGAGAATATTTTGGATAAGAGCTTGTTCTAAGAAATAAAGATTTTCTTTAATTCAAATGGAAAAATCATCAATGTTGATTTGCTTATTGATTTCTTGATTTGCTTATTTGTTGAATCCCTATCTTGAGAAAATATCATTTTGATCATTACATTTTGGTATCATTATTAATTTAGTTCCTATATTTTAATAGTAGTGAATTTTGTTATATTATTTTTAACTTGTAGTTCATTTAATTAGTGGATTAATAATAGTGATCAAATTCACTGTAAATTGAAATAATATAAATCAAATTAAGTACTGTTATCAACATGCATAGACAAAAATGATATTTTTTGTCTTGTTTATCATTATAAGGAAATTTTTTTTGTCTTGTTTATCATTATAAGGAAAAGACTACCGATAAAATCAAAGGAAGGCCAATGGAAAATTTCAGCTTATTCTACCCTTCCCAAAGGAGGTCTATTAAGCCCAACCTAAATTTACTTCTCCCCCCTATATAATTTCCATGGCAATTATTTTATTCATGACTCATGAGATGTGGTTTGAAAAGATAGCTTGATGCTTGCCTCTCAAAAGCATTTCTTCTTTCAGAGAAGTTTATTTTTTTTAAGATAAGCAAAAGCAATCTTGAAATCGACATTGTCTCCTATGGTTATGAGGATCCATTAATGTTGGCAATTGTATTTCAGACAACATAACATGGGCCTGGAAGATCAACTTTGACAATTTGTAGAATGAACGGTCTAGATTTATTCATATAGTTGGGCCATACATACAGTACCAGAATTGAACTCTAAAGTTGTTTAGCCTGTTTGGGTTTGATTGAGTGCGACGAACGATGTGAAGGAGAAAGTAGTGCACCACATTAACGTTTGATTTTTACTTCATAAAATTTGTAGCCACTTATTTCTAATCATGTCTTTTCAAATGAAGTGTAATTGATGGAACAATCGGGATAAACACAGCCATTAATTCGAGGTTAGTGAGTAGGCTGATCAGTGACTATAGTGGGGGCCACTTAAGGATCCTTTTTAAACTAGGTTTTTTTATTAGCATCTTTTTTTTTATTAGCATCTTAGTACATTTTGAGTGCACTTTTTCCTTCACATTTTCCTTTTTCTTCAACCCCAAATAAAAAAAAGGATAGTGAGAGTCACACTTAGATAAGTGGCACTAAAAAGGAAAAAATATATATATAAAAATATTCTTTTAACTTTGGATCATATTTAATCCGTCAAATAATACTAGTACCAAAATAAAGTCTACAACTTTTATTTTAGTATCATTCACAGTTTGTCACGTAAAAAAGTTATGGTAAAATTGTGTGTTTTGTTATAGTACTAGTATTATTCCTAATTGACATCTTCTTTTCATTTGAAATAATAAGTCCTTTGCTTTTTATAATATGAAACATCATCACTATGGAAGCATTTTTTGGAAGAGAATTGTATAATACCACGAATATTCAATCCTACCTGTCATAATTGAGTGTCAAGTAATTAATAGAAACTCTAATGGCATGTTTGGATGTTTAAAAATGGAGGGGGAGTAAAGTAGAGGGAGGGAGAGTAATGCAATTACCTTGTTTGGAAGTTTTTTAAAGAATGAGGGGGAGGGGTTTGGAGGAGTTTGGAGGGGTTTGGACTCCCTCTAACCCTCCAATTTTAATTCCCTCAAATTGGAGAGATTTGGAGGGGGAGTAGAGTACATAAACTATTAACTAAGTAAATTACCTAATTTACCCTTATTATATTAACAAAATTACACAAGGGGAAGGGCTAATTACTTCCTTCCTCCTTACTAATTTTAAAAACATCCAAATAAGGTGGAGGTGAATCATTCTCCTCTACTCTCCTCCCTACTACTCCCCTTCCCTCTACTCTCCTCTACTCTCCTCCCTCTCTAAACTTCCGAACAAGCCATAAGTGAGAATTGAGTCCAAGAAGTCTAACTACACAGTCCCACCTGTCAAAATTGCGTAGCAGGTAATTCAAAAGAACTCTTAGTGAGGATCACATCCATGATGTTTAGGTCTACAACTTGATCCCAATTTTACAATAGTCCAACCACTAGACTACACCCTAATGGATTTATCTTGAAAAATTAAGAAACGTCTTAATTCATCATTTTGTGACTATTCTATTGATAAGTACAAATAATTTTTAATAAAATTTATTTAATGAATTATATACTCCTTATGTGATGTATTTTCCATCCAATCTTGGTAATAGAATATAGTATAGAATGGTCAATTTAAACATTTATCAAAGTTTAGGCATTTATTATTTCAAATTAAAATAATTGGTTCAGTTTGATTTTGATCTAAAGTTTAGGGGATCTTTTTTATTTTTCCCTTCAAAAAATTGCTCTTTTTTTTTTTTTTTGCTGAATTTCAAAAAATTGCTCTTGTACTTAGTACATATAGAGGGAGTATATATGCAAGGTTTGGGCTAGGTAACTCCTCAATTTCTAATTAATTAATTTTATAATATATAAATCTATTATTTTTAAAAACAAATAATGTTTTACTAAAATATCTAAGGTCGTTCGTGCTTTCGTGAAAAATATTAGGATAACGTCTGAAATTTATTATTGATAGAAGTGTATATATATATATATATAGACACACACCAAATAAAGACTATAGTTTTCTAAAAAAAAAGTCTAAGATTTAATTTTACATCGATATTTACTTTTGTATTTTTGCTTCTTTTCAATATACCTAAACACCGTATGATAATTGCTTAAAAATAGGTAAAAAAAATACTCAATCCTTTTGTCAGTAGTTAGATATTTCTCAAGTTAAATAGATACATATTTTGTTCAGCGTTATAAATACTGAATTTATATGTGAATTGTGTTTATAATATTTTTCTGTATTAGTTAGTACATATATACCACGGTTTTTGAGTAAAATTGTGGTGTGCTTTTGTGTTATAACTCATTTCCCTCTCCTTTGTGTGTGTTTTTGTTTCTCAAAAAAAAAAAAATACAAATATCATATATTATATATGGCAGAATTCATAGCATATAACCATCATAAATTCATAATATGGGTCTCTCTCAAAAATAAATTCCTGACTTTATTACTGTTCTCTCTTATAGTTGGGTGATAGCAGATTAGTGCGAAACTCCCTACATGTCGGCAAATTGTGAATATAAAAACTCTCATGGAAACAAACTAAATAGGCTCATCTGCACGCCATACTTTCCGATGATGGGATTTAAAATTTTCTGAGAATAAGCTAGCTTGTGTTAATTGTGATCTTTGACCATTATGAAAAACCAATATTCTACCAAACGCAGAGAGAGAGAGAGAGAGAGAGAGAGAGAGAGAGAGAGAGAGAATGTCATGTTTATGGCTTTGTGCAGTGTTTTACACCTTTGTTGTTATTATTAATTTATTGTGACTAATTTAAAGTTCAAGGTTAAAGTGTTTTCGTTTTTAATCATTGATGATAAGTAACTCCTAGTTGTTACACAAAATAGGTCATAAATACATAAGATTAAAAAGTTACTTCTTGATTTTTTTTTTTTTAATGTTAGATTTCTTGACCAATGACTAGTTTCCTCCACAAACCCTAGGTTTCCTCCTATATAATGTTGACAAGATTTTGAGATTCCCCTCGAAGAAAGTCTTGAGCAACCTAGTCTTGACAAAGAAACAAATTTGGCGCCCTCTTAGTGCTATAAATGAGCCGCGCTTTGTCGAGTGGTGCATATTCAAGCTTGACTCTTCAGGAAAAGTCAAAAGTTCGAACTCATGACAAGCCTAAAAATAGTGTTTGAGCTTGAGGTCGTGGGAAAGCCAAAAAGCTTGACCTTAGCTTGGCTTGACTTGATTAATTAGTCAAACCAAGCTTAAGCTTAATATCAAGCTCAAATTTGAGCTTAGGTAAAGCTTTTGAGCTTGAGATCTAAAAAAAAAATATATATATATATATATATATATTATTAAATACTTAAATCTCTAAAATTAAGAAAAAAGAAAAAGTAAATAGTATACTTATTTTATCATGCATCTAATCCTACTTATGATTAGTTATTATTCAAATTAAAATTTTACATAATTAAATTCATTCATTCATCATTCCCTGTCTATAGTTTCAGCAGTTGTTCAAAATGCAATTTTTACATTCATGTTAGATGGTGAAGAACCAGAAATAAAATTTGTTTGTAACTATTATGAATAAGAAAATACTAATATGTTTCATAATTTACTTTAGATTATTGATAGTGTAGGATCTTATGTGGCCAACTTAATTAATTAATTTATTTTTGAATGTAACTATAGTCTAAAGTGGTTCTTGGTCAATTTAGATAGAAGAAAAAAATTAAGATAATGGGTAGTGGTTCCATGTTAGCCATGTCATTATTAAAATATGTGTAATGAGTATATTTATCCAATACATATAAACTTATACATGAGTCTATACTTGAATTGTTTTGTATTAAGCTTAAAAGCACACAAGCTTGTTTATGAACAAATTTTTTTTGCTTGGACTCGTAAACAAGCCTAAAACTAAAGATCAAGATCAACTTATTTATAAATAAACAAACCTGAATAAGTCGTCATTATTTGTTCATTACAACCGTACTAGTCCTTCTTTGTAGCCAGAGATCAATTGCATGCACTAATGCGTACTAGCTAGTGGTCCTGATTCACAAATTGTTGGACCTACAAATTAATGCTTCCCAATTCATAATTGAATTCCGATCCTTATTGCCACCTCAATTTATTGTAATAGTGACTACAATAGCAATGATTTTGCTTCATGCAAATCCCAAGTAGATGGGGTCAATGATCAGTCACCAACCCAACATTAATAATTACCTATGATATTTATTATTAGGTCCATAAAATTATATGCTTATTATATTGGGAGCCCATCAAATTCTTTTGAAAAATGAAAAACACATATATTAGCTTACTCAAAAAAGCCAAAGCCTTTCAAGGCCCTTTGCCCTGTAGAATGTATGCGGGCTTCTATTAGAGAAACTGGAATGTTATGGAAGATGTGGTTGTGAGGGAAGTTTGCTCAATCTTTAGCACTAGGGTCATGCCTAGCCATCTAAACTAGACACTGATCACACTCATACCTAAGTGCACAGGGGTAGACTGTCTTAGCTTATACAGACCAATCAGTCTCTGTAATACTATCTACAAGATCGTGACAAAAATTATCATTCAGAAATTTAGACCATTCTTGGACAAGCTAGTTTCCCCTTTACAGGCAGCCTTTGTCCCGAGGAGGAAAAGGCTTGATAATATGATCATTGTGCAAGAACTCATACACACGATGAGTACAAAAAAAGGTAATCAAGGTTATATGGCAATAAAAATTAATCTTGAAAAGGCGTACGATAGACTTAAGTGGCACTTTATCCGAGATTTTCTCACTCTCTACAATCTTCCTCAGGACAGTATTAAGCTTATTATGAGTTGTATCTCGGGTTCATCCATCTCAGTCCTTTTTAATGGAGGAAAACTTGATTCTTTCCTTCCCTCAAGAGGAATTAGGCAAGAGGACCCTCTTTCTCCCTATCTCTTCATCTGGTGCATGGAAATTCTGGGGTTTTTAATTACTAATCAGTGCTCTTTGAAACTTTAGGACTCGCTCAAATCCTCTCAAAGTGGGCCAACCTTCTCACACCACTTTTTTGCGAACAATCTGGTCCTTTTTGCAAAAGCGGATGTGAAGAACTACCATAGCATTCGGGACACACTAGACACTTTTTGTGACCTTTCAAGTCAAAAAGTGAATATGACCAAGTTGAAGGTTTTCATTTTGCCAAACATTGATGAAAAGACCCGAGACTCCTTATGCAGCATCCTTGGCTTCAAGTCAACTCCTCAGTTAGGAAAGTATCTTGGATTTCCCATCAACATAAGAACTCCTCTTCCCAATATTTTGATTTCATCTTGGAAAGAGTTCAAAATAAACTCCAAGGCTGGAAAGCTAATCTGCTATCCATGGCAAATAGACAGATTTTGACGAAAGCAATGATCTCAGCCATTCCATCTTACACTATGCAAGGGTGCATTCTACCCAGTAGAATCCATTCCAACTTGGGTAAAATTAGCAGGAATTTCTTATGGGGCTCCATTGAAGAAAAGAAAAAGCTACACATGATTGGTTGGACAAAAGTTACTAAGCCGAAAAATAGAAAGGGTCTGGGCTTACATGCTGCCAAGGAGAGAAACACCACACTGGTAGCAAAATTATGCTGGAGAATGAGGGGAGAAAGTGGTGAGCTTTGGTCCAATGTCCTAAAACACAAATATAGAAGGAGGGTAATTTCTAGCAAGGCTTCTAAATCCAGATCTTGGAAGGCAGTGCTTCATGGCATAGCTATGTGTGAATTGGGTACGAAATGGTCCATTGGTAGTAACAGTCAGCTATCCTTTTAGGATGACAAATGGCTAGATATAGGCACAGTTAGAAAGTGAATTGAAGGCTCACTTCATAGGGGAGAGGCTAACATCCGGTTAAGTGACATTTACTCTAATGGTATGTGGGAGTTGCATAAATTATCCTTTATCTTCCCTCAACTCTTCAGCCAATCCATTAAGGCAATGCCAATAAGAACAACCTCGTCGAGTAAGGACAATTTGTTGTGGATCTCCAGCCCTAAAGGGGAGTTTGATTCTAAAAGTGCTTATCTTATTGCTTGCGGAGCCAACACCAGAGAAGCACGCTTTTGGGGTAATTGGATATGGAAGCTTAAGACCCTGCCCAAAATACACATGTTTCTTTGGAAATGCTACCATAATAGTATTCCAGTTAAGATTTTTCTCACCCATAGGGGCATCCAGCTGTCCCCAACATGTGATATCTGCAATAACTAGCCTGAAACCATAAGTCATGTGCTAAGGGAATACTCTGCAGCACAAGAATTCTAGGCTGAGTCTAATCGGCCCAACGACATGCAACACACCTTTGGTCTAGAATTAATGGAATGGATCAAAGCTAATGTGTATTGCACAGTGCTAGCAAAGAGGAAGAGCTATCCATGGGCACTTTTTTTCCTTTTCGGCATTTAGTACCTATGGCTCCAAAGGAATAAGAGAATGTTTCAATCCCCCTTAACATATCTGAATCTGTGCAAAACAATGGAGTCACAAGTTTATGAGTATTGGTATTGTGTTCTTGAACATGCAAATCCTAGGCCTGGTGCTACTATTGCTGTTGGTTGGGTGAAACCACCTGTGAACTGAATTAAATTAAACACAGATGGCTCAGCACTGGGGAGCCTTAGGATGGCAAGGGGAGGAGGGCTTATATGAGACCGTCATGGAAACTGGGTCTCAGGTTTTGCAAGGGCTATTGGTTTCACTTCAAGCATAGTTGCTGAGCTCTGGGCTGTATGAGATAGACTAATGGCTTGTTTGGAAGTTTAGAGAGGGAGGAGAGTAGAGGGGAGTAGAGGGGAGGGAAGTAGTGGGGAGGAGAGTAGAGGAAAGTGATTCCCCTTTATCTTGTTTGGATGTTTTTAAAATTAGTAAGGGGGAAGGGAATAATTAGCCCTTCCTCTTGTGTAATTTTATTAATATAATAAGGGTAAATTAGGTAATTTACTTGGTCAATAGTTTATGTACTCTACTCTCCCTCCAAATCTCTCCAATTTGGGGGAATTAAAAATGGGGGACTAGAGGGAGTTGAAACCCCTCCAAATCCCTTCAAACCCCTCCCCCTCCTTTCTTAAAAAACTTCCAAACAAGGTAATTAGATTACTCTCCCTCCCTCTGCTCTACTCCCCCTCCTTTTTTAAACATCCAAACAGGCCATAACTTAGTGCTGTAATCTCTCACTTGAAACGGTGGAAGTTGAGATTGATGCCTCAGCCGCAGTATCCTTGTTATCCTAAGCCACTCATACTAATGGTGAACTTTCCTCTCTTATTGATGACTGCAGGAATCTAATGAAGAACATTCCTCAGGTCCAATTGAAGCACTGCTTTAGAGAAGCAAATCGCTGTGCAAATGCCCTCGCGAAGAACTTTCCTCTCTTATTTAGAGAATCTAATCTGCTTTAGAGAATCTAATGAAGAACTTTCCTCTCTTATTTGACATTAAAAATAATCTTCATAAATAAAATAAGTCAAATCTGTTAAAGAACCATCAATTTCATGAAAATTTATTTATATGTGAATTGTGACTATACATTCACTCCTTTCTTCTTTTTTTTTAGAATACTAAATATTAACACACACGGGAAAGGGGAGAAAGTTTTTATATTTGGTTTTAAAACACTGTACTTGAGCCCACAACGAATATGAAATATTTGGACCCAACCACCAATAATATTTTATGAATTCAACGACCAATACATAGACCTAATTGTGAAAAAAACTGAATTCACACATCAAAACAAAATGCAAAATGGTACTCACCCATGTGCACAACACCCATGGCTTTGAACAGGAGGGCTATTTAATTGTTGCCTTTGTCCTATCACCTTTAGATTAGGGGCAATATTACTGCAATTTAAGAACGACACTGGAAGTTTTCACAAAAAAAGAATGATACTGGTACAGCAACATCTAAGTATTAGCCCCAAAATTTTTTAGATCGATTTTGGATCTTTAATAAATTAATTAGAATCGATCACTTATACAAAAATAAGGACAAAATTTATTTACAATATCTTAAATACAATACATTATATACCCAATCATATTCAAACATATGGGTGCATTGATTTTCAAACCAATCCAGGAACTAATTGTCCTGGTTTTGTAATAAATAAATAAAAGAATTTATTTTTTCCTATAAAACAAAATATTATTTATATTTTATTGGTCAATACAATAATGTGTTTGTGTTTTATTTGTGTTTTACTTAGGTTTTGTCCTAAGAATAATATTAGTAAAACAACATATTATATTGATTTAATATATTGTGATTTATGGTATATAAAAAGGGCTGGCTTTTAGACTGACTAGTTAAGCCATTCTCTAAGGCGGTAAGGCCCCATTATAAAAATGTCCAAAAATTTTAGGGTAATAATTATTTTTATTAGAAAAAAAAAATGTGTGGGTTGTGCCCCACAAATTGTTACAAAATATGTTTTTATTAGAACAATTTTTCAAAAAAAAAAAAAAAAGTGAAGTCATTTTTAACAAATCAATTAATAAATTGTTAGTTGTTTTATATTCTATTTTGAGATGTTCCAAAATAATGTCATTTTTAACAAAACAATTAATAAATGTTTTAACTTACCATTTACTTTATCTATATAGACAATGCTCATATTTTATCAAATTTGAACCTCTTTTTTTTTTTTCTTTTTTTTTCTTTTGAGAAAAATGAAATTTGAAGTTAAAGTTATTTATACAGTCAATACACATCTTTTATTAAATTTGAACTTAAAGTGGTTAGTTGTCAAAATGCCCTTCACATTACACCTATTGTATCTACTCATAAACTTGGTCAATGTGTACAGTCTTCGTGTCCGTCTGTAATCTGATCTGAGTTGAAGTTGCTCTAGACCTTGATAGTTGAAACTTAGGGCGCACATCATATTTTTCGTAAGAAAATATCGTGCACATATATATCTGGCCCATTTATTCATGCTAAGCTCCTTTGATGAACACTCCCCATCGTAAATTTTCATGTATAAATGTATATTCAAATATTTATATATGGCAGCTCCTTCCAAAACCTTTATTTCCACAATGTCATATATATATATATATATATATATTTGTGTGTGTGTGCGCGTGCCCCCCGGGGGGCGGCGCAAAATACACCAACATACGAGCCCCCCAAAAAAATTAAAACACTTATTATTGGTTAATTATGACATTTGAATCAAAGATCATCTTTAAGGGTTTTACTTTTTAATTAATATTAGGAGTGTGAACTATTATAAACATGTGTGCACAAATTATCACTTCTTGGTGCCATGATGATATATCACAACCTTCTGAACGTCACTTCATTTTGCCTGTCTAAATAATCCGAACACAGTAGCAGAACAATGATTACAACAAATTTCAAGCACCGACTGGGTAGGTTATGGTGTGTCAATAATGATTTAGATGAAATTCTGGCACATGCTATAATTAATATTGTTTCGCAGTTGTTTATTACATATGGATCGAATGAAAACTGGTTGGAGCTTAATTAACCGTGGGTTTCAGTTAACTTTATTAGTACCATTTTTTATCTTCGAATAAGAGATCTGAAATTAGAACTTATAAGGACTAGGTTTGAGATCCCAGCCCACTACATGGGTGGACTTAGGCTCAAAAAGCTCCAAACAATAAATTTGTAGAGAAATGAGTTGGAAATTTGGGTTTTAGTTGATCAAACAAATGTTGGAATAGATTCAGATGATAAGATAATGAAAAGAAATAGGGTTGTATTGAAGAAAAATCGTCATCGGCAAAGTCCGAGGCAATCTTTTCCTGTATTTTATTCTTAAATCAAGTTACAAGTTTGGTTCTTGAACACTACAGTGTTTTTTCCTACTTTTTTCTCCCCTTCTTCTTGTTGCCACCATCTTCTTTTATATTCTCCTTCCTTTTCCTTCCCACCTTACACGTGCATGTCAGAAGGTTGGTGTTGATACTTGTCCCATCAGCCTATCCTCTAAGTCACAATGTTGTAGCTGTAAGGCTGAAACATATTGTTCAGGTATCACCTCCACATTAATGCGGCCAGAGAGTTAGCTGCAGTGCATTTAATGTGGAGATAGCAGCTTTCCCTGGGGATACTACATGATCATGCTCTGTCCTATTCACCTGTAGTACTTATCTTCTCATATGAAATGGTATGGAAGGTTGTCTTTATGGGTAAAACACTTCTTCGTACCTCAGCCTTGGTTAATCAAGGAAGGGTTTGTCCTCGATGTAGTTTCTTAAACTGTTACTATCAACACTGTCTTCTTCGCCTACAACTGTGGGCCTCTATGACACTACGTGTTTGTCCTTGGACATGTCATCGTCCTCGTCCTCGGTTTGGGCCTCGGGCCCAATACATATGTGGATGAGTATCTTTAGACCCTCCGGCCCCACAATAGCCCCTTAAAATCTTGCTTTTTAGCACCTTGGGCAGAAAGGAGGATTTTGATATTCTCGAGCATGTTTTAGGCTCGTCATGTCTTGTCCTCCGCTAGTACAAGTGCCTTTTTAACTGCCCAAGGCACGCTCCTAACGCTTCGGCGACTGGAGCGCGCCCTCATTAAATTCTGGCTGCTCCTTGTCCCCCATGTTCTACACTGTGATGCAGATCGAATGGCTAAGAATCCCGTTGGGATGGGAGTGAGAATTTTCCCGCTTGTACCTTTTTTTCTTTGATATAAATAACCTCCAAATCAATCCTTCAACTTACTTTAGCATACATTTAAACTCTAGCGCACATACATTGAACCTACTAATATCTCACTTACTCGTGCCTCTACAACTATTAGAAATCTATTCAAGGACAATTTCCCCAATTCTGTAAGTATCCAAAAATCTCTACAACTCGTCTTTTCATGTATTTTCCTTTCCTTTGTGCATTTTCACTGAATCTTCTTGAAAGAATTAGCAGGTTTAAGTGTCTGGTAGAATCCGAAGAGGGAATGACGAGTTTTAGAGCTCAATATAGAATCCCTCCCAACGTTAACCTTAGATATTGTGAGAAGGAGGAGTGGTTCGAGCGAAGGCGAGAAGGTGAGGTAGCAATTCCCATGATCACCTTCGTAGAAGATGGCATGAGAATCCCAATGGGGACGGTTATGAGGGACTACCTTAGGTTCTATCGTTTAGCACCCACACAATGTGTTCCCAACGTATTTAAGATATTGAGGTGTGATGCCTTAAACGAGAAAATGGAGTTAGGGTTAACTCACCATGATGTTAATTGGATATACAATCTCCACCATTTAAACAGGAAAGGGTATTACTTGAAGATGAGGCAGCCCAAAATCAGGCTCATACAATGCCTCCCCGAGTCTAGTAAAGGGCTAAATAAGGACTTCTTGATCATGTCAAGGGAATGGCACGATGGCCTTCCCTGCCCGACAAAAGAGGGGTTGCCAGGTGTGGTTCTAGAAGTAGGAAAAATGATTTACTCTTTTCCTTATTTTGATTTGTGTTGTTTTGCTTTTTTTGCAGATAGACATGCCACCGAGCCAAATTTCAGTTTGGTTAACAGGGAGGGCTTAGACAAAATTCTCAAAGCCGAGGTGTTTGTAAACGAAGACGACGGTCAACTCCGAGCGGCTCACTTGATACTAGGAATCACACCCATTTCTCGTGCTTTCCAAGTGCCTAAGTGTGTGATAAAAGCAAACGACCCACACCTACATTGCATCAGCATTGCTATGGAAGGATTTCTCCTTCCTAAGGGCATTCCAATCCTAGAAGGTACTTTCTCCACACAGCCCATTCTTTTTCCTAGCCCAACAACTGAGGGTACTTAAGGTTCAACTCCAATACCGGAAGGCATACCAAAAGTAAGGGCCTCCTCATCACAACAATTTACCAGAGTTGCCACTTTGTCTCGCACCATAAATTCAAAAGAAGAAGAAGTGGTAGAAGTGACCGATTTTGAGAATGAGTTTGAAGTTTTCACCCGAGTCTCGTCCCCGGAAACTTCAATCCCAAATCTCGGCCCACACTTCTCCCTAACAATTGGCGAGATGGGCATTCAATGCAAACCCAAATCCAGTGTGCTAGATTTAATAGAGTCCTAACCTGAGAGGGATGCACCTAGAAAGGCAGCCCGCACCAAGCCTCCCACTTCTTCACCCGCTCTGCCCCCTCCCCAACCGGCTGACCTAAAAAGAAAGAGATAGCAAAAAGGGAAGGAGGTGATGGAAGTTGGACAAACCCTTCCCCCTCGCGAGGATGAGGCTCAAAGTGTATCCAAACAGGCCAAAATGGGGCAAAAGGGTAATGAGAGGAGGAGTGACCTTCTGCCCGAACCCACATCCTAGCTTCTGCCCCAATGTTGGATGGGGCCCCCTTGCTAGATGATGCTTCCATCAAGGACTTTCAAGGTGGAAAGGCTAGCGACGTGGTCGACGCAGTGGAGCAAGCTCTGCTACTCCCTGGAGACATGGCCGAACTACGGTCCATGAGGAGACATGAGGTCTTCCTCAGCTTCACAAGATATTTAGCTATGGTATGATTCTACTTAACCATTTTTTTTTTCTTTTTTATACTTGACTTATTATTTATATTATTTTTTTAAAACCACCCCCCTTTTTTTTCTTTGGCAAGCTGTTCAAGCCTCCTTCTGAGCAGAAGAGATGGCCAATTCCTGCCACCGGCAGATGAAAGAGGAGGAGGGATGGCGTAACATTGCCATGGAGGCCTTTCAAGTGGCCGAGAGGAGCCTCCAGGAGATGAAGAAGAAGCTACAAGAGGAGGAGAAAGAAAGAAAAAACATGGCAACTGCCCTTGAAAATGTAAAGAAGCAAGCCGAGAGTCAAAGGCTGTAGCTGTGGGATGTTGAAGACCAACTGGCCGCCTTCAAGACTCAAATTGACGCATTTAAAAAGAAACTGGAGGAGGTCAAGAAAGCCCAAGTTTCAGCCGAGAAAGCCAAGAAAGAGGTTGAGAAGGCTAAGGACGAAGCTAAGCAGCATGGATACAAGGTTGGGGTGGCCGAGACCAAAGATTCCCTCAGGGCTGAGGTCCCAACCGTATGTAGAACGTATTGCGCTCTAACATGGGGTGAAGCCCTCAACCAAGCTGGGGTTAAGGCTTCCTCTGTGCTCAAGAGAGCAGAAAATATCTACTACCCCCCAGCCATACGCTCTTCAAGCTCTTCGAACTCTAAGGCTGTCCCATCGTCCTCGGAGGCAGGTGAAGTTCAAGGTGGCCCACTCAAGGCTCCTCTTGTAGCTGACATTACTACAAAAGAGGCGAAGCAGGCCGAGGACACCTCAAAGATAGGAGAAGCTCCTAGAGAAACAATCCAAGGCTCTGACCTACCTCCTCCTACTCCCAAGGATACCTCCCAAGACAAAGAAACTTCTCAAGGTATGGAGTAGTTAGTATTGGCAACACTAGCCATACCCCCAAAAGAGGATCCCAAGAACAAGGTCGAAGTGTCCACCACAACAGCAAGCACACAACCTCCTAAAGATCCAAAAGATAAGCTCATAATAAAGATGAAGAAATAGATTATCTCTCTCTCTCTCTCTCTCTCTCTCTCTCTCTTTTTTTTTTTTTTAACTTTCCCAGTTTGTAATCAACTTATCTTTTTTGTACTTGTTCTGCCTTATTTGAAGGCTTTTATGTAATGAAAGTTATGGGTATTTTCTTTTTTGTTGTGATTTCTATACTGAAATTGATATCATTTTCATTTTAGCTAAAACCCAATGAAAGTAATGATGAGATAAGACTCCCTTCACTAACTTACTTGAGTAAAGAGCAATTGTCCTGCTTTATATGATCAGCAGCAAAAGTAGGTGAATTTTATTGAGTTAATCACCTTGGCAAAGCATAAACTTAATTTTATGAACATACACAGTATTGTAATATGCATATAGGTTTAAGTGATGCTCATGAGGGCCAAAAAGATGGTCAAGTTTTACGCAAATACAAGTATGTCTGTAAATGCTTTAAGTGATGCTCATGAGCATCCATTTGGAACTCTTGTTGCAATGAAAATCATTGTTGATTAGAGTGATTATATCCGGTACCAAAGTAGTTAACAAAGGAAATTATCTTACTGTACATATAGACATATATCTCACACAGTTTGTTATAAATAAGATTTTGCCCTGACTTATAGCCATTTGAAGGAAAAGATTAATCTATCTAAGGCATGTGGTCCGAGGACCTAAGCATTACCAATTTTCTCTTTGATACTTAGATAGTTATCATAATGTGTTAACCTTCTCAACGTAGATGGTCAAAGAAAGCAGGCATAGCTGAGGTTCTGTTTGATACTTAGAAAATTAATTGAAAGATATCAATTTTCCCAAGATATGTCGTCCGAAGAGCCAGGCATGACCAATGTTCTGTTCGATACTTAGAATGATGTCTTAGTGTGTTAATTTTACCAAAGCAGATGGTCCGAGGAATAAGGTATAGCTGAAGTTCTGTTTAACACTTAGAAAATTAATTGAAAGATATCAATTTTTCCAAGGTATGTGGTCTGAGGAGTCAAGCATGACTAAGGTTCTGTTTGATACTTAAATTGATGTCTTACTATGTTAATTTTACCAAACCAGTTGGTCTGAGGAACCAAGCATAGCTGAGATTCTGTTTAACCCTTAGAAAATTAATTGAACGATATCAATTTTCTCAAGATATGTGGTCCGAGGAGTCAGGCATGACCAAAGCTTTTTTTGATACTTAGAATGATGCCATACTGTGTTAATTTTCCCAAAGCAGATGGTCCGAGGAACCAAGCATAGCTGAGGTTCTATTTAACACTTAGAAAATTAATTGAAAGATATCAATTTTTCCAAGGTATGTGGTCCGAGGAACTAGGCATGACCAAGGTTCTGTTTGATACTTAGAATGATGGTAAAGTCGCAAGATAAGTAATATAACAAACTCGAAGAAGGTGAATAAAACTTGTATTAATAATAATATCTTCTAAGATTATTTACATTTCAGGGACGAGGTACAGCCCTTTCCTCTAGATCTTCAAGATAATACGCGCCTATCCCAGCCACTGATGTTATATGTATGGCCCCTCCCAGTTGGGTCCTAACTTCCCCATGCTGGGTTCTTGACAGCTCCCATAACCTTTCTTAAGACCAAGTCCCCCACTGTCAACAGCCTTAACCTTACGTTAGCATCATACCTTTGCTTGAGCTTGTGTTGATAATATGCCAATTAGACTGTGTAATTTTCTCTTTGTTCTTCAATTAAATCTAAACTCTTCTCCATTAGCAATTTGTTGCTGCTCGGAGTGAAAGAACTTGTTCTTAGGGTGGGGAATTCGGTTTCCAAAGGAATAACAACCTCGGCTCCATATGTCATTGAAAAAAGCGTCTCTCTTGTGGACCTACGAGGCATGGCCTGGTAAGTCCATAGGATATGTGACAACTCTTCAACCCATTTCCCCTTTGCATCATCCAGCCTTTTTTTTAGTCCATTTATTATGACCTTATTGACAATTTCAGCCTGCCCATTCTCTTATGGATATACCGAGATAGAATATCTATTGTTTATACCCAAATCATAACAATACCTCCTGAAGGCTTTGCTATCAAATTACAAACCATTGTTCGAGATGAGGACACAAGGGACTCCAAATCTAGTTACAATATTTTTCTAAACAAAACGCTTAGCATCCATATCTCTGATGTTTGCTAATGGTTCAGCCTTGACCCATTTAGTGAAGTAGTCCGTGCCAACTAACAAATACCTCTTATTCCCTGCTGCCTTAGAGAATGGGCCTATGATATCCAAGCCTCATGAGCAAAAGGCCAGGGACTGGACAAAGGATTAAGGACTCCCCTAGGTTGGTGAATGTTTAGGACAAACCTCTGACACTGGTCACACTTCTTTTCATAGTCATCTGCTTCTTTCTGCATCTTTGGCCACCAGTAGCCTTGCGTAAGGGGCCTATGTGATAAAGACCTGCCCTCCGTATAGTTTTCACAAATTCCTTCATGCAATTCATCCAGGATTAGCTCAACTACCTCCGGGTGTACACACAGTAGATACAGGCTAGAAAAAGACCTCTTATATAATTTCTAGTCCTCGGACAGCTAGAACCGAGGAGATTTTCTTTGCACTTTGTCAGCCTCGGATTTATCCTCTAGCAAAAAATCTTCCTTGAGTAACAATACAATAGAGTCCATCCAGCTAGGACCCGCCCTTATTTGATTAACATGAGTTATGGTTCTTCCTGCCTTGATAGGTCTACATAAGTCTTCTACGAGGATTACCCAAGGTAAACTTTGTTCCGAGGAGGTTGCCAATGTAACAAGTGAGTCCGCGTGTGTATTTTTACTTCTAGGGACTTGTGATAGATTGAAAGATTCAAACTTAGACTGTAAATGCCTAACCTGGTTTAAGTACTCTTGCATTTCGGGATCTCTAGCTTCCAACTCTCCTTGGACTTGGCCAACGACCAATCTTGAATCAGAGATCAATTCCACTACCTTTCCACCCATTTTTTGTACCATGATCATCTCTTCCAACAGAGCTTCATATTCAGCTTCATTGTTTGTAGCCAAGAAGCTCAATCTTAATGATTTTTCGATCGTGATGCTCTTTGGAGATATTAAGACTAGTCCCACACCAGATCCCCTATGATTCGCTGCACCATTAACATAAACTTTCCAGGATGCAGGTTCTTATATGGAGATTATTCCAACCGATTTTCCATCCATGTTTTGCTCTTCTATCTTTTCTTCTTCCAAGGATTTAGCAAACTCAGCAATCATGTCGGTAAGAACCTGGCCCTTGATAGAGGTGCGTGGTATGTACCTGGCCCTTCTTGTGTAATCTGCACTCCGTATTAGAGATTTAAATGGAAGCTGGGTTAGAACAACAACTGTGTGTGACTGAAAATAGTGGGGAAGCTTTCATGTAGCATGCACTATTGCCAAAATGGCCCTTTCTAGTGGTAAGTAACGAACATCAGCCTCATGTAATCACTTGCTCACATAGTAAACTGGCCTTTGTACACCATCATCAACACGTATTAGCACTAAGCTCACCGTGTGGGAAGCCACCATGATGTAGGCAAACAAAACCTCATCCACCTCAAGTTTGGACATTGTGGGTGGTCTAGACAAATACTCTTTCAACTGCTGGAAAGCTAGGGTGCACTCTTCAGTCCGTTCAAATCCCTTCTATGTATTCAATAACTGAAAGAAAGGTCTACACCTGTCAGCTAACCGAGATATAAATCGGTTTAAAGTAGCAGTCATCCTTGTAAGCCTCTAAACCTCCTTTGGATTCCGAGGTGGTTGCAGGTTGTTAATTGCCTTAATCTGGTCAAGGTTGACTTCAATTCCACGATGCATAACCATGTAGCCCAAGAACTTCCCTGATCCGACACCAAAAGAACACTTTGAGGCATTAAGCCGTAGCTTATATCTCCTCAAGATGTCAAAAATACTTCCAAGGTCATTAACATGATCGTACTCATCCTTGCTCTTTACCACCATATCATCGATGTAAATTTCAATGTTTTTTCCTAACTGTGGCTTAAACATCTTGGTCATTATCCTCTGATAGGTAGCCCTAGCATTTTTCAAACCAAAAGACATCACCTTATAATGGTAATTTTCAATAGGAGTGACGAAAGCTGTCTTTTTTTGGTCATCCAAAGCTAAAGGTATCCGATGATACCCTTAAAAGGCATCTAGAAAACTCATTCGAGGATGTCCCACAGTTGCATCCACCAATTGGTCAATCCGAGGCATAGGAAAAGGGTCCTTTGGGCAGGCCTTATTCAAGTCCATGAAATCTACGCATATGCACCATTTCCTAATCTTCTTTTTTACCACTATTGTGTTAGAAAGCCATTCGGGGTAAAAAAACCTCTTTAATATCCCCGGCCTGCTTAAGTTTCATGACCTTGTCTTTGACAGCATCGGAATATTCCTTGGATGAACGCCGAGGTGGTTGCTTCTTGGGGGTGACAAATGAACTGACATTTAGATGATGACAGATGAAGCTTAAATCCACTCCCAGAGCCTCGTAGGCATTCCAAGCGAATACATCGATGTTTTTCTTAAGAAATTCTACCAGCTCCCCTTTCTCTTAAGGTGGTAGTTGAGCTCCAACCTAGAAGAACTTTTTCGGATCATCACCTACGGTAAATCTCTCTAAATCTTCACATTTGGCCTCCTCAATTGGGCCCTTTGCGAGTGATTCCGGAGACTTTGACTGCTATAAACACTCTTTAGATGAGTCTGAGGATTCAGCTTCTGGTTGATGCAAGATTGCGGACACCAAGCATTACCTAGCCATAGATTGGTCCCTTACCAGTTCTTTAATCCGATCCCCTGACAGATACTTCACCTTTTGATGCAGACTTGAAGAAACAGCCCCTAGGGTGTGGAGCCAAGGCTTGGCCACAATGGCCATGTAAGGGGAGTACGCATCCACCACTATGAAGTTCACTTCCACTACTTCTAAGCCTGTTTGCACAGGTAACCTGATCTGGCTCTTTGTGATAACAACCTTCCCATCGAAACTCACTAAGGGTGAATCATAGGTAGTCAAATCCTCGGGTTTTAGGTTCAGCCCTTTATATAAATCAAGGTACATGATCTTTACATAATTGTCCTGGTCTACCATCACCCTTCTCACATTATACCCTCCTATTCTGAGGGTTACCACCAAAGTATCATCATGCGGCTGGATGGTCCCTGCCTTGTCTTCATCTAAAAAACTTAGCACCGGTTAAATTTTTACTTTGGCCCTCTTCGATCCAAAGCTAGTGTCCTTGGATAAGAGCCAAGCTGCAGACATCACTCTGAAGGGCTGTGAACCAGTCCTCCCTGATGTAGCAAAAATGACATTGATTGTGCCTATTGGGGGCCTTGAGGAAGCATTCCCCTGATTCTCAAACCTTGATTAGTCACCTTGCCCACTGGGGCGGTACAAGAGATGTTGTAATTTCCCTTCCTTGACCAGTTGCTCCAGATGATTCCATAATGTTCAATAGTCCTTGGTGGTATATCCCTAGCCATGGATTGGTCCCGTACCATTTCCTCAATTCGATCCCCTGACAGATACTTCACCTTTTGATGCAGAGTTGAAGAAATAGCCCCTAGGGTGTGGAGCCAAGGCCTGGCCACAATGGCCGTGTAGGGGGAGTACGCATCCGCCACTATGAAGTTCACTTCCACTACTTCTGAGCCTGCTTGCATAGGTAACCTGATCTGGCCCTTTAGGATAACAATCTTCCCATCAAAACTCACCAGGGGTGAATTATAGGCAGTCAGATCCTCGAGTTTTAGGTTTAGCCCTTTATATAAATCAAGGTACATAATCTTTGCACAACTGCCCTAGTCTACCATTACCCTTCCCACATCATACCCTCTTATTCTAAGGGTTACCACCAAAGCATCATTATGCGGCTGAATGGTCACTGCCTTGTCTTCATCTAAAAAACTCAACGCCGATCAGATTTCTACTTTGACTCTCTTCGATCCAAAGCTAATGTCCTCGAATGGGAGCTAAGCTACAGACATCACTCTAGAGGGCTGCGAACCAGTCCTCCCAGGTACAGCAAAAATGACATTGATTGTGCCTATTGAAGGCCTTGAGGAAGCATTTCCCTAATTCCTAGACCTTGACTGGTCACCTTGCCCGTTGGGGCGGTACAAGAGATGCTATAATTTCCCTTCCTTGACTTCTAGATGATTCCACAATGTTCGGCAGTCCTCGGTGGTATGTCCCTACTCCTGATAGTATTGGCAATGAAGGCTCTGGTTATGTCGCAAGGGATCTCCACTCCTCTTGTTCGGCCATTTAAAGTATGACTCATTCTTGATTTTCTCTAAAACTTAATGCACCAACTCTCTAAACACAATGCTTACAACTTGAGAAGTTGTAGGTGAAGATTGCCCAGCAAAATCTATCTGGGGTCTACTATTGTTGTAGCAATTTAACCTAAAATTCCTCCTCTCCTAAGGGATAACCTTACCCTTTCCCCTATCTTACTGCTAGTCCTTCTCAACCCTTTTGTATTTGTCAATCTGATCCATGAGTTGACGTATATGGTAACAGGTTTCCTAGTCAAAGACTTTCTTAAGCCATGCTCGGCAAGTAGGCCGAGCTTAAAAGTGCTAATGGCAACATCGTCGAAATCACCATCTATCTCGTTGAACATCTCCCAGCATCTATCTGAATACGTCTTCAGGGTTTCTCCTTCTCTCATGGACAAAGACAACAAAGAATTTAAAGGCCAAGGAACCCTTCTACACGTGAAAAATCGGGATCCAAATGCTTGAGTAAGTTTTTTGAAAGAATTAATGGAACTTGCCCTTAAACTATCAAACCACCTCATTGCCACAGGCCCCAAACTGGACAAGAATATTTTGTACATCAAAGGCTCATTCTTGGAGTTTACGGCCATCATTTGATTAAAGTGGCTAACATGCTCTACTGGGTCTGTTCTTCCATTGTACACGGTGAATGTGGGTCGGGAAAATCGCTGAGGAATTCCCCCTCTCTCAATCTAGCGTGTGAAAGGTGACCTTACAATCTGGTTCAGTGCTCTCCTCATAGCATCGTTTTCCAGGCCGATCGAGGACGAATTTCTATCTCTGCATTCATGATGATAGTCTTCATCATACGAGGAAATCTCACTAGGGGGAGTTCTCAATCTACGCTTATAGCTCTCATCCTCCTCGTTGTCAAAAGAGAAATCAAGATTGGACGGGGTTCATCTTCGACGTTCATGACACAAGCTTCTCCTTAGGTGGTCAGTCTCCCTCTGCATGTTTCTGGTACTATCCTCCTGAGAGACATGGTTTTTACCCATAGCTTGGCTTCTACTAGTATGGGTAGTATGTACACTTCCTCCTAGTCTCTTTCCCATTCAAGATCACAGAAGTGATCTTGACGCTAAGACCCCATAGACTCTACCTGATGTAGACCTGAACCTACCATTGTTGAAAGTTGAATTCACTATCACACCAGTAATTCCCACAAACTGTGCCAATTGTAAGGACCAAGTTTGAGATCCCAACCCACTACGTTGGTGGACTTAGGCCCAAAAAGCTCCAAATAATAAATTTGTAGAGAAATGAGTTGGAAAATTGGGCTTTAGTTGATTAAACAAACATTGGAATAGATTCAGATGATAAGAGAATAAAAAGAAATAGGGTTGTATTGAAGAAAAATCGTCCTCGACAAGGTCCGAGGTAATCTGTTCTTGTATTTTATTCTCAAATCAAGTTACAAGTTTAGTTCCTGAACGCTATAGTGTTTTTTCCTACTTTTTTCTCTCCTTCTTCTTTTATATTCTCTTTCCTTTTCCTTCCCACCTTACACGTGCATGTCAGAAGGTTGGTGTTAATACTTGTCCCATCAGCCCATCCTCTATGTCACGATGCAATAGCTGTAAGGCTGAAACACACTATTCAGGTATCACCTTCACATTAATGCGGCCAGAGAGTTAGCTACAATGCATTTAATGTAAAGGTAGCAGCTTTCCCTGGAGATACTACATGATCTCGTTCTGTCCTATTCACCTGTAGTACTTATCTTCTTATATGGAATGGTATGGACAGTTGCCTTTGTCAGTAAAACATTTCTTCATACCTCGGCCTTGGTTAATCAAGGAAGGGTTCGTCCTCGGCGTAGTTTCTTGGACTGTTACTATCAACACTGTCTTCTTCGCCTACAACTATGGGTCTCTATGACACCACGTGTTTGTCCTTGGACATGTCCTCGTCCTCGGTTTGGGCCTCGGCCCAATACATATGTGGATGAGTATTTTTGGGCCCTCCGGCCCCATAGAACCTATACCAAAATCGATTAATATCTTAACCTAATAATAAAAAGTAATCATATTTAGTTGTGCTTTCATTACCTTAAATAGTTATTTATTCCTAACAGTTAAAAATAATTAAAATTTTCAAAAAACTACTATTAATTGTCATTATCTAAAAAGTTTTGCTGATTCCCTCCCTCTTTTATTCTTTAATAATTAGATAATTGAGGGAGTGAATATTTGAATTTTAAATGTTTTTATTAGAAATGTCCAGAATTATCAGTTGAGTATTAACGTTCTTGGCTCTTCCCTCTTTCTTTGTAATTATAATAATTTAATAAAGAAACTTTTGTCAAGTATATGCCAAATTGAATTCTATAATGATATGAAACCTAATTTAAAAAAGCAAACAAATTACAAACTCACTCTTTTGATGTATTAATTACATTTTATAATGAAACATGCATTATTGTTTTTTTTAAAATGAAGATTGTTTTAGAAAATATTTAGGGGAGATGCTATCGATTTTCATTTCTTAAAATATTTATAGAGATAGTAATTTTAAACAAAGCACAATGATATTAATTATTATACAATATTGTTCAATTTATACATAATTGAATGACAAAAGACCTAAAATGTGAGCAAAAATAATTTTTATAATATTATTTTAGAAACTTTGATTAGAATATGATCATTAGATCATTTTATTATGTTGTGTCAAAATTGTGAAAAACAAATTATTTAGAATTCTATTTATATTTCATCACCAAAGATATGAATACGAATCATTATTCTATTAGTCAAGAGTTTTGTAATTTAGTGACATTGCTCAGTCTTCCTTATAAGAAAAACTAAGGCTTGAATTCCCTTCCACCAATTATCATAATAATTATAAAAATAATTATTATTATCATTTTATAATTACATCTCTTTGTAGTTCTTATAATAATTATTCCTATCACTCCTATTTCTAAGTAAGAAATATTTCTTTTTGCTAAATCAAGTATTATTTTAATGAAAAATACTATCTTAATCCCAATTTAAATCCATTGCTTTACATGATATTCACAATTAATACATTGGTATACACATTTTAAAAGAAAAAAAAATGTCCACATTTAAAGCATGAAAGAGGATATGAAAATATGGCCTTCTGAGAGTACCGTTGCCCTTATTTCAATATATCAAGAGCATTCATAGTTGAATAACAACAATGTTGAGAATGATTTGGCAGCTGGGTTTTGAGGGAAGAACATGACAAAGATAAGGGGCCGCCCAACAAAAATGGCTCGAGTTTGTGGCTTGGCTCGATCTGGTGGGATTGAAATTAAGTGCAATATCAATTTAGTGGTAGTGACTAGTGCATCGATTTGGTGGCTGGGTTTTGGCTCTTTTGGAAGAAAATGCGAAATTGGGAAGGATGAGATGAAAAAAAAATGATATTTGGAGGAAGGGAGTAATATTTTAATAAACATTGATAAAGCATTAAATCTTATGTAACTGTCTCCAAACATGCACTTTTAACATCCTTGACTACGCCCTAGCTTCAAGCCAACTATTCTTCAAAGGGCGCAGCTGTCTAGCCGTTATTGTCTCTCTCTTCTCTAGTTGTCTGTAATAGAAAATTTAGGAAAAAATATTTATTTATTTTATTGTTAAAGTCTGTTTATTTAAATTTCCAAATTTTAATTCTATGCCAAGTTGAGGGTTGCGTTTCAACTTTCAGGTAAAAAGGCGTCAAGCCATCTTTGAAAAAAGGACCGGACTTGTAGTAAAGTCTAAGGACCCTTCTGGATGAACATAGAGTAGAGTAGAGTTAGCTGAAAATAGACTAATTTTGAGTCAAATTTACTCTACTCCTCCTCCCTCAATCCAAACGGATCATAAATGAACCATGATAAGTTTATTTGTAACTATGCATACCTTGTTGGTCTAAATGAACCATGATGAGTTTCAAGGTCCCACTGGATATTCCCTTTTGGGACAGTAAAAACTGCAAGGGACATATTTTTACCTAAAGCAATCATCTTCTTTGGTCCCTCTTATATTATTTTCTTTCTCTTTGGGTTACTATACTCCAAGAAGAAGAAGAAGACACTTTCTTTGGGTTTCATTAGCCATTCTTGGCTTGTAAAATTGCCTAGAAATCCTTTAGTTAAGGATTAGGAACTACAGAAACATATTTAAGGGAAATTGTCATCTAATTTTAGATCCAAATTTTTAACTCGTCATCTTGAGTTTCTTATACCCCCTATAATATTGAGATGAGGCGAAAAAAATTGAAAACTAGAGTAATTTGTGGTGTTTATTTTGATCAAATATATCAGGTTATTAAAAGCACTAGCATCAAGTATGTTTAATGATAAAATTTTAGCATTTAACACACTAAATACCAAAAAACTAACCACATCACATGTTCAAAATGCTAAAATATTTGGCATGGATAAACAGTAACGTTCTACAAAACAATATGGAACAAATGCTAATTTTTTTTATTCAACTTTCCTCTCCCCTCTGCCATCTCTCTCTCTCTCTCTCTCTCTCTCTCTCTCTCTCTCTCTCTCTCTCTCTCTTGTTGCATTTCTTCCTCTCTCACCCTCTTTCTCGCTCTTATCGCCACCGATCTCGCCACCACACTACTGACCTCAAGTCGTTGCCTAGATCTCTCTCTCACTCTAAGCCCCTTCACTCGCACTTTTGGCTCTCTATTTCTCTTTCGACTCTCTATCTCTCTCCTTTTTGGCTACTGGCTAGTTGTTGTGGGTCAGCCGATTGTTGCGGTGATGGTATTCAAGTTTTGTGTTTTGTGTTTTTTTTTTTTGGCTCCAGTGGTGGTGGATTTATTTAATTTTTACCCGTGGTTGTTTTTTGGTTGGTTTTTGAGATGATTTTTGTTGCAAATTTAGTTGGATTTTGGTGGATTTGGGTTGTGGTCATGGTGGCCAGTGGTTATGGATGGAATTGGATTGTGTGATAATTTTTTATTGGGTTTATGGGTTGTAGAGTAAAATGAATTTTATAATTGGTTGAATATATTATTTTAATGTATTGAAATATAAAATATAAGATCTAATGTAGGGTGTATTGTAAAGTGGTATGGAAAAATAGATAAAGTATATTTTTCTATGTTAAAATGGCATTTGGAATAGAACGCATTCGCATAAACTCATGCAAAAATTCCTATCTATTTTAGCATAAAACATATTTTTCCCTATTGTACATACTTTTCAAAATACCCCGAATCAGATTATTTATTTTACACCACATTTTATTAAAAATGTCAATTTTTCTTTATTTTTTTAATTGTTTATCTTTCTTCACATATAGTAACCACCATCCATTATCTTCTTTCATTCTTGAGATACGTAAAAAAACAGCTAAATGCAAAATAAATAGTGTTAGTGTGAATAACAACTAAATGCAAAATGAATAATGTTAGTGTAAATTTACATGGTTACTGTAACAAACTTATAAATTTACATAAGTATACCCAGACTGATATGGATCATTTAAAAATATATAAAAAAGTTTTTGGCATTTTTCTAGTGGTGGCTCTACATGCAAGCCCGGGTGGTCACAAGATCACCCAGACTTGCAAAAGAAATATATATACACATTTGCCAAAAAATATTATATGCTAAATTAACCTATTGTGACTATCCTAATAAAAATTTTGAACACTTTAACCTGAGAATTACAAAATTTTGGCTAGAAAAAAAAATAAGAGTAGTGCTATTACATTCACAATAATTTCACAACAAATCTAAGATGGTAAGCTATTATTGATTCTAATTTGGGCTAAATACTAATAATACTTTTTTACACACTAATAACAACTTTTTGCATAAGATTTATTGTAAAAATGTTATGAACGTAGCATTATTCCAAAATTAATTGTGCCCCTAAACCGAATTCTTAATCTTTTTTAACAATAATAAATATTAACCCAAATAAAAACAAGTACAAACCAAACAAAAACAATACAAGACCAAACAATATCAAAAGAAAAAATTATTCAACAAAAAACCTATTATAAAACAAAAAAATAAAATTTGTAACTTGTTCAACCTATTCAATAAAAGTAATTTTTAATTTCATTTTTCCTTAAAAAATGATACCAAAAAAAATATTACAATAATTTAAATTTTTTAATATCTATCCTAAATAAAATTTCTAGAGCTGCCTCTTCATTTTTGTATTACATATCAATATGAATGCTATAAAAATTTTCCGCATTTTTCTATTGTATACCAATATATGTGAATGTATAAAAATTTTCTTATCCACTGTATCCGCGTTTCACGCAATGTATTACATTCATTTTCTGGCAGGAAAAATGCACAGTTCACATCTTTAAAGTACATCATCATTATTCATTAAAATAAAATAAAACTTAAAGTAAATCATTGTTCACATCCTTGATAAGACATTTTTGGCCACATTCTAGTTCTACAATTATGAAATCCAGCCCATGGCCCCATACACAAATTGTCGGACCTATTGGACTGTGTTTGGTAAAACGTAAATCGAAATGACAAGAGATGGCATGGGCTGGGGGACCAGAAATTTAAGTGCCAACATGGCAACATTTAATGAAAAAGGAGTCAAGATGTTTGGTAAGGTGACTCTTGTTTCTTTCTCATTGATTATTTACGTATTCGTCGTATTGAAATCGACATCTCTTATCGAATCTCTATTTACAGCGTTTGGTTGAAAAAGAAAAAAGAGAAGAGTGATGAAAAGGAAAAGGTACTGTTTTGTTTGTTTGGTTGAAGGGAAGGTGCAGACCAAAAAAAAAAAAAAAAAAAAGAAGAGAGAGAGAGAGATAAGGGACTAAAGGTAACACCCTTTTACCTGATGTTTCCACCCGATTTGTGTGGAAAGAGAAGGGAAGATTTAACTTTATGGGTTGTGTTAACAACAATCTTTGCAGGTTTTTGCTGCATTTATTCTACTTTTTCAGCTTTTTGATAATTTTTTAGCATTTTTTTATTTTTTTGACAATTTTTTTAATAACTTTTTGTCATCTTTATTAAGTAAAGCCCAATTTGAAGAACGTTAATAAATACCGCATGTGTTAACATTTTCCTAACTTTATATTTAATATGATTAAAAAAAGATGGCATTTCATTGTCTCTGGCATGTGGTGACAGCATAAATATAGGCAAGTGCTATCATTTAAATGTTTAAGATATATACAAAATGGCGGGCTTAATAGTTTTTACTTTTGAAGGTGCAATGATATTTATAAAATCAGGAATTTTAATTAGTTCAATTGGTAAAAAAATTTATTCTTAAATAAATCTAATGGTAGTTAAAAACAATTATTATGAAATAAATATCATAAGTTAAGTTAAAATCTTGTCATATCTATCAAAAAAATGATATTCATGAAATCTTGGGGGTTTGAAACCTCTAATCAACTTCTTTAAACAATTTCCATTGAATTCTTTTCTATAATTATCTATATACCCAAAAGAATAATAAATAGTAAAAGAACTCTTAACACCCTTGTGGGGGCTCCTTTTTCAGAGGGATATCCCCGACAATGAATTTGTAGAGAGTGGGGCAAAAAGGGTTTGGTTCCGGCCGGCTTCTCGCCAGTCTTCCTTGAACTTTTCGTCTATTATTCTTCGCCTGGGGTTGCTCCTCGGCTGGCGTCCGAGGAGGCCCCCTTCACAAGGGGGGTTCTTTGCCTTATATACGCCCTTTAGCTCGATCCTGGCCTTACAGCTGTTGGCCATCCGGGCTACTGGTCCAGGACTTGTCCCATCAGACAGGTTCCTCACCATACTGGGAGTTGCTGCCTCCAAGGTTTTCCTAGTGAAGGGTCTTGTCATCATTAATGTAGCCTAGAGGGTCAGGCAGACTCGTTAAGTGTGGATGTGACCACTTATTCTGGGTTTGCCCCCTACCTGGATTAGACTAGGTGTGCCGAGGAGGGGTGTGTCCTCGGCTCGGGTCTGAGAAGGGCTAGAACCCTTTGGCCGACTATCTGGGATGATTGCCCTCCTCGGCTTGGGCCTTGGGCCAGCCTAAAGGTGGGCCGGGGGTTCTGGGCCCTCGGGCCCCACAATAGCCCCTCAAAATCCTGCTGCACGTCTCCTCGGACGGGGAGGGGGGTTTTGCGAACCTCGGCCCTTATGCTCCGGAAGGCCTTCAGCCGGCTGGTTCTTCCTTGAGTGGCCGGATCGACCCTTAGACTCTTCAATAGGTAGTTAGTTTCTCCACAGGAATAGGTCTTCGGACCATGCAGTACCTTGGCTCCGTCATAAATAGCTAGCTCCCTGTAGGCTTGAGTCCGTAGACCATGCAAGTCCTAGGTACAATTGCTGCATTCAGAACGAGTGGCTAGCTCCCCGTAGGCTTGAGTCCGTAGACCATGCAAGACCTAGGTACAATTGCTGCCTTCAGTACGAGTGGCCAGCTCCCCGTAGGCTTGGGTCCGAGGACCATGCAAGTCCTAGGTATAGTTGCTGCCATCATTTATAAGTGGCTAGCTCCCCATAGGCTTGAGTCCGTAGACCATGCAAGACCTAGGTACAATTGCTGCCTTCAGTACGAGTGGCCAGCTCCCCGTAGGCTTGGGTCCGAGGACCATGCAAGTCCTAGGTACAGTTGCTGCCATCGTTTGTAAGTGGCTAGCTCCCCATAGGCTTGAGTCCGTAGACCATGCAAGACCTAGGTACAATTGCTGCCTTCAGTACGAGTGGCCAACTCCCCGTAGGCTTGGGTCCAAGGACCATGCAAGTCCTAGGTACAGTTGCTGCCATCGTTTGTAAGTGGCTAGCTCCCCATAGGCTTGAGTCCGTAGACCATGCAAGACCTAGGTACAGTTGCTGCCTTCAGTACGAGTGGCCAGCTCCCCGTAGGCTTGGGTCCGAGGACCATGCAAGTCCTAGGTACAGTTGCTGCCATCGTTTGTAAGTGGCTTCGTCCCCGAGTATGAGGACACAGTGTTCACCTCTTTGGGCAACTCAGTCCCACGTCGGATAGAAGTCCCTCCCATTAGCCCCTTGCAGGCTGCTGGAGCAAGAGTTAGTGTACCGCTACTGCACAGTTGCCTCTAATTAGAGTTCGTCCTCGGATCCGAGAACTTTGCTTTAGTGTGAAGACGTCCACGGGTCATTTTCTGGGAGCTGTTTTTCCTCGGGTCGGATTGGGACTTCGCACGTGGGGCTGATCTTGCCTCTGGTTCGTGTTCCTCGTCTTTCTGGTTTACGAGGCGACGCTTGGCCTTCCGCGCTCCGTGTTTAACGCTTCGGTGCCCGTAACGCGCCTCCATTAATGCCCTCATGAATTAACACGAATCAGGCAGCTGGCAGTCCCCTTGGAATTGGGTGGGAATTAATTCCCTTTGACAACTCTCCCTTCGAATTCCGCGCGGTTCAACTCCCACCGGTTTTCGCCCTCCATAAAAGGCGTTCTGGGGGGAGCGTTTCTCCCCATTCCATGAATCTTCCCCCACGAACAGAAATATACACTTTCTCCTTCCTGAGCCCCTTTGACACCGCCACCAGGATTGTGACCACAGTTAGGAGACCTGGAGTTAAAGGCCGCCGTGGCCGCAGCCCCCACTAGGCTGCCGGCGTGGCAGAGTTTAGGCGTAACACTGGAAGGGCCTTGTATGGTGGCCAGGAGGGATGTCATTGAAGTACTTAACGCCCCTCCGCAGAGCGCACCTCCGACGAAGGAGGCACGCGAACTCCCGTCACGGCTGGTGCCCGAGTATTGCCGTCTCCGACGGTCAGTGCTCGTGCAGTTTGGAGAGGGTCGAGGAAGCATCACGAGGGGAGGTGTTCCGGGGTCCCTGGGTCGGCTCCTCACTTTGTTCAAGCTTTGGTTTCAAGGTGAGCCAGCCCCCAGCCCCCCTTCCCGTGCTTTTACTGTCCAGTTCTCCCATTCTCTAGACGCCGGTAAAAGCACGGGTTGACACTTCCCTCATTCCTGATATTAATTCTTTGCGAGCCTCTTGCCCGGCCAGTTCCAAGACCGGTCCGCCTGGGCCTCTGATTGTAGGATTAGTTGGTAGGATTTTTTGTAAAACATGCCTGTCTAAGCCTCTGATTATATTTGCAACTTTTCTTTTATGAAATAATAAAGATTGTTGTACTTGTAATCTTTTCTGCAATAATAAAGAACTTTTCCTTTATTTGCTGTTGAATTTTCTTTTCGTACTGCAATTCTTCTCTTCTTCTCCTTCTTTTTTTTTTTTTTTTTTTTTTTGCACCGCCAACTTTGCATAGCAACTACTTCGGAACGACCGCCGGTTGCGCCGGCCGGTGCTCTAACCCTTCCCACAGACGGCGCCAATTGTGGGGGCTCCTTTTTCGGAGGGATATCCCCGACAATGAATTTGTAGAGAGTGGGGCAAAAAGGGTTTGGCTCCGGCCGGCTTCTCGCCAGTCTTCCTTGAACTTTTCGTCTATTGTTCTTCGCCTGGGGTTGCTCCTCGGCTGGCGTCCGAGGAGGCCCCCCTTCACAAGGGGGGTTCTTTGCCTTATATACGCCCTTTAGCTCGATCCTGGCCTTACAGCTGTTGGCCATCCCGGCTACTGGTCCAGGACTTGTCCCATCAGACAGGTTCCTCACCATACTAGGGGTTGCTGCCTCCAAGGTTTTCCTAGTGAAGGGTCTTGTCATCATTAATGTAGCCTGGAGGGTCAGGCAGACTCGTTAAGTGTGGATGTGACCACTTATTCTGGGTTTGCCCCCTACTTGGATTAGACTAGGTGTGCCGAGGAGGGGTGTGTCCTCGGCTCGGGTCTGAGAAGGGCTAGAACCCTTTGACCGACTATCTGGGATGATTGCCCTCCTCGGCTTGGGCCTTGGGCCAGCCTAAAGGTGGGCCGGGGGTTCTGGGCCCCCGGGCCCCACAACCCCCATTACCCCCCCCCCCCCCCCCCCAAAAAAAAGATACTGACAAAATATATAGATTACGATATATTATTAGTTCTTAAATTTTGTTCATGTGTGTTTTTAGATTCTAAAGTTTAAAACGATTATTTTTTATCATAACAAACTTAAAAGGTTTTTTAAGTTTTGTTTTTATATTGAATCATCTTTGGGGTTAAATGGCATCGGCTACCTCTACGGGGGTGGTAGCTGATACTTTGGAGATCTGTACCGCAATTGTTTTTATATTGCGTTTTATTGGTGTGTGGTCCTATCAATTATGATTTATGAGTAAGATAATTCTTCAATATCTAGGGTTTGAAACCTTGTAAATTTCTAAACAAAGGAAAGAAAATAAATTGTCCCTATTTTTTTTTAATGACTTTTATCTTCTTCCTACTTATTAAACTTGATAAGTTCCTCGTTAAAAAATATGAGTTGATAGGCTATCACTTATTAGTGTACACCCCATCCCATTAGAGTCTGCTTACGAATATTCTCACCATTACGAAAGGGCAAAAACGAATATTCTCACATGCTTTTATATAAGCCATCGTAGACACTTCTTTCTTCTTTTAAAAATTAAAATATAGTGAAGAAAAAAAATACAAAGCACTTGGAAATATCAAATATTCCCACTTGTGACTTGTTTTCGGTAATGTTGATGCAGCTAATGTAGTCATCTCGTCCCGTGGAAAAGTATGATTCTGAGACCTATAATTGAATAACCTAAAATGTGGGAGCCAATTAGCTATGCGCATTCATTTATTAAGATCCTTATGTATCATTCTGGTCCTTTTTTTTTTTTTTTTTTTTGCCTTTGTCACATTTTCAAATACAACACAAAGAATCAAATTTTGCTAAGAAAACTGGCAAAAAGTGTTAAAAGTTTATGCAAAAGATGAGGGGGACAGTTTAACCACAAACAATTTACTTTGCAGTTGCAGTATATATCATTGATCTTCTTCAAATTTTATACACAAGGACAAATGTTTTTAAAAATATATAATTCGAAAACGGCTAAAAGCCCATTATCATTGTTGAAGAAACTCACCCTCATCAAGAATCAATATCCAACAAAACCTGACCAAGATATTTTTTTTTTTTTTCTATTGTTATTGATTGATAAGGACTTGTGTGTAGTGACAGATCATAGACACGTCCACAAGGGCCATTGAAGAATCATTCAAAAATTAGTTAAATATATTTAATTTTGTTTAAAAAAAAATATGAGATTCCCATTCATCATTTCATCACATGTTCTCCTTGTATATGAAAAATGCATATTGCATATACTTTATAATTGATAATCAATTCCACAGTTCAAACGCTGGCTATAAGCTTTGCCTCTCTCTGCAATTTCATAGCCTAGTACTGTCTCTAAGACTACTTATATATAGGTAGGTGCTCCTTTTTTTTCTTTTTGAAATCATAGATATATATATATATATATATATACGACATTAAGAAAGACACACCAGCCTACTTGCTTTGACATTAGAAAAGAAACACAAGGAATCTAAAAATAGGGGAAAATTCAATCTTGGCCATGTTGATATGACCCTTCACACCAACGAACGTGCTCGTTACAGCTTGTAGGAATTGTATATGTTTCTCTCATGTGTGCCCACATGCTTAGAACCAGCTCGTGCCCTTTATATATATATATATACACACAATTAATATAGCAGCCCCTACAAGATTATGGCAACTTCTTCTTCTTCTTATTTTTTTCCTTTTTTTTTTTTCTTTTTTTTATCAGTTATGGTGGATAGTGTGGAAAAGAAGAAACAAGATTTGAAACCATAAACACAAGGCATTACAAAAGATTTCATTGCTATTGAGCTATAAATTGATCCCTCTAGATTATGACAATTCAAGAGTACTAAATTGTATCTTTTTTTATTTATTTATTTTTAATTAATAAAGTGTATCTTCTTTAGCTTAAAAGTTTAAAAAAAAATTAAAAAAAAAAACACCAAACTTTCGCATTTGTTAAGAAGTTTTTGCTTAAAAAAATATTTGATAAAGTTATTGTTTTGGTTGCTAATATATGTTAGGAGTTCAAATTCACTTTAAATTATTAATTGAGGATAGTGGAACAACCAATTAAATTATTATTTTGTTTCCTAAACTATAAGGGTATTATTAAATTATTTTTAAAACTTTTGGCATGTGCTGAATTGACACAATTGATAATTCAAACAATAAAATGAACTTTGGCACATCTATAATTTAATTTGGGGAACAAAATAGTAGTTTATTGAAAAATTTTCACAACTTCATAAAAATAAAAACATATATAAGTTGAGTAAATAAAAATAAGGAAATATCTAAACTCAAGATTCCATAGGTACAATTGGGACAGTAGCGTCCTTTGGAAATATCGAAACCAACATAATAATTAACTAGTAACGATAGAAATAGGAGTTGTATCAAAAAAAAAAAAAAAAAAAAAAAAAAAAAAGGAAAAAGAAATAGGAGTTGCACTCCAACAAAACAAAGTCGAACTTCGACTTGTGCTCTTCCTGGGGCAGCCAGGTCGAGGCGGCCAGCACACCTTAAAAAAAACATGCTTGACTTATGTTTGAGGGTTAGTGCATGCGTGTATAGAGAAACCTACAATAAGCATTCACAAGTGGACTCAATGTGAGAAAGGAAATCACAACAATAGCATCAAACTCTACATCAACCTAGGAAAAGTCCAAATATACGGTCTCGTCACACAGATTCAAAGATCGTTCTGCTCTTGATTTGGTATAAAAGCGACAAACAGCTACAATGTATTATTATGTAAGATAATTATAAATATAGGGTGAAATTGATTATAATATTTGAATAATTCTAAAAGTAAAAAATGGATATTCGAAAAGAATAAAGTAGTGAAATAGAGAGGTTTGACAATATTGTACAGACATGCACATGATGATGGAGCTACCATGGTTGCTATTGCTAATGAATACAAAAATGAATGAGCTGTAATGACCGTACGTCTCACATGTGACAGATAAGTAAGTAAGCGAGTGGGGTGATGGGTTTGTGTGTATTCATTTTCCGAAGTACTACCTTTGTCGTGGATGTGGCATAACTCTGGCATATATGCATGTGGATGTGGTGAGTGCTGTGCATGCGTGCCAGTTTTTGTATGAAAGTGACACAATGTTATGATGAAATGAAAGCTAGCTTTATCTGCTACCGTTGTTGTCGGTACTTGCCTCTGTGTAGTCATGGCTCTTATATGGAGAGAATAAAGCTTGGTTTTTTTTTTTTTTTTTTTTTTTTACCTTATTATTAGTTGTCTATTTATTTTCATACCACCACATATAATTATAAGTGGTTCTCACTTATATATGAGATAAGTCGGTAGTACCGAAACATTAAAAACTCAGATCCAACTTATTTTATGAATGAAAAATTAGAATTTCCTTTTTCTTTTCTTTTTTTGGTTTTGTTTTGTTTTGTTTTATGTGGAAGTAGGCTGAGAAGTTGTTGGTGGACAATCATGCGCGATCTAATCTTTTGATTGACACTAATTCATTGACAAGAAGCGTCTTGGGGGTGTGAACTAAACAGATGCCTATAAACCTTCAAACATATACAAATTGACTGAGAGCTTGCCTCCAAATCAATTTAGAAGAAAATTTCTACAACCTACTACATGACAATCCAAATGAATGAGACTTGTTTAAATAATTTATTGAATCATCGAATTTAATACACTTAAATGGACTACACAAAGGGTTGAAGGAGATTCCTCCCAACTTTAGAATTTGATATCCCAAACAGAATTATTTTCTATTGTGCTTGTATTTGCAAGGGTCCCAGAATTAAAATCATGAAGCGTGCTTCACGGGCTGACAATAGTTTCAAAATTGCCAGTTTGGCCCACTACTATAAACTCTACAAGGCCTCTTTACTAAGTCCATTATCTACAAAGATGGCATTTATTTCTATTCTAGCTTAGGCTTTTCCCATGTAAAACAGCAACAAACCTCAAGGGACCAAGTTTCTCAACACCACCACTGGTACACATTTATACATAAGTCAGGACTACATAATTAATGCACCAAGGATGATTCAGACCTGAAAGTATCTAAAACTTTTTTTTTTTTTTTTTTTGAGAAACTGTAAAAAAATATAGACTTTTTGTGTAGACTTGAGTATCTAAAACATAATGAAGATAGAATTTTTGTACCACATTTCTAGAGGAATTCTATAGGCTATTGTCCAACGCTCATTGTCTCATGCATGTATGAAGTAGTAGGATTTCAAGTTATAGTCTGTTTGGAATTCGCTTATTTTGCTGAAATTGAAAACTTTTTGCTGAAAGTACTGTAAATAAAGGTAAAAGTTAATTAAAATAGTATTATGAGACTCATAAATAGTACCAAAAAGTGTAATGGACTCCATAAATAGTAGCAAAAATATTCTAAATAATAAAATAAACTAGCTTTTTAACACACTATATATGTTTCAAAGTTCTCAAGAATTTAAAATTAAGAATCAACTCTCTAATTTACAAAATTTCTGGTTGTAAGAAATGCAAGTGATTGCCATAGTGGAAAAAAAAAAATAGAACTTATTTTTATTTTTTATTATTATTTTTTTTTTAAGTTTATTTTGTGGGAGAGAAATGCGAACTCACTAATAATCAAGTTTGTAACCCTAAACTGCAGAAGACCTTATCAGAGTTGTAAAACCCAAACATTATGAGCCAGGCTTCAGCCCACAAGTTTTACCACTGTCTAATTACTGGTAAAGCCTTATAGGCCTAATGCAAGGCTGTTAATATTATTGGGCTACAAACTTTTGTCACTTCAGGCCTACCTTCTTCTATTTCCTTTTCCAGCCCAAGGAGAGAAGCAGCAAGCCTGATTCAAACCAGGCCTATATAATATATATATATATATATATATTAAGAGTGATACAGATTTTAAATAATAGAATAACATAATCTAATTTATCAAAGACACTATTGTAATTTCACTTACTAATAATATAATCACCTAATGGCATCAACCTGCATAAATTAAGATAAATTCAACATATAACTTGATAAATTAATACAAACTAAATCAAGATTAATTTCATAATAAAATCAAATATCATAGTTTACTTATAAAATTTAACAAAAATGAATAAAAATTAATTATGTCCTTCCTTCCATGATTGTTAGCTTTTATAAGAAGTTTGGTTTTCATCCCTAATCCTTTAAAAACAAATCGTTTTTTATCCTTAAACTTTTGCAAACATTACACTTTTTATGTCCTTCCATGTATGCCCATTAGTTTTTATCTTATGTGACCTACCTAGAAGAAAGCTTATGTGTTATGTGTCTTTAGCATTAGGTGATCTGACTGGGACACATTATTTCTAATACTTAAGCACGCTTGTAACCTTTAAAGTTTGAGGTTATTTTCATTTTGGCCCTTCATGTTTAATTTAGTTTTCTTTTTTTCCCTACATGTTTGATTTTGGTTTTTATTTGGCCCTTCATGAAAATGAAAATTTTGAAATATAAATGGTCGATATGAAAATGAATCAAACATAAAGGTCCAAAATGAAAATTTGAAACATAAATAATTGCCAAATTGAAAATAATTCCACCAAAAGAAAATCAAACCAAAAACCAAACCAAAAGTTCTAAGTTAGGGGTTAGACTGCCATTGATTCATAGGATAACAAAAGTTGCATCCAAATTTCTAAACCAAACTAACAAAAAGATAAATTCTCTCCATGTCCTCCATAATTCATGCAAAATGCGTCCTCAGCATATAGTTATAGCGGACAAAATTGGCCTTCGTCCTTTTTGGGAAAAATAAGTAGCATTCTACCTTCTTTCTCAAACTAATTAGAGAAATGCCCCTTTTTTTGAAACTCGACTTACTCAAAATCAAGTTAAAAAAAAAAAAAAAAAAAAATATGGAGCCCTATAGTGATGTTTTTAAGAACCTATAGTGACATTTTAAAGACCTATAGTGGCGTTTTATAACTTGAACTCCATGAACTCAAGTTATATGTAATCTTTTTATGTATAACTCGAGTTCATGGAACTCGAGTTACAAAATACCACCATAAGTCCTTAAAAACGTCACTATAGGGCTTAACTCAATTTAGAGAAAGTCGAGTTTTAAAAGAGGAGTATTTCCCTAATTAGTTTAGAAAATTGAGTAGAATGCTACTTATTTTGCTCGAAAACGGAAAAAGCCAAATTTGTCCTAGTTATAGCTCAACCAATAAGATTGGCTTTTCATTGATGGCCTTTCCGTTTCTTTCTCAAATGCTATAAATTATATGTTGATCTTTTCTTATAGGGGTGTGCATGGTAGGCCTGTACACGATGCGATGCGGCTGGTTATTGGGGGTATTTTTGCACCACACCTCTAATGTGCGGTTTTCCCTCATACTTGACCGCACCTCACTTGTGGGTGGTAGGAACCAGTCTACAAAAGGTGCGGTGTATTGTATCGGTTCGGCGCGGTTAGTTCAGTTAATTCCCTATTTTCTTAAGAACTAAACACAATGCAATTAGCATCCCAAAACCACATCATAATCATTGAAAAACCTATATATTCTAATATAATTAAAAAAAAAAAAACAAAAGAAAACAAACAACTACAAAGAAATTCTCAATCTTTCTCTAAAAAATATCACATTTCAAATCACAAAAATCCAAATGAAAACACTAAACCAAACCCATAAAATATAAAACAAAACCATTGAAAATAAAATAAACACAAACCTGGTACAAAGCATTGCAAGGCGAAGCATCCAAAGTCAAAACCTCCACTAGGAAAACCTGAGAATGTCGTGACAAAGAGAGAGGAGAGGGTGAACTCCCAGAACGGTGGCATCAAGCCGTGGTGTACAAAGGGCGAGGGCAGCAAGCGGCAGAAGGCAGAAGTTGAGGGGAGAAAGAGTTGTTGGGAGTTTGGGACTAGGAGAGGGAGACTGACGTGAGACGGTGAGAGATAGCGGGGGTGTGTGTAAATAAATCTAGGGTTCAAAATTGAAACTACATCGTTTGGGTCTTTATTTTTTAATCCAATTATAAAACAACGTCGTTTTGGAACTGATATTAAAATTAATATGAGGTTCAAAACGACGTCGTTTTAGTGTATATATAAATTACTAATAATAAAAACCCTAACTTTTTTTTAACTCACACACCCAGGCAACCGTTCTTTTCTTCTTCAACCTTGCCTCTCTCACCTGCCGTCTCTGAGTTCTCCTCTCTGTGAAGCATAAAACTATATACACATATGTTAAATTGTGGTGTGTATATATATACCGGTGCGGTGCGGTTTTTCGTCGGAGGGCAAAAGAACCACGGCTCGCCGCACCGGCTATCTTCGGTGTGCCTAGATTGCCACCGAGCACCGTACCGGACACCTGCAGTAGTGCTTTGCAGCGATAGGATCAGTTTGGCACCGGCCAGTTTCATCGGTGCTGGTCAGATCCTGTACAGGCCTAGTGCATGGGTCGGGTTGAGAGGATTTTTTGACCCAACCCACCATAGTGAGTTAAAAAAAATTCAACCCAACCCAACCTATCACATAAATCCAACCCGACCCATGTGGTCCAACCCAACCCAACCCATATGGGTCGGGTTGGATCGGATTGAACACATGGGTTGGACAACTTTTTTTTATTACTATTATTATTAAATTGAGCAGAAAAAAATAGATCACACCTACCACCTGAGTTTATAAACAAAATATACATTAATATATGAACTAATATTCCAACTCAGTTATACATTAATATATGAACTAATATATATTAATATTAGCTTTTATATAGAATAAGAAGAAGAGCTGGTTATTTTAAAAAATTTATTAATTATATAATATATTTAAATATATATTAGATATATGGGTGGGTCGAGTCAGGTTTGGTGGGTTTGGAATTTTATGACCCAAACCCAACCCGACCCGCTATCAAAAAAATTTTTTTTTGTAATCCAACCCAACCCACTAAGCCCTAAAAACTGACTCAACCCAGCAGGTTGAGTTGGGTTGGTTCAGGTCGGTTTGGGCGAAACGGTGGGTTGGCTACACAGTCCTATTTTCTTATTTGTTTTCAAATGCTGTGAATCCTTAATATGGGAATTGTTGTTTATATTAATTATATATTACCAAAATCACCGATAGGCTATTTTATATTTTGATTAGTCAAAGTAATAAAAGAGAATTTATCTCTAATGTTTAATCTCATTAAAAAAAAAGATGTCAAATGCAATAGATTCTTACATTATTTATAGGCCGTCATGTCTGGCCAAAATTGAAGATACAGAGGAAAAGGTATACAGTTTTGTCTTCTCATCCTTAAGCAGCAACAAATTCTTCTTCTTTTGAGAAATAATATATATGATATATCTCCATTGTGGGTTTAAGAAAGTAGTATTTGTGAGTTTTTTTATCCTAAAAGTAGTGTAAAATTAGAAGAGTATACAACGTAGTGGCTGGATTTGCTTTATCTTGGCAATAATATGCAAAATTGTTAGTCTATTACACCAAAAAATTCCATAGATGGTGCGTATCATCTTGTAACATTGAAAATAAATTGTTACTATCACTCTCAAGACAATACGTCATCTACTTGAATTTTTCAATGTAATAGACCAACAATTTTGCACTCCTGTCCTTGGGATATAAAAAGTCCAGCGCTAAGTTGTATTTCTTACAAGTCTACAAAGTGAAAAGCTCTGTTTCTCCAAAAGAAAAAAAAAAAAGGTGAAAAGCTCTTAAATAGTATGTACAAAAAGTAAAGTATTTAACAAAATTCTTGTGGAGGGAATAAGTTTAACTGTTTAAGGATCGGCTGTTGGAATGTAAAGGCTACAAAAAATGTTCTTCTTAAAGAATATACTCAACTGATCATATTTATATGGGGTGAGGCGAAGCCTTTACATTTATTTCATATTTTAAACCAAATTCAAGAATGTCTGTATGGTTAAAGCTTACAACTAAGTTAGCTTCACGTTTGAATAGAGTTGTGGTGTACTTTTATATTAAAACTCTTTTCCCTCTGCCTTGTGTGTATTTATTTCTCAACCAAAAAAAAAAAAACCTCAGTTTTTATCTTTTAATTTTTATGTACAATTTTTTAAAATCTCAAGTTTTCTTACTTTTTTTTTTTTTCACTTTTTCAAAATACAAGTATACTTTAACACACTTTCAACATAAAACTAAATAAGCTATTTCCAAATTAACAAAACCGGTAGAAATGCATGACCATCATTCTTATGTTTTAAAAGTACAACCTTTGAAAACGAGGAAAATAACGCATGGCTATTAAATTGATTACGAAAACATTATGTTATCAAAGGTTTGAGATTTTTTTTTTTTTTTTTTGAGTGATAAACACATTCACATAAACGAAGGAGAGAGAAGATTCTAACTATGTGAGCATTTTTATGCTCATTGAATTGTGTATCTAATGGGAGAAAAAGAAACAGATTTTGACGCTAATAAGAAGTAAAAAAGGCATAAATATTAAATTTTATGAACCTTATATGCCATCAAAATATATATATATATATATATATATATATATATATATATGTGTGTGTGTATGTGTGTAGGGTACAAGAATTTAAATAAGGCACCTGCGCCACATGTCATATCCATGGCCGAGGAGTTCATTGCCAAGCCGAAGAGGCCACACACTCGTATAGTAAGGCCACATCAGTGGCAAATTGCCAGAAGATGTCCTACTATTGAGAAAAAAACTTTGGAGAAGGGTTAGCTCTAACATGACTAAAGGGGTGGTAGCTGCCCCTACATTTAATGCATCCCACCAAACATCCTGACTGCATTTATGTGAAGAAGACACCTGAACAGTACTGCCTTATATATATGTGTGTGTGTGTGAGGGGGGGGGAGGGGGTACAAGAATTTAAATAAAGCACCTGCGCCACATGTCATATCCATGGCCAAGGAGTCCATTGCCAAGCCGAAGAGGCCACACACTCGTACAGTAAGGCCACATCAATGGCAAATTGCCAGAAGATGTCCTACTGTTGAGAAAAAAACTTTGGAGAAGGGTTAGCCCTAACATGACTGAAGGGGTGGTGGCTACCCCTACATTTAATGCATCCCACCAAACCTCCTGACTGCATTTATGTGGAGAAGACACCTGAACAGTACTGTCTTGGCCGCCGTAACTCACAAAGGGCTTGAGAAGGTGTCTAGTAGAACAAGCACTCAAGTGGTGTACTGAAAGATCAACAAATGGAAGGTTAGGATTGCCTAAAGGGAGCTATATAACGGGAGAGACCCTCTGAAAGGTAGGGGACACAAAATCTGTAAAGAAACATTGTAGTATTAAAAAAAGTAACTGTAATCAAAGCTAAGGGAAATATATTCAAGAACTACTCTCTTTGAACATTGCCGAGGAAGAATTTATGTGCATCACATTTGTCTATTTATTACTTTTCCTTACTCTCTTACCATCCTTAGCCCATTAAAGGCGTCATCCACTTCGTTGAGGCTTAGCTTTTCAGCCAACTCTTTACAAATTTGTTGTACTGGACTCTTTGGGCCTTAGTCTATTCACTTTTTAAACCTAAGAGTCAAAGCCCCCCCTACAATTGGCATCGTCTATAGGGATTGCTTGAGCTTCAATGAGTTTGACAGCCAACCATGGCAGGATCAGGGTAGGACTGGGAAGAGTCTATCAACTCCCAACGACAAGATCAATTCCTCAACCTTGAGCGAAGAAGGGACCATGAGATTAGTGTGCACACCATGCATACTAGCAGGAGCCAGTCTCGAGGGGGGAGTCACATCTCCCATGAGGAATACCAGAAGCTTGCATCTAGAAATTAACTGTCTTTGCAGGAGGCTACGCCACGAGCGACAAAGAAAGACTCTCTCAGATTCTGACCCTTCTTTGAGGACGAGGAAGATGGTAGCTATAGGCCTAGGTCTAGGACTCCTCCCAATGAGTCTTTTTCGTATGACGAAGACCATCACTACGATCGGAGGAGTAAGAGTCCGCCACACAAAGGTTTGGGCAATGACGCTATAAGCAAGGCCCTTAACTAGATCTCCAAATGACCGTTTGCACGTAGAATCGAAAAGGGAAAACTTTCCCAGTGTTTTACTCAGCCAACTTTCACCATATAAAATGGAAGGACAGACCCCGTGGAGCATATAATCCACTTCAACTAGAGAATGGTTATGCACTCCAAAAGTGTGGCCCTAATATACAAGGTGTTCCTATCCAACTTAAGGCCTGTGGCAATAAAGTGGTTTGACGGCCTGAAGGAAGGCTCTATCGACTCTTTTAAAGGGCTTACTCGAGTGTTTAGGACCCGTTTTGTGACTTGCAACAGGGTTCACCGATCATTGGACTCTTTGCTGTCCATGGCAATGCGGGAAGAGGAGACCTTGAAAACGTACTCCAACAAGTACTGGGAGATGTTCAACGAGATAGATGGGGACTTTGATGTCGTGGCTATAAGAACCTTTAAGGTCAGCCTGCCAACTGAGTATGATCTAAGAAAGTCTTTGACCAGGAAACTGGTCAAGAGTATGCGTAGGCACGTGGATCGCATTGATGAATATAAGTAGAAGGGGAAGGCTAAGGTGGTCCCTCAAGACAGAAGGGATCTCAAGTCAGATAGGTATAGTAACAGCCAACCTCGGAGAGACTTTGCGAGACACTCTGGATCAACTACTCCTCAAGTAGTCAGTACTGTGTTTCTAGAGCCGATACACCAAATCTTGGATAAAATCAAGAATGAGTCATATTTTCAATGGCTAAACAGGATGGGGGGAAACCCCACTAAGCGCAATCAAAGTCTTCATTGCCAATACCACTAAGAACGGAGGCATACTACCGAGGATTGCAGGACTTTGTGGAGCCACTTGGAGTAATAGGTTAAGGCGGGAAAGTTGAAGCAATTCCTGCATCAACCCAATGAATAAGGCTGTCAGATAAGGTTAAGGGCTTAGAGGGACGCTTCCACAAGGTCGCCTTTGGGTACAATCAGCATCATTCTGGCTACCCTAAGAATGACTGGTTCTTAGCCATACAGGGTGATGTCTGTGGCTCGGCCACCTACAGATGGCTCATCCCCTGACTTGAAGAGGAGTAGAGTGGAGGTTCGACCAGCATTGAGCCAACAAAGACAAAGTAGGGACCTTGCAGCCACATGATGATGTCCTAGTAGTTACCCTCAAAATAGGAGGGTACGATGTGAAGAGGGTGCTGGTAGACCAAAGCAACGGCATAGAGATCATGTTCCCTGACCTATTTAAGGGACTGGAGTTGAAGTCCGAGGACTTGACACACTACGATTCCCTCTAATAGGGTTTGACGACAAGGTTATCATTCCAAAAGGCCAAATCTGACTACCCATTCAGACAAGAACAGAGGTTGTGGAAGTGAACTTCATCATGGTAGATGCATATTCCCCCTACACTACCATTGTGGGCCTTGGCTTCACACCATGGGGGCTGTACCTTCCACCTTGCACCTGAAGGTGAAATATCCGTCTAAGGGACGGGTAGAGGAACTGGTGGGAAGCCAATCTATGGCCAGGCAATGCAAGGTGGCCGCAATTAGACATCAGACCGGGGGCAAGCCCTTGGCCTTCACGGCAAGAGACTTATAGCAATCAAGGGTGCTGAAGTTGTCTCCAAGGGTAGCAGCAGAAGGGGCTAAGTGTGAGTAACTGGAAAGAATTGTTATTGGCAACGATAAGGAGAAATACTTCCAGGTCGAAGTTCAACTGCCTCCTTGGGAGAAGGAAGAGCTAATAGGTTTTCTTAGAAAAAATATCAACGTGATTTCATGGAGTGCTTACGAGGCCCCCAAGGTGGATCCGAACTTCATTTATCACCATCTAAACGTCAATCCATCTGTCCTCCCCAAAAAGCAACCACCTTGGCACTCATCCAAAGAACATTCTAATGCTGTCAAGAAAGAAGTGCTTAAACTTAAGCAAGCTAGGGTTATAAAGGAAGTGTTTTACCCCGAGTGGTTGGCTAACACGATGGTGGTGAAGAACAAAAGTGGAAAATGGCAAGTATATGTAGACTTCACGGACTTAAATAAGGCTTGACCAAAGGACCCTTTCCCCTTCCCTTGGATAGATCAGCTAGTGGATGCAACCATGGGCCATCCTCAAATGAGTTTCTTGGATGCTTTCTAGGGATACCACCAAATACCCTTGAGTCGGGGTGATCAAAAGAAGACTTCTTTCACCACACCCACAGGGAATTATCATTACAAAGTGATGCCCTTTGGACTGAAGAATGCGAGGTCTACTTATCAGAGAATGATGACCAGGATTTTTGAACCACAACTGGGCAAGAACATTAAGGTCTACATAGACAATATGGTGGTAAAAAATCCGAGCACATAAATGATCTCGAGCTATTTTCAAGATACTGATAAGGCATAAACTGCACCTCAATGCCACTAAGTGTTCTTTTGGAGTGGGCTTGAGCAAGTTTCTGGGTTATATGGTTACCCACCGCAAAATTGAAGTTGGCCTAGATCAAATTAAAGCAATCCATGACCTGCAGCCTTTCCAAAATCTCAAAGAGGTCCAAAAGATGACAAGAATGACTACCGTCTTGAATCGGCTCATTTCTCGATCAGGGGACAAGTGTATGCCTTTCTTCTAGTTGTTGCATAAGTGGAAGGGATTCAAATGGAGGAAATGTTCCTCAGCCTTCCAACAATTGAAGGAATATCTTTCTCAGCCACCTATTATGTCCAAGCCCAAGGAGGATGAGGTTCTGTTTGCTTACATTGTTGTAGCCTCGCATACAATGAGTCTGGTACTCGTGCGAGATGAGAATGGGGTGCAGAGACTGGTTTATTATGTGAGCAAGTCATTACATAAGGCAGAGGTTATCTATTTACCATTGGAGAAGGTTATCTTGACGGTAATGCAAGCTATGCGGAAGCTCCCACGCTACTTCTAGGCTCACACTATTGTGGTTCTAACCCAACTCCCTCTTTGATCATTGCTTCGAAAAGCTGATTATACAGGGAGAGTTGCAAAATGGGCAACGAGCCTAGGAGCCTTCGATATAAAATACATGCCTCACACCTCTATAAAGGGGCAGGTCCTTGCTAATTTAGTAGCTAAGTTTGCTGAACCTTCACTTGAAGAAAGCGGTGAAAGGCTAAGCATGGATGGAAAATCAGTTGGGATGATCTTTTTACAAGAATGGATGGCTGGGGCTAAGCATGGATGGCAAACCAGAGGGGATTAAGACTGGGGCTAGTTGTTGTATCTCCTGAAAGGATTATCATCGAGAAATCCTTAAGATTGGGCTTTCAAAAAATGAACAATGAAGCCGAGTATAAGGCTTTGTTGGAAGGGACAGCTGTAGTTTAGAAGATGGAAGGAAGAGCAATGGAGATGGTTTCAAATTCAATGTTGGTTGTAGGCCAAGTAAAAAGGGAAATAGAGGCCAAGGGTGTGAGAATGCAAGAATACCTGAACCAGGATAGACACCTGCAATTAGGATTCAACTCTTTTTCCTTGCACCAAATTATTAGAAGCTATAATACGCATGCTGATTCCCTTGCAACTCTTGCAACCTCCTTAGCACAGAGTCTACCTTGGGTCATCCTAGTTGAGGACCTACGCAACCCTATCGAGATGGAGAGGAAGAAGGTCCAGGTTCATCAATTGAGGGTGGGACCTAGTTGGATGGATCCTATTGTCCTATTCCTTAAAGATGACATCTTACCTAAGGAGAAGGGCGAGGCTGATAAGGTGCAGAGGAAGGCTCCATGATTTTGGCTGTTTGAGGACCAAAAGTTATACAAACGCTCTTTTTTTTAGCCATATTTGGTATGCATCCATTCTGAAGCAGTAGAACCACTCCTAGAAGAGTTGCACGAGGGAATTTTTGGAATCTATACAGGAGGTAGATCCTTGTCTCACAGGGCCCCTTACGTAGGGGTATTGGTGGCCCAATATGCAAAGGGAAGTACAAGAATATGTGAAAAAATGTGACCAGTGTCATAGATTCGCTCCCAACATTCATCAACCAGAGGGCGTTCTTAATCCTTTGTCTAGTCTCTGGCCTTTTGCTCAATGGGGCTTGAACATTGTGGGACCCTTTCTCAAGGCACTGGGAAACAAGAGATGGCTTCTAGTCGACACTAATTACTTCACCAAGTGGGTTGAAACTAAGCCACTGATAAACATTGGGGATGTGAATGCCAAGAGGTTTGTGTGGAAGAACATTGTCACTTGGTTTGGAATTCCTCATACCCTCATCTCAGATAACAAACTTCAGTTTGATAGTAAGGCTTTCAGAAGGTACTGTGGTGAATTGGGTATCACGAATAGGTACTCCACCCCAGCTTACCCTAGAAGAATGAGCAAGTCAAGGCTGTTAATAAGGTTATAGTGAATGGACTCAAGAAGAGGTTGGACGATGTAAAGGGAAAATGGGTGGATAAGCTTCCACATGTCCTCTGGACATATCGGAACACCCCTCGCAAGTCAACAGGAGAGACCTTATTTTCAATGACCTATGGGGTCAAGGCTGTGATTCTTCTGGAAATTGGATTCCCAACGCTAAAAACTAGCTTATTCACTCTAGACAACAATGACAACCTACTAGAAAAAAGCATGAACCTAGTTGAGGAGCAGAGAGAAAATGCCATGATTTAATTGGCATATTACCAGCAAAAACTTAAGTAAGGGTATGACTCTGGTGTGAAGTTAAGACCATTGAACCCAGGGGACTTAGTTTTGAGGAAGGTGGTGAGCACTTCAAAAAAACCCAACATAGGGGAAATTAGGGCTCAATTGGGAAGGGCCGTATCATATCACCTCGGTAACAGGCATAAGAGCATACTTCCTAAAAGATCTAGATGAAAAAGTCGTGCCGCGACCTTGGAATGTAAATAACCTGCGAAGGTACTACTATTAATGAAAGGTAGCTCTGCCATGTCTTCATTTATGACATTATGTGTTACGTCTATTGTTTGTTTGAATATTAAACAAAACATTAGTTATGCCTGGCTCCTCGGACCACATACGTTGGATAAATTAATACTTCACATTATTTCTCTAAGTATTAAACAAAATATTTGCCATGCCTAGCTCCTCGGATCACATGCCTTGGGTAAATTAACACTTTCCATTATTTTTCTAAGTGTTAAACAGAACCTTAGTCATGCCTGGCTCCCCAGACTACATGCATTAGGTAAATTAACACTCTCCATTATTTCTTTAAGTATTAAACAGAACATTGACCATGCCTAGCTCCTCTAACCACATGCCTTATTAATACTTCACATTATTTTTCTAAGTGTTAAATAGAACCTTGGTCGTGCTTGGCTCCCCAAACCACATGTCTTGGGTAAATTAACACTCTCCATTATTTCTCTAAGTTTTAAACAGAACCTTAGTCATGCCTAGCTCCTCGGACCACATGCTTTGAGTAAATTAATACTTCTCATTATTTCTCTAAGTATTAAACAGAACCTTGACCATATCTGGCTCCTCAAACCACATGCCTTAGGTAAATTAATAATTTCCATTATTTTTCTAAGTGTTAAACAGAAACTTGGCCATGTCTAGCTCCTCTGACCACATGTCTTAGGTAAATTAACACTCTCTAATATTTCCCTAAGTATTAAACAAGAACCTCAGTTGTGCTTGACTCCTCAGACCACATCGTCTTTGTAAAGTGATACTTCTCATCATTTATCTAAGTGTTATATTTCTCTTTAAAAACTTAGACTCCCCTGTTGATGGCACAGTTTTCGGTACCAGCACATAGCCATTTTTCTCACTGTTTATATGCGTTTAATTCATTTGAATTAGCAACAATTCATTACTATTAGTTTTTTGTTAAAATCTGGGTATTCACCCTTAAAGACATCATCAATCTCAAGTCTCATCAAAGGGCAAATCAATAATTATAGCCAATCAGAGATAAACATTGCAGGAAAAACAAAGGTTCACAAAGGCAAAAAGTAATATCTTTTCATTCAATGAAAGGGAAAGTATATCATGGACTGGGGCAAACTACCCTCCTTCTAGCGCCAAAGGAAAAAAAAAATGTACAAAGAAAGAAAGAAAGATCCTAAGTTGAAAATACAAAAGGAAGAGAGAGGAACCCTAAGTTAAGCCTTCATCGAGGGAGGGTCTTCTTTGCTAACCGGTGGGAGGACGAGAGGATCAGCGACCTTCTTCTCCTGGGCCAAGACCTGAGGCTTGACCAGCTTAGACTCCTTCGCCTTGAGAGCAGCTTCCTTGCCCTTGCCTTTGTCTTCTAGCTGGGCCCTGCTCTAGTCAGCCTCCTTACTTTTGACCACCTCCACCCCCTTACCTTTGTCACCAGCCTTGCCAGGCTCTTTGGTAGCCTCGAGAGGGGGAGGAATGACCTGGGAGGGAGGAGGCTACTCAGCCACAGTTGGAGAAAGGGTGGCTTCCTTGGGGGCTGCTCAGGGACGTATCGGAGGTTCTCAGGGTAGAAGACATTCTCAGCTTTCCTCTATTTTAAGCTCGCAGGAGCTCCAGCCACCTTTAGGGCCTCAATCCAAACCTCGAGGCAATACTTCTTACAGACCCCAACCAATTCCTCAGTTAGCTGGGCCTCAGTTTCCTGCACTCCCAGGTCGTAAAACTTCTGCCCTATAGTGTCAACAACTGCCTGGGCCACCTGAGCAGCCTTCTTGACCTTGGACAACTTCGTCTTCAGCTTCAGCACCTGCTGCTTGGCTGTGGCCTGCTCTATCTCGATGTAATGAAGCCTCTAACGCTGCTCCTCCGCTTGCATCTCAGCGTTCCTAAGGCCAATCTTCATGCTCCTCTGGTCCTTATTCGTGGTAGCCAGCTCCTTATTCCTCCCCTCAACGACAGCGAGGGACTTGCTGACCTCCACGCGAAGGTTATCCGCGAGCCAAGCCTCGTTGTGAGTGTCCTTCACCCACTCCTCAACAGTGAAAACCTCCTGGATGGCCTGCGTAAAGGCAACAAAAACACTTCATGAGATAAGAAAACAAGAAGATTGGTATAGGGTTAGAAGGACTAAGTTCAAAAACTCACCAAAACTAAGTCCCCCTTCAGGGACATGAAGAGATCCTGCTGCCTCATGTTCTTTAGGGCATCCATATCCTTGGGCAGCAAGAGAGGTTGCTCTAGAGCCTCAGCCACGTAGGTTGCATGACCCTTCTAGAACTCCTTAACGAAGGAGCTCCAGGGTACTGCCACACCATCCAACTCCAACCGAGGGTTCCAGGCTGGATAGCGCACGTTGATCGAGTGCTCGGCCTCCTTACTCTCCACTGAAGAGGCCTGCCCTCTGTCTCTAGTCGTCCTCTACTGCTTAGGTTCCTTCTAAAGGACCACCTCCCCCTCCTTGGCTCCCTCCTTCTCCTTCCTCTTTTTCTTCAAGTTGGGCATAGGGAGCAGGTTAAGTGTAGGAGGAGGGGGAGGGGGAAAAGTAGGAAGGGGCTGGGACTTTGGGGCATCCTTAGATGATGACCCCTTATTCCTCCCCGCAAGGAGCTCCTTCAAGCCTTTCCTCGGGTTAAAGGCCATCTCTTCTTCCTCCTCGGTGCTGCTATCCACCCAAACAACTATAAGTTTGGAGGAATGAATGGTGGAGGACCTGTCAAGCGCGCCCTCTAAGTTTGAGATCTCCACAGGCTTTTCTCGCGTCTATCATTCTTCCTCAAGGCGAAATTAGTCTATCTCAGTCTCAAGGGACAAATGTGAGGAGGTTGTTTCTTTCCTTGGAGCCGCTACCTCACAGGGGGGATCGATGGAGTGGCAGCTTAACTAGTGGGAGATCTTCTCAGGCTAGAAACCCAAGCACAAAGACGTCAATCTGAGCTAGCCTAGAATCTCCTACTCTTATCGCATGGCCCACGTCTTGGAAATTGTCTAACAGGGGCTCGAAGTCGAGAATGAGGTGGATAGCTCACAGTTGCTTGTCTTCGCTCACAAACACTTCTAACCTTAGAACCCTATTAAGGCCCGCGACATTGACGAGATTGAGTTTGGGACCTACATGTCTTTTATGTGCAAAAACATCCAAGAAGCAAAACCACGGTTAGGATAACTAAGCCATGCATCAGAAGCAAACAAAATACTAAAAGAGAGATGAAAGCGAGGAAATTGCAAAGCTAATGCCCTTGTTTAATATTAAAAAAAAAAAAAAAAAAAAAAAAAAAACCCTAAACCTAAGGTACCCCACCTAGCTCTCCTTCCCGAACTAGGCAGTGAAGACTATTGTGTCATTCCCCCAAGACTATCAAAAAGTCATCTTCATGCCCTTGATGGATTTGGGGAGGCACGAGACAAGCCTGACAACGGAGGATCTAGACTTAAGGTAATACCCTAAGTCCGCGAGCTGGTGGCACTCGTACATCCAAACGATGTCGTGCTAGGTGAGGTTTAGCCCCATTTGCTCGTTGAGAGCGTCTACACTACCCAGAATCCTAAAGAGGTTGGACGCACACTGGTAAGGGCACAGCTTATAGGTGATTAGGTAATCTCTGGTCACCTTACCCATGGGAAGCGTCATTCCCCCTTCTATGAAGGCGATCATGGGAATGACAACCTGCACTTTGTTCCTATGGGTAACCAACTAGTCAGGGGCACAGTACCAGAGGGAAACTCCCTGGGGAATGTGATACTTAGCCCTAAACCCCTTCATACTGGCAAGGGAGTCTACGAGGTGAGCGAATCTACCTATCTAAGTAAACTAGGGTGATGTGAAAGAAATTTTCAAGGAAAGAAAACAAAGAACAGAAGGTTGAGGAGAAAAGAACCTAAAAGAGAAAAAACTTACGAGAATGAACACCAAGGTTGCTTCCTGAACTTCTTAAAGGTTTAAGGGATTTTTTGAAAATTTTAGAAGACTAAGAAATTTAGAAAAGTCCTAAAGGTTCGCGAGTTTGTAAGGCTAGAGAGCTTGAAAATTGGTAAAGTGAGGAAATGATTCCTCCAGGCACCTTATATAGGAGGCAAAATTGGGTGGGAGTTATCCCGCCCAAATTTTGAGGAGAGGCGACAGTTGTAGGATCTCCATCTTACCATAGGATGTGAGGAATAAAGCGCCACCTGGAGCATTTAATGGGACATTACGGACTCTAAAGCGCCAAAATAAGCGCCAAATTGGGTGGGAGTTATCCCGCCCAAATTTTGAGGAGAGGCGACAGTTGTAGGATCTCCATCTTACCATAGGATGTGAGGAATAAAGCGCCACCTGGAGCATTTAATGGGACATTACGGACTCTAAAGCGCCAAAATAGTTGCAGAACACACGAAGTGATGCCTTCACATGTGGAAATTAGAGAAACATGTGGAGTTAATATCCCAAAGTCAAAACCCCATTTTTCTTCTCAGATGAGAGAGAGAGAGAGAGAGAGAGAGAGAGAGAGAGAGAGAGAGAGAGAGAGAGAGAGAGAGAGAAAATTGGATTTTTGAGAAGTTATTGTGGGGTACAAGAATTTAAATAAGGCACCTACGCCACGACTCATATCCACGGCCGAGAAGTCCATTGCCAAGCTGAGGAAGCCACACGCTAGTACAGTAAGACTACATCAGTGGCACATTGTCAAAGGAGGTCCTACTGCTGAGAAAAAGTTTCGGAGAGGGATTAGCCCTAACATAATTGGAGGGGTGGTGGCTGCCCCTATATTTAATGCATCCCACCAAACCTCCTGACTGCATTTATGTGGAGAACACCCCTAAACAGTACTGTCTTAGCCGCCGTAACTCACAAGTGGCTTGGGAAGGTGTCTGATGGGACAAGCACTTAAGTGGTGTACTGAACGATCAACAAATGGAAGGCTAGGATCGCCTGAAGGGAGTTATATAACGGGAGAGACCCTCCAAAGGGCAAGGGACACAAAATCTATAAAGAAAACACTATAGTATTAAGAAAAATAACTTTAATCAAAGCTAAGGGAAATATATTCAAGAACTACTCTCCTCGGACATTGCCGAGGAAGAATTTTTGTGCATCACATCTGTCTATTTATTGCTTTTCCTTACTCTATTACCATCCTTAGCCCATTAAAGGCGTCGTCCACTTTGTTGAGGCCTAGCTTTTTAGTCCACTCTTTATAAATTTATTGTACTAGGCTCTTTGGGCCTTAGTCCATTCACCTTTTGGACTTAAGAGTCAAAGTCCGCCCCTACAATATATATATATATATATATATAACTCTAAGTCTCTAAGTAATATTAAACAACTCAATAACTTTTTATTGAATTTATATTTTGAAAATTCTATAATTTGATTACATGTTTTATATTTTCTTAACATACATACAAATTTTCATATTAGTTGGATATTCTTTACCATTCTATCTATAAATTCATCTTTTATGTATTATTTTAAATTACAAAAATTTGAATTTGAACAATTAATTGATAATATGACTATTAATCTATAATTATCTTAAAATTTTACAAAAATAAAAAATATTTACAATAAATTTATCAAAATTTACCATCAATTAAAAAATATTAGGCGGTCGAAAGGCTGACATAATGGAAGCAAGGGATGGGTCAAAAATGAAATGGCTAGCAGCACTATCACATTGCATCATGAGGTGGGCGTCCACCAAAGAAAAGAAGGAAGACAATGTGATATCACATCGCCATCTTGTTCTTATTTTGATAAAGTGATAAACCTCACCCAGCTGTCTTGAAAATTTGGGCAATGACATTCCCACTATTGTTACCCACAGAATACTCAAAATACAATGGTTATGGCCTATAGTATGGGAGCTGAGCTGACTCTATCTCTGCCGCCTTTGCCAGTTTTCGTTAAGACCAGTACCCAGCCATACCAAACCATACATATCCCAAATGCAAATCGTTGTCAATTTACTACACTAATTTAATTTATTTGCTTCCAGATAATATATAATAAATAATACATCGTATCAAAAAAAAAATAATAATAATACAATTTTTTTTGGCACATTACTACACTAATTTTTTTTGGCACACATCTAACATGTGATTTTGATTAGTACGAGTGTACGACCGATTATTAAAGAAAATTGTCAAGTGTATTTATATGAATAGTGAACACCTCTTACTCTTAGTTATGTCTGTTGATTTTGATTTTTAATTTAAATATATATATATATATATATATATATATATAAATTAAATGTAGTAATGATGCAGATAGATTACAAGTGTAGAGTATCTATATTTAATTATGTAAAATAAAATAATTTATTATGATATCTTTTATTGACACAAAATTTTTTATTAGCCTCAAAAGTCTTATAGTTCAGCTAATTTTTTTAGTGTTTTCAAAAAAATAAAAAAAGAATCTAGGGTTTAAATCTTCCACCCAAATATTGATGTATCAAAAAAATATATCCTTTATCAACCATAGTCGTTTTAAAATACCAATTTTACTTTGTGTAGACTTGAAATGAAGAAAAAAAAAGTTTAAAAAACCCAAATTTATGATGAAAACGTAATATCACCCAAATTTATAATATCCTTTTTTTCATGGATTTTGGTATTAAATGAAGGTTAATTATATTTTGACACAAAAGTATTTTTTTAATTTTTACACAAAAGTTTTTTTTTTTTTTTTGAGAAGAATTTTTACACAAAATTTTTTTTTCTCTAATTAGTGTTCCTCCATTATTATTCTATCAAATTATTTAAGGGAAAAAAAAAAACGGAGGATAAGATAAGAAGACGTTAAAGAAAACCACTAAAAGATGTGAGAATAAAACCACCCTAAAATAATTAAAAAAAGAAACCAACAACTGTCCCAAAAAATTAGTCAAAAGAAAAACAAACAAATGTTTGTCGTACTCGGAAAACAATTTTTTTTTTTAAAGAAAAAATGCAAATAAGAAGGAAAGTGATAGCACTTGGCCTCTTTGATTATTGACATCAGTAATTCTAGTAACAAAAAATAATTATTATAATTTTAATCACAAATATATAAGAAAATAAAGTTATATATATCTATATAAAAACTGAATCTTCATATAAACCGAATTTGACTTTCAGTTGAATTCATAATACTATGATACATATTCAAGTTTTTTACTCCTCATAATTTTACACATTATTATTTTGATATATATTTAATTAAATTTAAATTCAATTCCATAATTAAACCATGCATTAGAGTCTTAGTATATTATATTTTCTTTAAATAATTAAAATTTAAATATATGATTGATGACATAAGTCATATAACTATTAATCATCTTAAAATTTTACAGACAAAGAATATAAAGGAAAAAAAAAAAAGATAACCTAATAATAAAATTTTCAAAACTTGCCTCTAATAAAAAAAATATTAAGTAATATAACATTATTATTATTAAAAAAAAAAAGTTTGCTAAATTATTTTCTCACTATCAGGGAATCTCTCTCTTGCCCCCGTCCAAGAGAGTGGCCAGGTTTGGCTTCCAACGCCTTGGGGGGGTCAGACATGTAGATTGTAGAGGCAGAGATATCGAGCCATAGAGGGCAAATATTATTCTGTCTATGTTATCAATTGGTAATCCATACATTATTTACCAGACAAATAAACAAAACTGACTAAGTATAATGATGGATGACAATAGTCGTCACAAGACTTCTTCTTCTTCTTCTTCTTCTTTCTCCTTTCTTCTTCTTTTTAGTAAGTAAGAACTTAAAAAAATAATACCAACAAAGTTAAATGACAAAAATGTTGCTACTTCATCTTGAGGTGAATATATTATATATTATTTTCTGTAAAACCAAAATAAATAAAAGTCAAAAAAAAGATAAGAATATCTCGGAATAGGAGAATCCTTATCCATCAATCATCATAGATGAGTCAGATTAAAATCCACGCCCACCATATAAGAAAAATCTGCCACCTTAACAGCACCCTTTATGTCATAAAGGTAACAATATAAATAAGACCAAGGACCCTCCATGATTATCTCTTCTTCATATTATTCCATAACAACAAAATTGTAGTTTCTTCTACAAGAAAGAAAATTAAAAGACATGTTGGCTATATTTCACAAGGCTTTTGCTCACCCACCTGAGGAGCTTCATAGTCCTTCATCTTTCAATGGTACTAAGAGGCCTAAACTTCCTGAGGAAACTCTCAGAGAGTTCCTTTCTCATCATCCTCATAAAACTTTCTCCATGACCTTTGGTGATGCAGCTGTGCTTGCTTATGTTCTGCCTGACCGCCCTAACTCACTTCACCAAAGGTAATCTCTCTCTCTCTCTCTCTCTCCAAGTATGTGGAATTTATAATTAATTGTGTATGACTATTTGTTAGAAGGGTCAGTTAACAAGTGGTGTGAGGTTGAGTTTTTTATTGCATTCAACTAGCTTTTTCGGGAATCGATGAACTTCTCAACGAGATCCACTCGATTCTTCCTTAATAAGTATAATCGACCACCTGTTAAAATATTCCTTGAGAAAGAGGAAATCTAAAAATACAACACTCAAATGTCTGCCTATATATAATAACAGTCTTTGTTATAGTTATACACACAATTCAATACAGAGATTTTTAGTCTTGTCACTATTAAATGTTTTCACTTTTCGAATTTTCTTTAGGACTAAATTCACCCTTTTTATATCGGTTTATAATTATATTTTTGGAACCCGCGGTAGTTTATCATAATATTAGAATTTATATTTCCGAGTTTTGGTTCATAGGTAAAGGAAAGTGTTAGAATTTAAATTTATCATTTTCTATTGGTGTACGCTTTTGTAACAAGGGATAATTTATCATCAGGTGACATTATGATCTTGGTTTTTATTCTAATCTTTTTTTTTTTTTTTGGTTGATAACCAACTGAGAAAAGACTTTATTAAAGCACAAAAGCAACACAAAAGGAAATTCTAGGCCTTCTACTTCTCATTTACATTTGCAAAAACAGAGGGAGAAGCACCCAATACTAAACAACCATAGAAATTGTTACTAAGAGACCAAGTAGCTAACACATGAGCGGCTCTATTAGATTCTCTAGGGGTCTACTTAAACTAAATTTCATTGCTTGAGGAAGACAGTTTTTAGGGTATCCTGAGTTAGAACTGCTACCCTCCAAGGGTCTACCATGCTAGATTTTGTAAGAGCATCCACACACATCTTGGAAATTCTAATGGTTTTTATTCTAATTATTTAAAAGAGCTCATATTGTATTTACAGTATGCATGTATAAGATAAATAAAGGGTTTGGTTTGTGGGTGATTGCAGGTTGTTCTGTGGATTCGAAGATATATATTGCCTCTTCTTGGGGAGCTTGAAAAACCTTTGTTCACTGAATAAGCAGTATGGTCTATCAAAGGTCACTAATGAGGCCATGTTTGTGATCGAGGCATATCGTACACTTCGAGACCGGGGTCCATACCCGGCTGATCAAGTTGTCAAGGATCTTGAAGGGAGCTTTGCCTTTGTTGTCTATGATAGCAAGGCTGGAACTGTCTTTGCTGCACTGGTAATATAATATGAGTTATAATGATAGTCAAATACTTGTTATTACACACTCCTACAAACACAGTCACATGGACAGAAATCAAGTTTTAAAAATACAATTTCAAAAGGAAGTGTGTTAGAGAATTTTCACAAATGTTCATATGGAATGGTTGCAGGGTTCTGATGGTGGAGTTAAGCTGTACTGGGGCATTGCAGCTGATGGCTCTGTAGTGATTTCTGATGATTTGGAGGTCATAAAAGCTGGCTGTGCCAAATCATATGCTCCTTTCCCAACAGGTACTTTAGGTCATTTTATTCATACATACTATTGTAATTTCCTGTATATAGAGTTTACTTTCACTTTCTTAACTTCATAAATCATTTTCTCAACAAAAAAAAATCATAAATCATGTTAATAATTGTGAATAAAATCGTGAAAATTTGAGTGAATATATTGTTACATTTAAAAGTATGTATCACCATCACTTCACAACTTTTCAAAAAAAAAAAATCACATTTTTCAAAATATAATTGTATTTTTACATAATATTATCATATTTTTTAAAATATAATTGTCACTTTTATACGATAAACAAAATTACTTTAATCGGATGAATATATATATAGTAATGTAAACCAGCATAATATCATGCGAAAAGATAGCATGGTCCTCACATGTATGGTGGTGTGTGCAGGGTGTATGTTCCACAGTGGGGGAGGAGGATTGATGAGCTTTGAGCATCCAATGAACAAGATGAAAGCAATGCCAAGGGTAGACAGTGAAGGGGCTTTGTGTGGGGCAAGTTTCAAGGTTGATAAGTACACAAGGGTCAACAGCATTCCTCGTGTTGGAAGTGAAGCTAATTGGAGCCTTTCCGACTCTCAATAGCTTAGCTGCTGAATCATGTATATTCATGTTGTGTCTCTATCTCTCTCACCATAGCTAAAGTCTTAAACCACCGGTTTTGGGGCATTTTGTGACAAAAATGGTTGTTTCTTTATTAACTTTTTTTTGAAAAATATCACAATGATTTTAAGAGTCTTATACAGTACGTCCTAAATAATTTTTAAAAATATGGTATTTTTCAAATAAGTTATTAAAAAATAGCAGTTTTTTTTTTAACAAAAGCCCCACACTAGACTAGTCTTTCTTTTTTTTTTCTATGCTTTTTTTTTCCCCTTTCTTTCTTACCTTTGCTTCTCTCCACGAATGAATGAATTTAATTTTCGAATGCTCTTCAAAAATTCTCTCTCTCTCTCTCTCTCTCTCTCTCTCTCTCTCTCTCTCTTTGTGCTAAGGGTGACATTTTAAATAGGCCTGAAAATCCGCAAAAAAAAAAAAAAAAAGACAAAAACAAAGTGAAACTAGTAAATAATAATAAAGAAATAAATCCCAAAAGTAAAATAATAAAAACATATGTGATGGATGAGTGGATCAATAGTTTTTTTCTTTTTTTTTTTGTGGCTTTATTATAAATAAATAAATAAAGTCAAACAGAAACTTGTTAGGTATATATATTGCTTCTTTTATAGTATCAACCGAAGATTGTAGAACAACAAAAGGAGTAGAAGAAAATCGACATGAAAAAGCAGACCACTCATTTTTGGGTCACAAGCGACGGTCTAAATCTTCTGTCTCATTTTTTTTGTTTTATTCTATACTCTATCAATAAATACTTTTTACGTGTTCACTTAATTAATAACTGTAATATTAATAAGTCAGTAATGATAGTATTTAATTAATTGGACGAATACGTGATAAGTATTTATTAGTAAAGTATAGAGTAGAGTAGAAAAAGTGAGACAGAAGATTTGAACTTTACAATCAAAATACACCAATTCAGCTAAAGCTGTACCTTGCATTGGGTGGGCCATCTGACTGAGCACAGCACATACAACCTGCTGATCGCACTTCATTTTTTTTTTAGGCAAAGCGCAAGCTATGTTAATGTTCCTTGTCTACCTGAAAGCATCACAAGTTATATAGGCTAAAATAAGACATGTAAGGTACACCTGATTTTCATGACTTAACATGGTTCAAATCAGGCATGATTGGCAGAACTAAGTTGTGTTCAACTTTGGAGACAAACTGAATCATTTCGTTAGTTATTAACATTCTTGCCACTAGACCATGTAGAATGCTCTCCAGAATGGAGTTTGATAGGCAGTCAGGTCTGACTGAAATCTGCTAATTCCAACCGAATCTGGTTACAAATATCATTAGTGCTGTAGAAGAACTAGGCCAGTGATCATGGCATTGAAAAGTTCACATTGTGTAAATTTATTCACAATTTTTTCCCACGAACGATTGAGTGGCTTTTTGGCACTTTAAGTGGCTTGCTGAAACTGTTTTTGGTAAGGATCGTCAGCAACGCCTACTTTAAACTCATTTTGGATATGGTTCCAAGTCCAACACACGCTAATGCAGTCACGCATTTTAAACCATGCAAAACAAGAAATGACACAATATTCCACAAGAACATTCTGATTCAAACTATAAATTTAGTGCACAGTTTTGATAATGCTCTTTCTTACTGCAAATTGAAATGAGATGACGCAATGAATCAGTGGATTATGTTTCCTGAAACCATGTAATGCCAAGAAACAGGATTCTATGACAACGAATCAGGAGAGTATATGTTTCCTGAAACCATGCAATGCCCAGAAACAGGATTCTATCTGTTCTGCTTTGAATTTACAGGCTAACAGTATCACACAGTTGCAAAGAAGAGGTACTTAGACAACCATCCAAGACCATTTATGTTTGATCTCTAGCCACTTCAGGTCCATCCTTACCTTGCCTTCCTCAGCTTTCAAAGCTAGGCCAGCAGGTAGAAGCTACAAGCCAGCATAACTTGGTTAGTGTCATAGTTGAGGACATATCACGCTGTGCTAGCAGAACTTAGCCTTGCAAAAGATACATGGAATAGAGACTTGTAAAAGCTGCCTATGCCATGCTGTCATGGCATGTGCAGGGTCCATGTTACAAAATATGACTACAAATATTTGATTTGACTACATAAGCAGACACTAATCCTGAGCTGAAGGATCTACGTCCTGTTAACTCCAGTTGGCTTGGATTAGCAGAACTTTATTGGCAACATTTCTATTTTTCAAGGTGTTACTTTGACCCGGTTTGGATAGCACGGTTAGTTACTGAATTCAGCATTCCACGTTTTGCACTGGGACCCATGCGCACTAGCTGGAGAGGAAACGCAGGTCTGAAAACGCAAGTTTTCAGCAAAGCACACCGTTTCATTAAACTCTCTCTACGCACTGTTTCATTAAATTTTCTACGCGTGTTGCAAGAGCTGAAACAAATATCTCCACAAGCCTCTTCTTGCGCGTCCTGATCATGGATTTGGGAACTCTTGCGCGTCCTGTTCATCACAGAAGCTGAGAATCATCTCTGATCAAAACGGTGCATTGCCTCTCAACGGCTAATTCCAATCTCTTCAAGCTTCTTGATTTTTCTTTCCAACTACCGTGGCAGAAATGCCTTCAATCCTCTTCAATGCTGTGTCTGAAACATCTTCAATGTCTTGCACCTACCCACCAACCACGAAGTTATCAAAACAGAGCACAGCAATTGATGAACACAAACCCATTACGCGGAATTTACAGAAAAGATCCCCTCTGTTCAACAAACGCTCAAGCTCACAAGCTTCTCTCCGCTTGGGACATCGTTGCCACCACTGTCAGTGTCTGCATTCACAGGTAAGTGATTTTATCTTTCATGCTCTCTCATTTGTGCTTGTCCATGAAGCTTCATCAAATTGTGATCCCTGTTCTGAAGGAAGAGCACACGCCGGCGTTGGACTGGGCTTTTCTTCCTCGTGAATTTCTCACCGGCGCTCTTTGCCGGCGTCAGACCGATGTAGGTGTGGAACTCTAGTGGGCGTGGAACTCTCTTGGCACAGGCGCTAGCAAGGGTACGGGTGAGGAGTGAATGGAGAAAGAAAGGAAAAAAGAGATAATTTGGTATTTATATGCTACAGTACATTCACCTCCGCTACAGTACCCGCGTTTAGTTACTTTAATCCGCGTTTTTCTAATTATTTGCTGCAGTGTTTTGAGCAACAAGTTTTCAATTTCAGCAAAACTAAGTGCTATCCAAACGGACCCTTTCTAAATTAACAAATATTTCTGGTAAAGCTAACAAAATGGCGTTGCAGAAGGCATCTACTGGGTGACAATTTTTTAAAATTTGTATGTTGTAATGGAAAGAAAGAAACTCCGCTCCTTTAACAAAGTAATATGTTGCAAAGCCGCTCAATATTCGTTATATTACCTTTAGTCAGAGCTAAACTACTCCATCAATCTCACAACCCTCTTCACTTCTAACTTCATGGTAGACATTTATTCACCAAGGATGTGTCACAGATTCCCCCAACATGAATTTACAGAAAAGTAATTTTTAAAATGATAAGCCATAAATCTAGGAAATAATAATTAACCCATTGATGAAAGCTATGAAACACTACCAACATTATACATTTCCAATGGAAAGAAAGTCTAGATGAGATTTTAAACCTTTCAAAAATGATATGATATGTGGAAGATCACACATCAATGATACATGCATCTATTGGTTTGGGACACAAAATAGGAAAAAAATAAGAAATCCTAACAAACAGAAGCAAGAAAATAAAGATGATGCAAAAACAAGCCCCAGGTTGAATACATAAGCTTATCAGTTGAGGGGCAATCCAAAAAGAAAGGCACAAACTGTTAACCAAAATCTGCCACTTTAAGCTGGATACAAGATGGCAAGGAAATTCTGTTTGGTATTACCAAAAATGACAAGGCCTTCAAAAGTATTACTCTTTCCACATATCTGCAAACTCATCAGGCTCCAGTGGATTAGATAACTCGTGCATCTTCCTCCTTGTCTTTGCTTTGACTTTCTTTGCAAACTTCCCAGCCTTCTTCCTTTTCTCCAATGCGCGAATCTGGAAGCAAAAAAATGAGAAGCATAATGCACAATTATTAAAAAGAAATTTAAATGATAAAAGAGAAAATAAATAAATAAAGAAACAAAAATAAAAATAAAAAGTTCAAACGCTAGAGTCCAGGATGAGAGATCAATGAATACCTGATTTGGTGATACGAAAAACGGATTCTCATACAGGGTAGGGCCTCCAAAGCTGCCACCAAATATCTTGATAGGGTTCAAGCAGAATCGTGGACCAACCTATACACAAGTGTATTCAGTGTTAAAACTACCATCACAAGTATCTTATAAAGCACATAATTTAAGAAGCAAATCTCTGCAAACCTCAATAAGGGTCATTTTCTCTCGATCCTCTCTAGGCCCTTTATCTGATATCTGCATTATAAGAAGCAGAAAATAAGCATTAATATTATTAGTAACAATCTTCAAATAAGAGACAGCTCCGGCACAATAATCCAAAGACACAATACAACACTGTATTAGAGAACGCTATATTAAATTATTCTTCATTTTTTTTTTTTATAGTAATATGAATATATTTTTAGAAAATAGAAACCCCAGTATACAGAAAAAATATAAAGGATTTCCCCAAAAACAAAAATGGATTGCATCATGGAATATGCCAAAATTCAGCACTAATGAACCAGTTGTATTTTTTGGCATGGGAGGAGGGGGGTGTCTTGTTCCTGCTTCTTTCACTTAATTGACTTCTCCAGGAGAATCTTCAAGGTTTTTATTTTTTTCTGAAGACCATAGTTACTGCTGGAAAATTATAAATGTATTATTATCACCTTGTATTGCTATAGCTGGTGATTTAGGAATTTACAAAAGCAAGATTACAAAAATCACAAGATAAATCCTAGATGTTGAATAATGTCATTAACAGCATTAATTAATTCCTTCTTAGAGTATGCCTCAAAGAATAACCCTTAGAGAGGACATCAACTCCTGACCAACAATTTATCAGCATAAACATCACTATGATCTTGTGGCATCATGCAAGACATCTTATCAACAGCAGTTAAACTGACAACGATATCAACAGCAGTTAAACTAAAAATTAACCCTACATGGTGACTGGTAATTAATGGACTGTTTTGGAATTGAGGAGGCAATATTTTAAGATGCTGTTTAACTGAATTCTGGTTTCAGGGACTCGATCGAAGAGGACAGTGAGCACAATGTCAACTCCTATAAAGACTTCAAAAATAAGTACTTCAACTTCAACATGTTGAGCTCTTGGCCCTCAAAGCACCTTGCATTCTGTTCTCGTCAGAAACACCACATGAGACACAATGAAACCAATGACCATAGTCCCCCATTGCCTCTCCTCCCATACCTCCCTAGCCAACTCATTAAAAGTTCCTAAACTGAAAACAGCATCACCCAAGAAACACTGAACAAACATAATATCAAGGGCCACAATTCACAAGCCACCACACAATATAGGAATAAATGATTCACATCCTCAAATCAAGAACACCATTCCAAGAGTCGCACCAAACAAAGAAAGCCTCCCTTGTTGGAGTAGGAGTTTTCCATATAATCTTCCTTCTTTCTTAAAACCTCAAATCAAGCTTTTTTTTTCCCTATCAAAACCCTAACCACATACTTTCTTCTACCAAATAGCCATCAAATAACTCTTTTTTTATTCCTAAGTTACACACTCAACCAATAGTTGGAGAAAGTTGACTTGATGAGATCCAAGGTTGACTTGATGTTGAAAGTGGAGGGATGAAATTGTCAAAATTAATATGTAAGGAACTAAATTGAACTTTTCCCCGATAGTTGGCAGAGCAAATTAGTAATTTAACCTAAAATAATTTTTATATAATATCTATCCCTATGTAAATATATGATAGGACAAATGCAGAACCAATCTTTGAATTTTAAATTATTGCCTTCAAAATTATTGCCTTCATTATGACTCCTTCTGCATAATTTTATATCAAATTAATAGGAATTTACTCTTCGACCAACCTGGTAATTCCGGAACCATATGTGGTCATCAACAATGGAGAAAACAAACACATGATCATGATAAGGCTTAGATTTCCTGTGTTCCTTTGGTGTTCCAAATATCTGGAAAGGTGAACAAAGAATATGTCAGTATTATGCCCCCTAACCCAAAAAATAAATAAATAAATAAATATTCTGTAAAAGAGTAGTATCATAAAATGACAAGGTTAAGAAACAATAATATTGATCAGAAACAAACTTAATTCATTATATAGGTCCCAATTAAAAATCCAATTTATAGCAATATTGGATCCACATTCAAAATAAAACATTTTTATGTAATTAGGCACACAAGCATGATGTCAAGCCTTGGTGCAATGGCAAGTGTCTTCCACCAAAGAGGGATAGGTTGAGGGTTCAAGTCCAGGAATCAACCTCTCGAAAAACAATTCAAGTTAAGGTTTCCTACCAATAACCCGTCCTAGACGGCCCCACAAAAGTGAGAGCTTTGTGCACTAGGTACGACCTCTAGGCACAAGCAACAAGCACGTTCCCTCAACATCTCAAAATCCAAGAGAAATGAACGAAAATATCGTAGTAACAAACTCTCTGTGGATAATTTGACAAAAGAATGTGAAAAATCAAATAACAACAATCATCGGTCCAAATTATTTTGATGGCTTCATGATGCTGGTTAGTACCATTTTTTGAAAGCTACCATGTATATCAAGATAAGTACATAAGGAGCTGGAGTGGCACGTTGCATTGCAAAAGCAAATATCATACGGATTTAATTTTTAGATTTGCCTTTTCTCTGGGCAGATTGAATTTCAAAATGTCATTTATAAATTAATTTGACAGTGAGAAATTGACGGTTTCTTCCATATGAAAAATTAGATTAAAAAAAAAATATATCGCTTCATGGAAGGAAGCAAAACCTCAATACCTGTATTATCATCTCCTTCAAAAGTTTCCAATGTGCATCTTTATCAAAATTGTTTGAGAAAGTCAAAATAGGACGAGACCCTTTTAGATGATTTCCAGTAAGCTTCAATTCCTCCATTGTGTACACTGGAAATGAAAAGGAAAAAAAAAAAACATTGATAGCCCATACTTTTCTCAAATTTCTATGAAAAAAAAAAAAAAAAAAAGAAAAAAAAAAAAAAAATAAAAAAACCTAACCATATTATTTAGGATGAAATTAATTGATCTGCAGTGCTTCAATTATGGGTAAAGATTATTTCTATCAGGCATTAATACAAAACAACCATATAGTTAGAAACCAAAAGAGAAGCTTACCGGCATTAACTAAAAATTTGACAGATGGCCCATTGGGACATTTTGCCATCCATAGATAAAGATCTTTATGTTTCCGGCACTGAAAAAGAAAAGGGGTATTCATCTACACATGATAACTGAAATAAAGAAGAGTAAAGCTTTAAATTTTAACAAGGTCTATAAGCTATCTATCCAAAAATTAATCTTATGATATGGACTTCACTGGGTTAAGCCCAATGGGGAGTTGGATTTGTTGGCTTGTTGAAAAGAAAGCTTTAGTAAACACCAAAGTGCTGACTTATCGGGGGGCAGTTCCTTTACATGTGAACTGGACCACTTGGAGAAAATGGAACCAATGTAAATTTGAAGGGGTTGAACGCTCAATATTGGATTTGAAATTTCTTCTCTTATGCACTGTGTATGATTGGATGCCTGCTTTGAGTGGTCATTCATTTTCCAATTTGGAAGAGTTTTTAGATATTTGTAATGTTCACTGATATTTTGTAGCTACCCTAATACACCTCCTATGTACATGGGGTGCATTGATTGTCTTCATTTCAATATAAGTTTACTACTTATCAAAAATTATGTAATCTTACAATAAACCCAATTCAAAAAATAACATACCAATGTAATCACCAAAACAAGTAAAAAAAAATCACCTCAAAAAACAGACAAGAAGAGCAACTCCGTAGCTCAACCAGCTCATTCATAGTGGCGCCTTTAGTAGCCTTCGACTCAACCTTGTTATCCTTCTTACAATGTGGCAAGATAGAAACCATATTCAACATCAAATGACGGTACCTACACACCACAGCGCAGACGGAATCAATATACTAGTGAAACCAAAAAACACAATTCACACAACAAGGGGAGTGCAAAGGAAACTAGATTTTTGACCTGTAGTTAATGCGGCGCGAGCAAGTGATAAGAACCTTCTCTTTGTTCCTGAAAACTTTAGAATCAGTCTCTTCGTCCGGTACTTGACTCTTGTCTTTCCAACCCAAGAGCGTCCTCTTGGGTCTCTCTGGAAACTCTTCAGGTTCCACCACCTCAGCCTCAATTTGTTTTCTCTTCTTTCCCATTGATTTTTCTTGCAATTATAATTATTCTCTATAGACAGCAAAACATTCACAACAAGCAAAAATTGTCAACATTTCTCACAAAAAGTAACGAAATTGAAGCATATTATAACAAAAACATCAATGCCCAGAAGGAATTATGATCAAAAAAAGCTAAAACAACATGCTAGGAAGTGTTTGGGATTCAAAGTAAAAATCAAATTATTTTTTTTCATCAAATTGTGTCCTAGGACAAGGAAGTGTTTTCTAACACATAATTTCTATCAAGTTGAAGAGTAGAACCTCTTTTCCACTGCCACCGGACTCCGAAATCAAACGCGGCTATCCTTAGAGAGAGAGAGAGAGAGAGAGAGAGAGAGAGCCAAAAACCCTTCTGTTATGAGTAGAATAAGAACTAAAACCCTAATGGCCGAGGAGATGGAATCTTCGGCGGGTTTGGATCAGGCTTATGCGCTTTTATTTCAATGGCTCAGGCTTTTTTTTTTTTTTTGGTGAGCAATGGGCTCGGTAACGGGCCCAAACACACACCTACACCCAAAAAAATAAAAAATAAAATAAAATCTACTTTTGAGATATACTTTTTGCTTCTAGCATTACTCTTGATAATTATTTTTTATCATTGGTTTTTGATTTTTGGTGTAAGCAAATGGTCAAATCTCAAATATCTTATTTGGCTATTAAAATTTTTTTCAATTGAACTAAGTTTAATTTACCAACCAAACCTAAAAAAAATTGATGATTATTTACTCACACACGATAGGATACGTCATTTGTATACATCACTTATTTAAAATTTGAAATGTACATGTATGTACATCACATGTTCAATTATAAATGTTGTAAGGACGGTACAATAATATTGCTTTCAAAATAAATAAAAAACATTTGACTAATAAGAAAAATGCTCTAGTCACACTAGATGTTTATGTAAAATTCAAGTTTTATCCATAGTTTTTTTTTTTTTCAATGGGAAGTCGAGTCTTATCCATCATGTTTTTGTCATGTGATGCATTATAAATAATTAACATGATATTTTTAAAGAATTTTGAATTTTTTTGTGATTAAATTTTATTACTAAAAGTTTCAAAATTGTAAGATGGTTTTTAATATTTACTATAAATTATTTTATTCATTTATCATATTTTTTTGGTTTCGAAAATTTTTTTAGTCTCACTCTATGTGCTTTCAATCACGTGATCAAAAGTAATTTTTGTTTATTTCATTTTTTTTTATCTGTTTTATTTTTTAATTTCGATTATAGTATTGAAATTTTTTCTTTGATTTATATACAATTTTTTATAATATGTGTGTTGTATGAGTATAATACCACTATACACACACAACCGCTCAAATGAATATCAATAGATGAATATTCCAATTCCTATAAAGTTTTCTAATTTTGTTTTTAAGTTTTTCAAATATATTTTAGAAAATCTTGTATCTTGCATTTTTCTGGATAATATTTTTTTCATTCTTTTTTTATTATTAATTTCATCTCTCTCTCTCTCTCTCTCTCTCTCTCTCTCTCTCTCTCTCTCTCTCTCTCTCTCATCCCAAACCACAAACACTCACACAGTTTTCCTCATTTCATCCATTCACACAAAGTCACCTTCGCTCTTTCTCTCACCTTACAATTACACGTCCTCAACATTTTTCCCTCACTTTTACATTTTTATCTCCCAATTACTCTATACCTTAATATTACAACTCATTTATCACCTCATCTTCCTTTTATTTTGATTATTCTTCTACCCATTTTTTTTACTATAAAAAAAAAAATTTATTTTCTTTTACATTCAATCAATATTTTGCCCACACAAAAGGTAAATACTCTCTATGTCTCTATTTGTTTTTGGTGGATTTTTAATTTTTTATTGCACATTTACTTTTGGTTGATAAATTTTTGTGTTGAACACTACTTTAGGTTAATGTAATTTGGTTTTGTTTTAATTTTTTTTTATTATCTTTTTTTCTTCTTCTCTTTAATTAATAGATGTTATCCTATAACATTATATAGTATACAATGATATAATGTTATTCTAATACGTAACATAGCTTGGATAATTAGGTGTTTACAACTATAAATTTTTTAGTTAATTTTTAGATATTTTGGAAGTTTAGAATTTGAATTTTTATCAAAATACAATTTACATGTTGTCGGGGACGTTTTTGCGACAAGGGCCAAAAATGCTAAAACAGCCCAAATCTCCCCTTGAGTTCTTTAGAAGTGTTTGTTTATGGAGAATCAAGCCCAAAATTCACAATGTATAAAAAACAAAGACTAATGGTGCTTTGACAAGAGAGAATCAAAATGCTAACAACCAAAGTGCAGAAAAAGCATAACAACATAACAAGTTTGAAATTTCGACCCATAGTCACACAGAAGAGGGAATCGAGGGAGGTCGTGAGGAAAAGAGGGAAGGCTCCCCTGTACCCATATTTCCACCCTAAGGTTCGGATTTGTGAGATTGTTGACTGGCTGAGTGGGTTTTTGCTCTAAAGTTTCAGCTTTCTAGGTAGAACGTGTTTGGTTGTTTTTTTTAGTTGAAAAAAGACTTTTGTATTGAGCATGGGGTGTTGCTCTCAGTGTCAAACCTCCTCCTTCTTTTGAAACTGATTGTGGAATTTATATTGAGTTTGGGGTGCTCTAAGTAACTGGTTTTTGGTCAATAGAAAAAGCTTTGGACCCCAAGGTGTTAAACAAGGAGTGATTTTCAGGTTTGCTTTTGTTTGGATCAAAGGAAGGATTACTTTTATTATCATTAAGGGAAAGCTTGACTAAACCCTCATTGGCTCCTCATTTTCAGTTGTTTCAGACTATTAGGAAGCTTAACTAGATGAGAGCTAGCAGCTAAAGTTGGCCAATGAGAGCCAACCATTTTTAAAGGAAAAAAAAGGTTCGGACAGAAACTTTGGGCCACAGTCACACAGAGCATAAAAGCTGTTTTGGGGTGGAAATTTTGGATACAAGACCTCCTCCATGAACTTGAGGTGCTACTAGTGTCCCTTGCCCACTTGGTAGCACGCATGGGCTGGGCTCATGCAAAAGGTCCGAAAGGAACCGACCCATACCCTCCAAACCACACTTCCTCAATTTCTCTGATATGTCGCACGGGCTTGGGCCATGCTTAAAAGAATAAATAAAATATAATACATAAATTGAGCCCACAAAGAAGTCAGGCTTAGTTGAATCGGGCTTGTACGAAATGTGTTGCGAAAACGGGTATCAACACATGTCTATATATTTGAATGTGCCTTTCAATTTTTTGAGTAATATCAATTCTAAATTTGTGATGAGATTGGACTATCATGCTAGCTTCTCTTGCCAAACTCTAGCAACATCTTATTCAATGGCGTTTGCCGAGTTGAAGTGGTGGTTCTTCATAGGTTTTTTTTTTTTTTTTTTTTATAGCTTTAGGTCCCATTTGATAACAGTGTTTAAATAATAAAAACGGTTATTTAAACATCACAACACGTATTTCCACACATTTATTTCTACAAAACTTTAACAACGTTACTAGAAATCTCTTACCAAACGGGCCCTTAATTTTCTAAAATATAGTCTTAAAAAGATAATATTGAGTGTGGTAAGCTCTATTCATTAGTTTGTGAAATTGCTAATGTGTCTTGTTGTTATTGGAGGCTGTAAACCATGTCTTTTACGCCAAGACCAGACTCAATTTAAACTATAATCTAAATCTTGTGCCAAATAAATTAATTGAATTAGATAATGGGCATTATTCTTTCTCAAAAAAGATAATGGGCATTATTATTAACTATATATCATAATTAGATCAATTACATATTTGACCCAATTTGATGAGTCGATACATAAAATTTTAATAAATGTATGGTATATGTTATATAGTTACCACTTACCACTTAAAAAAAAGCTCATAAAAACACATAATTATATTTTTAAAAGATATATTATTAGAAATATGATTTATTCAGTTGTATTAGAAATATGATAGTATAATACTAAATACATTTTTTTTTTTCACATTATCAGTCATTTAAACACGTATTTCACAACACCTATTAAAACACAAATTTTACATTATTTTAAAAACTCAGTTGTTAATAGGAAAAATTCTTACGAGGAGCATCCTTTTGGCACTTTACGGTTGGGACTTTGGGAAAAAGGCTTTGATTAAAGTTTGGTTCGAGAGAACGCGAACCACGGCAACCTTGCACAGCACAACGCACCGACTCAAAGAAGTAAAAGTGCAGAATTAGAATTGAACATCCTCAGTTAGAGAGAGAGAGAGAGAGATATGGCGGACCGTTTCTTCCCCAACGAAATGCCAGACTTCGTAGCAGAGGACGAAGCATCCTCAGCCTCTGGAAGTGGAGGACCCAAAGACTCACTCACCAAACTCCTCCATCTTCCCTACAAAACGCTCTCCCACAAACTCCAAAAATCGGCTCTCGACCTCAAACAAATGGTATCTACTCTACTCCACGACACAACACACCACTCCACATAATTGATTTATGGGGCTATTTTGGTTTATGGGTTTTTGCTATTTTGGGTTTTTAGGAATGCCCACCAAGTCTGACAAGACTTTTGCTTTTCATGTAAACTATGGATTTATGGTACTTTAATTGGGATTTTGGAGATGGGTTTTTTTTTTTTTTTTTTTTTTTTGGGGGGGGGGGGTGGGGGTGGGGGTGGTTTGCAGTTGGGGGATAAGCAAGGTAATCATTATCAAGCTTACCATTTTCCACTACTAACTAATTATACGAAGTTATTGAATACAATAGTCATGGTCGTTCAAAGATCTTGCTGACAAAAGCTCTGATAGGATCTGAAATTTATATTTTACTCTTGGTTTGGTAAGCAGGTGGTTTAGCATACTGCTAAGATACCACTTCTTTTGGGGGTTTGAAGATTTATGATGAAGTTTGGTTCAATTTCAATTTCAATTTTCATCCCTCAAATTTATGTTGCAATTTCATTCTTGATATAAATATATATATATATATATATATATATATATATATATATATATATATATTTTAATGTTGATTTCATCCTTCTGTCCATCTATTGATAAATTAGACCAAGCTATATCAGCTTTTTTTTAACATGCCAACTTAGCGTTCCGTGCATCACATATGCAATTTCTTTAACAGTCTGATGGAAGGATGAAATTGATACTTTTAATATAAAAAAACTTAGAGATGAAATTGCAAATATTTAAAATTGTGATGAAAATTGATCTTAAACTAAATTTTAGTGACCAAAAGTGTGTTTTACCCTAAAACTTATATGGTTGGTAATATGATGCAAGTGATGAGCTTGTAGCTGATGATATTCTGTGAAACTGAAAAGGAGTCTTGGTCATTTGGTAGACAAGCAATCCATTTTCACTGCCAGTCAAAAAGTTCAAACACACCTATAGTACAGTTTTATTTTTAGGGTTCTGTTTCCTAAATGGCCAAATAAAATCTTCTTTAATGACGGACTTGGTGTGTGCGTTAATTCTCTAGCCGTGTTAGGGAAACTGCTTTTTCAGGAACTCATGTCTGTCATGTTTACAATCTTTAAACTATCAGGTTTTTGGAGATAAGGAGTTTCTTCAAGCAGCTGTGGATGCAGGGGAGGTGGTATGGAACCGGGGTTTGCTTAAGCGAGTGGGAATATGCCATGGCATAAGTGGGAACACCTATGTGTTTCTTTCTCTCTACCGATTAACAAGTAATGTCGGGTACTTATACAGGGCGAAAGCATTTGCATGCTTTCTGCTTGATAGAGCACAAAAACTTTTATCAGAGGGAAAGATGCATGGAGGTGATCGCCCCTATTCACTTTTTGAAGGTATTGGCGGAATGACTTGTCTTTTTTTGGACATGACTGAACCATCTGATGCCAGGTTCCCTGCATATGAACTTTAAGATGCTGTTGATATAATAAATGAATCAAAGTACATGTATATGTCAACCTTTTTGTATAAAATTGTGACTCTTTAGATATGAAGATATAGTTAACTTGTAAATTGGCTCCTAATTTTCAATATTAGTTTCTTTCACTGAGAGACAATGCATTAAGAAAAACAATGCACCAAAGATTTTTTCCATGTATCTTATCGGAATGTGTATTATGAATCTATTGATAATTTTTTCTTGAGTTGTAGACATCATCTGCAACTATTTGTTTTATATTAGTAGGGGGGTTGTTTTGTGCGTAAGCTGAGGCTATCTGTGTTTGTTAGTGTACATTACCTGAAATAAATTTTTCCATTTATAATTATGATGATGATGACAAAGTTTAGTATTTGAATTACACCAATGCAATTCAGGGATATAAATTTTGTGAGCTCCCTAGTCTAATTTGGGAAGATTACATAGTAAGATGTAAAGAAACCTTTGCAAGTTTCTGTTTCAATATGAAAATGGACACACGCACACACAAATAAAATTTAAAAAAAAAATGAAAAATACCAAAATTCCTTACCCGTGCCTTTGTGGTTATTAATATCATTTGGACTAGTTTCTCAAATTCCTTGGCAGAAAATGGTTCATTTAAACATTAGCCTTTTGATATGGAGGAAGAAACCGGTGAATTCCTCTCTCAACTTTATAAATCACTCAGAGTGGTTGTACAATATTAGAAGATGAGTAAGAAAATCACAACATCCAGGTAATTTGTACTTTGCAACGAGGTGAGTAATTTTATTGACACTTGTAATAAGTAATCTACGTGTGCATTTGAATACTGTTTATTTTGTTGAAAATTGAAAATTTATTGCTGAAAAAACTATAACAAAATATTTTTTATTGTTGCAAATTACTGTTCATGCATTTGTATCACTTGGCTGGTCTATAAACAGTGTCATGGACCAGTCCAAAAAAACCGCAATCTCAAAAAACGCAGCTGCAGCCGCTACACAAACGGACTCTACATCTACAAGAGAAAATTAGTTGCAACAAACATGGCATTGGAGTCCAATCTCCACACTCACCATTGGACCCAGTCTCACTGATATCATCGTCTCCCACAGCAAAGATTAGTTGAAAGGACCTCAAGGCTCTTGATTAGGCCAATCCAACAAGTTTCTCACTGACTTCCCACACCTTCCGAGCCTTCTCTGCATCACTAGCTTCTTGAGACAACCGGTTCTCAAATGATGCTGAGTCCTTGTTCCAGCTCCAGTAAACACCAGATTTCGTTAAGCTTGGATCACCCACAACCTAAATTACAAGCAACCTATTAAAATCATGCACAATGGAAAATTACAAAACATATGCATTATGGAGAGTAACAATCAGTGCTTTTTTCTCTACTTCCTTTACCTGAGCAAGTCTTTTCCCTGCTTCATCTTCAGAGACGTAGCCCTTAGTGATGTACTTCTGGAATGGAGGGAAGAGGAGCCTGAACAAGGGGATATGCTCCCTAAACAAGCCAGTTGTGGCAATGCAACCTGGGTAAAGGGAAGCAAATACAACACCTGTATCCTCGTGGAAGCGCCTGTGGAACTCTTGCATGGTAAGCATATTGCAGACTTTGCTGTCCTTGTAGGCCTTGGCACCATCAAAGTCTCCTCCATCGATCATGGCTGAGCTGTTTAGCCCATTTAAGCCCCCTGCAAGTCCCCTCAGGTCCCCAAGGTTGGCCTTCGGAGGTACATTTCCAGCCAGGGTATTTGTGTTCCCTGATTTATTTTACAGAAATACCACATTCAGTATATAATTTTGTAAGATAGTCTGGAATCCAAATACTTTATTAAAATAATAATAAAGAACTTGCAAAATTGAGAACTGAATTAAAGTTGGAGAAGTACTGCACTCATGTTTGAAGAAAAGTAGCCTATGTTGTCAGGAATAAAGTCTGTGTTTCAATAGCTTTGTTAAAGAGACGCAGAACCACTAAAAAACTGTACTATTCAAAATGAACTTGTACCAGTAATTGAGCCAACAATGATGAGGCGTCTTGATGGGTAATCAGATTTCTGCAAGTCCTCGAGCAGCAACCGTGAGAGAAGGAAGTGACCAAGGTGGTTAGTGCCAACACTAAGCTCAAACCCTTCAGCAGTAAATGTAGGCTCCTTAGCAGTTGGCAAATAAACAGCTGCATTGCAGACTAACACGTCAAGTGGCCGGCCTGACCTCTTGAAGTTATCTACAAATTGACGGACACTCTCGAGCGAGGCAAGGTCCAAGTGCATTATGGTATAATTTTCCTTGGGAATGCCAGCAGATTTGGCAGCTCTTTCAGTCTTGAGGAAATCCCTGCAGGCCATAATTACATGCCATTTTCCGGTTTCAGCTAGAGCCTTAGCTGTGGCTAGACCCAATCCAGAGGAGGCACCAGTGATCACAACACTACCTTTTCTTAAAGTTTTCTTCCCCTCTGGTGCAGACCTGGTCACTGATGGAGTCGCAGTCACTGTCTGAGCTCTAACCGCCCCAACCCTTTGGTTGAATTCCCTCTGCAATTAAACCCCAGTTGTATTATACGCAAACCAATAAAGAATAAAAGGTCCAATCTTAGTTAGCCAAGAAAACAACAAAACACATTTTTGACATGAAACCTAAACATCAGAGTTTAGCGTGTACTTCTACTCAAGTTAACAATTCATTCCTTCTAGCCTAGTTCTGTCTCTTCCTATAACATTTGCAGCATTATTGGTTAAATCAGTAACTTAAACCACATTTCTTATAAGATAAATTAAAAAGTATTCATTTCCCATTACCAACGCTCATAAACATAAATGTGCGTGCTGATTTGCTTATTTGTAAAAAGCGAGTAAAAGTACAGTTGTAACGAGAAAAAGGAGACTTTTACAATGTTGTATTTAAACAAATAAGCTAAATAAGCTAGTAAAAATGCTAAATCAAACTAGAACATTAGTGAGAGACAAACCAATTATGTTCTCTTCTAAAAAAGAAAAAAAAGAGCAACTGATGTTGGTGTAAGTAACTACCTTGCACCTCAATCCAGAAGAGTTGAAGTCAGCTTTGAGATGGTCTGAGAATGAAACTCCAAAGAGAGTTGAGTCCTTGGAGGATGAACCAGACTTTCCCTGCAATCATGCAGAACTCCCAAAACATCAAACCCACATTTTCCTTCGGCGATATTAACAAAAAAGAAAAAATTCCCTAAGCGTGGCAAAGTTATAACATACCTCTTTAGGGATGGAGAATGCAGAAGGAAGAAGAGAAGTAGCCTGGAGAGCCATTATCACTTGCAAACCAAAGCTCCTCAACCACTTAGAATTGGGTTTTCAAGTACTTTTCTTGCAAGTTAAGAGGATAGACTTTGGGTTGACAAAAGTGAAGTTGAGCTTAAGCATTTGAAAAACTATGCTAAGTTTGTATTTATAGAGGTAGGATTTGGCTGATTTGTGACAAAAAAGAGTAACGTTTTTGGATATGAGGCAGAGGGGATAAGATAATTAGCAGCATGTGAGTCTGCCACATCAATTTCAAGCAACCAATGAGGGTTAGAGTTTTGGATTTCCGTAAGATATTTTTATGCTCTCTTCTTCGCTTAGTTTATGGTTGGTGGTCACAGGAAAGGATATTTTGGTCCTATCACTAAAATGTTCCACTCCCTAAAGTTATGTGCTGGGGCTGAAACTATTGAAAAGGATAGGGTATGTTATATATTGTGGGGGCATTTTCTGAATTTGCAGAAGTACAATTGAGCAAAATTTTGACTAATTGGGGCCTTCAGCCGGGTATCTTTCTAGAACTAACGATAACTAAGAGAGGCCCGTGACCTCAGGTGGGGTCCATTATAGCCCATATTATATTTGGCCCGACTTTAGGCCCTAGGCCATGAAACTACTAGCACATTAGACTAGTAATACTATTAATATTAATTAGTGGATTTCTCCGCGATGCGCGTGTTCGTTATTAGTTATTTTATAATACTCATATATGTTATAATGTTTGAAAAATTAATTTCGATTATGTATATTACTAAAATAATGAATGAAAAAAAATTGTAACACATATCCATAAGTAACCATAATTAATTTGACTCTAAAAATGCCATTATATACCCTTTTCTGTTTAATCAAGTATACATGTATATTTAGTTTTTATATTTGACCGTTTCCAATATAAATTTTTTTATTATTTCCTTTTCTCTTTTTTTTAGAAGTATTTATTTTTTTTAAAAGAAAACGTGTGAACTTTTGAAAGCTAAACATCTAAGATTTAAGGTTTATAATTTCTAATTCGCAAAACTAAATATACATGCCAAGAGATTAAAAATAAAACAATAATTGAACAGGAAAATATAAACCTATACTATTTTTTTTTTTTTTTTTGGTGAAAACTGATATTCATATTAACTAAACATCAAGAACAGGTCTCTGGCATAACCTGTTACAATACATGCCATTGAAATCATTCTAAAAAACAGAGACAGTGTCCACAAGCGGACTTTGAAAATAAATTAAATCTAGGTTGTTGCTAATTTCCATTCTAGCTAGGCTGTCTGCAACTTTGTTGGCCTCCTTGTAGCAGTGTTTGACTTGAAGCTGGCTGAATCGATTCATCAATAATTTGCAGTCATCCAAGATCGGCGATATGGCATTGTTAACGTAGTGAACATTTGTAAGGCGTCCACAATTGCTTTGGCGTCTATTTCTACTACTAGCGAAGGTATATCTAAATTGCTGCATAACATCAAGCCATCTCTAAGCCCCCACAGCTTCGCCTCAAAGCTAGTTGTAACCCCGATCCTCCTTATGAAACTTGCTATCTAGCTACCTTCTTCATCTCTCACAACACCCCCACAGCCCGCCATACTTGAGCTTTCAATAACTGATCCATCAGTGTTCAGTTTCTTACAGCCTCCTGATAGTCTTTCCAATCTGATTCGCTAAATTGATTTTTGAGTGAGAGCACTTGGAGAGGCCGCACAGTGAATATACTCTGTGACTTGCTTAAGGATATCTGCTGTGAAATTTGGACTCATATTCTTCCCCCTAAACACTAAGTGGTTCCTACTCTTCCAAATGAGCCATGCCACAAAAGGAAAAACAACCTTCCATGGCATGTAAGCCGTATTAGCCACCTTGTTCTGACTACCATTATAATTTATCCAAGTCTAAAGATTACTCTCCCAAAAAACCCGATCCCCTACCTTAGCTCCCAGCTTCGTCCAAATAAGTCTGACCCGAGGATAATCCCGAAGCGCATGCAACACTGTCTCCACTTCCTTTCAGCACACTGGGCAATTTTCCTCCTCTACAACTCCTCTCCTTACAAGACAAACCTTCATTCCAATACTGTTGTTTGCACACTGCCATAAAAAAGACTTTATACGTGGGAGCGTATCTACTTTCCATATTCACTTACTTTCAGATTTTGGTTTAGCATCTAACCCCTCAGCGAATTTATAAGCACTCTTCAAATCAAATTTACCTTGAGGAGATTCAACCCAAGCCAAACATCTTTACCTCTCCCTGTTAGAGAGATTGAGGTAGCTTGAATGACTTGTTTAATGTCTAGAGGAAGCTCAAAAGGGATCTTGCTCCAATCCCAGCCCGTGTCCACAAGAAACTCTTTAATTTCCAGTTGATCTGCTTCCCAAGTCAGAGGGCCTCAGATCATGTTTCTTAGAGACCCTTTGCTAGTCCAACTACTATGCCAAACCTTCAAATTACTCTCCCTACCCACCATCCATCTGCTTCCTTTTGTTGAATGTCTTCATTCCTTTTTTAATTACTTTCCATGTTGCCGAGCAAGGAAGCTTGTTAGCATTTACATTGTTCAGCCTTCTTGGAGAGCAATATTTCTTCACTAGCACTTGAGCCCAAGGCGCCTCCCTCTTTGTATGCAACCTTGAGTTTAACTTGGCTAATAGAGCTGTATTCCTTCCTCTTGCTAACTGCAATCCTAGCCCCCCTTCTTCTTTAGTCTAGGTGACTTTCTGCCATCCAACCCAATGTATTTTTTTCCCCCCTTCATAAGACCCCCATAAGAAACTGCAGAGGAAGTTTGTATGAGCACAGTACGACCAGCTAGAGACAACATATTTGCCTTCCACCCCGCTAGTTTTTGTTTCACTCTATCCAATATGTAATTATAATCCTGGGAAGAAGACCCTAGCTGTTTTAGAGGAAAGCCCATATACTTCCCAAGGAAAGGAGTGGTTGCGAAGCCTAATATATCACTTAATGACTCCCTAGTGTCCCTGTCCACATTAGGAGAGAAATACACCTTGGATTTGGCATCACTTACTGTCTGGCTCGAAACCCTGCAAAAGTGATCAAGAACCTCCCTAATAGCCAAACAATTCACATAATCAGTTTTGGCAAAGAAAACAAGGTCATTCGTAAAGAGGAGATGTGAGAAGGCTGGCCCACTTTGAGATGCCTTCATTGGATTCCAAAGCTTCACATTGCACTTCTCTTCTATAAGTTGACCAAGAAAATTCATACACAAAAAAACAAGTACGGAGACAATGGGTCGCCTTGTCTAATCCCTCTAGATGGGAAAATTGGATCAAGAGCTTCCCCACTGAACAGAATGGAGGTGGACACTATGGAAATACAACTCATTATAATATCAATCAGCTTCTCCAGAAGGTTCACTCTAATAAGAATCTCCCTTATAAAGCTCCACTCAAGCTTATCATATGCCTTCTCCAAGTCTATCTTCAGCGCCATGTACCCTACCCTTCCTTTTTTCCTCCCAATAGTATGGATGATCTCCTAGGCTATAATGGCATTATCAATCCCTTTCCTACCTGGCACAAATGTCGTTTGAAGAGGTGAGATCAATCCCCCCCAACAAAGGTCTTAACCTTGCTACAATGATCTTCGTCACAATCTTATACATTGTATTGCAAAAGCTGATTGGCCTGTACTTCCCCAATGTTTCCAGCCCTTGAATCTTCGGGATGAGAGTTATATGGGTTCTATTAATCACCTCCGGGATTTTCCTAGCCATAAACACCTTCTTGACCTCCTTAATCACAGAATTTCCCTCTGTAAGCCAAAATCTTTGGTAAAACCCTGCATAAAGCCCATCCAGGCCCGAAGCCTTAAAGGCTTTAAGCGACCACAAAGCTTGTTTTATCTCCTCAACAGTAACCTCTCCATTAATACTGATTTTTTCTTCTTCCGTAAGTTTAGGCTGCCATTGGGAACTGAGGGGGCTACCTCACAAAGTGCTTACCAGGGAAGTTGTATACAACTCACCAAACCCAGCCTTGATAAAACCTTTGATTTCATTCTACTCAAACATCCACTCCCGACATTATCTTTTATCGCAAAAATCTTATTTCGCTTTCATCTAACCAAAGTTGACACGTGGTAGAAAGCAGTGTTTCTATCCCCTTGTATCATTTAGTTGACCTGAGAATTCAAAGCCCAAATCTCTTCCTCCTACTTTAGAACCATCTCCAATTCCCCCTGCAGCTTCCTCTCTAAATTCAGCAAGAAACTTAAAGGCCTTACTGATATTGATCGTTGGATCCCATTCAATCTTGCCATGATATTTTTCTTCCTTTTGAACACATTCCCAAAGTGAGTTTTGTTCCAATGGGTAGCATCCTTAACAAACTTTTTAGTTGCCTCAACCAGCCCTCCCGTTTGACTCCAAGCTTCTACCACAACGTTTGGAAACATTGGATTCGAGAGCCAACAAGTCTAAAACTTAAAGGGTCTTTTATTGGTATTCGACATCAGTGGCAACATCTCCATCAAAACTGGACTATGATCAGAATGGCACCTTGTGAGGTGCGTTACTTTGGCTTCCAGATACATAAGACACTGGCTGGGATTAATAAAGAATCGATTAATCCTTTCTTGAATCAAAGCTTGGACTTCTCTTTTATTCGTCCACGTGAAGCGCGGCCCAGAAAATCCAATATCTATCATATTACATTTATCAAGGCATTCTTTGAAAAGTAAGGCCCTATTCACATTCACTACTTGCCCCCCAAATTTATCATCCTTAAACAATGGCTCATTGAAATCACTAGCTAAAACCCAAAGCATATTATGTAAATCTGAAACTTGGATAAGATTATTCCAAAATATTTGCCTTTCGGCACTCCTAGGACTAGCATAAACAGCAGAGAATAACCAGCTAGAGTTAGAAAGGTGTACCTTAACCATCACATGAATCTCATGTTCAGTATTGGCAAGGGGTGTGACCTCCACTATAGCTGAATTCCACAAAACCCACAGGCCTCCAGCATAGCCTATAGTCTCTTTGTGAATGACTCCATCAAAAGGAAGCTTATCAATAATCTCCTTAGCTCTCTCTCCCCCAATCCTGGTCTCCATCACCATCAACATAGTTGGGTTATAATTCTGAACTAACTCCCTAATATGACTCTGAAAAGACAACTTCAGAGCGGCCCTACAATTCCAAGCTATAATATTCATCATAAGACAGTTAGAATGGATCGAAACACTTATCAAAAGGCAACGTCCAAATGGCCTTCTCCCTCAAACTCCATTCTATCCATTGCCTCTGCATCACACATAGTTATAGAGCTACCATCTTCGTAGCTTGGCCTAGCGCATGAAGAACGAGCCCCACTAGCAGGTAAAGCATAGTCACCATCCTTATTGGTTTAATCCTTACCATCCACACCTTTTTCCTGTTGCCGTCGAGTCGCCCCATGACCCGCGTTGGACACACCCTGCTCATCAATATCTCTACAAGCACTTCGCCCAAAATTAATTTCCTTCTCTGACTGACCTAGTGCTGCAAACTTAAAACCAGCAATGATTTCGTTATAATCCCCTCCATTTTGGTTGCTTGGAATTTCACTAGCTTGGACTGATATAACTTGAGTTCTTCCCACGGCGCTACTAGAAGCTTGAAGATGTGCCCTTGCACGAGCATGAGATTTTTCCCCCTAATTGAATCTCTCGTGGTGGGCTTAAGTATCCTTGAGCTTTCTAGAATCTCCTTAGCCTCTCCCCCATCTGAACCAAATTGAACTTGGGCCTTTTGTTTGTCCACCTTACTTATACTTTGAATAACTCTTTCTAGTTGGGCTTTCTCAACAACTCTCAATGGGGACAACTTTCTCTTGGCCTCCCTTTGAGGCCTAATGTGGCCCACATCATTCCCTGAAGACTTTTCCTCTCTCCATTCGTCTCTATCTCTGCCTTGGTATCCCACTCTTCTCCAATTGTCATGTACTACCTTGGGACCACCACTCCTTTGAGTTTTTGTCCTGTTTCTCTTACATGTTACCACAACCCACGGCCCGTACTAATCTTCCTGCACATTCCCATTGGCTTCCTCCTACATGCTACTGTTGGGTCCCGCCTCTGTCCTAGTAGTGTTAGCTTCATGCAAATTGCATGCCTTATCGCTCCTATCAACTGTTTCCTCCCTGTCCGAGCTCTACTGCGATGGACCACGGTGAAGCGGACCACGGTGTAAAAGGTATGGGCAGCCCTCTCGTTGATGGCCTACTCTTCCACAACTAAAACAAAGGCTTTAGATGTCTTCATTACTCACTGGTTGTTGAAGCTTCCCAATGAGAATGGTCATGATGAGTGGTTTGTCAACATCTATTTGCACACACAAACGAGCAAACCTTGCTCTGGACTCCTCTGCCGTGTGCGTGTCAATTCTTAGCACGTTCCCAATCGATCTTCCTATCTGAAGGAGGGCCTTAGCATTATAATATTCAATCAGTAATTGGTTCAACCTTACCCAGACTGCGACAGAAGACACGCTGGCTAACTCTGGTTTGAAATTTGGCTCCCACTGTCTGATTGAGAGAAAGTGTCCACTCACAAACCTTGGGCAGACATTCTCATAATCTTCCCTCAATGATAATCTGACCAAGAAAAAACCAAATCCTAACCCAACACAATCCAGCCTCCATGCTGGCTTCCACAAGGATAGCAGCTTTGCTTGAAGAAAGCTAAAACCCACTTCTCTTCCATAGACCTTAACTATGAGTGCTCTGGCCCAGGGATTCCGTATTTTCTGTTTGAAACCTTTCAAAAACCTGACTGCAGCGAATCCTTCTCTAAGATTTTCTACTTCGTCATCCGACCCCTCTTCATCATCCATGGCGTCACCAAAGCTAAACACTTGCGAAAATGCCCTTAGTATGTCTCCTAACAGCTTGTCTTTGAACGAACCTTGATTATTCCATCCTCCCAACCCCTGCCTCAAAGATGAAGACCCCGACCCCTGGCCTCTTTCCATCTCCATAATACTATCATTCTTAACTTTCTTCATGTTGCAAGTGATTTCATCTTGTTCCTTGCATGAGAGCGATGGCGCTTCATGTGCTTTGTGAGTCATCAGAGAGTCCGAGGTTTACTTACATCTGAGTACCTTATTCACTTACAAAAATTAAACACTTTCCCAAAATATAAATAAAGACAAAAAACACATGCCTTTTAGAAACCCCATATGTTGTTAAAGCATTGTATCAAGCTTTGATAGTGTTGTTAAGAAGTTTAGACAATATGCACCTGAAACCAAAACCAATTTCATACTCTCTTTGACACTAATTTCTCACTCTGTCTCTCTATCTCTCCAGTCTTATTATTATTATTATTATTATTATTATTATTTGGCCTTTTGATATTTTGTGAAATTGGAATATATAAAAGGACATGGAAACTAACATTAAATGAAGAAAACCTTTCATTTTTTAAATTAATGAAATTAAAAGTGGAAGAGTTCAAGAAGTTGGAAAAGGGAGTAGAACCAAATCTTTTAATTTTCTCCATTTATGGCTTAAACTAATCATTGATAAGAAGATGGGAGGTGAAGGCTAAAAGAAAAAGTACTCATACAAAGCACCATACGACGAAACCTCATATACTTCTGTATGAGATCTCTGCTTTTATATATATATTGATGGGCTCATCATGACAGGCTATGTCTTGTTGTGGTTTTCAGACTTCCAGTTAGCTCAAGAATTTATTTATTTATTTATTTATTTAATTGTTGAGTAAGAGATTTAGGATTTAAACCTACTTATACCAAAAAATCAATTGATATTTTAGTTCTATAATAAAACACAATCATTCTAGAACAGACGCCACATATCGTACCTTTTAGAAAAATAATAAGGAAGGTTGAGTCTTGTTAACAAATATCTTGGTGGTAGGGTTCAAGTGATAGCTCTATAATAATAATATCCTTTGTAGTATCTCGTAGTTCAAACTCTATCTCCTCTCTCATTCACCATCTACTTATCTCCTAAATAATAATAATAGTAATAAATAAATAAAATTAGAGATACAAATCAATTAATTTTTATTAAATAATTTTAAAATAAAATTATATATAAATAGTAAGAAAAATACACACCACTTTGATAACTAACAAGTATATTTTTTAGGGGCCAACTCTCCTCCAGTTTAGACTTCTCATGTTTCTCCTATTTTTGTCCAAATGAGTAACACAGTAACACGTAGCAAGTAACACATCCAATGATTAAAAAAAAAAAATGCAAACGTCAACTATAGATTTTCTTCAATCTCTCTCTCTCTCTCTCTCTCTCTCTCTCTCTCTCTCTCTCTCTCTCTCTAAGTTTATGCCCTTCTCTCTCCAACATCGTCACAGTAGCTTGAGAATCAAAAGCGTCAAGCTTATAACTTGCTGGAAAAAAAGGGGGTAAGAGTGAGACAATAAACGAGAAAATAAAAGAAATGTAAAAGATCTTTTTGCCAAAAGCCAAGGAAGCTCTATTGTGCAAGGTGGGTGTGCAAGTTATTGTCCTCTATATTCAAAGTCATGTTTATTTTGATGTTTAGGTGGCTGTGATAATGTTAGAGACCAATGGGGAGATAGCCTTTCCCCCCCCCCCCCCCCTCTTATGTCAGAGATTCAACATATGACATCCGCTCCTGATAATAACTCTTTATCATTAAATCAAAACACCAATAAGTTTTTACTGTAGGTGGGGATTGAACCCTAGTTCTCTTATACAACCATTAAAGAATTTATCAGTTGAACCAATTGAAATCCACCAATGGAGAGATAGCTAGAAAGGGGCAGAGAGAGAAATGAAGACCCAAAAATTGAGAGAAAATTCATAGTTGACGTGGGTGGCTTTATAACCTTTAGATTTGTTACTTTCCACATGTCACTCATCTGGACAAAAACAGAAGAAAACATGAGGATTTTAAACTAGAGGGGAGCTTAACACTACCTTTTATGTGTACATTACAACTCAATTAAATATTTATCAAACTCTTATGACACTCGTTAATAAGACCTACTTATAATTGATATCACACATTGCTAATATAAACTTAACTAGCTTAGAGCTAGAATTTAATTTAATTAAATCATATCCAAAATCAATTTTTAGTCTGATGATTAAGAGCCTGATTGGTAGAAGGATTTTTGTTTTTGTTTTCAAAACAGTATGAAAACAATTTTCAAAAAAATTGAAAGTAAAACTAGTATTTAGGTAATAGTTTTATATTATACTCCTATGTGTTTGGCTCCCACTTTTAAGAATAATGTTCAAAATACTGAGGGGAAAAAAAAAAAGTTTGGGAGACCATTTATATTTTTGAGATTTTTTTTTGTAAATTACAAAAAAGTAACGTGTAGAATCTATAGATTATTATTTTTTTCATGATAATGATAAGAGATTCTACACGTCTCAGTGATGAGGTGAATAAGTTTTAACCAAAAATCATATAAGGAAAAAACTTCTCTCTCTTGGCTCTATTAATTTGTAGAATGTAGAAGATAAAAAACTCACTGTCTCTAGTGAGGTACAACTTCTCCAATCTGTGTGTCCAGATTGTCATAAAAGGTTTGGATTCACTGCTATTGATTTTGTTTTGGTAGTTCTATTCATCATGGATGCATCAATGGAAGAACTTTGGAGGAATTTCAAACTTTCAGAAGAGGAAAAAGGAGTTACAACAAAGGATGCCTCTGAAGTTGCTGGCTCTAAGCAGCAGGCACAGTATAGTATTTTGTTCAAGCTGTAGACTAACAAGGAGTTCAATAAGGAAGCGTTTAAAGCTACTTGTGGTGATCTTTGGCACTTTAATCAGGTTGTAACCATCAGAGAGGTGGGACAAAACCTCTTTATCATTGTTTTTGATTCAGAAGATCATTTGATGACAGTTCTTGATAAAAGTCCATGGTCCTTTGATAAGAAATTGATTTTGATGAAGCGTTTTCGGGATGATTCCAGTTAGCTAATGTCACATTTATCCATTCTCCTTTCTCGATCCGCATATTTAATATTCCCATAAAGAGTATGAACAAGGTTGTTGGAACCAAAATTGGGATTGAAATGGGGGAGCTTATAATGGTGGATGCACCTAAAAGTAGGCTTGCTTGGGGTCCTTTCCTTCAAGTCAGAGTGAACATTGATATAACTAAGCTTCTAATGCGGGGGAAGATGATTAAGATTAATGATCTTGAGGCTAGTTGGGTTGTTTTTAAATATGAATGGCTCCCTACATTCTATTATAGGTGTGGTATTCTTGGTCATTAAGATAAAGAATGTCCTCAGTTGAAAAAGGGATGTTTTTCTACAGATGAGGATGGATTTCAATTTGGACCATGGCTTCGCTCATTGGCACCAAAAAGGAAATAGGAAGAAAGATACAAGGAATTCTTATTCAGATAGGCGGGATGATGAGGAAGACGATATTCAGTCCCTTCCGGAGGATGAGGAGGTTCTGGTTCAACGATGGCAATCTCAGATGGATCCATTGGTGGCGGTGTTGGTGGTGAACCCTAAGGGTGTGCAGCCAACCTATCAACCCGCCAAAACTGACCCGACCCAACCCAACCAGCCAGGTAGGTCGGTTTTTAAGGCTTGGTGGGTTGGGTTGGGTTACAAAATTTTTTTTGATAGCGGGTCAAGTTGGGCTTGGGTCATAAAATTCCAAACCCGCCAAACCTAACCCGACCCACCCATATATTTAATATATATATATATATATATATATATATATATATATTTAAAATATATTTTATAATTAATCAACTTTTTAAAATAACTAGCTCTTCCTATTCTATCTAAAAGTCAATTAATTCACACAAACCCTAGTAAATTACTATTGTTGTTTAGTCATTAGTGTTGTTTGCCTTTAAGGTGTTATATTGATACTAATTTTTGGGTTTTTTTAATATATTTTTATTTTTTTTTTACTCAATTTAATAATAATAATAATAAATTTATCCAACCAATCAACTCGACCCATGTGGGCTGGGTAGGGTTGAATTTTTTTTGACCCACCATGATGTGTTGGGTCAAAAAATCTCCTTAACTCGATCCATGCACATCCCCTAGTGAACCCAAAGAAATCAATGTCGTTTGGTACAACCTCAGGAAGAGATTGTGGAGAATTAGTGTGGAAAAAGCCTTGCTTCCTAGTTCCGTGGAAGGTTTGAATTCTCAAATGAATCGAATAGCTAAGAGCACAGAAGTTGTGCCCAACTCAAACTTTTGTTAAGCGTGATTTTCCTATCCTATCAGATTTGGTTTGAGGATTACTAAACAGTAGTAAGGGTGTTAAGCTCAGAGTCCTATAAGTAACATACAAACAGTAAGGTCGAGAAAGGTAGTTCAAGGAGGAGTATCTCCTCGGATAAACTAAGCACAAATCAAACGTACATCCTATCACTCAAGGTGACCTTCTAGAAAATTCCACTGAAATGGACATGCATTATGAACGTACTAAAAGGGTGGAAGCTAGGAAATATTTGAGAGAAAGCTACTTCCACCGCATTGAATGTTCTGCAGCTAACTTTCTAGTCACATTTATGTGGAAAAGACCCCTGAACAGTGCTGTCTTGGCTATCCCAACTCACAGAGGGCTAGAGAAAGTGTCTGATGCGACAAGCACTCAAGTAGTGGCCTGGATGACCAACAAATGGAGGGTCAAGATCATTTAAAGGGAGATATATAATGTAAGAGACCCTTGAGAAATAAAGGGGGGAGGAGAAACAAAAAGAAAAAACATATAGCATTAAGAACTGACTTTGTAATCAAACCTAAAAGAAGTATATAAGAATAGATCTCCTCGGACTCTGTCGAGGACAATTTTCTTCAACATAAACCTATACATTTTCATTATCTTGTCATCTGAATTTACTTTAGTATTTGTCTGATTTATTAAAATCCAGTTTTCCAACACATTCTCTACAAATTCATTATTCTGGGCCTTTTGAGCCTAAGTTCATCCACCTTTTGGGATGGGAACTTGAAGCTGGTCCTTACAAAGAAGTATTATTTCTTCAAACGTCAACAAAGATGAGTGTTTTTACCCGTCATTTTTGGGATGAAATGTCATTCCGTTGAAACTTAAAAGGCAGGAAAATGTAATTACTCAAATATGCTTTATATTTTTATTAGTGAAATTTTTATTGTTTTTCAATAATTTAATTCATATACAAATAGTTTTAATTGAATAAATATATAATATATATTTTTAATGCACTTACATTTAATTAGATATGTATAAGTAGACTGTGTGGATGAAAAAAATAGTAGTAATATATATTTATTATATTATTTAAATGTTTTTTTCCCCTGATATATTTAGCTAGTTATATGTCAGACATATAGAAGTGCTCATGGTTTCTAATATGCTTCCGCACCATATTCCAAGTTTTAGGAGTGTAATCGGTTCGGTTCGGTCGGTATTTTTTTGGCCAACTGAAACCGAAATTTTCGATTTATGAAATTCTCAATTGAAACCAAACGAAATAATTGGAAAACAATCGGTTTTGGTGGTATTCCAGTTTTGGTCAGTTTTGGTCAGATTTTGGTTAAGCACATGGTGCTATCAATTTTTCCAAAATTCTATATCAACATCATAGTCACAAAAAGAAAATAACAACTCAACATCACATTGGTTTATCGATTTTTCAATAAGAAAATAACAACTTAACATCACAATCACAAATTCACAAAAAATAGCATTGATTCAGTATTAAACAAAACCCAAAATACAAAAAAGAGAGAGGTTTATCAAGAAATTAAAAAGAGAGAAAGTCACTGTGAGAATGAAAAGATCAAGTTGCGTGGGGAGGACGGCGTAGGGAGGCCGGCATGTGGAGACCGCAGCAGATGCAGATTCATTTGGAGTGGAGGCTGTGAGGCATAACAGTGAATACGTGTGGGCTGTGGGGTATGTGGAGTAGCTGTGAAAGCCGGCATGTGGAGTAGCCATGGAGGCTGGTGTGTGGAGACCAGAGTGTGGAGGTTGGTGGCAAATGTCGACTGATGGAGGGAGTGATGGAGGCTTTGTGTGAGAGAGAGTGATGGAGGCGTGAGGCGTGTGGGAGATGAAGATGACAAATGAGGAAGATGATAGATGAGGGAGATGGAGGCATGTAAGTGAAAGTGGCGTAAGTAGGGTTTTTATTTTCTTTATTTTCAATTAGTTTCTGTTGAACTTAATTAATTTTAGTTAGTTAATCTGACTTATCTAATGGGTAGCAGACTTTTTCTTTTTTTAATAAAAAATAATAATAATAATTATAAATAAATAAAAAGGAGGAGGAGGAGGAAGAAGAAGAAGAAGAAGAAGAAGGGAGCTTGGCAAGCCCACATTTACAAACTTTATATTACATATTATATATTTAATATATATAATAATATATTTTGGTTTGGTTTGATCAGTTCATTCAAATCTGCCACCAAAAACCAAACCGAAATTTTTAGTTTTTTATATAATAAAACCAAAACGGAACTAAACCAAAAATTTTGCAATGGTTCGATCAGTTTGTAGTAATTTTTTCAGTTCATCGGTTTTTTGCACACTCCTACCAAGTTTGGACAATGGGATTTCTCTTTCTTAACATTTTTACCATATAATATTTGTACAAACAAAGCTTAGCTGATCAAATTTTTAATAAACCTCTAAAAACGGCTCACCATAAGCAAGCTTAAACAGAGACAGCTATTCCTCCTCTAACCCCAAGTCCATGAATTTGATGTAACAAGACCAGTGACAATGAATCGTAAAAGAATTTTAAATTTTTTTAATTCAATAAGCTTTTCCCATGCTTATAACTCTACAATTCCCGATTACATAATTCATCGGTATCTAGATCCAAGGTGTATTTTTTTTTTTTTTTTTTCTCTCTCTCTCTTTTAAGAAATCTATTCTTTTTTTTTTTTCTTTTTTTTCTTTTTTTCGGAATGCTAAGTCGGACTGGCTCTTCATCTGCACACCAAATCCGACTAGCAAAGCACAAGAAGAAATGGAACTCCGCTAATATTACAAATCTCACCCAATTCTCTGTACAAATGTAGTCATATAATGGGGGAAATGGACCATACTGCCTTCTGTAGTAAAATCGACTTGTTTCCCCCAACCTCAAGGCTGAGGTTTTGTCCCTTAAATTCGAACCGGAAACCCAAAATTTTGAAAAGTTCTAATTTGCCCTTTACGGCCAGCAGTTACAATCACCATACCCCAGGCTGACATATTTTGGGTTAAACCATCCACACTCACACGAGGGCTGCTCCGATTCCTCGTAGTTGGAACAAGTTTTTCCTCTGGCCATGTTGCTGAGATTCTATCAAAAAAGTAACTATTGGTTGCACTAGAAATGGTTCCATGAAGTGGACTATTTGTGCAGCCGGATGCTGATCGTGAACCATCATTAATGTCCTCAACAGGCGTAGGAGGATGGTTGGCTGTGGAGACCTCATCAAGATTGTTGTCAAGTCCATTTTGTTCTACACAGCAATCATCTTGTAGCCCCCAAGTATCAGCCATGCCAGGCCATGGGATGGCCACAGATACGTCTTGACAGTGAAAAAGTTCATATGAGCGCGTTACAGTGACACCTTTGCTTCTACTAGGTCGGGAATCAGCTTCGTGTTTCCACACATACACATAAGAATCCTCACTGGCAGAGACAACATATTTTCCATTTGCTGTTAGGGAGGCCGATATTTGGCTATTTGTGTTACGAAACCCTGTCACAGAACCAACACCAACTTCCAGCTGTCAAAATTGTTCAAGGCTGGAAATGCATATGCCAATATAGTATAATACACCATTCATAAGTCTCAAAATATGTATGTAATTATACAAGAAAACATCTTCTTCACAAGTATCCAGCAGAAACAGAGGTGCCGTAACAAATTACTTTTTAATAGAGCACATAACACTGCTCAAATATTTTGTTGAACAAACATTTTCACGCAAAACTTCAGCAGTGGTTCACAGAATTCAGAAACTCGCATTTACATATAATTAGAATGTGCATTTAAATTGTGGATATCAGCTGACTCAACTAGTAAAGTTTCCAAAGTATCTTGTGATTGAACAAGAGACTTGGTATCCCTCCTACACCAGGGTAAAGGGAATTTAAGGGAAGGGAAAGGGCTAACTGAACCCACACGCACCCCTCAAAAAAAAAAAAAAAGCCCACAAAAGGATGTTAAATAATGGAAATATGTTCACCACATAAAACAGAGAATAAGCTTGAAGCAATCAAGTTCCAACTAATTTTTAACTGAAGATGTAAATTTTATTTTAACAAGAGAGTTAATGACCTTAAGGAAAAATTCAGTGAGGTAAACCTCATTTAAATGTATGCCTTAAACACTGTGATGTTAGTACAAATGAATAATAAAATATATGATCACTTGAGCCTGCGTTTTAAACCTTAAGCATTGGTTCTAGGATAAGTAGTGCTACTTTTGATGGTGCCAAGATACACCACAAGATGAGCTCAAATAAGAACAAACGTGAAAACCCACCATACAATCAATAAATTTGCACGATCTAATTAGAAGAATCCATCAGAGTATCGATACCTACCTAGGTATTGTCACATTCCATTTATTGATCACTTCAAAACAAGATGTCTGCCATACATTCTTAGATACCATTGCAAGCCAAGAACCTTGTAGCTCAACTAGTACCTCTTGTAGCTCAACTAGTACCTCCTGGTGTTTCTAATGGAAATATCCAGAATTCAAATCCCCCCAACCCCATTGTAAATATTGAATTATCAAATTTAAAAATAAAATAAAATAAAATAAAAAAATCATTGCAGACTCATTAGCTGGTGAAGAACCTTATAAATGGCTAAATTTATCTTTAATCTATACCATCTTTGTTGTTTCCCACTTAGCCAGCCCTACAAACTTACTCAAGTCATCTTTAGAGTTTACCAGCTGATTTCAAACTATATAGGTAAAAATTCATGAACTTTTTTTTTTTTGATAAGTAAAAAATCATGAACTTAATATTAGTATAAAGAAAAGTTCCTCCTAATGTAGTTTATTATTAGGGAAAAAAAATTGAAACAGTACCTGACATCACCTTGATTTCAAGTAAAACTAATTTGAATTTCTTTATTGGGCTACCAAAGCTCATCCCTAATGGACAATTGACTCACTCATCTGGCTCTTACAGACACCTTTTTTTTTTTTTGGGGTGTGTGTGTTTCTTATTTTTAAAGAAATGGTGCATAACCTGCATTAGGGCTTCCAGTTATATAGAAACACTAAAATGGTTAGAGAGCCCAAGGAAATACATAAATATATCTTCCTTTAAATTTCTCTCTTTCCTTAGCCACCTCCATTAGCTCTACCAAAAAGAAAATATCTCTATCTTCAACAGAAAATGCACCAATTTAGCTAAAAAAAGACCTTTAATAAAATGTTTTCAACCTTTGCTCTTGAAAAATATGTCTTAAGAGATTACCTTGCTCAATTAAGAGAGAATTTTACTAAAGAAAGACAGTGGCATCGCAAGTTTGTAATGAAGCAGTGTTGAAGTCCAGGATGCAAAATAAATTAATCATGTCAAACAAAAGTGGGAAACACAAAATCAATAACCACAAAATTAAAAAAGATGAAAAGAAAAACTGTGTCCAGAAGCACATGAAAATACATTAACAAAAATTTAATGCACACAATTATGTTAAATCAAAAAGATAAAGTCACAACTATATCTGCCCCAAATGGTGGAAATGGAATTAAAGATGGTACTGGGCCTCATCTCTGTCGACCATAATGGCATAGCGTAAATGAAAGATTGATCTAATGTTTAAATTGACACTGAATATAAGAAGTACCACATACAGGTCCAACTCAAAGATTCACACCTTTTGACAGCAAGCTTTTTTCCAACTAAATTGTTAATTTATTTTTTTTCTAAGTAATTTTATTGAAAAGTTCAACTAATTTATTATGTAGTTTCTTTTATAGGTAAGTTCTACACATGACTCTAAAGAGCACCAAGTCAAGCACATCTGAGCTACACCATATTTCCAAAGGTCAAAGGTTTAGCATATTTTAACTAAAAGGCTACCAAAATGGTTTATAAAAAAAATTTGTGATCCACAGTGGCGTTTCACCAGAAAAGTTAACAATAAGTACTTGTTCTCCAAATTAGTGACTTAACCATAGTCCTTCCTAAAGATCAAACATTTACAATATTCTAATGGTTGCAAGTTGGAACTATAACAGCCTAAATCTAAGAGTTAGTCATAGAGTACGAGGGCCATTAAGTTCAAAGCAATATTTAACACTGCATAATGAAAGTACCATTGAGAACTTCGGGAAATGAAGAAAGCATCAGCTTTTGGAGGAAAAATCATATTAATCATGCCAATCAAGTTTAAGACAAAAAAAGTTCATGTATCAAGCATTTTCATGTTAATATAAAAAATATATAAAAATAAAAAATATAAAAAGAAAGAAGAACAGTAACAACAACAAATGAAGACACAATTTGGTGTATTTTATTTATACCTTTAAACTTGTGAACCAGATCAATACCGTCAACAACCCGAATTCGTGAATCTGCAGATGTGATGAAAACTTCTGATGAACTTCCTGGAGCAAACTGTTTAGATAAACTGATCAGCAACTGAAAAGTATCAACCAAACTTGTCTCTCAAAGTAAACATACAAACCATCTTTACAAGTGAAAATCAGCTGAACAAGGAGAGAGTAAAAGGGAAAGAAATCGGCAAGCTAATTGTAGTTGAATTTATAATAATCTCATAAAAAGTACAAGATGGTAGAGCCACCAGATTACCTGGAAACCAGAGATTTTCTTGTGATGAGATTTCTTCTTCTTGTTCTGCAGATTGATTTGGCTTTTTTGTTGCAACTTATTCTCTAAAAGTATGAACGGATAAAGAAGTTATTAACAGTTTGTGCACAAAAAACTTGACTAAACCAACCATGCACACACACAGAGCTAAATCAACCATGCACACACATAGAGCTTTCTAAACTAGTACCAGATGTATTGTATAAACGGCAACTCCCCTTGTGTGAACCAACTAGCGCACCCTTCAAAAACCAACAAATTTCTTGAGCCAATTGAAGAATTGAATTTTATATAACTTGAACTTTTGTCTTTGATATAAAAAACTAGGCATATTAACTACGACCAACCTGACCATCTGGCGTATAGCAAGCTGCTGTGACCATCTCATGCACATCATTCCAGTCAACGACTTGACGATCAGGAATGCTCCATATCCGAACCTTAGCATCTAGCGATCCACTGATGAAGTATCTATCATCAACAGGATTAAACTGGATGCAAGTTACTGTGTCAAGGCAGATCCAAGAAATGAAATGAAATTAGCAGTATGCAACTAGTTAACTTAGAGACAAAAAGGAAACGGGAAGAAAAGGGAAACCCATCACTTAAGAAGCAATCAAAAAGTCAACTTTCAACTAATCTGCATTTTAATTTTTTTTTTAAAGTGAAGCATATTTTCTTTATGAACCCAAAAGTAAACCAGATAGTGTCCTACTTTCCTGCTTCAGTAGAATATTAGTGAGCCCTTTACGAATTATCCATATCAATGGCCTATAATTTCAACAACTACTAAAAAGAGGCTGAAAAAGAAATTAAAGCAAATAAAAAGACAAGTGTTGGCCACATTGACTTACCAAAATCACTGTGTGAAAAAACTTTCAAACAAGACTTGCTAGGCAAGTGCCACAGCCGCACCGTTTTGTCCATTGAAGATGAGAGCAAGTGCTGGAAAATATAAAATATTGATAAAATATTCTGAAAAGTCATATCTTTGGCTCAAAAATCACAAAGATTCAATTGCTTAACTTAGAAGCACACATTCAATTTTACAGTGTCAAATACATAACAATAATTCAAGAAACCTCCCTTGAGAATTCTGTAAATGCCAAATGCCACCTGCTAAAGGTTGCAAGAATGCTAGTATCTGTTACCTTTCCATGTCAAAGATTCAAAGTTTGGTCACACTAAGTTGTTAGAATCTGAGTAACTGAGAACTTCAGGCTCGCTGCCTGGGCATACATGTGTTAACAGGTCACTACCTGGGTCAGGGTATGGCTACCAGTCACTTCAAGATGATGGTCATTGGAAAACAAAAAAAAAATACAACAAATGAAAGTCTACTTGCACTGAACAGCCATTCCCAAGTTCATAACCTCTGGTGAACTAACCATTAGTGATCAGTCCCACACTTAAAATAGTAACTATAATAGAAACAAAGAGGACAGATTAAAACTTTTAATTACTTTTACAATTTAAGTGTTAAATAATTGAAAATGAACTAAAAGATCTTAACAATCATGCATAAAGAAAACCTCAACGAAGGGCAGAAAAGAGACAAAAAGTACTGTGTCAAATAAGACATTATCACCACAAAATAGTCTCAACAATTAATTTTTTTTTTTTTTTTTTTTGTTTTATTGAGGGGGGTGGGGGAATAAGTAACTGAAATTCATTTAAAAAGCACAAAAGGAATGCAATCCTAGCACACAGGGAGTATACAAAGAAAGTGCCAAAAGAACAATAGAGAAGATATACAAAGGAAAAAGAAACCAAGAAATTATAGGACATATCATCTAGGAAGTCCAGAATACGAAAAGGAGAAAACTGAGATGTCAATTCATATAAGGTCTTGAGATATGCAACCAAGATATCCCTCAAAAGTACATAAGTTCATTTCCCTCCAAAGACACCACATTAAACTCAAGAGGAACTACCATCCAAATTTCCCCATTATTGAATTCGCCAACATTCCCTTTCCGAGAAGGGAATAAGGCCATAAATGCTTTTAGCATTACCCAACTAACCCCAAAATAACAGAGAACTAAAGCCCATAACTCCCAAGCAATATATGTGTAATAGAAGATGATCCACAGACTTCCCATTGAATTCACATATGGCACCTATCCACAACCATTATCCCTCTTTTTCTCAAGTTATCTGCTGTCAAAACTTTTCTCAAACAACTATCCATGTAAAAAAGAACTCTAGGTGGAGCTCTTACTTTCCATATGCTCCTCCTGGGGAAAATTTTTAGCCCCCTTGAACTCCATTTTTAAGACCCTATAGTAGAATAATCTCAATGATTAAAAGAGGATATTCACAACACAACCATTAATCTTCGTACACTTCAACCCTATAGAAGAATTTTTAACAAAAAACATAAATACACCATCACAAATCACGGGTCATATGATACTTAAGCCATAATACAACCAATTCCCATTGGGCTCCATTTCCAAAAAGCAGCCAAATTATAAGTTGATCATCTGAGTAGGTAAAGTTAGCAGGCAAACTAGAGAACTCTTATGACTTGTTTGGAAGTTTAGAGAGGGAGGAGAGTAGAGGGGAGTAGAGGGAAGGAGAGTAGTAGGGAGGAGAGTAGAGGAGAATGATTCACCTTCACTTTATTTGGATGTTTTTAAAATTAGTAAGGAGGAAGGGACTAATTAGCCTTTCCCCTTGTATAATTTTGTTAATATAATAAGGGTAAATTAGGTAATTTACTTGGTCAATAGTTTATGTACTCCACTCCCCCTCCAAATCTCTCCAATTTGGAGGAATTAAAATTGGGGGGCTAAAGAGAGTCCAAACCCCTCCAAACTCCTCCAAACCCCTCCCCCTCATTCTTTAAAAAACTTCCAAACAAGATAATTGCATTACTCTCCCTCCCTCTACTCTACTCTCCCTCCTTTTTTAGACATCTAAACATGCCATTAAAGAGCTGACAACTGCTCACTTCTTTTCTGTCTAAATCACACCACTTACCTCCAGCATCTACTAAAATAAACATTACCATAACTAAAATTACACTGCCATCAATTGCTAATTCTTATAGAGCTTATTTACACATAGGTGTGATTGACATGACATCACCTTTCTTCTTTTGTATCTAATGATAAAATCTGAACTTTAACACCTATCATGACCCCTGGTCAAAGGAAAATGACAAAATCCCAACTTTCCATGCTACTATAACAATAAAAGTCTTGTTCTGTAAGAGTGTCAAAGGCATTTTTTATAAGTTATTCAGTGCTTTACGAATCAACAACCAAATATTAAAATGCACAATATGCAAAGAACTTCTTCAATGAAGTACTAATTTAGTGCAATGGAGTTTGTTGTTTTTTTCCACCTTTTTCCTTTGACAACGACTACATATCATAAGTTGTGCTATAAATTTCTTGCCAAGTGCGGCAGTAGATTCCAAATATATATATATATATATATATATCTCTTCCCGACAGTTGTCCACAATTTAGTACACTCCTCTCCTACAACTTAATACTGAACATTAAGTATCAATAATTCACGAAGATATGCCACTGTAGTTAAATAAAAGGTTCTCCAAAACAATATATATTAAAAATATAAATCATCATACAAATGGACTGTCAAATTAGCCTTGGCTTCACAGTGCTGATAATCCCAGCTGAGATCTGCTTCAGAACCAATTTGTTTGCTGTTTATAAATGTAAACTGCTGCCTAAAAGGTGAAAATCCTGAAGATACGTTATCCATTTGTCTTTACATAGAAGGCAGGCATGTCAATGTTCTCATGTTATAACTTTCAAAAATAAAAAAATCCTACAGAGCCAACTGGTTAATAAATTACTAAACGCTATATCTACTAATCTTTACCTGTTACTAGAAGTAAAATTCTATAATAATAGCACCACTTTCCAAGAGTTGAAATCATTAACATGACTACTACTGCTACATTTGAATTACAATACTGATTAATTATGTGATTTTCTCATCAGGGTAATCAGTCTAATTCGACTTCGACTTATTTATGTAAACAAAACCATAACTAATAAAGCATGAAGATAGCAACTAACCTGAGACTTGGACCACGAAAGATCAAGCACGTCATCACTATGTCCTTGCAACGAACAAATGGGTTTATCCGAAAGTGCAAACACAGCGTCGGGCACCGCAATATGATCCAAGCTCAACGATTTCCTGCTAACAGATGTCCTCCCCCTTTTCTTCTTCTCCAAATGACTGTCCATAATCGGAGACAACGAATTCGGTTCGGGCGACCCATTGGGAACAAACAAGTAGTTAAAATTCACATCTTCCTGTCTCTCCATTGACAACAGATCCCCTTTCCTCTCCGTCTCCCCGACCTGCCAAACATGGATGTCACAATCCTCACCAGCACTAGCAAGATACTTCCCATCCAAACTAAACTTAATACTCCAAATGGACCCATTGTGAGCTTGAATTTCCTGGCTCTTATACAGCCCCGATAACTCTTTACAAGACTTCCCATATTGCCTAACTCTCACTCTCTCCGGTCCATGATACGAAACATCCTGACTATCATCCGTGGCCGAACTAGACCTCCTCCCACCACCGCCACCGCCGCCACCGCCGCCACCCCCCTTCTCCGACGAAGTGTCCCTCTCGTCACTACTCCGTCTCTCCTTATACCCCGTTACCGAACTCGCCACATTCCTTATACTCTTAAACCAACCCCCTTTCTTCTTCATCTTCGCCGCGGCCGCCCCCGTATTCGAATTGGAATTGGAATCCAAGCCATCCTTGTTCCCATCCTCCACATTCTGCCGCCGCATCAATTCCTGGACGATCGGAGAATGCCCTAGACTCATCTGAAACTCCTCCATGGTCAATTGCCTCCCGGTCTCAACTTCCTTGACCTTGTTCCACATCCCGTCTTCCCTAATCTCGTTCACCACGAACTCCTTCCCATTGTCAAGATTCTTTATAAAGCACACTTTCTCTCTTTCTTTTTCGCAGTCCAAACCCTCGTCGTCAATCTCCTCCGACGCCGACGACTTCCGAATCGCCGGAGGCTTATACGGCGAAGACGACTTCGATTTCGATCCACCGCTACCACCGCCACTAGTGCTACAGTTACTAATACCGTTATTACCGTTACTATTATGTACAAAAGAAAAGGAAGAAGAAGAGGAGGAGGAGGAGGAGGAATGAATTGAAAGAATTGGAGGAGGAGAAGATAAATCGTACGCACGATCGGTACCGTCTGATTTGGATCGGACGATTGTGGCGGCGGCTGCGTCGGAGGTGGTCGGGTCGGGTTGAGAGGCTAAACGATCGGAGGAAATGGATCGGGTGGTCCGAGACAAGGACGGGTCGTTGATGAGGCCCATTTGGCGGAGGAGGCGAGAGCGGCGTTCGGAGACGGAGGACGGTTCGGAGATCCAGATGTCGTAGTTGGACGAGAGGCCCATTGGGAATTTGGGCGCCCGGAACGACTTTCGGTGGAGGTCCGACCCATAATTAGGAGAAGAAACAGAAACAGCGTCGTTTTCGTTATCGGAATTGGAATTGGAATTGGAGCAGGAGCAAGAAGATGAGGCGATTCGGTCGAGCGACTCGTAGAAGCACTCGCTCTCGTCGCCGTCGTCGTCGTTGTTATTGGTATTGTTGGTGTTGGTGGTGGTGGTGGTGTTGTTACTGTTGTTGGTATTGTTATTGTGGCGAGTTGTTTTGCTCATGGTTTAGTAGTGGTGGAATGTCAGGAGTGGTGGGCATTTCCCATTTCAATGGAGAAATGCCCGGTATGGATCGATATAATGGGTGAAGTCTATGTTTGGTTGTGAAACGCCGCCGTTTTTGTTGGTGGGTGGGAGTTCGTTCGTTCGTTCGTTCGATCTGTGGAAACTGTGGGTTTTGGGAAGTTGGAACTCAGATCCAATGAGAGAGAGAGAGAGAGAGAGAGAGAAACAATGGTTGGAGGATCCAAGTCCTATGCTGTGGGGAGTTGGGGTCTGAGCAATGTTTTTGTGTGTGTGTACAGTGAATACAGATACACCCACACCCACGCAGAGAGAGAGAGAGAGAGCGTGTGCTTTGTTGTTTTGTTTTCCCAATGGGAAAATAGGGAAGGTAATGGAAAACGAATTACAAGAGGTGGGGTTGAGTTGGGGGCGAAAGTAAATAGGATTGGGTTTTGGAGTTAGAAGATTTTTTAATTTTGATTAATTGGTTAACTAACTCTTAATTTATTGCTGTGTTGTTATAGGACATACCTTTTGGCTTTTCCAATCTTTTACCAACACTTGCTTTTCTTTTATTTTTCTTTTTTCGTTTTTTTTTTTTTTTTTTTTTGGGTTTTGCTTGGTATTTTTCTCAACCTACTCATTACTTCATTGGGATCCTATATATGTGGTTGCTGTAATCTCTAGTTTTACCCCAAAAAAGAAACATACTAATAGGTAATGTCCCCTCTCTTTTTTTCCCCTTCTTTTTGATCTAGTGTATAAAGTGAAATTGCCACTAGTTTTAATTGTCAGAAACAATGGATCTAATGTTCATCAAAAAAGAAACAATGGATCTAAGATTAAAAGAAGTTAAAATTTTAACATTTATGAAACTTCTTTTTTTTTTTTTAATTATTGTAATTGTGATTTGGAGAGAATTTCCTCTTTTTTTTTTTTTGGGTGGAGATTTATCATTGGAGTATATTGTATTGATGAGCACTTAAGAATTAAGATTACATCAATTTAGATCAAATAAGCATGTGAGGGAAAGAGCATGAGATGTAAAGCATCAAGATAGTCAACTCTCACTGTCTCTCTCTCTCTCTCGAAGATCAAATTCATGCCCGGAGCAATATTTGCTATTTTGACTTTGGCAATTAAAAAAATCGCTCTAAAAATTCGAACCCTTTGCAATTCAAGACAAACCAAACATTAAATAGTTAACCTAGTATAGCTCAAAAATAATTTGAAGTAGCGATCACGTTAGAATGATCTACCAATAAATAGGAAAAAGTAAATAAATATAATATAGAAAAATAAGGAAGGATATCTTAAGTAAAGAGTTCATATCATAGTAGGACAGTAAGAACAAGATCTGTCTACCAAATCAGCACAAAAATTTACTTCTTTTAACTAGATAGGGAGAGAGAGATGCCAAGATCAATTTTAAGATCATAGTCTATAATAGAAAAGGTGAAGTTATGCTGATGCAAAAACATGAATCAATTTAAGGTTTAAACCTTAAGTGTTTAACTGTTATTTTTTTATTTATTTATTTTTTTTATGAAGGTTGAGTAATTTTGTATACTTTAGTACTAACTTACTTTTTTTTATTTTTTTGAGAAACAAACACACACAAAAGAGAGGGAAATGGTTTTGACATAAACAATTAGATTTTTAAAATATATAATCATGTTAAATTTTTAATAGGAATTATAGTCATTAGTTACAACCAAATTTGTAAAGTAACTTTGTAATTTCTTTTATTAGTAACGATCTCAGATTTATTTTTGTAAAATTAATTATATAAATCTGCAAATAAACCTTTCTATCATCATATCATGTATGACTTTATATCATTGCCAAATATTTGGCAAGATAATAACTAAAAGTGGCTATTATTTTCTTCTAGATAAACACAACCCATTCATTAATAGAGGGATATTGAATTTGGATTCCAATCCCTCTTATTCAGTTTTTCAAAGATTACTCATGAATTTGAAAATAAATATTTTCTATCACTTATTGCCTGATATCATTACATAATATTTTCTTCTCAAAAAAAAATAATAATAATAACAACCTTACTAAATAGTAACAATACTATATTTTTAATCTGATATGACATATTGTAAGAGTTTGAGAAATAAGACTACTTGGAGGTACATCTTTTACATCCCCAGTGTTAAATTGAGGCCCAGTGTTAAATTGAGGGAAGGAAAGGAAAGCGAGTTTTAATAAAATCAGAATGGGGTAGATTTGGAGTATTATTGATGGTATTGATGTTTGGTAACAGTTTCCTCTCTACATTCTAGTTGTACCATGCTCAAATTCAAACTAGCTCCATCAAGGGGGCCTTCCAAAGTAATTTGCCTCTTTTAATGCCACAGATGTCAACAAATTACCCGTCAGTCAGGATGGGAAAGCACCATAAAGTATTAGATTTTTTTTTTTTTTTTTTTAAGATAATACAAAAGTATAATTTTTTTTAATTATTTATTAGAAGAATAAAGAAGTAGATCTTAAATTCTTAATAGCCCCAAAATGAGGTTTAATAATGGAATAAAAAGAAAAGTTGAACCGGAAAACCCTAAAAGAAGCAAAAATCTAAATGTGGTTCAAGAATTATCATATATGTAGTTTCCTTTTTGACCAAACTACTATTTTGATCTTTAAGCTATTTATTAGAGTTCGATATCTTGCATAACCAGCCGATTGTGAGTTGCCACACTATAATCTTTAATGTACTAAACATAATTCAATATGCCAAATGTCTTGTAACTTAATTAGTTCATGTTAGTACCTCTTGTGTTTTTTAATTTAAACATTCAAAGTTCAAATCCTTTACTTGTAATTATTAAATTATGATAAATAAAAAAATAAACTACGATTGGGTCCACCAAAATTCAAAACAAAGTTGTTGTGAAAATATTATGAGATATTATAGTGTTCATAAACTTTCTCAAATTATACATTTAACTTCATTTTAAGTGAGTTTCAGTTAACTTAACTGGTAAAATATCTAATACTTGAATAAAAGATATGGGGTTCAATCCCCGCTGACAACAAAAATTGATTAGTGTATTGGTTTAATGATAAACTATCATTAGAAGTGGATGCCATATGTAGAAACTCTATCTAAAAAAAAAAAAAAAAACCCTTTTAAGTTTTTGATCTAATATTATTAAGGATGAAAGGTAAACTACATGTTGATGAATCACTCTATTTAAAAACTGATTTTGCAAGAACCACTCAATTTTTAGAATTAAGGCAGGGCAAATATAACATCAAACTGTTATTAGAACATTGAGAAATAGATTAACAATATCAAATATTCTTAGATGAAACTAAACTTCAGCACATAATTTAGAGACCAAAATTGTGGTTTGTCAATTTTAAGGGGTTTTTATATAAATCACTATTAGACTTTGATACTATTAGGAACTCATGAGTAGAACCCACCCTTAAATATCGACTTACAAAGAAAGGATGCCCAAGAGCTTATTAATATATAGTTAAACTTACGCTTAATCCATGTGGGACATTAGAATTATAATATACCACCATGCTCCATAGTCGACGTCCACGATGGCTCATTTTAGTAACACGAACCCAATAATAGCCTTTTCTCTTTTTGGTGGCTCCACTCACCTATCAGTAATTTTAATCTAACCTCTAGGTCACCCCTTCCAAGATCTGACCACAAAGTCACAACTCATTTAATCCCAAACTCAATGAGCTACGTCTGATTACTAGACGTGGTGGTTGGCTCTAATACCAAATGTTAGCAACCTATGGGTAGAACTCACCTTTGAAAATTGACTTACAATGGGAGGATGTCCAAGAGCTTATAAACACATGGTTAAACTTACAAATAATTCATCAGGGACATTAAGATCATAACAGACATAATTGTCAATTTTGTTCTTAAACTTCTAATTTTAACAATTAAACCCCAAATATTAGGTGTGTGACAATTCAAATATGTTGTTAGAATTTTCCATGAAAACCATAAATTTGATTAACACAAAAATGATACTCACATTAAAGCCTAAAGGTCATATTTGTAATTTTTTTTTCTGCTACAATAAGTCGGGGGACATATGTCCCAATGAATTTGAACCTAAACCCTACTTTAAGAAGAGGGCTAGAATTATCACTTAAGCTAAAAGTTTTGATAATAAATATTTTTTTCTTTTTTCTTGTAAGAAAAAAAATCAAATAGTAATTATATAGATCACAATCACATAATATAAAGATAGCCATTTTTCTTCTATATCCTTTATGTCTTATAAATTAAACCTAAAACCTCCTTATTGGATGAAGAGAGGTAGCATTTGATCACAAGGGATTAGGTACAAGAAACCATGATCGTGTAGACTGTGAGAAGCAAAAAAGAGAAAGTTTTAAGAACACAATTTTTGTGCTATAAGTCCATAACTTTAATATGATTAACTATGAGTGTTAAAAAAAAATAGTGAGTTCATATAAAAACAAAAAAGAACCACTCACAAATAATCACGTCAAAATTGTAACAAAAATTGTGATATAAAAACTATGGGGGTGGAAATACTCCGCCAAAAGATGAAGTATGGAAGGGCTATCATTATTACCAACAGTGAATGTAATAGGAAATTTTACAGTTACCCAATAGTATTGGGCTTGAATTCAAAGAGTAAACAAATTTTTTTTTTTGGGCTATACTAATGGCATAGCAGTACGGCCTATAATTCTAGCCGGCTACTTACAGTTCTCCTTACCCTTCACATGCTTCTCTAACCCATTACTGTTATTTGAAGGTGACACCCCGAAGCCTACTTTAACTGATTTTGAGACCATTCATTACTTTCTGCCAACCTCTCTATAAATCTCTCTCTGTGTCGCTTGCTCTTTGTACTTCTACTAGGCTAAGTAGGTGGGTCTTATATATGAATCATGCACTCCAAATCCCAAGAAATTTGAATGGCCAAGATTCCGCCTATTTTATTTATTCCAATCACACAATCACATAAATCTTTTTTTGAGAAACAATCGAGAGCAATTTTATTCATATGCTAATAAATCGGATACAAAGAAACACATTACATCCAAACTAGTAAAGTAAATGGAAGTTTTGCTCTCTTAAATTAAAACATGCGTGAAAACATTGTTTTACCTAGAAATATGACAGAAGAAATGGTTCCGAAGAGAATTGACAATGTACATTTCTTTAACAAGATGGCTTACGGAAAAGCATAATAAAATCTTTTATCGAAAAGAATTAATGACAAGCTCTAAGTCTCCCTCGAAGGTGGATTGATGAAGACCAATCTTATGGACGAACTGTGCAGCTTTCTAAGCAGTAAGAATCTTTAATGTATCTACTGAAGAAGGTAATGGTATTTTTCAGAGAGATCAACTATAACTTCACTCTTAGAGTTTTGAATCACCACAACAAGTCAACAACACCAACTTCATCAGAATCTTCATTGCAATCACAGAAAATCTACTTCTTCAATTTTCTCTTTACCCTTGCTAAGAAAATCCACTTCAATATCTAGCACCAAAAATGAAAAAAAAAAAAAAAAAATTTGTGCTGTACCTTAAATTCTTTTATTAAATTCAATTATGTTGTTTATCAACCAATAAACCACATTGGTGAATTTAGTTGTTCTTAAAAAGATAGTATTATTTTTATTGCATTGGTCAATACAAAGATGTTAAATTCGATTGGAGAGTTTTGTCTCATTGAGTATTGACTAATGCACTTTCTTGTGTTTGAAGATCACAAAGTTGAATTTAATTAAAAATTTAATATATTGTAACTAAATTTTACAAAATCTTTCACAATAATAACAAATTTTATATTTGATGGAGAAATTAGGCTAATTGGTAATTACAAAGTAAGAACATTTAATACTTTAATATTTTTATCTAACTCTTTGGTGAGGAGATGTAAACCTTTTTTTTTTTTTCGAGATGTAACTTAAATTGTTGGCAACAAAAGATAAAAAGGTAAAAAGAGCCAAAAGATTTGGCTGCAGTGTAAGGTCATAGTTGTTGGTCTTCTTTGTCTTTTCTAGTTCAATGCCATCATTTACAGCTTCGCTAAGGTCAGATCACCATTTCTTTTTCTGGCTCCACACCCTAGTTTATTATTTATAGTTTTGGCAACCTCCCTCAGTTTCAAATTTTCAATTGCCTATTTTTGTTCCAATTTCTTCATGAAATTAGTAACAATAAATAAATAAATAATATTTTTATTGTGAAAGGATAAAGAGTGGAATACATGGTCTATTTTAAAAATTACTAACTAGAGTAGGGAAAGAAGAGTGACATCTGAAAAAGGCATTTTAGCCAAAGATTATAATATACATGAACGTGAAAGTACATTGCCTCTTATATGACAACAATAAAGTTTTAATTTCAAAAATTTTGGATTCGGTTATGTATTCTTAACGTATTAGTTAGGATTGACTATATCTTATACAAATGAACAAGGTTTAATTTCTACCCATACAAAAAATTAATTAGTGTCTTTACTTAGATGACAAAAAGCAATCATAATTAAGTGGATAGTACTAAACCCCCCCCCTCTCCCCCCTCCCCCCCCACCCCCCCCAAAAAAAAAAAAAGAAAAACCTAGACAAACAAGCTCCTACATCCTAATGCCACTCGGTATAGCCTCTTGCCATTTCAATTGCAATCAAATTAAAAGAAAATTAATTATATAAATAAGCTATTTGAAACAACAATTTTAGGATAGATCATCAAGATGAAATAAAAAACTAAAAACTGTGGGTTTAAATTAGTTCAATCATGGAATAAGGTGTAAAAATTTATATATCGCTTACACCAAATAATGTCTTGTCCTAACGGGAAGTTTATCATGGAATGTCATAGATTTAAATTTTATCTTATCTATAGTGGAGGGAAAATGCAACTGAAATACTCTTGACTTCTTATTAAGCCTTCTCTCTATCTCATGCCCCTCAATTTGCTACTAATATTTGGAATTTTGAATTAGAGATTTGATTGGTCAGTTTTTTATTTTAAGTGAGACACTATAACCTTTTTTTTTTTTTGGAAAAGAAAGTGAGACACTATAACTTGGGTGATACTTTAAAGTTTGAAGTGGGTATGTATATTTTATCCTTAAGTTAATCAAGGTCCAAAACCTAGCTTTCGGTTACTCTTTATAGTTTAAGCCTTGTGGGCAAGGTTTATTTTTAAGCATATATGCCAGGGTTCAGGTTTCTTAACTTTTAATTGGCTATTTAATTAATTGTTAAACAAAAGGAAGTTGCTTATATAATAATAATCTCCAGCTAAAAAACGACTTTTGACCTGTTTGAAAAATGCATTACAACTCATTCTTACACAGCCAGGAAGGATCAATGTGGAGCTCGTGTGTGGAGCATAGAACAAAAAGAAAAAATAAAAAAGAGGGGCGGTGGAGACGGTGACAACCTAAGACAAAGAGATCATATACTATGTATATACCACGTACGTGGTAAAAAATATGATTGTGATTTGTGAATGTGTTTGGGACAAACAAACATTGGGTCGGTTTTGTACTATTAGGCCATTTTTATTACAAAATTAGTGCAAATTTTGCATATGAAGCCAAAGTGCCAGGTGATTTTTATGGTGCTTTCATGAAATTTCACCCTTATTTCTTTCGGTTTGATAGGAACTTGAAAGTTGGTTTTGATTCTTTTGATAGTGTTTATTATTTTTAAATACAAAGTAATTAGATTATTTTTTTTTTTTTTGAGAAACACAAAGTAATTAGATTATATATATATATATATATATATATATATATCCATGAAACATAGTGTTTATTATTGATAAAGTTGTACGTGAACGGATTGACTTCTTCATAAATAGTTTGGCTTGATTATGGAAAAGCTTATTTATATTTATTTATTTAGAAGATGATCCAAGCTAAACCGTAAGTTTAAGCTTAACTATTAAACAAGTTTTGCTCCATACAATAACATGTTCACGATGAACAAACTCATGAGTATGATACTCGATAAGTATATATAATATTATATGTTTATATATATAGTCCATTTGTATAATAATTTTTGTCAAGACAAATTGGTGAAAATCAAATTTATAATTTAATATATGAATATTGTAGGAACACGGGGCCCAAATGTATATTAGGCCTTGAGCCTTGTTTGAGGAAGTTTAGTGGTCTGAGGGTAGGTCAATAGCAAGGAAGACATAAAATTGTGAGCTTCACGAGCAAGTTATGATTGTAAAGGTTGGGAGAGGTGGTTTGAGGAGGAATATCCCCTCGACTAAACGAAGCAAAGATCAAGATGTGTGTCTTATAATCTAGAATGACGTATCAGAAAGTTCTATTAATAAGGATATGCACTGTGAACGTACAAGATAGATGGGAGCTAAGAAATATTTAAGAGAAAATTACTACTACTTCATTAAATGCTCTATAGCTAAATCTCTAGCTGCATTAATGAGGAAATAATGTCTGAACAGTGCTTTTCAGTTTTACAGCTACCCCTAAAGACTTTAAAAAGGTGCTGATGGGACAAGGATTAACACAAATAATCTACTGTCCACGTGGAGGGTAGAGATAAGAAGAGAGAAATAGTATAAATTAAGATGAAGACCTTAAGAGAAAGGGATCGAGAAATGAAGAGGAAAACACTGTAGCAATCAAGAATTGAATTTGTAATCGAACTTGAGAGTAATATATAAAAACTGATCTCCTCAGACTGCGTTGAGAATGATTTTCTTTAGTTTAAATCAATCTATCTTCATTTTCTTGTCATTTGAACCCCTTTACTTGTTGTCCAACTCATTTAAGCCTAGTTTTTCAAGACATTCTCTACAAATTCATTGTATTGGGTCTTTTGGGCCTACGTTCATTTATCCTTTGAGCTAGGGACTCAAAACAAGTTCTTACAAATATTATTTTAGCTACTTAACTCAAATAATATAATTCCAATTATAATTGTAGGGTTGGTATTTGTGACCCAAGCCCAAAAATAATTAATTTGTAGAGTATGGATGAAAGAGTTAGGTTAAGTATGGGATTGATAACAATGGATCACAATATTCAAACACAAGCCAAAATGAGTTTACACGTAAAAAATCTGAAAATCCGAAGAGCTACACTATTATTTATTTGATGAACAAAAATCTTAGGGTTACAATCAAGCTCTCTTTTCCTCCCCCCTCTTGTTAGGAGCTTCCTTCCTTTATATAGTCACCCTCCTCCTTATCTCCATCGTCCACTTGTTCCTCATCCATGAGTTTGCTCAAGTACATGTCATGTCAGGCATCTTCTTTTAGCTCTGTGTGAGTGGCGGTAGGTTAGGATGCACTGTTCAGGGGTCTTCTCTACATAAATGCAGCCAGAAAAGTTGCTGCAGTGCATTAAATATGATGGTAGCAGCTTTTCTCTTAGATATTTCTTCGTCCTTATCGTTCCATAGCATACTCAGAGCTTATCTTGATCAGGTGGAGTCCTCGGAAAGTCATTTTGGCCTTTCGCACATTCAATTGATTTATAATATTGCGTCAGAGGATTACAACCTCTTCGGACAGGAGATATCCTCTTCGGATTGTGATAATTCTTCCTTCTGAGGGTCCCACTTCCAGACGAGCCCTGCCTTTTCCATCTTCTTCTTCTCGGTCGCAAAAGAGCCCTCCTATGGGCCTTCGGCCCATTACGTTGGGCTGGGCCTTTTTTCCCCCCACAATAATTTAGTTACAAATGATGAATATAGATTTGTGAAAAGATAAAAAAGATTTACTTATAATGCTTACTGTATATATATAGGGGAAAAAAATAGAGGAGAATCAATTAACTCGTAAATAAACTCAAACTTGTTCAATAAAAAAACAAACCAAGCATGAACATGTAATTTAATTTAGTGATAAACTCAAGTTCAATTACATTCAAATTAGAATTAAATGAACAAATTTGAATTTTAACATTGAATTCAATTCGTTGAAATTCTATATAAGGAATAAGTAGTTATAAGCATAACGCTTAAAAACAATTTTGTATAAAATGTTTAAGCAATAAATAAGTAAATATATGTTTTTGTTTTTATTTTTTTTTAGGATATATATGTTTTTGTTATTATTGTTTTGTTGTCACATTTTGCATTATGTTACACTCCTGATTCTAGACTATTTGATTTTTTTTTTTTTCCTTTAAATTTGTTGGAATTTACATGACATGGACCATTATCTCTCTTTTTGTCAAAATCTCAAAAAGCTATCGTATTTTTCATCATTTACTATTTGACGGTGTGGAACAGGGAACACATTACTTTTACATGACATGGACCATTTTCTCTCTCTCCTTTGTCTAAAATCTCAAAAAGCTATCTTATTTTTCATCATTTACTATTTGACGGTGTAATTTTCCCAAATCATCCTGTTACAAATGCACATTTGGAATTGGACCTCCCATCCCACATCAAAGCATGGAACCAGAATGTACGGGGAAAAGTGCCTTATACGTTCACCCCCTTAGAAACCTCAAAATATTCAACAACCAAAAAAAAAAAAAAAAAAATCCATAAAACAAATTTTTTAACAAATTTAACACATATGCAGAGTTAACGTGAGTTGCATGTAACATATTTTTTTATTCAAGTTAACAGACCAATTAACTATATATAGGTTATAAAATGAAGTACGAGTTATAGACTTATAATTTAAGATAATAATATTGCATTATGAAAGTTTAAAATGGTAACTGTAATTATCTAGTATAAATACCCCCATCAACCAATCCCATTTAACTAAAATATTAAGTTTTTTTTTTGAATAAAGGAAAATCCACAATCGTTGTATAATCTTTAGAGTACGTTTAGTACACTGAATGTAGATTACATTAGGAATAATAATCTTTATTATTGGGAATAGAAGACATTGTAATGGAATAATTATTACTATTTATTAATTTGGTTGTTACATATGGAAAACTTGTAAAAGAAGATGTCTAAGGAAACTTTACATTTTTGGAAATATATTAATTTTAAAACCTATTATATACAGTGAGGAATAGTTATTACATCCATTTTAAAAAGGAATAGCTATTCTTCAATTTAAAGAATAGTTATTCTAATGTAATAATTAATCCATGTAATAAAGATGCAACCAAATGATCGAATTGATATTACATATGAATAACTATTCCATTACAGGAGTTATTACAGCGTACCAAACGTACCCTTAATGTTGTGAAAACACTCTCTTGGATTTTGCCTTCTCTTCTATAGTGTTTGTGTTCTCTCCATGACATCGTAAAAACATAAACTAGAGAAGTCTCAATAGTATGCAAAACTCATGCCTTCCAGATCTGGCCTCTAAAACAATGCTATATACACAAAAAAAATTGGCAATATTTTTTATAAAAGTTGAGTTAACAAGTTTGTTTATGTTCCAATATTTTTATATGGAATTATCATTAATATTATTTTTTTATTTATCATTAATATATCAAACAATTGTCAATTGACTTGACAAGTTTTACGTGTTTTCATACAAACTATTAGTATCACGTTTTTTTTATCTATAAGTAACAACTGCCATGTAGGTGTCAAATTTTATTTTTGTGTATATTAATTTTTTAAGTGCATGAGTGAGCAACAGAACAATGCTAGTGCCACAACTTGTGCCGTGGCGAGCTGTGGCACAAGTTGTGGCATTGTTGACCCAAAATGGAATATAATAAATACTGCTTTTCTCTAAGGAACCCTCAAGACTCAGACAAGACATTTACGTAAAAGCTAAAGCCTAAAAGAATGGTGATGGTCTTGTCAAATTGGAGCAAAATAGAAAGCTTTCTTTTATGTTTCGACATAGATGGCCAAAAGAAAAACAAAACAAATTATGGAAAGACGGCCCCCCCTCAGTTCTCCATTTCTTTTTATTATTATTATTATTATTATGCTTTCAACAAAACCATGATTATGATGAGCTTTCAGTTCTATTCTTAAAGGACATCTCATGCTGCACACCAAGATTGAAACAAATTGACCTCTTCATTAAGACAAAATTTTTGGTAATGGCCCTTTTAATTTTATACTGTATGCGTATATGGGTACAATTCAAGCTCAAAATTTTTTGGAGTACATGACTTGATAAGAGGCATTTTATAGTAAAAGTTTTGCAATGGTTTTGCCCAAAAAATAGTGAAGGAAAATAAAAGGCACTAATCAATTAGACATATAACCCCGACCCCTTGAAATATGATTAGAGTGGAAATTTAGTAGCAAAAGAAACTATTGAGTATGCCATTTATTGGGTCTACCTTATTACTCTCATGTTTAAATGATCCATTATTTGAATCACTAGCACTATTTTTCACTACAAGAACAACTACTAGCATTTATATTCTTATTTATATTCTTATTCTTGATTATATTTTGATTTGCATTATATTGGGTAGGGTAGGGTCGTACTAGCTAGCTTAAAAATGGCTGGTGATAATTGTCAAAGTGAAGCTCAAAGAATGGTCGAGTTTTGTTTGTGGTTTTGAGAGGTGGGTTGGGAAGATCTTTGTGTTTGTTTAGCGGAGGGAAAATCTTAGAGGATAAAATAAATGATTTCCTGACCCACATTAACTTCAATCCCAATCAGGCTATCAACGTCATGAATGCCTTGTCAAAGGATTGGGACAAAAGGGTAATCTTAAGAGCAAATCACTAGATGGCCCACATGCTTCAACCTTTGCCATTCGATTGGATAACCATTGAATTATTGGTCCGTTTAGATCAAGGGAGAAGGGGGGAATAACGTAAAGTAGAGTAAATTTAGCATAAAATTAACTTGTTTTTAGTTAAATCTACTTTACTCTCCTTCACTCTCTCTCCTTCTCCCCTCCATCTAAACAGGCCATTAGGTGATGGTCTTGTTAGTGGTTGGGCAGGTGTACACACAAGAGCATCTTTTGATAATGGAAGTTTCATCTTTGAAGGAATAATGAGATGAATTTCAACCATTAGCTTTGGGATTATATTTTAGGGTAATTATTAAGAAATTTAAATGATATATAATTTAATAAAAACAACTTGCATATATCGATATTAGAAAAAAAGAAACTTAATTACATGAAGTTTTATAATTTTTTTCACTAACAAAATTAAAAGACACAAAAGGATTGATGAGAGATAAAATAAGAACTAAAAATGTTGAGATGAAAGTAATATAGTGAGAAAGTGTCTGAAAAATGATGATAGATAAGAGTCAAATGGAGAGAGTGAAAGAGGTAGAGAGCAATATATAATAATACACGTTGCGGCAATGAGCCAAGCCATACCGTTGAGGAAATAGAGTAGAGCTAGTGTAATTGCGAAGCCAAGGAAAGTAGAGATACCGGCATTTTTGAGGGGAACACATGACCACATTATCTCTCTTGGTATCATTTTTTAGGAAAAAAAAAAAGAAGAAATTATGAATGTTTTTTTATATAATGTGTTGAATGAGTTATGAATCCGAATTATTAGGAGTTCTTAGTTTTTGTTTTTGAATGTGCTTTTTGTTGAAATTTTGTTAATTTGTTGTTATTTGGCCTAATATTGTTGTTGTTTGGGCTATGTTTGCTGTAATCTGGGTCAATTTTTACAGTTGTTATTTGGGGTTTTAATTTTTTCTTGTAGGGGTTAAGGATTATGCTTGGTGAGCCAAGATTATTTTTGTGATTAATGCTAGGTACACAATAAATTGATGACACAAAAATTTTACAACATTTCTTAACTAATAATTGAAACAAAAACTAGCATAACGCAAAAGCAAATTTAAGATTACAAGCAATAAAAATAGAAAATAATTATTTGTTTAAGTTAATTACAATAATTAATTGTTTGTGAGTTTATTCAAACAATATGATTTAATATTAAATTATATCAATCATAATAATTCACACTTTCTTTCTTTTTAATGACATGTAATATAAACTAATCTTCAAATATATTGTACATAATGAATATCGCTAGCCTCATTGTATGCGCTCTATGCATGCATGAGACTTTTTTTTAATTTTTTTTTTTAATTTTTTTTTTTTATCTAGTGTCATAATTCTTAGTCTAATAATTAGAGCACTATTATTATGTTTACTTCTCATTTAATTTGTTAGCCCATTATTTTCTTCTTTGCCTGGGATTATAATATTATATAAACATTTAAACTATGCTTGATGGACAGAAAAATTATGGGCTTCATGCTTTAGCAGTAATATTCTAGCCCACTCATTGTTGCATCCTTATTCTAGACACATGTATGTGGCTAACAAATTAAATGAGAATCATGGCTATATCTAATTCAGTTTAATCGTCTTCTTCTTCTTTTTTGAGAAGATAATTATGTAAGATCAACTATATAGAGACCATGATTTATGTCTAATCATTCCACACTCTAGAGATCAGCTTAATGAGTTATCAATTTTATTTTATTAGAAAAAATACTCTCCAATAGAAACGAGAGACCCTTTTATATACATCCCCATATGCAAAAGTGTTTTATGAAGCTCTAGAAAAATGTAAAAGCACTATTTTGGGAAGGACGTGTCTGTGTGCATTTTTTAACAATTCCATTACATCCCTTCTTGGATACCTTCCACTCACTTAGATTTCTATTTATATATAGTATTTTCATTGGTTTACATCATCTGAATTTCTTATAAAACATAATATATACACTATTATTGGTAGTTTGTAGACTCTGTACTTATGAATGGGCTGGAAGGATTCAGTTGTTCTGTACATACATGCGTGAACCATAGAATCTGTTGTTCACGTTAGTATTCAGAATAACTTAATCCCTCCACCACAATAATTTTTTTTTTCCATTAAAAAAAAAACAATATATTCATTTTTTATTTGCAAATTAGTCTGAGACTTCAATAGTAGATTGGACCATGTTTGCTCATGAAATCCGCAAATTTCAAACTTTCTTGTAAAAACAGCCTAGATTGTCCCCAAGTCCTGCTTCGTGTATCAATTTGTATTAAAACAATGTCATAAGCTCAAACACTTAACAAAATTATATTAACATACTATGTGGAATACACCCCACCACACAAAACTTTAATAGAGGTGACAACATACATTCTTTGTGGCCTATATACTTTGACAATCGGGTCAAAACACATCCATTTCGTTTACAAATTATAAATAATTATAAAAAGAAAAAAAAAAAAAAAGCATAGTCACTTTCAAGTTTCAAAATACCCCAAAAAACAAAAACTTTCAACTATGTATTTATTTTTGTTAGTGGTGTTTTAATTGCCATTATTTTTATATTTGTCAGTGGTGTTTTAATTGACATTATATTCATGAAATGGAAGGGAACCCTCTTGCCAGTAAGCCATTTCCTACACTGCTATATGCGTTGCCTTCATGATTTCCACCATTATTGATAGATTAGTACAAATAAATCATTACAAAATTCAACACTCAAAGAAAATAAAATTAATTTAAACAATTAAGAGTCACACCACGTGGCTTGATTCCCAACAGCCTGTTTGAGCTTGAAAAGGATTCTTTGTGGAAAATAGAACAGAGGCAAAAGGAGAAGAATTTTGAACTTAAAAGGTGATTTAACATGCTCTGGGATTTTATTAAATTAAAATTCCCATCATCTAACTGCCATGAGGTTCAATAAGTGTGTAGAATATTAATTTTAATTATGCAAGTGGCACTTAGTTTAATTTTTGGTTTCATGTATAGCAAAATCAACATCTTCTAAGAAGCAACAAGTCTTGCCTAGCTGATGATGTGGCAGCATATAATTTGCTAACGAAGGATTATGCCTTGGTCTATTTAATTAACTATCATTAGTAGGTTAATTAACAATGTGATCAAAATCTGATATACAGATACAATTGCCAAAGACCTGTTGGCACAGACAAATCATATTTTACAAGAACTAAAATTTTTTTCTGAGTGGTTGATGTGGTGACAGTTCATTGGCTAGTAATGAACCTAAGTGAACAAGTTTGTTTATGGATCATGAAATGTCTTTGCTTAATTAACTGTAGGGCAATCTTGCTTTTAAAGGAATAGAGACTCATATAGAATGGAAGTATTAACATAAAATAATACGAAGCTAAAAGTATGTATCAGTATAGGAACATAAAAACACGTATTTCTATAATGGTAATAGCACTGAATGCAACAATAAGAATTGTCATCATCATCTAATTAAGCCATAGGGTAGGGCCTCTGTTTTGGATATGGTTCAGGCTTGAACATGTAGAGTACGTCAACATGTTGTCCTTCTCGCTAGGGACTAGTCTTAAGTTCCTCAATAAATATTTGGTTGAGGGGGCGGTGAGTTCCTTTATGTGCTCCATATGTTCAGTCTCTCACAGTGTGTGTGAGAGAGAGAGAGAGAGAGAGAGAGAGAGAGATTGTTCTCAATTGCATGTCTTGGTGCAAAGAAGCAAAAGAAAGTGAAGGTAGTAACATGCATATTAAAGTCAAACCATAAACACAGAATCCTTCTATATATTCCCTTTAGTTTTTATTAGTCAAAACCTTCAATTCTCGCATGTACACATAATCTCTCTCTCTCTGTCTCTCTCTCATGTATTCATTTGTTACACGATTCAAGTGGTGACATAAAAGGGGCAGGAAATACCCAAAAAAACCTTTGTTGTACTATCCCCCAATAACCCTTGTGGTCAGATGGCACCTTCTATCGTCCTTATTTAAGAGGGGCACTTAAATGTGGGGGAAAATTGTACCATTCAAACTACTTGATAGATCTCAAAAAAAGAAAAAAAGAAAAAACCCTAGTTGATGTCAATTTGTGTCAAAATTTGTCCTTGTTCATTGTCGGCAAAGAACCCTCTTCCGGCAATGTTTTAGGCTAGCCTTGAACAATTCCTGTTGATGTGACAAAAGCGCCTCTATAATTATTGATTAACCCAAAGAAAATTGTTTGTCTTCTTGAGTAAGACTAAGAAATCCCAAGGAATAGAACAATGGCTCGATCGATGATCATGACTTGTGAAATGAAGGTTATTAGTTCAAATTTTCCATTTTCCTCCCCATCATTTGGTCCTTTAAAATTGGATAAAATGCAAAATAGATAATGTTTTTCATAAAAGAGTGCAAAATTAGCCCTACATCCCATTATGCATCATTATTCAAAATTTTATAATTTGCTACACTATCATCTATTTTTAAATGATGAATGTATCTTATGTATATGTTCGGAGGACTGCGACTAACGCACCAATAAGAAATAATGAGTTGATCAAAAGGGAACGAAAAAAAGATAAAAGAAGGTTAAAATTCTTATTAATTGAAGTAACAAAAAATGACATAGCAATTAAGGGAGTAACAAAGAGTGTGACTGAGATAAAGTAGAAATGATAAAAAAAAAGAAAAAAAAAGTATTTATGACTGACTCTAACTAACTTGTTGAGGATTCATAGTCAACCCCAAAATTTTGGGACTAAAGCTTTGTTTTTTTGTTGTTGTTGTTCTCTCTCTCTCTCTCTCTCTCTCTCTCTCTCTCTCTCTCTCGTATTGTGTGTATAAAAATTATATTATTTTAATATAATATATTGTAAAATGAAAAATGAGATATAGCATAAATTGTAAAATAAATAAAGTAACTTTTTGATGTGCTAAATAATTTTTTTAGCATAATCAAATAGGAAGGGTGTAACCAAAAAAAAAAAAAAAAGGTTCAAGAATTAAATTTCTATTATGACTTCTATATGTTTTTGGATTGGACAAAGTTTGTTTAAAAGTTTAGTCATAGCTATTGGTTATAACTCTTATTAAAAAAATTAATATGATTACATATTTTGAAAATCTAATTTTTAGATTGCATTTTCTTTATATCTTTAACACGCATATCAAATTTCATTTTAATAACATATTTTTTATTTTTCGATTTATAAACTTATTGTTTATGTATAATTTTAGATTATAAAAAATTAAAATTTAAACATTTAATTGATGATATAACTATTAATCTTTAATCTTTTAAAATTTTGTAAATATAAAAACTATAAGAAGAAAATATAATTTAATTTATTAATAAATTTAACAAAATTCATATTTAATAATAATAATAAAAAAAAAGGTAGAGCTGTAAGTTCGTAGCCAAGCCTTTCCTTTCGACTATTTGAATTTCCGAAAGCTAATTGGATTTACATAATTAATGCTCCGTAGAATAGTACATAAACCCCTCATTTTTGTTCGTTGTACAAAATTTTTCATGAATCGAGGTTTGAACTTGATATGACAACATGGAAGTCACCATTTACAACCAAACCAATGTACACCACAGCCTCCAAAGAAAAATACCTATCACCACAGATATCCAAACTGGATGGATGAATTTTGTAATAAAGAAAGGCCCATTGCGTATACAATTGAAAGCTCATAGCATGTGGCAGCTATAATCAAGCCTTGTAAGACATTTTCTAGGTTGTTTGCATGTGCACTGTACTATTTCCAATTAAATAAAAAGATTGAAAAAAAAAAGAGAGAGAGAAGAAGACACACAACAGAAACATAATGCAGAGGTTGTGGCCTTTTTGACAATTTTAGAAGAACAACTGAAAATTTTTGTTCTCATCAAACCATAATGTCTTTGTTTGACATGAACAAAGCATCAATCATGTCTCAATAATTTTTGTACAAGTGTGAAACCATGATTGTATTACAGTGTAGTTGGTTAGTTTAAGGTGCAGGGAATAATTGATGACAAAAAAAAAAAAAAAAAATTGATACAGGAATTTCAAGCAACTAAGCTGGCAAGATCTAGGAATGAAACGATCTAATTAAAAATTTAACTATGCATTTTCTAGATGAAAAATGTTAGCAACTTCAAAAGTGGGAATTTGGGAACATTCAAAATGTAAGTTATATTCAAGTGTAACCGAACACGAGAATAAGAAAATGTGATATGGCCAATTATTAATACTCAAAATTAGCATAGTAAAAAAAAAAAAAAAAAAACTCAACATTACCCTAAGAGCTAGAAGCTGACATGTTGTGTCAAAGTGGTTATTTTTGCGGAGGAAGTCTATAGACTCAAAAAATTTCACAACAATTGCAATGCTAGATTATTAGTGTTAGGTAAAAAAAGTAATGTTAATGGTAAACTCAGATAAAAATTAGTAAAACTTGTCAACTCAACTATTGTAAAAAGAATTGTGAATCTTTTTTATATTTGTAGCATTGCTCATATTTGTGTCGAAGGGTTTTATGCCAATCATAGTTCTTAGAACTGGACCGAACCGAGAGGTCGGATTGTGAAAATCGTGAACCGTGATGAAAATCGGTTTTTTAAGTATAAAGAACCGGGCATATGTGGCAATTCCGTGAACCCCTAAAACCGGGGTTGGACCGTACGAACCGGTCAAGAACCGTGCGGTCCAACCCTTTAACAATTTTTTTATTTTTTTTTTATTTTTTATAAAAACAACTTAATACAATTTTATTATACTTAATTAAATTATCCATCTCTTACAAGGAATAAAAAAAATTGTAATTAAAATCCTTCAAAGATATTCAACTTTACTTCAAAAATTAATCATAAATTTTAATGTTTTCATGGTTATTATTTTATTTTATTAACTTTCTTATTTAATTATTAAATATATGCTTGAAAATCATTAAATTTCCCTCACATATATAGATATATTAGTCAATTTTGCTAGTTTTATAAATTTAATACCTATATTTAGACTTTAATTAATTATTAAATTAATTATGACGTCATCATGGTTCGACCCCGGTTCAACCTCGGTTCAACCTCAAAAACCTTGAACCTCTCCCTTTTACGGTTCAATGAACGATCTGGGTCTGAAAACCTTGATGCCAATGCGAGCTGTAGGTAAAACATTGGGACTTTCATATACCAAAGGGTCTCAAGAAGCTTCTAAAATAGATAAAGATTGCACTCAATGGAATTTAAACAATGGAAAAGTGTTCATGTGAAACATGTTTGTTTTATACTTAGGTTTAAAAATTGTTTTCCCCCAAACAAAGTTAGTGGGACCTATATTGCACATTATCATCATGGAATTGATTGAGACACAACCACATTACACGGCATATTCAGCTAAAAGTGCACGACCCAAATTATATAGAAATATGAGCAAAATTTGAAACGTAAAGTAGGATAGTTTATATAGAAGATTACCACTTAATAATTAAAATGAGAGCTTTTTGTTTGCATGACAAAAAGTTCTACTTGGGGCTTGCATGTGGAGATTGCTTGATTCGACCATTAACATTTAACACAATAATGGAGTCGTCCTCGAGCTGTACTAGTCAAACCACTTGGATGATAATAGTTAAGACTAAAGAGAGAATTCCCCAAAGTTGATTCTTAAACAATCACTAAATTCAAGTTCAACCAATCATTATAGATGTTCTTTTTATTAGCAAAACACCCATATAATGGTTTCATGATAATAGAGCCAATTGATAATGGGGTGAACCCCCCCCCCCCCTCCCCCCCCCCAAAAAAAAAAACCAAAAAAATGAAATGTAGGGTTGGCCTTGTTTTGAAGAATTTGCTTTTCTTGATGTTCTTTTTGGTTGTGTTATGTTTTTCTTTTGTTTTTGTTTACGTTTGTTAAGAAAATCATCTTTGATGGTGGAGGGTATGACGTGGACTTTAACTATTTATTAATAAAAAATGATATATACAAGACAAAAATACATATAAATGCATTTATTTATTTAATTATTTCATTAACAGTTGAGAGTGAGAGTATTTAAACTCTAAATGTCTTTGTTGAAAATATCAAATCCAAAATGTGTACTAGTTGAACAACAAAGTTAATGGCAAAAATAATACTTAAGTAAGTTACAAATAGAATTTTTCGGTAACAAGTTATGGATAAAATTAAGACCTTTAAAAGTAGCGTAACTAGATTGGGACCAAATTTTATGAAACCAAAATTATTATTTTAGTCTTTCTTCCTTATTTTACTTGGGACGAAAATCACTCATCACAAAGATGATACAAGTAAATCAAGAAGAGAGTAAAACTACATTTTACTTATTAATGGTTAAATGACATAATATTATAATGAAAGTTTAAGTAATTAATACATCATTAACAGGTTCCATTAGCCTTACGGTAAACATGATGTGCAAATACCGTCCATAACTCCATGATTTGCCCATCAACTCACTGCAATCCACAAGGACCAGAACAAGAGTAGAAAGAGCCACAAATATAGAATTCGAGGTGGTTACTAAAAAAATAACCAAAGCAAAATCATATTCTAGAATAATCATTCTATAACCCGTATTCAATACCATGGATAATACTTGGTAAACAGTACATAACTCAATCGAGTTATTTGAAGTGGAACTTATTGTGGGTTCTTGTTTTGGATGGTACCCAGGCCCAAAGATGACAAAGGATCCTGGGCCTCCAAAGATGGATAATTGATTGTTGGTTAGATTGGGTCCAGTTCTCCGCAGCCTATTGGGGTCGTTATATGAATCAGTTTGTGTGCAAGTCACATTGAGCTTCACAAGGGAAAATATGCGATTTTCTCCTGAGCGATAAAATATCATTTTAAGTGTTTTAATGTTGAAAAATGACCTTGGGTTCAGTTCTCCGTAGCTTATTGGGGTCGTTATATGAATCGGTTTGTGTGCAAGTCACATTGAGCTTCACAAGGGAAAATATGCAATTTTCTCCTGAGCGATAAAATATCATTTTAAGTGTTTTAATGTTGAAAAATGACCTTTTACTCTTATGAAATGAGTAAAATAATTATTCATAATGTGTATAATGAGAAGGAGATTAAAATAGAATATTTAAGGTTTATATTTTATTGTGTAAACATTTAAAAAAGTTCCTTCACTTGGTTCATCCATGATGATTCATTGGAAAAGATGTTGCAGTGGTTCCTCCACCAGTGGTTCCCAAGATATGGGAAAGATGTTGTAATGGTTCCTTCACCAATAGTTCCCAAGACGTGGGTTCGTGGTTCTTAGAACCGTGGGGCCTTTAATTTGGGAACCTGAAATGTTGGTTCCTTGAACCATAGGATCTTTCTCCATGCTTACTATGCAATAGATTCTTGTCTTTTCCCTTTACCTCTATAGGTCCTGCATAGGAATAACTATACAATAAACATATTTTCAAATAATTGTTAGTTCCTCAAGTTAGGATATACATTCTAAAGTATTGTTGAGGTTCAAAAAATCACAATGTTGTACTAAGGCCAAAAATAGCACAAAGGATTGAAATCTAGAAAAAACATGTGGGTTTTCAATAAAAAAGGGGGAAGCCCAAACCCATTAAGGGTCCATAAGGAACCCAAATCCATGGATGGGCAAGCTTTGGACCTCGCAAAACCAAGGAAAGAAAAAGTCCAGCCCAGCCCTCAAAGGTCAGGAAAATTGCTGGGGAGCTCGGGGAGAAAACTGGAACAAGATACTTGAGGATTCCCAGGAGCTTGGAATCCTTAGGATATACAGTAAGGCTAGATTGGGACTAAGACAATTTAAGGGGGCATGCCCAGAAACACAAAGAACGAGGACAGATAAGTCCTTATTAGACACCCAATGATGCAGAAAAGGGATCAGAAGATTTGAGAACCAACAACTCATGAGTAAGGGTCTGGTACCTTGGGGAATCCAAGAAGAGGAACCGTAAGGGAAGGTAACTGGGGATATTTCAACCTGGTAGGAAGGAATCAGCTCACTTGGGAAAAATGACAAAGGGAAAAGCAGCCAAAAAGTGGGTCTGAAAAAGTGGAATCTAGAAGCCTTAGAAGAAGAAAGACCAAAGGTCAACCCTTTAGGACCCCACCAGAACGGGAAGGTCAATTGGGGTCTTTTGAAGAGGGAACCTCAAAAGAAGAAAATAGTGAAAAATGAGGAAGGGACTAGCCACCAATATTGTTGACACAACAATGATTTTGGTACCCAGAGGAGCAAATAGAGGGAATCAATGGTACCTTAGAAACCCTAGGATGACACTATAAAAAGGAAAATAGCCAACAATGAAAGGCATTGAAGAACAGTGGAATTAGAGTAAAAATCCTTGAGAAAACTCTGTTAGAATTCAAAAAAAGAGAAAAGAGAGGGAAAACACCGTCCAGATCCTCAAAAATGTCACTAGAAAACACACTTGGATTCAAAGGGATTCAAACTTTGCAAGTCTTAAAGGCTTGAATGCCATTTAAGTCTGTAATTTTTAAACTTATTTGGACCTTGTAACACATCCTAGTGAGCATGATGTATTACCTTTTTCTTTCTTTTTCCTTCTTTTTAGGCCTTTGGGCCTTCATGGTTATTCTTAACTTCACGAGCTAGGCCTTTTTTTGTTAAGACCCATGATCTTTTCTTGCTTTTCATGGATCGGGCTCCCTTGTCACATTTTGGTCCTTAACACCTATATGCATAGAAAAACTTATGATCCAATTTACTTTCTTTGTTTTTACAAACCTCTTGCACTAGCCCTACCTAGATTTTCTATTACACTTTTATCAATATTAAGTTTTTTTTTTTTTTTTTTTTTTTTTAAAAAAAAGATTTTTTAAAAATAAACCAGCTTTTAGTTTTTTGTCACATGTTTAGCATAAAAAGTGTATATATATATATATATATATCTTTTGATAAATGTTATGCAATCAACTATAAAAATATGAGATACCTAAATAGATAATAATTAAAGTTATTTCTTTTGTGCAAAAACTGATTTTGGTTTGAGATGGAAAAAAGGGCAACTTTTATACAATAAAATAAGAGTGATGTTAAAATCATAACTTTTATAACAATTTTTGTCACAATTTGCACATGTGGCAAATCGTGAGTGATAGAGTTATGAATCTACCACTAAATTTCATCACTCATGACTTACATCACGAATAAGTTGTGACAAAAGTTATAATTATAGTATTTTCATAAAATAATGTAAAAAAAATAATTGGTTACTTTCACCTTCCACCCATCATCAAAAATAGGGCTGTCCAAGGACCCGCGGGAACCGACCCACCCGCTGTCGCCGACCGAACCAACTGCTCTAGCGGTCGGCGACGGATTTCATTCTCCAAAACCCGAGATCAACGGGTCTGAGATCGGATCTCCTCCTCCCAAATCCGAGAAACCCGATCTGACCGACCCATCATTTTCCCGGCGAGTTTTAAGATTTTTTTGGGTAGATCCGGCGAGTTTTGAGTTTTCTTTGGGAAGATTTAAGCTAGATCCGGCAAGATTTCACTAGATCTAGCCAAGATCTTGCTGAAAATGGCCAAGATCTCGCTGGATTTGGTCGGATTTCTACCATTTTTCAAAATTTCCTCGCTGGATTCTGCCATTTTTCATATTTTCTTGGACGGATTCTCACCGTTTTCCAAATAATCAACCCCGACCGAGACCCGACCACTTTCCAGTAAGAACTGTCCGATCTGATCTGATTTTCTGACCGGTTGGTGGTGGGTTTGAAAATATGGAACCCCACTTGATCGGGTTGGTTGCGAGTTAGGCACAAACCCAATCCAGAGCGACCTGTCGGTCCTAATCAAAAAGATTCCAGCAGAAAAGAAAGGAAAGTGTCAAATTGATAAGAGAGTCCATACTCCATACATCCCCTATTCTTTTCTTTTTTTTGATGGGAACATACATCCCCTATTCTATTGAAGCAGTCATGTTATTAGCAGTTAGCACATAATAATAATAATGCAGATGATTTTTTTGGAGGTAGAGGATCTGGTATGTGATCCTATGACAGCTTTATGAGTTATCCTATGAGTTAAAAAATAGAGTATGCTACAGAACTTTTCTCAACTTGAGACTTTAAATGCCCAGTACAATTATAGCAATCAAATCAAGTATCAACGACAGTTTAGGCAAAGATGGTACAGCTTCAATTTTGTGAAAAAAGTAGTTTGGTACGGTTCTGATTTCCTGCCAGCATCACGGGAATAATGAATTGTCTTTGTTTTGTGATGTCAATTGCTTTCGCACTTAACTTGTAGATATCAACGTGACATCTCACAAGATGGGCATATATATTTAGATCACTATAGTTGAGAAGGTTTTGTTTCTTTTTTTAGTATCATTTCCTGTTTCAATTGAAATTTTTTTAAGAAATAGTATAGTTTTATTTATTTTTACCTTATTTCTCTGTTAAATAAAATAGACTTTGCTGTTTAGAATTTATATTTTGAGTAAAGTTTAAGATATTATTATATACTTTTTACAATAATTATCTTTTAAATAAAATAAACTTTACTGTTTAGAATTTATATTTTGATTTGAGTTATGCAGTATAAAAATAGTTCCTCATTATGTTTTTTAATTTATAAATACTCATTATGTGCCTCTTGTTCTTTTGTTATTGGACATTGGTTTGTTGAGATCTTATTGTGAAAGTCTCTATATGACAAGCAAATGTGAAACACTGTAGGGCTTATAGGCGTGTGGATCCCATACTAGTTCAGCTAAATTGTTTCTATCCTACATTAATGTAGGAAAGCTATGCTACTTTCACATACATAGCTAGTCTAGTGGCTTATATCCAATTAGTCAAATCAAATATCTTGTATAAACCAAAATTTATCTATGGGTAAGGTTTGGTTTTAGTATTCCAGTATATTGGAGTCAACATGGTATAAATACGTGATAAAAATTGGACATGTGCATATATTATGTCAGTTTCAATATAATGCATTAGAATTGATACAATGCATTAGAACTGACATAATGCAAAAACATGTGCTGAGTCCCTCCATTTTATTATTAGCAAACCTTCTCATGCTTGGATTTTGACACCATTGTAATGGAAGATATGCTTAGGGAAAGGCTATGACTAGAAGAAAATGAACACCAATTTAAAGATTGGTTATTTCACAAGAAAAGGAATTACTCAAAAATTTCCCTTATACAATACAACATATAAATTATTATAGTGCCACTGTTGTCACATCTGTTTTTGGAAATGGATTACTGAATGTGCCATGGGAATATCCCATTGAAGAAAAAGTGTTTCCTTCTAATTTGTTTAGGCTAATCCTTGGTACTTGTTCAAGAAAGCATTGTTTTATGATTGAAAGTTCCCAGTGGGAACAGATTCTGGACTACATTCTAAAATATCATGGATTTGGCTGTAAATGTAAGTCATATCGATGTTCAGTCTTTAACATCTACCATTAGACATATAGTTTAACTCTTTCTTATATGTTTTTGGTTTCTGGTATTGATTTTTTTTAAAACTAGAAGTCCATTGTACTTTATAGGCACATAATAAGAGGTAAATACTCTCTACTCTTTGACCCTCTTCAGAATTCAATCTCAAATTTCTTATTCCATATTAAAATGCTTTGCTAATTGAGTCATTTGGCACCTACTTTTGATGTGAAGTTAGATAATTTAATTTGTGTTTGGTAGTGATGTTGGTCTTCACAAGTGGGTGTGTTTTGGGCCTATGCAGAGTCTGCAGGCAGAGAAATTTGTCTTCAATCAAAGTTATTTGTAATTTGGGCCTTTGCAGAGACCGAAAGTCTGAGGAATATGGGCCTCTTAAATACTAGGTTTTTCCATTAGTAGTAGGCAAAACCGAACAAAAAATAATTATAAAGAACTTAAAAAAAAAAAAAAAAAAAAAAAAAAAAACAATTGTGTGCTGAGCTTGCAAACCATGGGCATAGTCTTACCAGATATTCAAGAAATCTATGGAAATCATTTATTTATTTTGAAAATCAAATCTATGGAAATCTAATTAAAGCTTTATTTGTTTGTCCCTTTTATTGGTCTGACCTTCTAAGGTCAGATTAATATTTGAAGCAAATTTTCCACATTTGACACTTGACTGCAGGGACAAACTTGCCCCATTTTTCTTTATTTTCAAGCTGTGATGATCACTAACAAGAAATGAAAGTCTTTGAAGCGACTTTAAAGAAATGATAAAGATATAATTAAATGCAAACGGTGGCAATGGCATCATTTCAACTGCCATCCTGTACAATATTTATATTGCAATTTGCAAGGTTTCCCGTTTCCCTTTGCATGTCCTGATCAAATTCCATAATTATTATTTTATTTATTAGGTAAAAAAAACAGAATATTATATCTATAATGCAATTAAATATACCCAGTTTTAAAATTGGGGCCCGAGTGATAATTATCAGACATCATCAATTTAAAATTTATCGTTTTCAAGAAAAATAATACACAACACATGTTTTGCTCGGAAATTAAAAAAAAAGAAAAAAGAAAATTACATACCCCCTTACATGCTAGTATTAAATGGTTAGCTGTGCTAGTTGTATGCACTATGCACTCACCTTTTTCTCAAAAAAAAAAAAAAAATTATCTATATATATATTGGGTTACGATGATTTTTTTTTTTAATTTTTTATCACTAGGAGAAAGATTATCTATATTTTTTATAGCTTTTGGATTGCTAGTAAGTTCTAATTTAATTTTTTATCACTAGGAGAAAGATTATCTATATTTTTTATAACTTGGGATTGCTAGTTCATTCCATTAGAACTTACTATTTTTTTTTCACTGCTATTGGAACTATAATTTTGATCCATGATGATGCCGAAAATCTCACCAGTGAGTTGCACGACGCTTGTACGCTCGAAACGGCACCTGTACAACAAAAAGGAGATGACCTAACAGAGAGCACCGGTGTGGTGCCGGCCAAATACCCTCCGAAGGTCAAGTTAGAACTTCTTTCAACTCTAGAGTGCTAGAGAGAGGTCAATTATGCGTACCTTGATTTGTGAGGGTATTGGAGTTTTTATAGTAGTTGAGGATTGACCTTTTTCCTTGGAGCAGAAGTCTTTTCCTTATAGGACTCCTCATAAGCGTAGATTGCGGGATCCTTTCCTTATAGGACTCTGATACTGGTCGTGGAATACAAGCAACCTCTTATGCGTGATGGCCAAGTCTTACCTTTTACAGAGCCGTCGGCCTTGAAATCGTCAGCCTGCTTTCCCCCTTCAGCTATGTCGCCGTCAGCTTCTTGTTGCATGAGTATCCAAGGTTTGAATAGTCGTCGGTTTATAACTGGATCCTTCAGCCTTAGTTTATTTTGGTCCCGTCGGGGTTACTCCGTCAGTTGAAGTAGTGCTCGACCGTCAGCCACAGCTGGCGCTGACGGTTAAGCCTATGACCTATGATAATCCTTCTACATCAGTTGCCCCCTACTCCATATCTCCGTCGGCTGTACCTGACGGGTTATGGAGTTTTCCTTCGTCACTTCCTGCCACAAGAGAGAGAAAAATAACTGCGGCTGATACTTCAGTATTAAATGCTAGGACAGGTGGCGTGCTTGGATTGGCTTCGTGTCTGGACGTAGGCGTCGTTTCGTCTTCTGTGCTTTAACTTATATATATGTGTGGCCCCCCTTCTTCATTTTCACTATTTCATCCACTTGATTCCTGGAGAGCACATCCGTCGCCCACACTCCGTCAGTTCTACAAACGTTCCTGTCAACACTTTTTCAACCGTCACGCTCGAAGGACTTGTAAGTTTCCCTTCTTTTCTCGTATGTTTTCGATTTCTTTTTTAAAGTGGGGTCGTCATCCTAGGTGCTTAGTTTACACCCGTCACTTGTAGGTAGATGTCGAGTGACGCGTCGAGTGACTAGTCGTCGGTCCGCGAAGGAGCGGGCTACGACGAAGTGTTTGGTTCAGGCTCAAGTAGTGAGTTTGAGAGTTCCTCCTGGTCGTCAGAGAGGGAGACGTCAGCCCATGTTGCCGTCGAAGAAATAGGGAGTCAGGGAGACGGCGGCCAGGAGGAAGTAGGCGAGGGGAGTGAAGTTGAATTAGAAGAGGGGAATAGTGACGGGGATGAAGGCGATGAGGAGTCTAGTGAAGGGGATTCTGAAGGTCCTGAAGGTAGTCGTCCCTTCATCATTCCCAAGGACTGGGCTGTAAATAAATTTCTCCCAAAGATGACGCTTAAAATTTTTAATGAATTACGTACCCGTTTTCAAATCCCTGATCATATTCCCATCCGTCTGCCCATGGAGGGTGAAAAGTGCTATACGGGAAGAACTGCAGATGTTGGCATGTCTGACGCCATGTTTGCTGCCGGGTTGAGGTTGCCCCTGACGGCTTTGCACCGTCAGCTGGCTGATTACCTTGGCATATCAATCAGTCAGATAGCCCCAAACTCATGGAGAATTTTTATAAGTGCCGAGGTGTTGTGGGGTCGTCTAAGCGGAGGTCACCGTCAGCTTTCCTTGGACGAATTTTTCTATTGTTATAGACCTCGGCACCTTTCTTCATCAAGAGGGATGTACCACTTCGCCGTCAGGGAGAAGGAGTTAAGGCTGGTGTCTGAAATGCCAGATTCCAATAGAGCCTGGAAGAGTAGGTTCTTTTTTGTAGAGGGGACGGACAGGGTGTGCCGTCAGGACGAATGGGATACGATTCCCTTTGGTTGTTTTGACAACACTTGGGGGTTTGTTAAGGAGTCAGGTTCTAGTCGTCACTTGTTATCCTCGTCAGTTTACCACTTCTCCTTTGAAAAGATACTAACGCAGCCAAGTTTTTTTTTTTTTTTTTTTTTTTAAGCTTTCGCTCGCCCATCCATAACCGACGAGCAAGAGGATTTCATCCGTCGGGTTCTGGGGATACCTATAGAAGAGTGATCGTGCCGGGACTTGATTACCCTCGACACTCTTTATACATATTGTGGGGGTCCCGAACCAACGCCCGAGGCTCGTAGGTTGGAAGAGTTTGCCCGTCACCGTGAGTCTTTGCCTATCCGTCAGTTTCTATACTTCTAGTCGTCGGCTTCCCTTATGTTTGTTTTTTGTTTGTCTTTGTTGCAGAAATGGATGCTGCTAAGGAGTGGATCAGGGCCGCCGCTGCCCATCAGCGGGAGGAGAAGAAGGCGAAGGGAGGGACGACGTCTACGTCTGCCCCCAAACCCGTCGCCAAGGGCTCCCAGAAGAGGAAATCTGACGGAGTGGTCATCCGTCCGTCGAAGAGACCAACCGTCACCCCTGTGAAGTTGCCCCCTACGTTGGGTCATGGAGCTGGGAAAGGTGTCATGACCTCTTCTGGTCCCGTCCTGCAGGGACCCCAGAGCTTGCTGACGCACAAGGATTTCGTCGTCGAGGCCGTCGGAGCACTCATAAGGCCGACGGATATGGATCCTTGTGCTTAGCTAGGGACGGAAGAGCTGGGGTCGTCGGCTTTGTTCGACCTCTCGCGGATAAGCCGTCAGTTTTACCTTTTTCTTTTGACTGGTGTACCTAACCTTTTTCTTCTTGATAGCTGACGGTTACATCCTTGTCCAGGCTTTGGTCCGTGTGAAGGCGCTGCAGGAGCGATGCGTGGCCAAGGAGGGGGTCGTCTCGCGTGTTAGCAAGCATAATGCCAACATGCGAAACCAGCAGGCTCAGTACAAGGAGGCGGTGCGTACACTTAACCAGGAGGTGAAAGAGGTGAGGGAGGAGCTGGAAGAGGCGAGGCGTCAGCGGGTCGAAATAGAAGGAAAGCTGACGGCTCTTTATGATCAGTTGGAGACGGTAGGGGCTGACGCTGTTGAGAAATTCAAGGCGTCAGATGCCTTTATCGATTCCTGTGGTAGCTATTATGGCACGGGATTCGACGACTGTCTTAAACAGGTGGCGTCAGCTTTTTCCGAGTTGGACCTATCTGGCATTACCATAGATGACGCCCAGCCCATGACGCCTGCCCCAGATGCCGTCACTCCTGCTGCTGACGACTCGGTTAATTCCCCCCCTCCTGGAGAGAGTGGGGTTGTCTTGGCCCAACCTGCTGCGAACTTTCCGACGACTGCCGTCACTCCCCCTACGGTGCTGCTTGATGAAGAGGAGCCTGCTGCCAAATAGGAAGAATTTTTTGAAGTGACGTTTCTTATTTTTGTTTATCATCATTTTTATTTTTATTTTTTATCTATGTAGAAGACAATTTTATTAAGTGCCCCTTTGGGTACCGTTGTGTAATATTTTGACAGCTTTCTAAATGCCTTCCTTTAGGCTTGGATTTGTTTATAACGCCGTCGCTTTCTATTACCTGTGTGTAGCTACTTTTTGCTTGGTGTTTGTATTTTTTTTTTTTTTTTTTTTTTTTTTTTTTTTTTTTTTTTTTTTTTTAACTTGTATGTTTTGAAACCAAGATTGTGGGCCTTCTAACTTTAGTCGCACCGTTAGCTTTGCTGAACCGTCGGTTAATTTTAATGAACCCGTCAGCTTTTTGATCATTTTAATGATTGTAGAAAGTTGTCAAAATCCCATCATCTCGTGACGAGGTCATCTACCTTGGGGACTGACGGATTTGGCCTTTTTTAGACCGTTAGTCTATTTATTGGTCCGTGCATTTCATCAGGACTTTAGTCCGTTAATTTTGGTTGCCTTGTCCGGTCATTTCTGTACCGTCGGCTTATTTGGTTTACTTTCTTGGTCGTTTAGACCGTCAGCCTTTCGCCCATTTTTGGACTTGGCCATTTCCCGCCCGTCAGCCTTTTTGCTCGTCCATTTTATGGACCGTCAGCTTTTTGGCTTGTTTATTTTTGGACGTAAGTTATTCTTAGACCGTCAGGTATTTTAGTTCGTAGATTAGATCGTCAGCCTTTCGTCAATTATTGGCTGTTTTTAGACCGTCGGCTTTCTTAGCCTAATCCATCTTGTGGACTTGGACATTTAGATCATCAGTTTCTCGTCCATCTTTGGACTTGGCTGTTTTTTGGACCGTCGGTTCGTTCATTTTTGGACCGTCAGCTTTCCAGCTTGTGGATTCGGTCATTTGGACCGTCAGCCTCTCGTCCTTTGGACTTGGCCATTTTTAGACCGTCGGCTGTTTCGCTCGTCCATTTTTGGACCGTCAGCCTTTTGGCAATCCAGCTTTTGGATTCGGTCATTTGGGCCGTCTGCCTCTCGTCCTTTGGACTTGGCCATTTTTAGACCGTCAGCTGTTTCGCTCGTCCATTTTTGGACCGTCAGCCTTTTGGCAATCCAGCTTTTGGATTCGGTCATTTAGACCGTCAGCCTTTTTTGGCTTGTCCAATTTTGGACTTTGTTATTTTTATCTTCATGTTTGTAAGTAAACTTCTGTTGTCTTGAGTAAACTCTCATCGTCATGCATAAATATAAAAGGTAGTCTAGAAACAAAATCTGCCCATTTTGGGCTTATTGTAGCAAAAACATAAGTAGGAAAGAACTGCCCTTTGGGCTTATTGTAACAAACGCTTAAAAAGGTAATTAAAAAGTCTTATTCCGAAAAGAAAGATGCTGCTGCTCCTACTGGTAGTACTTTCGTAAGTGTTCTGCATTCCATGGGTGTGGTAGCTTTCGTCCATCCAACGTCTCTAGATGGTAGGTGCCCTTCCTTTGCCATGCCGTGACTCAGTAGGGTCCTTCCCAATTTGGGCCGAGCTTTCCTTGAGTGGGGTCTCTTGCTGCACCCATTACCTTTCTTAGGACAAGGTCTCCCTCCTAGAAGTTTCTGTGTCTGACCCGGGAGTTGTAGTTCTTGGCCATGCGATCCTGGTATCGCGCGAGCCTTTGTTCTGCTGCCATTCTGACTTCGTCCACCAGGTCGAGCTGCAGACGTATGGCTTCGTCGTTCCTCTTTTCGTCATGATTGTGCAACCTGTAGCTTGTGAGGCCGACTTCGGCTGGGATGACTGCTTCGTTCCCGTACGTTAATCGGAATGGTGTCTCTCTTGTTGGTGTCCTCACTGTCATCCTGTAGGCCCATAGTATGCTCGGCAATTCTTCAGTATCCCTAACTGCGAGCAGAAGTCCCTGAAGGAGTTGTTGTCGAACTGCTTCCCGTTGTCCGAGACTAAGATTCTTGGAATGCCAAACCTGCATATGATGCATCACCAAACAAAGCTCCGTACGTTTTTTTCTGTGATGGTGGCCAATGCTTCAGCTTCCACCCACTTCGTGAAGTAGTCAATACCGACAACTAGAAACTTCAGTTGTCGTATTGCCGTGGGGATCGGTCCCATAATGTCCAATCCCCACTGAGCGAACGGCCATGGTGCCGTCATTGGGGTTAGTTCTTCGGGTGGTTGCCTGATGATGTTGCTAAACCTTTGGCATTTGTCGCAAGCCTTCACATAAGTCTCGGCATCCTTCTGCATCATTGGCCAAAAGTACCCAGTTCGTACTAACTTGTGTACTAGCGACCTTGATCCTGAGTGGTTTCCACAGATTCCTGAGTGCACTTCTCTCATGACGTAATCCGCTTCTTCAGGACCTAAGCATCGTAGGTAGGGGCGAGAAAAACCTCTTTTGTATAAAACATCTCTGATCAGCACGAATCTTGCCGCTTGAACCTTCAGTTTCCTTGCTGCCTCCTTATCATTTGGTAGTATGCCATTTTTCAAAAAGGAGGTCAATGGTGTGGTCCAGTCATTCTGGGGATCGAGCTCCTGTATGTCGACCGCACTGATGAGTGGAGAGAGCTGCGTGAAGGAGAGTGTACTGCTAATAGCGACCATGTGCTCGGCGGAGGCGGCTTTGGCTAAGCGGTCGGCTCACTCGTTTTCCCCTCAGGGGATTTGCATAATTTTGACCTTCAGCTCGTTCATTCTCCTCCTTGCTTGTTCCAGATACTTCTTCATTCTTTCGCCTTTGCATTCATACTCCCCGCTTATCTGGCTAGCTATAATTTGGGAGTCACAGTGAACAATCACTTTCTCGGCTCCTGCTGCTTTCACGAGGTCGAGCCCCGCTATCAAAGCTTCGTATTCTGCCTCGTTGTTGGTAGTGGGGAAGGCGAGACGAACCATGCACTCTACCGTATCTCCTTCGGGTGATTGCAGCACGATGCCGGCTCCGCCGGCCTGCCTGTTGGAGGATCCATCCACATGTATGCTCCACTGTGGGGATTCCTCTGCCCCCTCGTCCTCGCCATTCGTGAATTCTGCTATGAAATCTGCCACGACCTGCCCCTTGACAGCGGTGCGCGGGCGATATTGGATGTCATATTCGCTTAGTTCTATGGCCCAAAGAGTTAAGCGCCCGGCAGCATCTGGGTTGCTCATTGCCCGTCGCAAAGGCTTGTCGGTTAAGACAATAACTGTGTGAGCTTGAAAGTACGGCTTCAGTTTGCGTGCCGCTGTAACTAGCGCGAAGGCAAGTTTCTCCAGGGGTGGATATCTTTCTTCAGCTCCGTGTAACGCCCGGCTGGTGTAATACACGGGTTTTTGTATTTTCTCTTCTTCTCTGATCAAGGCGGCGCTGACGGCGGCCGGAGAGACAGCGAGATAAAGAAAGAGTTCTTCTCCTGGCTGTGAGGGACTCAGCAGTGGTGGGGAAGAGAGGTAAGGTTTCAATTCTTTAAACGCTCGCTGGCATTCGTCGGTCCATTCGAAAGACCTTTTTAATGTGCGGAAGAAGGGTAAGCACTTGTCTGTTGCTCTGGAGACGAACTTGTTTAGCGCTGCTACCTTGCCGTTGAGGCTTTGTACTTCCTTCGCATTTTTTGGTGGTGCCATCTTCATTATAGCCCGGATCTTGTCCGGATTGGCCTCGATGCCTCTTTGGGACACCATGAATCCTAGGAATTTTCCTGCCGTCACCCCAAAGGCACATTTTCCCGGATTGAGCTTCATGTTGTAAGAGCGAAGGGTGTCGAATGTTTCCCTGAGGTCTTCTAGATGATCTTCTTCCCTTTGACTTTTAACCAACATGTCGTCGACATATACCTGGACTTTTCTCCCGATCTGCTGTGCGAACATCTTGTTCATAAGCCTTTGGTAAGTTGCGCCCGCGTTTTTCAAACCAAACGGCATTACCTTGTAGCAGAATAGGCCTTGGCTGGTAACAAAGGACGTCTTTTCCTAATCGTCCTCGTGCATCTTGATTTGGTTGTAGCCGGAGAAAGCATCCATGAAACTTAACAGCTGGTGCTAAGCCGTGGAGTCTACCAGAGTGTCGACTCTCGGGAGGGGGTAGCTGTCTTTAGGACACGCTTTGTTTAAATCGGTGAAGTCTACACACATCCTCCATTTCCCAGAAGCTTTCTTGACCATTACTACGTTTGCTAGCCAGTCGGGGTAGTATACTTCTCTAATGAAATTTGCCTCTCGTAGCTTGCGGACTTCTTCGGCTATGGCTTGATCTCGTTCCGGGGCGAAGACCCACTTCTTCTGTCGGATGGGCAGAAAGGATGGTGATACATTCAGCCTATGTACCATGACGGAAGGATCTATTCCGGGCATATCCTCGTGACTCTAGGCGAATATGTCCCGATTCTCCTTGAGGAATGCTGCGAGCGCTTGTTGAGTGATGGGACTTGCGAGGGTCCCAATCCTTGTTGTCTGGTCAGGTACGGAGTCGTTTAGAGGTATCTCCTCAAGCCTCTCGGCCGGCTCTGTCGCGTTCTGGTGCTCTTCTATGTTCATGGTTTGGAGGTGATCGTCCATTTCCATCATGGCCACATAGCACTCTCGCGCGGCAATCTGGTTTCCACATAGCTCTCCAATTTCGTATTCTGTCGGGAACTTAATCATTAAATGATAAGTTGAAGTCGCCGCCTTCCATGCGTTGAGGGTGAGCCGTCCTATGATGGCATTATAGGCGGACGAATGGTCAACCACGAGGAACGTTACCTCCTTCGTGATTTGTTGGGGGTAGTCACCTGCGGTTACGGCCAACGTGACTGCGCCTAACGGAAACACCTTTGCACCCCCAAAACCGACAAGTGGAGCGTTTGTTGGGATTAGTTGTTCCTTGCTGATTTTCATTTGCTGGTACGCCGGGTAGTATAAAATATCTGCCGAGCTACCGTTGTCGACTAATACCCGATGCAAGTTATTGTCCCCGACCTGTAGGCTAACGACAAGTGCGTCGTCGTGTGGGTGGTGGATACGTCGCGCGTCTTCTTCCGAGAACTCGATCACGGGACTTTTCGTTCGGGCTACGTTTCGCACTGGGCCCGCCACTTGGACGTTTTGGACCATTCGGAGGTGCGTCTTTCGAGCCCTTTTTGACGGTCTGGTGGCCATCCCTCCTACGATCATTCGTATATCACCAATGGGAGGCCTGGGACGATCATGGCCACGCGGGGGAGGGTGCTCCTGAGGCGCTGGGTCTGCTCTTTCCTTGCTTACAAACTTCTGTAACTTCCCTTGTCTTATAAGGGCCTCGATTTGTTGCTTCAAGTCGTAGCAGTCGGTTGTGTCGTGACCGTGATCTCGGTGGAAGCGGCAGTATTTGTCTCTGGAACGCTTGTTGGGATCCCCCTTCAACTTTCTAGGGAAAGTCAGAGCCCTTTCGTCCTTAATCTGCATTAGGACTTGATCTATTGGGGTGGTCAGCGGGGTGAAGCTCGTGAATCTCCCTCCCGGAGGCTTAGATCGTCTTTCGTCTCTTCGATCCCCCGTTCTGGGTCTTTTTCTCCCTTGGTCTGATCGTGCGTCTTCTTGCCTCTCCCTTTTTCTTGGTTTCTCTTCTCGGGCCTGCAATGCATCCTCGGCATTCATATACTTGGTAGCCCTGTAGAACACTTCTGACATGGTCTTCGGGTCGTTTTTGTATAGGGAGAACAAAAATTTGCCTTTTCGTAACCCGTTTGTGAATGCTGCTACAAGTATTTTATCGTTGGCCTCGTCGACCGATAGCGCTTCCTTATTAAAACGCGTTATGTAGGATCGCAATGTCTCGTCCTCTCTTTGCTTGATGCTCATCAGGCATGCCGTGGACTTCTTATACCTGTGTCCTCCAATGAAGTGTGTAGTGAATTGGGCGCTTAGCTCTTTGAAGGTGCTGATTGAGTTGGGCGTCAGCCGGCTGAACCATACCCTCGCGGGGCCTTTGAGTGTTGTGGGGAAGGCCCTACACATAATCTCATCTGCTACCCCCTGAAGATGCATCAGGGTCTTGAAAGTTTCCAGGTGGTCGAGAGGATCCTTCACTCCGTCATAGCTATCTATATTTGGCATGCGAAACTTGTGGGGTAAGGGGAAGGAGTTCACGGCGATAGTGAAGGGCGAGTCGGTACGGTTCACTAAATCGTCAAGATCACTAGAAACTCTCCCTTTGAGGGCGTTCATCATGACCTCCATTTGCTCCTTCATTGCCTACATCTCGGCGGCGATATGCGGTGGAGTCGCATCCATGAGGGATGGCGTGCTCACGGGCTGCCTTTCCAGTCTGCTCGGGGGCGCGGCTGCCCTCAGGTCTTTCCTGGTTCCCCCTTGGAGCGCTATTTTCTTCCTGGTCTTCGGGTTGGCCATTTTGTGCTGCATCCTTCTGGCGTAGCTATTCTTCCAAGTCGAGGTTCCGTTTAGTAAGACGCTCCACGGCGGCGCCGAGAGTCTGAACTTGTCTCTCGACAGCAGTCGTGGGCGGTTCCTCTCCTTGTACGTCATTGGTAGTTGCCATTGAACGAGTGAGTACCATGCAACCCTTTAGTCCGGGAAACGATAGTGCGGCTTAATTGCTTCACGTGTTTCCCACAGACGGCGCCAACTGATGATGCCGAAAATCTCACCAGCGAGTTGCACGACGCTTGTACGCTCGAAACAGCACTTGCACAACAAAAAGGAGATGACCTAACAGAGAGCACCGGTGTGGTGCCGGCCAAATACCCTCCGAAGGTCAAGTTAGAACTTCTTTCAACTCTAGAGTGCTAGAGAGGTGTCAATTATGCGTACCTTGATTTGTGAGGGTATTGGGGTTTTTATAGTAGTTGAGGATTGACCTTTTTCCTTGGATCAGAAGTCTTTTCCTTATAGGACTCCTCATAAGCGTAGATTGCGAGATCCTTTCCTTATAGGACTCTGATACTGGTCGTGGAATACAAGCAACCTCTTATGCGTGATGGCCAAGTCTTACCTTTTACAGAGCCGTCGGCCTTGAAACCGTCAGCCTGCTTTCCCCCTTCAGCTATGTCGCCGTCAGCTTCTTGTTGCATGAGTATCCAAGGTTTGAATAGTCGTCAGTTTATAACTGGATCCTTCAGCCTTAGTTTATTTTGGTCCCGTCGGGGTTACTCCGTCAGTTGAAGCAGTGCTCGACCGTCAGCCACAGCTGGCGCTGACGGTTAAGCCTATGACCTATGATAATCCTTCTACATCAATCCATGTTTCAGTCCTGTGACTTTTACTTTGTACTCTTTTTTTGGGTAATCTAGGGATAGGGGTGGCAAATAAATGGGTTGAGTCATAAATGGGCTGGGTTATAAATGAATTGAGTATGTAATTACCCTATTTATCTATTTATAACCCGTTTATATATAAATTAATTATCCATTACTCACTCAACCCATTTAATTAGTAACCTAACCCATTTAACCCAATATGACCCAAATACCTCTTGATGATGCCTGAAAATCAATAGGCTAGAATGTTTTGGACTATGGTGAAGGCTATGAATCCTGAAAAGAAAGAAAGAACTATCAAAGGTGACTGGTGTGACTCGGCCAAGGACCCTCCGACAGTTAAGTTAGTTTTCTCTCTAGGATACAAGGATGGAAAATAGTGAATGGTTAGTACTTACCTTTGATTGATGGGACCTGCTCCTTTTATAGAGAGTTTGACGTAGGTCTACTTGTTTGGGATCCATCAGCATCGTGGGTGATGTTGGTGGTTAATGAAGAAAATGAAGTATGTGGAACGAAGTGTATGAAATTCCTTCCACATACCAAGCAACGTGTCATGTTTTGCTTATGTAGAACCTTTGGAGAATTTCTTGTAGAATTTACCAAGTACAATTTGATTGTCCATGGGTATGGTCGTCTATAACATGGTCGTCCGTGGACGAGTTTTTTTGGCAGATCTTGTTATTCTTAATGAAGGGTCTTGTTCATGCATTCTGTCATTCTGTTGTGGTTTTCCTTAGATGTGATCAAGTTGTGGATGATAACTAAGGATGGGCTATACTTAATTGATTCCCATCAGTTGCCCCTTCATCCTTGTGTTGTATGTCATTATTGTTTTAACACTTTTTATTTTTGTTTTTATTTTATTTTAATGGTGACATATGATGTGATCTTGAGGTTCATCTATCATGTCGTTTTATTTTTCAAGGGAAGTGTCACGTGGCTGAATTAGGCTGGTCTCGTTATTCTAGTGACCAGGTATGTTGCTTATAAATAGTAGAATTCCTCTCCCACCCTTTCACATTTCTCCAATTTTCTTCTCTGACCCTTGTCATCCAAAGACTACAATTTCAAACATTTTTGAAAAACTAAAGGAAAACCTAAAAAAGAGAGGAAGAGGATACCTGGCTCTAAACGAAGAGGAGTTAAGGACGAGGATGGCCTTTAGGTTACATGCTGGTACCTCCACTAGCACTCCTCTGTCCACCTCTCCAGACGAAGTAGAAACAGTTTATAGTTGTACTGTAAGTATCTTTTCTGAGACTGATGAAAAAAGACTCATTTCCCTTAGAAGTTGGTATCAAATCCCATACGAGTTGAACCCTTGATTAGCCATCCATGGCAAACGGTGTTGTGAGCCTCGTTTTGGTGTAGGTATATATGAGGCCTATCTTTTGGCAGGACTTAGGTTGCCTCTCAATGCCTTCGCTAGAGAAATACTTTCTAGGTTTGGTGTAGGAATTTGTCAACTCAATCCCAATGCATGGAAGCTCATTGTCTCTATGCAGATTTTATAAAGGGAAGTATTTGATGGAAATCGTCCTCTTACTGTGGACGAGTTCCTATATTGTTACAAACCTTCCGAAATTAGCCAATCCTAGGGTTTTTACCAGTTTTCAGCTAGGGGCACAAATTGTAGATTAATTAAGTCCCTCCTTACGTCTGATAGGAATTGGAAGACAAAGTTCTTCTTTGTCTCTGGTTTTTGAGCTGGGAACCATGTTAAGGTAGGTAGGGGTTCATTTCCTCCCTATACTGGCAAGACAGGAAACCTTCATCTAGAAGGTATGTTTCTTTCTACTCATTATTATTATTATTATTTTTATCTTTTGTTGTATTCGTCTAACCCTTTTTTTTCTTTTTCTTTTTTTGTTTACAACTATAAGACGACCTTCTTTAAGCAAATTCTATCTTGATTGCATTCAACAAGCTCGTTTGTTTATTGACAGAAGCTTGCATTTGTTGGTCACTCTAAATCGTCTTGCCATTTGGAAACTTGGATCTGAGCCCTTTGTTGAAGCCTTAGCTCATGAGCATACTACGTGTAGATGTAAGTTTTTTCTTAGAATCTTCATTACTTGTTTTACTCAGACTCTAACATTATTTTCCTTTATAGGAATGGTAACCATGAAAGAGAATAAGGGAAAGGGCTTGGTAGACGAGGAAACCATGCAAGAGACTCACTCTCAGCCTTATCCAATCACTGGAGATAAGAAGAAGACTTTATTTAGGACTACAGACTTAGGTAGTCTTCCAAGCCGGCGAAGCCACAAGAAGTCAAAGCATAGGTCGTCCAAGCCTGGAGTCATCAAGCCTGGTTCTGTTGTTCCTCCTACATCTACCAAACCATTGTCTGCGTAGGTCCTTAATTTGGACTCGTCTAGCCCTGTCAAGGTTACTCCATCCAAGCCTGTTGAAACTACTTTGTCCAAGCCTCCTAGAAGCATTCCTATGACTCATCTTGAGAATGAAGATCTTGCCTGGGAAAAGTTTCAGCAAGTGGTGAATGATGAGGACATCACTGTGTGCTATGACATATCCTTAAAAGAGTTTGAACATTCCATAGTTCATGATCTCTTCAAGGTACACATTTTTTTTTGGGAGTCTTGAATCTTTTATATTTAATATTCTCGTCCATTCATCTTTTCAACCAATTTGGTTTGTAGGTTATGTCAAAGTTCATGGCAACGTCCAAACAGGCTATTGAGATGGACCATGAAAGGGTTAAGTTGGAGGCAAAGGTCCATAAAGTGCAGGCGGATTGTAGGAGTCGAGCTAAGTTGGTAGTTAAGGCTATGGACGAGGTGAAGGAGCTGAGGAATCTCGTCGAAGAGCTAAAGGTGAATGTTGTTGAGAAGGATACTCGCCTTGATCATTTGCAAAAGAAGAATGATGAGTTTTGATCCTTCTTAGAGAGGGTAAGGGGGAAGCCATCAAGGAATTTAAAGCATCCAGCGAGTTCACTGATCTTTTGGATAGGAACTATGTCGCAGGGTTTGAAGATTTCCGTATAGACGCGATGAAGTGTTTTCCTAAGGTGGACTTTTTTTGTATTAAGCTTAACATTGGTGCTGCAAGCTCTCTCCTCCAGACGCGTTCTGAAGATGTTAATATTAAAGACGATGTTACAACACAGCCTGCTCATGACAACCATAATTCTGGAGAAAATCCCCCCAGTTGTTTATGAAGGAATTTTAAAACTTTTATTTTTTTTTCTTGCAATAGTTTTTTTTTTTTTTTTTTTTTTTTTAAATTTTTTTATGAGGTCCGTTGTTTTGGACCATTTAGATTTACATAAGTACATTTGGCTTGTCCATGTTTTAAGATGGGCTTTAATACAATTGCTTTTTTGGGCTTAATTTTCTTTAAGGATTTTTGGGCGATGGTTATCTACCCTTTTATTTATGAATCTTTTTATCCATATTGTTACTATTGATTTCAATTCCAAGTTTTTTCCGCCTATAATTAGGACTTTGTTTTGGAAAATATATTTATATATTCCTCGTTGTTAGACTTATTTTTGGAATTTCACTTGGTTATTTTTGTCCATAGCTTGGATCATATAATTGGTTGGACGTGTCATCCATGGAATGTTGCATACATGCTTTTCTTTTGTCCTTAATTTTTTAGACGAGTTTTAGTTGGGAAGTTTATTCTTTCCCTTGGTTGCTGCCTTTTTATGGCAAGTTGCCTCCTCTCTTTTTTTTTTTACCAAGGATGGCTTGTGACGATATATCTCTGTGTCCAGAGATGTTAATCGTCTTTAGTTTCATATTGATGTTAATTTCAAAAAATCATAAATACTTAAATTAGGAAATTCAAGTTGCTTTATATACAATAATTGTACATAACATCGTCTATAGACATCAAAGATCTTAGTACATCGCATCATTTGACCATATCATCCTTGCCAGTACTTAGTTCTTTTTTAGGGAATTTAAATTACTTTATATACAAAGAGATTTTGTTCATGACATCGTCCATAGCACATGCCAGTAGCTAGTGCTTTTTTTGGGAATTCAAATACTTAGAAACATAACATATTGTTCCAAAACATAAACACTAGAAGATAATATAAACAAACTACTAAAAATCACAATCCTTAATCTTGTCCATGCTAACCTTTCTGACGAGTCACCTTCACTAGTAGTACTTCTTTAAATGCTCCACATTCCACGGGTGCTCCAGCCTTTGTCCATCCAAAGCCTCCAAATAACACGAACAACGTCTTTTTGAGTTAATTACTCTGTATAGTCCTTCCTAATTGAATCCCAACTTTCTGTGAGCAGGATCCTTAGTAGCTAGGGATACCTTTTTTAGAACAAGATCTCCAATGTTAAATTGTCTTGGCTTTACCAGTGCATCATGGTGCTTTGCCATTAGGTTTTTGTAACGAGCCACCCTCTGCTCTACATCCATTCTAACCTCATCCACAAGGTCAAGGCTTAAACGAAGTTGCTTTTCATTCTCCTCGACCTTCGCAGGTATGACTGCATCGCTTTCATATGCCAATTTAAAAGAAATCTCTCTAGTTGGAGTCCTTATTGTCATCCTATATGCCCAAAGGACACTAGGTAGTTCATCTGGCTATATCCCTTTTGCCCCTTCAAGTTCGGTCTTGATGATCTTTAGTAAGGATTGATTTACAACTTCAACTTATCCATTAGCTTTTGGATGAGAGTGTGAGGAATAATGATTTCTGATCCCTAATTGCTTGCAAAAGAATTTAAATGGTGTATTATCAAATTGGCATCCGTTGTCTAAGATGATTACCATAGGAATTCCAAAGTGGCATATTATGTTCTTCCAGAAAAAGTTGCAAACATTTCGTTCAGTGATTCTCACCTTGAGTTCCACTTCCACCCATTTTGCAAAGTAATCAATCCCTACTATTAAAAACTTAATTTGTCTTGTCCCCATGGGAAAAGGACCCAGAATGTCAAGTCCCTATTGGGCAAAGTGGCCAAAGGGCCATCATTGGAGTAAGATACTTTGATGGTGGCCTAGGTAAGTTGCTATACCTTTGACACTTATCACATGTTTTAACATAAGCTTTAGCATTTGCTTGTATAGATAGCCAGTAATACTCGACATGGATCATCTTGTAGATGAGGGATCTGGCCCATGAATTGTTTTCATAAGCCTCTTCATGGGCGTCTCTCAAGACATAAAAAGACTTATCTGGATTCAAACACCTTAGGTAGGGTTGAGAAAAACTCCTCTTGTATAACACCTTGTCCTTAAAGACAACCCTTGTTGCCCTTACCCTTAGCTTCCTTATTTCTTTTTTATCCTTTGGGAGGAGTTCATCTTTAAGATAAGGGAAGATTGGAGTGGTCGAGTTGAATACTCCATTTATCTGATGTACTTCTGGAATGTCAATACTTGGGATGTACTGGATTTGATTTGATCACTCATCACTTCATCTGCAGATGCTGCCTTGGCTAGGATGTTAGCTTCCATATTATCCTCCCTTGGTAACTGTTGAAATTGTGCTGTTGTGAAGCCTTTAATGCACTGCTTGACTTTGCCCAAATATTTCTTCATCCGTTCCTCCTTAGCTTCACAAGTTCCATTTATTTGGCCTATTATTTACTGTGAATCTCCCTGGACGAGGATAGAGTCTACTCTAAGTGATCTAGCTAACTCTAAGACTAGTAGCAGGGCTTCATATTTAGCTTCATTATTGGTTGTCTAGAATTGTAGACAAATTGCATACTCCAAATGATCCCCTTTTGGTGAGCATTAGACTATTCCAATTCCTCCTGCACGTTGTGTGGACGAGCCATCCATATGGATGACTCACTGCCTTGCCCCTTATTCTTCATCTTGCTTACTACTAGCAGTAGTGAATTTAACAATAAAATCTACTAGGACCTGAACCTTTATTGCTTCTCTTGGTTTGTATCACACATTAAACTTACTAAGTCCTACTGCCCACTGGATTAGTTGTCCAGTGGCCTCTGGCTTGTTCATGGCCTTCTTTAGTGGGTGGTCTATCAAGACATTAATCACATGAGCTTGAAAATAAGGCTTAAGCTTCCTTGTTGCTATCACCAATGAAAACGCAAGCTTCTCCATGGGTAGATATTGTTCTTCTGCTCCCCTTAAAACTTTGTTGGTGTTGTAAACGGGTTTTTGTATCTTCCCCTCCCCTCCTTTCCGATTAATGCTGAACTTACTACATGAAGGGATACTGCTAGGTAGAGATATAATTCTTCTCCAAGTTTGGACGGGCTTTACAGTGGCATTGAAGCGAGATAAGCCTTCAAACGCTTGTTGGCATTCATCTGTCCATTTAAATACTTTTCTTAACACTCTAAAAAATGGTAAACATTTGTCAGTAGCTTTGGAAACAAACTTGTTAAGGGTAGCTATTTGTCCAATGAGGCTCTAGACGTCTTTGACATTTCTTGGGAGCTCTATGTTCAAAATTGCTTGAATCTTATCAGGGTTTGCTTCAATTCCTCTCTAGGAAACCATTAAACCAATGAATTTCCTTGATGCAACTCTGAAGGAACATTTACTTGGATTCAATTCCTCCCTGATGCAACTCCGAAGGTCGTCTAAATGCTACATCTCCTTCGCGCTCTTTACTAACATGTCACATATACTTCAACGTTTTGCCCAATTTGTGGACGAAACATATGGTTAACTAGCTACTGGTAGGTGGCTCCTGCATTCTTCAGGCCAAATGGCATCACTTTATAATAAAACAAACCTTAACTTGTAATGAATGGTGTTTTCTCTTAATCTGTCTCATCCATCTTAATCTGGTTGTATCTTGAGAACCATGAAACTTAACAACTAGTATCTAGCTATTGAATCCACCAACTGATCAATGTGTGGAAGAGGATAGCTATTTTTTGGGTAGGCCTTATTTAAATTTGTGAAGTTCACATACATCCTCCATTTGCCATTGGCTTTTTTAACCATTACTACATTAGCTAGCTAATTAGGGTAATAAACTTCATGTATGAACTCCATGATGACTAACTTATGGACTTCTTCCTTGATGGCATTATCTCATTCCAGGGTGAACACCCTCTTCTTTTGACGAACAGGCTTGTAGGATGGGGACACATTTAGATGATAAGTAATCACGTGGGGATCAATCCCAGGCATGTCTTTATGGCTCCAAACAAAAACATATGTACTCTATTTAAGGAACCTAACAAGTTCCTGCTTTGTCTTCTCCTTCACACTTGTTCCAATCCTGGTAAACTTCTTTGGGTTGGACTCGTCCAATGGTACATCTTCCAACATTTCAATTGGCTCTGCCAACAATCTTCTTTCTTCAATACTCAATGTTTGCATCTGCTCGTCCATGGCCATCATTGCTAGATAACATTCTCTAACTGGTAATTAATCTCCTTGTACTTCTCCAATGCCATACTCTATTGGGAACTTCATAGATAAATGATAGTGGACGTTGCAGCCTTCCAATTGTTCAAAGTTGGTTATCCAATAATAGTATTATATGAAGATGAACAATCTACAACAAGGAAATCAATTTCCTTATTGATTTGTTGTGGGTAAGAGCCTACCGCGACTGGTAAAGAGATGGTTCCCACTGGTAAAACCTTTATTCCTCCAAACCCGAGCAATGGCATGTTCACTGGACGAAGTAATTCTTTGTTAATCCTCATCTGCTGGAAGGTTGGATAGTAGAGGATGTCTGTTGAACTCCCATTATCTATTAACACCCTTCTAGTTGTATAATTTGCTATTGTCAGAGTAATGACAATCGCATCATCATGAGAATGGTGTAATCATCTTACATCTTCGTCTGTAAAAGTAATGGCGGGTTCGGCTTCTCTGATCATCCTCGATGGTCGTCCAAATATTTGAACATTCTGGACTTCCCTGAGATAGGTCTTTTTTGCTTTGGACAAGCTTCCTGTTGATGTACCTCTTACAATGATCCTTATTTCTCTGAGCGGTGGGCGTGTTGGTTCCTCTGCTTTGCCTTTCATTGGTTGTCTCTCATCCTTGTGTTCTCGCCCAAGAGAATTCTTTAGCTTTCCCTACTTAATAAGAGCTTCAATCTGCTACTTCAAGTTATAGCACTCGTCCGTGTCATGTCCATGGTCGTGATGAAAACGATAGTGCGTGCTTTTATTTCGCTTATTATGATCTCCTTTCATTCTCTCAAGCCATTTCAAGGATGGATCGTCTTTGATCTGCATTAACACTTGATCAAGCGAAGTATTCAAGGGAGTATAAAATATCATCCTGAAGACGACCTTGCTTTCTTCCCGTTGTGATCCCTTTTCTCCTATATTTTGGCTTTCTTTAGACAAGGACCTTGCTCTAGCTGGTGTATATAAACATTCTCCAGTCGTTCACCTTTTTTCCTCTTCTTGGCAAGAATTGTGTCTTCTACATTCATGAAACTTTGGGTTGAATGTATTGATTCAAACATCGTCTGAGGCTCATGGTCATATAGCTTATGAATGAACAGTTCTAAACAAACTCCATTGTAGAAAGCTACCAAAAGGATCTTGTCATCTATCTCGTCCACCAATAAAGCTTCTTTATTAAAACGGCTGATAAAAGTACGTAGACTTTATTTTCTCCTTGTTCTATGTTCAAAAGGCTGGACGAGGAGCGCTTTTGCCTTTGTTTCCCAACAAAGTTGTTAACGAACAACTTACTTAACTCCTGAAACGAAATTATGGTATTTGGCGGCAGTTTACATAATCATACTCTAGCTGGGCCTTTCAAGGTGGTAGGAAAGGCCCTACTCATGATCTCATCTGGAATACCTTGGAGATGCATGGTTGTTTTGAACATGGCAATGTGATCGCAAGGGTCACGTGTCCCATCATATGAGTACAGGGTAGACATCTTGAATTTGGACGGTAAGGGATGACTTGTGATGGACGCAATAAAGGGGGAATCAGTCTTATGGATGAGATCATCCACATGGTTTGCTCTTCTCATGGAATCCTTCATCTCTTCCATGGCTCTTTTCATCTGGTCCATCTCCCTCTCCAACTATGGTACTTTACAAGTGGCAGTGCCTTTGGATTGATCTCTTTCAGCATTATTATTAGTCTCTTTGTTCTTTACATTTTGACTTCGTTCTCCATCATGCTATTGATGACGTTGTCTATTAACTTCTCAAGTTAACTCTTGGTTCTGTTGTGTTAGTTCTACTGTTGCTACAGCCATGGACTGTAACTATTGTTGTACGGTCATGAGGGGGAGGGGTGGTAGTGCACGATTTGGGTGACTAGAGGCATTTCCACTCTCCTAGTGTCCTGGACTGGTGGCCATTAAGCTAGTTCGAACCATGCAGTCTTTTTCTCTTGGAAAGGGCAAAGAAGTTAACACTAAGAATTTTTTTCTTCCCTATAAACGGCGTCAACTGATGATGCTTGAAAATCAATAGGCTGGAATGCTTTGGACTTTGGTGATGGTTATGAATCCTAAAAAGAAAGAAAGAACTATCAAAAGTGACCAGTGTAACCCGACCAAGGACTCTTCGAAGGTTAAGTTAGTTTTCTCTTTAGGACACAAGAATGGAAAATAGTGAATGGTTAAAACTTACCTTTGATAGATGGGACCTGCTCCTTTTATAGAGAGTTTGACGTCGGTTTACTTGTTTGGGATCAATCACCATCATGGGTGATGTTGGTGGTTAATGAAAAAAATGGAGTATGTGGAACGAGGGGTATAGAATTCCTTCCACGTACCAAGCAACACATCATGTTTTACTTATGTATAACCTTTGAAGAATTTCTTGTAGAATTTACCAAGTACAATTTGATCGTTTATGGGTATGGTCGTTTATAACATGGTCGTCTAGGGATGAGTTCTTTTTGGCGGATCCTGTTATTCTTAATGAAGGGTCTTGTTCATGCATTCTGTCATTTTGCTGTGGTTTTCCTTGGATGTGATCAAGTTGTGGATGACAACCAAGGACATGCTATACTTAGTTGATACCTTACCTTAAAAACTACTTGAATACCCTCTTGACCTCCAAAATTACCAAAATACCCTTAAATACCCAAAATGACCCAAATACCCCTACACTTCCAAAATTACTAACATACCCTTGGACATACAAAAATATGCTCAAAAACCACTAAAATGATCAAAATGCCCCATGAACCTAAAAATTGACCGAAATACCCTCAAAACTTAAAAACTACCAAAATACCCCTAAAACTTAAAAAATGACCAAAATACTTCTGAAACCCATAAAATGACAAAAATTCCCCTAAAACCTATAAGATGACAAAAATACACCCTAAAACTAAAAAATAAAATGACCAAAATACCCCTAAACCTTTAAAATGACCAAAATACACCAAAAACCACTAAAATGACTAAAAATAACCTAAAACCTCAAAAATACCTTAAAACATGTAAAACGACCAAAATAGCCCTGAGCCTCTAAAACAACCAAAATACCCCTCAAAATATTTAAAATGAGCAAAATACCATTGAAACCTTTAAAATAACCAAAATACTTCTAAACCTATAAGATGACCAAAATACACATAAAATATTTAAAATTACCAAAATAGTGGTTTGGTGTATTTTGGATGTTTTGAGGGTATTTTTGACAAATTAATGATTCTAAGAGTATTTCAGTCATTTTATAGGTTTTGAGGGAATTTCAGTTATTTTTTAGGTTTCAAGGTTATTTTGGTCATTTTTTAGATTCTAAGGGTATTTCGGTCATTTTCTTAGGTTACGAGGGTATTTCTATCATTTTTTAGGTTTTAGGGGTATTTCAGTAATTTTCAAATTTTGGGGCTATTTTGGTAATTTTCTAGGTTTAAGAGATATTTTGGTGATTTTTAGGTTTCGGGGGTTTTTCGGTAATTTTTTAGGTTCTAGTGTATTTTGGTCATTTTATAGGTTTTGGAGATATTTCAATCATTTTTTAGGTTTTGGGGGTATTTTAGTCATATTTTAGGTTTCAAGAGTATTTTGATAATTTTTAGGTTTTAGGGGATATTTCGATAATTTTTTTTAGGTTTAAGGGGTATTTTGGTCTTTTTTTAAGGTTTCAGAGGGTATTTTGGTCATTTTAATGCAGAAACCCCTCAAAACACAATATTTTATAAATAAAATGCATGAATATGAGATGAAAAGTTTTTCAAAAAACCTTTGAATTTAACCAAGATCTTCCAAAATCAAGATTTTCAATAAATTTTCCTTAAATTATCAAACTTCAAATATGTTTTGCATAAAATTCAAGAAATTTTCAAACTTGGTTAGCCAAACCAAAATCACACTCAATAACATGTACAAAGTTTAGCAAAGAGTAACTTGTGTAGTGTGTGTAACTAGTAAAAGCTTGAGATACATGTAAGGTGATATGTAAATAGAAATCAAGCACAAAGCCTACAAAATTCATCACATAGAATTTGAAAGAGACTATCACCTAAAGAGTTACATCATATAACTCCCACATCTCCTAGATCATAAGTTTGTAATCATGTAAATTTGTTGATTTACCTCATATTGTACACACCAATTTTAATTGAGCAGAAACTTATTAAAATAGCCAGAATAATGTACACACCAATTTTAGTTGTTTGATTTAACTTTAAGTCCAATAATGTATACACCAATTTTAAGCATTTAAACTGACGCTACACCTTATGTTGTTTTTGTACATGTGCTACACTTTTTCGATTACAAAATCTTATGATATGTACTAAGGTATTCATGATTGGCTAGTGAACAGTGGTGAGATGGTTATTTATCAAGCCCGACAATCAAAGGCATGTGACTTCAAGATCAAGACAAAGTGATCAAAAACTATAAACATCTTCCTACACAACATGCACTACAAAGCTCAAACTAGTAAAGTGCAATAAATAAGTTCATTCGAGCTAAACAAGGTACATAAACATGTTATGTAAAGATAATATCGCCAACATTGATTATAAATCCAAGAAATATAATACAAAATACAAAAATCTTTTTGGTTTAAAAAAATTATGACCAAGAACAAAAAGGCATACATTATGTTAAATGGTTAAAAATGCAAATGCAATGCATGACAGTGCTTAACTAAGCTATAAAGAGTACACAAACAAGAAATATCAATTTCTTAATTAACTCTTGAGTACATGTAAAAACTAGTACATACTCACACAAAATCAGAAATAGCTTAGCACTTATATAACACATACTATTCAAGTTTCTCCACAATGTCAAGCATGCTCTAAATCAAGATAAAGATATCATAATTTATGTATTCCTCACGAAAAATAAAACAAGACACAAAATAAAATATTTTTGTCTTTTTGAAAATTTTTCAACGTTTTTGGATTAAAAAAACTAAAAAAACTAAAAAAATAAAACAACAAAAAAAAAGAAACAAAACATGTCTACAAATAATTGAAAGAATTAAATCAGTGACAAGTAAACAACACTCACCTTAGCAAGTCTTTTCTCACCCGTATAGCATGAGTATTCGGCTTTGTAGGTAAAAATCTATGTGAAGCAAAGTGTATCTGAGGAATTACACCAATCTTCCGAGAAAGACTAAAATCCTGTAATTTCCTTTCATAAGCCAACAAGCTTAAATTTTTCAAAAGCATAGGAAGGTGACATGTAGGCACATAAACAGATCTATTATGCTCTATAACGGTAGGTTTAGAAACTTCAGTGTCTACATCAGAACTTTTACCTTTGTCTAACCTAGCAGAATAAGCCTTTTATTTATTATTCCTCTTGAAAGGAGGGATATAAACTTTTTCAGCTTTAGGCTTAAGAGAAATAGAAACACTTTTGTTATCAACAGCAGACTTAGTACTAGTTAATTTTTCAATTTTAGCTTTAGATTCAACTAACTCTACTTCCAAGCTTTTCATCTTTTCATCTTGAGAGGAAATTTGATTTCTCAAAAATTCATTCTTTTTATTAGATTCATCTAATCTAACAACCAATTCATCTTTTTCAAGATTAGCTAATTTTAACTCTTCCTTGAATTTCTTAGCAATTTTCATAGATTTCAATAATTCTTTACAAAGAGTTTCACAGGCATCAATAAAATCAACAGAAACTTGAGAAGAAACGTGATCAAAAAGGCACTTCAAATTATCCATGACAACATGGGTCAAGGATTAGCTCTTAGATCAAAAGATCTAAAACAAAAAAGTTACATGCTCTGATACTACTTGTTTGTTTTTAGACCCCTGAAAACACAATTGGATTAACTTAGTTAACAAGTCAAGTTATTACTTAGTCTAAATTTCAAATCTAGGTTATCACAATCAAAAAATCATATCATGCATAGCAGTGGAAAAATAAATAATATAATGATACGATGACCTAAGAAAACCAAACCAGTAAAAAACATGAGAAGGATTTAACCTAACTATCCTTAAGGTAAACCTAAATTCACTATGAAAGAATCGAAGTTTTACAATAGTGACTTAGACCACTAACATTCTATTGCTACCCACTAGTAGAAAACTTACTGACATGACCACGTGCAAGCTCCGAAACCACGGACTCCTTCTTTCTTGGATTCTCTAGCAAGTACAAGCACACCCGCTTGTGTATCTTTAAGCTCTTGTGGCAGCAACAGAATGATCATCAAGTTCTTGAACAAATCTCCTTCTTGATAATCTTAAGCTTGTGTGAAGGCAAGTACCTCTCAGATCTCACAAGAAATTCACACAAATAGCAATATGAGCAACATCTAAAATGTGGCTAGGGTTTGCCTTATATACCTAGGGCAAAACATAAAACCCTAAACGTTTTAATGAGCTAGAGCTGAGTTGGAATTCTGCAGAAAAAAACATTCTGCCCGATATTCAATCGATCGAGTTTAAGCTTCGATTGATCGAGCCAGGCCGAAAGTCACTAATACTTTTGCAACCACTCGATTCCAACTTTACATACAACGCACGCACTTTGAGTAATTCTAAACAAGACTAACAACTGTTTTGATCATGGTTTGACAACATTACACATTAGAGTTCTAAATACATTAGTTCTCTTTAGAACCTAATAGAAATTATTGAAACAAAAAAGAATAATATAATATATCTACACACACGCACACAATAGAGAAATATAAGAGAAAAATAGGTTACTTTCAAAATAATAGTCCTTATAACTTTGCAAAAATTACATTCACAATATAAGGCAAGACATGACATATTTTCAAAATTTAAAAAGAAACATACATGAGCCATATCTACATATGCATATTTTCTAGTTTCCACCAAACTTTAGAATATGTAATAATTTTTGCAAGGAGAATATGTATCATAAATTGTCAAATACGTGTTATTTCAGGCCAAATACTTATAGGTGCATAGTATACCTATTGGAAAGAACGAAGTAAAGGTTTCCTTAATTCAAATTAGCCTCTGATTTAAAAAAAAAAAAAAAAAAAAGTGCCTCTAATGTTGTCATGATCCAACTCTCTTCCTCATGCGTGCGTGATAAACAACTCACCCTATTTTCCTTTATAAAACCTAAATCAGGAATAATCCTGCCTAATTGTTGGAATTAATGTTGGGAAACCTTGAATAATATGTCTAATTCTCTTCCTCAAGCCCTATATTGTAACAATTATAGGTATATGTATCATACGTATTATAGTATTTGTTTATATACGAATATGAAACCTTAACAGCAATAGCTTATACATATATTTTAGTAAGAATATGCGTATATTTGTTATGTAACTATTATTTTAAATATCATATATTGCATTAGGTTTCAATAAGTATAAGGTTATTCTCAAAAAATAATTTGTGAATTAAATTATTGGTGGCATTCCAATGATAATAATAATAATTCTTATATTATTATTATTGTTTTGTAGTGTAAAGTTTCTTTTGTGAGTGCTACTACTCTTCCTACAATTCGGCACTTTATGAATTCATTTTCTCAATTTTTCCTAACTATTATTGAATCCAAACAATTTTAGCGTTTCAACAAAGGCAACCAAGACCCCATATATGAATCTAGATTCCTAAGCAAATGAATTAAGAATCCTAAGCAAATCTAAATATCGCCCAAAAGAATGTATTTGATGATGCCAAAAATTGTCAGTAAGTCACATAGTCCTCACGTGTTAGAGACAACACTTGTGAAACAAAAACAAAGAAGAAGACTTCACAGAAATACTAGTGTGATACCGGCCAAATACCCTCCGAAGGTTAAGTTAGAGAATTTTTCACAACTCTAGAGTGCCAAATTGGGGTAAATTATGTGTACCTTATTTTCTGAGGGCTTTGGGCTTTTATAGTAGTTTGGAACCGACTTTCGTTTCTTACTTAGGAAGATGTTTTCTTATGAGGAAGATCCTCATAAATGCACGTATTTTGCGGGAGTCTTCCCATGTTGGGATTCCATTGACCAGGGTTAATCTTAGGGTGCAAGACATTTCTATTTAGGGTTTCTTGGAGACTACTTAAGCCATTTAGATGCCACGTGGCTTCTTTATCAACCCTCTTGTGTCCATCTATCCAGAATTTGTCCACAATTGAGGATCCACCTGTCTCACTTATTTTCCGACCAGTATATTGATCCGTTGTCTTACCCCTTTCTTTTTTATTATTTATTATTTCAGTATCGTTGCCTATGGCAGGCTTAAGTGAATGAACCTGTCTTCATTGATTTTATCCTCTTCAGTAGTCCCTTCACTCTATGGGTCTGTCACCTTCTTTCACACAAGGACCCGTGGAGTGACGATCTAACTTAGCCACTAAAAAACGTGCTTTGATTGACAGGCTAGCCTAGGACCATAAATGCTGTAGGGGCACGTGGCACGTTTTAATCACTTTGATTGAAGTGTCCCTTCATCTTTCGTGCCGTTTCCTCTATATATGCATGCTTCTTTACCTTTCATTTTCACTTTTCATAACGAATTTACAACCAGAGCGCTACTGTCCTATTTATCAAAACAGCATACCATCTACTTGGTGCCATTGTTAGCTACACCTTTGATATTTATTTAAATTTTTGCGTACCCATCGTTTATGTAGACCTGCCAGAGTCTTAGGGTTTATCCATCACATGTAGGTTACAGATGTCTAGTGCGTCAAGTGAATAATCATGTGTCTGCGAGGGAGCTGGCTATGATGAGTTGTATCCATTAGGTTAGGACGATATTGACATCTCTTTTTCTGATGAAAGGGTCCCGTCCGCCAACTAACCTTCCACGGATGAGGATGATGATTTGGATGTAAACAGATCAGAAAGTGACTCAAATGAGGATGAAGACATAGGTAATGATGAGCCCCCAATCCAATTCGTTATAGGCCCTAATGGTCTTAGGCAGTTCATACTCCTTCCATTGTGGATAGTGAACGATTTTAACTCTACCATAAAGAAAAAACATTTTGAAACCCTTTGGGAAAAATATCAGATTCCCGTCGGCATCCCTATCTGTCTATCTCTCAAGTTTGAAAAGTGCTACTACAAAGATGTTAAGGACATCAGGGTGTATGAGCAAATGCTAAAGGCGGGGCTTAGATTCCCTTTAAGTGCTCTTCACCGTTGTCTTCTTCAGTACCCAGGACTGGCTGTCACCCAAATCTCTTTGAACGCTTGGAAAGTCTTCCTAGGTGTTGAAGTTTTATATGGTGTGTTATCTAATGGGGCAGGTAGGATGACGGTGGAGGAGTTCTTCCACTGCTACCGTCCATCCAAAATAGCCCAGTCTAAGGGCATATATAGCTTTTTCCCAAGGAAACTGACCTTTAGGTTAGTGTGTGAGACCCCCAACTCCAACAAAAACTAGAAGAGTCGGTACTTCTTCCTTTAAGGGGACGATTGGATTTGTCACCTAGACGACCAAGAGTACATGCCAGTGGACAAGACTTGGGGTATAATGCCCCCGTCTAGTAGGTGTCCATCTGTATGAAATCTCTTTTCATTTTTTCATATAATGTTCTAACACTCTCCTATTGCAACTCAGAACTATCCAAATGTTACACTTGAACAGTGGAGTTTCCTTGAGCGAATATTCAAGATCAAGTTGTTAGAAAGAACGTGGGCACAGCTAGTTACTTTGGACACTCTCCATTGGTACTGTGACGATCTTGAACCCATAGCAGCTGCTCGTCGCTACGATAGCCAAGTGCATAAACGTAAGTCCGCCATCCTTACTTGCTTTCTTTTTTGACATTTAGTAGTTTGTATAACTATTATCCATCCATCTTTATGCAGAAATGGAAGATAGCAGGAAGAGGGCTTACATCAAGCAGCAGGTTGCTGCCAGGAAGAAATAGGAGGGAAGCCTGCCTCCTATGGTGACAGGTATGGCTAACTCGTCCACGAAAAGAAACCCAGTTGATAAAGTGGACCATCAGCCTAAGAAGCCGAAGGTGATGACGGGATCAGTGCATGGTTGGTGAGACATCTACTACCAGCAAGTTGCCCCCCAAGCTTGGTTCGGGAAAGGGGAAAGGCTTAATGGCTGGTGAGGGTCCTGTCACCAAGAAACCCGTCGTCCTCCTCTGTGAAGACTCCTAGTACACCCTTAAACAAATTTCTTCAATCATCAAGGATGAAGATTATGAAGACTTGGGCAACCATGCCACCGAGGCTATGGGGCAGACGGGTCTTTTTAGCTTGGCTAAGTTATATATCCGTCCTTTTTCTTTTATTTGTCTTGTTGTCTTATTCCTTACTCTAACTAGTGTTTTTGGATTCTTGTAGGGGTTGGTTATGATGAAAGGTTGGGTCATCTAAGGGAGAAGGTTAAGGCAAGGGAGACGGAGCTTCGAGAGTTGATGGCCTGGAAAGAGGTTTATATTAACAAGCTAGACCTGACAAAGAAGTTGTTGGAGGAGTTGGAGGTGCATGTTGAGGTGCTGAAAGAAATACTTAAGGATAAGGAAAGAGAAATCTCAGGGGCAAAAAGTCAACTCCGTTGGGCTAAGGAAGATGCGGTACGAGAGTATCGCGACTCCAATACCCTTCTGAAGGATCTTGGTGGCTCCTTTGCTGATGGTTTTGATGACTGATTCCATTAGATCAAAGCCTCTTTCCCTGACTTGGACCTTTCACACGTTTCTATCAACCCCCAGGCTCAGACTCTAGCCCAGCCCGTCTACTCCGAAGGAACCGACGAGCTTTTTGCTGATGAAACCAATCCCGACCCTCAAGGTGATAGGGATGTTGCTTAAGTTGATCAAGGGAAATCTGTCGGGGATGTTACCCATCATCTTGAAGGGGATCAGACTGTGGAAGAAAAGAATGAAAGGACTCCTACTGTTCAGTAGTATTTTTTTTTCTTTTTTCTTTTTTACTTGTAAATTATTAACTTTTGATCACTTGAAAGAACTGTATCCATTTCCTTGAGGTTGTCTAGATGGTCATCCTTCTGAATGCTTTTTACCAACATGTCGTCCATGTAGACTTGAATGTTCCTCTCAATCTGATGTGTGAATATCCTATTCATCAGCCTTTGATATGTGGCTTCTACATTCTTGAGTCTGAATGACATTACTTTGTAGAATAAAAGACCCTGATTAGTGACAAATGAGGTCTTCTCTTGATTAACCTCGTCCAGCTTGATCTGGTTGTAATGAGAAAATGCGTCCATAAAGCTCAACAACTAGTATCTTGCTATCGAATCCACCAAGATGTCGATTCGCAGAAGTGGGTAGCTGTCTTTAGGGCATGCCTTGTTTAAGTCTGTGAAGTCCACGCATATCCTCCACCTTCCATTGGCCTTCTTAACCATCACTACGTTGGCTAGCTAGTCGGGGTAGTACACTTCTCGTATGAATTTTGCTTCTTGTAACTTGTGAACTTCTTTCGCTATGGCCTTATCTCTCTCTTGCGTGAATACCCGTTTCTTTTGACGGATGAGGGGAAAAGATGGCGATACATTCAACTTGTGGACAATAACCAAAGGATCAATTTAAGGCATGTCTTCATGGCTCTAGGCGAAGACATCTTGGTTCTCCTTTAGGAATGCTGTGAGTGCCTGTCTGACTGGTGGGTTGGCAAGAGTGCCGATCCTTGCCGCAGTGCCATCCTGAGTTACGTCTTACATGCCTTTTTGGATGAGCCAGAAGTCGTAGTGCCTTCCATAATCATTCTTATGTCTCGTACGGGCAGCCTAGGACGCTCGTTCTCCTATCGGGTAACCTGCTCTTGTGGTAGGTCCATTCTTTCCTTGCTGATGAACCTCTGCAACTTTCCTTGTCTGATAAGAGCTTTTATTTGTTGCTTCAAGTTGTAGTAGTCAAATGTGTCATAACCGTGATCATGATGAAAGCGGCAGTACTTGTCTCTAGACCTCTTATTGGGGTTTCCCTTTAGCTTGCTGGGAAATGTCAGGGCTCCCTTGTCCTTGATCTACATCAGGACTTGGTCAATCGGGGCAGTCAGTAGGGTGAAACGTGTGAACATCCCTGTAGGGGGTTTGGAGTGCCTATCCTCTTGTCGGTCTCCAGTCCTTGTTGCCTTTCATCCCCTCTCTTGTCGTGCCTCCTCCTGAGTGTTAGCCCCTGCGTTCTTTTGGCGCAATTGTTCTTCTAGGTCATGGTTTTGCTTGGTGAGGCGTTCTACGGCCACGGCAAGAGTCTAAACCTGTCTTTTGAGGGCGGTGATAAGTGGTTCATCCCCTTGATTGTTGTTGGTGGTAGCCATCAAGCGAGTAAGTACCATGCAACTTTTTGTATGGGAAGTTGTAGTATGGCTTACAAACGAGCGTTTCCCATAGACGGTGCCAACTAATGATGCCAAAAATCGTTAGTAAGTTGCATAGTCCTCATGTGCTTAAGACAACACTTGCAAAACAAAAACAAAGAAAAAGACCTTACAGAGAGTACCAGTGTGGTATTGGCCAAATACCCTCTGAATGTTAAGTTAGAGAACTTTTCACAAGTTTAGAGTGCCAGAACTGGGGTAAATTATGCGTACCTTTTTTTTTTTAGGGCTTTGAGTTTTTATAGTAATGTGGAACCGACCTTCGTTTCTTGCTTAGGAAGATGTTTCCTTATGAGAAAGATCCTCATAAATGCACGTATTTTGCAAGACTCTTCCCATTTTGGAATTCCATTGACCAGGGTTAATCGTGGGGTGCAAGACATTTCTATTTAGGGTTTCTTGGAGACTACTTAAACCATGTAGATGCCACGTGGCCTCAATATTTACCCTCTTGTGTCCATCCATCCAAAATTCGTCCACAATTGAGGATCCCCACGTTTCACTTATTTTCCATCCGGTATATTGATCTGTTGTCTTACCCCTTTTGTTTTGATTATTTATTATTTCAGTACCATTGCCTATGGCAGGCTTAAGTGAATGAACCCGTCCTCTTTAATTTTATCCTTTTTAGTATTAATTCCCAAAAAGATGCCAACACCAACAAAAAAAGGGCAGAAACTTCAATTTGAAAAGGAACTTTAATTGGAAGAAATTTGTAATGAGATAGGAGGAAAATATGGAAAAATAAATAAAAGCCATATGCTAACTTCCACGACCATCATGAACACCAAAGAAAGAAGTGTTATTGTCAAATAAATTATATAAAATCAGAATTTTTGTTTTTTTCTTGAAATAATGCTGCTATGTAAAAATGTGGGAGCTCAAAAAAGTGTCAAAGGCTAAGTCAAAGACTCCAGTTATATATATATATATATATATATATATATTGATTAAATAACCTAATGGGTCTTTACCCATTTAATTCAAATATTCAAATGGATTGAGTTAAGATTTATTCAAATTATGTGGAGAATGAGTGGGTTCATAAATATGGATAAAAATTGCCACACTTACCTGGGGGTATGATAGATACTGAGAGAAATGTTTTGATACAAACATATCCAATCAAGCGAAAGATAGTAAATGTGCTTTACTGTGTAGATAATTATGAAAAGCTGGAACTAAAATTAGTCTCTTGCAGCAATGACAATGATGCAAACCTTGATATAATAAGTCAAATAAATGGCCCAAATTAGTCAAAATTGATGTGAATCGATTCTTGTGGGAAGCAATGCTGTTTGAAGTAAGCAAATAGTTATTATGTCACACTTTGGGAATGCAGGGGGTCAAACATTGCCTCTATATAAGATCGTTACATCTTACATTAGAGGAGAGATCATAGTGATAGTCTTTAGGTTTCATTTTCATTTTTCCAACACATTCTAACTCCATCGACCATGGGAAGTTTCTTAGTACTCCCACCAGAAGCAAGAAGGTAATAAATTTTATTTGTTATCATGCCACTATATGTTTAATTTGTTAAAGAACAATATTTTGTGAAAAAAATCCTCTCTCTCCAACTAAATAATTTTTGTATCAATAATTTTAGGGATAATACAAATTTTACACCATAACTTTTACAAACTGACGTGTCATATCCAGATTGTTTACTAATAAAAGTGAGATAATATCTTGTAAAAATGTGACAGGCTAGAAGGAAAAGTAGCACTAATTACCGGTGGGGCTAGCGGCATTGGTGCATCCACTGCAAGACTATTCTCCAAACATGGAGCTAAAGTTATAATCGCAGACATCCAAGATAAATTGGGTCACTCTATATGCAAAGAACTAAATCCTCAATCCACAACCTTCGTCCATTGTGATGTCTCCAAGGAAACTGACGTGCAAAATGCTGTTAACCATGCTGTTTCCACGTACGGCAAGCTAGACATTATGCATAACAATGCTGGTATTAGTGGAGAAGTCAAATACAACGTCCTTGACAACACCCAGGCTGATTTTGAGCATGTGCTTGGAATCAATGTGGTAGGTGCTTTCCTTGGTACCAAACATGCAGCCCGTGTGATGATCCCGGCTCGCAAAGGCAGTATAATCAATACTGCTAGCGTCTGCTCAATCATAGGAGCAGTTGGACCGCATGCCTACACAAGCTCAAAACATGCTATGGATGGATTAATGAAAAATACAGCAGTGGAGCTTGGACATTTTGGCATCCGTGTGAACAATGTGTCACCCTACGTTGTTCTTACACAAATGGCAAAGGATGGAATGAATCTGGATGAGGATGGAGCTTCTCGTCTTTACTCCAACCTCAACGGTAAATTTCTCAAGCCAGAGGATGTGGCTGACGCTACGCTCTTTCTTGCAAGTGATGACTCAAAATATGTGAGTGGACATAATCTTGTTCTAGATGGAGGCTTTAACGTTGTGAATTCAGGTTTTTGTATGTATCCACAATAAAGAATAAAATGGGAAGTTTAAATGCACCGAAAATTTCACCAAAAATGAATGTTTGCGAGGCTATAATAAATTTCCCACGTATTATTTAGTGCTTGCAGAAAGATTTTAAATAAAATTAGCCTCTTTACAAGCCCTATGCTGATGTTCATAGGCTCTTCCTTTATTTTATATAATAAATCATTTGTATTTCTTTATTTCAATTTTTTCAATGAAGGATTCTAAACTGTTACCTACTTGTCTAAGTTGATGTGAAGATGTCTATCCCATAACCAAGAAAATCGAACTTCAATTGCCTCTGGCAAGGAAAATATAGTAAGGTGGGATGGCTTCCTAGTGATGTTGAATTTGCAAATAACATTGTGACTTCTGACTAGGGAATTCAATTTTTACTCCTGTGATTGTGTTTTGGGCAAGACAATTTACATGAAGTTAGAACAAAACTTAGATACAGTACCTTAGAGCATTCACAACCGAAAATCTCATCCCGTTCTATTTTACTATCCCAAAAAACTACTTTATCAATTATAACATACCATTTTTCGATACACCTAACATCCCAAAATTTTATTTTTTTTCCCAGTTTATTTAAATATTCTTTTTTATTATTATTTTTTACTATTTCTCTCTCTCTCTCTCTCTCTCTCTCTCTCTCTCTCTCTCTCTTTTCCTTTTCGTCTCTCTCCCTCAACCTTTGGCACAAGAACTGATAAGGAAAAAAAAAAAAAAAACAAGCAAGTCTCTTTCGATCTAATACATCACCACCACCATAAAACCACTATCACTCACATCCCAACAAACCCACCACACTACTAGCTAGTAACCACCACCACAACCACAATAGCTGCCACGATGCCACCACCATGCCAACCACCATGCCAACCACCAAACCCACCACCAACAACAACCATTACAAGAAATAGCCACCACAAAAACCACCAAGAGAAAAAAAAAAAAAAAACACAAAGAAACCACCAAAAAGCATAACTAACAACCACGAGAAATAGCCACTACAAGAACCATGAAAGAGAGAAACACACACACACACACACACACACACACACACACAAAGCAGAACCCAGAAACCCACGGCAAAACCATAACCCTCACGGCAAAACCACCACATCAACCACCGGCGATCTGCACGAACTCAACGTAAGAGCTCCGATCTGGCTTGGTGACTCGGCGTGAGCTCCGATCTAGCTTGGTGAGTCAGCGTGAGCTCCAATTTGACACGGACTCAACTGAGAGAAGCTTGACAATGGCGAGAGACAGGGAGGGGATGAGAAAGAGAGAAGGAAGAAAGTGCTTGCTCACTCCCAAGTGCAGGAGATCGTAGCAATATAATTCTCGGAGTACCGAGGTCGAACCACAAGGAGCAGGGTAAATTCAAAGACAACATAATTAAATAACAATATGGGTGAAGAAGAAAAGTACTTTTGCTTGGTGATTGTTAACAAGAATAATAATAAAAACTGATTAAATCAATAATGTAAATACTAGGGCATCGAGGTGTTTCCCTATATCAATATGAAATTCTTTGTGATCTAAGAAAATATCTATTTCATAATTGATTGTTCTTATACAATTAAAAACTTATGATTCGGTTGAACTGAGACAATTCAAGAACGCATGATAACCTCGATTAATAATGCGGTTAGAAAAGTTTTCAGAAAAACCCATTCACTTTAAAACCTGATTTCTATTTGAAACTATTAGAAATTCCTCTAAACAATAAGAAAAACATGATTGAACTTATTGAAAGCATGGAAGAACTAATACATCAAAAGAAATCTAATTGAACAATCAAATATGTTATTGATAAAATCTTAAAAAGAATCACATTGAATATTCATACCGCATAGAAGAAACATACCCCTAGCCCTAGCAAAGAGTTTAGGCTGCCATTAGAGAAAGGAAAATACAAGTTTTTTTTCTCCCAAAATTCGTTCTCACAGCCTCCCTTCTAAAACCCGAATGTCTAAGTCTAAAGAAAATAAAACTTTTCACTATTTAAATTTCCGTCCAGGTTTACAGCGGTAACTTGTGAGTTAATTTCGGCCTTCCAAAGTTGAGAATTTGGAAAAACTCAAAACTGGAAAGTTGTAGATATTTAAGTCACGGTTCCAACCCATCTGACCTTGTGTCAATTGGATTTTTGAGGAGAGAGATACGCTCAAAATACTGATCAGTGCTCAAATCAAATTTTTCCTTTTCAGATTCTGCCTCTTTGATTTCTTTCCTTATTTGAAGCTTCCAATCATGTTAGATGATCCAAGCACTCCAGCTGCACCTCCTTAGACATTTAGGCATGGTCCTTTAGCTCCACTTTAATTCTAGTTTGGCCTCCATTCTTTCACAAATTCCTGTAAACTCATCTTTCTCACATGATTTCCTGAAAGTAGAAAATTACACACAATGAATAGCATCTTATTCAAGAAATTATGTAAAGATAAATAATAGGGACTAATACAAATCATGGCTTAATTATACAAATTAAGCATAGTAATAAGGAGATAACGCCCACATAAATATATAACAAGTACACATTTTAAGGCATTATCACACCCCCCAACTTAAATCTTGCTAGTCCCTAGCAATCCACAAAGCACCCATGTCTACTAAAAGTGAAAAATTAAAACTAAAATACAAGCCACATTCGTAGGCTACACGACTGCACTTCCCATGTGCAGCAAGTCTTTGAACCCCTAGGTCACCCTAGTGGACGAATTTACTCTCGTGAGGGTCTGTAGTGACTCTACCCACAAAAGTCAAAGGTTCCTTGAAAATTCCTGCAACAAATGTTAGTCTACTTTATCATTATATCATACAAATGAACTTTCAATTTTTGAGTTGGGATACTATTCATCATATTAAAGAGCTTTCACTAGCTTCACTTTTGGAGTGTGTGTGTGCATAGCCCATCCAGTCAAACCAGCTTTTCCAAATATGCATAGACCAAGAATAATCTAGATTAGAGCCTCTACTCCAAAACCTCTCTTAGGTCATCAACACTCTGAAAGAACACACATAGAAGTAATGGTTTCTCTCTTCAAATCACATGTGAACAAAAAGGAAAGAAGAAGTTTTAAGAATATCACATGTGCATACAAAAACAGCCGCTAAAACAACGGGAAAAGATCTCTTGGAAAGGATGTTGAATTCCTGGAAACATGAGGTTAATACCATTCTCATCCCTAGTTTTTATTCCAAACACATACCAGCCATGCACCTTTAGGATCAAGTAGGACTTTAGGCTCAATGGTAGTATAATCTTTTGGCTAGGTAAAAGCAAACTGCTCTCTTTGAAATATGAGATATATGAATTAAATGCAGAAAATTCAAGCCAAACCCAACTCATAGCAGTAACAACCAACTTGAATCAAAACAACCTTTACTCAACCATACAACCCTTTTGAAATACATGAAAGATGTGTAAGACACCAATGATTTATATGTATGTCTTCTCTTTCTTTCTTTTTCTCTCTTTTTTTTTTTCTTCTTTTTGATTTTTTTTTTTTTTTTGGGAAGAAAAGAGAGACAATGGCGGTATCTAAACACATCAATTGCTCAAAACTTGAACCCCCAAGAGAACACCCATAAACAAAAATGTTTTGTGGCATTATGAAAATATTTCTTATGGCTCAAATGATGGTGACAATGGTTAATGTCAAGGTAGGCTGAATATTTGTTTAGCTGGTGACAATGGCCTTAGGCTCTCATCTCCTAAAATTCCACATAAACCAGCATGCCTAAGGACAAAAATAAGTAGGATCATGGTACATCTCCTCATAGTGTTTCCAATAGTCAACCAAAAAAATATAGAGATCTTTTACAAAAATTGAAGCATATGACAGAAATTTAAGAGTTCAAACAAAGATATACTCTCACAAAGAAAAGTAAGGCTCAAGAACTCTCCATATGGGTTGAGTTTCAGCTTATATCTAGTTTGTTCATGATCCATGCATATCCAACATCCAACCGTCCACTAACTTGGCTATTGTGCTCAAAAGTTTCCAATTGTGCTCTTCATGAAAGAGTCTTAATATAACAAATAGTATAACCAACTCAGCATTATTCATTCCATCACATGATATAAAAATAAAGCTTATAACTCTTCTGCATTCAAATTCAAGGGTTTTTTTTTTTTTAATTGAAAAGTTGCAACCAAAAAGAAAGAAGGAAAAAAAAAAAAAAAATCATGCAAGGTGCAACAAAATGTGTAGACCTCTCCCCCCAACTAAAATATTGCATTGTCCTCAATGTATCAAAGCCAAACTAAATTCAAGTATATAGGGAAGAAGTTACCTTAAGCATTTGAATTTTTTTTTTTTTTTTTGAAATTTCTTTCACACCTGCAAATGTTAGCTCACAAAAGAAAAATAATAACAAAACAAAAAAAAAAACAAAAAAGCATAAACAAAAACAAAAACAAAAAGAAAAACAAAAGGCAAAAAAAAAAAATAAAAAAATAAATAAAAAATAAAAACAAATATGGTACAACTTCATAAGGCTTTTTCAAAGTTCACTTAGCATCCCAATAGGTAGGGATCTCCAGTGACATAGTCTCCTCCTCTGGTATAACCCCCCCTAAGTATGGTTTTAACCTTTGTCCATTTACTTTTGAAATCCTACCATCTCTAGGGTCCTCAACTACTAAAACTCCATGGTTAAACACTTCCCTTACAATGAAAGGGCCATCCCACCTAGTTTTTAGTTTACCTGGAAATTTATGAAGCCTCGAATCATAGAGAAGGACTTGCTGATTTTTCTCAAAAAATTTCCTCACAATGCTTTTATCATGAAATAATTTCATCATTTCTTTATAATTGCGAGTGCTCACATAAGCCTCATTCCTAAGCTCTTCTAGCTCATTCAATTGGAATTTCCTCAATTTTTCAGCCCCTTGTAGATCAAAGTTAAAGGCTTTAATAGCCCAATAAGCTTTATGTTCCATCCCTACAGGCAAACGACAAGGTTTCCCATAAACAAGACGATAGGGAGACATTCCTAAGGGTCCTTTATAGGTTGTTCGGTAAGCCCATAATGCATCAACTAGCCTTAAAGACCAATCTTTACGGTTTGGATTGACCGTTTTCTCTAAAATTTGCTTAATCTCCCTATTGGCAAGCTCAACTTGCCCACAAGTTTGAGGGTGGTACGGGGTGGACAACCGGTGCACCACTCCATACTTTTTCAACAATGCTTGAAAATAACGGTTACAAAAATGGCTACCATTATCACTAATTATAGCCTTTGGCATTCCAAATCGTGAGAGAATGTGTTCTCTCAAAAATTTCAAAACTGTTTTATGGTCATTAACCTTGCATGCTATGGCCTCAACCCATCTAGATACATAATCTACTGCCAAGAGAATATGTAGATTACCAAAAGATTGGGGAAAAGGTCCCATGAAGTCGATTCCCCAACAATCAAAAACTTCTATCTCAAGGATAGGGGACATCGGCATCATGTTCCTACGTGTGATACGCCCTAACTTTTGGCACTCTATACACCTCTTACAAAAGTTGTAAGTGTCCTTAAACATAGTAGGCCAATAAAATCCACACTGCAAGATTTTTGCAGCGGTTTTTCTCACAGAAAAGTGGCCACCACAAGCTTCTGAATGGCAAAATTTCATAACATTATGGGTCTCATTATTAGGAATGCATCTTCTCAAGATTTGATCAGGGCAATATTTAAACAAATAAGGATCATCCCAATAAAAGTTTCTTACCTCAACAAAGAATTTTCACCTATCTTGCGCGGTCCAGTGCTTAGGAATGGCATTCATGACTAGGTAATTCACTATATGTGCATACCATGGTAGCTCAGTAACAGCATAAAGTTGCTCACCTGGGAATGAGTCTCGAATAGGCATTTCTTTTAGACCCTCATCAAAAGTAAGTCGAGATAGATGATCTGCCACTACATTCTCTGCTCCTTTCTTATCTTTGATCTCAATGTTGAATTCTTGCAAGAGTAAAATCCAACGTATTAATTGCGCCTTAGCATCCTTCTTAGAAAGAAGGTATTTAAGGGCGGCATGATCTGTAAAAACAACAATGGGAGCACCAATCAAATATGAGCGAAATTTATCTAGAGCAAATACTACAGCTAGTAACTCTTTTTCTGTGGTGGTGTAGTTCATTTGTGCACTATTTAGAGTTCGACTAGCATAGTACATCACATAAGGCTTTTTATCTTTTCTTTGTCCAAGGACTGCCCCTATTGCATAATCACTAGCATCACACATGATTTCAAATGGTAGAGACCAATCTGGGGCTTGCATTATAGGGGCAGACGTAAGCATGTGGACTAGCTTTTTGAAGGCTACTTCACACTCTTCCGTCCACTCAAAATTGGACTCCTTAAGTAGGAGATTACAAAGAGGTCTAGATATAGAACTAAAATTCTTTATAAATCTCCTATAGAAGCCAGCATGCCCTAAGAGGGATCTAACATCTTTCACTGTCTTAGGGGTTGGTAGATTAAGAATTAAGTCTATTTTAGCTTTGTCCACGTCTATGCCTCTAGAAGACACTACATGCCCAAGAACAATTCCTGAAGTGACCATAAAATGACACTTTTCCCAATTAAGAACTAAGCCTTTTTCTTCACAACGGGCTAAAACCAGTTTTAAGTTATTAAGACAGTCATCAAAAGAGTCACCAAAGACAGACAAGTCATCCATAAACACTTCCAAAAATTTCTCAACCATGTCACTAAAAATACTAACCATGCATCTTTGAAAAGTGGCTGGTGCATTACATAGCCCAAATGGCATTCTTTGAAAGGCGAAGGTACCAAAAGGGCAAGTGAAAGTGGTCTTTCCCTGATCTTCTAAGGCAATCTCTATCTGGTAATAGCCTGAATAGCCATCTAGGAAGTAATAGAACATATGGCCAGCTACCCTTTCCAATATTTGGTCAATGAAAGTAAGGGGAAGTGGTCTTTCCTAGTTACAGCATTAAGCTTCCTATAGTCTACACACATTCTCCAACCTGTAACTAATCGGGTTGGGATCATCTCATTGTTTTCATTCTTGACCACAATCATTCCAGACTTCTTAGGAACCACCTGCGTTGGGCTTACCCACTTACTATCAGAAATAGGGTATATGATACCTGCATCCAACAATTTAATTACCTCATTTTTAACAACATCTTTCATTGTTGGGTTAAGCCGACGTTGGGGTTCTCTAGAAGTCTTACAATCATCCTCTAGGTAAATTTTATGTGTGCAAATCAATGGGCTAATGCCCTTGATATCAGCTATGGTCCATCCTAGGGCTGATTTGTGGTCTCTTAAAACATTCAACAACTTACCTTCCTGTTCCTCATTTAATGCAGAAGAAATAACTACAGGAAAAGTTTCACCTGGACCCAAATATGCATGCTTAAGACCACTGGGCAACGGCTTAAGTTCTAGCTGTGGTGCCTTTTCACTTGAAGGCACAGGCTTTTTGTCACTCTTTAGTAGCTCCTCAAAGCGAGGTCTCCATCCTTCATTAATTGCCATCACCTGTTGTTCTTCCAAAACCTGTGAGGAATCCAACAAAGAACAAATTTCAGATAAATGAATATTACTTTTTAAATCATAAGAATCAACAGAATTATTAAGAAGAGCTTCAAGAGGATTAGAAAAACAATTCTTATTAAACTCTTCTTGAACCACTGCCTCAATGAGGCTCACATAAGCACAATCATCATCTTCATGTGGTTGTTTAGCCACATGAAATATGTTTAGCTCCAAAGTCATGGAACCAAAAGTGAGTTGCATCCTTCTATTCCTGCAATTAATTAAAGCATTAGCTGTGGCAAGGAAAGGTCTACCCAAAATAATAGGGGTATGAGCACTAGGATGTAAAACAGGTTGGTAATCTAGAACAATAAAATCAACTGGATAATAAAAGTGTTCAATTTTTACCAACACATCCTCAACCATCCCCCTCGGCTCCCTTACAGAGCGGTCAGCTAGCTGTAAAGTTATTGAAGTAGGTTTTAACTCACCAAGTCCAAGTTTTTGATATACACTGAATGGGATCAAATTAACACTTGCCCCAAGATCTAGCAATGCATGCTCCATGATGTAATCTCCAATAGTACAAGAGATCGTAGGACAACCTGGATCCTTATACTTTGGTGGGGTCTTATGTTGAATAACTGCACTTACCTGTTCTGTTAGGAATGCGGTCTTCTTCACATGATGCTTTCTCTTGATGGTGCATAGATCCTTAATTACCTTGGCATATGCAGGCACTTGCTTGATAACATGCAATAATGGCAAATTTATCTTGACTTGATGCAAATGCTCTAATATCTCAGATGCGGTGTCCAATTTCTTAGGTAATTTTAAGGCTTGTGGAAATGGTGGAGGGATTGGGCATTGTTCGATTTCACCAAATTCAAGTGACTCAGTTTCATCCTTCTCTTTTTCAACTGGGGTCTCCTTAGATTTCTTAGTTACTAAAGGAGAACTTTTATCAATCTCTTTACCACTCCTCAAAATGGTCACAGTTTTTACTTCCTCATGTTTATCCTTAGAGCCAATTTTTAGATTTTGATTGATGGGATTGGGTTGAGTTTGGGAAGTAAGCTTCCCTCTCTCTATCTCACTCAATGAATTTGTAAGCCTAGTTATATGACTCTTGGTCTCTCTTACCTCTTCATCTAGCCTAATGAGCATGGATTCAAACTTTTGATTTTGTTCACTTTGCCTTTGGATGAAAGTACTAAGTGCATCCTCCAAGGAAGTTCTAGATGATGATGATGCATGTGGTGAATTAAAATTCCTTGGAGCAGGAGGATTCAACACATTGTCACTCTTATAACTCAAATACGGATGGTTTCGCATATTTGGGTTATAATTGTTAGAATATGAAGAATTATTTGGCCAATATGAATTAAATGCATGTACTTGTTCTTCTGGCACATTCAAGAATGATGAAAGTGATGCACATTCATTTGTAGCATGATTTATCTCATGACAGATTTTACACACCTCCATTGGGTCCTCTCTAAAGGTAGCACTAACACTCCTACTTCCTTTCATTTTGAGCGCTTCAATTTCTTTAGTTAACATGCTAATTTTTGCACCCATGTTATCATCTTCCCTCAACTTGAAAACACTTCCACTAGAAGTGGTAGTGTTAGTTCTAGTCCTATCAGTGGAGTCCATAGGGCAAGGTCCAGTCCATGTGTTAGAGTTTTCAGCAATCTCATCAAGATAATCCATTGCATCTTCGGGTTCTTTCTGTAAAAAGTCCCCTCCGCACGAGAGTTGAATAAATTGTCGGTCCCTAGGTGTAAGTCCTTCATAAAAATAGCTAACTAATCTCCAATCTTCATACCCATGATTTGGGCAGAAATTGAAAAGATCTTTGTACCTTTCCCAAGCTTGGTATAAGGTCTCATTTTCACCTTGGACAAAACTAGCTATCCTTCTTTTTACTTGCTGGACTTTGTGGAGAGGAAAGTGTTTCTTAAAAAACTCTTTGGCCATCTCCCCCCAACTACCTATAGACCTAGGTTTCAAGGTGTAAAGCCAACTTCTTGCCTTATCCTTAAGAGAAAAAGGAAAGAAACGTAACTTAGCAGTCTCAATAACATTTTGTGCATAGAAACTACTAATTACCTCTTCAAAAGCTCTAACATGGACATAAGGATTTTCATTTTCTTGTCCTCTAAACTCAGGAAGTATTGCTAGTAAACCTTGTTTCAATTCTACATGTGGTGCATTAGGTGGAAACATGATGCATGAAGGAACAGAATTTTGTGTGGGATGCAACAATTCATACATAGTTCTTCTATTCTCCTCGTGATTATTACGTGTTTCATCACCCATGATTGATGAAGAAGGTGAAGGCAAAGGTGTGTCAAAAAGATTACCAAAATAAGTTTCAAAAATTTCTAATCTGCCTCTCTTGTTTCTAACCCAAATGCTCATGTAACAATGAATCCACAATAAAATAAAATAAAATAAAACAAAAACAAATAGAAAAATAAAAACAAAAAAAAAGGAAAAAAATTGGAATGAAGTTACCAATAGAAGAATTTCCACCGGTTGTGCTTTGCTCCTAAAAATTGCCTCTGAACACGTAACAGCTCCCCGGCAACGGCGCCAAAATTGCTTGCTTACTCCCAAGTGCAGGAGATCGTAGCAATATAATTCTCGGAGTATCGAGGTCGAACCACAAGGAGCAGGGTAAATTCAAAGACAATATAATTAAATAACAATATGGGTGAAGAAGAAAAGTACTTTTGCTTGGTGATTGTTAATAAGAATAATAATAAAAACTGATTAAATCAATAATGTAAATACTAGGGCATCGAGGTGTTTCCCTATATCAATATGAAATTCTTTGTGATCTAAGAAAATATCTATTTCATAATTGATTGTTCTTATACAATTAAAAACTTATGATTCGGTTGAACTGAGACAATTCAAGAACGCATGATAACCTCGATTAATAATGCGGTTAGAAAAGTTTTCAGAAAAACCCATTCACTTTAAAACCTGATTTCTATTTGAAACTATTAGAAATTCCTCTAAACAATAAGAAAAACATGATTGAACTTATTGAAAGCATGGAAGAACTAATACATCAAAAGAAATCTAATTGAACAATCAAATATGTTATTGATAAAATCTTAAAAAGAATCACATTGAATATTCATACCGAATAGAAGAAACATACCCCTAGCCCTAGCAAAGAGTTTAGGCTGCCATTAGAGAAAGGAAAATACTAGTTTTTTTTTCTCCCAAAATTCGTTCTCACAGCCTCCCTTCTAAAACCCTAGTGTCTAAGTCTAAAGAAAATAAAACTTTTCACTATTTAAATTTCCGTCCAGGTTTACAGCGGTAACTTGTGAGTTAATTTCGGCCTTCCAAAGTTGAGAATTTGGAAAAACTCAAAACTGGAAAGTTGTAGATATTTAAGTCACGGTTCCAACCCATCTGACCTTGTGTCAATTGGATTTTTGAAGAGAGATACGCTCAAAATACTGATCAGTGCTCAAATCAAATTTTTCCTTTTCAGATTCTGCCTCTTTGATTTCTTTCCTTATTTGAAGCTTCCAATCATGTTAGATGATCCAAGCACTCCAGCTGCACCTCCTTAGACATTTAGGCATGGTCCTTTAGCTCCACTTTAATTCTAGTTTGGCCTCCATTCTCTCACAAATTCCTGTAAACTCATCTTTCTCACATGATTTCCTGAAAGTAGAAAATTACACACAATGAATAGCATCTTATTCAAGAAATTATGTAAAGATAAATAATAGGGACTAATACAAATCATGGCTTAATTATACAAATTAAGCATAGTAATAAGGAGATAACGCCCATATAAATATATAACAAGTATACATTTTAAGGCGTTATCAGAAAGAAAAAAGAAAGAGTAAAAAGGAGAGAGGAGAGAGAAATGAGAATATTAAAAAAAAAAAAAAATATATATATATATATATATATATTTTATCCCATTCAACTACAGTACCATTTTACATTTGAGATGGTATTGTAGCTATATCTCAAAATAAATTTGGCCTTTCCCATTTGGCCTTCCCATTGCTGAGCAGTTTTGGGGCATAAATGCCAAATATACCTTACATTTGACATATACACGGCCCACTGCTGTTGCTTTTAGGTGCTGTTCCTTAGGTCCCGTTCTTAAGGTTCAATTATGTGGCTACTTAGCTAAAAAATACACTTCCATCCTATAAGAAAAAATCCACATGGCTGAATCTTAAAATGAGAACTTAAGAAACAACACCTAAGCACTGTACCTAAATCTTACTCGTGAAGTTATATATAGCCTCGTGCATTGCAAAACAACACAATGTAAATATTAAGAATATCATTGCATTAACTCTTGAGAATATCATTGCATTAACAACTAATCAATTAATGCCAATAGCAAGAAACTAAACACCATAAAAAAGTTTTGTTGAATCTCTTCCGTGTAGTTAAAATCTATTACTCATGTAGACCTCATCAGAAACCATGATTGCACAAGATCCCAAAAAAATTTAAAAGCTGCGAGTGCATTATTGTTGTTGATTTAATTACAAAATTAGATAAATAATACTAATTAATTAGTTTACTAATTCATATGATCTAGATTAGAAGAAGAAACATGTTGTTCCATTCACTGGTCAATACTCAATAGTACTCTTGTAGTGATCACAGATAAAAGCTGCTTAGGGGCACAAGTTAAATGAAACAGGTAGATTATTGTTGGTGCAAATACAATGAAATAACACAAAGAGAAACTGAATAACACTTTTGAATATTATTAGTGTCAAGAAAGGAATTACATAACACTATTTGGACTGAGGCGTGGCACTCGCTCTCTTTAAGGATGGATTGGGTCTGAATGAGTCTATTTATAGAAGGCTCAATGGGCCTCACGAAATTACTACCCAATTTATTCTTATTAATTAGGTTCATTATCCTGATTAAAAGGCCCAAACGGACCAATTTTGATATCTCCACTCTTCACCTTCCCCTTGCGCACGTATCTAGTCCAATATCTGAGACAATACATTTTAACCTATTAATCACCACAATTAAAAAGAATAAAATAGCCTCTCCCCTTTTCAATGTGGGATTAAACATTTTCACTAATTCCTCATCTTTCATATTCACTCTCACATCTTTACATTTATGTTATAACATTTATTCATTTTAATTATTTAATATTAAAATGCTCCAACAATTATGAAACTAAAAAATTCCTAAAATTTTGGTTAAACACTAGGGCAAGATATATGTACTTGAATGGAGAGCAACATTCGAAGCTAGCTTTGGGAAAAGTATGAAACATATCAATTAGCCTTTCAGGAGGCTCCAAAGCTGCTTTGAGCCTTTGAGGCCTCGAGGGTTATACCCATGTCAAATTCAAACCTTTGCTCAGTTAACCTATTGAGGCAACTTCAAGTCCTATTATTTATTTCTATTGCATAGTCTTAAATGATTTCTTTCCTCTTCCCCTTCATGGGTCTTATTAACCTAAACAGTTTCCCCGACCATTTTAGACCAAATAGTCAGCCACTGTTTCATTGAATTTCACGGTTCCATTAGTTGCAGACAATTTCTTATTCACCTCACCACCAAATACCATGGCATTACTTGAAGATCAGCTTCTAAAGTAATGGAGAAGCAAACTACAATCTGTGTTCTCACTATTGTATATATAGGTATATACAAGAATAGGTTATAATAAAGATGTTTGATTTTGAAGAATATGGTTTCATAAAGTAAAAATTCAAGTTCTGGAATTTTCTAAGTGAAAATTTGAAAATTTGAATATTTTGGAATTTTCTACAGAATTTTCTAATAACTGTTCAGAAAGGTTGAAGAGGTTTCAATCTTTGTTAACTGTTTTATGAAAAAATAACTAACTCTCCATACTTATCTTTTCATGAAACATAACCCTATGGGTACAAATAGAGCCTTGTGTTCACTTGCAAAATAATTAACTTTTTATATGTGTCTTTTTATGAAACATAACCTTATCGGTATAAATAGAGGCTTATGTTCATTTGAAAAAATAACTAGAGAAACACAAGAAATCCTGTGGTTATACTCTAGAATTTCTATTTGTAGAATCCAACATCTTGGTTGTATTCTGGAGACAAATTTGCGATAATCCTTTAGCAACAAAAGTGTGGAGAGCAAATATTCTCTAAGGAAAATGACCTCCAAGTTATCTATTATCTATTTGTCTTTTATGTTAATCTTATTTTTCTATTATTACTTTGTGTAATATCCCCAACACTCTCTGGAATATGGTAACAATAATGATGATTAATATAAAGGAGAGGAAGCCCAAAAATAAAGTCTGTATCACGAGGATTGTGACTCCAAAAGGGAAAATACCAAAATTAAGTACAAATGTTCAAAAAAGCATGACTGGTTTGCTGTATAGGTTAGAGTTTTTCTTATTCTTGCATTTGCCTTGTTAATTAGCGAACCAAATGGAGCAGGAACAGGGGCAAACAGACTAGAGAGAAGAGCTCCAAGTCCTTCAAATAAGTCTTATGTTAGGTTACAGGGTCGCCCTATTTATTCAATAATACAATAGAAATTTAATTTGATAAACCTATGGATAATGATTGAAACAGAGAAACCGATCAACGCAATGTTGTAATTCTCCTTTGTCTACTTTTGTACTCAAATTGGCTACAATTGCCAACCTCTAGCGAGATACCTCGTAAATTAAAGACATGATGCATTGTCAAGAATAAATTGAATTGATGTTTTCACTTTATTTTCTTTCATTGGCCCATATATGAGTTTATGACTTCAAAATATCTTTTCATCTTTTAAAAAATAAATATATAAATAAATAAAATAAAATTTATGGCTAGTGTATCTCATCAACTAATAGCATCTCTAACAGATTCATCAAATTTTTGTACTGTTTGAAGAATGAACAGTGATTTTTACCTTTATCTACCCATTATTTCAAATAAACTTTCCAACAGATTCTCTATCTCATTTAAATATTATTTTTTCATTAATTATTTATTTATTTTTTAACAACTACACATCTTCTAACATTTTTTTATTCAACACCTAATTATTATAATATAAAATAAGAATTTGAAGAATGAACAGTAGCCCATCAGACTTGATGGGCTACTGTTCATGAGCCCCCAAAAAAAAAAAATGACTTTACCGAAGCTGCTATAGCACTAACACAGCACATATCCTCCAAATTTTAGCTAATATATGTGGATGCTGATGCTCTTGGTGATGCTCAAAAACTGCAGTATATGGTCAATATACAAGTGTTCATGACTGAACTTTTACTTTAATATATTATTAGTACCTCATCATTGTTATGTACTCTAAAATTTTTATATTAATGATATGTATTCATAAAAAATTATAAAATATGCAATGTAATTAAAATAGAAATTTTATTTTAAGAAAAAGATAAAATGTAATTTAGTCAAAATTTTATGTGTTTTAATCCAGATCCAAGACAGTGGGATTTTGACCTTGGTGCACTCGCTGGTTGTATCATTTATTTATTTATTTATTTTTGAAAATCAAATCTATGTAAATCTAATTAAAGCTTTATTTGTTTGTCCCTTTTATTGGTCTGACCTTCTAAGGTCAGATTAATATTTGAAGCAAATTTTCCACGTTTGACACTTGACTGCAGGGACAAACTTGCCCCATTTTTCTTTATTTTCAAGCTGTAATCACTAACAAGAAATGAAAGTCATTGAAGCGACTTTAAAGAAATGATAAAGATATAATAATTTAATGCAAACGGTGGCAATGGCATAATTTCAACTACGAGTCTACGATCCTGTATAATATTTATATTGCACTTTGCAAGGCTTCCCTTTGCATGTCTTGATCAAATTCCATAATTATTATTATTTATTAGGTAAAACAGAATATTATATCTATAATGCAATTAAAATCACCCAGTTTTAAAATTGGGGCCCGAGTGACAATAATAATTTATCAGACATCATCAATTTCAAATTTATCGTTTTCAACAAAAATAATACAGAACACATGTTTTGCACGGAAATAAAAAAGAAACTAACATACCCCCATACATACATGCTAGTATTAATGGTTAACTTGCTAGTTGTATGCACTATGCAATCATATTTTTCTCAAAACAAAAACAAAGATGTATGTATTGGTCAGGCGGCATGACTGATGGCAGATGGGCAAAAACTAAAAGTACTGTGTGTGAGATTAAAAAAAAAACCAAAACCAAAAAACAAAAAACAAAAAAACCAAAAAAGAAGGAGATAAATGAGGGTATAGCTCTTTGATCACTTGGCTATTTTCTTGGGTGACCTTGTAGCTCAACCGTACGTGTGGATTGGAAGTGTAGCATAAGTTTAGTGAAAAGCTAAGGTATAGTGTGACTGAAATTATCAATCCTTGCATAATTCAAAAAGAGCCTATAATAGTGATATAGGGGAAAATATTAGATATAGACTATATCTAATATAGTCCCTTAAGTATTATATCTTAGGTTTTTCAATTAAATTATTCAACCATTTAGCTATATTGACTAATATAATATAAATGATGTTATCATTTGTGTTAGAATTATATTTTCTATGCATTGGCTTATCCTTGGACAAAACGCACTTATTTGTAATTGAGTAGATCTAAGTTGAGTTTAATGTAAAAAGAAGTATGTTGCTCAAACAAATCAGCTGGTATCATTAAATACATAAAGATTGATCCAAGAAACAAGTGAAGAAAAGTTGTTTCATTAAAGCTCGACACTAGTATCTATCGAGATTTAATGAAAAAGCTCAACACAAGCTTGATTTATCGAGCTTTACGATTTTAGAATTCTCATATTTGAAATTTGGCCCATAATGACTTGGATGAATAGGGTTTCTCTCTCTACAACCCTAGATCATATAAAAGATTTATTTTAAAAGTTATCAAATACAGAAACTCAATTAGAGAACTTATATACACTCTATGAGAAGCTATTGCAATTTGTGCACCTTAGGGTTTTGTAATCAAGTGCTTCTTAATCTTTAGTGTGTTTTGAAGTGAAGAACTTTGTAACCAACAATAATCAATCAGTTGTTAGGAGTTAGTCACGTACAGGATCCATGCATGCGAAGAAGTCTTCTACAAGATCAAGTCCAATTGGGTATTGGAGCAAAGGTTCAACTATAGGTTGGTATTTTGGGATAATCCAAGGTAGTAATAAGATTCCTTATACCTATAACTACTTGTTCTCGATTAGGGAATTTTTGGAAGTAGTGACTTGAAATTTACCCCGTGAGGTTTTTGGCCTTACGAGAGGTTTTTCTCATTGGTCAACAAATCACCGTATTATTTATTTTCTGCAACACTTAGTTCATTTGGTGGTTTGTTGATGCCTCCATGATTTACATGTAATTTGACTTAATTAATTAACTAGGGTAATTTAATTAATTAACGGGGATAAATTTATAATCCAACAATTTCTTAAACACAATAAATTCAACCATGTGACTTATTAGTCAATGCAACTACACGGTTGGATTTATTTGAGACATCTAAAGCACAGTGTCCAAACAACTCTACCTAGTTACCTAGGTTTGCATCGTTGTCATTGTAAGCGCTACATGGTGTTCAGGGGGTTCAAATGAACCCCCTAACTTGTCAATTTTTTTATTTTTTTTTATTTTATGTATAACATTTTAAAATATTTTTGTTTTGAATACCTTAAAATAAAATTTTGAACCCCAAGTCCAAAGAACAAATCAATTCAATACTAATATTTATCTTGGCGTTCTTAAGCAAAAAGAATAAACCCAACATCAAACCAATTTGATCTAAAATCTGAGGAAAAAAAAAAAAAAAAAAAAAAAACTCCAACAACAAAAATTAGTAATTTGTTGATTTTAAATCTCAGAAAAGGACAATTAAATGAGCTGTAAAGTGTAAAGTCTAAAAGAGAATTAAGTGTGAGGCAGTAGAAGTGGGGCATGAGACAGTCGAGAATGAAGACATTGTTGCGCTGAATCCTTAATAAAGTAATGTAAAAAACACAACAAAATTCTTCTTAATGAATTACAAAGACCTGTAAGTTGTCACAATTGAGTTGTGATGATGCCAAAATCGTTAGTTGGGTCACTCGTCCAATCTGGAGTATTAGACGATCTTATAGGACTTATAAAATAAAGGAGAGATTGATCGAAGAGATCACCGGGTTGTGCCCGGTGGGAGAGCCTCCAATGCTTAAGTTAATATCAATCCATATATTTCGTATATAGATAGTGTTTTGTAGTAGTTTTTTACGTACCTTAGCTAGTGAGACCAATTGTCCCTTTTATAGGTGACTTAGGTAGTTGTTGTACATAAATTAGGGTGATTATTATCTTAATTGTAACATTCTTTGTTTTGATGAGAGTTTAAGGCCTTTGATAGTCGTTATTGAATGTGTTGAGCGGTTATCTTTGATGGCATATTAATGGACAACTTAAATGATTTTTTTGGACTCATCAAATTGAATTGTTAAATAAAAGAATTGAAAAGAGTAAAAACAAGAACTAATAAATAATGAATTAGAGTATTCTAAGTAATAATAAATAAAATTCACTTAACAACAATAATTAATAACTTTATTATAGTAATAGAGAATAATTTACAAGATTTAATCTTAGCAATGATAATTAATATCTTCATTATACTAAGAAAACATATGCCTAATTAGGGCTGTTCACGGGTCGGGTCGGGTTTGGACCCAATCCAAACTCGACCTGCCGGTGTCAGGTGGGGGACGGAGAGACTCGGACTCAATCGGCCGGAAAATCGGTCGGGTTGGTTTCTCGTGAGGATGAGCATCGGTTGGGCCAGTCGGGTCGCTGGAATAAAGAAATCAATGAAAAAAAAAAAAAAAAAAAAAAAAAAAAAAAAAAAAAAAAAGAGTCACCGAAATCTTGAAAAGCTCACTGGAATCTGGAAAAATTCACTGAATTCTGGAAAAACTCGTTGAATCCTGGAAAAACTTGCCAGATCTCCACGAATCTAAGCTTGATCTTGCCAGATCTCCTTGAATCTAAGCTTCATATCGCTGGATCTTCTCAAATCTAAGCTTGATCTTACCAAATACGATCGAGATCTTGCCAGATCTCCTCAAATCTGAGCTTGATCTCGTCGGAGTTAGGCGGGTTTGTAGATAACATTGGTCGGGTCGAGTGGCTCGGGTTTTGGAGAAGAGAACCGCCACTTGACCTGCCGGCGACGGGTTTTTGAAGTCAGGACCTGAGTCCGACCGCTAGAGCAGTCGGATCGGGTGGTTTCGAGTTGGGTCCGGGTGGGTGGGGTGGGTGGCGGGTTGTTCTGGACAGCCCTATGCCCATTGAACTTATAATTTATCTTTAATTCTCTTGCTAATACTATGAATAAATTTTTGATAAGAAAGCCACATATACAAGATTTATCTCCTAACTAAGATTTATTATCTAAAAGAACTTGTGCTAATTGAAAAAAATCTTCTTTTAGATCATAAGTTACGAAAGATCTCATAAGTATTATCATAATGATCAAGATGAAAAAAAATTATTTACAAAGAGGTCCTTGTCAACCTCTTTAACACGAATTTGAATGACCCCCCTAAAAAATTCTTAGAGCCGCCACTAATTGTGAGGACTAATTTTAGTTCCAACTTCTCATAATTATCTACACAGTCAAGCACATTTAATATCTTTTGCTCGATTTGATATGTTTGCACAAAACATTTCTCTCAGCATCTATCAAACCCCCCCAGATCTTGTTTACCCAAAAAAAGAGTACAAAGTAAAAAGTCACAGTACCGAAACATGGATCAAAATTATAGTTCCAATAGCAGCAAAACAAATAGTAAGTTCTAAAGGAACAAACTAGCTATAAAAAATATAGATAATCGTTTCCTAGCGATAAAAAAATATTCAACGTGTGGGACTTGGTTCTTGGACAATTTAAGATTGCTTTTGATGGGTGTGCGACATGGTTTGGCTTGTTCTATTTTTGTTTTAAGGAGTATATTCTTAATTGCTGAGGCTTCTTGAGGTAAGAACAGAGAGTGCACCAGGGCCGAATTCCACTGTCTTGGTGCTGGATTAGGATACTAAAATTTTTGACTAAATTACATTTGATCTTTTTCTTAAAATAAAAATTCTATTTTAATTACATTGCATATTTTTTTAATTCTTTAGAATATATATCGTTAATATAAAAATTTTAGTGTACATAACAATGATGAACTACTAATAATATATTAAAGAGAAAGTTCGATCAAGAATCTAATTTAGATTCTAATTATACCTCCAATTTTATGCTAAGTGTCTTAATTATATTCTAATAATTTTGTGTTCGATGTGTACACATGTGAATTTATGCATCTGAATTTAGAAAAGTATAAAAAAGACTTAAATTATAATTTATAGTTATATTATGAATGTATACACACTATTGCTTATTAGGTATATATGTATTTCACTGTTGATATTTTTAATTGCGGAGTTATAAACAAGTTTGTAATGTTAAAATTTTAGTTTGTTCAAGCACTTTTGCATTCCAGGTGCCATAAAATAATTTTTGGAAAAAGAATTCAGCAAACTCTCAATTATTTTATTTAGTTATTTATTTTTTTAAAGATTGGAAGTCCATTATACTTTTAGGGCACATAAATAGGAGGTGAAACTGTCTATCCTTTTACCCTCTTCGAAATAAAATCTAATTTTTTTTTATTCCATATTAAATTAAGATGTTTTGCTAAAGAGTAATACTACAGTTACAAACTATTTTATAACATTTTTACAAATTGTTGTTGTTGTTGCCAATTTCTTATTAGTTCTCAACAATTTGTAATAATTTTTGATGAGTATGAACTCGTCAGTACTTGTTCGACGGACAGAGACGATCCTTCTGCCCTTGGAGATGAACACCGGTGTGGTGCCTGCCACAACGCCTCCGATGCCAAAGTTAGCAAAAGAATATTTGAACAATGTAGTTGGAAAGAAAATAAGAAAATGTCTCAGTAAGCTTTCTAGGTGTATCTACCTGTTCTTCAACAATGTGGGAGGCTTATATACCTTCTCCTGGCTTCTAGTCGTTGGGTAGTTATGGAGGTTCTTAATGCTCCTTTTGGTAACGCCTGAGGGCCTTTAGTGTGCCATTATTGCCTTTCAACGAACTGTACAGTTGTCTCTGTAACCGCTTTGCCTGCATTGAATGGTCTAGATATGTTCGTCAGTAAAGCGTATGACCGACTCACCCAGCCAGAGTCTGGAGTCGTCTGTGTCGATGTCATCGTCAGTGCGTCCATGAACTTCGTCAGTCCCGTCAGTTGCCCCTCGATTCTGTGTTCGTCACTGAAATGACGATCATAGAATGTGAAGAGTCTTATAGCTTTACGAGTGTCGTTTGGGATTTCGATCCGCAGTAAATGCAAAGTGGCGGCGCTTCGCAAATCGTGGCACACGTGGCACGCGCTAGTAGGTGCAGTTAATGCTCTGATTTGGTGGGACTATTGGGCTTCCCGCTGGTTTTTCAGTTTTCCAAGGCCTTAGTTTAAAATCTTCTTTTGCTCACATTTCCTTTCTTTTTTCAAAAAGTTTTCTAATCATTTGCTCTGAGCTTCTTCTCCGGCGAACTCTCTCTGCCATCTTTCTGCGAATTAGCAACCGGTGTGGTGGTTCCTCCTCTTTTGGCAGTGCTTCTTCTTCTAATTGCTTCCCCAAGGTACGTCCATTTCCCAGTGTTTTGCTTCCCCGTTTTGTTACTGCCTTGGTTCTGATTCTGTTCTTCTTCTTTTTGTTTTGTTGTTGTTGTTGTTGTTGTTGTTGTTGTTGTTGTTGTTGTTTTTTTTTTTTTTTTTTTTTTTTTATTTTTTTTTATTTTTTATGGGGGTTTAGTTTGCTGTTGTGTTTTCTGGGTTTTTCATGCTTAGTAGCTCAGAGGTTAGGGTAGCTTGTCCCTCAATTTCATTTCTTTTTGCTCGGCTAGGTGGATTTTTGGGGGTTCCCTCGAACATTGAGGATTTTGTTTTTTAGGGTAACTGCTTAAGTGTTGCTTTGGCTGATCTGTTGCCTTTGCTTCGTCAGTCTTTGGATTGGTTTAGGGACGAGGTTGGGGTGCGAGTAGATATGTCGGAGGTTAGGTCGAGTGAGCTTGAGACTGGATTGTCGTCCAGCGGCGGCCCGGTGGACGAAGATACAGCCGTTTCGGGCTCTCGAGAGGTTAGGGCTTTTTATGCCCAGGGTGAGGAGTGTGGGCTAGATGCTGACACGCTGGCAAGATTTAGGGATAGATTTCAGTTTCCTGATAGGGTTAGGGTTCGTCTACCCAGTGTGGAAGATCGGGCGTGTCACTTCTTCCCCGGGGAGGTTTGCTTTTATGAGGCTGCCTTCATTTGTGGGTTGAGGTTCCCCGTCCATCCCTTCTTGATGGAGCTGTTGCATTATTTTGGTATCGCTCCAGGGCAGCTCATGCCCAACTCCTGGAGAATTCTAATCAGCTGTATGGGGATATGGCTGGTAGCTATCGACGGGGATATGATTAGGGTAGACGAACTAGTGTACTTGTACCGTTTGAAGGCGTCGAAGGAGTATGGGTATTATGAACTAGTGCCTTGGGAGAGAGGGACTAGGATCGTCAAGAAATTACCTTCGTCATTCAAGTATTGGAAATCCAGATTCTTCTATGTATCTGGGGACGATTTTGAGACGCCTTCGGGGGAGGTTTGGGGTGATCTCCCGGTGTTACGTCGTCGGTGGGAAACCCCGACTTTAGGTGCGTCAACATTTCTACCTCGTTTCTTGAGTTTTGTCGCACTCCTGTTTATGGCTGCTGACATCGTCTTTCTTTCTTTTTTATAGTTAAAAGACGACCTAAGCTCAAGAGCAGGTACAGAGAGCGCGTGCAAAAGGCCATTAAGTACGCGCAGACGATCGAGAACTGGGACGACCTCGTCAATCCTAGAACTCTTGCGTTCTTCTGCATCGGGCCTGAGCCTTCGGCTTTTGTTCAAAAGAACCTAGATATTGAAGGCAAAAAGAGTAAGTTATATCTTCGTCAGTACTGACCTTTCCTACCCTTATGCTTTCCTTCGTGGCTAATGTTTGTCTTTTGGCAGAGATGACATCGAAATTCAACAAGGACATGTATGCCAAGATGAGGGCGAAGAAGAGCGAGCCCTTATCTAATATAGGCAAAAAGATGGTGCGCGTAGTGGGGAAGGGTCTCTCGGCCACTCCGCCGTCTTCCGTTACTCCCCTCCTATCCGGTACCGAAACGACGAGGACTGCTTCCCCGTCTACTTCAGTGGAGGAGCTACCCACGCCCGTTGCCAAGAGGCCACGCCTGACGGGGAAGGAGAAGGAGAAGGAGGTAGAGGACGCTGGGCGCTCGTCTGTCTGGAACGACGAGAAGTTGGCGGTTGATCGGGCCCACACTATAGTGACTGCCGACGACCTTAAGGTCTTCTCTGGAGTTCCATTTAATACGGTCGCTAGTGGCCACGTCCATAAATTAGTCCAGGTAATGTGCTTTTCACGAGCAACCCCTTTCAAATATTCCTTTTTTTTCTCTTTTTTTTTTTTTTTTTTTTTTCTCCAGGCACTGGAAGAGAGTTTGCACATTGCTTCTGAGTATCTTACTCAAGAGGCTAAGCTTGCATCCCTCGTGTCAAAGGTGCAATCTGGAGAATGAGAATTCTCAGCTGAAGAAGAACCTCATTGACTCCATGGACGAGGCCACTACTTTGAAGGAGAAGGTCAAGGTCTTAGGTGACGACCTCAGAGTGGAGCGCCAACTGAACCTGGAGAAGGACGAGTAGCTCCAGAATTCTAAAGAGATGATGAAGACCATTGCTACAAGGTCAGTTGAGGCCTTTCAAACCACTAAAGAGTACAATACTGTGCTCTTCAGCTGGTACTTCAAAGGCTTTGAGCTTTTGCGGAGATACCTAGTCAAGCATCCCACCGGCGTCGACATGGGGAACTTGGATCTGGAGGAAGTGGACAAGGAAATGGCCTCTGACGAAGCTGCTGCATCCGTGACCCCTGCTGACGATGTTCCAGGAGATGCCCCTGCTTATGACGACACTGCTGCTGACGCCCCTGATGCCTGAGCCTGTTACTTAAGGAAAAAGAAAATTTTCTTTTGTCTGTTTGCCCGTGGTGGCATTTTCTGTAAATCTAATTCAGGAACATCTCTTTTTTTTTTTTTTTTTTGGAAATAAATATTTGAACCTAGCGTTTATGGGTTGGCAAAAGAAACAAGGGTAATTTCTTTTTGTTAATTTATTTTTCCTGCATTTTGATGTGTTCGTAAGTTGTATGCTTTTAATTGCATGTGTGATATGTTTGTTGGAACGTTTTTCATACCTGTTTTGCTTGTGTGGTTTACATTCGTCAGTACATGCGATTATTACTTAGCCCTTTTCCTACTTATGTAATCGTCAGTAACGTACATCCGTCTAGGTGGAATCTTGTTACTTAGCCATTTTTTGGCTTTTCTTTAGCGACATTGTAGTCGTCAGTAACTTACATCCGTCTAGGCGGAATCTTGTTACTTAGCCATTTTTTTTTGCTCTTCTTTGGCGACATTGTAGTCGTCAGTAACTTACATCCGTCTAGGCAGAATCTTGTTACTTAGCCATTTTTTTGGCTTTTCTCTGTTTCTCCAGGCATGTATGATACACAAATACAGGCTGAATAATTCATTTATTAATCGTGAATGACAGTTGTGTCTTTTGATTACATCTACTGATGATATTTCTTCAAGTGTTCAATATTCCACGGTCTTGGGAGCCTTTGTCCGTCTAGGGTCTCCAGGTGGTAGCTGCCTTGTCTAGAGTAGTGAATGACTCTGTATGGCCCCTCCCATGTGGGGCCGAGCTTTCCTTGAGTTGCATCTTTGGTCGCCTGGGTTACTTTGCGCAGGACTAGGTCCCCGATGTTGAGTCTTCTGAGCTTCACCCTTCTGTTGTAGTAGTCCTTCATCTTCCTCTGGTATTCCGTCATCTTGTTGAACGCTTTGTCTCGCACTTCGTCTAGGCAATCTAGATCAATTCGGAGTAGGTCGTCGTTTTCTTCTTCATTGAATGCTTCTCTCCTGATGCTGGTAATTCCCACTTCGACAGGGATGACGGCTTCAGTACCGTAAGTGAGTCGGAAGGGGGTCTCTCCTGTTGGGGTTCTGGCCGTGGTTCTGTAAGCCCAAAATACGTTGGGCAGTTCTTTCGGTTAGGCCCCTTTCGTGTCGTCTAGTTTGGTCTTTATGATCTTCAGCAATGTGCGGTTCGTTACTTCCGTCTGTCCATTCGCCTGTGGGTGGCCTGGTGACGAGAACTGGTTCTTGATGCCTAAGGCTGAACAGAAGTCCTTGAAACTTTGGCTATCGAACTGCCTTCCGTTGTCCGATATGATCGTCCTTGGGATCCCGAACCTGTAAATTATGTTCTTCCATACAAACCCCTGGATTCTGGCCTCGGTGATGGTTGCCAATGCCTCTGCCTCAACCCATTTAGTGAAATAATTAATAGCAACTAGTAAGAATTTTACTTGACCTTTGCCCTGAGGTAGTGGGCCAACGATGTCGATTCCTCATTGTGCGAAGGGCCATGAGGATGTTATCATCGTCAGCTTTTCTGATGGAAGCCGTTGTACGTTCTCGAACCTTTGGCATTTGTCACACCTCTTGACAAACCTTTTTGAGTCGTCCTGCATGGTCGGCCAGAAGTAACCTGCCCGCATAATTTTTCTCACCAGGGATTTTGGGCTTGCATGATCACCACAGATCCCTTCATGGACCTCCCTCAAGACGTATTCGGCCTCTCCTTCGTCAACACACTTCAAGTAGGGCATGGAGAATCCTCTTTTGTACAAAGTATCATTGATAATAGTGAATCTAGCGGATCTCTTCTTGATTTTCCTAGCTTCATCTGTGTTTTGGGGTAGGTGACCATCCTGGAGAAAGGAGAGGATGGGCGTCATCCAGCTATTTGTGCCTTCGACTGCGAATGTTGGAATTTCCTCAATACTGGGGTTCCTTTGTATCTCCATCATTAATTTCGTCCCTGATTTCATCTCTACCGATGAGGCTATCTTTGATACTTCGTCTGCAGCCATATTCTGGCTCCTCGGAATCTGGACAAACTCCACTTTCTCGAATTCTTGAGTCAAACGTTTCGTCAACTTGAGGTATTTCTGCATTCTTTCTTCCTTTGCCTCGTATTCTCCTCTGATTTGCCCAATTACCAGCTTTGAGTCGTTCTGGACTAGCAGGTTGTTGGCCCCCAGCTCTCTTCCGAGTCTTAAACCCGTCAGAATTCCTTCGTACTCAGCTTCGTTGTTGGTGGCTGGAAATTTTAGTTGGACTCCATACTTCAATATTTCTCCGTCAGGAGAGGTTATGACGACCCTTACTCCCCCCTTTTTTTGGGCTGATGACCCATCAGTCTGTATTACCCATGTCTCGTCTATGCTTGCAACATTTGGTTCGTCTGGGTGAGTGAACTCGGCGATGAAGTCAGCCAGAGCTTGTGCCTTGATGGCTGTCCTGGGATGGTATTCTACATCGAATTGGCTGAGTTCAATTGCCCATTGGACCATCCTTCCGGCTGCCTCGGGTTTGTTCATAGACTTCTTGATGGGTTGGTCCGTCATTACTAAGATCGGGTTTGCCTGGAAGTATTGTCTGAGCTTGCGCGAGGCTACTATCAAGGCAAAGGTGATTTTCTCGATCCTTGGGTACTTGAATTCAGCTCCTTGGAAAGCTTGATTGACGTAGTACACTGGGAGTTGTTTTCTATCTTCTTTTCATATTAAGGCTGCACTGACGGCTGTGGACAAAACCGCCAGGTATAAGTATAAATTTTCCCCTTCCTTGGACGAGCTTAGAAGAGGTGGGTTGCTGAGGTAACGCTTGAGCTCTCGAAAGGCCGCTTCACACTCGTCGGTCCACTCAAATGCTTGCTTAAGGGTCTTAAAAAATGGTAAGCATTTGTCCGCCGCTTTAGATACGAATCTGTTAAGAGCTGCAATCCGGCCTGTAAGCTTCTGGACTTCCTTGATGGTCTTGGGTGATGCCATGTTGAGTATAGCTTGCACCTTTTCAGGATTTGCTTCTATCCCTCTCTGGGACACCATGAACCCCAGGAATTTTTCGGAGGCGACACCAAAAACACACTTGCTAGGGTTTAGCTTCATTTGGTATTGCTTGAGGGTATCGAATGTCTCCTTAAGGTCGTCTAGATGCCCAAGCTCTTCCTTGCTTTTGACGAGCATGTCGTCGACGTACACTTCCATATTCCTGCCTATTTGTTTGACGAACATTTTGTTCACCAACCTCTGATACGTCGCTCCTGCGTTCTTAAGCCCAAAGGGCATGACCTTGTAACAGTAGAGCTCCTGACTAGTGATGAAGGCGGTTTTATCCTAATCATCGTCGGCCATTTTTATCTGATTGTACCCGGAGAATGCGTCCATGAACGTCAACAGCTTGTGCCCGGCCGTGGAATCCACCAGCTGGTCTATTCTTGGAAGAGGGAAACTGTCCTTCGGGCAAGCCTTGTTTAGGTCCGTGAAGTCCATGCACATCCTCCATTTGCCGCTAGCTTTCTTCACCAGGACGACATTTGCCAGCCAGTCTGGATAGTACACCTCCCTGACAAAACCTGCGGCCAAGAGTTTACTCACCTCATCAGCAATTGCCTGGTCTCTTTCTGGTGCGAACGTCCTTCGTCTCTACTTGACAGGTTTCCTCTCTGGGTCTACATTTAACCCGTGCTGGATGACTTCCGGGGATATTCCTGGCATGTCGTCATGGCTCCAAGCAAAGACGTCCAAATTATCTCTAAGAAATTGGATGAGTCTCGTTCGCATCTCAGGACTTAATGTTGTCCCAATTCTGGTTGTTTTCGTCCCTTCCCCCTCGATCAACTCCACTACTTCCAGTGCTTCCATCTTTTCTTCCTCTTTCTCTTCCACTACCCACGCATGGTTCTCCTTAGATGCTAAAACAGCTTGATAGCACTCTCGAGCTAGAACTTGGTCTCCTTTAACTTCACCAATACCCTCTTCCGTTGGAAACTTCACCTTCAAGTAGTAGGTGGACGTGGACGCCTTCCATCTGTTGAGGGCTGGCCTTCTGATGATAACATTATAAGACGAGGGACAATCCACTACCAAAAAGTCTATCTGACGAGTCAGCTGTTTTGGATACGTTCCCACCGTTACTGTTAACATCACTATAACCCTAGGGTACACCTTGTTGCCGCTGAAACTGACGAGTGGAGAATCGAAGGGACGAAGTCTATTGGGATCCAACCTTAATTGTTGGAAGGCAGAAAGTTAAATGATATCGGCAGAGCTACCGTTGTCCATGAGGACTCTTTTGGTGTTGAATCCTTCTATGGTGAGCATTATGACCAGCGGATCATTGTGAGGCTGTTTTATTCCTCTGGAGTCGTTCTCATTGAAGGTCATATCCTGGTTAGTCCGTCTGTACTTGGTCGGGGGTGTCATATGGACACTATTCACATGCCGTTGATGTGCTTTCCTGAGTGACTTGAATGAACCTCTGGTGATAGGCCCCCCAGCTATCGTCTGTATCTCCCCGACCACGTTTTGAGGAGGTTGTGGTGGACGGCTGTCGCTTCTGGAGGTGGACCCCTGTTGACTTTTGTTTTCATCTCGGAATTTGTCGTGTTCCCCCTTCTTTGCGAATTTCTGCAACTTCCTTCTCCGTATCAATTCTTCTATCTGCTCTTTGAGATCCCTACAGTCTTCAGTGTAGTGGCCGTGATCTTTGTGGAATCGGCAGTATTTATTTTTGTTGCGGACGTTGGGAGACGAGTGTAGTGGTCGTGGCCACTTGAGATAGTGCTCGTCCTTAATCTGCGCCAAAATTTTGTCAACAGGCATAACGAGAGGGGTGAATTTTACCGTTCGGGGATTTTTGTCATCTTTCCGTCTGACTCCGTCATTGATTTGTCGATTTGGACGATCCCGCTTCTGCCCTCTACGATCGTCTTCCCTTCTTCCTTTATCCCCTGTTCTGTCCGCGTCATTAATAGCTGCCAATACGTCTTCAGCGTTCATGTACTTTTGTGCCTTGAGTAGCATTTGAGCCATCGTCTTCGGGGGGTTCTTCGCGAGGGAACTGACGAGATCCCTGGACCTCAGTCCTGCTTTAAAGGTCGTCAGCTGCACCATATCGTCGGCTTCGTCTACCTCTAGTGTTTCCCTCGTGAAACGTTTTACATACGACCTCAGGGTTTCCTTTTCCCCTTGCCTAATGGTAAGCAAGTGGTCTGCGGTCCTCTTTGGTCGTTGTCCTCCAATAAAGTGACGCAGGAAGGAGCTGCTCAACTGCTCGAACGTATCAATTGATGATGTTGGCAACTTCGCGAACCATTCTCGGGCAGCTCCCCTGAGTGTAGTTGGGAAGGAGTGACACAATATTTCATCTGGGGGTTGTTGAAGTCCCAGGATCGTCTTGAAGGTGTTTAGATGATCCTGAGGGTCCTTCAGTCCGTCGAAGGGTTCGAGCTGTGGTAGCCTGAATTTCGATGGTACTGGGCAGTCGAGGATTGCTGTTGTGAATGACGAGTCTGTCGCCCGGACCATCCGATCCACACTCCGCTCTGTTTTTTCTTTGATAGCATCCTGTAATTCATCCATCTCCCTCCTCATCTCCCGAAGAACATCTGAATTTTGCTCGACGGGAGTGTTTGGCCTTCGATGGTCACTCCTTCTGTTGCTGTCTCCCTCATCTTCCTGATTTCCCTTTGAGCGATTTTCCTCTTGCTGAAGGCGCAATCTCATCTCTTGGTTTTGCTTAGTCAGTTCTTCAACTGTGGCTGCGAGGGCTTGGACTTGTTGGGCTAGGGCTGCAGCATCTTGATTAGACTCCATCCTGTTAGAACAAAGATATAGGATCACTATTCCGAGTTTGACCACGAAAAAGTGTTGTTCCCACAGACGGCGCCAAACTGATGAGTATGAACTCGTCAATACTTGTTCGACGGACGGAGACGATCCTTCAGCCCTTGGAGATGAACACCGGTGTGGTGCCTGCCACAACGCCTCCGATGCCAAAGTTAGCAAAAGAATATTCGAACAATGCACTTGGAAAGAAAACAAGAAAATGTCTCAGTAAGCTTTCTAGGTGTATCTACCTGTTCTTCAGCAATGTGGGAGGCTTATATACCTTCTCCTGGCTTCTAGCCATTGGGTAGTTATGGAGGTTCTTAATGCTCCTTTTGGTAACGCCTGAGGGCCTTTAGTGTGCCATTATTGCATTTCAACGGACTGTACAGTTGTCTCTGTAACCGCTTTGCCTGCATTGAATGGTCTGGATATGTTCGTCAGTAAAGCGTATGACCGACTCACCCAGCCAGAGTCTAGAGTCGTCCGTGTCGATGTCATCGTCAGTGTGTCCATAAACTTCGTCAATCCCGTCAATTTTTGTAAAAAAGTTTTTATCTCTAGCATTTTCCTTTACTAATTGAGTCACTTAGCACCTCCTTTTGATGTGAAGTTCAATAATTTAATCGGTAGTGATATTGGTCTTCACAACTGGGTGTTTTTTGGGCCTATGTAGTGGCAAGTAACGCTATAAGTCATAATATTTGTAAAAAATTTTGTATCTTCAACATTTTCTGCGTGGTGGCTGCTGGCTGATAAGTTTGTCGTCAATCAAAGTTATTTGTAATTTGGGCCTTTTCAGAGACCGAAAGGCTGAGGAATATGGGCCTCTTAAATACCAGGTTTTTTCATCGGTAGTAGGCAAAACCGAACAAAAAATAATTGTAAAGAAAAAAAAAAAAAAAAATAGTGAGCTGAGCTTGCAAACAATGGGTTATGGGGCTGAAGTGATGGGCATGGTCTTACTCATAGCAGATATTCAAAAAATCTATGTAAATCTTTTTATTTTTTATTTTAAATTTTTTATTATTATTAAGAATCAAATCTATGGAAATCTAATTAAAGCTTATTTGTCCCTTTTATTGGTCTGACCTTTCAAGTCAAATTAATATTTGAAGAAAATTTTTCAATCTAGACACTTTTTTTTTTTTTTTTAAATAAATGTATTCAAAAGTGACCCTAAGATGCTGATAAGAGATTTCAAATTTAGATCTCATGAATATTATGGATCTTAAGGACCATTTAGTTAACTCTTTGATCTTTTGAGTTTTCATGCTTAACACTTGATAGGTACAGACTTGCCCCGTTTTTCTTTTTTTAAAGAAATCAAAGTCACTGAAGCGGCTTTAAAAAAGTGATAAAGATATAATTAAATGCAAACGATTCTATCATTACAACCCCTTGGTCTTTTTCGAGTTTCCACCCTTGACACTTGATAGGTACATTATATAAAGGCTTATTGCATTTATTTATATTGCAATTTGCAAGGCTTTCCCTTTGCATGCGCTGATCAAATTCCATTATAATTATTATTTATTAGGTAGAGTACAACAGAATATTATCCATAATGCAATTAAAAATTCCCAATTTTAAAATTAGGCCAGTCGTCAAGTTAAAATATATCGTTTTCAACAAAAATAATACAATGCACATGTTTTGCACGGAAATTAAAAAAGAAATAACACACATACATGCTAGTACTAATATTTAGCCTTGCTTGTTGTATGCAGAATGCACTCACCTTTTTCTCAACAATAACAACAACAACAACAACAAAAAAGAAGAGAGAGAGAGAGAAATGAGGGTTTTGCTCTTTGAACGCCTTAACTAATTCTCTTAAATAACCTTGTAGCTCAATCATATGTGTAGATTGGATGTGTAGCATAAGTTTAGTGAAAAGCTAAGGTATAGTGTGACTGAAATTTTCAATCCTTGCATGATTAAAAAAGAAAAAAGAAAAAAAAAAGAGCTGGTAAATGTGAAATAAGGAAAAAATATTAGATATTATTTCTTAGGTATTATATTTTAGGTTTTCCAATTAAATTCAACCATTTGGCTACATTGACCAATATAATATAAACAATGTTATCATTCCTTAAACAGAACTAAATTTAACCATATGACTTATTAGTCAATGCAACTATATGGTTAAATTTATGGAAAATTATTCTTATACACACCACTGGTTTTTAACTGAAATCGTTACTTCAAGTGACAATTTCAGTTTAAATCTAAATATATTTGAGGAAACTAAATTGTATTATTAAAAAAACTCTGCTTAGTTACCTAGTTTTGTATAGTGAAATGACTTTTATTATTATAGCTCAATGTCATCCTAAATTGGGTTATCAAAACACAATCAACTTAGAATGCATTCAACCAATACAGCAATACTCTACCATATCCCCCTCGATTACTCTTAATCACATATGGAAGCTCCCAAGATAATCCTGGTAACGTATGGGCTAGGGGTGTATTGCCAAATCCGGATGGCTTAATTTGGCTAAACCTCAAACAATATTGCAACATTTTGGGCTTTTAGATATGGCTCCAAATGGCATGGGATCTTGGATTTATTAGATCTATTAATCTAAAAACATGTCTCCAAACCTCTCACTCTTTTGCTTTGGATGGTATGTCTCATCTTCTTTTAGATTGCAGGAGCCTACTAGAGAGGCAATGGATGGTTCAGCAGTGACATGTATACCGCTATAAAAGGGATAAAGATCAAGCAGATAGAATAAGAGAGTCTACTCATTGTCTCTCTTTTGTACAACAGGCTGCGTTGCTAGATATGATGGGTTGGGGCATCAGTAGAGAACATCCCTCTTTTGTTAACAACCTAATTATGTAATATTTTGTATAAACTCTGCGACTGGTGGAACTGCGAAATTCAATGAAACAATGGATGACTCTTTGTTCTAAAATGGTGGGAAACTCGTTGAGGTTAATAAGACCCATGAAGGGAAAGATGAAAGAAATCATTTAAGAGTTAGACTATGCAGTTCAGGTGAACTGAGCAGAGGTTTGAATTTGACATGGGTATAACCCTTGAGGCCTCAAAGGCTCAAATTAGCTTTGAAGCCAGTTGAAAGGCTTAACTGATGTTTTATACTTTTCCAAAGCTAGCTTCGAATGTTGCCTTTCCATTCAAGTACAGATATCTTGGCCTTGTCTTTAACCAAAATTTAAGGCATTCTTTAGTTTCACCATTTGCTTACTTCATTTAACTTATGCTCTAAGCAGCTTTTATCTGTGATCACTACAAGAGTATTATTGAAAAGTGAATGAAACAATCTATTTCTTCTTCTAATTGAGATCATATGAATCACACACTGTTTAATTACAATGCAGCATTTAAACTGTTTGATGGTCCATTAAAAATCTCATTGACATATGAACACAAGCAATGGCTTTCTATTATTGATATATGTATATGACAGTCCAAAAAATACACAGTAGCATGCAAGGGGAAAAAATATCGTGAAAATAAACTTAGAATACAAGCTATAACCAACTAAATTGAACACCTACTACATGAGATAAAACTCAAACACAGGCAATGGACTGAGCAAATCAAAGAGTCCACACGGTCACATCTATTTGCAAAGTAACGATCATGAACTGGTGACCTTAACAAAGCTCATTTGTAGGTTCCCATACCCACAGCAGGCTCTCTACCATATTGCTGGAAGCTTTCCCTGGCCTTGGAATAGCAAACATAGTAAAACTCAGAGACTATGGCAGTGAAGAAAATGAATGCTGCCCCTGCCCCAAAAACTCCCTTTCTCAAGGTTGAGCAGGAGAAAGTATTTCCACCTATTATTCCTCTGTACTTTGTGTGGTAGGCATTTCTAACCGAGCCAGCTAGCAAGCAAATCTCGGCAATCAAGAAAAACAACCTGAGAGGAAAAGTTCATAAGATAAACTCATCAATGTAATACAGTGCAAGAAGCACAAGTTTAATTTGCTAGTTGCTTGATAAAACACTTATATGGGTTTTCAATTTAAGTTTTTCTGTAATTATGATCCTCAATTCAGCTATTAGTGCCTATGAACATTGTCAAGTATATTTGAGACCCTATATTTTCGATTTGGTATGGGCACATACCAGCAGGTAATGAAGAGAATAACTGCCCAGGCTCTTGAACCTCCAGGACTCAAAGGCTTTCCACAGCAGAAGCATTGGCTTGACACCATTATAATGGCTTGACTTGCCAAGAGGAACAAAAGTGCACCCACACCCAAGCCCGTAGCAATGTCTGAGTCATAAACACAGTAATCATGGTCTTGTTCACTATCGTTGACAATTGTGGCCTGCCAAGGAATTTTTTTTATTTATTCATTATATGATTAGGAACCAACAACTCAGCTGCTGAGATTAACAATATCATTTACCCAAACCAATTTTCAAGTGCAACAGAAAAACTTATGATCCTATAATTCTGATTTGGGGGAGGTACTTTCAGTATCTTTTTATTTTATACATACCTTTGAATTAAATCTGTTTGACAGGTAGATGACTTACATAAGCATCATGTGGAAGAACCATAAGAACATTAAATACTAACTAAAATGGTTGTTAAACATCAAGTCCCAACTACTCTGAAAGAGATTATTCACCTACCACAAACAAGTTAATATTCCCAAACCATAATTCAGATTTTGCTAAGAGAATCCCCAAACATGTTCTTCTTCTTCTTCTTCTTCTTTTTATTTATTTATGAGAAGCCATTTGAGGTAGAGTTCTAAGCTAAAAAAACATGTTTGTTTTATTACTAAAATGGAAAATTTCTCGTCTCATTGTTCTGAGACTGTGTGTGAGAGTGAAAGGAGAGATTTAGTATTTTCTATAAAATGTTCAGACTGAGAACATCATTTGGATTAACAGATCTTGTAATTTTTTTTAAGAAAACAGCCAAGAAAATCACAACCTGCTGTTTGTTATTGAGAAACTGTGGAAAGGAAAATAGAACTTTGGGAAAACAGTATTAAATATCTTAAAGTCCAAAATAACTCAGACAATTCAATTCTCATTAGAATTATCTACCACAAGGAATCAACAAAATGTAACAAATCAAAGAATTATAGAAGGCCAGGTTTAATTTAATAATCTTCAATCAACCAAAATTTTTTTTTATTTTTTTATTCTCATTTCCTTTCATTTTCCTACGTTTACTTAGCAACCAAACAGAACCCATTGAGAAAATCACTTACATAAATTCAACAAACCCAGATACCAATGAATTATTCACTCAATTAGGCACCAAAAAAGATTGCAATGCCATTTTTTTTTTTTTTTCTTTTGGGTATAAACTCAAAACTTTATTATCTTGTAATTTTCTTAGCAATCAAACAGAACCCATGAAGAAAATCACCAAAATTCAACAAACCCAGAAACCAATGAAGCATCCACAACCCAATTTGGCACCAAAAAAAAGACTGAAATGGCTTAGCAAGAAAAGTAACCAAAAAAATAGTTAAGACAGACAAAGACAATGAAATGAATGGAAAAAAAAAAATAGTAATACTCACAGTGCTTCTCCTCTGCTCAGCACCAATGGCCAAACCAAAAGCAATGATGTCCAAGATGAAGACTGAAATCAACACCAACTTGGAAGCCATGGATATGCAACTTCGACAAATCCAAAACTCAACTAGAACCAGATCTACCTCTCTCTGCTCTCTGCTCTTTTTCTTTTTCTACTGGTTCTTACTCTCTCCTTCTCTGCTTCTATCTCTAATATACAAATATTCACTGGAAAAGTGTTCAAGAAGAAGCCAAGGTGTTTTTTATTTTAACAGAAAATAACTTCACACCTAATGCCTGAAAGTAGACATTTAACCTGCAGAACTGAAAATCCCAAAATGCCCATCAAAGACAAAAGTTGGTCCAATCAATTTCCCGTGCACGGCAAGTAGCATCATTTTATTTTTTATAACATTTTTGACGTAATTTATTATGTATTTATTTGAATATAATTTATTTTTACTGAAAATTAAAAATATTTTAGTAAAATAATTTTTAAATGTATAAATAGTATTATGAGATCCATTTTTAATGTTTTTTAATTTTTTTTTAATAAAATGACTGTGGATCTCATGAATTGTATATAAACAGTATTATTACAGTAGGTAAATAGTAATCAACAACAATACATAAACAGGGCTATTTGTCTTCAATAAAACACATGAAAAAAAAAAAAAAAAAACACAAAAAACCTAGACGCAGGAAATGCCAGATCCAAACCCCCACCTATGTCACGTGAATAGTAGGGATATAAATTTACCGCTCATTATCTTTTTTTACCACTCAAAACTTGCTCTACTTACCAAAAATTATATAAAATATTGTGATATGTATTGTTCATTTATTCTATGCTTCATATTAGGTTTAAGTTTTTATTTTTATTTTTATTTTTTTTATGTCAATTAAAAATAGTGTGGCTTTAAAATGAAATATATCTTTGTTAATTTCCTTATTTGAGAAAAACTAAAAATTATTGATACATTTTTGTACTTTAGCTAGCTACTCAAATTTGATTTTAAAACAATTAATTTCTTGTTTTTAGGCAAGATTTTTATAGTTTAATAAAAAGATTTAAGGTTCAAATATAGTAAAAGAAAATGTGATAATTTGGCTAAAAAATATTTGATCGATATGAATCTTTTTTTTTTTAGAATACTAAGTATTTTTAATACACATAAAAGAAAAATGAATAATTTCTTAAAAAAAACTGATTGTGGTATATAAATATGAATCTTTTTGATGAAATGAAAGCACACTTAAAATAAAAATAATGACAAACTTTCCCCTAAAAACTTGGCTTGTATCAATTTTGTTTCCTGAAAATATGGTTATAAAATTATTATATACAATTCAACCTAAAATTCTAACTAGAAGTGTGAGATTTAAATCCTTGATACATGTGGCCAATAAAGATAAATAGTAGTTAGTGAAAAGTAACATTATTTGTATTTCACGTGTGTTTCATTGCATCCAGAAGATCCATGACAATTAAATCAAAGAAGATTTGATTTCCACCATAAATATTTTTTATTTAAAAAAAAAAAAAAAAAAAAAAGGAGTAACCGAAGAAAATGACAAGAATGCTGGGTGTTTAGTTGCAAGGGTATTATGGATATTTGAAGAGGCAGCGGTAAGATGGAAGGGCAATTTAGCAAATTTGACATGAAAGAATTAATAATTCACCAGAAAGTAACATTAATGGTTGGATTGGTAAAGATGTGACTGATTGTCCACTCACAAAAAAAAAAAAAAAAAAAGGAACAAATCTTTTTATTGAGTGTCGGTGCAGCAAAAATAGACATAGGAGTAGTGCAGAAGAGAGTTGGGATCTGATGCTTCATTTTAAGGTAAAGCTCATAAAAGGTTGTCAGCGTTCTTTAATTATTATTTTTTAAGGCATTCGTTAATTTTATGATTACAGATCCAACGGCTGGGCTGAGTGAGAGGGTTTAATGGATGGATGCGTGTGATGGAGGGAAAGGGTTTGGAAGGAGAAGAAGGAACCTTTGCTTTCACAGCTGCTTCTTGTTGGCTTTCACCGTCATTAATTAATTAAACTTTGGGTACGGCTGGCATGCATGCAATACCAGTCTGTCTACAGTTCATTGGTCCCTATTTCCTCCAATCATATAATGCCATGTAAGATTTGGGAAGTGGTGGGGACCTATTTTGGACATTTAGTAGTTACAACAAAGATCTGCAAATGACCGAACATATCTACTAATTCTACTAACTATATAGAAAGTGTCTATGGCTATTTCTACAGTTGGTTTGGTTTAGTCAATTTTTGTCTTTTAGTGAGGCAATACGGTGCCTTTTTTTTTTTTTTTGATGGGTAATACGGTGCGTGTTTTTTTTTTTTTTTTTTTTTGAAGAGAATACGGTGCGTGTTGGTGCAATAAGAAGTCATTCATTCAATGTGAGACCAAATCAAAACTTGATGTAGCGTTTCACGTGCTGGGTCTGCTGGCCGCTGGGCTATTTTTTTTTTTTTTTTTTTCAACATTTATATGTGTAGTTGTGTAACACTTGTGTTATAAAATATAATTCATGCTTTGACCTTATTTCTATTTTTATTTTTAAAGATGTAGAGGGTTCATTTGGATACAAATTATTTTGCTGAAAATTAAAAAGTAAAAATATTATAACAAAATAATTTTAAAGTGTGTAAATAGTACCGTGAGACCTATTTTTAATTTTTTTTTAATAAAGTGGTTGTGAGTCCTGTGAACAATACATGGACAGTGCACAATGTCTCTGCATAGTGTAATCTGTGTGCGTGAACAGTGCGGGTTATTGTTCATAAGCCTAAATACACTGTTCATGTTGCATGAATAGTATAAGAGGCGCTGAAAAAAAAAAAAAAAAAAAAAGGGTCATGACGCGCATCCAAACACTAACATAGTGTTTCTGTTCTAGAGTTGTTATACCTAATTTCCTACTGAACAAATTATCATAATATTTTCATAATTGATGAAGTGTCAATTTCTTATAAGACAAAATAAAGTAATAAACTATCAAACCCAACCCAATCACAATGGAAAATAAAGCTCTTGTGAAAATGTTATAACATTTTTGGTATTGTCATATTATTTTTACAATGTCTAAGGTGTTAGTTGCATATAGATAAAGTAAAATAAAACTAGGATATATCATATAACTATATAAGGATGTACCACAAATTAAAATAAAGGTATTGTTAAAACGTGACATTTTGTTGTTGTCATAATATTTTTGCAACTGTTAAGGTGTAAATTTCTTAAAGTATTCACATTAGCTCGTACAAAATGGCATAAGAGCCAAATTTTGCCCAATCAATCCCAAAAGTCACTTACATCAACTTATGCATCTATTGTGCAAAATTCATTTTAGCTGTAGTACTCATGCGAATATACACAAACATTGTTGTTGTGCATTTTAATTAGTTTTTATTATTTTTTGAATTTTCTCAAGGATGAAGAAAGAGAGTGGATATTGGTTTTATTGTTGTTACAATATTTTCACTGAGGTGTGATTAGCTTATAAATCAAAATAAAACAATAAAATATCATACCATGACCCACCACAACTTAACATAAAGGTAAGTTGAAAATGTGGCATTTTGTTGTTATCATAATATTTTCACATGTAAGTTCTTTATGGGTCAAAATAAAATAAAATAATAATTGGATGACACATGCTTTTTGTTCTCTTGTTCTTAAAAATAAAAATAAAAAAATTATTTTCTTGCTTAAAAGGGTATTTATTAAAAACTAAATAAGCTAAACATTATAGCTAGACACATAAAATGTAATATGATAAAGAATGAAGTATGAATAAAAATCATTGTTGTGGATGGTTGTAGGTATTTGATGAAGAGCTTTAATTGCATATGATATTATTCATTGCAAAAATTCAAATATTGTGACAATGTCTTACCAGAACTTAATTGCTTATTGTTCGAAAAATGATATTTGTTATCATTCTTTTTTGTGATAACCTATTTGTTATCATTCTTAGAATCTTTTTAGTAAGTGGATATTGCATTTAGTAAATAAGATCTAAGAAATTATCATAGTAAAATAGATATCCATATGTTAAATAACTGCACTAAGTTTGTTTGTAGTCAATATTCTTATACGAATGATATTAGCATTATATGACATACATTTTTTAGTACATGATTTCATACTTCTTCAAATAGAAACTCTATCTTAAATTTTTCATGCAAGGAGCTACACGTGCCACTCAAACTAGTCATAGAAAAAGAGCAATGCTAATACCACCAACTTTGGCATTATTTTTTGGCTAGCGAGTTGTGATTGGCAAATATAGTGAGTTGTGATTGGTAAAGGTGTGTCCCTACATGACCCGCTGTCACACATTTGTCTATTACAATTTGTCATGTCACGAGTTGTGGCACAAAGTTGTGCCAAATACGGTGGTCCTAACATTACTCATAGAAAAATTGAACTGCATCGAGGTTAGATAAATTTTGGGTCAAGTCATAAATGAATCAGGTATATTATTACGTAGGGCATATATACATTAATCATTCATTTTTTGGAAACTTTTTATAGAAAATTGAAAAAGTTATGATGAAAATCAATTAGATTTTCATTTTTCTATAAAAAGTTTCCTAAAATGGTTTTACTAATGTATGCCCTAAGGACATACATCCATAAAACCCTATTACTTATTTACTCATTTAAAAAAAAAAAAAAAATTTAAACCCATTATTGACCTAACCTATTTAATCTAAGCTAGACTCAACATACTCATTTATAAAATTCATATTCAAACAAAAAAAATTAATTGTAATTATTAAACTAATCAAATTATTATAAAAAAAAAAAAAAAAAAAAAAACCAAACAAAGAGGTTTTTCAACAAGAAAAGTTTCGCACTCATACTGTGCAATAGATCATTTGAGTTTTTTTATTTTCTCAACAAAACTAATTCACCTTTCCTTCAAAATTAACAATCATACTGTTGAACAGAGTACCAGAGGTGTTGAATAGAGTACCAGACCTGTGAAGAAGAAAGCATGCGTTGGTGAAGAAGAATAGATGCACCGTTTCATTAATAGTATTGATAAACAATACACACCGTTTTACTTATTGATTTCCACTATTACTTAATGAAACGGTGTGCATCACACCTTGCTCAAAATATCTGATCAGTGCTGAGTGCTGGCGTGAAGACTTGTTAGTTTCAACTCAACTAAATCCCTAATTTCCAGGATGTGATCTGCATAATTTAGGGTAGTTAAGTTAAGAGTGGTTATCTTAGATTTGTAGTATATAAACAACTTAATGAGTGTTTGTGTAATCTATCTAGAATTTTCTACAATTGAATACAATCAGTTTTCTCTCTCTCTCTCTCTCTCACACACACACACACCTTACTTTCTTGCAATTTCTTTCTCTTTCTCAAACTTTCTTACTCTCTGTTTGTTTGGATAAACTTTGTTCATCTCGTGATCATTACTGAAACTCAACTCATTGATTACTGAGTTTTCATCATGGTATTAGAGCATGCAACTGCTGCTACAAATCAATCTTCAACACTGGCATCTTCGAATTCAACAATGGCATCGTCCTTATCTACTTCCTCAATGTCATCTGGTACAGCATCTAATCTGTTAAATCAACCTCTTTTACTTCTCTCTAATGTGTCCAATATGATGACAATGTAGTTAGAGAATACAAACTATATAGTTTGGAAACATCAAATTACAATGGTTCTTGAAACCTATTCTTTGTATGAGTTGCTTGAAGAGCCTCAACTAATTCCTGAGAAATTTCTCAAGGCTCTATATGGATCTTATACTGCGATTGTGAATCCAGATTTCTTGATTTGGAAATCAAAGGAAAAAACTTTGCTTACCTTTATAAGTTCAACTCTGTCTCCTAATATACTTGCACTTACGGTTGGATGTGCAATTGCTTTAGAATTCTAGAAGGTACTCGAAAATAGGTTTTCATCAGTATCAAGGTCTCACATCATGAATATGGATATTTACCTTCAGAAAATCAAAGATGTAAAAGACAAGTTGCTAGCTATTGGAGTAATTGTTGATGATGAAGAGTTACTCCACATTGCAATTAAAGGGCTGCCTAAAGAGTACAATGCATTCAGATCAGCAATCAAGACCAAGAGCACACAACTAGGTTTCGATGAACTCTCTCTACTATGTTAAATGCAGAAGAAGAAGCACTCAATGAAGGGTTAGAGACTAAAGATTCTATTTTTGCCTTAGCTGCATCAACCAATCAGAAACCTAATGGTCATAACTATAATCAGTATCATAATAGAGGAAGAGACAGAGGTAACTTTAACAATAGAGGAGGCAGAGGTGGTAGAGGATCCAATGGTTCATATCCTCAATTCAACTCACAATTCAGTCCCTTCAACCATTTCCAATAGGGTCAATCAAGTTCTGGAGGTGCTAGATCAGATAGACCTATTTGTCAAATCTGTGTAAAGGTTAGACATTTGGTTGTGGATTGTTATCATAGTATGGATTATACTTATCAAGGCAAACATCCACCTACAAAGCTGGCAGCAATGGCCATTGCTTCAAATTCTTGCTTCCCTCAAGATCAGACTTGGCTAGCTGATAGTGTAGCCACTGATCATGTAACAACTAGCCTCAATCAACTCAGCTTTCCCAAGCTCTACACCACTCAAGATCATCTAATTGTTGGTAATGGTCAATCCTTGCCGATTACACATGTTGGTAAATCTCTCATTCCCTCCTCTTCTTCTGATCTTCACCTCAATAATGTCCTTAGAGTTCTATTCATTACATCTAATCTTGCATCTGTCCATAAACTCTGTCATGATAACAACTGCTGATGTTATTTTGATGAAAATATTTTTTCAATCCAGGCCTTGGACACGAGGAAAACTCTCTACCAGGGCAGGAGTGAAGGGGGTGTATACCCCATCTATCCTCACCAGTCTTCATCATAACTACACTTGTCATCTAAGTCCTGTACTCAAACTTTTAGATCATTTGTTTTTAATAAGTCTTTTTGGCATATAAGACTTGGTCATCCTAATGATCAAGCTTTCACTAGTTTGTTTCCTAGAGTCAAGTTTGTACAAAATAATGATACTGTTGTGACTCAACCTTTTACTCACTGTTTGTATAGAAAAATGCACAAATTGCCACTTCCTCATTTTGATTTTCATGCCAGTTCTCCTTTTGAACTTGTGCATTCTGACTTGTGGGGTCCTGCACCTGTTGTTTCTGTCAATGGATTTAGCTATTATCTCCTATTTGTTGATCATTACTCTAGATTTAGTTGGCTTTATTTGCTAAAGTCTAAATCAAAGGCTTTTGCCAAATTTTTTCATTTCAATGCTATGGCTATTAATCAATTTTCCTCAACCATCAAGACCTTTAGGTCTGATGGAAGGGGTGAATTTACCTCAAATGAATTCAAATCCTATCTGTTAAATAATGGCATTACTCATCACATTTCCTATCCTCATACACCATAACAAAACGGTGTTGTTGAGAAGAAACACAGACATATAATAGAGACTACAATTACCCTTTTATCCCAAGCCTCTTTGGCTTCTTCATTTTGGACCTTTGCAGTTCAAACTGCCCTTACCTTGATTAATTTGCATCCTACCTCTGTTCTTAATTGGAAATCTTCTTGGTTTAGAATTTATTCCACCTTACCTGACCTTACTCAGCTTGAAGTGTTTGGTTGTGCTTGTTATCCCCATCTTAGACCTTACACAGCTCACAAGCTTAAACCTAACTAGAAAGTGTATCTTTATTGGCTATCCTACTCATTCTAAAGGCTATCTTTGTCTTGATCCTCAATCTAAACATGTTTATACCTCTAAATATGTGGTTTTTAATGAAGCTAAATTTCCTGGTTTACCTTCTACTCCGTCTGTATCTTCTTTTCCTCACACTTCAATCCCTACTAGGTTATCCAATTAGCTTTACTTCCATTCTACAAATTAGCTTTCATTGCTAGATTCTTATCCATCTTCCACACTTCCTTCCCTATCTCCCACATCTTCCACACTTTCTTCCCTATCTCCCACTTCCCATCCAGCTCTTGTTCCCTCTTCCCAACCTATGTCTTCCCAACCTATGCCTTTATCCACTTCTAATACATCCTCTTCTCCACCTAATCATATATCCCACTCTTCTCCTACCTTTGTATTCGATCCTCCTCTTCCCATCAATCCACATGTGCCCTTACCTATATCATCTCTAAACTCCCATCCTATGCAAACTAGGTCCAAAAATGGGATTACCAAACCCAAGTCTAAACTGTGTTATAAAGCCACCATTGATTATTCCTACACTGAACCTCTTTCCTACAAAATTGCCTCTCAATATCCTAAGTGGTGTGAGGCTATGAATGCTGAATTTAAAGCACTTCAGAGGCAACAAACCCGGTCCCTTGTTCCTGCTCCTCCTCATGTTAACCTGGTTGGATGCAAGTGGGTTTTTAAGCTTAAATTGAATAGTGATGGGTCTATCTCTAGATACAAGGCCATGTTGGTTGCTAAAGGGTTTCATTAACAGGCTAGTGTGGATTTTCATGAGACCTTCAGTCTTGTTGTCAAGCCTACGACTGTGAGACTTGTCTTGAGTATTGATGTTAGTTGTAATTGGGAATTGAGGCAGCTTGATGTGTCAAATGCTTTTCGCCATGGTTTTTTGAAAGAGGTGGTCTATATGCAATAACCTCCTGGATATGTTGATTCTGCTCATCCAGATTATGTCTACAAATTACATAAGTCTCTCTATGGACTTAAGTAGGCATCTAGGGCATGGTTTGAATGTTTTGCATCTCACTTACTTCATCTTGGCTTCACTGCTTCCATGGCAGATAGCTCTTTGTTTGTTTTCTGCTCAGCCAAGATAATCATCTATCTTCTTTTGTATATGGATGATATCATAATCACTGGGAATGATTCTTTTCAAATTTGGAATTTGATTACAACTCTTGGTCATGTTTTTGAGCTTAAGGATTTGGGGTCTCTTAACTACTTCTTGGGCATCCAAATCACTAAGTCTTCTTATGGTCTCACTCTCACATAGTCCAAGTATGCTTCTGATGTGTTGCATAGATTTCACATAGAAAACTCTAAGCCTATAAAGACTCCTTCATGTTCTTCCACTCGTCTGGTTCCTCATGATGGAGTTCTTCTCTCAGATCCTTCTCTATATAGAAGCATGGTGGGTGCTCTCCAGTATCTTACCTTCATTCGCCTTGATATTGCCTTTAGTGTTCATTAGTTGTGTCAATTCATGAGTAATCCTACCACAACTCACTTTGAGGCTGTTAAGAGGGTTCTTTGTTATATTAGAGGGACATTGCATTTTGGAGTCTCTTTTACTCCAAGCCCTTTAACTCTTACAGCCTTTTCAGACGCAGATTGGGCTAGTGATCCTACGGATTGTCGCTTCACTACTGGGTTGCTAGTTTTTCTTGGCCTTAATCCTATTTCCTGGTCTGCCAAAAAGCAGGGCACTGTGTCTCATTCTTCCACAGAGGCTGCATATCGTGCCTTGGCTTCTATAGCGGTTGAGTTGTCCTAGCTTCGCACTTTATTTCTAGAACTTTGTATTTTTCTCTCTCATGTTCCTATTGTTTAGTGTGAAAATGTATCTGCCATTTCCCTCTTTGCGAATCTAGTTTTTCATTCTCGGACCAAACACCTAGAGGTTGATTATCACTTCACTTGTGAGAAAGTTCTTCGCAAGCAATTACAAATTGGCTTTGTTTCTAGCAAGGATAATATTGCAGATATTTTAACAAGCCTCTTCCTGCTCCGCCCTTTCTTTTTCATCGCGCCAAATTGCTGGTTGATTCTCCCCCCATCAGTTTGAGGGGGGATATTGAACAGAGTACCAGAGGTGTTGAACAGAGTACCAAACTTGTGAAGAAGAAAGCATGCGTTGGTGAAGAAGAATAGACGCATTGTTTCATTAATAGTATTGAGAAACAATATGCACCGTTTTACTTATTGATTTCCTCTGTTACTTAATGAAACGGTGCGCATCACACCTTGCTCAAAATATCTGATCAGTGCCGAGTGCTAGTGCGAAGACTTGTTAGCTTCAGCTTAACTAAATCCCTAATTTCTAGGATGTGATCCGTATAATTTGGGGCAGTTAAGTTAAAAGTGGTTAGCTTAGAATTGTAGTAAATAAACAACTTAATGAGTGTCTGTGCAATCTATCTAGAATTTTCTGCAATTGAATACAATCTGTTCTCTCTCTCTCTCTCTCTCTCTCTCTCTTGCCTTACTTTCTTGCATTTTCTTTCTCTTTCTCAGACTTTCTTACTCTGTGTTTGTTTGGATAAACTTTGTTCTTCTCGTGATCATTACTGAAACTCAACTCACTGATTATTGAGTTTTTATCACAGACAGCTAGAGTCCTACGAGAACAAAAATAAAAACGCCAAAACAGAAACTGTTAGAGTGCTCAAGGAATTTGATTTTGATTTTGATTTTGTTTTGTTTGTTTGATTTTCCCTGCCAAAGAATAAAAGGACTCAAAAGTCAAAACTCTACCTAACCTTGAATTATGTTTATTTTGGCTCAGACAAAAGGAAAAGAATAAACGAAATCTGATCTTAATACGCTATTAGAATCCTAATCAAACTCAAAATAATATGGTGATTTGATGCCAAAGTTTCACACAATATAGGACTTTCTTTGACCTTAATTAGGCAGATCAAGGAGAATGTTCCTGTAAATATTGCAAATTTTCTCTTACCTTATTTGCATGATCAATAATTGCTCAAACGTAAGAATCACAAAATCTAACATGGAAACAATTGATCAAATGGAATTTTTTGGTAATGGTACAACGAAAATAAATTGCCACATCACCGCAATTTCCTTAGATTCATAATCGAAATAAAATTCTAATGACATAATAAGATAATATTTATAATAATTCTCCAAATGAAAAACAAAATATAGAACAAAATCTCAAAGTTTAAAAAAAAAAAAAAAAAAATCATGGTCGGCTTCTTCTTCTTAATAAGTCCTTCGATTGTGTACAGCGAAAAAAACCAAGAATCTCCTTCTTTTGCTGAAACGAAGAGGGACCAATGATCTTTTTTAGTTGAGTAAGCGAATAGAAACAAAGAAATCAATGTGGTCTCATGTGCTTTGTGCGGTGTTTCTATGGACCAAAGCGTCAAGGTGGAAAAAAGCCTCCAAGTGGTAAAATAATTCTACTTTTTTTTTTGATAAAAAAATAATTCTACTTGATCCTTCTATTTGTTATTTTAATTTTTATTCATAAGATTTCACATGATTCTAAACTTAAATATGCTACTCTGGTATGGTTTTCTTTTTTTAGGGTAAGAGACTACTTATATTTCATAGAGTGATTGCATAAGAATTTTTATTTTTACACGATAAAAAAAAAAAAAAAAAAAAAAAGGTATGAGAAAAGGATTGAATGTCACTTTTCTACCTAAACGTGATCATAGTACCAATAGGGTTTGGTGAACTATGGCTATCTCAAACACACGAGGTTCTCAATGTTTCACCAACAATCCATACTCTGTAGACTCTTTCTATTGTGAGAGTTGAATCTAGGATCCAGAGCCCATCAAAATCACTTGGGAGTAAGCCTAGCGAACTCCTAAGATGAATTTAATGTGCACTCCGCAGTAGGATGTAGGTGATTTCATAAAGTTTCCTCAAGCCTAGCTAGTATGAGTCTATGGCCTTATCCCACTCCCTTAAAGTTGTTCCTAATTCTTACCAAACTATATTGGAGTAATCCTAACCAAACCACATTGATTTCTTTGGTGGTTACTCTCTCTCTCTCTCTCTCTCTATATATATATTCACATGTCCAAAGTTGGTAGATTTAGGAATTAAATGTCATGACTTATGCCAAAACCTACCCTAAACCCATGTTTTTTTTTTGTTGCTCTTCTACAACCCAACCCATGTGCATGGTTTATATATAGGATGATGATACCGAAAAATCACCAATGAGCCACATGGTTCTCACACGTTCGAAATAACACCTACACAACAAAAAGAGAAGACCTAACAAAGGGCACTGGTGGGGTGCCGGCCAAATACCCTCTGAATGTTAAGTTAGAACTTTTTTCACAACTTGAGAGTTGCTAAAGCGAGGGTAAATTATGCGTATCTTAGTTTGTGAGGGTATTGAAGCTTTTATAGTAATAGAGAGTTGACATCTCTTTCTTGGTTTAGAAGTCTTTTTCTTATAGGAATCCTTATAAGCGTATATTGCGGACTCCTTTCCTTGTAGGAGACTAATACTGAGCGTGGGGCATAAGATATTTCCTTATACACGCATGCGTAGAGGCCAAGCCAAGATCATGTTAGAGCCGTCAGTCTTGTGTATCTCCTTCAGCTTAGTGGTGTCAGCTTTAAATTTTCCTCCAATTGACCTCGTTAGCCTAAAGCTGTAGACTTCTACTGTTGTCACTCGTTAATGGGCGCAAGTAAAACTGACAGGTTTGTTTGGAACGTCGCTCCATGCCTTCCCATTAGTGAGTGTTCATACTTACAATTTTATCCTTATCACAGGACAATATGAAATCCTGTTTCTTGTTGACATTGTAATTACGGACTTAGGAATTTAGGATAGTCTTTCTTGTTGTATACAAGGAGAGCTTAAAACCATTATATATTTTATGGCTTTTTTTAGAGCATTTGTTTTATAACTTGTGTTAGTGCAATCACAATAATAATGGAAATAATACAATGAGAAACTGAATAATACTTCTGAATATTATTAGTATAAAGAAAGGAATTACACAACACTGTTTTGACTGAGGCGCGACACTCACTCTCTTTAAGGAGATTTAAGCCCTTGGTTGGCTAAACTTTGTAACCGGTGCAGACCGTCTCTGACTTGTATCCTCTAGGATACAACAGCCCAACAAGTGTTGTATGGCTAGAACGACCTCTGCATAAAATGCTCAAGCCTAAAGCTCCACCAGAAAGAACGCCCTTCCTTGCCAAGAATCTCTCTATCATTTTTTTGTGTATGTATTGTGGTAACATGGATTGGGTCTGAATGAGTCTATTTATAGGCTCAATTGGCCTCACAAAATTACTACCCAATTTATTCTGATTAATTAGGTCCATTATTCTGATTAAGTGGGTGTTGTAAGATTAATTGTTGGATATTAATCTGATGGGCTGGAGTTACACAATTAATGGTGAGATAAGGAGTTTCTGAATAATGAAAAGGCCCAAACAGATAGTCCATTAAGTGGGTTAATGGATCTTTATTGTCCATAATAAAAATGGAGTATTAATTTAGGCCATTTACTCACCAACGGATATGGTAATAACTCTGAATGGGCTGTCAAGTAGGAGGATCCAAGAGGCTGATTCATTTCCAATTTTCATATCTCCACTCTTTACCTCCCTCTTGCGCACGTATCTAGCCCAATATACAACACAATACATTTTAGTCCATTAATCACCACAATTAAAAGAAATAAAATATTCTCTCTCCTTTTCAATGTGGGATTAAATATTTTTACTAATTCCTCATCTTCCATGTTCATTCCCACATCTTTACATTTATGTTATAACATTCATTCATTTTATTTATTTAATATTAAAATGCTCCAACTATCCCCCACTCATTTTAATATTAAATTTTTTAGTTAAAGAGAGATTACTAGACAAAGATAGGTCACTATGCATCATGAAGTTGTGCTATGCAATGAACCTTCACTTATTAAAATAGCGATCTCAACTCCAGAGTCGTAGTGGTCTCCGACTTGAACTAGGACTGCTTTAGGAAAATTAAGCGTCACTGCTTACACATAATAACCTAGGTATTGACATGAGCTTTTATAGCTAGCACTTTACGGCCGTGTGCTGATCCTGGTTTCATGAGTGTATTTGAGACTAAGTCCAAATCTCATAGGGAGCGGCCCTACCCCCACACTCACATAGGTGAAATTTTTGTCAAGGGTGCTCCTGTAATTCTGACACTCCACTCATACAAGCTACAAATTTCATTAAGAGTTTTTTAACTCATCCTCTCCACATTACAGGATAAATGCACTTACATCATAGAGATGAACAATTAAAAAATTATTTACAAAATAAATAATTAAAATAAATAAATTGTGCATTTCTTACGACCATCGTATGATTCGTTTTTCCTATTGAACCCAATATTCAGGATCTCTAGTCCTTGGGTTGGGTATCCTCATACATGACTCATGATTCTATGGACTTTAGTCCCATACCCCTCGATGTATTCCAGACTCTATCTTTTGCCAAGGGCTTAGTAAATGGATCTACAAGATTATCATTAGATTTAATATAATCCACAGTTATACTCAAATGAGATCGCACGGTACTGTGCTTTCTTCTTATAAGTCTGGATTTACCGTTGTAGTAACGGTTTTTAACTCTACCAATTGCGGTAGTGCTATCACAATGAATTAATATAGGTGGAATTGGCTTTTCCCACAGTGGAATTTCATATAACAAATCTCTAAGCCAATTTGCCTCTTCACTAGTTGAAACTAATGCTATTAATTGAACTTCCATTGTTAAATTAGCAATCATTGTTTACTTTTTAGATTTTCAACAAATAGCACCACTACTTAAGGTAAAAATATAACCAGTGGTAGAGAGAGAATCACCTGACAAAGTATTCCAATTGACATCACTAAAACCTTCAATTACAACAGGGTACTTTTTATAAAATAAGCCATAGTTTTTTGTACCAATTAAATATCTCATGACTCGTTAAATATCAAATTCCATAGTTTGCTTGAAGCCAGCCTTGTTAAGCAAAAAACTTGACATCAAATTCTTCCTTATGGACGGAGTGTAAAGAACATCTTTCAATGTTAGCACGCGTCCAGAAGTGAATTTCAATTCAACCTCACCACTCCCAACAACCTTGGTTTTGCTAGAGTCACCAAGCATAACAGTTTTTTTTTTTTTTTTTTTTCTTGAAAAGGAGTGTACAATTTGAACCAATTTTTGTCACAGCAGACGTGCCTATTAGCACCAGAATCTGCCCACTACCCTTCAACATATTGCACCATATTGATGTCTATAATCATAGCCACTAAAGACTCTTCGGTTACGTTAGCCTGCAGGACAGATTCACGTTTCCGAAATTTACAAAATCGAGCAATATGCCCACTCTTGCCATAGACAAAACAGGATTTATTAAATTGATCTTGTGAAGGGGGTCATTGATTCTTATTGTAATTTTTATTCGGGTTTCCCTTTCCTTGAGATCTATTATTATTTTTAAAGGCTCTCTTTTTAGGCTTCAATTGACCATTTCTAGGAAAATGACTTTTGGGCATATTATTATTGGCTAAAATAAGGTTTACCTTAGTGGTGGAATTACCATTGCTCTCTTGTGTCAGGAGTGCATCTTGTCCTCTAGCCTCCTCCTCCACACGGATGCGTGTAATCAAAGTCTCCAAGGATGTCTCCTTTTGTTTGTGCCACAAAATCTTTTAGAACTCCCTCCAAGATTGTGGTAGTTTGTCAATTATGCCAGCTACCACCAAATTGTCTCCAATCTTTATGCCTTCGGATCTCAATTCTGCTACAATCATTTGGAAGTCTTGTGCTTGATCCACCACCGATTTTCCATCCACCATTTGGTAACAGAAAAATCTGCTAGTAGCATACTTTTTTGCACTTGCCTCCTCGGTATCATACTTTGTAAAGCTTTCCAAATTTTCTTAGCAGAATTGTAAGTTGTATCATAATAATCATAGAAATGATCAGCAAGACAATTCAATAGATAAGAGTGACAATTATATTCATCTTTTTTATACTAATCTATTTTTTCTTGATGGAGAATATATTCTTCCTCACTCATCTCATCGGTAGGAACTTTTGATGGATTCTTGTCAGTTAGGATGTAAGAGACTTTGAGAAAACTCAAGTAGAAGAAGACCTTTCCTTTCCACCTCTTGAAGTGGGCTCCCTTAAAGCGAAAGGGCTTGTTAAGATCTCCAACAGGCTCATTTGGTTTCTCTTGTGTAGGCTTCATGTATTGACTCTCCTTAAAATTGTTGGTGCAATCACAATAATAATGGAAATAACACAATGAGAAACTGAATATTACTTTTGAATATTATTAGTATAAAGAAAGGAATTACGCAACACTGTTTGTACTGAGGCGAGACACTCGCTCTCTTTAAGGAGATTCAAGCCCTTGGTTGGCTAAACTTTGTAATTGGTGCAGACCGTCTCTGACTTGTCTTCCCTAGGATACAACCGCCCAACAAGTGTCGTATGGCTAGAACAATCTCTGCACAAAGTGTTCAAGCCCAAAACTCTACCAGAAAGAACACCCTTCCTTGCCAAGAATCTCTCTATTTTTTTTTTTTTTTATGTGTATTGTGGTAACATGGATTGGGTCTGAATGAGACTAATTATAGGCTCAATTGGCCTCACAAAATTACTACCCAATTTATTCTGATTAATTAGGTCTATTATTCTGATTAAGTAGGTGTTACAAGATTAATTGTTGGATATTAATCTGATGGATTGGAGTTACACAATTAATGGTGAGATAAGGAGTTTCTGAATAATGAAAAGGTCTAAACAAATAGTCCATTAAGTGGGTTAATGCCTCTTCATTGTCCGTAATAAAAATGGAGTATTAATTTAGGCCATTTACTCACCAACGGATATGGTAATAACTCTGAATGGGCTGTCAAGTAGGAGGATCTAAGAGGCTGATTCATTTCCAATTTTGATACCTCTACTCTTCACCTCTCCTTTGCGCACGTATCTAGCACAATATACAACACAATATATTTTAGCCCATTAATCACAACAATTAAAATGAATAAAATAGCCTCTCTCCTTTTAAATGTGAGATAAACATTTTCACTAACTCCTCATCTTCCATATTCACTGCCACATCTTTACATTTATGTTATAACATTCATTCATTTTATTTATTTAATATTAAAATACTCCAACAACTTGTATATACAATTCCTTGCGCTAGGACTAGGAGCCATCTAAATCCTTTTTTCTTTAATATATATATATATATATATATACTCTAGATCAATTAATTACACAAACCTATATTTCTAAATGTACAACCCATTAGTCGGTGGGTTTTAAGAGTAATGTTAGATATATTACAATTTTTGTTAAATACAAACAAATTATTCAAATATTTAGTTTTTATGTTATTAAAATTCATAATCACATTTTTTGTCATCTCAGTTTGTCAACCTTATATTTAGAAAAAGGATAAAATTTAGGTTAACTACCTTGTGTATTACATTCTTTAATTGAATTCAAATACTTTATTGTCATTAAAAAAATAACATTATTTCTGATTTATTGGTTTAAATTTTTTTAATTTAATTGGAAAATTTAATGTGATGTACTTAAACTTGTAGTATGTTTTAAGCATTTTCCGGGTATTAATATTTGAAACAGAAGAAAATATGCCATGTTGGTAATGTGATCTACATCTCGAGAGGTAGTAATGTTATGGGGAAAAAAATTCACTCTTTTGCATAACTTTTGACAAGGTGGGTTATGATGAGCAAAATCACGTTTACATGGATTGGTGCTTTCTCTTTTTTTTTTTTTTTTTTTTTTTTTTTTTTTTTTTTTTTCAATCACATCATACCACCTCATAATTGTGAAACAAAAAATTTTTGGCATCTTTTGACTTATTGAAAATAGTTTTGGTACTACTACTACTTTTTACAACATATTTGCATAAAAATGGTTTTGGGGATGGTCAACGAATTCTAGTTCAAATGAGAATTCTTTTTCTGTAAATAATGAATCTGGTTTAAATTTATTGGATGTATTTTGAGAAGCACGGACACGGCAATCTTGCAAACGTACTGTGTTTGAAACGAACATAGTGTCAACACGGACACAATCGTGTCAAGTAGTATCCAACAACCAAATCAATTTTTTGGTTTGGATATAGTACGGACACGGTTCGGGCACACGAATAGGTCAAAAGGGGAGGGGGGAATCACACCTGACTATGTAGTGAAAATCAGAATCATCTTCAAAATTAATCCTAATGGCTTGTTTGGAAGTTTAGAGAGGGAGGAGAGTAGAGGGGAGTAGAGGGAAGGGGAGTAGTGGGGAGGAGAGTAGAGGAGAATGATTCACCTCCACCTTATTTGGATGTTTTTAAAATTAGTAAGGGGAAAGAGAGTAATTAACCCTTCCCCTTGTGTAATTTTGTTAATATAATAAGGGTAAATTAGGTAATTTACTTGGTCAATAGTTTATATACTCTACTCCCCCTCCAAATCTCTCCAATTTGGGGGAATTAAAATTGGAGGGCTAGAGGGAGTCCAAACCCCTCCAAACTCCTCCCCCTCATTCTTTAAAAAACTTCCAAACAAGGTAATTGCATTACTCTCCCTCCCTCTACTCTACTCCCCCTCCTTTTTTAAACATCCAAACATGCCATAAATTTCACACATCCCTCGCTTGTGCTCACTTCTCCTCCCTTCTTTATTTCTCTCGCTCTTGATTTGGTACATCACCATCACTTAAGCCACAGATCGCTTTGCACCCAGCCATTCGTTGATTATCTAGTGCCTACCAGACATGATCGCCACTTTCTCTCTCACATTTGTTGTACCAGACTCTCAGTTTCTTTCTCTTTCTTACTTGTATATGCAAACATTGTTTTTTTTAATTGGATCATTAGGTGGTGTGGGTATTTTATATCATCGGGATATACAATATTCTACTGACATAAAGATTAATTCAACATTTGTAAAATCCACCCCTATGTCACCCACCCCCAAATCATGGGCGAGGTTTTGACATTTGTCAAATCACAATTCTATCAGATATAATAATAATAATAATAATAATAATAATAATAATAAGCCTAAACTTTATATGACACTATGTAATTTAGGCTTACTAATTATTATTATTATTTCTTATTAATAAAGGTATTTAAATCTCATTAGTGGGCATTGTTGGTGGGTAATTCCCACACAGGTGTGTAAAAGGGAGGCCGGCACCTAAGAAGGACCCATTGATATAGCTGTCACCTAGCGCCCTGCCTGAAAGTGTAATATAACTATAAAAACATCAATTTTTTTCTTTCTAAAAAAAAAAAAGAGTGTTTAAACCTCTTTCAGTAATTGTTTTGTTTTGTTTTATTTTTTATTTTGATGGGTTCAGTATTTGTTTTAATAGCACTGCAGTTTGATCTTTTTTCCATTCGATTCATTCTTTTACTTCTCTTTAAAAAGCACAAACATTTATGCTTTTGTTGTAGCAAGCATATGATCGAGAAGGCTCAACTTCGTATAACCACCCAAAAGAAAAGGAATGATTCAATTATAAGACAATCACGTGCTGATATTGCTCAACTCCTCCGGATTGGCCAGCTGGATCAAACCTTTGCCAGGGTACCCTTTTTTTTTTTTTTTTTAATTAATATTTTATTATGTATAGTGAGGTTAAGTTTTTATTTTTATTTTATTCTTTATTTTCGAATTATATTGTTGCAATTTAAAAAAAATTATACTTTATTAATTTTGGATTACTTTTTCAATTTATTTGTTTATTTACAATCATATACTAAAAAAAAAAAAAAACTTTCCCCGAGGAAAGTCCTATGCTGGACTTCTTTATGTTTATAATTCATAATCTTAAATTTTTTAGACTTATTTTTTTTGGTCTGAACTCAGAAATGCTTTTTTTTTTTCTATGAATTTATATTTAGGTTGAGAGACTGTTCAAGGATCAGAATCTATTAGCCGCATATGATCAAATTAATGATTTCTGTGAATGCATCATCACTAATTTCCTCCACCTTTGCGAACAAAGGTACCTATCTATGACTATGACTTCACTTTATTAAACTGTAGAGGTACATAGGAATCTCTCAATCTAGAGGTCCTTCAATTATATATATACCTTCGATTAATTTGTTAAAAATCGACCCTAAAATTTTGTGACTAAGGCTTTGATTTATTAATGCAGGGACGTACAATCTTTGCCAATTGATGTTCGCCAAGCTTTGGCGAATTTGATTTTTGCTGCCTCAAGATGTGGTGAGTTGCCAGAGCTAAATTTGTTGCGGCATTTTTTTAGAGCTCGTTATGGTTGTGAATTTGAGACCACCAATGTTGAATTACGACCTGAAAATATTGTGACTTCTCAGCTAAAGCAGAACCTATGCAAACTTGTAATATCTTATGATGAGATGCGCCAACTGATAAGTGAAATAGCTAAAGAACACGCACTTGATTTGACGTTTTGGGATTTTGATCAAAGTTAGTGCACTATGCAATGCTACGTTTACACCATAGAACAATTTTTTAATTTATTAACATTTTATATGAAGAACCCAAAATGAAGACTGTGGTAACAGAATAGATGGAGATGTTGAAAATTTTTTATTAGCATTTTTTGGTTAATATAAAATTATTTATTATTTTTTCATTTCTTAATATGTTTTACATTGATGAATTCAATGAATTTTTCTTTAGACTTACAAATCAAGCCTTTTTAGCTCAACTAGTATCTTTTAGTATTTTCAACAGAAATATTTAGAGTTTAAATTTACAATTGTTGATTGTTTACAAAGATTGAGAATTTTAAGGCGAACTGTTTGGATTATACTGAAGAGAAGAGGGTGGTTCAAGAAGAATGTCATGATGAGCATGAGTGGTAGTAATGTGTTCATCGTCTGGCCAAAATCATTTTGATAAGTACACATTGCAGAATGACAAAATATATCCTTTAACTTGAGATTTATATATGGGAAAAAAAAAATGAACCCATTTTAACCCAACACATTCAGACGGACAAAATCATTTTGATAAGTGCATTGCAGAATGACAAAATAAATTCTTCCAACAAATAGTAATTAATAAAGGAATAAAGAATGCCAAGGATGAATCATTACAAGGCTTTGTAATACATACAACAGAATTTTGAATAAAATCAAAACAAATACAAAAAAGACTCCCAAGCGTATATCAAAGCAAAATCAAAAGGTATACCAAATTAAGAGGTTACCAGTTTATTCCCTCCATATGTTACACAAATTTGGATAAATAAACATTTCAAATCCTCCAATGGCAGCAAAACCCGAAGCCTTATTATTATGCTATCAACATTCTTCTGCTCAACAGCTGCATGGCACACATCAGCTGTGCATGATCAAACAAAATTCTATTTGTAAGTTACCTCTTGCTCTTGAATAACCAATAATCTAAACCAGAGGAATTGGGGAATAATATGAACATGAAAGCCGCAAGCAAAGAGTTCAAATCCTACTAAAACATATGTTCAGTTCATGAGTGAGTTTCAGCCTTTTTCCTTCCAAACATAAGAAGCCTTCTAAATCCTTTGGTGGCTTTAGTAGAATTCTCATCGCTGTCCCACTTCTTCCTGGAATGGTTTGACTCTAAAACTCCATCACCTGGTGGTGGAGTTGAGATCTCTATCTCTGAAATTTCAGGCGTGACTTGAAAGTTTTCATTTATTGCACCATTTGCTTCTAGATTCTCAGCAGGAACAATCAAAACTTTGTCAGGTGATGGTGGCATAGGATGTATAGTTATTTCATGGGGACCTTCAGAAAGTGTTTTTCCTTCAGTTTGAACAGAATATGCATGAGATAGTCTGTCAACATTACCTTCTTGCTGAGCAACTGTTAGAATATGATCTTTAGTAGGCACAGATGAGGCCACGTTGAGTGAATTCCCATTGCAGTTCCCATCATCCAAGATATCCCTATGTGAATTCACAGTTTCCTCATTCTTCTCAATAGAAGCAGTAGTGTGCAGCTGCTTAATGTCTTTCAGATCAAGGGCATCATCAGTTTGAGTTACCTCGGCAGCCGATGACTTCACTGGAAATTCAGCTACAAAATCCATGCCATCCTTTGCTTGGACATCAGTGTCAGAAGAAAGCATCTGATTTAAATTCTTGGGGTCCTTTTTCTCATCTGAAGGTTTGAGTGTGCTTGGAGTTGGTTTCTTATTCTCAGCACCAACAGTCTTCTTTGGTAAGTTAGTTGCAGCTACACCATTTGCCTTCAATGTTGATTTTTTGGGCTGGTCCGATTTTGATTGAGTCAATGAGACCTTCTGAGTTGTTCGTGCTGTTGCAAGGCGATCTATGGTGGAACTCCTTAGGACTGGCTTATGTGGTTTCTTAGTCTCTTGGATTGGGGTCTGAATATTAGATTTCTCATTCTTCACAGAAGTCACTGCAGTTTTATTCACTGTAGCAGTCCTTTTGGTTGTTTCTGTACTAGATCCTCTTGAAGAACTTCTTTCAGCAATTCTCTTCTGGCGTTGAATCATTAACTCCTCCATTCTCCTCCTGTTCTCTTCTTCCTATTGGAAATGGGGCAAAAAGAGAGTGAATAAAATCACTATAAAAGAAAAGGGAAAGAACAAGTTAAATGATAATAATCAAAAAGTAACTAAAGCTAAAGGTCTTAAAAAATCTCAAGAAAATGGAACATTCTGTGGAATTTAAAAGAACATATCCACAGACACATGGGGCTATACAAATATCCAAGCCATATCCAAAATGACTGGAGTATAGGAAGGAAAAACAATATTTCATGAGATTCCTCAAAGATTATCTCCATGCTCTAGGAAAGTCTTCACAAAGAAATTAATTCCAAATGATAAGCAAAACATAATGTACTTGGGTCTAATTCCATGTCAAACGTTATCAGCAATTTCAAATTCTATTGGACATTTATAGCTCCCGTACACATTGGTTCCCATAAATAAATGAAACAAAAGAAAGGAAAAGCTTATAAGTTACAGTAAACAAAGGGAACTGTCATATTTTCCTTTCTTTCTCTCATTCAGTCTGGGAACCAATTGGATCTTGAATGTTTGTGATATACCTTCTCAGATTTGCTCTTTGGAACTGTTGTTCTGCTTACAGAAGTTGGCTTCTTGCTCCTTGATAAGATGTCAGATTTGCTTTTTCCAAGGGATCCGTTTAAAAGTTTAGACCTTGCTTCTTTACCTGAAACTTTTCCTGCAGGAGTTCCACTATTTTTGGCTTTTGCATTCTTACTATTAGGAGGCAGCTTATCATCAACAACGCCAGCTGTTTCACTGTCAGAATGCCTGTTATTGACTTCATTTGATAATAAGCTATTTTCATAATCCATTTCTGGAGTCCATGATGCCACAGCATGGTCAGTTGCTGAATCACGATCAAGCATCATGTAAAGGTCATCTGGCTCATGGGTAGCAATGACTTCAGGCTTATTGTGTGAAATTTCTGGTGGTCCATATTCATATTGAGTATCTCCAACAATCTCTGGAACCATGCTTATGTCAGTCCTTAACTGAGAATCAAGTTGATTATCAAATGATCGAGCTTGAACCATGAAAGAGTCATCAGCTAAAACATCGCTTTTATTTTTTCCAGCATGAACATCAACAGCTACTGATGAAGCGTAAACACCATCAAACATCTTGAGATCTTTGCTTGCATCCTGATGTGCTGATTTATCTGGTTGGCTGTTGAGGAACCAATCTCCTTCTTCTTGACATTTGGCTATGGAAAATTCAGCAGCACTATCAGATATAACAGCATGGGGACGATTCCCTGATTCTTCAATTCTGTGTGAAAATAACTCCTCCTCAAATGTGCTATCTGCTTTCCTAATAGTTGCATTCTCGTCAACTTCAAAATTCCCAATGTGAGTTTTTCCCTCCACTCCAGTATTCCTCTCTGTTACAACAAAGGAATCACTCGATATAGTTTGTTGCTTAGTAACTTTCTCTTGTTCCAGGGTGAAGGCAAATGAACTTCTCTCTTCAGAGTTCTTATTTGTAAAATATTCCTCCTGAACATCTACAGAGTTTGGCTCTATACCAGAATAATCTGACTCTTTTTCCTGCATAAGAAGATTCTGGAAAGCACCCCAGGGGTCAGTTCTTTTTCCTCCCTCAGAGTTAATCGCAGCACCCTTCTTAATTTCCTGATCAGCAGCATCATTTGGACCATCTGCAATGCCAGGATGCTTGACCCCTCCATGTTTCTTATGACGACGTGAGGTTGATTTATGCCTTCTCTCCAATGATTCAACTGCTTCCTCTACTTGCTGCTTGATTGAATCCCCATTGATGAATTCATCCTCATCAGATGAATTCCCCTCTGAGCCAGTATTCTCTCCATCCCTCTTAGAGGTTATGTAATTGATATTGCGGATAACAACCTTTCTTGAGGACTTCTTCCCATGCTTCTTTTTGTGCGGCTTCTCTTTTGAAGAATAATTTTTGTGATGCTCCAAATCCTCGTCTGATTCACTCTCAGAACTGGAGTCACTGGGCTCAGTGGAGCGATCTTGCTCTGAAGTTTCCGGTACTTTTCCATGTGAATGTTTCTTTTTATTCCTAGATGATTTGTGATTCCGATGTCCATCTAGTTCTTGATCAAGAACATGACCAGAATCTTCGACATTTGAAGGCCATTGCATATTGCCTGGATAATATGAAGAGGCATTTTGTTGCATACCAGGAAAAAGGTAGCTTGGATATGGGGGCATTTGTGGAAATACAGGACCTTGAAAGTTGTGCATGTACTGAGGAACATGGTTTGGCCATGTCATCGGTGCTTGAATTCTCCCATTTGTTGATTGTGTTTGAGATGATGTTGGCAAGCTACTTTCTGCATATTTTAGATTCAAAGATGTACCAGTTACCGACAAAGGAGAACAATCTTTACTAGTCTATATCTATATATATATATATATATCTAAAAGCTGAAGCGTAGTATTTATTGTTGCGATACTCCTGTTGTGCCACCTCATTTGCCATGTCATTGACCATATAATCTTTATTTTACTTATTTATTTTTTATTCTTAATTTCTTTTACAAAAAATATACAAATAGATTATTGACTTTACACATTCATCTTAGGCAGTTTTAACCTAACATATAACTTTGTCTTTACATATTATCTACTTTAATTTAAATGTTTAATATTCCATTATGATTAAGTTGATGGGCTGGTGGTAAGATTATATAAACCACTGCATTAATAATTAAATGCAAAATGGCCTCCTCAAATCTTTCCTTTGTTAAATCTATATTCCTAGAGTAACATTATTTTTCTTTTTCTTTTTGCCCTTTAGAGGGTACTAAGCCACAAACTAATCCTTAAATTGCCCTAATCATTATAATCTTTACCCATTTATTGGTTACAAAGATTTATATCTTAACATTTATGAGGAGGGACCCCAAATGATGTATGATCCACATATCTAAAGATATATTACTATTAAATTTTGCCTTCTATGATGATGACTGAAGAGTTGCCAATATAACTAGAGCAACTCCCAAGTACAAATAAAGTGTCTTTATATGCGACTAGTTTACAGGAACTACATGAACAATTTTTGAAGAATTATTATACGACACGGGTATGACACCCTGAATGAAATGTACATGCTTTTCTAGAGAGCAAGTCTAGACAAAAGACATTGTTTACAAAGAAATGTATATCAATCTCTTAAGGTAAAATTCCTTCAATTACAATACTTTTGAATTATTCTTTACTAAATTCTATCAAAATTTTCACATTATTTAGAGTGAACCATCCACCGTGCCTTCATGCATGTTAATGCAAGTTATGGGTATCCTTTGTTTAATTCATGGTTTAAATTAATTTATTTTTCTTTTCTTCTATTTTATTGTGAATGTGGTGATGGTGTATTTTTATTTTTGGTAGTTTCCATAGTATATATTTTGCTTCCTTCTATTTTTTTGAACCCATTTATTCTCCTATATTTCATTGCTTGTGATGGAATGTAGAAAAAAAAAGCCTAATTAGATATATTTTATTTTAATTTAGTTCTATCAATATAGTTGGCTATTGTAAGTTGTAATTCTGTCTCTAATTTGTTTTGTTTGTTGTTTCGTTTTTCTTAATCAGCATGTTGTGTGAATAAAAACTATATAAAAATTATTGTTACGTGGAAGAGATAATTTTGGATTTGGTTTTTTGTTGATGTTTTAGTGGTACTATGGCAAAGATACTTAACTTTCTCTTGTATTTTAAGTGATGAGAAAGAAGGAAAAAAAAAAAAAAAAAAAAATACAATGGAAGGAGAGAAAATTTTAAGATTTACTCTGCTGAAAAATTGGTTATATTTCTATTTGGTGAGTAAAATTAATTATGATGTATTATATTCTTAAAGGCCTGTCCCCATTTTTCAACTCCTAATATAACAAATAGCCTTTTTATTTTTATTTTTTGAGGCATGTAAAGAATGTTTACAAAAATCTTTTTGCACCACATCTTTAGCATCCTTTATAATTTTATGTTTTTTGAAATTTGTACTTTGTTCAACTTTTCATCTTCTTCTTCTTCAACTATTGTTTTCTTAATTCAATCTTTCATCTCCTACGATCATTTTTTTTTTTTTTTTAATTTTCATTTGATTCCCTCTATAGATTTTTTAAAATTTTCTCATTTATACCTTCTTAAAAATTCTACAGTTTCACTTTGTTCAACCTTTCATCTACTCCACCATTCTTCTTCCATCTTAATTTTCATATAAATTTCTTATTATTTCATTTCCACCCCTCGTCTATTCCTTCCAAGTTGTCCACGACAAAGGAGGTCAATACTCTCTCTCCCCAATTTTGTTTCTCTTTCGGTAGTTTTTTTTTTTTTTTTTTTGTTTAAACCACTTATTTTTTCCGCTAATGGTTCTTTTTGTTTTTGTTGATTTAATTGTCACATTACATTTTTTCCTCTTTTTGATAAATTTGTATAGATTATAGACTTTTATTTATATTTAGGTATTCTGGTATTCTAATTCTTGATCACAAGTTCTTTTTCTTTATCCCATTGGTTTATTTTACAATGATGCATATATAGAAACTTAATTCTAAGATTTTTATTTGATAATCTTTGTTGGTGGATGAATTTGTGATTTCTGCAAAGATAATAATTTCAATAGATTATCAACAACAAATTGTTTTCCTAATTGGTCTAGTTAATCATTATTAAGTTTTAGTAATTTTTTAGATATGTTTTCCGGTGTTTTGGATTAAAGGGTAGAAAAAATAAGGTTTGAGAAAGTTTGTTTAAATCTAAAAGAATAATTTCCAAATTTTATATAGTACTTTTTAATGATACAAAAAAATTATAAATAAATTTTATTAAAAAATGAATATTTTCACTAACTTGCCTTTTGAATTCCTATAAATTTTTTTATTGTTTTCATTTTGGTACGACATAAATTTTATATATATATATATATATATATATATATATTACATTTTTTATTGTTCCTATAATAAATGAACATATGATTATGAAATATATTACTCTTTATTAAATTAGTCCAAATTGCAAAACAATAAATTTAATGAGATCACCATAAAAATATTATCACGCGCAATGCACGGATTTGCAACTAGTTTCTTTGTAATTAGCAATTCAAACATAAGCTATGATCAAAAACATTTTCTGTACAAAGTATGGCAAAGGTAAAACTAATTGATAAGAGAATGCAAATTCATAAATATAATGCTAAAAGTAAAATTGCTTGTACCTGGAAATGATAAAGTTTTGATAAGCATTAGGCTGGAATATATTCTTTTGATTCATAATCAAGTCTATGTAGTTCTAAATTATAGAAAAATAGAGACGAGTCTTGAGCAGTGGCATAAATATATTTCAGCATTAGGATGGAATAAATTCCTTTCTTACAAACTTCATGTCAATAAGTGTAATTCATAATCTATTAAGTTTATGGTAGATCTAAATTATAGAAAACAGGGTTGAGGCTTGAACAGTGGCATAAATATTCCTCATGCTCTTTTTATTAATTAATGTTCTTAGTTTCTTAGCCAAGAGAGAGAGAAGGGGGGTGGAGTGGAATTTCATTCTATTTTAAGGGTTGATTTCACTTTCCCCTCTTAAACTATGATGCAGTTACAATGCCCCCTGCGCCCCCCTCTGCTCTCTGTCTGAACCTATGACATATAAATTTTAGGAGGGTCACTGCAAAATTCTGACTGCCTTAATTAACCCATGTTTCACGTGTTATTGGAATTTTAACTTTTTCTTTATTTCTTTTTAATGTTATGAAATATTAACTTGTTAAGAATTTTTTTATGGCATTCTTTCACAAGTTGAAAGTTTTTTTCCAAGAATAATGAGGGATTGGATATTCAACCATACCTTGGCTATTGTCCAAACTTCCATGACTTGCAGTTGAATCAGATGCATCCATGGAGCCATTCTGTTTTCCATTAGAGAGACCATTTGGGTGAACATTTATCATAAGATTCTGACTAGTTTCAAGATCTTCACCAGCAAATATGATCCCAGATGTTCCCAAGTATGGCAATTCTTGCTGAGAGCATGCCTGCATTGCTGCAATTTCATCTACCCAAAGCCTATCTTCATTCTTTTTCTTGCATAGATCGATGAAATTTATGCATGCTTCCCTAAATGAAACCAGACACAGATTACATTCTTTAACCAATATTTTAAATGCTATACCCCCCAAAAAGTATAAAAAATAAAAAAGAAAGGCAACTTTAAAAAAATGTTCACAATTCAAAATAGAAAATACAGGAATTCATCAATAAGGAAAAATATCTTAAGAAGATAAAACTGTCCTTTAAGGAGGAAATAATCATTAGAAGGTTGACAAATATCTAGAAACCTCCTTAGTGCATCATTCAGAACAATCAACAAAACCAATTGCATTAGTAAACCGAAGTATGACAGTAGAAAATAAGATAGATACAAATAATATTGAGCAAATGAAAACTGATATGAAACATTGTAATTCATATTGTGCAAGATCCAAAATAGTACTAAACGATAACTACATTCTACAGGGGAAAAAATGGCCCAAGTTCTCCAATCTCCTACACCTTCATAAGGCAAAGAAGCCTGATTAATATAAACAATAAAAAGAAAACTATTTCTGAGTCAACTGTAAGCCACTGAGGCTCTCCATGTCAAATTCCGTAGTAGGATAGACTAATTTTGTATAATTCTGCTTTGGGAAATTGACCCTCTTACATGTGGTACTGAAAATCATGTCAATAATGGGGCACAAGATTTGGTTGCTCTTTAACATATGTTTTTCTCATAATTGAAAAGACAGGATGCTTGATCAAAAGAAACATCCTGTAATAGTGGAAAGTCAACACAGGGGACAGCCAACGTCAGCTTTGCTACCAAGATTTCAGACCTTGAATGAAAAGGTCCATTTGCAAAGCATGAGTGGTTCACTAACATTACAATCAACAGTAATACAGCCATGCAATTAAAAGTGAAGTCAATATCTAATGTAAAAATCATTATCAAAATAGAAGAAGGCATTGAATTGAAAGATTTTCCAATGAAAGGTGGTAAATTGCTAATACTCCCTCTTTTATATGTTGTGACAAAGCAGTTTTTCTTCAGTTTAATCTCTAGATATTTATTTGATTCAGTCACCTGTTGGCATTCGTCATACCTTAAACGTGAAGCCCCAAAAGCATCAGAAAAGGAAATAAGATCATCTATGTAGTCCATCTCATATCCAGCAACTAAGGCACGGGCATAAGCCATTGCTTGCTCTCTGCGGAGCGCTGCCTTCCGACTTTCCAGAACACGTAGAAGACGAATCCTGTTCATTACCAGCAGCTGAACAATGAATGCATGAGAATATAAAGTGTTGTAATTAAGTACATAGAATAACTATATGCGACCAATAGAAACCAGATATATTACTTGGAATTCTCTTCTGGTACAGCATCGCCTGTTCCATTGGATTCACCTTTCGACTAAGATGCACCATCACAATAAAAGGTTAATGCTTTGTAAGAACTTTGAAGGATAAACAATGCATTTTACAATAATATAAAAATGATGACATACATTGGAGTAGGCATTTGATCTTTTGGAATGCCCATCAGCAGCTGACACATTTCCTGTCAATTACAAGGTTGTAGATAAAATCATTCATACAGTGAGTCAATCTACAGGTTAAAGAAATATAATCCAGGTTTCATATTTTGATGTCAGATTAAAGTGCTTCCCTCCAACATTCTGCAATGAATTCCAATGCAAATTTTACATTTTGTAATCTAAAAACAATACCATATTTTAATATCCAATCAGTTGTAACATCCATAATAGCTATCAGTAGGTTTTCCAAATTATGAAAATATCAATGTTGCAAGATAACCTAGTTTAATAAAAAAACTATTTATAGATGACTCAGATGATAGCCAGAAAAGGTTCAGTACATTACTAATCCCTATATTTACCAGAAAAATACAGAATAAAAGACTGAAAATTTTATTGATAGTGAACTTATCAAATTCTTTTTACAAGTTAGGGGCCAAATTAAAGGCTCCAAAACACTAATTTCCAAGAAAAAAATATTTTTAGATATATCCAAAGCAATATTTTACCATTCGATTTTAAATAAAATAATATTCCTGAAAATACACAAAAACAAGGGGAAAAAAAATCATTTCTGGTAAATTCAGAAAATTACAAAACTAACAAGAAATTCCTCCAATATTTGTATAGGATGTCTACGTCAATAGATCTGGTTAGAAAATATCCCAAGCATCAAATATGCTTCCTTCTATTTGGTGAAAATACAGAATAGCAAAGGCATCAACCAAAACCAGACTTCAATGAAGTTCAAGGTCTGACTAATTGACTTTGACATTTAAATAAAAAGTACGATAATAGGAATTCACTTGATTCGCTGGTCATGAAGAAATCCAAAGAATAATTGCAAGAGATCGATCTCTAAGCATACCATCTGCCTCTATGGATTCACTTGATTGAATCGAATTCTCAATCTGCACAATCTCTCTCTCTATAGTCACAAATCTCTCAAGAACTTCTGGTGAGCTAACAAATCTCACAAACCTGTTTCAAACAAAGAAACAAACTAAAATAATCAATCAAATAAAAGACAAGTGTTACACAAATTCCCAATGATTTGCAACTATCTGACTTTTTATTCACAAACCAAAAATTCTTGAACAGCCAACTAGTTAACAAGAACAACTTTATGGGATTTACTCATAAAAACTGTTCAAATTAAAAAGTACTCCAAATTCCAAAACTTCCATTTAAATTCAAACTGCCCATGATTTCAGCTGGAATACTAAAAAATGTACCCAAAATGCTTAATTTTTCTTAATTAAAACTTGAATCCCATGACAAATCTTTATGCATAATAGGCCAAATTCCCATCAAATTTACATACCCAATTCAGCAATGACTTTGGTTGAGCTAAGAACCATTAAAACAAGCACATACATATAGAGTAAAACTGAATTAATTTACCTTTGCAGAGTGGCTTTGGTGAACCAAGAGGCATGAGAGCCAGCTGGGCGCAGAGTGATGGAATATCCACCTTTAGAAATCTGATCTTTGGCGCTTTTAAGGTGCAAAATGAAGGGTTCAAGAAGCCCTGATGCCAACTTCTCGTTCAAAGGTCCAGAGAAAATCACCAAATCACATCTTCAACAAATTATGGAAACCATAGAGAGAGCACAATAAGACAAGAATTCATTTCTCAATCATAAAGTAAATACACATCAATCAATGTAGAAGGAAAAAAAGAAAAAGAAAAAGAGTACCTGGTTCTGGTTGGAGTTAGTTGGAAAAGAACATGGTCAAGAACAGTTCTGGAGTCCATTGAGAAGAGTGAAAGATAGAGACAGAGACTATAGAGAGAATGAAGTTCAGAAGGTCATAATCTTAGTTCATAGCACATTGGTTTGTAGCATTAAATTTTTGCTGGTTTAGTATTATGTTTCTTTCCATGTTGCACATGGAAGTTGGAGAGAGAGAAAGAGTGGCAGTCAGAAGATGAAGAAGCTGAGCACATGGGATGATGGGATGAGAGTGAGTGCAAGTGTTAGTGAGGAATGAGGAACGAAGAACAAAGAAGGCGATTTTTTTTTATGTTCTTTTTAGGACGTGGGTTCCACTCTAACATGCCGACACTCACACCTCTCTTTCTCTTACATGACAGACAGAAACATACATAAAAAGGAAAAAAAAAAAAAAAAAGTAGGTGCAGTCACTTCCATGCTCAACTCACCAATTGAATTGATCTCACTCACTGTATGATTGTATTACCAAAACAATAAAAGATTATTATCCCTTAGTAAATTCAAGATAAAAATATTATTTGGGGTCGTTGTTAGATTTTTCATTTTAGTAGTCCTTAGTTTGGTTGCGTTATTTTAACTTGCAGTTGATTTAGTTTTTATTTTTTATTCAATATAAATTAGCTTTAACTTATAAAAGTTTTCTCTATATACGTAAATTGTCAGAATGGATAACGTAATGCTTATATTTTTGTGTTATTCTATTTTATATTTTTGTTTCAGCATCTATTTTAACATATTTAATATGATATCAGAGTTAATATTTAACACTATGTGCTCGTTTAAGTATTGCTTAATTTTAATAGCTGATTTGTATAACTAGAGACAAACAAAAACCTAAAAGTTAGATTATTTAAAAAACAAATATGCAACCAATATCAAATAATTTAAGCAAAAACACAAGTTTTTAATCCGTTGACAAACTCACACTATAAATATGACATTTTAAAACTTATCTTCTTCCTTTTTTTTTTTTAATTTTTATTTTTTTTTATTTTTTTTTATGTATGACATTTTTAAAGTTCGCATTTTTCTTGAATATATCTAACTAGCCATTTTAAGGCCAATAAATCTATCTATCTATATATATATATATATATATAAAGCTCTCGTTTAAAAGAGCTCAAAAGGGAATGGATCTAAGGTGCTTGAAAGAGAAGAAGATGATGATGAGTGGTGCAGGACTTAGTCTGGGTGTATGTGGTTGAGAGGTCGTTTTGTTTCTTTTTTCTGTTCACTTTTACGATATTATGTAAGCTTGTTATCCAAGAGAGCAGAAAGGGATTTCTCTCTCTCTCTCTCTCTCTCTCTCTCTCTCTCTCAGTTGCTTTTGTTCTTAGCTTCCTTGTCATTGTCAACGTGGAATGGAAGAGTGAAGGAGTGGCAAAGAATAATAACACCATGCCTATCAGCCAACCACAAAAGGCTATCTTTCGATTCAGCCAAGCATAAAAGAAAATCCAAACGGAAGTGGTAGCTAGACATGTCATAGTCCAAATGAGGGCTTTCCACTTCCATACAAAACTCTAGCTCCATATGCTATGTGATGCAATATTAAGGAGATATTATAGAATAGACTACAAACACTAAAACAATTATAAATATAAAAATATGTATAAAGATGATCGAACCAATTATCTTTAAAAGTTTTAGTTTCCAAGTTAGGAATCTCAAATTTGGGACCTTAGATTTAAAGGTCTATTCTTCTATTAAAAAAAAAAAGAAAAAAAAGAAAAAAAGAAAAAGAAAATACATTTAAAGGTCTAATAGTAACTCCATTGAGCTATTAATTATTTGGTTTAAATATGCCAAATTTTTTTTAATAATAATTATGAGTTTGAATCACTCTGCTTGGAGCCAATTTGATATTTTAGATTTATCCACTTATCACTCTTGAAGAATCTAATCAAATCCATTTAATCCAAACAAAGTGATTAATAACTCAGGTTGGATAGTTGTAAATTTAAGTGGGATTCAGTTTGTTTTTGCTGAAACACTAATTCCTTTCTTACAAGTCAGGCTAAATATAATTTGAGGCAAAAGTCAATAAATCTAAGTAAATTTGAATTATTTGATGAATTAATACTAATTAAACCAAAATTAATTTCCTATAGAGAATTAGATAACATAGCTCACGCATAAGATTTAATAAAAAAGAAATGAAAATTTATTATTTAAAAAAAAAATGTTTTTACTTTAGCTTAGATATAAGGTGATGCTATGTGAAAGATTACGTTGGTAATATTGACAATTTACCATGTAGGATATTGGTTTACAAAAATTAAAATTTCAATCTATTAGATGATATTAATCATCAATGATGATCCAGTACATTTACAACATTTGTTTTTTTCCAAGCAGTTTAGGGTTTCAATTGGATTAGGTTTTTATTGATCTAGTATTTTAGAAGCCTTGAATGTGATTGGTGAACTTTTCTTTTTTTGAGATAAATGATCAGTGAACTTTAACAACATAATTAATGAATGTTTAAATTACTTTTTGGTAATTAATGACACATAAGTTTGTAAGTCTTATATAATAAAATTTGTAGTATTTCTAACATTACTTATGAAAAAAAAAAAATATTATACAACCATTCACACAAACAAAAAAAAAAACATTATCATCATAAATTTTTGGACCTTTTTATAATGGGAGTGAGACATTTTTTACAAAGGGGTCGAAACTTTTTGTAGTGGGGCCTTATGACTAAGCCTTGGGCTGACTCTGCTCACTTAAACTCATTAAGCACATGAAATTCGCACTTCTTTTCATTTATTAATGTGCCAACTTATTAGCAAAAAATAATATGCCAGCTTATTATTTAAGTTAATGACTTAATTCACTTAAATGAATTTTTTTTAATATATTAAAATGCTCAACATTGTGATATGAACATGTTTGTTGCCATAACGAATTAGTTTTCAATCATAGTCTCAGGATCAAGATTAAAATTTAGTATAGTTTTCTAGTTTAAACCCAGAGCTCTAAAATATGGTGCCATATTCTCCTTGTAGAAAACCAAACAATGAAAAATGGCTTCTAAATTCCAACTGCCACCTACACAAACACACACAAAAAGTCTCCACTACCCTAATTAGTTAATCTATATTCTATGAGTCTATTAATACCTAACCAAATATTTAAAGATAGCCCCTAAAACCATATCAAGACAGCTATCCAGCCTAAGTCTCTTATGTTCATATCTCATTCTCACGTCATTCATGAGGTACTATATATTTAAAATCTTAAACTATTATTTTGTGATTACACTAAGAGATTACTCCTTGTAACTACATACTGCATGTGTCAAGTATTGCCAGATTATGACTTAGATCATTTTAGGCTAATTTAACAATTAAGTCCAATTAGTTTATAAAAAAAATTAAGTCCAATTACGCAAGTGATTAATCAATTAACACAAGCATGGATAATAGCATGTAAAAATAGAATTTTAAATCCACACACATACAATTAAAACACAACCATTACAAATGTATGTATTATCAAAGAGGAAATTTTGAGTACTAGGCAATAAACCTCTTCCTAGTCTCACTGTCGAAAATGATTCACTAGAATAGATAGTTGCAGTACATATTATTCACAAAACCCTCTGAGTCAAGTAGTAATTATGTACTTAAGCTTTCCAAACTCTTGCTCGCAATTGACTCCACAAATCTTTTCATTACTCTAGCTCCTGGATCAGCAATTAAGCTCCAATTGCAATCTCCAGTTCTACTTAGCTGTTTTATGGTGGTTCCAATGCTTCCCAAAGCTCCAATCAACACTCACAACTCAAACATAGTGATGGTCTTAATCTCATTTCATGAAATATGGCTATTTTCCTAGGTTTCTTTCACAGCTCAAATAAGAATTAGGGTTTAATTCCATGGGAAAATGAGTTATATATAAGATGGGAAAAGACTAGAATAATAGGGGAACTCATAACTAAATTCTCTATAGTTTTCATGTTTTTGCTCCCGTGAAGTGGCTATCTCAATTGGTATTTTGCCAGATACAACTTCAATTTCGCTCAACTGAAATCCCATGTCGTACAGAGTCCAAATCTTCTATCTCACTTTTCCTTCTCCACTCTATACTTCATCAATAAAAACTTGCCACATGTTCACCTAATTAATTAAATACTACCATTATTAACTTATAAATACTACCATTATTAATTAATGGTAGTATTTAATTATTTAGGTAAACATGGGGCAAGTTTTTATTAGTGAAGTATAGAGTGGAGCAGGAAAAGTGGGATAGAAGATTTGGACTCTGTTGTACAATTTCATTTTTAGCACTTGTACCTCAACCCAAATACACATAGACTCACAAAATAAAAATTACAAGGTAATTTATGCTTAATTACAATAAAACTTTGGCATGGAATATGCCAACACTCTAAGATCCTGACATCCATTTATTTTTATAATCTATATATATATATATATATATAACCGAATCTTCTGACATCTTCACAATTTTTCACATCAGCATTATTTAAATAAAAAAATAAAAAACAAAAAATATCAGTAAAAAAAAAATACATAACCTACTAAAACACTACTAATCACACGTTTAAACTTCTTTGCAATTCTGTTACCTATCCCACTAAACACTAATAATCCTATTAAAAAGTGAAACACAAGAATCTTCTCCTTATGCAATTTGACACAAGTAAAATTGTTAAGCACTCCAGTTGAAAAGAACTAAGATGTTTAAATTTGGTTTGTTGATTTACTTTTGATATTGAGTCAAAGTTGTAATGCCTACAGTTCCTTTTCCCTCTCGTATTTGTGTTAATCCTTCCTTGCAACATCAAAGGTTTTATTCTTAATTTTTATTCTTCCATTCAATTTTTTTTTAGATTTAATCTTCTCGATTTTTTTCTAGAGATTAGGCCTCCTATCAAAAATAAATTGAATCCAGGTTAAAGGTATGCTAATATACAATTAAAATTTTCCAATTTCTTGGGTTTGGATTGTTGATTTTTGTTTTCTAGTTAGAATTTTTTCTTGCCTGGCAAATATTTTTTCCCGCTTGCCCCTAAATAAATTTTTTATTTTTTAGTATAGGGTTAATTGTTTGTTTATGTACATCTAATTTCTAAATATTATAGTGTTGTTTGGGTTATTGGTTTAGGATTGTCTTTTTTGGGTTTAATAAATTTGATTTTAGGATGTACATGATGATATATATGTGTGTGTGTGCGTGTGTGTGCATGAATGAATTGGTTGGTATAGAGTTTGGTTTGAATTATGGGTTTTCTGCTACTGTAATTCACTTAAAATTTTTACTGTATTTGAAAAAACAAAGTTCTTTTTAGGGTTTAATCTAATGTAGAATTGTAGATTCTCACATTGTTTAGCTAGGGTTACATTGTAGTTGATGATAAGTATATGTGACTGTATGTATGCATGCTTTGGGTTAGCTTTAGTTTGATGATTTAACATATGTTTGTAGCTGATATTGTTTGTGTGCATTTGTATTTTTATATTATAGCCAGTTTTCATTGATTTTTGTTGATAAGTTTTGGCTTCGAAAGGAAAAAAAATTCTATTATAACAGTGTTCTCTTTTTTAGACTTCAAATCCTACATGAAGCAAAAATCTCTAAACCACCAAGAAAACAAAACTCTCGCTGCCATAATACACTGGCTCCACTATTGCTATAGCTATTTTCACCAAGGGTAACCAATCTTTTTGTTATATTTCTCTATTGTGAAGTAATATATTCTTTTGTTTTGTTTTAATAATTTCTAGGCTCTAAGTCATCTAATTTATTATTATTATTTTTGGACTTTTGGAAATTTTAACATTTGATTCTTTGATTTCTCACTTTTTTATTTTTGGCAAGATCTAAAATTCTCTAACAGATTTCAATAGCTATATTCACAAATTATTCTTTCTAAAGGTAACTCATCTTTCTCTATATTTCTTTGTTGTGTAATCACATAGACATATATATGTTTTGTTTTGTTTCAATAATTTTTAGGATCAGAATATTTAGATTCTTTAATTTTATTTTATTTTTTTGGCTTTTTGAACATTTTAACATTTGAATTTTTGGGTTCATTTTTTGCTATAACTGAATTTGTCAACTATATAGCCATGGATTAGTCTTTTGATGATAGCCACATCTTTCTTTTATATTTCTTTGTTGTGTGATCAAATATTTTCATTATGCTTTAATAATTTTAGCTTTGAATCTTATACATGATGCATTTTACATTTATGCAAAAATTTTCCGTGCATTGCACAGGTTAGCGACTAGTGATTATAATTTTAAACTATCATATCAATTTGTACAATTGTAATATTAAAATTTATAATATAGTCCTAATAATTCTCGTTACCAAAAAGATAAATAGTCGATGGTTATAATTGTCTAATACTAGCTGCATTAAATTTTACAACGGAGTAGTGCTCTCATAAAATGTAACAAGCTAGTGCCAGCTGATAAAGCTATGATATTACACCAAAATTGTCGGTTCCTATTTAATTAGCATCTATGAAACAAAAACTAAATCATTATTAGAGGACTCCACACCTTTTAAGAAGAGGGCCCTTGATGATTGTTCTTAATTTGGAACCATACAAGACTCTCTCCAAATATGTACTTAAAAATCAAATCCCATATATTTCACACACTTAGATGAGACAATCATTAGGAATAGGATGGATAGGAAGAATTTTATTTTATTTTCTTTCTTTCCTAAGCAATTAGGAGTCAATTATTATGGATCTCTACCAAGTGCAATTAATTACGTTTCTTCTCAAACGCTATCCAACAAATGATTAATGACAATCCCGTAGCCACCTTCTGCAATGTTAACAGCATATCCTTATTGGGATCAATTAATCATAGTATGAATTTATTTTCTTTTTTAAATAAATAAAGGTCCCATGCAAGTCTGGAATTAATGTTGAGTATGACAGAGTATACATACTATATATATAACGTCAAGAATGGCATAATACGGCTAGCAACTAAACTATAGTTATGGTATCTTTTTATTCTTTTTTAAGCTATATGTCTATAGTTTCCAATGGTGTTCCTCATGTGTAGTTTCCAATTGCTCTGACAAATAAATGTACCTACAGGTCTTATTACGGCAATAGTTCAGGAAGCCAATTTGACTACAAGGACTCAGGGTTTTTTTTTTTTTTTTTTTTAATAATTTTTAATTTATAATTTTAATTTTTTATTTTAAGCTCACTCATTTGGATTGATGACACATGATATATATTAACGAGTTCAAATTCTATAATACACACACACACATATATATATATATATATATATATATATATATTGGACTGAAAATCCTATAATATATTAAGAAAGTGATGACAAAAATTGATGTAGCCTTTTTGTGCATATTTCAACCGTGAACGTTATTATTCTATTAAGAGGGCTCTAAGTTTCATATATATAGTTAGTACTATTCTGTATCGATTGCTTGTGACGTAGTTGGAAGAGTTTTTAAGCATCATAATTACACACAAAATATAGGGTTTCAAAGCTCCTCATAGATTAAATGTATAATTGGGTAGAAGAAAGAGTCACATTTGATGAAACACCCTAGCTAGCGAGGATTTCAAAGCTGCTCATTCATGGTTGTATTAAGTGGGCACTAGATCTAGAAGAGGCACATCAAGGATAAGCATGCAGGCCACAAAAGCATGTATTTCAGGGAGAAAATATGGGTCAGCTTATGAACATTACCGTCAATCATACTCATGTGGGTCGATAAAGTCGCAGATCTTACTATGAAAAAAACAAGCTACCTCACCTCCTTAGCTGGATATATTATGACATTTTGTCTTTGAGGAAAATGACCAAACACCCATCTCACCAGAGACATTACTGGGTCCATATATATGACTATCTTATTTGCTATATCACAGTTCAACATTGATATGAAATTGTAATCACCACCATTACTACCCACAGGACATACAAATTAAGCCTCCATGCAAATTAAGACATTAATACTGGGTCCATATAGAGGCAGACAATCTCTATAATTCGAGTATCATAATAATGTTGGAGGACCCTTAGCTGAAGTGTTTTGGCCTTCATGGACATGGACTATGCCACTGCGCCTTATATCCAATCATTCAATTTCAGGAGTTAAACATTGAAGAAAAAAGATTGTCTTTGTTTTCACCTAATAGGTATTGTCAACAAAAATGGTTAGTAAGTCATTTTCTTTATTCAGCATATATTCTTTAACAATTTCTTGTTTTATCAAGTGTTTTGTAGTTTAATTGACACTTTTTATCTTTAAGATATTTACAATGTAAATATTCAAAGTTATTTAGATCTTTCTCTTCCAATTATTGAATTTTCTTGTCCTTGATAGGTCTTGGTCACTAGTATATATACAAAATTCGACAATCACAATCAAGGTAAGTGGCCTTGTTTTATCCGAGGCAAATAATAATAATAATAATAATAACAACAATAATGATAATAATAAAAAAGCCACCTTGTTGTAAAGGTTGACCTAGCTGTTCATGTGTGCAAGAATATAAAAAAAAAAAAAAAAAATCGAAATAATTGCAATCATCTAACTCTGGTTGACTTATAAATATGCCGAAGGAGTATTTATTACAATGTGGCATGTGCTGCAACCAACTTTAATAAATTAATCTGCAATTTTTTAAAGAGTTACCTTTATGTTTTAAACAGCATTTCATCTATTAGTTTCAATTCAATTCATCAAGTCATTGTTTAGCATGGTGTACATATCTAGGATTTGGAAGTACCTTACCATGGAATAAATTAAACCAACTGTTCAAAAAGATATAAAGGAGAAATATAAGTTTTGATGTGTTGACATCATAGGATTTGCTTTGGATGGGCAAAGGAAAGTGCATTAAAAAAAATTGGCATTCTATTATTATTATATGTAGATTTATTCTTCAACAATGCTACGCCTCCATAATTTCTGATAATTGTGTAAGAACATAATTTTTTTTTTTTAATAAAAATATTGTAAGAAACTAAGAATTTTAAAATATAGTAATTTTTTTAAATTTAGATAATAAAATATAGTAATTTCTAAGCTATAATTAATGCCTTTTTTTATTTTTTTTTATTTTTTTATAAATATATATATATATACACACACATACTTATCAATGACTCATTAGTCATTACTATAGATGCAAATACATAGAAGATGGTTGTACATTTGTTCTTTAATATTTGTTTACACTTAGTGTGGGGTTAGGATTTGTGGCCTAAGTCCAAAACAATAGATTTGTAGAGCGTGGATGATAGAGCTAGGTTGATTATATAATTAATAGTGGTTTATTACAACCTCCAAGAATAATCTAGCATAAAGATATACGTAAAAACGAAATAAATTGAAGTTCGAAGAGGTTTATGATAAATCAAATAGTGATTACAGTTCTTAGAGCTCTCTTCCAGCCTTTTTTCCTCCCCCTCCTTATCAGGAGCCCTTCTTCTTTATATAGCATCCTTCCCCATCATCCCCATCGTCTACTTGTTCTTCATCTGTGTACCTACTTGAGTATATATCATGTCATGTATCTTCTTTAACTTTTTGTGAGTGGTGATAGCTGAGGTTACACTATTCAGGGGTCTTCTCCACATAAATGCGGCCAGAAAAGTTACTGCAGTGCATTTAATATGATAGTAGCAGCTTTTCCTTTAGATATTTATTCATTCTTATCGTCTCCAAATGTACCCAGAACTTATCTTTATCACTGGAGTTGCTAGGAAGATCATTCGGACCTTTCACATGTTTGATTGATCAAGATTATTCGTATCCGAGGAGTAAGACCTCTTCGGATCAATGGTGACCTCTTCGGATCGTATTCCTCCTTCGTTTCCAGGTATTTTTCTTCCAGATGGACTCCATATCAATCGGGTCTTTCTCTTCAGACACACAGTAATCCTCAAATAGGGTCTTAGGCCCACTACGTAAAGTTAGGCTTTTCCCTCCCACACTTAGATTTTAATTTTAAAAAAGATTTAACAAACATGATCTAATAAAATAAAATAAAATCTTACCTTAAAAAAAAAAAAAAAACTTGTGACTTCTTACGACACAGCATTTATGGTGTCATGATGATAAATAATGAATAAATAATAGTTCTGCTCCTTCAAAAGGAAAAAACATGAAAAAGAAAAAAGAATAAGAATTCTGCCTATAGTTTGTAACACATTTAGACCAAGGGCCATTTTAAATTATATGTCAAAGAGTTTAAAGTTTGGATCAATCAAAATATATTTGACTCCCAAGAATTGAAATTCGAAAGTTAACAAGAACAGATCAAAAAAATAAAATGGCCCAGTTAGTTCCTACCTAAAAGTCTAAAACTAATAATTGGAAAAGAGTTAAAAGACAAACCCTCAATAATTTTTTATTTTATTTTATAATTTTAACAAATCCCTAAAAAGCTCAAATAATGTGGATTGAGATTCCGCACAATTCTTAGGTTATTGCACTATGCAATTACCACACCTATGTGATATATATATATATATATATATATATAAACGTTAATAGGGTAAAAAAGTATATTTTTTAAAAAATTAAAAAAATTACCAATTATTTACATCTCACATGGGCGTGGTAATCACATAGCAACGAATCATAGTGTTATAATTACCATCTCTAGCTATCTCATCCACAACAGACCCTTATAAGGACTCCCAACCGCCCTTCAGCCCTTTTTTATGGGTCGAGAGATGCTACGTCTACAACAATTTTACAACATTTTTACAACAAATCATAGGTGGTTAGTTATTATTGGTTCAAATTTGAAACTAATAGTAAGATTACTTTTTTGCCCCAACAATAATAACCAGTAACAACCTGCCACTTAGGATTTGTTGTAAAATTGTTGTAAAAATGTTGTAGACATAGCATTTCTCTTATGGGTCACATGCAACTCCACTCTCATGAATTCTCTTGGTCTCTATTTCTCTCTCATTAATTTATACTAATTGACTAATGATGTTTGTGACTGTTTGGGATCCAAAGTTTGGAACCTAAAATAACTAAGATTCATGTAACAACATATTTTTATAGAGTAATGGTATCTATTGGTGTTTCCAATAAAAATATTTATGGTTCAAATATTTCTACACCCAAATATCGATGTATTAAAAATCTCTCTCTCTCTCAATATTGGAGTTAATTAAAAATTTAATGCTGAGCCTAAGTAGCTTTAGTCTTTCAACAAAGTGATAATATAACTGTGTATGTGTGTATTGCTTTTATATAACTATATATATATATATATATATATATATTTAGAGTATATATATTTTACTTTTCTTTTTAGAAACTATATATTTTAGTTTTTTCAGAAGAATGTAAGAAATTTTATAAAAATAAATCATTTTTGGAATACATCTTCCAAATCTAGAGGTATATCTTCCAAGCATACATCAGTATCTGTAGATAGAATTACTCGTCTAACAAGGGCATAAGCTAACTTATTACCCTCTCCTACCCACATCAAAAAAAAAAAAAAAAAAAAAAAAAAAAAAAACCTTAATACCCCTTCCTTTTAACATGATGGGAAACTACAACAAAACATTGATAACATTAACTGCCTAGTCTCTTCAGTAATATTTTAGTTTGTAACACTATTTAGATACTTAGTTAGAAGAATATTGGAAATATTTGTTAATAAAGAATAGATGTTAGTTTTATCTTTTTATTTATTAATTTAATTTTAAATCTTAGTATTTATTTCATTTTAGTGATTTTTTTTCCTGCTTTACCCTTCCAAAGATGTGTAGATGACATCCTGAGCTAGTATATTTTTTGAGCTTATAAATCATAATAGGGCCTCTAAACTTGATACAGGAAAAAAAGTTATAGACGCCTGTCTTTTATTACAAAACTTTTCTTTTCTAATTCAAAGAATAGAAAATTGATTTATTTTGGAAAACCATAGCATAGAAAATTGATGTTGAAAACACCAAAATATGCGCATTGGTTTTGGGACATGATTTTTTTTTTTTTTTTTTTGAAGAAGGGACATGATTTTTAAGATAAGCTTTCAAAAACACTGCATTTTTTAATGGGTCCCACAAGATTTTGGTTTTTTAGGTGTGGAGAACACAACTTAAAAAACCTACCAAACTCCCTCAAAAAAAAAAAAAAAAAAAAAAAAAAAAAAAAATCCTACCAAACAAGCTTTATATTATAGAATTTTAACTTTCTTACAAAGACGCGGCAAGGACTTGTCCCTGCTGGGTTCAGTGGGCTTGAACCCGGTAATTGAGGGGATAGTTGAGATGCTGTAAGTCCAATATGAAAAGTTAAGCCCAAGGTACCCATGTTTTGTTGGGCTAGCTGCTGAGTGCTGAGTGTTAACACGGTAAAGGGTTGGGTAGGCTATTAACACTGCTCATTAATTATAGTCTTCTTTTTCTGGCAAATATGCAAAACAAATTAGAGCATGTACTGGGATGAGATAAAATCTTTGGTGCTTTAGTCGTGGTTTGAAAAACTGGCATAGTCAATTAATCATTTTTGCATCCAGATCTAAGTTTTTATTGGTTTTTGATCAATTTGGGTGATTTTAGGAGTTTTTACCAAACCAAATTGGTACCTCGTTCTTGGTTGAACCAGTTTGACCGACCAATCCAATCCGATTTTTTAAAACTATTGCTTTAGTAGCTGGGTTTTTCTAAGGTTGAACCATAGTGTCAATAATCCACCTCTGAAAATTGCATTAGTTGTTCCTAATCATCTCTGAACAACCAAAAGACAAATGGGAACTAAATGATTAGGGAAAGGAACAAAGTTTTTTTACAAACTAGTTTGGAGAAAAACTCTTCAAACTTTTTATATATCTCTTCTTTTTGGTATGAATTTTGAAAATTTAACAGTTGAATTTTATGTTCCTTATATGTTTTAACATGCATATCAAATTTCGTTAAAATCGGATGTTATTTATTATTTGATCAATAAAATTATTTTTTATACATTATTTTAGATCACAAAAATGTGAAATTTTAACATTTGTTTGATGACATAACAATTGATCTTTGATCTTCTTGAAAATTTGCACGTATGAAGAATATAATAAGAATATGCAATTTAACGATTATATTTTCAAAATTTACATTTAGAGGAGTTTTAGAGTTTCTCTTTAAACTAGTTTAGAGTAAAATTTTGTTCTAAAGAAAGTATTATAGGGAACAAAAGTTTGTAGCTTTTTTAGGTAGACTCTCCTTTGGTCCTATAGATTCAACTGTTCATAAATTTAGTTACTTTTGTCTTGATGTTTATAATTGAAATATTCAGAATTAAATCTTCTCCATTGTAGCAATCAAATTTATAAAAATAAAAAATAAAAGAAAGTGATGGCTTTCTCAAAATGTCCCATGTCCTAAAACTCTTCACATTCTTCAATTGTTGATGGGCAAATTAACATAAAGGCAAGGCTAATTAATGAGAGGTCTGGGATGCATGAAGGCCTTTTAAATTATTTTTATAATTAATTTAAAAAATTATTTAAAATTCTTCATTTTTGGGTATTTGAGTAGGATGGGAAAGGCCGAATGGGAAACGAAACAAAGTAGACCGAGTCATAAGCCCATAAATCTGGGCCTCGTCAATATTTATGCGTTCACATGCATGCCACGAACTACGAGCAAGGTTAGGTAATTTACTTCCCCTCATACATGCAAGTCAAAACGGTGCAAGACCCACAAGGCCACGACCATTTTGAAGCGCGTACTAACCACTAGCAGATATATAACTACAGTGACAAATTGTGTACCTAATATATATATATATATATATTTTCTTTTTATTTATTTATTTGATAGTTGGGGTAGAGAGATTTGAATCATAAGCATCTTTATTAAAAACATCAGAAGATGTCAATCAATTAAAAGATAAGACTTTTAACAAGTTAAATTAAGACAAAAAACATGATTTGATCCTCAAAAAATTATTTGAGTTAATTTAATTACTAATTTTTTAATATAATTAATTAATTTCATCAATTTAATTCTCAAAAAAGTTGATGTGACCAAAATGAAATTGATCTTAAAAGGATGATGACCAAAATATACCTCATTCCTAAATTGAACAATAATTAAGTTTAGGAACATAAAAAACTTAAAACTTAACTATTTATTTTTTTTAAAAATAATTGCTAACGTGACCTATTGGCGGTCAACTTATGTGGACACACCTATTTTCACACTTAATTTTATAATTTGTTGATTTGTGTGACTGTGAATGATCTATAAAAAATAATGAGTCCATATAATCAATAATGTAAAGTGTTTACTACTCATAATTGCATAAATCAACAAATTATAAAATTAGGTGTAAGATTGAGAGTGAGTTTGGATACAGCTTAAATTCAACCATATTTGTGTTTGCGTTTTAAACAGTGGGTCTCGTGCACTGTTCACGAGACCTATAAATACGAAATTTGGCAAAATCAACTTTAAAACTGGGTTCCACAGCATTATTCACATATTTAAAAATTATTTTGTTACAATATTTTTAGTTTTCAGCAATAAGCACGCAATATCCAAACAGACCCTGAATGTGTTCCTAGAATTATTCTAATAAAAGTGATGTTAGTTTAGGCCAATATAAAAATGATATATTTTAATCATAACTTGTAACCTTAATAAATTGTAATAAAAAAAAAATGTTATGATAAGAGTTGTCCCTAGTATTCTGAGACTTGGTTTCTCCTAAAAGAATATGCTAGCCCTTAAAGAGTTTAAAGGAAATTTAAAATTGGTAATGGGGTAGTATTTTACAAGAAATAATTGATATTTCAAGCAAAGTTATTAAATGTTATGAAAATTTTCCATTCAATGTTTTTCAAAATGTTGAATAATATATGACAATTTTGTAGAGGGGGGAATTTATACAGTATATACAATGAAATATACCAAAGGCAAGTGAATAAAATATGTATGGCTCGGGTCGTTTAAAAATGCTAAACTTTCTTTGTCGTAGGAGTTTCCTCTTTTCTTACAAGCTAACAAACAAAAAATTGGCAGGGACTGCTTCACAAAGTCATAGGTATGAAAATTCAATTTGAATTTATGTCGAATTATGTTACCTCCAGGTTATTACAATTTTTATATAGTCCACGAGTGACGAGAAGATAAGAGAGTCGAGTCTGGTAATTAATGTCTATACAGTGAGTCAGAGTGAGATCTCTTTAATTAAGGCACACAAGGTTTCTAAACTAGTAGTAATTTCTAAGAATCATGCCCTTTGCATGGCTCAACCAGCTGCTGAGTACTGAGTGCCATGAAATCATGTGGAGTAATAGAAGCACCCAGATTGTTCAACGCAGCCATTTCACTGTTCTGTACCATTCAAGTGCACAATGCAATTCAGTGAAGAAGAGAAAACCTTGTGAGCACCTTCTGAGCTCACCCATTTTCATGTGACCTTTTTTCCATGCATATACGGCCTGTGATACACTTGAATACCTTTTCTTTGGTTCATTCACCTTCTTTAAATACTTTATAATATATATATCCATCTCTCAGTAACTAAGCCTCACCGTTCTCATTTTTCTCTCTTTTAATTTGGAAGCATAATAGAGAAACTCCAAGGCCATGAGGATTTCCATCTTCCTCGCTGTACTACTACTCCTTGTAGCCAACATGTTTGCCATCGGATGGGCTTGGTCATGTATGCTTCTTAGTATCTTGATAAACTATTTCTATTTAGCTAACATTTCAAATATATTAGGATATTTTTAGTACAAGAAATGTGGCAATTAAGTGTGTACTACGTTAAATAGTAGCTTATCATAGACCAATATATTTTAGAATCAAGCTGTTTATACTGAGCAAAAATAAATGACTATTTGCTATATACAGTACTCTTCGTTCGTTATTGATATATGACATTATGTCACACATGTATGCTCATCACAAAAAAGTATTGTATAAGGTAGATTCTAATGTTATGCTTGAACCACCGAATAAGAAGAATATTCTTTAAGGTAAACTTTGACTTGCCCTTAATAATATTTTTTTCTTCTTATTCTTCAATTCATTTGATAAAAACAATTATTAAAAAAATGAACCTAAACCCACACCAGAACGTCATGTTCTATTACTCGTTTGTTGTATATTATAATTATGTGCCGGTGATATATAATATATAGGGAGTGACAATATTAGACACGACCCATGAAGATGGTATGATTTTTTGCAGCTTAGTATTTAGTGTCAAAATCAGGTTGAAAGTAGACACACCTCAATATGATTAATAAATTGGTCAATTCCGTGTTGACCTACTTAACCCACAATCAACCCAAAATGACATGATTAATATAAATACATATCATTTTTCTTTCAAATGAATTTGAATACTAAACATAATTAAGTCATTAAGATTATTTTAAATGGTTATATTGATAAATTATTCATTAAAACTCAAAAAAATCCCTAACTGTTTTACCCCCCCCCCCCCCCCCCAAAAAAAAAAAATAAACTCATTTTTTGCTTAATTTTTTCTTAAATTGTCTATTAAACAGATTGAAATGAATTGTGTCTTGTTAACCCGCTTAATTCATGGGTTGTGTTAAAGTTGATAGGGTTTAACACGATTATTAAATAGTTAAATTAGGATTGAACTATGTATTCGAATACTCATATTTCAACATGACATCGCTAAAACAAATTGCAACCCCTAACATATAACATTAGAGTAAAATTATAGACACAATATTTTTCATAACAATTGAGTTGATAAGTTATTATTGATTCTTATATAGGTCAGTCACTAACACTATTTAATTGTCTATCATTATCAATTGATTATCGATTTTACACAAAAAACTACTGATTATTTTCACTGATTCTGAAATTATTGATAATGTTATTTACTATTTTGTCGCACAATAGTACTCTTACAATAGTGGCTCTCATGATTGACAGATAATGGCCACGATCACCATGAACAGGACCAAGCAACATTGGCAAGTGCGGACAGCATAATGGTGCAATCACATTCGAACCTGGAAGGTCAAAAGCAGCTCAGGAAAGCCCATCCAATGCAAGTTGCTGGATCAAGGTTACCCGATTGCACTCATGCCTGTGGCTCCTGTTCACCATGTCGATTGGTAATTGTGAGCTTTGTACTATGTGGTTCGCTAACTCAGGCAGAGCCGTGCCCTATATCATATCGTTGTATATGTAATGGCAAGTCATATCCTGTTCCATAAAATCTAGGCCACTCTTTTACTAAGGTTTAGAACTTATTATTGTTACCTATGTACTTCCAGCCTGAATGTTTTTTTAATTTACACACTTTAGAATTACTACTGCCCTAGTTTCCTTTATTAAGCACGCAAAGAGTTTTTGCATTTATTGCAATATATTTGTTTCTAATAATCCTTAAACATCTTTGTTGAATACATTAGTTTAATTGAAAAAAAATTTCTCCCACTTTTGGATGAAACAATCGTTGTATACCTAGTTCATGAAACTGAACTCTTAAGAATCTAAATTAAACTATGGTAACAAGAAACAAGCCTTGCCTAGTACCTTCTACTTGGGAACTCTTGATTACTTTTATGTATAAGTATAATGTTTAAATATGATAGAACTTATGTACATTACTTTACTGTTTTTTAAATTTCTTTCTTAAAATTTATTTATATGACAAAATTTTAAAAAGAAAACTAAAGAAATATTACTCATACCTTAAGTCTTTTTTTTTTTTTTTTCTTTGGGAGAAAACTTAAACCTTAAGAGCATTCTCATCAGCTATCTCATAAAAAATGCCATTTTACCACACTAAAAACATACTTTATCATTTTAACACATCATTTTACAATATACCATTTATCAGGTGTTCTATTTTTCTGTTCTAAATATTAAAATATTATATACATCACATTAAAATAATATATTTACTCAACACCCAACAATATGCAAACACACAGCCCCGTGGCAGTCACCAACAACCAAGAACCACCGCTACAACCACCGCCACAAACTATAACCACAATCACCGGTATGGCAGCTTCAGAATTCCAAATCCAAATCCAAAAACCTTAACAACAACAAAAAAAAATTCCAAATCCAAATTCCAAAAAATTCCAACAAATTCCAAATCCAAAAACCTCAAAAAAAAAAAAAAAAAAATCAAAACCTTCAACAAAACCCCACCATACACAAGGCGGCATGGCAGCTTCAGACCGAGATGGGTTCAGATCGAGGCGACATGGCAACTTCAGACCAAGGTGGCAATGGTGGCTTCAGACTGGCGACGATGGCGTCTTCAAATCGGCGGCGATGGAGTCTTCAAACGAGAAGCGATGGCGGCAGCTTGATCGGTGAGGGCGGTGGCTTGATCGGTGAGGCCGCCGTACCATTGATTTGAGGGTGAGGGAGAGTGATCTGAAGAAATCGTCCGATTCGGTGTATCAGATCATAGAACAGAGAGGAGAGATCGAAAAAAGTGAGAAAAAGAGGGGAAAAAAACCAGTGAGCCTGATTTTATAGGAAAGAGAAAGGAAAAGGGAGAAGAAAAGAGCATGGAAAGTGGAGATGGTGAAGCAGAAATGGAGTGCTGAACGTGAAGAAGAAGTTGTATTTTAATCGGAGGAGAGAGAAAGACCAATAAAAAAGTAATAAACGAAATGGCATTTTCCTTCGTACGCTCTCAAAAATGAGAGCGTACTGTAGCGTGTGTTATAATTTTAGCATATTTAAAACATCTGATGATGCTATGTTTTTAGTGTTTGGTGTGTCAAATGTGCTAAATATTTAGCATTTGACACATTTGACACACCTGATGTGAATGCTCTAAGTCTTGTCTTCCTAAATAAACATTAAAAAAAAAACTATTAAAATTCTCTTATATTAACACTACCAAGACGCAGTACGTGTCAGTCAAGACTGTAGGAATAAAAAGAAAGTTGGCATGTGGGTACTATGATTTTCAGTGTATATGACTTTGACAGATAAATTAAACAAACAAACAGAAGAAGTTTCTATATAGTTTGTCGTTTGGTCTGAGTTTCTATATTGTATCATTTTCTGACTTTTTCAAAAAGTAAACAATGGGCTGGACCAATCGTTTACTATTCTTGAAAGCAATAACTCCGTTCTTGTTTTGGGTCAAACAACGAACGAGCTTAACCTGCGTTAGGGCAAATTTTATATATATTGATTTTTTTCATTATAGAACAATTTGGTAGGTGAAAACATTTTCAAAAATAACAATTTCTTTTCCTATATTTGATTGTATTTCTAATAATATTTCAAAAAATATTTTTAGGCATTTCACTTGCGTGGAAAAAAAGGGTTCCCAGTTATTATATGGAAATGAAAGAACCATTTCTGTTCATAACGAACAAAAACAAAAAACCCACAATACTAAGTTTTAACATAGTATAATACTATATAATAAAACATAGTATATATAATATCACAACATCTAATATAACGAACACAAATCCATAGCACCAACATCTAATTAACTGTTAATTTCACTAATATAACATAATGAACTCAAAAAATCCAACCAACACTAGATCAAACTAATTTAAATTGGCGGATAAAATTATTTTCTAATAAAAACTATTACCTCAATACTCAAGTCTCAATGCCAAAAATTTTGAGCCAGGCTTAAACTATAACAAGCAAAGTACTATAGGATTTGCATATCTTTAGATGCGGGATTAATTTTCTAAAACTTGAAAAAAAAAAAAAAAAATACAAATTAAGAACCATACCTGGAAGGTTCTCCAAAGACTGGGATGGAATTTGAGGGTCATGGGTTGGTTGTTGATCTCAATTTGGCCATGAGTTTGTTGTTGGAGAAGGATTTTTCTCTGGTGGAAGGAGTAGTGGCTTACTAATGGTGGCTACAGATGGGTGGTGTGTTGTGTTTTTCATGGGGAAATTGTTTTTACACTCTAAAACTATTATTTTGCTGAGCAAATCATTTTTCTTTTCCTATTTGATTAATTTTGGCCATGAGTTCATTGTTGGAGAAGCATTTGTCTCCGGTGGAAGGGGTGGTGGCTTACTAATCGAAGGTGACTGAGTCAAAAAAAGTATGGTAGTGTAGTGGGGAGGAGTAACGAAGACTATAGTGGTGGTTGATAGGTGGGTGGGAAATTGGGTTTTTTGAATGGAAATTGTTTTTCGCCCCAAAACTATTATTTTGCTGATCAAATCAATTTTTTTTCTCCTAATTTTTTATCAACATTTTTCATGTTGGGTCAAACATCTGAAAACTGGAAAATGTTATAGGGAAAAAGTTGTATGGCAAACCAAAAGTAGTCAATTGAATTTATTTTTCTCGGATGGAACAAAGAATGCTAGACAATGAGTACATGTTGGCTCCATATGCAAATGAGAATGATGAATATATATTACACATATAACATAATATCCTAAGACTTTGAGAATGCTCCTATGAACACCACCTACCCTCCCGTGAATGTCATATAGTTTAAGGGTGGGTAAAATTGTTATGATAGGTTTAGGGCTAAATCCTTGAAGAGGGCTGGACGCTTTCTTCAACTTTTTTTTTTTTTTTTAATTGATAAGTTATACACCTACCCTATAGGTCTTGAACTCATAACCTAACCTTCCCCCCCCCCCCCCCCCCCCCCCCCCCCCCCCAAAACCCTTATAAGGGAGAGTTGAGCTAGACCCCCATTAACCACTTTCTTCAACCTCCAATGTATCCTAAAATTAGAATTATAAGAACATGATTGTTTTACCATCTAGACTCTTTTGTTTGAGTTTACATTACATGTACTGTAATAAAACCTAAAATTTTATATGAGAAAAACAGTTACATACTAAAGATAATTAATATTTTTAAAAGGAAAACTAACCATTTAAGTAGAAGGTAAAAATTTGAAATTTGAGTTTTCAAAGTCATTTTTCAATTGTCCAGGGGAGGTTAATATAAATAATTTGCATTTTAGGATAGGTGAGTGTCTTATTTCAAACTAAAAGATAGGTAAGCGTGATAATAGAAAACTTCAAGGAAAGTCATCAACTTATCTTATTTCTAACCATTAAATCTTAAGTGTATCTCCTACACTATCTTCATTAATTATTACACTCCATTCAATTCAAAGTGCTTTTGAGTAACACGTTTAGGTTAATAGGTTACATGTCATGAAATGCAACATTAATTAGCTAGGATTTATTGCAAAATATCAACCAATCAGTTATTGGAGATGAACAAAAGCAAATCTGCAACAAGATAGCCACATCCATCACATTCAAAGTGATGATCATCTATTACATTAATATTCTTGGACATAATGTTGCAAATGGGATACTTTGCCATATCTGTTTCGCTATGGTTGTCTCAGTCAAGCTCATTGGTAGGGCAAAAAGTATTGCAAGGATCACGATGTGGGTACAAAAAGTTAAAAAAAGCTCAATTGTCTTACACGTAAAGGCAAAAGGAGTTAGGCTTTTCTCCAAAATCATATTATTGTATTTGTACTGTCTCTCTCTTCATGTCCTTGCTATATAGTCCACCAGATCACGCCTACCATAATATTCATAAAAAAATTATTACTATTAGAAATAAAGTTCATGTATAATGAAAACGAACTCCCATTTCTATCAGTTCAATTCTCGTTATTCTACGTCACCTGGTGCGAGGAAACTTTATACTGTGACCAGAATTTTGCATTCAAACAGTCAAAGAAACCCCTCAGGTTGGTAGTAAGCTATACAGAAAACTGGTATTGAATACTAATATAGACGTTAAGGTTACCAGGTACTTTCCTTTTTTTTTTGGATAGAAAATTAAAAGAAAAGGGTGTTCAGACTAAGGAAATTACTTTGAATTTCTTGCGTTAAATTCAAAAGTTGAAGCACTGAATCGAGTTCAGGCATGTGATGTTTTTTTGTCTCCACGATGTAATATATCCGACGCGACATTAAGGTTGAAAAAAACTGGAATTTTTTGTTTCGAATGTGGACCCTGTAGCTGCGGTGGCACTTTGTGTGTGAGAGAGAGTCAATAAACGTGTTTGAAGGGACATGTTGATTTTCATCGATCTCCTTCTTCTATCAAATTTAAAACACGGTTGTATGTTGATTTTCAATCTCTTTCCATAAAAATTCTTTCTTTCAAAATCAATTCAAGAAGTAAAAAGTTCAATTAAAGTTGAAGGTTTCAATTTACTAATACGAAACAACAAAGAGTAAAAAAATACCATGAAAAGTAAAATTTGAACCTCCCTATATATAAGGCAATGCAAGCCAGCATACCACAAATACAATTCTCACAAAACAACACAACACCTACATTCCAATTTAGGAAAGAAACCCATAATACCCTAATACAACACCTATACCATACAAGGCATAATGCAAATGTTTAGAGAAATCATGCATCGTTCACCAGCCTTGAAATTCCAAAGCCGATTATTCTCCAACAGAAGCAAAACCCAATTGGCCAAACGTGTGATTAAACCCACATGTGATGTTTTCCTTAACCATAGAGGGATTGACACGAAGCGAACAATAGCCACTTTGCTCTATGATTATCTTTCCAGGTTTAACCTACGTCCTTTCTTGGACAACAAAACTATGAAGCCAGGAGACAAATTATTTGAAAAGATTGATAGTGCAATACATGGCTGCAAGGTAGGCGTAGCAATGTTTTCGCCTAATTACTGTCAGTCGTATTTTTGTCTTCATGAACTGGCTCTAATCATGGAGACCAAGAAGAAGGTCATACCTATATTTTGTGACATTAAGCCTTCTCAACTACGTGTTCCAAGAAATGTAGTATCTGACAAGAAGGAACTTCGGAGGTTTAACTGGGCTCTTGATGAGGCTAAGAACACCGTGGGGCTTACCTTTGACTCCTACAAGGGGTAAGATCAATCTACCTTATTATTATTATTATTATTATTACTATTATTTTGTTTCAGCACAATTGGTGCTGCAATAGTATGCCCATTTTCATTTTTACCAAGTAAATTTTATGAACTTTATTAGATTGTTTACGTAAAGAGTAGTACTAATTAACAAGAATAAGTGATTGATGTGATATTTTCTCCATCGGCTTAGACTTTTCAGTTTAAGTAGTATTCTAATATGTTGCATTTTAAGCACTCACAAAGTGATTTTTTCCAAAGTGTTAATATTCAACTCTAATAAATTACCGATAGACCTATAATACCAAGAAGTAATATTAATATTAGAGCCAGTGATTTCATTGGTGTGGGGTTTCCATCCAAGAGAAAGACTAGTTGTGCAAGCTAATCCTTTTTTAAAATGGTGTTCTAACATGTTGTATCAATCTTTACCAGTTAAGAGACTCCAAGGCACTAGTTATAATATCTATATTCAAAAGTAGCAAGTACTTTTCATACATTTGAATGATTAATCTTAGATAGTTCGAGGCTCCTAATAATTCATCTCTATCTATGTTAAGTAAGGTTAATGATACAATCATGACCTCAAGAAAAAGAATCTACTAAAGGAATTATCACTCATCAACGAACTGGAACAAAGCCCTCAACTCTTTGTCCTAGTATTAGCCAATAACTAGTTGATCCTTAACTCCTTGACCCACTGCACACTCCTCATTAATACTTTTAGCAGCATCCTAAGATAGTGTTCTATTATAGCATGATGCCTTTAGACTTTTACCAACTTCTTTGGATGGCATTCTCAAATATTCTTTTCGTTACATACTTTAATTACAATTGTTCTAAAAAGAAGTTATCCTCTGAAACCGATCATTTGATGTAGTACTATTTAACTACGTTGTTGTAATCCAAATGAAACTGCACCAGAGAATACTTAGATGTACAAGTTCAATATTTTTTTTTAAAGGACTTTGAAGCCATAGATTATATTATTTGAGAGGATAATTTAGATAAAATTTCTTAAATGTTATACCTAATATACCTTAATTAAATTCAAACATGTAGTTGCATTGATCAATGAACTCCATGGTTGAATTTAATTGTCTTTCAGTAAAAATAACACTGTTTGTAATTCATTAGTTCATGCAACTATATGATTAAATTTAATTGGAAAATTTAAGATACAATATTTAAAAAACTACACCTAAGTTTTGTTCCATTTTTGAGCATAAAATTTTTCCAATATATAGTTCTGCCGATCTTTCAATTCTCCAATTTAGGAAAAATTGGAATTCATCCGTTATTAATTTTTCTATTGTGCTTGTAGGAACTTGTCAGAAGTTGTAACAAGTGCTTCAGAAATTGTGATCAAGAGCTTGATAGAGCTTGAGAATGAAGAGCGTTTGATGTATAAGAATTTCAGCTCTCGTACTAAAACACCAGTACCACTGATGCCAACCAAATCAATATTGAAGGAATATTGAAATGATACACTGATCGATAACTGGTCCTTCATTAACCTTTTTTTAGTTCTGCGCGCGTCATTTCTGTTGATCTAATATCCATTTTTTGGCTTTTTCTAATTGCTTCATTTGTTTGTTTGTAAAAGGGAACCACATGTTAGATGCTAACACAAAGTACTGCAAATTCTTTCCAATGTTGGTGTAAAAAATAAAGGAATATGTGTCCAATAAGAATATGTAAGCAGACATCCATATTTGTTCATTAGTTTGTTTATGTAAAAATTCATAATTGTTATAATTATCAGTGTTGCTTGATCAAAAGAAATGTAATCAGCATCATCTTGCTCTTCATGCTCTCTCTCTCTCTCTCTCTCTCTCTCTCTCTCTCTCTCTCTCTCTCTCTCTCTCTCTCTCTCTCTCTCTCTCTCTCTCTCTCTCTCTCTCTCTCTCTCTCTCTCTCTCTCTCTCTCTCTCTTGTATGTAATCTATATAAAGCTTCTGCTGGCACCACAATTTTCCACATCAGCAGAATATTTAAAAAATAAAAATAAAAACATTATTATTAGGTGAATATTTAATTTGAAACATTTTGGACTTCCATTCCCACACAAATTCAAAAATCAATTCCCACTGAATCTATGAATCTTTTTATCCCATTACATTATTATATAGACAACAATGTTTTTGATGTTCTCTAAAACTCCAAGGCTTTAATTAGACTAAAATATTAATGAGACTCACGTTAGGATTAAAACACAAAAAAGACTCACGTAAGGTATGAAAAAGGAAGAGAGAACAACTCATATTATAACTCCTCTCTTCCCACCTCAAAACTCTAGCAACCTTACCCCTCTCTCAAGTTAAGAAATATAAAGTCACGGTTTTTGTAAACTCTCTCTCGCCAGATGTAGGAAGCCCTAAACGCACGGTATGGCATTCAAGATCTACAACACACCTCATGCGCATGGTAGGTATTTTGAATCCATCTTTTGCTTATCAAATCCTTGAAAGGAAAAAAGAAAAAGAAAAAAGGAAATAGATTTTAGCTTATAAGGTTCAGCTTTTGTAGGTTAGTTTTGCTTATATATTAATTAATACATAGTACTTTGTTCACCATTGAATACTCATATAATCAATTTCCAAGTCAGTGTTCAAGAATTAAACCAAAATTCTAACTGTACAATCATAAAATATTATTATTAGTATGAATTTTATGGAGTTGCGGTGTTCAGGAATTAAACCAAAATTCTTTTAAATTATCTATAATATTTTGTCCTTTGAAGATTTTCTCTCTTTAATTTTAGTATATTGTGTTTCTTAGGCTATAGAGAGATTTTCTTTTTTATTTTAAATTTTATGGGATGTAAAGAGATCTTTGATTTCGTGAAATAATTTATACTCTCTCCTTCTTTGATTTGATTTACTTACTATCTTTGGCACTTGCCATCGGCAATTACTCAGGGCCGCTCTTATGAACCAAATCAACTTATTCTCCAGTCACCATCATTGATAAATGAGAAATCAAATCAAGGTTATAGTTTTTATATTTGGTTGCTAGGGTTTTTGTTCATGAAATGATTCAATTAATCTAAGAAAAAATTTACATTACTTATTAAAAAAAAAAATTAGGAAAAATCTCAAATTATCTTTTTTCTTAATAAGTATTAGAAAATTTCTATTGTCCATGAAATTGCTATTTTCTATTTAAAAATTGCACCTGTAGATCAATATTTATATTTCTTGGCATTTTGCACCTATGGCTGAAATTTGTGTGGATCTTTGGAAGTTCAAAAATCTTTTCTTCATTCACCGTGGTTTTTCATTGAGTAATATCTTTCTCTCTTACTCCTCTTGATGAGTTTTGTATTTGACTAGAAGAAAGCTTGTTTGCTTTGAAGGTCATGAAGCACCTGTCTCATTTTATTTGTCCTCACCACAAGGAAAACATCTAGATAAGGCAAATAATCTATTTTAAAGTTTGAATAGAAATTATCATATCATACAAGTACAAGAGGTAAATCTTTAAGGGATGAGCTTAATAGTTTCTTATTTTCAATAATAAATCATTTTATTGCAATACTGGTAATTGTTTGAGAAATCTAATACTTCTGTATATCTATAGAATAGAGAATAGTAGAAGCCAATTTTATTACAACTACTTAAATTGAGTTGACTTAATTCCGTACAATTACAAAGTATAGCATGAAAGATAATGAAATTAATTGTTGTAATTTTTATTTTCTTTCCATGTTTTGAATTTCCTCTATATTATTATTACAATTGAGCAAAGATTGAGAAAATAATATTACTACTCTAATTTGAAGTTTAATGCGGCCTCCTCAAGTCATAGTCTTTATTTATATATTTGCATTTTATATTTCTAACCATTGATGAGAAATTTAGGCTTAGTTGTACAATATGTGTAAATTCTAATGATAGCATAAGCCCATATTTTTGGGATTAATAGTTTATAAATCCATTGCATGACAACAAATAAGATTTGAATAGCCAATCGTAACTTTCAAAAGGCTACTTTAAATATAAGTCAATGTGTCTCTTATATTTGGGTATTAGTTAGAATTGTTTTCAAATGATTGTACCAATAAAAGTGAATGTGTATAAATTTTGTTTAACTATCCTGTGCATCACACGGGTTAGCGATTAGTTGTATATATAAGTAATGTTTATCAAACTTCTTATTAATTTTGAATTGACCAACAAATGTCGCTACATATTGATGAGAGGCATTAAGTATACCGGTTTAACACAATTAAACCCCGAATTTTACTCGTAAGTTTCAAAAATCTACTTAAGAAAATTATATGATAATCAAATACAATATTTATATGGATCCAAAACTCGATAAATAACTAAAGTTAGAAAAACACACACACACACACACACACACACACACAATAGTTGGCTACACAATGGGTTGATTGCCTCTCCAAGCCCAAACCCTCGCCCTTAGATGAAATAAAAACCCCAAGTTCCTCTCTTATAAACCTTTTTTAGCCTAGGAAGAAACTGATTGAGATGATGCTACCTTCTTATGTAGTCAAAGTAGCAAGTCTTTGTGATTTACTTGGAGAAAGAATATTTTGATAGTGTAGTATCTTAGGGGTTGTTTAGTGTATTTTTTTTTTTCATTACTCATCACTCCTCACTCAATTTTCATCACTCATCACTCAAAATACCCAAATTTCTATACCCCACCCGTTTGGCACATATTTTCAGCATTTCATCACCTAATTTTTTGTACTTTCTGTGGGACCCACTCTTCTTAAACCACCAAACACAAAGCCAACTACATGTTCAATTCCAAAAAATAAACAATATTAGCGCCACCCAAAAAATAAAAAAATAAAAATCTCTCTGCCTCTTCTTCTCTCTCTTCTTTCTCTCTCTCTCTCTGGTTCATGGTCCAATAGATTGAAAATGGGTCTAATCATTTTGACTCAGTTGGCAACGGGTCTGGGTGTGTTGGCCGGAGCGGCCCTGGTCAAATCTATCATGGACCAAAAGAAGGCCATGGTTGGCCCTTTTTTGAGGTGCCTAAGTTGTAATGGAATGGGTCAGGTCTCGTACCTTTGTTCTCATCACAACAACCATCGCCGCAGCCTCTACTACAACCCACAGTGACAAACGACGACATTCCGCTTCTTAAAAACTTTGAAACCCACAATAGCCACAACAATAGCAACAACAACATCAACATCAATTGCTTGGGAAAATTTGAGTTTTTTTTTTTTTTTTTTTTTTTTTATATAAATTTTTTTATGATTGAGAAATTTGGGTTTGTTCTAGAATATATTTATGCATGTTTAATTTTGTTCTGGATTTCACTTTCACTTTTTTTTTTTCTTTTTTTAAGTTGGGGTTTTCTATGTATTTTGAAGATCTCCATTGGTCTACGAGAAAAACAGGGGAAAAATGAAGAGAAAAGCATGGATGAAGAGAAAAGCAAAGAAAAACAGGGGAAAAGGAAGGAGGAAAAAAAAAATAAAAGAAGAACGAACTGAAGAACAGAGAAAGAAGAAAGAAAAGTGGAGAAGGAAAAAAAGAAAAAAAAAGAAAAGAAAAGAGGAGAGTGAAGTCAAAAGTTACGGCTGGTGGGTCCTTTAGTGTGTGTTTAATTACGAAAATGCTATTGAAAATTGAGTTTTGAAAATTGAAAACACCTAAAATGTGTTTTCAGTTTCCATAACTCATCACTCAAAAATCAGATAATTGAGTGATGAAAACAAAAACTGAAAACATTCCCAAACGCACTTCTCAGCCTTGGGTCCCACAATTTTTGAGTTATGGGTGATGGAAATAGAGTTATGAATGATGGAAATACAAAAACCAAACAACCCCTTATTCTTTTTTGGTAGGATTTTTCTTTTACAACCTTATCTCTTCATATTTATTTATGCTAGATTGAGGGGTGATTTTCACACTATAAAAATATGTAACTCTCTCTAAGATGCATGCAACATAAATTTGAGGTAGTTATTTCTACTATTTTTTCCAATAGAAGTTATATGAAAAAGACAATATATCATTAAAATTCATAGCAATGCTTGAATTAAAAATATAAGGTTTTTCATGAATGTTTAACTTATAAAATTAATGTACAAATGAGTTTAACCATTTTTAAACGGGTATTCATGTACTAAAATAGAAAGTACAATCTATATATGACTTTTATAGATTGACAATATAAATTTTTATTTACCTTAAAATAGTCATGCACTAGTTCTGCTTACACACGCTTTCTAAGTATTTACACAATGTTAGACATGTTCTAAGTCAAGAGAAAGATATTTATATTAATGATAACACATCTCAAGACTTTCAACACTAAAAAACAAACAAAATACACAGGTCAAAAAATCTTCTTGTCAATTATTTTTCAATGTTTTTAGATCTTTGAGAAATCAAATATTGAAAAGAAAATACACCAAAAAAAATTCAAGCGATGTTGTCCTTCAAAAGATTGGAAGTATTATAGCAAGGACAACATAAATGAACACTCATTTCAAAGAATTTTTCCTCATCCACACAACATGAATCTTCAACTTTGATGGTGTAGTATCTTATTCTTTTTTCGCATGATTTTTCTTTTGGAACCTTATCTCTTCATATTTATTTATGATATATTGAGGGGTGATTTTCACACTATGAAAATTGACAACTCTCTCAAAGATGCATACAACGGCTCCGTTTGGATACAGCTGAAAACTGAAAACACTGTAACAAAATAATTTTTAAATGTATGAATAGTGCTGTGGGACCCATTTTTAATATTTTTTTTTGAATAAAGTGGATGTGGGTCCTGTGAACAGTGCCGCTACAGTGTTTCTACAGTGCCGTTATAGTGCCTTGTTTGTAAAAGTTGAACCACGTGTGACCAAAAAAAAAAAAAAAAAAAAGAGAAAAACGCAAACTTATAAACGCAGACACCCAATCCAAAACCCACCAACATAGTAGCTTCACACTAAATTCGAGGTAGTTATTTCTACTATTTTTTCCAATAGAAGTTATATGAAAAAGACAATATATCATTAAAATTCATAGTAATGCTTGAATTAAAAACGTAAGGTTTTTCATGAATGTTTAACTCATAAAATTAATGTACAAATGAGTTTAACCATTTTTAAACGGGTGTTAATGTACTAAAATAGAAAGTACAATCTATATATATATATATATATATATATATATATATATATATATTACTTTTATAGATTGATAATATAAATTTTTATTTACCTTAAAATAATCATGCACTAGTTCTGCTTACACACACTTTCTAAGTATTTACACAATATCAGGCATGTTCTAAGTCAAGAGAAAGATATTTATATTAACAATAACAAATCTCAAGACTTTCAATACTAAAAAACAAACAAAATACATAGGTCAGAAAATCTTCTTGTCAATTATTTTTCAATGTTTTTAGATCTTTGAGAAATCAAAAATTGAAAAGAAAATAAACCAAAAAAAAATTCAAGCGATGTTGTCCTTCAAAAGATTGGAAGTATTATAGCAAGGACAATGTAAATGAACACTCATTTCAAAGAATATTTCCTCATCCACACAACATGAATCTTCAACTTTGTATGTGAAAATTCAAGAATTTTTATGAAAGGAATTGAGTATGTGTACATGATATGATGAATATGCATGCTTGCTTCCATGTGATGATGTATGTATGCTTGCTATCTTGACATGGGTGAGATAATATGATGTGATGTATACCATGTGATTACTATGTATGGATGCTATGAGATGTGTTGATGTTAAGGAGATAACATGTTGCGTGCAATAGAAATGGAGTGTGTGTGTATATATGTTAGAATAGCCTATTAGATGATTTATTAATAGAATTAAAATATGAAATATAATGAGCAGAGACTAGTCCAAAAGGCTGAAGGGGTTGGGTGTCTAACACCTTCTCATCTCGGTCACTTAACTTTGGGCCTTGAATTTGGATATACAAGGCCCTTAGCAAGGGATTCGGTTGGTTCCTAGATCTAAACTAAGTGGTAACTCCCAAACCGTCCTCCTTTGGTTTACTTGGCTAACACATATTCCCTAGAGCAAGTGCATAGAGCCTATGGCTGAGTGATGTGCTCATAGTTGGCTTTATATATAGGAAAATAATAGGTTAATACGTCAGGCTAATAAAGTTAGTTTCTCATTCATCACAATCTTGGTTAAGTGAATGTTGAGAAAGGGTCAAGTAAGCTTGCTATTTAAGTTTCTGTTCAGCAAGAGTTGCACAAACTTTTTATTTTGATGAGTTAGCTTGAGAAACTATTTTCACTTGAGCAAACCTTTTGCAACTTGATTCATTCTTAGCTACTTCTTGACTTGACTTAATACATAACCACATTATTTTAAGGAAAATATTTGGCTCCACCTACCAATAGAAAGATGACATGTGTCATAGTTTGTGCAATGCACATAACTCATTTTGTTAGTTGGGCTAAGTGAGTCATGTGTATTGTATAAGACAATTATAAATGTCATCTTTTTATTGGTAGATAGAGCCCAAGACTCCAAACATATTTGGAGCTAAGCTTTATCCTTATTTTAATACAAACCTCACTTGTTTTGTTATATATGGGAATTAGCCAAGATATATAACCTAAAATGTAACAAATTTATATAAAGCATAAATGCAAAGCATCATATTTACACCTTTCATTTGTGTATTTATCACATCAGACCTTTTAAATTCATAAGCATATATTCTCATAGCTAATATAATTCTAATATATCCATGTTAACTCATATTTACATTCTCTAGTTATATTTAGCTATATAATCCCCTTTTAAATTAAGAGAGAAATAGTTTCATGGTAAATATTATTCAAATATACTGTAATTGGCAGGTGTGAATATGAGGTGTTGGGAATTTAAGTGTTGACTTATTTCATGTCAAATTTCTATTTATTTTCATGCAAATAAACTTGGCGTAAATGTACTTTTGGTCCTTACATTTTGGGCCAATTCTCGATTTGGTCCCTAAATTGATTTCGCTCTTAGATAAGTCGCTAATTTTAGAAAATCGTTTTTATTTTGGTTCCTACCATTAACCTAGTTACAAAAAAATCTGAGGTGACAGAGAGAATGCACTATGTGCACAATAAATACTGACGTGACTAATAAAATAAAATAAAATTATTTGGCTTTTAAAAATAACACATCAACATTTTAATAATAAAAAATCCATGTCATAAAATTTAAAAATAAAATAAAATAAAAAACAAAACCTTAAATCTTATTAAAATAAATAATTAAATTTGTATTTTTTTTTCTTTTCATTATTTTTTTGAAAGAAAATAAGAACATGTTCTTCCCTAACATATCTAACACAATCAAACTCAACAAATTTTAACACAATCAACACCGAATTCTACAACAAATCAAACTCATAAACTCAACAAACAAATTAATTTCCAACAAACCCAAACCTAGAAAATTTCTTAGGAAACAAACACAAAAAAAAATCCAAAAAATTCAACAAAGACCCACGCCCGAATCTCCATAGCTTTCTTGTTCTCTCCATAGCTTTTCATTATTTTTTTGGAAGAACATAAGAACATGTTCTTCCCCAACATATCTAATTGGCCAACCCATTTGGACAATCAAACTCAACAAATTCTAACACAATCAACACCGAATTCTACAACAAATCAAATCCATAAACTTAGTAAACAAACTAATCTCCAACAAACCCAAACCTAGAAATTTTCTTGGGAAACAAACACAAAAAAAAAAAAAAAAAAAAAAAAAAAAAAAAAACCAAAAAAATTCAACAAAGACCCATGCCCGAATCTCCATAGCTTTCTTGTTCTTCTTCCCTAAGACCCATGGCTAATTACCCATCTTCCCCACTGATCCATGGTTGACAAGTGAAAACCCATGGCCACACCCCCCCCCCCCCCCTAAGCCCAGATTAAACCCACAACCACCGATATCCTCCTCACCAATCACCACCATCAATCTAAGGGGGAGAGCTTTAGAGATTTTCATTTGGGTAAGCAAAACATTAGTCTGTCGAGTTTTAGAGCTTTAGAGATTTTGATCTAAGGTCCACTCCATCGACCACCACTCTGTTTGCTGCAACTCCTTCATGTCCTCATTGTGGGATGACTCCACCACCACCACCAATAAGAGAGGAAAAGAGAGAGGGTGAGTTAGAGAGAGAGATCTGAACTTGCTTTTGAAGAGGAGGGAGCTTTAGAGAGTCAAATTGAAAAATAAAATAAAAGTACTGAGATGAGCTTAAGAGAGAGAGAGCTTGAGATCTGAACTTCCTTTATTTTTTTTTTATTTTTTAATTAAACTAAAATTGAGAAAATAAAAATTATTTTTATTTTTAATTTAAAAAATACTAATGTGGCTATTTTTACTTTAGAAAATGCTGATGTGTCATTTAAAAAATGTCAAATAAAATATTTTATTATTATTTTATTAGCCACATTAACATTTACTGTGCACACAGTGCATTCTATTTGCCACCTCAGATTTTTCTATTATTGGGTTGATGGCAGGGACCAAAATAAAAACGATTTTTTAAAATTGGGGACTGAATTTAGGGACAAAATCAAGAATTAGCCCAAAATGTACGGACCAAAAGTGCGTTTATACTAATAAACTCTCATGTATTTGTACATTTTGGGTACGCTTGTATTTAAGATGAGAGTCCAAATGCTGTAAATGGAGCCGTTGACTAAAGAATCGGTTGAGAGAGATTAGGATGTCTGGTGACATGTCAAGCGAGTTACTAGTTTTGAGAATCAGTTAAATAGAGTGAGTCTTGCTTTCCCCTCACTTGTCATCTCAGGGAAGCTTGAATATTATTTCATTTACATATCTTGGAGAATTTGTAAATGTGATGTATTGGAACTATTCTTAGTAGTAAATTGGTTGGTGTTATATGCATTAGAGAGTATTTTTGCATTGTATGGGTTTGGAGGGGCATTTTCATGCCTTTGGGCTAAGGCTTTCTACAGAGGGTAAGGGAGTTAGGCTTGACTCTCCGCAAGATTCCCTTAGAACCAATCTATGCACAAGACAAACACTCCAAAACAAAATTATATAAATATAGTGCAGCAGAATGATTGTTAGTCCAAATATGCCATTAGCAGTTATGCATAGTTAGAATGGCAGACATAATAATGCACATAACAAAGGAATCTTTGTAGGATGTAGACTAAAAAGAGCCCAAAGTTCAACTTACACAATCTTATCACCATGGGAGACTACAAATTTGTATGATTTGGAGAATAGATCAAAATAGCTACTTTTTCTAGTGGGATTACAAATATTTTGGTTTTGTTACATAAGGGAGGGAAAAAATTGTCTAGTGATGCATGATGTTTCTACCATAGACACTTTTTTCTTTCTCTTAAGTTTCACTTCATTTTTCCCTTTTCTCTGTTCTTTCACTTTCAATTCCCTATTCAAATTTCATAGGTTACTATGTTGTTCCCTTATGGTATTGTTCCTATTTATATCCCAACACAAGTCTATGTGTTTTACCCTTTTTATCTTTGTTCTTCATCAACTACCCTTATCTGCTGAAGACACTTACTATGCTAGGAGATGGCCCACTACCTTTTGGCTGTATGTAAATGGGTTCAATCAATCCCACTACTTTTTTGACCATGAGCAAGGGTCAACTACTCACTCTACGACAAGCTCTTTCTTATTTTAGGCAAGACCTAATTTGCTATGAATACCTCTCTTCCTCTCTCTTCTCGAATGGTAAAGCCTTGTAAGTCCCATTTTGCCTTCTCCCTTTATCATGCACCAGACGGTTCTAGCTAGGTTATTACCCGTTTTGGTAAAGATACTTCCCTAGCAGGGTATCTACCAAAAAGAGGTCCTAGTAGGATACCAAAACTGGGCTCTTTTCGCCCTTCCACCAAACCATCCTCTCTGTAATCTCTCTAGCCTTAGGTCCTAACTCCCTTACATTGGCTGGGTTACAGGTGGTGGTACTTTGGCTATTCCATTGTTGTTTTCTTTCTTGCGTTTTGTCTCTTCATTTCCCATGCGTTTTTTGCCACTATTGCTTGGTTTTTTTTTGGTTTTTTTTTTTTTTTTTTGTTGTTGTTTTTTGTTGTTGTTGTTGTTGTTGTTGTTGTTTGCCTTTTGCTCTTGTGAAATCTAAAGTTTTATCTGTGTCCCTTGCACAAGACTAATGTGAGCTTCTTGGGCTTGTCACATTTCATTTTGCTAGGTTGAGCCCATTAGCTCTTGGTGCCCTTTTCCTTACTTCTCATTGGTTTCTGTTGGGTGACCTTGCTGGGCCTTTTCTTATTCTTTTATTCTTAGGCCTCTTCAAGGCTCATTCTTACTCTTCAAGGAGGGCCATTCTACCATGACTGCCTCCTATGCACTGCCCTTATCTTAAAGAGGGCCAATGAGCCCACTGTGGGCTTTATTCTCTATTTTCCATGTGTATTTTCTCTCTTTGGGCCTTGCTTGGGTCGTATTGTTTACTTTCGGGCTTTTGGGGTGTGGTCCATTTGCTTTCTTTGTCCATTTTCAATCCATTCTTTGGGCTGGTTTGGGCTTTTCTTCCCATTAGGCCTTGGGGCTTGGATTAGCAAAAACAGGTAACAACAAGGTTTTTTCTCTCTACAAACACTTTACAGTTTTTGTGTGCTTGTGATTGTTTGATTTGCTTTTATGTAATTGTGTTTGTTATGAGGTTTTGTAAGTAGTGACAAAACATATATCTAATAATTTAAGATTAACTCTAGTTTACCCTTTATTGCACTCCAAATGTCGTCTTGTTAATTCATGTTGCTTTTGAAAATAACGATATTATTTGATGTGACTCATCACATAGACTAAAATTTTATGAAAGAGTAGTAATTCTCCTGCAATTCAATTTGAAAATAAATAAAAATATAAAATTAGCAATTAAGAGGATAATGAAAACCAAGAATCAATGTCTCATAACATCTTATTGTGCTATATATTCGTTACAAATTTGAAAGCTTTTCGGGTTAAACATAAGCTTACAACATTGTTATATAACAATATGGAAATATTTATTGCACACTCATTTATACGCATAGTAAGCACATTTGTCCTTTTGAACTAAAATCATGAGTTCAAATTACAATTTTTATGCAAAAGTGGTAAGTGTATGTACTATAAGTGTATGAAATATACATTACTCTACAAGAATATATCCATAGCTAACATTATTCTACTTTTATTGGCCTTAACCCTATGATTTTTGCCATCAACTACCTCATCAACATCAAGAAGAGCAAGCAGTGGCAGTGGAATGGAGGACCTGAAGAGACTTTGTGCCATGATAAAAATGGCAAAAGGTAAATTTTCTAATTCATTTACTGTTATAGCTGCTTCCTGTTCATCTTCTATATAAATCCAGTGACCTAGCTATATATATACACACACACACACACCATGTCCCCTCTGTAATTAAAGAAAAGAAGACGAGTAAGGAAGATAGGTAGAGAAAGCAAAAGAAGGCCTGCCTCTCAATATCTGGTAGATTCCGTAGCCCATCACTTCTGCCATTTCTCCTGCGAATCTCATCACCATCGGCCTTAAATACAATGCCCATAACCCCATTACTGCCATTGCTATCTCTATTCCAAAGCTCATGTCCCTCTTTCTCCTTTTCTCTCTTGCATTTCCCTTTCTGTTTTTTTGGTCACAATGGTCCTCTACCTCCACTAGTTGATTCTATGTCTTAAACTCTCTCTATATTTGTGGATAGGCAAGAGCCGAGGAAGGTGGGTAGTGTTAGATTCTCTTACACGTTCTACAAGGTTCGTGTTCCAGACGATTGGGTTAACTCCTACTTCCAACCAGTCCCAACTAACAGTCTTGAACTGGGTGGTGCCTGCCACGCATGGTCACCTTTCTTCAATCCGTACAATAATTCATTTTATGGAATTTTAGCAGCCTGTGGCTTCAGATTTTTTTCTCCCCAAATAAAACACAAAAGAAAGTGTCGTATCTAGTTCATGGTTTTGGGCTTTCTGGCGTTGCTGAAGGTATCCAAGGCAATTCGTGCATAGTAACAAAGTAGACAAAAGAAGTAATGCCATTATCCACAAAAGCACCACTCAAAAAAAAAAAAAAAAAAACAAAAACAAAAAAAAAAAAAGAAGAAGATCTGGATTAAAATATTTTTTTAGGTAAAATATTTAAAGTTTATAGGATAATTCTATCATAATTTTTTAAAATCATATATCTATTATGTGTGTGTTTGGCTCTAGCTATAAAAGTTAACTTATTTTATTATTCAGTTTATTTTTACTATTATTTATGGGTTTCACTGCACTTTTTGGTATTATTCATTATCTTAATGTACTATTTCAGCTAACTTTTACACTTATTTATAGTACTTTCAGAAAAAAGTTTTCAGTTTCAACAAAATAAGCTAATCTCAAATATACATTAAAAGTAAACTAAGTGATTTAGATATTTTCATATTATCCATAATTTAGATATTGATTATTTAAGAAATTTAGAGTGTACTAATTAATTCAAAAAATCTTATTTCAGCTAATTTTTACACTTATTTACAGTACTTTCAGCAAAAAGTTTTCAATTTTAACAAAATAAGCAAATTCCAAATAGACCTTAAAAGTAAACTAAGTGATTTAGATATTTTCATATTATCCATAATTTAGATATTGATTATTTAAGAAATTTAGAGTGTACTAATTAATTCAAAAAATCTTATTTCAGCTAATTTTTACACTTATTTACAGTACTTTCAGCAAAAAATTTTCAATTTCAACAAAATAAGCAAATTCCAAATAGACCTTAAAAGTAAACTAAGTGATTTAGATATTTTCATATTATCCATAATTTAGATATTGATTATTTAAGAAATTTAGAGTGTACTAATTAATTCAAAAAATCTTATTCAATAGTTGATCCTAATTCAAGTCATTAAAAGGTGGGATTATATCAATTAGGATAGAACTTAGATTCAAATCTTATCAGACCAAAGGGGTGAAAAAAAAAAAGAAAAAAGGAAAAAAAGAAGCAATCTACCCCAGCCAGACCAGCCGCCCCAGGTACACCTTTTCCAGTTAGCGCTTTAAAATGACGGAATCAATATCGCTTTAGGAAAATTAGGCTATACCGTGACGGTTTGGTTTATTTCCGCTTATATCTCAGTGTGTGGCAAACACAGAAAAAATCAGTACTTTCTTTTTTTATAAAAAAATTTCTTGTCTAGGAATCTTTAAAAAAAAAAAAAAAAGGAAAAGAAAAGAGAAAAAGAAAATATCTGAGGTTCAATTTTGGGTTACAATATATATTAAACTATTTTATATTATCCAATTTTGTATAATTCAATAATTACAACAAAGAGAGAAGATTTGAGCCTAAACTTCTCTGTTAAAAATTATTAGAAAATGTCAATTGAACTATAAAATTTTTGCACTATCCTTTATCTTTAAAATCATGCTTACCGCATCTTCTAACATTTTGTCTTTAGTGAAGCTTACTGATTATTCGTTATCATCTAATCAAATAAACAATGGCTGTGCACCACAAGAATAATAGAACAATAATAAAAAGCAAATCAGAATGATTTTATGATAGAATTATATATCTGCTTTCTTATCCCCTGATCTTTTAAGCATGTCTTTGTTTCTGAACGAGTCCCTCCAAAATTCATCTTTATTGCTGTGACTATTGTTAGTAAGGAAACTTGTAAACCATCTAGCAGAAAGTTTCGGAGTGCGATTCAACGTTTGGCGATCAACGTAGTAAAGTCCAAACCTTTTTTTGTAACCATGTACCCATTCAAAATTGTCCATCAAGGACCATATGAAATATCCTCGCACATCGGCCCCATTCCTGTCAATATCATCCAAACCAAATTCTTAATCTGATATTAATCAAGTATTATTATTATTATTAATTGATGAATAAAAATCATGTTATCTATAAATTTAAATCATTTAAGTAAATAATAGAATGTTTTATATTTTTACATATATTTCTACCATGAAAATATTACATATATGCCCAAGGAAATAACCTTTAGTTTTTTAAATAAAAATAAATATTATATTTCTAATGGTTCTGAGTTAGCTAATTTATGAGAGTTGTTTAATCTTAAACCTATTGTATATTCTAGCTACAACTAAAATTTAATGGGTCATAGTTAGTTAGCTCAATTAGTAAAATTTTTGGTCTCAAATCAAAAATTTGAAGTTCAAAATTTAAATCTCATCTACGTTATAAACTAATTAATGTCTTGATCTAATAATAAAAAGTGATTATCATAAAAGGAATGTTATTAGGTTAAAATTCTATTGTATTTATAATAAAAAAAAAAAAAATACCACTATACACAATAAGGGTATGACGCTATCAACTTGGATGGATGCGCTCTCCTAGTACTTTACTACTTTCTCTTAACTCAAATGTACATAAAGAAAACATGACACATATATTAAATACATGTGCCATTTAACCAATGTCTCATTTGAACTTTCAATTCGTTGAGTAAAGACATTATTCATGTGGTTGGAACAAGGTAGGTCTCTGATTTTAAGATAGAAGTTCATTCTCACCTTATTGCTCGGGCCAAAGCAGCAAGGTAGGCCTTATGAAACTTGATTCGGTCTATATCTTCTAGTAAGTCCTGCACCTGTTCACTCTGTTTCTCTGGTGGCGTAAACCCTAAACACGAGTTAAAGATTGAAATGCCACACTTTAAAATTCAAGAGACATTACCATCAGTATTTACGGTTAGAATTCTAGGCAGGAGGCAATTTTTCACACCTAATAAGTGCTTAAAAAAAAGCATTTCAAATAATGCTATATGTTAAGGTAAAAATGTCAAATAATTAAACTTGAAACTAGAATTACATGCATAAATTAATTCATTCTTTTTAGAGGAAGGGGGGTGGGGGGGAGGGGGAGGGAGAGAGGAAATAAAATAGTGGGCTATTACACTCACCATTTTCAGTCACAAACATGGGCTTGTTATTGTATCTTTTCTTAACGTAGTCAATGATCTTCTCCATGCCTTCTGGAACGACAAATGACCTTGGCAATCCAGTCTGCCAAAGAAACAAGAAACCTTGCAGAGAACATATTGTAAAAAAAAAAAAAACACAAATAGAGGGAAACTTATTAGGACTAGCTAGCTAAGGCACAATTATATTAGCAATTATTAGCATACCAGTCCTCCAATTGCAACACCATCTCGATATCCAGTGGTGTTTACAAAGCCTTGGATTGGGCGATCTTCGCCATCAGTGCAAGCAGAATGGGTGCAGTCTTTTGCATATAGAGTTGAATAGTGATTGATGCCAATGAAGTCGAGACTGCCTTTTATAAGTTTTCTTTCTCTAGGGGAGAACCTTGGCAATTCACTTCCAAGTATATGTCGCATTTCAGGAGGGTAATCACCAAATACTAGGGGATCTAGTATCCTGCATGTATAGAATAAAATCGGACTGTCCCAAGTCATTAAAAAAAAAAAACTACTGTGGCATTAATAATTTAAAGTGAAACAATGAATATATATACATATATATATATATATATATATATATAATAATTATTCAATACCCAAGGAGTTATATTCTATTTTCTTACATAATAATGGATCCTATATTAATTAAATTCATAGTAAGATTTAATGTTTGGAATAATTTCCTTTAATAAATTGAAACAAATCAAAATATTCTTATGTTTTATAGTCAACCACAAATAGTTGGGAATAAAACTATGTCATTAGTTGTTAATAAAAAAAAAAAAAAAACCCTAAAAAGCAAACATGACATTAAAAAGCACTGAGTTCTTAGAAATATCACCTAATCTCTTAACTCTCAAAATCAAGTTAATGTCATTCTTGAGTCTCGTATTTATTTTAATTTTAATAGAATTAATAGTTAAAATTAACTTGGTTTTGAAAATTTTACACTTCCCATAATAACACTTTTTTGAAATGACTCTTTCCTCTCCATCCAAACATTTCAAGAAATAAGACTCCATTCTTGAAGAAATTATAAAGTCCACATGGTGAACAAATGACGTGATCTACCATTCTGCTAAAAGACTCACACTTGTTTAAAATTATTGAGTTGAAAATTTTTTTTAAACAGAAATTAATTACTGACTCAACAATTTTAAATAAGTGGAAATCTTTTAGTGAAATGGTGGGCAAATGACATAGTCTACCAGAGAACGGTATAATTTCTCCTATTCTTGGGGTTTTAGAAATGCCACAAAGAAGTCTATGCCCTTTCATACCATTACTTCCCTAATAGAATATTCCATTTTGTTAAATAATTGTTTAAGAGGACATAAATTTATTTGTTGTGTTTAATTGTATCCTAAAGACGAATTTGCTTGTAACCCTTAAGCAAACTCTTTAAAGTGGGGGGCAACTATTGTGTTGAAGATAACAATTTAATCATACCTGTAAAAGGTAAAAACCTATTGTTCTCCTGATCCTTCAATTGCTTTCTTGTATTTCCCAACAGTCTCTCCCACTTTCATATCTTAGGGCATCTCATACTTAAAATGTCTTTTTTTTTTTCCTTTGTTGACATGCATTTTTGTCCACCCCACCCCAAAAATAATAATAATAATAATAATAAAGCAAAAATGAATACCTCAAAGTTTTACTTATTTCTCGTATGACCCCAAAATTAACCTTATCCTAATACTCCTAAATAACGCCCCATATTTACCTTTGTTCAAAGTTTGGAAGAACGTCACCTACTTAAAGTCATGTGATGTGGAATAAAATTTAAGATTGATGTTTAAATATTATAAATTTTATTACTTAGATCTATAAAATAATATGTCAACTTTTAAAACATAAAATGATAAACAAAAATCATAATTAAGAAATTTATATATATTATATTATTATATAACATCAATTATATTTATTATCAAATAAATTTGTAAATATTTTAATAGAATTAATAGTAATAATTTTAGAGCTTTTCTAGTTTTAATCCTTACCAATACAAATTGAATGCCAACGCTCTATTAACAGCTTGCCGATCCCATTCTTTATCTGTCAGGGGTTCATACATTAATGCATCTGCAATGATCCCAATAAACCCACCATGTTTCATCTGCACGAAATTCAATCTTACTAACTCAACAATCCCAAAACACCAAAGAATAATAATGCTAATAAATTTGATCCAAAAAAAAAAAAAATGCTAATAATAGTAACAAAAACGATAGTATATAAGGTTGCCCACTAAAAATTACCTGAAAAAGCTTACGATATAAATGAACAACCATGGAATGTGATAGCAACATGTTGTGCATGGCAATAAGAGGCTCTTTGTCAGAATTGCCAGAAGAACAATTCCCAAAAGGCTTTGAACAGTGACCTGGTGGGTATGTTCCCCATATATAGGCCCTATTGACGAAGAGGCCCGGCTCATTGATTGTGGCCCAGTACTTTACTCTATCTCCAAACTTCTTAAAACAAATTTCGGCAAAATACACAAAATCTTTCCTACACCAAGGCCGTTATACATTTTAAGTATTAACTACATTAACTCATTATTCTTTGGCACAGACAAACAAAGGGTAAGATTTCAAGAGAATTTGAATATTTTACTTTAGGAGTGGGACGGGAAAGTATAGGGAAGGCCCTTAAAAAGCATGGTAAATTAAGCCAAAATTTCACACCTATTTTAACACCTAATTTTACAATTCAAGAGGACCATAATCGTACAAGTCAATAAGTTGTGAAATTAGGTATGCGAATTATGAATGATGGAAAAAACGTAATAGGTTTATATGTAACATGTCATCAAGTTGTGACAAAATGTGTGGTTGAAATCGATTTTTGTTAATTTGATAATGCATTTGTTAGGATGTAAAGAAGGCAGAGATTTGAGATTTACTGTATTTGAGGGCTGAGCCATCCCCCATATCTATCCTCGAGTTCTTGCGGAATGTCATGGTGGTGTATGGTCACAAATGGTTGAATTCCTACATCATGCATCAAATCCTTTGCTTATATTTGCTATTTTGAGACCATAAACTGTAAATAAATTTTTATTTTTATTTTTATAATTCAATAATTGAGATGAGGTGATTTGAACTCTAAGAGCACGTTTGATACACTATAATAATTATTACATGAGAATAGGAATAAGTATTATAAGGAATACATTAAGTTGTAATGTAATATGTATTACTATTCATTAGTTTGGTGACTTTTTAGGAATAGAATCCTGAATATGCATCAACAATTTAGTAGAGTATAAAAATAATGTATAATTAAAACAATTTTAAGTCAAATTTCCTAAAATATACTTATCTTAGGATGTTCAAAATAGAGCTAATAACTAACAAGAAGGAAAATTTTTCTTTCTTTCCTTTTGAAGATGTGGCAACTAATGGTTTTTTTAGGAATTTTAAAAAAAAATTATTACATAAAGTAAAGGAATAGATATTCAGTATTTTTCATAAATAATAGTTGTTAATAGTTATTCATAAGGAATAACTATTAATTGTAATAAAAATATAATCAAACAACTGAATAGTTATGCCATAGGAATATGTATTACATTATAGTGTCTATTACAGTTTACCAAACGTGTCCTAAATGTTTTCGTTAGAAATAAGTTACATGTCTTTTCGCAAATTATAAAGAAATTAAGATAAGGAAGTTGTTTAAAGAAACCCAGAAGGTTACCTCTGAGCAATAAATTGTCTATGATTTCGTTATAAAACATGATCCCTCTTGGATTAATTTCACCAAATCTTCCTCCTGTTAAGATCAAGAAATAATAAGTTGGTAAAATTATGGATTGACATTGGGTACATGACAAGTTCAGAATTCAGATACATACTAGGTAGGATTCTTGCCCAAGAAATCGAGAACCGATATGCATCAACCCCCAAAGACTGCACTATCTTAAGGTCTTCCTGTGCATATAGAAGTAATTAGGATGGACAACCATTTTGGTCGTTGAACTTCATTCCATTCTATTATTTTTGTCCTTTGAGTTTCAACTTTCATATCCTTAAAATTAGTAAAATAATATCCGCACAGTAATCTACACGATAATATATCATTTGATTAATTTGATATGTTTACAATAATAAATAGCTAATTATACAATTTAAAGATTACATGCCAACAGACTAATTGGATTAAAAAAGGCCACGTAGCCACCATGACAGCTCACTATAAGTTAATTGAGAAATTCAAAATGTGGCCAATCGTGGTTGCCCTGTAACACTTTTTTTTTTTTTTTTAATCTGCTTAGATTGCTAGCAAATAAATTTTAAAGTAACGTATGTAGACATGTTTTTTTAATTATTATATTAAATTTATCTTCTCCTTAAATAAAATTGCAATACTTTTATTAAAAAAAATTATATGCCGCATCAATATTAGCTTAGAGACCTAATTGGATCATTTTACACACTTTGAAACTTCAAAAACCAAATTTACTAAACATCAAAAATGACTTATTCTCAAGAAATTAATTAAAAATATACTTCCATCCATAAGGAAAAAAAAAAAAATTACATACCTAAATCTTAAGTGAGGAACTTAAAGAATAATATTTAAATACTGTACCTAAATTTCTAGGTTATTTTAAAGTCAGTTTTTCTCCACTAATTAAAAGGTTTGTGCATTGAAAAATTAATGTCAAGCTTTATACCAGGTAGCGATGGTAATGATCGTCAGCAACGTCCCCGTTTTCATTATTCATTATATTTCCTGAACATTAAAATAATCAAACAGTCAATATTGAGCAATTAGAGTACATTTAGCTGAACAGTGAATATATATTTATTTATATATATCTTTACCTGGAACATGACAAAATACATCCCAGTTGCTAGCGCCCTTACCATCTTCAAGATATGCACCTTCAACCTATAACATATTGCATCAAAGAAATCTCAGACTCAACCTGTGATTCCCCAAATTGATACTGAATTGCTTAAGTGTGTGAGTTGTTTAGATGTGTATTAAGTCTCACATTAGACACATGCTGTGCAATTTTGACTTTATGAATTACAAAGAAGCTCATTTGTAACTAAACAGAGGAAGAAAAAGAAAAAGAAAAGAAATAATGCCTGATATGATGAAGTGCTTGTTCCAAAGAGGAAACCATCTGGGAATTGGGATTTTTTTACATTTTCTTCGTCTTCATTGGAACTTTGAGCAGAAAAATGAGCAGAAGAGAAAAGTAGAGCTGTAAAGAACAAGAAAAAGAGCTGTAATGTTGTGATTGTCATTTTGGTTTCAACTGTAACCATGTCCTTTTGTTTTCAATTTGTGGTATAAAAAGCATTCCAGGCATTTAGATATACTACACGTAATTCACAAATGGGCCAGGGTGCAAGTTGTGGCTTGTCATGTATTATTAAATACCATATGATTCATATCTGTTGTTCACCAATGATTTGGTGAACAAGAAAAAGAGCTGTAATGTTGTGATTTTCATTTTGGTTTCAACTGTAACCATGTCCTTTTGGTTTCAATTTGTGGTATAAAAAGCATTCCAGGCATGTAGATATACTACACGTAATTCACAAATGGGCCAGGGTGCAAGTTGTGGCTTGTCATGTATTATTAAATACCATATGATTCATATCTGTTGTTCACCAATGATTTGGACTATTGTATATAAACGAGTTACATTTGAGAATAAACCCAAAAAAAAAAAAAAAATGTTGGGATAACAGAGGCTAAGGTTGGCTTCGTCCAGTAGGATTTTTAGAGATAGGAAATTAGGAATTATCAATAAAAGCTCTTCTTATTTTATTCGAAGTTTTAGGATTTGCTTAATTATTAGTATTTGATTATCAGTTTGTAATTTGAATTAGTTTAAATTTTAAACACCCCTAATGCATTTCTTGTATGCATGACTATTTAAGAGGAGGAATCAATTAACCAAAAAAAAAATTGGGTAAAATATCATTTTCGTCCTTAAACTTTCAAAAGTTCGTTTTTCGTCCCTAAACATTCAAAAGTTCTATTTTCGTCCCTAAATTTTCAAAAGTTCTGACGGAGTGCTGATGTGGCTTGACAGAGTGCTGATATGGGAGGGACGAAAATCAATACGTTTGGAAAAGTTTAGGGACGAAAATCAATATGTTTGGAAAAGTTTAGGGACGAAAATAGAACTTTTGAAAGTTTAGGGATGAAAAACGAACTTTTGTGATAGTTTAGGGACTAAAATGATATTTTACCCAAAAAAATTCAATTTGAAACAAAAGAAAGAAAAAAAACTAAAAAACACAAGAATGTCCTACGCCCCCGATGACCCTGAGAACCATTTCTTGAAAGATAATTCCTGGAAAAAGACTTATGTTGAGGTGATCCAAGAGACTTGCATGCAAGAGCTACAGGATGAAACAGAAACTGAGCCAGAAGACGAACAACCTATACCAAAGACAGATACTGCTGACTCGCTGGAGATGGCAGAGATCCACACCAGTGACGAGGCTGTTTCACCTAGGGAGGACTAGGAGGTCATAGTTACCACCGAGATGAAGCGCAAAATGGTTGGACCATGGCAAACTAGCATCATCCTCAAACTCACAGGTAGACAGCTTGGGTATCGAGCTCTTCAAACCAGGTTAGCGGGTATTTGGTGCCCTGCAGCCAGGTAAGTCGCATTTAATTGATATCAGATACGGTTTCTTTATTATGCGTTTTGAAGTTCTAATAGACTACTAACATGCTCTTATGGATGGACCATGGTTTATGGGAGACTAGTATCTACATGTTCAGGCGTGGGAGGCGGACTTCCACTTGCATGTAGCCAAAATAACAAATATGGCGGTCTGGATCTGCTTAGAACAACTTCCAATAGAGTACTACCATCCTGACTTCCTAAAGCACGTTGGAAATAATCTGGGCAAACTTCTAAAAATTGACGTCGTCACAAGTGCCACCAGCTGGGGCCGCTTTGCTTGACTATGTGTCCAATTTACCATAACCTCTCCTTTGCCGAAACGTGTCAAATCGGAAATTTTTGGCAGGACATTGTCTACGAGAACATGCCGTTGTTATGCTTCTGATGTGGCCGAATAGGATATAGGGAGGTCAACTGCCCTGAACAACATATTGTAATAACTCACACGAACCCCACTAGACTTGAGCCACATGGTGAGCCTGGGGTACCACAGCTGGAGAAAAATCACTCTCCGTGGAAGACCATCCAAATGAGGAGGTCCAGCATGCGTGGGAAAATCACTGAAAATCCAACACATGGAAAGTTTACTCACCGAAATGCTTACACACAGAGTAAGCCACATGAGGTTGCTCCTTCAACCGACCTTCTAGTGATGCGATCTCCTCACGCCATTTCGGTGACAAGCTAGGTGTCCAAGGGAAAAGCCAAGCAAGATGGCTCCCACCGAACTGATGTGGCGTAGTATGGTGAAAACTCTTTTTTACTGCTGCCACGTGAACCTGAAGGGGATTACATGCAAGACTCCCATGCAAACAGCTGCCCTCGTTTAGCTCGGATTCACAATATACCTGATGATTACATGCATGAGGAGAACTCAGCTCTTCCTCACTTGACCGAAACTTCACATGCACCTCCTAAACCACAAGATGGCCCCCTCCTCCGACCAAAACTCCTATAACCCAACACCGACCGAACCTGATCTCCACTTCACACCTTCTCCTTAATCCTACCCGAATCTCCACATCCTTCACTCCATGTTCACTCATTCCTCCACTCCTCATGACCAAGCTCATCAAATGGAACTTCTAGAATAGATATGGAGTGGTCTCTCTCTTGGCCGCTCCGATGACGAGACACTGAACTATGTGCGCATCCCAGTTCATCCACGGGCTGCATTGGTTTGGAACTAGGTGACTCAAACTCCGAGCTTGCCAATGCGTCTCAAACCTCCACCTCAAACCAACCTTTACCAAAGGTCTCGCACCCATACACGAATGCACCGGACAGCCCATCCTTACCAACACCCAGAGAGGCATCACAGGACTCCATCAGTCTGGTAAAGAAATGCTCGGATGAGCCATTCCTGTGAGTCCTCCCTAGAACAACTTCCAAAAGCCATTTTTTGATTCCTCGAACTTGGCCCTGCAGGACGACGAATCCAACCTATATGTCATCATGTTCTCAAACCCAAGTCTGCCATTTGTTGTGTCCGTCACGCACTGGGCTAGGCTCGGCGAAAGCGACCCAATATATCGTCTGAAGACGACCACAGCGAGGCATCAATGCCTCTCTCACTCAGTGACAAGGAACCCGAGGACCAGGGGAATCTCGAACGATTACCTAAATCCAAATACCTCTTCCATGAAAATGATTACATGGAAGTGTCAAGGAGCTGGAAGTGTGGCTTTTTGCAACCATGCGTATGAGCTTCATCGACGGCATCGTCCTAATATTTTGGTCATTGTGAAGCCTCGTATAGCTGAAGAACGGGCGCAAGTGGTTATTAACACTCTTCCCTATACCCACTCCAGGCGTGTGGACCCTAGTGGCTTCTCTTGAGGCATTTGGATGCTATGGAATGAACGCACCGCCTTTCAGGTGGAAATTCTCACGCATAGTTAGCACAACATTCACGTGCTAGCGAAGGTATCCTCTCCCTCCCTATCTTTTTTACTTACTGCAGTTTATGCTTCGCCAAACTTTAATAAACGTAGGCTTTTTTGGGATTACCTACAAAATCTTGCGAATCTTGTTGATTTACCTTGGGTTTTACTTAGTGATTTTAATGATATGCTTTCTAAGGATGAAAAAAATGGGAGGGCTTCCTCTTGATAGAACTAGGCTAAACGCTTTTAGAAATTTCTTAGATAACTGTGGCCTCATGGATCTTGGCTTCCAAGGACCACGTTTTACTTGGAGACATAAGAATCCTGATTGGAACCGCAACATAAAAGAGAGGTTAGATAGAGGTTTGGGAAATGTAAAGTGGAAGATCATTTTCTTAGCAGTTGAATTACATCATTTCCCTAGGGTAAAGTCTGACCACTGCCCCATTTTGCTTGTTACTAACCCTTTGGAGTGAAAATGCCCCAAACCCTTCCGTTTTGAGCAAATGTGGCTCACGGACCCCTCTTTTTCGGCCCTAGTAGAGAGTAGTTGGCACGCTTCAGAAAATTTACCGTCTACGTCCTCCATTTTATCTAGGTTCCCTCGACGACTGGAATTTTTAACAACCAATATTAGTGTTTGGAACAAGACCCAGTTTGGAAATATTTTCCAACGGAAAAACCGCCATTTAGCTAGACTTCGAGGCATACAAACAGCTATGGCTAGGAAACCATCTACTTTTCTCTATTCCCTGGAACAACAACTCACCCAAAAGTACAACACCATCCTTCACCAGGAATATTTATTTTGGTAGGTTAAAACCTGTATCATGTGGTTAAACTATGGTGATGTGAATACCAAATATTTCCATCTCCACACTATTCAACACCGCAGCCAATCCCGTGTGTATACCTTAAAGGATGACATGGGGCTGTGGCTTATTGGTGATCCTTTACTGCATCATATAAATGATGCCTTTGACAATCTTTTCCACGCTACTTTAGCTCATATGCGTCCCTCTTCTAGGTGTAAGAGACAGTTTTCTCAACTTAGCCCTTTCTTAGAAAATGCCTAGACTCTGACCCAAATTCCCCAACCAGAGGAAACTATTAAGAACCTTACCACTCTCCCTCCGTTAAAAGCACTGGGTCCAGATGGTTATCATGTGCTTTTCTTCCAAACAAATTGGTCTAATCTTGGATCAAGTGTTATTCAAGTAATCCAAGAGATCTTTGAACAACTCATTATCCCGCCTTTGTAAGGCCTAACAAACTTAATCCTGATCTCGAAACTTGCCCAACCTGAGAAAATCATGCAATCTCGTTCAATTAGTCTATGTAACACTCTTAATAAGTTGGTCTCCCGAATTATAGTACATCGACTCAAACCTTACATGGCTGATATTATCAACCCTTGTCAAGCGGGGTTTGTGCTAGGCCGTAGAACAAGCGATAATATAATCCTTTCCAAGAGGTTATTAGGACTTTAATTAAGCATCGTGATGGAACAAGGTACATTGCATTAAAATTGGACCTTGAAAAGGCATACGATAGGTTAGAATGGGACTTCATTCGGGAATTGTTGGAATTCTTCCAGATTCCCTCCAACCTCATCACCCTTATCATGAATATGGTTTCATTTACTCGTTTTCGTATTCTTTGGAATGGAAGTCCACTTCCTGAAATTGTGCCTATGAGGGGAGTTCGGCAGGGGGACCCGCTTTCCCCCTATCTTTTTATCTTGTGTTTAGAACTTTGTCTGTTCGATTGGAAGAGGCTGTACACGATAAACATATTCATCCTATGACTTTTAGGGGTAGAGTACGTCTCTCTCATTTGTTCTTTGCTGATGATATCTTTCTTTTCACTAAAGCCACTAGTGGAGATTGTAGACATTTAAACTCAATATTACAAAACTTTTGTGCCTCGTTGGGGCAGATTATAAGTGCTTCCAAATCTTGAATTTGGTTTACCCCTCATACCCCCAAACACTTAAAAGATCAAGTGATTGGCATATTTGGACTACCAACCACGGACCAAATAGGCACATACCTTGGAACCCCTATTTTCACTACATGTCGTATAACTAACTCCTACCAATTTCTTGTCGATAAAATCTAGAAACGAATTAAAGGCTGGTAAGCAAAATATCTGACAATGGTTGGCCGCGCCACCCTTATTAAGGCAACAGTGACAACCATTCCTATTTATGCTATGAAAACCACACTCCTCCCCCAAAAGATTATTTACCAAATTGACAAATTGAGCTGAAAATTCTTATGGGGGGACACCACTTTCCAGCGTGGCTACCACACGGTAAACTGGGAAACTGTTACCTTACCAAAGGACGTGGGGGTTTTGGGCATACCATCCACTCGCTATCGAAATCAAGCGATTCTCATGAACCAAGCTTGGTGATCATATTCTAATCCCAATATGCTCTGGGCTCAGGTTCTTAAAGTCAAATATTTCCCTCACACCACATTGTTTACCAATACTAGGGGAATGAGAGGGACTCATATTTGGCACTCTCTCTCACTTGGTATTTAGTTGCTTCTTGAGGGCATGCGCTGGGTTGTTAGAGATAGGCATACCATTTGGATTTGGAAGGATTAGTGGTTGCTTCAGGGCACCCTGCATAGCTATATTGAAGGCCTTATCCATATTTAGGACGAGGATCAACGAGTGAGCTCCTTGCAAACCCAACTCAATTGGAATTTCGATTCCTTAAATATCCCTCTCCCCTTCTCTCTTCGAAATCTAATTCAGGGTATCCCTATTGCCCATTTCACACAACTCTCGGATACACTTAAGTGGCCCCATAATAATGGCACGTGTTCTGTGAAATCGGCTTCCAAATTTCTCTTCCATAAACAAAATGCCCCATTCAATGCTCAGGATGTGAAGTGGATTTGGGCTTTAACTTGTCCTAAAAAGATTCAAGTGTTCATTTGGAAAGCAATGTATGACAGTCTGCCCACTCGCACCTTCCTTACCATTGGCCACCTTCATTTAGATGCTTATTGTCCTAGGTGTCATCATCTAGAAACAACCATTCACATCTTAAGGGATTGTCCCTGGGCAAAAGAGGTTTGGAGTCAATCTTCGGGAATTCTGCCCATGTCTTTCTTTCAATTGTCTCTTCAAGATTGGCTCTGAAGTGATGCAACTGCAGAAACAAGTATACTGCTTATTTAACTCCCGTGGCGAGTTTATTTTCCTTTTCTCTGTTGGAATTTATGGCTGGCAAGAAACGAGAGGATCTTTAAGGGTCAATCCAGTTCCCAACACAATCTTATATACTTCTCTGTCCAGGTTGCAACGGAATTTCATTTCTTAGCAGGATCTAATAGCAGACCCCAGATTAGGACTCCACAAATTATATATTGGACGCTACCTCCTGCTCCTTTTATAAAATTAAACACTGATGGTAGTGCTGTTCCTAATCCGGGGTTAGCCGGGGTTGGGGGCCTTTTGCGAAATCATTCGGGTGAATGGATAGCTGGCTTTTCCCTTCACTTGGGTCTAGCATCAAACAATTTGGCTGAGTTGGCTGTTGTCCAACAGGGTTTGGCGCTTGTGTGGGATATGGGATTTAAATTCATACAGCTTGAACTCGACTCTAGTACTATACTAACTTGGTTAACTGCTCAAAATGACACTTACCCTCCTAATATGTTACCTCTAATTTGTGATTGCAGGAACCTCCTGGACTAGGACTGGGTGGTTCTGGTGCTTCACGTGTATCGTGAAGCTAATGTGTGTGCGGATGCTTTGGCAAAACGAGGAACTCACCAACAACACTTTTTGTCTTTATATAGTTCATGTCCCAGTTTTGTATATGTATGTTATGTAAGGGATTTGGCAGGCCTTGGAGCTACTAGACTTTGTGCTCAAAGGCTCACTAGTGTTGATGTTTAAACTTTTATTATAAATAAGACTCTCGTTTCTATCCCAAAAAAAAAAAAAAAAAAAAAAAAAATTCAATTCTCCTTTCTCAAGTTCAAGAAGGTAGTCACCTCAAATCGACTAAGACATCTTTTAATTTTTCTAGTGCATAGCCTTTTTTTATTTTTTATTTTTAGAATGAGATAATTCCTGCCGTTGATAGTAGATGCACATAAAGGAATTAAAACAAACAAAAGTGTTCGCTTCGCTAAATAACATACAAAGTGAAGAATTTTGTCCATCAATTTATAAGTTTAATTGGCCCTAAGAAGTGATATTGTAATGTGTTGATGTCATTTTTATGTTCTTTTTGTACAAGGTTAATTAGACAAATGATGATCTTCATGGGGCATCTGAATGATGTACTCACTTGTCTGGATCTTAATTAAAATTCAAAGGTCCCAATTCAATCCACCACACTATAGTTTATCAATTCATGAGGTTTTATCATTTCTTAATAATGATAATCTTCATGACGGGGCATCTGAATGATAGACTCACTTGTCTTGATCTTAATTAAAACTCAAATGTCTCAGTTCAATCCACCACACTACCATTTATCGATTCACGAGGTTCATCAATTATTAATATAGGAAGTGGAATAGCATAGCTAAAGGCTAAGAGTCCTACTTGTATTAAAAAAGAAGAAGAAAAATGATAATGACTTAGGTATCCACAATTATTAAAAAAAAATATATGTTAATAAAATCAAAAGCAACAATTATTTAGCTTGATATTTGCCTTTTAATTAAGGATAAAGTTTTCCTTTAAATCATTACATCTTTTGCAAATTTGAATTGAAGGGTGTTGTAAAATTTGTATATTTCTGACATCATATCCATAAATGGCAATTTATAAAACCATTTATATGTACTAATCATATGACCAATTAAAGCCCAACCAAAAATGTACTAATCACATGACCAATTAAATAATTTAAACTAGTCATTTGACTAAATATACATGACCAAAAATACACATTAATGGTTTTATGAATCTTCACACCAGTCTAGATTAGAGGTAAACTATGTTCTTAAACTAAAGAACTAACAAATTAAAATGAAAAAAAAAAATTACTAAAAAATTAAGGTTTACAAACAGACGTAGCATTGAATAAGATTGGGGTAACTTTAACAACATAATAAATAAATTTTGATTTTTTTAATTATTATTTTTTGAATGGTGACATATCAGTTTACAAAAAATTGTTACATACCCAGCATTATTCAATTTAATCTGTTTGGTCTACAAGCTATGCGTTTATATATTGAAGAAGCTTTAGGTAATTATTCCAAAAGCAATACTCCATTCTTTCACAATAATAATAGGTCCTAATAATACAATATTGAAATAACTTGAGTAATTATTCCAAAAGCAATACTCCATTCTTTCATAATAATAGCAGATCCTAATAATACAATAGGGTCCACAGTTGATATGAGATGATATTAATGAGAAAACATTAATCCTAGAATATTGAATAATTGGCCAAATTGACCTATACGTATTTTAATTAAGTCTGATATCCCCTAAATTGTACCCTTTAGTTTGAATGGATTATGAAACAATATATCTAAAGTGACACTATCTATATTATAGTTTTTGAAGTAGGCCACATTTTTTGTTTTGTTTTGTTTTGTTTGAGAAGATGAAGTAGGCCACTTGGCTGCAAAGATTCCCACTTCCAATGAGGATAGCCAAATAATTTTGTGAAGGTCACCGACGGCTTTATTGTCCGCATATCATAGACCAGTCACAAGATAAAAGTTTGCATATCGAATTATTGATGGAGACGATTGTAGAAAAAAAAATTGTCTTTCTCCAATATTTTTCCTTCTAAATATAATATCTAAATGTCAAACAAAACTAAATATCGGTTGAAACTTGAAACACAGGTTATACATCCATAGATACAGTAAAGCACCGTGTTGATGTCTATTTCCTTCTGTATTATCCTAAGCGTGTAAGGGATGCTAGTTGTCACTCTTCCTTCCTAAGCTTTTCTAACCCCCCCCCCCCCCCCCCCCCCCCCCCAAAAAAAAAAAAAAAAAAAAAAAAAGTCAAAGGACATAAGTTACGAAAATTTATGAACGTATGTCAAAACTTTGCACATTATTTAGGGTAAAATAATTCTACATTTCTTGAACTTTGGGATATTTAAACTTATAGAATTTTTATTTTAGCCAATTTAATACATAAACTTTAGTACTATATAAAATAGACTCTCTTAAATTTTATTTTAGCAAATTTAGTACATAAACTTTGATATGGTACCAATAATCCCTCTAAGCTTTTATGTTGTTGTAGTAAAACCCCTTCATTAATTTTTTTTTTCTCCTTAATGATTTAGTACAAAAATAATATAAATTGAGGAGTGGGGGGATAATTAAAGGGGGTCTTATGGCTACATTATATTTGTGAAAGATAGAATTAAGAGAGTCTATTTGCTGCCATACAAAAGTTTATGTACTACATTGACTAAAATAAATATTCAGATGGTGTAAATATAACAAAACCAAAGTTTAGGAGATGTTGAGGACATTTTTTCCCATTATTTAAGACAACACACATCTGGCTTTAGTCTCTCTTTCAATTCATTAATTGATTAAAGAGACATTACACCTACAACATGTCAACATCAAAGGGACCGATAAAGGCCCATCCTTGTTGATATTGACATTGCCATTTTCTAGGCCCACGGGGCATGGGTGCAATACCCTAAGCATGTGGACCCATCTCAATCCAATATCATATTCAATTCACGTCCTTTTCCCTTTTTAATTTATTAATAGGTCCTTCTATGTAGGCCTAACGGCCAAGCCTTTTCCTTCACCAAATTGATTAGAGTAATTATTATAAAATAAATGGCTTAAGAAACCCAACTAAGAGAGAAACAAAAAGCAGAAGGAACCAGCCCATCCCAAACCTATTTAGGGATGAAAGAGATGCAATAGATAGCCTAAGTTGTTTTGTTTTGGGCTTATTATCTTCTTCTTATTTTTTTGAAAACCTGGGCTAATTTACACAACATAAATTCCACAGTATAAAAGAGGTGAGATAATTTCTTATATTCGATACGTTATTTACAATAACATATTCATAGTAGAGTTAAGAGTGGCAGAGATTAACTTGAGAATCACCTTAAAAATGGCTAGATTAAATTTGGATATTGAAAGAGTTCCTCTTTCTCCTTTTCTTTTCCCATGTGAAAATTCGAAATGGGCTCTAAGATGACTGTAAAGCTTTGGACATCAAATCCACAGAGTTTCTCATTAATTGTGTTACCATATGCACAATTATTTATTTTTTTATAGGGAAACTAATAATCCAGATGTTTTACTAAAATTAAAATGTTTTACGCACTAAAAAAGGCATATGTTACTTTTATTTATTTATTTTTTTAATAAGAGACAAAAAGACAAAGGAGAGAAAATGAGATTCTAAATTTTAATATAAAGATGTATTGCAAACTCCACTCTAAAGTTAAACTACACATAGCTCTCTTAAGCAAGCTAAACAAGCACGGCTCATTTAAAGAAAAAACCCTGATTCTTCTTCATGCAGGAAATGTGTTACCCACCGATCATAATTTTCGGAAAACCACAATTCTATGACCAGCCAAAAATGTAATGAAGAACATAAACCAGGGCCAGGGAGAATGGGTAAAGTAGAAAAGCTGGTATAGAAGTCCACAGAGGTAAATGGGTGCGGAAGCTGGCCAAGGCACCTATCACAATGCTGACAATAAGAATAGCCAGCACTTCAGATGAGAAATCCCATGCCAATCCCCTGAAGTAAACAAGGGCCAAGAAGACTGGGAGATTGAGAACATTATGCATCGTTACTGCCCCATATAGTTGCAGCAAGAAATTAATGTGTTATGACACTTGCAGTTGAATTTCTTAAGAAAATCAATAGTTTCAAATGAAAGCATAACTAATACACATCATTGCTTTCATTGCTACTTGCCAAATACAGGAATATGTTTAGATAGACCTATTATTAGATTAAATAACAGACAAAAAATTGTCGAAGTAAAGCTACAACAGAGGTATAATATCAAATTCATACTACCAACTTGTCATCAATAACAACCATATTTTGATGGATTGTTCTTCCTTTGACAGCAGTAAAATGATCAGGTTCACAGAGAAAATCAAGCAAGTTACACATTGTTCACTAAAAGAGCTTTTAAGGCCACCAAAAATTAAATGCAGGCTTATGGTCAGAATTTAAGTGCCTAGTGTTCCTTGACTTCCAAGGATGGGTAGTGAGTCTCAGTAACTGGTTCCACCCACCAGTGAAGTCTCAAAACAACCCAAAGTAATTGATTTATTTATTGATTAGTTTATAAGTTACACATGCACTCAATGAATTTAGAATCCAAGACCTCACCCTCCGATTCTTGAAAGAGGAAGGAGTGCCAAAATTAATTTAAATTTAAAAATCAACATATCAAAATGATGTAGTACTACTGTTCTAATTTGTGTTTCGCTACCAATTTACAAATAAACTACCAATTTAATATGATAAATCACTATTAGTACTTTAGAAAGCAAAAATTAACAAAATTAAAATTGTTACCCGTTTAGCCTAAAACTTGTCATATTCTAAGTTCTCAAACACCTATTAACAAATAGCTATTGATATAAAATATTCAGTAATTTCTTCAATACTGCAAGTTGTTTTTGCTGTAAAAAATTTGAGAAAATAACACAGCAAGCATCTTAAACTCTTTCTTGCTTGGATCCTACAAAAAAAAAAAAAAAAAAAATATATATATATATATATATATATATATGTAGGGAGACAACCAATTATGATAGTGTTGGAGGCAAAGTAAAAGATTAGAAAAAAAAAAAATGAAGAAGTAAGCAGTTTGGCTAGCATACCAGCTAGTTAATTTATGTCAAAAGACATAAAAATCTTATAATCAAATAGAATCCATCTTAAAAGTAAATAAATACATGTGGTACAATCAGATAAATAAAATGTATGTCAAGATAATCAAGTTTGGCAATGAAGAAGACGCAATAGCTATTGATGAGGGTAATCTCTATCTTAAACTTGTGATAATGATGAAGATGTAGCAACTACTAATTATGTAGATCTAATTTTGATTCAACTACAACAAAAATTAAGATAATTACCCTAAAAAACTTATATAAAAAAAAACAGTCTTTTATGATATAGCACATCAAGGGAAATAAATAATAAACAAACCTATGAACTAAACAAATTTTAGACACATATAAACAAAAGTAGAACACCCACTAAAGTGTTTCATTTCCTTAGACAATGTGGCTCAAGTCACAACAAGCCCTGAAATGAAAATTTTTGAAAGACATTGTGACACTTCACAATAAAGGTTGGGTAATAATGATAATATTTAAGGCACTGCAAGAAATGGTGGAGTGCTGGGATCCCAACATAGTCTTTTTAATTGAGACTAAATTGAAGATGAGTGCCATAAAAAGAGAGAAGGAGAAAGCTGGTTTTGTTTTTGGTTTGATTGTTCCAAAAGCTCAAAATTGTGGAGGTTTGGCAATGCTTTGGAAGAAAGAGATCAAGTTAGAAATCATGGGATATGTGGGAAACTTCATTGATGATATAGTTACTGATGAGTCTTCTGATTTCAAGTGGAGAATAACCAGGTTTTATGGGCACCCTGAAATGCATAGAAGAAAAGAGTCTTGGGAACTGTTAGGTTCTAAAGATTTAGGAATTTATGTATTTAGAACTCTAATTTGTATTGTTGGCAAATCATGATCAAAACAGGTTGTTTAGTCTTGTTTAGGCTTGCTCAAAGTATGTTTATTTGTAAAACTGGAATCGAGTGATTGCAGATGTATTGGACTAAATCTGTAAGGCTCGATCAATCGAAAATTAGACTCGATCGATCGAACCACGTACAGATTTATTTTTCTGCAGAGTTCCAGTTCAGCCCAAACTCTATTTAAACGTCTTGGGGATCAAGTAAAACACTCCTATATATAAGGAAAACCCTAGAACGTTTTTGGGACTTGGGAGAGAGAGATTAGAGTGCCTCTTGTGCCTCCTTTTATTTTTAGGGTTTTGTACCCAAACCTCTCTAAGCCTTTGTTGCTCATATTTACTGTTTATGTGAATCTCTTGTGAGATCTTAGAGGAGCTTTCCTTCACATAAACTTAGGGTTTTCAAGGTAGAGATATTTTCTACATCTTGATGATCAACAAGGTTGTTGTCATTGAAGATTAAAAGAAAAGCAAGCGGGGAGCTTGTAGCTGATTGAAGAATTCAAGAAAGAAGTAGTCCGTGGATTCGGAGCCTGCGCGTGGTCGTGTCAGGAAGTTTTACTGGTGGGTAGCATTAGGAAGTCAAGCGGGGAGCTTGTAGTCCTTCTGTAAGAACTTCAATTCTTTCATAGTGAATTCTGTTATGCCTTGAGGATCGGTGGGTCAAATCCTCCCCAGGTTTTTACCAAGTGGTTTCCTGGGTGATCATATCTTGTGTTTATTTATTTTCCGCTGCTTTATATCTTGATATGATTATTTGATTGTTTTAACCTAGAATTGCATAATTTGACTAAATAACAACTTGGCTAATTAATCTAGGTTACGCAATCTGTGTGTTTAAGGGGTCTAAATTCCTAACAAGTGGTATCAGAGCGGGTAGCTCTTCTGTTTTAGATCTTTTGATCTAAGAGCTGATCCTTGACCCCTGTTGTCATGGATAATTTGAAGTGTCTTTCTGCTCATGCTTCTGCTGATTTTATTGATGCTTGTGATGTTTTGAATAAAAAGAACACTATTGTTTCTGTTGATTTTTTTGATGCTTTTGAAACTCTTCGTAAGGAATTATCTAAATCTTTGAAAATTTCTAAGAAATTTAAAGAAAAGTTAAAATTGGCTAATCTTGAAAAAGAGGATTTGATTGTGAGATTAGATGAGTTTAATAAAAAGAATGAATTTTTGAGAAATCAAATTTCCTCTCAAGATGAGAAGATGAAAAGTTTGGAACAAGAGTTAGTTGAATCTAAAGATGATAACAGAAGTGTTTCTGTTTCTCTTAAGCCTAAAACTGAGAAAGTTTATATCCCTCCTTTTAAGAGGAATAATAAAGAAAAGACTTATTTTGCTAGGTTAGACAATGGTAAAAGTTCTGATGTAGACGCTGAAGTTTCTACACCTAAGTCTAAACCTACTGTTGGAGAATATAATAGATCTGTTTTTGTGCCTACCTGTTACCTTTGTGGTGTTGTTGGTCATATTAGACCAAATTGTTCTTTGTTGAGGCAAAAACCAAAATCTAAGACTAGAGTTGCTGTTAGGAATACTGATGTTCCTAAATTTGTTCCTGTTTGTCACTTTTGTGGTGTTCGTGGTCACATTCGTCCTAATTGTCATAAATTGAAATTTAAGCATTCTATGTTTCAATCTAGGATATGTGATGATATTTCTCCTGCCATAGGTCCAAATAAATTATTTCATATGCTTTTGAAAAATTTGAGCTTGTTGGCTTGTGAAAGGAATTTGCAGGATTTCAGTTTCTCTCAGAAGATTGGTATAATTCCTCAAATATACTCTGCTTCACATGGATTTTCACCTACAAAGCCAAAGACTCGTGCTAGATGGGTGAGAAAAAATTCTCCAAGGTGAGTGTTGCTAACTTGTCCTTGATTTAATTCTTTCAATTATTTGTGGACATGTTTTGTTTTTGTTTTTGGTTGTGTTGTTTTTTAGGTTGTTTTTATTTTAAAAAAAAAATCCAAAAACATTGAAAAATTTCAAAAAGACAAAAATATTTTATTTTGTGTCTTGTTTTATTGTTCTTGAGGATTACATGGGTTATAATATCTCTCTCTTGATTTAAAACATGCTTGACATTGTGGAGAAACTTGAATAGTTTGTGCTAAGCTATTTTTGATTTTGAATGAGTATGTACTAGTTTGTACATGTACTCAAGGGTTAATTAAGAAATTGATATTTCTTGTTTGTGTACCCTTTATAGCTTAGTTTTGCACTGTCATGCATTGCATTTGCATTATTCATTTAGCATAATATGTGTTTTTTTTTTTTTTTTTTGGTTATAAAGTTTGTTAAAACCAAAAAGATTTTTGTATTATATATCTTGGATGTATAATCAAGGATTGGCCATATTATCTTTACATAACATGTTTATGTACCTTGTTTAGCTTTGATAAGCTTATTTATTGCACTTTACTAGTTGAAGTTTTGTAGTGCATGTTGTGTGGGAAAGATGTTTATGGTATTTATCACTTTGTCTTAATCTTGAAGTCACATGTTATTTGACTGTCGGACTTGATTCTTTTGAGAAAGGCATAAATAACCATCTCATCACTGTTCACTAGCCAATCATGAACACCTTAGTGCATATCATAAGATTCTGTGCACGAGAAAGTGTAGCACATGCACAAAAAGAACATAAGGTGTAGCCTCAAATTAAATTAAAACTGGTGTGTACTATTAGGCTTGATGCCAATTCACTTAATTCAAACCGGTGTGTACTATTAGGCTGAATGCCATCTCATACAAATAAGAGGCAAAAATGCAAGAAACTTACATGATTGCAAGCTTTTGTTCTAGGAGATGTGGGAGTTATATGATGTAACTCTTTAGGTGATAGTCTCTTTTAAATTCTATGTGATGAATTTTGTAGACTTTATGATTGATTGCTATTCACATATCACCTCACATGCATCTCAAGTTTTTGCTAGTTGCACACACTACACAAGTTACTCTTTGTTAAACTTGGTACATTATATAGCGTGTGATTTTGTTGTGGCCATCCAAGATTAAAAGTTCCTTGATCTTAATGCAAAATGTGTTTCAAGTTTGAAAATTTTGAAAATATCTTGAGATTTGTGTAGAACATATTTGTTGCTTAAGAAAATTTCAATGGGAGAATGATTGAAACTTGTTTTTGAGAAAATTGGGTTTAAAATTTGGGTTTTTGAAAAAGCATTCCATCTCATACTCATGCATTTTGCTTTTGTTGTTTAATGCTTTGAGGAGTTGTTTTAAAAATTAGGTTTGTGTTTTTCAAAACTGTGTTTTTTCTCAAAAATTTTGTGAGCCTCTGCCCAGTTCGATCGATCCATTCTGATTTTCGATCGATCGAAAAAGTGCTTTAATTTGTTTAAAAATGACTGTTTCATTCGATCGATCGAATGTATTTTTCGATCAATCGAAAGTCGCGAATCAGGTTTTTTTTTAAAAAAAAAGGGTTTGTTCTTGATTCGAATTGGGGCTTTTGTGAAATTGAGTTGAATTTGATGAAATTGGCTTGTTGTTTGGATGTAATTAAGCATTATACTCTGTGAGTTGTGTTATGTGATGCTCAATTCATCAATTTGTTTAAAAATTTCATCAAGTGGTTTTCAATTTTTTGGAGTTTTTGTTAAGAAAATTCCCTGCTCAAGCCAATTTTGTCAATTTAATCTCATTTGAACTTAATCGCTCACTGCATTAGTACATGCATCATGGCATTGTAATTGTTTCATGCATCATATAGAATTTTATTCTATTGATTTTTGTGCTAACTTGCAGTCTCCCTTGGTTTGTGTTTAGGATTCACATGCATTGCATTGATTTCTGTATCCATTTTGCAGTTTTGCAGTCATATCTCTCATTGTTTTCATACATAGCATGCATACACTTTGCTAAATTGGGTACTCAACTTGATCTACAAATTGGTTGATTAATTTTTGAGTTACGTACTTTCTAGTATATGCTATTTTTATGTGTGAATTGTAGAAAATATTTTTCTTAAAAGATATGATAGATAATCAATGTGCAAATATTTTCTCTACTCATGCAACTGTTTATGAGTCACATAGTGCCATGTTTGCATTCTATTGAAAGAGGGAATATTTTTCTTCATGTGTATCCTCACCTTAGTTTTTAAACTTTGGTTTGTGTGTTTTTAACTTTGGTTCTGCTGGTGAGGATGTACCTGATCCTGTTGGTGATGCTGCTGCTGCTGCTGATTTTCCCCCACCCCCTTTATTTTTCCCCAAAACTGTTTTTCCCACAACTTGTTTTTGTTTTTCCTATTTTTATAGGGGGAGAAAAGTTTGTTTTACCTGTGTTGTTCATAGGGGGAGTTGTCTCTATTCTCTATAGAGTTGAATTGCTTTGTGTCTCTTTGATTCTCTATTTTCTCTTATCCTTTATTACGTATGTTGACTGTTTACTCTTTGTATGAGTTGTCTTTGTCAATACGTGACAAAAAGGGGGAGAAATTATTGATTTATGGGAATCATGTTTGTCTTGTTTAGGGGGAGTTGAAATTTTTTTGAAAGGGAAGAATATAAATAAAAACTTTTTGTTGTATCTAACTTAGGGGGAGAGTTAGTTTACTTATGTTTTTATTTATGTTTCTTGTTTCACTTCTTATTGATTTATACTTATGAGTTCTCCATTGGCATATGTCTTTATTTTGTGCTATGTGAAATCAAGAATTTATCTTTGTTTACTTGTATTTTCCACACATGCGTTTATGCATTTTGTTTAGTATTTCAGGAAATATACAGGTTGATTCAATTGAGCTGCTGTCTATACTTGCAACTGGTGGATAGTAGTTAGGTTGGATTTGTTGTTATGAGCATTATTTTTGTAATGGGCTTTTACTTTGTAAACTTTAAGCTTTTTGTTTGTATTTTGTCACGGATTGCCAAAGGGGGAGATTGTTAGGTTCTAAAGATTTAGGAATTTATGTATTTAAAACTCTAATTTGTATTGTAGGCAAACTATGATCAAAACAGGTTGTTTAGTCTTGTTTAGGCTTGCTCAAAGTATGTTTATTTGTAAAACTGGAATCGAGTGATTGCAGATGTATTGGACTAAATCTGTAAGGCTCGATCGATCGAAAATTAGACTCGATCGATCGAACCACGTACAGATTTATTTTTCTGCAGAGTTCCAGTTCAGCCCAAACTCTATTTAAACGTCTTGAGGATCAAGTAAAACACTCCTATATATAAGGAAAACCCTAGAACGTTTTTGGGACTTGGGAGAGAGAGATTAGAGTGCCTCTTGTGCCTCCTTTTATTTTTAGGGTTTTGTACCCAAACCTCTCTAAGCCTTTGTTGCTCATATTTGCTGTTTATGTGAATCTCTTGTGAGATCTTAGAGGAGCTTTCCTTCACATAAACTTAGGGTTTTCAAGGTAGAGATATTTTCTACATCTTGATGATCAACAAGGTTGCTACCATTGAAGATTAAAAGAAAAGCAAGCGGGGAGCTTGTAGCTGATTGAAGAATTCAAGAAAGAAGTAGTCCGTAGATTCGGAGCCTGCGCGTGGTCGTGTCAGGAAGTTTTACTGGTGGGTAGCAGTAGGAAGTCGAGCGGGGAGCTTGTAGTCCTTCTGTAAGAACTTCAATTCTTTCATAGTGAATTCTGTTATGCCTTGAGGATCGGTGGGTCAAATCCTCCCCAGGTTTTTACCGAGTGGTTTCCTGGGTGATCATATCTTGTGTTTATTTATTTTCCACTGCTTTATATCTTGATATGATTATTTGATTGTTTTAACCTAGAATTGCATAATTTGACTAAGTAACAACTTGGCTAATTAATCTAGGCTACGCAATTTGTGTATTTAAGGGGTCTAAATTCCTAGCAGGAACAGTTAAAAAGCTTGAATAGAAGATTCCAATTGCCATGGATTTGTTTTGGAGATTTTAGTAAGATTTTGTTAGTAAATGAAAAATGGGGAGGAGTTTAAAGATCCCAAAGGCAAATGGAAGGGTCCTGGTCAGTAGTAGACTCTTGTAATTTCAAGGATTTGAGACATACTGGTCCAGACTTCACTTGGTGTAATATGCAGGAATGGGATGATAGAATTTATCTAAGACTAGATAGGGCTCTGGCAACACAAGACTGGATTGAAAAATACAAGGAGGTTCAAGTCCACCACATTGTGGACTCCACATTTGATCACTTTGCTCTACTAGTCTCGAATTCCTTTACTCCTCGACATCCTAGAAAACGCCGGTTTCACTTCAAAGCAATGTGGATAAAAAAGAGAGAATGCAGGGACATAATTGAGGTTGCCTAGGAAAATAGTAAAATCAAAATACCCCGTATGGTATGGCCGAGAGACTCAATCAATGTGCAGCTGAGCTAAATAGGTAGAATTTGGCCACATTTGGAAAGGTACCAAAGCAGATCCAAAATAAGAAAAAAGGGCTCTTAACAATATGGTAGCAAGAGACACAGATGGTAGCATGGGAATAGAAATCAATAAGCTAAGAAGGGAGATTGATGACCTTTTGGATAGTGAGGAGATTATGTGGCAACAGCGAGCAAAGGTTCAATGGCTTGGGCTTGGAAACAGAAACACGAAGTATTTCCACTCTAAAGCATTGGGACGGAAGAGGCCCACCTAATTTTTGGGTTAGACCATGGAATCATTTAGTTGATTTATGGTGTAGGTGTAAATGAGCGGATTGTCATGGAGTTAGTCAGTTATAAAATCACAAAAATAACATATGTAAAGAGAATATATGCATACAACAAGTTTTGTGACAATTTTGTCATGTAGTAACAAATATGGTTATATATAATTGTGTAAATATAATATGTGACACTCGTCTATAACGAGTTTTGTTTTTGCATTTGTGACAGAGGATACAAAATTCCCTTTATACCCCATCAATCAATATCTTTTACCATTACTATATATAATTGCAAAAGCCAATTCCTAAATCTCCTCCATTACATCTCTCAATTGCTTAAACACAAATTAAACAACTCTTTTTCACTTCAAAATATCCAAATAAAACACCATTTAAAGCTATAGAGTATTTAGGAGTAGTTATACTTGTTAGGATTCTTGCTGTAATGCCCAAGAAGATTTTGATAGAAATTCACTGCCATACTTGTTATTCGGGTTCATGGTTAAGACATATTGCTGCTCCAACGGTTTCGACTGGAATTGACGTTGCCCACCTAAAATGAAATCGAACCGAACTGTGGTTTCAATTGAAAGCTAACTATTCAATGATACTCCATAGTTGACTCTTACATTATAATTATTTTTTTTTTCATTCTAGATTGGGTTAAGTGGATCGCTTGAGACACTTTGTGAGCAAGGATTTGGAGCAAAAGTATACAAATTGTTGGGGATTTATCTACAAGCTTCTTGTATCACATCCTTCCTCTTCTTTATCATCATAGCCATTATCTGGTTCTTTACAGAACCTATACTAATCTTACTTCATCAAGAAACTGAGATTGCAAAGACGGCTGCTCACTATAGAAGGTTTCTCATTCCTGGATTATTTGCATATGGCTTCCTACAAAACATCTTGAGGTTTCTTCAGACACACTCTATTTTGTGGCCCTTGGTCATATTCACAAGTCTACCATTGGTTATTCATACTGGCTTTGCATATGCTTTAGTACACTGGACATCTCTCAGTTTTGTGGGAGCTCCATTGGCAGCTTCAGTTTCATTATGGCTATCAGTCCTTATGTTGGCCATGTATGTGACTTTTACAAAGAAATTTGAGCATACATGGGGGGGAATTTCATTGGAATCATTCCAATACATTCTTCCAAGCTTGAAACTAGCCCTTCTCTCGACAAGTTAAAATGGTTGCAATAATAACTTAAAAATGTTAAACTATTGTATCAACAATAATAAATTGCAATAACTTATAATTTTCAATTGCAATAGAAGTTATAATATATGAGGAAAAATTATTGCAATAATTTAAAATAAAAGAATCATTGCAATAAATTGATACAAATTGTTTTTACAATCTATTGTAACGAAAATTTCGAACTAATAGCTTATTGCAACGAAGCTACCATTGCAATAATTTGATATTAATTCTTTTACAATCTATTGCAATGACAAACACGTAATTGCAACGAATATTTCGTTGTAATAATTTGATATCAATTATTTCATAGTCAACCGCAGTGACAAAATAAACTAATTATCTTTTACAATAAAAATATCATTGCAGTAATTTAATCCGACTTATTTTGTTCAATTATTTGCAATATATTACAATAAGTTTCATGAAGTAATATCCTATACTTACAAGATATTCGAAATAGTAAATTGTTTATTGCAATAGTATATATATCATTGCATCAAAGTTATTATTAAAATATTTGGAGTTTATTACAACAAAAATTTTTGTTGTATAAACCTATTACCTCAAATTTTATTGCAACATTTTGTATCAACTATGGCAATGACTCTAATGCTATTGCAATAGTTTTTTTTCGTTGCAATAAACATTTTTTGTTGTAGTGGAACATGAATTTATTTGTTGTGTTTAATTGTATCCTAAAGACGAATTTGCTTGTAACCCTTAAGCAAACTCTTTAAAGTGGGGGGCAACTATTGTGTTGAAGACAACAATTTAATCGTACCTCTAAAAGGTAAAAACCTATTGTTCTCCTGATTCTTCAATTGCTTTCTTGTATTTCCCAACAGTCTCTCCCACTTTCATATCTTAGGGCATCTCATGCTTAAAATGTCTTTTTTTTTTTTTTTTTTTTTTTTTTTTTTTTTTTTTTAATTCCTTCGTTGACATGCATATTTGTCCACCCCCACTCCAATAATAATAATAATAATAAAGCAAAAATTATTACTTTAGAGTTTTACTTATTTCTTATATGACCCTAAAGTTAAACTTATCCTAAAACTTCTAAATAGCGCTTCATATTTACCGTTGTTCAAAGTTTGGAAGGACATCACATGCTAAAAGTCATGTGATGTGGAATAAAATTTAAGATTGATGTTTAAATATTATAAATTTTATTACTTAGATCTATAAATAATATGTCAACTTTTAAAACATAAAATGATAAACTAAAATCATAATTAAGAAATTTATATATATATATATATATATATATATATATTATATTATTATATAACATTAATTATATTTATTATCAAATAAATTTGTAAATATTTTAATAGAATTAATAATAATAATTTTAGAGCTTTTCTAGTTTTAATCCTTACCAATACAAATTGAATGCCAATGCTCTATTAACAGCTTGCCGATCCCATCCTTTATCTCTAAGGGGTTTATACATTAATGCATCTGCAACGATCCCAATAAACCCACCATGTTTCATGTGCACGAAATTCAATCTTACTAACTCAACAATCCCGAAACACCAAAGAATAATAATGCTAATAATGCTAATAATGGTAACAAAAAAATAATGCTAATAATGCTAATAATGGTAACAAAAACAATAGTATATAAGAACCTTGCTGCCCACTAAAAATTACCTGAAAAAGCTTATGATATAAATGAACAGCCATGGAATATGATAGCAACATGTTGTGCATGGCAATAAGAGGCTCTTTGTCAGAATTGCCAGAAGAACAATTTCCAAAAGGCTTTGAACAGTGACCTGGTGGGTATGTTCCCCATATATAAGCCCTATTGATGAAGAGGCCCGGCTCATTGATTGTGGCCTAGTACTTTATCTCCAAACTTCTTAAAACAAATTTCGGCAAAATGCACAAAATCTTTCCTACACCAGAGCCATTATCCATTTTAAGTATTAACTACATTAACTCATTATTCTTTGGCACAAACAAACAAAGGGTAAGATTTCAAGAGAATTTGAATTTTTTACTTTAGGAGTGGGACGGGAAAGTATAGGGAAGGCCCTTAAAAAGCATGGTAAATTAAGCCAAAATTTCACACCTATTTTAATACCCAATTTTACAATTCAAGAGGATCTTAATTGTACAAGTCAATAAGTTGGGAAATTAGGTATGCGAATAGGTACCTCAAGAATTAAAATAAAAAAAAATGCTATATCCACAAAATTATTACAATGATTTCATAATAAATCTTAAGTGGTAAATTGTTATTAGTGGGCAAAAGGTAAATTTCATTGGTGGATTTAAATTAAAACCAATAATAGTTTGACACATAAGATTTGTTATGAAAATATTATAGACGTAACATTATTCTTATTCTTGGCAATAACTTGATAACTTTTTTCTTATTCTTTGTATTAACTTGATAACATGAGCAACTGTGAATGATGGAAAAAATGTAATAGGTTTACATGTAGCATGTCATCAAGTTCTAACAAAATGTGTGGTTGAAAACGATTTTTGTTAATTTGATAATGCATTTGTTAGGATGTAAAGAAGGCAAAGATTTGAGATTTACTGTATCTGAGGGCTAAGCCATCTCCCATATCTATCCTCCAGTTCTTGCAGAATGTCATTATGGTGTATGGTCACAAATGATTGAATTCCTACATCATGCATCAAATCCTTTGCTTATATTTGCTATTTCGAGACCATAAACTGTAAATAATTTATTTATTTATTTATTTTTATAATTCGATAATTGAGATGAGGCGATTTGAACTCTAAATGTTTTCGTTAGAAATAAGTTATATGTCTTTTGGCAAATTATAAAGAAATTAAGATAAGGAAGTTGTTTAAAGAAACCCAGAAGGTTACCTCTGAGCAATAAATTTTCTATGATTTCGTTATAAAACATGATCCCTCTTGGATTAATTTCACCAAATCTTCCACCTATTAAGATCAAGAAATAATAAGTTGATAAAATTATGGATTGACATTGGGTAAATGACAAGTTCAGAATTCAGAAACATACTAGGTAGGATTCTTGCCCAAGAAATTGAGAACCGATATGCATTAACCCCCAAAGACTGCACTATCTTAAGGTCTTCCTGTGCATATAGAAGGAATTAGGATGGACAACCATTTTTCCTTTTGGTCGTTGAACTTCATTCCATTCTATTATTTTTGTCCTTTTGAGTTTCAACTTTCATATCCTTAAAATTAGTAAAATAATATCCGCACAGTAATCTACACAATAATATATCATTTGATTAATTTGATATGTTTAGAATAATAAATAGCTAATTATACGATTTAAAGATTACATGCCAACAGACTAATTGGATTAAAAAAGGCCACGTAGCCACCATGACAGCTCACTATAAGTTAATTGAGAAATTCAAAATGTGGCCAATCGTGGTTGCCTTGTATTGCTAGCAAATAAATTTTAAAGTAACGTATGTAGACATGTTTTTCTAATTATTATATTAAATTTATTTTCTTCTTAATAAAATTGCAATACTTTTATTAAAAAAAATTATATGCCCCATCAATATTAGCTTACAGACCTAAATGGATCATTTTACGCACTTTGAAACTTCAAAAACCAAATTTACTAAACATAAAAAATGAATTATTCTCAAGAAATTAATTAAAAATACACTTCCATCTATAAGGAAAAAAAAAATTACATACCTAAATCTTAAGTGGAAAACTTAAAGAATAATATTTAAGTACTGTACCTAAATTTCTTCGTTATTTTAAAGTCAGTTTTTCTCTACTAATTCAAAGGTTTGTGCATTGAAAAATTAATGTCAAGCTTAATACCAGGTAGCGATGGTAATGATCATCAGCAACGTCCCTGTTTTCATTATTCATTATATTTCCTGAACATTAAAATAATCAAACAGTCAATATTGAGCAATTAGAGTACATTTAGCTGAACAATGAATATATATATATATATATATATATCTTTCCCTGGAACATGACAAAATACATCCCAGTTGCTAGCACCCTTACCATCTTCAAGATATGCACCTTCAACCTATAACATATTGCATCAAAGAAATCTCAGACTCAACCTGTGATTCCCCAAATTGATACTGAATTGCTTAAGTGTGTGAGTTGTTTAGATGTGTATTAAGTCTCACATTAGACACATGCTGTGCAATTTTGACTTTATGAATTACAAAGAAGCTCATTTGTAACTAAACAGAGGAAGAAAAAGAAAAAGAAAAGAAATAATGCCTGATATGATGAAGTGCTTGTTCCAAAGAGGAAACCATCTGGGAATTGGGATTTTTTTACATCTTCTTCGTCTTCATTGGAACTTTGAGCAGAAAAATGAGCAGAAGAGAAAAGCATAGCTGTAAAGACCAAGAAAAAGAGCTGTAATATTGTGATTGTCATTTTGGTTTCAACTTTAACCATGTCCTTTTGGTTTCAATTTGTGGTATAAAAAGCATTCCAGGGATTTAGATATACTACACGTAATTCACAAATGGGCCAGGGTGCAAGTTGTGGCTTGTCATGTATTATTAAATACCATATGATTCATATCTGTTGTTCACCAATGATTTGGACTATTGTATATAAACGAGTTACATTTGAGAATAAACCAAAAAAAAAAAAAAATGTTGGGATAACAGAGGCTAAGGTTGGCTTCGTCCAGTAGGATTTTTGGAGATAGGGAATTAGGAATTATCAATAAAAGCTCTTCTTATTTTGTTGGAAGTTTTAGGATTTGCTTAATTGTTAGTATTTGATTATCAGTTTGTAATTTGAATTAGTTTAAATTTTAAACACCCCTAATGCGTTTCTTGTATGCATGACTATTTAAGAGGAGGAATCAATTAACCAAAAAAAAAAAAAATTCAATTCGAAACAAAAGAAAGAAAAAAAAAAAACTAAAAAACACAAGAATGTCCTACGACCCCGATGACCCTGAGAACCATTTCTTGAAAGATAATTCCCAGAAAAAGACTTATGTTGAGGTGATCCAAGAGACTTGCATGCAAGAGTTACGGGATGAAACAGAAACTAACCCAGAAGACGAACAACCTATACCAGAGATAAATACTGCTGACTCGCTGGAGATGGCGGAGATCCACACCAGTTACAAGGCCATTTCACCTGGGGAGGACTGGGAGATCGCAGTTACATCTGAGATGAAGCGCAAAATGGTTGGACCATGGCAAACTAGCATCATTCTCAAACTCACAGGTAGACAGCTTGGGTATCGAGCTCTTCAAACCAGGTTAGCGGGTATTTGGCGCTCTGCAGGTAAGTCGCATTTAATTGATATCGGATACAGTTTCTTTATTATGCGTTTTGAAGTTCTAATGGACTACCAACATGCTCTTATGGATTGACCATGGTTTGTGGGAGACTAGTATCTAGATGTTCAGGCGTGGAAGGTGGACTTCCACCCACATGTAGCCAAAATAACAAATATGGCAGTCTGGATCCGCTTAGAACAACTTCCAATAGAGTACTACCATCCTGACTTCCTAAAGCACGTTGGAAATAAACTAGGCAAACTTCTAAAAATTGACGCCGTCACAAGTGCCGCCAGCGGGGGCCGCTTTGCTCGACTATGTGTCCAATTTACCATAACCTCTCCTTTGCCGAAACGTGTCAAAATCAGAAATTTTTGGCAGGACATTGTCTACGAGAACATGTTGTTGTTATGCTTCCGATGTGGCCGAATAGGACATAGGGAGGTCAACTGCCTAGAACAACATATTGTAAGAACTCACACGAACCCAATTGGACTTGAACCACATGATGAGCCTGGGGTACCGGAGCTGGAGAAAAATCACTCTCCGTAGAAGACCATCCAAATGAGGAGGTCCAGCATGCATGGGAAAATCACCGAAAATCCAACACGTGGAAAGTTTACTCACCGAAATGCTTACACGCCGAGTAAGCCACGTGAGGTTGCTCCTTCAACCGACCCTCTAATGATGCGATCTCCTCACGCCATTTCGGTGACAAGCCAGGTGTCCAAGGGAAAAGCCAAGCAAGATGGCTCCTACCGAACTGATGTGGCGTAGTATGGTGAAAACTCTTTTTTACTGCCGCCACGTGAACCTGAAGGGGATTACATGCAAGACTCCTATGGAAACAGCTGCCCTTGTTTAGCTCGGATTCACAATATACCAGATGATTACATGCATGAGGAGAACTCAGCTTTTCCTCACTTGACCGAAACTTCACATGCACATTCCAAACCACAAGATGGTCTCCTCCTCTGACCAAAACTCCTCGACCCCAACACCGACCGACCCCGATCTCTACTTCACACCTTCTCCTCAATCCTACCCGAATCTCCACATCCTTTACTCCATGTTCACTCATTCCTCCACTCCTCATGACCAAGCTCAGTAGATGGAACTTCTAGAATAGATATGGAGTGGTCTCTCCCTCGGCCGCTCCGATGACGAAACAGTGAACTATGTGCGCATCCCGGTTCATCCACGGGCTGCATTGGTTTGGAACTAGGTGACTCAAACTCCGAGCTTGCCAATGTGTCTCGAACCTCCACCTCAAACCAACCTTTACCAAAGGTCTCGCACCCATACATGAGTGCGCCGGACAGCCTATCCTTACCAACACCCAGAGAGGCATCACAGGACTTTATCAGTCTGGCAAAGAAATGCTCGGATGAGCCATTCCAGCGTGTCCTCCCTGGAATAACTTTCAGAAGCCATTTTTCGATTCCTCGATCTCAGCGAAATAAACTTGGCATTGCAGGATGATGAATCCAACCTATATGTCATCATGTTCTCAAACCCAAGTCTGCCATTTGTCGTGTCCGTTACGCACTGGGCCAGGCTCGGCAAAAACGACCTAATATATCGTCTCAAGATGACCACAGCGAGGCATCAATGCCTCTCTCACTCAATGACAAGGAACTTGAGGACCGGGGGAGTCTCGAACGATTACCTGAATCCTAATACCTCTTCCATGAAAATGATTGCATGGAAGTGTCAAGGAGCTGGAAGTGTGGCTTTTCGCAACCATGCGTATGAGCTTCATTGACGGCATCGTCTTGATATTTTGGTCATTGTGGAGCCACGTATAGCTAAAAAACGGGCGCAAGTGGATATTAACACTCTTCCCTATACCCACTCCAGACGTGTGGACCCCAATGGCTTCTCTGGAGGCATTTGGATTTTATGGAACGAAAGCACCGCCTTTCAGGTGGAAATTCTCACGCATAGTGAGCATAGCATTCACGCGCTTGTGAAGGTATCCTCTCCCTCCCTATCTTTTTTTCTTACTGCAGTTTATGCTTCGCCAAACTTTAATAAATGTAGGCTTTTTTGGGATTACCTACAACCCTTCCGTTTTGAGCGAAAATGCCCCAAACCCTTCCGTTTTGAGCAAATGTGGCTCACAGACCCCTCTTTTTTGGCCCTAGTAGAGAGTAGTTGGCACGCTTCAAAAAATTTACCGTTGATGTCCTCCTCTTTATCTAGGTTCCCTCGACGATTGGAATTTTTAACAACCGATATTAGTGTTTGGAACAAGACCCAGTTTGGAAACATTTTCTAGTGGAAAAACCCCCATTTAGCTAGACTTTGAGGCATACAAACGGCTATGGCTAGGAAACCATCTACTTTTCTCTATTCCCTAGAATAACAACTCACCCAGGAGTACAAAACCATCCTTCACCAGGAATATTTATTTTGGCAGCTTAAGTCGCGTATCATGTGGTTAAACTATGGTGATGCGAATACCAAATATTTCCATCTCCACACTATTCAACCCCGCAGCCAATCCCACATGTATACCTTAAAGGATGACATGGGGCTATGACTTACTGGTGATCCTTTACTGCATCATATAAATGATGCCTTTAGCAATCTTTTCCACGCTACTTCAGCTCATATGCATCCCTCTTCTAGGTGTGAGAGACAGTTTTCTCAACCTAGCCCTTTCTTAGAAAATGCCCAGACTCTGACCCAAATTCCCCAACTAGAGGAAATTATTAAGAACCTTACCGCTCTCCCTCCATTAAAAGCACCGGGTCCAGATGATTATCATGCGCTTTTCTTCCAAACAAATTGGTCTAATCTTGGATCAAGTGTTATTCAGGTAATCCAAGAGATCTTTGAACAACTCATTATCCTGCCTTCGTGAGGCCTAACAAACTTAATCCTGATCTCGAAACTTGCCCAACCTGAGAAAATCATGCAATTTCGTTCAATTAGTCTATGTAACACTCTTTATAAGTTGGTCTCCCAATTTATAGTACATTGACTCAAACCTTACATGGCTGATATTATCAACCCTTGTCAGGCGGGGTTTGTGCCAGGCCGTAGAATAAGCAATAATATAATCCTTGTCCAAGAGGTTATTAGGACTTTAATTAAGCGTCGTGGTGGAACAGGGTACATTGTGTTAAAATTGGACCTTGAAAAGGCATATAATAGGTTAGAATGGGACTTCATTCGGGAATTGCTGGAATTCTTCCAGATTCCCTCCAACCTTATCACCCTTATCATGAATATGGTTTCATCTACTCGTTTTCGCATTCTTTGGAATGGAAGTCCACTTCCCGAAATTGTGCCTACTAGGGGAGTTCGGCAGGGGGACCCACTTTCCCCCTATCTTTTTATCCTGTGTTTAGAAGTCTGTATGTCCGACTGGAAGAGGCTATACGTGATAAACATATTCATCCTATGACTTTTAGGGGTAGAGTATGTCTCTCTCATTTGTTCTTCACTGATGATATCTTTCTTTTCACTAAAGCCACGAGTAGAAACTGCAGACATTTAAACTCAATATTACAAAACTTTTGTGTCTCGTCGAGGCAGATTATAAGTGCTTCCAAATCCCGAATTTGGTTTTCCCCTCGTACGCCCAGACGCTTAAAAGATCAAGTGATTGGCATATTTGGACTACCAACCATGGACCGAATAGGCACATACCTTAGAACCCCTATCTTCACTACACGTCGTACAACTAACTCCTACCAATTTCTTGTCAATAAAATCCAGAAATGAATTGAAGGCTGGTAAGCAAAATATCTGACAATGGCTGGCCGCGCCACCCTTATTAAGGCAACAGTGACAACCATTCCTATTTATGCTATGCAAACCACGCTCCTCCCCCAAAAGATTAGTCACCAAATTGACAAATTGAGCTGCAAATTCTTATGGGGGACACCACTTCCCAGCGTGGCTGCCACATGGTTAACTGGGAAACTGTTACCTTACCAAAGGACGCGGGGGGTTTGGGCATACCATCCACTCGCCATCGAAATCGAGCGATTCTCATGAACCAAGCTTGGCAATTATATTCTAATCCCAATATTCTCTAGGCTTAGGTTCTTAAAGTCAAATATTTCCCTCACACCACATTGTTTACTAGTTCTAGGAGAATGAGAGGGACTCATATTTGGCACTCGCTCTCACTTGGAATTCAATTGCTTCTTGAAGGCATGCTCTGGGTTGTTGGAGATGGGCATACCATTCGAATTTGGAAGGATCAGTTGCTGCCTCAGGGCACCCTGCGTGGTTATATTGAAGGCCTTATTCATATTCAGGACGAGGATCAACGAGTGAGCTTTTTGCGGACCCAACTCAATTGGAATTTCGATTCCTTAAATATCCCTCTCCCCTTCTCTCTTCGAAATCTAATTCAAGGTATCCCTATTGCCCATTTCACATAACTCTCAGATACACTTAAGTGGCCTCATAATAATGGTGTTTTGTGAAATTGGCTTCCAAATTTCTCTTCCATAAACAAAATACCCCATTCAACGCTCAGGGTTGGAAGTGGATTTAGGCTTTAACTTGTCCTAAAAAGATTCAAGTGTTCATTTGGAAAGCAATGCGTGATAGGCTGCCCACTCGCACCTTCCTTACCATTGGTCGCCTTCATTTAGATGCTCATTGTCCTAGGTGTCATCATCTAGAAACAATCATTCACATCTTAAGGGATTGTCCCTGGGCAAAAGAGGTTTGGAGTCAATCCTCGGGAATTTTGCCCATGTCTTTCTTTCAATTGTCTCTTCAAGATTGGCTCCGAAGTAATGCAACTACAGAAACAAGTATACTGCCTATTTAACTCCCGTGGTGAGTTTATTTTCCTTTTCTTTGTTGGAATTTATGGCTGGCAAGAAACGAGAGGATCTTTAAGGGTCAATCCAGATCCCAACACAATCTTATATACTTCTCTGTCTAGGTTGCAACGGAATTTCATTTCTTAGCAGGATCTAATAGCAGACCCCAGATTAGGACTCCACAAATTATATATTGGACGCTACCTCCTGCTCCTTTTATAAAATTAAACATTGATGGTAGTGCTGTTCCTAATCCGGGGTTAGCCGGGGCTGGGGGCCTTTTGCGAAATCATTCATGTGAATGGATAGCTGGCTTTTCCCTTCACTTGGGTCTAGCATCAAACAATTTGGTTGAGTTGGCTGCTGTCCGATAAGGTTTGGTGCTTGCATGGGATATGGGATTGAAATTCATATAGCTTGAACTCGACTCTAGTACTGTACTAACTTGGTTAACTGCTCAAAATGACACTTACCCTCCTAATATGTTACCTTTAATTTGTGACTGCAGGAACCTCTTGGATCGGGATTGGGTGGTTCAGGTGCTTCATGTGTATCGTGAAGTTAATGCGTGTGCAGATGCTTTGGCAAAGCGGGGAACTCACCAACAACACTTTTTGTCTTTATATAGTTCATGTCCCAGTTTTGTATATGTATGTTATGTAAGGGATTTGGCAGGCCTTGGAGCTACTAGACTTTGTGCTCAAAGGCTCACTAGTGTTGATGTTTAAACTTTTATTATAAATAAGACTCCCGTTTCTATCCCAAAAAAAAAAAAAAAAAAAAAAAAAATTCAACTCTCCTTTCTCAAGTTCAAGAAGGTAGTCACCTCAAATCGACTAAGATATCTTTTAATTGTTCCAGTGCATAGCCTTTTTTTATTTTTTATTTTTAGAATGAGATAATTTCTGCCGTTGATAGTAGATGCACATAAAGGAATTAAAACAAACAAAAGGGTTCGCTTCGCTAAATAACATACAAAGTGAAGAATTTTGTCCATCAATTTATAAGTTTAATTGGCCCTAAGAAGTGATATTGCAATATGTTGATGTCATTTTTATGTTCTTTTTGTACAGGGTTGATTAGACAAATGATGATCTTCATGGGGCATCTGAATGATGGACTCACTTGTCTGGATCTTAATTAAAATTCAAAGGTCCTAGTTCAATCCACCACACTATAATTTATTGATTCATGAGGTTTTATCAATTCTTAATAACGATAATCTTCATGATGGGGCATCTGAATGATAGACTCACTTGTCTGGATCTTAATTAAAACTCAAATGTCTCAGTTCAATCCACCACACTACCATTTATTGATTCCTGAGGTTTCTTCAATTCTTAATATAGGAAGTGGAATAGCATAGCTAAAGGCTAAGAGTCCTACTTGTATTAAAAAAGAAGAAGACAAATGATAATGACTTAGGTATCCACAATTATTAAAAAAAAAAAAAAATTATGTTAATAAAATCAAAAGCAACAATTATTTAGCTTCATATTTGCCTTTTAATTAAGGATAAATTTTTCCTTTAAATCATTACATCTTTTGCAAATTTGAATTGAAGGGTGTTGTAAAATTGGTATATTTCTGGCATCATATCCATAAATGGCAATTTATAAAACCATTTATATGTACTAATCATATGACCAATTAAAGCCCAACCAAAAATGTACTAATCACATGACCAATTAAATAATTTAAACTAGTCATTTGACTAAATATACATGACCAAAAATACACGTTAATTGTTTTATGAATCTTCACACAAGTCTAGATTAGAGGTAAACTATGTTCTTAAACTAAAGAACTAACAAATTAAAATGGAAAAAAAAATTCTAAAATATTACAAATTTTACTAAAAAATTAAGGTTTACAAACAGACGTAACATTGAATAAGATTGGGGCAACTTTAACAACATAATAAATAAATTTTGATTTTTTTTTAATTATTATTTTTTGAATGGTGACATATCAGTTTACAAAAAATTGTTACATACCCAGCATTATTCAATTAAATCTATTTGGTCTACAAGCTATGCGTTTATATATTGAAGAAGCTTATGTAATTATTCCAAAAGCAATACTCCATTCTTTCACAATAATAATAGGTCCTAATAATACAATATTGAAATAACTTGAGTAATTGTTCCAAATGCAATACTCCATTCTTTCATAATAATAGTAGATCCTAATAATACAATAGGGTCCACAGTTGATATGAGATGATATTAATGAGAAAGCATTAATCCTAGAATATTGAATAATTGGCCAAATTGACCTATAATTATTTTAATTAAGTTTGATATCCCCTAAATTGTACCCTTTAGTTTGAATGGATTATGAAACAATATATCTAAAGTGACACTATCTATATTATAGTTTTTGAAGTAGGCCACTTTTTTTGTTTTGTTTTGTTTGAGAAGATGAAGTAGGCCACTTGGCTGCAAAGATTCCCACTTCCAATGAGGATAGCCAAATAATTTTGTGAAGGTAACCGACAGCTTTATTGTCTGCATATCATAAACCAGTAACAAGATAAAAGTTTGCATATTGAATTATTGATGGAGACGATTGTAGAAAAAAAAAATGTCTTTCTCCAGTATTTTTCCTTCTAAATATAATATCGAAATGTCAAACAAAAAGAAATATCAGTTGAAACTTGAAACACAAGTTATACATCCATAGATACAATAAAGCATCGCGTTGATGTCTATTTCCTTCTATTATCCTGAGCGTGTAAGGGATACCAGTTTTCACCCTTCCCTCCTAAGCTTTTCTAACCCCACCTGCCCCCCCCCCCCCCCCCCCCCCCCCCAAAAAAAAAAAAAAAAAAATCAAAGAACATAAGTTACTAAAATTTATGAACGTATGTCAAAACTTTGCACATTATTTAGGGTAAAGTAATTGGACATTTCTTGAAATTTGGGATATTTACACTTGCAGAACTTTTATTTTATCCAATTTAATATATAAACTTTAGTACTATAAAAAATAGATTCTCTTAACTTTTATTTTAGCAAATTTAGTACATAAACTTTGATATTGTACCAATAATCCACCTAAGCTTTTATGTTGTTGTAGTAAAACCCCTTCATTAATTTTTTTCTCCTTAATGATTTAGTACAAAAATAATATAAATTGGAGGAGGGGGGATAATTAAAGGGGATCTTATGGCTACATTAAATTTGTGAAAGATAAGGTAAGAGGGTCTATTTGCGGCCGTACAAAAGTTTATGCACTAAATTGACTAAAATAAATATTCAAATGGTGTAAATTCAACAAATCAAAAGTTTAGGAGATGTTCAGGAGATTTTTTCCCATTATTTAAGACAACACACACTATTTGGGACTCTGGCTTTAGTTTCTCTTTCAATTCATTAATTGATTAAAGAGACATTACACCTACAGCATCAAAAGGGATGATAAAGGCCCATCCTTGTTGATTTTGACATTGCCATTTTCTGGGCCCACGGGGAATGGGTGCAATACTCTAAGCATGTGGACCCGATCTTAATCCAATATCATATTCAATTCACGTCCTTTTCCCTTTTTAATTTATTAATAGGTCCTTTTATGTAGGCCTAACGGCCAAGCCTTTTCCTCCGCCGAATTGATTAGAGTAATTTATTATAAAATAAATGGATTAAGAAACCCAACTAAGAGAGAAACAAAAAGCAGAAGGACCTAGCCCATCCCAAACCTATTTAGGGATGAAAAAGATGCAATAGATAGCCCAAGTTGTATTGTTTTGGGCTCATTATCTTCTTCCTATTTTTTTGAAAACCTGGGCTAATTTACACAACATAAATTCCACAGTATAAAAGAGGTGAGATAATTTCTTATATTAGATACGTTATTTACAATAACATATTCACAGTAGAGTTAAGAATGACAGTGGCTTACAAGTCAGGGTGTTCCCAGGAACCTGAAAAAAAAATATATATATATATATATACATATATTTAATCTATATTAGGAACACCCTCAGTAACAAAATTAAGAACACTTTCAGATTAAAAAAAAAAAAAAAAAGTATCTGTTCTACTTCCAAGCAAAAAAAAAAAAAAAAAAAAAAAACCCAAAAAAAAAAAAATTGAACTAAAATCTGAAAAAATATAAAAATAAAAATTGTAACAGAGCCAAGCCCACGGCAAGTCCAATAGATTACAGAGGTAGCCCACAAATTCTTAAAAAAAAAAAAAAATCAATAAAGAGAATCAAAAATCAAACCCACGCCACAGTCACATCGTTGGCAGAAAAATAAGAAAACCAAACCCCAATACAGTCAGTCCATACAAAGCAAAAGAAAAACAAACTCCAATACAGAGGTGTTTTAGTGTTTATAAAAATTAAAAAAAAAAAATGCCCCCAATACAGAGCAAACCAAAACTAAACCCACAGTCATGTCGCCGTTGCTCGCAGATCGCTCGTCGTCGCCGTAGCTCGCTCATCATCGCTGTCGCTCGCTCGTCATCGTCGTTGCTTGCCCCTCATCGCAGATCGCAGATCGCTCTGCTTCGATGCTCGGTGCTCGCCACTCGGACCTTGGTGCTCCCTCCCTCCAGGTATTTCTCTCTGGCTTTCTCTCAGTCTCTCTCTCTTTATCTCACTGAAATGAAAAAATGAAATGAAAGTAATGAATGGTTCTCTCTCTCTCTTTATTCTTTAATAGTATAACTCAATAACTCTCTCTCTCTTTTGAATTCTCTAATTGGTTGGCCAAATTACCTTTATTTATATTTTGCTTTTGCCTTTTTTTTTTTTTTTTGGGAATTTTGCTTTATCTTATCTATTGGTGTTGGTGAAAGATTGATTGTCTTTTAGTGTAATGTGTATTGTGATTTGTGATTGTGAAATTTTTTGATTGGCAGGTTATTGTGATTGGAGCATCAAGCATGTGCTTGTTTGTTGAGTGGGAGGGGGTAGAAGGCTAAGATGCGTTGGGGCCGGATAAATAATAATTAAAGTAGTGTAATGTGCTACACATTACATTGCTTTAATTATTGTGCTGCACATAGAATGTGTAATGTTTGGCTCTTTTAGTGTAATGTGCATAAGGAGCTAAACAATATAACAAATTAAAGCACTATAATTAATGACAAACAAATTAAAGCAATATAGTTTATTGTTACGCTAAATAACAATAATTAAAGCTGTATAATTAAATTAACTAATACATTATAAAAGACAAATAAATTAAATTATGTTAGGGTAAATAACAACTAATAATTTTATAATTAATGAAACAACGATATACAAAATTATAATTTATAAAAGAAAAACAAATTAATGAAACAACTAAACAATAATAATTAATAGTTTTATTAATATTTCAAATAAACTTATAGTTTATTGTTTATTCTTTTGCTAGAATTATAGACAAATATTTGATAGAAAAACCACGTACCCAAAAAAAAAAATTTCTTAGAAATTTTTTTTAAAAACACTTTGGAAAAAATTTCTGAAGTCGCCAGTGGCAGGGATTTACTTGAGAATCACCTTAGAAATGGCTAGATTACATTTGGATATTGAAAGAGTTCCTCTTTCTCCTTTTCTTTTCCCATGTGAAAATTCGGAATGGGCTCTAAGATGGCTGTAAAGCTTTGGACATCAAATCCACAGAAAGCTCTTCTTTTTTTTTTTTTTTAAAAAGGTAAGCGATCTTGTTGGACCATATAAATAGAACCTGGGTCCAAAAGTTTGGGCCCAATAATATGCAGCTTATTATTTACATTCAATTAAATAAACATGAGTCTGATGAGATCTAGCAGACTACACATGTGACAGTTTTGTATGTGCCCAAGACATAAGTCTCATACCATCTCATTACATGAATCATGTGAAAACTTTACTAAAATATTCACCAAATAATTAATTAATAATTATGCTTAAGTTCAAATCCATTGGATTTTTTGGCTATTAATTTAGGGAATTTTCTTTTGGTTCTTTCTACACAAAGTATCGAAACTAAAATTAAAACTACCACCAATGAGTGTTTGAGTACAAAATTCACGGAGAAACCTTATATTACTTTTTTACTTACTATTGAAAATATGCCATATTTTCTAAATTAAAATAATTTGCCACATTTGAGATTTGTATGTTTATAGAGTTTCTCATTAATTGTGTTACCATATGCACAATTATTTATTTTTTATAGGGAAACTAATAATCCAGATGTTTTACGCACTATAAAAAGCATAAGTTACCCTCTTTTTTTTTTTTTTTTTTTTTTAAGAAACAAAAAGACAAAGGAGAGAAAATTAGATTCTAAATTTTAATATAAAGATGTACTACAAACTCCACTCTAAAGTTAAACTACACACAACTCTCTTAAGCAAGCTAAACAAGCACGGCTCATTTAAAGAAACAACCCTGATTTTTCTTCATACAAGAAATGTGTTACCCACCAATCATAATTTTCGGACAACCGCAATTCTATGACCAGCCAAAAACGTAATGAAGAACATAAACCAAGGCCAGGGAGAATGGGTAAAGTAGAAAAGCTGGTATAGAAGTCCACAGAGGTAAATGGGTGCGGAAGCTGGCCAAGGCACCTATCCCAACGCTAACAATAAGAATAGCCAGCACTTCAGATGAGAAATCCCATGTCAATCCCCTGAAGTAAACAAGGGCCAAGAAGACTGGGAGATTGAGAACATTATGCATCGTTACTGCCCCATATAGCTGCAGCAAGAAATTAATGTGTTATGACACTTGCAGTTGAATTTCTCTAGAAAATCAATAGTTTCAAATGAAAGCATAACTAATACACATCATTGCTTTCATTGCTACCTATCAAATACGGGAATATGTTTAGATAGACCTATTATTAGATTAAGTAACAGACAAAAATTGTCGAAGTAAAGCTACAACAGAGTTATAATATCTAATTCATACTACCAACTTGTCATCAATAACAACCATATTTGATGGATTGTTCTTCCTTTGACAGCCAGTAAAATGATCAGGTTCACAGAGAAAATCAAGCAAGTTACACACTGTTCTATTATTTAGTCAGCTAAAAGAGCTTTTAAGGCCACCAAAAATTAAATGCAGGTTTATGGTCAGAATTTAAGTGCCTGGTGTTCCTTGACTTCCAAGGATGGGTAGTGAGTCTTGGTAACTGGTTCCACCCACCAGTGAAGTCTCAAAACAACCCAAAGTAATTGATTTATTTATTGATTAGTTTATAAGTTACACATGCACTCAATGAATTTAGGATCCAGGACCTCACCCTCTGATTCTTGAAAGAGGAAGGAGTGCCAAAATTAATTTAAATTTAAAAATGCACATATCAAAATAATGTAGTACGACTGTCCTAATTTTTGTTTCGCAATAGCAGTTTAAAATCTTGAGACTCTAGCTAATACACTAATATCACAATTTAATACATATCTTGCAATTCTGTATTTTATCTGTGCATGATCAACTCCAGAGAGTATGCACTAAACAATAAACATAGCATAGACAAGAAGAGTAGGGAATAAGAAACAAACCTCAGAAAATGTGAATGAGGCTGCTGCCCGCTTGGCACGGCTAGCAAATGTAATTGCTGACACAGCATCCCTAGAGCTGGTAGCCAAAGGCAGCACAATGAAAGAGATGAAGAAAGCAGGAATACTAGTGGCATCAGAGAAGTTTTCAACTGCATCTACCAGGGGATCCGCAAAAGCAACAGCAATGATAGTTCCAAGCAATAACAATAGTACTGCCTTATTGATAGAGGTCCATTTGGAATTCTTAACACCCTCAACAATTTTATCACGCGGATCCCTCACATCCAACTGAGCATGCTCATCTTTTGTTTTCTGCGTATAAATTTCCAAGAAAGTTTTTTTTATTTAAGAATCTGTTGATATGAAGATAATGAATATGAAACAACTCAACTTACCTGGTGAAAGTCATCAAAAATCTTATTAAATGAGTAAGGTTCAGGATCGCGATCAACAGTCTGATTTATCTTGCATAGCCATCTACAAATGCCATTGACAAACTCCACCTTTTCAATTTGAGAATTACGAGATGTATCAAAACCATCCATTAGTTTATTTATAGCATCATCATGATTCACTTCGATCTCTTGAAAGTGAATTCCACCAATCAATGCTTCCAATTCAGAATACACTACAACAAAATGTATTTTCAGTGACGAAAAAATTCGTCACTAAAGGTCCAATTTTTCGTCACTAAGAACCTTTAGTGACGAAATTGGACTTTTAGTGACGAAACTCATTTCGTCACTGTAGCCCCGTCACTAAAAGTCCTGGTGACGAAAAATTTCGTCACTAAAAGTCCGATTTGATTTAAAAAAAAAAAACTTTTAGTGACGAAAATGTTTCGTCACTAAATGTTTTCCTCACTAAAAACACTATTCAGTGACGAAAATATTTCGTCACTAAAAACACTTTAGTTTACTAAATCATATTTAGTGACGAATAATTTCGTCACTAAAACTATGTTCGGATACATATAGTGACGAAAAAATTTGTCACTAAAACTATTTTTAAGAAAATCTAGGCAAATATAGTGACGAAAATTTTCGTCACTAAAACCATTTCTTACAAAATTTTGCTATATTTAGTGACGAAATTTTCGTCACTAAAACAATTTTTTGTTGCTATATTTGTGACGAAAAAATTCGTCACTAAAACTTATTTTCTGTTTTTATTTTTTTCATGGCTTTGATATTTACCTGTAACTTGTCATTACATTATTAAAACATCACATTTGAATAACACATTTATTTCAATAACACATTCATAAAAAAAATATCCATACATTCCACAAGTAAAAATTAAAACAAGTATCCAATTCAAACTCTTTCTATACAATAATTGTTTGCAATACATACAATAACTCTACCTAAACCCTATTTTAGAACTAACGGAAGATGTTCTCATATGTCTTCAAGTAATGCCAAAAGTAAGTCCTCTAAAAGCCACCAATAAGAAATCTGCACAAATATAAAAACAATACTTCGTTAAAATCGAAAAGTTAAAATATTAACTATGTTATAAAAAACATTTCTAACAATGCATTAAGAGTAGCCACACCAATAAATTAAAATCACAACTCCTAATATATAAGTTGTAGAAAGCAAATAAAGTACTAACCAAAAAGTGTTTTAACTTGAAGTTGAACCACCCCCATAAGTTAGAGCATCATCATAACCTTTGCTCCTCAAAAAGTTAAGAATATTCTTACCTCATCTTGTTTATTTTGTGCATCTTGGTGCATCTTTTGGACCACACCAATAAATTATCCATGTTTGACTACAATAACAAGATGAATGGTACTTAAGTAAAATAAGGACAACTCCTGTATACTATATTCTAACATCTAAGTCTATAAGCTACTTAGATAAAGTTCTATCTCATATATGAATGTACAAGTCTATATTAATACTTAAACAAATATACACTTCCAATATGAATTTAAACCACCTTAGAACACCATGCAAGCCACCCGCTTGCTACAACACAACAATCCACCACAAAACCAATCACAAACATCATAAGTACAATGCTTACAAGTATTGAAATCGAATAAAGGAACACAATTGCTACTAATCAACAAGTTTCATTAACATTTGCAAGAAATGAAAAACACTCCCAATATGAATTTAACACACCTTATAACACCATGCAAGCCACCCGCTTGCTCCAACACAACATACCACCACAAAACCAATTTCCAACATCACAAATATAAATTTTTACAAGTATTGAAATGAAATAAAATATTATTCATCATATCTAATCAACAATACTCATTAACATTTACAAGAAATGAAAAACACTCATAATATTAGTTTAACCCACCTTATAACACCATGCAAGCCACCCGCTTGCTCCAACACAACATACCATTACAAATCTAATTTCCAACATCACAAGTATAGAGTTTTACAAGTATTTAAATCAAACTCCAATACTATTTTTCACATTTAATCAACAATACCCATTCACATTTGCAATAAATAAAAAACACCATTACCATCAAAACTAAGATTACCACACTAGTAGATTTTCAATTAAAGCAAATACCTCAAGAAAAGAGCATCGGCATTGAAAATTTATCTGCTTCCCTTATGAGTTCTCTTGCTCCTACATATAACAATTCAAACCAAACAGTCATGAACCTGCATATTAAACACTACTTATTTTCACTTGCAATAAAAACATATAAACAAAACATACTTTCTGAATCTCGGAGAACAACATTTGGAAAATCCAAGGAACTATTCCCTGGTGACTACTGGTTGAAGGATCCTCAACCATTGTGCTAGGTAGACCCCACATCGTGTAAGTCTTTCCACTTCCAGTCTAGTGAAAAATCCAACAAAAATTTCTTCATTGGTAAAATACACAATCATATAAATCCACACTTGAATGTCGAAATTTAAACACAAATCTAAAATTACCTGTCCATATGACAAAATTGAAGCATTGTAACCAGCTAATGCATTTTTCACCAAAGGCACTCCAACTAATTGGAACACATCTTCCTGGATAAACCCACCAAAAAACATATATATTTATAAATAATAATTAAAAAATCTTGAGTCTTAACCCCTTGTTTGGTTACTAAGAAAATTATTCAACATCTCAATTCTACTAATCTAAATTGTTACTACTTTCTATAAAATTCAACTAAACAAACTAACCTCACATACAAAATTCAAATTTCTTTAAATTCCCTAAACTTTCTGACAAATCCAAACAAAGAATTTCTCAAAAGAAACATAAAAACACCAGGATCAAGCTGCATACCTGTTTTGCATTCGAATCAATCACCGAATCAAACCTAAATTTCTGATCCTCAACCGACAATGTGTCCGATGAGACCTTCTTAACCACCTGATCCGCTTGATTAACAGGCCTAATTCTCACCACAACCTATCCAAAAATAGAAATAAATATAAATTTTAAAAATAAAAAAAAAAATCAGAAAATTTATTTACAAACACAAACCCAACACTAAAATAAAGGAAAGCTAATCTTCACCTCAAGGTTTCTCTGGATTGGGTCAAGTAAATCCCCAAGTAAATCCCCAAAGCTAATCTTCACCCAATTTGCTCAAGTAAATCCCCAATTCACCTCAAGCTAATCTTCAACTGAACAACTCTTTAGAGAAACAACACCAACCAAAAATAAATCAAAAATCCCACCAAAAATAAACAACACCAACACCAACCAAAAATCCCACATTTATATCACTAAAACTTGCCAAAGAGTAACGCACATTATTATTATTATATCATAGAGTCCAGAATGAATCCAAATCCTATAAAACACTGCCTTAAGTTCATACTAAAAAGCAAGCAATTGTTTTACATTTTCAATTAAATCAATCAAGCAACACAATACAACAAACAAGTAATCTTTCCCTTATTTTGGAGCAAACACATAAGTAATCACCCATTGCTGTTTCAACTAGAACAATAAAAAATTAAAACAACAAAAACAAAAACAAATTATGTATTTCCAACATGGGAAAAAAAAAAAACTCAAATTTGGATCATTAAACAAAAATTAACAAAAAAATTAACTCAAAAAGAAAAAAAAAAATGAAAAAATTACCCATTACACGAACTGAAGCGTCGCCGGTTGTGGTGGGAGGCGAAGGGTCGCCGGTTGGGGGTGGGAGGCGAAGGGTCACCGGCTGGGTGGAAGGCGAAGGGTCGCTGGAAACGTCGCTAGATGGTGCGAGCTGAAGCGTCGCGATCGGCGCCAACGGCGAGCTGAAGCGTCGCCATCGGCACCAACGGCGACAACGGCGAGCTGAAGCGTCGCCATCGGCGCCAACGGCGACGCTGAAGCGTTGCGATCTATCGGCGCCGATGGCAACGCGATCTCTTGGCGTCGACGGCGACGCTTCAAGCGTCGCGATCTATTGGCGCCGACGGCGGGCTGGACCGTCGCCATCGGCCCGGATAGATGGCGACGCTGACCAACGGCGACGCTTCAATGGCAAGCTGAAGCATCGCCATCGGCGCCAACGGCGACGCTTCAGCGTTGCTATCTATCGGCGCCGACACGGCGGCGCTTCAAGCGTCGCGATCTATTGGCGCAGACGGCGAGCTGAACCGTCGCCATCGGCGCCGATAGATGGCGACGCTTCAACGGCAAGCTGAAGCATCGCCATCGGCGCCAACGGCGACGCTTCAGCGTCACTATCTATCGGCGCCGACGGCGATGCTTCAGTGAAGCGTCGCGATCTATCGGCGCCGACGGCGACGCCTCAGCGTCGCGATCTATTGGCGCCGACGGCGACACTTCAAGCGTCGCGATCGGCGGCTACTTGAGAGAGTGCGAGGGAGAGCTTTTTTTTTTTGAGGGATGTGAGGGAGAGCTTGAGATAAGTGTACTGGATGTGAAAAAAATGGAGCTGAAGTGTTTTATACATATATACCTTATATTTAGTGACGATTTGATTTCGTCACTGTTGTAAGCCTTCAGCGACGAAGTCTGGTTCGTCACAAATAATAAAACTAATGGCTACCGTTTTCCTTTTAGTGACTATTAATTTTCGTCACTAAATGTCACATTCAGTGACGAAATAGGTTTCCTCACTAAAGCATTACCAGTAGCATCTTTTAGTGACGAAATTATTCGTCACAAAAAACTTACTTTTAGTGACGAAAAAATTCGTCACTATAGATCAATTTGGTTTCCCGCCTCTACTTTTGTTTGGCGCCTTGAATTTAGCACAACCTATAGTGACGAAATTTAAATTTCGTCACTAAATGTTACTATTTTTTTTTATATATAGTGACGAAATATAAATTTCGTCACTAAATGGTACTTTTTTGTGACAAAAAAAATTTCCTCACTAAAATTTGTTACTATAGTTACATTTTGTTGTAGTGCTTTTAGTGACGAATTTCAGTTTCGTCACTAAAGACCCAGGCTTTGTTAAGATTTTTAGAGACGAAATTCATATTTCGTCGCTAAAGCATACTTTTAGTGACGAATTGTGATTTCGTCTCTAAAAACATGGAAGTGCAAACTATTAAAATTTTTAGTGACGAATATTTTTCGTCACTAATTCTTCCTTATAGTGATGAAATTATTTTCGTCACTAATACTATCCACAGCAATACCTACAGTGACGAAATATTTCGTCACTAAAAATTTCAACTTTTAGCGACGAAATATTTCGTCACTATAGATTAATTAAATTCCCACCAAAATTTCCCACCACTAGCTCCCATTTTTCAGATCAAAATAGCGACGAAATTTATTTTTCGTCGCTAAATGTTATAATTTTTTTCATTATTAGTGACGAAATTCATATTTCGTCACTAAAGTTGTATTTTTAGCGACGAAAAATATTTCCTCACTAATTTTCGTCGCTAAAAGTACATTTTGTTGTAGTGATATGAAATATGTCCATCACTATCTTTGTCAACTTCAGAAAACAGCCTGTCATAATATCCAACAAAAAATTCTTCAAATACAGAAAAATAAAAATTAAAGAAAAATTTTCTGTTACTTAATAAATAAATAAAAACTAACTTTCCAATGATGTCTTTGTTAGGTTCACCATTCTCCATGAGCTGCATTCCCGGTGCAAGTTTTTTTAGAAGTTCTAATATAACAAGCATGTACTTCACATAAGCAATTTTTCTTGTTTGGATCGAAGGCTGAAGGACCTGCACAATGTTTTTAACTTTCTCTATCAGAAAGTAAACCATCAATATGGAAAGTTCAGACATTAAAACCAGAAAAGATGCCCAAGCTACCTCAGATATTAAAATACTCCTTTTGAGGTAGACCTGGAGTTACACTTAATAGGGGCTCTTTCCCCTCCTCTCCTTCAAATTTACTTATCCAAACGACTACAATCATATAGTAATGTCAAAACTTACAAATCAAACATTAAAACCATAGTCATTAAAGTTTTGGGAGTGTTTAAATTTTATAGTTAAAAGTCTTAGAGTTTTTGGGTGTAAAAGCCAAATGTCTCTAAACTATTCCTATCATTGATCAGCCACAATAATTATATTTAAAAAAAATATCAAAACATACATATTCTTTTTATTTTAAAAGAGAGTTTCAACCTATGACGTCCGCTTCTGATAATAGCTCTTTATTATTAGACTAAGACACTAATCAGTTTTTAGTGTAGGTTGGGATTGAACCCTAGATCTCTTATTCAAATATCAGAGACTTTACCAATTGAGCTAACTAAAACCCACTTAAACACAAATATTCTTGAACTATTAGTTTTGTGTGCTTTCCTTCTAAGAAAAGCTTAGTTCAATGGTTTAGCATTGCTAAGCCTCTTAAGCATTTACATCTGGATTTGCATAAAAATATCTATTTTATACTATCTAAAATGTTACTTATCTATTATTCCATTCCACTTTATAATACACTCAACATCTCAATCTCTATTCTTTCACCACTTCATTTAAACATTCTTATCGTATTATTTAGTAGTGTGTAATTCATTGTATATGCACGAGTATAATTAAAAACAATCATAATTACACGGTTAATTTTTTTTAATAGATTCAAATTATACATAGTATTAACTTATGTATTTTTTAAACCATACATTTCTAAAATATGTAATGGTTTCTTATTAATTGTATATATATATATATATATATACCTGATTTAGAATTTAATCCCGTGTATATGCAAATGCTTAAAGAGGTTAGAGTTCAAACTACCATTTAGAATTTTTAAGCCTCTTAAGAAGCCAATGTTCTCCCTCCACTAAATAAGATAGAATCTACTCAGTAAACTAAGCCAATAATCTCAAAATAATTGATCCTTTTGGGTAAAGAAAGGAAAATATCTGAATGATTGAGAATGTCCTTATGCCTTTTGAAAGGCCGAAGTTCAACTCCTAGCTACCCCAATCATTTGATTAATTCACATTTTAGATTAAACATAGTATCAATAGAAAAACCAGCACTTTTTAATTGTTAAAGATGTTGTGTGATTGTGGATGATTGAATAATGAGTGAAAGCATAAAAGAGAGAGCGAATATGAAGTTTTACGTGGTTCAACCTAATGGTCTACATTCATGGTGAAAAGCCCATGACAGATACATATCATCTATTATGCTCTTCTATTCACAATGAACCCAATATAGAGTTTATATATTAAATAACCCTAGACTAATCCTAGGATAACTATAGACTAATCCAATGTTAATATGTTTGTGCTACAAGTATATAGGTTTACAATTAGTTTAGGTCACTTGAGCCATAATATGTCCAAAATTAACAATCCAAATATGGGCATAATCACTTGCTTATTAGGGACATATTCCAGAACAGGAACTGGAGCTTGAAGAGAGGTCACTGATTCTAACCAGCTACAGTGCAGATTAAATAACAAAATCTAAAAAATTGATGAAAAAAAATTCCATATGATTAGACAAATTTTTTTATCACTCCATATTATCTATAAAAGAATAAAAAATTTGGAGATGGAACTGGGTTACCAACCAGCAAAGAAAATATAATTAAAGGCACACGTACCTGATAAAGGATATAAGAAACCAATAGAAGAAGAGAGACAATAAGCCCAATCAAGACTGCGAAGTGCCTCCCTGAAGTTAAATTGAGAATTTGTGGTATTTGAACAACTAAAAGTGGGATGACAGATATGACCATTATCCATGCAGCATACTTAGTCCAGACATCAGTACTAATGCCAGATTCTGCAAAGATGTGAGATTGTATTTGGTTATGAATCCTTGTGAACCATTTAATTATACAGTTACAAAACATTTCACTCTACAGGACATATATGAAAATGATTCAGTGGTCTAGGATAATAATAAGTTTAACCTACCACAACCAACTCTCAGAAATCAGAATGGAAAGCACTTAGAAGGTGACACGGTTTAGGCATGTTTTCTACATATTAAATGGGTCCATGTATGATGCCATCCATCTAAAATAAAAGGAAATATAGAAATGAAAATTATTGTTTCACATTTTGTAAAGTACACTCGGTACACATAATGTCCAGACCTTCACTTTAGGTGTTTATATTTTTCTTGAATGTATGCAATTAAAATATGATGTGTGTGGATAATGAACAAAGGAAGTGTGAGACAATCAAATGCCTATATATATATATATATATATATATATATATAATAAAAGCTCCCCAATAGTTAACTTGAAAAACACTAAAAAAGCACGAATACTTTATTTGGAGTGTTGTATCTGTGTTGAACGTGAAACACGCCTACTTTTACACCCATCTCCTCTTTTTTTATATTTTGAAAAATTGTGGGACATAACCAGGACACGTACTTGTTTCTCAATACCATTAAGATCCCATTGTTACACTTGATGACTGATTTATATATTTATATTTTGAAATCCTCAAAAAAGCACTTATGTTTTAATAACTGATCTTTTGCAAATGCACTTCATTTTGAGAGGTGAAAAAAAGGTTAAGGGTTCATTTGGTTGGATGGATGGAAATTGGAAATGATAGAAAGTTGTGAGGGGATGAAAAAGTGGGAGAATAGAAGAATTTTGTGTAAAATTGCATCATCTATTATTATCATATCGTCTATCAAAATTGCACTTCATTTAAAAATTTTATGACAAAATTATTATCATATCGTCTATCAATAATTTTTTTTTTTCAAATTTACTATATAAATATTTTAAGAAATTGAAAAATTTTGTGTAAAATTGTACCATCTATTTTAGCTAATAAGCAAAATATATTAAGATTTTGATTGATTGATTTATTTTATTATACGCTATAATCCTTTTTATTAAAGGTTATTATATACTGTATTTGAAAAAAGTGCGATTTACTTCAAATGTGTGTTTCCACTTTGTACCTAGACTTCAAGAGACCTACATGCATAATTAAGCACGATTCACATATTTACCAACATTGAATTATATTACTATTATGTTTAACCCAAGCATTGTCTTGCGGTTTGTAGTTAATGAATTACTATTGTTACTACTAAGTTGTGATTTTTCCATCTTAGTCTTGTTGGCTTTATTTTGTGTCAATTTGCTTGTAATTTTTTTTTTATTATTTACTTGTATTTTTTGGGATTTATTGTATATAGGCTTAGTGTCAAGTTGGTGAAGATTTGCTTAAAATAGAGGGTTTTGCAACTAACTCGCAAGTAGGTCGAGATCATATGAGAAACATATGAGGAAGTTCAAAAACCTGTTATGTCAAGGTATCTCGTGGGTAGGCCAACCCACAAGTGAGCTGCGAGACACATTGATAGCATGATTTTTGTGTGCAACCCTTCCCTCCTTCACCATACTATATATATCCTCATTAGTCACAAAATTGTAAGAAGAGTTTCTGAGAGTGAACCCTAGAAAAACCATTAGAGAGTTAGTAATTGTGAGCCTACAATCTACTACACAAATCTCTTAGATTTTCTCTACTCTCTTACCTCTCCAATTGTCATACCTTGAGATAATATTTCATCCAAATACAACCCTCACATAATCTAAGTGTTAAGAGTGTTTTGGACCCCGGGAAGCATTGAAGCTTAGCCACATATTTAGCTAGTAAAACGTGGTGGTACAATCGGGCGTAATGTGGGATTTTGGAACCTAGTGAAGACAAGAATTCATCAAGTTCGTTGGTAGCAAGAGCTTGGAGGGCTCAAGTACTTTAGATAGCATAGGTTTTGAGGGTCTTTCTATATTCATGTACTCTAACTAATTTACTAGTGGATCATTTCGACTTGTCAGGCCATAGAAAGGTTTTTCTATTGGGTTCTCCAATTTTCCTCTTTGATAACACATCCAGTGTTATCTTGAGTTTACATCATCTTCTCCCTACTTCCCTTGGTTATTTGCTTTATTCAATTATGCTTGTACATGCTTTAATTGATAGTTTTGGTTTATTAATTGTGTTAACATGTATAATATATTGTGGGCTTTAGGCCCAGTTAGGTTACTTGTATAGCACACATGTTTACTTGTACTACACACATATACCTTCTATATAAAGGCACCTATGTACATTCTTTCATGATAAAAATACAATACAATTACATTCAGTATTTATAATATGGTATCAGAGCCATTGTTCTAACATTTTCTTAGCAGTCTTGTCTTTATTGGTGTGACTCCATTCTTAACATTGCTTCTGCCATCACAGTAGCCGCCACAGCCTCTCACTGTTGAACCTCCGACATCTTCCAGCCGTCGTCTTTGGGTTTTGGACTTGCAGCCGCCTTTGTTGAGGAGTCTTGCGCTACAAAGACCACTGCCTGTTGCATCACCGTTGCAATATTTCTCCGATTACATTTGTGAAGGTACCACAGAGATTGTCTTGCACCGATCTACACACTCGTGGAAGCCAAGAAGCCATCGGAGACTGCATGCGCCCCCACGCGCCTTTCAAAGGTTCTGCGTTGTAATGCATGTGCTCTATGCGCCTCCCACGCGCCACTGCATAGCTGGGTTCCTCCTCACGCGCCCTCATGCTCTCTCACTTGCACCACACGCCTCATGCGTGAATCTGCTCTTCCACGTCAGCCCTAGCTGATGTCAGCGCCTTGTCATCTACTGACGTCATCTCATAGTTGGCCTACTAACGTCATCTGTTGACTTTGACACTGTTGACCGTTGACTTTCAAAGTTGACTTTGACCAAGGTTAACCGTTCAGGTGCTCCTTACCCAGTTTTTTGCGTAGATTTCATTTTTGTAGTCCATTTTTGCATATTTTGCTTCTAAATGAAGAATAAGGACAGGTCTTCTTCTTATTGCAACAATCATCACTGCGATTCCATTAAACGTTTTTGTAAATTTTGTAAACGTTTTGGCCACAATATTGAGAGTTGCTATCATCGCAACAAATCAACTGTTTCAATTTCTGCTGCTACTGTTTCTAATACTGCGAGTGTCTAACCAATGGCTCCCATCTCTGCACAGTCTCAGTCTTCTAGATCCACTTTCACCATTTCCAGAGATGACCTTATAAATATCATCGCCAATGTCATTCGTATGGTTGGTAATGTATCTTATTCCTCTTCTCTCTCAGCTTTATTTGTTATGTCTCCTACCTCTTGGCTTATGGATTCTGCTTGTTGCAATCACATGACACCTCACTTCCTTATTTTCTAAACTTAAACATGCACCACACCCTCTTAATATTCGAACAGCAAATGGTTCCACAATTTCTGGTCATAATATAGGTTCCATTTTGACCTCCAACCTCTCGGTTCTTGGGGTCTTTTATATTCCTAACCTTTCTTATAATTTATTCTCTGTGGGACAATTAGCTGAGTTTGGTTATCGCATTACCTTTGATTATTCTGGGTGCATTGTTTAGGATCCTAGGACGGGACAGGAGCTTGGGACTGGTCCCAGAGTTGGGCGTATGTTTCCTGTGGACAACCTTCTTCTTTCACTTATTGCTCCTGTTTCTGTTGCTGCAGCTGTTGTAGCTTCTTTCACTCATTCTCTTGCACTTTGGCATGCTCGACTTGGTCACGCATCTTCCTTTCGGGTACAACAATTGGCTTCTAAAGGTTTGTTAGGTTCAATGTCTATAGAAAATTTTGATTGTGTTTCATGTCAGTTAGGAAAAAAACCAGCTTTACCTTTCAATACTAGTGAATCAATATCGACTAATATCTTTGACCTTATTCATTCTGATGTTTGGGGGCCGTCCTCTGTCTCTAGTATTGGTGGGTCTAGATATTTTGTTGTCTTTGTTGATGATTACTCTCGTTATAGCTGGATTTTTAATATGAAACATCGTTTTGAATTATTGGAAGTATATTCTAATTTTGCAAAAATTGTTGAAACTCAGTTTTCCA